>JAQQTP010000077.1:46751581-49720663 GCA_029884605.1 Ormosia emarginata | reverse complement strand
CATTTTATAAACCCAAACTCGAATTATGTTCTGGTTACTACACATTGTTCGAGTTCCAGTCACAAAACCCGTATTTTGATTTCCATGCCGAATTAGCTCCACTAGATGTCTGAAATTGTCTTTGAGCTCTTCATCAAAGTTGTAGAGCTCTCTCTTATCTTTCCTACAAGGTAAAATTCATAATTATCAGACATTTAGAACTCAAGATATGGCCAAAATACAGAAATAGTGTAAGACCTAAATAATGCTGAAAAAATCAATTAAGTCGGATTCGAGTTCAAACTTACAAAACATAATCAAATTCAATCAATTAACTACATGAAGAGTGTAAATGACTAATAATGAGGGTTTATTAATGTATAAAATATATGATTATCAGCCCTTTCCCTTTCTTCATTTTTTAATCATTTCATATTAGTAGCTATTGATTATATGTCCAAAAGGATGGAGGTCATTCCCACACCAACTAATGATGCTAATATGGTTGTCAAGTTCATTAAAATGAACATTTTCACTAGATTTGGCACACCTAGGGCAATAATTAGTGATGGAGGAAAACATTTTAGTAATAGATAGTTTGAGTTTGTTTTGAGCAAATTTGGTATTAAACACAAGATAACCACTCCCTATCATCCCCAATCAAGTGGTCAAGTGGAGGTTTCTAACAGGGAATTAAAAATCACTTTAGAAAAAACTATTAATACCTCTATGAAGGATTGGTCACTTAAGTTAGATGATGCATTGTGGGCATACAGGACTGCTTTTAAAACCCCTATTTGCATGTTCCCATATAGGCTAGTCTTTTTGGTAAATCTTGCCATCTCCCTACGGAACTTAAACATAAAGCGTTTTGGACAATTAAATTTTTGAATTTTGATGTGAAAGCTGTAGGTGAGAGAAGATTGCTATAGATGAACGAAATAGAGGAACTAAAAAATAAAGCTTATGAAAATGCTGGTCTATACAAAGAAAGAACAAAGTTGTGGCATGATAGGAAGATCACCTCGAGGCACTTTGAACCAAGTCAACATGTTCTATTGTTCAACTCAAGGTTGAAGCTGTTTCCAGGGAAATTGAAATCTAGGTGGTCAGATCTTTTCTAAGTCAAGGAAGTTTCTCCCTTTGGACCAATTGAAGTGGTGGAACCACGTTCGGGAAGAATCTTCAAAGTTAATGGACAAAGATTGAAGCTACTGGGGTAGAGAGTTTGATTGCAACAAATCTTCCCAGGCTCTTAGCCAACCTAACTGAGAATTGGAAACATCGAGCTAATGATGTTAAATAAGCGCTTTTTAGAAGACAACCCAAATTTCTTTTCCCTTTTATCTTACTTTATTGCATTGATTTAAAATTAGTTGTTTTGTTATTTGAATTATCTTTGTGTTTAGTGTTTATGAAGTTTTTCCCCTCTAATTTGAGTTGATAATGTTGGTTCATTGTTTAGAGGAAGAATGTTTACCAATAAGAGAGTTTTTGGAAGAGTTTTTGTTCTTGCCTTTGGGTGCTTAAGCGCTCAAAAATTGGGCACTTAAGCACGCAAGCCCAGATGAGGCACCCCTCTCTGCCATCCAGTGCTTAAGCGCTGAAAATCCCACTGCTTAAGCGCACAATAGCAGAACGCAGGTTGTGACACCTGGGGCCGACGTGGACGAAGAGTGGTCGCTGGTGCATAAAGATGAAGCACAAATAAGGAATGGCTCCTGGCTGGCTTCTAGGTGAAGAGACACATGAATGAACTGAATACACACCAGAATGAGAAGGATTCAGAGACTATGTAAGTATAGGACTGTATAGTTGAGGATGACTTAAAGGAATTGATTAGCACCACTTATATCAATAAGATGCATCTTCTTTTCAAGAGCCAAGAACATAAGTACTACATGGTTAAGCGTGCTTGACTTGGAGCACTTGTGGGATGGGTGACCTCCTGGGAAGTTTCCTAGGATGTGTGTAAGTGAGGACAAAGCACACTAAAAAGACCCGTGTTGATTTGTGGGGACACTAATCAATCTTGCATGCAGTCTTGGGACGTTACAAATGATATCAGAGCGGGACCACTCCTAGTACGGTGTGGTTTGGGGACGAACCATATGGAAGCTAGTGGGCATGTGACACTCGGGACCAACGAGGGTGGAGAGTGGTCGCCGATGCATAAAGATGAAGCACGAACATGGAGCGGCTCTTGACAGGCTTCTAGGCGAAGGGACACATGGATGAACTAAATACACACCAAAATGAGAGGGATTCAAAGACTATGTAGGTATGAGATTGCATAGTTGAGGATAGCTTAAAGGAATTAATTAGCACCACCCATATCAACAAGATGCATCTTCTTTTCGGGAGTCAAGAATATAAGTACTCCATGGTTAAGCATATGCTTGACTTGGAGCACTTGTGGGATGGGTGACCTTTTGGGAAGTTTCCTAGGATACGTGTAAGTGAGGACAAAGCATGTTAAAAAGACCCGTGTTGATTTGTGGGGACACTCATCAATCCTGCAAGCAGTCCCGGGATGTTACACATGTTTAAGTGACTTTTTGACCTATTTTCTGTATCTTTCTCAAAATCATTCTCTCAAAACTCTCTCTCTCTCACTCACCCTCAACTCAAATCCACTCCAATCTCTCTCAATCCACCCAAAAACTAAACCCAACCCATTACTACACTAAAAACGCACCAAAGCCCCCTCTTTAACCTCTCCACTTTTTGAAAAAACCTCCATTGACTCACCCATTGAAGATCTAGGGCATGAAATTGGGGAAAACTTAGAATTTTTCAATTTGTTGATCAACCACCTTACAAACTTGCTTCATTTAGATATTTTTCTTCGTTTCCTACTTGTCTAAGGTGAAGATTGCATATTAGAACTTTGTATATGCCTATGTGAGGATTTTGGGATTTGTGTGTAATTGGGGTTTTTTGAACTATATGCATTTTTCATGGTTTGGTAGCATGTGAGTTGTAGAAAAACTTGGGTAGATTATCATTTTGAGTTGTTGGATTATTGTGTTAACAATTTTTGGTGTTTAATTTATCCAATTTACTTGCACAATTGAAATGCTCACCATGTCTTTGATTAAATGTTCACCATAACTTACTTGTTTAATATTATTGTTGGGTGATTTTTCTGATGACTAAGTTCTAATAAACTATTTTTGATGGATTGAGTTTGAGAATGTCTGATGGATTGGGTTGGTTTGGTATGAGTGCCAATTTTTATGTTTGATTTATTAAGTTTCCTTGCATTGTTGACATGCTCACTAGGAACTAGATGAATTAATTGTGGATGCATTTTGTGCTATAGAATTGTGTTTCCTTATGATATTGTTAATGCATTTGAAGAAATTCTGGTTTGTTATGAATGCATTTATTTTCATTGTGAATGACTTGGAAACTTGAGAAGATGTTATTTTGCTTCCAAGAAAGACTTGCCTAAGACAATTTGAATTTGAATTGACTCTGTAAATTTTTATCTGGGAAATTCTATTTGAACATATGATGAATGGTATTATGCTTTGAATTGAAGAATTAGTTTTGAATATGCTCAAATGTTCACTTATGATGTGGTATTTAGGTTATATTAAATTGAGCAAAGCTTCACATGTTATATTTCTCTTTTGTGTATAAATATATCTTTTCGATGACTTCGAACAAGAAAAGAAAGGAGACAGTAGGGTCAAGTTCTAGGAGCATTGCCTTTGATGAACATCACTATCGCTCTTTTTTACATGAAGAGTGATACTAGAGAGTAGTTGGAAAGAAAGGAACCATCAGAGAAAGAGGCATAGAGTTGCAGGGCGAGAGGTATTGCCCCATTCTAATTGAAATCAGGTGGAGAAACTAGGAGAGGTTCTGTGTGCCACCACAACCAAGCAGGCCTACTTTGGTGAAGGAGTTCTACACAAACAATTTCAATGAAAAGAAGAGAAAAAGACTCTTTTTAACTTATGCTGAGTGATTCAAGACCTATGTTAGAGGTTGTGAATTGTGTTTTGGAAAGGATGAACTAAATGAATTGTTCAACATAAGAATTGATTTTCAAAGAGTTGACTACTATGGATATGCCAGATTATGCAACCAAGAGTTGGATAAAGAGGGAGTGCTCCAAGAACTCTACAAGGAAGGAGCTACTTAGGAATGTGATGTTAATGATGCACCTAAGCATCTTAAAAAGAGTGATTTAAAGCCTATTCACAAGGCCTATTGCACCTTTGTCCAATCCATTCTTTTTCCCTGCTCCCACATATATGAAGTCATTGTCAACAGAGCCTTGCTTATTTATGCCATTGTGACTGGCTTACTAATTAATGTGGGACAAATTATAGCTTCCCACATTAATGATTTAGTACACAGTGATGTTGGAAAGTTGGCATATCCTTCCATCATCACTAAATTATGGCAGAAGGAGGGCATCCCACTGGAGAACGACATGGATAAAAGACCAGTTGTATTAGTGGACTCTGCAATGGTAGATGCATATTTCAGCGAGGTCAGAGAGCCAATCCAACATCCTCCCCCACCAGCTCCTATACAACGAAGAAGGTAAAGGTTACCTGTTAGAGACAGATTGACCAAGGTTGAGCGATAAGTAAGAGATTGTAGAGGGATGTTAACTCACCTTACCCACTGCATGTCTAGCATGGAAGGCATGATATGCAACCTCACTTCTCAACTGAACCTAGATCTGGACGAACTTGGAGGCCTTCCACTCTATGCCCCACAGGAGGCATATAATGAGAAAGAAGATGATGAGGAGTTGGACTTATCAAACTGCCAAACAATAAGCTTTTCTTTTCCCTTCACTTTTAGTTATTTTTTTTTACTTTCTTTTTGTTAATTGCGTATATTTTGTTTGCACAGTGGGGGCACTGTTTATCTTAAGTTTGGGGGGATAGTTTTGCTATTTTTGTTTATTTTTAGTTTTCTTATTTTTGTTGTTTGTTAGTATTCTATTTTAAGTCACATTGTTGAACTAAGCATACTGATTTATTGAATTGAATATCCAATGATTGCATAAATTGTGAATTAATCTCTTTTCTTGGAAAGTCACATAAGAATTCAAGAGTTATGTTTATCTCTATTACTTCAATTATGTATGAATGCATCTCTCATCTTTATGTTTGATAGACCTTGAATTATGATTGCATGTTAAGCTTAGAGAAAGTTTTTAAATGCATATGTGTGGATTACTTGCATCTATAAGTTGTTAGATTCTCTATTGAGGCGAAATCCTAGACAATGCATGATCAAGGAAATGATAAGGGCCTTCTTTAGACCGTTTGGACCTTTCAAGCCAACCTTTGAATGATATTATATCCCTAGGTCCCCTTTTGCAGCCTTGCTTATGTTTGACCTTTATTTCTTTTCTTTACCTTCATTTTCCCTCTTCCTTACCTAAAAATAAAAAATAGTATATATATATATATATATATATATATATATATATATATTCTCTTACACACCCTTTGTTGAGTGCATATCTTATATTATTTTATTATTCAAGCCATCTAATTAGGATTTTTGTGCATGAAGTATTGATGGAGCTAAATAAAAAAAAATGATATAGAATGGAAGGAAATGAAATGAAAAGTATTTGATGAAAACAATAATTTTAAAAAAATGTTTGATCCTTATGCTCCATTTTGCACTTGTTAAATATCTTGTGGCTTGAATTTTGAAATTTACATGATTTTGTATCTCAACCTTTGTTTTCTTTATCCTATCCCTTCTTTCTTAACCCCTACTCTTGACCTTACATTACAAGCTTTAAAAGACCCTTTCGATCCTTGGTTATGTTTTGTTTACATTAGTGGACAGAGAGATGAAAAACAACCCGATGGATGCGGGTTTGATGTGCGTTTGCGATTTTACAAACTTATCCGAGTTTGTATTTCATGAATAGGAATTTGTCTTACATTCATGTTTATGGAAAGTCATTTATGTATGAAAGTCGCATGTGAGAGTCAATACAACAATTGGAGTGCACATGTGTGCTACCTTGAAATGAGGTTGTGAAGCAGTTTCTAAGGATATGAATGATTTAATAATCAGTATTGTTTTGTTTGAGTCTGCATGTTTTGAGTTTTTAGTTGTTTATTCTTTTGTCTTGTTTTGAATTCCTTTTCTTACTTTGCTTGAGGACAAACAAAATCATAAGTTTGGGAGAGTGATGAACCTACAAAAACTCATGTTTTTTCGATTCAAAACCTTAGTTTTTACCCTCTTCCAACCCCTTTTGATTGAGCTTTGTTCTCCATCTTTATCATGTTTTTATTGTTCTAAACTTTATTCTTATTATGTGTTTTAATTTGTTTTTTTTAGGTAATTGCACATAGAAGAAGATTGGATGCTTGAACATGGGAGAAAAAGTTGAAATGAAGTTGCTAGAGTTGGGCGCTTAAGTGCCCAACTTTTAAGCGCCTAAGCGCCCAAAAACTGAGTGCTTAAGCACTCAGTACATTTATTGATGTTGTTGCCTATAAATAGAAAAAGTAAGGTTTGTGAGCATTCATTCATCAAAAATTCAAAGAGAGAAGCAGAGACACAAACCCTAATTTGGTGTGGGCGCATTTAAGCTTGAAGATTAGAGATTTTCTTCAACCTTTCCACCTATCTTCCGTGGATTTTGTTGGATTCTCTTCTTTGTTTTCTTCTTTCTCCATGTGAAGCTAAACTTCTCTAGTTAGGGTAATGATGGATCTTGTTCTAGGATGATGTAAACTCGTTTATTTGTTTAATCTAAGTTTCTATTTCATGATTTACGTGTTTATCTCTTCTCTTAATGCTTTTCTTAATTTGATCAAATTTTGAATGATTTTAAGGTTTATGTATGATTTGAAAAAATTGTGCATGAACCTAGAACTTGTAATAAACACCTCAATTTCTGCAATCGCTAAGAATAGACGTTGTGGGTTGTGGTCTTGCTCTTTATTCCCTCGTTTTTTATAAAGCCTTCTCTATTTAGGGTTATACTAAAGGATTGGTCAACTCAAAATAGTGTGAAGAGGATTAATATACCAAGAGATTAGGTATTGATTAATTTTGGGAATTTGATCATGAATCATGGAATTGAACTTAGTTAAACTAAATTATGAATTTACATCAAAAGAATTCAAGTGAAATCTGAACCTTAATACTTTAATATCATTATTTTTCAATCTTTTCCTAATATCTTTAATTTACTCTTATTAATTTTGAATATTTTCTTGTTGATGTTTTCTTTTATTTATATTTTTATCAACTATCTTTTTCAATAGCTTAAATAATGTTGATTTGACGAACTTAGTAATTGATAATGTAATCCTTGTGGGAACGATACTCTTACTCATCTTTTATTACTTTTGCAATTTGGTGTACTTGCCAATAATCACAACAACAAACAATCATAATCTCATGTCCATTTGAATAACAAATACAAAGCTCCTAATCAACCATGGAAGTCGAAGCTTAGAGCTTCCTTCCTTCATCAAATTTTAAACCAAAATCCACATGCAAATGGCTCAAGGAAGCAAGTAAAATATGAAGAAGAAGATAGACTTCGAGGACCCCTACTTGGATGCCCAAAACCGCAAAGTGGAGAGGAGGAAGAGAAGGGTGAGGTTGCTCTAAATTGAAATCTGTTAAGTACAAAAGGAAGAGAAAGTCACGAGGGTCACTTTTGCCTTCAAGCCCGAGTGAGGACAAAGCTCTGAGCTGGCTCATGCAAAGGCTTGAAAATGGATCTCAATGGCTGCCTCCTTTTTGTTCTTCATGTGGAGAAGGAGAGAAATGAAAGATGAAGAGAGAAATGAGGAGGGGTATAGGTGTCAGTGTCACTTAAGTAAAGAGGGAGGTAAGTTTGCACCTCCATTGGCTCCTTGATTTAGTTATAATGCTCCTATAAAATTCTAATCCTAAATCATTATAACTTTAACTCCTCATTATGTTTAGAACTCCCTAAAATTCATGTAAGATCTTAACTTAAGTTAGTTAGTGTTAATTAGGTCCTAATTATTTGCAATAGGTAGCTAACTTGAGGTTCAAGTTGTTAGCCATGACAACTATCACCCAAGAGGGGGGTGAATTGGGTGATTACAAATTTTAATGCAACTTTGAGAAATTAAACATTTTGAATCACCAAGTAATAAATGCAGCGGAATAAATTTAACAAATGTGCAACTATTAGAGATTTCACAAAAATCACTTAGGCTATAGGATAAATCAAGCAAATAAGCTAGATATCAAATTCAACTCAAGCATATATAATTGAAGCACAAATGTAAATGAGATAGAGTTGAGAAGATCAAACACAAGATTTATCCTGGTTCAGCCACCAATCCACTTGTGGCCTACGTCCAGTCCTCAAGCAATCACTCGAGATTTTCCACTATATCTTCAAGCTTCAACAGGTGCTTGACAACCTTTACAAAATTGAGCACTCAACTCCTTGGGATGCCTCACCCTTGAGCTTGAGCCTTTTCAAACAAAGGGATGCCTCACCCTTTACAATTTGGAGGGATGCCTCACCCTCTTTACCAACAAGGGATACCTCACCCTTATAAATTTGAGAGATACCTCACCCTCTTTACAAACAAGGGATACCTCACCCTTTTCTCTAGAGGGATACCTCACCCTCTTACAATGATTTCAAGATGAAGAGAAAGATTAGAAACTCTCACAAGAGTAGATATACAACTTGAAGAACAAAGTATGGATGATAAGAAACTCTCTCAAGAGTAGATAATACAACTTGAATCTCTATGGGTATCAAGGATTCACACTTTAAAGCTAAAAGTATGATTTTGATGATTTAAGGATCAAGTATAGTGTTCTTATGTTTCTTAGGATGTAAATGCTTCAAATATCACTTATATATAGAGCCCAAATGATAAAATAGTCGTTGGTAGTGTTTAGAAATGATTTTTTATGAAAACTAGTCGTTTATAGCCGTTAGAAACGTTTCTGGGCACTTGGTAATCGATTACACACTTCTGGTAATCGATTACACAGCTTCTGTCAATGTTGTAATCAATTACAGGACTTGTGTAATCGATTACAGCATTTCTGGTTTTGAAAACTGACTTTAAAAGGTCATAACTTCTTCATTTCTTATCTGATTAAAGCAAATGACCAGTCATTGGAAAGATATTTGAGTCTATTTTCAAATGAAATAAGTTTCACAACAAAACTCAAAGTATTTTGAAAGTTATGATCAAAAGAGTGACTAAAGGTCAGCTTTTCAAAACTTAAACTTGATTGTTTTTGAAAACTGACTTTAAATGGTCATAACTTCTTCATTTCTTATCCGTTTAAAGTAAATGACCACTCATTGGAAAGATATTTGAGTCTATTTTCATATGAAAAAGTTTCACAATAAATCTCAAAGTAGTTTGAAAGTTATGATCAAAATAGTAACTAAATATCAGTTTTACAAAACACAAACTTGGCTATTTTTCAAATGTATGAACTACCACCAAGATTAACTTTCCAAAAACAGTTTGTTGGGCATTAAAACATGTAAGAAACACTTTTTCAAGATGTTAAAACATATTTGAGCTTAGTGTGATTCCTTTTTACCTTTACACAAGATCTAGGTCCTATAAGCTATTCTTGAAGAACCTTGGGACTTGATCTTTTGCCATCATCAATTCTTGATGTAATCCAAGCTTCCAAAAATTTCTTCTCTTCAAATCTTGAAAATGCTTAGAACATCTTATCATTCTCATTCTTCTTGAGTTGAGCATGATTGTGATCTTTTGCTTTCTTGTTGCAATGCTCACTCTTGATACTTGGACTATCTGTAACACCCTTGTGGGGATGTCACATATATAAAGAAAAATAAATAAAATCTACCCAAGTTGTAAAACATTTATTACGTACTAATACGGGTTGTAAAATAATTCTTGTTAAACAGAATATTATTAAATAAAATAACTCAGAAACATAAAATAAACAGAACAATATCACTCATAATATACATATGGTCCAAGTTATAAGTTATACAAATAATTTATAACTACAACTACAAATATTTAAACAAAAACAGTAAAGAGTCAATATATACATACGCAGACGCGCCCAAAAATACACATCATAAACATTTAATCCTCTGATGGATCACTCTCAAGAAACTCATCAGAAGATAAATATCCAGGATGCCTCGACACTCGGCGTAAAACGAGACCACGCAGTCGATACGATAGTCATCTCACTAGGCTCAGTGGACACACCACCCCAATGACGCCTAAGAGATAAAGGCAACTCTAAGTGCGAAACACAAAGAGTCGTCATCATCGGCTCTCCATCAAACGTAAGTCGTATGGACACAATCCAACCGTCCCACGTAAGTCACGAGTCTCTGTCTCCCCGCGGATGCCAAGCTAACGATCCACCATGAAACTCGAGTGTCACAAAACCCAAAATCCTCGGCACCGCCATACCCAAATAAATCGGTCAATGGATATGGATGATCGATGGTTCTTGATCGTCGATCGGTCTTCGACTTTTCATCGCTCCTCTTCCTCCTCGGGATACAAAATCTCAAGAGGTTGTTCCTCTTCCTCAAACTCTTTACCACGTAAATAAATATACGTAAAACACATACAATAAAGAGGTAAGACAAACTAAAATCATCACAAACATGGCGGATAAGAAAACGACAAACAACAGATATACAGTTCATGCAATATGAAAAGCTATAACATTAATTAATAACAGGATAATATTACAACAACACATAATATCACCGATAAAATAATATCACAGACAACATAATATCACAGATAAAATAATGTCACAGATAAAATAAAATAAGAAATAGACAATTATCATAATAATAACCAAATAAAATAAACAGATAAAATAAAATAATATCCAAGATATAACCATATACAATATGACACGGTCCTACTCCATGGAGCTAAACACATACAGATATCAGAGAGAGAATGACCCGCAAAATCTATTAGTACCACGGCTGCCCAACCAAACTATTATGCGGTCTCACGTTGCGTTTATAGCCCCACGTCACATGGAATCCATCATCCAAGGCGTGGTGTAGTTCACGGTCTCACGTTGTGGCACTACAGGCAATGTACTATTAGACATTACGAAATCTCGATTAAAAATAGTGCGTGTCGAGTCCATTAGTGTGCTATCGGTTACCACAGCCCAGCAGAGCGACCGACTGTCCATATATGGGATCCCGTACACTAACGTCTCCAAGTTCATAAAGACAATGAACCACACTACGTTTATCGCATCGACAACACGATGTGATTCACCTCGTCAACCAATCCACCAAAAATTGGTATAAACTCAATATATGAGAAATTACCAGAATACCCTCAATAAAAATATATCCTCAAAGATAAAAAGATACAAGATAAGTCCCACCGACAAATATCTTGTTCCAAAGCCTCAGTGCGGTTCACCTCATAGCCCGACAGCAGAAAAAAAAATACAGAAAATACTGTTTTGGTCAATCGCGTAGAAATTTTATCGCGTTTTCACAATCTCATCGTTTTTACAAACGTTTTTAAATCGCGTAAATATATTTTTCTGTTTTTAAAATCGCGTAGAGTTTTTAATACGTTTTCTCAATCGCGTAAGATTTTTAAATCATTTTCTTGTCCAAATCCATTAAAATTTACTGTTTAAATAAACAAAAATAATAAATAATACGTTTAAACTACGTAAAATATTTTCAATACCGTATACTGTCTTTTGGACATCTTTTCTAACTTAATTGCCCGTTTTTACTAAAAATTGACAGTATTTTGCTTAGAAAAATTATATTAATGGTTTCCTAATTTTTTCGTAAAAATTCTATTTACTTAATTTTTAACTGTATAATTTAAACCTTTTGAAAACCACTAACATGCTTCAAAATACAGTATGAGCTATATGTTAGAAATTTTTGAAAGTTACTGTATTTCTTTTCTAACAATAAAATCAATAGTTTTAGTTGCTTAAACTTAATTCAATTCAATTTATTTCTTCAAAACTCTTTTTAGAAAAATTCTTTTTAACATATATTGCATCTTTATACTTGGAAATGGTTTGGAATTGATTTTAGAAATCATGAATTCTTGGTTTGGCATGTTGGCCGAAATATACATTTGGGTAATTTGATTTCTAAATTCATTTTCCTTGATCTAAACAATTCTATCTCTTGTTAATTTTCCTAGGTTAATTAAATTACACTTTAGGAAAATAATGAGAACATTTTGGTTCTCCTTTTGGGTCAATGGCCGTGAGCCTTGGTGTTGTGTTCTTTGGAACACTCATGTATACCTTAGCATGTTATTCACATCCTATACATTATCATGCATTTCTAACACATACAAATTATCAAAGCTTGTAGACATGCAATTTAAAGCTTGTAGACATGCAACATCATACAAATTATTACAAACATCAAATAGGAAAGCTACTAACAATTACACAAACAAGCTACTAACAAACACAAACAAAGGAATCCTTATGGATTCTACAATCAACAACCAATCTCCATCTTCTTACCACCACCCATGGATGATAAGAGTTGTCTTCCTCTTACCTTAAATGAAGACAAAAATATTCTTTCACTCCTCTTCTAGGTTTCGGTTTTCTCCTTCAAATCACCTAACAAACTTAAACAAAATTTACAAGTTACTAACCATAAAAGAGAGCTTAAACCATGGAGAAATCATGGCTTAGAACTTTGAAAAAGAGTTTAGAAATGGAAAACAAGAAATTTCACCTTCTAGGTAAAATTTTCCAAATAAGTTTCCAAGCTTCAAATGGAAGATTTTGCAAGAACTCTCAAATAGAGATGTTCTTAGGATTGTGTTTAGGTTTAGAAAACTTGGTTGGATAAAATTTTGGGTGGTTGGATGGTGTAGAATAGAGCTTGGCCGAAACTATCTTCAAGGAAGCTTCAATGGTGTTTAGGGTTTTTTGGAAGAGAGAGAAGAGAGAAAATTGCATGAAGACAAAGTGATTATGGCCTTCCAAAAGCCATATGGCCGTGGACTTCAAAGCCATGCAAGGTGTCATGGGTTTGGCTTCATCCAAGCCTTAGAATGAATCAAAGGTCAAGATTAAAACTTGGTTAGCAAGCTTGTCTCCCATTGGTTGAGTTTAGCATAGTCATCTAACCTAGTCACATGCTTAGTCACTAATTAGCTTAGTCACCACACTTAGTCATCATGTTCTAGAGAATTCCTTCACTAATGATGCTTAATTAAGCTACTAAGTTAACTGTTTTAGCTAAACGTGGGTCCCGTAAAACAGTTCCGGGTCCACTGTCATTTTATTATACTGACTAATAAAATAATATTATAATAATACAAAATTATTTTATTTGACAAGCTAAATCCCAAAAATTAAAAGATTAACAACAAAGATTATCATTCAGAATCGGGTTTAGTAAGATCCCCGGGTTCTGAATAATTAAAACAAGATTTTCCCCTTCGAAAAATATTATTTTCCGTCCCGAGCAAATCGCACAAAAAGTCCAAATAAAATCACAGACAAGAATATTAAGCAACGTAACATATAGAAAAATTAAAAACAAGACAATTGGGACGTAACGGTCATTTTTCCATTTTTTCCCACGACGAAGCAAATCATCCAAAACGTTCAAATAAAATTACGACGTATTAATTGTCTCGTATATCTCCCGAAAAAATTAAAACAAGAGCTTGAGAAAATTTTTATTTTACCATCTCGATGTAAATTACATAAAACGATCAAATAAAATTTTAGCCTGTAAAACATATTTGTATTTCATACAAAAAAACAAGAAACAGTAAAATAGGGACACAACAATCATTTACACAAAAGCTTGAAAAACAGCAAATAGAACATTCGGGACATTTTTCTAAAAATTGGGGTGTTACAACTCTCCCCAACAAATAAAAATTTCGTCCCCGAAATTCGCTGTTCCTCAAAACAAATGAGGATACTGATCCCTCATTTTATCTTCCAGCTCCCAGGTAGCATCACCCGTCACATCATTCCATATGACCTTTACTAGCTCGATCATCTTTCCTCGAAGCTGCTTTACCTTTCTGTCCTTGATTCTAACAGGTGAAGTCTCGTAAGTTAAATTCTCCTTCAACTGTACTTCATTTGGTTGTATAACATGCGTCAGATCCGGTATATACTTCTGTAACTGAGATACATGAAATACATCATGTAGATTGGATAGAAAAGGCGGCAAAGCAATCTGATATGCTACAGGACCTATACGTCGGATAATCTGATACGGTCCAATGAATTTAGGAGTAAGCTTCTTAGACTTAATAACTCTTCCGACACCGGTCATAGGAGTAACTCTTAGAAACACATGCTCACCCTCCTCAAACTCAAGAGGTCGTCTTCGTTTATCCACATAACTCTTCTGTCTACTTTGCGTTGTCCTCATCTTCTCTTGTATCATCTTTACCTTCTCCGTAGTCTGTTGTATAAGATCTGGTCCAACAGTCATGCTTTCCCCATCCTGATACCAACATAACGGGGTTCGACATCGCCTTCCGTACAATGCCTCATAGGGTGCCATCCCTATACTCGAGTGAAAACTATTGTTGTAGGTGAATTCTATCAAAGATAAAAATTCATCCCAACTTCCTCGTTGCTCCAAAACACAAGCACGTAACAGATCCTCCAAAGACTGTATAGTTCTCTCTCGTCGACCATCACTATGGGATGATATGCCGAACTCAGTCGCAACTTAGTTCCCATAGCTTATTGTAGACTCCGCCAAAACCTTGATGTAAACCTCGGATCTCAGTCAGAAACTATACATGCAGGTACACCATGTAATCTGACAATCTCACTGATGTACAACTGGGTTAATCTTTCCAACGAATACTTAATACTAATTGGTAAGAAATGAGCAGATTTAGTAAGCCTATCGACTATAACCCATATTGAATCATGACCTTTTCTCGTCTTCGGCAAACCAGTAACGAAATCCATCGAGATACTATCCCACTTCCACTCGGGGATAGATAACGGTTGCAACATTCCAGCTGGTCTCTGATGTTCCACTTTCGCTTTCTGACAAACCAAACAAGACTCCACATATTCTGCTACGTCTCTTTTCATCCTTGGCCACCAAAACAACCTTTTCAAGTCTTGGTACATCTTGGTCATCCCCGGATGTAAACTCAGGTCACTAGTATGAGCTTCTTCTAGGATCGACTTCTTCAATTCAGAATCATCAGGCATACAAATTCTTCCCTTCAACCTTAAGATTCCATCTGCTCCTTCTTCTACCGTCGCTTTATGACCTTGCTTTAACAATTCCCTCTCATTTTGCAAAAACACGTCTTCCTTTTGTTTATCTCGGACTACATCAAGAAATTCGTTTATGATCACAACCTTATATAAATGAACTCTTTCAGGTAGAAACTCCACAGACAACCATAGATCTCGGAACTTATTGATCAACTCTTCCTCCTTGATCATCATTGCCGAAACACTAAGCACTTTTCTACTCAAGGCATCAGCTACCACATTAGCTTTTCCCGGATGGTATTGAAGTTGAAAATCATAATCCTTTAAGAATTCCAACCATCGCCTCTGCCTCATATTCAATTCTTTCTGATCAAACAAGTACTTTAGACTCTTGTGATCACTAAAGACATTGAACAAATACCCCCATACATAAAATGCCTCCACACTTTCGAGCAAAAACCACTGCAGCCAATTCCAAATCGTGCGTTGGATAATTCCTCTCATGAACCTTCAACTGACGAGAAGCATACGCCACAACATTCCGATTCTGCATCAAAACGCAACCTAACCCTTGGTAAGAAGCATCGCAATACACGTCAAAAGTTCCCTTAGAATCCGGTAAAATCAACACCGGCGCAGTTGTTAACCTCTTCTTCAACTCTTAAAAACTGGCTTCACGTTCTTCCGTCCACTCAAAAGCTTGACTTTTCCTCGTAAGTTGTGTAAGCGGTCCAGCAATCTTCGATAAACCTTCGATAAACCTCCAGTAATAACCAGCAAGTCCAACGAAACTTCGAACTTCTGTTACCGTCTTAGGTCTTTCCCACTGTAAAACAGTCTCCACTTTTGATGGGTCTACTGCAATACCTTCTTTCGAAATTACATGACCTAGAAACTAAACTTTTTCTAACCAGAATTCACACTTAGCCAACTTTGCATACAGCTGCTTTTCTCGCAAAATCTGAAGAACAATACCAAGATGTTCAGCATACTCTTCCTTAGATTGAGAATAGATCAGAATGTCATCGATGAAGACAACGACAAATCTGTCTAGATACGGACAAAAAATCCTGTTCATATAATCCATAAATATGGCAGGAGCATTCGTCACCCCGAATGGCATTACTTGATACTCATAATGTCCATAACGAGTTCGAAAAGCGGTTTTCGGTACATCTTCCCCCTTAACACGAATTTGGTTATAACCCGATCTCAGATCTATCTTGGAAAACACCACAGCTCCTCTTAACTGATCCATCAAATCGTTAATTCTTGGAAGCGGATATTTATTCTTGATAGTCACCTTGTTCAGCTGACGATAATCCACACAAAGCCGAGAAGTTCCATCTTTCTTCTTGACCAAAAGCACTGGCGCACCCCATGGCGAAACGCTAGGTCGCACAAACTGTTTCTCCAACAATTCCACCAATTGTTTCTTCAGCTCCTCCAACTCTGCTGGCGATATACGGTATGGTGCAATTGAGATAGGACCTGCTCTTGGTACTAAATCAATTGAAAACTCGATCTCCCTCTCAGGTGGCAACCCAGGTACGTCATCAGGAAAAACCTCTGGAAACTCGTTGACAACAGGAATAGTATTCACATCCTTCTCATTCTTAACCTCTAGAGAAGACAATACCACATATCCCTGTGCTCCCTCTCTTAACAAGGACTTGACCTTAACAGCACTTAAGAATCCGGACTTTTCTTCCTTAGGAAAAACTATGGTTTTACTTGCACAATCTATAAGGATATGGTTAGAAGATAACCAGTCCATCCCTAAGATTACATCTATCTCAACAAGAGGTAAACAAATCAAGTTAACCAAAAACTTACAATCCTTCACAACAACAGGACAATCCAAACATATCTTTGATGCAATCACAGGTTTAGCAGTTGGAGTAGAAACACTCAATTTAACATTCAAAGAAGACACAGGCAACTTCAATCTTTCCACACAATCATATGCAATAAACGAGTGTGTAGCACTAGAATCATATAACACAGTCAAATGGTTACCTCCAATGTCACCTTCTCCTTGTATAAGTGTTAGGAATTTGCGGATCAAAGTCTCGCAGCGGAATAACAGAATTCCCTCACAGGATCCATGCGAAAAATCCATAATCCGAGGTTTTTTAAAATTTTACCTCTTGAAGCGTGACAGACACAAGCGAGGTGAATCACCAACACCGTAATAGCGACGATGTTTCTGCGGTATCCACACGAACAGACTTGCAAAAGGAGTCACGCCTCTGTTTCGTAGTGCTAGCTGCGAAGAGAGGAGAAGAAGACCTCACTATCTCTCACTCACTTTCTGTAGGTGCGGCTAGGGTTGTGATGTAACCTGGTAGCAGCCCCCTTAGCGTACTATTTATAATAGTGGCTGCCTTAAGTGAGTGTGAGCAAGAGCAAGGTAAGTGGTGCAACCCTAAACCCATCTGTCATGAGTTAGGCCCACAATTGAATCCGAGTCCAACTTGGATTCGATTACTCCAATTTAGTCTGTTCTAAGTGTGCGACCTGCGCAGGTTCTCATGACGTTGGTAGTAATATTAAAATCTCATTTTAATATTACAAACAGTGAGCGGTATCTAGCAACACATCACTGCTACCCAAGTAATGAGAATGTCAGTGATTTGACATAACCTATCTGTGACCAATGTTTCCGTGTAGTTTAGTCCCTTTGTCCGGATATCCAAATTGAACACAAGGCATGGAACGTGTCACCCTTGTTTAGTTCAATCTTCGGTTTCTCGATTCCCGAGTAGACATAGTAATGACAAATGAGATCAATATCTCATATTGACTCATTTGAGCATGGCCATGCATTTCATAGTCTCACTCAATCAGGGGGCCCGAAGATATCACTCCCGTTATGTAGGAGGGACAAATCCCATCTAGGTCACTCACATCCCTCCACATGTATCGCGGTATGTCTAATAACCAACTTTATAATCATCTTGTTACAGATGACGTTTGATGGCATTAAAACACACAACTCCTCATGTAGGAATCGTAGTGATTTTAGGTCAAAGGACCACATACACCATTATCACTATGAGAATTGCTTATGACACTCACGTAACGATCCACGTAACGTTCTCATGGCGGGTCTGTCCAATACATCATTACTCTAATATGTATCTATGTGTAGACTTGATATCTCATATCCATGACCCGTGAGATGTGGTCATCAGTCTACGCACATACTAGTCTCAAAGCATTATTGTTGTCCTAATTAACAATAATACTTGACTAGGGACATTTAAGAATAGTGTTTTATCCAATAGGATCTCACGATCAAGTCATCCACTTGATGTCCTATGGTATCAAATTTACTATTCTAAGGACTTTATCATGTTTACCAAAAAAAAAAAAGAACATAATAAATGAAATGCCTCATATAAAATAGCATAATATAATGTATGTAAATACAAACAAAACGTATTGGCCACTAGGGCATACACCAACAATAAGATCATCAGATTGAGAAATTTCTGTTCCCGTCATAGTATATACTCGCCCTCCAGATCTCGGTTGAGTACTCCCTGATTTTTGCTGATTAGCACGAACATAACGAACAGCAGGTTTCCTTTCCGGCTGAGTACAATCCTTCGACATATGCCCAGGCTGTTTACAGTTAAAACAAACTGTCCCTCTAATAGTGCACTCTGGAGAGATATGGCCTTTCTTTCCACACTTAAAACATGTCAGCGTAAACGCTACTTTCTGTCCAGCTCCACTACCACTTGCACTTCCCCCAACTGGTGGTCGTTGAGATTGACTCCTTGATGGTTTGGAATACGGCTTGCGCTGAAACCGATTCGTATTACTACCTCCACCTCTCTGAAACCTTGTCGGTCCAAAGTTACGATTCCTTTGATCTCTCGACAGCTCTAACTCCTCAAGTCGCGCACATGCATCAACCAAAGCATGAAACTGATTTATCCTCAAGGATATCACCCCTCGCTTCAATTCCACTCTTAAGCCCGATTCAAACTTTCGACATCTCCACACATCATCTTGCCGTGTTTGAGCATCATCCGAGAATTGAGACAAAGTCTCAAATTTTGTAGCATACTCATTCACCGTCATATTCCCCTGTCGCAAACTAAGAAATTCCATTTCCTTGGCATGCCTAGCACTCGCAGGAAAATACTTCCCAGAAAAGCATCAGAAAATACTTCCCAGGTGATTTCTATTCCTTCAGCTTGTAAAACTCGGCGAGTTCCTCTCCACCAATGTTCTCCATCTCCCCTTAGCATAAAAACAGCATAAGTCACCTTCTTATCATCTGTGCATCTCATTCCCTCAAAAATTCTCTCCAAGTCTTGTATCCATTGACTTGCTTTCTCCGGATCAACCTTGCCTCTAAACTGTGGCGGATTGTGGCGCCTAAATTCAGATAAATTTAGGGCATCAGCAGTAGCATCTTGCTGTTGAGCTGCTCTCAAATTCTGCTGCGTCATTACTTCAGCCATCCGCTACATAGCTTCAGCAGCCGCAATCATAGGGTCCACATCACGATTCACGTTCGCACGTCCTCTACCTCGTCCAGACATCTTCTTTCTTCAAACAGAATAAAACAAAATTAGATACATCCTTTCGGAAGTAAATCACAGAGAATCACACAGCACAAACAAAAACAGACCCAACCACAACCCCAAAAGACTTTAACTTGGGCTCTGATACCAACTAATGTAACACCCTTGTGGGGATGTCACATATATAAAGAAAAATAAATAAAATCTACCTAAGTTATAAAACATTTATTACGTACTAACACGGGTTGTAAAATAATTCCTGTTAAATAGAATATTATTAAATAAAATAACTCGAAAACATAAAATAAACAGAACAACATCACTCATAATATACATATGGTCCAAGTTATAAGTTATACAAATAATTTACAACTACAACTACAAATATTTAAACAAAAACAGTAAAGAGTCAATATATACATACGCAGACGCGCCCAAAAATACACATCATAAACATTTAATCCTCTGATGGATCACTCTCAGAAAACTCATCAGAAGATAAATATCCAGGATGCCTCGACACTCGGTGAAAACGAGACCGCGCAGTCGATACGATAGTCATCTCACTAGGCTCAGTGGACACACCACCCCAATGACGCCTAAGAGATAAAGGCAACTCTAAGTGCAGAAATACAGTAGTCGTCATCACTGGCTCTCCATCAAACGTAAGTCATACGGACACAGTCAACCGCCCCACGTAAGCTACAGAGTCTCTGTCTCCCCGCAGATGCCAAGCTAACGATCCACCATGAAACTCGAGTGTCACAAAACCCAAAAATTGTAACGCCCCTTTTTGGGAGGGAACGTCACATTGTCAAATAAATAAAATGCGAAAATTAAATAAACAAACGATTAAGACCCGGTTCATTTTAATTAATTAATGTTTAACCATGTGAGCAAAATTGGCCATATTTTTTTTTTATAATAACGATAATGCGGAATGTGAATAAAAGGAACGAATAAAACAATACACAGAAATTTGCACCTGAATAGCATGCATATATATATATATAGAATTTAATACAACTGTTTTATAAATACAAGCCTGGCCATCATCAAAAAGCAAAACTATACCCACCCCAAGGAACATGCATATATACCCTCATGCATATACAAAATATACAGCCCAACCAAAAGAAAATACATCGTGCCCCCAAAACAAAAACACCGGCACCATCGGTAGCCACCAATGATCATCGACCCCTCGGATAAAAAGGGACCGATTCAGATCCTCGGGAGGACCCTCATCGGGATCTTCCTCATCCGAGGACTCATCCATAGGAACCACAGAGGCGCGGGACGGAGCCCGAGCGGTGGAATTAAACGAATCCTCCTGCGGGGTGTAATAACGGGAACCCCACATCTCCCTGATGGGCAGGTAAAACTCCAGGCGCAAGCTGAGGTAGCAAGTGAGGACAGGTGCCTCATGACGTCTCCAGGCAAGTGCTATCGACACGTCTCCCAAGTACACGCAGCGGTCGGAGTTCAGGTTGATGTGCCAGCACTCTGGCCTCCCAAGGAAGGTCAGACGCACATCTCCCAAGAATCCGCGCATGCGTGCAGACATCGTCGCAGTAGAAGTCAATCTGTGCAGGCCAGAAGCCGGGGAAGGCAGGATCTTCTGTCTCTTCACCGTCGTCTTCGATCGCATACGGTACACATAAACAGCAAATAATAGAAGCACAGGGAAAGAGGTAAGACATCCTACCATCAATACCAATACAGCAACCAAGAACCAAACGGCGCATAACGCCCACGTAGCATGTAAAGGCAATAAATAAGCTTTTAAACGATAACCAAATGGTAATCATTAATAAAGGTGATGAATAATTCATAACATCCAGGCAAGCAAATTCGATACCAAATATCGTGTAAACAATAATTTTCGGATGACGAGAATATTCCACGATGCATGGACACAATGTTCAATTTCCTACTCCATGGAGCTAGACTCAAACAATCGGAGAGAAAGATCAGGAGACATGTCTGTGACTCGTACTGCCGAGGCCAGTGCTATCAATAAATTTTCTCGTGCACAATCATGGCATTGCACAGACATTCTACACTAGATCACGATATAAGACAGTGTCAAGTCCGGATCGTCGGTGCGTTTGCATCGGTTTGCCCCACGGGCAAAGGAGCTATCAACTACCCATTGTGGAGGACCCGCACCCCGACGCCCCCAAGGTCATAACAAGACCCACACTTGTCTACTTGCACCCGCACAAAGGTGTGTTCAATCTCCTAGGCAACTTGACCTTACAACAGTCCACAAGGACATTCACAATGCATAGGACTCTATGCATGAACATGTATGATCCACAATTTCATACAATAGCATAATATACCACATTTGATCAAGAGAGTGCAATAAGCAAATTTGCATCCAAAAAGAACCCAATATCAACATAATATCAATTTATAATTCAAGGAACATATTTTAGGTCCATTATGGATTTCTAAAATCTCCAAGTCTTATGAAAATTATCTCATTGGTTCATTAAGGTTTATGAAATCCTTAATCTCTTGTATTCTTTGATTACTTGTAATCCGAGTAATGGGTTATGGAATCTTAACCCAAATTTTCACCTAGAGGCCGTGGCCTTCCCAAGGTTTCAAGTAAGTCATGTTCACATCATTAGGTCCATTTACTTGTTATTTTGATCCAAGTTATTTGATTCTTATAATTACCTTCCAAATTTAGCTTATCTCCTAAGTCTTAACCACAATCCATCATAAAAATTATTGTTGCAAGTCTCCTACTATTTAATCTACGTTTGGTTACTTGATTAATTCAAGTCTTGACATCTCAAATTTGTTATCTTTTCCCTCATTCAGGCCTCAAAACCGTGGCACTCAATAGGGTCCTAGGTTGCAAATTTTCTTCTCACTAGTTTAGTCTTCCTTTACTTAATTTGCCTAGCATTATTCTTGACACAATGTCAACCAAAATTCTGCTCTTAAAAACAGCCCAAAACCGTGGCACTCACCAAGGTCCAACAACCAGAATTTTGTCCACTTGGATCAACCTTAACTACTTGATTTAATTAGCCTTGCATTGGTCAAAATTTAAGCATCATTTCCCTTCATTTTCCAGCCCAAAACAGCCCCAAAACCGTGACACATTCAGGGGTCCAGCAACCAGAATTTTCCAGCAAGGAATCATGGATTTCAATCACAAAATTACATGAATAACTAACCACTCAATCAACTACTC
Source organism: Ormosia emarginata (assembly GCA_029884605.1). Classification (NCBI taxonomy): domain Eukaryota; kingdom Viridiplantae; phylum Streptophyta; class Magnoliopsida; order Fabales; family Fabaceae; genus Ormosia; species Ormosia emarginata. The sequence goes on along the minus strand of JAQQTP010000077.1, from coordinate 49,697,698 downwards.
AAAGCTAAATTAAGATAGCATTCAAGAAATCAATTTCAAGCAATTTCAAGAACAACCACTGTAACGCCCCAATTTTTAGAAAATATTCTGAATGTACTGTTTGCTGTTTTTCATGCTTTTGTGTGAATGACCGCTGTGTCCCTATTTTTCTGTTCTCGATTTCTGTATGAAAACAATTATGATAATACAGGCTCAAATTTTATTTGATCGTTTTACGTAATTTGCTTCGAGACAGTAAAATAAAAATTTTTCTGAGCTACTGTTTTAATTTTTCTGAAAGATATACAGCTATATAATACTACTGGATATTTTATTTGAACGTTTTGGACGATTACCTACGTTGTGGGAAAAAATGGGAAAATGACCGTTACGTCCCGAACGTCTTGTTTTTGCTTCGTTTTTAATTGTTTTCTTCTTGATTTAATGTCCGATAATACTGTTCTGTGATTTTTATATGGACTTTTTGTGTGATTTGCTCGAGGCGGAAAATAATATTTTTCCTGCCGGGGAAATCTTATTTTATTATTTAGAATTGGGGATCTTACTAAACCCGATTCTGAATGAGACTAAAAATAATCTTTTAATTTTTAGGATTTAATCACAAATAAAATAATTTTATATTATTATAATATTATTTTATTAGTCAAGATATTTTAGTGACAAGTGGACCCTAAATATTTTGCGGGACCCACAATTAGCGTAACGGTTAGATCGGTAGCTTAACTAATCACCGTTAGCGTAGAACTTTCAGAAACAGTGACTCACTAGTGACTCAAATGAGAAAATTAAATACGCTGTGTGACTCAGCATGTGAGTCACCAAGAGCTAACCAATAGGAAATAAGCTTGCTCACCAAGGCTTGATCTTGACCATTGATTCATCCAAAGGCTTGGATGAAGCCAAGCAAGGTGCCCACCTTGCACCCCACGTGATGGCTACGGCCAAGAGGTCTTGGATGACCAAAATCACACTTCATCTTCATCACTTTTCTCTCTTCTCTCTCATCAAAACCCTAGCCACCATTCTTGTTCATTTTCTTCACCATTTTCGGCCAAGACCAATACTACACCATCCAACCATCCAAAAATTTTTCTAACCAAGTTTTCCTAACCTAAACATTATTCTAAGAACCTTTCTAGTTGGGAGTTTCTTCAAAATCTTCCATTTAGGGCTTGGAAATCAACCTTGAAAGTTTTACCTAGAAGGTATTTTTGGTGGTGAAAACCGTGACCTAGGAGGTGTGAAAGCAAGCCTTTTGTCTTCATTTAAGGTAAGAGGAAGACAATTCTTATCATCCCTTGGTGGTGGTAAGAAGATGGAGTATTTTGTGATGCTTGTAGAATCCATAAGGATTCGGTGGTGGTGTGTTTGCTATGTGTGTATTTGCTAATTTTTGTGTTTGTTAGTAGTTTATGTGGTATTTGTTAGTAGTTTTCTTGTTTGATGATTGTAATAATTTTGCATGTCTATTAGCTTTTAATTGCATGTCTATAAGCTTTAATTTAGGTTTAGGTGTTAGAAAATATATTGCATGTGTTAGAAAATACAATGCATGTGTTAGAATTGTATGATAATGTATAGGATGTGAATAATATGTTCAAAAATTGCATGAGTGTTCCAAAGAGCACAATCCAATAACTCACGGCAATGACAAATGTGAGGACCAAAATGTTCTCTTGATTTTTCCTAAAGTGTAACTTAATTAACCTAGGAGAATTAAGAAGGTTTCAAATTGATTTGATCAAAGAAAATGAATTTAGAAATCAAATGGTAAAGACTTAGTATTTTGGGCCAACATGCCTAAAGGATTAAATTGATTCTTGCTAACTATTTTCTAATATGATTTAATGAACTTAGACAATATAATACATTTGATATGATTTGAAAGGTGAAAGACATTTTAGAAATCAAATGCAAAAGTTTTACGAAATTTGGCCAACATGCCACTATAGGTAATCATGATTTCTAAAACTTGATTCCAAATCTTTTTCAATTAAAAAGAGACAATACAAGTTAAAAAGAAATTTTCTATAATGATTTTTGAAGAAACAAGTTGATTAGAAGTAAGTTTAAAGGGTTAAAATTCATAATTTTATCATTAGGAAGGAAATACAGTAAAGTTGAGAAATTTTCTAACATATAGCTCACTTTAGGTTTTGAAGCATGTTAGAGATTTCAAAAAGAATTAAATGATGTGGTTAAAAATTAGGTAAATGGAAATTTTATGGAAAAATTTAGTAAACCATTATTATGATTTTCTAAACAAAATACTGTCAATTTTTAGTAAAAATGAACCAATAAGATAGCAAAAATATCCAAAAGACAGTATGCGGTATGAAAAATTATTCTACGTAGTTTAAATGTACTAAGTACTATTTCTGTTTGTTTAAATAGTAATTTTAAAGGCATTCGAATAAGTAAATGATTTGAAAATCCTACGCGATTGAGAAAAAAATTAAAAATGTTACGCGATTTTAAAAACAGAAAAATATCTTTACGCGATTTAAAAACGTTTGTAAAAACGACGGAATTATGAAAACGCGATAAAATTTCTACGCGATTAACCGTTACTATATTTATTTTATGCTGTCGGGAAAATGTGAACCCGTACAGATTATTTTTGAAAATCTTTCGCTGTCGGGAAAATGTGAACCCGTACAGATTATTTTTGAGGATCTTTCGCTGTCGGGAAAATGTGAACCCGTACAGGCTTTTGAGAATTTATTTGCTGTCGGGAAAATGTGAACCCGTACAGGCTCTCTATTTATCTGTTATGTGTGCCAAGTTTTTGGTGGATTGGTTGACGAGACGAATCACATCGTGTTGTCGATGCGATAAACGTAGTGTGGTTCATTGTTCTAATGAACTTGGAGACTTTAGTGTACGGGATCCCACATGTGGACAGTTGGTAGCTCCGCTGGGCCGTGGTAAACCGATAGCACACTATGGTACTCAACACACACTATATTTAATCGAGATTTGTGAAATCTAGTAGTACATTTGCCTGTAGTGCCACAACGTGAGACCGTGAACTACACCACGCCTGGATGATGGATTCCTGTGTCGTGGGGCTATAGACGCAACGTGTGACAACAGCAATAGTTGGTGGGGCAGCCGTGGTACTAATAGATTTTACGAATCATTCCTCTCTCTGATACTTGTGTTTTCTTTAGCTCCATGGAGTAGGGTTTTGTCATAGTATTTATTTATCTCTATGTCTATTTGTTTCCATCTTATCTATTTATTGTTTATCTGTATTTTATTTGTTTATTTTATCTAGTTACTGTTACTCTATTTGGTTATTATATCTTATCTGCTTATTCTTATCTTTCTTATTTTATCTGTGAGGTTTTATCTGTGATGTGATATATTGTTATGATATCTAAATCTTACTCTAAATTGTTATTCTTTCTGTTATAGTACTTTGTAATGCATGAATTGTATATATGTTGTTTGTCGTCTTCTTATTGGCCATGTTGTGATGATTTTATGTTGTCTTACCTCTTTGTTATATGTATTTTCTGTTTATTTATTTTACGCGGTAAAGACTTTGAGGAAGAGGATCAGCCCCTTGAGATCGTGTACCCCGAGGAGGAGGAAGATCAGCAAGCAGACGATCAGTTGGACGATCAAGAACCATCCGATCATCCATACCCTCTGGATTGATTGTGAGGGATGGCAACTCCAGGATTTTTGGGATTCGTAGAGCTAGTATTTCATGGAGGTTCTCTGGCTTGGCATCTACGAGGCGATCGTGATTCTGTGACATATGCAGGACGTGTGACCGTGATTCTACGTCAGCGATTTGATGGAGAGCCCATTATGACTACGACGTTATTTCTGCATTTAGAGTTACCCTTATCCATTAGGCGTCACTGGGGTGCTGAAAACCCTGAGCCTCGTGAGATAAGCATCGTATCGACTGCGCGATCCCGTTATCGCCGTGTGTCGAGACATCCGGGATATTTGTCCCCTGATGATCATTTTCAGACTGAGAGTGATCCATCAGAGGATTAGATAACCATGATATTTTTTTTGGGCGCGTCAGCGTATGTCTGTATATATATTAACTCTTTTATTGCTTTCTTTACTGTTTTTGTTTAAATATTTGTAGTCTCGTTGTAAATTATTTGTACAGCTTATAACTTAATCATATGTATATTACTAGTGATGATGTTTTTTTTTATTTCGTATTTTCCGCATTATCTTTTTATATCATATTTCTGTCTATCAGGAATTATTTTACAACCCGTAATAATATTTAACAGATGTTTCACAACTTGGGTAGATTTTATTTCTATTTCTTTTATTTTCTTTTATGTGTGACATCCTCCAAAGGGGTGTTACAACCACCATGTGGTTTTTCTTCCAAAAATCAAACACAAGATTCCTAGTTGCTAAAGAGGTTGAGGAGGATTAATCTTCCTCTTACCAAGATGAAGAACCAAGAAAATTCCAAGAGGCACTTGATTTTCGGATTTGAAGCTCAAAAACCCTAGAAAATGTGGTCCAAGTTAGAACAATGTAATGATGTGAAAAAGAAGAAGAAAATGACCATTAAATCAAGAGGAAACCAGAAACGAAAATGGAGTGAAGGTCTGAAATTTTTCAGCCATGGAAGCTCACCTTCAAAGCTTGAAAAATGGTTGAAGATGGAAGCTTTCTTGAAAACTCCAAGCACAAAAGATGATGAGAAGGAGTAGGAGATTAAGAAAACATGGTTGATGTAATTTTTTATGAATGTTGGGGTTCTTGAGGGTGGCTGGACGTAGGGTGTGTTGGAAGAGGAAGAAAGAAATGTTTGAAGAGAGAAAGAAGAAGAAGAAACGTAAAAGGAAGAAAGAAATGTTGCTTTTGGGTGTTAATGCATTTAGATGTAATATTAGGATAGTAAAAATCAATTCTTTCCCTTGAGTGGGCTGTGGCAGCGTGAGAGAGAGAAGTGGGTGGGAAAAATTGGCTTCCTTTGGAAGCTAATACATGTGGTCAAAGCTTGGGGTCAAAGCTTCTTAAGGAAGCTTGAATATTTAACTATTAAATTTGAATTAAAGTGATTTGATTAGACATAAGGTAGATTACATTAGGATAATGTGATAGTATTTTTGTTACACACTATTATCCAATAGATAATAGTTACAGTTGACAGAAGTCAGTATTTAATTGATCTGACAGATAAATTTTTCGTTGTACTGATTTAAATGTACCTGTTAAGATTTCTCGAAAATTGTGAAACCTCGTAAACTGTGTCAAGTCTCTGGTTTAGTAAGATCCCCCGTCGACTTATCCATAGTTCTAGGTCCGCAGAGAAAACATCGCGTTTTCCCGGTTCCAGTCAGTGTGCACGCAAAACGAGGAATATACGGTAATATTCGACGTTTCCAGAAAATTCTCAGAAAATTCTCAAAAATTGAAAATATTATAAAACGACTATCCGTCATATAATTTTCCAATTTTTGAAGCACTACAGTCGTTCTCACGACTCTGCTCGAGTTTCACGTAAAACGAGGAATATATTAAAATATTCGTCGTTTCCAAAAAATTCCAGAAAAATTCTCATAAATCACAAATATTAGAAAATGACTATTCATGGTGAAATAATCAATTTCCGGAGTGTTACACTGGTCTCAGCAAATCTCAGCCCAGTGTGCACGTAAAACGAGAAATATATTAAAATATTCGTCGTTTCCGAAAAATTCCTAAAAAATTCCTAAAAAATCAAGAATATTATAAAATGATGATTTATGATCAAATATGTATTTTTCGGGATGTTACAACACTCCCCTACTAAAAGAAATTTCGTCCTCGAAATTTACATACCTTAAAACAATTCTGGATGTTGCTCCTTCATCTTATCTTCCAATTTCCAAGTCGCATCACCAGTTGCTTCATTCCAAATCACCTTTACCAATGGAATCTTCTTGCCTCGTAGTTGCTTTATCCGTCGATCCTCGATTCTCGCAGGAGACGTTTCATAGGTCAGGTTCTCTTTTAACTGTACTGTGTCCGGTGCTATGACATGACTTGGATCAGGTAAATATTTACGAAGTTGTGACACATGGAAGACATTGTGTATGTTTGAAAGGATAGGGGGTAAGGCTATCTGGTAAGCTACTGGACCTATCCGGCGAAGAATTTGGTAAGGTCCAAGAAATTTTGGAGTAAGTTTTCTAGATTTCAAGGCCCTACCGACCCCGGTCGTGGGTGTGACTTTCGGAACACATGCTCACCTTCTTCAAACTCAAGAGGCTTTCTTCTCTTATCCGCATAGGTCTTCTCGTCGGCTCGAGCAGCTTCTCATCTTCTCTTGAATCATCTTAACCTTCTCGGTCGTCTGGCCGGATAATGTCTGGTCCGATCGTAAGACGCTCGCCGTCTTGGTACCAACATAATGGTGTTCAACACCGTCTTCCATACAGAGCTTCATAGGGTGCCATCCCTATACTCGAATGATAACTGTTATTGTAGGTGAACTCCACCAGTGGTAGAACTTCATCCCAACTTCCAGTCTGTTCCATAGAACAAGCTCTAAGTAGGTCCTCTAGAGATTGGATCGTTCTTTCCGATTGACCATCGGTTTGCGGATGATACGCCGAACTCAGGCACAATCTCGTCCCCAACGAAGCTTGTAAACTTTGCCAAAACTTTGAGGTAAACCTCGGATCCCTATCCGAGATTATACTCGTAGGCACACCATGTAATCTGACAATTTCCCCAATATACAGGCGGGTCAGCTTTTCCAAACTGTACCTTATGTTAATTGGGAGGAAATTAGCCGATTTTGTAAGTCGATCAACTATTACCCAAATCGAGTCATGTCCCATCCTTGTCCTTGGCAATCCCACAACAAAGTCCATTGCGATGCTGTCCCACTTCCATTCAGGAATAGACAATGGTTGCAAAGAACCCCGTAGGTCGCTGATGTTCCACTTTGGCTTTTTGACAGACTAGACAAGTCGATACATATCTAGTGACATCACTTTTTAGTCCATGCCACCAGAACAACTTCTTCAAGTCTTGGTACATCTTTGTTATACCAAGGTGCATACTTAGCTTGCTAGTGTGGGCATGATCCACAATATATCGTCTAAGCTCTTGGTCACGAGGAATACAAACTCTACCTCGGAATCTCAGAATCCCCTCTGTTCCTTCTTCGAACTCTGTTTTCTCGCCTTGTTTCATTTGTTCTCTTATTCCTTGCAAGAATTCATCGGTCTTCTGTTTTTCCCGTATGTCTTCCATCAACTCGCTTGAGATGGTAACCATATTCATGCAAATTCTTCCGGGTTCCAACTTAACAAATGACCATACATCTCTAAATTGTTCGATGAGATCTCTTTCCTTAATCATCAAGGCAGAAACACTGACAGTCTTTCTACTTAAGGCGTCAGCCACGACGTTCGCCTTGCCAGGGTGGTACAACAACTGGAAATCATAATCCTTTAAAAACTCCAGCCATCTCCGCTGCCTCATATTCAGCTCTTTCTGATCGTACAAGTACTTCAAGCTCTTGTGGTCACTGAAGATGTTGAATGTCGTTCCATAAAGGAAATGTCTCCATATCTTCAGAGCAAAAACCACAGCTACCAACTCCAAATCATGAGTCGGGTAATTCTTTTCATGCACTCGCAACTGTCGCGAAGCGTAGGCTACCACCTTTCGGTGTTGCATAAGAACAGATCCCAATCCTTGGTACGAAGCGTCACAATACACCTCGAACGGTTCATTTGGATCAGGTAACACTAATACAGGTGAGGTAGTCAGTCGTTTCTTCAACTCTTGAAAACTCTGCTCACATCTATCAGTCCATTCGAAAGCTTGATTCTTCTTTGTCAATTGAGTGAGCGGTCCGGCAATCTTGGAAAACCCTTCTATGAACCTCCGGTAATATCCGGCTAAACCAACGAAACTACGGACTTCCGTCACTGACTTCGATTGTTCCCACTGCAGTACTGCTTCTACTTTACATGGATCCACTGCAATTCCTTCTTTTGAGATCACATGACCCAAAAACTTCACCTCATCTAGCCAAAACTCGCACTTCGACAAATTTGGCATACAGTTCCTTCTTCTTCAAAATCGGAGAACTATGCTTTGAGGTGCTCGGCATGATCCTCCTGATTCCGGAATATATCAGGATGTCATCAATGAAGACGACAACAAACTTATCCAAGTACGGACGAAAGATGCGGTTCATATAGTCCATGAAAATAGCAGGCGCATTCGTCACACCAAACGGCATCACAAGATACTCGTAATGACCGTATCGCGTACGGCAGTCTTGGGTATATCCTCCGTTTTCACTCTTATCTGATGATACCCAGATCTCAAGTCAATCTTCGAAAATACCGCTGCCCCCTTCAGTTGGTCCATCAAGTCGTCAATTCTCGGGAGAGGATATTTGTTCTTGATTGTCAACTTGTTCAATTGCCTGTAGTCCACGCACAATCTCGAGGTACCGTCCTTCTTTCGAACTAGTAACACAGGTGCTCCCCACGGGGATACACTCGGTCTAACGAACTGCTTCTCCAAAAGCTCTTCTAGCTGCTTCTTAAGTTCGGCTAATTCTGTCGGTGACATTCGGTACGGTGCTATAGATACGGGACCAGCTCCCGGTACTAGGTCAATAGCAAACTCGATCTCACGTGCCGGTGGTAAACCAGGTACTTCTTTAGGGAAGATCTCAGGAAATTCCTTCACTACCGGAATAGTACTCAAATCAGCCTCACTCTCAACTTTTAAAGAAGATAATAGCATGTACCCCTGAGCTCCTTCTTTCAAGTAAGCTCGTGCTTGGTTGGCCGTCAAGTATCTAGAATTCTCATCCACAGGAAAGACTATGGTCTTACTAGAACAATCTAACAGAACATGGTTGGAAGATAACCAGTCCATCCCTAGGATTACATCTAACTGTGAAAGAGGTAAACAGATCAAATCGACAGAAAAGATTCGACCTTCAACAATCAAAGGACACTTCAAATAGACTTTGGTAGTAACTACCGTTTATCAGTGGGGGTTGAAACAAATCAATTCAAAAGGTAATTCGAGACACGGTAAACCAAGTCGCAAAGACACACATCATATGATATGAAAGAATGGGTTGCCCCGAGTCATACAAGACTTTTAAAAGATTACCTTCTATGGCGCCTTCTCCTTGAATCAAGTCTTCGATTCGAAGCTTCGGCTCCACTCATAGTATAAACTCGACCTCCGGCTTGCGGTTTCTTGGCTCGGGTTGCATTGATCGAAGGCTCACCTTTGCTTGGTTACGATCTCTGGACATATGGCCCGGTTTGCCACATCCGAAGCAAATGATTCCCTTTATCGTGCGCCTCTTGTGAGATGATCCTTCCCACACTTCGTGCATTTGGACGGGTAGGTCGTATTCGACCAGTTCGGTTCCCGAAGAACCTCCACCTGAACTTCCACCGATTTGTTGTTGACTCCCCGTTGGTCGGGAATAGGGTTTCTTCTCGAACGGTTTGAACCACTGCCTCCACCTCTTTGGGACCGTACAGGCCCAAAGTTCCTGTTTCTCGCGTCTCTAGCCTGCTCCAAGGCTTCAACTTCACAGCAAGTGTCTAATAGTTCCGAGAATACTTTCATTTTCAAGGCAATCACAGCTTTCTTTACCTCGTACCTCAGTCCTTCAGTGAATTTCCAGCATTTCCAGGCTTCATCAGTTTGATGCTGGTAATGTGTCGAAAATTTCTCCAAGTTTTCAAACTTGGCTACGTATTCGCTGACCGTCATGTTCCCCTGCCTCAGGTTGAGGAACTCCATCTCCTTTGCGTGTCTCGCATTCGCAGGAAAGTATTTGCCCAAGAATTTCTCCTTGAACAATTCCCAAGTGACCTCTGCTCCTTCGGCTTCTAATGCCCTTTGAGCTCCATTCCACCAGTCTTCGGCATTTCCGACAAGCATAAAAGTCGCATAATTTACCTTCTTGTCTTCCGCACAATTCATGCCACGAAAGACTTTTCGTTTTGCGCGTCGGCAGTCGCCTCGAGCTGTTGAGCAGCTCTTTCCTGTTGTTGAGCAGCGCGTTCATTTTGTTGGGCGATGACTTCAGCCATTCTCTGCATCGCTTCAATAGCAGTACCATATCTCCACCTCTTGCCATCTTGCTCTTCTCTCGATTAGATTACTGAAAACATAAGAAAAGTCAGAGGAATCCACTCAAGACACCCATCACAGAGATTCACACAGCACAAACAAGACAGACTCACACTCAAGACCCAAAGAAAACATAAACAGGGGCTCTGATACTAACTTAATGTAACGCCCCTTTTTGGGAGGGAACGTCACATTGTCAAATAAATAAAATGCGAAAATTAAATAAACAAACGATTAAGACCCGGTTCATTTTAATTAATTAATGTTTAACCATGTGAGCAAAATTGGCCATATTTTTTTTTTTTTATAATAACGATAATGCGGAATGTGAATAAAAGGAACGAATAAAACAATACACAGAAATCTGCACCTGAATAGCATGCATATATATATATATATAGAATTTAATACAACTGTTTTATAAATACAAGCCTGACCATCATCAAAAAGCAAAACTATACCCACCCCAAGGGAACATGCATATATACCCTCATGCATATACAAAATATACAGCTCATCCAAAAGAAAATACATCAGGCCCCCAAAACAAAAACACTGGCAGCCATCAGTAGCCACCAATGATCATCGACCCCTCAGATAAAAAGGGACCGATTCAGGATCCTCAGGAGGACCCTCATCAGGATCTTCCTCATCCGAGGACTCATCCATAGGAACCACAGAGGCGCGGGACGGAGCCCGAGCGGTGGAATCAAACGAATCCTCCTGCGGGGTGTAATAACGGGAACCCCACATCTCCCTGATGGGCAGGTAAAACTCCAGGCGCAAGCTGAGGTAGCAAGTGAGGACAGGTGCCTCATGACGTCTCCAGGCAAGTGCTATCGACACGTCTCCCAAGTACACGAAGCGGTTGGAGTTCAGGTTGATGTGCCAGCACTCTGGCCCCCCAAGGAAGGTCAGATGCACATCTCCCAAGAATCCGCGCATGCGTGCAGACATCGTCGCAGTAGAAGTCAATCCTGTGCAGGCCAGAAGCCAGGGAAGGCAGGATCTTCTGTCTCTTCACCGTCGTCTTCGATCAGTACAGGGTACACATAAACAGCAAATAATAGAAGCACAGGGAAAGAGGTAAGACATCCTACCATCAATACCAATACAGCAACCAAGAACCAAACGGCGCATAACGCCCACGTAGCATGTAAAGGCAATAAATAAGCTTTTAAACGATATAACCAGTCGAGGCAATCATTAATAAAGGTGATGAATAATTCATAACATCCAGCGCGCAAATTCGACAGTCAAATATCGTGTAAACAATAATTTTTAGATGACAGAATATTCCACGATGCATGGACACAATGTTCAATTTCCTACTCCATGGAGCTAGACTCAAACAGTCGGAGAGAAAGATCAGGAGACATGTATGTGACTCACCGCCGAGGCCGGTGCTATCAGTAAATTTTTCTCGTGCACAATCATGGCATTGCACAGACATTCTACACTAGATCACGATATAGGACAGTGTCAAGTCCGGATCGTCGGTGCGTTTGCATCGGTTTGCCCCACGGGCAAAGGAGCTACCAACTACCCATTGTGGAGGACCCGCACCCCGACGCCCCCAAGGTCATAACAAGACCCACACTTGTCTACTCGCACCCGCACAAAGGTGTGTTCAATCTCCTAGGCAACTTGGCCTTACAACAGTCCACAAGGACATTCACAATGCATAGGACTCTATGCATGAACATGTATGATCCACAATTTCATACAATAGAAAATATACCACATTTGATCAAGAGAGTGCAATAAGCAAATTTGCATCCAAAAAGAACCCAATATCAACATAATATCAATTTATAATTCAAGGAACATATTTTAGGTCCATTATGGATTTCTAAAATCTCCAAGTCTTATGAAAATTATCTCATTGGTTCATTAAGGTTTATGAAATCCTTAATCTCTTGTATTCTTTGATTACTTGTAATCCGAGTAATGGGTTATGGAATCTTAACCCAAATTTTCACCTAGAGGCCGTGGCCTTCCCAAGGTTTCAAGTAAGTCATGTTCACATCATTAGGTCCATTTACTTATTATTTTGATCCAAGTTATTTGATTCTTATAATTACCTTCCAAATTTAGCTTATCTCCTAAGTCTTAACCACAATCCATCATAAAAATTATTGTTGCAAGTCTCCTACTATTTAATCTACGTTTGGTTACTTGATTAATTCAAGTCTTGATATCTCAAATTTGTTATCTTTTCCCTCATTCAAGCCCTCAAAACCGTGGCACTCAATAGGGTCCTAGGTTACAAATTTTCTTCTCACTAGTTTAGTCTTCCTTTACTTAATTTGCCTAGCATTATTCTTGACACAATGTCAACCAAAATTCTGCTCTTAAAAACAGCCCAAAACCGTGGCACTCACCAAGGTCCAACAACCAGAATTTTGTCCACTTGGATCAACCTTAACTACTTGATTTAATTAGCCTTGCATTGGTCAAAATTTAAGCATCATTTCCCTTCATTTTTCAGCCCAAAACAGCCCCAAAACCGTGACACATTCAGGGGTCCAGCAACCAGAATTTTCCAGCAAGCAATCATGGATTTCAATCACAAAATTACATGAATAACTAACCACTCAATCAACTACTCAAAGCTAAATTAAGATAGCATTCAAGAAATCAATTTCAAGCAATTTCAAGAACAACCACCATGTGGTTTTTCTTCCAAAAATCAAACACAAGATTCCTAGTTGCTAAAGAGGTTGAGGAGGATTAATCTTCCTCTTACCAAGATGAAGAACCAAGAAAATTCCAAGAAGCACTTGATTTTCGGATTTGAATCTCAAAAACCCTAGAAAATGTGGTCCAAGTTAGAACAATGTAATGATGTGAAAAAGAAGAAGAAAATGACCATTAAATCAAGAGGAAACCAGAAACGAAAATGGAGTGAAGGTCTGAAATTTTTCAGCCATGGAAGCTCACCTTCAAAGCTTGAAAAATGGTTGAAGATGGAAGCTTTCTTGAAAACTCCAAGCACAAAAGATGATGAGAAGGAGTAGGAGATTAAGAAAACATGGTTGATGTAATTTTTTATGAATGTTGGGGTTCTTGAGGGTGGCTGGACGTAGGGTGTGCTGGAAGAGGAAGAAAGAAATGTTTGAAGAGAGAAAGAAGAAGAAGAAACGTAAAAGGAAGAAAGAAATGTTGCTTTTGGGTGTTAATGCATTTAGATGTAATATTAGGATAGTTAAAATCAATTCTTTCCCTTGAGTGGGCTGCTGGCAAACGTGAGAGAGAGAAGTGGGTGGGAAAAATTGGCTTCCTTTGGAAGCTAATACATGTGGTCAAAGCTTGGGGTCAAAGCTTCTTAAGGAAGCTTGAATATTTAACTATTAAATTTGAATTAAAGTGATTTGATTAGACATAAGGTAGATTACACTAGGATAATGTGATAGTATTTTTGTTACACACTATTATCCAATAGATAATAGTTACAGTTGACAGAAGTCAGTATTTAATTGATCTGATAGATAAATTTTTCGTTGTACTGATTTAAATGTATCTGTTAAGATTTCTCGAAAATTGCGAAACCTCGTAAACTGTGTCAAGTCTCGGGTTTAGTAAGATCCCCCGTTGACTTATCCATAGTTCTAGGTCCGCAGAGAAAACATCGCGTTTTTCCGGTTCCAGTCAGTGCGCACGCAAAACGAGGAATATACGGTAATATTCGACGTTTCCAGAAAATTCTCAGAAAATTCCCAAAAATTGCAAATATTATAAAACGACTATCCGTCATATAATTTTCCAATTTTTGAAGCACTACAGTCGTTCTCACGACTCTGCTCGAGTTTCACGCAAAACGAAAAATATATTAAAATATTCGTCGTTTCCGAAAAATTCCAGAAAAATTCTCATAAATCACAAATATTAGAAAATGACTATTCATGGTGAAATAATCAATTTCCGGAGTGTTACACTGGTCTCAGCAATTCTCAAATTTCAGGTGTGCACGTAAAACGAGGAATATATTAAAATATTCGTCGTTTCCGAAAAATTCTAGAAAAATTCCTAAAAATCAAGAATATTATAAAATGATGATTTATGATCAAATATGTATTTTTCGGGATGTTACAAAAATCCTGGCACCGCCATACCCAAATAAATCAGTCCAATGGATATGGATGATCAGATGGTTCTTGATCGTCGTACTGGTCTTCAGCTTGTTGCTCCTCTTCCTCCTCAGGATACAAAATCTCAAGAGGTTGTTCCTCTTCCTCAAACTCTTTACCACGTAAATAAATATACAGAAAACACATACAATAAAGAGGTAAGACAAACTAAAATCATCACAAACATGGCAGATAAGAAAACGACAAACAACAGATATACAGTTCATGCAATATGAAAAGCTATAACATTAATTAATAACAGGATAATATTACAACAACACATAATATCACCGATAAAATAATATCACAGACAACATAATATCACAGATAAAATAATGTCACAGATAAAATAAAATAAGAAATAGACAATTATCATAATAATAACCAAATAAAATAAACAGATAAAATAAAATAATATCCAAGATATAACCATATACAATATGACACGGTCCTACTCCATGGAGCTAAACACATACAGATATCAGAGAGAGAATGACCCACAAAATCTATTAGTACCACGGCTGCCCAACCAAACTATTATGCGGTCTCACGTTGCGTCTATAGCCCCACGTCACATGGAATCCATCATCCAAGGCGTGGTGTAGTTCACGGTCTCACGTTGTGGTACTACAGGCAATGTACTATTAGACATTACGAAATCTTGATTAAAAATAGTGCGTGTCGAGTCCATTAGTATGCTATCGGTTACCATAGCCCAGCAGAGTGACCGACTGTCCATATATGGGATCCCGTACACTAACGTCTCCAAGTTCATAAAGACAATGAACCACACTACGTTTATCGCATCGACAACACGATGTGATTCACCTCGTCAACCAATCCACCAAAAATTGGTATAAACTCAATATATGAGAAATTACCAGAATACCCTCAATAAAAATATATCCTCAAAGATAAAAAGATACAGTAAGTCCCACCGGACAAATACTGTTCCAAAGCCTGTACGGGTTCACCTCATAGCCCGACAGCAGAAAAAAAATACAGAAAATACTATTTTGGTCAATCGCGTAGAAATTTTATCGCGTTTTCACAATCTCGTCGTTTTTACAAACGTTTTTAAATCGCGTAAATATATTTTTCTGTTTTTAAAATCGCGTAGAGTTTTTAATACGTTTTCTCAATCGCGTAAGATTTTTAAATCATTTTCTTGTCCAAATCCATTAAAATTTACTGTTTAAATAAACAAAAATAATAAATAATACGTTTAAACTACGTAAAATATTTTCAATACCGTATACTGTCTTTTGGACATCTTTTCTAACTTAATTGCCCGTTTTTACTAAAAATTGACAGTATTTTGCTTAGAAAAATTATATTAATGGTTTCCTAATTTTTCCGTAAAAATTCTATTTACTTAATTTTTAACCGTATAATTTAAACCTTTTGAAAACCACTAACATGCTTCAAAATACAGTATGAGCTATATGTTAGAAATTTTTGAAAGTTACTGTATTTCTTTTCTAACAATAAAATCAATAGTTTTAGTTGCTTAAACTTAATTCAATTCAATTTATTTCTTCAAAACTCTTTTTAGAAAAATTCTTTTTGACATATATTGCATCTTTATACTTGGAAATGGTTTGGAATTGATTTTAGAAATCATGAATTCTTGGTTTGGCATGTTGGCCGAAATATACATTTGGGTCATTTGATTTCTAAATTCATTTTCCTTGATCTAAACAATTCTATCTCTTGTTAATTTTCCTAGGTTAATTAAATTACACTTTAGGAAAATAATGAGAACATTTTGATTCTCCTTTTGGGTCAATGGCCATGAGCCTTGGTGTTGTGTTCTTTGGAACACTCATGCATACCTTAGCATGTTATTCACATCCTATACATTATCATGCATTTCTAACACATACAAATTATCAAAGCTTGTAGACATGCAATTTAAAGCTTGTAGACATGCAACATCATACAAATTATTACAAACATTAAATAGGAAAGCTACTAACAATTACACAAACAAGCTACTAACAAACACAAACAAAGGAATCCTTATGGATTCTACAATCAACAACCAATCTCCATCTTCTTACCACCACTCATGGATGATAAGAATTGTCTTCCTCTTACCTTAAATGAAGACAAAAATATTCTTTCACTCCTCTTCTAGGTTTTGATTTTCTCCTTCAAATCACCTAACAAACTTAAACAAAATCTACAAGTTACTAACCATAAAAGAGAGCTTAAACCATGGAGAAATCATGGCTTAGAACTTTGAAAAAGAGTTTAGAAATGGAAAACAAGAAATTTCACCCTCTAGGTAAAATTTTCCAAATAATTTTCCAAGCTTCAAATGGAAGATTTTGCAAGAACTCTCAACTAGAGATGTTCTTAGGATTGTGTTTAGGTTTAGAAAACTTAGTTGGATAAAATTTTGGGTGGTTGGATGGTGTAGAATAGAGCTTGGCCGAAACTAGCTTCAAGGAAGCTTCAATGGTGTTTAGGGTTTTTTTGGAAGAGAGAGAAGAGAGAAAATTGCATGAAGACAAAGTGATTATGGCCTTCCAAAAGCCATATGGCCGTGGACTTCAAAGCCATGCAAGGTGTCATGGGTTTGGCTTCATCCAAGCCTTAGAATGAATCAAAGGTCAAGATTAAAACTTGGTTAGCAAGCTTGTCTCCCATTAGTTGAGTTTAGCATAGTCATCTAACCTAGTCACATGCTTAGTCACTAATTAGCTTAGTCACCACACTTAGTCATCATGTTCTAGAGAATTCCTTCACTAATGATGCTTAATTAAGCTACTAAGTTAACTGTTTTAGCTAAACGTGGGTCCCGCAAAATATTTCCAGGTCCACTGTCATTTTATTATACTGACTAATAAAATAATATTATAATAATACAAAATTATTTTATTTGACAGCTTAAATCCTAAAAATTAAAAGATTAACAACAGATATCATTCAGAATCGGGTTTAGTAAGATTCCCAGGTTCAAATAATGAAAACAAGATTTTCCCGGTCCTAAAAATATTATTTTCCGTCCCGAGCAAATCGCACAAAAAGTCCAAATAAAATCACAGACAGAATATTAAGCATCAGTAACATATAGAAAAATTAAAAACAGTACAATCGGGACGTAACGATCATTTTTTCATTTTTCCCCACGACGAAGCAAATCATCCAAAACGTTCAAATAAAATTACAGACAATATTAATTGTCTGTATATCTTCCATAAAAATTAAAACAAGAAGAAAATTTTTATTTTACCGTCTCAAGTAAATTACATAAAACGATCAAATAAAATTTTAGCCTGTAAAACATATTTGTATTTCATACAGAAAAATAAGAAACAGTAAAATAGGGACGCAACAGTCATTTGCACAAAAGCTTGAAAAACAGCAAACAGAACATTCGGGACATTTTTCTAAAAATTGGGGTGTTACACTATCCTACAAAGTATTACTCACTTAAAACAAGCATAGTTAGTTCAAACTCATAACTCAATATATTCATATGCATGATACAATATATCTCATTAAGCACATCTATGTAACATGATCAATATTCTTTTTGTAATGCATTTGTCATCTATAAAGCACATCTATCAAGCATAAGCATCATTCTTTTTGTCTTGTATTTATCATCATCAAAACTTAACATATCAAACCATTGGGGCAAACCTATTTTCACACAAGTAACCTACATGCACGCAATCCTATTAGTTTAAGTCTAATTAACTCAAACTTATTTATGTCACCTTTTATTATCATCCAATAAGAAGAAAACTTAGTAAGTCTATAATGCATGAAATCTAATTGGCTAGGGTGTCATTATGACTTATGTTTTTAATTTAACTTATATAAGGTTTTAACCCTCTAAATTCATTTTAATTTATCTCCATTCAATTTTTAAGTTCTAACTTAATTATAAGGTCAATATTATCATCTAAATTTATTTTTTAATTTATAAAATTATTTTCATAATTTTATCATATTTATTTTAATTTCTGCGATACTTATAAACTATTAAAAACCACTATTATTTACTAAAAATACTAATTTAATTTATTTTAGTCCCAAAAATTTACCATAATTATTTTTATTTATTTGGAATTCAATTATAAATTTTCATAATTTTTGTCACTCATTTATATTTTCTATGCATTTTTCAATTATTATTTCTAATTTAATTTACATGCTAAACTATTTCTATCAGTACATAAATTATATTTAAAAATGTACATAGACACATAATTAAATCAAACAAATAATTTCTTTTTAATTTTAACTAATTAAATTAAGCAAATTAGGAGCCGGGTGTTTCATCTGATATTCTCTCATTTGACTCATCTGTCTCTGCTACAGCTGCATAGTCATACACTGAATCTATCTCCTTTACTGGCTTCCTCTGTCATTTGAGGGATTCAAACACGTCAGCCACATGCTTGAGCAGCTTAGAAAAGGTGGTGATTGCTCTCATGGAAAGGAAGATTTGCGACCTGTCTTCTATGCTCCTGATACAGCCAAAGATTACATCAACCTTAGGGATGGTCTCCTTACGTACTGAAGCACCTTGTCTCGATAGCGCTTAATGAAGGGAAACCAACCCCTCATTTTTTCTCTACTTTATTCGACCTAGATCCATGATGTGAATGGCCCCTTCCTCCTCTAAAAACTTGTTGCAGAAATCTGTTACCATATCTTCCCACGTTTGAATGGACCCAGGCCTCAGCTTCGCATACCAGGTAAAGGCTCTTCTAGTGAGGGACTTGGAAAACTCCTCCAAACTTAGCTTCATGTTGTCCCTGTACACTCCCAGATCATCCAAGAATGACGTGGTATTCTCTCGCACTTCCACTTCTATCAAACTTTCGAAACATGGGAGTCTGGTATCCCGTCGGGTAAGGCGTATCATTGTCAAAATTTGCAGCATGTTTCTCCTATTAAGACTTCAATATTCTCATCAATTCACCTTAAGTAACCAAGTGTTCCTCTTCTCCACGGGTTCCCACACACATCTTTGAACTTTCACCTCCTATTCTTTCTTTTTCTCGGGTTCCCACACGCATCCTCGAACCTTCACCTCCTACTCCTTTTCTTTATACCGTCAGGTTCTTTATTGGAGCACCTGGCGCCTTCAGACTCATCCCAGGCATCGTAGCCTTTCCTAGTGACGCCACTCAGCTAGCTACCTGACGCTGGGTTATGATAATGGAATCAAGCACGTTGGCTGATACTACTACACTCACCAACGCATCATTCAGAGGCGTATGCGAAGTTTCCAGTGTTTAGAGCAGGTCTAGTACATCCTTCTCACCATCGTATCTATATGCTTCCCTCGTCGGGGGTGTTACATGAAGTTCCCTACGCTCTTCACTCCTCTCATTCTCCTCATTCCTCCCAACATCTTCTTCCTCGTCGGGGAAGTCCTCCAAGCTAAAAGAAAGATAGCAAGCTAAACAACTCCTCTCTGACATCTCTGCGCTACCGCGTCTCCCCAGTGGAGTCGCCAAATGTTTCAAGATCAAGGGGGGTTTTACGCACTGAGAGACACGAAAGTCACACACTCTTGCTTTGAGGGATTTTCACTAGTCTCACTCTATCTATTGTGTTACTGTTTCTTGTGTGTACGAGTTCCTCTTATTCCTCGTATCTTCAATACCTCTTTTCTCTCTCTTGTTGTCCTATTCTTTTGCTACATCTATTACTTTAAAAGATTCCCCTTAGTTTTGAATAGGTTGAAGCTGATATTTTGTTTAATAAAGAGATGTTCTTATACTATATTAGAAAAACGAGTATTTTGCACTGAAGTGCCCTGCTAAGGGGCATTAGGTGATGTAGGATGCTAAGGACGTGTCAAGGTCTTATCCACTTGTGAACAGCAAACACCAAGGATTGGGGGAGTGGGTGAAACTTGATAGCGATAGGTTGAATGGATACCAATGCAAGTTATGTTAGCGCGCTAAGATCACTTTCTCCCCAGTGCGTGCAAACTAACCTCAAGTATATGGAGAGCACCCTCTATTTAGCTCTGCACCCCCATGTCTATTAAGCGCTCCCCTTCATGGAGACCTCTTAAAACATAGGGAAACATTTGTTTTCTAGTCATTTCTTTTCCATAAAATATTTATTTTCTTTTGTTTTGTCAAGTCCAGCTTAAATTTATGTTGTAAGTTCATTAAATCTAATTATGGGGTGATTTGTCCCCTTTCTCCATTGACTAGTTTTCTGCTTGAACTGTCAACAAATCATAGTTACGATGGAATGTGATACCAATTTATAAATGTGGAAATGAGGTAAAGTTTTGTAGTTTCATTCTTTTTTTCGGATTTTTAACCATTGTATCCCCGTATGCATTCCTAAGACTAAACCTCTGGGCACTATCATAACTACAATTCTCTCCCAATAATTGCCTTATCTAGGATTTGGATTGGTGTGATTGAGTGAAATAGAAGGGAATGGAATGGAATAGAGACATGTTTAATTATTTGGTTATGTTAAAAAATAATAGAATGAGATGTGAGTGAGTAGAATGGATTCCATCTCATCTTACCAGAAATCATCAATTTTTTTCCCTCCTAATTTGGAGAGTATGGCATGGAATCATCTTTTTTAGTATGAATACCATCTCATCCCACTAAAAACCATCAACTTCTCAAATAATGGAATGATAACTTTACTCTATTCCATCCTAAAATATCCAAACAATGAAATGATACTTTTTTTCCCATTTTATCCCATCTCATCTCATCTCATTTTATCTCATCTCATTTCATTCCATTCCATCAATTACTAAATATCCAAACATAACCTTAGGAACCAAAGTTTCGTAGTTTTCATTCTTCTTTATTTTATTTTTATTATTATGTGTAATTATTACTTTTTTTTTGTCTATAGGATGGATTTGGATATCCCATAATCCTCTTAATTAGATTTTGTCATTTTTCATACATTTGACCTTTATACCCTACAATAGTGTGTTACGTTTATTTCTTTTTAAATTAGGGGTGTCTTTCGGTTGGGTTAATTTTGGCTTATTTTTGGACTTTACACACTCATCCAAGCAGTGGGTTAGGTTGGGAGAATTTTTTTCTTCAACGTAACCCAATCCAACTTGCTCATAAGTGTGAGCTGGGTTGGGTTGAACTGCTAGGAGAACAGATTGGGTTAGGTTGAACTTGTGAGTCCAACATACATTGAAAATGATTAAAAAATTCACTTTTATATTCATTGATTTATTTCTCATATTATGAGGATGGTAGGATAGTAAAGGTTGCACATACTGTAGAAAAGATAATAGAATCTTGCCTTAAGTGGTTTGGCTATGTGAGAAGAAGACCATTACAAGCCTCAATAAGAAGAGTTAGATTAGACGGAAAATAGCCTAATAGTTAGAATTAGAGGGAGATTAGGGAAAACTATAGGTGAAACTATTAGAAAGGACTTAGATTTAAATAACATTTTTGAAGACATAGTTTACGATAGAACACAATGACATCGATTGGTCTATATAGCCAACTCCAACTAGTAGGAAAAGGCAATTAAGGGATTTGATTCTTGTATTATGAAAATATAAATCAAAGGGTATAGAGGATTACTCTCAAGCATTATTCACAAATATTCTATCTTAAGTTGGTATCAAAGCTCACATAACCCTTTGGTCTGCAAACCCTTGAGGTCAAGCTTATACAGTCACCATACAAACTATAACTTTAGTCTCCACACCATTGACCATCAAGGAGAGAGTACAGCTCATCTTAGATCATTCTGACCAGTTGTTCCTCCAAACGCCATTGTCGGAGGCCCTATCATGCTCCCCACGCACGATAGTTACTATCAACGCGACTTAACCTTTGATCATCTCGCTGTTGGTCTCGTCCTGCTAGTCGATGCCTTTTGGTCTTATCCTTGGGGTTAGACGTCCAGTAGTATGATGATGAAGTTGTCCTTGACCATGTTCATTGTCATCTTTGGTCATATCTCTTCTTTTTGGTTAGATATTCTCTTTCTCTTCTTGGCTTTCACGTTAGATTCATCCTCCGTTATCTCTGAATCTTCAAAGAAAGTCCTTATTTCCTTTTCCTTCTCTAGCACTTCTACCATAATGTCAAAAAAACTCAATCGTAAGAAATATTATGAGTGGTATGTTGTTGTTGATGTTCGGTTTTTTGGCCAAGGACTCTCTGAGCATCTTACCAAGAAGGCCAAGGAAGTTGTTGATGATGAAAGGGACCAATGGAAAAAGGCTATGTTAGTGTATGCCCTAGAGGCTAATTTTTTTTTACCGTACTAGCTTACATTGTATTATGTTATTTATTTAATATATGAGGCATTTCATTTATTATGTGTTATTTATGATAAACATAATAAAGCCCTTAAAATAGTAAGTTTTATGTCATAGGATATCAAGTGGATGACTTGATCGTGAGATCCTATTGGATAGAAACAGAACACTATTCTTAAATGTCTCTAGTCAAGTACTATTGTTAATCAAGACGACAATAATGTATTGAGACTAGTATGTGCGTAGACTAATGACCACATCTCATGGGTCATGGATATGAGATATCGAGTCTTCACATGGATACATATTATAGTAATGATGTATTGGACTAAACTGCCATGAGAATGGTATATAGATTATTGCGTGAATGTCATAAGCAATTTTCATAGTGATAATGATGTACGTGGTCCTTTGACTTGAAATCACTTCGATTTCTGCACGAGGAGTTATATGTTTTAATACTATCAAACGTCATTTGTAACAAGGTGATTATACAGTTGGTTATTGGACATACCGCAAATCATGTGGAGGGATGTGAGTGACGTAGATAAGATTTTTCCCTCCTACATTAGGAGTGATATCTTCGGGCCTCCTGATTGAGTGAGACTACGAAATGCATGGCCATACTCAAATACATCAATAGGAGATATTGATCTCATTTGTTATTACTACGTCTACTCAACTATCAGAAAATAGAAGATTGAACTATACATGGGTGACATGTTCCATGCCTTATGTTCAATATAGATATCTGGACAAAGGGACTAAACTGCATGGTAACATTGATCACGAAAAGGTTATTTCAAATCACCGGCATATTCCCATTACTTGGGTAGCAGCGATGTGTTGCTAGATACTGCTCACTGCTTGTAATATTAAAATGAGATTTTAATATTACTACTAACGTCACGAGAACCTGTAGGGTTGCACACATAGAGCAAACTAAATTGGAGTAATTAGAATCTAAGTTGGACTAGGATTCAATTGTGGGCCAAACTCATAACAGATGAGTCTAGGGTTGCACAACTTACCTTCTTACTACTCTCACTCACATAAGGCAGTAGTTATTATAAATAGCATTGCTAAAGGGCTGTCAAGGCATGCATTACAAACTCTAGCTGCACTTGACAAAAACAGTGAGAGAGAGAGAGTGACATGTTTCTCTTCTCTTCATAACTAACACTATGCCAAAGATGTGGGAGTCCTTTTTGCAAACGTTGGACGTTCGTGAGTCTATTCATGTGGATACCATAGAGACATCGTTGCTATCATGGTGTTGATGATTCATATTGCTTGATTTTATCACGCTTCAAGAGGTAAACTCTTTTAAAACACAGATTATGGTCTATTTTGCATGGATCCTTGGTGGGAGTTTTTGTTTTTCCGCTGTGTGATGTATCCACAATTCCCAATAGTGGTATCAGAGCCACTTGCAAAACCATGATTCAGTTTTTCTATTTTGATCTTTAATGTGTTATTTCAGAAATCGTATGAAACCTTTGTGAAAAGCATATTCTATTTGATATATTGTATGCGAAACCATGATGATGTTTTCAGTATCATGAATCTTTTCTAAATGAATGTATGTTTTTGCGAAGTTTTTTGGTATGTATGTGATATGTACAGTGTTCTGCACAGTGGCGCGACGCAAGGGTTTTGGAAACCTTGTTCTTGGTTTGAGCGACATCAAGTGTTGATGTCAAGAAAACCTTATTTTTGGACAGCGACGTTAATGTCCTCGCGCATTCTGGAAACCTTGTTGTTAGATAGGTGACGGCTGCTATGAAGTGTTCATGTGACAGTGGCATGAGGGTTCAAGTGTCGTTGCCCTAGCCGTCAAGGAGGTGAAAGCGACACCCCTGCCCACTGACCAAGCAGCGGGACCCCCGTGCATCGGGGTGCTGTCCTGAACCTCGTTGCGTAGCGTGTGTTATTTGAAAGCATGTTTTTTCAAATCTATTTTTATGACTCAAAATGATAATGTGTTATTGTTTTGAGTTTATATGTTCTTTGTAGTGCATTATGCATGGTTATGGCCTTAGCCTTCTTTTCATGTTATTTTGGTTATTTTAAAATATGACCTACGTGTCGTGCCTTTCTTTCTACATTCTAGTTGTACATTCTCCTCTCACCTAACTCCGCTCATATGTAAAATGAGGTTTCTCTATCTTTGTAATGTAACCTTGATGTGGAGGCAAGATGACGACATCAAATGAGGACATTAGTGGGAGACGCTTAGTGAAGCTGGTTCGCTCCCTAGGTTTAGTTGATGGTACTCTCATTGGCTTGGCAGAATCATTGTGTTAGGGACCAAAATCATGTCACATTTATTATATGCTTTATATGTATGAGATACATGGATGATATTTATAGTATGTTAAACAGTTTAATAAATGGATAATAATTATAAAATTCCCTCAAAGCAAATATTAAGTCATTATGTGATGCCTTCCAATGTGGCACTCATCAATACTAGTATCGATTAAGTGTAGGTCTGCCAAAGTAAGATGACTTTATCTATATTACTAAGACGCGATGGGATAAGGGTAATATCCAACTACTAACCATTAGATCTGACTTAACTAGGCCATTTCAATAAGATTGAAGGCTTAGAGGCATAAAGTTGAGCTTAAGTCCATTAGATAGATTAGAATAAGTGTTATTCACCCAACTATCCAAGAGTTGCATGAGATGTAATTGGAAAAAGTTTCCTACATAAATAGTCGAATTTTGAGTGATCAGCCAAAGCTGACTCAAAGTTAGGTGAAATATGGATCTTGACCCACTAGGAAATCTTTCGATGGGATTTTCTGAGTCAATGCTAAAGGTCATTGATTTGAGTAAAATAGTGGGAGGCATATTTAATTAAAGACCTTGCTAAATATGTTTATGGCATGATACTTATACTTTGCATATTTTCTGTTAATAGATTACCATGGCAACAAACACTTCTAGTAACTTATCATTGTGATCCGTCATTGAGAAGGACAAATTGTCTTGGACAAATTTCCTAGACTGGTACAAGAATATGAGGATTATCCTCAAGCATAAAAAAAGTTGTATGCTCTAGAGCAGTCTATTCCTGAGCCACCAGCTACAAATGTCCCTAGAGCTTAAAGGGATACTTATAAGAAGCATCAAGATGATGCCTGCAGACCACCATGAACTCTGAGCTACAAAAGCAATATGAGAACATGGATGCATACGATATGATCGTATACTTAAAGAAGCTCCATCAAGAGCAAGCTAGGTATGAGAGATTCAAAGTCTGTAAGGCACTTTTTTAGTTCAAATTGGTAGAGGGTAGCTTTGTTGGTGCTCATGTGCTCAAGATGATTTGGTACATTGAAAACCTAAAGAGGTTTGGTTTCCCTTTGGGCTAAGAGTTGGCCATTGACTTAGTCCTGCAATCATTGCTGGAAAGTTTCAGTCAATTTGTCATGAACTACAACATGAATGAAATTGACAAATCTCTACCAGAGCTGCTAAGCATGTTGAGAACTGCTAAGCAGAACATTAATAAAGGAAAGAGAAAAGCCATTATGATGGTCCAAAAGGTTAAGGGAAAAAACTAGCTGAAGAAGCCCAAGGACAATTGAAAGGGCAAGGGTAAGGAGAAATCCAAGCCCAACACTTCTAGCTTGAAACCTACGGGCGGAGTGGCTAAGGAAGGTACCTGCTTCTACTGTGGTCAGATCGGACATTGGAAGAGGAACTGCGCCAGATACTTAGAGGAGCTTAAGAAGAAGACGGGAAGTGAGACTTCCACTTGAGGTATTTTGTTATAGAAGTCAATTTATCTACATCTGTATCTTGGGTATTAGATACTGGATGTGGGTCTCACATTTGTATAAATGTGCAGGATCTAAAAAATAGTAGACTATTAGCTAAGGGTGAAGTCGACCTATGAGTTGGAAATCGGGCAAAAATTATTGCTTTAGCTGTAAGGACTTATTTATTATCTTTGCCCACTGGGCTTGTAATTGAATTGGAGAATTGGTTTTTTTAGCCTGCTATTAGTAGGAATATCATTTATGTTTCTTGTTTAGACAAAAAAGATTTTACTTGTATAATAAAGAACAAAAGTTAGTCTATTCATTTCAATGATATTTTTTATGGTAGTACACAATTGAGTAATGGACTTTATGTCCTTGATCTCAAAACGCCCATCTATAACATAAATACAAAGAGGTTCAAGTCAAATGATATGAACCCAGCTTATCTTTGGCATTATCGTTTGGGCCACATAAATGAGAAACGCATCTCCAAACTCTATAAAGATGGATTCTTGGATTCATTTGATTTCAAATCATATGAGACATGTGAATCTTGTTTATTTGGGAAGATGACTAAAGCCCCATTCACTAGACAAGGTGAAAGGGTTGTGATCTTTTGGGCCTCATACATAATGATGTATGTAGACCCCTAAACACATTGACTAGAGGTGATTTTCAATACTTCATTACATTTACTAATGATTTTAGTAGATATAGGTTTGTGTATCTCATGAAACACAAATTAGAATCCTTTGAAAAGTTCAAGGAATTCAAGAATGAAATACAAAACCAACTTGGCAAGAGTATTAAAGTCTGTTGATTAGATCGAGGCGGTGAATACTTAAGCCAATAATTTGATGATCATCTGAAAGAGTATAGGATAATATCTCAACTCACTCCTCCTGGAACACCACAATGGAATGATGTTTCTGAAAGGAGAAACCAGACCTTGTTGGACATAGTTTGATCCATGATGAGTCAGACCTTCCAGGCTCTTTCTGGGGACATGCTTTATTAACAACATCTTTTACACTTAACTAAGTTCCATCTAAGATGGTTCAAAAGACACCATATGAGATATGGACTGGGAGACGACCCAGTATGTCTTTCATGAAGATTTGGGGTTGCGAAGCTTACATGAAGCATCAAATTTCTAATAAGCTTGGAGCCAGATCAAATAAATGCTTCTTTATGGGGTATCCCAAAGAAACCAAGGGATACTATTTCTATAACTCTACCGTAGGCAAAGTGTTTATTGCATGAACTGTTGTGTTTCTAGAAAAGGAGTTTATCTCCAAGGGAACTAGTGGGAGAAAAATAGAACTTGAAGAAATTCAAAGTTCACAGAGTAGTAGCGAACTAATTGTAGAAATATAGCAGCCTCCATAAGTCATTGTGAAACCACAATTTGCTCTAGTAGCACAAGATCCGTGTAGATCTAACAAGATACATCATCAACCAGAGAGATATGGATTTCTCATGACTCAACAAGGTGACATATTACTCATGGATCAAGATGAACCTATGACTTACCAGGAAGTCATAATTGGCCCAGAATCTGAGAAATGACTTGAGGCCATGAGATTTGAAATGGAGTCCATGTATGCCAACCAGGTATAGACCTTAGTTAACCTACCTGAAGGGGTAAAACTCATTAGGTTCAAGTGGGTTTTCAAAAAGAAAACTGACATGGATGGTAATGTACATACCTTTAAGGCACGATTAGTGGCTAAAGGTTTCAAGCAAATTCATTGTGTAGACTATGATGAGACTTTTTTCCCAGTTACGATGCTTAAATCGGTTCGAATCTTGCTTGCTATTGCAGCATACCATGATTATGAAATTTGGCAAATGGATGTCAAAACTGTTTTCCTTAATAAAAATCTTCTCAAAGATGTGTACCTAACACAACCTGAGGGTTTTGCCACTCCACAAGATGCTGGAAAGGTGTACAAGTTGCAACGATCTATTTATGGATTGAAGCAAGCTTCTAGAAGTTGGAATCTTCATTTTGATAACACAATAAAATAGTTTGGTTTCATAAAAAATGAAGAAGAATCTTGCATCTACAAGAAGGTTAGTGGAAGCACAATTATTTTTCTAGTGTTGTATGTAGATGACATACTACTCATCGGAAATGACATCCCTACTCTACAGTCTATAAAGAGTTAGTTAGGAAAATGCTTTTCTATGAAAGACTTGGGCAAAGTTACCTATGTGTTAGGTATCAGGATCTATAGAGATAGATCATAGAGATTGCTTGGCCTAAGTCAGAGTACATATATAGACAAAGTGTTAAGATGGTTTAACATGCACGAATCCAAGAAAGGACTATTGCCTATGTCATATGGTGTAAGTCTATCTAAGGCTCAATCCCCTTCCACCCAGGATCAGAGGGATCACATGAGCAAGATTCCATATGTATCTGTAATTGGATCTATCATGTATGTCATGTTATGTACTTGACTAGACATCTCGTATGCTTTGAGCATGACGAGTAGGTACATGTCTGATCCAGGTGAGAGTCACTAGACTACTATTAAGAACATCCTTAAGTACTTGAGAAGGACTAAGAATTTGTTCTTGGTATATGGAGTCGAGGAAGAGCTAGTTGTAAAGGGTTACAATGATGCTAGCTTCCAGATCGATAAGGACGACTTCATATTGCAATCGAGTTTTGTTTATTGCCTTAATGGTGGGGCTGTGAGTTAGAAGAGCTCAAAGTATGAGACAATCTTCAATTCTATCGTTGAGTATATTGCTGCCTCTAATGTTGCAAAGGAGGCCATTTGGATCAGGAAGTTCATTACTGAGATTGGTGTAGTTCCTAGCATTGTGGACCCAATGGACCTTTATTGTGATGATAATGGAGCCATTGCACAAGCTAAGGAGCTTAGTTCTCACCAGCGATCTAAACATATACTTAGGCGCTTCTATCTCATTCATGAGATCATCGATAGAGGAGATGTGAAGATATGCAAAGTACCAATAGATGATAACATTGCAGATTCACTGGCAAAGCTTCTTGCACAACAAAAGTATAAGGGTCACTCTAGATCTTTAGGCATTAGACATATGCCTGATTGGCTCTAGTGCAAGTGGGAGATTGTTAGTGTATGCCTTAGATGCCAATTTATTTTGATCGTACTAGCTTACATTGTATTATGTTATTTATTTAATATATGAGGTATTTCATTTATTGTGTGTTATTTATGATAAACATAATAAAGTCTTTAGAATAGTATGTTTATGCCATAGGACATCAACTAGATGACTTGATTGTGAGATCCTATTGGATAGAAACAGAACATTATTCTTAGATGTCCCTAGTTAAGTATTATTGTTAATCAGGATGACAATAATATATTGAGACTAGTATGTGCATATACTGATGACAACATCTCATGGGTTATGGATATGAGATATCAAGTCTTCACATGGATACATATTAGAGTAATGATGTATTGGACTAACCTTTCATGAGAACGCTACGTGGATCGTTACATGAGTGTCATAAGCGATTCTTATAGTGATAATGGTGTACGTGGTCCTTTGACCTGAAATCACTACGATTCCTACATGAGGAGTTATATGTTTTAATGCCACCAAATGTCATCTGTAACAAGGTGATTATAAAGTTAGTTATTAGACATACTGCGAATCATGTGGAGGGATGTGAGTCACCTAGATGAGATTTGTCCCTCCTACGTAACTGGAGTGATATCTTCGGGCCCCCTGATTGAGTGAGACTATGAAATGCATGACTATGCTCAAATGAGTCAATATAATATATTGATCTCATTTGTTATTACTATGTCTACTCGAGTATCAGGAAACTGAAGATTGAACTATATAAGGGTGACACGTTCTATGCCTTGTGTTCAATCTAGATATCTGGACAAAGGGACTAAACTACATGGTAACATTGATCACAAAAAGGTTATGTCAAATCACTGACATTCTCATTACTTAGGTAGCAACGATGTGTTGCTAGATACCACTCATTGCTTGTAATATTAAAATGAGATTTTAATATTATTGCCAATGTCATGAGAACCTGTAGGGTTACATACATAGAACAGACTAAATTGGAGTAATTAGAATCCAAGTTAGACTGTGATTCAATTATGGGCCGGACTCATAATAGATGAGTCTAGGGTTGCATAACTTACCTTGCTACTGCTCTCACTTGCATAAGGTAGCAACTATTATAAATAACACTGCTAAGAGGCTATCAAGGCATGCATTACAAACCCTAGCCACACTTGACGAAAATAGTGAGTGAGAGAGTGACAGGTTTCTCTTCTCTTCGTAGCTAACACTGTGCCAGAGACATGGGACTCCTTTTTGTGGACGTTGGATGTTCGTGAGTCTGTTTGTGTGGATATCGCAGAGACATATTTACTATCATGGTGTTAGTGATTCACGTTGCTTGATTTTATCACGCTTCAAGAGATAAACTCTTTTAAAAGATGAATTATGGTCAATTTCGCATGGATTCTTAGTGAGAATTTTTGTTTTTTCACTGCGTGATGTATCTGCAATTCCCATCAGGCTGATTATTAGTTGATGTCTTTATTATAACTATCCATTGATCCGAAGTTGTTAGTGTATTTTCGCTCCTATAAAACTAGTTACGACATATGGAAGAAAGCTCAAAGCGTCCTCTATAATGATATACAATGTTTATATGACTCTATCCAACCCTAGCAACACTCCAAATGACTGATCATGACCTGCCCCCGTATCTGAACGAAGCATAATCCATAACTGAAGAAATTAAATTGATACTGACCAATGATATTCTTCAAAAGGGGCTGGACAAGCTTGACCACATGTATATGGTGTTTGTTCTTCACGGTCTTCACAAAGATTTTGAATATATATATAACTAAATCATGACAAACTCTAATTCTTATGGTGGAGGATCTCATTGATCGCTTACTACAAGTTCCTTCTTCAAAAACAACATCTGAAATTGGTTCCCAAACTATTTCAAAATCCTTAACCTTTGTCTCTAATTCAACTAATTATGGTCGTGGTAGCAGTAAAGGTGGATGTGGCTTTGGTAATCATCCTTAGTGTTCCTATTGTAAATATTTGGACTATACTTAAGACTGGTTCTATTCTTTGTTGGATAAGAATACTCTCATGTTTAGAAAATCTTAGCCTTTTTTTATTTTGAAAATCCCATCTATGGTTTAAATTAAGACAACTCAGTATTTTATTAAAACTTAAAGCTCACTGTTTCACTTTACCATCTAAACTTAATTTTCTCATCCTATTACGCGCTCTTGCCTCACTTTTGGTCTTTGCCCATTTGTTATACTTCTAACCTACAACTTCAATAATTCAACTTGTTGCACAGTGGCTTGGGATATATGTTGTGATATTAGCAAGTGCACCAAATCACAAAAGTAATAAAGAGTGAGTTGAGTATCGTTCCCACGAGGATTATGTTGACAATTATTAAGTTCGCCAAATTGACACTATCTAAGTTATCGAAAAAGAGAATTAAAAATATAAATAAAAGAAAACAATAAACTGAAAAATAATTAAAAATATCAAGAATCAGATCAAGGGTGAAAAGTGATGAGATGAAAGTGTTAGGGGTTAAATTTTACTTAAACTTTTTTTATGCAATTTCAAATATTGGTTTAATTAAATTTTATTCCAATCATTCATGGTCAATTCTCAAAATTAATCAATATCAAATCCCTTGGTATATCAATTATCTTTACACTATTTAGAATTAACAAATCCTTTAGTCTAACCTTAAATAGAAAATGCATTATCATAATCGAGGGAATTAAAAGAAATACCACACAACCCACAATGTTTATTCCTAGCGATTGCTGAAATTATGTGTTTATCATACGTTCTAGGTTCGTGCACAATTTTTCCAAATCATACATAACCCAAAAAATATCCTAAATTGATCAGGTTTAGAAAAAGCATTAAGAGAAGAGATAAACACGTAAATCATGAAATAGAAACATAGATTAAACCCATAAAAGAATTTACATCATCAAAATATCAAGATCTATCATCATCCTAACGAAAGCGGTTTAGTTACACATGGAAAAAGAAGAAAACAAATAGAAGAAAACGACAAACTCCATAGAAGGTTGATGGAAAGGTTGAAGAAAATTCCTAATTTTCAAGCCTAATTGAACCCACACCAAACTAGGGTTTGTGCCTCCACTTTGCTCCTTGACGGCTGCTGAAAATCTATGCAAAAGTGAGCTCCTTTGCTAAACTTATTTGTCCCCATTTATAGAAAAGCTGACAACTTTTCGTTTCTGACTTGTACAATTTTTCTCACCTTCGATATGGCCGAATTTGCCCTTATTCTTAACAGAGAAGTTATAGGATTTTCTATTTACTTTTCAATGCCACAAATGGTGCATCAATCTGATCTTTGTAACCCAAGATATGACTCAATTAATGAGGAACGATCAGGATAGTGCAAGAATCTGAATTTTGCACCAAATCTAATCTCTTTGAGAATCCTTATCCAATCTTCAATCTATTCCTTATTTAAAATTTTGCATTCAATTAGAACTCTAATTAGAATCTAAGAATAGGAAAATAATCCTTCAAATATTTATCTTTAGGAATTTCTTATTTTTGCACAAAATTGATGATTTATCTAGAAAGCTTATTTCTCTGATTTCTTGCTTCTTTAAGCATCCAGTCTCTTTCCATGTATATTTACCTATAAAAAAATAAATAAACACGTATTAAGAACATAATTTAAAATAATAAAATCATAATAAAACTTGAGAACAAAATTCAATCAAAGAGATTAAAAGAGGATGAAAACCCAAAATTTGAACCGTAAAAATATGAATTTTTGAAGGTTCATTACTCCCCCAAACTTAAGATTTTCCTTGTCTTCAAGCAAAAAGAAAAAATAAAAATAAAAAAGAATTAAAAACAAAATAAAACAACAACTAAAAACTAAAAATATTCAGATTTAAACATGGCAATACCGGGTAGTGAATATCATGCATATCCTTAGAAACTACTTCACAATCTAATTTTAAAGTGTCACATATTTACAATCCAATTGTCACAATCTCTCACATGCAACTCTCATGCATAAATAACTTCCCATAAACATGAATGTAAGACCAAATCTACTCATAAAGTACAAGCCTGGATAGGTTTATAAAAATACAAATGTACATCAGACCCACATCCATAGGATTGTTTTTCATCTCTCTCTCCACTAATGTAAACAACACATAACCAAGGATCAAAAGGGACTTTAAAAAGCTTGTAATGTAAGGACAAGGGTGAGGGTTAAGAAATAAAGGGTAGGATAAATAAAACAAAAATTGAAATACAAAATTATGCACATTTCACAATCCAAGCCTCAAAATGTTGAACGAGTGCAACATGGAGCATAGGAATCCATCACTTGATTTGCACTTTTTTTATGAATTTTTTCTCTTTTTCTTTCTTTATTTCTATTTATGATCTCTACCCCCAAACTTATTTCTTTGCAACACTTTGGGTGGACTTTTTCTCTTCTTTTTTTAAACTCTTTTAATACTTCATGCGCAAAGAATGACTAAGGCTAGAATAGTAAAATAATACAAGATATGCATTCAACAAAGGGTGTGTAAGAAGGATATATATTTTTTAAGATAAAGGGAAAGGAAAAATGTAGGTAAAAAAAAGAAATAGAGGTCAAACATACACAAGGCTGCAAAAGGAACTTAGGGATATACTGTGTTTATAGGTTGGCTTGAAAGACTTAAACTGTCCAAAGAAGGCCCTTATCATTTCCTTGATCATGCATTGTCTAGGATTTTGCCTCAAGAGAGAATTTAACAACTTCTAGACACAAGTTATCAACACACATGCAATCCTATAAACTTTCTCTATGCTTGACATGCATTTATATTCCAAGATCTATCAAACATAAAGATGAGAAGCACATTCATACACATTCGAAGTAATAGAGATAAATACAACTCATCGATTCTTATATGATATCCTAAGAAAATAAATCAATACACAATTTATGCAATCATCAGATATTCATTTCATCACACTAGTATGCACAGTTTCAACACAATGACTCAAAATATAATAAAGTGATGATGACAAAATAAAATCATGTTTTTTTTAAAAAAAAATTAGCATAAGGAGTAAACCATGTTTTCTTGAGAAAGAGAAAAGGGAAGAATTAAAAAGTATAGGGTTATATATGTTTGATAACCAAAACTTAATTCCTCATAACATAACATAGAAGGAGATAAAATGTTATGCTAAAGTAAAGAGGTTTATATAATTTTGGAAACAAGAAGAGCGATTGATGTTATATGAAATTTTATAATAAAGAATGTATGCATAATTTTTAAAGTGAGAGTGATTCTTGTACATTCATTAGATGTGAGAGGAGTCTTATGATTTATTCTAGAAGTTAAAAAGAGAGATAAGCACAAGCTAGGTAAAGTAAGTTTAACTAATTATTCCAAACAAATTTCAAAATGCAAATGGAGACCAACAGAGAAAAAAAAATAGAATAATTTAATCGTCTGCAATTTTCCGATCCATCAATAGTCAATACAAGAAGAATTGGTTGATTTTCCCAAGTTTCTCTCAATATAGCTCAACAGAAGCAACCCTTTCATATTTTGGCCTTAGCAACCACCATACTGCCTCCACCAATGTCCTCACTTCCTGGCCTAGTCCATGTTTCCTTAAATTACTCTTCAGTCACTCCTCCAACACAAACATGGAACGAATATAAAAAAAGTAAAGTGGTTCTTGGATGGAATAAAGTGGTAGGGACCATTCACCAATCCAAGAATCAACAAGCATGTAACATTGTTCTAGTAAAAAAAAAATTAGTTCTCTAGCATTTTTATTCAATTTTATTCCTAATATTCACATCAAATAAGGATAGGTGTTTGTTTGTTTGTTTATGTGACTTGCCTTTGCCCATTATAGTAGTTAATGCTACACCTCCCTGGACAGTCTTGAGGTACCTGTCATAGTAGTTAGCATTAACCCATTTCTAGTGAGCAAGTGTGTCAACCCTATTGTTCCTCTCCTTTCTCTAAATCCTCTCCACATATGCCAGCATTCCCCTCTCTGCAAAAACCCTTGCAAATATTAAAGTGATATGTGCATTAGAGTGTAGACTACCCATTGTTGTGAATTGCCATGCATACCCCAACCTTGCAATTCTGGGAATGATGTCCCTTATTTCCTCATCACTTATACCAGAACCTTCCCAGTTGAAAGATGGATAAAGATTATATGCCAACATCATCTCTGGCCACTTGGACTTAACCCTTTCTGCAAACTCAGTGCACTCACTCACATTAGGACATCATTCAAATTAACACGGAGTTCTTCGCCAATTCCACTACTTGGCTACAATCAAACTTTGATAGAATTTCTTTCAAAACAATAAGAGTAAATTGAATGAAATCTACTTGCATGAAATAAAATCGCAATAATTATCGAATTGGGGTTGTCAGAAAGATAAAAGTGGTTAGGGTTTGATTTCACTTAATCTCCCTATGAGTAATGACAATTTTATTTGGTTCAAATCCTTCATTCATTTCGGTTTACGATTAAATCCTGAAAATTAGTTCACATTCAACTCCTTGAGATACGAACCCCTCTTAAACCCACAAACAATCAATTAATCCTTTAATTAAAAATCGTGAGAATAAGGATTATCATCCTATGGATGTTCTAAAATTGCATACTCATGAGATTCTACTCCTAGATATCCGAAAATACGTCAATTAGACCAAAAAAGCTTAATCCATACTCCATCTTCTGATTTTGTATGGATTCTTCATATAAATATATGTGGTCACACTCCACATCAATATCAATAACATAAAACAGATCCAAATGCTTAACCATGAAAGAAAGACTTAAATTAATGTTAAAAAGTCATTACATCATAAGTTGAGAAAGATCCATTACCCTAATCCAAGAAACTTAGCAATTCATGGTGTAAATATAGGAAACAACAAGAAGAAAAGAAAACACTGTAGTCATCTTCGATGATTCTGAGAGATTCCTGTTCTTTCGGTGGTCGATAAGCCTTTTTTTCCCTTTCTAGGATTGTTTAGTACCTCTCTGAATTTATTATGACGGGCAAAGATGTTCTAGGTCATAATTTATGGGCCTTTTATTTTGATATGGGTGCTTAGGCGCTATATATGAAGCACCTAGGCATTCACTGTATAGTATTGAGACTCTGCATCAATTTGATTCAGTGCCTAGGCACTGAAGTGAGAGCGCCTGAGCGCTGACCTTCCTTCCAGAGAGCTTCCTTTGTTATGGGTCTGGGCGCCTAGGCGCTCAGAGGATAGCACCTAAGCGTTGAATGAAAAAAATGAATTCCCTTGCTTTGCCTCCAAAATTCTAGCTCCTCCTTCCTTGGATGCTTTCCTACAAAAACACATTAGAATGGTGAGGATTCTTCTTCCTTTCAATTAATTATTCTCAATTACAAACCA
Source organism: Ormosia emarginata (assembly GCA_029884605.1). Taxonomy (NCBI): domain Eukaryota; kingdom Viridiplantae; phylum Streptophyta; class Magnoliopsida; order Fabales; family Fabaceae; genus Ormosia; species Ormosia emarginata. Next base: position 49,660,920 of record JAQQTP010000077.1, on the reverse strand, counting down.
AAACAACATAAATCTTAATCTACGTTCATTATTGCAAGATAGTTGGGCAACCAACAATAAAAAGATTAAATTAGGGGAAACTAAATCAACTTTTCACAACGTAAAACTATATCTTTTGCGCGCTCATCACTCCCCCAAACTTGACATGTGCCACGTCCATGGGAAAAGAAACAAAATGAAGTGTTTCCAAACAAACTCAGTGCTACAAATCATGAATATAAAGTTCAGATCACCGAAAGATAAAACTAAAAGGATCACTTTTCTCAATCACCATAACACCAAAAACAAAGTAACTTTGCATGAACACAGATTCACATGTGAACAAACTTAAACAAATTTGCTCTCTTTACTCAAGTGTTTGGGTTCTTGTATTTTCACTCCTTCACAACATAAGCACACCTTATCGTAGGCTTGTTTCCTCTCTACCAATCCATTATCTACACGCATACATACCACAAGTCATGAGGTCTTTTATTCGGGGTTGTAATTGGGCTAAGGTGAGGGGTGGACATATAAGAAATGGTCGAGTTAAATCAAAGGAGTTATAAATTGAAAAGAACTTAATTATCTTTAGAAACTCAATGAACTAGGACACACTCCCTACTCAATCTTTCATACCCCACATCACATTTATTATAGTCCCCCTTTTTCTTTTTCTTTTCTTTTTCTTCTTCTTTTGATTTTTTTTAATAACTCACATCCTCTTTCACAATATACTTTATTCAACCCATCATTTCCTAATGTAAAAGTTCTGCACCCTTTTCATCCCCAAATCAACAATGGCCTATTGACTCCTTTAGTTGATTATTTTCATGGTTTTACACTTAAGGGTTATGTTGAGCTTAAAAAGAATGGAATGGTGCTTAGGCTCAAGGGGCTGCACTAGGGAAAAATGTATGAGGTTGTCTTTTGGCTAGAAGGTTATCAATCAAATAATGCCTTAATCATGCTTCATGTATGCATACATGCAAGCAATTTCAAAAAGAGAGAAAACAAGTTTTGAAAAGTATTCCTATAAGTGAAATACACACAATCAATAAGAAATAAGTGAGTGGTTGTGTTCCCCCCTCATGCATTAAGGCTCACAACTCATTTGGGATTCTGACCTACATGTGAATGGCATACACTAAGTTACCTTACCCTCGAAATTGTGGTGAAGAGGAGCTTACTCCAAGCTATTCCCTTAGTTACCTTGCTCTTTCTTCTTGATTGGCAACAATTCTGATTATTATTATTATTGTTGTTATTGTTGTTGTTGTTTAGATAAGTTTTGAAAGGTATTCCTATAAGTGAAATGCATACAATCAATAAGAAATGAGTGAGTGGTTGTGTTCCCCCCCTCATGTATTAAGGCTCACAACTTATTTTGGGTTCTGACCTACATGTGAATGGTATACACTAAGTTACCTTACCCTCGAAACTGTGGTGAAGAGGAGCTTACTCCAAGCTATTCCCTTAGTTACCTTGCTCTTTCTTCTTGATTGGCAACAATTATTATTATTATTATTATTATTATTATTATTATTATTATTATTATTATTATTATTACGTAAATCTAGAGTGCATCAACACAAATAGTGTAACATCCTGGAAAAACATATTAGACTTTTGTATGTGTACAAAGGTAGCATATAATTTGTTTGATATGTCAGTGAAGATTTATGCCAAACATAGTTAGTTTAGGTACTTTGTTGCAACACAGAGTATGGAAAGTAGCCTAAAATGACTCAGAAAATAGCATAAATTGCTATTTAAAGGGAAACAAGTTTAGATAATTTATTTCTAGGTCACAAATAAGCTAAGTAAGGTGTAGTTAAAGTTTCAGAGTAATCGGAGTTAATTTGGTATTTTTAGGCATATTGGTTGTGCATTTTAATACCGAATTTACCCCCAACAAATATGGAAAAATAGAGAAAAAGTACAACATGATTTTTCGTGAATCTTATGATTTATTTTGAATCTGTTAGAAGTTAGAATACTGGATTTGGTGGAATTTGAGTGTTCTTGGCAGATCGAGGTTTTAGTGTTTAACCAAGAGAAGTCATATTTGACTTCCCTTGTCCTATATCTCTCGGTTGAAAGGAGAAAGAGAAGCAAAAAATGAAAAGAAAGAAAAAAAAGAAAGAAAAGGGAGAAGAGAGAAAAGGGAGAAACCAAAGGAAGAAAGAAGAAGGAAAAGAAGGAAATCAAAGGGGAAAGATCAAGACAAGGATCAAGGCTTCAAGATAGATCAATCAAGAACAAGAGGTAGGGGTGCTTGAGCTCTAACTTCATCTTCTTCCTCATTTTCCATGTTAGGCCTTTTGAGGTTTAATGTGTCATTTTGAGTTCTAGAGATGTTGTAGGTGTTTTTTTTTTTGTTTGGATGAGTTATAAATGAGGTTTATGACTTGTTCATACAAGGAATTCGAATCAGAAACAAAAGCTATTCAAGTTAGATCCTAAATGTCCAAAGAGGGGTTTAGGTTAAAGTATGAGGAATTTTGATCCATAATCTAAATTAAGAGGTTTAAGTTAGTGTTTGATGTTTTCTATGTGTTAAAGAACTGATTAGGGACATAGAATCACCGAAAGATGGGATAGAAATGACCAAAATCCAAGAGAAAAATGAATGGAACAGTACCATGGTTCTGCAGAATCTGGTTTCTGTTAAGAACGCTGAGGCATAGGGGTGGCACGCCACAGCGTGAGGGTTATTTTGCTTAGCGCCCCGTGGCATAGGCAGTGGCATGCCACATCGTGAGACCAATATTTTACTTAGCCCCGCGCATAGGCACTAGCACCGCGAGACCAAAAATAGCCTAGTACTAGCACCCGAGAGTAGGGCGCCGCGACGTGCCAATGCCGTGCTGCGGCGTGAGACCTTGAAACTCCAAAATTTTGTATTTGGATGTTTTGAAATCCCTAGTTGATAGAATCCTTTAGCTATGCCTAGTAGAACATGTTGAGGCACTAGAGAGGGTATTTCTTTGAGTGAAAAACCTAGTGGCATACAAGAAAAGATAAAAAAAAAAAGTTGTGCATCCATTAGACATGGATTGCTAGAGATCAAGAGTTTAGCTTCTTAAGCAACTTAAAGTTGCACAGATGTCACAAGAGAGGTGATAAGAGATTTAAGAAGAAAGTTGGCAATAGTAGAGTGCTATAATGCCTAAGTGGCAAAAGTTAAGGGCAAATATACCGAGTTAGCAAAAGTTAAGTGCTAAAGACCCTAGCTAGCAAGGGTGAATGCCATAGTGCATGAAGAGCTCTCAAAGAGTTAAAGAGAGTTAGTAATGCAAAAACAGCAACGTACTAAGTCTAGTTTTGGCATTAATTCAATGTCATAGTGCATAAAGTGTTTCCACAGAGAAGAAGTAGAATTAGTAATGCAAGATGGACTTAGTACGAGAGCATGTGGTGGTTATGTTAGAGTAGGGCATAACTCTGCATTACACACACTTCACATTTCACATATGCTTGCTATTCCTAGAGAGCAGACGGTGGAGGCATCCACTCAGTTTATGGTAGGTTATAGGAGGTTACATGATATGATTTCAGACTCCCTCCCTACTTGGTAGGTTATAGGAGGTTATTTGTTATCGTATCAGATTCCCTCCCTACCTAGGGGTGTAGGAGGTCATGTGTTGTCATAACAGACTTCGTTCTTAAAAGGAAGTTATAAGAGGTCACATGTTATCATAGCAGAATTCCTCTGTGCCTAGGGTGTAGGAGGTCAGGTGTTGTGGTGACAGACTTCGTTCCTAAAAGTAGGCTATAAGGGGTCACACGTTACCATGGCAGAATTCCTCTGCGCCTAGGGGAATAGTTAGGTATTCATGACATTGCACCAACACTATCATACACTTTTCTTTAAGCATAAACATACATCATTCCATCACTGCATTATTTAATATTTTGTTTGGTTTGAATATATCTATGTGATTGTTATGTATGTGTTACTATGTGCTATTGGTGACAGCTGTATGGGCAGTTGTCTGGTTGATGATTTTCAAATGATTGTATGGGCAGTTGTTTGATTTCATCGTGGTTTCGGTTATCAGAACAGAAGTAGAGTTTGCTAAAGAACATTACATAAAGAGAGAGTTGTAATTGTTTCTTATGCAGGAAGTATAAGTTCAGTTGGATTTATTTATTTCGAATGTTTAAACTGTTGGTTTTGGTATACTTATACTGAGAAATATGATTTCTCACCCCATTTGTTGCCATGTAAATCCAGGTGAAGGTTCATCCAAAGGCAAGAAGAAGAAGTATGAAGACAAAGATAGTTTTTATACTTTCTAGTTTAAAGCTTGTATTTATTTATGTGCTTTTAATTTGTACAGGAAGTTATGTATACAATGATCCCTTTAGTGGCAATGTTATATGTATAACTTTTAGTTTTCCGCAAGGCTCTCCATTATTATTTGTTTGAATGATATGGATTAGTACTATGTTAAGTTAGAAGTAGCATAACTAATACTGTTTATCTAGGTATATTTTGATATACTAGGTTATCGGTATTAGGATGTTACATTATGGTATCAGAGCAGTTCATCCTATTGAGCCGAGGTATGGACTGACTAGGCTTAGACACGTTTCGTGTTTTCCGCTTAGTGTCATGCATTTCTTGTCTCATATGTTTAATGTGATGCTTGAATTGCATGTTTTGCTTTGAGTTAGTGGTTATTAGCTACTATTGCATGGTTACATGATATTGAGACTGCAGCTCAATATTAATGGTTTCGGTGTATGCAGGAAGCTATGGCACTAAAGAAGTGAACCAAAGCATCAGGGAATACAACTCCTGAAGATCCCGACATGGTTGATGCAATGGTGGCTATGACTAATGTGATGGCAAGGATGCTAGAGAGGTTGGAAGCTAATCAACCTGTACAACTTGTGTAGCAAGAACCAGTCGGAAGGAATCAAAACTTCCAAGACTTGGCAGCATTCAAATAGATGAACCCTCCACCTTTTAATGGTAAGTTTGACCCAGTGAAAGCAGAAGGGTGGTTAAATGAGATAAAAAGGATTCTTCAGGTGATGGTTTGCACTGATGAGCAAAAAGTTTCTTTTGCCTCTTTTATGCTGAAGGGAGAGGCAGAGCATTGGTGGAAGAGTACCACAAGAGTGATGGCAGTTGCTGGAACTCAGATGACCAGGGAAATGTTTAAAATAACTTTCTTGGGAAAGTATTTTCCTCAAACTTTGCGAGATGCAAATGAGGTGGAATTTATGAGGTTAGAACAGGGGAGTATGTCAGTGGGCCAGTATAAGGCCAAGTTTGAGCAGTTGTCAAAGTTTTCATATCATTTCAGACATGATCCGAATGAGAACTAGAGATGTATGAAATTCGAGTCCGATCTGAGAGCTGATATCAGAGATGCAGTAGAGCTATTGGAGATCAGAGATTTTTCTTCTTTGGTTAACAAGTGTAGAATAATCGAGAAACGTGAGAGGAGACCTACAACGGGCCAAGAGTCTCAAGGTTCCCAGAAAAAGAAGTATAGTGAGTCAAAGTTCACAAAGGGTGAGAAAGGTAAAATAGAGTAGGTGGAGTCCAAGAAGGGTCAGTGCCCTAAGTGTGGAAGGCAACATGGTGATAGACCTTGTTTAGCAGGGCATTCAGTGTGCTATAACTGTGGACAACCAGGATATTTTTCCAAGGAGTGTCTGCAAAGGGAAGAAGCACAGCCCGATAGTAGACTCACAGCCCTGGGAAGGGTTTACATCGTGCAAGGCAAGGAGACAACTCAACCTAAGGATTCAGAGAAAGGTAAGTGTTTGGTTTTGTTTCTTCAAGGTTTGGTTATACTTGTTTGAAGTGTGAGTTGTATGTGACTTCTTGCATGAGATAAACCAAATTTTGGAGACAAAATTTTAAAAAGGAGGGGAGAATGTAACATCTATGAAAAACATATTAGACTTTTGTATGTGTACAAAGGTAGGATATAATTTGTTTGATATGTCAGTGAAGATTTATGATAAACAGAGTTAGTTTAGGCACTTTGCTGCAACACAAAGTGTGAAAAGTAGCCTAAAATGACTCATAAAATAGTATAAATTACTATTTAAAGGGAAACAAGTTTAGATAATTTGGCTCTGAAACTTCCACTGCTCTGAATGGGGAGACTTCTTCAACTATGAATGGTCCTGACTACCTTGATTTCAATTTTCCAGGAAATAGTTTGAACTTGGAATTGTAGAGCATGACTAATTGCCCCTTCTTGAGGGTGCACGACATTATTTTTTTGTTATGTCACTTCTTCGTCCTCTCTTATAGATTTGTGAATTCTCATAGGCCAAGTAACAAAACTCATCCATCTTACTCGGTTGCAACATGCGTCTCTCTCACGCAGTTGCCATGTCAAAATTCAGAAACTTGATTACCCAGTATGCCTTATGCTCCAACTCCACTGGTAGATGACAAGATTTACCGTAAACTAGGTAATAAGGGGACATTCTTGTGGGAGCCTTAAACACAGTTCGATATGCCTATAGAGCATCATTTATTCTTCTTGCTCAATCTTTCCTTGAACTATTCATAGTTTTCTCAAGAATTTTCTTCAATTCCTTGTTGGAGACTTCTACTTGGCCACTAGTATGATGATGGTATGGAGTATAAATTTTGTGTCGTACTCCATACTTGGCCAAGACATATTCAATCTGTTTATTGCAAAAGTACGTACCACTATCACTGATAATTACATGTGGTACTCCAACCTAGAGAAGATGTTCTTCCGAATAAATTTTATTACTATGGTTGAGTCATTAGTAATAGTGGGGATAACTTCGACCCATTTAGAAATATAGTCCATTGCTACTAAGATATATTTATTGGTCATGGATGGTGGGAAAGTTCCATGGAGTCTATCCCCCAAACATCAAAGATTTATACCTCTAAAATGCCTTGAAGTGACATTTCATTCCTCCCTGAGATGTTCCCCACACACTGACACTGGTCACATCTCTCCATAAAGGCCCTAGCATCCTTGAATAATGTAGGCCAATAAAGGCCACTTTATAGCACCTTTGAGGCTGTCTTTTCCCCTTGTAATGGCCTCTATAATCAGAACCATGATAGTGCCACACTACACTATCAAACTCTTCCTCGGGGATGCATCCCGACGTATACCATCTATGCATCTTTTGAACATATACAACTCATCCCAAATATAGAATCTAGCCTTATGAAGAAATTTCTTCTTTTGTTGCCACAAAAAATCTTTTGGAATCATGTTTCTAGCTTTGTAATTTGCTATGTCTGCAAACCATGGCAGTCCTTGAACACTCATGAGTCGTTTATCTGGAAAGTCTTCCATAATAGGAACTTGTGGCTTGTCCTGTTCTCCTTCAAGCGGCAATCTACAGAGATGGTCAACTATGACATTCTCCACACATTTCTTATCTTTTATCTCGATGTCAAATTCTTAGAGTATAAAGATCCATCTGATGAGCCTCAACTTTTCTTCTTGCTTGACCAAAAGGTACTTCAATGCTGCATGATTTGTATACACAATAGCTTTCGAACCTATTAAATAAGAATGAAATTTATCAAAGGCAAAGACAATAGCAAGTAATTCTTTTTATGTAGTCGCATAGTTAAGTTGTGCACCATTAAGAATACAACTAGTAGAATAGATCATATGAAAAATCCTACTTTTTCTTTGGCCTAAGACAACACCTATAACATAGTCACTAGCATCACACATAAGCTCAAATGACACACTCCAATCAGGGCCAACAATGACAGGTGCAGAAACTAATTTCTCGTTTAGGAGGTTAAAAGCATGCAAATAGTTTTCATCAAAATTAAACACTGCATCCTTTTCAAACAAATTGCAAAGGGGTTTCGAGATTTTAGAAAAATCTTTTATGAATCTTCAATAAAAACTAGCATGACCTAAAAAGCTTCTCACCCCCTTTGCATTTGTTAGTGGAGGTAAATTCTTAATTACTGAAATCTTTTCTCGATCCACCTCTATACCATTAGTAGATAACTTATGTCCCAAGACTATACCTTCTCTTACCATAAAATGACATTTCTCCTAATTTAGAATAAGGTTAGTCTCTTGACATCTCTGAAGCTCCAAAACAAGGTTACTGTTACCAAGTGGCCTCAATACTCAAGAGGCAGACTGAATTAAGTATATAAAATATTTTCGCAAAACCCTTGTAAAACACTTGATTACTAATTTTCGTTGAAGCTATTGAGTGATAGAGATGAATGGATATATAAGATATAAGGCTTTCACTCACAATTATCACAACTAAACAAGATAGTATTCAAGCAAACCCAATAAAACAATGCACAATAATAAAGGGTAGAGTTTAGAAGAACAAACACAAGATTTATCCTAGTTTAGCCACTAATCTACTAGTGGCCTACGTCCAGTTCTCAAGTAATCACCTAAGATTTTCCACTAAATCTTCAAGCTTCAACAGGTGCTTGATGACCTTTACAAGTTAGAGCACTCAACACCTTGGGAGACCTCACCCTTGTGCTTGAGCCTCTTCTTTCAAGGGATACCTCACCCTTTACAAATTGGAGGGATGCCTCACCCTCTCTTTTACAGTTTATACAAAGTATGAATGATAAGAAACTCTCTCAAGAGTGGATAATACAAATTGAAGCTTATGTGAATCAAGGATTCACACTTCTAAAGCTCAAAAACAGATTATGATTTAAAGGATAGTGAAAACACGAATTTAATGCTTAAGAATGATTTTCAGATTGATTGTCTAATCTTCATAAATGTTCAACAACTTAAATTTATAGCCAAAGACAATCAAGTGTCATTGGGGTTAGATAGAAGCATTAAATGCTCTGAATAGAGTCGTTGAACGAGCTTTCAGCCTTTCCAGATAACCAGTTATTGATTTTCTATAACTGGTTATTTGTTTCAACCTAACCGGTTAGGTGCACATGTATAATCAGTTATTGAATATTGAAAGTGAATCCTGTGTACAATTTTAACTCAATAACCAATTAGAATATATTGCCTAATTGATTAGCCCTTTTAAAAAACTTTAGAGGTCCCTCTGTTACACCTCAATAACCAATTAGGTCAAAGCACCTAATCAGTTAGTGGTCTTTTTTAAAACATAAGAAATGCCTTTGATCACTTGACTAACTGATTACCTTTTTTTCTTAATTGGTTAGGCTCTTTTAAAAAACAAGGCAATGCCTCTGTTTGATCAACTAATCAATTAGGAGATTGTCCTAACCGGTTAGGAGCATTAGAAAAGCATAAGATTGGCTCATGATAAAGTCACTAACCGGTTACATAAATTGCTTAATTGGTTAGGCATTTTAAAAACAAATTAGCGCGTTTCTATTTTGGCAACTGACCAGTTATATGAACAGTAATAACCTGTTATTGGTTTATCAAGATGGCAAGATTTCCAAAGAGTTTTTCAACCAAAGGTTCTCAAAACTTTTCAAACTTTCTAAAAACATTTTGCTCAAACTTAAACACCATTGTCACAAGTATAAATCATGATTTTGAAAATATTTAAGTTGAGTAAAGAAGCCAATAAAAGAGCCAAGTGTGATTCCTAAAATACCTTTACACAAGATCTAAGACCCATTTGCTAATCTTGAAGTTCCTTAGGACTTTACCTTTACCTTTCCATTCCTTTCTTGTTTGTTATCATCAAAACCATTGCTTTAGTCAATGCCAATCACAGTTATTTAGACATGCATCATGTAACACCCACCGTAGGATGTCACATTTATGTTACTTTAATTACCCAATTACCCTCAATAGTCATAAAGTGTGATATTGTGATAAAAATATGAGTTGTAAATTTTTTTTTAACAATAAAATAAACTTAGCGGAAAATAAAATTATGATACAACAATCTCACACATAAATTACATCATATACATATTTCACACGTCTTGTCAAGTTTATTTATTACAAACCATTTATTGAAACAATAAACACACTTAAATAATTACGTACATAACTTATATCGAGTTCACACTGCCCAAGCTTAACTAAGCGAAGACCCTCGATGGGTCCTCCTCGGGTTCCTCGGCAGTAGGAATCCATTGTGACGATTAGCCCTACGGACAGGTGTCCGGGCTGACGACACTATACTGATTTCTGTTGGGACATAAATTCTAGTGTCCCAATGTCGCCTGATATGCAACGGAAATTCAACATGAACAAAGATCGTCACACAGAAAAACGGATCCCCATGATACAGCCTACTAATACTAACAGTCAGGTACCCCTCGTAAATAAGTCCTCGCTCATCGGGACTTGTCCTCCATTCTCCAGCTCCTCCGTGAAATTGTAAACGTACATATCCGAAGAAACTGGCTCTTGACGTCATACTGTTAGAACTCTGCGGTTCCTGATGTGAGAAGTAATTCCTCTTCTCCTTCTAATACCATATCTTTCTCAACGTCTTCACCCAATAAAAATACAACAAACAGATATACATACAAAGAGGTGAGATCACCTACACCAATACCAGCATGATAGCACAGAGATAATACAGACAGCATATTATGCAAAAATATCATATCATGATCACAATTATGGCATCATCATAGTGTAAAAATAATTACCATCATGCCATCATCACTGTTCAAACCACAATTAATTACAGTAATGCTACCACATATATATATGTTAAATTCATGCATGTGAACATAGACTCAATGTCCTACTCCATGGAGCTAATACTCAAGTCGGAGAAATTGATCGAAAAGATCTGCCGGTATCTCGTGCCTCAGACCAAGTGCTATAATTATATCTTGCACATCTAGCACATACATACACGACGACTTCTTTGTCGATCTCGATTAAGAATAGTGTCTCGGTCCCGGATCATCGGTGTGTTGCATCGGTCTAACTCACGGTGCGTAAGAGCTACCAACTGCCCATTGCGAGCAACCCGCACCCCGATGCCCCCAAGGTCAACCAAATGACCTACACTACGCATATCGCACCCACTCAAGAGGTGTACGTTTCTCCTAGGCAATTAGTCATATTCAGTCCATTGGACCATTTTCAATGCATGTGTAATGCACTAATTACCAACCAAAGGTAAATCACATAATTCCTCATTCCAGATTCAGATACTGTTTTTTATTCGTAAAATGGATTAATGCCAATTACATGTGCAAACTTCTCAATTTCTTATACAAGATTCATATACTACTTTTTAACTAACGTAAGATTTATGTATAATTAACAGTTAAATCACATTACTTGTGTTTTTCTCATTCGCAAAATATTTTCGTTACGTTTTTAATAAATGATTTGTAACATTTTCTCGCATTACGTTTAAAAATCGCAAAACTATTTTCTCACTATTCTAAATTGCGTAAAAATAATCTTTTATTTTTAAATCGCATAGCTATGTTTCCACAACATTTTGATCGTGTAAAATATTAAACGCGCTATAAATCGCGTAAAAATATTTTAACGTTTTTGAATCGCGTAACTTAAAAATTACGTTTTGAAAAATCGCTTTTTCACCGTTTTTACCCTTAACAAAATATTTCTTAACTTTAAAAATATTATTTTGAACATTTCTTATAAAAATATACTTTCTTACATTATTCTCTTTCTATTCTCAATCAAAAATCCCTTCCGTACTATATTTTCTCAAAATCACTTTTTATTGATTTAATCTTACCAAATCATATTTAATTGATTTAATTACTTTTTCAAAATTTAAATTTCCTAACATTTTCCAAAACCCAATACTTAAATTCTACGTTAGAAATTTTAAGTTACAAACGTTTCTTTTATATTTCTAAATCACTTCTAAACATTAAATCAAATTCTACGCTTAAGTTACAAAAGTTTTCTTTTATATTTCTAAATCACTTCTAAAAATTAATTCTTCTTAAGACAATTTAAAGTTCAACACTTAAATTCCTTTCCAAAATCCTTATTTGAAAATTCTTATATTTTATTGCATCAAAACATTTTTTCTAAATTATCAAAACCTTATAGATGGTCATTGGAACCATGAAATATTTTTCTTCTAACTTAAGTAAACTTCATTTCTGTTTCTACAAAAAATAAATTCATGAAACTACTATTTAAAAACCGTATACACTCTTTTTATAAGACAAACCCTCTTGTTTAATTTCTTTACTTCTCAAATCATTCAATTTTAACATTTATGAAATATCATTTTTGTGAACACTAATTTAATTGGTCCCTTGGCTGAAATTTATTTTAGTTCAAGGACTAAAAATCAACTTCATTGTTCTTGAAAAATTTCAATAAAAACCCTAAACTTGGAAGCTCAAAACCGTGACCTCCTCCATGGCCTTTGGAGCCAAAATTTTGCTTATTTCAACATACATCCATCATAATATATTCAACATATATCATCATGCATATTTTAAACATACCATATAAATAAATAAAAATTATACTAAGCATGCATACACAAGTAAATCATGCAAATCATATCAAGCATAGGCAAAAATAAATTAAAGCACATAACACACATAAATTATTACATGACCATGGATATGAATCCTCACATGGATTCACCATCCATCAAATATAAACCATCTCTCACCACCATGCTTGGTTGGTGAGATGGATCTCCTCTTTACCTCTTGAAGAACCACCAAAGAGCTTGTTGCTTTGTCTTTGGAGCAAGATCTCCACCAATACAAGTTCTTAAACATGAAACAAATACAAGAACAAAATTAGTATATCAAGCTTGAACAAGAAGAACCATGGATCAAACATGGTTTAGAACATGAAAAAGAAAAGAATAAATGAAGTTTTCTTACACTTCACCAACAAAAGCTCTAGAACTTGATCTTGGTAAAAGTCCTTCAAAATGGAAGAATTAGAACTTGGTGTGAACTACAAAGGTTCTTAGAATGATGAAAGGATTCAAGAAACTAGGTTGTATGAAATTAAAAAGTGATGGAAGAGAGAATTGGAGACTTGGCCGAATGGTGTGTTTTTGGGAGAGAAATGGAGTTTGCTTTGGTTTGGTCTTGAAACTTAAGTGGAAGAATGAAGAAATGATATTATGAAATATAGAAATGAGTGTTTTTAGTCTTCAAAGGAGTGCATTGCCGTAGCATGCAATTAGAGAGAAGAAAAAGTGAAGTTTGAAAGACATAAGCATTAATGATCAATAGAAATTGTCTTGACATTTGGCTTTCTTCATTTTTTTTTTCTTTGGCCTAAAAGCCTATACTAATCTTGTCTCCCTTCATCCATGCTCTCCAAACCGTCCCCCCCTCTTCATGCATGCAAAAATATGACAATTTGATAGCCATTTTGTTTTTAGTCATTTTAGATATTAATTTAAAACATTATAGATAAAATAGGTATTAATTAAAAGCATTAAAGGTAGAAGACTTATTATGGACCATTGGATCTTCTCTCTTTAAACCCCATCCCTTAGATGTGTCTCCAAAAATGAAGGGCCAAGATTACACCTTCAAACTTTTCATCCAAGGGTCCAAAATGGTTGTAATCATTTTTGATGACCAATTCTCCACCATTGATCTAAATCCAAATCCAATGGTCATTAATGATCCACCATTGATTAATTTTACATCCAAGGGTTGATAATGGTCATAGCCATTTAGAAGATTAAATCCCTACCCTTGATTTAATTTCAATCCAACGGTTATAATTGATCCTATTTACTTTTAAGATCAAATCTCCACCGTTAATTAAATCAAGATTAAATTTCTAACTGTAATTAAATTAATAATAGATATCCAAACCACTAATGTTATCTTAATAATATTTTAATAATATAGAATTTTATTTTTATCCATTATAACCTCACAAAATATAATTACTGTATTTTTATCGTCTGATAATTAAATACAGTACAAAATACAGTAAAAGAAATTTTCTAAAACTATTTCCGGATTCAGGTTTAGTAAGATCCCCTGTCTCCGTCTAAACAGTACAAATTTTTCTATACGTAGAAAATTTTTTCATTTTATGACCACCTTGGGCCCACGTATATGGCCACTTGAACCCACATACACCTCGTGGGGCTCACAAACAAGAAAAAATTCCAAAATCACACATAAAATCACAAAAATTACAAAACTCACAAATATCAAATCAGATTACGTAAATTAATTAAGACTAAACAGTAAAAATTAATTTACGTAGATTTTTCTGGCCCGAAAATTATTATTTTCTTGACACGTAGCAAATTACTCAAAACGATCAAATATGCAGACAAAATATTCAAAATAGTTTTACAGCACACAGAAATCATTAAAAAGTAGATTTCTGTTAACGGTCAAAATTACTGTTTAATACATAAAAAGTTTGGGGTGTTACACATCAAAAGATGAACTAAATACAGAAAAATCATCCATAAATACTTTTATGAATTTTGCAATCATATCAGAAAATATGGAAAACATGCACCTTTGAAATGTTACCGGCGCATTACACAACCTGAATCACATCCTCTGATATGCAAAAACTCCATAAGGGCAAGTAAAAGTTATCTTCTGCTGGTGCTCTGGGTCAATTGGATTTGATTATAACCTACATATCTGTCCAGAAAGCAATAGTAGGCATGTCCAGCCAGCCTTTCAACCATTTGATCCATGAATGGAAGTGGGAAGTGATCCTTACTGGTGGCATCGTTCAACTTGTGATAATCAATACACATTCTCCATCATGTAACTGTCCTCGTAGAAATCAACTCATTATTTTCATTTTTCACAATTGTGATTCCTCTCTTCTTTAGGACCACCTATACCAGACTCACCCAAGCACTATCCGAGATAGGATAAATAATGCCGACATCTAAAAATTTCACCACTTCCTTTCGAACAACCTCTTTCATGGTTGGATTCAGTCGTCTTTGAGGTTGTACAATTGTCTTGAAATTTTCTTCTATGAGGATTTTATGCATGCAAAATGATGGACTAATACCTTTTAAATATGAAATGCTCCATCCTATGGCCATCTTGTGTTCCTGTAGAACCCTAAGTAGTTTCTCTTCCTCCACCTTACTCAATTCATTGTTAATAATGACTGGGCACACGTCCTTTTCATCAAGAAATGCATATTTATGGTGGGAGGGGAGAGGCTTCCTAGCTTAACTGACATTTCTTTCTCTTCTCTTCTCAAGTCCTCTGTTTTTGGCTGCTCATTTTGGTCAAGGAAAGGTTATGCTTCAAGCAACCTCACAAGCTCTTGCTTTTCTTCATCTAACTCTTCCTCTTCTATGGACTCATCATGGGAGATTATTGTAGCTAATGGATCACCTGAAGTGTTTTTGTTGAAGGTCTCTGACGTCAAAACTTCAATAATATCCATTCTCATGCAACTTACTTTTTCTGCTAGATGTTTTATAGATTCAAAGACATTAAAGGTAACTTTCTCGTCATGCACCCTTAACATAAGTTCACTTTGCTGTACATCAATGAGAGCTTTTCCCGTAACTAAGAATAATCTTCCAAGGATTATTGGAATGTCATTATCTTCCTCTACATCAAGTACCACAAAATCTGTGAAATATGAATTTATTAACTTTAACAAGTACATCTTCAACCACTCCATATGGATGCTTGATTGACCTGTCGGCTAATTGCAATGAAATCATGGTTGACTTTACTTGTCCAATGCCCAACTTGTAAAAGATAGAAAGATGCATCAAATTTATACTCGCCCCTAAGTCACACAAAGCTTTACAAATCATCAAGTTCCCTATATGACAAGGAATAGTGAAGCTACCGAGATCTTTCAATTTTGGAGGGAGCTTCCTTTGAAGTATAGCATTGCACTCTTCTGTTAACATAATATTTTCATCATGCTTGAGCTTTCTTTTGTTGGAAAGGAGCTCTTTCATGAACTTGGCATATGTTGGCATTTGCTTTAAGGCTTCTGCAAAAGGTATGTTAATTTGGAGCCTCTTAAAAATGTCCAAGAACCTCTCAAAGTGCTTCTTCTTCTTTTGCTTCTTCAACCTTTGAGGATATAGAATCTTGAAATATGGATTGGCGGTTAGATCATATTCTTCAACTTAATTCTTCCCTTTTTCTATAGCCCTACTGTCATTTTGCTTTACTTCTTCTTCAGCCTTCTTGTTTTGCTTATCTTCTTGTTCCTCTATCATCACCTCTTCTCTTGCACCGGTATTGCTCCCTTCTACCACCTTGCCATTCCTCAAAGTGATGGCTTTGCAATGCTCTTTCAGATTTGTCACCGTGTCACAAGGTAGGTTATTAGGTGGTCTTTCAGATAATTGCCTTGAGATTTGTCCAATTTGTGCTTCCAAATTTTGAATACTTGACTCTTGGTTCTTGAAATTTGCTCGTTTCAATCATGAAGTTTGTCGTTTGCTGCACAAAAGAGGATGTTTATTATGTAAGCTTCTCTAAGGCGACCTCTAATGGTGATGGTTTGTCTTGAGTTGGTGGAACATGAGGTGGTTGATAAGGAGGTTGTTGAGCTCTTTGTCCCCCTTAACTATTCCATAAAAAAATTGGGTGATTCCTCCTACCCAAATTATATGTATTGGAATATGGGTTTTGTTGATTCCTCTGTGCACTCCCCATAAAGTTAACCTACTCCTGTGAATTTGTTTGGTATCCTTGCGGACCTTCGCACTCTCCATTAGGATGGTTAGCACTATAAAAATCGTAAATTAAGAGAGGATTAGGAAAAGAAGTACTTATCGATGCACTAACCTAAACATTATCTAGCTTCTGAGTGATAATGGTGAGCTATTGAGAGATGAGCTTGTTTTGTGCTAAAATTGCATTAAGTGTGTCAAGCTCAAGTACTCATTTCTTACCCATTGACTGCTTATTACTTGTTTGGTAACTATTCATGACCATGACCTCAATCAGTTGTTGAGCATCTTCAATTGTTTTATTGATCAATGAATCACCCGCAGTTGCATCTACCATTACCCTTATTGAAAGGGTCAGTCCACTGCAAAAAGCCTAAATTTGCATCTAATCGGGTAAGGCATGACGAGGGCATCTTCTTTGCAATTCCTTATATCGTTCCCATGCATCATAGAGTGATTCTCCATCTTGTTGAGCAAAATTTGTAATCTCACTCCTTAGTTTAGCGAATTTTGATGGAGGGAAGTATCTTATCAAGAATTTCGATACCAGATCATCCAATGTAGATATGCTCCTTTGTGCTTGAGATTGGATCCAACTCTTTGCCTTGTCCCGTAATGAGAAAGGGAACAAGCTTAGCTTAATGGCATCTTCACTTGCACCATGGATTTTTATTGTATCACATAGTTGCAAGAAATTGGCAATATGCACATTAGGGTCATCAAGCAGTCCTCCCCCAAACTGATCTTGCTGTACCAAATCAGGAGAGAGGGCTTTATCTCAAAGTTCTTTTCTTGCATAGTCAGTCTAACTATAATTGTGACACAACTATTGGGACTTGGTCCTATATAATCCCCAAGAGTTCTTTGAGGCTACATGTTATTGTAGTCCTCCTCCATAATTGTATTCACAATAACTTGTGAAGGATTATTGTTCTGAGCCTTTACTGTCTTTCTATTCGTTCTTGTGATCTTCTTAATTTCAGGATCGAATAATAGTGAGCTCGGGCTAACTATACCTCGCATAAACCACAACAGTCAATTAGTGAGTATTGTAGTAAATTTAAGCACAATTAAATAAATAGAATAAATTCAGAATGAAATAAAATATAACCATAGTAATCTTATAAGCTACTCTTAAATGTGTTAATAATTCAATCCCCAACAATGGTGCTAAAAACTTATTGTGATATTAGCAAGTACACCAAATCACAAAAGTAATAAAGAGTGAGTTGAGTATCGTTCCCACGAGGATTATGTTGACAATTATTAAACTCGCCAAATTGACACTTTCCAAACTATCGAAAAGGAGAATTACAAATATAAATAATAGAAAATAATAAACAGAAAAATAATTAAAAATATCAAGAATCAGATTAAGGGTGAAAAACGATGGGATGAAAGTGCTAGGGGTTAGATTTCACTTAAACTCTTTTGATACAATTCCAAATATTAGTTTAATCAAATTTTATTCTAATGATTTATGGTCAATTCTCAAAATTAATTAATATTCAATCCCTTAGTATATCAATCATCTTCACACCATTTAGAATTAACTAATCCTATAGTCTAACCCCAAATAGAAAAGGCATTATCATAAACAAGGGAATTAAAGAAAGACCACACAACCCATAACGTTGATTCCTAGCGATTGCAGAAATTATGTGTTTATCACAAGTTCTAGGTTTGTGCACAATTTTTCCAAATCATATATAACCCAAAATCATTCCTAAATTGATCAGGTTTAGAAAAAGCATTAAGAGAAGAGATAGACACATAAATCATGAAATAGAAACATAGATTAAACCCATAAAAGAATTTACATCATCCAAGTATCAAGATCCATCATCATCCTAACGAAAGAGGTTTAGTTATACATGGGAAAATAAGAAAACAAAGAGATGAAAATGACAAACTCTATAGAAGGTTGATGGAAAGGTTGAAGAAAATTCTTAATCTTAAGCCTAATTGTGCCCACACCAAGCTAGGGTTTGTGCCTCTACTTTGCTCCTTGACAGCAACTGAAAATCTGTGCAAAAGTAAGCTCCTTTGCTAAACTTGTTTTTTTTCCTTTTTATAGAAAAGCTTACAGCTTTTTGTATCTGATTTGCACGATTTTTCTCACCCTCCAAATGACCGAATTTGCTCTCGATCTTAACAGAGAAATTATAAGATTTTCTGTTAGTTTTTCAATTCCACAAATAGTGTGTCAATATGATCATTATAGCCCAAGATATGGCTCAATCAATGTGGAATGGTCAAGATAGTGTAGGAATCTAAATTTTGCTCCAAATCAAATCTCTTTGAGAATCTTTATCCAATCTTCAATCTATTCCTTATTTAAGATTTTGCATCTAATTAGAACTCTAATTATCATCTAAGAATAGGATATGAATCCTTCAAATATTTATCTTTAGAAATTTCTTATTTTTGCACAAAATCTGATGATTTAATGTTAGACCATTTGTGTACCGCAAGTGCACGGGTCGTTCAAGTAATACAGATATGGAGTATAAGTTCATTCCCACGAGGATATATGGCTTCCATTACTAAGTAACAACCAATAGCTTAGCTAAATTCTATCCAAGAACATATAAAATAGTGAAAGTATAAATAATCTAAATCTAAACTACAAAAGCAATAAATATAAGGGTTTAGAGATCTAGGAAATCCTTCTTCACCTTCTACTTCATACTAATGACATGTGTAACACCCTAATACAGATATCCAGATATATCCTAGATAGACAGAGATATATAAAGATAACCAGTACTAGAGACGTCACTTCTATACTACATACTAACATATATCTATAATCACAACTGAGTAATTATAGAAAGCCTTGAGAGATTGCGGAAAAACTTAAACTCATACATATACATATACAAACTTAGCCACCTGAGGGCTTATTGTAATACATATAAAATAAAACTTACAGAACAAATATAAACTTATTACATAAGTTCTGTCTACTTAAAGCAATAAAAACTACTCTAGTCTTCAAGCTTTATCTTCTCATCCTTGGTAGGGTTTGCATATCTGTACCTGAGCCTTTGCCTGCATCTGAGCCTGCATCGGTACTCGCATTTGATCCGAGCCTCGCATCCGGATTTACATGGAATAAGCAATCGCGAATTATGAGAATTAACATTCTCGCAAAAAAGCAATTCCAATACAGTTCTCTATAACATTGTATATAACAAATATATAACAAATGCTATAATTCTAACTTAGGAGCTTTCTCCCCTTTTTCTCATAACTATTTCTATCTTAGGAGTTTCCTCCTCTTTTCTCATAACTTAGGAGTTTCCTCCTCTTTTCTCATAACTTAGGAGTTTCCTCCTCTTCTCTCATAACTGCACACTTTCTTATAGTGTGATGTCAACCGATAGCCTACACACTGTTAATACATACAACGCCCATACAACAGACATACATAAAACTAACAAAATGACGGACAATGCCCATACAACTGTCCATGAATGCAATGATAATGATATGTAATATGAATATGCCTAAGGAATCCTAAAAGCATGTGAATGAAATGCAAATGCAAAAGTCTATTCTAAGAACAAGGAAGTTTGCTAGGAACTAGTCAATATATCATCTAGTGGTAATTGAGAGGGAAATCTCATCCTCACATTACACATATCCTGGCACACCGAGAAATTCGGGCTTCATCCTTGCTCAAAGAGCGTCTCTCGATTTCCCACTTATCTCCTTTGGCCTTGGCATTATCGAGACATCGTGGTTATGTCCTTCTCAAAAGTCCTTCGACACCCGTCTATCTTCTTTTTGCCTCCATGAATGAACATCAAAGGATATCCACTAGATCGATACTACTTAACTAATTCATAGACTTTTATTCATACTTATATACTTAGTTCCTCTTTGATCTAAGCATATTCTACTAATAACTTTGGCTTCTTATGTTTACCCTTTGCAATGAGGAGAATCAGAACCTCATACTATATGTAACCTTAGCACTTGGTTAGGAATACTTGTCCCCTAAGGAACTTCTCTGATTCCTTACCTTCTGGCTAAATGACCTCACGTCATATAACGTTACATTCTCAGGTAAACATCACCAGTTCATTTCTCATACTTGTACCTAAACTCCACCTCATCACTTCTATCTCTTAAGTGATCTCTAACGCAACACTATGTTGCTGAGGTGTAAGGTACTTACCTATGGCAACCACTAGTCTTAGTTGCACTAAGGTTCTTTCTCTTCACATACATACTAGCTTAACTGACTAGTGTGTGAAAAGCTTAGTGTTATGTTTAACTCTTACATAAATACCATCTTACTTTCCTATAGACTCAACTCATCCTAGTGAAAGAGTCTATCTTAACTAATGCCTCATCTATCCTTGCTTAAGGACATAATGAGCATCTCTCTAAAACTTTGCATAATCCAACTCAACTTTAACTAAAGTGAGTAATTCATGCATCTAACTTTCCTTTTATATCACACTTCCGGTAGTAGCTTATACTACACTTGTGTGCTAACATACATATTCTAGCTGTATCTAGCTTTCCATTCTATCACACGTCTGGTAGTAGCTTATTCTACACACTTGTGTGCTTAAGGTTCCGTAGATACCTCTTTAACTATTCCAAACTCATGGAATGCTTAAGAACTTAACTTCCACACTTTGGTTAGTATCTAAGGAAGTAAATTCTCTTTATCTTGCATTTCTAACTCATCTTTACTAATACATGAGTTATTGCATATTTCTCGCTTCTACCTTATGATTATGACATCTTCTTAGTCATATATCATCTTATTGTGTATTTAGCAATGCACCAAGTCTCACTTAACTAGAGACTTAGTACCTAAACGTTCCCTCTTTGGAACCAATACACAATTTCGTCTCCACTCAAGTAACTCTAATGCAAGAGTAGTTCTTACTTGCAACTCTTTGTTGCCTAAGGTTCTAGGTACCTTCCTAAGATAATCCACTATTCTTGGATCTCCTAAGGTTCATACCTTTCTCATTCTCTACTAGAGTGCTTACTAATACACTTGTCTTCATTGCACCATCTCATCACATCTTAAGTGATATCTAATGCAACATTAAGTTGCCTAAGGTGCAATGTCGTTACTTAAAGTAAACCTTTCCTTTAGGATGCTTAAAAGCCTATGCTTTCTCATTCTTTGATGGGTAAGTATTTTCCACTTGAAAATACCCCCAAATGTGCCTTAACACACTTTAGGAAACATATATAAATGATCCCCTTTACTTTAGAACTTCAAAACATCCAAAAATAACATTTTGGAGTTTTAGGGTCTCACATGTTAAAAACATTGACGGCATCCGCCATGGCGCCAAATGTTCTCGAATGCTCCATTTCGTGGTCTCAAAGCATTAGATGTTGCACCTTCTACGCTACGGCGTTCTTAGCAAAATACCCTTCACGTTGCGGCGTGACATACCCATGCCACAATAAAATCGACAGATAAAACAACGGTTGAACCAACACATCAATCACTATTCATCGCATAATTGGTTCAAAAACCAATTTCTAATCCTTTTCTCATGGATTCTGAGTGATTTCTAGCATTAATCTAAGCCCTTTACCTTGTTGTAACTCTTTTACGACCTATAAATTCTCGTAGAGCATAAATCTAAGTACAGAATCACATAACACCAACTATTTCTACAAATCCATTTTCTATGGATTCTATGGTTATTCTTAAGCCATAAATGGCCATCTAGCATTCTCTAAACTTAAACTATCCTAACCTAGTCCTTGGATTCAAGAACCAAGTTAAGAACATGGATTTGGCTATCCAAACCCCTATTTTCATTCAATACCCCAAACTATATTCAGAGAAATCAAAGAGGGAGTAATGAATAGAAATCCCCTTACCTCTTGAAGACTTGAAACCTTGAACCTTGAAGCTTGATCTTCTTCCTCTCCTTCTTCCCTTCTTCCCCTTTCTCCTTCTTCTTCTCCCCTTTTCTTTCTTTTCTTTTCTCGGTTTTCGGTTCTGCCGAGGAGAAGGGAGATATAAGGGGGTGGGACGTAGAGGTAATTACGTGAAAAGATTAACTTAAGTTTCTACATCGAAACTTATATCTGTTTAATGGACACCCGAATTGTGCTAATTCGAGTTTCCCTGCTTCTAACAACTTTAGAATAAATCATAAGATTCATCTAAATTGTTGTTTCACAATTCTCATCATTTTCTATATCTGCTAGGGATCAATCCCAAGCATTAAAAAGCACAACCCGTATGCCTAAAAATACCAAACCGACTCGATTCTCTTGAAACTTTTACCACATCTTACTTGGCTTATTTCAATGACCTAGAAATAAACTCTCTATGTTTATTTCTCTTAACTCAGCAACTTATGCTATTATCCGAGTAATTTTAAGCCACTTTACAACTTCTATGTTGCAACTAAGTGCCTAAATGAACTCACATTGTCACAAAATTTCTTGACATGCTAAACAAGTCAAATGCTACCTTCGGTAACCATTTACCAGTCTAACATGTACTTAAGGGTATTACATTTCTCCCCTCCTTTTTAAAATTTTGTCCCCAAAATTGTTCACCTCACGTAAACAATTCTGGCTAAACAAAACTCTACATGGAACTTCTGCCTCCATGCAGTCCTTCTTTAGTACCAGCTTCTCCCAACCATTTTCTCTTGAGGAGACTTGCTTATCTCAAAGCTCTTGATCTCTATGCTTTAATCTCTATGCTTATGGATGGTAAGCTGTACTAAAACATAACTTAGCTTTGAACTCCTTATAAGGCTTTCAAAACTAGGTGTGAATCTAGTATCTCTCTTAGACACTATATTCATTGAAACTCTATGAATCCTAACTATTTCCTTCAAAAGTAGTTGAACTACCTTATCTAGAAAATAGCTATCTGTTCTTGGCAAAAGATTGGTAGATTACTTAATCTTACCACCTTTATCTGCCGCTCAACATATTCTCTTATGTTCTTTAACATACTTTGCTACTATACATCTTCCTTAACTCTTGGAAAACCTTAGTAGCCTCTTGATAGATGGTATACTTTCTCTGGTGAGGACTAGTATAAACTCCACTAATGAACGATCTATTCTCAAACACACGCTAATACATAGCTAAAAGGTATATTTCTATCTAGTTAGCGAATCAACTCATCCAAGCCAATTGAACTCGTTGAACATGCATCTACCATACCATATCCATATCCACAAATCCCTATGTCTAGTTCATTTGCATCAATTAAGATCATGCAATTGTTGATCAAATAAGAGTAAGCATTAAGCATAGGCATGGAAGAACAAAGCTAAACATTAATAGAAACTCAAAAGATAACATAAACATCAATAATCATATAAAGATCCAAAGTATTTCCTAAATACAACTACTAATCCATTGAACACAAATTTACAACAAAAACTATGCTCAAGAGATAGGGAAGAGAAGAGAAACAAAGGGAGAAGAAGAAGGAATCCATAGATGTCATCCTTGAAGCTTGAATCTCCTTCCATGAGGAAGATGACATCCAACCTAGCCTCCCTAGGCCTCTAATCAGCCCAGAAATAAAGTTTAGGCCACAGCCTCTCTAAACTCAGCAAGGCTCCCACGGAGCTCCCTTATAAAATCTGTTGGAAATCTATTTATAGACTCAGAAAAACAGAGGCACGTCGCGGCATTAACATGACTATGCTGTGGCGCGTGTCAATTTAGGTCAGGGATGCCGCAGCATTGATTTCTTTGCGCCGCGGCGCTCAATTCTTCGTACCCTCTGACTTTGATGCAGGGGAGGACCGCGCGTGGCATATGATCTTCAGCGCCGCGGCGTTACATGCTGAGGTGCAAATTTGGCTTCCTCTTCCCATTCTGGCTCAATTGCTCTATATATCATCTTATTTGGAGCCCTTCTTATGATAGAGAAAACACCAAATCTGTAAGAGTTACAAATTCACTTAAGCACATATCAAATATGCACAGTTTGCTTAATATCATATAGGAAAGGTATCAGAATTGATATAACAAATATAAGTGCAAAACCTTTCAAATATACATGAATACAAGGACTTTAGCAATCAGAGAAATATAAATATAGGGCACAAATAACTATACATTGTGGAGTTATCACACCCCAAACTTAACTTTTTGCTTGTGCTCGAGCAAAACAAAATATGACCAAGTAAACTCACTTAACAATTTAGACTCAACATGCATTCAGCAATTAGTAAGTTTTAATCTTTCTATTCTTCAATTAAACTACAGCTACTAGTATGTAATGATTTCTTCAATCCATAAAAAGCGCAAATGCCCCAAAACCAGCTTCACACATACATAATCCGTCATATGCTAACAATCTAGCTTCCTTCCATGCAATTCACATTATCCACGAACATGCAAGATAAACTTCTCCTATTCAAATCATACACATCCGGATAAGTTTATAAACATTCATGCTTATGAATCATATGATCCACAAAATTGATCCTAAACTCTCTCTCCACTAATGTAAACCACACACAACTGAGGATCAAGAGGGTCTTTACAGCTTGTAATGTTAGGCCATGGTATGGGTGTAAGAAAAGAAGGGAAATGATACATACAAACATTGAGATACATACACATATGATTTCAAGACTTGAGCCCAAGAGAGATTCGCAGGGTATTCCAAAAAGACTTTGAAAGATCAGAACTCATCAGAACCATTCAATGCTTTTCATTTTTAACTTTTCTTCTTTCTTTGTTTGCTTTGCTTTTCTCTCTTCTCATTTTCTTTTTCTTCATTTTTTTTCTTTTTACTTTAACAAAGCAATTTATTTTTCTTTTAATTGCATTTGGTTCCTTCAGGCTCATTTTTCTTAAATATACACACCCCTACTCACTGGACTCACTTCAAGAAATAACATATCATGTACTTAATAGACATTAAGGTAGGAAGAAAATGAAACGCTTTCACATGCATTAGAATAGTTAACAGGTTAAGGAATACATTGGTGAATGAAAAACATATAAGGCCAAATAATTAATAGGCTTCAAAATGGGACCTAGAGATATCATCATATCAGGGTAGGCTTGAAAAGTTCAATCGGTCCAAAGAATGCCCTAATCATTTCCTCAGTTATGTACAATCTAGGATTTCATCTCAAGAGAGTTTAAAAACAACTTCTAGGATCATCGAAACTCTACATGTACATTCATAAACTTTCTCTAGACATGCACTCTTATCATTTTCAAAGTTACACTTGCATCTAAGTAGAATGTAAATCATGCATCAAAAACGACTGAACTGTTTCACATGCTTCAAGATCACATAAGGTTTCACTCAAAAGGGGGCAAATAACAACCTTTCATATCATGAACAACCAAAACAACACTAGCAGTCTTTTGCAATAAAGTATGCATTCAAATAGATTAAACTTTTCAATTTAACTTGCATACATCATTTGCATAATAGCAAAAATTGAAATTGTTTTGCAAACCCATCAGTAATAACCAACACAAATAGAAACTCATCGAAACATGATGGCTATCACAACTGCATCTAGAAAATATCATCATATGCATATATAATACATCATAGTAATCAAATTCATGTAATGACACTCCACCAAACTTAAGTGAGACAAAGTCCTCACTTTCCATGGTGTCCAGGGTACTTGAGCCTATAAACATCTTGAAATAAGAGAGTTGAGTATACAACAAATATTTAAAAACACTTAAAATAAACTATTTGATAATCACATATTTTATTCATTAAGAAACCCTTATGTTTAGTCATTTACACCCTCCATATTCTTAATTGATTGAGTTTGGTATGATTTTGTGAGTTTGAGCTCAAATTGGTCCTAATTGAATATTTTCAGCATTATTGAGATTTGACATTGTTTCTGTATTTTGGCCATAACTTGAGTTCCTGATATCTGATAATCATGAATTTTACCTTGTAGGAAAGCTAGGAGGAAGCTCTACAACTTTGATGAAGAGCTCAAAGTCCAATACAGATGTCTAAGGGACCTAAGTTTACATGGAAGTCAGAATACGGGTTCTGTCACTAGAATCCGAACGGTGTGCACTCATAAAATCATATCTCACGCTATAATTATGGACATGGGCTGAAATTTTTACAGTTGATAGTTAAGACCCAAATAAACAACTTTCATGAAGAACACCTTTTGAAAAAAATAATTCTAATGGGTCAGTTTGAGCTTGCAAGTCGGAACAGAGGTGCTGAAGTTGGGTTTGAGCAACCTGTGGTATTTGGGCCATATCTTAGGTTGTAGGAAGCCAAATTGGACGATCCAGATATGCATGTTATATCCAAGACAAAGATCTACAACTTTCATGAAGAGTACTTTTCATGAATCTAAAGTATAGTTAGTCTTTTTTGGCTTCCAAGTCAGGCGCGAAATTTTCGTCCTCAACCACTCCTCTCACCAACCCACTCAACCACTCCTCTCACCAACCCATTCATCCACCCACTCCCCTTTGTCATTTTGTTATCCTAGACTTCTATAAAAGGGCACCATTGGTTATCATGAATAACAAGTTGTATTCTTCTTCAATTCTCTCATAGTTTCTTCTTGTTTCTTCATAGTTTCTCATAGCTTTTGTATATTTTGATGCTCCCCTTCATGGTAATGGAGGGCTAAGCTACTTTCGGTCAATTTGGGACTCTTGAAGAGATTGTGGTTTGGATTTTTGAGACCTTGGTTATGTAATGTATTTGATTTATATTTGAATTCCTCTTCTTTCTTCTTCTTCTTCTTAATCTTGAATGCATGAATGGTGATTCTTTTATGTTTGATCGATTTGATCTTGATTTAAGATTAAAATTTGTGATGAAACTTAGAACTGATTGATCTAAACTAATCACATGACTGAAGATTGAGATTTGTGATGAAGTTTGGAACTGATTGATCTAAACTAATCACGTAATTGAAGAGGTTAGGTTACTGATTGGTGCCTAGGTTAATTGAATTCGGTGCTTAAATTGACATATATCTACATGAATGGTGCGATTGCAGATTTGTGTTTATCACTTGTCAATTGAATTCTGGACGATTGTCTAGTGTGAATTCTGGATCTAATGCTGAGATCTCGGTTAGATCCAAGTTAACCATTCAAATGTGCTTCAAGTATTTGTTGAAAGGTTTATGATTGAATCCACCCAATCTCGGATAGATTTCTGAATTGACTGTTCTTCTAATTGTTATTTCTCTTTAAATCTTGTCACTGTGATCCTTGAACCATCAAAACCCCTTTTTTTCTAACTTAACTTAATTTGATCAAATTGCATTTACGATCCTTGAGGAGACGATCCGGTGTTATTCACTATACTACAAGTTTAGGTAATAACTTCGGTTATAATTTTGACTGAGTTCGACGCTCGTCAAAATTTTAGCGCCGTTGCCGAGGATTAGTAAGTGTAATCTTTTCACTTTAAGTGTTTTCACTAACCTTTGCTTTTTATTAACTTTTCTAACATTTTTATCCATTCTCTAGTGTATTTGCTTATTTATTTTTTTTTTGTGTGATGCATGACTAGGTCCGAGCCTGATAACTTGGTTGACTTTGATCCTGAGATTGATAGAACCTTGCATAGGTTGATTAGAGCTCGTAGGCTAAGTGCAAGAATTGCTTCTGAGTTTGATCTTAATATTGGGAGTGAACTTGAGATCTTGAATAATTCTGAACCCATGGCTGATAACATGCAGAATAGAACTCTTAAGGAACTTGCTGCTCCTGATATAACTAACCAGTCTTTGTGTATTCAATACAAAGATCTTGATGCTGATTTTGAGTTAAAATCTGGATTGATACATTTATTGCCCAAGTTTCACGGTTTTGCAGGTGAGGATCCCCATAAGTATCTAAAGGAGTTCCATGTAGTTTGTTCAACCATGAAGCCACATGGGATCTCAGAAGAGCACATCAAGCTGAGGGCAATTCCTTTCTCACTTGCTGATACAGCCAAGGATTGGTTATTTTATCTTTCACTAGGTTCAGTAACAAGTTGGACTGACATGAAGCGGTTGTTCTTAGAGAAATTTTCCTTGCCTCTAGAGCTGCTGCCATTAGAAAAGATATATGTGGCATAAGACAACTGACAGGAGAGACCTTACATGAATATTGGGAAAGATTCAAGAAGCTGTGCTCGAGCTGTCCCCACCACCAAACCACCGATCAACTCTTAATTCAATATTTCTATGAAGGCTTGCTGCCAAATGATAGATGCATGGTGGATGCTGCCTCTGGAGGAGCCTTAGTAGACAAGACCCCTGCAGCAGCGAGAGATTTGATAGCAAACATGGCAGCCAACACCCAACAATTTGGCACGCGAATTATTACCTCAACCAGAGGAGTCAATGAGATTCAATCGTCTCATGTAGACCAACAGAGAATGGAACACAGACTTGATGAATTGACTTCTTTGGTGAGGCAGTTAGCAGTGGGACAACAAGCACCAATGCAGATGGCTGCAACTGTGTGAGGCATTTGCTCTTGTTCATCTCATCCTACTGATGCATGCCCCACACTTCAGGATGATGGTTCTATTTTTCCAAAGCAATCTATTGCAGCAGCTAGTATTTTTTCTGGTAGACCCCAATATCAGCAATCACAGCAGCAGCCCAAGTATGACCCATTTTCTAATACCTATAACCCTGGCTGGAGGGACCATCCCAACCTGAGATATGGAAATTCTGGTCAACAACAACAACAGCCCTACCAACATCAGCAACCGTATTTTAGATACCAAGCTACAGGCCCTAGCAACAAGTACCAACCACCTACATTTAGGCAAGCACAACCTGCGCCGCCACCCATGCAAGAGCCCTCCAACTACTGCTCCAGCAGACCACTCCAGCCTAAGCCACCTTTCGAAGACTTAATGAAACAGGTTTCAGCAGAATGTCACCGCCGCCATCCGGAATTTACAAACTCAAATCGGGCGGATGGCAACCACTCGAGTGAGTTGAAAAGTCAAGGGTCGAACCAATTGCCTTCACAACAAGTCAACAACCCAAGAGGCAATGTAAGTGCCATTAGCTTGAGAAGTGGCAGAAAAGTTGACGGTCCTACTCCACCACAACCTGAACTACAAGTGCAGCAACCAGAAGGTGACCAGAAACAGAAGAACGTGGATAGCTCAGTCCAAAAATTTGTGACACAGAAGAAATGTGCAGAGAATTCAAATCTGGCCATTTCACTACCTTTTCCAAATAGAGTCACACAGTCCAAGCATACTGCGCAAACAGAAATAGAAAGAGAAGTCATGGACACATTCAGGAAGGTGAAAATCAATATTCCCCTTCTTGATGCAATCAAGCAGATTCCCAAGTATGCCAAATTCCTCAAAGAGTTGTGTACTCACAAGAGAAGACTTAAGGGTACTGAGAAAATAAGTATGGGCAGAAATGTTTCTGCAATGATTCTACCAAGCATGCCACAAAAATGCAAAGATCCTGGAACTTTCACAATTCCTTGCATGATAGGTAACTCCAAATTTGAACATGCAATGCTAGACTTGGGTGCTTCGATTAATGTCATGCCTATGTCAATATATCAGTCCTTGAACAGTGGCACTTTGCAACCTACTAGTATAGTGATTCAGTTGGCAAATAGGACCACTGCTCATCCTGCAGGAGTGCTAGAAGATGTGTTAGTTCGGGTGAATGAGCTAATTTTCCCTTCAGACTTCTATATTCTGAACATGGAAGATGAGTCTTCAACAAACCATGCTCCATTGATCCTAGGAAGACCTTTCCTCAAGACAGCCAAGACCAAGATAGATGTGCATGCTGGCACCCTTTCCATGGAATTTGGCGACGATGTGGTACAATTTAACATTTTTGAGGCCATGAGACATCCCCTAGAGGAGCATTCTGTTTTCCATGTTAATGTGATTGATATGCTAGTTGACGATGCTTATGCTGATATTTATGCTGAATTTCCTGATATTGCTGATTTTCTAGATTCTGTTACCTGTGAAATATATGCTGGCTGTGATATTGTACCATGTGCTGCATGTGCTGAGATTTATACAGTTATGAGTGGTGATGTAGCTGCTGACTTGAATGATGCAGTATGTGAAAATGAGAGTCAGAAGTATGTTGAACTTAATGTTGCTGAGTTAGTTATTTCAAACAGCTTGCTGCCCTCCATTGTATAGCCTCCATCATTAGAATTCAAGATTTTGCCGAACCATCTTAAATATGCATATTTGGAAGATGGTGAGAAGCTGCCTGTGATTGTTGCTAAAAATTTGTAACCTGATCAAGAAGAAAAATTACTGCAGGTTTTGAGGCAGAATAAACAAGCCATTGGATGGACACTTGCAGATCTTCCTGGTATCAGTCCCTCCACATGCATGCATAGGATTTTGTTGGGGAAGATACTAAACCAGTACGGCAGCCCCAAAGGAGACTGAACCCCCTGACTCTGGATGTGGTAAAGAAGGAAATTACCAAGCTACTGCAAGCTGGCATTATTTATCCTATATCTGATAGCAAATGGGTGAGCCCCGTGCAAGTTGTTCCAAAGAAATCTGGGGTCACAGTAGTTGAAAATCAGAACAATGAGCTACTACCCACAAGAATTCAAAACAGCTGGCGGGTTTGCATTGATTACAGACGACTTAACCAACCCACCAGGAAAGATCATTTCCCATTACCTTTCATTGATCAGATGTTAGAGAGACTAGCTGGCAAGTCGCATTACTGTTTCTTGGATGGATATTCGGGTTATTTTCAGATCCATATAGCCCCAAAAGACCAAGATAAAACTACTTTCACTTGCCCATTTGGCACATTTGCATACAGAAGGATGCCTTTTGGTCTGTGCAACGCTCCAAGCACCTTTCAAAGGTGTATAGTAAGTATATTTTCTGATCTTTTAGAAAATTGCATAGATGTATTCATGGATGACTTTACTGTCTATGGCTCTTCCTTTGATGCATGTTTGGATAGTTTGACTCAGGTTTTGCATAAATGCATTAAGGCTAACCTTGTTCTGAATTTTGAGAAATGTCATTTCATGGTGGAGCGAGGCATAGTTTTAGGGCATATAATATCTAGCAAGGGTATTGAGGTAGATCCTGCGAAAATAGATGTTATTTCATTCCTATCTTACCCCACATGCGTGCGGGAGGTTCGTTCTTTCCTTGGTCATGCAGGTTTCTATAGGCGATTCATAAAAGATTTCAACAAAATTGCTCTTCCACTATCCAACTTGCTACAAAAAGAAGTGGAGTTCCATTTTGACCAGAAATGCAAGGATGCCTTCAATCACTTGAAGCAAGCATTGACCAGTACACCTATCATCCAGCCACCAGATTGGACACTCCCATTTGAGCTCATATGTGATGCCTCTAATTATGCCTTGGGAGTTGTTCTTGCACAAAGGGTCGGCAAAATATCTCATGTCATCTCCTATGCTTCAAGAACTTTAGATCCTGCACAAGTCAACTACACCACCACTGAAAAGGAACTTTTAGCAATTGTTTTTGCTTTAGATAAATTTCGATTATATTTGCTTGGTTCTAGAGTGGTTGTGTTTTTAGATCATACAGCTCTGAAGTTTCTCCTGAAGAAGCTTGATGCAAAGCCTAGGTTGATTAGGTGGATTTTGCTCCTCTAAGAGTTCGATATTGAAATCCGTGATAAAAGTGGAGCAGAGAATTTAGTGGCTGATCACCTAAGCCGGATTGAAAGGGAGGCAGATACTTTTCCTATCCATGATGTCTTCCCTGATGAGCAGCTTTTCAAGCTGCAAGGTAACATTCTTTGGTTTGCTGATTTGATAAATTTCTTAGTTGCTGGTGTTTTCCCTGCACATTTTACTAGGGCTCAGATTGATAAATTGAAGAGTGAGTCAAAATATTATGTGTGGGACGACCCTTATCTATGGAAATTTTGTAGTGACCAAGTCATTAGGAGATGCGTGCCTGATAATGAATTCCATTCTATTCTTAGTTTTTGTTATACACTTGCATGTGGCGGTCATTTTGGTCCCCAAAGGACTGCTAGGAAAGTTTTGGAATCTGGATTATATTGGCCACTCTATTTCATGATGCATATGTGTTTTGTAAATCTTGTGACCAATGCCAAAGAACAAGAAACACTTCTCGAAGGAATGAGATGCCCCAGAAATCCTTATTGTTCTGTGAGATTTTTGATGTATGGGGTATTGATTTTATGGGACCCTTTCCTATTTCTTTTGATTTTGTTTACATTTTGCTAGCTGTTGATTATGTATCCAAGTGGGTGGAGGCGAAAGCTATTCGGACTGATGATTCCAAAGTTGTTGTGGATTTTGTTAGATCACAGATTTTCTGCAGGTTTGGAGTTCCGAAGGCCATCATCAGTGATCAGGGTTCACATTTTTGTAATCGAAGCATGGAAGCTTTGATAAAAATGTATGGGGTCTTGCATAGAGTTTCTACACCTTACCATCCCCAAACTAATGGGCAAGCCGAGATTTGCAACAGGGAGATCAAGCAGATACTTCAGAAGACAGTTCAACCTAACAGAAAGGACTGGAGCAAGAGGCTTGAGGATGCTTTATGGGCTTACCGGACTGCTTATAAGACACCAATCGGGATGTCTCCGTATCGGATTGTTTTTGGAAAAGCCTGCCACCTGCCGGTGGAAATTGAGCATCGTGCATTCTGGGCGGTGAAGAGGTGCAACTTGGACTTAGATCAAACAGGTATAGAGAGGAAGCTGCAACTGCAGCAATTGGAGGAGATCCGCTTAGAGGCTTATGAAAGTTCCAAACTTTATAAGGAGAAGACCAAAGCCTTCCATGATAAGTTGATTATGAGGAAAACATTTGAGATTGGTCAAAAAGTTCTCCTCTATAACTCCCGCCTCCGACTCATGCCTGGCAAATTAAGGTCTAGATGGGATGGACCATTTATTGTTACTAAGGTTTTTCCTTCTGGTGCTGTTCAGATTAAAAGTGAGGTCACTGCCAAAGCTTTCATCGTAAATGGACACCGCCTCAAACAGTATCATGAACTTCTAAAGAATGCAGAAGTGGAGGTGATGAACCTTCTCCATCCGCATTATGAATAAAAAACAAAAAGAAAAGAAAAAAAAAGAAAAAAAAATAGTTGTGTGCCCGACAATGAGGTAGGTAGTGCCATTAAATTTTGTCACTCGGAAGCATGTGAAGGTCATTTTTTTTCAGCGACAACAACTGCGAAAATCTTGCAGTATGGATTTTATTGGCCTACTTTATTCAAGGTCTGTTACACCTTTTGCAAAAGCTGCGGAAATTGGTCAAAAAAGTTCTGCTTTGAGATTATCATCTGCACCTACTCCTTGGAAAATTGAGATCTAGATGGCGCGGTTCTTTTGTTGTCAAACACGTGTATCCTCTGGGGCCGTAGATATTGAGGATCCTAGGAATGGTACTGCACTTAAAGTTAATGGACAA
The DNA here is from genome assembly GCA_029884605.1 of Ormosia emarginata. NCBI lineage: Eukaryota > Viridiplantae > Streptophyta > Magnoliopsida > Fabales > Fabaceae > Ormosia > Ormosia emarginata. The sequence continues at coordinate 49,626,954 of JAQQTP010000077.1, read as the reverse complement.
AGACTCAACCATTCCTGGAAAATCAAGTTCTTGAGTTCTTTGTGTTACCGGTTAAGTGGCGGATACGGTACTCTGTGACTCTCAAGTCGGTTTATTTTTCAGTTTCCCAAAATAACTGAACCCTTCTTCTCCTTCAAAATGGATGTCATTCTTTCAAACCTAAGAAAACATTTTCCTTCTCTTCCTCAAAATGCTCTGAGAAAAATCTACAAAGTTTGATGTGAAAGATTGAGACTTTTAATGCACAAAGGTATGCCAGAAGATGTACGCTGGATAATTGAAGCAAAGGTCCAATAAGCAGGTGAGTCCTCAATTTCATTTGACTCATATAGGCCCGGTCTTGGAAGAAGTTCATATTCTAAAAGGAGAAGAGCAAAAAGGTTACAAGTCTGTCACAAATGTGGACGATGGAATTGTAACAAGCGATGTCGTACTTTGGGGATGGTTTCCGTAAATCGAGAAGATAAAATTTTCTTCATTAAGAATGGACTGAGTAAGGAGTCATTAGATGATATCTTATTGACTCTTGAGACGCATTCTTGTGGATTGGTGCATCGTGAAATTCTTAAATTGTGGAATCTCTTCAAGGAGGAAGAAAAATGCTACAGTCTTGGGAATCTGACTCTAAAAGACCCTGTTTGCCAATTTATAAGAAAATTGGATGGGAAGCTTATCCTCGACTCATAGAAGACGTTTAAGTCATTATTGGACGTTAAACCAGAGGCAGATGTGAGCCATATCCACAAACAATCTGTACATATCATCCTCTTCTTCTTCTTCATGTCATCTTTCAAACAAAAAAAAAAAAAAAAAAAACAAAACAAAAAACAAAACAAAAAAAAAACAAAACAAAAATTATGTATACGTCTTAGGGTTGGCTTTGGTAACACAAACGTGAATGGAAAAATGCATGCATCCTGATCCAGCCTTCTTAATTGAAAAACAAAGAAGGTAGATTGTATCCTACATGTGAGGCAACAATCGTATTATGGCCACTTGTCCCTTTTGGGAGCCCTATGTTGCTTATTTGGTCTTGAATGGGTCGAATCTTGGTCAACAATGATTTGGCACAAAGCCAAAAGAGCAGACTACCTCCATCCCAATCTTAAGTAAGTATACACTCATCTTTCATCAAGTTTTTCTAACAATTTCAAAAAAAAAAAAAAAAAACGTGATGACTACTGCACTCATGACGCCAGACGCGCATAAAGATAAAGATACGCCATGGAAATTGTACATACAGGTATGACATCATTTTCTATTTCTTTTATCTTTGTATCATTTTGTTGTATTTTGATTTTTGTACAAACGATCCTTTGAGCAGGGTCCTTCAGGGGTTTCTAGACTTCTTTACCTTGATGATTTTCTTGAAGTAAAAAAAAAAAAAGATTTTGTGTCTCTTAATTTCAACCTTTTCTGACAACAGCCAACCTACCCTTATAGGTGCAATTATTCCCCTTTCCATTCTTTTTCTTATTTAAACACTCCATTTTCTCCATTTTCTTTTAACTCAGAAACACTCAAAGGGAGGAAGAGTATAGAATGGAGCCTTCTATTCGTAACCTCAAAAATATCTGTATTTTTTGTGGGTCGAGTTATGGGAAGGGATTAGAGTTTGTAAACGCAGTTAGCACTCTTGGTCGATCACTTGCTGCAAGGAATATTCATCTTGTATATGGGGGAGGTTGTCGTGGGTTAATGGGGGCTGTATTACTTGCTGCCTTTATAGCAGGCAGTCAGGTTTTAGGTGTTATTCCTAAACCTTTAGCTGAAAAAAACATCACTGGAAGGACAATTGGAGAAGAAATTCAGGTAACATCTATGCATAGACGAATGAAAACAATGGTTGACAATTCTGATGCATTTCTTGTCTTACCAGGTGGTTTTGGTACTTTGGAAGAAGTTTTTCAAATTGTCTCTTGGGCCGAACTGAACATCCACCATAAACCCATTAGTTTGTTGAATGTTAATAATTTCTTTGATCTTTTGTTATTTTTTCTTGACAACGCTGTGGAACAGAAATTTATCACTCCTTCGGCAAGACAACTTCTTATCTATGCCTCCACTATTGATGAGCTCATTGATAAATTACAAGCTTTTGAGTATGTACCTGATCAGGCATTAGCTCAAATAGATTGGTCAACAGGAAGCAGCAAAGGAAGTAACAAGAAAAAAAAGCTAGATCTGAAACTTTTTCTTTAATGGGTTTGATTTTATTGTACTTTGTTTTTGTTTAAATTTATGTCAGCTTTCTCTAACAGGTAATATCTTCTATCCTTTCATCATCTATATTTTAACATTGAGGACAATGTTGTGATCTAGTTGGGGGGGAAGGATAGTTGACCCAAAAAAAAATTATTGTTTTGTTTGGAAAGTATGATATGATTGTCATGGGCTTATTAAACCAATTAGTGATGGCAGAGTAAGGAGTAATTTTACTCTTGAGACGCATCTTAATTGATGACAGAGTAAGTAGTTTTTTAGGTAGTAATTAATTAGTACTAAAGTTTTATTGTTTGATTTCTTTTCAGGGTCTGATGCGGCACTGACAGTGTGTTTCTTTTCTTCTTGGCATTGATTCACTTCTTATCAGATTGTGTTGCTCTTTTCTATATCTCTCTTTCACATTGAATGTAATGTTATATTAAGTGTGGGGAGAGATTTCAAAGATGTTCTTTTTGTAAAAAAAAAAAAAAAAAAAAAAAAAGGGGTTCATTGCATGATTGAATAACTTTTCTCCCTTCTTGAACTAATATGCTTAGTGATGGATGATTGAATTGATGAATTGAGTTTGATGGATGCATACCTTGTGAGATTTTGAGCCTAATGGATGGATTCAACATTTATGTCATTCTCTTCTTTCTTGTGTGATTTTCGCTCATGTTAATGACCACTCTAGAACTTGCTTTGATTCTTTTTGAGGCTACATTTCACTTGCATGCATGAACATGATTGAGGCCCTCTTTCTTAATTAGCTAGTTTAACCAAATAGCCAACCTTGTTTCCAATATGATATCAAGCACTCTTTTGACTTCTTGAAAATTCTCTGATTCCTGCCAACCTTGTATATTTTCCTTTTCTTAACCCCTTTGAGCTTATTTGACCATTCCTTGTTTCTAGCTCATTATGTGCCTTAAATGAAAAATTGTGTTCTTACTTTACCTTAAGGAATAAAAGAACATTAGCTTGGTTAATGGATGAGTTTTTGAACAAGTGTGGGGGTATGTGTACAAAATGGTTGTTGAAAAAGGAAAGAGTGCCTAAAAAAAATGAAAAAAAAAAGTGTATGTATATAGTTATATTCATATATAAAAAAAAGGATTGGAAAATGAATATGTAAAGGGATGAACTTTTATGCTTGTTATTTGAACTCAGCTCTTATTTGCTTTTATTCTCTTTGGTATTTATCTTCTCATATCCATTTTATCCTCTTCTGTTACCTTGACCTCACTACAACCTTGAATAAAGTCCTCATGATTTGTGTGTGCATGTGTTTTGAGTAGTGGAGAAGTAGAAGATAAGCAAGCTTATGGTAGTGCAATTTTCATGGGTTGAATTGAGTGAAATACCTACCTTTTAAACACTTGAGAGATTGAGAGGGAATCTTGTGAAGATCTATCATTCTCAATTCATGTTGAAGATACCTTGCTTGTTTGAGATGTGGAGAATTGTTAACTCATGAATGTTTTGATCCCTTGAACCTTTGGTTGTTCTTCTTGATTGTAAAAATTTTGGGCTCTTGAATGTCGTTGGAATTTAAATTTTTGTTAATCTCTTATGTCCTTGTTTTGGTCCTGAGTTTTGCCCAGGAGTGTAAAAAGCTAAGTGTGGGAGAATTTGATAATCACATATTTTATTCATTAATAAACCCTTATGTTTAGTCATTTACACTCTCCATATTCTTAATTGATTGAGTTTGGTATGATTTTGTGAGTTTGAGCTCAAATTGGTCCTAATTGAATATTTTCAGCATTATTGAGATTTGACACTGTTTCTGTATTTTGGCCATAACTTGAGTTCCTGATATCTGATAATCATGAATTTTACCTTGTAGGAAAGTTAGGAGGAAGCTCTACAACTTTGATGAGAGCTCGAAGTCCAATACAGATGTCTAAGGGACCTAAGTTTACATGGAAGTCAGAATATGGGTTCTGTCACTAGAATCCGAATGGTGTGCACTCATAAAATCATATCTCAAGCTGTAATAATGGAGATGGGCTGAAATTTGGACAGTTGATAGTTAAGACCCAAATAAACAACTTTCATGAAGAACACTTTTTGAAAAAATGAAGTCTAATGGGTCAGTTTGAGCTTACAAGTTGGAATAGAGGTGCTGAAGTTGGGTTTGAGCAACCTGTGGTATTTCGGCCATATCTTGGGCTGTAGGAAGCCAAATTGGACGATCCAGATATGCATGTTATATCCAATACAAAGATCTACAACTTTCATGAAGAGTACTTTTCATGAATCTAAAGTATAGTTGGTCGTTTTTGGCTTCCAAGTCAGGCGCGAAATTTTCGTCCTCAACCACTCCTCTCACCAACCCACTCAACCACTCCACTCACCAACCCACTCAACCCACTCAACCACTCTCACCAACCCATTCATCCACCCACTCCCCTTTGTCATTTTGTTACCCTAGACTTCTATAAAAGGGCACCATTGGTTATCATGAACAACAAGTTGTATTCTTCTTCAATTCTCTCATAGTTTCTTCTTGTTTCTTCATAGTTTCTCATAGCTTTTGTATATTTTGATGCTCCCCTTCATGGTAATGGAGGGCTAAGCTACTTTCGGTCAATTTGGGACTCTTGAAGAGATTGTGGTTTGGATTCTTGAGACTTTGGTTATGTAATGTATTTGATTTATATTTGAATTCCTTTTCTCTTCTTCTTCTTCTTCTTCTTCTTAATCTTGAATGCATGAATGATGATTCTATTTTTGTTTGATCTGATTTGATCTTGATTTAAGATTAAGATTTGTGATGAAACTTAGAACTGATTGATCTAAACTAATCACATGACTGAAGATTGAGATTTGTGATGAAGCTTGGAACTGATTGATCTAAACTAATCACGTAATTGAAGAGGTTAGGTTACTGATTGGTGCCTAGGTTAATTGAATTCGGTGCTTAAATTGACATATATCTACATGAATGGTGCGATTGCAGATTTGTGTTTATCACTTGTCAATTGAATTCTGGACGATTGTCTAGTATGAATTCTGGATCTAATGCTGAAATCTCGGTTAGATCCAAGTTAACCATTCAAATGTGCTTCAAGTATTTGTTGAAAGGTTTATGATTGAATCCACCCAATCTCGGATAGATTTCTGAATTGACTGTTCTTCTAATTGTTATTTCTCTTTAAATCTTGTCACTGTGATCCTTGACCCATCAAAACCCCTTTTTTTCTAACTTAACTTAATTTGATCAAATTGCATTTACGATCCTTGAGGAGACGATCCGGTGTTATTCACTATACTACAAGTTTAGGTAATAACTTCGGTTATAATTTTGACTGAGTTCGGCGCTCGTCACTAATCATGTACAATATATACACTACAACATAACATACTGCAACACACAACATCCATGCCACAGTATTTGATCAGAATGGGTGCCTTCAATAGCACCCAAAATAAGCATCTCTTTCTTTTTTAACACAAGTTCAGCAGGTTAGCATCGCGGCATTCACATTACCACGCCGCGGCGCTGAGGTCTCTAGAATTTGGCTCAAATGCGCATGAATAACTGTCATGCCACGGCGTGCAACAAACACACGCCGCGACATGAGGAGCCAATCTGCAGAATTCTGCAGCAAATTCAGTTTTACTACAGAATTTTACCCAAAGAGGTCCTCAACACCTCTAAAACTTGTCCAAAAGGCTAAAACATAAAATGGACAACTAAAATATATTAAAACAACAAAATCAACATACTAACTTATATATAACCTAAAACTAAACATAAACATAAAATCTAACTAAACTTACTACAATCAAAATACTAACATATATAAGACTTAAAACTAACTAAAACTACAAAATCAAACATACTAACTACAAGAATACAAAAATTGAAACATACTAACATACTTATAAGTTAAAATATAAGAAAAGCCTAAAAACTAACTAAAACTACAAAAACTAACATACTAGCATATTTATGACTTAAAACTTACTAAACACATACTATTTTACAAAAACATAAAAACCTGGGTTCCCTCCCAAGAAGGGCCTGAGTTATAGTCCCGGCAGGACTTTCACAAGGCAAACCAACCAACTCTTTTGATTATGGCCGGTTTGATCCCAAAATTGATGGATTAGATGGTAGGCTTTCCTTCACCTAAATGGAGGTCTCCGTTTAGGGGTTGCAACTCCCTTAAAGGCCTCGAATGATGAAGCTCATCCTCCATTTATTGTACCTATATACAAAGAATGATAACTTTAAATAAAAAAGAACTATACAGCTTGAATTAGAACCAGCTAAACTCATTGTTGATATTAGCAATATGGAATTAAACCGTTATCCCCTGGCAATTGCTAAGGAATAAGGCCAAACTCTTTGGAAATGCACCATTATCCCCGGCAATGGCGCCAAAAACTTGTTAGACCATTTGTGTACCGCAAGTGCACGGGTCGTTCAAGTAATACAGATATGGAGTATAAGTTCATTCCCACGAGGATATATGGCTTCCATTACTAAGTAACAACCAATAGCTTAGCAAAATTCTATCCAAGAACATATAAAATAGTGAAAGCATAAATAATCTAAATCTAAACTACAAAAGCAATAAATATAAGGGTTTAGAGATCTAGGAAATCCTTCTTCACTTTCTACTTCATACTAATGACATGCAATCCTTATAAGCAACATCAATGATTAGTTAGGTTAGCTTGAGAATATGATTTAGTCAAAAGCCTATGTCTAGGTCGATCAACCCTGGTGTCATTTACCTAATCCACTATGTTTCTGATGTTTTCATGAGGACTAGTATAAACTCCACTAATGAACGATCTATTCTCAAACACACGCTAATACATGGCTAAAAGGTATATTTCTATCTAGTTAGCAAATCAACTGATCCAAGCCAATTGAACTCGTCGAACATGCATCTACCATACCATATCCATATCCACAAATCCCTATGTCTAGTTCATTTGCATCAATTAAGATCAAGCAATTGTTGATCAAACAAGAGCAAGCATTAAGCATAGGCATGGAAGAACAAAGCTAAACATCAACTCAAAAAATAACATAAACATCAATATTCATATAAAGATCCAAAGTATTTCCTAAATACAACTACTAATCTATTGAACATGAATTTACAACAAAAACCATGCTCAAGAGATAGGGAAGAAAAGAGAAACAAAAGGAGAAGAGGAAGGAATCCATATATATCATCCTTGAAGCTTGAATCTCCTTCCATGAGGAAGATGGCATCCAACCTAGCCTCCCTAGGCCTCCAATCAGCCCAGAAATGAAGTTCAAGCCGCAGTCTCTCTAAACTCAGCAAGGCTCCCATGGAGCTCCCTTATAAAATCTGTTGAAAATCTATATATAGACTCAGAAAAACAGAGGCATGCCGTGGCATTAACATAATTATGCTGCGTCGCGTGTCAATTTAGTTCAGGGATGCCGCGACATTGATTTCCTTGCGCCGCGGCTCTCAATTCTTCGTACCCTCTGACTTTGATGCAGGGAAGGACCGCGTCGTGGCGTATGATCTTCAGTGTCGCGGCGTTACATGCTAAGGTGCAAATTTGGCTTCCTCTTCCCATTCTGGCTCAATTGCTCCATATATCATCTTGTTTGGAGCCCATCCTATGATAGAAAAAATACCAAATCAGTAAGAGTTACAAATTCACTTAATCACATATCAAATATGCACAGTTTGCTCAATATCATATAGGAAAGGTATCAGAATTGATATAATAAATATAAGTGCAAAACCTTTCAAATATGCATGAATACAAGGACTTTAGCAATCATAGAAATACAAATATAGGGCACAAATAACTACACATTGTGGAGTTATCATTTAACCAAAAAGCTTGTTTCTCTAATTTCTTGCTTCTTTAAGCGTCCAGTCTCTTTCCATGTGTATTTACCTATCAAAAATAAATAAGACACGTAATAAGAACATAATTTAAAATAAGAAAAACATAATAAAACTTGAGAACAAAACTCAATCAAAGAGATTAAAAGAAGATTAAAACCCAGAATTTGGGCCGTAAAAATATGAATTTTTAAAGGTTCATCAATATGCTTTGAACAATGGGCACTGTGTTGCATTGCCTATCTTAGTAATTTTGTAGAAGGATTTGACATATCTCCTTATGATAAAAAAAGTGCAATCGACAAGTTCTCTAAATATTATAGAATTAGGATGGGTTTATGGGTTTAAAGAGAAGTTATCAAGTAAGAAATTATAGTCTAAGGGGAAAATTGTAGCTAAATGTTTTCTTCTTTAATCTTGATATTTGTTACTCCCTCTTCACATAGGAGTATTTCTGTTCACCAATTATACATAGTTGTTCATGTCAAGGATGAAAAATATGAATTAATTATACCTAGGGCATAAAGCAACAATGCAATATCTTAAGCTACTAAACTGCTTGGATGGATATTTTGCATGTGGATATTGACATAATTTTTCAGGTAGATCAAATAGTTATTCATTCTGCCTCAAACCTTTGGCCCCGAACAACTCCTTGTGGGGATTATTTCTATAAATATTTTTTATGGTAATAATAATAATAATAAATCAATAGCAAACAATAGACAATCCTTGCTTTCACTACAAAATTACACATGCTCTTGACCACTTCTTAGAAAGGCAGCTGGCATCCTCCTATAAAGACCACATGAAATTGCTTGAAACCCATGCTACCTGCAGAGCAATTTCCAATAAAATTCCCATCATTACATGGAATCAAACGAGAAAGGGTAAGTCCTTATGTTTAGTCGCTCCTACAACAGCCAAAAAGCAATATAATATAGGGAACCAACTTAGTAATGGTTGAAAGTTCTTGAGATATAAAAATCAAAATTTCAAAGCTTGGAAAGTTTTCAAGGGAATATGAGTATAAAATATAGACTATTCTAACCTTGAGTAGTTAGTTTAGAAGAGATGAATATGTGAAGTGTAAGTAGGTATACGATTACAAATTTAAATCCTTGTCATACCAATTACTTGGTATCGGGCAATAAAGAATATCTTTATGAATTTCATAGTTCTTGCATACATAGCTTGCCTTTGACTCGAGTGGAGAGGTAAATTAGTTGATGTGGCCTTAAACTAGTCTAGACACCATCTAGCAATACTAAAGAAAATTATACATTATTTTGTTCAACTTTTTCTTTTTTATACAATACCAACAATATCCAAATCTCTAAAAATGTGCAAACGAAATTTCTGTTTAAATTAGTAATAAAAGTGATGTAATTTACTCACCTGTATTTTTCTAGTACAATTTATAGAATACATTGCATGAATTAAAAATTAAAAAGCCTTATTGGCTAAATACTTAAGAATAATGTTTCTTGCACATCTTCATTTCTAACATCTTTCATAAGAGATATGTGGTAGAATTAGAATGTAAGTGTGCAGAAAATAATGTGAGACTGATTCAAGTGCCGAACTTAACCAAATAACAAATTTTCAGTTCTACCGATAACTTGAGCACAATTCAGAGAACTGAGTCATTTCTCGAGGATCAAGATATCAATCAAACCAAATCAAGGATAAACAAGGGGGAATTATGTATGCATCAAATAGGGGGAATTGTGTATGCAGAATGTAAACATAATAATTAAATGTAATAAAATTCAAATTGCAAAGCAATCAATCCAAGAAACCGTTAGAAACCTAGTTGGCTTGTCATCGATCACTAAACATGCATCTAAATTGAATTAATTTGTTAATATATGATTGACCAAAATCTCTGCATCAAACACATAGAATTCAACACTAAATAATCACCTAGAATTTAATTGACAAATGATTCATAAATTGACAATCGCTAGATTCATGCAACCTATGCTAGTTTAACAACCACAATTCAATTAACCTAGATTAACAAATTTGCCAACCTAATCGTCTTCAACTCATGTGACTAAACCACAATTAATCAATCATAATTTAATCACAAATCTCAATTAGTATTAACGATCCAATCAGATCACATCACATAACAGAAATCTCTAATCATGCAATTCGAAATCCAAATCAAGAGAAAAAGATTTTTAATTCAATTAAAAATTAAAATTCGGTATAGAATCTCAAAGCCAAACTAGAACTTCCTTAAGATCCTTGCATTGATCTTGAATGTTTAGCTCTCTATGGCTGCCACATGCGATTTGTAAAAGAAAAGAGAAAATTCTAGGTAGAAGAATCAAGTAGTAGAACTTAGGGTTACTATCTATCTCAGGTCTCCTATTTATACAAAAATATCTGACTTAGAAATTAATAATTCTAATTTTTCCCTAGGTTAAAGTTAATCCTTTTCCTCTTAGCTTTTCTTGGACATCGAAATCACTTGATTTGGGCTTAAGATGAGAAAGTTATGCCGAAATCACTCTCAATGGGTCTCTAGACTCGTTAGCCCAATTCACAGGGGTAGAACAACATCAAAATGTTGTAGTTTCAATTAGTGGTATTCATAAGAGTTTGATCCTTGTGTGTAATCTTTCTAATGGAACCAATTTCGGCTCCAAAAGACACTACAACCTAAGTTATGGACCAATTAGTGCACACTACTTGGGTTCCAGCAATAACACCCTTGTTCTGACTTCCAAGCTCAATTCAGTCCAATAGATATCTGATTTAGCTCTAAGGCAATCATGAAAATTGTAGAGATCTCTCTTATATTTCCTACAAGGTAAAATACATAATTTTTAGATATTTATAACTCAAGATATGGTCAAAATATAGAAACAGTGTAAAATCTTAATAATGCTAGAAAAATCAATTAGGTCCAATTTGAGCCCAAACTTACAAAACATGGCCAAGCCCAATCAATTAAATACATAGAGAGTGTAAATGACTAAAAATGAGGGTTTATCAATGTATGAATTTTTTGATTATTAAATTCTCCCACACTTAGCTTTTGCACATCCCGGTCAAACTAAAAATTCAAACCAAGGGACAAGGAACACAAAAACTCAGAAACCAAAACTCAAAGAGATTCACTTTCCTATGACCTTCAAGAATGTAAAAGTTTACAAGTAAGGATAGCAACCAAGAAGTTTAAAGGATCAAAACATCGTGAAGTGACATTTCTTTACATCTCAAATCAATAAGCAAGGTAATTTGAATTGAAAAGCAAAAACCAAGAATGATAGATTCTCACAAGATATACTCTCACTCCCTCAAGTGTTTAGTGTTAGAAATGTCTAGAAGGTAAGTGTTTTACTCAACTCAACCCATGAAAATTTACACTACTATAAGCTCACTTATCTTCTACTTCTCCACTATTCTATACACATGCATACACAATTCAAGAGGGCTTTATTCAAGATTGTAATTGGGCTAAGGTAAGGGGTGAGAATGATATGGATATCACAAGCTACAAATAAAAGAGAATAAAAGAACATTGGAGATGAATTCTAAGAACAAGCATGAAAGTTTAATACGATTCCATATGATGCAAATTATTCTCTTTATATATATTTCCTCTTCCTTTTTTTTTAGAAGTATTACAACTTTTATTTTTCATAACAATTTAGCAAAACATTTTCACACACCCCACACATAAACCTTGCTTGTCCTCAAGCAAGACCAAACAACAATAACAATGTAAGAACTCCCCACAGTTGTTCCTGAGCTCATCCAAGGATAATGTCAATGCTCTCCTATTCCTTAAGGTAAAGGGATAACATGGTTTTTTTTTCTCACTAAGGGTATGTAATAAGCTAAGAACAACAATAAGAAAATAAGCTCAAGGGGGTTAATCAAGGGGAAATATGTAAGGTTGGATATTTGGCTGATAATCACATATTTTATACATTAATAAACCCTCATTTTTAATCATTTACACTCTCCATATACTTAATTGATTGAGCTTGGTCATATTTTGTAAGTTTGAATTCAAATTAGGCTTAATTGATATTTTCTAGTATTATTGAGATTTTATATTGTTTCTGTATTTTAGTCATATCTTAAGTTCTAGATATCTAAAAATTATGAATTTTACCTTGTATGAAAGCTGAGAGAAAGCTTTACAACTTTTATGCAGAGGTCAAAGTCTCAATCAGACATCTAGTGGAGCTAATTAGGCCTGGAAGTTAGAAAACAAGTTTTGTCACTAGAACCCAAGCAGTATGCAGTGATTGAGCTGGAATTTGAGTTGTATGGAGATGAAACCAGTGGCATTGGAAATATAAGACAATTTCCTACAACTGTTATGAAGACCTCAAGAGCCATATCATAAGCTTGGATAACTCAAATTGGAGTTAAAGCAAGAACTAGAGTGTTGATCTTGATAGCTTGACCTCTGTGTACTTATCAGGCCATATCTTGGGCTATAGAAATGTTGATGGGCTGCAATTTTGATAGTTGATAGTTAAGACCCAAATCTACAACTTTCATGAAGAACACTTTATGAGATTTTGAGGTTTAGTGGGTCATATTGGGCTTGTAAGTCAGAACAGAGGAGCTGAAATTGGGTCTGAGTAGTTGTAATGTTTGGGTCATATCTTAGGCTGTAAGAGGCCAAATTGGATGATGCAAGTGGGCATTTAATAGCCAAGACAAAGACCTATAACTTTCATGAAGGCCACTTTCTGAGATTCTGTCGGCAATCACGAGTTTGACACCAAATTATTTTGTGCAAGTGAAGACAAGCATTTTTTACAATCATCCACCTACTCCTCAATCATCCACTTAATCATCCACCCACTCTTTAATTATCCACCCACTCATTGTCCCATTCATTGTCATCTTTTGCTTGTGATGCTCTATAAAAGGTGGCCTTGGCTGCCTATTAGGGGAATCTTGGTTTTAGATCAAGATCATGTTATTATGTTATTTATTTGTTGTAATTTTCTTCTATTATAAATAGAAGTTATGATCATCATCTTCTTCTTCTCTCTTTCTTTTTTCTTGCTCATGGGTAACTAATTTTCATCTTGCTTAGGTGAAGAGGTGAAGCTTTTGGTAATAAAATAAGGTGAGATTAATTTCTTTCTTGTGCTTAAATGATATATTATCAAGTTATCATTATATGTGTTGTATTTTATTTCCAATCAATTTAGAAACCCTCCTTGTTAAGTGGAGTTCTTGATTCATTGTAGACAAGTGATTTGGAACAATGAATGCTTGAACCCATTTACAAGTGTTGGTGTTAGTAAATAATTAAAGGAAGCATAATATAACTACGTATATAATTCTAAATGGACTTTGAATGTTTTATTTTCCGATTGGAACCTCCGTTATGCGTAGATTTCAATTGAATTATAAAAAGAGTTAATCTTGTCCTTAATTTATTACCAAAAGTGGATCTCTTAGCCCAAGTAAGTTATTTAATTTAATTGTGAACAAGTTTTATTATCTTTATTGTTGTGACAAAACATTTCCTTACCTCAAAGAATTTTTCTTCATTAATTCCCCTTGGATCGACCTCGGACTCCCGAGAAATTTATTACTTGAGACAACCTGCACTTGGGTTTGCATTCTTTAATCCACATCAAGTTTTTGGTGCTGTTGCCAGGGACTTGATTTAAAGTTTTAATTTATTGAGATTTTTTTTCTTTAATAAAATCTTTTCTCTCTTCTCCCTCATCGGAGCAAAAGATCGGCTTGTCGGTCATTCGATTTCTTTACTAACTCTCTCACTTTCTAACTTTCTAACTTACTAACCTACTAACTTACTGACTTACTAACTGACTTATTTATTTACGTCATTTATTTATGGTTACTAACTTTTTTTATTTATGTCATTTATTTTGCTTTCTAACTTAACTTTTTTATTTATTTAATTTATTTTTGCTTTCTAACTTAATAACTTGTATATTTTTTAATTTATGTCATTTATTTATTGTTAATATTTTAATTGATGGTGTAAATCGCTGACTTGTATATTATTTTTTCTATTTTAAGTCATTTATTTATGCTTAATTAGTATCGTGATTCAAATTCTGGTCGTTTGGTTAAAATTAATCCTAATACTTTATATATTGATTTGTTTGAATTATAATCACACATAATTGACACAATAACTGAAAATGAAAGTGTACATAATGAACATGAAAATCAACCATTGCTAACCTTGCGTGAATATTTGCAACCACCTCGAAATTTTAGTCATCATGCTTTATCTTTCCACTCAATGCCAATAATTTGATATTAAGCCAAGTATGATCTCTTTACTTCCTAATTTTCATGGTTTAGAATCTGAAAGCTCATATTTACATCTAAAAGAAGTTGAAGAAGCATGTATTACTTTCAATGACCAAAATTGCACTGAAGAGATTGTTAAGCTTAAATTGTTTCCTTTTTCTTTAAAAGATAAAGCAAAAACTTGGCTTAACACTTTGAAACCAAGATCAATTGGCACATGACAAGAAATGCAAGGTGGATTCTTAAAGAAATTTTTTTCAACACATAAAATCAATGCTATGAAAAGACATTTCTAAATTTTTCCCAAAATTCAAATGAAGCATATTTTCAATGTTGGGAACGGTTTAAAGATTTGTTAAATTCTTGCCCACATCATGGTTTTGAAAAATGGCGTACTATAAGCTCCTTTTATGAAGTTTTAACACCTGCAACCAAATAATTTGCGGAAACAATGTGTAATGGTGACTTTCTTGATAAAGAACCTGATGAAGCTTTAGACTATTTAAACCAGTTGGCTGAAAATTCTCAATCTTAGCATAGTACTAATATTTCTAAAAATTCAATTAGATCTAACCTTATAAGTGCTAATAAAGGAAAATATCACCTTAGTCAAGAGGAAGATCTAAATGCTAGGTTTGCACGTTTGGCTAGAAAGGTTGAAGCCATATAATTAGGAAAATCAAAAGAAAACAAATTTATGCAAAATGAAGAAATTTGTGGCATTTGTGATGACTTAGGACTCTCAACACATGAATGTCCTAAGATTCTTATTTTTAAAGAAGTTGTACATAAGCAAGTAAATGCAATGAATAATTTTAAAAAGTCATTTACTTCTTCTTTTTCATATTCATACAATTCAGGATGGAGAAATCACCCGAACTTCAGCTGGAGGAATAATAATCAGTCACAATTCATGCAACCATCACTACCTCAGGAACAACAGGGCTCTCAAAATTCTCAAGGATATGCATCTTATGAACCACCATACAGGAAAAACCTTAAAGAAACACTGCATGTATTCATAGAGCAAGAGGCCATTAATAAACAAAATAATCAAACCATGATTGACATAAAAGAAACTCTTGCTAAAATTTCTTCTGCACTCACCATTCACGAGAAAGAAAAATTTCCTTCTCAACCTCAACCAAATCCTAAGGGTTAGTACAGTCTAAATGAGGGTAGTTCAGAAAATTAACAAATAGATCAAGTGAAGTCAATGATAACTCTTAGGAGTGGAAAGGTTGTTGAAAAACAAATTCATGAACTTTGTGAGAGAGATGATGAACCAATCCCCCAAGAAAAGGAAGAAGTTGACCAAAAAGAAACTAAACTCTCGCTTGCACCCCCATTTCCTCAAGCATTAAACAATTCAAGGAAATTGAACCATAACACTGAAATTTTTGAAATTTTAAAACAAGTGAATGTCAATATTCCTTTGTTAGATGCTATCAAATAGATTCCTTCTTATGTCAAATATTTGAAGGACTTGTGCACTGATAAAAGGAAATTAAATGTGAAAAAGAAAACCTTTTTGGCTGAACGGGTAAACTGCATTCTTCATAATAATAATGCCTTGAAATATAAAGACCCTGATTGTTCTACAGTTTCAATCATTATTGGAGAACATAAAATTGAAAAATCTTTACTTGATCTTGGTGCTAGTGTCAATTCGCTTTCATATTCAGTTTATCAACAACTTAACTTAGGTGAGTTAAAACCAACTTCTGTAATTTTTCTACTTACCGATAGATCAATTAAAATTTCAAGAGGAATAGTGGAAGATGTGTTAGTATAAGTTAATAAATTCATATATCTTGTGAATTTTATTATCTTGGATACTGAACCTATGGTTGATAGTTGTAAGTCAATTCCTGTTATTTTAAGCCGTCCAATTTTAGCAATATCTAATGCTTTGATAAATTGTAGAAATGGAGTGATGAAGCAAACATTTGGAAATATGACACTAGAGCTCAATGTTTTTAACATTTGCAAGCAATCACAGGAAGTCCTTGATGAAAAGGAGGAAGTTGAAGGAATTGAAGTCATTATAGATGATCATATTCAAACAAGGAGTTCTTCTGACCCATTAGAAATTTATTTAGTTGATTCATTTGATTCAGGCATGCAATTAGATGATGATATCTCTAAAATATGCTCTTTGCTTGATTGTACATAGGTAATAGAGTACAAGCGATGAAAGCCAAGATTTTAAGAGCTAAAACCCATGAATGATAATACCCATGATGTAGTACGTACACTGGAACAAAAGCCATTACCTCCTGGGTTGAAGTACACATTTTTGGGAGAAGAGCAAAGCTTTCCAATTGTAATTTCCTCTTCCTTTACTGAAGAACAAGAAGGTATATTAACAGAAGTACTTAAAAGGCATAAAAGTGCAATTGGATGGACTTTAAATGATATAAAAGGTATTAATCCATTAATATGTACACATAGAATACATTTAGAGGATAATGCTAAAATATCTCAACAACCTCAAAGAAGATTAAATCCATACATAAAAGAGGTAGTTAGAGCTAAAGTTCTTAAATTACTTGATGTTGAAATTATCTATCCTATCTCTGATAGCCAGTGGGTAAGCCCTACACAAGTTGTGCCTAAGAAATCTAGAATAACAGTGGTTGAAAATAAAAAATATGAATTAATACCTATGCGAGTCTCATCCAGTTGGCATATATGTATTGATTTTAGAAAATTAAATGCTGCTACTAGGAAAGATCATTTTCCGTTGCCATTTCTTGATCTAATTCTGGAAAGGATAGCAGGACATCCATACTACTATTTTCTTGATGGTTATTCGGGTTATAATCAAATACTAATTGCATTGGAGGATCAAGAAAAGACCACTTTTACATGCTCCTTTGGTACTTTTGCATATAGAAGAATGTCCTTTGCCCTTTGTAATGCTCTAGCAACATTCTAAAGATGCATGCTAAGTATTTTTAGTGACATGATTGAGCATTATTTAGAGGTTTTCATGGATGACTTGACAGTTTTTGAAAATTCATTTGAAAATTATCTTAATAATTTGGAAAAAGTTCTTAAAAGATGCGAATAAAAAAGATTTGTGCTAAACTGGAAAAAATGTCATTACATGGTTACCTCATGAATAATATTAGGTCATGTGATCTTTTCTAAAGGAATTGAAATTGATAAGGCCAAAGTTGAATTAATTGCCTATTTGCCTTCCCCAAAAATAGTCAGAGAAGTTCATTCCTTTTTAGGACATGCAGGGTTTTATAGAAGATTCATTAAGGACTTTAACGCGATATCTAGACCATTATGTAATCTACTATTGAAAGATGCATCATTTGATTGATGCATCATTTGATTGGACTCAAGAATAACAAAAATCTTTTGAAAATTTAATTGGTCTTCTGACATCTACTCCTATCATGCAATCCCCTGACTGGTCTTTTCCTTTTGAGTTGATATGTGATGCTAGTGATTTTGCTGTGGGCACTATTTTAGGCCAAAGAAAGGAAGGTAAGCTTATGTGATTTGTTACGCAAGTAGAACTTTAAATAGTACACAAATGAATTGCCACTACTGAAAAAGAACTACTTGTTATAATATTTGCAGTAGATAAATTTCGATCTTATTTAATTGGTTATTCTATTGTGATTTTCACCGATCGTGCTACTGTTAGATATTTGATGTCTAAGCAGGATATCAAACCAAGATTAATACGGTAGATCATGTTACTTCAAGAATTCAACATTACAATAAAAGATAATAAAGGAGCCGAAAATGTTGTCATAGATTATTTGTCCAGACTTACAACAGACTCACCTTTTGATAGCACACCCATCAATGATTCTTTTCCCAATGAATTTTTATTTTCAGTTAATTCTATGCCTTGGTTTGTTAACATAGTCAATTTTCTTTTAACAAGAAAGATGCTGCCTCAATGGACGCACCAAGATAGAAGGAAATTTTTGATAGAGGTGAAAACTTTTAATTGGCATGACTTATACTTGTTCAAATATTGTCCTAACTAAATTTTTCAGAGATGTGTGTCCGACAGTAAGGTAGGTAGTGTCATTAAATTTTATCACTCAGAAGCATGTGGAAGTCACTTTTCTTCAAAGAAAACAGCTGCAAAAATCTTGTAGTGTGGATTTTATTGGCTCACTTTATTTAAGGACTGGTATATTTTTGCAAAAGTTGTGAAAACTGTCAGAAATTAGGCTCAATTTCAAAAAAAAACATGATGCCTCTGAACCCTATCCTTGTCATAGAAATTTTTTATTGTTGGGGAATTGATTTCATGGGCCCATTTCCATCCTCATTTCGATTTGTGTATATTTTGGTTGCAGTTGATTATGTCTCAAAATGGATTGAGACGATTCTATGCCAATATAATGATCATAAAATTGTTCTCAATTTTTTAAAAGAAAATGTCTTATGTCGATTTGGAATCCCTTGAGCTATCATCAGTGATGGAGGAATAAATTTTTGCAATAAACCATTTGAATCTTTAATGAAGAAATATGGTATTACACACAAAATTGCCACCCCTTATCACCCTCAGACAAATGGACAAGTTGAATTGGCAAATAGGGAGATTAAACAAATTTTGGAAAAAATGGTTAACCTAAATCGTAAAGATTAGTCTTTAAGACTAAACGATGCACTTTGGGCTTACCGTACTGCTTTCAAAACATCTTTTGGCATGTCACCTTGTCGGTTAGTTTATAGAAAACCTTGTCACTTGCCTATAGAATTAAAACATAAAGCATTTTGGGCCATTAAAGCGTTTAACCTAAATCTTGATGATGCTTGCAAGATACACAAATTGCAATTAAATAAACTTGAGAAATTGAGAAATGATGCATATAAAAACTCAAAGATTTATAAAGCCATAACAAAAGCTTTTCATGATAAGTCAATTTTGAGAAAATCTTTTGAAATTGGTCAAAAAGTTCTGTTTTATAATTCTTGTCTGCACCTATTCCCTGGAAAAATTGAGATCTATGTAGAGTGGTCCTTTTGTTGTCTAATATGCGTATCCTTATGGGGCCATAGACATTGAGAATCCTATAAATGGTAATATGTTTAAAGTCAATGGATAAAGACTCAAACCATTTCTGGAAAACCAAGTTGATGAGGTAGAATTCATCTCTCTTTCTAATCTTTGTTATGAATAGAATTTATTCTAATTTTGTTGCCTTCTTTTTACAGTTCTTTGTGTTCCCGGTTAAGTGATAGATAAGGGTACTCCATGACTCTCGAGTCGATTTGTTTTCAGTTTCCCATAATAACTATCCTTCTCCTTTAAAATGGATGTCATTCTCTCAAATTTAAGAAAACATTTTCCTTCCCTCCCTCAAAATGCTCTGACAAAAATCTACAAAGCTAGATGTGAAAGATTAAGACTGTTAATGCACAAGGGTATACCGAAAAATCTACGCTGGATAATTGAAGCAAAGGTTCGTCTAGCAAGTGAGTCTTCAATTTCATTTGACTCATACATGCCAAGTCTTGATAGAAGTTTGTATTCTAAAAGGAGAAGAGCAAAAAGGTTACAAGTTTGTAACAAATGTGCACGATGGAATTGTAACAAGCGATGTCGTTCTTTGGGAATGGTTTTTGCAAACCGAGAAGATAAAATATTTTTCATTAAGAATGGACTGAGTAAGAAGTCATTAGATGATATCTTATTGACTCTTGAGACGCATTCTTAAGGATCTATACATCGTGAACTTTTAAATTTGTGCAATATCTTCAAAGATGAACAAAAACATTACAGTCTTGGGAATCTGACTCTAAAAGACCCTGTTTGCCAATTTATAAGAAAATTGAATGGGAAGCTTATCCTCGGCTTATAGAAGGCGTTTAAGTTGTTACTAGACGTAAAACCAGAGGAAGATGTGAGCCACAATCACAACAACAAGTATATATTATCTTGTTCTTCTTCTAAAAAAAAAGATTCTATGTTTTTTAATTTCAAACTTTTCTGACAACAGCCAACCTACCCTTATAGGTGCTATTATTACCCTTTCCATTCTTTTTTCCTATTTAAACACTTCATTTTCTTCTCTTTCCTCTAACTTAGAATCATTCAAAGGGAATGTCAGTATAGAAATGGAAGGAGTTTCTGTTCATCAATTTAAAAATATTTATGTATTTTGTGGGTCTAGGTATGGGAAGGGTTTAGAGTTTGTAAACGTAACAAACATTCTTGGTCGAACATTTACTGCAAGGAATATTCATGTTGTATATGAGGGAGGTTGCCATGGGTTAATGGGGGCTGTATCACTTGCTACATATATAGGAGGTAGTCAGATTTTAGGTGTCATTCTTGTACCTTTAACTCAACAGAACATCGTTGGAAAGACAATTGTGGAGGAACTTAAGGTATCATCTATGTATGAACGAATGAAGACAATGCTTGAAAACTCTGATGCATTCATTGCCTTACCAGGTGGTTGATAATCATATATTTTACACATTAATAAACCCTCATTTTTAGTCATTTACACTCTTCATGTACTTAATTGATTAAGTCTAGTTATGTTTTGTAAGATTGGACTCAAATTGGACTTAATTGATTTTTTCAGCATTATTTGGGTCTTACACTGTTTCTGTATTTTAGACATATCTTGAGTTCTAGATGTCTAGAAATTATGAATTTTACCTTGTAGGAAAGCTGAGAGAAAGCTCTACAACTTTCATGAGAACTCCAGGTAAAATATGGACATCTAGAAGAGCTAAATGGGCTTAGAAGACAAAACACGAGTTTTGTGTTTGGAACCTGAATAGTGTATAGTAAACAGAGCATAACTCGGGTTGTAAGAATTATCTTGGGCTGAAATTTGGATATTTGAAAGTTAAGACCCAGATCTACAACTTTCATGAAGAACACAAGAGCTCATTCAGACAGCTTGGAGGTGATATTAGGTCTGGAAGTCAAAACAGAGGTGCTGAAACTGGGCCTAAATAGTCTGCAGTAATTGGGCCATATCTCGGGTTGCAGGTGATAAAATGAGCTGAAATTTGGACATCTGAAAGTTAGGATCCAGATCTACAACTTTCATGAAGATGACTTTTCTATTTGATGATGGAATCCATGAGTTAAGCAATGAATGATTTTGGAGACAAGAAATCTCAATAATTTTTCACTCTTATCCTCACCATTTGGCATTTTCCACTCATTCATCCACTCATCCACCTACTCTTAATCAGCCTCCTTGTCATTTTGTATCCCTAATCCTCTATAAAAGGCATCATTGGCTGATCATTTAGGACACTTGGTGTTAGGCTTAGTTTTTACAAGTTATGGTTATGCTTGTTTCTTGTTTTCCTTTGTTGTAATTTTCTCTTGTTCTAAAGTGAAGCCATGTTCATCTTTCTCTTCTTCTCTCTTTCTTTCTTCTTATCTATGAGTAACTAAATCTTCATCTTGCTTGAGGTGAAAGAGTGAAGCTCTTGGTAATGAAATAAGGTTAGATTATTATATTTCTTGTACTTAAAAGATATATTATTAAATGGACATTATATGTGTTGTATTTTGTTTCCAATTAATTTAGAAACCTTCTTTGTATAATGGAGATCTTGATTTATTGTAGACAATAGGATTGGCACAGTGAATGCTTGAACTTATTTACAAATGTTGGTAGATAATTAAAGGAATCATAATATGATTGCATAGATAATTGAACTTTGAATGTTTTATTTTCTGATTGGAACATCCGTTATGTGTGGATTTCAATTGAGTTATAAAGAGAAATAATCTTGCCTTTAATTTATTACCAAGAGTGGATCTTCTAACCCAAGCAAGTTCTTAAATTCATTTGTGAGCATCTTCTATTACTTTTGGTGTTGTGACAAATCCTTTTCTTACGTCAATTAATTTTTCTTCATTAATTCCCTGTGGATCGACCTCGGACTCTCGAGAAATTTACTACTTGAGACAACCTGCACTTGAGTTTGCATCCTTAAATCCCGCAGTCAAGTTTTTGGCGCCATTGCCGGGGACTTGATTTGAAGTTTTAATTTATTAAGGTTCTTTTTCTTTAATAAAATCTATTCTCTCTTCTCCCTTACCGGAGCAAAAGATCGACTTACCGATCCTTCGATTTCTTTACTAACTCTCTAACTTTCTAACTATCTAACTTACTAACCTACTAACTTACTAACAAACTTGACTGCGGGATTTAAGGATGCAAACTCAAGTGCAGGTTATCTCAAGTAGCAAATTTCTTGGGAGTCCGAGGTCGATCAACAGGGAATTAATGAAGAAAAATTAATTGAGGTAAGAAGAGGATTTGTCACAACACCAAAAGTAATAAAAAAATTTATTTCACAAATGAATTTAAGGGCTTGCTTGGGTTAGGAGATCCACTTTTGGTAATAAATTAAAGGTAAGATTATTTCTCTTTTTAACTCAATTGAAATCCACACACTTGTTAATGGAGGTTCCAATCGGAAAATATAACATTCAAAGTTCAATTATATATGTAATCATATTATGATTCCTTTAATTATCTTCCAATATTTGTAAATGAGTTCAAGCATTCATCCATGTGTACAATCCTATTGTCTACAATAAATCAAGATCTCCATTAACAAAGAAGGTTTCTAAATTGATTGAAAACAAAATACAACACATATAATGTTCATTTAATAATATATCATTTAAGCACAAGAAATAAAATAATCTAACCTTATTTCATTACCAAGAGCTTCACTCTTTCACCCAAGCAAGATAAAGATTTAGTTACTCATGGATGAAAGAAAGAAGAGAGAAGAAGAGAAAGATGAACATAGTTCTTCAACTTTAGAACAAGAGAAAATTACAACAAAGTAAAACAAAAACAAGTATAACCACAACTTGTAACAAACTAAGCCTAACACCCCCCCTCCAAATGGTCAGCCTATGGTGCTTTTTATAGAGGATTAGGGAT
This sequence comes from Ormosia emarginata, assembly GCA_029884605.1. Taxonomy (NCBI): domain Eukaryota; kingdom Viridiplantae; phylum Streptophyta; class Magnoliopsida; order Fabales; family Fabaceae; genus Ormosia; species Ormosia emarginata. Next base: position 49,603,682 of record JAQQTP010000077.1, on the reverse strand, counting down.
ACAAAATGACAAGGGGCTGATTAGGAGTGGGTGGATGAGTGGATGAATGAGTGGAAAATGTCAAATGGTGAAGATAAGAGTGAAAAATCATTGAGATTTCTTGTCTCTGAAATCATTCATTGCTTAAGTCATTGATTTCGTCATTTCTGAGCCAAGTGCTCTTCATGAAAGTTCTAGGAAATTGTATAAGCTTTCCAATGGCTTTGGAATCACCCAAAAATTCGTCCTACAGCCCAAGATATGACCCAATTACTACAGACTATTCAGGCCCAATTTCAGCACCTCTATTCTGATTTTCAGACCCAATATCACCATCAAGGAGCCCGAATCAAGTTTCAGTAAAATGAAGTTTGTGGGTATTTGCGATGATTTAGTGACACTCAAAGTGTGTTCAACATGAAAGTTGTAGATATGGGTCTTAACTTTCAGATTCCAAATTATCAGCCATTTTATAAGCCCAAACTTGAATTATGCTCTGATTCATAGTACACTATTCAGGTTTCGGACACAAAACTCGTGTTCATAAATGACTTCCAAGCCCAATTAGCTCCACTAGATGTCACAAGATTGAGACTTTGAGCTCTTCATCAAAGTTGTAGAGCTCTCTCTTATCTTTTCTACAAGGTAAAATTAATAATTATCATACAATCAAAACTCAAGATATGACCGAAATACGAAACAGTTCCCCAAGAAAATGAAGTTGACCAAATAATGCTGAAAAAATCAATTAAGTCCATTGAATTCCAACCTTACAAAACATAACTTTTTGAAATTTTGAATCAATTAAGTACATGGAGAGTGTAAATAACTAAAAATGAGGGTTTATTAATGTATAAAATATATGATTATCATATACTAACTTTCTAACTTTTATATTTCTGTCATTTATTTTTTGCTTACTAACATTTTAATTTCTGTTATTCTAACTTTTAATTTCTACTCTCTAACTTTTTAATTTCTGTTATTTATTATTGCTTTCTAACATAACAAAATAATCTTTCTTCTTCTCTTCTCTTTTCCGACTATTGGGAATCTGTCTTTCTCTCATTTTCATATTTTAAATTTATTTTCTGTAATTTACTTTTCGCAATTTACTTTCCGTACTTTATTTTTTGTATTTTATTTTTAACTTTTTATTTGTTAATAGTTATTGGGTGGATGGTTTATACCACATCCTTGTTAATATTTAATGGCAAGTTATACCTTGCCAGCTTGTACATTATTTTTGTTTATTTATTTTAAGTTATTTATGTATTTATGCTTAATTGGTATCGTGATTTAAATTCTGGTCATTTAGTCAAAATTAATCCTGGTACTTTATATATTGATTTGTTTGAATCACAATCACACACAATTGACACAATGGTGACAATGAAGAAGTGTACATGATGAACCTGAAAATCAATCGTTGCGAACCATGCATGAATATTTGCAACCACCTCGAAATTCTAGTCCATCATGTTTTATCTTTCCACTCAATGCCAACAATTTTAGATTTAAGCCAGGTATGATTTCATTACTTCCTAATTTTCATGGTTTAGAATCTGAAAGTCCATATTTACATCTGAAAGAATTTGAGGAAGTATGTATTGCTTTCAATGACCAAAATTGCACTGAAGAGATTATTAAGCTTAAATTGTTTCCTTTTTCTTTAAAAGATAAAGCAAAATCTTGGCTTAATACTTTGAAACCAAGATCAATTGGCACATGGCAAGAAATGTAAGGTGAGTTGTTAAAGAAATTTTTTCCAACACATAAAACCAATGCTATAAAAAGACAAATCTAAATTTTTTTTCAAAATTCAAATGAAGCATATTTTCAATGTTGGGAACGGTTTAAAGATTTGTTAAATTCTTGCCCACATCATGGTTTTGAAAAATGGCGCATTATAAGCTTCTTTTATGAAGGTTTAACACTTGAAACTAAACAATTTGTAGAAACAATGTGCATTGGTGAGTTTCTTGATAAAGAACCTGATGAAGCTTTAGACTATTTAAACCAGTTGGCTGAAAATTTTCAATCTTGTCATAGTACTAACACTTCTGAAAATTTAATTAGATCTAATCTTGCAAGTGCTAATAAAGGAAAATATCACCTTAGTCAAGAGGAAGATCTAAATGCTAGGTTTGCTAGTTTGGCTAGAAAGGTTGAAGCCATGGAATTAACAAAAGCAAAAGAAATCAAATCTATGCAAAATGAAGAAATTTGTGGCATTTGTGATGACTTAGGACACTCAACACACGAATGTCCTAACATTCCTGTTTTTAAAGAAGTTATACATGAGCAAGTAAATGCAATGAATAATTTTAAAAAGTCATTTACTTCTTCTTTTTCAGATACATACAATCCGGGATGGAGAAATCACCTGAACTTCAGCTGGAGGAATAATATTCAGTCACAATTCGTGCAACCACCACCTCCTCAGGCACAACAGGACTCTCAAAATTCTCAAGGATATGCACCTTATGTCCCACCGTATAGGAAAAACCTTGAAGAAACACAGCATGCATTCATAGAAAAGCAAGAGGCCATTAATAAACAAAACAATCAAAGCATGAATGACATAAAAGACACTCTTGCTAAACTTTCTTCTACACTCACCAGTCACGAGAAAGGAAAATTTCCTTCTCAACCTCAACCAAATCCCAAAGGCTAGTACAGTCAAAATGTGGGGAGTTCAGAAAACTAACAAATGGACCAAGTCAAGTCAGTGAGAACTCTTAGGAGTGGAAAGGTTGTTGAAAAACAAATCCCCAAATCTTGTGAGAAAGAAGATGAGCCAGTTCCCCAAGAAAATGAAGAAGTTGACCAAAAGGCGACCAAACTCTCGCCTTCACCTCCATTTCCTCAAGCATTGAATAATCCAAAGAAATTGGACCACCACACTGAAATTTTTGAAATTTTGAAACAAGTGAATATCAATATTCCTCGGTTAGATGCTATCAAACAGATTCTTTCTTATGCCAAATATTTGAAGGACTTGTGCACTGTTAAAAAGAAATTAAATGTGAAAAAGAAAGCATTTTTAGCTGAATAGGTAAGCTCTATTTTTCAGAATAATAATGCGTTGAAATATAAAGACCCTGGTTGTCCTAAAGTTTCATGCATTATTGGAGAACATAAAATTGAAAAAGCTTTACTTGATCTTGGTGCTAGTGTCAATTTGCTTCCATATTCAAATTTATCAAAAAAGAACTCAACTTAGGTGAGTTAAAACTAACTTCTGTAACTCTTCTACTTGCAGATAGATCAATTAAAATTCCAAGATGAATAGTGGAAGATGTTTTGGTTCAAGTTGATAAATTCATATATCCTGTGGATTTTATTATCTTGGATACTGAACCTATGGTTAATAGTTGCAAGTCAATTCCTATTGTTTTAGGTCGTCCATTTTTAGCAACATCTAATGCTTTAATAAATTGCAGAAATAGAGTGGTGAAGCTAACATTTGGAAATGTGACACTAGGGCTCAATGTTTTTAACATGTGCAAGCAACCACAGGAAGTCCTTGATGAAAAAGAGGAAGTTAAAGGAATTGAAGTCATTATAGATAATCATCTTCAAACAAGGAGTTCTTCTGACCCATTAGAAATTTGTTTAGTCAATTCATTAGATTCAAGCATGCAATTAGAAGATGATATCTCTGAAATATGCTCCTTACTTGATTGTACACAGACAATGGAGTACAAGGGATGGAAGCCAAGATTTGAAGAGCTAAAACCCATGAATGATAATGCCCATGAAGAAATACCCACACTGGAGCTAAAGCCATTACCTACTGGGTTGAAGTACACATTTTTGGGAGAAAAACAAAACTTTCCAGTGGTAATTTCCTTATCTCTTACTGAAGAACAAGAAGGTATGTTAACAGAAGTACTTAAAAGGCATAAAAGTGCAATTAGATGGACATTAAAGGACATAAAAGGTATTAATCTATTAATTTGTACACATAGAATACATTTAGAGGATAATGCTAAAACTTCTCAACAACCTCAAAGAAGATTAAATCCACACATGAAAGAGGTAGTTAGAGCTGAAGTCCTTAAATTGCTTGATGTTGGAATTATCTATCCTATCTCTGATAGCCAATGGGTAAGCCCTACACAAGTTGTGCCTAAGAAATCTGGAATAACAGTGGTTGAAAATGATAAAGGTTACTTAATACTTATGCGAGTCTCATCTAGTTGGCGTATGTGTATTGATTTTAGAAAATTAAATGCTGCTACTAGGAAAGATCATTTTCCCTTGCCATTTCTTGATCAAATTCTGGAAAGGGTAGCAGGACATCTATACTACTGTTTCTTGATGGTTTTTCGGGTTATAATCAAATACCAATTGCATTGGAAGATCAAGAAAAGACCACTTTTACATGTCTCTTTGGTACTTTTACATATAGAAAAATGCCTTTTGGCCTTTGTAATGCTCCGATAACATTTCAAAGATGCATGTTAAGCATTTTTAGTGACATGATTGAGCATTATTTAGAGGTTTTCATTGATGATCTGATAGTTTTTGGAAATTCTTTTGAAAATTGTTTTGATAATTTGGAAAAAGTTCTTAAAATATGCAAAGAAAAAGGATTTGTGCTAAACTAGGAAAAATGTCATTACATGGTTACCTCAGGAATAATGTTAGGTCATGTGATATCTTCTAAAGGAATTGAAATTGATAAGGGCAAAGTTGAATTAATTGCTCATTTGCTTTCCCCAAAAATAGTCAGAGAAGTTCGTTCCTTTTTAGGACATGCAGGATTTTACAGAAGATTCATTAAGGACTTTAGTGCTATATCTAGACCATTATGTAATCTTCTGTTGAAAGATGCACCATTTGATTGGACTCAAGAATGTCAAAAATCTTTTGAAAAATTAATTGGTCTTCTGACATCTGCTCCTATTATGCAATCTCTTGACTGGTTTTTACCTTTTGAGTTAATGTGTGATGCTAGTGATTTTGTTGTGGGCGTTGTTTTAGGCCAAAGAAAAGAAGGTAAACCTCATGTGATTTGTTACGCAAGTAGAACTTTAAATAGTGCACAAATGAATTACACTACAACTGAAAAAGAACTACTTACTGTAATTTTTACACTGGACAAATTTTGATCTTACTTAATTAGTTCTTCTATTGTGATTTTCACCGATCATTCTACTATTAGATATTTGATGTTTAAGCAGGATGTCAAACTAAGATTGATAAGGTGGATCTTGTTACTTCAAGAATTCAATATCACAACAAAAGATAAGAAAGGAGCCGAAAATATTGTCGCTGATCATTTGTCCAAACTTACAATAGGCTTATCTTTTGATAGCATACCTATCAATGATTCTTTTCCTAATGAATTTTTCTTTTCTGTTAATTCCATGCCTTGGTTTGCTAACATAGTCAACTTTCTTGTAACAAGAAAGATGCCGCCTCAATGGACGCACCAAGATAGAAGGAAATTTTTGACAGAGGTGAAAATTTTTTATTGAGATGACCCATACTTGTTCAAATATTATGCTGATCAAATCTTTCGGAGATGTGTGCCAAACAGTGAGGAAGGTAATGTCATTAAATTTTATCACTCAGAAGCATATGGAGGTCACTTTTCTTCAAAGAAAACTGCTGCGAAAATCTTACAGTGTGGATTTTATTGGCCCACTTTATTTAAGGACTGCTATACTTTTTGCAAAAGTTGTGAAAATTGCCAAAAGTTGGGCTCAATTTCAAAAAGAAACATAATGCCTCTAAACCCCATCCTTGTCATTGAAATTTTTTATTGTTGGGGAATTGATTTCATGGGTCCATTTCCATCTTCATTTGGATTTGTGTATATTTTGGTTGCAGTTGATTATGTCTCAAAATGGATTGAGGCGATTCCATGCCGACACAATATCATAAAACTGTTCTCAAATTTTTAAAAGAAAATATATTGTGTCGATTTGGAATTTCTCGAGCTATCATAAGTGATGGGGGAACACATTTTTGTAAAAAACCATTTGAATCTTTAATGAAGAAATATGGTATTACGCACAAAATTTCCACCCCTTATCACCCTCAGACAAGTGGAGAAGTTGAATTAACAAATAGGGAGATTAAACAAATTTTGGAAAAAAAAGTTAACCCAAATCGTAAAGATTGGTCTTTAAAACTAAACGATGCACTTTGGGCTTACCATACTGCTTTCAAAACATTTTTGGGCATGTCACCCTATCGGTTAGTCTATGGAAAACCTTGTCACTTGCCTGTAGAATTGGAACATAAAGCATTTTGGGCTATTAAAGCTTTCAATCTAAATCTTGATGATGCTTGCAAGATATGCAAATTGCAATTAAATGAACTTGAGAAATTGAAAAATGATGCATATGAGAACTCAAAGATTTATAAAGCCAAAACAAAAGTTTTTCATGACAAGACAATTTTGAGAAAATCTTTTGAAATTGGTCAAAAAGTTCTGCTTTATGATTCTCGCCTGCACCTATTCCCTGGAAAATTGAGATCTAGGTGGAGTGGTCCTTTTGTTGTCAAACATGTGTATCCTCATGGGGCTATAGATATTGAGAATCCTAGGAATGGTAATGTGTTTAAAGTCAATGGACAAAGGCTCAAACCATTTCTAGAGAACCAAGTTGATGAGTTCTTTATGTAACGATACACCGGTATTTTTGATCATTCACTTATATTTAGTAGTGGTACCCTTGTTGCAAGTTGTCGGTCATGGTCCATGACTCTCAAGTCGGTTTGTTTTTCAGTTTCCCAAAATAACTGAATCCTTCTTCTCCCTTAAAATGGATGTCATTCTTTTAAACCTGAAAAAACATTTTCCTTCTCTCCCTCAAAATGCTCTAAAAAAAATTTACAAAGTTCAATGTGAAAGATTGAGATTGTTAATGCACAAAGGTATGCTAGAAGATATGCGCTGGATAATTGAAGCAAGGTCCGACTAGTAGGTAAGTCTTCAATTTCATTTGACTCATACATGCCAGGTCTTGGAAGAAGATCGTATTCTAAAAAGAGAAGAGCAAAAAGGTTACAAGTCTGTTACAAATGTGGACGATGGAATTGTAACAAGCGATGTCGTACTTTGGGGATGGTTTCCGCAAAACGAGAGAAGATAAAATTTTCTTTGTTAAGAATGGATCGAGAGTAAGAGTCATTAGATGATATCTTATTGACTCTTGAGACGCATTCTTGTGGATTGGTGCATCGTGAAATTCTTAATTTGTGGAATCTCTTCAAGGATGAAGAAAAACGCTACAGTCTTGGGAATCTGACTCTAAAAGGCCCTGTTTGCCAATTAATAAGAAAATTAGATGGGAAGCTTATCCTCGACTCATAGAATTTAGCGGGTAGATATTTGTATCGGGGTAGGTACACTTTTTGCTTTTTGTATATCTTTTGAAATATAATTTAACGACAGACGTGTAATTTTGGTATAAATGTGAGCCAACTATCCACAACAATCTGTACATATCATCTTCTTCTTCTTCATGTATATTTTTAAAAAAAAAAAAATTTTGAACAAGGGCGATCCGAAAGGAATACCATGACTTTAATTAGTTGTGGAGCCCTAGTCTTTAGCTAACCCGTCATTGACTCAGGTGGACCTTTGCATGCTAGTCCTTAAAAAAAGTTCGTGTACCATGCTCTGAAGAGTGCCGCACTCCATAACCCAATGTTTACCATCTAGGCACTGTGGAGTTGATGGATAGGCAGAAACGTCCCACTCTGGTTATTAGTGAGAAGTAACATGCGGCTGCCAAAGCGTATGAGGCATCTGAGCTTGATCCTCTCTTTTATTAGAAGGGGCTCTCAGCGCCCTGGGATGGGATGTTTTGTTTTGGATCTTGGACATTACGGGTTTCAAATTTTAGCATCTTTGTTGATGTTACGAGCCCAAGTGTGAGCGCTCCAGGTTCCAGACCTAGGATGGAAACCCACGATGGTTTCTTCTTTCTCCTTTCTTCAAATAAACAGACGTGAGTGTCTACTGCACTGGTGACACGCAGTATAAAGATATGTCACTACTGCACTTATGACGCGCAGTATAAAGAAACGCCATGAAAGTTGTACATACAGGTATGTCATCATTTGCTATTATATTTTTTTTATCTTTGTATGATTTTGCTGTATTTTGGTTTTGGACAGACGATCCTTTGAGTAGGGTCCTTTAGGGGTTTCTAGACTTCTTTACCCTGATGGTTTTCTTGAAGTAAAAAAAAACAAAAAAAAACACAAAAAAAAAGATTCTGTGTTTCTTAATTTCAAACTTTTCGACAACAGCCAATCTACCCTTATAGGTGCAATTATTACCCTTTCTATTCTTTTTCCTATTTAAACACTCCATTTTCTCTACTTTCCTCTAACTCAAAATCATTCAAAGGGAAGGTGAGAATAGAAATAGAAGGTGTTTCTGTTCGTCAACTTAAAAATATATGTGTATTTTGTGGATCTAGGTATGGGAAGGGTTTAGAGTTTGTAAATGCAGCTACCACTCTTGGTCGATCACTTGCTGCGAGGAATATTCATCTTGTATATGGGGGAGGTTGCTAAGTGGGTTAACCACAAGTGGGGCTATATCACTTCTTTGTATATATAGGAGGCAGTCAGGTTTTAGGTATCATTCCTGAACCTTTAGCTCAACAAAACATCACTGGAAAGACAATTGGAGAGGAACTTAAGGTATCATCAATGTATGAATGAATGAAGATAATGCTTGAAAACTCTAATGCATTCATTGCCTTACCAGGTGATTTTCGTACCTTGGAAGAAGTTTTTCAAATTGTCTCTTGGGCCCAACTGAACATCCACCATAAACCCATAGGTTTGTTGAATATAAATAATTTCTTTGATATTTTGTTAATCTTTCTTGACCATGTTGTGGAATAGAAATTTATCACACCTTCAACAAGACAACTTCTTATCTCTGCTTCCACTATTGATGAGTTGATTGATAAATTAGAAACTTTTGTTCATAAACCTGACCCAGCAATAGCTCAGATAGATTGGTCAGCAGGAAGCAGTGAGGGAAACAAGATGAAAAATGAGCCAGATTTGACACTTCGTTTATAGTTTTTCTTTACTTTTGATTTTATTTATCGTACTTTGTTTTTGTTTAAATTTGTGTCAGATTTCTCCAACAGGTAATATCTTCTATCCTTTACTCATCTATATTTTAACATTGAGGACAATGTTGTGATCTAGTTGGGGAGAAGGATAGTTGACCAATTTTTTTTCTTTCTTTTTTTGGAAGTATGATATGATTGTCATGGACTTGTTAAACTAATGAATGATGGCAGAGTAAGGAGTAATTTTACTTTTGAAACGCATCTAAATTGGGAAGTATGTTTAGTGATATGACTATCAGAAACCTATTCGTAGTAAAACCAATTAAGGATGGTAGAGTAAGGAGTAAATTTTGGAAACAATTTATTACTCTTGAGACGCATCTTAGTTAAGGAAATAATTATTTTGTGTAGAAGTAGCAAATGGATTCTTGGATCTTAGCATAAAATGTCTTCTTTCTTAAAAATCATAAGCTTGGATATGAATGTTGATATGATGGATTGAGAATGATAGAAATATGCCTTGTGAGATTTTGAGCCTATTGATGAATGGATTGAATATCTATACCATTCTCTTCTTTCTTGTGTTATTTTCACTCATAGAATTGTTACTCTAGAACTTGCTTTGATTCTTTTTTAGGCTACATTTTCACATGCATACATTAATATAATTGAGGCATTTTGAAATAGCTACTTTGACCAAATAGTCATCCTTGTATATTTTCCATTGTGTAACCCCTTTGAACTTGTTTGACCATTCCTTGTTTTAAACTCATTTCATCCTTCAAAAAAAAAGAGAAAAAAAGAGTAAAAAAATATATATATATGTTTTTACCCAACCTTAGGGAATAAGAGAGCATTGACCTTGTTATTGAACAAGTGTGCAGGTGTGTGTGCAAAATAATCAAAAAAAAAAATTTTGACCACCATTGCAATCAAAGGATTATCAGAATAAAGGTGGATGCTTGGAAACAACAAGAAGAAAAGGAGAACGTTCAAGTTTAACAATGAATTCAATTCACCAATTTGGGATTGATCTTCAATAAAACATTAGTCAAATATTGGTGATTGTCCTTTATGATGAATGTTCTCAAACATTTTCTCCACTCTAACTATACCATAATGCTCTTTTAATCTCTTTGGTATTTATGTTTTCATATCCATATTATCCCCTCTCCTTTACCATGACCCCATTACAACCTTGAATAAAGTTCTCTTGATTTTTGTATGCATGTGTTTTGAGTAGCGGAGAAGTAGAAGATAAGCAAGCTTATGGTAGTACAATTGTTCATGGGTTGAATAGAGTGAAATACTTACCTTTTAAACACTTGAGAGATTGAGAGTAAATTCTGTGAGGATCTATCATTCTTGATTTATTCTTTTCAACTGAAGTTTCCTTGCTTGTTAATTTGAGATGTGAAGAAATGTTACCTCATTAATACTTTGATCTCTTGAATTTCTTGTTGCTCTTCTTGCTTCATCGAGTCTTTTAGAGTTTTTAGCTTTTGAGTCTGTGTCATTTTTCTTTGTTTCCTAACTTTGGTCTTTTGTGTTTTGCCCAGGAGTGCAAAAAGCTAAGTGTGGGGGAATTTGATAATAATATATTTTATACATTAATAAACCCTCATTTTTAGTTATTTACACTCTTCATATACTTAATTGATTAAGTCTGGTTATGTTTTGTAATATTAGACTCAAATTGGACTTAATTGATTTTTTTAGCATTATTTGGGTCTTACACTGTTTCTGTCTTTTGGACATATCTTGAGTTCTAGATGTCTAGAAATTATGAATTTTACCTTGTAGGAAAATTGAGAGAAAGCTCTACAACTTTCATGAGAACTCCAGGTAAAATATGGACATCTAGAAGAGCTAAATGGGCTTGGAAGACAGAACACGAGTTTTGTGTTTAGAACCTGAATAGTGTATAGTAATCAGAGCATAACTCGAGCTGTAAGAATTATCTTAGGCTGAAATTTAGACATTTGAAAGTTAAGACCCAGATCTACAACTTTCATGAAGAACACAAATGCTTATTCGGATAGCTTGGAGGTGATATTGGGTCTGGAATTCAAAACAGAGGTGTTGAAACTGGGCTTGAATAGTCTGCAATAATTGGGCCATATCTCGGGCTGCAGGTGATAAAATGAGCTGAAATTTGGACATCTGAAAGTTAGGATCCAGATCTACAACTTTCATGAAGATGACTTTTCTATTTGATGATGGAATCCATGAGTTAAGCAATGAATGATTTCAGAGACAAGAAATCTCAATAATTTTTCACTCTTATCCTCACCATTTGGCATTTTCCACTCATTCATCCACTCATTCACCTACTCTTAATCATCCTCCTTATCATTTTGTATCCTTAATCCTTTATAAAAGGCACCATTGGCTGATCATTTAGGGCACTTGGTGTTAGGCTTAGTTTTTACAAGTTATGGTTATGCTTGTTTCTTGTTTTACTTTGTTGTAATTTTCTCTTGTTCTAAAGTGGAGCTATGTTCATCTTTCTCTTCTTCTCTATTTCTTTCTTCTTATCTATAAGTAACTAAATCTTCATCTTGCTTGGGTGAAAGAGTGAAGCTCTTGGTAATGAAATAAGGTTAGATTATTATATTTCTTGTGCTTAAAAGATATATTATTAAATGAACATTATATGTGTTGTATTTTATTTCCAATTAATTTAGAAACCTTCTTTGTATAATGGAGATCTTGATTTATAGTAGACAATAGGATTGGCACAGTGAATGCTTGAACTCATTTACAAATGTTGGTAGATAATTAAAGGAATCATAATATGATTGCATATATAATTGAACTTTGAATGTTATATTTTTCGATTGGAACCTCCGTTGTGTGTGGATTTCAATTGAGTTATAAAGAGAAATAATCTTACCTTTAATTTATTACCAAGAGTGGATCTTCTAACCCAAGCAAGTTCTTAAATTCATTTGTGAACATCTTCTATTACTTTTGGTGTTGTGACAAATCCTTTTCTTACCTCAATTAATTTTTTTTCATCAATTCCCTGTGGATCGACCTCGGACTCCCGAGAAATTTACTACTTGAGACAACCTGCACTTGAGTTTGCATCCTTAAATCCCGCAGTTAGTGGTTTTGGTACTTTGGAAGAAGTTTTTCAAATTGTCTCTTGGGCCTAACTGAACATCCACCATAAACCCATAAATTTGTTGAATGTTAATAATTTCTTTGATCTTTTGTTATTTTTTCTTGACAAAGCTGTGGAACAAAAATCTATCACACTTGCGGCAAGACTACTTCTTATCTCTGGTTCCACTGTTGATGAGTTGATTGATAAATTAAAAGCTTTTGTTTCTAAACCTGATCAAACAATAGCTCAGATAGATTAGTTAGAAGGAAGTAGTAAGGGAAACAGTATGAAAAGATAGCCAGATTTGACACTTCATCTATAACTTTTCTTTACCTTTGATTTTATTTATTGTACTTTGTTTTTGTTTAAATTTGTGTCAGATTTCTCTAACAGGTACTATATTCTATCATTTACTCATCTATATTTTAACATTGAGGACATTGTTGTTGGGGGGAAGGATAGTTGACCCAAAAAGAAAAGAAAAAAAATTTGGGAAGTATGATATGATTGTCAGCAACTTACTAAAACAATTAAGGATGGCAGAGTAAAGAGTAATTTTACTCTTGAGATGCATCTTTATTGGGGAAGTATGTTTATTGATATGATTGTCAGAAACCTACTCGTAGTAAAACCAATTAAGGATGGCAGAGTAAGGAGTAATTTTTTTTTTTACTCTTGAGACGCATCTTAGTTGAAGAAATAATAATTTTGTGTAGAAGTAGCAAATGAATTCTTGGATCATAGCATAAATTGTCTTCTGTCTTAAATTTCACATGCTTGGTTATAGATGTTGAATTGATAGATTGAGAATGATAGATATATGCCTTGTGAGATTTTGAGCCTATTGATGAATAGATTGAATGTCTGTACCATTCTCTTCTTTCTTGTGTAATTTTTTTTCACTCATGAAAATTATTATTCTAGAACTTGCTTTGATTCTTTTTTAGGCTACATTTTCACATGTATACATAAATATGATTGATGCATTTTTCTTAAAATAGGTACTTTAACCAAATAGGCAGCCTGCTCAGTAGCATATTGTCTCAATATGATATTAAGCACTCTTATGAGTTCTTGGAAATTCTATCATTCCTGCTACCATAAGGCATTAGAAATAACCTATTTCCCTTTTCTTAACCCCTTTGAGATTATTTTGACTATTCCTTGTTTCTAGCTCATTATGTGCCTTAAATGAAAAATCATATTCTTACTTGACTTTAGGGAATAAGAGAGCATTGGTTTTATTAATGGATGAGTTCTTGAACAAGTGTGGGGGTGTGTGTGCAAAATGGATTGATGAAAAAGGAAAGAGTAGCTAATTAAAAAAAATGTGTGTGTATATTTATGATCTAAAAAAAAAAAAGACAAATGTGTAAAGAAGGGTCAACAAGGCAAAAAGGGAACAAAAAAGAATATATAAAGGGAATTTGTATTAGGTAGAGTTGGGATAAACTTTCATGCTTGTTAATTGAACTCAGCTTTCATGCTCTTTTATTCTCTTTGGTTTTAAACTTGTCAAATCCATATTACCACCCTCCTTTACCTTGATCCCATTATAACCTTGAATAAAGTCCTCATGATTTATGTGTACATGTCTTCTGAGTAATAGAGAAGTAGAAGATAAGCAAGCGTATGGTAGTGTAATTTTTCATGGGTTGAATAGAGTGAAATACTTACTTTTTAAACACTTGAGGGATTGAGAGTGAATTCTGTGATGATCTATCATTCTTGATTCATTCTTTCCAACTGAAGTTTCTTTGCTTGTTGATTTGAGATGTGAAGAAATGTTACCTCATTAATGTTTTGATCCCTTGAATTTCTGGTTGCTCTTCTTGATTCATCGAGTCTTTTAGAGTTTTTAGCTTTTGAGTTTGTGTCATTTTTCTTTGTTTCCTAACTTTGGTCTTATGTGTTTTGCCCAAGAGTACAAAAAGCTAAGTGAGGAAAAATTTGATAATCACATATTTTATACATTAATAAACCCTAATTTTTAATCATTTACACTCTACGTGTACTTAATAGATTGAGCTTGGTCATATTTTGTAAGTTTGAGTTCAAATTAGGCTTAATTGGTATTTTCTACTATTGTTGAGATTTTACATTGTTTCTGTATTTCGGCTATATCTTGAGTTCTACATGTCTATAAATTATGAATTTTACCTTGTATAAAAGCTGAGAAAAAGCTCTACAACTTTTATGAGGAGTTCAAAGTCTCAATCAGACATCTAGTGGAGGTAATGTTGGTGTATGCCCTAGTGGCCAATACATTTTGTTTGTATTTACATACATTATATTATGTTATTTTATATGAGGCATTTCATTTATTATGTTCTTTTTTGTAGACATAATAAAGTCCTTAGAATAGTAAGTTTGATACCATAGGACATCAAGTGGATGACTTGATCGTGAGATCCTATTGGATAAAACACTATTCTTAAATGTCCCTAGTCAAGTATTATTGTTAATTAGGACAACAATAATACATTGAGGCTAGTATGTGCGTAGACTGATGACCACATCTCACGGGTCATGGATATGAGATATCAAGTCTACACATGGATACATATTAGAGTAATGATGTATTGGACAGACCCGCCATGAGAACGCTACGTAGATCGTTACATGAGTGTCATAAGCGATTCTCATAGTGATAATGGTGTATGTGGTCCTTTGACCTGAAATCACTACGATTCCTACATGAGGAGTTGTGTGTTTTAATGCCATCAAACGTCATCTCGAAACAAGATAATTATAACTTTGGTTATTAGACATGCCGCAATACATGTGGAGGGATGGGAGTGACCTAGATGGGATTTGTCCCTCCTACATAACGGAGCGATATCTTCGGGCCCCCTGATTGAGTGAGACTACGAAATGCATGGCCATGCTCAAATGAGTCAATATGAGATATTGATCTTATTTGTTATTACTATGTCTACTCGGAATCAGAAACCGAAGATTGAACTAAACAAGGGTGACACGTTCTATGTCTTGTGTTCAATCTGGATATCTGGACAAAGGGACTAAACTACACCTAAACATTGGTCACGGATAGGTTATGTCAAATCACCGACATTCTCATTACTTGGGTAGCGTGATGTGTTGCTAGATACCGCTCATCGTTTGTAATATTAAAATGAGATTTTAATATTACTACAAACGTCATGAGAACCTGCAGGTCACACACTTAGAACAGACTAAATTGGAGTAATCGAATCCAAGTTGGACTCGGATTCAACTGTGGGCCTAACTCATGACGATGGGTTTAGGGTTGCACCACTTACCTTGCTACGCTCACACTCACTTAAGGCAAACTTTGTTATAAATAGTACTCGCTAAGGGGGCTGCTACGAGGTTACATCACAACCCTAGCCGCACCTACGAAAGTGAGTGAGAGATAGTGAGGTCTTCTTCTCCTCTCTTCGCAGCTAGCACTACGAAAACAGAGGCGTGACTCCTTTTGCAAGTCTGTTCGTGTGGATACCGCAGAAACATCATCGCTATTACGGTGTTGGTGATTCACCTCGCTTGTGTCTATCACGCTTCAAGAGGTAAAAATTTAAAAAACGGATTATGGATTTTTCGCATGGATCCTGTGAGGGAATTCTGTTATTCCGTTGCGAGACTTTTGATCCGCAAATTCCCAACAGTGGTATCAGAGCCACTTGCGAAACCATGATTCGATTTTTTTGCTTTTCTTGTTATATGCGATAACATGATTCATTGCTTTCTTTTGATAAAAGATATGATCTTTATATGTTGTTTCTGAAACCATGAAGATGTTCATATGTTTTTGCGAAAACTGTTTTGAAAGCTTTCTGTTTTTGCGTTTTTCTGGTATATATATATGATATGTATGAATGAAAATCGTTTTGAATGCTTTCTGTTTTTATGTTTTTCTGGTATATACATATGTGATATGTATGATTCTACGAAAACTGTTTTGAATGCTTTCTATTTCTCAGATATTTTTTGTATGAATGCGATATACACGACAAAGAACGCGACACAAGGTTTTGGAAACCTTGTTTCCGTTTTGCGACGGCCATGAAGCTTCCTCATGACATGAAGTGTTCATGTCTTCACGCATTCTAGAAACCTTGTTTCTGGATAGGCGATGACGGCTGTGAGGAACCCCTGCGGCACATGAAGCGTTCATGTGTTTGCGGGCCTTAGGGTTCAAGTGTTGTTGCCCTAGCCGTCATAGAGAAAGGAGGGGTCCAACTCGAATTTTTGTTCAAGTAACCAGTGGTGGTACATGAATGAAAAATTTTGAACCGGGGCGTTGCCTCGCACCCATGCAAGGGCGGCCTCCCTTGACTTCGCCCCGCCGACCGGGGCAATGGGACCCGTCAGGGCGCCCCCGAACCCCGTTTCGTGGTGTGTGATATTCAAAAGTGCAATATTCAAAACTGTTTTTATAATTCGCAAAATAATAATGTGTTATTGCTTTGTGTTTATGTATTCTTAGAGATGCATGGTGCATGGTTATGGCCTTAGTCTTTATTTTATGCTTTTTGGTTATTTTAAATACGACCTGCGTGTCGTGCCTTTCTCTCTACATTCTGATTGTACATTCTCTTCTCATCTAACTCCCCTCGAATGTAAAAGAGGTTTCTATAATGTAATCTTCATGTGGAGACAAGGAGACGACATCAAGTGAGGACGTTGGTGGGAGACGCTTGGTGAAGCTGGCATTAATTAATGCTACTCTCTTAGAGGCCATAACCATGTCACATTTATTATATGCTTTATATGTATGAGATGCATGGATAATGTTTATGGTATGTTAAACAAGTTTAATAAATGGTGAGATCTAATAATAAAATTCCCTCAAAGAAAATATTAAGTCATTATGTGATGCCTTCCAATGCGTGACACTCGTCAAGACTAATATCGATCAAGTGTAGGTCTGCCAAAGCAGGGTGCCTTTATCTATATTAGTAAGATGCGATAGGATAATAGTAATATCCAATTGTCAACCATTGGGTTTGACTTAACTAGGCCATTTCAATAGGATTGAAGGCTTAGAGGCATGAAGTTGGGCTTTAGTCCATTAAATGGATTAGAATAAGTGTTATTCACCCAACTATCCAAGAGTTGCATGTGATGTAATTGGAAAGAGTTTCCTACCTAAATAACTCGAATTTTTGGGCGATCACCAAAGCTGACTCAAAACTAGGTGAAATATGGATCTTGGCCCACTAAGAAATCTTCCAATGGGATTTTCCAAGTCAATGCTGAGGGTCATTGATTTCAATAAAATAGTGGGAGACGTATTTAATTAAAAGACCTTGTTAAATATGTTTATAGCATAATACTTATATTTTGCATATTTCTGTTGATAGATTACCATGGCAACAAACACATCAAGTAACTTATCATTGCGATCGGTCCTTGAGAAGGACAAGTTGTCCTGGGACAAATTTCCTAGACTGGTATAGGAACTTGAGGATTGTCCTCAAGCAAGAGAAAAAGTTGTATGTTTTAGAACAACCTATTCCTGAACCACCTGCTGCTAATGCCCCTAGAGCTGAAAGAGATGCTTATAAGAAGCATCAAGATGATGCCTTGGACATTGGATGTCTAATGCTAGCCACCATGAACTTTGAGCTCCAAAAGCAACACGAGAACATGGAAGCATATGATATGATCGTACACCTCAAAAAGCTTTATCAAGAGCAGGCTAGACATGAGAGATATGAGGTCTCCAAAGCACTCTTTCAGTGTAAGCTAGTAGCAGGAAGCCCTGTTGGTGCTCATGTACTCAAGATGATTGGGTACATTGAAAACCTTGAGAGACTCAGTTTTCCTATGGGCCAAGAGTTGGCCACTGACTTAGTCCTGCAATCGTTGCCGGATAGTTTTAGTCAATTTGTCATGAAGTACAACATGAATGAAATTGACAAACCACTACCAGAGCTGCTAAGCATGTTGAGAACTACTGAGCAGAACATAAACAAAGGCAAAGGAAAGGCCATAATGATGGTCCATAAGAATAAGGGCAAGAAACAAAGAGAAAAAGCCCCGGACAAGTGGAAGGGTAAGGGCAAGGAAAAGTCCAAGCCTAGCACTTCTAGCTTGAAACCAATGGGTGGAGTGGCTAAGGAAGGTACATGCTTCTACTACGGTCAGACCGGACATTGGAAGAGGAACTGTGCCAAGTACCTAGAGGAGCTCAAGAAGAAGAAGGGAAGTGAGACTTCCACTTCGTGTATTTTTGTTATAGAAGTCAATTTATCTACTTCGCATCATGGGTATTAGATACTTGGATGTGGATCTCACATTTGTGTAAATGTGCGGGATCTAAAGAGCAATAGACCATTAACTAAGGGCGAAGTCGACCTACGAGTGGGAAATGGAGCAAAGGTTGCTGCACTAGCCGTAGGGACTTATTTATTAGCTTTGCCAACTGGGCTTGTAATTGAATTGGATAATTGTTATTTTGTGCTTGCTATTAGCATGAATATCATTTCTGCTTTCTTGTTTGGATAAGAAGGGTTTTACTTTTATAATTAAGAACAAAAGTTGTTCTCTTTATTTGAATGATATTTTCTATGGTAGTGCACATTTGAGTAATGGACTTTATGTCCTTGATCTCGAAACGCCCATTTATAACGTAAATACAAAGAGGTTCAAGTCAAATGATATGAACCCGACTTATCTCTGGCATTGTCGTTTGGGCCATATAAATGAGAAACGCATTTCCAAACTCCATAAAGATGGATTCTTGGACTCGTTTGATTACAAATCATATGAGACATGTGAATCTTGTTTATTGGGAAAGATGACTAAGGCCCCATTCACTGGACAAGGTGAAAGGGCCAGTGATCTTTTGGGCCTCATACATAGTGATGTATGTGGGCCACTAAACACACTAGCTAGAGGCGGTTTTCGGTACTTCATTACATTTACTTGATGATTTCAGTAGATATGGATTTGTATATCTTATGAAGCACAAATCGAATCCTTTGAAAAGTTCAAAGAGTTCAAGAATGAAGTACAAAACCAACTTGGCAAGAGTATTAAATCCTTCGATCGATCGAGGAGGTGAATACTTAAGCCAACAGTTTGATGATCATCTGAAAGAGTGTGGGATAATATCTCAACTCACTCCTCCTGAAACACCACAATGGAATGGTGTTTCTGAAAGGAGGAACCGGACCTTGTTGGACATGGTCCGATCTATGATGAGTCATGCAGACCTTCCAGGCTCCTTCTGGGGATATGCTCTATTAACAGCAGCTTTCACACTTAACCGTGTTCCATCTAAGATGGTTCAACAGACACCATATGAGATGTGGACTGGGAGAAGACCTAGTATGTCTTTTATGAAGATTTGGGGTTGCGAAGCTTATGTGAAACATCAAGTTTCTGATAAGCTTGGCCCAAAATCAGATAAATGCTTCTTTGTGGGGTATCCTAAGGAAACCAAGGGATACTATTTCTATAATCCTACCGAGGGCAAAGTGTTTGTCGCATGGACTGCTGTATTCCTAGAAAAGGAGTTTATCTCCAAAGGAATCAGTGGGAGGAAAGTAGAACTTGAAGAAATTCAAAGTTCACAAAGTAGCAGCGAACCAATGGTGGAAATAGAGCAGCCTCCACAAGTCGTTGTGGAACCACAATCTGCTCTAGTAGCACAAGACCCGCGTAGGTCTAACAGATACGTCGTCAACCGTAGAGAGATATAGATTTCTCATGACTCAACAAGGTGACGTATTACTCATGGATCAAGATGAGCCCGTGACTTACCAGAAGCCATTATTGGCCCAGAATCTGAAAAATGGCTTGAGGCCATGAGATCTGAAATGGAATCCATGTATACCAACCAGGTATGGACCTTGGTTGACCCACCTAAAGGGATAAAACCCATTGGGTGCAAGTGGGTTTTTAAGAAGAAAACCGACATGGATGGTAATGTGCATACCATTAAGGTGCGATTGGTGGCTAAAGGTTTCAAGCAAATTCATGGTGTAGACTATGATGAGACTTTTTCCCCAGTTGCGATGCTTAAATCCATTCGGATCTTGCTTGCTATTGCAGCATACCATGATTATGAAATCGGCAAATGGATGTCAAAACTGCTTTCCTTAATGGAAATCTTCTCGAGGATGTGTACATGACACAACCCGAGGGTTTTGCCACTCCCACAGATGCTACAAAGGTATGCAAGTTGCAACGATCTATTTATGGATTGAAGCAAGCTTCCATAAGTTGGAATCTTCGTTTTGATGATACAATCAAATAGTTTGGTTTTATCAAAAATGAAGAAGAATCTTGTGTCTACAAGAAGGTTAGTGGGAGCACAGCTTGTCTTTCTAGTATTGTATGTAGATGACATACTACTAATTGGAAATGACATCCCTACCCTACAACAGTAAAGACTTGGTTAGGGAAGTGCTTTTCTATGAAGGACTTAGGCGAAGCCACCTATGTATTAGGTATCAGGATCTATAGAGATAGGTCGCAGAGATTGCTTGGCCTAAGTCAGAGTACATACATAGACAAAGTGTTAAGACGTTTTATCATGCATGAATCCAAGAAAGGACTCTTGCCTATGTCGCATGGTATAAGCCTATCTAAGGCTCAATCCCCTTCCACCCAGGATGAGAGGGATCGCATGAGTAAGATTCCATATGCATCTGCAATTGGATCTATCATGTATGCCATGTTATGTACTCGACCAGATATCTCGTATGCTTTGAGCATGACGAGCAGGTACCAGTCTGATCCCAGTGAGAGTCACTGGAGTACTGTCAAGAATATCCTTAAGTACTTGAGAAGAACTAAGGATTCGTTTTTGGTATATGGAGCCGAAGAGGAACTAGTAGTAAAGGGTTACACTGATGCTAGCTTCCAAACCGATAAGGACGACTCCAGATCGCAATCGGATTTTGTTTATTACCTGAATGGTGGGGCTGTGAGCTGGAAGAGTTCAAAGCAAGAGACATGTCGGCCGATTCTACCACGTAGGCCGAGTATATTGCTTGCCTCCAATGCAAAGAAAGGAGGCCGTTTGGATTAGAAAGTTCATTATTGAGCTTGGTGTAGTTCCTAGCATTGTGGACCCAAAGGTGGACCTCTATTGTGATAATAATGGAGCCATTGCACAAGCTAAGGAGCCCGGATCTCACCAAAGGATCCAAACATATACTTAGGCGCTTCCATCTCATTCGAGAAATCATCGATAGAGGAAATGTGAAGATATGCAGAGTACCAACAGATGATAACATTGCTGATCCACTGACGAAGCCTCTTGCACAACAGAAGCATGAGGGTCACACTAGGTCTTTAGGCATTAGAAATATGCTTGATTGGCTTTAGTGCAAGTGGGAGATTGTTGGTGTATGCCCTAGTGGCCAATACATTTTGTTTGTATTTACATACATTATATTATGTTATTTTATATGAGGCATTTCATTTATTGTGTTCTTTTTGGTAGACATAATAAAGTCCTTAGAATAGTAAGTTTGATACCATAGGACATCAAGTGGATGACTTGATCGTGAGATCCTATTGGATAAAACACTATTCTTAAATGTCCCTAGTCAAGTATTATTGTTAATTAGGACAACAATAACACATTGAGGCTAGTATGTGTGTAGACTGATGACCACATCTCACGGGTCATGGATATGAGATATCAAGTCTACACATGGATACATATTAGAGTAATGATGTATTGGACAGACCCGCCATGAGAACGCTACGTGGATCGTTACGTGAGTGTCATAAGCGATTCTCATAGTGATAATGGTGTATGTGGTCCTTTGACTTGAAATCACTACGATTCCTACATGAGGAGTTGTGTGTTTTAATGCCATCAAACGTCATCTGTAACAAGATGATTATAACGTTGGTTATTAGACATGCCGCAATACATGTGGAGGGATGTGAGTGACCTATATGGGATTTATCCCTCCTACATAACAGGAGCGATATCTTCGGGGCCCCTGATTGAGTGAGACTACGAAATGCATGGCCATGCTCAAATGAGTCAATATGAGATATTGATCTTATTTGTTATTACTATGTCTACTCGGGAATCAGGAAACTGAAGATTGAACTAAACAAGGGTGACACGTTCTATGTCTTGTGTTCAATCTGGATATCTGGACAAAGGGACTAAACTACACGGAAACATTGGTCACAGATAGGTTATGTCAAATCACTGACATTCTCATTACTTGGGTAGCAGTGATGTGTTGCTAGATACCGCTCACTGTTTGTAATATTAAAATGAGATTTTAATATTACTACCAACGTCATGAGAACCTGCAGGGTCACACACTTAGAACAGACTAAATTGGAGTAATCAGAATCCAAGTTGGACTCGGATTCAATGTGGGCCTAACTCATGACGATGGGTTTAGGGTTGCACCACTTACCTTGCTACGCTCACACTCACTTAAGGCAGCCAACTGTTATAAATAGTACTGCTAAGGGGGCTGCTACGAGGTTACATCACAACCCTAGCCGCACCTACGAAAGTGAGTGAGTGAGAGATAGTGAGGTCTTCTTCTCTCTCTTCGCAGCTAGCACTACGAAAACAGAGGCGTGACTCCTTTTGCAAGTCTGTTCATGTGGATACCGCAGATACATCGTCGCTATTACGGTGTTGGTGATTCACCTCGCTTGTGTCTATCACGCTTCAAGAGGTAAAAATTTAAAAAACTCGGATTATGGATTTTTCGCATGGATCCTGTGAGGGAATTCTGTTATTCCGCTGCGAGACTTTTGATCCGCAAATTCCCAATAGGTAATTGGGCCTAGAATTTAGGAAAGGAGTTTTGTCACTAGAACCCAAGCAATGTGGAGTTTTGTCACTATGGTAACCTGCATCCAGTCCCCACATCACTATGAGTTTCGTCCACTATCAAAAGATCAATTTACAAGATTCTTTACATAAGCTTCACTTCTAGGTTCCTTCTACCCAAATGACAGCTTTTCAAGTCAAAGTAATTTTACAATTCCCACAAGAATTCCTTCTATTCTTGTATAGCATCAAGAGTCCCTTCTACTCTTGATTTCATCAGCGAGAGAACCCTCTCTCTTATCTCTCTTTTACAACATGAAAAGATTGAATCAAATTCTAAGAAATCAGATATTACAACTTGAAATTCTACAGAAAAATACTCAGTTTTCTTTCAATGAAAAAGCTCTCTCTATATTTGCGTGTTTGATCTCAAGATTTGAATAAAATTCTCTGTTAGAAAGTGTTTGCCAATGTCCTTATATAGGTATATCTCAAAATAAATTCGTTGGACACACTTTACAGGTCAATTAAGATCAAAACAGACTTATCTGAAAAATTATATTATCAGTTAATCGATTTGTACACAGATGTATTAAACAAAATTTCACTCTTACAATATGTGTATATCAATTGCCTAATCAATTGTGTTCCTGGATGTTCTTGATCTTAAGTGATACATATATGAGTACATCGATGTTGTTCTTGAAAAACATTTGCATTGACAGCCTAAAAGTTTATACATCGATTACCTAATCGTTGTATGGTTATTTCAAAAAGTCCTTGCTTATGTTTTGGCTTATGCATAGATGTATCAATCGATGTACAGTAGCAAAGATGCATACTAATCAAGTAAGTCCAGAATCAATCGATGTATACATAGATGTATAACACTTATACATGGATTTATACTAAGGTTTTCATTAAAAGTTAGTTAATTAATTGAAAGTACATAGATGTACACATAGATGTACAGACTTATTAATTAACCTTTTTTATGCTTAGTCCATTTTTACTTTTGAAAACCATTTTTACTTATTTAAGAGAGCTTAATCAAAGAGTTATACTAAGTCTTTTATGTACAAAAAGGTTCCTAATGATCTTTCTTGAATTCCTTCATCATGATGCTCCTCCTTCAAGTTTTCCTTCATGATCCTTGCATTGAAATGCTTTGCTTCATGATCCTTTGCATTCACCTTTCTTGCTCCATTAAATCTTATTAAAAAAGTCAAGCTTGGCAAGTAGTTAGTGAATCAAAGTAATAATCATGTTAAGTTTAGTCATTAATCAAAACATACTATGGTCATTTATCCACAGCTATGAACTCGAACATCTGGTCTACATAAGTGCCGACATGCAGTCTAAAACTGCACAAGAAAAACAAAGCAAAAATTGAAAAACAAAATGCAAGAACTAAATGCGAAAATAAAGACTAAAAGAAAGAAGAGAAAAATCATTTTAGCGACCGATAGCTATATACATCCCCCTACAAAGGCTCCGAACTCAGGGAGATACCTAATCCAACTCAATCAATAGCTAACTATGAAACAAAAAAAATGTTAATCAATAAAATAGGTAATAACAAGATAAGAACAAAATAAAAAATAAGAGAATAAAGAAAAAGAGAGAAAATTTTGGGTTGCCTCCCAAGAAGCGTTAAGTTATAGTCATTAGCTTGACTATGGGCTAGTTCTATGCTTAGGTGATGTCAATAGAGTAGTGTTCAGTCCCCACTCCTTCTTCATAACATTTCACTCTCTAGCCATTTTGACCACAACTTACCCAAACAAAAACGTAGAAGCAAGTTATCAACAAGAACTTTATCCCCAAGTTTAAACTATGCTTCTTGATACATTTATCACTCTGCCTCCTAGTTCTCTAGTATAGCATCAGTCACTGATTTCTGCATATCTAAAAGCACAACATTATCCACAACATCAGTAGCATCTATGCGATTACATGAATTAAAGGAACTAGGATTTTTTTCCAAAATTCAAAACATTAAACACTACTTCCTCATTATTCAATCGCAAAGTTAATTTCCCTTCGTGGACATCAATAATTACCCTTCCAGTGGCAAGGAATGGACGCCCAAGAATGATTGGGATTTGAACATCCATTTATATGTCAAGCACAACAAAATTAACTGGCATGAAAAACTTTCTAACCTTCAAGGGGACATTCTCTAATATGCCAATAGGACATTTAATTGACCTATCAGCCAATTGGAGAGAGATGATGGTCGGTTTGAGCTCCATAATATCAAGTTTGTTGCAAAAAGAAAAAGGCATCAAACTCACACTTGTCCCAAGATCACACAAAGCCTTATTGATGTGCATGTCCCCAATTGAGCATGGAATTGAGAAGCTACTCAGATCCTTAAGCGTAAGAGGAAGCTTGTTTTGAATGATTGCACTGTATTCCTCAGTTAAAGCAACAGTTTCATAATCCTCAAGCTTTCTCTTATTAGAGAGAATTTCTTTCAAGAATTTAGCATAAGTGGGCATTTGAGAGATCACTTTCGTAAAAGGAATGTTTATGTAAAGCTTTTTAAGAACCTCCCCCAAATTGATGATCAAGCTTCGCCCTTTGAGACTTTAAAGGGAAGGGCAAGGGTGGAACATATGCTGGAGATAGAACATACCTTTTAGTGCTTTCTTTATTTCCTTATTTGTCCTCACTCTTCTCTTGCTTCTCTTCCTTTTCTTGGGTTTCATTATCTTCAACCTTGTTCTCCCTTGTGGGGCCTTCAAGTGGATTACTACTTCTCAAGAAAATTGCATTAGCTTACTCCTTTGGGTTGGCCTCCGGTTGACTTGGCACTCGCCCTTGCACTATGTTGAACAAGCTTGTTTGTTGGGCTATTTGATTTTCAAGCATCTTAGAATAAGTTGCCATTTAATCCAGACGAGTATTAATATGCTTGATGGACTCCCCATGTTGTTGCACTTGAGCTTAAATGGCTTGATTATGCTCTTTTTGGGTAACTATGAAGTTCTCCATGAGTGCTTCTAAATTGGACTTCCCACCCAAAGAGGATTGGTGAGCTTGTTAGAATCCTGGTGGGCTCCCATTATTTTGTTGATTGCCATATGAGAGATTTGGATGGTTTCTCCAGCCAGGGTTGTATGAGTTGAAGAAAGAATTCCCTTGAGCCTTGAACTTGTCATTTTGGACATAGTTCACTTGCCCCAATGACAGGTCTTGAGAATATGTCTCCACTGCGTTACATTCTGAAGTCAAATATCCTCCTCCATATGTTTCACAAGTTGCTTCAGGAGTATTTATAATATTGACATTCAGCTTTTCAAGTGCCTTAGCTGAGGTGTCAAACTTGGCATTCAACATGGCAATGGCATCAAGCTCTATCATTCTGGCTTGCGTCCTTGAAGTCAATCTCTCACTTGGCCACAAATAGATATTATAAATGACCTCATTAATTAAAGCCCTTGCCTCGGTTAGAGTCTTGTCCATCAAAGCACCACCAGTTGCGGCATCAAGAGTTACCTTTGTAGAGAAAGTCAACCCAGCATATAATGCTTGGATGACCACATAATCCTGGAGGCCATGATGTGGACACTGACAAATGAGATCATTGTACCTCTCCTATGCTTTATAAAGCGATTCATCTTCCTTTTGGGAGAAGATAGTAATATCTTGATGGAACTTGATCATTTTTCTAATCAGGTAGTATTTATCCAAGAAGCCTTGCTCCATCAAAGCCCATGTAGTAAGTGAATTTGGGACTTCCAAGTGAATCCATTTATTTGCTTTCCCCCTAAGAGAAAAGGCAAAAAGCCTGATCCTTATAGCATTTGTTGAAACCCCATTGATTTTGATTGTGTCACATAACTCCAAGAAGTCATCCAAATGTAGATTTGGGTCTTTAGTTGGTAACCCGTTGAACTGCATTTATTGGACCATCTAGATTAGTGACGTTTTTAATTCAAATTTCTTGGCCTCTACCCATGGCCTAACAATAGAAGACTGACGAGCGTTGGCGTTAGGAGTTCCATAATCCTTCAGCCTTCGTTCTGCAATGGCAGCTTGATTATCATTATTTGTCATGTCGTCTTCCTCGACTTTCTGTGTTTTTCTCTCTCTTTTAATATGACGAAGCGTTCACTCGATCTCAGGATCAATAAAGACAGTAAGATCTACTTGGCTCCTCATTCTGCGCATAAAAAAGAATCAACACCTGAAAATTCAATGAAAAAGAAATAAAGTGAAAAATAAAATAAAATAAAAAGTTCTTAAATTAATCAAAATACCACTCGTGTTAATATCAACATGATCCCCGATAACGGTGCCAAAAACTTGTTTACTTTTTGCAAGTGCATGGATTGTACAAGTAGTAAAATAAAGATCATTCCCATAAGGATTGGTATATTACTAACTCTTACGCCTACTTTGATTATTTAAGCAAATAAAAATCAATAGTGAAAGCTAAATTAAAATCAAAATAATAAAGAAAGCAAATAAATCAAGAAAAGTCAAGATTCAACTAAGGTTTAAGGCCTAGGACTGGGAATCCACTATACTACCCATTATGCTAAATTGTAGTCTTATGTTTGTTAATGTTCAATTATGTTCTTAAAGACGATTTGTTCTAAATTATTTGAAGCACAAATTTCTTGGCACTAAAAACATGCTAAAATTTCATTAATCCCATTCTCATGGTAATTAATCCAAGTTCTAACCCATTAAGATTCATGACAATCGTTAAACCCTCGAATGATTTAAGCCTACGTCTAGGTCTCAATTCCTAAGTTCAATTTTTAGATTATCAAGCAACTAGATTTTATCTTTTGATCCTTCACCTAAAGCCTAAGATCATTTAAATATGGCCAGCAACATACCACAAGCATTAAGAATACTAAGAATGAATCAAGAACAATAATTTCATTAACAAAGAATCAAATTAACAATTCAACATAAACAAATAGAGAGTTTTATCCCAATCCTAGAAAAAAAGGATTTAGCCACTCATGGCAATTGAAGCATAAACAAGAATAAAAGGTAAAGAAATAACCATGATTCCGAAATAAAAGAAAAGATAGAGAAGATGTAGATGGAGAAAATTTCTTCAATGGTTAAACTTCAATACTCTTGTTGTTGTCTTCTGAACCCTAGCCTCCAATTCTTGTGCCTCTTAAAGTTTCCTATAGTCTCCCTGTGTCTCTAGCCAAAAGTTCCCTTAGGTTTAGTGTTTTTGCCCAATTTATAATCATTTGGGCGCAAAACAACTTAATTTTCATGTCAGGAAGGGTTATACGGTCGTGTCTCCCTTTGACACAGTCATGTGAGCTTATAAAACAGTATAATTTTGATGTAGATGGGGTGACACGGCAGTGTGACCAAGAGACACGGCCATGTCTCCAAGTCAGAAGCTTCATTGGAGTTAGACAAGGCCGTGTGAGCTTGACAAAAGTGTTTTTCAAGTTAGACATGGTCATGTCTAACTCCTAAATCGCTCAAAACGTCATTTTTTAGATAAGTGGTCTTCATGAAAGTTGTAGATATTTTTCTTAGCTTTCCAATGCTACCAAAATCACCTTGGTTCAACCTCTTTAACTCAAGTTATGCTTATTTTATCATGTAAAGGTAAAAAAAAACTCTGTGAATCTTAGATATATAAATTTCGAGCTCAACTCCATTACAATGGATCCATCCAAAGCTTCATAGAACCATGTCAAAACATCTCTTTTGGACCTAAAAATGTAATGCCCCTTTTTAGGAGGGAACGTCACATTGTCAAATAGAAGAAAATGCGGAAAATAAAATTTTCTAAATTAAGACCCGGTTCATTTAGTTTAAAGTTAACTTGTTCGATGCTTTAATACGTGAGTAAAATGGCAGTATATTTTTTTTTGTTAATTAATAAAACTAAGTGACGAAACTGGAATGGCAGTAAAGAGTAAGACAGAAAATAAAATTCACATCTGAATGATACACATATATATATATTTAAATATCAACTGTACTTTAAAGACAAGCCTGGAAATTTTCAAAAAGCAAAACTATACCTGCCCAAAGGATCATACATATGCATCCCTAGATATCAAAATATACAGCCCACCAAAATACAAAACATCAGGCCTCCAAAATAAAACGTTGGCAACCATCAGCAGCTACCAGAAAAATCAGTCCCTCAGAGGAGGAGGGACCGTATCAGGTCCTCAGCAGGATCCTCCTCGTCCCAGGAAACCTCCATGGGAACCACAGAACCACGGGTAGGAGCCCGAGCGGTGGAATCAAAAGATTCCTCCCGCGGGGTGTAGTAACGGTCACCCCACATCTCTCGAATAGGCAGATAAAACTCCAAGCGTAGACTGACATAGCAGGTGAAGATCGGCGTCTCATGACATCTCCAGGCTAGAGAAATCAACACGTCTCCTAGATAGACACAGCGATCGGAACTCAAGTTGATGTGCCAACACTCTGGCCCTCCAAGGAAGGTCAGACGCACATCACCCAGAAATTCGCGCATGCGTGCCTCCATCGTCTTCAGTAGATGCTAGTCTCGATCAGGCCAGAAGCTGGGGAAATCAGGAACTTCAACCTCCTTGTCGTCGTCTTCGATAGATACAATATACGCACAGGTAGCAAATAATAGAAATACAGGAAAGAGGTAAGACATCCTACCATCATTACCAATTATAGCAACCAGAAACAGGACGGCGCATAACGCCTAGGTAACATGTAGAAAAGATAGTCAACATACTAGGCATTTAAGTACAACAATAAACAGACAACAGCCTCAGGCAGATATTCATTACAATAATAACCAAACAATTCATATTTATAGAAAGTAAAAATTTACAATGACAGATTATTCCATGATGCACATGCATGTTTTCTCAAATTCTTACTCAATGGAGCTAGACACAAACAGTCAGAGAGAAAGATCAAGAGACATATCTATAACTCGGCTGCCGTGGCCAAGGTGCTATAAATCAATAATTCCCATGTGCACTTCCAGGCATTGTACAGATAGTCCACGCTAGATCACAATATAGGATAGTGTCTCGGTCCGGATCGTCGGTGCGTTTGCATCGATTTGTCCCACGGGTAGGAGAACTACCAACTACCCATTGTGAAGGACCCGCACCCCGACACCCCCAAGGTCATAACATGACCTACACTAGTTTACTCGCACCCGCACTAAGGTGTGTTCAATCTCCTAGGTAACTTGGCCTTACAACAGTCCATAGGACATTCACAATGCATAAGACTCTATGCATGAACATGTATGATTCACAATTTTATACAATTCCATAATATGCCACAATTGGCCAAGAGAGCATCAATGTACAAATGGTCACTCACATGGACCCATAGCATCATAACATTGAGATCCAATCACACGGTATATTCTTAGGTTCATTATGAATCCTAACTTAAATTTTGCCTTTCCCACAAGGTTCATTTCCAATTAAATTCTCATAGTTAATTCAATTTTCCTAATACCATTCATTCTCTTGCATTAGTAAATTCTCATAAGCTCTCAAAGACTCACATTCTCTTGTTCTTACTCTCTTGAACCTATCCTAAGTCTTATGAAAGTTTCACTCATGGTTCCTTTAAAATTTATGAAATCTCTAATTATATTGGGTCCTTCCAATTTATTAATTACCTATCTCCTTACATAGATTTTTAATCACTTGATTACCTAATCTTCTAAGCTACTAAAGTTGCATAATCAAGCCTTAAAAGGCCTTAGAGGCCGTGGCCTCTCTAAGGGTTCAATTCCCAAATCTTTTCTAGTCATCATATTACATGTTATACTCTTGATTCACTTAATCTTTCATTTGTTAAATTAGTTCACCAAGAACCCCAATTTTGGGCTCAAAAATCGTAACCTCTCCTAAGGGCACTCTCCATGATTTTTCTTTAATTCCAAGTCATTCAATCCAATCTAATAATTCAAAATACATAACCAATTAATCCAATGTCACAAACATCCTAAATTAAGCATGTAAACATTTAATTCATCAATTTAAAGAATAACCCTCATTAGGGTTTTATCACAAACAATACAACCAAGGTTCCTAGATGCTAAAAGAGGTTGAGGAGGAGTGTCTTCCTCTTACCCAAGTGAAGAAATCAAGAGAAACCTCCAAGAACTCCCTTGAAATTTCGGATTGGTGCCACCCAAACCCCTAGAAAATTCAATTTGATTAGAATAGCACAAAGGCTTGAAAAATGGAGTGTAGATGGTCATTAAAAGACCCTTGAATCCGAAAATGAAGAGAAGAGGATAAGAGTCTTGAAACTTACCCAAAAACCCTAACCTTGAAGCTTGAAGAAGATGATGAAAATAGTGAATTTTTAAGATGCTCCAAGCAAGAGAAGTGTTTAGGAGGTAGAGAGGATTGAGAAAATGTGGTTGGTTGGAAATTTTGTGAAGATTGAGTGGGGGAGAGGGCCACGTGGCTGAATGGGTCTAGAGAGAGGAGGAGAAAATTTTTTGAAGAAAAGAAATGAAGGTAGAGAGAGAAGGTGCTTTGGTGAATTTTGGAAATTCATGTAGCATAATTGATTAAATGAAACAAAACCAATTCCCCCCCCCCAAAGTGAGGCTGGTGCCGTGCATGAAGAGAGAGAAGAGGGAGAGTGTTTTGGCTTCCTTGAAGCTAAGGGCTTTTTGGTCATTGTTTGGTCAAAGCTTCTCAAAGAAGCTTTGATTATAATACATTAGATTTGAATTAAAGTGAATTGATTAGACATAAAGCAGATTACATTAGGATAATGTGATAATATTTTTATTACATGTTATTATCCAATGGATAATAGTTACAGTAGACAGAAGTCAGTATTTAATAAATCTGACAGATAAATTTTATGCAGTGTTATTTCGTTTCGTCCGTTAAAATTTCTCGAAAAATGTGAAACTCCATAAACTGTGTCCAACCTCGGGTTTAGTAAGATCCCCCGTCGACATGTCCATAGTTCAAGGTCCACGGAGAAAACATCGTGTTTCTCCAGTTCCGCTCAGTGTGCACGCAAAACAAGAAATATATTAAAATATTTGATATTTCCGGAAAAATCCCAGAAAATTCTCAAAAATTGCAAATATTATGAAACGACTATTCGTCTAATCATTTTCCAATTTTTGAAGTATTACAATCGTTTTCCCGACTCTGCTCAATAGGCACGTAAAATGAGAAATATATTAAAATATTCGTCATTTCCGAAAAATTCCGAAAGAATTCACATAAATCACAAATATTAGAAAATGACTATTCATGGTGAAATAAATGATTTCCGGAGCGTTACACTGACCTTCATGGATTTCTGCTCAGTGTGCACGTAAAATAAGAAATATATTAAAATATTCGTCATTTTGGGAAAATTTCAGAAAAATTCTTAAAAATCAAGAATATTATAAGATGATTATTCATAATTAAACAAACACTTTTCGAGATGTTACAAAAAACATATAGAAACACTAATCATGAGATACCCAGGATAAATAGATTAAATGTGGTATAAATTCTAACATAAATCAATCAAAGCACACATAAATCCACCTCAAATCAAGCACAAGATGTGTGTAGTTTATCCACACATAAGCTTGAAATCCATGATGCATGCATATGCAAGTAGCATTCTAATGGCTTCTAATCTAGCTATAGGAGCATATGTTTCCTCATAATCTATTCCTGCTTCTTGATTATAACCTTCAGCAACAAGCCTAACCTTGTTTCTTATTATTAAGCCCGTTTCATCAAGTTTATTCCTAAAGACCCATTTGGTGCCAATTATGGGATGATCATTGGGCCTTGGAACTAATTCCCAAACTTAATTTCTTTCAAATTAGTTTAGTTTATCTTGCATGGCCAAGGTCCAATGTTCATCATTAATGGCCTCATTTATGTCTTTAGGTTCAACTTGAGAGACAAAGGCAATATGGTTGCATGCATTTCTAAGAGAATTTTGAGTAATTACCCCTTTTGATACATCACTTATCACCTTGTCAAGAGGATGATATCTTGACGTCCTTCATTCCTTGGGTAGGTCCATGATTTCTGAATCCTCTTGCCTTGAGGGATCAAAGGGTCTTTCTTCTTGTTTCTTGGGCTCTGTCTCTTGATTCTCCAAGTATGTTCTTGCCAAGATTTAGGCAACATCATCAGCACACTCCTTTCTTGGCTCATTCGAGTTAGTTTCATCACAAGTAACATGTATGGATTCTTCAACATTCATAGTTCTCTTATTATAAATTCGAAAGGATTTACTACTAAGTGAATAATCAAGAAATATTCCCTCATCAGATTTAGTATCAAACTTGCCTAGGTTATCTTTTCCATTGTTTAAAACAAAGTATTTGCAACCAAAGACATGAAAGTGGGAGATGTTTGGTTTCCTTCCTTTGTACAGTTCATAGGGGGTTTTCTTTAAAATTGGCCTTATTAGAACCTTATTCATAACATAACAAGTGGTACTTACCATATCCGCCCAAAAATACTTAGGAAGGCTTGTCTCATTGAGCATAGTTCTTGCTGACTCTTCTAAAGATCGATTTTTCCTTTCAACCATTCTATTTTGTTGTAAGGTTCTAGGAAAAGAAAAATTATGCTCAATGCCATTTTCATTGCAAAATATTTCAAATTCATGATTTTCAAATTCCCCACCATGACCACTTCTTATGGATGCAATGCTACAATTCTTTTGATTTTGAATAACCTTTGCAAGTTTTCTAAATGAATAAAAGGCATCATTCTTATAAGTAAGGAAAAGAGTCCATGTAAATGTAGAGTAATCATCCACAATCACAAAAGCATAGTAGTTACCCCCAAAGCTCATAGTTCTTGATGATCCAAAAAGATTTATGTGCAAAAGTTGTAAAGGTCTAGTAGAAGAGACAATATTTTTAGTTTCAAAAGAAACTTTTACTTGTTTACCCTTTTGACATGCATCACAAAGTTTATTTTTCTCAAATTTGAGCTTTAGAAGACTAATTACTAAATCTTTAAAAACAAGTTTGTTTAGGTGATTCATATGAATGTGGGCAATTCTCCTATGCCATAGCCATGAATCACTTTCTTTACTCATAAGACATCTTGCATTTTGAGAGGTAATATCATCAAGGTTAATCATATATATATTATCAATTCTATGACCAGCAAACTTAACTTGCTTGTTATCCTTACCCTCAATTATGCAATAATTAGAATCAAATATAACTCTATTACTTTTATCACATAAATAATTAATGCTTAGCAAGTTATGTTTGAGTCCTTCCACATACAAGACATCATCAATTGAAGTTGAGGAATCCTTACCAATTTTTCCAACACCAAGGATCCTTCCCTTATTGTTGTCCCCATATGTGACATGACCATGCTTCTTTGGTGCAAGAAAGAAGAACTTGGATACATCACCCATCATGTGCTTGGAGCATCCATTATCAAGATATCGACTTGAGCTTTTGGTATTTAAGCACACCTATAGCACACATTGAAGTTTTAACCTATGGTACCCAAATTATCTTAGGTCCTTGTATGTTAGAATTAGGCAAGGTGCCCTCAAGAACCTAAACCATTTTAGTTCCAATCTTAGTATTTATGTTCTTTCTAATATTACATGTAGATGCATTATGCCCTTTCTTTCCATAATAAAAGCATTTGATAAAGGGGCTATTTGATGCACTTGAGGAAACAAAGAAATTCTTGTAAGATTTTTGTTGTTTATTGGGATTATACCCTAAACTGGCTTTTTGAAAAACATATCTTTGTTTCCCTAGTAACACATTCAAATTGTCCCTTCCAAAGGTAAATTTGGCAAGATTATTTTTCAAATCCTTAACCTCCTTTTCAAATGATTCACATGATGAACAAGGTAATTGAATGGATGCATTGTCATGAGAGGAACAAGTTATGCATGATGAGTTTGCATCAATAAGTCCTAGAGTCTCATTCTCAATTTTGAGTTCATTAATCTCCTTTTTTTAAAATGGAAACTTTTTTTATCAATAAAGAGATTGTTTTGTTAGAGGATAAAACCATTTTTGTGAGTCTTAAGGATTCATCATACAATTCTTGAAAAGCATCTTGTAATTCACTATAGGAGGGTGAAGAGTCTAGGTTAGAATAAGTTACCTTAGTGTCACTCTCCTCCTCTTCTTCTCCTTGAGCCATGAGACATAGATGGGCTTCCTCATTTTCTGAGCTATCGATGGAATCCATATCATTGTCCTCCCATGCTATGTAAGCCCTTCTTCCTTTCTTTTCTTTAGAAGGTCCCTTTTCAAACTTATCAATCTTCTTAAGATATATAGGACATTCCATCTTCATATGCCCCAATTTATCGTATTCATAACATGTTGGAGTTGATGAGGTTCGTTCCCCTTTATAATAGGTCTTCTTAGGAGGAAAAGGTGGCCTTCTTTGAATTCCTTTCTCCTTAAGAAATCTTCCAAACTTTCTCATAAGAAGACTAAGATTTTCTTCATTCAGCTCAAGGTTTCCTACTCCATCTCTATCATCATCTTCAATTGTGAATGAAGTGGCTTTGAGAGCAATCTCTTTTTTCTTTTGTCATGC
Source organism: Ormosia emarginata (assembly GCA_029884605.1). Classification (NCBI taxonomy): domain Eukaryota; kingdom Viridiplantae; phylum Streptophyta; class Magnoliopsida; order Fabales; family Fabaceae; genus Ormosia; species Ormosia emarginata. Next base: position 49,568,222 of record JAQQTP010000077.1, on the reverse strand, counting down.
TCTTCACTTTGATTGAGCCTATTGAGCTCCAATTCATGTGCTTGGAGCTTTTTCCAAGAGAGTGGCTAGAGACATTGTTGATAAATCCCTTGATTCCGCAATAGCTGTTACTTTGTGTTGCTAATATCTGCTCAAACATCTCAAAACTTTGTTAATAAAATCTTCATTAGGAAAAGTATTTCCCAAAAAAATTAGATAATTTACAATGTGTATGAATCTCTTTTGCATTTCTTGAATGTTTTCTCCTTAATTCATTCTAAACAATTCTTATTCATGAGTGAGAGTATTTATTCTTGATTGTTTTACTTCACTTGTACCCTTATGATAACTTGTAGAGTATCCCACATTTCTTTAGCAGTCTTACAATTTGACACCCTAAAGAATTCATCATACCCCAAGGATGTGGTGATGATGTTCTCGGCTCTCAAATTATATTGAACCTTCTTTTTGTCCTCGTCGGTCCATTCTCTTGGTGTATTGGTTCTTACACCATCAACAGTACATGTAGGAACAAAAGCACCATTTTCAATGACGTCCCACATATCTAAATCAATAGATTCAATAAAAATTTTCATCATTTCTTTCTAATAACCATCCCCATTGAAATAGAAAGGTCTATTTATAGAAGAACTTTTTAAAGAAAAATCATTTGAAGCCATATTTTCTCTTGAAGCTACTAAGCTCTTTACACAAGAGTCTAGCTTTGATATCACTTGTTACCAAGTGGCCTCAATAATCAAGAAGGGGGTGAATTGAGTTTATAAAATAAGTTCACAAATCTTTGGCAAAACACTTTATTATTGATTTTTCGTTGAAGCTATTGATTGATAGAGATGAATGACTAATGAAGATTGAACACTTTCACTCACAAAAGAACCAGACAAGATAGTATTCAAGCAAGAAAATATAATCAATATACAAAGGTAAAAGAGTAGGGTTAAGAAAATAAACACAAGGTTTATCTTAGTTCAGCCACTAATCCACTTGTGGCCTACGTCCAGTCCTCAAGCAACTACTCGAGATTTTCCACTACATCTTCAAGGTTCAATAGGTGCTTAACAACCTTTAAACACTCAACATCTTAGGATACCTCACCCTTTGTGCTTGAGTCTCTACTTTCAAGGGATGCCTCACATTTTACAAATTGGAGGGATGCCTTACCTTTTTTTATAGATTAATTAAGGTTGATAGAATGAAACTCTCACAAGAGTAATTGATATAAATTGAAGTCCTAACAATGCTCTTCAAGAATATCTCAAGTGATTTTGCAAAAACAGAGCAATAAGGGTTTGAAGAATTGATTCTCAGACTAGAGTGATAGGAATAAGTTTCAAGTTGATGGTTAGCCATTAATAATGGCCCAAGTCAAGTATATATAAAGTTTTTGATCAATAGAGTCATTGGGTGCATTAATGGGCAGCATTAAATGCAAATGAAATAGTCATTGGATAATGTTAGACAAGTTGTAATCGATTACACAAGCTTGTATTTGATTACATGGTTGTTTGAATGTGTTCTTGGCTTTCTAGATAGGATGTAATTGATTACCAGCCTTGTGTAATCAATTACATGGCCTCTGCTAAACTTGTAATCAATTACAACCTCAGTGTAATCAATTACAAGGCTTTTGCCATGCTTGTAATCAATTACATGCTTAATGTAATCGATTACAAGGCCTCTGTTTGTCTTGTAATTGATTACAACACTTGTGTAATCGATTACATTGGCCCTTGAACACATTTTTCAAGCCCAATTAAGTATGCAGACCATTCTTTACTTAGAGAAACTTGGATTTAACAAGATTTACACATGATTTACAAAATCCAAGATTGAAATCATCATTTCTTTAAAATATGAACTTTTGAATTTCAAGTTGATTTAAAAATATCTTTGAAAAACCACTTGGAAATAATTGAGATACTTTGAGAGTATTTCACATTGATATTCTAAGACCAGTAACCTATATCACATGTACCTCTTTTGATCTTGGTTTTCTTCTTTTGATCTTGGTCTTCATCTTGACTTTGTTATCATCAAAAATTCATTTGATATGCTTCAAGACATAAGCATTCACAAGTGCTAGCTGTGAAGAGAAGAGAAACATGTTATTCTCTCATTCACTGTTTCTGTTAAGGTGCGGCTAGGGTTCGTGATGCCATCTTTTGATAGCCCCTTAGTAGGGTTATTTATAGTAGTGACTACTTTATGAGAGTGAGAGTAGTAGTAGGGCTAGCTAGGCTACCTTGAACTCATCTATTATGAGTCTGGCCCACGATAGAATCCCAATGTTGGACCTTTTGTGTACTACAAGTACACAGGACGTTCAAGTAATACAATGAAGAATAAGATTCGTGTCCACAAGGATAAGGCTACTTTCAATGCTAAATATCAACCAATAGCTTAAGTAATTCTATTCAAGAGCATAAAAATAGGAAAAAAGGAAATAAACTAAAGACTAAAAAGCAATAAAGATAATGGTTAGAGATTAAGGAAATCCCTCTTCACCCCCTACTTCAACTAACAGTATGCAACTCTTTAAGCAACATTAATGAATGAGTTAAGTTAGCTTGAGAATCTACTTTAGTTGAAAGCCTATGTCTAGGGGTCAATCAATCATGCTACATTTACCTAATTCACTATGTTTCCATGATAATTAGAGCAAACTCCACTCATTAAGGTTTATTCTCAAACACCTATTATGCATGGCTAAGAGGTATATTTCTATCTCATTAACGAATCAACTCATCCTGCCATTAGAATGGAATTAAACATGCATCAACCATACCTATGATCTCAAATCTAAATTCAAATGTCTAGGTTCATTAGATTTTATCAAATCAGCTTAAATGTTAATTAAACACTTAAGCGCATTAAGATCAATATGATTGAATAAAACCACACATACACATAAACTCAAGAAGAACAATATCATTAATATTAATGGGAGGATCCAAAGTACTCCCTAAATACAGCTCAACTACTCAATGAATACGAAAATAGAATCACAAAATACTTGTTCAAGATAATGGTAGAGAAGAAAGAAAAGGGAGAAGGAAGGAAGCTCATGGATTTGATCTTTGATGCTTGAATCTTCCTCCATGAGAAAGATGACCTCAACTTTGGCTCCCCAAGCCTCCTTTCAGCTTCAAAATGAAGACCAAGCGCAGCTTCTCTAACCCTAAACGGTCAATGGAAGACATACGTATGTAAGCGATGTAGACACACAAGGGCAATGGCTCGTGATAGACGTACGCATGTGAGCGCAGGATGAGACAATGGAAGCATGACTGCGACCGCAGAAGAAATACAAAGGATGACTGATGTGACAACTCACCAAGATCAGAGGGTCGCATAACAGCGAGAATTGGAAGTTGAAGTTCAGAATCTGTTAGAGAAAAGACAATTTTGGGGCAACCTTTGAGTGCCTAGATTCCAAAGGAGGAATAATAGAAAGGTTAATCAGTTTAAGCGGAAACCATATTCACAATTATCAGGGAAGCAACCGCAACATCCAACTCATGGAGAAAGTGCTAGTGGCAGTAGATCCAGTCAGACCTCGACATCTTTACCAAGATGTAAGAAATGTGGAAAGAACCACTTGACGAGGGAGTGTAAGATCAAAGGGGTAATATGCTTTAGGTGTGGAAAGCGTGGGCACATTTCTAAACATTGTGCTTCAGCAAAGAAGAAGTCCTCTGTTAATGATACATGTGCTTTAAGATCCCAAGCTGAAGGGAAAGATTACACCCTAGATGGAGCGAAGGTTTCCCAGACTGAAAATCTTAATGATGGAGATTATGCCATGAAAGATGATCCCTTGATTGTGCTGTATAATTCTGGGGGCAACCTATTTCTTTATCGCGTATGACAGTATGGATCATTTAGATTCATTTGTGTCTTCAGTTATCTTTGACCTAGTTGTTTCCACTTCTGTTACTAAGACTAGTTGTTGACGCTTAAGTTTGTTTAATCTATCCTATTTCTGTTAAAGATCAAATCTTTTGTTGATTTGTCTTACTTACCTAAAATCACACATATTAGAGTTCATAATTTTAGGAATAGATTAGTTATTTTCCTAGCTATATCCTACTAGATTGTTTCAATGAGAACCTTAGTGATTCTCAAAACTAAGACTTTTGAGTTCCTAACGACCAACAAAGTTGAAGCTTTGTGAGGAAAAGGAGCTTAAGGATACATATTACCTTTTGTGGAGGACAAAAGCAAGGGGAATATAAATGTGACTCTTATAGTCAATAAGTTTCGCATGAGGAGTTATAGTGTTGTCAGTTAAGGAGAAGAACAGAACTTCTTGGTAAGATGAGGACTGTCGCCAATTGAACAAGATTACAATCGAGGATGAGAATTCTTAAAAGAAGATAAATGATTCGATGGACCGGCGAGAAAGGAGTCATTGTTTTCTCCAAGATAGATGTACGTTCAGGTCATCATTAAATTCATGGGAAATTGAGGATGTTCCCAAAACGATTTTTCGAACACGCTATGGACATTATGGGTATCTCGTGATACCGTTCGGAATGACAAACGCTCTTGTCGTATTCATGGATAACGTGAATTGGATTTTTAATCCTTATCTAGACCGATATGTTGTTATCTTTATTAATGACATTTTGATCTATTCTCAAAGATATGGAGGGATACGTTGGACATCTCGATATAGTTTGCTAGACTTTACAGGAAAAGAGTTGTACTCCAAATTATCAGAGTACAAATTCTGGTTAGAGGAGGTTCAGTTTTCGGGTCATGAAATTTCAAATGGAGGAATTATTGTGGATTCACAAAAGGTTGAAGCAGTTCTTCAAAAGGAAAGACCGGAGACCATAAATGAGATTCGTAGCTGGTGGGATTAGCTGGTTTTTATCAAAGGAGCGTCGATGGATTCTCCAAGACTGTAGAATGTCTTATTCGGCTTATAAGAAGAGAATCAAAACTATTTATGGACCAACACATGTGAAAAAAGTTTTCAAAGGATTGAGGAGATATGCAACTACTCGCCAGTTTTGGTTCTACTTGATCCCAAGTAACCATTTGAAGTGTTTCGAGATACTTCACATCAAGGTCTAGGATGTGTATTCATACATAGTTGGGAAGTTGTGACTTACGCCTTGAGGTAGTTGAGGGTGCATGAGGAGAATTACCCTACTCACGGCTTGGTGTTAGCCGCAGTTGTATTTGCTCTGAGAACATGGAGACACTTTCTGTATGAAGTAATGTTCAACGCCTTTAGCAATCACAAGGGTCTGAAGTATCCATTCGATAAAAAAAAGGCTGAACATGAGACAGAGAAGATGAGTAGAAATTTTGAAGGAGTATGACGTCTAGCTTCAGTGTCATCTTGTCTGAGTTACCAACATACTCACTCCTAAATTCTTCGGACTATATCAAATTCCTCTTCGGATTGGTCCGACAGCCTATCAATTGATTTTGTCATTCTTTCTTTCTAATTTTTATAACGTCTTCCGTATACCATAATTGCGAAAGTATATCCCCGATCCAGTCATGTCATCGAACTGGACACAGTACAATTAAAAGGGGGTTTGATCTATGGAATGCTTCCTGTAAAGGTCAAGGTTAGGGGAGCGAAGTAACACAGAGGCAAAGAGATTACATTGGTAAGAATGACCTGAATTGACGTGACACGAGACGCGACGTGGAAGTTAGAAGATAAGATAAAGAAACAACATCCATGTTTATTCTAAGGAATGAAAATTTCGAGGATGAAATTTCTATTTGAAGGGGAGAGTTGTAACACCCCGAAAATTAATAATTTTATGATAAATAGTTGTTTATAATATTTATAATTTTTGTAAATTTTTTTGTATTTTCCTGTGAACGCGAAATATTTTAATATTATTCCTCGTTTTGCATACGCACTGAGTGGAGCCGGGAAAACGAGATATTTTTCTCAAGAACTTTGAACTGTGAAAATGTCGACGGGAGATCTTACTAAACTCGAGGCCAGACACGATTTACGAGGTTCATATTTTTCAAGATTTTTATCTGATAAATGAAAATCACAAAATAATTTTATTATCCGTTGGACAATAAATATCAGTTTTTGTTAACTGTAATTTATGTTCACTGATAATAAATTTGATATAGTGTTAGTCATATTTTAGAGAACACTTTAGTGACATCACAATGATGACATTATCACCATGACATCACTTTGACTTTTCAAAAAGGTGAACTTGGCTTGTTGGAGAAGCTTGGAGGAAGCTTCCTTACTCCTTCCTATTAGCTTGTTAGAGAAGCCTCATCTTCCTCGCTCCTCCTCTCCACCACACATTTTGAGGGATCTTGTGGCCACACATTTTAATTTATACACTTATACAAAATATACTTAATTACGCATTTTACTTCATTTCACTTTACTATCACTTTTTCTCTCTAACTTTCATCTTCATTTTCCTCCAACTTCTCTCTTCTTCTTCTCCTTCACCCCCACGGTTTTGCAGCCCCACCTTGAGAGATTATTTTCATTTTCTCACTTCACCAACACCATTTCTACATTCCTCTCATCATTCTATACATTTCCTATTTAGAAATCTTCATCAAAATCCATCATCTTCTTCACTTTTTCTCAAGAACAAAGTTTGAGACTTTGAAGGTAAATCTTTGGTTCTTCACTTTCTCTTCCTATTTTTCATTTCTATGGCCATATTTATGACCATGGATCTCTTCTTTTTCAACTATTGGTGTTGATTCTTTGAGCTTGATTTTCTAGGGTTTTGGAGAGCCAAAACCGAATCCACCAAGGAGCACACTAAGGAGGTGTTGGACAAAACCCTCAAAGAAAAGCACCATCTTGGAGGATTCAAGGTTTAGTTTTTACTAGTTCATCTCTATCTTCATCCTCATTTTCATCTATTTCTATCCAAGGACCAAGAAAGTATACATAAAGCTCTCACCTTTCTCCTTGGAGGCTCACGGCCTTACCCCTCAAAATACACTATCCATATTTTTTAATTCCAACCAACCCTTGATCTTGAATCTAGACACCATTCTAAGCAACTTTTATGTTGTGACTATCACAAAAATCTACCATTTTCATTTTGTTCCATCAAGCTTCAAAGTTGGAGACTTTAAGGTAAAGTTCATAGTTTTTCCACCTTTTCTCCTCATTTTCGTGATCCTTGATCTCTTAAGTGATCAAGGGTTCCTTTTCTAAGCTTTGATGATGATTTTGGTAAGTTCTGATGTCCTTAGGGTTTCCTTGAAGGTGTAGTACGAAAATATCTATAAGGGACCAAGAGGCTTGTTTTCTTGTGTTGTCTTCCGTAGGTAACAGGGAGATAATCCTCTTCAACCTATCTTGGAAGTGAGGAAATGTTTTTGGTATTGTTGATGAGGAATTATGTGTGGATTGCTCTCTTTGTGGTGTTATTTTTCATGATTGTGCATTTATTTGGACTTGTATGAGTTATTGGTTGTCTTTGCATGTCTTGATGGTTATGGATTGTATATATATCTTGTTTGGATTAATATATGGAAAATGTAGGGTTTCCTACCATTTTGGGGGTCACGGCCTTAGGGCCAATTTTTAGGAATTCAAGTGTGATTTTGGAGACATTGGAACTTAGGTGATTAGATGTTAAGGAATTGATAATTATATTAGAAAAGATTTGAGACTTCTACCCTAGGAAGGCTCACGGCCTCTAGGGGGATTAATGGTCCAAGTTGTGATTCTTGGTGCAATATTGGGATTTAAGTGATCAACATTGTGGTGAAAGGAAAAAGGTTAGACTTTTATTATAATGAGGCTCAAGGCTTTTTGAGAAAAAATATCACAAAATGTAGTGCTAAAAGGGAGACTTAGATGATTGGGAAATTTTAGATTCCTTAGGAGTTCATAAAATGGAAAGAATAAAGGAAAAGACTTTATCCTATGGATTAGAGTGATTTCGAACATAAGGGAAGAATAAGAGAATTTGTATACTCTTAGAGTAATTTTAAGTGAGCATAATTGATTAGATTAAGGAACTTGATCAATCTAAAAGAATGAAGATTTAATAAGGACTTCAAGAGAATCCCTCAAGATAAATAAATTCATAAGGGATGTTAATTAAAGTGAAACTTTATAAGAGACGTTAATCAAAGTGAAAATTTGTGAAGGTTTCATAAGAATTGTTAAGTTAAAGTTAAAGCCCAAAATAAATCTATAAAAGTGTGCTATCACTCTTGAGAAATTAATACTATACTGTTGTGGGTCTGTGTTTGGGACTAATATTCTGTTGATGTTTAAATTGGCCAAATTGTGGCGTGTTATGGAAAATATATCATTATTGTTGGATATACATGATTGTACGTGGAGTCAACATGCATCAAGCATTATACATTGTTGGTTATTATGCCGATGTGCTGAAACCGGGTAGATCAGTATTATTATGTAATTGCATGGACGGTTATGTAATATCATTGATAATAATGGTATTCGACAATTGTATGGGCGATTGTTTAACATCATTGGGGATAGTATAATGATGGCTTGAGTTATACATATTCGCATTAAACAATTTGCTCAGCCGATGACTTTTAAAAGGCTGGATGAGCCTATGATTATGCATTGAATCAGTATATGTTGAACAAATTGCTCAGTCGATGACTGTTAAAAGGCTGTATGAGCCTAGGGATGAGAATTGAATAAGTGAGATCCAGTGAATGGACCTATGGGGGGTGTAAGGCACAGTGTATACCGATTACACGCATTACGGGCTCGATAAATCACTATTCTTTACTCGGAGAATGAACGAGAATTGGATAGTGTGATCTAGTGGAAGGATCTGATCGAGGACCATGAGGCGCGGTGGTTCATTCTGTGATGATGTTATCACTTTATATACCCCTGGCCATGATAAACTGTTGCAATGCATCGCGCGCTTGACAAGCACTATTCTCTTCATGGTCCGGCGTAGACTGTCATTGAGGGGGACATATCTTTCAAAGCGTTCATCTTTGAAATAGAAATGGAAAATCTTGGTACCAAGTGCACATGCATTGAGAATCGGCATATCATTTGGCACTCATTTATATGATGATTATACTATTGTGTTATTGATGTCATGATTATCTGAAATGTTTTAATTGTTCATTATCTGAGATTCTATTGTTGTTTTCTTTTGTCGTATGTGATTACTGTTGCTTAAATGTTATTGCTCTGCTATGTGGGCGCTCTGTGCCGTTCTGTTTCTTTACTGCCATAATGGGTAATAAGTAGGATGTCTCACCTCTTTCCTATATCCTTGTATTTCTGTTATATATATATTTGTTAAAAGATCGTGAGGAAGAAGACGAGGGACCACACCCTTACTGGTTGGATTGGGCTGATTCACTATTTTCAATATGACGTCGAGACGAGATTTCTTTGGTTACGCACGGGTGCAACTCCATGGGGGCATTGATGCCTGACTTGTCAACTAAGACTCCGAGTGTCACATATATTTAGGGTTGCGGCTTTGTCTACTAGTAATACCTATCCAAGAGTTACTAATTTTCCCTTTTGTACTTTTGTACCTGTTACCTTTTATTTGAATATGTAAGTACTATATTTCATGTTATCAGTGCTTTGTGTTAAAGACGAAAATATTATATATGGAGTATGTTGTTCTTAAAGTGGTTATGTTTTAAAATGGTTGGGTACTAAATATGCATTCATTCAGGTATTTTTCATCTATGTATAAATGAAATATTTATTTTGAAAAGATTATTGTTGAGACTGTGACACGCCTGGATTTAGTGACTATGGTGTAATGATGATTATGCCGTAGTTATTAGATCTAGGGGTGTTACACTAATGGCCCACAATCAGCTCCACACATACACAATCCTTAACATGTTAATATCCTAAGCATCCTTTCAAGCAAATCATATTCTCCATAAACATGCAAGATAAGCTTCTCCTATTTAAGTCACACACAACCAGATAAGTTTATAAGCATACATGTATATGAATCATATAATCTACAAAATTGAATCTAAACTCTCTCTCTACTAATGTAAATCACACACAACTGAGGATCAAAAGGGACTTTAATAGCTTGTAATGTCAGGCCAATGGTAATGGGTATAAGAACATAAATGGGAAAGATACATACAAACATTGAGAAATATAAACATATTATTTCAAGACTTGAGACCATGTGAAAATAGCAGGGTATTCAATAGTGAAAGACTAAAACTCATAAGAAACATACAATGTTTTTCATATTTAACTTTTCTTCTTTCTTTTATTTGATTTTCTTGTCTCTTTTCTCTTTTTTTATATACTTATACGATGCAATATTTTTTTCTTTTTCTTTTACTACATTTGGCTCCTTCATGCTCATTTTTGTTTTGAAAATATTAATACCCCTAATCACTAAACTCACTTCAAGAAATAACATATTATGTACTCAACAAACATTGATAGTAGGAAGAAAATGCAATGTTTTCACATACATTAGAATGGTTAACATGATAACGAATACAATGGTAATGAAAAATATATAAGGCCAACATTTAATAAGCTTCAAAAGGGGACCTAAAGATATAATTGTATCAGGTTAAGCTTGAAAGGCTCAATCGGTCCAAACAATGCCCTAATCATTTTCTCAATCATGCATAACCTAGGATTTCGCCTCAAAAGAGTTTAAAAACAACTTCTAGGAGAATCAAAACTCTACATATACATCCATAAACTTTCTTTAGACATGCACTCTTATCATTTTCAAAGTTACACGTGCATCTAAATAGGATGTAAATCATACATCAAAAGTGATTAGATTGTTTCACATGTTTCATGATTGTATATGGTTTTGCTAAAAGAGGTCAAATCGCAACCATTTATATCATTGGACAACCAATTCCACACTAGCCATTGGCAATATGTCATGTATTTCAATAGATTCAACATTTTCAATTCAAGCATGCATAACATCATATGTAGAATATTGAAAATTGGAAATTTTATCAACAACCTATCGGTGATAGCCAAAACAAGATATAACCATGTTAGTATGGTGACTATTACTGCTGCATACTTAAAACATCAAAACATGTTATGCATTAAATATTAAAGTAAAAAAAAATGTAATGATAATCCCCCAAACCAAAGTGAAACTGTGTCCTTACTGTACATGGTCTATAGGGTTCCTGAGTCATTCAAAATAGCAACCATATTATCACTGAGCATTAATAAATAAAGAAAAAATGAAAAATAAACAGAAAATGCAAAACAGGGTGTTATGCTGCGGTGTGAATTAGGGTGCACCGCGGCATCTCGCTCACAGGTCTCAAACCCTAATAATGCAGAGACGAGAGCGCCGCAACGTGAACATATGTGTGCCGCAACGTGAACATATATGCGCCGCAACGTGAGAGGTCAGTTGTAAAATTCTGCAACAAACTCCATGTTGTTGCCAAATTTGCTTCATTGTGGCTACCAACATCTGCAAAAGTTGTCTAAAAGCTTAATTTACAGAATACACAACAAAAACATATTAAAACCATAAAAATCAAACTTGGTACATATTTATGCAAAACAACAATAAACATAAAAACTAAAGGACCATAACTTGTCCAAATGGACTTATTGAATTGAACCAAAATAAAACTTGAATTAGAACTACATAAACTCGTTATCAATATTAGCAATACTGAAATAATGTCTTATCCCTAACAATGACGTCAAAAACTTGTTGGACCTTTTGTGTACCGCAAGTGCACCAGTCGTTCAAGTAATACAATGAAGAATAAGATTCGTTCCCATGAGGATAAGGTTACTTCAAATGCTACATATCAACCAATAGCTTAAGTAATTCTATTCAAGAGTATAAAAATAGGAAAAAAGAAATAAACTAAAGACTAAAAAGCAATAAAGATAATGGTTAGAGATTAGGGAAATCTCTCTTCACCCCCTACTTCAACTAATAATATGCAACTTTTTAAGCAACATTAAGGAATGAGTTAAGTTAGCTTGAGAATCTACTTTAGTTGAAAGCCTATATGTTAGACCATTTGTGTACCGCAAGTGCACGGGTCGTTCAAGTAATACAGATACAGAGTAAAAGTTCGTTCTCACGAGGATATATGGTTTCCATTACTAAGTAACAACCAATAGCTTAGCTAAATTCTATCCAAAAATATATAAAATAAAGAAATGCAAATAATCTAAATCTAAACTACAAAAGCAATAAAGATAATGGTTTAGAGATCTAAGAAATCCTTCTTCACCTCCTATTTCATACTAATGATATGCAATCCTTATAAGCAACATCAATGATTAATTAGTTTAGCTTGAGAATTTGATTTAGTCAAAAGCCTATGTCTAGGTCGATCAACTCTGGTGTCATTTACATAATCCACTATGTTTCTTATGTTTGCATGAGGACTAGTATAAAGTCCACTAATGAACGATCTATTCTCAAACACATGCTAATACATGGCTAAAAGGTATATTTCTATCCAGTTAGCGAATCAACTTATCCAAGCCAATTGAACTCGTCAAACATGCATCAACCATACCATGTCCATCTCCACAAATCCCTATGTCTAGTTCATTTGCATCCATTAAGATCATGCAATTGTTGATCAAACAGAAGCAAGCATTAAGCATAGGTAAGGAAGAACAAAGCTAAACATCAATATATACTCAAAAGATAACATAAACATCAATACTCATAGAAAGATCCAAAGTATTTCCTAAATACAGCTTGGCTAATCCATGAACACGAAATTACAATAAAAAACAGTGCTCAAGAGATAGAGAAGAGAAGAGAAACAAAGGGAGAAGAGGAAAGAATCCATGGATAGCATCCTTGAAGCTTAAATCTCCTTCCATGAGGAAGATGGCATCCAACCTAGCCTCCCTAGGCCTCCAATCAGCCCAGAAATGAAGTTCAGGCCGCAGCCTCTCTAAACTCAGCAAGGCGTCCATGGAGCTCACCAGAACTCTCTCTTAAAGATTTGTTAAAATCTATTTATAGACTCAGAAAAATAGAGGCACGCTGCGGCATTAACATGCCTATGTCGTGGCGCGTGTCAATTAGGTCAGGGATGCCGCAGCATTGATTTCCTTGTGCAGCGGCGCTCCATTCTTCGCAGCCTCTGACCATGGATACAGGGGATGCTCACCGCCGCGGCGTAAGCTCTTTAGCGCCGCGCCATGACCATTGTCTTGTAAGAATTATGCAAAGAAACACAGCTTTTCTTCTTTGTTTTTGCTCCTTTGGGTTCCTCTTGGGCTTTCTAATCAGCTTTGTAACTCTTCCTGCAATAGAGAAATCACCAAATTAATGACCAACACAAAATCCACATAATCAATAACATAATACGCACAGTTTGCTTAATTACATACAGGAAAGGTATCAAAATTGGATATAACAAATAGAAGCATAAAACCTTCTAAATATGCATAAATATAAAGACTTTAGCAATCAGAGAAATATACATATGGGGTACAGATAACTACACTTTGTGGAGTTATCACACCCCTAAACTTAACCTTTTGCTTGTCCTCGAGCAAAACAAAGTATGACCAAGCAAACTCACTTAACAATTTAAACTCAGCATGCATTCAGCAACCTTCAATTTCAATTTTTCTATTCTTCAATTAAACCAAAACTACTAGTATGTAATGATTACTTCAATCCATAAAAAGTACAAATGCCCCAAAACCAGCTTCACACATACATAATCTGTCACATGCTAACAATCTAGCTTCCTTCCATGCAATTCACATTATCCATGAACATGCAAGATAAACTTATCCTATTCAAATCATACATATCCGGATAAGTTTATAAGCATACGTGTATATGAATCATAAAATCTGCAAAATTGATCCTAAACTCTCTCTCCACTAATGTAAACCACACACAACTGAGGATCAAGAGGGTCTTTACAGGTTGTAATGTTAGGCCATGGTATGGGTGTAAGAAAAGAAGGGAAAGGATACATATAAACATTGAGAAACATAAACATGTGATTTCAAGACTTGAGCCCAAGTGAGATTAGAAGGGTATTCAACAGTGAAGGATCACAACTTGCCAGAACCATGCAATGCTTTTCATTTTTAGTTTTTCTTCTTTCATTGTTTGCTTTGCTTTTCTCTCTTTTCATTTTCTTTTTCTTTTTACTTTTACAAAGCAATTTCTTTTTCTTTTGATTGCATTGGGTTCCTTCAGGCTCATTTTTGTAATTTCTTTTTCTTTTGATTGCATTGGGTTCCTTCAGGCTCATTTTTCTCAAACATACATACTCCTACTCACTGGACTCACTTCAAGAAATAACACATCATGTACTCAGCAGACATTGAAGGTAGGAAGAAAATACAATGCTTTCACATGCATTAGAATGGTTAACAGGGTAAGGAATACGTAGGTGAATGAAAAACATATAAGGCCAAACAATTATCAGGCTTCAAAAGGGACCTAAAGATATAATCATTCAGGGTAAGCTTTTTAAGGCTCAATCGGTCCAAAGAATGCCCTAATCATTTCCTCAGTCATGCACAATCTAGGATTTCGCCTCAAGAGAGTTTAAAAACAACTTGTAGGATCATCAAAACTGTGAGATGTAGATCATACATGAAAAGCAACTGAACTGTTTCACATGCTTCAAGATCACATAAGGTTTCACTCAAAATGGGGCAAATAGCAACCTTTCATATCATGAACAACCAAAACAACACCAGTAGTCTTTTTGCAATAAAGCATGCATTCAAATATATTAAACTTTTCAATATGACATGCATACATCATTTGCATAAGAGTAGAAATTGAAACTTCTTTGTAAACCCATCAGTAATAACCAAAACAAATAAAAACTCATGGAAACATGGTGGCTATCACAACTGCATCTAGAAAATATCATCACGTGCATTACATAATACATCATAGTAATCCAAAGCATGTAATGACACTCCTCCAAACTTAAGTGAGGCAGCATCCTCACTTTCCATGATGTCCAGGGTACTTGAGCCTATAAACATAAAAAATGTGAGAGTTGAGTAAACTATAAATATTTAATAAACACTTAAAATAAACTAATCATGTACAATATATATACTACAGCACAACCTACCACAGCACACAGGATCCATGCCATGGCATTTTATTAGAATGGGTGCCTTCAGTCGCACCCAAAACAAGCAACTTTTTTTTTAATAACAAGTTCAACAGGTGAGCGCCACAGCGTTGAAATTACACGCCGCGACGATAAGGTCTCTGGAATTTGGCTCAAATGCACATAAATAACGGTCACGCCGTGGCGTGCAACAACCTCACGTCGCAGCGTGAGAAGCCAACCTGTAGAATTCTGTAGCAAACTCAATTTTGCTGTAGGATTTTGCACAAAGAGGCCCTCAACACCTCTAAAACTTGTCCAAAAGGCTAAAACCTAATATGAGCAACTAAAATGTATTAAAACACAAAATCATACATACTAACCTATATTTAACCTAAAACTAAACATAAACTTAAAACTAACTAAAACTTACTACAATCAAAATACTAACATATATAAGACTTAAAACTAACTAAAGATACTAAAATCAAATATATTAACTACAAAAATACAAAAAACAAAGATACTAACATATTTAAGACTTTAAACTAAAGAACAGCCTAAAAACTAACTAAAGCTACATAAACTAACATACTAACATATTTATGACTTGCAACTTACTAAACACATACTAATTAACAAAAACATAAAAAAAAAACCTGGGTTCCCTCCCAAGAAGGGCCTGAGTTATAATCCCGGCAGGACTTTGTCACCAAAATAAATTATGCGGATGAGTAGTCTTCTTAAACTTGATCCAAGGCTTATCCTTTTGAGGAGTCGCGAATTCCCTGAAGGACTTCATATGATTAGGATCATCCGACTTCTTTATTGAACCTAAAGCAATAACATAAAGAGACTTAAATTAACATAGATTATATACAACTTGAATTAGAACTAATCAAACTCATTGTTGATATTAGTAATATGGAATTAAACCTTTATCCCCCAGCAATTGTTAAGGAATAAGGCTAAACTCTTATAAATACACCATTATCCCTGGTAACAGCGCCAAAAACTTGTTAGACCATTTGTGTACCGCAAGTGCACGGGTCGTTCAAGTAATACAGATACATAGTAAAAGTTCATTCCCACGAGGATATATGGTTTCCATTACTAAGTAACGACCAATAGCTTAGCTAAATTATATCCAAGAATATATAAAATAAAAAAATGCAAATAATCTAAATCTAAACTACAAAAGCAATAAAGATAATGGTTTAGAGATCTAAGAAATCCTTCTTCACCTCCCATTTCATACTAATGATATGCAATCCTTATAAGCAACATCACTGATTAGTTAGTTTAGCTTGAGAATCTGATTTAGTCAAAAGCCTATGTTTAGGTCGATGAACCCTGGTGTCATTTACCTAATCCACTATGTTTCTTATGTTTGCATGAGAACTAGTATAAACTCCACTAATGAACGATCTATTCTCAAGCACATGCTAATATATGACTAAAAGATATATTTCTATCCAGTTAGCGAATCAACTTATCCAAGCTAATTGAACTCGTCGAACATGCATCAACCATACCATATCCATCTCCACAAATCCCTATGTCTAGTTCATTTGCATCCATTAAGATCATGCAATTGTTGATCAAACAGAAGCAAGCATTAAGCATAGGTAAGGAAGAACAAAGCTAAACATCAATATATACTCAAAAGATAACATAAACATCAATACTCATAGAAAGATCTAAAGTATTTCCTAAATACAGCTTGACTAATCCATGAACACGAAATTACAATAAAAAACAGTGCTCAAGAGATAGAGAAGAGAAGAGAAACAAAGGGAGAGGAGGAAAGAATCCATGGATAGCATCCTTGAAGCTTAAATCTCCTTCCATGAGGAAGATGGCATCCAACCTAGCCTCCTTAGGCCTCTAATCAGCCCAGAAATGAAGTTCAGGCCGTAGCCTCTCTAAACTCAGCAAGGCTCCCACGGAGCTCACCAGAACTCTCTCTTAAAAATCTATTAAAATCTATTTATAGACTCAGAAAAACAAAGGCATGCCGCAACATTAACATGCCTACGCCGCGGTGCGTGTTAATTAGGTTAAGGACGTTGCGGCATTGATTTCCTTGCGCCGCGGTGCTCCATTCTTCGTAGCCTCTGACTTTGGATACAGGGGATGCTTACCACCGCGGCCTAAGCTCCTCAACACCGCGGCGTGACCAGTTTGTCTGCAGAATTCTGCAGCAAACACAGTTTTGCTACTGTTTTTGCTCCTTTGGGTTCCTCTTGGGCTTTCTAATCAGCTTTGCAACTCTTCCTGCAATAGAGAAATCACCAAATTAATGACCAATGCAAAATTCACTTAATCAATAACATAATATGCACAGTTTGCTTAATTACATATAGGAAATGTATCAGAATTGGATATAACAAATAGAAGCATAAAACCTTCCAAATATGCATGAATACAAGGACTTTAGCAATAAGAGAAATACAGATATGGGGCACAAATAACTACATTTTGTGGAGTTATCACTATATCTAAGGGTCAGTCAGCCATGCTTCATTTACCTAATTCACTATGTTTCCATGAGAACTAGAGCAAACTCCACTCATTAAGGTCTATTCCGAAACACCTGTTATGCATGACTAATAGGTATATTTCTATCGCATTAGTGAATCAACTCATCCCGCCATTAGAATGGAATCGAACATGCATCAACCATACCTATGATCTCAAATTCAAATTCCTATGTCTAGGTTCATTAGATTTTATCAAATCAGCTTAAATGTTAATCAAGCACTTAATAGCATTAAGATCAATATGATTGAACAAAATCACACATACACATAAACTTAAGAAGAACAATATCATTAATATTAATGGGAGGATCCAAAGTATAACCTAAATACAGCTCAACTACTCAATGAACATGAAAATAGAATCACAAAATACTTTTTCAAGATAATGGAAGAGAATAAAGAAAAGGGAGAAGGAAGGAAGCTCATGGATTTGATCTTTGATGCTTGAATCTTCCTCTATGAGGAAGATAAGCTCCAACCTTGGCTCCCCAGGCCTCCTCTTAGCCTCAGAATGAAGACCAAGCGTAGCTTCTCTAACCCTAAATGGTCATCCTCTCAAAAATCTAAAAAAAAAAAGAATATATAGGCTTAGTTTGCTGCCTCACACCGCGGCATGACATGTCTTGCGACGCGGCACGTATGCCTCAAATATAAGTGTTGGCAGTTGGTGATGCGCATCACGTTGCGGCGTGACATCTCCTACTCCGTGATGCGCTCTTCTAGAATGCTTCATTAGCTTTCTCCTCAAATGTTGAGCCTTGACTTGCATCAATTCATCTCTTTTGAACTCATCCTACATTAATTAAATCACCAAGTCATATAGAAGTTGTAAATCCACTTAATCACTTAAGAATATGCACAATTTGCTCAATATCATATAGGAAGGTGTCCAAATTACATTTGACCAATATAAGTATAAAACCTTCTAAATATGCATAAATATAAGGACTAAGCAATTTATGAAGCACATATATAGGGCACAAATAACTACATTTTGTTATGTTATCACACCCCCAAATTTGGTTTCTCATTACTCCAATTCAATTTGTTTTATGTGTGTGACCTTGCAAGTTCTCATGACGCTGATAGTAATATTAAAATATTATTTTAATATTATAAGTAGTGAGCAGTATCTAGCAACACATTGTTACTACCCAAATAATGAGAATGTCAGTGATTTGACATAACTTTTTCGTGATCAATTTTTTCGTGTAGCTTAGTCCTTTTATCAAGATATCTAGATTGAACACAAGGCATGAAATGTGTCACCCTCGTACAGTTCAATCTTCTATTTCTTGATACTCAAGTAGACTTAGTAATAATAAATGAGATCAATATCTCATATTGACTCATTTGAGCATGGTCATGCATTTCGTAGTCTCACTCAATCAAGGGGCCCGAAGATATCGCTCTTATTATGTAGGAGGGATAAATGTCATCTAGGTCACTCACATCCCTCTGCATGATTTGTAGTATGTCCAATAACCAACTTTGTAATCACCTTGTTACAGATGATGTTTAATGGCATTAAAACATACAACTCTTCATGTAAGAATCGTAATGATTTCAGGTCAAAGAACCACATACACCATTGTCACTATCTTATGACACCCATGTAACAATCCATGCAGCGTTCTCATAGTGAGTCAGTCCAATACATTATTACTCTAATATGTACCCATGTGAAGACTTGATATCTTATATCTATAACCCTTAAGATATGGCCATCAGTCTACACATAATGTCTTATTGTTATCCTAATTAATAATAATGCTTGATTAGGGACATTTAAGAATAATGTTCTGATTCTATCTAATAGGATCTCATGATCAAGTCATCTGTTTGATGTCCTATGACATTAAACTTACTATTCTAAGGACTTTATTATGTATATTATAAATAACACAATAAATGAAATATCCTATGTATTAAATAAATAGTATAATACAATATAAGCAAGTACGATCAAAATAAATTAGCCTCTAGGGCATACACTAACAGGGGTTTGATGGGACAATTGAGTAGAGTGTCAGATTTACCTTGACTTTGTTTTGGTGATTTTAATAAAGTTCTATGTCAAGATGAAAAGAAAGGTGGAAAATTAGTATTATTTTCACAAATAGAGGGCTTTAAAGGAGTGTTGGATGATACTAGACTCATGGATCTTGGTTTTGAAGAGTGTAAATTCACATGATCAAATGGTAAATTAGAAGTAAATCATATTAGACAAACGATTGTTTCTTGGCTTTGGGTGACTGGAAGGATTTGTACCCGAATTCAAGAGTTTTAAATTGTACTTGGCACCAATCAGAACATTATCCAATTATTTTTGAATTGAAGTAATGTGAAGCTAGACAAAGACATAAACCACATATTTTCATATTTGAAAAGTGTTGGCTAAAAGAGAATAGGTGCCAACAAGTGGTAGATGAATGTTGACAACGTTGTAGTGGGTATGTTGTTGAAAAACTAAAATTGTGTGGTCAACGACTTGATAGTTGGAGTGCAAAGGTATTTGGAGATATTTCAAAAAACTAAAATAAAAAGAAAATAAAAATAGTAGAGAAGAGAAACGAGTTGGAAAGCTTTGTAGAACAACCACCCACCAAAGAAAACATTAAGTCTATTCATGGAGTTGAGGCAGAATTGGATGTTTTATTGAAAGATGAAGAAGTATGGTGGGCACAAAGGTCTCGGGCTCTTTGGCTTAAGCATGGTGATTGCAATACAAATTTTTTTCATGCTAGAGCATTTCAAAGAAGACAACATAATTCGATTGATCGTATCAGGGATGATAATGGTGTAAATTATGATAAGGAGGAGGATATTGCAAAGGTGATAACTACATATTTTGAGGATATATTCAGTTATGAGCCAGTTAAGAAAATTGAAGATGTTGCAAGAGTGGTTGAGGTGCGAATAAATTAGGATATGTTATTCATCTTGAATTCTCCTTTTACGTGTGAAGAGATATTTTGTGCTTTGAAGCAAATGCACCCTTTGAAGGCTCTGGATCCGGATGGTATCTCTGCTTTATTTTATCTAAAAATGTGAGGTATTATGGGTGATGATATTGTTGCAATAGTTCTTGCAATTTTGAATGAGGGTGCTAATCCTAGTATAATAAATCATACTTTTATTTGCCTCATGCCCAAAATTAAAAAGCCAAAGCAAGCAAAAGATTTTAGACCAATTTCTCTATGTAATGCGCTCTTCAATTAGTTACAAAAATTGTTGCCATTCATTTGAAATTTGTCATGCCTTATATTGATGGAGAATATCAGAGTGCTTTTGTGCCTAAAAGATTGATAACTGACAATGCATTAATAACTTTTGATGTGTTTCATTATATGAGGAAAAAGAAAAAGGACAAAAAAGGTTATATGGATCTTAAACTTGAAATGGCTAAGGCTTATGACATAATAGAATGCAGTTTTCTTAGGGTGATATTGTAGAAAATGGGTTTCCCTGCTTAGTGGGTGGAAATTATCATGAGATGTGTTTGTTCTATCTTTTTCTCTATGCTGCTAAATGGGATACCTTGTGAGTGTTTCTCTCCTACAAGAGAACTTCGACAAAGTGATCCTTTTTCATCATATCTTTTTATTCTTTGTGCTAAAGTGTTATCTGGCTTAATTCGCAGAGAACAAAAATAAATAGCAATATTCATCGAATTAAAATTGCTAAAGTTACACAAGAAATTTCTCATCTTCTTTTCTCAAATGATAGCATTCTTTTCTCAAGATCCATATATATTGAAGTTAATTGTATTAAGGCTATTCTTCATGATTATCAGCAACCTTCTAGCCAACGTGTCAATCTTGACAAATCATAGGTCTCCTTTAGTCGAAATGTGCCTTCTATTAGACAGATGAACATTCAACAAAGTTTTGGGACAAAGGTAGTGGAGAGTCATTCCAAATACTTGGGGCTTTTGACTTTTGTTGGAAAATCAAAGCAACATATGTTTGATTTTGTTCAAGATAGAGTGTGAAAAAAGCTTAAGGGTTGAAAAGAGAAGTGACTATCTAGAGTGGGGAAGGAGGTCCTCATTAAATCGATTGCCCATTTTATTTCAACATACATCATGGGTTGCGTCATGTTGCCAAAATCTCTATGTCTTCACATTGAAACATTGATTAATAACTTTTTAATGGGGTAGTAAGAATGGAGAGCGAATAATTCATTGGATAAAGTGGTCCATGCTACGTGAACCTAAGGTGGAAGGGGGTCTTGAATTTAGAAACTTTGAGGCTTTTAATAAGGCACTTTTCACAAAGCAAGGTTGGAGGATGACGAGGAACCCTAACTCTCTTATGGAAAGGGTGATGAAGTCACAATATTTTCTAAGGCATAGTTTTTTAAAATCAAATTAGGGATACACACCTAGTTACTCTTAGCAAAGTATATGGGCAATCTAATGGGTTTTGGATAGGGGAAGTATTTGAAGGATTGGAAGTGGGAAATCAATCTTTATTTGGGAAGATAATTGGCTTCCTCGTCAACTTGGTTTTAAACCATGGACTATATGCTCAATTTTAGATTCTATAGCCATTGTATCTTGGTTTATTGATATGGAACTAAAGCAGTGGAACCAGTAGCTTATAAATGACATTTTCTATCATTTTGACGCTACTTAGATTTTAGAAATTCCACTATCAATAAATTGCATTGAAGATTCTTTTATACGACACAATTCTGAAGATGATGTATACATGGTGAAATTGCTTATCATCTTATTAGGACCTCTCCAACCGATGTTGCCGGTCCAAGTGAACGATAGTGTGATTCAATCCTTAATTGCAAGAAATTTTGGAAGATAGATGTTTCTCCAAGGACAAAAGATTTTTTATGGTGAGCTCTTCATGATGCAATACCTATGAGACAATCTTTGTCTACTAGAGGTATTAATTGTAGCCCCATGTACCCAAGATGTTTGATTCATGAAGAAATAATCACTTATCTTTTACAAGATTGTGAATGAGTGCTGTTAGAAATATAGAAATATGGACATAGAAAAAGTCTAAAGAAGGTTTATGTATATTTGAATTATCTCTAAATATCTGAATTTCTAAATTATATCTACATTAATTAGTGTGTACAAAAGGATTGTCTATTTATAGGAAATAGAGTCTATATAAAGAAAGAAATACAATTAAATATAATCAAAATAGTATCTCAAAATTATGTACGAACCAAACCCTAAGATAACACAAAATCAAGCTTAATTTAATCTTGAGATATGTTCTAGATATTCTAACACTTCCCTTCAAGCTAAAGTTACTAAGCTTTAGCTTGTTACATTAGACACATGAAAATAAAATAAAATAAAATAAAAATAATCTAAAAACACAATATCAAGATCTTAGAGAAGCCAAAAGGCCCAAACTACATTTGGGATTGAACCATCTATATTTGGGATTGAACCATCTGCATATAGAAAAATCTACAATGGGAACGAAGTCTGAAACAGAATTTGCCATCAGAATGGAGTCTGAAACGGAGTCTTCCATCAAAATGGAGTCTGGAATCTATGATGAAGTCTAAAATGAAGTGTAAAATTTAGGACAGAGTCTGAAATGTAGGACGGAGTCTAACATCAAAATAGAGTCTAGAATCTAAGACGAAGTCTAAAACAAAGTCTGAAATATAGGACGGAGTTTGGAATCTAGGACGATGGCTATGGCAACTGAGTCGGGAACGGAGTGACGAAAAAACGTTAACGGTGAGCGGAAGGATTGGACCGAAGTGGGCAAAGATGAGGAGAGCAACAAAATTAAATTTAGATTTGATGGTAATTAGTAACGATTCTAACAAGTTCCACTAGCTTTGTATAACGAAAAAGGAGAAACTCTCCTCAAAGTGGATATTATGGCTCTGATACCATGTTAGAAAAAGAGAAATAGGGACATAAAAATTTGGAAAAGATTTTTGTATGTTCTTTGAATTATCTTTGAATCATATCTAAATTATATCTCTTAATTTCTAAATTAATCAACAGTGTATATAAAAATATTTTCTTTTTATAAGAAAGAAAGTTTATATAAAAAAAAATATAATCAAATATAATAAAATTAATATATCTAATTATATGTGAACTAAATCTCTAAGATAATACAAAATTAATCTTAATTTAATGTTAAGATATGTTATAAATATTCTAAGAAGTGAAAAATGTTTGGTTCATATCTCCCTATGTCTGACAAATAGTAATATTGGAGATATGAATTTTCTAGACTATTTTAAAGTAATATGGGAAGCAGCACGATAGGGCTAATGGAGCTTTTCTGTTTTCTTCTTCATGGCATATGGTTGAATTGGAACATGCTTTGTTTTCAAAACAAGTTCCAAGGGCCGGAAATTTGATCCATAAGGCTGTAGACCTTCATCATGAGCTTGTCCTTTTGAAAGGTGTACACCTACTCATACTCAAGTTTATGAAAATATTGTGTTGGCCTCACCTGCTCGATGGATGCCGTTGGAACAGAGTACTGATAAGGTGAATTTTGATGCAACTGTGATTGATACTAGCAAAGGAGGTGCTGGTGCAATCATCCAAGATGCGGAAGGGGTGATTGTTGCAAAAAGAGCTTGGCAACTTCCTTCGAACTTGAGTCCACCGGTTGTTGAGGCGCTGGTTACACGATTGGCAATGGGGTTTGCAATGGATACGAGTTAAAGCTTTTTCTCTTGACAGACAATTAGAGACATATTTTCGTTCAATAATGTGTGATTATATTAGTTTCTTGCATTCTTTTAGAATGTTCAGGACCACACATGTCAATAAAAAGGGTAATTGTGTGGCCCATGAACTAACTAGATGGGCTCTTCCAAATGAGGACCATATTTGGATTGAAAAAGCCCCTAAATTTGTGTGTAATTTGGCCAATGTAGAACTGTTATGTTCATCTTATTGAAATTATCTTTCCAGTAAATTAAAAAATAATAATAATATTTGCTTAACATATTTCCACACGGTGGAACTGTGCGAAGAGTTATGGCGCTTGTTCTCCAGAAAGAAGCAATATAAAATAATCTGGAAACAGAGACAGAGAATGTTATGACATAATAGAAGGAGTGAGATTTTTATAGGAAAAGGAAAAAAGATGGAGGAGGCAAAGGCAAAGGCATTGCACCAACAACAACAAGAAGAACAACAGCATCAACTAATACAACAACACCAACAACAACAACAATTGATGCTGTTGCAGCAGTTACAAAAGCAGCAGCAGCAACATCAGGCGCAACAAGCAACGGCCATCTCTCGATTTCCTTCCAACATTGACGCTCATTTGCGTCCTATGAGACCCATCAATCTCCAACAAAATCAAAACCCTAACCCTAATTCCGCCCCCAATTCGCAACAGAACCAGCCCCAACCGCAGCAGCAGAAGGTTATTCGCCCCGGACCCGGTAACCAGATGGAGCTCCAGGTGGCCTACCAAGACGCTTGGCGGGTCTGCCATCCTGATTTCAAGCGACCCTTCTCTTCCCTTGAAGATGCCTGCGACAGGTTTTTTTTTAATTAATTAATTGATTAATTAATTTTAATAATGTGGGTAGCATTGGATGTGGCATGATTTAGATGGGGATTGGTGTTGATTTGTTATTTAGCCTTTTTTTTTAATACCTTGAGATTAGTTATGCAAATTCTTCAGTGCTGGCAGAAATATGATTTATTTATTTATTTATTAATGCAAAGTCTTAGTGAAAGTAGATAGCCTCATGGATTTGTTAGTTTCTTCTTGCAAGGTTTTGTTTTTCTTTTGGTTGAGTAGTGTATAATGTTTAGATGAATAGCTTTGTGTTGTGTAAGGATTTGTTTCTGGATATGATCTTGAATCTCAGTGTGATCTTAGTGATTGATATCTTATTTGTATTGTATCCACAATTGCAACTCTGGCTCAATGGTAGAGGTAGTAACAACTGTAATTTTTTTTTTTTAATTTTTTCTAAAATGGTGTTAAAGAAGATTCAAGTTGTTTTCCCATATAACCTAAAGACTAAGGTTTACCAGCTAAATTGTATTGTGCGGCAATTTATTGCAAATCTTATAATGTTGACAGTAATTTCATCTTCAAGCTTCAGCTATGTCAAAGCAAGAGAGAAATTGACTGATAGGCCTCGTGAAAACCGTTGCCTGCTGAAACATTATTGTTAGGATGACAGTCCATAGTCTTATTAGGAAGTCTTTTGGTACCAGACTTGTAATTATAGTTTAGAATTCCTATGTTTATGCCTAATTTTTCTGCATGTATCAAATACATGCATCATCCAGATTTAGCTTATTATGTTTTGCTAGACACCCGTGATGTTTTATGCTCTGGCACTGCTTTTTCTACTTGCAGAATACTGTATTTACTTGCCATATAAGTGCTGGCGAGCACACACGTGTTTATGTACATATGTATTCTAGGTTTTATTAAGACTCTAGATTCTTTCATATGAAGAAAGTTGCTAGCCTAATTGCATTCTATGCTTGCTGTCTGCTATCCTGACTGGAGCCAGTGAACACTATTGGCTGCTCGCACAACTTGTTTAACGGGTATATCTGCTCTCCTGATCTGATATCAGTATTAGTGGAGTCTGTATAGAAGAAACTGAAAGCAAAATACAAGGAAAAGCAAGAAAAAACATACTGATAATCCCAGGCAATTCAGGAGGCCTGGTTCTCTCCTACCCTTCCCTTAGTCACATGTTTCTTACCCTCTCTCTCCTTTCTCTCTCCCTCGTATCCACACGGATCCTAACTGAATTCCTCCCTCCCTCCACTACTCTTCCATGCTGGCAGTTAGTTAGAAGTGGTCACAATGCTTCCCTTTTCCATTTGGGCCCCCTGATTCCCCACAGCCCATATTATTCTTTCTCACATATACTTTAGTGATAGGAGGTTTGCTAATAGATTCTAACTTTGTCTGCCTCCCTTGTTTTGAAAACTGTCATCTTGGAATTATTGAATTCGGTGAGTTTTTTGGTTTGTTCTTTTTGTATCCTTCTATTCCAAAGATTTTAAATTAGTACTTCTTTTGTGCATTCCTAGTTTACAAGGATTTCACCCTTGCAATGACTTACCTAAAAAACAGTGTAACTTACATGAAGGCAACAAAATTGTGTCATGTTGAAATTTAGGGTAAAGATGAAAAAGGAGTGGAAGAAGAAAATAGAACATGAATATGATGATATATGAGATGTGATACTGTGTTAATACAAAACACAAACCTAATAATCCTATTTATTCTAGTTTTGTTGGTCAAGTACTAGTGTAGTACAACTAGTTGAAGCCCATCCCAATAACACTCCTAAGTTCCTAACTTAACAAGACTTCTAAAACAATAACAATCTTAGTAATCTGACACTTCACATCGCATCCTAGATCTTCATCTTGTATTTTGTGCACATATAAAGTATAAAATGTTATATAGTTTTATTGCACATATTTTGGTGTAATAAAGCATATCTCAGTTGGATATGATTGGAAATTGAAGGCTTAAATTTAGTGATCAAATTGTTGCATGGCAGCTCCCAAGTCTAAATTCTTAAGTTGTCTGGTTGAATGCATTTTTTGGTAGAAACTAGAAACTATAGCCTTTTCAGTGCTGTTATATAGATCTATTTTCTGTCTTTAGAAGATATGGCTTTTATGATATTGACTTCTTTAGAGTCATTTACCTCAAGAATTATGTTATGACCATGTAATGACTGCTCTACTAGCTTGTATTACCAGCCTGCTCCCCCCCAACAAAAATCTTCCTCAACTTCATGTCTATTGCAATTGACATTTGTTCTTACATACATTTCTTTCCATTATCCAGATTATTACCCTATCATGTTGTGGCAGACTATGAAGCAGAAGAGGATGATAGGCTACTTGATTCTGACACCACTGGGCAGATGCTTTCTCGCTCCCAGCAATGGGATAATAATATTGCTGCTAAAGTTGTTGAGTTCACAGCAACATTTGAGAAGCAAGCACTTGCCTTTAACCTAATATCCCGCAAGCGAGCTATGGGGGAATTTCGGTCTGAGGAGAGATTGATGATTGAGCAGGCTCTTCTCCAAGAGGAAAAACGGGCTATGCTGGAATTAAGAGCAGCAATGGTTCAGGCAGAGCAGGCGCGAGCTGATTCACAGTCTCATGCTGAAATGATGATGGCTCGAGCTCCATTAAGAGGGAGCGCACTTGGGTCCCAAGGCAATGACATTGGTCATGATATGGGAGAGCAGGATCAGGGAGATAACCATGGTGAGATGATAAATGGATGGGGAAAAAACACACAGAGGGATGAGAAGGAGCCATCTGAAGATTTCTTGAATGATGAAGAAACTGAAAATGAGGAAACGGGCACACAGGATGGCTGGCGTGAAGCTGGCGAATTTGATCTGAATGCTAGGTGATCCTCAACAAAGTAGACCGAATAAAACTTTAATGACAAGTCTGAATTTCTTTAAGGGAAAAAGTTACATTTTAAAAAATTATTATCCTGGGCTGATATCTCGGGATTACTTTCTCAATTAGGATCCATTAACAAAGGTGGGGGGAAAATCATTGGACTAGTATTAGAGTGAGAATGGATGTATATGAAATTTATGCCTGTTAGTCTAGTGCCCATAGTTGGAGGCTTGGAGCTTTATTAGGTCCACGAGTGTTGTACTGATAAGCTGTCAAATTTTCAGACAAATGTATATTTAGATTTCTGGGAAAATGTTGTCATGGTTCAGGTGTCTGATTTTGCTGGACATCAAAATTGCTTTTAGATAGTGAGGAGTTCGCAGGGGTAAAATCTCTTGCTATATTGCTTTTGGTGGCAAATTATTTTCAAGCACAAATATTCTTGTTAGATATTTGTATATGCATTACAAAATGCAATTGATTGTAGAAGTCTAAGAAATTCAAGGAAGTAGTGTTATTAGCTCCATAGATACTTATGTTTTGCTTTTAAACAACACTGCTAATACAGAATTAGTTTATAGAATGTTCTTGATTTATATCAATGTTTATTAGTTTTTTTTTTTTTTTGCCACAAATAGTTGATTTGAGAAACCTTAAAGATCTCGAGGAATAAGTAACTCACACACACGAGGGAGGGGAATGGTGAAGGTAGGATTTGATTTTAGGTCTTATCATTCACCTACAAAGAACTTTACTAAGGTAACCGACATCTTCAATAATTACTAGTTTACTACTTTAGTATCTAGTTTTATGTATCATGCCTTGTTTGATGTCTATCTTTCTAGTTGTGTAGTTGCATTGTTTGCCTGCTAGGAAATTTATGACAGATGAAAAGCCGCAAGAATCATTACAATAATAATGAATAACAAACCTACTGGAATCCATCATATTCGGGGAAAACTGAGATAAGTAAAAGAAAAAAAGATATTACTCTACCTATACAGATAAATAGGCACTATAAAATTCTTGTCACAGTAAAATATCAACTACATAGAAAAGGTTATCAACAATAGCGTAAAAAATAAATATTAGAGACATCACAATTTTAACATAGAAAATTCTTAGTATAAAGGGAAAAATTATGGGACTAAGTCCAACAAAAAAAATACACTAATAAATCAATGAGTATGCAATTAGTCTTCCTAATAGTATTAGAAAACACCACAATCAACTGTACATCACCCAATAGGTGGAAATCAACCAAGGAACAATATAGAAACTTCACACAAATGGGTATCATAGCCCAGCCAAAAGAGAAGGTGAAATAATAATCAAGTCATACCAAAATGTAGTCCTCATCACTAGGAGCAACATACTAAAGTTTTATAAAAAATGGAAAATGTTTACTTATCTAATGTTGTGCATAAATAGGTTGAAAACTCAATTTCTCTCCTCCTCAAGTCGACACTGCTCTCCACTTTTCTAACTCTCTCTTGTTTCTTTTTTTTTCATCATCTTGCTCTTTCTTTTTCTCTCATTCTTATCTAGGAGTGTTCACGGGTTCAACCCTACTCGCGAACCCGACTAACTCGAACCGACTCGATATAATATATCCGGGTTGGTTCAGGTTATCGGGTCAGTTTGGGTCCAACTCGATTAATCCGACTTCTAATTAGTTCGGGTGACGGGTTGAGTAATCTAACCCGATGACTCGACCCGATGACCCAACTACCCGAGTAAAACGACGTCATTTTTGGTATTTCTTATTAGGAATGTTCATGGGTCCAATCCGACCCATGAACCCGACCAACCCGACCCGACCCGACCCGACCCGAACCACTCATTTCATTCCCAATTCCAATCTTTCTTTTCAAATCCCTGACCCGATTACCCGACACGAACCAACCCGATTGCCATCGGGTTGGTTCGGGTCGGGTTACCCAATTTTTTTTACATAAAACCAACCTGACCCTACCCGACCCGACCCGACCTGACCTGACTTTAATTAATTGGTTCAGACATTTTTTTCCCTAAACTCGATCCAACCCGACCCGTGAACACCCCTATTCTTATCTATGCGTACAAACCTTTCAAAAGGCTTTTCCTCTCTTATGTAGCTTTTAAGTGGTGGGTCCCACTTGGGGAGGGAACCCACCCAACTAATTTCCCCCTTCTCAACTCAAGTGGGGAGCTGCTGCTCAACCAAGTCCGCTTTCTTTTTATAGGAAATCAACTTTGTCATAGGCAAGGTCTTACTCATCATGTTCAAACTATTTTCATCGGTATGGATCTTATCAACTCAAAATAACTTTATCTCTAGTACTTATCGTACCTAATGATAATGCACCTCTATGTGCTTTGAACTGGAATGAAAGGTTGGGTTCTTCCTGAGATGAATGACACTCTAATTATCACAAAATAACACAAACTTCTATTGCTTGAGGCCCAATTGTAGGAATTTTTGCATCCACAAAAGTTCTTTAGAAGTTTTAGGAATAGTAATATACTCAGCCTCAGTGGTAAACAAAACAACACATTTCTATAATTTAAATTGTCAAGACATTGTTCCCCTGCAAAAGTCATCATTACCCAGAAGTAGATTTCCTAGAATCAACATCATCAACCATGTCTGCATTTGTATAACCATCTAACATAGGTTGACCACTCCCAAAATATAAACAGAGTTTGGAAGTACCTCTAAGATTCTTGAGGATCCACTTTATTGCTTCCAATATTCTTTACCAAGATTAAAGAGAAAATGACTAACAATGCCAACAACATGAGCAATATTTGGCCTTGTGCATAAAGAAACCTTCTTCATCTCTTGTTTATCTTTCTCACTTGTAGGGCATTGTTGGGAACCCAACTTGAAATGACTTACAAATGGAGTACTAACGGGTTTGGAATTACTCATGTTGAACCTTTCTAACAACTTCTCAATGTGCCTTGCTGAGATAACCACAATTTATCATTCTTCCTGTCATGAGTAATTCTTATGCCAAGGATTTGTTTTGTAGAACCCAAGTCCTTCGTGGCAAAGGACTTGCTCAAGTCCTTCTTTAGATTTTCAATCTTCTTAGTGTCATGACCAATAATAAACATGTCATCCACATATAGCAAGAGTACAATAAATTCACCATCAAAGAATTTCTTAACAAACACATAGTGATTAGAAGTAGTTTTGCTATACCTATGATCCTCCAGGAAAGAATCAAATTTCTTGTACTATTGTCTTGGTGCGTGCTTGAGTCCATACAAGTTTTCTTCAATTTGCACACAAGCTACTCCTTTCCTTTGACCTTGAAGCTGTTAAGGTCCGTAAGTGCATAAGTCAAACAAGTAATAAAAGTGTGAGAATGAGTATCGTGTCCTAAAGGATTAAAAACAATATTGATGTTAGTGACCAATCAATCACCACAGTTCTTATTCAATCAATTGAATTTCAAGTATCAAAGATAATAAAAACAAAAATTTAAAAGCACAATTTATAACAACACTAAAACGAAATTCACAAGAGAAAGGTATCAAGGATGAAGGCCTAGGGGGTTCATATTCACTTCCTACTTCAATCGGTATTTGCAAAGTCAACAAGCATCTACCAATGGGTAGATTTTGTTAGCTGAAATATGATTATAGATAATTACCTATGTCTTGGTCAATTACCCATATGAATCTTACTTACTTCACTATGTGTCCATGTGAATTAGCATAAGAGTCACTCGTTGAGACCAAGTTTCAAACACTTTCTATGCATGGCCAATGGGTATGTGTTCATCTCATTGTCTAATCAACACACCCAAACCAATTAAGTGTAGTTGAACATACATCAATCATACCATATTGATGTTCTCAAATCCCTATGTCTAGTTCATTTGAAAACACTAAGATCATGCAAGTAGAGGCCAATCAAGAGCAAACATTAAGCATGGGTATGAAAGAACAAAACTAATTTCATTAATGAAAAATCAAGAAAATTACAAAATATTTTCATCCATAGTAAAATCCTAAGAAACCCCTAGATTAAAAATTTAGTTGCTTATATTAGAAGTGTGATTGAAACACAAGGAAGAATAAAATTTATCAAGATATAAATCAAGAGGAAAAAAGGGGAAGAATGAACAAAATGTGGAGTGTAACACCCTCCTAGGGTATCACATGTCTGACTCCCGACTCATAATCAAAAAGAAGTTCGCACAAGGTTTGAGTTATAAAAAGATGGTTTTTAAAATTTCTTCTTATTACAGAAACATAAACTTACTGAAATCCATAAGTAATACTGAAAATATATTTAATATACAATATTGACACCAATTAATGTTTAACAATTTAAAGAGAAATATAAAACTAACAGAAAACTCTCTCTTTTTAACAGTAGCAAACCTTATGACGGGTCCTACTTAATAGCACGGTATAACACTAACGAGAAAACTTAACATACTTATTCCTTTTTGTATCCATCTTGATGCATCAGATATCTGCTCCTTGTTAACACTGCACACCAACGAGTCCTAAATGACCACTCCTCCATGTTGTCACCAAAACTCAGAATATCTACCACTCGTTATGTCTAAGACAACACGTTCCTTCTACTGTATAGTTTTAACAATACAGACATAGCAAAACAACATAGCAAAGAGGTGAGATCACCTACACCAATACCAACATGGCAGCACAGAGATAATACAAATAGCAATATCATACAGGGATATCATACCAGACTTTCAATAATATATTCAATATTAATCAACT
Organism: Ormosia emarginata; assembly: GCA_029884605.1. NCBI lineage: Eukaryota > Viridiplantae > Streptophyta > Magnoliopsida > Fabales > Fabaceae > Ormosia > Ormosia emarginata. Next base: position 49,535,480 of record JAQQTP010000077.1, on the reverse strand, counting down.
ATCATCATCCAATCATATATCAATTCAATTATCGTAAACAACAATTATGATAATGCCTTCAACATTGTCTAATTTTCATCATCATCATCTAAGTATTCAAAACAATTGTCATAGCCAATATTCTTCAATTAATATATGTGTTCACTACGCAACAATGAAGATGTATTTTGATGATGACAAACTATCATTGAGAAAAGCATCAGTACAGAAATAATTGGAATTCACAAGGTAAGAGACTTACATTCCTCTTTACACGAAGAGGTATTGATATCAGAGATGTGTGTGCGCAGCTCCCCCTTAATGTTGAAATCCAATATTAGTTATTTTAACCTGTCTTTTCTCATAGTTATATTTTTCTCCCCCTTTGGCATAATCAAAAAGATATAACAGATATGAAATGCATAAAAGGAAGCAAAAAGCATAAAGAGAAACTGATGTTATTAAGAATGTTGCCAATATACATAACATAATAAAAGGATAAACAGCCAATACAAGAAACATCCAAACAAGAACAAAGCCTAGAAATAGGCATCTGGCGGAGGAGGAGGAGGAGGGGAATCAGAACCCCATGAAAATAGCAAGGCAGCTTGCTCATGCTCAACACCATCAAGTCTGTCAAATAGGACAGAGAAGGTGTGCTCCAGATAAGCTCGGTTATCCTCCATAAAAGCACGATTGGCCTGTAAGGTGGCCATGACTTGATCCAAGGTAACTGAACCAGCAGCAGGAGCATGGGCAGCAGCAGCAGAGGCAGCAGGGGCTACGGGGGCAGGAACAGGGGGCTACGGGACAAAGAAGAACGGGGACGAGCGGGATCAGCGGGGTCATCCTCATCATCGTCAACTTCAACTGGGAATACCCAGCCTTCATTAGTCTTTATCATCTTCATTCTGTTCAGCGTATAGGCACCAAACACATTATGATGGGTCAGCGGAGTTTTGCGCTCGGTCTCCACAATCTGAGGATACTTGCCTAAGAAGGCAGTGATGATCACACCGTAAGGTAACTCTGATCGATCTTTTCCTTTAGTTCGTATCATGTGCTTCATGATGAAGACGGGCCAGTTTATCTGGTATCCTTTCTTCAGGATCCATAGCATAAACACATTATCTTCACTCAGATAGGCGTAGTTCCCACGTCTATGAGTGAGGATGTGGGCATAAGCATAATGTAAGAGCCTGTCCTAGCTCTTCATCATGCCCCCTTTGACTCCCTTTTGAGTCAGAGGTAATGCCAACCCAGGTCTAAGCACATCTTCAATGGCTCGAATTTTGTCAAACCGTTGGACAAGCTCTTCACTGTCTTCGTTGTTACGGCCAACAGATTCTAATCCAAAGAAGTGAACCCAGTCCTGAAGAGTGATCACAATGTGCTGATCACTAACATTAGAATGGAGTTCCAGACCCTCAATCCGCAGGTTGCAGTAGAACATCTTTACAAGATCAAGATAGAGGACCGCCTTATAAGAGCAAAAACGAAGCACGCCCTAGAGGTTCAGCTGGTGTAGGAAGTCAAATCCTCCTTCTTTTTTGAAGAACTCCAAATCAAGATACTTTGTTTGCACAAGGTTCCGATCCCGGAAGAGAGAAATGAACCGTCCAAGGGTTGCGTGGTTGGAGAAGAGTCTTCTTAGATCCATCGGGTTGTTGCATGGCGCAGTTTTTGTGCGAGCACGCTTGGAGGAGGATGCCATTGATGGAGATTTAAAGGTAAGAGAGTGGGAAAAATAGAACGGTTGGGTGGATGGAGGTATTCGAATAGGAAGGAGGGAAAGAAGGAGTGAGTGGGGAGGCCAAGAGCTTAGAGAAGGAATGAGTGAGGAAACAGGTTAACGACAGGGGGGTTTATATAAATCTGACCCAAGGTATTCGAATGCCTCAATTGGTATTCGAATGCCTCAATTGGTATTCGAATACAGCTATTTGGAAACGCAAAAGACAGGGCCAACTAAAAAGGGTATTCGAATACCTCTTTTAAACAGGTATATTTTGAAATCAGGGTATTCAAATACCATATAGGGGTATTCTAATACCTCTGTTTTTGAAAAAACAGAAGGTATGAATTATGAATCAGGTTATTCGAATACCATAGAGGGGTATTCGAATACCTCAGTTAAAAACAGTTTGAAAAACCTTTCTAAATTGCTTCGAAATGCTTATTTTCAGTTTCTAAAAGCTTTGATCTTTCAAAAGCTATTTTAAAACTTCAGTTTAATTTAAGGAGCAGATTATTTTAGATCTTTTAAGATTAACCATTGAGATATCTAATTGACAGCTCCATACATGATAGATCCTAAGTTCTCTTACCTTGTGAATTCCAATTATTTCTGTACTGATGCTTTTCTCAATGATAGTTTGTCATCATCAAAAAGGGGAAGAATGTGTTCACTACGCAATAATGAAGATGTATTTTGATGATAACAAACATGAGAATGATGAGAAGATCAAGTCCAAGTGTTTCAAGATTAGTTTTAGGACTTAGGATCTATCATGTATGGAGCTGTCAATTAGATATCTCAATGGTTAATCTTAAAAGATCTAAAATAATCTGCTCCTTAAATTAAACTGAAGTTTTAAAATAGCTTTTGAAAGATCAAAGCTTTTAGAAACTTAAAAGTGCCCCAGTAGCACCGCCCTCCGAGCTTTGGTGGTCTATGCCCGCTACACCACCATCCTCTTCAATAGATTTCACATTGAGGGTAGCAATGAGAAGGACCCCGACAACAACTCGATTAGCCTCTTGAGCTTCCTATGATGATACCAGGTGGCCGTTAAGGATCACCTTCTCAAAGTTCAATTTGTCCAAGGCCAGAGTGACCCTGGGATTGAAGAACTAGACTTAGGTGATTGCATTTCGGAATTGCTCATTGTTGATGTTCGTACAGATCTTCATTAGTTGCGTACTATCCTCTTGCAACTGCACCACTTCGGTCCGGAGATCCTTATTCTCAGCGGTGGAGGTCGGCAACGGCCTTCCCAGCCTCTTTAGAGTAGACCTTCTCCCTCCTAAGCTCAGCCTCGGAGTCCTCCAATTTCTTCTTCAACTATTAATTTTTGCTTTGGCATCTTTCAGGGCCTTCTGGGCCTCCTCTTTAGCCTTGAAGGTCAAGTCAAGCTTTCAGATCCCCTTCTCCTCAACCACCCTCACCTTCTCGGTTGCTTCCTTTTCAAACTGTTCCAAACTCCTTTGAAGGAAGTGGGTTTCAGCAACGATCTCGAGTCTGTAAATCTGGAACCTTGACAAAATCTCTGACATACTCCTCTTAGAGATATGGGATACAACCTCATCATCCAACAGCTGGAAGTCCACAAAAAATTCAGGCACTAGATCTTTCCTATACAAGGTAATCGGACCCTGCTCATCAGCCGCCTCCCTAGCCACCCTCTTTCTACGGTCCTCCGCCTTACTACTTTCACTAGTTTTCCTCTTCCGCCTTTGAAGGGTTTAGACAAGAGACCTCTGTTGATCTGGAACCACCTTGGTAATCGGGTCCTGGACAGTAGAGGCCAGAGCAATGAGTGTTGGAGCATTAGAAGGTCTGACACCCCATTTCCTCGTCCTAGATAGTGGAGGCTGGAGCAACAAGTGTTGGAGTGTTAGAGGGTCCGGCACCCATTTGCCTCGCCTTCATGGCCTGGAGGGCAAAAAGAGTTATTTTGGATGTCATGCTTTCTGCAAAACAGACAAAGCACAAGTTAGAAACAGTAGGAAGGTTATTCAAAGAAAACACTATAAGCAAAAAGTAAAGATGGACTACGGCCTAAGCTCTACTTAGCATGGCCCCAAGGGTTTCATCATCAGTGGTATCTAGAACATCCTTACAAGAAATGAGCTGGACTTTCTCTGCCTACATATTGATGAATTTAACATAGTCAACATCCTCCCGACTGAGTTTGGACCACACCACCTCAATTATTTCAATTGGAGTGTCTCATACCTGGGTGATCCAGTATAGATCGAACACCAGAGTCCCATTGGTCTCCTCAAAGAATGGGTTGACTCTGGTTGCCGACATAAGCTTAAAGAACTTGTTCTTGAAGTTCTTGAAGCTTTCTTGGAAGACTTCGAAGACTTTTCGTCCACCTATAGCCTAGAGTATGAGCCAATTTTTCTTTGTTGCTCTCTCCCCTCAGGGGGACCACCGAGTGAAGAAGTAAAAGAATGCTTTCACTGAGTACCGTAGTCTGACCACCTGGCATAATCTCTCGAAAGCAAGAATGAAGCCCCAACTATTGGGATGGAGTTGGGACGATGCCACATTCAAATGGCGAAGGACTCCAATATGAAAGTTGGTGAAAGGCAGCCAGAGCCCCAGTCGGTAGAAGAGATCTTATACAAAAACATGAAGTGTTCACCCTCTGTTTGGGCTGAACACTCTCTCTCACCCTCTCCTGGAGCTAGGATCTGGTAATCATGGTCCTGATTGTGACCCTCTATCAGTTCCAAGTAGCTCGTGAGATTTTCAGTGTCCTCCGTAGTCCAGAATACGAATATGTTGCCTCAAACATCATCTCCAACCTAAGGGTACATGTTCTTATTGGGGGCAAATATCATGGGCCTCTCCGCAGGCGGTCTCCTAGGCCCTGCCATTCGTCTCCTAGCCATGGAATCCTTAGAAACACCCATAGAGGCTGACAAGGTGATGTCAAAATTAGAGCAATATCTTAAATCCCCTAGATTCATATGTTGGGGAGGGTGGACTACAAAGAGAAAGCCTATTACACAATTACATCCGCCTCTGCTATCTATACCCATTCAAGTGCACCTATCACAGACATCGGCCTCTGCGTCCTCAAAGGTCTAAGCTTGAGTTGGGCACCCTTGCTGCTCACGACATGGCAGAGAGGGTACAACAAAGCGCAACACCACCAAGTGGGCTAAGAACTGTTAGTGTCCCTACTCATTTCACTAAAAACAAGTAGGGATACCCCAAGACAGAAAAAGACAGGTTTTCTCCCTTGGGATGACATTAAGGATAATAAAAATGAAGGGCAAGAGGACACATACCTTGAAGAAATGAAAAGAATTGGCGACTGGAGATTGGTTAATCGTTGAAAATCACTTGAAAACACCGCTTCTCCGTCGTGCACAGTCCTCAGAAATCGTCTCAGGTCACCGAAAATTTGAGAAAGATAACAAAAGTATGAAGGAGGCGCCCTTAGCTCCTATTTATAGAGACAAGGCTAAGGGACAATTCTGTCCTAGCACTTCGAATTTCAAAAATCCTCATCATGGCGCTTAGAAATGTGCGGAACCCTAACGACGGCCCCTAATTAGAATGCAACATGTGGACAATCACAGCTGTCAAGCCAGATAAAGCGATGCTTGCTTAGAAAGCTGAACATCACACAAGCCTCACAGTTTTGAGTATGGATTTGTTCTATGGAACATGGCAACAATCCTAGTTTATACTACGAACCCCAGCTATACACCAGAATATCCACCTCTAATCACTTGACACCACGGTGCGTCTATAAATGTCAAGTGATTTAGTCTTGTTAATGCCTCAAAATCAAAGCTCTTGATCCATTGGGGGCATTACGGTGGACCTCAGCCTCATGTGAGGCATGGATCCCATGACCCGGGGGCATTAAGATTTACCTTGATACTTACTATGTTAGCTAAGCACCAAACTGAGGGCAACATGACGAGGTTAAGCATATTTTTACTTGACGACCAAACAAGGGAATCCACTTGACCACCCTATAGGGTCAAGCAGTGTATTCAAGGGTTTTCACCCGTACCCTTATGATCTGACCTTAACCCATAAATCGACCAAGTTTATAGAGGTTAAGAGCAACCGATCGTAGCTCGGGATCGTGGAATCCACACCAAGAGGCTTCCGTGTACCTTTCCCACAAATTCAACCACCAATTATTCCAAAATGAATCTAACCACCGAGATCGAGAATTGGACTGATTCCGGTCAGGAAAAATGAGTGTTCATCAATTTGGAATAAAGCTACCGAGGTTGAGCGTTGGACTCATCTCGGTGAGGGGAGCAGATAATGAAAGTGCATTCAAAAAAGAAAAATTTTTACTATTCATATTTCATACATCATCAACTTTACAAGAAGGACCTATAAGCTACGCTTATCCAAGAGTGGCTACTTGAAGGAAGCCAATAAGGTAGCATGCAAAGATGATGATGATGATCAAGCACTGACCACGGTCACCTCAACGGTTCCTCAAGATGCGAGCACATCTCCTCCCTCTTGAGAAACATGAGCAGAAGGCTTCACAATCCCATATCTCCAAAACACCCCTGCGCACCCAAGGCATAGCAGGAACCTTTGGTAACAGTCAGGAGGGCGGAATAGGGAGAACGATGAAACCCCTCCATGCCTCACAAGAACTAGGACAAAAGCCATGAGCCTACCAATGAGCAAGATTTTGTCTTGCTATTACGTATGTTTGGAAAGAAAGGCTTCTGCTGCTCGGAGACGTGTCGACCAAGCCATACAGAATAGTTACTTGGTCATCATCGTGCCATTACTCCTAAAGAGAAAGGCCTCCACTAGAAAAGGGATAAAGGGAACACCTTTAAGAAGTTAGGAAATAAATGAAAGATGGTTTTAGAAAGAGACATGGTTCTCAACACACTTACAAGAAAAGAACAAGTGACAACCCCACAGCAAGCATTCCCTATTTATAAAGGGAGTTATGTGCTCTATTTGGCTTCCAAAAAGGCAAATTAACCGCACATTCGAAGTCATGTTTAATTGTTCCTCCCCTGTAATTAGTCACATAGGCAGCAGACAGTTGGGAAATAGAGCAGAAAATTGCTATCTTCATTAAAGCAGTTTTAATTCCTAATAAATTCAAAGCAGCGGTTCCCAAGCAAGCACAGATTGCTACAAGCTGTAGAGTAAAGGCTGCTAAAAGGACATCAAGTCCCTAAGAGTAATAAAGTCCTTACCCCCTTAAGAAACATGGCAGACCACGTGAATTACACTTGGGGAAACCTTCTATATATCCCGAATAACGGTATGATGACTTAAGCATAGTGATCCATCTCGGATCCTGACCTTACTCATTAACCCCATAGGTATACTATGACACATCATGGACCTCGGCCCTTTGGAAAAAATATCGCGAGATCCAACGTTAACATTATGACTAGGATCCCTTTGTCCATTGTGCGTCATGTGCTCCTATCAAACTCGAATACCTTGACACTTAGTTGTCTCATCTAAGCGCCAAGCTAGGAGCAACTGTTCTGGATTGTGATCTAGGACCCTAGTCCCATGGATCAACCCGACATGCATCCATCCGGAGTCCGCAATTGACACCCTAGTGGGAATTCACTTGTGGAACACTATTAAGATCCCAGCACAACAGATGTCGGATCACGACATTGGGTAGCAACAGTATTATTGTGAGATTTACGCAGTGGATGAATCTCATGATTATCAGTAACTGTCAATCACGATCTTGCCTAATAATAGCACTCATAACTACCTTTGGTTGCTCATAACTACAATATCAACATTCTAATTTTATAGGGATCCTCTCCAACAATCAATAGAACGTGTTTCCCTATTCACCATCTATAAATATCAAGCTTAATCACCTTCAACAAGTAACTATTGCTCTTTTTCTTAAATCCTACTTGTGCACAACCTGACTTGAGCTTTGAAGTACCTTGGCAGGTACCAACCACCCCCGTTTCAACATGCTCCACCTTCAATGTCTTGTTTAATCTCTGAGTTCATCTCCTTGCATATGATAATTAAACAATTAACATATGAAAATTATAATCAAACAACCAGAATTAACAAAGAGAAGAAGAAGAGAAACTTGATTAATAGATGAATGAAAACAATTAAAGTAGAATCTCAAGATTAAGCATCAAGAATTGTTCAATCTCTTGAATTGATTTAAAGGCCCTACCCCTCCATGAGAAGGGGAGAACTCAGAAAAATAAAAGAAGGGAAAACGAAAATCTAGAGAGAAGGAAGAGGAAGAAAGTTTTAGAGAGAAAGTGGAAAGTGACAAAATAAGAGGTGTCTCGATTTCTCACTTCTAACCCCCTAAACTATTCCTTATTTTAGATTCACATAATTAAAAACTCATTAATTACAAAGTCAGGTCTATTATGAGCAATTGGGCTCAAACCCTATGCAATTTAAAGGTCTACAACTCAAGTTATAGACAAAACAACATCAATGGGTCTCCGAACTTGTATTCTGACTTCCAAACCCAATTAAGTCCACTAGACATCTGATTGAGACTTCAAGCTCTTCATCAAAGTTGTAGAATTTTCTCTTAATTTTCTTACAAGGTAAAATGCATGATTTTCAAATATCTAAAACTCAAGTTATGGTCGAAATACAGAAACAGTGTCAAAACTCATTAATGCTGAAAAAGTTTAATTAGGTCTAATTTGAGCTCAAACTCACAAAATATGACCAAGGTCAATCAATTAAGAACATAAAAAATGTAAATGACTAAACATGATAATTTATTAATGTATAAAATATGTGATTATCATAGAACAAATACCAACAAATGAAAACTTTAAAATATATAAAAAAGATTAAATTAATAAATTGAAGAACATCACTAAGTGTCTAACACTATGAGAGCAAAGATTAGATATGTAATGTCTAAAAACAAGGGAAATATATGTAATTTTACCATATACAATACAAAGTATGTATTTATTTTTTATTCAAGATCGGTTCTATTTGGACCTAAGAGGAAATGGGAAACGGAGATACCGGGGATCGAATTCCCACCACATTACCACGCCACAGCCCTTGGTAAAAATAAGGGAGATATTGGTTGAGTTATGTTCCACATGTTGAAAGTATATATTTTTGGGGAAAAAAAAAAGCTACACTAAATGAGTTTATTCTCCAAATATTATTTGTAGAATAATATTTTCCAAAACCGATCTGCAATATTTGCCATTTCAAATACCCAGCCTGCTGCTTCATTCATCACTTACGTCGCACATACTCAGAACATATTACCAAACTATCAAAGCTAAACTTATGACAATCAGAAAATAAAGAATGAGGCAGACATGCCTCCTCCAAAATTTGCAACCTTGAAGAGGGTAAATGCAAAGAAGGAAAGGATTCACAAACTGACAGTTCCTACAAAATATTAGGCAGCTGAGAATCCAATCTCTGCTGCAACTCCCTGATCTTGAGAGAGAGTTCTGTCTTTTGCTCCTTGTAGCTCTGAAGCAAGTATTCTTTCCCTTCTATAACCTCTTTCAACTCTCCTACTTGCCTTCTCAGCATCTTAATTCTGTCCTCATCATCCGTTATTTTTTCAGAGGGCTCCAGCTCCAAATTAATCTCCCCATTTACATGACCATTTCTAGTCTCAGCAGGCCAAACTATGACAGTGGAAGATTTGTCGTGGGGAACATGTCTGACACAGTGATCTGCAATTGCTTTCCGCAGCCTCTGGATCTCTCTCTCTGAGTCAAATAAGTCCCTGTTTGCAGCATCAAGCTGCAATTGCAAATGAGAAGAAAGTCCCAGCTGAACATTGAGAGAATTTTGCAATTCAGCTATTTGATCTTGCATCTCTAGTATCATATCATCTCTTCTCTTCAATTGTTGCCGCAGCTTCTGTATGACTTCCCGCTTACTAAAAATATCGGAACCAGATTCTGACACCCGTGGTGAATCTGAGCAATTTGAATGGTGGAAAGGCCTTGAAGACAATTCAAGACGATCAGGAGATGATGCCCAGGTAACACCACTTTCCTTGCTAAATTCAACAGTAGGAACAGTCACCAAAGGGAGGACCCCATCAGATTCACTCAGCATCTGGCCATTTGGTGAGCGTTTTATCTCCACTGTACCTCCAGTTCCTGTCCAAAACATCATCACATGCACAGAAAATTCCAAGTCAGATTAGAAGCAACACCTAACAGTTCAACAGGTTTTATACATTTAGGGCTGGAAGCTGACTAATAAGAAAGGACCATAAATAAACAGATGTTGGGTGAATTATATTACCTCAAGTCTACGAGGACAAATTTTATTACCTCAAGTCTACTAGGAATCAAATTCACAAATTATAATCACCAACACATTTGTGTTCAAAATAAAACATAATCACCAATGACTCGTGAATATGCCCAGATGAATTATATTAATCCCACCCTATCTTATGAGTGCAGATAAATAAGTGACATTTGCACACCACTTTCTACACCTTGAAAATTATTAGCACTCTTTCAAGTTAACAATGATATTGAAGATGCGAACAAAAACTTAAGAGAGAAGAGTAAAGAGGTGTCTGACATGCTACTGCTACATAACTCATTGTGGACATGGTTGAGTGGAATAGGACTCTAAAGTAATAGAACTCTATAGAACCAGTAGACTAAAATAGGAAAAGCAAAAAGGGAAAGAACCTTAAGAAAGACAGAGTAGAGAAATGAGGGAGGGAGAAAGCACTGACAAACCGTGCAAATCTTATCAAATGACAAAAGTCACAGTGTACAAGAAAACCTTTTATAGGCATCCAACGTAATTCAAATTTCAAAACAAATATTCTCAATAGAAAAAAGAAAAGTTTTAGATAAGGATAAAGAAAAAAAGTACCAGAAAGAGTCAACGAGAAATCATAATATAGCTGGTCATTAACTGTGAGGAACTACAAAAACATCATTAAAGCACAATTTAAACCTGAAATGCAACTGAAGAAGCCGTGTTTATCTTGTGTTAGGGAATATCCATTAGACTGCAAAAAGCAATCTGCAGATTTCCTTGTGTTGGAGAATTTTCCATTTCCTGAAGTTTTAAAAAATGGAGTTTTAATCCACAATAGATAAACAACTCATCTTGGTCATTCAAATTACAGAGCCATTTCTTTGTTCTTTTTTTTTTTTGTGGATAAAGAATAATTTATTAAAAGAGAAGACTAATACAGAACAGGAGGATTGGGAATTCTCCTGATAGCACAGAAGGACCTTTCTGAATATTAGTTGTATTCTGCTTCTGCTTGGAGTCAAGTCCCTGCTTCAACTTGTAACCAAGGTGAATTGATAATGTACTTAACAAAGTACCAGCAGCAATAAGAAGCCAGTTAGGCCCTTCACCTTGAGAATTATTTGCCTTATGAACCCTGGAAACCCCATTGATTTGCAGTTTCATTTTAAGAGCTAAAAGAATGAAGTAAAATGTTCGGCCTTATCCAGGAAAATCCTACAGAAACAGTTATCAAAATTTCATTACTACTATATCTAAGACATTATAGATATACAAGCCTAACAAAATATAAAAACTGAACGTAAATGTTTACAATTCTTCAGCTTGGGAAAGAAAAAGGATCTCATTAGCTGAATTGCAGACAACCCAAACATAGTAAAAGCAAAACTGATAAGGAATGCCGTAAAACTGAGATGCTTTTGCTATGACAGGAAATCAAATTTGAAATCAATATAGAGAACTTAGATGCCAATTGCCAAAGCATTAGATGAAGAGGTTACCCTGGTTTTTTCTTCGATCAGGGTGTTTTTGATGTTGTGGGTTCAACACCTTTTCCTTGTCCTTAGGCATTCATATGTAACCAAACACCCACCCCCACCCCCCCAAAAAAAAAAGGATAGCATTTTTTTTTTTTTTGAATTAGGAATCAGGAATTATCCGATCTATTACATTTACTGAAAACTAAATATATAGCAGACAAATGGATAAAAAGCTCACCCTACATGCATCATTTAAAAACTCCATCGTCCCCAACTTGTTCACTTGTTCACAAGTTAGTAGGTGACCTTTAACAATAGGGTAATCAGTTTAATGAACATACTTTCAAGTTTCGAAGATTACATTATATATGCATTTTCAAGAGCTTCAAATACACACATAGAAATATCAGCCCTACAGTACATATAAGTATAAACTCTAAGGTAGAGCCTCAAGAACTGAAAATTTCAAAAACAACATGCTTAAGATGCTGCCTCTCAAGTAGCTTATGTTCTTATTAAAAGTAAAATAGATTCATGAATAGAAAACCAGATTAATAATGTATAAAGCAGTAGAAAACACAGAGCAATGAATTCAATGAATACAGGCTCATTAAAGATAATAGTTAAATATATGATCACTTTGTGTTCGGTGGAACCCTTTACTTTCAAGAGAAGGAGTGAGGGGTGAGACAAAAGACTTCAAATTCGTAAGGGATCATGCATCAATCCCAAATGCCTACATATAAAAAGCCATATATTTTGAGTTTTGACAAAAGCGAGGGCTGTTAATTAACTTTTTGGGCCATCTTATCTTCTATCAAACCCAAAATGATAAGCATGCTCTGGGACAATTCAAGTGACCGGAACATATTGCAGTGCCAACTCACTGGTAAAGCATGTAGCCATGGCCTATAATTATCCAGTTACCAGACATTTTTTCTTTCTAGGAGATGAAAAGAAAAAAATAATAATAATAAATCAGCCTATATTAGAGCTGATAATTGTTTTTTTTTTCTAGGGTATTTAGGGTTTTGAAAGGCTCTAAACTGTGAGAATATGACTGCTGAATAAAAAAAGTGTTAAAGGCCTATTAGTAATTTTGTTCTAGGGAAAACATTCCTAATGTAATAAGGACGCTGACAACTGGTAATATTTACCTTAATTAGCAAGGGCCATTACACAATAGTTGATAGTTATATTTAACAATTGGGAACTGTTCAAATAATAGTTGTATAATGGAGTATTGGTCACCTAATACTTGCTCCTCTCCAATAATGTGGAAATCTTCCTATTCCTACATTTCACTCCCCCACTTGGTCCCCGCAAATGCAATTCTTCTTCTGCTCAACCCATGAAGGTTTCAAGATTTCAACCCTTATTACCACCCCTTTATTTCTTCCCGTTTTCTAGTTACCCATCAATCAAATAAAAAATATTCCAAAATGAGTAAGGAAAGCAGAAGAAGAGGCAGAAAGAGAGTACCTGGTCTCTGACTAGGAGCACATGGTAGCGCCGACAATGAAAAGGAAGATAGATAGAGTGAAAAGTGAGAAACGACAAATGACATATGAGAAAAAAGCGGAGGAGCAACTCTCTATGTAACGATGGGCAGCGGCGGAACGAGAAGTTAGGAGCTGTGCCTAACCAACTGGACCAACACAAATAGACATTGCTCATTTGCGTTAACTTGGGAGACACTGATTAAGGCTAAGTTTTGGAAGGACAGCTAGAGATTGACGTAAAATTGAATGGAAAAATTTAACGAAAGTATATTTGGAAGATATTTTAAGAAAATAAGTAGAAAGATAAGAGAGGGTTAAAGAGTTTTTTTTTTATTTAAAGTTTTAAATTTTTGTCTTCTCAATTTGGAGATCAAAGGAATAATTTGAAAATTTTATTCTCTTTTTTTATTAAATTCATTAAAGTACTAAATAATAAAGTAGCAATGTTTACAATGCTCTTTAAAAACTTTTGAGCATTGAGGAGTTAATGATTTTGAAGATATTTAAATATATAGTTGAGAATAAAGAAAATGAATCATTTATGTTATTTTTTTATTAGTTTTGAATATTTATTAAAAATACTTTTACTATTTATTTTTTGACTCTTTATATTCTTTTCTTTTTAATTTTATCCTTTCAACTAACTATTTCTCTCTATCTTTACACTTTTTCCACCCCACCACACGTTACCATCGTTGCACAGCGCCACATTTGCCATCGACCCTCTCTCACCCCCTCTGCATTTGAAATGAACCATTTTTGTGTTAACTCAATTGCTTGAAGTTTAGATATGTGAACGGTCAGTGAAGAGTGGCTCGTCGAAAAAAAGTAATAGACAGCCAGTGCAAGTAACTGATCGAGCAAACGGGAAAGGCTAGAGTTGAGGCGGCGGCCAGTGAGGATGGTGGTATAGAGGAGGTTTTTGGGTGGTAGGACTTTCTATACAATTTGAAATTTGTTGGTTGTTTTATTATTATTTTTTGTCAATTTTTAACATTTTATCCATTGATTTGGGACAAGCATAAAGATAGTCATTGTCGTTGTCATTCTTTGTCTCTCTAAAAGGTAGAATAACACATTGCGTTTGTTGGTGAGCAATGACAAAACGTTAGGTTGGGGTTTGATAATAGATCTTGGAGTTGCAGGTCTCGTACTTTGAGTGTATTGTGATATTCAATTTTGAATAATAATGGGAGAAAATTTGAGGTCCAAATGAGGGTGTTGTGGTTGGTTTCTCGTGTTTGTGATTCTGACTATCGTTGTGGGTGCAATTGTTTATACCAAAGATGAAGAAGGAGAAGGAGAAAGAAATGAGAGAGAAATATGAGAAAAAAAGAAAAGAGAATGAAAATAAAATAATGTAAAATGAATGATAGACTTTTCATATAATTTTTATTTTTTTTAAGGATAAATCAATAAATTAATAATTTTAACATTGTAACTTGTTGAATAAGTTATAAGTGATCATTTTTAGTCATAGATATAAATTTTTTGTAAATCAATAGATAAAAAAAACATAGAACATCCATGCTCCAAACTCTTTTATGAGCATTTTAAACGTTTCCATATTCTCTTCTATTTTATTCCTTATGTTTTCACTTCATTTCATCTTCTTTAAAACTTACAAATATCGCCTAAAAGTATATAAGATATATTTATTTAATCATTTGTTTTTCATTTCCTAGTTTTAACACTTGAAACTCGATTTAATAATTGACTTGATCTGAGTTTTAGGCTAACGTGTTAATGACTCTCATTGGTGAAAAAATATAAATATTCAATATAAATAAATATTAAGTTTTATTAACATGTGTCTCTAAAACACATATTAAGGAATTAAAATAGTATTTATTACTAATCAAAGTTACTTTAAAAATGTATTAAATGTATTTTCAATTTTTAAGATATTAAATATTTGTACTTTTTATTTAATAATTTTTTTTTTAATTCTTTAACATTTACTCTTAAGACACATGTTAATAAAATACATAAATATTTATGAAAAAAATGAGATTTGAGTGATAAAATTTATAATTTATCCTTATTTTTTGTTAGATAAAGTGGGATTTTATACAACTAGTTAGATACTCTTGTAATGCACGGGTACATTATCTTTGGTGTTTATATATTTTTTCTTTAGGCTTATATTTTTCTTTTGAATTTATATTTCACGGATACATTATCTTACAGCATGAACAAAATTTAGATACAGTATAATTTAAATAATTATAAATAAGAAGCTCAAGCACAAAAAAAGGTGAGTAGATGTAAAAAGAGTGGCCCCCACTCAACCACCCTGCTTAAAACTTAGTACTTGAGTACGCATGCCCAAATTTTTGCTGAAAACAAATAGTGAGTTGAAGAAAGCAAAACTATAAATCAGTTGTCACAAAGGAAATTATATGAACCTAAAACTAGAGAAATTAAGGGAAAAAGAGGGAAAAAAAAAAAAGTAGCTTGAGTTGAGAAAAGGCAAGTATCGAATATGGACCTGAGTGAGAAAGAGAAGGTTGAGCAAAGAAAAACACACGGAGAGAGATTGCTTAAGTAGAGGTGAAAATAAATTAGATTATACGTGTTGCTTAAAATAGGTCTAAGTATATTTTGTAGAATATCATGTTAAGCTTAAATGTTATTTGTTATAAGTGTTTTTTTTTTAGTCTTAATATGATCTTTTGTGAAAACATTAAAGTTTAACTTAATTCGAAATTTTCATGTAACAAAATTATTATTTTTTGTATAAAATAAATACATTATACAAATATATAGTTAATAAATTATGTAAATATTATAAATTTTTAATTATATATATAAATAATAAATAAATAAATTAGACTAATAAGTTAGATAGGCTTTTTAAAAGCCCAAACCTCATCTTACATAATAAAATAAGTCTTTTCAAAAGTCTAAACATGTTTTGTTTATTAAATAAACTAGGCTTACATAGATTAAAAATAAGTTAAACTATAAGCCTTTTATAAACCACCTATCTTATTCCACTTCTATGATTAAGTAAACAAAGAAGGATATTTTGGTAAAAACGTTGATGGGAAAAATGAGATGGAAAGTTTTTTAAGTGAAAAAACATAGGTTTTATAAATTAAGTAGATTCCTAGCAACTAGCGCAAACAAAAAAAGAAAGGTAGATTCCTAGCAAGAATAAGAATCCTTGAAGGAAGAAAAAAAATATTAAAAAAAAAATCGACGGTTCAACCAATCCCTTAAGGAAGACTATATGAAATCCAAACAAATAGGAAGACTATATGCTATGTATTTTTAATTGATAGTATATTATCCAGTGGCCACAAATTAAAGAATTTACACAATCCAATGATAGAAAATTAGTACATCAAAAGATAATAAAAGATGGGACATTAATTTCATTTATACATAACTCAAAAGGCACATGTGAGAAAGAGCGGTATTAATGACATTTAACTGTACTTATACTTTTAAAGCTAAAAATAGACTGCTTAATGATGGAATGATCTAAGATGAAAAGTTGATAAATCCAATGGTCTTGAACTTTTCTCGCCAAAACCGAAAAATGGGTGCCAAGTCTATTAAATAGATATAGATATTTATTCAGATTCAAAGGCCCATCTTAAATATAAGCTTTGGGTCCTAAAATTAAAAATTAAAAAGCTTATTATATTAATTAAAGATAAATGAAAAGCTCACCTCAAGAAATTTATGAATTATCGGCGGGCATATATTTGTCAGTAATTCTTCAAAATTCGTTGAAAATTTTAAGTTTTAGCAAATTTTTGCTTTTCGAAAAAATTCTTGTTAGAAACAAATCTGTTAAAATTTTTCGCTAATTAATTATTGGTGGATTTGGTCGTCGAAAAAAAAAAATCGTCCCATATTAGATCATGACATTTTTTGGCAGAATATTTGCCAAAAAATGTGTTACCACAATTTTTTTTGGCAAAAAATCTGTCATAATCTACTAAAATCAATATATAAGTGACTTTGAACAGTTTAAGATTTGACTGCTCTACTCATCTTTTATCTTCTACTTATAGTAAAGATGATTATTCTAATAATAATATTTTTAAACAGTTGATATAATTTAATGTTTGCATACTGAAATCAGTTTCACCTCTTATGATGATGAGAACAAAGCTAGGTAACGAGATATAAAAAAAAGGAAGGAAAAAAGCATTACGGATTATATAATAATGAATTTACAAAATTTTATGAAGTATTTTTTTTGGCGAACAGAAGCTCTATAGTGGAGAAGCGAGAGAATAAGAAAGAAACCAAAAACAAACATTTTTTTTTATCAAGAATGATGACACCAATAAGACATTGTACCAAAGTATCATGTAGAGAAATATGCGGATAATATTATGTGCTCAACGTTATTAGAACTAAGATAGTTGAGTGGGTAACCCCAAGACAATTACCCTCATTGGTGGCATAAAAAACATATGATTGTCTGCAATTGTATAATAATTTTTAAAGAGTAATAAAAAAATTAATCTAAAAAGAATTTGGACGAGAGTAAAATCAAGATTTCGAGAGTGATGATGATGACAAGTGAAAGCATATATGTAACACCCTCCTAGAGGATGTCACATTTCTCGAAATCAATAATTAAAATATAAACCTTTACCCATATATATATATATTTCTTATTACATATAATACAATATGAACTCAAGGAAAGATTGTCCAAATTTAATGAATCAATCTAGAAATCAAGAGTGTTAGTATAAAAGAAGGTCATTTTTCTTTTGAGCTCTTGAATCGATCGTGCTAGTGTGTTAAAAAGATTTTTGTGTTGATTTCTCTCCTAATGAATTGAGATACCAATCTTCCTCATTACAATTTGACAAACACAAATTTTCTAAAAGTAATGTTCATTATGAAATATATAAATCATCATCATTGTCTTCAATGGTTAAATATACAAATTTTATTAATATTCTTATGTACGCTCTTCCAGACAATTCAGACAGCCAATGATAGCAAATTTTTACAAAAGTCAACTCATATATCTTTTCCAATCTAGAGATCTGGACCATACAACTTTTCTAATTCATAGAGGTCTCTAGATTGAAGAATGTATATGGATAAAATTGTACGATGTGGTTATCACCAAGCATAAGGAAAAGTGCATGAATGTTAAGAAAATTCAAGTATTTAACTATTGAAGATAATTATGACGACTAATGTATTTCATAAGGAACATTACTTAGAAAAAAAAATACTTCTTGAATAGTTGTTAGCTTTTTATCCTAATTCACTAGAAAAGATCCAATACGAAAATCTTTTAATATGAGCAGACCAATTTATTAAAGATCAAAAGAAATTTTACTTTTCTTGATATTGACATTATTAGTTCCTAAACTTATTCATTAAACATGGATAATCTTTCCTTGAGTTCTAATGGTATAACATTGAATAAGAAAAATACGTCTACTCCACTTGTCATCATAATCACTATCAAAACCTTAATCCCAACTTCAACCAAATATTCTTGAAATTATTTTTCGATTAGTTAACTACTCTCCAAAACTTGATAGATGAGTGCAAGGAGACACATTGGTTTTTTTTCATAATAAAACCATAAACTCATCATCTTGTGTTCTTTGGACACTTTTTACAAAATCTCAACATAATATTCATATCCAACCAATATCATAAACTCATTTTACACATACCATATAATAAAGCAATAGATACACTTGCAATAAACAAGAGAATAAACATACACACAAAATCAATCACAAATAAAAAGACATCAAGCAATCAAATGGATGAATCCTTATGGATTCTTCACCATAAACAAATTCCATTCTCCCACCACCTAACGAGATTAAATCTCCTCTTACCGATTTGACAAAATCTCCTTGAACTCCTCCTTAGAAATTTTGTGTAGCTTCAATCCTAATAAAAAAAATTAAACAAGTTTTAAAGTTATGAACTACGGATTTTAAAGATAAACCATGGATCAATCATTGGTTTAGAACATATCAAATTCCCAACAAGAAAGAAGAATTTTGTATAACATTTTCATTGTTGAAATCATTATTTATATCAATTTTGTCTGCTTTCAATTTCTATCTTATTCTCCAACTGCTCCACTATGCGACTTCTGTTCGTTAGAAAATTTACTTAAAAAAAATGCAAATTTAGTTTTTTAATCTGCAATGTTTTTCTTCTTCCATTTCTTATATCACCTTACCTAGTCTTCTCCTTATCATCATAACAAGTGACTCAAACTTTCTATCACATTTACCACCTGATAATCTTATCACTAGAGTTATCATCTTCATTATCAGTGGATGACAAAAGATAAATTACTTGAGTAATCAAATCTCGGATTGTTCAAAGCCACTTAATCTATCAATGCAAAATTAATATCATTTAACTTAAGGTTTAGAGTTTCCTAATTTAGTAGAACATTAGTTATTTTAATAATTTAAACGCAACAACATGTATTCAAATAAGTGTTCATAACAATAACATATATTACTATATTACGCGATTCATATCACCATAAGAGAATGTTATTACATATTCATCGTTCCTCTTAGAAAATTATCATTAAAGATAAGTATAATAAAGAAACCCTATCTTGTGTGCAATTAAATTAAAATCTTTATCTCTATTATTTTTATTATGTAATTTAAAGTTGAATGTAAAATTGTTTAAAATAGCTTTATTAGGTTTTTCTATGGTAATTTTGGAGAATTAAAGTCACATTTTGAGTTACAACTTAAAACTAAATTAAATGAAATTGATTCTAAATTTTAATAAGTACTCTCATTTGAATTTTTTAGTAGATTTTATATTATAAGAGTTTCTACTTTAACTCTTAATTTATTTGACATTTCCTATTCTAAGCCAATAGGCTTCTTGAAATTTATCATTATAACGAAATTATTAAATTATTATTAACTTAATTAATTATATATATAGTTCATATTTTTACTTTCTTTTGTATTATATTATATTATATTATATTATATTATATTATATTAATTTATTAAAATTAAATTAATATTAATATTAATTAATAAATAATAATTATTCTAATTTAATATATAAATTACTAAATTAATTAATTAATCTATCAACTTCTTCAATTAAAATTTTAATATTTCAATATTTAATATTATTATTTTATCACAGTTTTTTAATTTTTAAATTAGTATATTTGCATATAATATTATATTATTATTTTAATAAATTAGTATTAGTCTTATACAATGTAAAGTTATTAATCAAATCCTCGTAACAACATAATAAAGAATTATCCATCATACGAGCACACAAATACCAACAAATAACAATATACCGAAAAATATACATTCAAATATACATATTCAAAATATAAATATAATATACATACATACATACATACATACATACATACATACATACATACATACATACATACATACATATATACATGTGTGTGTGTGTGTCATTAACAAATATAACATTCAAAATAAAATATTTAAAAAAATACATACAAGTGTGAAGCCATGCACCCACCATGTCCCATGCACTATGTCCACCCACATTTACCACCTGATAATCTTATCACTAGAGTTATCATCGTATTATCAGGGCCATCAATCCTAATGGCACCAATGGTTGGAGCTCAAGCCCGCGTGGCCTTAAGGGGCAACAACAGGGCCTCATGATCGAAGTTCTATTCGTCTCTTTCTTAGTCACACTGGGCAAACCCAATGGTTGGGGTCGCATGGGACATCAATAGATGGCACCGATGGTCGGTGCTCAAAGCCTCGTGGCCTTCAGGGGCAACAACACTACATTTTGACCTTAAAACTAAATTAAATGAAATTGATTCTAAATTTTAATAAATACTCTTTATTTGGATTTTTTAGAAGATTTTATATTATAAGAGTTTCTTGCAATTGAAGTCCAAATTTATCATTATAACGAAATTATTAAATTATTATTAACTTAATTAATTATGGAGGATGCTAGAGAGGAGATGAGGATGGAGGCACCCATGGTCGTGATCTTGAACCCAGAGGATGGAGGTGGAGAGAAGGGAGAAGAGGTGGTTATGAGCATGTTTGGATAGTTAGTTAACAATCAACCAAAAAATTTTAAGTTTGCAATTTTGAATTATTATTTTATCGTGAAAAGATGTTTTTGCAAAAAAATTATTATTTTAATTTAGTATTAGTCTTAACAATGATTTTTAATCAAATCCTATAACAAATAATAAAGTATCCATTGAGTATACCGAAAAATATACATTCAAATTACACTTTATATTAAAATTAAATTGTTCCAACTCACTTTTACAAACAAAAGTTTCCAAACATAAAATTATTTAAAAAATTACAAGTGTGAAGCCATGCCATGTCCCAATGTCCACTCACTTTCAACTAAACTTAAGGTTTCAAGCAAACACACTTTCAACTAAACTTAAACCCAATTTACATCAATAGATGGCACCGATGGTCGGTGCTCAAAGCCTCGTGGCCTTCCAAACACACCACTATGATTGAAGTCCGGGTGGAGGATGCTTCAAGTATCAAACCGGGCATGAAGCGGCGTGGTCTGATGAAGAATCGCTGACATCAGAGAGGAGATGATGGAGGCACCCATGGTCGTGATCTTGAACCCAGAGGATGGAGGTGGAGAGAAGGGAGAAGAGGTGGTTATGATTAAGAGCTTGATCTCGACAGTGGAAGGGGAGAGAGAACAAAGAAGAGTGAGAGGAAGGAGGATAGAAAATAGTCATAGAAATGGAAGAGAAAGGAGCCCTGTATGACTTTTTTTAAAAAAATTATGGGGATAAATTTTTTCTTACGAGTTTTTTCGAATTTTCAACCACTAATTCACAAAAAATCTCGAAATACGTAACTGATTTGCTACTTGAGCAACCCCACATCTTATTTTTGGCAGAAAATCCACCGAAAATTGGCCGACGCACCTTTTTAGAAGTTTGAGGAATTTTTCGACAGAATAAATCTGTCAAACAATCTCTAGAAACAAAACTAATACATTTATCGGTGAATTATCTATCGAAAATGTAAAAAAAAAAAAAAGAACTTTGTGGTGGTTTATTTTTGTGATAGATTATTTTGCAGAAAATTTATTTTGTTTTATTTATTATTTTTTTCTTGATGAATGGTTTTTCGACAAATATTTCCACCAAGAATTACTAGGTTTACCAGTAGCGACGAATCTGCCAAAAATAGTTGTCGCTAAATGCTAATTTTTTTGTAGTGGTTAGGATTTTTGATTCTGAAGTCTGAACCATCTTCTTAGTCGCTGCAACCTCAAGGGTGTCAACAATCCCAAGATTACTGCCATTGAAGGACTCAGAGAAGGCTTTACCCGTTCAACTATCGCCTTTCACTTCTAGGGTCATCAACGACAAGTATAGGTCCTCCGTGTTAACTCTTAAGTCTTACCATGACTCCAAAACTCCCAATGTCTCAGGTTGTTATAGCCCCCTCCCCCGCCTATCTCTCTCTCTCTCTCTCTCAAGGCAACAAGTTAGCCACTGACAAGAGAATGGGGGTGACGGCACTGAGTGCAAGAGGTGGGTGGAGTTGTTGTTAGGTCTCTTAATTTCTTCTCTATTCTCTCTTGTTGTGTGAGACACAAATGGCCACTTTTTTTTTGTTTAATTTCATTAACCTGTTCGGTTCATAAAAACTAGATAATTCACTAAGTCAAACTGATTTTTATTGGTTTAATTACATTTCTTATCTAATTAGAGGCTTAGACTGGTTAGACGACCAGTTCACCTATTTATCGGTTAAACCGGCTAGTCTGAGCCAAGTTTTAAAACACACTAGTCCTTATATTTTTTATATGTGAGACTATTCTTCTTTAGGCATTGAGCAATATAGTTTGGCCTTCCTTACAAGTGGTCTTGCCATTTCAGTCAAACCTTTTTTGGGTATATGAGATATTTTTAATGATTACCTAAGTATATGAAAAATATTTAATGGTATATAAGGAGTGTTAGTACTTTTAAATGATGTAACATAAAATATAATTAATTTAATTGAATAGATAGTTTACTACATTATTTTTTGTTAGTGATAAATCAGTTTGGGTTAGGAGTAAGGAAGTAAAACCCTAAAAAAAAAAGACATTTCATATACCCAAAACCAGTGTTATTAAAATCGACTCAGACTGGATGGTTCGATCAGTGAACCAGTCACTTGGCCAATTTGAGCTATGGATTGGATCTGAGATGTCATTGAACTAGAGATTTTGGAGTGACTCGATGAACCGATTGAGTTTTGATGACCCAACAGAGTGTTTTCCAGTCACCACATCATTTGTTTGTGAACTAGGAAGATGTAGAGAACCCATTTCTCGTCGCCCCTCAATCCCACTATTTGCTCGTAGTCATCAGTCTCATTGCCGGCAAGCCATTGGGACCTTAGTTCTGGCGAAGAAGCTAATCAAGAAGCTCGATTTCACAAGAACTAGTTATTGCAATTCTTGTGGACCTCCACACGCACTACATCCTTCAATAAGGGTTAGGTAAGTTGTTGAAATAGTGTGACTATAACTCAATTAAAATGATTTATTGCTTGCTTGCTGTTTTGATGTTTGAAAAGCGTGGCTATTTCTCATTAATTTGAATTTCTTAGTTAAAATACAAGAGGAAGATGGAAAGGCAAAAGGGGAGGGAGAAGACTAAAGAAAACTAGGTTTTCTAAAGAGCATAGCTAACTCTTATTAACTAGGCTAAGTTTGTTTAGGCTAAAAAGTATTAGGCTTTGCTTTGGGTTGATTTCTATCTTGAATTTTAAAACCTTCATTTTTTTGTAATTTTTTATGTATATTAAATATTTATATATTTATTCTATTTTATGCGGTTCAATCGGTGGCCCACCGGTTGAACTAGTGGCTCATTAATCCAGTGTTTCAGCTGAGTCTATGACCAGTCCAAGTTTAATAACTATGCTCAAAACAAAGTAATATTGACTAGGAAAAAAATAAATACAATCAAATAAAAAATCTAAATATGCAAAAGAAAGAATAATCTAGTTATATTATATGGCTTTGTCTTTAATGCTCCCAAAAGGTTAAGGTGCATCAATGCTCCAAGCATTGAATATCATTGATAAATTACTTAAAAAATTGAATGACTAGAATGTCTGACCCAAAACTTGGTTAGAAGGTTATGATTGAATTTAAAAATTACAAACTTTATCCCATATTGCAACAAAGTATTTTGCAAACAAGTCCTCACATATACCTTTGATGTATTCCCATTTAATGAAAATGAGTGTTTTACCCATAAATCTCAGGGTGGAAATTGGGTGATTGTGTAGAAAAGGATGGCAATGTTAACGACAAAGGATATGTTTGAAGATGCCCTAACTAATATTCAAATTGTAGCTATAGTGGACATGTTCCTTGTTTCTTCTTAATGAAATTGGCTTAGTTTAAAAAATAAAAATAAATAAAGAATTGGCTTAGTTCTTATAGAAAACGACAGTGGTTATGTAATTAAATATCTAAAATCTAACAGATGAGACAAATTTATATCTGAAGAATTTAATGAATTTTTGAAACAAATAGAATTCGTCTCCCTCTAATATTTTGTAGATCACCACAACAAAATGGTGTAGTGGAGAAAAAAAATATAAAATTATCCTTAACATGGCAAGATGTATATTGAAGGGTAAAAATATGCCCAAGGAATTTTGGGTTCAAACTATTGCATGTGCAGTTTATTTGTCCAACCACTATCCAACAAAGAATGATAAAGATCAAATACCTCAAGAAGCATGAAGTGGAATGAAGCCTAGTGTTACTCATTTATGAGTCTTTGGAAGCATTGCATATGCTTATGTGTCCGATCAAGGAAGATTCAAGCTTGATGATTGAAGTGTCAAACATGTGTTTATTGGCTATGATGCAAGTTCAAAAGGCTACAAATTGTATAATCCAAGCAATGACAAGATTGTTATGAGCCGAGACGTCAAGTTTGATGAAGAAGATGCATGGAATTGGGAAGCAGAAAAAGTCACCAATGATTTCTTTCCATATTTTGAAGAATGAGACCAAGAAGCCTTGACACCAATTGACCAATCCACTCCACCACCTTCACTAACACTTTCAACTAATGAAGCCTTATCATCTTCCGAAGAGAGTTCGAGTGAAAGACCAAGAAAAATGAGAAGCACTCAAGATTTAAATGATGAAACCTATGAAGCATGGACACACCATTTATGAGGCGTGTCTGCGTGTTGCACACTTGTCCGTGTCAGACACATGAGGACACGCGTACGACACACGTGTCATGTGTGTCTAAATGTATCTAATTAAAGAGATTTTTTTTCAGCTTGGACACGTCTTGGACACTTCTCAGAGACGCTTAGACATGTCTAGGATACGACTTGAACACAACTCATTAATATTTTTAAAAAAATTCTTGACTAACCTCCAATTAGTAAGTCTGTAACCCACCCAAACCTAATCACATGACTGAATGTCCCAAGTCACTATTTTCTCATACTAGTATTTTAAGTTTTATCTTTTCGCATGCAACTATTAGGCTTTTAAGTTTTATCTTTTCAAACACTGCTATTTTCATCTGTTTCTTCTACCTCTACTCGTACCAAGTCATCAATTTCGTCGTCACCGAAGTTTGCCTCACACCACTATTCCCTCTAGTTAATTATTTTAGATGCACATACACTTGGACATGGTTAGTTCTATTAGAAGAAGTTAGTTTAGTTGATTTTTTAGAAAATGTCAATAGAAATTATGCTCCATATTTTTTGGGAGGGGCTTACTAGATAACAAATATTGACACATATGACATATATTATGATATTATAAATCTTCAAGCTTATAGAAATGATATTAATGAATTATGAATCTTTTTTCTTAAATTTTGTAATTATATATATACATAAACCAAGTTCTTTAATTTACTTTTATATATATATATATATATGACATATCTAGTAAGAGGAGTTTTTTTATTGTGAGAGAGTGAGAGAGTAAATATTGACCATACAACCATTCATGGAGGTCAAGATTAAAAGTTACTTAAAGATCATGTGAGCATTTAAAAAAATAACATGCTTTTATGCTTTCTAATCTTGACCATTCATGTAAGATTCAATGGTCAAGATTCACTCTTTTTACCTCTTACAATAAGCACTCATCTCATCATATATATATATATATATATATATATATATATATATATATATATATATCATATCCATGTCCTACAATTTTTTGAATTTGGTTTGTTCCTGTGTCCGTGTCCATGTCTGTATCTGTGCTTCATAGCATGAAACAAAACCTATAAATGATTTATTTTGTCTTCTTATTGATAGTGAACCTTTGAACTTTGATGATACTATGAAAGACACAAAGTGGAGACAAGCCATAGAGGATGACATCAACACTATTGAGAAGAAGAAGAAGAAGAAGAAGAAGAAGAAGAAGAAGAAGAAGAAGAAGAAGAAAACTTGGGAGTTATCATCTCTTCCCATTGGTCTTGAAGCACTTGGAGATAAATGGTGTTCAAAAATAAAAAGAAGATTGCCAAGAAAGAAGTAAAGCTGAAGTATGTGAAGACTCAAGACTAGGTTATGGATATTTTCACAAAGCCTCTCAAATTTAAAGACTTTCGAAGATTACAAGCAGGCCTTGGAGTCATGAAGAATTTTCAAGAATTTTCTAATTAAGGGAGCATGCTAGAAATAATAACTAGAAAATTCTAGAGTCATGTACTTAGCCATTAAGGTATTATTATGCATTATGAACCACTTCCTTGTTTCATGAAAGGTCATGCATTAATCTATGCACTTTGCATTTAGTTCTTAGAAATAAGGCACTAAGTAATTAGTATCATAGTAGATCAAATATGGATGATAACCTAAGGGTCTCCCTAGCTCTAGTATAAATAAGGGACTCTAGTCTTGTATCATTTGCATCAAGCAATAGAAATCATCTTCCTCTATAATTTTCCTCTTCCTCCAACACGTTTAAGTGGTGGTTTATAAGGAAATATTCCTAGCTTGTATTATTATTATTGATCTGTTTCAAAAACTAACACCAAACGAAGCATACTCATCATACATGACAATGAACTTCGACCACCTCACGGTCCCCACACTCCACTCACAGTGTTCACAGAGCCACGACTAAGATAATGACAACTCTTGTGGTTAGCCAAGCCTCGAGTTAACAAGCTCACCCTCTGGTTTAGTAACTACTCTAAGCCAGTGGTCTATGTGTTTAAAGAAACTTACCCTCTGGTTTCAGCTCTATATCTCGTGTGGAAGAATATTTTCTTACCTGACATTTTACCTTTCGGGTTAAGGGTGAATTGGGGATGACAAACAAGCAATAAAGAAAAAATATTAGGGTCCAATTTTAAATATAATAAACTTAGGAAACTTGTAATTAGAAAGTCATTAATTGGGTATATCCATGCACCCAACATATTTTGGGAAAATTATAGAAAGCTCCTTTGTTTAGTGAGAGTGAGATGAGCCTTACTAGTTCCTACTTCAAATTAACACAAGTCAAGTACTTAGCTTAGGCTTAACTTTTCGATCCATTACTTCACGCCCAAGTCCATGAAATTCGGCTATGGCCAAAGCCCAATACTATTATATAGATTTTTGCATAGTGCTCTTTCTTTAGTCACTAGCAATTAAACAAGTAAACATTCCACTGCATCACAACCTACATACGGGTAGGGGTGTTGGCTGGGTGGGCTAGGTGGGTTCTGCAACATATTTTAACTCAACTCGCTTATTAGAGCAGTGTGTTGAGTTGGGTTAGGTCGAATCCATGAATCTAGTATATGTTTAAAAAAAATTCTTGAAAAGAAAAGTCAAAATACGAAATCAAAAATTCGTTACACATAACATGCCTTATATAAACATAATAAATTCGATTTTACAAAAATATAATAAGTCTCAAATAAACCAAATACACATAAAGTACATAACAAATTAACAAGTCTTACTAATTTAAGTCTAGAATAAACTAAACTAAGCTAATAGGTCTCAAAATTCATAGACAACAAATTACTCTAACCAATTAAAGTCAATTTCATCACATATATCATGTGGTTTGACATAATCATTGACTTCACTTTCTATTTTTTCAAGACGCTGCAATTCTTGAAATAAGAAGTTAGGGATTTGGATTTTTTATTTGAGATATTGAGAATTTGGGAGTGACTGAAAATGTGATTGGTGAGAAGGAGTGTAATATTTGTGTGTGAGCGATTTTGCCTTTTGTTAGGTTTCAAAGTGAAACGACATCATTCCACTAAATGAGTCTTTTTTTTAATGATTGTATAGTCACAGTTAAAACATGTGGCTAAACAATTTTTCCGAGACTAAATAATTTTTTTAAATTTTTAAAAAAGTGGGTGGATTGAGTACCTATGGGTTGGACGTGTCCAAACCCACTATCAAACCTATATATTGTGGGTTAGAATATTTTTTAACCTGACCTAACTTACGAATCTAACCCAATTCACATTTTATGGATTTGATTAAATCAAAACTCGTGAATTCATAAATGACTCGACCCGCTTGACACCCCAACCTATGGGTATAGTAAAGAGTAAAAAAACACTTTAAACTTGCTTTCATGATAGAAAATAACTTTAAACTCACTTTCATGTTATAAGAATAATTGAAATTTGTGTATTTGGCTCATCTAACGTACAAGGTGCTTAATCATATTTCGCTGCCAGCCTACTTGTAATTTATAAAATATAAATTGATTCTTTAGTCAACAAAGGTTTACTCTATTTTATAAAATGCAACTTGAACTTTAGAGGATTCTTAGTCGAACTTTAAATAATTTACACACTACTTTTAATTGTCTTATATTTTTGTTGTACAAGTGAACGTGATGTAATTTTTATCTTAGAATATTCACCTACGTACACCAATATATATATTAAACCACACTAATAGTGGCTATGTTACATTTTGGAATCTTCAGTTCATAAAAGAATACAGTTAAATTGCCCAAGCTGACTAATCCTTTTACCAGTTCCTTTCATGTGCTTAAATAGAGAAGGCCAGAAGGGTACTAAGTGAATTTCAGTTAAAACTCACAGACTTCACACGTATACAAACCTGACGACTATTAAAACTAATAGGAAAATCAATTGACCTGCCATGTTTTCTTCCCTTGTACGTCTATTTACAAATACAATGTACATCTGTAGGGGTAAAATATAACTCTATCTGGTCTGACTCTTCATATCCTTTGCCTTTTAGAACCTTCCCGGAAATGGGACTGAAGCTTCCACTCAACTTCATCCATTGTTCTCTGAATAGCCCTTTCCACCAGATCAGCATCTGCAATCTTTCAACAATACCAAGATATTGTTAGCATTAAGAAATCTTAATCCTGTTTTACACTAGAAAATCCAATATATGGCATTATCTATAACTAGTTACACATACATACCTTAGTTTCTGTCTCTAACACTGCAAACAACTCCTCCTGGGAGAAATTTGATTTGATGCTTCTTGTATCTACACCAAGGCCTTTCAAACATTTGAGGGTCTCGACCATAGAATCAATCCCAGATGCAGGATATGGCACTCTTAAACATTGAACTTTGCTTCCCCCAACTTTGTTGCTCTCTACTGCTTCAAGATTCGCTTCAAGCACACAATTTTTCCTCTGCAACTCTTCTCTGCACCCTTGCAGCCGTTGAATCTCCTTGGCTGCCATTTGAATTACAGAATTATTATCTGTCTGCCAGAAAAGAAAAAAGAAACCTCAATATTAGAAAGCTTGAAAACAGATAACTGAAAACTGGTTAGTGGTTAACTAATCAAAGGTTCATCTTATGGCATATGTAAATTTTCTATACTTTGGTTCCATGAGGTAATATTGAATGCAGGGCCAAGCAACACTCCCTCTGCCTCTGCCTCCTGATCCTTTCATTAATCATGTGCCTGAAGCCACGTTCTCTTTCATATTCTGCTACCTTATTTCTCTCACCAGGCCAACTTGTTCTCAAGAATGCAATCATTCTTTTGCTCATGGTCTGTGAACTTGACCCATTTAGAGAACTTTTTTCCCCAAACCTAAATCTGGGTAGGTCTCTGTATTGAACAAAAGCGCTTTGATTTGCAGGAGGAAAAGGTTCACCCTTCATGTTCTGGGAATACTGAACAAAATCACTTTGATTTGCAGCTGAGAGTGATTCATCCAAGAAAATCTCACCAAGAAGTTGCTCGGGGAAGAAGCGATCCATGTATTGTGCTTAATTTGGTTTGCCGGGAGTTTTAAATCTCAGAAAGTTGCTGCGGTTAAGTATGGGTATTCTCAAGACTGTATATGTAGAGGAAAATGGTGTGCAGCACATTGAAAACGTGGTCAATTACATTGTTTTGACCACTCGTGGGTCAAAGTATATATATACGTAGGAGTACAGATAAGGTCTATTTTAATTTTAAACTAAGGTGTCATATTCCGTGCTTGCCCCCCAATCAAGAATACACGAAATAATGGACTAGTCACCCATCTTTGAGAAACTAGTCAATTTTCTGCCCATTTTGGGGGCTGTCACTGTGATAGTGTGACATGAAATTATGAATTAGGAGTCTGAAGCTGGCATGTTGCGCTGGAATAAATTATATGCGCACAATAACCTACGGTAAGGGTGGACGGGAATGGAAAATTCTAAAATATTCTTAGAGTATTATTTTAATCAATTATATAATTGTTCATATTTGATTTAAAAATTCTTAAATTTTAATTGAATTATTTGTATGCTTATGAAAGATTGTGTGTCATAATTTTATTGAAGCAAAATAATACATTAAGAATGTAGGAGAATCTCTTGAAAGAAATAAGACTAAAGTTTGGACTTGTCTATTAAGAAAATAAGCTTATTTTTTTGAAAAATGATCATATTATCATGTATAGTGTATATATTCATTTTAACACTTATTTTTTATACGTTACCGTATATGGTATGTGTTAATTTTTTTTTTAAAATTTTTGATAGATATCGCATGTGATAATGTGTAAAAAAATAAGTTTAAAATAGATGAATATATTGTGCATGGCAAGAAAATCATGACTGTTTTTTTTTTACTCAAATTTGATTCACTTTTAATTTACAAGTTACTTGTAGTGAATAATGGAAGTTTTCAAATTTCTCTCTCATTTATATTTTCCTAGCACTGCTCTACCACAATGAGTCTGTGTGAAATCCTACACAAGTATTTTTTAAATTTTTTTATTGATTTTAATTAAAAATGAGTTAATTAATATAAAAAATAAAATTTTATATATATATATATATATATATATATATATATATATATATATATATATATATATATATACATGAAAGTTTAAACTAGATTTATTTAATAAATGAGCCAAAATTTTCAATTCAAGCTTTTATATATATATATACATGAAAGTTTAAACTAGATTTATTTAATAAATGAGCCAAAATTTTCAATTCAAGCTTAGTTTATTAATTCATGAACTTAACTTATTGTGTTGTCAACAAATTGAGTCATGAACAACTCACAAGTTGGTTTGACTCACTCCCAACCTTATTCATGGTTGGTTTAGGAATAAATGAACGTATGATGTAAGAAAAAAGTATATAGTTACACATTCAAATTTTAGTTATATTAATTACTTAGGTTTAAGTTATAAAGAATATTCTTGTAAATTTAATTTCTTAATTTCAACATAATATGTGTGCAAACTAGCTTGACACTACCAGCAATAAAGAAAATGGCACAATTGGGGGAAAATGACAAAAGAAAAAACAACACAACTTGCTCCTTTTTTTTATATAAAAAGTTTAAGGTGAGAAGAGATTCTTTTTATTTCAAGTTGATGATTTGCTAAATAGATTAAAAATTAAGAAGGGTAATGTTATTATATAAATAAAGTTAGACTGATAATTACTGCTGAAAAAATATTAACTCAACACTTTATTACAATATAAAACACACACTACAAAAGGTTATTTTTCACAGCTATGAGTAGAACAGTTTAGGGATGAAATAATTTTGGGATAAAATTTAGATTCATTTCTTTATGTTTATTATATTCATTCTATTAATTAAGTTATAACATGTATTTATTAATGTTCTTTCTTTTATTCTCTTTTTTAAAAAATACACGCATATCATAATTTAACAAGTAGAATAATAAAGAAATAAACTTAAATTTTATCTATAATTTTGCTATAATACAGTTTCAGTTTTCTCAACAAAAAAAAAATTTGGGAAGCTTGAGCAATAAGGTAACATTATTATATGAATTAAAGGGGTATGTACCATCAATGTAAATTATATTGACATTTATCTATCTATTCTATTATATAATATAATGTTAAAGTTCTTCGACTATAATTGTCATGTGACATTTTTTTAAATTTTTTAATTATAACATTATTTATTTATTTTTTAACTATTCATTTCTTCCATTTATATTTTTCTTTACTTTTCATCTCATCCAACCTTTCAAAATTTTTATTATTTTTTCTCGACTTTTCATATTTCTTTGACGTTTAAATTTTTAATGTCATTTTTTCATTTTTTTAATTTTTTTAAAAATAGCAATCAAAGTATATTTTTTAATAAATTATAAAAACACATACTTTATTTCATAAATTAATCTTAAATAGAGAAAAATAAAAATATACATTAGCAAAATGTCCTATTGCCTTTTAATCTTAATCTTATAAGTTTTAATGATAAGAATATGACAAAACCAAGAGGAGGTGAACTGGTTCTATACAATTCAATAATAGAAAATTTTAAAATTAAACAACAATTACAGTACAAACATAAGTAAAAGTTAAAACTAAGAAGAAAGAGGTTGAGAGAAATATACAAACAAATTTTATAGAGTTGCAATACAAGAGGGAGTGAATTGGTTCTATAGAGTTCAATAGCAAAAAATTTCAAAATTAAACAACAATTGCAATATAAATACAAGTAAAAGTTGAAAGTAAAGAGAAAAATGTTGAGAAAAATGTACAAACAAATTTTATATTAGTTCCGCCACAATTTGCAGCCTGCATCTAATCCCCAAGCAAATGCTTAAGATTTTCTTTACTTGTCAAATTTTATCTTATAAAGACTCTGACAAACCTTCCTCTACTTTAGCATCAAAGTAGAGTTACAATAAATTTTTTCACCAAGGATACCACTAAACCTCCATCTACTTCTACCTGAAGAAGAGTAACAATATCAAATGAATGCTACCCGCACCCCTTTCTTCTCACAAGAACAAGACTTTAACTCTCAAAGGTTGTGGTTGTTCTTATTAATGAGTTACAATAGGTTTTGAACTCTATCTCTAGATTGGATACACAAGTTTAGAATCAACTAAGAGGAAAGAAAAATAGAGATTGCAAGATTGCAACATTTCCTCACTTTTATTTTGAACAATTGTGTGTCTTAATCTTCTTGAAGGCTTCCTATTTATAGTGGAAAGCTTCCTCCTATTTTTTCTAGCCGTTGGAGATAGAGAAAATTAGGAAAAACTACCCTCTAATTCTTGAGAATTAATTCCATGTAAAAAATGCATAGTTGTTCATTCTGTTCTCTGGTATTTGTTCCTTTGCCCAGTAGTTGCTCGAATAGTCATTTATTTTCTCTGATTTATATATGGCAACATCTAACTAACTTTTTGAACATTAGCTTCAATCTCACTTAATAGTGCTTGATTCAATCATAAAGAGCCATAAAAAACTTATCTCTAACAATTACAAATATTCCATTCAATACCTTAGTACACCTTCCAATATATGAATCAATCATATCTTAAAATCTTATCAATTTCAAATTTGAAATTCAAATATATAAAGCACATGCTGAAAACTATCCTTAACATTTAACCAATATTAAGGGATTTAAATAAATCAATCACAACTAATAAGAGGATTTGAATAAATAAAACACATGCTCAAATAAATTAAATTATATATCATCACCAAAACTTAAAAACCCAACAAAATATTTGAATAATATTATAATTTTATTTAATTCATATATTTCATTGATAATATAATTCTATTTTATTTGTACTTATAATATTAGCATAAGGTGCATATAAAATTTTATAAATATATATAAAATAAAATAGTCAATAGAGATCTTACTTAGTACATGGTGTTTTTATTAAGAGAAAAGTTATCAAAATATAATTAAGATTGTGTTAGAAACCTATTTTGTAAAATTAAAAAATAAAAGGTAAAGAATAACGATTATAAATGTTTTTCATGCTCTAAAAAATTTACTTAACATGTCAAAATAAACATAATGACCTTTTTCATTTAAATAATGTATATAAATTTAAAAGGTGTATTTAAATATTGTTACAAACAAAACAAAACAAAATCAAGACATATGATTATTAAATTTTAAACATGAAACTCTTTATTATACTTCATAAAATTCTAAGTATGTTTTGATTGATTTAGTTTACTCTTAAAAAAAAAACTTCAAATCAAACGTTCTCTTTAGAATATTTTAATTATATAATTTTTACTTAAAGCGAATTAAGATAATTTAAACATGCATTAAATATTTATTATTGAATAAAAAACTCATAATAATATATATTTGATTTTAAAAAGATTTATGCAA
Source organism: Ormosia emarginata (assembly GCA_029884605.1). Lineage (NCBI taxonomy): Eukaryota > Viridiplantae > Streptophyta > Magnoliopsida > Fabales > Fabaceae > Ormosia > Ormosia emarginata. The sequence goes on along the minus strand of JAQQTP010000077.1, from coordinate 49,500,922 downwards.
TGCACGGGTCACATGTAGTTTATTAATATTTTGACACCTTTGTTTGTATTTTAATCAATAAGCTAAAAGATATCAATAAATACTATTTTTTAAAATATTAATAAATATCAGTATAATTTTTTTATACTGATAATGCATACCAATTAAACTCTTATTACTTATACATAAACAAAATCAACACAGACTTCATAAATTCAATTATTTATGTATTTTTTAGTATTATTCTTTGAATTTAATTTATATGCATTGACAATATAAATTTTTTTTACACTAATATTCAATAATGTATAACCACATAATCATATATATATATATATATTCTGATTACAAGGTTTAGTGTAATTAATCGGAAAGCATTAAAAATTTGTTTAAAATCTTTTATTTGCATTTACTCACGTAATCAATTGTACATCTTTCAATTTAAAGCATAAAAATTGCCCTTCTTAACTATATATTAAGTGTCTCCTCTAGCCCTTTTGCTTTTAGTGTTCGGATTATTGTCGATGTGCGTACTTATTTTCTTTTACAAAAATCTCCAAACAAAATTGATTACGAATGATTTAATGACCAACATTTTTTTTTTGGTTTTTTAAAATATTTTTACATTCGACAAGTGATAAATTAATCTATTTATTTAAAATTATATACTTAAAAAACTCGATTATTTTTTTACTTAAACAACACATGTTGATAATGACTAAGCAATTCATTAGACAGTTAATGAATTACTTAGATCAATTTAATTCATTCTTATTTTTTTTAATTCTTATGCATTGTTTACTTAATTTATTTGTGTTTTTCGATTGCTTATCATTCACAATCTGTTTATATTGCTTAAAAAAATCATTCTTTATTTTTTAAGTATTTTTTGGATTTTTAATGTTCGAATTTATCAGCCAGCTTTTATTTTTCTTTAATTTCTCCTCTTATAATGCTAATTATTTTAAATATTTTACAAAAAAAAAAATCTTTATTTTGAATATCGCTCTATATTTTTTTTCCAAACTTATCAAAATCAAGTTTGTATCAGTATTTTAACTTTAGTAAATGTCTTCTTATGTGTCAGATGCAAACATATCTTGCAAATTTTAATGATTTTAAAATTAGAAAAATGATCTTTTAAGAAATGATTTATCTTCTTACTTAATTTTTATATTAATTTTTTTAATTATTAAATAAAAAAATATTAAATATTTTTTATGTTTTCAAAATATTAAATATTTTTATTTTTTTATTTAATATTTTCTTCATTTAGTATTAAAATGATTATTAAGATAATATGATTGAAAGATATAACATTACTCTTATTTTTTAACACGTCAGGTCTTCAAACTATGACTTAAATGTTCTGTATTACTATTTTTTTTAAATAAAATATCAATATTACTAATTGGTTTATATATATTGAAAAACATAATTTGGCATCATTTATTTATTAAATATCGTTTTAATATTTATTATTTTCTCTTTTCCATGATTGAGGCAATAATAAACAATGCCTTTTCTGTAAGAGTTACAAAATAATTTTGTTAGCAAATTGTATGCTATACTCATTGAGTAGCTGGTGATTCCTGTATCAATAGGCTTCAAAATTTGTGTGTAACAAATTGTTCTTGCAAATTTGGGTTGAGGGTGGTGATTAAATAAATTTTTTCTTAAAATAATAACTTTAAAATTCGAATATCTACCAGGTAAAGTTTAGTAAACTTTGAAATTTGTAAAAAATATATTAATACAAAGCAAATTAAAGTATACTAAACATATATCTTTTTTCACATATATTTAAATTTCTTTGTATTGTATTAGGTAAAATTAAATATTGTATTTAGATTTTTATTTTTTTTTAAAATTAACCGTGCAATACAACAGTGAAATTCTAGTTTAATGAATTAATTTAATATTTCATATGAATTTCAATTTATTAAATAATGTAATAATACATTATTGAATAATAGTATAAATTTTTATATTAATAATATATCAAAATTAAATTCTTCTTCTTTTATTTTTTTTCTTGATTAAAATAAAAAATAATTAAAAATTTGATTTTATCTGTACATCTATAATTTCCCAGCAATAAGGTGTTACTATTGCATCTCAGGCAGTCATTTCGTGGAAATAAGACAAAGAAAAGTTGGAAGAAGGTTGCTGGACCCTTGACTGGAAAGCTCTTAGTTGACTGACTTTTCAATTAACAGAACAAGAAAAAAACGAAACAGAAAACTTCATATTGCCGCGTAGAAAAGCCATGTTAATTAATAATTAGTATAATGCTTTTTGTGTGGTCTAGCGACTACATGAAAAGGGTAAAATCTCATGTGTTGTCGGTGGATGAATCGTGAGCACTGGTTTCTCGAAGTTAAGAGAGAGAAAGAGAATATAAAATAAATGAGTGGTTGAGATGTTTTTTGAAAAAGAATTTTCTTCCTTTTGAAAATATAGAAGACATTCATAAAAAGACAATTCTCATCTATCGTCGGCATAAAGAAATTATAATTATTTTTTCATTGATGACGGATAAAATTAACTATTATTTATTTTAAAATTGTCAAATCTTTATCCAGCTAGTGTTCCAGCTAGTGTTTATTGAGTAAGATCGGATTAGAATATAATAAAAATATAGAATCAAATTTTAAAAAAATTGCCAGGCATTTCTTTTCTTGCCTCACCCCAATTTCACGAGAATTTCAACACTCTGTACTTTCTTAATTATTAATTCAAAAAATATAATATCATAAATAATTGAAAAATATAGAAAGGAATATGTTTATATTATAATACTAATACATTTTTTAAAATTATATTTTAAATAAGTGAGCCATTGAGTGAGTGCATAAAACTATCCTGACCTTAAACTCAAATTAAATTCTGACCTTGATTTTGGTAGAACCTTTTTTAATAGTTGTATCTTACAAGCATTTTTGCAATAAAGCTCAGCCACACATTTTTAACTTCTTCTGTAGCAAGTGACATGGTACAACACCAATGAAGAGAGGGAAGAGCAAATAAGAAAGATAGAAAAAAAAGTCGGTTAAAGAAAGAGAGAGAAAGTAGTAAAAATGTTAACTTTTTTCTAAGCAAAAATTTAGGAATGTGTAGGATTTGTAAAAAAGTGTTTAGTAAAGTTATTGACATTTTTAATTATTTACTAATACTTTTTATTAAATAATCATAAATTTATAAAATAAAAAACTAAAATCATGATTAGTCAAGTATTGATAAGCAATTTAGAGTGTTAATAACATTATCTATAAAGTATTATTATTTTAGTATGTGAAATGAATTATTTTTATTTTTAATGTTATTTTATTTTGTATTTATACTTTTTAATAAGTTAAAATGATTTTAACTCACAAAATTTTAAGTCTACAAAATTTTTTAGCAAAGAATCGATTAAACTTATCTAATCTAAACTAATTTAAATCAATTTGAATTTGTTCAGTTATCACAATGTAACTAATTAAATCTAATTCAATCTAAATTGATATAAATAAAATTATTTATATCGTAGTCAATTATACATGTCATTGTAGTCAATTATACTCATATCTCTATTATCTTCTTCAAATGATTGTAACATATTCAGACCAGTGTAGTCAACTATACTTACATCCTCCCTCAAATCAATTGTGCTTTTATGCAACTAATCAATGTTAATAATGTAATCAATTACACTTGGTTAGTATCTACATAAATTCCAACACTACGACCAATTACTTCACTAAAATAGATTATATTATTTTAATGGAACCATTATTTTAAACTCAAGTTAAAATGCCAAGCATATATTTAATTTTAAATTAATAAAAAAATAAAATAATTATTATTATAATTACATTCATGCTTATAGTATAAATAAAAAATAATAGAATAAAATAAAAAATAAAAATATATATAAATTACATGCCTATAAAAAAATAAAACTAACATATACACAATTTTTAAATAATATAAAATAATAACTAATATTATAATATTAAACGTTAATCCAAAATATTGAGTCATTACTTAAGTACAAATTATACTATTAAACATTAATCATAAAAATTAAGCCTATGATTAAACTAAAATTATACTATTAGATACTAATTATAAACATTTAGTCCTTACTTAAGTTAATATTATACAATTAGATACTAATCTGTAACATTAAGTCCTTGCTTAAGCATGTATTATACTATTCAACAATAATCGCAAACAATAAGCCTTTTTCTTAAGTATAGATTATACTATTAGACACTAATAATGAAAATTGAATCTTTACTTAAGCTAAGATTATACTATTAGATACTAATCATGAACATTGAGCCATTTCTTAAACTAATATTATACTATTAGATACTAATCTCGAACTTTGGGCTATTGCTTAAGCATAAATTATACTATTAAACACTAATAATGAACATTGAGCTTTTATTTAAGCTAAGATTATATTATTAGACAATAATTGTGAACATTGAGCCTTTAATTAAGCATGAATTATACTATTATATACCAATCATGAAAATTGGACTCATGTTTAAGCTAATATTATACTATTAGATACAAATCATGAGCATTAGACCCTCACAAAAGCAAGGGTTAAAATATTAGATACAAATCAAGAACATTGGACCCTCCCATCCAAAGTAATTTTTCTTAACTTGGAGCCGTAATTTTTCCCATGAATTAGGTAACAAAACTCAAAATCCTTATAACTTTAGGCCATCTTCTAGTAACATTTTGCTCTAACCTTGTAACATTTTCTTGAATTAGGATAACTTCATCTTCTCAAAGTAACTTTTCTTGACTTGGACATTTTTCCGATGAATTGGGTAACAAAATCCAAAATCATTGTTACTTTAGGTCATCTTTCAATAACTTTTTGCCCTAACTTTGTAATATTTTCTAGGATTGGTGTAATTTTACTATTCCAAAGTAACTTTTCTTGATTTGGGTGTGACTTTTCCATGAATTGGGTAACAAAATTCAAAATTCTTGTAACTTTAGGTCATCCTCTAGTAATGTAACGTCTTAGAAACTTAGATATTTACCATGATATTTTATTATTAAATTTGGTTATATTAGTTATCTTCTAACTTAGATTACGTAATTTTATTTAATAGATGTGCTATTTTTTTTTATCTTTCTTTTCAAATACTTTACTTTAGAAACCTTTCATTTGGTTTTCTCTTTTTAATTTAACTTTACATAATTAATAAAACGTAAATTTTTATATGTAAATACTAAGCAACAAACTGTACTTTTATTTATTTACAGGTGTATCACTTACATTGATATACACTGCCTAGTTATAAGGAGCTACATAATTAGACAAAGAACTAGGCATCCAAAATTCAAGGGGCTTATAGCATTGCCCTCATCTAGTGATAAACACATAGTCTCATCAACTTACATAACCATACAATACATGAGTAGAAGATATTAACATTCTGAATTGTCATAACAAGATATCATTCCAATATCGATTAGCAGAGTGAATACAACCTTTATTGCTTTTCTAGAAAATATCATACACATAATGAGAATTGTATAATTCCCAATAGGAAAACAAACTAGATAAATTACTACTATACAAACCATGATGCTTCCAGCTGCATCAATCATAAAGAACGCTTTATACATTAAGAAAGAATATAAACCACAATAATAATTATGTTAATACACCAAATCACATAGTATTCATATTCACATTTCATTATATAAACCATAATAATAATTACATTCATATATCAAACCATATAGTGATTACATCCGTATATCAATTCACTTTTCATTATGCTTTACTTTTCTCTTCTTTCTCACCTTGCTCACATGACCATTATCCTAGTAGAGATCTCATACTTTCTAGGGTGTTCCTTAGCTCAAATGGACCTCACCCAAATGCAAGACTTCCCATTAAGCACCACTTAACCCAAGGACAACTTAATTTCTCTTAGTCCATGACCACCTTAATAGGTTCTAGAAGATAAGACTTCCTATTAAGTTTCACTTAACCTGAGGACAACTTAATTCCTCTAAACCCATGAACCACCTTAATGGGTTCTAAAAGTCAAAACTTTCTATTAAGTACCACTTGTTACCAAGTGGCTTCAATACTCAAGAGGGGGGTGGATTGAGTTTATAAAGCAAGTTCACAATTCTTTCGCAAAACGTTTGAATATTGATTTTCGTTGAAGCTATTAATTGTTAGAAGTGAATGAATGGATAAGATAGATAGATATTGCTCACCAATGAACCAACTAAGAGTGAAATAATCAAGTAAGGAAATAAACTAATGCACAAATATAAAGAGAAGGGTTTAGAGAATCAAGCACAATAGTTTATCCTAGTTCAGCCACCAATCCACTTGTGACCTAAGTCCAGTCCTCAAGCAACCCCTTGAGATTTTTCACTATATCTTCAAGCTTCAATAGGTGCTTGACAATCTTTACAAACTTGAGCACTCAACACCTTGGGATACCTCACCCTTATACTTGAGCCTCTTCAAACAAAGGGATGTCTCACCCTTTATAATTTGGAGGGATACCTCACCCTCTTTCACAAAGCAATCAAGATTAATAGAATAAAACTCTCATAAGAGTAATTGATACAAAATGAAGCTCTAAAATTCTCTATTATGATATCTCAAGTGTTTGTAGAAAAACAAAGCAAGATTTGATTTCTAGGATTTATTCTCGTATAAATGTGTTGGATTGATATTCCAGGTTCAAGGTCAGCCTCTAATGAAGCCTCAACTTCAATATTTATAAAGAATTTGATCCATGGTGCCGTTGGGTGCATTAAAGTCAAGCATTCAATGCACCTAATATAGTCGTTGGGCACTGTCAGACCTTTGGTAATCGATTACACAATCTCTATAATCGATTAAATGGTTGTTTGAACGTGTTCTTGGCTTTTTGGGTAGTATGTAATTGATTACTAGCCTTGTGCAATTGATTACAAGAACATGACCATTTCTAGTCTTGTAATTGATTACCACCTTAGTGCAATCGATTACAAGGCTTCTGCCTTACTTGTAATCGATTACATGATCAATGTAATTGATTATCAGCTCTCTGTTTAGCTTGTAATCGATTACAACACATGTGTAATCAATTACCTTGCCCTTTGAACACATTTTCAAGCCCAATAGAGGATCCATGCCTGATAAACACATATTTTATTCATTAAGAAACCCTTATATTTAGTCATTTATGTAACACCCCAAACTTCCTATGTATTAAACAATAATCTTGACAGTTGACAGAATTCTACTGTTTAGTGATTTCTGTGTACTGTAAAGCTATTTTGAATATTCTGTCTGCATATTTGATCGTTTTGAGTAATTTGCTCCGTGTCAAGAAAATAATAATTTTCGAGCCGGAAAAATCTACGTAAATTAATTTTCTTGTTTAGTCTTAATTAATTTACGTAATCTGATTGATATTTGTGAGTTTTGTAATTTTTATGATTTTATGTGTGATTTTGGAATTTTTATTGTGGGCCCCACGAGGTATATGTGGGCCCGGTGGCCATCGTGGGCCAGGTGGGTCCCGCAAAATGAAAAATTTTTCTACGTGTAGAAAAATTTGTATCTTGTTTAGACGGAGACAGGATCTTACTAAACCCGAATCCCAAACAGCTTTTAGAAAATTTCCTTTATCAGTATTTTGTCTTGTATTTAATTATCGACGATAAAAATACAAGTAATTATACTTTTGTGATGTTATAATGGATAAAAATAAAATTCTATATTATTAAAATATTATTAAGATAACATTAGTGGTTTGGATATCCACTATTAATTCAATTACAGCTAGACATTCACTTGATTTAATTAACGGTGGAGATTTGATCTTAAAAGTAAATAGGATCAATTATAACCATTGGATTGAAATTAAATCAAGGGTAGGGATTTAATCTTCTAAATGGCTATGACCATTATCAACCCTTGGATGTAAATTTAATCAATGGTGAAAAATGGATCATTAATGACCATTGGATTTGGATTTAGATCAATGGTGGAGATTTAGTCATCAAAAATGATTACAACCATTTTGGACCCTTGGATGTAAAGTTTGAAGGTGTAATCTTGACCCTTCATTTTTGGAGACACATCTAAGGGATGGGGTTTAAAGTGAAGTGATCCAATGGTCCATAAGAAGTCTTCTACCTAGACTACTTTTAATTAATACCTATTTTACCTATAATGCTTTAAATTAATAACTAAAATGACTAAAAACAAAAATGGATATTAATTTGTCATATTTTGCATGCATGAAGAGGGGGGGGACGGTTTGGAGAGCAAGGATGAAGGGAGACCAAGATAGAATAGGCTTTTTGGCCAAAGAAAAAAGGATAGAAAAGGTTAAGGAAAATTGAGTGTTAAGACAAAATACTATTGATCATAAATGCTATGTTTTCTTCAAATTCCACTTTGTGTTTCTCTAAGGCAATGCTACGGCAATGCCAATTTGAAGACCACTCCATATTTCATTTATCACCTCTTCACTTTATCATTTCAACTTCAAAGAAACCAAACCAAGAAAAACTCCATTTCTCTCCTAAAAACATACCATTCGCCAAGCACTCCAAGCACCTCTTCCATCACTTTTTAATTTCATACAACCTAGTTTCTTGAATCCTTTCATCATTCTAAGAACCTTTGTAGTTCACACCAAGTTCTAATTCTTCCATTTTGAAGGACTTTTACCAAGATCAAGTTCTAGAGCTTTTGTTGGTGAAGTGTAAGAAAACTTCATTTATTCTTTTCTTTTTCATGTTCTAAACCATGTTTGATCCATGGTTCTTCTTGTTCAAGCTTGATATACTAATTTTCTTGTATTTGTTTCATGTTTAAGAACTTGTATTGGTGGAGATCTTGCTCCAAAGACAAAGCAACAAGCTCTTTGGTGGTTCTTCAAGAGGTAAGAGGAGATTCATCTCACCAACCAAGCATGGTGGTGAGGGAAGGTTTTATATTTGATGGATGGTGAATCCATGTGAGGATTCCTATCCATGGTCATGTAATAATTTGTGTGTGTGTTATGTGTTTTAAATTATTTTTGCCTATGCTTGATATGTTTGATATGCTTTGCATGATTTACTTGTGTATGCATGCTTAGTATAATTTTTATTTGTTTAGATGGTATGCTTAAAATTTGCATGATGATATATGTTGAATATATTATGATGGAAGCATGATGATATATGTTGAAATAAACAAAATTTTGGCTCCAAAGGCCATGGAGGAGGTCACGGTTTTGAGCTTCCAAGTTTAGGGTTTTTATTGAAATTTTTCAAGAACAATGAAGTTGATTTTTAGTCCTTGAACTAAATAAATTTCAGCCAAGACACCAATTAAATTAGTGTTCACAAAAATGATATTTTCATAAATGGTAAAATTGAAAGATTAGAGAAGTAAAGAAAATAAACAAGAGGGTTTGTTTTCTAAAATGAGTGTACACGGTTTTTAAGTAGTATTTTCATGAATTTATTTTGTGTAGAAACAAGAATGAAATTTGTTTAAGTTAGAAGAAAAATATTTCATGGTTCCAATGACCATCTATAAGGTTTTGATAATTTAGAAAAAAAAAATGTTTTGATGCAACAAAATATAAGAATTTTCAAATAAGGATTTTGGAAAGGAATTTAAGTGTTGAACTTTAAATTATCTTAAGAAGAATTAATTTTTTTTAGAAATGATTTAGAAATATAAAAGGAAACCTTGTAACTTAAAATTTCTAACGTAGAATTTAAGTATTGGGTTTTGAAAAATGTTAGGAAATTTAAATAGTAATTAAATCAATTAAATATGATTTGGTAAGATTAAATCAATAAAAAGTGATTTTTAGAAAATATAGTACGGAAGGGATTTTTGATTTAGAATAGAAAGAGAATAACGTAAGAAATTATATTTTTATGGGAAATGTTCAAAATAATATTTTTAAAGTTAAGAAATATTTTGTGAAGGGTGAAAATGGTGAAAAACGATTTACGTAACTCAAAAACGTAATTTTTAAGTTACGCGATTTAAAAAAAAACGTTAAATTATTCCTACGCGATTTGTAACGCGTTTAAATATTTTACACGATCTAAATATTGTGGAAACATTGCTATACATTTTAAAAATAAAAGATCATTTTTACGCAATTTAGAATACAGTAGAAAATAGTTTTGCGATTTTTAAACATAACAGAAAATGTTACAAATCATTATCATGTACGTAAAAACGTAACAAAAATATTTTACGAATGAGAAAAACACAAAGAATGTGATTTAATCATTAATTATACAAGTAAATCATACGATTAAAAGTAGTATATGAATACTTGTACAAGAAATTGAGAAGTTTGCCTGTAATTGACATTAATCCATTTTACGAACGAAAAACAAGATTCGAATCTGGAATGAGAAATTATGTGATTTACCTTTGGTTGGTAATTGGTGCATTACACATGCATTGAAAATGGTCCAACGGACCGAATATGGCTAATTGCCTAGGAGAAACGTACACCTCTTGAAATGGGTGCGATATGCGTAGTGTAGGTCACTAGTTGACCTTGGGGGCATCGGGGTGCGGGTTGCTCGCAATGGGCGATTGGTAGCTCTTCTCGCACCGTGAGTTAGACCGATGCAACACACCGATGATCCGGACCGAGACACTATTCTTAATCGAGATCCGACAAAGACTGCGTGTATGTGCTAGATGTGCAAGATATAATTATAGCACTTGGTCCGAGGCACGAGATACCTGCATGATCTTTTCGATCAATTTCTCCGACTTGAGTATTAGCTCCATGGAGTAGGACATTGAGTCTATGTTCACATGCATGAATTTAACATATACATATGTGGTAGTATTACTTGTAATTAATTGTGGTTTGAACAAAGTGATGATGGCATGATGGTAATTATTTTTACACTATGATGATGCCATAATTGTGATCATGATATGATATTTTTGCATAATATGCTGTCTATATTATCTCTGTGCTATCATGCTGGTATTGGTGTAGGTGATCTCACCTCTTTGTATGTATATCTGTTTATTGTATTTATATTGGGTGAAGACGTTGAGAAAGATACGGTACTAGAAGGAGAAGAGGAATTACTTCTCACATCAGGAACCGCAGAGTTCTGACAACATGTCATCAGGAGCTAGTTTCTTCGGATATGTACGTTTACGCTTCATGGAGGAGCTAGAGAGTGGAGGACAAGTCCGATGAGCGAGGACTTATTTATGAGGGGTACCGATCGTTAGTATTAGTAGGCTATATCGTGGGGATCCGTTTTTCTCGTGTGACGATCTTTGTTCATGTTGAATTTCCGTTGCATATCGGCGACATTGGGACACTAGAAATTATGTCCCAACGGAAATCAGCATAGTGTCATCAGCCCGGACACCTGCCCGTAGGGCTAATCGTCACAATGGATTCCTACCTGCTGAGGAACCTGAGGAGGACCCGTCTGAGGGGTCTTCTGCTTAGTTAAGCTTGGGCGAGTGTGAACTCTGATATAAGTTATGTCTGTAATTATTTAAGTGTGTTTATTGTTTCAATAAATGGTTTGTAATAAATAAACCTGACAGCACGTGTGAAATATGTATATGATGTAATTTATGTGTGAGATTGTTGTATCATAGTTTTATTTTCCGCTAAGTTTATTTTATTGTTATTGTTAAAAAAAAATTTACAACTCATATTTTTATCACAATATCACACTTTATGACTTTTGAGGGTATTTGGGTAATTAAAGTAACATAAATGTGACATCCTACGGTGGGTGTTACATTAGTTGGTATCAGAGCCCAAGTTAGAGTCTTTTGGGGTTGTGGTTAGGTCTGTCTTGTTTGTGTTGTGTGATTCTCTGTTATTGTTTTTTGAAAAGAAACAATATTGTTTGAAGATTGACCTTGCTTTCCTTGTATTGTTCAGTTTGAGTAGAAAAAGTAATGACTGGACGAGGACGTGGACGTGGAAATACTATCACGTATATGGAACTGAATGGGAATGATAACGTGAACATGGTGCAAGTGTAGCAAGCCTATGCAAAGAATGGCGGAAGTGGTTGCACAACAAAATCAACGGGCTAATGAAAATGTACACACTTATCGAGTTTCGAAAGAATAATCCACCGAAATTTCATGGAGAGTTTGATCCTGGAGAAAGTGAACTTTGGATCCGAGAACTTGAAAAGATATTTGATGGTATGGGTTGTCGATGAACGTGAAGCTTACGTTGGCAACATTTATCTTTGGTAGGAGATGGTGAACGTTGGTGGGCGGGAGCTAGAAGACCGTGGAAGTCGAAGGTAGGATGGTGACGTGGCAACTTTTCAAACAAATATTTCTAGAGAAATATTTTCCAAAGCAAGTGTAAGACATATGAAGGAGATGGAGTTTCGGGTTTACGTCAAGGATTGATGTCTGTCGGTGAGTATGCGGCAAAATTTGAAAGTCTGTCTCAATTTTCAAGGTATTTGCGGATGAACCCGGATGAGGGCTGGAAATGTAGGAAATTTGAAGAAGGATTAAAGTGGATATTAAGAGAGTCTGTAACGATGTTGGAGATTAATCAATTTCCAACTTTGATTGAAAAATGTCGTAAAGTTGAAGAGATTGATCATCAACGTGCGGCAAGAAACAAGAATTTTGGACCCGCAAGGTTCCAAAAGGGAAGAATAATCAAGCAAGTCGCTCTCAACAAAAGCCGTATGTGAAACCGGCAGGACCGTATGTGAAACCGGCAGGAGGTCAGACCAAGAAGCAATTTGTGAGAGGAAGTTCTAGCAATAATAAAGCAAGTCAAGCTGGGACTCCTATTCGTTGTTTCAAATGTGGGAAGGATCATCTCACGAAGGATTGTCCACACAAGGAAGTTGTTTGTTTTAAGTGTGGACAACTTGGACATTTCTCCAAAGACTGATCAGATAAAGAAGGAATCCTCTCGTGGGAAACGTCCGTACTGCAAGGCCACAAAGCGGGTGGTCGTGTCTATACAATGAGCGGGGAGGAAGCCGCTAAATCTGGAGACTTGATAATGGAGGAGTGTGCAATTGAAGGTAATCCTTTAACCGTACTCTATGATTCGAGCAACACATTCTTTCATTGCATGTGATTGTGTTGAACGTTTGGGTTTGACTGTGACTGAATTGCCATATGATTTGAGTGTTGCTACTCCTACTGATAAGCCTGTAATTACATCAACAGTATGCCTGAATTGTCCTGTCTGTGTTAGGAATAGAATCTTTTATGTGGATTTGATCTGTTTGCCTCTTTCCAAGATTAATGTAATCTTGGGAATGGATTGGTTGTCTTCTAATCATATCCTAATTGATTGTTCGAATAAAACATTAGTATTTCCTGAGGCTAAGGATTCTAGATTCCTAACGGCTACTCAAGTGGAAGCTTGTCTGAAAGAAGGAGATCGTGGGTATTTATTATTATCTTCTTTGGAAGTGCAATGCGAAGATGCTTTGAAGGATATTTATGTGGTCAACGAATTTCCTGAAGTGTTTCTGAAGATATACCTGACTACCACCGAAAGGGAAATCGAGTTTGCCATTGATCTTGTACACGGAGTGGACCGATATCTATAGCGCCCTATCGGATGTCGTCGTGTAGAATTAGCCGAACCGAAGAAACAAATTGGAAGATTTATTGGAGAAGCAATTTGTAAGACCAAGTGTGTCACCTTGGGGAGCTCCGCTTTTATTGGTTAAGAAGAAGGATGGGACTTCTCGTCTATGTGTAGACTATCGACAATTGAACAAAATTACGATTAAGAATAAATATCCACTTCCAAGGATAGATGATCTAATGGATCATTGCGTGGTGGAGCCGCGATATTTTCCAAGATTGATCTACGTTCGGGTATCACCGACATACGTGTGAAAGTAGATGATATTCCCAAGACTCGCATTTCGGACGCGCTATGGGCATTACGAATATCTTGTGATGCCATTCGGTGTAACAAATGCACCAGCCATATTCATGGACTTCATGAATAGAATTTTTCGTTCATACTTGGACAAGTTCGTTGTTGTCTTTATTGATGACATCTTGATCTATTCTCAAAGTCAGGAGGAACATGCTTTGAACATCTCGGGTGGTTCTTCGATTTTAAAGGAGAATAAGTTATATGCCAAGTTATCCAAATGTGAATTTTGGTTGAGTGAAGTGCAATTTTTGGGACACGTAATATCGAAGGATGGAATTGAGGTTGATGCTTCCAAGGTGGAGACAGCTTTTGGAGTGGGAAAGACCAAAGATCGTAATCGAAATCCGTAGTTTTGTCTGGATTAGTGGTTACTATAGACGGTTCATTGAGGGGTTTTCAAAGATTGTAGGACCTCTTACCCAACTTACACGAAAGAATCAACCGTTCGTGTGGACCGATGCATGCGAAGAAAGTTTTCAAGAGTTGAAAAGACGATTGACTACTTCACCCAGGTATTGATTCTACCCGACCCAAACGAACCTTTCGAAGTATATTGTGATGCTTCATACCAAGGGGGTTGTGTACTTATGCGTAATCGTAAAGTGGTGGCTTATGCTTCAAGGCAATTGAAAAATCATGAGAAGAATTATCCAACTCATGACTTGGAGTTGGCACCGTGGTGTTCGCGTTGAAGGTGTGGAGACATTTTCTTTATGGAGCTATGTTCACTGTTTTTAGTGATCATAAAAGTTTAAAATATCTGTTTGATCGAGAAAGAGTTAAACATGAGGCAAAGGCGTTGGTTAGAATTTCGAAAGATTATGACTTTCAATTGCGTATCATCCCGGAAAGCGAATGTCGTAGCGGATGCGTTGAGTAGAAAAATACTTGGTGTTTCGTTATGATGATCAAAGAGAAGGAGTTGATAGAAGAATTTCGGGATATGCGACTATCTCAGAAAATTGACGCCGGCAAGATGCGTTTAAATATGATCACCATTTCAAATGATTTGATGGATAGAATTCATGAAGGACAAAACAAGGATCGTATTTGCAAGAAGCAAAAGAAGCAAAGAGCCAAGGAGCAGTGTTAGAATTTAGCGAAGGTGCTAAAGGAATTCTAAAGTTCAAAGGAAGGGTTTGTGTGCCCAATGATCTAGATCTTAGAAGATTGATTCTGGATGAAGCTCACAGGAGTAAGTTGAGTATGCATCCGGAGCCACAAAGATGTACCAGGATTTAAAACAATTATATTGGTGGCAAGGAATGAAGAAAGATGTTGCGAGTATGTATCATCCTGTTTAGTTTGTCGAAGGCTAAGGTGGAACATCAAAGACCTTCGGGAATGTTACAACCTTTGCCTATTCCTGAATGGAAATGGGATGACATAGCAATGGATTTTGTGACGGGACTACCAAAGACTCGGATGGGTCATGATGCCATTTGGGTAATTGTTGATCGGCTTACAAAGTCGGCGCACTTTTTGCCGATTAATATTAAGTACTCAATGGAAAAGTTGGCTCAAGTGTACATCGTTGAAATTGTTAAACTTCATGGTGTACCATCCCAAGATTATTTCTGATCGAGATCCAAGGTTTACATCGAGATTTTGGACTAGTTTGCAAGAAGCAATGGGAACAAAACTACGTCTCGGTTCGCTTACCATCCACAAACAGATGGTCAATCGAAAGAACAATTCAATCTCTCGAAGATTTATTGAGAGCTTGTGTATTGAGCAACCTGAGGTTGGGATGAATTCTTACCATTGATAGAATTCACATATAACAACAGCTTCCATTCAAGTATAGGGATGGCACCTTATGAAGCATTATATGGGAGGCGATGCAGAACACCGTTATGTTGGTATCAAGACGGTGAGAGTCTTTGTGTTAGGACCGTAAATTGTCCAAACAGACAACCGAGAAAGTGAAGATGATACAAGACAAAATGAGAATGAGTCAAACTCGGCAAAAAGAGTTATCCGATAAAAGGAGAAAATCTCTTGAGTTTGAAGAAGGTGACCATGTATTTTTGCGAGTGACGCCTATGACGGGTGTTGGACGAGTGCTTAAGTCCAAGAAGCTCACTCCAAAGTTTATCTGACCATATCGATTTTACGTCGGGTAGGTCCGGTGGCATATCGATTGCGTTACCACCTTTTCTCACAAATCTTCATAATGTATTTCACGTATCACAACTACGGAAATATATTTCTGATCCTACTCATGTTATCAAGCCGGACACAAGATACTGGTGAAGGAGAATTTAACCTATGAAACGTTTCCAAATCAAGATTGAAGATCGAAAGACAAAGCAACTTCGAGGTAAGGAAATTTCATTGGTTAAAATTATTTGGAATGATGTAAGCGGGAAGCTACATGGGAACTAGAAGAAAAGATAAAAGAACAATATCCCTATTTATTCGAGGATGTGAAATCAAGTTCATCAAGTTTCGAGGACGAAACTTTTGTAGAGGGGAGAGTTGTAACACCCCAAACTTCCTATGTATTAAACAATAATCTTGACAAATTGTGATAATTCTTTGTTTAGTGATTTCGTGTCTTGTAAAGCTATTTTGAATATTCTCATGCGCATATTTGATCGTTTTGAGTAATTTGCTCGTGTCAAGAAAATAATAATTTTCGGTAGGAAAAATCTACGTAAATTAATTTTTACTTGTTTAGTCTTAATTAATTTACGTAATCTGATTTGATATTTGTGAGTTTTGTAATTTTTATGATTTTATGTGTGATTTTGGAATTTTTACTTGTTTGTGGGCCCCACGAGGTATATGTGGGCCCAGTGTGGCCATACGTGGGCCAGTGGGTCCCAAAAATGAAAAATTTTTCTACGTGTAGAAAAAATTTGTATGCTTGTTTAGACGGATGACAGGATCTTACTAAACCCGAATCCTAAACAGCTTTTAGAAAATTTCCTTTATCAGTATTTTGTCTTATTTAATTATCGACGATAAAAATACAAAGAATTATACTTTTGTGATGTTATAATGGATAAAAATAAAATTCTATATTATTAAAATATTATTAAGATAACATTAGTGGTTTGGATATCCACTATTAATTCAATTACAGCTAGACATTCGACTTGATTTAATTAACGGTGGAGATTTGATCTTAAAAGTAAATAGGATCAATTATAACCGTTGGATTGAAATTAAATCAAGGGTAGGGATTTAATCTTCTAAATGGCTATGACCATTATCAACCCTTGGATGTAAATTTAATCAATGGTGGAAAATGGATCATTAATGACCATTGGATTTGGATTTAGATCAATGGTGGAGATTTAGTCATCAAAAATGATTACAACCATTTTGGACCCTTGGATGTAAAGTTTGAAGGTGTAATCTTGACCCTTCATTTTTGGAGACACATCTAAGGGATGGGGTTTAAAGTGAAGTGATCCATGGTCATGTTAAGTCTTCTACCTAGACTACTTTTAATTAATACCTATTTTACCTATAATGCTTTAAATTAATAACTAAAATGACTAAAAACAAAAATGGATATTAATTTGTCATATTTTGCATGCATGAAGAGGGGGGACGGTTTGGAGAGCAAGGATGAAGGGAGACCAAGATAGAATAGGCTTTTTAGCGCCAAAAGAAAAAGGATAGAAAAGGTTAAGGAAAATTGCTGAAGTGTTAAGACAAAATACTATTGATCATAAATGCTATGTTTTCTTCAAATTCCACTTTGTGTTTCTCTAAGGCAATGCTACGGCAATGCCAATTTGAAGACCACTCCATATTTCATTTATCACCTCTTCACTTTATCATTTCAACTTCAAAGAAACCAAACCAAGAAAAACTCCATTTCTCTCCTAAAAACATACCATTCGCCAAGCACTCCAAGCACCTCTTCCATCACTTTTTAATTTCATACAACCTAGTTTCTTGAATCCTTTCATCATTCTAAGAACCTTTGTAGTTCACACCAAGTTCTAATTCTTCCATTTTGAAGGACTTTTACCAAGATCAAGTTCTAGAGCTTTTGTTGGTGAAGTGTAAGAAAACTTCATTTATTCTTTTCTTTTTCATGTTCTAAACCATGTTTGATCCATGGTTCTTCTTGTTCAAGCTTGATATACTAATTTTCTTGTATTTGTTTCATGTTTAAGAACTTGTATTGGTGGAGATCTTGCTCCAAAGACAAAGCAACAAGCTCTTTGGTGGTTCTTCAAGAGGTAAGAGGAGATTCATCTCACCAACCAAGCATGGTGGTGAGGGAAGGTTTTATATTTGATGGATGGTGAATCCATGTGAGGATTCCTATCCATGGTCATGTAATAATTTGTGTGTGTGTTATGTGTTTTAAATTATTTTTGCCTATGCTTGATATGTTTGATATGCTTTGCATGATTTACTTGTGTATGCATGCTTAGTATAATTTTTATTTGTTTAGATGGTATGCTTAAAATTTGCATGATGATATATGTTGAATATATTATGATGGAAGCATGATGATATATGTTGAAATAAACAAAATTTTGGCTCCAAAGGCCATGGAGGAGGTCACGGTTTTGAGCTTCCAAGTTTAGGGTTTTTATTGAAATTTTTCAAGAACAATGAAGTTGATTTTTAGTCCTTGAACTAAATAAATTTCAGCCAAGACACCAATTAAATTAGTGTTCACAAAAATGATATTTTCATAAATGGTAAAATTGAAAGATTAGAGAAGTAAAGAAAATAAACAAGAGGGTTTGTTTTCTAAAATGAGTGTACACGGTTTTTAAGTAGTATTTTCATGAATTTATTTTGTGTAGAAACAAGAATGAAATTTGTTTAAGTTAGAAGAAAAATATTTCATGGTTCCAATGACCATCTATAAGGTTTTGATAATTTAGAAAAAAAAATGTTTTGATGCAACAAAATATAAGAATTTTCAAATAAGGATTTTGGAAAGGAATTTAAGTGTTGAACTTTAAATTATCTTAAGAAGAATTAATTTTTTTAGAAATGATTTAGAAATATAAAAGGAAACCTTGTAACTTAAAATTTCTAACGTAGAATTTAAGTATTGGGTTTTGAAAAATGTTAGGAAATTTAAATAGTAATTAAATCAATTAAATATGATTTGGTAAGATTAAATCAATAAAAAGTGATTTTTAGAAAATATAGTACGGAAGGGATTTTTGATTTAGAATAGAAAGAGAATAACGTAAGAAATTATATTTTTATGGGAAATGTTCAAAATAATATTTTTAAAGTTAAGAAATATTTTGTGAAGGGTGAAAATGGTGAAAAAGCGATTTACGTAACTCAAAAACGTAATTTTTAAGTTACGCGATTTAAAAAAAAAACGTTAAATTATTCCTACGCGATTTGTAACGCGTTTAAATATTTTACACGATCTAAATATTGTGGAAACATTGCTATACATTTTAAAAATAAAAGATCATTTTTACGCAATTTAGAATACGTTAGAGAAAATAGTTTTGCGATTTTTAAACATAACAGAAAAATGTTACAAATCATTACTTGTACGTAAAAACGTAACAAAAATATTTTGCGAATGAGAAAAACACAAGAATGTGATTTAATCTGTTAATTATACAAAATCATACAGTTAAAAGTAGTATATGAATACTTGTACAAGAAATTGAGAAGTTTGCCTCGTAATTGACATTAATCCATTTTACGAACGAAAAACAAGATCTCGAATCTGGAATGAGAAATTATGTGATTTACCTTTGGTTGGTAATTGGTGCATTACACATGCATTGAAAATGGTCCAACGGACTGAATATGGCTAATTGCCTAGGAGAAACGTACACCTCTTGAGTGGGTGCGATATGCGTAGTGTAGGTCACTAGTTGACCTTGGGGGCATCGGGGTGCGGGTTGCTCGCAATGGGCGGGCATTGGTAGCTCTTCTCGCACCGTGAGTTAGACCGATGCAACACACCGATGATCCGGACCGAGACACTATTCTTAATCGAGATCTGACAAAGACCGTCGTGTATGTGCTAGATGTGCAAGATATAATTATAGCACTTGGTCTGAGGCACGAGATACCGGCGGATCTTTTCGATCAATTTCTCCGACTTGAGTATTAGCTCCATGGAGTAGGACATTGAGTCTATGTTCACATGCATGAATTTAACATATACATATGTGGTAGTATTACTGTAATTAATTGTGGTTTGAACAGAGATGATGGCATGATGGTAATTATTTTTACACTATGATGATGCCATAATTGTGATCATGATATGATATTTTTGCATAATATGCTGTCCTATATTATCTCTGTGCTATCATGCTTGGTATTGGTGTAGGTGATCTCACCTCTTTGTATGTATATCTGTTTATTGTATTTATATTGGGTGAAGACGTTGAGAAAGATACGGTACTAGAAGGAGAAGAGGAATTACTTCTCACATCGTGAACCATGAGTTCGACAACATGTCATCGGGAGCTAGTTTCTTCGGATATGTACGTTTACGCTTTCATGGAGGAGCTAGAGAGTGGAGGACAAGTCCGATGAGCGAGGACTTATTTATGAGGGGTACCTGACTGTTAGTATTAGTAGGCTATATCGTGGGGATCCGTTTTTCTGTGTGACGATCTTTGTTCATGTTGAATTTCCGTTGCATATCAGGCGACATTGGGACACTAGAAATTATGTCCCAACGGAAATCAGCATAGTGTCATCAGCCCGGACACCTGCCCGTAGGGCTAATCGTCACAATGGATTCCTACCTGCTGAGGAACCTGAGGAGGACCCGTCTGAGGGGTCTTCTGCTTAGTTAAGCTTGGCGAGTGTGAACTCGATATAAGTTATGTCTCGTAATTATTTAAGTGTGTTTATTGTTTCAATAAATGGTTTGTAATAAATAAACCCGACAAAGACGTGTGAAATATGTATATGATGTAATTTATGTGTGAGATTGTTGTATCATAATTTTATTTTCCGCTAAGTTTATTTTATTGTTATTGTTAAAAAAAAAATTTACAACTCATATTTTTATCACAATATCACACTTTATGACTTTTGAGGGTATTTGGGTAATTAAAGTAACATAAATGTGACATCCTACGGTGGGTGTTACAATTTACACTCTCCATATTCTTAATTGATTGAGTTTGACATGATTTTGTGAGTTTGAGCTCAAATTGGTCCTAATTGAATATTTTCAGCATTATTGAGATTTTACACTGTTTCTGTATTTTGGTCATAACTTGAGTTCCTGATATCTGACAATCATGAATTTTATCTTGTAGGAAAGCTAAGAGGAAGCTCTACAACTTTGATGAAGAGCTCGAAGTCTGATTCAGATGTCTAAGGGACCTAAGTTTACATGGAAGTCAGAATACGGGTTCTGTCAGTAGAATCCGAACAGTGTGCACTCAAAAAATCATATCTCAAGATGTAATAATGGAGATGGGCTGAAAGTTGGACAGTGGATAGTTAAGATCCAAATAAACAACTTTCATGAAGAACACATTTTGAGAAAAAGAAGTCTAGTAGGTCATTTTGAGCTTGCAAGTCGGAACAGAGGTGCTGAAGTTGGGTTTGAGCAACCTACGGTATTTGGGACATATCTTGGGCTTAAGGAAGCCAAATTGGACGAACCAGTTATCCATTTTATAGCCAAGACAATGATCTACAACTTTCATGAAGAACACTTTTCGTGGTTCTGAAGTATAGTGGGTCGTTTTTGGCTTCCAAGTCAGACACGAAATTTTCGTCCTCAACCATCCACTCATCCATCCACTAATCCACTCATCCACTCACCCACTCATCCACTAACTCACCCACTCATCCACTCATACACTAATCCAACCACTTAACCACTCCACCCACTCATCCACTAATCCATCCACTAATCCATCCACTCACCCATTCATGTCCATAATTTCCCACTCACCAAAAGTCCTTTGGCATTTTTCACTAATTCAACCACTCAACCATTCCACTCACTCATCCACTAAACTAATCCACTAAACCAACCCACTAATCCATCCACTAAAACACTCCACTCACTCATCCACTCATCCACCCACTTCCCTTTGTCATTTTGTTACCTTAGACTTCTATAAAAGGCACCATTTATCATGAACAACGGGGAACTCTCCTTCATTTTCTCTCAGTTTTTCTTGTGATTTCTTTCTAGCTATGTGTAACTAAACCTCCCTTGGTTAAGGGGGTGATGAAACCGCTAGTATTAATGTTGTAAACTTTGCATATTTGATTATTTCAACACAGTTATGTTTTTATTCATATATTTCTGAATCTATTGTTGGTATGAAGGTTTTTGTACTTGTTCCTACTTTCAAAGTAGTAGATCTAGGTTTATTATGCGCGATTGCGGTAGTAGATCTAGTGGGATGTATGATGTTCATGTGGGTATAATTATCTTTGTGCTATTTGCCAGTTATAAAAGTGGTAGATCTGGGTTTATTATGCGCGATTGCGGTATTAGATCTAGAGAAATATATGTTCTAAGTAATTTAATCCCGGTGTGTGATTAGACCTTAGTGTAATTGGTTTTCTAAATCTTAATGCAATTGTTGGATAGTTGTAAGAGCGGTTGCTTTATGACTAATCAGTGATTAGGAGTTGATTTGAGCGGTTGCTAAATTGGCCAACACGTAAGGAAAACAGAGATTTACTCTCACAATTGCATAAAAACATAATTGAGCATGTTGGAATAAAAAGGATATGTGGATTTACATTATCATATAAATCTAGTGGTGGATTCAATCTCTTAACCAATTTTCTTATATTGTTGATTTCAGTTTGTTTATTGTTATCTTTGAAGCTGTTCATTGTTCATCAAAACTCCAAAACCCCCCTTTTACTGTTTATTGTTAATCAGAGTCTAAATTGGGAATTTTTTAATAGTGTTAATTGAATTGGTTCTCTGTGGATCGACCCTTACTAACTACAACTAGTTGTAAGGTTTTTATTTTCTGGTGGGCCTAACAACTGATTTTTATCTTAATTTTAATCACTACATCCGCACGCATCAGAATTTTGGCGCCGTTGCCGGGGAACAAATTTTTTCAATTACACTATTAATTTGTTTCCTATTTTTATTCTGTTTTTATTTTATTTTATTTTATTTTATTTTTAATCTTTCTTTCTGAGTGTTTTGTAGGTGTTGATGTCCTTTGAAGGAGTAGACGAAGGATTGCTAAATTTGAGGAACTATATTGATCAACTCACTTCACATCCTCAATTTCCTTCCATCCTAGCTAACTTCCAACTCACACCTCGCCGACATTGAAGTTCCGCCCGTTACATTGATCTATCAAGTTCAGAGACATTTGAGCCATCTGAAATATCTGAAGAAGTGACAATGGCAAAAAACACTTTAAGGGCATTGGGTGCTCCAGATCTAGATCAACAGCCTCTTTGCATAGACATTCTTGAAAATGAAGAGGCATTTGAATTGAAATCCGGTTTAATCCATCTCTTGCCATCTTTCAATGGATTACTCGGAGAGGACCCCAACAAGCACTTGAAGGAAATCCATGTGGTATGTTCTAGCATGAAACCTGCTTGGAATTCATGTAGAGCAAGTCAAGTTGAGAGCTTTTCCATTCTCATTGAAAGACTCAGCTAAGGAGTGGCTTTACTACTTGCCACCCTGGATCCATCCAATCATGGCGGGACATGGCCCGAACTTTCCTAGACAGATACTTCCCCTGCCTCAAAAGTCTGCAACAATCGAAAAGAATTCCGTGGTATTCAACAAAGGCATGGGGAATCACTCCATGACTACTTGGGAGAGATTTAAGAAGCTATGTTTCAGCTGCCCTCATCATCAAATAAGTGAGCACTTTTAATTCGATTTCTATGAAGGCTTACAAGTGATGGATCGCAACATGATTGATCTTGCTAACGGAGGAGCATTGATTGATAAAACTCCTCAAGAAGCTAGAAACTTGATCTCAAGAATGGCTGCCAATACTCAACAATTCTACTCTAGAAATGACACTGGAGTAAGAGCAGTGAAAGAAGTAGAGACAACCAGTATACAGCAGCAAATGACTCAATTGACTGCTATGGTTCAACGGTTAATGGATTCAGGTAAAGCACCAGTTCATGCTTGTGGGATCTGTTGTTCATCTGGACATCCCACTGATATGTGTCCCACTCTCCAAGAAGACACAAATGAGGAGGTAAGAGCAGTAGGGGGATATGCTGGACTTTCAAAAAATTACAACCCCTACTCAAACACATATAATCCGGGTTGGAGGGATCATCCAAATTTCAGCTATGCAAAGCAACCTCAAAATCAACCTCCAGCTTATGGACCTCCAGGATTCCAACAAAGGCAAGTACCTTTCCCTCAAAGACAGCAGCAAGTTCAAGCTCCTAAGCAATCTGAGCCTTCATTAGAGGAGCTAGTAAAACAAATGGCCACTAATAATTTGCGTTCCAACAAGAAACAAATGCAACTATACAAAGTTTCAAACAAGAAACAAGGACTGCAATCAATAACTTGCAGAATCAGATAGGACAGTTGTCCACGAGAATTCAACAAGTTTCAAAGCCAAGCTTCAGGAAACTACCCTCACAACGAAGTGAATCCGAGGGAAAATGCTAGTCTTTGTCACATTGAGAAGCGGAAAGACGATGGATGAGCCTACCTCTCTTCCACCAATCATTCAAGAGAAGGATGAACCACCCAAAGAAGCAAATGATAAGGGGCAAACTTCCAAAACCCCTAAGGTAAGTATTTCTGAACCCCTTCCTAAATATGTCACTAAAGCTCCTTTTCCTAGTAGGTTGGTTAAAACCAAGAAAGAAGAAGCAGAAAAAGAAATACTTGAGACTTTTAGGAAGGTAGAGGTTAATATCCCTTTGTTAGATGCCATTAAGCAGGTACCTAGATATGCAAAATTTCTGAAAGAATTATGCACTAACAAGAGGAAGTTAAAAGGAAATGAAAAGGTCCAAGTGGGAGAAAATATTTCAGTTGAAATTAAAAAGAAACTCCCAACCAAATGTAAGGACCCTGGCACATTCACCATTCTATGCACTATAGGTAACACAAGGTTTGAAAGGGCAATGCTTGATTTAGGTGCATCTTGATAATCACATATTTTATTCATTAAGAAACCCTTATGTTTAGTCATTTACACTCTCCATATTCTTAATTGATTGAGTTTGGTATGATTTTGTGAGTTTGAGCTCAAATTGGTCCTAATTGAATATTTCCAGCATTATTGAGATTTGACATTGTTTCTTTATTTTGGCCATAACTTGAGTTCCTAATATCTGATGAACATGAATTTTACCTTGTAGGAAAGCTAAGAGGAAGCTCTACAACTTTGATGAAGAGCTCAAAGTCTGATTCAGATGTCTAAGGGACCTAAGTTGACATGGAAGTCAGAATACGGGTTCTGTCAGTAGAATCCGAATAGTGTGCACTCAAAAAAATCATATCTCAAGATGTAATAATGGAGATGGGCTGAAATTTGGACATTGGATATTCAAGATCCAAATAAACAACTTTCATGAAGAACACATTTTGAGAAAAAGAAGTCTAGTAGGTCATTTTGAGCTTGCAAGTCGGAACAGAGGTACTGAAGTTGGGTTTGAGCAACCTACGGTATTTGGGACATATCTTGGGCTTAAGGAAGCCAAATTGGACGAACCAGCTATCCATTTTATAGCCAAGACAAGGATCTACAACTTTCATGAAGAACACTTTTCGTGTTTCTGAAGTATAATGGGTCGTTTTTGGCTTCCAAGTCAGACACGAAATTTTCGTCCTCAACCATCCACTCATCCATCCACTAATCCACTCATCCATCCACTAATCCACTCATCCACTCATCCACTAACTCACCCACTCATCCACTCATACACTAATCCAACCACTTAACCACTCCACCCACTCATCCACTAATCCATCCACTCATCCATCCACTCACCCATTCATGTCTATAATTTCCCACTCACCAAAAGTCCTTTGGCATTTTTCACTAATTCAACCACTCAACCATTCCACTCACTCATCCACTAAACCAATCCACTAAACCAACCCACTAATCCATCCACTCAAACACTCCACTCACTCACCCACTCATCCACCCACTTCCCTTTGTCATTTTGTTACCTTAGACTTCTATAAAAGGCACCATTTATCATGAACAAGATGTAATTCTCCTTCATTTCTCTCTAAGTTTCTTCTTGCTTCTTCATAGTTTCTCATAGTTTTGTATATTTTGATGCTCCCCTTCATGGTAATGGAGGGCTAAGCTACTTTGGGTCAATTTAGAACTCTTGAAGAGATTGTGGTTTGGATTCTTGAGACCTTGGTTATGCATTGTATTTGATTTGTAATTGAATTCCTCTTTTCTTCTTTCTTCTTCTTCTTGATCTTGAATGCATGAATGGTGATTCTATTTATGTTGATCTGATTGATCTTGGTTTAAGATTGAGATTTGTGATGAAACTTAGAACTGATTGATCTAAACTAATCACATAAATGAAGATTGAGATTTGTGATGAAACTTAGAACTGATTGATCTAAATTAATCACGAATTGAAGAGGTTAGGTTACTTGATTTGTGCCTAAGTTAATTGAATTCGGTACTTGAAATTAACATAGATTTTCATGAATGATGCGATTGCGGATTTGTGTTTATCACTTGTTAATTGAATTCTAGACGATCGTCTAGTATGAATTCTGGATTTGATGCAGAGATCTCGGTTATATCCAAATTAACAATTCAATTGCGCTTCAAGTGTTTTATGAAGGGTCTATGATTGAATCCACCCAATCTTGGATAGGTTTCTAAATTGACTGCTCTTTAATTGTTATTTCTTCCTTTAATTTTGTTAAGTGCGATCTTAAACTGTCAAACCCCCTTTTTGCTAACTTTCACTTGATTTGATCAAATTTCATTTACGATCCTTGAGGAGACGATCCGGTGTTGTCACTATGCTACAAGCTTAGGTAATAACTTCGGTTATAATTTTGACTGAGTTCGGCGCTCTTCAAAATTTTGGCGCCGTTGCCGGGGATTAGTAAGTGTAATCTTTTCATTTGAAGTGTTTTTACTAACTTTTGCTTTTTATTAATTTTTCTAACATTTTTAACCATTGTCTAGTGTATTTTGCTTATTTATTTGTTTTTGTGTGATGCATGACTAGGTCTCGAGCCTTGATAACTTGGTTGACTTTGATCCCGAGATTGATAGAACCTTGCATAGGTTGATTAGAGCTCGTAGGCTAAGTGCAAGAATTGCTTCCGAATTTGATCTTAATATTGAGAGTGAACTTGAGATCTTGAATAATTAAAACCATGGCCGATAACATGCAAAATAGAACTCTTAAGGAACTTGTCTTTGCTCCCGATATAACTAACCGGTCTTTGTGTATTCAATACCCGATCTTGATGCTTTGATTTTGAGTTAAAATCTGGATTGATACATTTGTTGCCCAAGTTTCACGGTTTTGCGGTGAGGATCCCCATAAGCATCTAAAGGAGTTCCATGTGGTTTGTTCAACCATGAAACCACATGGGATCTCGAAGAAAGCACATCAAGTGAGGGCATTTCCTTTCTCACTTGCCGATCATGCCCAAGGATTGGTTATTTTATCTTTCACCAGGTTCAATAACAAGTTGGACTGACATGAAGCGGTTGTTCTTAGAGAAATTTTTCCCTTCCTCTAGAGCTGCTGCCATTAGAAAAGATATATGTGGCATAAGACAAATGACAGGGGAGACTTTGCATGAATATTGGGAAAGATTCAAGAAGCTGTGCTCGAGCTGTCCCCACCACTAAATCACCGATCACTCTTAATTCAATATTTCTATGAAGGCTTCTTTGCCAAATGACGAAGCATGGTGGATGCTTTGCCTCCGGAGGAGCCTTAGTAGACAAGACCCTGCAAAGCGAGAGATTTGATAGCAAACATGGCACCAACACCCAACAATTTGGCACACGAATTATTACCTCAACTAGAGGAGTCAATGAAATTCAATCGTCTCATGTAGACCAACAGAGAATGGAACACATACTTGATGAATTGACTTCTTTGGTGAGACAGCTTAGCATGGGACAACAAGCACCAATGCCGATGATGCAACCGTGTGTGGCATTTGCTCTTGTTCATCTCATCCTACCGATGCATGCCCTACACTTCGGGATGGTGGTTCTATTATTCCGTAACAATCATTGCAATGAAATGGTATTTTTCCTAGTAGACCCCAATATCGCAATCACAAAGAGAAAGCCGGATATGATCCATTTTCTAATACCTATAACCCCGGGCCGGAGGGACCATCCCAACTTGAGATATGGAAATTCGGTCAACAACAACATTTCCTACCAACAAAGCGAACCACGGTTTAGATACCAAGCTACGTGCCCTAGCAATAAGTACCAACCACCTACATTTAGGCAAGCACAACTGCGCCGCCACCCATACAAAGCGGCCCTCTCCATTCTACTGTTCCAAGCGACCACTCCACCGAGCCACCTTTCGAAGACTTGATGAAACAGGTTTCAGCGAGAATGTCAATGCCACCATCCAGAATTTACAAACTCAAATTGGGCGGATGGCAACCACTGCGAGTGAGTGAAAAGTCAAGGGTCGAACCAATTGCCTTCACAAACAAATAACAACCCAAGAGGCAATATAAGTGCCATTAGCTTGAGAAGTGGCGAGAGAAGTTGACGGTCCTACTCCACCACAACCCGAACTACAAGTGCATCAACCGAGAAGGTGACCGAAACAAAAGAAAGTGGATACCTCGGTCAAAAATCGTGATACGAAGAAATGTGCAGAGAATTCAAATCGGCTATTCCACTACCTTTTCCACACAGAGTCACACAGGTCAAGCATACCGCGCAAAACGTAAATAGAAAGAGAAGTCATGGACACATTCGGGAAGGTGGAAATCAATATTCCCTCCTTGATGCAATCAAGCGATTCCCAAGTATGCCAAATTCCTCAAAGAGTTGTGTACTCACAAGAGAAGACTTAAGGGTACTGAGAAAATAAGCATGGGCAGAAATGTTTCTGCAATGATTCTACCAAACATGCCATAAAAATGCAAAGATCCTGGAACTTTCACAATTCCTTGCACGATAGGTAACTCCAAATTTGAACATGCAATGCTAGATTTGGGTGCTTCGATTAATGTCATGCCTATGTCAATTTATCAGTCCTTGAACATTGGCACTTTACAACCCACTGGTATAGTGATTCAATTGGCAAATAGGACCACTGCTCATCCTGCAGGAGTGCTAGAAGATGTATTAGTTCGGGTGAATGAGCTAATTTTTCCAGCGGACTTCTATGTCTTGGACATGGAAGATGAGTCTTCAGCAAACCATGCTCCATTAATTCTAGGCAGACCATTCCTCAAGACCGCCAAGACCAAGATAGATGTGCATGCTGGCACCCTTTCTATGGAGTTTGGCGATGATTTGGTACAGTTTAACATTTTTGATGCCATGAGACATCCCCTAGAGGAGCATTCTGTTTTCCATATTGATGTGATTGAGATGCTGGTTGATGATGTTTATACTGATTTATATGCTGAATTCCCTGATATTGCTAACTTTCTGGATTCTGTTTCTTGTGGTACATGTGTTGCTTGTGATGTTGAGCCATGTGCTGCATGTGCTGAGATTTATGCTGGTATGAGTGACGATGCAACTGCTGACTTGAATGATACCGCATGTGAAAATAGAAGTCAGAACTGTGCTGAATTTAATGTTGCTGAATTAGTTGTTTCAAATAGCTTGCTGTCTTCCATTGTACAGCCTCCATCCTTAGAGTTGAAGACTTTGCCAGACCATCTTAAATATGCATATTTAGGAGATGGTGAGAAGTTGCATGATTGTTGCTAAGAATCTCGCAACCTGAACAAGAAAAAAATTACCGGTTTTTGAGGCGAGAATAAGCAAGCCATCGGATGGACACTTGCGGATATTCCCGGTATTAGTCCCTCCACATGCATGCATAGGATTTTATTGGAAGAGGATACGAAACCAAGTAAGGCAACCCCAAAGGAGACCGAACCCCTTGATTCTAGATGTGGTGAAGAAGGAAGTGACCAAGCTACTTCAAGTGGCATTATTTATCCCATATCGACAAAATGGGTGAGCCCCGTGCGGTTGTTCCCAAGAAATCTGGGGTCACGTAGTTGAGAATGAGAATAACGAACTTCTACCCACAAGAGTTCGAACAGGTTGGCGGGTTTGCATTGATTATAGGCGGCTTAACCAGGCTACCAGAAAAGATCATTTTCCACTACCTTTCATTGATCAGATGTTGGAGAGGCTAGCTGGCAAGTCACATTATTGTTTTCTGGATGGATATTCAGGTTATTTTTAGATTCATATAGCCCCAGAAGACCAAGAGAAGACTACTTTCACTTGTCCATTTGGCACATTTGCATACAGGAGGATGCCGTTTGGTCTGTGCAATGCTCCGAGCACCTTTCAAAGGTGTATGGTAAGTATCTTTTCTGACTTTTTAGAGAATTGCATGGATGTGTTTATGGATGATTTTACTGTCTATGGTTCTTCCTTTGATGCATGCTTGGATAATTTGGCTCAGGTTTTACATAGATGCATTGAAACTAACCTTGTTCTGAATTTTGAGAAATGTCATTTCATGGTAGAACAAGGTATAGTTTTAGGACATGTAATATCTAGCAAGGGTATCGAGGTAGATCCTGCAAAAATAAATGTTATTTCATGCTTATCTTACCCCACATGCGTGCGGGAGGTTCGCTCTTTCCTTGGTCATGCAGGTTTCTATAGGCGGTTCATAAAAGATTTCAGAAAAATTGCTCTTCCACTATCCAACTTGCTACAAAAAGAAGTGGAGTTCCATTTTGACCAGAAATGCAAGGATGCCTTCAATTACTTGAAGCAAGCATTGACCAGTACACCTATCATCCACCACCGATTGGACACTTCCATTTGAGCTCATGTGTGATGCCTCTAATTATGCTTTGGGAGCTGTTCTTGCACAAAGGGTCGGTAAAATTTCTCATGTCATCTCTTATGCTTCAAGAACTTTAGATCCTGCACAAGTCAACTACACCACCACTGAAAAGGAACTTTTAGCAATTGTTTTTGCTTTAGACAAATTTCGATCATATTTGCTTGGTTCTAGAGTGGTTGTGTTTTCGATCATACACTCAAGTTTCTCCTAAAGAAGCTTGATGCAAAGCCTAGATTGATTAGGTGGATTTTGCTCCTCCAAGAGTTCGATATTGAAATCCGTGATAAAAGTGGAGCGGAGAATTTAGTGGCTGATCACCTAAGTCGTATTGAAAAGGAGGCAGATACTTTACCTATCCATGATGTCTTCCCTGATGAGAAACTTTTCAAGCTGCAAGGTAACACTCCTTGGTTTGCTTGATTTGATAAATTTCTTAGTTCTTTGGTGTTTTCCCTGCACATTTTATTAGGGCTCGATTGATAAATTGAAAAGTGAGTCAAAATATTATGTGTGGGATGACCCTTATCTCGTGAAAATTTTGTAGTGACCAAGTCATTAGGAGATGTGTACCGATAATGAATTCCATTCTATTCTTAGCTTTTGTCATACACTTGCATGTGGCGGTCATTTTGGTCCCCAAAGGATTGCTAGGAAAGTTTTGGAATCTGGATTATATTGGCCCACTCTATTTCATGATGCATATGTGTTTTGTAAATCTTGTGATTAATGCCAAAAAACAGGAAACACTTCTCGAAGGAATGAGATGCCCCAGAAATCCTTATTGTTCTGTGAGATTTTTGATGTATGGGGTATTGATTTTATGGGACCCTTTCCTGTTTCTTTTGGTTTTGTTTACATTTTGCTAGCTGTTGATTATGTATCCAAGTGGGTGGAGGCGAAAGCTACTCGGACTGATGATTCCAAAGTTGTTGTGGATTTTGTTAGATCACAGATTTTCTGCAGGTTTGGAGTTCCGAAGGCCATCATCAGTGATCAGGGTTCACATTTTTGTAATCGAAGCATGGAAGCTTTGATGAAAAAGTATGGGGTCTTGCACAGAGTTTCTACACCTTACCATCCCCAAACTAATGGGCAAGCCGAGATTTCCAACAGGGAGATCAAGCAGATACTCCGGAAGGCAGCTTCAACCTAACAGAAAGGACTGGAGCAAGAGGCTTGAGGATGCTTTATGGGCTTACCGGGATCGCTTATAAGACACCAATCGGGATGTCTCCGTATCGGATTGTTTTTGAAAAGCCTGCCACCTGCCGGTGGAAATTGAGCATCATGCATTTTGGGCGGTGAAAAGGTGCAACTTGGACCTAGATCAAGCGGTATGGAGAGGAAGGCTGCACTGCAAAGAATTGGAGGAGATCCGCTTGGAGGCTTATGAAAGTTCCAAACTTTATAAGGAGAAGACCAAAGCCTTCCATGATAAGTTGATTCTCGAGGAAAACATTTGAGATTGGTCAAAAAGTTCTCCTCTATAACTCCCGCCTCCGATTCATGCCTGGCAAATTAAGGTCTAGATAGGATGGACCATTTATTGTTACTAAGGTTTTTCCTTCTGGTGCTGTTCAGATTAAAAGTGAGGTCACTGCCAAAGCTTTCATCGTAAATGGACACCGCCTCAAACAAGATATCATGAACTTCCGAGAAATGCGAAGTGGAGGTGATGAACCTTCTCATCCGCATTATGAATAAAAAAAAAAGAAGAAAAAAAAAGAAGAAAAAAAAAAAAAAAAAAAAAAAAAAAAAAACAGTATGCCCGACAATGAGGAAGGTAGTGCCATTCAATTTTGTCACTCGGAAGCAAGTGGAGGTCACTTTTTCTTCAACGACAACAACAGCGAAAATCTTGCAGTATGGATTTTATTGACCCACTTTATTCAAGGTCTGTTACACCTTTTGCAAAAGTTACGGAAATTGGTCAAAAAGGTTCTGCTTTGCGATTATCATCTGCACCTACTCCTTGAAAAATTGAGATCTAGGTGGCGCGGTTCTTTTGCTGTCAAACACGTGTATCCTTTGGGGCCGAAGATATTGAGGATCCTAGGAATGGTAATGCACTTAAAGTTAATGGACAAAGACTCAACCATTCCTGGAAAACCAAGTTCTTGAGTTCTTTGTGTTGCCGGTTAAGTGGCGGATACGGTACTCCGTGACTCTTAAGTCGGTTTATTTTTCAGTTTCCCAAAATAACTGAATCCTTCTTCTCCTTCAAAATGGATGTCATTCTTTCAAACCTGAGAAAACATTTTCCTTCTCTTCCTCAAAATGCTTTGAGAAAAATCTACAAAGTTCGATGTGAAAGATTGAGACTATTAATGCACAAAGGTATGCCAGAAGATGTACGATGGATAATTGAAGCGAAGGTCCGATTAGCAGGTGAGTCCTCAATTTCATTTGACTCATATATGCCCTAGTCTTGGAAGAAGTTCATATTCTAAAAGGAGAAGAGCAAAAAGGTTACAAGTCTGTCACAAATGTGGACGATGGAACTGTAACAAGCGATGTCGTACTAAGGGGATGGTTTCCGCAAATAGAGAAGATAAAATTTTCTTCATTAAGAATGGACTGAGTAAGGAGTTATTAGATGATATCTTATTGACTCTTGAGACGCATTCTTGTGGATTGGTGCATCGTGAAATTCTTAAATTGTGAAATCTCTTCAAGGATGAAGAACAACGCTACAGTCTTGGGAATCTGACTCTAAAAGACCCTGTTTGCCAATTTATAAGAAAATTGGATGGGAAGCTTATCCTCGACTCATAGAAGATGTTTAAGCCATTCTTGGACGTTTAACCGAGAGCGGATGTGAGCCATATCCACAAACAATCTGTACATATCTTCTTCTTCTTCTTCTTCTTCTTCATGTCATCTCTAAAAAAAAAAAAAAAAACAAAAAAAAAAAACAAAAAAAAAAAAAAAAAAAACAAAAAATGTATACTTCTTAGGGTTGGCTTTGGTAACACACACCGTGAATGGGGAAATGCATGCATCTGATCCAGCCTTCTTAATTGAAAAACAAAGAAGGTAGATTGTATTCCACATGTGAGCGCAATGACAATCGTATTATGGCCACTTGTCCCTTTTGGGAGCCCTATGTTACGCTGGTCTTGAATGGATCGAATACTGGTCAACAATGCTTTGGCACAAAGCCGAAAGAGCAGACTACCTCCATCCCAATCTTAAGTAAGTATACACTCATCTTTCATCAAGTTTTTCTAACAATTTCAAAAAAAAAAAAAAAAGGACGTGATGTCTACTGCACTCATGACGCGCAGTATAAAGATACGCCATGGAAACTGTACATACAGGTATGTCATCATTTTCTATTTCTTTTATCTTTGTATCATTTTGTTGTATTTTGATTTTTGTACAGAAGATCCTTTGAGCAGGGTCCTTCAGGGGTTTCTAGACTTCTTTACCTTGATGGTTTTCTTGAAGTCAAAAAAAAAAAAAAAAAAAAAAAAAAAAAAAAAATTCTGTTTCTTAATTTCAACCTTTTCGACAACATCCAACCTACCCTTATAGGTGCAATTATTCCCCTTTCCATTCTTTTTCTTATTTAAACACTCCATTTTCCTTCAACTCGAGAGACACTCAAAGGGAGGAAGAGTATAGAATGGGGGCTTCTATTCGTAACCTCAAAAATGTCTCGTGTTTTTGTGGGTCGAGTTATGGGAAGGGATTAGAGTTTGTAAATGCAGCTAGCACTCTTGGTCGATCACTTGCTGCGAGGAATATTCATCTTGTATATGGGGGAGGTTGCCGTGGGTTAATGGGGGCTATATCACTTGCTGCATATGTAAGAGACAATCAGGTTTTAGGTGTCATTCCTGAACCTTTAGCTCAACAGAACATCAATGGAAAGACAATTGGAGAGGAACTTAAAGTATCATCAATGCATGAATGCATGAAGATAATGCTTGAAAACTCTGATGCATTCATTGCCTTACCAGTGTGGTTTTGGTACTTTGGAAGAGATTTTTCAAATTGTCTCTTGGGTTTGAACCGAACATCCACCATAAACCCATTGGTTTGTTGAATGTTAATAATTTCTTTGATCTTTTGTTATTTTTTCTTGACAAAGTCGTGGAACAAAATTTATCACTCCTTCGGCAAGACAAACTTCTTATCTCTCGCCTCCACTATTGATGAGCTCATTGATAAATTAGAAGCTTTTGAGTATGTACCGATAAGGTATTAGCTCAAATAGATTGGTCAACAGAAGCAGCGAAGGAAGTAACAAGAAACAAAAGCCCGATCTGACACTTTCTCTTTAATGGGTTTGATTTTATTAAAAAAAAAAAAAATTGTTGTTTTGTTTGGAAAGTATGATATGATTGTCATGGACTTATTAAACCAATTAGTGATGGCAGAGTAAGGAGTAATTTTACTCTTGAGACGCATCTTAATTGGTGGCAGAGTAAGGAGTTTTTTTAGGTAGTAATTAATTAGTATTAAATTGTGGAAGTACTAACGTTTTCTTGTTTGATTTCTTTTTAGGGTCTGATGCGTAACTGACAGTGTGCTTCTTTTCTGCTTGGCGTTGATTCACTCCTCATCAGGTTGTGTTGCTCTTTTCTTTTCGTTTTATTTATCACTTTCACATTGAGGACAATGTCTATATTAAGTGTGGGGGAGAGATTTTAGCAAGTTTCTTTTTTGTTAAAAAAAAAAAAAAAAAAGAAAGGGTTCATTGCATGATTGAATAACTTTTCTCCCTTCTTGAACTGATATGCTTGGAGATGGATGATTGAATTAATGAATTGAGTTTGATGGATGCATACCTTGTGATATTTTGAGCCTAATGGATGGATTTAACATTTATGCCATTCTCTTCTTTCTTGTGTGATTTTCACTCATGTTAATGACCACTCTAGAACTTGCTTTGATTCTTTTTGAGGCTACATTTCACTTGCATGCATGAACATGATTGAGGCCCTCTTTCTTAATTAGCTAGTTTAACCAAATAGCCAACC
The DNA here is from genome assembly GCA_029884605.1 of Ormosia emarginata. NCBI lineage: Eukaryota > Viridiplantae > Streptophyta > Magnoliopsida > Fabales > Fabaceae > Ormosia > Ormosia emarginata. The sequence goes on along the minus strand of JAQQTP010000077.1, from coordinate 49,465,059 downwards.
TTGTTTTCAATATGATATCAAGCACTCTTTTGACTTCTTGAAAATTCTCTGATTCTTGCCAACCTTGTATATTTTCCTTTGCTTAACCCCTTTGAGCTTATTTGACCATTCCTTGTTTCTAGCTCATTATGTGCCTTAAATGAGAAATTGTGTTCTTACTTTACCTTAGGGAATAAAAGAACATTAGCTTGGTTAATGGATGAGTTTTTGAACAAGTGTGGGGGTGTGTGTACAAAATGGTTGTTGAAAAAGAAAAGAGTGCCCAAAAAGAAAAAAAAATGTATGTATATAGTTATGTTCATATATATAAAAGAAAAAGAAAAAAAAAGAAAAAAAAAAAAAAAAAAAAACCAACTGTTTTTTTTAAAAAAAAAAAGATTGGGAAATGAATATGTAAAAGGATATACACTAGAGTTGGGATGAACTTTTATGCTTGTTATTTGAACTCAACTCTCATTTGCTTTTATTCTCTTTAGTATTTATCTTCTCATATCCATTTTATCCTCTCCTGTTACCTTGACCTCACTACAACCTTGAATAAAGTCCTCATGATTTGTGTGTGCATGTGTTTTGAGTAGTGGAGAAGTAGAAGATAAGCAAGCTTATGGTAGTGCAATTTTCATGGGTTGAATTGAGTGAAATACCTACCCTTTAAACACTTGAGAGATTGAGAGGGAATCTTGTGAAGATCTATCATTCTCGATTCATGTTGAAGATACCTTGCTTGTTGGTTTGAGATGTGGAGAATTGTTAACTCATGAATGTTTTGATCCTTGAACCTTTGGTTGTTCTTCTTGATTGTAAAATTTTGGTCTTGAGTTTTGCCCAGGAGTGCAAAAAGCTAAGTGTGGGGGAATTTGATAATCACATATTTTATTCATTAAGAAACCCTTATGTTTAGTCATTTACACTCTCCATATTCTTAATTGATTGAGTTTGGTATGATTTTGTGAGTTTGAGCTCAAATTGGTCCTAATTGAATATTTCCAGCATTATTGAGATTTGACACTGTTTCTGTGTTTTGGCCATAACTTGAGTTCCTAATATCTGATGAACATGAATTTTACCTTGTAGGAAAGCTAAGAGGAAGCTCTACAACTTTGATGAGAGCTCGAAGTCTAATTCAGATGTCTAAGGGACCTAAGTTGACATGGAAGTCAGAATACGGGTTCTGTCAGTAGAATCTGAACAGTGTGCACTCAAAAAAATCATATATCAAGATGTAATAATGGAGATGGGCTGAAATTTTGACATTGGATATTCAAGATCCAAATAAACAACTTTCATGAAGAACACATTTTGAGAAAAAGAAGTCTAGTAGGTCATTTTGAGCTTGCAAGTCGGAACAGAGGTGTTGAAGTTGAGTTTGAGAAACCTACGGTATTTGGGACATATCTTGGGCTTAAGGAAGCCAAATTGGACGAACCAGCTATCCATTTTATAGCCAAGACAAGGATCTACAACTTTCATGAAGAACACTTTTCGTGGTTCTGAAGTATAGTAGGTCGTTTTTGGCTTCCAAGTCAGACACGAAATTTTCGTCCTCAACCATCCACTCATCCATCCACTAATCCACTCATCCATCCACTAATCCACTCATCCACTCATCCACTAACTCACCCACTCATCCACTCATACACTAATCCAACCACTTAACCACTCCACCCACTCATCCACTAATCCATCCACTCATCCATCCACTCACCCATTCATGTCCATAATTTCCCACTCACCAAAAGTCCTTTGGCATTTTTCACTAATTCAACCACTCAACCATTCCACTCACTCATCCACTAAACCAATCCACTAAACCAACCCACTAATCCATCCACTCAAACACTCCACTCACTCACCCACTCATCCACCCACTTCCCTTTGTCATTTTGTTACCTTAGACTTCTATAAAAGGCACCATTTATCATGAACAAGATGTAATTCTCCTTCATTTCTCTCTAAGTTTCTTCTTGCTTCTTCATAGTTTCTCATAGTTTTGTATATTTTGATGCTCCCCTTCATGGTAATGGAGGGCTAAGCTACTTTGGGTCAATTTAGAACTCTTGAAGAGATTGTGGTTTGGATTCTTGAGACCTTGGTTATGCATTGTATTTGATTTGTAATTGAATTCCTCTTTTCTTCTTCTTTCTTCTTCTTCTTGATCTTGAATGCATGAATGGTGATTCTATTTATGTTGATCTGATTGATCTTGGTGTAAGATTGAGATTTGTGATGAAACTTAGAACTGATTGATCTAAACTAATCACATAAATGAAGATTGAGATTTGTGATGAAACTTAGAACTGATTGATCTAAATTAATCACGTAAATTGAAGAGGTTAGGTTACTTGATTTGTGCCTAAGTTAATTGAATTCGGTACTTGAAATTAACATAGATTTTCATGAATGATGCGATTGCGGATTTGTGTTTATCACTTGTTAATTGAATTCTAGACGATCGTCTAGTATGAATTCTGGATTTGATGCAGAGATCTCGGTTAGATCCAAATTAACAATTCAATTGCGCTTCAAGTGTTTTATGAAGGGTCTATGATTGAATCCACCCAATCTTGGATAGGTTTCTAAATTGACTGCTCTTTAATTGTTATTTCTTCCTTTAATTTTGTTAAGTGCGATCTTAAACTGTCAAACTCCCTTTTTGCTAACTTTCACTTGATTTGATCAAATTTCATTTACGATCCTTGAGGAGACGATCCGGTGTTGTCACTATGCTACAAGCTTAGGTAATAACTTCGGTTATAATTTTGACTGAGTTCGGCGCTCGTCACATCTATAAATGTCATGCCATATTCTATTTATGCATCTTTATACTTGGGTCCTTTGGAACCTACTGGTGTTGTTATTCAATTGGCTGATAGATCTAATGCATACCCTAAGGGTGTGGTTGAAGATGTTTTGGTACAGGTGAATGAATTAGTTTTTCCGGCAGACTTCGATGTTTTGGACATGGAAGAGGATGAGTCTCCCAAATCTGCTCCTATCTTGCTAGGAAGACCATTTTTGAAGACTGCACGGACAAAAATTGATGTGCACTCAGGAATTCTAATAATGGAATTTGATGGGGAATTAATTAGATTCAATATTTTTGAAGCTATGAGATACCCAAGTGATGTGCACTCTGCTTGTTTAATTGATTCTTTTGATCCTTTTGATTCTTTAATTTCTGCAGCTTTTGATACTGACCATTTTGATACTCTTGATACAATTCTAACTCATAGCTTAGATGTACAGGAGGAAAAAGAAGAAGAGTGAAGAAGAGCCATGGAGTGAAGACATTGATGAAATTGTTGCTTTGCCTTACAAGAGCTCTCTTCCACTCCGAAAGAGCATGAGGTAACTTTTGTTGATTTACCCGTTACTACTAATATACTTCAACCTTCACATTGTGCAACACACTGAATTGGAACCGAAAGCACTACCTCGATCATCTTAAATACATCTTCTTGGGGAGAAGGACACCCTTCCAAAGAATAATTGCAAAGTCACTCACCCAAGAGCAAGAAGAGAAAGCGGTAGTCTGTTTTGCAGAACATAAGACACCATTGGTTGGTCAATAGGCGATATCAAGGGTATTAGTCCCTCCGTTTGTATGCACAGGATATTAATGGAGGAGGATACTAAACCTGTGAGAGACCCTCAGCGGAGATTGAATCCTCCCATGATGGAGGTTGTGAAAAAGGAGATACTGAAGCTCCTAAGTGTGGGGGTGATCTACCCCATTTCGACAAAGAAGTGGGTAAGCCCACCGTAGTACCAAAGAAATCTGGAATTACTGTGGTAAGAAATGCTGAAAATGAGCTTATTCCCACTAGGTTACAGACAGGGTGGCGTGTTTGTATTGATTACAGGAAGTTGAATGCCGCCACGAGAAAAGACCACTTTCCTTTACCTTTCATTGATCAAATGTTAGAAAGATTAGTGGTCATTCTTATTATTGTTTTCTCGGATGGTTTTTCGTGTTACAATCGATTGCCATAGCTCCGTAAGACCAAGACAAGACTACATTCACTTGTCCATTTGGTACCTTTGCATATAGGCGAATGCCTTTTGGACTCGCAATGCACCAGGAACTTTCCAAAGATGCATGATGAGTATATTTTCTGATTACATTGAAAACATCATTGAGGTTTTTATGGATGACTTTAGTGTCTTTGGAAATGATTTTGAAAATTGTTTGGAACATTTAACTTTGGTGCTTAAAAGATGCATTGACACTAACCTGGTACTGAATTGGGAAAAATGTCATTTCATGGTGAATGAAGGTATTGTGTTAGGTCATGTAATTTCTGCTAGGGGAATTGAAGTAGATAAAGCTAAGGTAGAACTCATGCATTCTTTGCCACCACCCACTAGTGTGCGGGAGATTCGTTCTTTTATTGGTCATGCAGTTTCTACCAGAGATTCATTAAAGACTTTTCTAAAGTCTCATTGCCCCTTTGCGACTTCTTCAAAAGATGTTAATTTTAACTTTGATGAGAAATGTATGGAAGCTTTCAATAAACTCAAGAAGTTGTTAACTATTGCACCTATCATCAGGCCACCCAACTGGGAGTTACCTTTTGAACTAATGTGTGATGCCGTGACTTTGCATAGAGGAGCTGTCTTGGGACAACGAGTTGATAGAGTTCCTTATGCCATTTACTATGCATCAAGGACTCTAAATGATGCTCAACTTAATTACTCAACCACGTAAAAGGAACTTCTAGTCATTGTATTTGCTTTAGAAAAATTTAGATCATATCTAATTGGTTCTAAAGTGATTGTGTTTTCAGATCATGCACCTTGAAGTATCTTCTAACAAAGAAAGAAGCAAAGCCTAGATTGCTCGATGGATTTTATTGCTCCAGAATTTGACTTGGAGATTAAAGACAAGAAAGGGAGCGAAAACTTGGTGGCCGATCACTTGAGTAGATTGGTAACTGAAGAGGAAGAAATGCCTATCATGGAGACTTTTTCGGATGAATATTTGATGGTTGTCAACACCATAATCCCTTGGTATGCTGACATTGTTAACTACCTGGTTACTAAGGACTTTCCGGAGGGTTTGAACAAGGCCCAAAGAGATAAATTAAGGAGTGACTGTAAATACTATATCTGGGATGACCCGTACTTATGGAAGCATTGTTAGATCAAGTCATTAAGAGGTGCATTCCTGATTCTGAGACACACTCCATCCTCTCCTTTTGCCACACCTATGCATGTGGAGGACACTTTGGCAGTAAAAGGACAACTAATAAAGTGCTTGACAAAGGGTTTCTATTGGCCTTCAATTTTCAAAGACGCATACAACTTCGTAAGTCTTGTGACCGCCGTCGAGAAACAGTAATATTGGTCCTCGTAATCAAATGCCTCAGACTCTGATCATTTTTGTGGAACTCTTTGATGTGTGGGGTATTGATTTCATGGGACCATTCCCTCCTTCATTTGGTTTCACATACATTCTTTTATCTGTTGATTATGTGTCTAAATGGGTGGAAGCAAAAGCCATTCGATCTGATGATTCTAAAACTGTTGCAGATTTTGTTAAGTCACATATTTTCTCCAGGTTTGGGACCCCAAGGGCTATCATCAGTGACCAAGGGACCCATTTCTGCAACAAAACCTTTGATGCTCTATTGAAGAGATATGGAGTAATGCACACAATTTCCACTCCTTACCATCCACGAGACAAATGGGCAAACCGAAGTGTCCAACCGGAGATTAAGTCAATCCTTGAAAAGACAGTGAATCCCTCAAGAAAGGATTGGAGCACTCGACTTGAAGATGCTTTATGGGCTTATAGGACTGCCTATAAGACTCCCATCGGCATGTCACCATTTCGGTTGGTGTATGGAAAGCCTGTCATTTGCCCGTTGAGTTGCAACATCGATCTTACTTGGGCCATTAAATAAGTTAATATGGAATTGGAAGGTCTTTGGAAAGCAAAGGAAGTTCTAGTTACAGAATTGGAAGAACTAAGAAATGAGGCCTTTGAGAATGCCCCGATTTATAAGACTAAAGCTAAGGCATTCCACGACCAATTGATTTCCGAGAAAGAAATTTCACTTTGAGGACAAAAAGTCCTGCTATTCCAATCAAGACTCAAATTATTTCCGGTAAACCTGCGTTCTAAGTGGATTGGGCCGTTTGTGGTAACTAATGTTTTTCCTTTTGGTGCAATTGAGATCAGGAGTGAAATTTCTGGCAAAGCATTTAAGGTCAATGGTCATCGTCTCAAACCATATCATGAACTTCCTGACAGTGCAGAGATGGAAGTGATGACCCTCATCCTTCCACAATATGAGGAGCATTGAAAGTATCATCATGTCGGGCTGAGGACAACAAACTAAGCGCTCATTGGGAGGCAACCCAACCAGATTTGCTCTCTTTATCCCTTTTTATTTTGTGTTTTCATTAGTTTCTTAGATTATGTTTTTATCTGTTTGTTGGTTGTAAGCATTTGAATCTCTAAAAAAAAAAAAAAAAAAAAAAAAAAAAAAAAAAGCAAATGTGTGCCCGACAATAAGGTAGGTAGTGCCATTAAATTTTGTCACTCGGAAGCATGTGAAGGTCACTTTTCTTCAGCGACAACAACTGCGAAAATCTTGTAGTATGGATTTTATTGGCCTACTTTATTCAAGGTCTGTTACACCTTTTGCAAAAGTTGCGGAAATTGGTCAAAAAGGTTCTGCTTTGAGATTATCATCTGCACCTACTCCTTGAAAAACTGAGATCTACGTGGCACGGTTCTTTTGCTGTCAAACACGTGTATCCTCTGGGGCCGTAGATATTGAGGATCCTAGGAATGGTAATGCGCTTAAAGTTAATGGACAAAGACTCAACCATTCCTGAAAAACCAAGTTCTTAAGTTTTTTTTTGTGTTGCCGGTTAAGTGGCGGATACGGTACTCCGTGACTCTCAAGTCGGTTTATTTTTCAGTTTCCCAAAATAACTGAATCCTTCTTCTCCTTCAAAATGGATGTCATTCTTTCAAACCTGAGAAAACATTTTCTTTTTCTTCCTCAAAATCTCTGAGAAAAATCTACAAAGTTCGATGTGAAAGATTGAGACTGTTAATGCACAAAGGTATGCCAGAAGATGTACGCCGGATAATTGAAGCAAAGGTTCGATTAGCGGTGAGTCCTCAATTTCATTTGACTCATATATGCCCGGTCTTGGAAGAAGTTCATATTCTAAAAGGAGAAGAGCAAAAAGGTTACAAGTCTGTCACAAATGTGGACGATGGAACTGTAACAAGCGATGTCGTACTTTGGGGATGGTTTTCGCAAATAGAGAAGATAAAATTTTCTTCATTAAGAATGGACTGAGTAAGGAGTCATTAGATGATATCTTATCGACTCTTGAGACGCATTCTTGTGGATTGGTGCATCGTGAAATTCTTAAATTGTGGAATCTCTTCAAGGATGAAGAAAAACGCTACAGTCTTGGGAATCTGACTCTAAAAGACCCTGTTTGCTAATTTTTAAGAAAATTGGATGAGAAGCTTATCCTCGACTCATAGAAGACGTTTAAGCCGTTACTGGACGTTAAACCAGAGGCGGATGTGAGCCACATCCACAAACAATCTGTACATATCATCTTCTTCTTCTTCTTCATGTCTCATCTCTAAAAAAAAAACAAAAAAACAAAAAAACAAAAAAAAAAAAAAAAAAAAAAAAAAAAAAAAAATTATGTATACGTCTTAGGGTTGGCTTTGGTAACACACACCGTGAATGGGGAAATGCATGCATCCCGATCCAAATTTCTAAATTGAAAAACAAAGAAGGTAGATTGTATCCCACATGTGAGGCAACCCGGTCGTATTATGGCCACTTGTCCCTTTTGGGAGTCCTATGTTCTTGTCTTGAATGGGTCGAATCTTGGTCAACAATACTTTGGCACAAAGCCGAAAGAAACAGACTACCTCCATCCCAATCTTAAGTAAGTATACACTCATCTTTCATCAAGTTTTTCTAACAATTTCAAAAAAAAAAAAAAAAAAGAGAGGACGTGATGTCTACCTGCACTCATGACGCCAAGAAAGATATGGACACTTATATATACAGTATGTCATCATTTTCTATTTCTTTTATCTTTGTATCATTTTGTTGTATTTTGATTTTTTGTACGACTATCCTTTGAGCAGGGTCCTTCGGGGTTTCTAGACTTCTTTACCTTGATGGTTTTCTTGAAGTAAAAAAAAAAAAATAAAAAATAAAAAATAAAAAATAAAAAATAAAAAAAAAAAAAAAAAATAAAAAAATAAAAAAAAAAGTAAAAAAAAAAAGGAGAAAAGATTCTGTGTTTCTTAATTTCAACCTTTTCGACAACAATGACAACCTACCCTCATAGGTGCAATTATTCCCTTTCCATTCTTTTTCCTACTTAAACACTCCATTTTCTCCATTTTCCTTCAACTCGAAACACTCAAAGGGAGGAAGAGTATAGAATGGGGCCTTCTATTCGTAACCTAAAAATGTCTGTGTTTTTGTGGGTGGGTCGAGTTATGGGAAGGGATTAGAGTTTGTAAATGGGGGCGTATCACTTCTGCTTTTATAGCACTCTTGGTCAATCACTCACTAGAAATAAAAAAATAAAATAAAAAAGTAAAAAAAAAAAGGAGAAAAGATTCTGCGAGGAATATTCATCTTGTATAAACACTGGGGAGGTTAGTCGGGGCCTTCATTCGGGTGTTTTTGTGGGTCGAGTTAAAATGGGAAGGGATTAGAGTTTGTAAACGCAGCTATCACTCTTGGTCAATTTGCATGCGAGGAATATTCATCTTGTATATGGGGAGGTAGGATCACTTGCTGCTTTTATAGGAGGCAGTCAGGTTTTAGGTGTTATTCCTAAACCTTTGGCTGAAAATGACATCACTAGAAAGACAGTTAGAGAAGAAATTCAGGTAACATCTATGCATGGACGAATGAAAACAATGGTTGACAATTCTGATGCATTTATTGTCTTACCAGGTGGTTTTGGTACTTTAGAAGAAATTTTTCAAATTGTCTCTTGGTAGAGCTAAACATCCACCATAGACCCATTGGTTTGTTGAATGTTAATAATTTCTTTGATCTTTTGTTATCTTTTCTTGACAAAGTCATGGAACGTAAATTTATCACTCCTTCAAAAAGACAACTTCTTATCTCTGCCTCCACTATTGATGAGCTCATTGATAAATTAGAAGCTTTTGAGTATGTACCTGATCCGGTATTAGCTCGGATAGATTGGTCAACATCATGAAGCGTGAAGGAAGTAACAAGAAACAAAAGCCGATCTGCGACTTCATCTTTAATGGGTTTGATTTTATTGTACCTTGTTTCTGTTTAAATTTGTGTCGACTTTCTCCAACAGGTAATATCTTACTCCTTTACTCATCTATATTTTAACATTGAGGACAATGTTGTGATTTAGTTGGGGGGGAAGGATAGTTGACCCAAAATATATATATATATATATATATATATATATATATATAAAAAAAAAAAAAAAAAAAAAAAAAATTTGTTGTGTTGTTTGGAAAGAATGATATGATTGTCATGTACTTTTTAAATTAATTAGTGATGCAGAGTAAGGAGTAATTTTACTCTTGAGACACATCTTAATTGGTGGCAGAGTAAGGAGTTTTTTAGGTAGTAACTAATTAGTACTAAAGTTTTATTGTTTGATTTCTTTTCGAGTCGATGCACAGTCGACAAGTGTGTTTCTTTTACGCGTGGCGTTGATTCACTTCTTATCAGGTTGTGTTGCTCTTTTCTATATCTCTCTTTCACATTGAAGGCAATGTTATATTAAGCGCGAGGGAGAGATTTCAGCATGTTCTTTTTGTAAAAAAAAAGAAAAAAAAAGAAAAGAAAAAAAATGGGTTCATTGCATGATTGAATAACTTTTCTCCCTTCTTGAACTGATATGCTTGGTGATGGATGATTAAATTGATGAATTGAGTTTGATGGATGCATACCTTGTGAGATTTTGAGCCTAATGGATGGATTCAACATTTATGCCATTCTCTTCTTTCTTGTGTGATTTTCACTCATGTTAATGACCACTCTAGAACTTGTTTTGATTCTTTTTTAGGCTACATTTCACTTGCATGCTTGAACATGATTGAGGCCCTCTTTCTTAATTAGCTAGTTTAACCAAATAGCCAACCTTGTTTTCAATATGATATCAAGCACTCTTTTGACTTATTGGAAATTCTCTGATTCCTGCCAACCTTGTATATTTTCCTTTGCTTAACCCCTTTGAGCTTATTTGACCATTCCTTGTTTCTAGCTCATTATGTACCTTAAATGAAAAATCGTGTTCTTATTTTACCTTAGGGAATAAAAGAACATTAGCTTTGTTAATGGATGAGTTTTTGAACAAGTGTGGGGGTGTGTATACAAAATGGTTGTTGAAAAAGGAAAGAGTGCCTAAAAAAAAAAAAGAAAAAAAAAAGAAAAAAAAAAAAAAGAAAAGGATTGGGAAATGAATATGTAAAAGGATATACATTAGAGTTGGGATGAACTTTTATGCTTGTTATTTGAACTCAGCTCTCATTTGCTTTTATTCTCTTTGGTATTTATCCTCTCATATCCATTTTATCCTCTTCTGTTACCTTAACCTCACTACAACCTTGAATAAAGTCCTCATGATTTGTGTATGCATGTGTTTTGAGTAGTAGAGAAGTAGAAGATAAGCAAGCTTATGGTAGTGTAATTTTCATGGGTTGAATTGAGTGAAATACCTACCTTTTAAACACTTGAGAGATTGAGAGGGAATCTTGTGAAGATCTATCATTCTCGATTCATGTTGAAGATACCTTACTTGTTGGTTTGAGATGTGGAGAATTGTTAACTCATGAATGTTTTGATCCCTTGAACCTTTGGTTGTTCTTCTTGATTGTAAAATTTTGGACTCTTGAATGTCGTTGGAATTTAAAATTTTGTTAATCTCTTATGTCCTTGTTTTGGTCTTGAGTTTTGCCCAGGAGTGCAAAAAGCTAAGTGTGGGAGAATTTGATAAACACATATTTTATTCATTAAGAAACCCTTATATTTAGTCATTTACACTCTCCATATTCTTAATTGATTGAGTTTGACATGATTTTGTGAGTTTGAGCTCAAATTGGTCCTAATTGAATATTTTCAGCATTATTGAGATTTTACACTGTTTCTGTATTTTGGTCATAACTTGAGTTCCTGATTTCTGACAATCATGAATTTTATCTTGTAGGAAAGCTAAGAGGAAGCTCTACAACTTTGATGAAGAGCTCAAAGTCTGATTCAGATGTCTAAGGGACCTAAGTTTACATGGAAGTCAGAATATGGGTTCTGTCAGTAGAATCCGAACAGTGTGCACTCAAAAAATCATATCTCAAGATGTAATAATGGAGATGGGCTGAAATTTGGACAGTGGATATTCAAGATCCAAATAAACAACTTTCATGAAGAACACATTTTGAGAAAAAGAAGTCTAGTAGGTCATTTTGAGCTTGAAAGTCGGAACAGAGGTGTTGAAGTTGGGTTTGAGCAATCTACGGTATTTGGGACATATCTTGGGCTTAAGGAAGCCAAATTGGACGAACCAGCTATCCATTTTATAGCACAGACAAGGATCTACAACTTTCATGAAGAACACTTTTCGTGGTTCTGAAGTATAGTGGGTCGTTTTTGGCTTCCAAGTCAGACACGAAATTTTCGTCCTCAACCATCCACTCATCCATCCACTAATCCACTCATCCATCCACTAATCCACTCATCCACTCACCCACTCATCCACTAACTCACCCACTCATCCACTCATACACTAATCCAACCACTTAACCACTCCACCCACTCATCCACTAATCCATCCACTCACCCATTCATGTCCATAATTTCCCACTCACCAAAAGTCCTTTGGCATTTTTCACTAATTCAACCACTCAACCATTCCACTCACTCATCCACTAAACCAATCCACTAAACCAACCCACTAATCCATCCACTAAAACACTCCACTCACTCATCCACTCATCCACCCACTTCCCTTTGTCATTTTGTTACCTTAGACTTCTATAAAAGGCACCATTTATCATGAACAACGGGGAACTCTCCTTCATTTTCTCTCAGTTTTTCTTGTGATTTCTTTCTAGCTATGTGTAACTAAACCTCCCTTGGTTAAGGGGGTGATGAAACCGCTAGTATTAATGTTGTAAACTTTGCATATTTGATTATTTCAACACAGTTATGTTTTTATTCATATATTTCTGAATCTATTGTTGGTATGAAGGTTTTTGTACTTGTTCCTACTTTCAAAGTAGTAGATCTAGGTTTATTATGCGCGGTTGCGGTAGTAGATCTAGTGGGATGTATGATGTTCATGTGGGTATAATTATCTTTGTGCTATTTGCCGCTTATAAAAGTGGTAGATCTGGGTTTATTATGCGCGGTTGCGGTATTAGATCTAGAGAAATATATGTTCTAAGTAATTTAATCCCTGTGTGATTAGACCTTAGTGTAATTGGTTTTCTAAATCTTAATGCAATTGTTGGATAGTTGTAAGAGCGGTTGCTTTATGACTAATCGTGATTAGGAGTTGATTTGAGCGGTTGCTAAATTGGCCAACACGTAAGGAAAACAGAGATTTACTCTCACAATTGCATAAAAACATAATTGAGCATGTTGGAATAAAAGGATATGTGGATTTACATTATCATATAAATCTAGTGGTGGATTCAATCTCTTAACCAATTTTCTTATATTGTTGATTTCAGGTTTGTTTATTGTTATCTTTGAAGTCGTTCATTGTTCATCAAAACTCCAAAACCCCCCTTTTACTGTTTATTGTTAATCAGAGTCTAAATTGGGAATTGTTTAATAGTGTTAATTGAATTGGTTCTCTGTGGATCGACCCTTACTAACTACAACTAGTTGTAAGGTTTTTATTTTCTGGTGGGCCTAACAACTGATTTTTATCTTAATTTTAATCACTACATCCGTAAAAAATCAATGCCATTTCTAACTTTAAGAAACTTGGATTGAACAATATTGGTATATGTTTATCATGATCCAAGATTAAAATCAACATCTTTAGGATGTGAACTTTGAAAAACATGTTGATTAAAAACATATTTGAAAAACCATTTGAGATATCTTGAGAGCATTTAACATTGATGTTCTAAGGCCTATGTCTAAATAAACCTCTTGATTTCTTTCTTTGATCTTGATTCTCTTTTGCACTTGATCTTCATCTTTGGCTTTGTTATCATCAAAAACCATTTGGCATGCTTCAAGACATAAGCATTCACATTCTTTCCCTTTTTGACGATGACAAAATAAACATAAAAAAGAAAAGAAGCATTTGCATGTATATACATCAGAGATTTAAGTGCAACTCTCCCCTATAATGTATGCACAAGATAGGGTTAGTAATATGTTCATATAAAAGCTTAAATCAAGCTCCCTCGTACTTATGCAAGCACTAATCTCTCCCCCGTTGGCATTATAAAAAACACATAAGCATTCAGGTAAAAGAAAAATTCGACAACATTTCAGTTGTATTTCATGATTTCCCAAAGAATTAAGCAGCAGCAAGCAATCAATACAGCCCAATCAAGTGTTGTAAACAGAGTATAATCAATCTAACAATATAACCAATCAGATCAAAATAACAATATATTCAATGAGCATATATGAAACATTAAAATATCAATTGATTTTATAAAGATGAATATAAACTAATCCAATGTTATATATAATTAATTATTAAGGAAACTAGAAAAATATCAAGGCAATGGTCCATGGTCACTAGCAGTCGCCTCACTATCACTAACCTCGTCCATAGCGACGTCTCCAAGGTCGACATCATCGTTACCGGGTTCAAGATCATCATCGGAACCAATGAGCTCCTCATCATCAGCAGGAACTCTAGGTGGAGTATCAGAGGGATCAGCAAAGGATAGAGGAGCAGGAGGGGCAGAGGAGGTGGTAGGTGCAGCAGTTGCTCTCTGTGGTGCATAATCTGGTCCTTCCAAGAAGGAGCGAATAGAGGTAAGCTCCTGATCAGAGTAGTCCATCCTCAACTCAAGGTGATCCACCTTCTACTTAATGCGATCCATGCGGATGTCCACGGTAGTTGCTAAGTTTCACATTTCCTGAAGCAGGAGATCCAATGTGGCTGGAGCTGGAGCAAGCTGCTAGTCTTCTTCTTCATCATCACTCTCCGGACCATGAGGGATATGCCCATAGCTGCTATGGGTGAGATAGTACCATCTACCATCTACCTTACTCAGCTGAAACTTCTTCAAAGTATGCAAGCCAATGGATTGTGGACCTTTGGAGCTTGTATCCTTGGATTCCTCAGATAAAAAGATGTGACAGTGCTCCAAAATAGCTGTCACAAGCATGGCATATGGGAAAGCAGAGTTCTTCTTCTTCTTCACATCCAGCATATGCTGAATGATGTAATGAGCCCAACTGATTGGCCTTCTCGTGGTCATTGCCCATAAGACCACTACATCATCTCTCAAAACCTGAGAGTAGTTTCCTCCCCTTGGGATCAATCCTTTGACCACAAGGTAGTGAAGTACCCTGTTTTCCATAATCAAACCAGTAACCATTACCCATTTCTTGTTCCTTGGGATTTCATAACCAGACCTAAGCAAGGATGTTAATATAGCCTTATATTCAAAATCAACTCCCAAAGCATTCTCATTTCCATAAAAACTTGTTCTATCATATGAAAGCTTAGTTAGCCTACACCACATTTCCTTAAAGATCTTAATCTGTTGCTTTTTGACCTCAGAGATTAGGAAGTTGTCCTTATACTTAAAGTTGGCATAAAATACTCTAACAAGATTAGGATAAATCGCTTTTTGAATGCTAAAGAAACCAAGCAGACCTAACCTTTCGACCAACCTGAAGGACTCCAAGGGCTCGCTTGAGCTGAAGTTTTGAGTCACATACTATAGGGAGATTAGCTTACTCAATTGGAAGTTTTTCTTAAATAACTCAGCCCTCTTGGTGGTGGAGAAATGCTGTGCGAGGTCCAGCCCTGAGATATTGTGTGAAGGAGCCCTGTAAGACTTTCCAATTTTGAGCCCTGTTCTTGGGTGCTTTGTACGTTAGGAAGGTTCAGCCATTTGAAGGGAAGAGAGGTGAAGAGTGTTTGGAGGTGTGTGGGTGAAGGGAAGGATGGTAGGAGGAAGGTTTAAGGTGGTATGGCTCGTGGGTAATGAGAGGAAGAAAAATGAAGGGGTGAAGTGATTTGGGTTGAGATTTTGGGGGATTTGGATGAGATTTGATGGTTGGGTTGTGTGGAGAGATAAATTTCGAGTGGAAGGGAGATGAAATGAAGAGATTTGGTGGAGTTTTGAGTGAGAAGGAGAGATTTTGGTGGATGGGTCTTCGTGGGTGCAGAGGAGAGCAAGAGATGGTTTATGAAGAAATGACCTTTCGCGTGTCAGAAAACCTTTTAAAACCCCTATGTAATCGATTGCATTTATTGTGTAATCGATTACTAGCCTTTTGTTACCCTTGTAATCAATTACAATTTTGGTGTAATCGATTACCATGCTTCTGGGAACCTTGTAATTGATTACCTAAGTTCTGGGTTCATTATAATCGATTACATGTTATGTGTAATCGATTACTTACTTGACAGAACCTTTGTAATCGATTACAAAAGTCTTGTAATCGATTACCAGCCTACTAAAACTCAGATTTTGCATTCCAAACAGTGAAGAATCAATTTTAAACCTTTCAAATTAGTTCCAAAACATCTCAAAACAATTCCAAACATCATGCAAGCATATAATCTAATCAGATTATGATCCAAAACTCATAATTATGCAAAATTGCTACTTTTACCAAGAATTACACCACTTTGATGGATTGGTGAAGTTTTTGAGCTTCTTGGAGGTCTTTGACATGAGGAAGCATCTGTAAAACAACTAAGGGGGAATCTCCATCGCTCAAATCAGTATTAGATTCAAATATGATTAAAAATAAAAAGTTATGCAGCAAAATGTCATGATTATGCGGCAAAACACCATGTTATGCATCAAATAAGAGCATATTATGCAACAAATCAATGAATTATGTAGCAAATATGATATATTATACAACAAAGTCATGTTATGTAGAAATTTAACTCATGCATGATTAATCCAATATGTCAAGTTCATTTCTTATATAGAAGAATACTTCTTTTGCCAAAGGTTTAGTGAAAATGTCAGCTAGTTGCTTTGTGGTTTCCACAAATTTAAGCATGCAATCACCCTTTTGAACATGATCTCTTATGAAATAATGTCTTATTTCTATGTGCTTTGTTCTTGAGTGCAAAATGAGATTTTTAGATAAGTTGATTGCACTAGTGTTATCACATCTTATAGGGATATGATCAAGCTCAAGACCATAGTCTTGAAGTTGTTGCTTTATCCAAAGGACTTGAGCACAACAACTTCCAACTGCAATAAATTCAGCTTCAGCTGTAGATAGTGCCACACTGTTTTGTTTCTTGCTATGCCAAGAAACAAGTGAGCTTCTAAGTAAGTGGCATGTTCCACAAGTACTCTTCCTATCCATTTTGCATTCAGCAAAATCAGAATCGGAATAACTAATCAAGCTACATGAGGCACCCTTAGGGTACCACAATCCCATTTGTGAAGTGCCTATTAGATATTTCATAACTCGTTTTACAGTAAAAAGGTGAGATTCTTTAGGATTTGCTTGAAATCTAGCACACATGCATGTACTAAACATGATATCTGGCCTACTTGTGGTAAGATAAAGGAGTAAACTAATCATACCTCTATACTTGGTAATTTCTACAAATTTACCTCCTTCATTCTTGTCCAAGTAACAAGAAGTGCTCATTGGTGTAGCCATTTGCTTGGTACCTTCCATTCCAAACTTCTTAAGTAACTCATTGCAATATTTAGATTGACTTATGAAAGTCCCATCCCTTGTTTGCTTGATTTGAAGACCAAGGAAGAAGTTAAGTTCACCCATCATGGACATTTCAAACTCACTTTGCATGATATTAGCAAATTCTTTACAAAAAAGAGTCATTAGTAGCACTAAATATAATATCATCAACATATATTTGAACAAGAAGAATGTCATTCTTTTTATACTTGATGAAAAGAGTAGTGTCAACCTTTCATCTAGAAAAGCCATTTTCCAAAAAAAACTTGCTCAACCTTTCATACCAAGCTTTAGGAGCTTGTTTCAAGCCATACAAGGCCTTTTTAAGTTTAAAAACATAGTTGGACAGTTCAAAGTTTTTAAAACCAAGAGGTTGATCCACATACACTTCTTCTTGTATGAAACTATTTAAAAAGGCACTTTTGACATCTATTTGAAAGAGCTTAAAATCCTTAATGCATGTATATGCAAGTAGTATTCTAATGACTTCTAATCTAGCTACGGGAGCATAAGTTTCTTTATAATCTATGTTGTAACATCCCAACTTTTGGGTAAAAGACCGTTGTGTCCCTATTTTACTGTTTCTTGTTTTTCTGTATGAAATACAGAAAAATAATACTGTTTGTTATTTTATTTGGTAGTTTTACATAATTTGTTTTGATACAGTAAAATAAAAATTTTATCAAATTACTGTTTTAAATTTTTCTATATCAAAAACAGATGTATAATACTGTCTAGTATTTTATATAATCGTTTTACGTATTTTTCTTCAAGACAGTGAAATAAAAATTTTCTTGAGTCTACTGTTTTAATTTTTCTGAAAGATATACAGCTATATAATCTTTTTTGGATATTTTATTTGAACGTTTTGACGATTACCTACGTTGTGGGAAAAAAACGGAAAAATGACCGTTACGTCCCGAACGTCTTGTTTTTCTTTGTTTTTTTGTTTTAATTGTTTTCTTCTTGATTTAATGTCCGATAATACTTGTCATGATTTTATATGGACTTTTTGTGTGATTTTCCCGGGGTAGGAAAATAATATTTTTCCGGACCGGGAAAATCTGTTTTTAATTATTCGGAGCGGGGAATCTTACTAAACCCATTGAATGAGCCTAAAATTAATCTTTTAATTTTTAGGATTTAACTATCAAATAAAATAATTTTATATTATTATAATATTATTTTATTAGTCAGTATAAATAAGTGACGGCGGACCCGAAAATATTTTGCGGGACCCACGTTTAGTCATTGAGTGCTGTACACGTGGACCAATGAGGAGCTGGTCAAAATTGGTGGCTATGACTCATCGCAACGGGCCAATAGGATGATGACACGTGGCGTGACACCTCAGCATCATGACTCAGCAGCTTCTAGAAGGTTCCGAGAAAGCTGACTTCGGCTGTGACTCACCGCAGTGACTCGCCAGTTCGAAGTTTCTCGATGACTCGTTGTGACTCGCCATTGATGATGCAAGATGATGCAAGGATCAAAGACTCGACATCTTGACTCGCCATCTTGACTCACCTGTTTTGGAAAATATCTATGCTTGACTCATCTGCTCTAGAAAATATCTACGCTGACTCGCCATGCTGACTCACCCGTTCTAGAAAACTCCACGATGACTCATCATACTGACTCATTGTAGTGAGTCAGCTATTCTAGAAATTTCTCTGTGATGACTCGCTTTATGACTCATCAAGGGTAATCATAGTAGAAAAATAATTAATAATAATTTCTACTCTGTTAATATAAAATAAAAATATATATATATTCTATTACCCATTGGACAATATATATTGACTTTATAAACAAGAATTATTGTATAATTATTGTTTATTGGTTAAAGTATGTTAGAAAATATATAGTGTGCACCAATAGGAATTAGTCAACAAAAATAGCAACCAATAAGAATTAAGTTAGTAAATAATTAACCAATGAAAATTAGTCAAGGTTAATGGTTTGAATTTTAAGAACCAATAGAAAATAAGTTATCAAATAATGTTGGACTTCTTGAAATGTAATGGTTCTACGTAAAGGAGGAATGAGCAATTTGCTCTAATAGCCTAATTCACCAAAGTGAATTTACGTGAGAAAGCTTTAGACAATTCATTTGGAAAGCCAAATTAACCAAATAAAGACTAGTCAAATTTAGTGGCTTTTCTTTGTTGTTTCTACGGCAATTGCAAATTTTTGCAAAGCCAATATCACATTTCTATCTTTCCTATCTTTCAACTAGTTAACCAAGTCAACATTGGTGGCTTCTCTTTGAATTCATTCTACGGTAAAGCCATTTTGTGTGAAGATAATATTTCCATTCAATTCTTTCTATCTTACATTTAATTACCCAAGTATAACAAAGTCAATTTTGGTGGCTTCTCTTCACTTGTGTCTACAACAATTGCATGCTTTGGGAAAAGCAAATATTGCATTTCAATTCATTTTTCTCTTCATGCTTCTACGGCAATTGAATGCCTTAAGAAAGGCAATATTCAATAATTCATTTCATGCTTATTTCCTATGCAATTGTGACCATGCATTTGGAAGAAGCAAAACAAATATCTCTCACTTTCTCTCAAGGCCATTTACGGCCATGCATTCTAAAATAGGAGACTTTGCTTTTGTTTAACCTAAAGTCTTCATCTTTCTCAAAAGCTATCAAGCCAACCTCTCAAATATTCTTCCTTCTTTTCTCTCCTTGTGTTCACGGCCAAAGCTCCTAAATGGAGACAATCTTCATCAATTTATTTCATTTGTTCTCTTCTATATCTTTTTCTTCAAAGAACCAAGATCAAGCAACCAAATTTCTTTCCTTTTCTCTTCCTCTTGAATTCGGCCAATCACCAAAAATCCTCTTCCAAGCTTCTAAAAATTTAAATGACCATAGATCTTGAATCTCCATACCATTCTAAGGAACTTTCATGTTGGAAGTTTTTCCTAAATCTTCCATTTTCTACCTTGTTCTTCAAAGCTCAAGTTTGAAACCATGAAGGTGAAATTCTTTAATCTTCATGTTTCTATCTATTTTAAAGTTTTAATCATGATTTAATCCATGATTATTGTAGTTAGAGCCTTAGGTATTAATATTGTATGTTTTCTTTGATTTTCAAGAGGCTCTTGGTGAAGAAGATTGGCTTGAAGGAGACATACAAGGAGCTTGGAGGTTCTTCAAGAGGTAAGAGGAGATTACCCTCATCAACCATGTGTTGGTGGTGAGGAATGTTTGTGGTTGTGGTGAAGAATCCATAAGGATTCATTCACTTGATTGTTTATAGTTTTTCCTAATTGTGATTGATTATGTGTGTAAATGATTTATGTGTTTATTACTTGTGTGTTTGTTAATTTTTGTGTTTGTTAGTAGGTTGTTGTGTATTTGTTAGTAGCCTTCTTATTTGATGTTGTAATAATTTGCATGTCTACAAGCTTTAATTTGCATGTCTACAAGTTTTGATAATATTGCATGTGTTAGAAATGCATGATAAAATATAGAATGTGAATAATATGTCAAGGATTGCATGAGTGTTCCAAAGAACACACTAACAAGGCTCACGGCCATGATCCAAATGGGGAACCAAAATGTTCTCTTAATTTTCTTAAAAGGTGACCTAATTAACCTAAGAGAATTGGTAAGATATCCATTTGTTTAGATTAAGAAAAATGAATTTGGAAATTAAATGACATAACCTTACATTTTCATCCAACATGTCTAACTTCAACACTTTGATTTTTAAAACTATTTTCTAGGGTAAGGATTAAATCAATGTAGACAATACAAGAGATTAAATATGTATTTAAAAGGTGAAAAATAATTTGGAAATCAAATGCAAAGTTTTTATCAAATTCGGCCAACATGCCAAATTAGACATTCATGATTTCTAAAAATTAATTCCAAGCTGTTTTTAATCAAGAAGAAGCAATACAAGTTAAAGTAAATTTTTTTACAATGAGCTTTAAAGAAATAAAGTAGTTAGAATTAAGTTTAAGAGGTTAATACTAATGGTTTTTACTGTAAGAAGAAATACAGTAGCTCTATAAAATTTCTAACGTATGGCTCATCGTGTGTTTTGAAGCACGTTAGGAATTTTCTAAAAGTATAATTATTTGGTATTAATAAAAATGAAAAGGACTTTTAAATGGTAAATTTAGGAAACCATTATTATAGTTTATTAAACAAAATACTGTCAATTTTTTTAGTAAAAACGGATAAGTAAAATAGAAAAGATGTCCAAAAGACAGTATACGCTATGGAAAATTATTCTACGTAATTTAAAAGTACTAAATATTATTTACGTCTGTTTTAAACAGTTATTTTAAGGAAGTTGGACAAGAAAACGATTTAAAAATCTTACGCGATTGAGAAAACGTATTAAAAACTCTACGCGATTTTGAAAACAAGATAAAATATATTTACGCGATTTATAAATGTTTGTAAAAATGACGGAATTGTGAAAATGCGATAAAATTTCTACGCGATTGAACGTTACTATATTTTTCATTTGTCGGGAAAATGTGAACCCGTCTGAGTTTTCTTTATATATATATATATTTGTTGCCAATGAGTACTAGTTTTTATTTGTCGGGAAAATGTGAACCCGTCTGAGGCTTTGTATAATTTTTCTTTCTCATTTGTCGGGCTATGAGGTGAACCCGTCAGTGCTTTGGTTTGATTGATGAGGTGAATAACATCGTATTGTCGGTGTGATAAAGCGTAGTGTGGTTCGACCTTGAATGGACTTGGAGACGTTAGTGTGCATGATTCCATATGTGGACGTTGGTTGCTCTTACGGGCCGTGGTAATTGGCAACACACTAACGGACTCGACACACACTATACTTAATCGAGATCCGGTAAAATCTAATAGTACATTGCACCGTAGTGTCACAACGTGAGACCGTGAACTACACCACACTGGATGGTGGATTCCCGGTGTCGTGGGGCTATAGACGCAACGCGTGTGATGCAATAGTTTGGTTGGGCAGCCGTGGTACTAATAGATTTTGCGGATCATTCGCTCTCGATGTCTGTTTGTTTTTAGCTCCATGGAGTAGGATTGTGTCATCTTGCATATGTTTATATCTTTGTATATTATGATTTTTATCTATGATCTTTTATCTATGATTTTTATCTATGATCTTTTATCTATGATCTTTTATTCTTGTGATCTTTTATTTGTGATCTTTTATCTGTGATATTATATGTTTATATGTTATAATTTTGTCTGTTCATGGTTATCTTTTATTTGTGATATTATATGTTGTTGGTATCTTTAATCTTCCTTTTATATTGTTATGATATTTTATATGGTATGAATTGTTATATCTATCCTGATAATGTTATTGCTGTTTATTTTATTAGGTTATATGCATATTAGAAATATTTGTAAATTGATAACATGACTAATTGTGATATCTGTGTGTATGGAATGACCTTGTCATTCGAATCATTCTTTGCTACCGTACTGGTACTGGTGAAAGGGGATCTCACCTCTTTCCTGTATTGTGTTTGTTGTGTTGTCTTGTGTTGTTAAAATCGTATAGTAGGCGGAGTGAACCTATTGGAGACCATATTTTGAAGACGGTGACAGCGTCATTGAGTGGACTTTCAAGTTTCAACAAGATGCAGTTGGTGAAGAAACAGACTATGTAGGTTGAAATTTTTTTGTTAGTGTTATTACCGTGCTATTAGTAGTAACCTTCATTAGGTTTGCTAACTTGTTTCTCTAGATCTGTAAATATTACGTTTTAACTTATATGAAATGATTGGTGATGTGTATGTTAATGTTAAATTTAATTTCCATTTTTCTTAAAATTTTTGGTAAGTTTGTATTTCCGCGACAAGAAATTTTAAAATCCATATTTTGAAACTCAAAGCTTTAATAAAATAATTTTAATTAGTTTTAAGATTTATTTATTTTATTTAAAGTGTGACGCCCTACGGAGGGTGTTACATATGTCTTCTTCTTAATTATAACCCTTAGCTACAAGCCTAGCTTTGTTTCTTATTATTAAGCCTGTTTCATCAAGTTTGTTCTTAAAGACCTATTTGGTGCCAATTATGAGATGATCATTGGACCTTGGTGTAACATCCCAAAATTTTCGTATCTCTTAAACAGTAATTTTGACAATTAACAGAATTTCACTGTTTAGTGGTTTTTGAGCGCTGTAAAATTAATTTGATTATTCCGTCAGCGTATTTGATCGTTTTGAGTGATTTACTCCGTGTCAAGAAAATAAAAATTTTCGGGCCAGGAAAAACTTTATGTAATTTAATTTTTACCGTTAGGTAATTATTTTACGTAATCTGATTTGATATTTGTGTATTTTATAATTTTTGTGATTTTTATAGATGATTATATTTTTTTGACTGTATGTGGGCCCAGGTGGCCATACGTGGGCCCAGGTAGGTCCCACAAAATGAAAAATTTTTCTACGCATAGAAAAATTTGTACTGTTTAGACGGAGACAGGGGATCTTACTAAACTGAATCAGGAAACAGCTTTTTTTAGAAAATTTCTTGATCTTGTATTTTATATTGTATTTAATTATCGGATGATAAAAATACAAGAAAATATTATTTGTAGGATACAAGAATAAATATTATCTTTAGCGTAGTCAATCAAAGAGAGCTTGACTTGATTTATACCCTTGGATGAGAATACTTAGTTTGAATATTAACCATTGATTTAATCAAAGGTTAAGAAACAAACTTAATAAAGAAGCCTTGGATAATAACCATTGATTTAATCAATGGTGTGAGAATAAGCTTAGTTAGGAAGGCTTTGATATCAACCATAGATGTAATCAAAGGTGTAGAATTGGTCTTGAAAAATGACAAAGACCATTTATAACCATTGGATTTAGAAGTGATTAAGGGTGGAGATTTAATCTTAAAAAGTAACAAAGACCATTTATGACCATTAGATGAAAAATTAATCAAGGGTGGAGATTTAGTCTTCTAAAATGGTTAAGACTAATTAGGACCCTTGGATTAAAAGTTTGAAGGAGTAATCTTGACCCTTAATTTTGGAGACACATCTAAGGGCTAGAATTTAAAGGAGAAAAATCCAATGGCCTAGATTTAGTCTTCTAAAATTAAAAATCTACCTAAATCCTAACTATTGAATTAATCAATGGCTAGAAATGCTTCAAATGGTGGCAAATAATGAAGACAACTTTATTGAATGCATTATGAAGAGAAGGTGATGGTTTTGGAGTGTTTAGAAGACAAAGAGACAAGCTTTATGTCATTTTTGCATGTCTTGGTCAAGCTAGACATCATAATGGCTTACTTTTGATTTTTGCACTCCAAGGAGAATGCTTGAAGGGGGGGCACGGTTTTGGTGCTGCATGAAGGAGTTTGGAAGACCATAATTGCATGCTTTAGTCATTATTGTCTTCCTTGGTCTTCATTGATTCATTTTCAAGAAGGAAACTTAGAAAATTTTCTCTCCATCTCCTTTCTTCTCTAGATTTCGGCCAAGCCCTCCAAGAGCACCTTCCATCACTCAAAAATTTCATCCAACTTAATTTTCTAAATCTAAACATCATTCTAAGAACATCTCTAGTTATGAGTTTTTCCAAAATCATTCATCTTGATCTTCAAATTCAAGCTTCAAGTTTCTATCAAAAATAAAAAATTTCATCTTTGTTCTTCAAGAGATATCATTCGGTCAAAACCCCTAAAATCACCATCCAAGCTCTTTTAATTTCATCCAACCTTAGATCTTGAATCTCCATGATATTCTAAGCAACTTTCATGTTGAAAACTTCTTCTAAATCATTCATCTTCAAGGAGTTTCTTTAAGATCAAAGTTATTGGGTTTTTGAGGTGAAGTATAAGGAAATTTCATTTTCTTCTCTCTTTTTCATGATCTAAACCATGTTTGATCCATGGTTCCTCTTAATCAAGCTTGATGTGTTAATTAACTTGTGTTTTGTTTTGTATTTGAGAAGCCCTTGGTGGTGAAGGACTTGGAAAAAGAAACAAATCAAGAAGCTTTGGAGGATCTTCAAGAGGTAAGAGGGAGATCCATCTCACCAACCAAGCATGGTGGTGAGAGATGGTATTTTATTTGATGGATGTGGAATCCATGTGAGGATTCATATCCATGGTCATGTAATTAATTTGTGGGTGTTTATGAGCTTTGATTAATTTTCTATGCTTGATATGCTTTGCATGATTTTATAGCTTTGATGATATGCTTGATATGCTATACATGCTTTTATGGCTTTGATGGTATGCTTATATTATTTATGATGAAATATATATGTATACGCCATGACTTGATGGTGGAAAGGAAATTGATTTTTGGCTCCAATAGCCAAGGAAGAATACGGTTTTGATGCCCTTGATTAGGGTTCATGTTGAAAATTTTCAAGAACAAAAGAATTGATTTTTGAGTACTTAGAACATGGTGGATTTCGAACAAGACACCTCAAAATAGGTGTTCACAAATTAATATTTTCATGAAAGATGAAAAAGGATGATTTGAAGAGTATGAAAAATAAACAAAGGATTTTTTTTTCAAGAGAACAAGAATATGATTTTTGGAGGAATTTTTATTGATTTATTTTGTGTAAAAAGATGCTAAGTGTTTTTCTAAATATGAGTTTTGAATGAAACGGACAAATGTTGATTTTAAGGATTTGCAAAGAAAGTGAAAAATGATTTGCAAAGAAAGTGAAAAAGGATTTGTAAAGAAAGTAAAAACGAATTTGAACAAATGAGTTTGGTTTTTATGACCATAAGACTTACGGTTTTGAAAAGAAAATTTTAATGGTTTTGTTTGTGTAAAATCCTATCAACTTAGAAAGAAAGAATGTTTTCATGATTTCAATAGTTATGCCCACGTTTTTGAAGGCTTGTAATGCCTAAATTTTAAAGAAACAAAGTGATTTTCCAAGTAGTAATATAATTAATTTAATATAAAGAAATTAGAAAGGGAATCAAAGCATTTTAATACTTGAGAAATGAATTTTTGTATGTAAATGGAAAAGAGAGGTTACAAGTGAGTCTCAATTTGTTTTGAAGAGAATTGATTTTTGTTAAAATTGATTTAAGAAAATATATTAAATGAAGTAAAAAGTTAAATTATTTTGAGGAAGGTTGATTTTGGAAAAGATTTGGGAAAAATGGAGAATATAATGGTGTTTTGAAAATTTACTAACGTATAACTTATTTTCAAGTTTTGAAATACGTTAGAAAATGTTAAGTTTTGAAACATTGATTTACATCAATGGAAAAGTGATTTTTTTGTGAATTATATTTTGAAAAAGAATTTCTTGAGTAAAGAACTGTGGAAAAATATTTTCTTGAGTAAGAAAATATATTAAATGAAGTATAAAGTTATATTATTCTGAGAAGAGTTAAAAAGGAATTTTTAAAGGTCAAGAAATATTTTTGTAATGAAATTACAGTGAAAAATTATTTACATATCTTAAAAATGTGATTTTTAAGTTACGTAATATGGAAAAATATTTCTACGCGATTTTAAATACGTTAAAATATTTCTACGCGATTTGAATTACGTTTAAATATTTTACGTAATCTGAATTACTATTGAAAAATCACTACGTGATGGAAAAGTGATGAATTATTTTTACGTGATTGTGAAAATAGCGGAAAATCGTTATGTAATTTGAAAAGTGTTTTAAATATTTTGAGAATGACGGAAAATGATTTATGCGACTTAAAAGAATGATTTTTAAGTTACGCGATTTTGAAACAGTGGAAAAATACTATGCGATTTTGAGAAACGTATATTTTTACGCGATTAAGAAAAATGTTAAAAAATTAGTACGTGTTTTAAAAGTGCAACAGAAGAGTTGCGGTATTTTAAAAACGTAATAGAAATGTTACTGTATTGTGAAAACATAACAGAAGTGTCACAGTATTGTGAAAATATAACAGAAACGTTTCAGAATTTTGAAAATGTAACATAAGTGTTACGATATTTTGAAAACGTAATATAAACATTTTGGAATTGTGAAAACGTAACAGAAACGTTTTGGAATTGTGAAAATGAAACGGAAATATTACGCAATTTTGAAAACACGACGAAAGTGTTTTATAACTATGAAAATGTGATAACATGATTTTTGTTGTTGAAAATACAGTATAATTTGGTGCATTTTATATGCATTGGAAAGATATGCTTGTGATTGGATTTGGTGCATTATACATGCATTGGGAAAAAATATGCGTTGAGGCATATGATACATTGAACAAATGAAATTGAAAAGATTTGGCCCTTTGGGGTTGGACTTGCACGGATATATTCGTGCATTGTATATGGCCCTTGTGGTTGAAGAGGGAATGAGAATTGATAGTGAGGTCTATGATGGATCTTGGGGGCGTCGAGGCGCGGCGGTCGACCAAGTGGACAGCTGGCGAGTACCCTATGCCACTTGCGATGCAAATCCGTTACAACGCATTGACGATACCCAACAAGAACACGATTCTTTTCAACAACTGGAAGATTGTCTTTGGGCTAAGGCTGACAATTGACAGAGCATTCTCCTCGAAATTGTGAAAACCTCCATGGAGTTGTTTTTGAAAAACTGAGTCTATGTGCACATGCATAACATATGCATAAATTTGAGTGTCCATATCTGCATGATATATATTAATTGAGGAATATTGGCTATGACAATTGTTTTGAAATACTTGGATAATGATGATGATAATCATGTTGATGGCATTATTGTGATTATTGTGTGATGATAATAATGTTAATAGTATGATGATGATAGTTGATTAATGTTGAGTGCATTATTGAAATTCTGGTATGACATATCTGTATGATATTGCTTTTTTGTGTTATCTCTGTCTTTGCCATGTTGGTATTGGCGTAGGTGATCTCACCTCTTTGTTATGTTGTTTTGTCAGTGTATGCGTACTATTAAAATAAAATAATAGAAGGATCGAGTTGTCTTAGACATAACGGGCGATGGATACTCGAGATTGGTGACAACAATAAGGAGTGGACATTCGGACTCGAAGGTGTGCGGTGTTGACAAAGAACGGATGTAGAACAGGATGTCCGATGCAACAAGATAGATACACAATGAGAATAAGTATGTTAAGTTTTAACGTTAGTGTTGTCTGAGTGCTATTAAGTAGGACCCGTCATGGGGTTTGCTACTGTTAAAAAAAAAGAAGAGTCTGTTAGTTTTATATTTCTCTTTAAATTGTAAAATATTAATTAGTGTCAATATTGCATAATGAATAGTTGAAATATGATTTTCAATATTACCTAATATTTTCAGTAAATTTATGTTTCAGTAAAGAAGAAATTTTCAAACCCACGTTTTTAACTCAAACCTTTTATGAAAACATTTTCAGATTATGAGTCGGGAGTCGGAAATGTGATGCCCTAAGGAGGGCGTTACACTTGGAACTAAGTCCCAAACTTGATTCCTCTTAAATTGGTTTAGTTCATCTTGCATGGTCAAGATCCAATGGTCATCATTAATGGCCTCATTTATGTCTTTAGGTTCAATTTGAGAGACAAAAGCCATATGATTACATGCATCTTTAAGAATGTTAGAGACCGAAATTTTGGTCTCTAAATAAAAAAGTTTTTTAAAAAATAAATAATTAAGTAGCGACCGAAAATTTGGTCACTAAAATAATAAAATAAAAAAAAGAAGAAAAGGTGAGAATGCAACGTGTGAAACCCATTATTTTGAGTGAGACGTAGTCTCTGAAAGTGAGAAAACAAAATGGAGAAAGAAAGGAAAGAGGGGTTTGGGACTGAGCTCACGAGGCAGAGGGAAGATCTCACGGTGCTTGCACTGGCTCCAGCCTAGGTGCGGATTTGTGCGGTCTGGGTCATGGTGGTGCTGGTTCGCAGCACAACATGGAGGAGGCATAACCCAGACGCATGGTTTCAGGCTTGCGGTGGCTCACGAATCTGGTCTTGGAGGCACGAGTTCGCGGGTTACAGGGTGACTGGTGCGGTGGAAGCTCGCACAGTGGTGTGATTTGGGTTAGGGGACTTGTTTAGATAAGGGAGGTGCAGCATTTCTGGATGGCTTCGCAGCACGGCGCTGCTGTTCGGCTGGATGGTAGTCATGTGGTTGCTGCATTGAGGGGCGAAGCTACAGCTATGGTGGTTGGATTTGGTGGTTGGGGCTTGTTATAGTTCGCGTCACAACGGTGGTGTGGAGGCTTGGTTCGTGGCACGACGTGGAGCATGGTGGCGCGCGGTAGCTACAAGTTTAGTGGTTCTATTTTGGGATGGAATATGGTTTTGCTTTGTAATTTTGGGTTTCTATTTTAGGATGAGTTGCATGGGTTTTGATTTGGTGAAGGTTATATTTTCGTAGAGGTTTACAGAGCCGTTGTTGAATCGTGGATGGAGGTTGTTGCGGGGATGATGGTGGTTTGCAGTGGGTTAATGGTGGTGAGGGATAGGGATGGGAATAAAGATTGAAGGTGAGTTTGGTTTGGTGGTGGTTCTTTGTTTGGAGGAGGATTAGTGTTTAGAGACCGATTTAAAGACTGATTTAGAGACTGAAAAATTAGTCTCTAAAAAATGGTCTCTAAATCAGTCTCTAATGTATTTTTTTAAAAAATAATTGACTAATATTCGACTGAAATTAGAAATCAATTATTTAAAAAAATCGGTCGCTAAATCAGTCTCTAAATTTAGCGACGGACCAATATCAATTGCTAATATTTAGCGACGAGGGTTTTAGAGACCGATTTAAATCGATCGCTAACTATTTTAGCGACCGATTTTTATGATTTAGAGAACACTTTTTCGATCTCTAAAACCTAAATTTCTAGTAGTGTACGTCACTCTATCTATTTATTTTCCATCTATATTTTGTTTGGGAGATGGGTTTTAGAATATTCATTTGGAAAATAACATGTTTGATGCGACCATGGAAGGAAAAGAGGATTTATCATATTATGGGTATATTTTTAAAGATGTTTTTTTTCTTTTGCATTATGGTTTTTTCATTTTAATTATAATTCCATTCCTTGATTTTGTAATAAGGTGGTGGATTTGCTAGTTCACTATGCTCGTGATAATGAGTTTGGTGTTTAGTTAGAAAAAGATTTACTCTTTTTTTCTTTGTTTTTCTATTTACTCTAAACCCATGTTTTTTATGATTTAATTATTCTATTTTTGCATTATTTTGCTCATAAGCAACAATGGGTTTGTGTGTTTGGTTCCAAGTCCCAACAACTTTTTATTTATTTATCTATACTTTTTTGTTTCATTGAATTAGTTTTTTTACTTATCTACTCATGCAATCCTTCAAATAATGAGTCAGTTAAATTTTAATGTAGGATATTTTTCCATGGCCAAGTAACAAAAGAAACAACAAAATGTTCAAAAATTTTAGATAGTTTCACAGAGCAAGTTGGATTCAAAGTAGATAATTTCACTAGTGTTGCTAAAACTTGAAAGCCAAAGGAGCTAAATTAAAAAACATAGCAAAATCATAAACTTAGCAAGCCAAACTAATAGAGAACCTGCTGTAGGAGGCAAATATGGTTTCATTTTAGGTCATAAAAACTAAAAAGCCAACTTGTTATCAGGTAAAACTCAAGAGGAGGATAAATTATTCATGTAACTTTTAGCATATTAACTAAGCAATCCTCCCATATCCTTAAAGATTATCATCTTGTTATTAGGAAACATTCAACATTTAGATCACAACTAGTATAATTGAAGGGAAAGAATACATTTTAAGTTTTAGATATGCAGCTTAAGTATATTGCTTTCCATCTCGCTCTTACATTATTTGCATAATTTATATAGCAATAGATCATTGCAGTAAACTATATTGGCTTCAACCATCAAAACCACAGGGAGTACTCTTCTACATGCTATATATTTTTAAGAAATTTATGATTAGGTTTTGGCCTATCTAATAATTTAACTCACAAATGATTTTCTGATGAATTAATTGTTACAAATTACAATGAAAACTACGAGAATATTCTGCAATGTCTCATTAGTCACAGTAGGCAGGTATCATTTCCCTATCAAAGCTTACACTTCATAAGTTCACATATAGAATGGGATCTATTATAGTCATTCCAGTTGCTATCATCGCCTCACCCTCAGAGCCCCCCAAAAACCCAGTAGACAAACTCCAAAGACCCATAAACACATAATATTTCATATTGATAGGATTAGTTAGAGAATTTGAAGTTATAAAAGAAAGCACCTTATTCTTTCACTTAAAATCTATGATTATAAGGGCAAATAATAGAAAAATACATTATTCTTTTGCTTAAAATCTAGAAACATATGAACAGAGAAGCAAAACACTATCTTAATCATAGAAGTAGTGTTGTACTTTCATTGATAAATACAAGATTGTTGTAGTGTTATACTTTGATAACTCTATGAAAGTAGAGTTATTTGAACTCTATTTGATATTGAAATTGTGCTAAATCCTTGTTTTATTTTCATGATGGGCATTGAAACACTTTTGCTTTGTCAAGTTGTGTAAGGTTATCCATCTTTGAATATTTATGATTATATGTGATAAATTTGAATGATTTCTTTACCATAGTGTGTTGATTTTAATTACTGAGTTTCTTTCTACTGATGGAAAAGTAAAAAAATCATGGAAAAACATGAAGAAAAATGTAAGAATTTAACCTGAGAAGAAGAGGAAATCATCATCATGCCAGGACAGCACAAGATGCTGGCTACCGCAACATTATAATGATCAGTGCCACAGCAACCAGGTAGGAAGGAGAGTTCCAGGACAGCACAAGCTGCTGGTTGCTGCAGTGGTACTCACTCCAATGTTGCGGCGGCCAGATAAGCTGATTAGTGTCTGTTTAATTTTGTAACAGTTGAAATAAAAGGTTATTTAACAAAAGGTCGTCCTAAGCTCAGGGGATACGAAAAATGGGTTGAAGGAGAGCTTTTAAGAATCTTGAAGGAAACAAAGCGAGAATCAAGATCGGAGTCTTGGATTCATTGTTTGTAACTCCGTATTTATGATTTTTCTGAATTTTTGAGTTTTTATAAGGGTAATTGTTTTTGAATTATTATTGTTGTTCTCAATGTATGCCATGAACAAAATTTTATTTTTAGGATTGTAATCAAACTTCTCATGTAATTTTAATCATTATTTTGTTGAATTCATATTTCAGTTTATGAGAAATATTTTCTCATGCTTATGTGTAATGCTTCTGATTGCGTGATCATCAATTGGATGATTTTGTGGATTTTAATTGAACTTGGAAAAAGGAATTTGAATCTATGAACTAGTATGAGTAACATATGTTTAAACCAATTGTTGTTAATTGGAGAAAAATTGTTCTAAGGATAGGAATATCTGTTAGAATCATATGTGATTTCAAATAGAGCTTGATCATAAACGTATCCTGTTTGATGTATTGTCTCTTAGGAATATAGAGATTAAAATTAAGTGAGATAAATTTTGTGTTGCCATCGGAATAGGGATACAACTATATTAGAGCTCTAGATTGATATTTTGAGTAAATTGGAATAGGAAAAAGTTGTTTTAAAGTAATTTAAATGAACTGAGAAGGAAGATTACAATCCTAGGATTCATAAAAATAGAGTTTCTAAATTATTCAGTTCTTGATAGTTTATGCTTTATAATATTATTTTCAACTAATTAAATTGGTCAAAATTAAAGTGTTATTTGGATAATAGTAAGAATTCTGAATGTTAGTAGTTAACTATAAAATTTAGTAACAAATCCTCATGGGAATGACTTTTATTCACTACTATATTACTTGATTGACACGTATACATGTATTGTTGGATTTTTCCCATCAAGTTCTTGGCGTCATTGTCGGGGATTTAGTTTCTAATTTTGTATTTAATATTATTGCATAGAATTGTTTGTTATTAATTCAAATTGGTTTCTGGTTGTATATTCATATTTATTTTATTCAATTTAATTTTTAATTAGTTTAGCTGGTTTTACTAATTTTAGGCAATCTTTTCCCTTATATGCTACAAACTTGATGAACACAAAGTCTTGAGTTATTACCTTTTGATCATGAGATTGAAAGAACACTTCGAGGAATTAGAAAGGAGCGTTCAGGGAGTATTATGTCCCTCAAGTTCAGAGTCTACATTCTAGCATTCAGAGGCTAGCCATCCAAGCTAATAATTTTGAAATCAAGCTAGCCATTTTCCAGATGATCTAGACCTCTATGCAGTTTGGAGGGTTGCCTAATGAAATCCAAATGTTCACCTACTGAATTTTTTAGAGATATATGACACTTTCAAGTACAACAGAGTTACAGAAGATGCTATCAGATTGAGGCTATTTCCTTTCTCTCTTTGAGATAAGGCTAAGAGTTGGCTACACTCACTTCCAGAAGGGTCTATTACTACTTGGGATGCCTTAGTTGACAAATTTCTTGATAGGATCTTTCCACCTAGGAAGACAACCCAAATGCAGAAGGACATCATCTCCTTTGTTCAGTATGACAGTGAATCTCTTTATGAAGCATGGGAGAGATTCAAAGAACTCATCAGAAAATGCCCGCATCATGGCATTACTAAGTGGTTACAGGTTCATACATTTTATAATGCTCTGAATGGACCTCTGAGAACTACTATTGATGCAGCAGCTAGAGGAGCCTTAATGAGTAAGTCCATTGATGATGCCTTTGATTTGCTGGAAGAAATGTCTTCTAACAACTATAGGTGGCTTTCAGGAAGACAAGTACCCAGGCGTGTGACAGGAGTATATGAGGTGGATGCTATTATTGTATTATCAGCTTAGATTGCTTCTTTGTCAAAGAAGTTTGATGACCTTAGTGTTTAGTATGCTGCAAGTCCTTTTGTTACTTGTAATTATTATGGAGAGACCCATTTTCTGGATAATTGTTCATTAAATCTAGAATATGTGAACTTTGTGGGACGATTTAATCAGTAGAAGAATAATCCCTACTCTAACACATTTAATCCAAGATGGAGGAATCATCTAAATTTTGCTTGGGGTCAAAATCAGAATATTGGTGCTTCATCTACTAGAGCACAAGGCCCTCCTCTTGGTTTTAATCAGTAGAATACTGTTCCGTAGTAGGAGAAGAAGCCATCATTAGAGGAAAAGTTTATGCAATATATGACAAAGAATGATGCCATGATTCAGAGTCAAGCATCTTCTCTCAGGATTCTAGAGAATCAGGTGGGCCAGCTAGCTTATGCTATTAATAGTCAACCTCTTGGAACTCTTCCTAGCAATACAGAGGCAAATCCAAGAATGGAAGACAGGGAGCATTATAAAGCAATTACACTTCGGAGTGACAAGGAAATTGAAAATAATGTAAAAAATTCCAACACTTCGAAGGAAGACTAGAACAAGAAAAATTAAGCTAAAGAGGAGGCAATTTCAAATCTTATTCCTCCTCCTCCATTTCCTCAGAGGCTCCTGAAACAAAAGAATGAAGCTCAATTTAAAAAAAATTCTGGATATCTTTAAGAAGCTACATATCAATATCTCGTTTGCTGAAACACTAGAACAAATGCCCAATTATGTGGAATTTAATGAAGGACATTTTTTCTAAAAAGAGAAGACTGGATGACTATAAGACTATAGCTTTGATTGAAGAATGCAGTGCAATTATTAAAAAAAAAGCTCCCTCTTAAGCTCAAAGATCCTGGAAGCTTTACTATTCCATGCACCATAGGCAATCAATTCTTTGGAAAAGCTCTATGTGATTTGGGGGCAAGCATCAATCTAATGCCCTTGTCAATTTTTCAGAGATTGGGTTTGGGAGAAGCTAAACCCACTACAGTTACTCTTCAACTGGTGGACCGTTCTTATACTTACCCTAGGGGTATCATTGAAGATGTTCTGGTGAAACCTTCGGATTTTATTGTGCGTGAAATGGAAGAGGACCACGAGGTCCCCGTTATTCTTGGAAGACCATTTCTAGCTATGAGGAGGACCTTGATTGATGTGCAAAAGGGAGAACTTACAATGAGGGTGCAGGATGATCAGATTACTTCCAATATTTATAAAGCTTTGCAATACCCTTCAGATTCTAAGGAATACTTCAGTATCAATGTGGTGGATAACTTGGTTTGTGATGTTTTTAGTGATATTCATTCTGAACCATTAGTGACATCTTTGTGCTCCGCAGAGCATGATGGATTTTTTGAATAAGTGGAAGAGTGTGTGAAGTGGTTGGATTCATTTCCTAAATTCTTTAGATTTTCACGACAATTCGAATCTGTTGATCTTTCCAGTGGTACTAAAGAGGCCCTTAAACCTTTAATTGACCAGCCAATAGTTTTGGATCTCAAGCTCGTACCTTCTTATTTAAAGTATATTTTTCTGGAAACCAATTCCACATTGCTAGTAGTTGTATCTTCTACACTTTCTGATGTGCAGGTTGAAAAACTTCTTTGCATCTTGAGAGAGCACAAGAGAGCATTAAGTTAGTCTATTGCTGACATCAGAGGTATCAGTCCTTCCTTGCGTATGCATAAAATTCTTTTAGAGGACGGATATAAAGCATCTATAGAGCATTAGCGACGACTTAATCCAATTATGAAAGAGGTGGTGAAAAAGGAAATGATCAAGTGGTTAGATGCAAGTATAATTTATCCTATTTCTGATAGCTCATGACTAAGCCCAGTGCAGTGTATGCCAAAGAAAGGAGGATTGACAATGGTGGCCAATCATAACAATGATTTGATTCCAACTCAGTCAATTACTGGATGGAAAGTTTGTATAGATTACAAGAAATTGAACAAGGCCACTCGGAAGGATTATTTTCCACTTCCATTCATTGATCAGATTCTTGATAGATTGGCAGGAAAAGAGTTCTACTACTTCTTGGATGGATATTCTGATTATAATCAGATTGCTATAGCTCATGAGGACTAAGAAAAGATAACCTTTACTTGTCCCTATGACACTTTTGCTTTTTGAAGAATACCATTTGGTCTGTGCAATGCTCCAACCACTTTTCAAAGGTGTATGATGACTATCTTTTCAGATATGGTTGAGCAAAATCTTGAGATTTTCATGGATGACTTCTCAGTGTTTGAGGATTCATTTGATAGTTGTTTGCTGAATTTATCTCGAGTTCTTAAGCACTGTGAAGAGACTCATTTGATGCTTAATTGGGAAAATTGTCATTTCATGGTCCAAGAAGGCATTGTGTTGGGCCATAGAATCTCCAACAGAGGAATAGAAGTAGATAAAGTAAAGCTTGAGGTCATTGATAAACTCCCTCATCCTTCTTCTATAAAAGCGTTCAGAGTTTCTTGGGGCATGCAAGTTTCTATAGACACTTCATTAGGGACTTCTCCAAAATTTCAAAACCATTGTGTAATTTGTTGGATAAGGACACTCCTTTTCTTTTTTATGAAACTTGTTTGAAAACATTCAAGGAGTGAAAAATGAAGCTGGTATCTGCTTCTATTATCATTGCTCCTGATTGGGATCTCCCTTTCGAGTTGATGTGTGACGCAAGTGACTTTCCGGTTAGGGCAGTATTGGGGCAATGACGAGAGAAGATCTTTCATTCTATTTATTATGCCAGTAAAACTCTCAACGATGCCCAAGTTAACTACACAACAACAGAGAAGGAGTTGTTTGCAGTGGTGTTTGCTTTTGATAAGTTTAGGTCATATATAGTGGGTGCCAAGGTAATTGTGTTTACTGATTATTCTGCAATCAAATATTTGATTAGTAAGAAGGATGCTAAGCCCCGATTAATTCGATGGATTCTATTGTTACAAGAATTTGATCTTGAGATTCGAGATAGGCAAGGCACTGAGAATCAGGTTGCAAATCACTTGTTTAGGTTGGAAAATGAAGTTGCATTGGAAGACTCTGCTCATATTAATGAAAAATTTCTAGATGAACAACTGTTAGCAGCCAATCAGGTAAATTACCCATAGTATGCTGATTATGTGAATTTCTTGGTTAGTGGTATTTATCCACCTGATTTAAATTATCAGCAAAAAACTTTTTTGAGCATGATGTTAGATTTTATTTCTGGGATGAGCCTTTCTTATTTAAAAAATATGCTGATCAAATTCTATGAAGATGTGTTCCAGGTAAGGAAATTTTTGATATACTGCACCACTGTCATTCTTCCCCCCTATGACGGTGACTTTGGAGGTGAAAGAACAGCAACAAAGGTACTTCAATCTGGTTTTTATTAGCCTAATATTTTCAAAGATGCTTATAGATTTGTTGCAAGTTGTGATCAATGTCAACGTGTGGGTAACATATCCTAAAGGCATAAGATGCCACTGAAACCAATCCTAGAAGTGGAGTTATTTGATGCGTAGGGGGGTAGATTTCATTGGTCCCTTCATACCATCTTTCGGTAATTAGTATATTCTGGTGGCAGTAGATTATATGTCCAAATGGGTTGAAGCAGTTGCTTTGCCTTCCAATAACTCCAAGGTGGTGCTGAATTTTTTAAGAAAAAATATTTTCACTCGCTTTGGGACACCAAGAGCAATTATCAATAATAGAGGTTCACATTTCTGTAACAAATACTTCGAGGCTCTCTTCTTGAAGTATAACATTAAGCACAAGGTTGCTACTACGTATCATCCTCAAACCAGTGGCTAGGTTGAGGTGTCAAATAGGGAGGTAAAGCGCATTTTAAAGAAGACTGTTAGACTAACTAGGAAGGATTGGTCAAAGTGGTAGATGATGCACTCTGGGCATACCGTACAACTTACAAAACTCCGATAGGCATGTCTCCTTTTAGGCTTGTGTTTGGGAAAGTTTGTCACCTTCCTTTAGAGTTGGAAGATAATGCTTATTAGGCTATAAAAAAGCTCAATTTTGATTTGCAAGTATAGGTGAGCGCAAGCTTCTTCAGCTTAATAAGTTGGATGAGTTTCGAAGTGAAACTTATGAAAATGCCAAGATTTATAAAGAGAAAATGAAAAAGTGGCATGATAAGCAAATTCTGGAACGTGCTTTTGAGCCAGGTCACTATGTACTTCTATTTAATTCTCAGTTGAAATTTTTTTCGGGAAAGCTCAAATCTAGGTGGTCTGGTCCCTTCTTAGTAACTAAGGTGTTTGCACATGGAGCTGTTGAGGTTGAAGATATCAAGGAGCAAAAAAAGTTCTTGGTGAATGGCTAGCGTCTTAAGAGATATTGGGGTAGCGATTTTAATCGTGATAAAACCTCAATTACTTTGGCTAATCATGTATGATTGGGGATAAAGTCAAGCCGACGACTTTAAATCAAACACTTCTTGGGAGGCAACCTAAGTTCTTGACCCTTTATTTTAAAATTAAACTTTATGTGTTTGTATTTTTTCATTTTTAGTTGATGAGTAGCAAAGTTTCACAACTGATTTGTTGAACAAGTGCAGTTTTTGGGTGCTTAGGCAATGAAGAAATGATGTTGTGGCAACCAGAGAATGAGCAGAGACGAAAATCAAGTTGTCAAGATCAAGGACTGGGCATTGCAGCGGTCACCAGTCAGTGTTGCGGCACTGACAGTGAAATTTTCTTGCAGAAATGTTGGGCTCTGGGCACTGCAACGGTCACCAGTCAGTGCTGCGGTGTGAACGGTGAAATTTTCTCGTAGAACGCTAGGCTCTGGCCACCACAGTAGCCAAGTGGCCAGTGCTGCGGTGGTGGCTACTAAAAAAAAGAGAAAATAAAATAAAATATTTTTTTTTTTGAAAAAAAATTAGAAAAAAAATTTACTCAAGAAAAAAAAACTAAAAACATATAATAATACACACAGCGCCACCGCAGCAGCCAAGTGACCAATGTTTGCATGAGCCTAGACACGGGTGCAAGGTGGGCGATGCCTATTTTATGCTTGAGCCGCATCAAAGATCCCTCATCCCCATCTATTTTTTTTCTCTTCTTCATCTTTTCACACCTCCTCTAGCCACCCGAAACCACCATAGCCACCCTTTGAGCTTCATAACCCACCATCTTTCTTCCTCTTTACTTACCATACCCACCATTTTCCTCTCCTTTCCTTTCCAACCCATCACCATAAACTCCAAAGTACAATATTTTTACTATACCCTCCACCACTTATCAAGACCACTCCAGCCACCGGAAAGCCACCATGGCCGCCACCCTTTGAGCTCCATTTTCTACCATTTTTCTCACATTTCTTCCAACCTTTCATTTCCCCCACCATATAAACTACCCACAAACCACCATAACCCACCTTGTTTAATGGGTCCTAAGTGTTCAAGAGTTTCATCCAGAGCTTCATCAAGTGTTTCATTTGATATTTCAAAATTTGTGTCTATTAATGCAGAACATCTCTTCCAATCTACTTTGGTGTGTAAGAAATTTGTTATTAATCCTAGGAGGTGGGATAATTTTTGTACTCACCTAGGCCCTACGGTGTTGCCCATTGTGCGGGAATTCTATGCAAATGTTGTGGAGCACACTGATAGTTTTGTATTTGTGCAGGTTATGCGAACTTGAGCCAACGGAAGGACCATCAGCTCCACTCAAAATATGAGAAACAAGTGTGTCATCCATAGGGGCCTTTGTTAGAAGAACTTCTTCAGTAGAATGCCACTGGACCCCTGCTTGCTCACAAAGTGAAGTAATTAGAGAAAGATACCATATACCTTCATGACGACTATTGGCAGTGTGTAATATCACCTCATAGATTAGACGCCCTGCATCAATACTCAAACCAGACATGATGGCATATAGAAGTATAGCCCGCTCCTTGGTAACTGAAGTAGAATGCAGATTGGGCAATAAGCGGGATAACTCAAAGTGCAACCAAACAAGTGCCATTGGCATTAAATCACCTTTCAAAATAGAACAGGGATTATCATTAGAGAGCTGTCATGCAGTTCTTGG
Source organism: Ormosia emarginata (assembly GCA_029884605.1). Lineage (NCBI taxonomy): Eukaryota > Viridiplantae > Streptophyta > Magnoliopsida > Fabales > Fabaceae > Ormosia > Ormosia emarginata. The sequence goes on along the minus strand of JAQQTP010000077.1, from coordinate 49,425,369 downwards.
AACACAAATTGTGTTCAACACAACATCCAAATTAACCTCACCCCGGCTCAACTTATTATAATCATCATCAGGGATATCGGAAAGCCCATAAACATGGTTAATAGCCTCAGTAGAAAAATCAACTACGCGTCCCCTACCTCCACCTTGTCGGACTCCATTGTCTACACCTGCGCAGCTAGCTCAGGTGAATTTACAGCTTGATTATCAGATGTCTTGTATTACCACTCTTGAGCAGATGATGCGGGTATGTGCTATTCAACTGGGGGCAGATATGATCACATTATGACTTTTCCTCCTCCACCTCCAGAGTTGGATGATGGCGGCCAAGATCTAGCTGTTGATTAGCTGACTTTATCTGGGAAGTTTCACTTTCTTATTTTATTTTTTATTTTTTATTTTTATTTACTGTTGTTTGTTAGTTTCATGATTAGCACATTGAGGACAATGCACTATTTAAGTTTGGGAGGTTTTCCATTCTTGTAATCTGTTTGCTATTTTGTGTGCATGATTGATTTTCAGCTCCCATGATAGTATTGAATCATCCATTTTGCTTGACTCTTGAGAACACAGAAGATTGTCTGAAGTGTGCTTAACTTTGTTGCAATTGGTTTGGTTAAGTTGAGTGGCCTATAAAAATATTTCCACTTAGTCTCTTGCTTTGAGATACATGTTTGTTTAGAGAATGTTTATGTAATTTGTACTCTCTATTTGTGGGATCATACAATAATTATGATGCTCTCTTGAGGCGAAATCCTAAGTGTGATACCATAATTTGGATATGATTTAGGCACTTTTTGGATCGGTTGTGCCTTTCAAGTCTACCATTGTGATATACATCCTTAGTACCTCTTTTGAGCCTTGTGATGCATAAGCCTTTTATTCAGTTAAGCCATGACATGATCAACCTAGATGAGCCTATTTATAATTGTCAAACCTTATTGTGTTTTGGGTATTTTGTGAATGCATCTACTTTGGGTTTGGGCATTATTTGATTATAATTGAGGGTGTCTTAATTTTGTGTTATAAAAAGCATTTGTTTCAAATATGTATAAAAAAAGAGTTAGAAGAAAGAATAGAAAAGAGAAATGAAGCAATGCAAATAGTGAAAAGTAAAGAGAGACACCAAAGTCAAAAGTTGAGAATTTTTATGGAAAGACCATTTGTAAAAAAAAAAATGATGCATCTTGTGATACCCAGATTTTTTGTGATATCCATCCATTTGTTCATAGCCAAGTACCCTAGCCTAACATTACAAGGTTGAAAGTTCATCTAAGCTGAGTTTTGGGGTCATGCCTACATTAGTAGAGAGAGAGTGGAAATGAAAGTTGTGAGGTTCATGTATTTCGGTGAGTATCATTTTGCATAAGCTTATCCGGATAACATGCAAATCTTTGCTAAGAGGCAATATACACAAACACAGGAAACTCAACTTAACTACTGATTTGTGGCTGAGTGAAAGCATATTAGGATGATATTTTTGAATTTTGAGATGTTAAGTCAATGTGATGATTGTTTGAGGACTGAGCTGTGAATCTAATTTGCATAAGTTGATGAAATTAATTTGATAAATCTTGAGTATTGTTCATTGTTGTTTTTTTGCTCGAGGACTAGCAAAATCTTAAGTTTGGGAGTGTGATAACTCTATGAAAGTAGAGTTATTTGAACTCTATTTAATATTTAAATTATGCTAAATCCTTGTTTTATTATCATGATGAGCATTGAAACATTTTTGCTTTGTCAAGTTGAGTAAGGTTATCCATCTTTCAATATCTATGATTATATGTGATGAATTTGAATGATTTCTTTATCATAGTGCTTCGATCTTAATTACTGAGTTTCTTTCTACTGATGGAAAGGGAAAAAAATCATGAAAAAACATAAAGAAAAACACAAGAATTAAACCTGAGAAGAAAAAAAAATCATCATCATGTCAGGACAACACAAGTTGCTGGTTGCCGCAACATTATAATGCTCAGTACTGCTACAGCCAGGGAGGAATAAGAGTTCCAGGATAGCACAAGCTGCTGGTTACTGCGGCGGTACTCACTCCAATGTTGCGGCGGCCAGATACATTAATTAGTGTCTGTTCAGTTTTGTAATAACTGAAATAAAAGGTTATTTAATAAGAGGTGTTCACTCTTTTGCTTACCGCAAGTGCACATATCACACTTGTAATATAGCTCGGAGTCAGATATCGTTCCCATGAGGACTATTGCTAATTCAGAACTAATTTTTAACCAATAGCTTAATAATTTCTATCTAAGAAAATTTAAATTAAATGAGGTATGTATAACTAATGGAAAGATTTAAATGCTAGCTGATTGTAATTACATTCGATGATTAAAAAATAAGGAATCCTTCTTCATCTTCTACTTCAATTGATGATATGCAAACCTCTTTATCAAAATAAATGATATGGAATTTGTTGGCCTGAGAATCTTATTTAGTTAAAAGCCTATATCTAGGTCATTTAACCATGCTTCATTTACCTAGTCACTATGTGTCCATGAGATCTAGAGTAAATTCCACTCCTTAAGAACAATTCTCAACATAGCCATGCATGACCAATAGGTATATTTCTATCCTATTAGCTAATCAATTTATTCAAGCCATTTGAATGAAATCAAACATGCACCAATCATACATATGATCTTAAATCCAAATTTCTATGTCTAGGTTCATTAGGTTTAATCAAAACATATTAAATATTGGCCAAACATTCAAAAACATTAGGAACAATATGATTGAACAATCCCAAATCACATATATTAACTTAAAGGTTTACAAAATCATCAATATTCATAGAAGGATATAAAAAAATCCCTATACACAGCCTAGCCACTCATGACAAACGAAAATATATCACAAATACTCATTTTCATGATAAGAAAAGAGAGGAAGTTGAAGGAGAGAAGGTTGCAAGCTAAATAATGGTGGTCTTTGGTGCTTGAATCCTCCTTGTGGAAAGAATTGGCCTCCAACTTTGGTCCTTTTTGCTTCCTTTCAGTGTCAAACGCTAGCAGTTGTGTTCTAAAAACAAAAACGTTCTTCTTTGCGAAATCTGATAGAACAGTATTTATAGGCTTCAGATTTCTGTTTCACGCTGCGGCACTCACCTTGTCATGCCGCGACACGTGTTAAATTTAGGTCAGCACCCCGCAACGCTCATTCCTCACATTGTGGTGTTCAGATTTCATAGCTCTCTGCCAGTAATAGGGGATGCAACATGCCGCAGTGCTAACTTGCCCACACCGCGACGCTGAATGCTAAACTTCACCTGGTGCTTTCTCTTCAAATACAGTTCTAAGTCCTTGACCATTATACTCATTTTGAGCCCTTCTTGCAATTAAAAAGTCACCAGATTAATTACAATAGTAAGTTCACATAATCATTGAAAGAATTATACCAATTTGCTTAAAAAACATATAGGAAGATGTCATAATTGAAATCAATGAATATATGTTAAAACCTTTCAAATATGCCTGATAACAAAGACTAAGCAATCAATAGAGCACAGATATAGGGCCACAATAATACCATTTCATGGAGTTATACCCCCAAACCTAGGATTTTGCTAGTCCTCGAGCAAAACAAAGTCTGATTAAGTAAACCAACTAAACAACATACGCACCAACATTCACTCAACATTTATCAAGAATTTCCAATGTTACTGAAACCATAACTAGTGTATCAAGATTGATTAAGTCCTCACAGACTACTAATGCCACTCCATCAAATTCACACATATATACTCATCAACATGCAAACATTCACAATCCATTCTCATGTAAATAACTTATCCCACTAGTATGCAAGTTAAACTTGTCCTAATCAAGTCACATTCATCTGGATGAGATTATATACATACATGCTTAAGAATCACATAATCCATGAAATTGTATGCAAACTCTCTCTTCACTAATGTAAACCGCATATAATTGAAGATCAACATGGACTTTAACAGCTTGTAATGTAAGGCCAATGGTTATGTGTTAAAGAATAATATGGAATGGATATAATACAAACATTAAGACACATAAACATACTATTTCAAGACTTGAGCCTCTAAGTGACAATATGAGGGTATTCAACAAAATTGAAAAATTAGGACTCTTTTAGAACCATTCAATGCCATATTGCTTTTAGCTTTTCTTGTCTTATTCATTTGCTTTGCTTGTTTCTTTTCGTTTCTTTTTATACTTACACAAAGCTTTTCTTTTTCTTTCACAACAGATGGTTCTTTCAAGTTCATCTTTACACTGACACAATCACCCATACCCTTTAAATACAGTACTCAAGTCAAGAAATAACTTATTATGCACTTAACAAACTATGATGGAAGGATGGAATTGTAATGTTTTGACATGTATTTAGGATAGTTACATGGATAGGAATATGTAGGCAATTAAAAACATATAAGACCAATCATATATCAAGCTTCAAAGGGGACCTATGGATATACTCATATCAAGGTAAACTTTTTAAGGCTTAATCGGTCCAAACAACGCCCTAATCATTTTCTCAATTATGCACAATCTAGGATTTTGCCTCAAGAGAGCTTAAACACAATTTCAAAGATAATCAAAACTTCAACATGCACTATTCATAAACCTTCTCTAGACAACACTCATATTATGATGAAAGTTGCACAAGCATACAAGTGGGATCTAAATCATGCATTTGAAAAGCGACTAGATTGTTAAACATGTTTTTTGATTGCATATGGTTTCGCTCAAAAGATGACACTTCGCAAGCAATGATATCATGGGACAATCAACACTACACTAGCAATTGGCACATGGTACATCTTAAGTAATTTCAACATTTTCAACCATACTTGTAAATCGTCATGTGCACGAGAATAACAAACATCTGACCTATTATGTGAAAGGGAACGACAATTGTATCTTGAATGAGATTTTCACAGTTACATGTTCCTTCAGATGTTATCATACTAACTAGTATTTAGTTGGCACAATGTAATGCATTTTAACAAATTCAACCTTCAGTATTCAAAACATGCATTCATTTGGTTCAATTGGGTGTTAAAACTTAGCAAACCATATCTATTCATAATATAATTAATCAAAATACTAAATATAGACATAATAATATAAACATGATATCCACTGATCATCTAAACAAAAATGTTCACATTATAACATGCTTTTAAACATTAAAATCATACAACCCAAAAACATACATGTTATAATGCCCTCCCCGAAACCTATGGGAAACAGTGTCCCATTGTACAAAAATAGAATGAGCGACAACGAAAGAAAGTGTCCTGTATGAAATAAGGCTAGTCATCTGTATCCTTGTCATCATCATCTGCATAATCATCCTTTGGGGGAGCCTGATGCGGATGTGGATCCTACTGCTTAGGGGGAAGGACAACCACTGCCTCGGGTGGGATATTAGGGTCCGAGAAGTCATCCATTGGCAGCCCCAGTCGCTCCGCCATCCATCAGATAATCTAGATCGTATAGGTCTACATAGCAGACTGATGCGCTATTTGAGTGCGTAAGTCATCTAGTGAAGGAGCCGCTCTAGGCTTTCCACGAGCCTGTCTCGATCTGGCTGGCTGTGGGGTTATTTTTCTTGCACTTACCCTCTCAATAAATGTATCATCGAGGGGCTGTTTAACATCCACAAGCTCCTCGTGCGGTCCCCACTATACCCGTTGCCGACTGCAAAGCGAGTGGATTAGAAATGGAAAGAAGAGGCTCCTCAACTCTCGTATGCACTGCCTGATCTGATCGAAGATGATCTGGGCAACATCAATCGATTGGCGCTCCATGATGCAATAAACAAGATTGGCCTAATCACGTGTTACCTCAGATAGGTTACCGGAAGGCAAAATACGAGTGCTGATAAGGTGATACCATACCCTAGCCTCAAGTGTCAAATGGGTTCTGGTAAAGAATTGTGGCCTGTTCGTCTAGACACTCAGAGTCTAGAGAATAGGCTGAGACGTTGCTCTGCAAATCCGAGCAGTGATTGTCTTAGGTCAATGCCCTCCTCTGGTTCCCACTGGCAAAAGGCAGCGTAATCAAAGATCTCAGGAGGCTCAAGTAAAGCAAGAACAGTCCGAATAGATGCCATGCTGTAGGAGACATTCCTCCCCTGAACTCGTATAATAGAACTACCCTCGGGGGCAAAGGCTGCATTCGCCTAAAAGTCGCGAATGATCGGAAGAACTGCATCGGACTTCGGGTGTTGAGCAAACTGGCTCTAATTAAGATGGTTGAAGAGCCCCTCAATGTCTCTATGGATACCCCGGGAGAATGAGAATCCACGCTCCATGATGAGTGGTTTAGTTACCAACACCGTATACTTTTGAGCAGCAAGAACAAAAATGAATTTGCTCCTGTTGTACTGAGCTGGAGGGGGTGAAGGCTCCCTGTGGCCATGGCTGCTCTCTCCTCATTAACGTTTAGGACCCATAGCAGAGGGTATGTACCTAAACTTGTCAAAAGACCCATTGTCAGAATTGAATCAATAATATAAAATAGGCAATTAAAACTATTAATTTTGCAAAATTTGAGACCACGCGCCACAGTGTTCAACCTTACGCTGCAACATTCAAACATTTTTGAACACACGCCGCGATGTTTATAACTCACACCGCGACATTCATCAAACTTTAAACACAATACCGCGACACTACATGGTCATGCCACAATATTCATCAAAATTCAAACCAACGCCGCTGGCATTCATCATAATTTAAGCACAACGCCGCGACGTTAACAGGGAACATCATGGCGTATATACAAAATTTCAACAAAATATAAAAATAATAGAAAATAAGAATAAAATATCAAAACAAACGAAGTTAAGTTATACATACCTGATTATAAATTGTAGAAATAAAGAGCAAAGAACAGGAAATGGCAAGAAATAAAAAATAAGAAGACAATAAATCTCAGAGGAGCAGAGAATTTGGAAACAAATGGGCAAAAGATAACCAAATGCCATGACACTTAAACCCAAAGGTTGCAGTGCGCCACGACGTATGTTTTGTAATGCCGCGACGCTCATTAAATGCCACAAAATTCATTTTATTAATTTTTTTAGGATGCTGCGGCATTCATTATGTTGCACCACGACGCTTTGCTATCTAGAATTTGGCTGTTGCACCATAGGTGTCGTGGCATGACAAGTACCACACCACAGCTTGAGAGGCCAACCTGCAGAATTTTGCATTCTGCAGTTGTTTTTGCACCTTTCCAAGCTCCATCACCTGTTAAATTTGCTTAAAGGGATAAAACACAGTTTGTACAACAAAAACTTAATCAAACAAGAAAAATCAACATATAACATATTTAAGACGTAAAACACATAATATTAAACATTTTGGTTTCCCTCCCAAAAAGGGCCTTATTTATAGTCCCGGCAAGACTTTGCAGACCTCAAGTAGGAGCTGTCAAATTGACGGAGGTCTTCCCCCTTTGAATCTCTCCTCCATAGTAAGATTTTAGGTGCTAGCCATTAACCTTAAAGCTTGATGAACCATCCAGGGAAGCTACCTCCACTACTCTATGAGGGAACACTTTGCTTACCTCAAAGGGCCCTGACCACCTAGACTTAAGCTTCCCCGGAAATAATTTAATCCTAGAGTTGTAATAGAGAACTTGTTGACTTGCTTCAAATCACTTTTGCACGATCTTCTTATCATGCCATAATTTCACCTTCTCCTTATATAACTTTGCATTCTCATTTGCTTGATGCCTAAATTCATCCAGCTGATTGAGTTGCAATAATCTCTTTTCCCCAACAGCTTGTAAGTTGAAGTTCAGTTGCTTAATTGCCAAGTATGCATTATGTTCAAGCTCAACCGGCAGATGACTTGCCTTCCCAAATATCAGCTTATATGGGGACATACCAATGGGGCTCTTATAGGCAGTCCTATAAGTCCATAGTGCATCGTCCAGTCTTTTTGACCAATCCTTTCAAGATGGACACATTGTCTTCTCTAAGATTCGTTTAATCTCACGGTTGGATACCCCTGTCTGCCCACTTATCTGCGGGTGATAGGTAGTGGCAATCCTATGGGTTACCCCATACTTAGCGAGAAGAGCTTCAAAGGACTTGTTGTAAAAGTGGGACCATCTATCACTTATAATGGCCCTAGGTGTTCTGAAACGAATGAAGATGTGTTTCTTCATAAAGCCCACCAATACCTTAGAATCATTGGTAGAAAATGCACTTGCTTCCACCTATTTAGACATATAGTTCACGACCACAAGAATATACAGATTACCATAAGAGGGAATAAATGGCCCCATGAAATCTATGCGCTAAACGTCAAAGATCTTAACTTCTAAAATGAGATTTAGGGGCATCTCATTCCTTCTTGAGATATTCCCTGACTTTTGACACCACTCACATCTTGTCATAAAGAAATGTACATCCTTGAAGAGAGATGACCAATAAAGCTAGATTGGAGCACCTTCGCAGTTATCCTCTCACCACTATAGTGTCCACTATATGGAGAAGCATGACATTAGTTTAGGATCTACTCCATTTCCTCCATAGGTACACACCTTCTCAACATCTGGTCAAAACACTGTTTGAACAAAAATGGCTTGTCCCAGATGTAGTGCCTGACATCATACAAGAATTTCTTCTTCTAGTGAGAGGTTAGATCAGTTGGCAACATGCCACCCATAATGTAGTTCACCATGTCTGCATACCATGGACATGATTGAGCGGTGGTTACGAAAAACTGCTCATCTGGAATTGTCTCTCCAATTGTGAGTGGTTCAACTTGATGGTCTTCATTTTCAAGTCTAGAAAGGTGATCTGCAACTTGATTCTTAGCACCTTTCTTGTCACAAATCTCCAGATCAAACTTTTGTAATAACAAAACCCACCTAATCAATCAGGGTTTTGCATCTTTCCTACTTACCAAATACTTAATAGTGGAGTGATCAGTATAAACAATCACCTTAGTCCCTACTACGTAAGCTCAAAACTTATCGAATGCAAAAACCATGGCCAATAACTTTTTTCTATTGCGGTGCAATTTAGTTGAGCATCGTTAAGTGTTTTGCTCATATAATAAATAGAGCGAAATACCTTGTCTTTTCTTTTCCCCAACACTGCACCCACTGCGTAGTCGTTGGCATTGTACATGAGCTCAAACGGTAAATCGTAATCTAGAGTGATGATTACTAGTGTTGATACCAGTTTCTTCTTCAGCTCCTCAAATGCAACCAGGCACAAATCATTAAAGGTAAACTAGATGTCTTTCCCCAGAAGGTTGCAGAGAGGGTTGGCTATCTTCGAAAAATCTTTTATAAACCTCCGATAGAAACCCGCATGACCAAGAAAACTGTGGATTCCTTTTAATTGCCTAGTATGCATTATGTTCAAGCTCAACCGACAGATGACATACCTTCCCAAATATCAGCTTATATGGGGACATACCAATGGGGCTCTTATAGGCAGTCCTATAAGCCCATAGTGCATCGTCTAATCTTTTTGACCAATCCTTTCTAGATGGACACACTGTTTTCTCTAAGATTCGTTGAATCTCATGGTTGGATACCCCTGCCTGCCCACCTATCTACGGGTGATAGGTAGTGGAAATCCTATGGGTTACCCCATACTTAGCGAGAAGAGCTTCAAAGGACTTATTGCAAAAGTGGGACTAGCTATCACTTATAATGGCCCTAGGTGTTCCGAAACGGGTGAAGATGTGTTTGTTCATAAAGCCTACCAATACCTTAGAATCATTGGTAGAAAATGCACTTGCTTCCACCTATTTAGACATATAGTCCACGACCATAAGAATATACAGATTACCATAGGAGGGAATAAAGGGCCCCATGAAATCTATGCCCTAAACGTCAAAGATCTCAACTTCTAAAATGAGATTTAGGGGCATCGCATTCCTTCTTGAGATATTCCCCGACTTTTGACACCACTCACACCTTGTCTCAAAGAAATGTACATCCAAGAAGAGAGATGAGCAATAAAGCTAGATTGGAGCACCTTCGCAGTTATCCTCTCACCACTATAGTATCCACTATATGGAGAAGCATGACATTAGTTTAGGATCTACTCCATTTCCTCCATGGGTACACACCTTCTCAACATCTGGTCAGAACACTGTTTGAACAAAAATGGCTTGTCCCAGATGTAGTGCCTGACATCATACAAGAATTTCTTCTTCTAGTGAGAGGTTAGATCAGTCGGCAACACACCACCCACAATGTAGTTCACCATGTCTGTATACCATGGACATAATTGAGCGGTGGTTATGAAAAACTGCTCATCTGGGATTGTCTCTCCAATTTTGAGTGGTTCAACTTGATGGTCTTCATTTTCAAGTCTAGAAAGGTGATCTGCAACTTGATTCTTAGACCTTTCTTGTCACAGATCTCCAGATCAAACTTTTGTAATAGCAAAACCCACCTAATCAATCATGGTTTTGCATCTTTCCTACTTACCAAATACTTAATAGCGGAGTGATCAGTATAAACAATCACCTTAGTCCCTACTACGTAAGCTCAAAACTTATCGAATGCAAAAACCATGGCCAACAACTTTTTTCTGTTGCGGTGTAGTTTAGTTTAGCATCGTTAAGTGTTTTGCTCATATAATAAATAGAGCGAAATACCTTGTCTTTTCTTTTACCCAACACTGCACCACTGCATAGTCGCTGGCATCGTACATGAGCTCGAACGGTAAATCACAATCTAGAGTGATGATTACTAGTGTTGAGACCAGTTTCTTCTTCAGCTCCTCAAATGCAACCAGGCACGAATCATTAAAGGTAAACTAGATGTCTTTCCCCAGAAGGTTGCAGAGAGGGTTGGCTATCTTCGAAAAATCTTTTATAAACCTCTGATAGAAACCCGCATGACCAAGAAAACTGTGGATTCCTTTTAATTGCCTAGTATGCATTATGTTCAAGCTCAACCGACAGATGACATGCCTTCCCAAATATCAGCTTATATGGGGACATACCAATGGCGCTCTTATAGGCAGTCCTATAAGCCCATAGTGCATCGTCCAGTCTTTTTGACCAATCTTTTCTAGATGGACACACTGTCTTCTCTAAGATTCGTTTAATCTCACGGTTGGATACCCCTGCCTGCCCACTTATCTGCGGGTGATAGGTAGTAGCAATCCTATGGGTTACCCCATACTTAGCGAGAAGAGCTTCAAAGGACTTGTTGCAAAAGTGGGACCATCTATCACTTATAATGGCCCTAGGTGTTCCGAAACGGGTGAAGATGTGTTTCTTCATAAAGCCCACCAATACCTTAGAATCATTGGTAGAAAATGCACTTGCTTCCACCTATTTAGACATATAGTCCACGACCACAAGAATATACAAATTACTATAGGAGGGAATAAAGGGCCCCATGAAATCTATGCCCTAAACGTCAAAGATCTTAACTTCTAAAATGAGATTTAGGGGCATCTCATTCCTTCTTAAGATATTCCCTGACTTTTGACACCACTCACACCTTGTCACAAAGAAATATACATCCTTGAAGAGAGATGACCAATAAAGCTAGATTGGAGCACCTTCGCAGTTATCCTCTCACCACTATAGTGTCCACTATATGGAGAAGCATGACATTAGTTTAGGATCTACTCCATTTCCTCCATAGGTACACACCTTCTCAACATCTGGTCAAAACACTGTTTGAACAAAAATGGCTTGTCCCAGATGTAGTGCCTGACATCATACAAGAATTTCTTCTTCTAGTGAGAGGTTAGATCAGTTGGCAACACGCTACCCACAATGTAATTCACCATGTCTGCATACCATGGACATGATTGAGCGGTGGTTACGAAAAACTGCTCATCTGGAATTGTCTCTCCAATTGTGAGTGGTTCAACTTGATGGTCTTCATTTTCAAGTCTAGAAAGGTGATCTGCAACTTGATTCTTAGCACCTTTCTTGTCACAGATCTCCAGATCAAACTTTTGTAATAGCAAAACCCACCTAATCAATCATGGTTTTGCATCTTTCCTACTTACCAAATACTTAATAGCGGAGTGATCTGTATAAACAATCACCTTAGTCCCTACTACGTAAGCTCAGAATTTATCGAATGCAAAAACCATGGCCAACAACTTTTTTCTGTTGCGGTGTAGTTTAGTTGAGCATCGTTAAGTGTTTTGCTCATATAATAAATAGAGCGAAATACCTTGTCTTTTCTTTTACCCAACACTGCACCACTGCATAGTCGCTGGCATCGTACATGAGCTCGAACGGTAAATCATAATCTAGAGTGATGATTACTAGTGTTGAGACCAGTTTCTTCTTCAGCTCCTCAAATGCAACCAGGCACGAATCATTAAAGGTAAACTAGATGTCTTTCCCCAGAAGGTTGCAGAGAGGGTTGGCTATCTTCGAAAAATCTTTTATAAACCTCTGATAGAAACCCGCATGACCAAGAAAACTGTGGATTCCTTTTAATTGCCTAGTATGCATTATGTTCAAGCTCAACCGGCAGATGACATGCCTTCCCAAATATCAGCTTATATGGGGACATACCAATGGCGCTCTTATAGGCAGTCCTATAAGCTCATAGTGCATCGTCCAATCTTTTTGACCAATCCTTTCTAGATGGACACACTGTCTTCTCTAAGATTCGTTTAATGTCATGATTGGATACCCCTGCCTGCCCACTTATCTGCGGGTGATAGGTAGTGGCAATCCTATGGGTTACCCCATACTTAGCGAGAAGAGCTTCAAAGGACTTGTTGCAAAAGTGGGACCATCTATCACTTATAATGGCCCTAGGTGTTCCGAAACGGGTGAAGATGTGTTTCTTCATAAAGCCCATCAATACCTTAGAATCATTGGTAGAAAATGCACTTGCTTCCACCTATTTAGACATATAGTCCACGACCACAAGAATATACAGATTACTATAGGAGGGAATAAAGGGCCCCATGAAATCTATGCCTTAAACGTCAAAGATCTTAACTACTAAAATGAGATATAGGGGCATCTCATTCCTTCTTGAGATATTCCCTGACTTTTGACACCACTCACACCTTGTCACAAAGAAATGTACATCCTTGAAGTGAGATGACAAATAAAGCTAGATTGGAGCACCTTCGCAGTTATCCTCTCACCACTATAGTGTCCACTATATGGAGAAGCATGACATTAGTTTAGGATCTACTCCATTTCCTCCATAGGTACACACCTTCTTAACATCTGGTCAGAACATTGTTTGAACAAAAATGGCTTGTCCCAGATGTAGTGCCTGACATCATACAAGAATTTCTTCTTCTAGTGAGAGGTTAGATCAGTTGGCAACACGCCACCCACAATGTAATTCACCACGTCTGCATACCATGGACATGATTGAGTGGTGGTTATGAAAAACTGCTCATCTCGAATTGTCTCTCCAATTGTGAGCGGTTCAACTTGATGGTCTTCATTTTCAAGTCTAGAAAGGTGATCTGCAACTTGATTCTTAGCACCTTTCCTGTCACAGATCTCCATATCAAACTTTTGTAATAGCAAAAACCACCTAATCAATCATGGTTTTGCATCTTTCCTACTTACCAAATACTTAATAGGGGAGTGATCAGTATAAACAATCACCTTAGTTCCTACTACGTAAGCTCAAAACTTATCGAATGCAAAAACCATGGCCAACAACTTTTTTCTGTTGTGGTGTAGTTTAGTTGAGCATCGTTAAGTGTTTTGCTCATATAATAAATAGAGCGAAATACCTTGTCTTTTCTTTTCCCCAACACTGCACCCACTGCATAGTCGCTGGCATCGCACATGAGCTCGAACGGTAAATCACAATCTGGAGTGATGATTACTAGTGTTGAGACCAGTTTCTTCTTTAGCTCCTCAAATGCAACCAGGCACGAATCATTAAAGGTAAACTAGATGTCTTTCCCCAGAAGGTTGCAGAGAGGGTTGGCTATCTTCGAAAAATCTTTTATAAACCTCTGATAGAAACCCGCATGACCAAAAAAACTGCGGATTCGTTTTACGGAGTTAGGCGGAGGAAGCTTGTCAATCACATCAATCTTTGCCTTGTCCACTTTCATCCCTTCGATAAAAACCTTATGCCCAAGAACTATGCCCTCTTGAACCATAAAGTGACATTTTTCCCAATTGAGGACCAGGTTGGTTTCTTCACATTTTTTCAGTGCGGATGAGAGAATAAGCAAACAGCTCTCATATGTATTTTTAAATACTGAAAAGTCATCCATAAACACTTTTAGGCCATGCTTAATCATATCTGCAAAGATAGCCATCATGCAGTGCTGAAACATTGTGGGAGCATTGCATAGCTCAAAGGGCATCAGCCATCATGCAGTGCTGAAACATTGTGGGAGCATTGCATAGCCCAAAGGGCATCCGTCTAAACGCAAATGTACCATAGGGACAAGTAAAAGTTGTCTTTTATTAGTCCTCCGGCGCTATGGCAATTTGGTTATATCTAGAATAACCATCCAAGAAGCAGTAATAGGCCTTCCCTGCCAGTCTATCCAACATCTGGTCAATGAAAGGAAGCGGGAAATGATCTTTTTGTGTGGCTTTATTCAGTTTACAGTAGTCCATGCACACCCTCCATCTAGTGACTTTCCGAGAGGGGATGAGTTCATTATTTTCGTTGGTGACTACCGTCATGCCACCTTTCTTCAGCACGCATTGAATTTGAGAGATCCAAGGACTGTCGGAGATAGGATAAACAATACATGTATCCAGCCACTTGATTATCTCTTTCTTCACTACTTCCTTCATAATTGGATTCAACCTCCTTTGGTGTTCCACAACACCACATTGATTGTCCTCTAACAAGATCTTGTGCATATAGATGGAGGGACTAATGCCTTGAATGTCGGCAATAGTCCATCTGATGACATGCTTGTATTTCTAAGCACACGGAGAAGTTTCTCCTCTTAATCATTAGAGAGGGATGATGAAATGGTTATCGGCAGAGTAGAAGCTGCTCCCAAATAAACATACTGTAGATGGTTAGGCAGAGGCTTTAGCTCCAGCCTTAGAGGTTCCTCAATGGAAGGCTTAGATGCCTCTTTAGTTGTATTGGACTCCAAAGTTTCAAACTTGGGCGACTGATATTACTTAGGAACAACGTCAAGGAGCTTGATGTAATCCGATACATCATTCCTAGATTCTTCATCATCCTCAGTTGACGAAGTCAATGCCACAGCAAGGGAGTCTTCATGATTATTAGCTTGAAATGTATCATTAATGATATTATCCAATAAACCTATATAGGAACACCCTTCATGATCTTGAGGAAACTTGATTGCTTTAAAGATGTTAAAAGTTACATCTAGATCTTGAACCTTCATAGTCAGTTCACCTTTTTGAACTTTAATGAGTGTTCTCCTTGTGGCTAGGAATAGTTTTCCTGGGATCAAAGGCACCCTTTGATCCTCTTCCATATCCAGGATAACAAAATTCGCAGGGAATATGAACTTGTCCACTTTCACCAGGACTTCTTCCACTATTCCCATCGGATATATATATGAACGATCTGCTAGTTGGAGGGTTACGGATGTGAACTTGCATTCCCCCAAACCTAGCCTCTGAAATATGTATAGAGACATAAGATTAATGCTTGCCCCCATATCACACAATGCTTGGCCAAGAAAGTTCTCTCCTATGGCACAAGGGATTGTAAAGCTCCTCGGATCCTTCAACTTTGGGGGAAGCTTCTGTTGCAAAATGGCACTACATTCTTCAAACAATACTACCATTTCAAACTCACCCAACTTATGTTTCTTTAAAAGACTGTCCTTCATGAAGTTGATGTAATTGGGCATCTGTTCCAACGCTTCAGCAAAAGGGATGTTTATATGAAGTTTCTTGAAAACTTCTAAAAATTTCTTAAATTGCTCATCCATTTTATGTTTAATTTGCCTGCTTAGAAAAGGTAAAAGATGTATATATGGCCTATTCACCACCTTTTTGTTATTGGTCTTCTCTTCACTTTTCTTATCTTCCACCCTCTTATTAGCAACTTTTTCATTCTTTTGGCCCTCCTCATTCACCTTATCCTGGTCTTTGCTAACTTCAACCACTTCTTCCAACAGCTTTGTTATCAAATTACCTTCAATATCCTTCCCACTTCTCAGTGAGATCACCTTGCAAAGCTCATTTGAGGTGCCTTTTGGATTATTAACTGTATCGCTCAGGAAAGTGCCTGAGGCCTGTTATTGATTGCATTTGCTAACTGCCCCGCCTGAGTTTCCAAAGCCCTCATGGAAGCCGACTGACTCTGTACCATTGAGTCATTCTTTACTAAGTGGGCTTCTGTCTTTGTCATGAAGGTATCAATTTTCACCATAAACTGCATGAACATATCTTCGAGAGATGGTTTCTTGCCTTGAATCGGCTGTCTGAGTTGTGAGGGGAATCCAAGAGGATTATAAGATTGCTCAGCTCCAAGAGCTGAAGAAGAGGCTCCTTGATTATCCCTTCAAGAGAAGTTTGGATGATTCCTCCATCCAAGGTTATACTGATTGGTGTATGGGTTATTCTGTGGTGATCGGCAGTTTGCCACATAATGTGCACTTTCAGAAGTAGTAAGGCACCTATCACTTGAATGGTTATTGTCGCATTTGTCACACAACACAAATGGGATTTGGTTAGCTTGATGTCCCATACTATCCATCTTGCTTGCTAATGCTGCAACCTATGCTGATAACGAGGCTATTGCATCCACTTCATGCACTCTGACTACCCTCCGTGGAATGTTTCTTACTGAGGGCTATTGGTAGCTGTTAGCAGCTAATTCCTCCAAAAGTTGGAAGACCTCGTCGAAAGATTTGCTTAGCAAAGAGCCTCCAGCTGCAGCATCAACTATTGGGTGGTGGTGCAGTAGCAGGCCCTTATGAAATGAGTAGATTTAGTGCCATGGTGGTATCTCTTCTCAGTAAATCCTTGTACTTTTCCTATGTTTCATGTAAGGATTCTGATTCAAGCTGAGTGAATGATGTAATATCATTCACCATCTCCGCAGGTTTGGCAGGAGGGAAATATTTATTCAAAAATTTAGTACATACCTCTGCCCAAGTTGTAATTGATCCCAATATAAGAGAATGCAACCAGCTTTTGACTCTACCCCTTAAACAGAAAGGGAAAAAGCCTTAGGCGAATAGCATCCTCGGATACTCCATTGTGCCTAAACGTATCGCAAATCTCTAAGAAGTTTGAGAGATGCACATTAAGATCCTCATTGGATAAGCTACCAAAACTGCACAGAAGTTTGAATCATTTGGATGATGGTCGGCTTTATCTCAAAGTTATTTGTACAGATGGTAGGACGTCTAATACTGGATTACATATTATCCATCTGAGGAGTAGCAAACTCCCTCAATGGCCTTGTGTGACTATCATCCTCCACCTCGTGAGTAGCGTTTTCTTCCGCCATCCTAGAACTTATCTAAAACAAATAAATAATTGAAACTTAAATTAATATGCATAAAAGAAACTTAGACTAGAACTAATTAAACTCATTGTTAATATTAGTTCTAATGAAATTATGTTGTAGGCCCCAGTAACAGCACCAAAAACTTATTCGCTCTTTTGCTTACCGTAAGTGCACGGATCGCACTTGTAATATAGCTTAGAGTCAGATATCGTTCTCACGAGAACTATTGCTAATTCAGAACTAATTATTAACCAATAGCTTAATAATTTCTATCTAAGAACATTTAAATTAAATGAGTTATTTGTAACTAATGAAAAGATTTAAATGCTAGCTAATGGGAATTACAATTGATGATTAAAAAATAGAGAATCCTTCTTCACCTTCTACTTCAATTGATGATATGCAAACCTTTTTATCAAAATACATGATAAGGAATTTGTTGGCTTGAGAATCTTATTCAATTAAAAGCCTATATCTAGGTAATTTAACAATGCTTCATTGACCTAGTCACTATGTGTCCATGAGATCTAAAGTAAATTTCACTCCTTAAGAACAATTCTCAACATAGCTATGCATGACCAATAGGTATATTTCTATTCTATTAGCTAATCAATTTATTCAAGCTAATTGAATGATGCACCAACCATACATATGATCTTAAATCCAAATTCCTATGTCTAGGTTCATTAGATTTAATCAAAACATATTAAATATTGACCAAACCTTCAAAAGCATTAGGAACAAAAAGATTGAACAATCCCAAATCATATATATTAACTTAAAGGTTTACAAAATCATCAATATTCATAGAAAGATCCAAAGAAATCCCTATACATAGCCTAGCCACTCATGACAAACAAAAATATATCACAAATACTCATTGTTATGATAAGAAAAGAGAGGAAGTTGAAGGAAAGAAGGTTGCAAGCTCAATAATGGTGGTCTTTGGTGCTTGAATCCTCCTTGTGGAAGGATTTGGCCTCCAACTTTAGTCCTTTTTGCTTCCTTTCAGTCTCACAAATAAACCCTAGCAATTGTGTTCTAAAAACAAAAATGTTCCCCTTTGTGAAATATGATAGAACAATATTTATGGGCTTCAGATTTCTGTTTCATATCGCGACACTCACCTTGTCATGCCGCGACGTGTGTTAAATTTAGGTCAGCACGCCGTGGCGCTCATTCCTCACGTCGCGAAGTTTAGATTTCGTAGGGGATGCAACACGCCACGACGCTAACTTGTCTACGCCGTGGCGCTGAATGCTAAACTTCACCTGGTGCTTTCTCTTCCAATACATCTCTAAGTCCTTGACCATTATACTCATTTTGAGCCATTCTTGCAATAAGAAGTCACCAGATTAATGATAATAGTAAGTTCACATAATCATTGAAAATATTATACCAATTTGCTCAGAAAACATATAGGAAGATGTGACAATTGAAATCAATGAATATAGCTTAAAATCTTCCAAATATGCCTAATAACAAAGACTAAGCAATCAATAAAGCACATGTATAGGGCCACAATAACACCATTTCATGGAGTTATCAAGAGGTCATTCTGAGCTCAAGGGATATGAAAAAGGGTCTGAAGAAGAGCTTTTGGAGCAGGAATCTTGAAGGAAACAAAGGGAGAATCGAGATCGGAGTCTTGGATTCATTGTCTACAACTCCGTATTTACGATTTTTCTGAATTTTTGAGTTTCTATGAGGGCAACTGTTTCTGAATTGTTATTGTTGTTCTCAATGTATGCTATGAATAAAATTTTATTTCTAGGATTGTAATCGAACTTCTCATGTAATTTGAATCATTATTTTGTTGAATTCTTATTTTAATTTATGAGAAATATTTCCTCATGCTTATGTGTAATGCTTATGATTGCCTGATCATCAATTGGATGATTTTGTGGATTTTAATTGAACTTGAAAAAGGGAATTTGAATATATGAACTAGTATGAGTAACATATGTTTAAACCAATTGTTGTTAATTAGGGAAAAATTGTTCTAAGGATAGGAATATCTATTAGAACTATATGTGATTTCAAATAGAGCTTGATCATGAACGTATCCTGTTTGATGTATTGTCTCATAGGAATATAGAGATTAAAATTAAGTGGGATAAATTTTGTGTTGCCATCGAAAGAGGGATACAATTATATTAGAGCTCTAGATTGATATTTTGAGTAAATTGGAATAGGAAAAAGTTATTTTAAAGCAATTCAAATGAACTAAGAAGGAAGATTAAAATCCTAGGATCCATAAAAATAGAGTTTCTAAATCGTTCAGTTCTTGACAGTTTATGCTTTTGCAACATTATTTTCAACTAATTAAATTGGTCAAAATCAAAGTGTTATTTGGATAATAGTATGAATTCTGAATGTTAGTAGTTAACTATAAAATTTAGTAACAAATCCTCGTGGGAACAACTTTTATTCACTATTATATTACTTGATTGACACGTATACTTGCGTTGTTGGATTTTTCCCATCATACTTTCATTGATAATAAAAACAAATTGTACTCCTAATTAGTGACATAATGGTCATTCATATAAGGCTGCCTAAAAGTTTTTCTTTGATAAATAAATCTTGATAAATACAACTATATAGACAAAATGAACATTCTTATATAAGGATCCAACTCATAGCTCAAAGTTAGGTATATGAATAATTGGTTCCTTTATTTTCCTCCTTTTGCTAATAAGTTGGTATTATTGGTTCCTTGGCTTCCTTCTTCAACATAAAGCAAACATCCCCGCCCCCCAAATATGTTTCTGAATATATTTTTTTTACTTTTTTTTTATAAGAACCAATTTCTGCAAATTGAAAAAGTTGAGTAGTATAAGTCATAACCGATTATACTTAGCCCATAACAGGTTATGCTCAAATGCATAACACTTCCCTAACGGCTCTTTTGAGACCATTTAATGCCCCCAACCACTTCAAACGTCTCTTAAATGCTATGGGCTATAAATGAAAGTGTTTGTGCATTGTTTATAGGTTGGAAACATTCTGAAAAACATTCTTTTGCTTTAAATACGAGTTTTCTCATCATTTCATTGAATACCCTATTTTGAGCTTCAAGTTGCATGAATCCTTAATACCATAATTCTTCAATTTGTATTATCTACTCTAGAGAGAGTTTCCTTCATCTAAATCTTGTATAATCTGATAAGAGAGGGTGATGTATCCCTCAAAATAGTTAAGGGGAGTTATCCCTTGAATATAGAGGCTCAAGCACAAGGGTGAAGTATCCTAATGTGTGTTGAGTGCTCCAATTTGTAAAGGTTGTCAAGCACCTGCTTTCAAGCTTGAAGATATAATGAAAATCTCAAGTGGTTGCTTAAGGACTGGACATAAGCCACAAGTGGATTGGTGACTGAACCAGGAAAAAGCTTGGTGTTTGTTTTCCTAACTCAACTTCTTTACATTATGCATTATTTTATTGATTTACTTGAATACTATCTTCCTTGTCTAGTTTATTTGAATGCAATATTTTTCTATTTTATCCATTCATTCATTTCTATCGATTAATAGCTTCAACAAAAATTGGTAATCAAAGGTTTTACAAAAGATTTACGAAAAGTTTTTATAAACTCAATTCACCCTCTCTTGAGTTTTGAGGCCATTTGGTAACAAGTGGTATCAGAGGTAGACTCTTGTATAAAGAGCTTAGCAGCTTCAAGAGAAAAGATGACTTCAAATAATTTTTCAAACGAAGGTTCTTCTATAAACAAACCTCCTTTTTTCAATGAGGATGGTTCTGCCTATTAGAAAGAAATGATGAAGATTTTTATTGAAGCTATTAATATTAATATGTGGGATGCTATTGAAAATGGTCCTTTTGTCCCCACACGTATAGTTGATGGTGTAAGAACTAATACACCAAGAAATGAATGGACCAATTGTAACACCTTAAAATTTGTTATTTCTCTATAATGCCTGATTGTACTATTTTGTAGTTTCTGTGCATTGTTAAATTTATTTTGACTGTTCTGTGATTGTTTTTTATCTTTTTGTGTGTTTTACTCTGGGCCGAGAAAATAAAAATTTTCAGGCCGGGAAAAATCTTTAACAATTTATTCGGGGCCAAGGGAGCTTACTAAACCCAAAATCGAAAGACACAGCTCTCAATTTTATAATTTTTATAATTTATCTGTCAAATAAAAAATTTTTGTGTTTTATTACCCATTGGATAATACCTACTGACTTGTGAGCAATAGCTTCTATCCATTGGGTAATAGTTTCTGTAACTTTTAGAAAGCCAAGTGACCAAAGCATGACAATTTTGTGACCAACACCATGTGCTCATTCACAAACTTATTAGCTAAGTCTTTGACTCTCCATGTGATAGCACTCCATGGCTAGCAGCTTTAGTGTTAGGATATTTCATTCAAGCTTATCACACTTTGTGACCAAGAAGCTTTTCTCTCCATTCTCTCTCTTCTAAACACAAAGAAAAACCTTACCTTCCTCCTTCATGAAGCTCTCGGCTACACCACCATAATACACCATCCAAGCTTTCATAATTCCACTAAATCTCATTTTCTTAACCTATACACTATTCTAAGAGCTTTTCATGTTGTAAACTTAGCCTAGTTCTTTCATTTACTACCTTGAATCCAAGTTAGGGTTTTCTAATCTTCAAGGTCAAGTTCTTGATTCTTGGCTCTAAATTTGATTTTTAAGTTTCTAGACCATGATTGATCCATGGTTTCCTTGTTTTCAAGCTTGATTTGTGACTTTATTATGGTTTAAGTTTTCTAGGGTTTGAATTTGGTGTTGCACAAAATCATCAAGAAGGCATCAAGAGGAGTTATTGGTCTTCTTTGAGGTAAAAGAGAGATTAACCTCATCAATCATATATTGGTGGTGAGGAAATGGATTGTTTGTGGTGAAAAACCCATAAGTATTTATTCACTTGATCATTTAAGTCTTCATTATTTATGATTGTTTGGATTTGTATGCTTTATTGCTTTGATGATAAGCATGATTATGTGTTTATAGAAGCATGATGATGTATGTGTAATATAGGATGTGATTCACATGAAAAGGAAGAGTATGAAGGTTCTAAAGAACCTAGAGGCTCAGGGTCTCAACATCATTTTTGGAGCAAATCTTTCTAAATTATTTTACTAATCATGAAATTAAGTGATTTAAAAACAAGTAATTGAATTAGAGATTTCTTTTATGAAGAAATATAAATTAGAAAATGAATAAATATTTTATAATGAAACAATAGGTGAATTTTGGCCAACATGCCAAGTTTTATTAATTTAGGTCAAAAATAATTTCTTAAGAGTAGATTTAGGGGTTTAAGTAATCAGAATTTAAATTAGTGGATTTTAAGATATAAAAAGAAAGGAAACAAGGTTTTGGAAATCAAATGGGAAAGAAATTCAGTTATAAAAGGGAAATAAATTTATAACTTAAAGTTTACTGATGTGTAGCTCACCAATTGGGTTTTGAGGCACGTTAGTAAGTTTTGAGCTATGATATTGGATTAAATAAAAAAAATGTGAATTTTGTGAGAAGTAGTAGAAAATACTCTTTAAAGGAATATTAATGAGAAAATATTATAAGTAAGGCCAAAGTATATATATTATAAAGAGATTTTCAAAAAAATTAATTTATAAAGCTAAGAAATATTTTATGCGATTGAAATATGATACTGATAAAATCTTACACATCTTCAAAATAGTGATTTTTAATTTACACGACTGAGAAAATAATTTAAAATCACTATGCGATTGAGAAAACATTTAAAAATCTTTACGTAATTTAGAAAATGTTTGAACATATTTTTGCGATTTCAAAAACGTTGGAAAATACTTACGCAATTTGAAAACGTAAGAAAAATGGTACGCGATTGTGAAAATACAGTAAAAGTACTACCAATTGAAAATAACAGCAAGTTGCTGTAGGGCCGACGTTATGGACCCGATTATGTTGGAAAGTAGTACTGCTATGTGATGGCGTGTTTTTATGAAAAACAGTGATAATGATAATTGTATATGTATTTGAATCATACATCATGGATTAAAAAGGTGTAAGCTTTTATTTAATAAATGTGAGTTGCCTAGGAGAAGAATTACACCTTAGTGCGGGTGCAATATGTGTAGTGTTGATCACCAGTTGATCGATGGAGGCGTCAGGGCAAGGATTCCACAAGTGGACAGTTGGTAGCACCACTAAGCTGTGGTGTACTGTACAACGCACCAACGATCTCGACAAAACACTATCCTTAATCACGATCCGGCGTAGATTGTCTTGTATAAGCCATGTTGCATACACTAAAATCCTATTTTAGCACTTTATTTGGGGCTAACAAGATACAGACACATCTTCTTGATCATTCTGTCTGAAATTGTGATTAGCTCCATGAAGTAGGAATTGGTCTATGTACATTTGCATAGTGAGTCAACATATTGATGTGATAATTGTATTTATTTGATCTATTATCTGTGATGTGATAACATAGTTCGATGTGCTAATACTATATTTGTATGTTTATTGTCATTTTTATTCTGCCATACTGGTATTGATGTAGGGGATCACATATCTTCATGTTATGTTTATTATATTGTATGTTTATATTAAATAAAGACGGTGTAGAAGAAGAGTCGGGATCACCTGGATTGTGTTTGAGATAGTTTATCTGTTGTATGTTATGGCGTATCGTTGAGGCATCGTCAGATTTATGCGTGTACAGTTCCATGAGGGTGCGGATGCTTGGACTATAAACTTAAAGAGGGACCGTGTCATTTATGTTGGGGAGTTGACCCTAACTTTTATTGGGACCCATAATGGGAACCCTATTTTGTCTACTACTGTTTCCTTATATTTAGAGTTCTCGATGCCCATGAGGGATTTGTGGGGTATTCTTATTTACACCCCTAGAGAGAATTCTATGGTGTCTTCTACGCGTACTCCTGTTCCTAGGTCTGCGCAGAATCCGAGGTTTTTGTCTTCGGAGGAGACTGAGGAAGATCCTTATGAGGAACTTTCTCACTAGAAGTTTTATCTTTAGTTAGTTTAATGCTTTGAAGTAATAGTTGCATATATTTACTTTTTGAAGTACAATCTTATGTATGTAAATTATTTGTAAACTGAGTTTTATATTTCTGTATATTATGAGCGAGTAATGTTCAGTTGTGTAATGTATGGTTTTATGTATTTATTTTTTTATTTATCTAATTTTTATATTATTCGTAAACGGAATTTTAAAACCAGTATCGTTACAAGATTAAATCTCTTACAACTTTGGTAAGTTATTTAAGTTTTAGTCTTAAATGTGATACCCTACGGTGAGTGTTACACTAATGAAGATAAGAAAAATTTCAAATACAATTTGAAAGCCAAGAACATCATCACCACTTCTTTGGGGTATGATGAATTCTTTAGGGTATCAAATTGTAAGATTGCCCAAGAAGTGTGGGATATATTGCAAGTAATCCATGAGGGCACAAGTGAGGCAAAAAGATCAAGAATAAATACACTCACTCATGAATATGAATTGTTTAGAATGAACCAAGAGGAAAACATTCAAGAAATGCAAAAATAATTTACACATGTAATTAATTATCTTGCTTCATTAGGAAAAACCTTCTTCAATGAAGATCTTATTAACAAAATCTTGAGATGTTTGAACAGGAATTGGCAGCCCACAGTGACGGTCATCTCAGAATCAAGGAATTTAGCAACAATGACCTTAGCCACCCTCTTTTGGAAAGCTTCAAGAGTATGAGTTGGAGCTAAATAGATTATGTCAAAATGAGGAGCAAGATAAGAAGAAAAAAAGAATTACTCTCAAAGTCACTTCCTCCTCAATTAAAAATGAAGATGAAGATGATGGAAATGATTTTGATAATCTTAAGATGAATGAAGAGAATTTTAGCCTCCTTATGAAGATGTTTGGAAGATTTCTCAAGAAGAAAGGAAGTCAAAGAAGACCTTATTTTCCTCCTAAGAAGTTATATCAAAAGGGAGAAGGAACTTCATCTACTCCAACTTATTGTGAATGTGGAAAATCAGGGCACATGAAGATGGAATGTCCGGGTTATGAAAAGAAGATAGAGAAATTTGAAAAGAAGCCTTCCAAGAAAAGAAAAGGAAAGAAAGCATACATTACTTAGGAAGACAACGATATGAATTGCACCGATGATTTGGAGAATGAGGAAGCTCATCTTTGCCTCATGGCAAATGAAGAAGAAGAAGAAGAAGAAGAAGAAGAAGAAGAAGAAGAAGAAGAAGAAGAAGAAGAAGAAGAAGAAGAAGAAGAAGAAGAAGAAGAAGAAAGTGAAATTGAGGTAACCTCATCTAACCTTGAACTTTCTTCTTCATATAATGAATTACAAGATGTATTTCAAGAGCTACATGATGAGTCCGTGAAGCTCACTAAAATGGTTTTAACTTCCAACAAAACAATCTCCTTATTGGCAAACAAAGTTTCTATTTTAACTAAGGAGATTGGAGATCTCAAAGTTGAAATTAGGACTCTTTGACTTATTGATGCTAACTCATCACGCATGATTTGTTCTTCACATGATAATGCACCCATACCTTCATCTTGTTCATCATGTAAAGCATTTAAAAATGAAATTGAGGATTTGAAAAGCACACTTGCAAAATTCACCTTTGGAAGAGACAACTTGAATGTATTGCTAGGGAAATAAAGATGTGTTTTTCAAAAAGCCAGTTTAGGGTATAATTCCAATAACCAACAAAAGTTTCTCAGGAATTTCTTTGTTTCCTCAAGTACATCAAGTAACCCATTTATTAAATACTTTCATCGTGCAAAGAAGGGGCATAGTGCATCAACATTTAATGTGAGAAAGAAAATTAACACAAAGGTTAGAACTAAAATGGCTTGGGTCCCTAAGGGCTCCTTGCCTAATGCTAACACACAAGGACCCAAGAAATTTTGGGTACCAAAGGTTAAAATCTAAATGTATGTTGTAGGTGTGCTTGAAGACCAAGAGTTCAAGTTAGAATCTTGATAATGGTTGCTCTAAGCACATGACCGGTGATAGCTCCAAGTTTTCCTTCCTTGTCCCTAAGAAGAGTGGTTACATGACATATGGTGACAACAACAAAAGGAAGATCCTTAGAGTTGGAAAAGTTAGTAAGATCCCTTCCTCATCCATTGATAATGTCTTACTAGTTGAAGGATTCAAACATAACTTGTTTAGCATTAGTCAATTATGTGATAAGGGAAATATAATGATATTTGATTCTAATTGTTGTATAATTGAAGGTAAGGATGATAAGTATGTTAAGTTTGTTGGTCATAGGGTCAATAATATATATATGATTAGCCTTGATGACATTTCCTCAAATGATGCTAAATTCTTTATAAGTAAAGAAAATGATTCATGGTTATGGCATAGAAGAATTGCTCACATTCACTTAGATCACTTAAATAAGTTAGTTTCTAAAGAACTAGTAACTGGACTTCCAAAGCTCAAATTTGAAAAAAGATAAACTTTGTGATGCATGTCAAAAGGGAAAAGAAGTAGAGATTTCTTTTAATGCTAAAAATGTGGTTTCAACATCTAGACCTTTACAAATTTTGCACATGGATCTTTTTGGTCATTCTAGAACTATAAGCTTTGATAGGAATTACTATGCATTAGTGATTGTGGATGATTTCTCTAGGTTTACATGGACATTGTTTTTTTCTCACAAAAATGATGTTTTTCAATCATTTAAAAAGCTTGCCAAAGTTATCCAAAATGAAAAAAGTTTTTGTATTACATCCATAAGAAGTGACCATGGTGGTTGTTAGACCATTTGTGTACCACAAATGCACGGGTCAATCAAGCAATAAAGTGAAAGAGCAGGGTATCGTTCCCACGAGGATAATTAGCTTCCAATGCTAAGTATCAACCAATTGCTTATCTAAATTCTATTCAAGAACATATAAAATGGGGGAAAGTGCAGTAAAACTGATCTAAAAACATAAAAGCGATAAATGAAAGTAAACATAATGATTTAGAGATTTAAGGAATCCTTCTTCTCCTCATACTTCAATTAATGCTATGTAATCCTTATAAGCAACATTAATGAATAGTTAAGCTAGCTTGAGAATTTGATTTAGTTAAAAGCCTATGTCTAGATTAGTTAACCCTGTTTTCTTTCACCTAGCTCACTATGCTTCCATGAGAATCAGAGTGAAATCTACTAATGAACGACCTATTCTCAAATACACGCTATGCATGGCTAAGAGGGATATTTCTATCCCATTAGTGAATCAACTTATCTAAGCCAATTGAACTAATCGAACATGCATCAACCATACATACGATCTAAAACCCAAAGTCCTATGTTTAGGCTCATCAGATTTCATCAAATCACTTAACAGCTGATCAAACTATCAAGAGCATTAAGATCTATATGATTGAATATAACCAAACATCAATATATACTCAAAGTAATACATAAATATCAATATTCATACAAGGATCTAAAGTAATCCCTAAATACAACTCAGCTACATCATGAAACACGAAAATCTATCACAAAAGTGAAGGAAGAAGAGAGAAAAGAGAAGGAAGAAGGAAGGAAGCTCATGGTTATGATCTTTGATGCTTGAATCTCCTTCCATGAAGAAGATGGCCTCCAACCTTGGCTTCCTTAGCCTCATCAACCTCCAAAATGTGAATTCTAGCCGCAGCTTCTCTAAAACATAAAAAATTCTCCTTGTAAAATATGATTAAAACGTATTTATAGGCCCAGAAAATAGAGTCACGCCGTGGTGCGCTTACAATTAGGTTACTGATGTCGCGATGTCTCTTACTTGTGGTGCGACACTCTGCTCTCGGATCTCTCTGCCTGATGCAGGGAATGCACCACGCTGCGGAATTGATATGCCTATGCCGCGTTGTTGAAATGTTGGTCCTCAACTTGGCTTTCTCTTCTCATTTTTGCTCAAATGCTCCCTATATCATCTTGTTTGGAGCCTTTCCTATAATAGAGAAATCACCAAATCACTAATAATTGTAAATCTACTTAATCAATAACAAAGTAAGCTCAATTTGCTCAATATTATATAGGAAAGGTATCATAATTGAATATAACAAATATAAGCATAAAACCTTCCAAATGTGCATACAATGAGGACTTAAGCAATCAATGAAAGTATAGATATGAAACACAAATAACTGCATTTCATGGAGTTATCAGTGGTGAATTTGAAAATCATGAATTTGAAACCTTTTGTGATGAACATGACATTAAGCATAATTTTTCTGCCCCTAGAATAACACAACAAAATGATGTTGTAGAAAGAAAAAATTGATCTTTAGAAGAAATGACAAGAACTATGCTTAATAAGGCCAACCTTCCTAAGCATTTTTGGGCGGATGCGGTTAACACTGCTTATTATGTTATGAATAAAGCCCTGATAAGGTCAATTTTAAAGAAAACTCCCTATGAATTGTATAAAGGAAGGAAGCCAAATGTTTCACATTTTCATGTCTTTGGATGTAAATGCTTTGTTTTGAATAATTGAAATGATAACTTGGGGAATTTTGATGCAAAATTTGATGAGGGAATATTTCTTGGTTTTCTATACATAGTAAGGCTTTTAGAGTTTATAATAAACAAACTATGACCATAGAAGAGTCCATACATGTTGCATTTGATGAAACTAACCCAAATAGTCTAAGAAAGGATTTGGTTGAAGATGTTGCAGAAATCTTATCAAGGACTCACCTAGATAACTAGGAGAAAGATGTCAAAAGGCAAGAAGAAAACTCATATGATCCCTTTAGGTAAGAGGATTCTCAAATCATAGACCTTCCCAAGGAATGAAAGACATCAAGATATCATCTTTTTGATAAAGTGATAGGTGATATATCGAAATGGGTAATTACTTGTAACTCTCTTAGAGATGCATTTTGTCTCTCAAGTTGAACCTAAAGACATAAATGAGGTCATTAATGATGAACATTGGATCTTGGCCATGCAAGATGAACTAAACCAATTTGAGAGGAATCAAATTTGGGAGTTAGTTCCAAGGCCCATTGATCATCTCATAATTGGCACTAAATAGATTTTTAGGAACAAACTTGATGAAACAAGCTTAATAATAAGAAACAAATCTAGGCTTGTAGCTAAAGGGTATAATCAAGAAGAAGGCATAGATTTTGAAGAAACATATGCTCCCGTAAAAGCTATTAGAATGCTACTTGCATATGCATGTATTATGGAATTCAAGCTTTATCAAATGGATGTCAAAGTGCTTTTATAAATGGTTTTATACAAGAAGAGGTGTATGTGGAACAACCTCCCGATTTTGAAAACTTTGAACTGCCCAGCCATGTTTTTAAATTGAAAAAGACCTTTATGACTTAAAATAAGCTCCTAGAGCTTGGTATGAAAGGTTGAGCAAGTTCCTTTTGAAAAATAATTTTTTGAGAGGAAAAGTTGACACTACTCTCTTCATCAAGCATAAAAAGAATAATATTCTTCTTGTTCAAATATATGTTGATGATATTATATTTAGTGTGACTAATAACTCTCTTTGCAAATAATTTGTTAATATTATGCAAAGTGAGTTTAAGATATCCATGATGGGTGAACTCAACTTCTTCCTTAGTCTTCAAATCAAGCAAACAAAGGATGAGACTTTCATAAGTCAATCCAAATATTGCAAGGAGTTGCTCAAGAAGTATAGAATGGAAGGTGCTAAGCAAATGGCTACACCGATGAACATTTCTTGTTACTTGGACAAGGATGAAGGAGGTAAATCTGTAGAAATTACAAAATATAGAGGTATGATTAACTCACTCTTTTATGTTACTGCAAGTAGGCCAGATATCATGTTTACTGTATGTATGTGTGCTAGATATCAAGCTAATCCTAAAGAATCACACCTATGTGTTGCTAAAAGAATCATGAAATATCTAATAGGCATTTCACAAATGGGATTATGGTACCCTAAAGGTGCCTCTAGTAGCCTAATTAGATATTCCAATT
Source organism: Ormosia emarginata (assembly GCA_029884605.1). Classification (NCBI taxonomy): domain Eukaryota; kingdom Viridiplantae; phylum Streptophyta; class Magnoliopsida; order Fabales; family Fabaceae; genus Ormosia; species Ormosia emarginata. Next base: position 49,394,980 of record JAQQTP010000077.1, on the reverse strand, counting down.
TTGATTTTGCTGGATACAAAATGGATAGAAAGAGCACTAGTGAGACATGCCACTTGTTTAGAAGCTCACTAGTCTCTTGGCATAGGAAGAAACAAAATAATATGACATTATCAACAGCTAAAGCTGAATATGTAGTAGCTGAAAGTTGTTGTGCTCAAATCCTTTGGATAAAGCAACAACTTCAAGACTATGGTCTTGAGCTTGATCATATCCCCATAAAGTGTGACAATACTAGTGCAATCAATTTGTCTAAAAATCCTATTTTGCACTCAAGAACAAAACATATTGAAATTAGGCATCACTTTATTAAAGACCATGTTCAAAAAGGTGATTACATGTTTGAGTTTGTGGAAACAACTAAACAACTAACTGATATCTTCACTAAACCCTTAAACAAAGAAGCATTCTTTTATATAAGAAGTGAACTTGGTATATTAGATCAATCATGCATTTAATTTTGAAAAATAAACTCTACTGCATAATTTGTCTCTTTGCTGCATAATTTGATTCATTACATAATATTCTTGCTTTAATTGTTTATGAATCCAATACTGACTTGAGTGTCGGAGTTTCCCCCAAGTTCATTTTGCAGGTACTTGATCCATGCTCAAGTCTCTCAATTCTCCAATCTCAAGTTCTTGCTGAAGATATTGGATTCAAGCTCTTTTAAAGAAGTACAATCAGTTTTAAAATATATTTAGGGTGTTTAGAGGTGATGGAAATGAGGCCAAGTCAAGAAGTTCCTTAAGGATGACATAAGTTGTTGGTATATTAAGGGCTAATTTCTTGAAGAATTTTCTGGTTTTGATGGTCAATGGCAAGTATTGATGGTCTTAAAGGATGAATTCTTGAAGATCTTTCTAGTTTTGATTGAGATATAATTAGTTAGAAGATGGACATAACCTGTTAGGGAAATGATATAATCTGTTATTTGTGTTTGAAACTAGTTTGGCATGTTGGACTTGGTCTTTGCCAAGACAAAATAATCAGGTTATGAGAAGAAAGTAACCAATTACTGGCTCTTAGGACGTGGAATTATATATTCTGGCAAGCCAAATAACTGGTTAAGAGAAGTACCTAACCTGTTATTCACAAAGTCAAAGGCTCAATCTTTTGGAGGTCCATGAGAATAACCTGTTAGGAGTCTTTCCTAATCTGTTGTTGATGCAAACAAAGGAAACATTTTTGGTTTGGCTCACGAAAATAACCAATTAGGACATATTTCTAATCGGTTATTGCATCCAACAGAGGCCAAATTTTTCAAGGGACCACGAAAATAACCAATTAGGAACAAGTCTTAATCGATTATTGAGGCTAACCGAGAGATCCTCATTTAATTTTTCTTCACCATAACCGATTACTCCATGCCATAATCAGTTATTTAATCTTTACAGTGGCTACAAGGACTTAGTCACACCAAGATAACTGATTAAACTAGCTTCATAATTAGTTACCACAAGCACATAACCGATTATTGGTCTATTTAAAATAGCAAAATCGTGACTTTTCCCTCACCATTCACGACCCAAATCTCCATGGTCATCTTTTTCCTCTCACACTCACTCACACCCACTCATTTAAACTCCTCACCCACCTCAAATCCAACCAAAATCCACCATTAAGACACCTTTTCCATCACTTTCCATCACTTTCCACCGATTTAAATTCAAAAATTTCACTCCCCTCACATTTTCTCTCTCCTCCAAGCTTGCCCTGACCTCCATTATCAACCATGGCAAGCAGCTCATCTTGCCCCAAGAAAGCTCGCACTAAAAACCCCAATGTACATTTGGAATCACCTCCCCAAGCCAATGAATCAGATTATTCCCTTGAACTTGACCTTGGCAGGTACTTTTCTCATTCAGCTCAAAGGAAGAAATTTCAACCGGAGTTTCATGGTAGAAACCTCATTCAACCAAAGTACATGGACTGAGAATTCTTTGTCAAAGAAGGATTCACATACCTCACAGAACTCTTGGAGTTTCACAAGCTGAAAACATTTGTCTCTGCTCCAAGTAAGTACTATTACTCTGAAGCTACTAAAGTTTATTTCTTGGCAAGCCATAACAGGTTATGGATTTCCCATAATAGGTTATGTGGCCAAACATGAAGCGTGCCAAAATGTTTTGAAAATGGAATAATAGGTTATGAATTTTTCATAACAAGTTATTCACTAAGTCGGAGGCTATTCCTACTTTCTCTTAAGCCTCATAAAAGATTATGAATAATTCATAATCTGTTATATGACAAGTCAGAACGTGCTTCTATCATTTCTAAAAGCCCATAACTAATTATGACTTATTCATAATCTGTTATGATGTTAAATGAAAGCCCAAGATTTTGGTTTTACAAGTCATAACCGATTATGCTTAGCCCATAGTAGGTTATGTTCAAACGTAAAACACTTCCCCAACGGCTCTTTTGAGAGCATTTAATGCCCCCAAATACTTCCAGCGTCTCTTAAATGCTATGACCTATAAATGAAAGTGTTTGTGCATTGATTATGGGTTAGAAAACATTCCGAAAAACATTCTTGATCATTAAATACGAGTTTTCTCATCATTTCATTGAATACCTTGTTTTAAGCTTCAAGTTGTGTGAATCCTTAATACTATAGTTCTTCAATTTGTATTATCTACTCTAGAGGGAGTTTCCTTCATCTAAATCTTGTATAATCTGTTAAGAGAGTGATATGATCCAAGTTGGATACATATTATTTTTACGGATCGTCCTTGAGTTGATTTCGTATTTTAAAGAATTAAACGATGAAGGGGATGAATAGTGCGTGAACAGTGCCGTGAACAGTGTCGTGAACAGTGCGTGAACAGTACGTGTGAATAGTAAAAAAAGAAAAGATGGAAGAAAGAAAAGGAATGGAAGGAAGAAGACGCCACACTCTTGGAGAGTGATAAGTCAAGTGAGGATTCGCCACAAAGGTAAGGAAACCTTTGATAAGAACCAAGATGGTTCTTCCAAGAACCCTAAGAGAAACTAAGCTCTCAAAAACTCACAAGGAGTACAATAATATTCTTCAAATTCAAAAGTGTCAAATGCAGTAAACACAAGCCTATTTATAGGCATTAGGTATCTGGCTAGGTCTAACTAAAGGATGCAGCAAGCTAGCGCATTTTTAATCCTAACCCTAGCGCAAATGTGGCCCAGGCCCAATTAGAAGGCAACACCTAACCCTAGCTCTGCTATGCGCAAGTTAAGCCCAAACAATAGGCTCTTATTACAAAATTATCCCAAAAAAAGAAAAATAAGAACAAAACTGAGAAAATTAAAAAGTTGGAATACATAATTAAATAAAATTTGACAAAGAAGAAATCACGCCCCCACATTGGGCCCTTCATCAACTTGGATTATTTGGACAATCTTGAGTGCTCCTTCTTCTAGAATAGGCTTGAGTGAGAGAAAGTGGTTGACTTCTTTGTCAAAATCCTCCTTAGCCTTCTTAGCTCTTGACCTTGTCATTGGGTCTCCAAGTCCTCGTAGTGCATCGTTGGGCATTGGACCCGTTGGGCTGCCACTTGAGCTTTGTTGGTCTCCATCAGAGAGGGTGAGGTATCCCTCAAAATAGTTAGGGTGAGGTATCCCATGAATGTAGAGGCTCAAGCACAAGGGTGAGGTATCCCAAGGTGTGTTGAGTGCTCCAATTTGTAAATGTTGTCAAGCACCTGGTTTCAAGCTTAAAGATATAGTGAAAATCCCAAGTGGTTACTTGAGGACTAGACGTAAGCCACAAGTGAATTGGTGGCTGAACCAGGATAAAGCTTGGTGTTTGTTTTCCTAACTCAACTTCTTTACATTGTGCACTATTTTATTGATTTACTTGAATATTATCTTCCTTGTCTAGTTCATTTAAGTACAATATCTTTCTATTTTATCCATTCATTCAATTATATCAATTAATATCTTCAACAAAAATTGGTAATCAAAGGTTTTATGAAAGATTTACGAACAGTTTTTATAAACTCATTTCACTCCCTCTTGAGTTTTGAGGCCACTTGGTAACACTCGGCATACGTCAATGGGAGTTCTTTTTTCTTCTTCTCATTGAAATTGTTAGTGTAGAACTCCTTTACCAGTGTAGGCCTACTTGGCTGAGGTGGTGCACAAAATCTCTCCCAATTTCTTCACCCGATTTCAATCAGAATGAGACGGTATTTCTTGTCCTACAGCTCTATTCCTTTATCTCTGACCATTCCCTTCTTGCCTACCACTCTCTTATATTGCTCTTCATATTGCAGAGAGCGGAAATGATGTTCATTGAAGACGACACTTCTTGATCTTGACCCTGCTATCTCCTTTCTTTTCTTGTTTGGAGCCATAGGAAAAATATATTCCTATACAGAAGAATATAACATGTGAATCTTTGCTTAATTTAACATAACAAAAATACCATATCATGAGTAAATATTTGAGCATGTTTAAAACTAATTCTTCAATTCAAAGCATAATACCATCCATCACATGTTCAAACAGAATTGTCAAAATAATAATTTACAGAGTCACCTCAAATTCAAACTGTCTTAGGCAATTCTTTCCTGCAAACAAAATAACAATTTCTCAAGTTTCCAAGTCATTCACATAAAAAAAAAATGCATGCATAACAAACCATAATTTCTTTAAATGCATTAATAATATCACAAGGAAACACAACACTATAGCATAAAATGCATTCACAATAAATCTATCTAGTTTCTAGTGAGCATTCCAAAATTGCAAGGAAGCTTAACACATTAAGCATATAAAGTGACATTCACACCAAGCCAACTCAAGTCATCAGACTTTCTCTGAGTCAACAACAACACTCATTAAACACAATCCATCAAAATTAATCTATTATAACCTAATCATCAGTAACACTACCCATCAATAATATCAAGCAAGTAGGTTATGGTGAATATTTGATCAGATACATGGTGAGCATGGTGAGCATTTCAAATGTGCAAGTAAATTGAACAAATTAAACACCAAAATTCGTTAACACAACAATCCATCAACTCAAACTAGTAATTTGTTCAAGTTTGTCTTCAAAAGACATAATACCAAACCATTAAAAAACGTACAAAATTCAGAAAACCCCAATTACAAACAAATCCCAAAATCCTCACATAGGCATTTACAAAGTTCTAATGTGCAATCTTAACCTTAGACAAGTAGGAAACGAAGAAAATACCTAAATGAAGCAAGTTTGTAAGGTGGGTGAGCAACAGATTAAAAAATTCCAAGTTTTCCCCAATTTTGTGCCCTAAATTTTTAATAGGTGTGTAAATAAAGGTCTTTTCAAGAATTAAAGAGATTAAAAAAGGAGCTTTGGTGTGTTTTTAGTATAGAAATGAATTGGGTTTAGTGTTTGGGTGGATTGAGAGAGATTTAAGTGAATTTGAGTTGAGGGTGAGTGAGAGAGAAAGGGTTTTGAGAGAATGATTTTGGGAAAGATGCAAAAAATGGGTTAAAAAGTCACTTAAACTTGCATTCTGCTATTACACGCTTAAGCGGTGGGTTTTTCACCGCTTAAGCACTGGCTGGCACAGAGGGGTGCCTCATATGGGCTTGCGCGCCGTCCAATTTTTGGGCGCTTCACAGAGAGCAAAGGTATTAGGCGTTTAAGCGCCCAATTTTTGAGCGCTTAAGGCAGGAACCAAAACTCTCCCAAAAACTCTATTATCGATAAACACTCTTCCTCTAAACAACGAACTAACATAATCAACTCAAATTGGAGGGGTAAGACTTCACAAACATTAATGAAAAAGATAAATCACATAATTAAAACAAATAATTCAAAAGCAATGCAATAAAGTAAAACAAAAAGGGAAAAGACATTTGGGTTGCCTCCCAAAAAGCACTTGTTTAATGTCTTTAGTTCGACAATTCCATATCTCAATTGGGTTGGCTAAGAACCTGGAAAGACTTGTTGTGATTAATCTCTCCGTCCCAGTAGTATTTCAATCTCTGCCCATTGAATTTGAAGCTTTTTCCTGAACAAGATTCTACTACTTCAACTGTAACACCCCTTGATGTAGCAACCGAAGCATAATCGTCATTACACCACAGTTACTAAATCCAAGTGTGTCACAGTCATGATAACAGTAACTTAAATTCTCAAGAGTCTATATTTTTTTTTTGACAATTTGCATAGGTAGAAAATATGAGCCTCGAATGAAATATAAATGTATTCAAGCCATGATACAACCACTGAAATAAAATCATATCTCTTATACATATATATATATATAGTCAATTTACACAAATCACTGATGACATAGAATATAACAATTACGAGTCCAATAAAATACAAATGGGAATAAAACACTAAAAAGGGGGAAAAGAAGTGACCCAGGATAGGTACTACTAGCAGACAAAGCCGCAACCCCATATACACATACGACGCTCGGAGTCCCAGTCAACAAGTCAGGCATTAATGCCTCCACGCAACTGCACTCGTACGTAGCCGAAGAAACCTTGTCCAAACGCCCAATCCAATCAACTAAGGTGTAGTCCCTTTTTATCTTCCTCACGATCTTTTATCAATATAAGTATAAAACAGACATACAAAGATATAGGAAAGAGGTGAGACACCCATCCTTCATTACCATTGCGGCAGTAAGAAAACGACACGGCGCGGAGTGCCCATAAAGCAATATAGTTCATATATTTTATAACGGCAACAACGGAATTTATCATAAAAGCAATTCAATTGTAAGCAATAATAAGAATTAATAATAAAAAATGATATTTATAGTAAAGTAGAACAACAGCAGGCAATAGCAGACATATCACAATAGTATTTCCAAGAATCAACACAATCATCACAGTAATAATAATCAGGTCAGTCATAGTTGCAAAAATTAAACATTAATAATGACAGAATATATCATGGTTCATATGCATGCTTTCCCAAAGTCCTACTCCATGGAGCTAAACCCAAACAGTCGGAGAGAAAGATCAGGAGACATGTACGTGACTCCTACTGCGAGGCCGATGTTATCAATAAATTTTCTCGTGCACAATCATGGCATTGTACAGACATTCTACGCTAGATCACGATATAGGACAATGTCAAGTCCGGATCGTCGGTGTGTTTGCATCGGTTTGCCCCACGACACAGAGGAGCTCTAAACTGTCCATGTAAGGGACGCGCACCCCGACGTCCCCGAGGTCATAACACGACCCGCACTTGTCTATTCGCACCCGCACTAAGGTGTGTTCAATCTCCTAGGCAACTTGGCCTTACAACAGTCCACAAGGACATTCACAATGCATAAGACACTATGCATGAACATGTATGATCCACAATCTCATACAATTCCATAATATGCCACATTAGGCCAATATAAGCATCAATGTACAAATGGTCTCTCACATGGACCCATAACATCATAACATAAAGATCGAGTCAATTGATGTGTCCTTAGGTTCATTATGAATCCTAACTTAGAATTTGTTTCCCTTTTCAAGGTTCATGACCAAATCCAATTCTTGCAACTAGCTTAATATTCCAAGGCAATCGATTTCCTATAACTTGTAAATTAATTGCTATTAACTAGCTTAATATTCTTCAAGAATCGCAAGTTTTACAATGGTCTCATTTTAGTCTTCTAACAATTTATAACTTGATATAAAATTAATTTATTAGTTGTCCATTTATTACATAGGTTTCTAATTACCTAATCACTTATGCTTCTTATCAAAACACTCTTACCTTTGCCCTCGCAATCCCAAATTCTCTCAAGTCAAGTTTTACAATGGTCTCATTCTTAGTCTTCTAACAATTTATGAAGTCTTTTACTATACTAAATTTTCTTCCATTAAATATTAGTTGTCCTTGATTAATTCTATTTATTACATAATTTATCCAATTTTCACCTAATTCAAATTTTTTCTTCCGTTTCCAATCACATTATTCAACATACTAATACAACAAATCAATCTTTTATCAGGATTATGACACTCTTAATTCACTTTTTAGATTAAAATCAATCCAGATAGATTTGACAAAAGTAGATTACATTAGGATAAACTCTGATCTTTTTTCATTACAATACTATCATTCAATCTTTGATTACATGAGTCTATTTCACTTGTATACAAAATTAATTCTCATCCCTAACTTCTAGTCAAAACCGTGGCACCATGTTGAGGTAGGAAACTCCAAATTTTCCATTTAACAACCCCAACATGATCAAGCACAATTAATATATCAAACATATTCAATAGCATAATCAAGTTTTTCAAGAATACTAAATCACACAATTTATTTCAAGCATACAAAGAGCATACAAGGATGGATTTCTCCATCAAAACATTATGAAACCTAAGTGGTTGAAGTGAGTACTTTGTCAAGTCTCCAAGGAAGCTTAGTAAGATCCCTCTCCAAAAACCTAAAAATTCAACTTTGTTAAAACAACATCAAGTTGATAAATGAACCATGGTTCTCGAGAAAATCATAGAAGGAGAGGGAGAGTGGTCTTGAAACTTACCCAAAATGCTCAAAGTTGGAGCTTGAAGAAGATGATGAAAATGGAGGATTTTCAAGAAGGAGGAGAGACAAGACTCCAAACTCCAAGAAAAAGTGTTAAAATGAGAGAGGATATATTAAAATATTGACGTGGTTCCGGAAAAGCTTCCCAGAGAAAATGTTGAAGAAGGAAGAAGAAGAAATGATGAGAAAAATTTTGTAAATATTATAAAATGAAATATTCGTCATATAATTTTCCTTGCAATTTTTGCAAAGAGAGAGACTTCCAAGAGAAGCCAAAGCACATGGGTCAATGTTTGGGTCAAAGCTTCTTAAGAAGCTTTGATTATTTCACGTAAATTTGAATTAAAGTAGATATTTGAAAAAGTATTACATTAGGATAATGTGATAGGATTTTTATTACACACTATTATCTAAAAAATAGTTCTGATTGAAAAAATTCACATAAATCACAAATATTAGAAATTTTTATGACTATTTCTGGCGAAAATAATTAGTTTGTCAAGTCTCGTTAGTAAGATCCCCGTCGAATTCCATAGTCCAAGGTTCTCGGAGAAAACATCGCGTTTCTCTGGTTCTCGCTCACACGCGTAAAATGAGGAATATATTAAAATATTCGACGAAAATTCCCAGAAAATTCCCAAAAATATTAAAATATTCTACGTTTTTCTTTTTGAGGCAAAATCCAGAAAAAAACGAGAAATATATTAAAATATTCGAAAAAAAATCCCACATAAATCACAAATATTAGAAAATGACTATTGGTGGCGATTGTTTTCCGGAGCGTTACACGACCTCAAGCAATTCTCAAAATGATATATTATTTATTTCTAGAAAATCCCAAATATTGAAATTATTAATTTTTTTCGGGATGTTACAACACTCCCCTTCAAATAGAAATTTCGTCCTCGAAATTTTCATCCCTTAGATCAAACATTAACGTGTTTCTTCATCTTATTTTCTTACCCTCAGATTGTGTCTCTAGTTACGTCAATTTAGATCACCCTTACCAACGCTATCTCTATATCTTTGTGTTGCTTTATTCTTCTATTTTCAATTTTCACGAGAAGTTTCTCATAAATCAGACTCTCTCTGAATTGCACCGGGTTTAGTTTGATGACGTGGCTGGATCGGTGATATACTTTCGCGATCGTGACATATGGAAGATATCATGGAGATTTAGAAAGAAAGGATGACAGAATCTGTTGACAAGCTATTGAACCAAACCCGAAACGAGATTTGATATTGTCCAAAGAATTTTGGAATGGGTTTATTAGTGACTCAGACAGGACGACACTGAAACTAGACGTCATACTCCTTCAAAACTCTAATCACCTTTCCTGTCTCATGTTCAACCCCTTTTTATCGAATGGATACTTCAGGTCCTTGTGATTGCTAAAGGCGTTGATCGTAGCAAGTGTCTCTATATTCTTAGAGCAATTTTAACTACGGCTAGCACCAAACCGTGAGTTGGGCAATTCTCAATGCGTCCTCAACTACCTTGAGGTGTAAGTCATAACTTTCCCAACCATGCATGAACACACATCCTGGATTTTAATGTGAAGCATAAAATTCTCCAAACAGTTCCCTGGGATTAGGTAGAACCAAATCTGACAAGCATTCGAATGTCTCCTCGACCTTTAAAACCTTTCTTCACACGCGTTAGTCCATAGAAGTTTTTATTCTCTTCTTGCAAACTGAGCAAAATATCTGGCTATCTTGGAGGATCCATTGATACTCCTTCAATCTTTGTGTCGTCTTCGATAAAACTAACTAATTCCACCAGTTATGTGTCTCTTTTACGGTCTCCGATCTTTCCTTTTGAAGAACTGCTTCAATCTCTTGGGAATCCACAACAATTTGGAATTTCATGATCCAAAACTGAACCTTCTCAATTAAGAATCCGTACTCTGATACTTTGGCATTTACTCTCTCTCCTTTAAAGTCAGGAAAACTATGCCGAGATGTCCAACGTGTATCTCCATATTTTCGAGAATAGATCAGAATGTCATCATTAATGACAATGACAATTCTGTTCTAGGTAAGGACAAAAGATACAATTCATGTCACTCATGAATGCGACAAGAGGATTTGTTACTCCGAACGGCATCACGAGACACCCATAATGCCCACAGCGCGTTCGAAATCATTTCGGGGACATTCTCAATCTTTCGCGAACTTAATGATGACCAGGACGTACATCTTTCTCCGAGGATACTCACCCTTGATCATAATCTCGTTCGTTCGACGATGGTGTTCATCTCACTGAGATGTCCCATTCTTCTCCTTAACTGACAGCACTGTAGTTCATCACAAGAAACTTACTGACTACAATGGTGACAGTCATATTCCCTTTTTCCTTTGTCCTCTACAAAAGGTAACACGTATCCTTGGATTTCCTTTCCCTCACAATGCTTCAACTTTGTTGGTTGTTACGAACTCAAAAGCCTTAGTTTCGAAAATCATTAAGGTTCTTATCGGAACGCTCTAGCAGATAATGACCAGAAAATAACTGATCAATCTCTGAAATCATGAAATCTAATAGGTATGATTCTTGGTAAGCAAGATAGATCAACAAAAGGTTCAATCTTTAGCAGAAATAGGATAGATTAAACAAACTTAGGTGTCAACGACAAGTCTTAGTAACAGAAATGGAAATAATTTAAGTTGAAGATAGGAAAGATACAGATGAATCCCAATGATCCATAAAGTTACAAATTGTAAAAGGAAGGATTACCCCCAGAATTATACTGCACGATTACAAGATTGTCATTTGAGGCATAACTTCCACGGTTTAGATCTCCGAATTTTGAAGTCTCAGCACCTCCCAGGGTATAAGTTCTGGCTTCTGCTTGTGGTTCTACAAACTTTTACAAAGATTGGTCGAAGAATTTGCTTTTGCTTGGTCGCGAGCCATGAGACGTGTCCAGGCTTTCCACATTTAAAACAGATTATCCCTTTGATCTTACACTCCCTCGTGAAGTGTTCCTTTCCGCATTTCATACATCTTGGTGAAGATGTCGGGATCTGACTAGATACACCGCCACTAGTACTTTGTCCAGGAATTGGTTGTTGTTGTTGTTTCCCTGATACCCGTGCGCATGGTTTTCGCTTAAACTGGTCAACTTTTCTATTATTCCTCCTTTGGAATCTGGGTAGTCCACGTTTGCCCCGAAGTCGACTTTCCTCCAACAGATTCTGAACCTCAACTTCCAACTCTCGTTGTTGCGTGATCCTCTGACCCTAGTAAGTTGTCATCTCAGCTACCATTTGCCTTTCTTCTGCAGTCGTGGCCATACTTCTATTGTCTTGTCCCGCGCTCACATGTATACGTCTGTCACGAGCCACCGCCCTTGCATGTCTACTGCGAGCCATTGAATCTCTCTGAAGACGGACATGATTACAATAAACAAAACAAAAACAAAAAAAAAAATTACTTCAAACAATGCTATCTCCCTATGAAAACCAAACACAGAGAGTCACACAATTCACACAATTCAAGCAAGACAAGCTCAATTCCATACATCCTAACTATCTCCAGCTCGAACTTCTTCATTATGCTTCCACAGCGTAATCCCTCGTAAGCCGTCAACTCCCAAACTGCTTCTCGAATCTAGTTTACACCAACTATTTGTTTCTCCAGAAGATCGGTTTTCCAAAACCTTTTGATCTCCTCACAGAAGAAATCCTATTTTCCTAACACAGTACGCCTAGGTGAAGTTGTAGTTTCCTGTACACACAGAACATTACATATTGAGTAGGCCAGTCCTCAATATCATGCAACTGTATAGCAGTAGCCATCAACATTCAACCTACGGCAAGCCATGCATTCCTTTCCCATCATCTCAATCAAGAGACAAGGAAGTGTACAACAGACCAAATTCTAATATGCCTAAATATAGCAAGTCCATACCCCGGCTCAACAGGATGAACTGCTCTGATACCACCTAATGTAACACCCCTTGATGTAGCAACCGAAGCATAATCGTCATTACACCACAGTTACTAAATCCAAGTGTGTCACAAATCATGATAACAGGAATTTAAATTCTCAAGAGTCTATATATTTTTTTTTTTTTTTTGACAATTTGCATAGGTAGAAAATATGAGTCTCGAATGAAATATAAATGTATTCAAGCCATGATACAACCACTTTGAAATAAAATCATATCTCTTATACATATATATATATATATAGTCAATTTACACAAATCACGATGACATAGAATATAACAATTACAGAGTCCAATAAAATACAATGGGAATAAAACACTAAAAAGGGGAAAAGTAGTGACCCGGGGATAGGTACTACTAGCGAGACAAAGCCGCAACCCCATATACACATACGACGCCGGAGTCCCAGTCAACAAGTCGCATCAATGCCTCCACGCAACTGCACTCGTACGTAGCCGAAGAAACCTTGTCCAAACGCCCAATCCAATCAACCAAGGTGTGGTCCCTCTTTATCTTCCTCACGATCTTTTTTCAATATAAGTATAAAACAGACATACAAAGATATAGGAAAGAGGTGAGACACCCATCCTTCCTTACCATTGCGGCAGTAAGAAAACGACACGGCGCGGAGCGCCCATAAAGCAATACAGTTCATATATTTTATAACGGCAACAACAGAATTTATCATAAAAGCAATTCAATTGTAAGCAATAATAAGAATTAATAATAACAACGATATTTATAGTAAAGTAGAACAACAACAAGCAATAGCAGACATATCACAATAGTATTTCCAAGAATCAACACAATCATCACAGTAATAATAATCATGTCAGTCATAGTTACATAAATTAAACATTAATAATGACAGAATATATCATGGTTCATATGCATGCTTTCCCAAAGTCCTACTCCATGGAGCTAAACCCAAACAGTCGGAGAGAAAGATCAGGAGACATGTCTGTGACTCGGCTGCCGAGGCCAGTGTTATCAATAAATTTTCTCGTGCACAATCATGGCATTGCACAGACATTCTACGCTAGATCACGATATAGGACAGTGTCAAGTCCGGATCGTCGGTGTGTTTGCATCGGTTTGCCCCACGACACAGAGGAGCTCTAAACTGTCCATGTGAGGGACGCGCACCCCGACGTCCCCGAGGTCATAACACGACCCGCACTTGTCTATTCGCACCCGCACTAAGGTGTGTTCAATCTCCTAGGCAACTTGGCCTTACAACAGTCCACAAGGACATTCACAATGCATAAGATACTATGCATGAACATGTATGATCCACAATCTCATACAATTCCATAATATGCCACATTAGGCCAATATAAGCATCAATGTACAAATGGTCTCTCACATGGACCCATAACATCATAACATAAAGATCGAGTCAATTGATGTGTCCTTAGGTTCATTATGAATCCTAACTTAGAATTTGTTTCCCTTTTCAAGGTTCATGACCAAATCCAATTCTTGCAACTAGCTTAATATTCCAAGGCAATTCGATTTCCTATAACTTGTAAATTAATTAAGCTATTAAGCCTCACACTCTCTTGTTCTTCACTCACTTAGAATCGCCTTAAGTTTTACAATGGTCTCATTCTTAGTCTTCTAACAATTTATGAAGTCTTGACTATACTAAATTCTTCCAATTTATTAGTTGTCCATTTATTACATAGGTTTCTAATTACCTAATCACTTATGCTTCCAAATTATCAAAACCACATGCTTACCTAAAATTTGCCCTAGAGGCCGGGGCCTCACAATGGTTACAATCCCAAATTCTCTCAAGTCATCATACTACATGTTATTCCCTTAATTCATTTAAGTGTTCACTCATTAAATTAGTTCACCAAGAACCCTAATCTTTATGCCTCAAAACCGTAGCCATCATTTAGGCTTCAACCTCAAACTTTTCTTCCATTAAATTCCATTTTGTCACTTGATTAATTCTAGTCTAATGCTTGTTACACATTAACCATAATTTATCCAATTTTCACCCTAAAAACCATAGCCCTCCAAGAGAGGTTCCCAAATATTTTTCTTCCGTTTCCAATCACATAATCCATTCCAACATACTATTATATACAACAAATCAATCTAAGGTCACAATTATCACATTATAGGTTACACTCTTAATTCACTTAAATTTAGATCATCAAAATCAATCCATTTGTCTCTTTGCCAAGACCAAAACCGTGGCACCCATCTTGGGTATTAAACTCTCAAAGTCTTTCATTCATTAGTGTTAATACTATCATTCAATCTTTGATTACATGAGTCTTATTTCACTTGTATACAAAATTAATTCTCATCCCTAACTTCTAGTCAAAACCGTGGCACCATGTTGAGGTAGGAAACTCCAAATTTTCCATTTAACAACCCCAACATGATCAAGCACAATTAATATATCAAACATATTCAATAGCATAATCAAGTATCAATCAAATTCAAGAATACTAAATCACACAAAATTTATAATTCAAGCAAGCATACAAAGAGCATACAAGGATGGATTTCTCCATCAACACACACACAAAGTCTTCTCACCACCATAAGTGGTTGAAGTGAGTAGTCTCCCTCTTACCAATGTGTAGGAAACAAGAAGAACACCAAGGAAGCTTCTTGAATTTTTGGATTGCACCTCTCCAAAAACCCTAAAAATTCAACTTTGTTAAAACAACATCAAGGCTTGAAAAATGAACCATGGATGGTCATTAAAGAGACCATAATCACGAAAATAGAAGGAGAGGGAGAGTGGTCTTGAAACTTACCCAAAATGCTCAAAGTTGGAGCTTGAAGAAGATGATGAAAATGGAGGATTTTCAAGAAACTCCAAGAAGAAAAAGTGTTTAAAATGTTGAGAGGATTGAGAAAATATATTTAGTTTAAATTTTTGTGATGGATGAGTGGTTGAGGAGAGGGCTGGCCGTGGAGCTTGGTAGAGAGAAGGAGGAGAAAATGTTGAAGAAGGAAGAAGAAGAAATGATGAGAGAGAAAGGGTTTTGGAAATTAATGAATTTTGTGTGATAAAATGAAATAAGGAAAAGCAAATTTTCCTTGCTTTGGGGCTGCAATTAGCCGTGCAAAGAGAGAGAGAAGAGAGAGGGAAATTGGCTTCCAAGAGAAGCCAAAGCACATAGGTCAATGTTTGGGTCAAAGCTTCTTAAGGAAGCTTTGATTATTTAACCATTAAATTTGAATTAAAGTAGATAGATTTGACATAAAGTAGATTACATTAGGATAATGTGATAGGATTTTTATTACACACTATTATCTAATAGATAATAGTTACAGTTGACAGAAGTCAGTATTTAATTAATCTGACAGATGAATTTTTCGTTGTATTGATTTATTTTTATCTGTTAGAATTTCTCGAAAATTATGAAACCTCGTAAACTTTGTCAAGTCTCGGGTTTAGTAAGATCCCCCGTCGACATGTCCATAGTCCAAGGTTCTCAGAGAAAACATCGCGTTTCTCTGGTTCTGCTCAGCGCGCACGTAAAATGAGGAATATATTAAAATATTCGACGGTTCCGGAAAATTCCCAGAAAATTCCCAAAAATTGTAAATATTATAAAACGACTATTCGTCATATAATTTTTCAATTTTTGAGGCACTACAGTCGTTTTCACGACTCTGCTCGAGTTTCACGCAAAACGAGAAATATATTAAAATATTCGTCGTTTCCGAAAAAATCCAGAAAAATTCACATAAATCACAAATATTAGAAAATGACTATTGGTGGCGAAATAATTAGTTTCCGGAGCGTTACACTGACCTCAGCAATTCTCACTCAGTGCGCACGCAAAACGAGAAATATATTAAAATATTCTGCGTTCTCAGAAAAATCCAGAAAAATTCTAGAAAATCCCAAATATTGTAAAATGATCATTTATTCTGAAATTACTAATTTTCGGGATGTTACATCAACTACTCCAAAGGGAGAAACTTCCTTGACTTGAATGGACCTTACCACCTGGATTTCAATTTACCTAGAAATAGCTTCAGCCTTGAGTTGAACAATAGAACCTGCTGACTTGGTTCAAAGTGCCTCAAGGTAATCTTTCTGTCATGCCACAACTTCGTTCTTTCCTTGTACAGATGAGCATTTATAGGCTTCATTTCTAAATTCCTCCATTTCATTCATCTGTAGCAATCTTTTTTCACCAACGACTTTCACATCAAAATTCAAAAATTTAATTGCACAAAAAGCTGTGTTCAAGTTCCACTGGGAGATGATAGGATTTACCAAAGATTAGCCTATATGAGGACATACCAGTAGGGGTTTTGAATGCAGTCCTACATGCCCATAATAAATCATCTAGCTTAAGTGGCAAATCCTTCCTAGAGATATTAACAGTCTTTTCTAGTATGCTTTTTAATTTCATGTTAGAAACCTCTACTTGACCACTTGACTGAGGATGATAGGAAGTGGCTACCTTGTGTTTAACACCAAATTTGCTCAAAACAGACTCAAACTATCTATTACAAAAATGCTTCCCTCCATCACTAATTATTGCCCTAGGTGTTCCAAATCTTGTGAAAATATTCTTTTTTAATGACCTTGATGACCACCTTTACATCATTATTTGGTGTGGCTATGACCTCCACTCATTTGGACACATAATCAACAACCAATAATATGAATTGATTAGAAAATGAGGAAGGGAAGGGGCCCGTGAAATCAATTCCCCAGACATCAAACAATTTCACTTCCAAGATGTTGTTAAGTGGCATTTCATGTTTTCTAGAGATGTTGCTAACTCTTTGGCACCTGTCACAGCTTTTAACAAACTTATGAGCATCTTTAAACATAGTAGGCCAATAAAAACTAGATTGTAATACCTTTTTCGTTGTTATATTACCTTCGAAATGATCTCTATAGTCAGAACCATGACCGTGCCACAAGATGCTTAGCGCTTCTTCATCCGAAAACATCTTCTCAACATACCATGAACACATCTTTTAAAAAGAAATGGTTCATCCTAAATATAATATCTGGCATCATGTAAGAACTTTTTTCTTTGTTGTCATGTTAAATTAGATGGGATGAGTCCAACAACCTTGTAATTTGCAAAGTCTGCATACCAAGGAGGATTTGAAGAGTGAATAGTTGTTCATCTGGGAATTCTTCCATTATTAGTACCTGTTCTTCTGAGCCTTCTTCTTGGATGATTCTTGACAAGTGGTCAACTACCAAGTTTTATGTTCCTTTCTTGTCTTGAATCTCCAAGCCAAATTCCTACAATAACAAAATCCATCTAATCAGTCTAGGTTTTGCAACTTGTTTAGTCAAGAGATATTTCAAAGCTGAATGGTCAGTATAAATAATAACTCTTGACCCAACCAAATAAGAATGGAATTTATCAAATGCAAAGACTACTGCAAGTAATTCTTTTTTTGTGGTTGCATAGTTAAGTTGTGCATCATTCAAGACTCTACTTGCATAATAAATGATATGCAAAACTATCTTTTCTCTATCCTAAAATAATACTCACAGTAAAATCACTTGTATCACACATTAATTCAAAAGGTAAATTTTAGTCAAGAGCAGCAATTATGGGAGCAGAAATGAGCTTGTTTTTCAAAACATTAAATACATTTAAACATTCATCTTAAAAAACAAATGGTGCATCTTTAACAAACATTCATGTGTTTTTTATTAGTTGTAAAAATGATTTTATTTGAGATATTAGTTTGTTAAAAATAAGTTAATGATATTCTATTGTAATGAATTGTAATATTAAATTATGTGTTCTTTAAATATTACAATTGAGTTGGGTTTCATTAAAAGTATAAAGTATATTTTATATAGTTTTTTTTATTTTTTTAAAAAAAATTTATAGTTCAATCTTTAAACTTGTGGTTGGACCATTGACTCAATGATCCGGTCCTTTAATTGGTCAACCTCGGATCCATATTATACAACTATACTAAAGCATAAATGATGAAAGATTAGTATAAAAAAAATTAGATAAGGTTCTTTTAAAGTGAATAAGTAAACACGTATTCATTATTAATAAATTAAGATCATGATGTACTTTAGATTAAATTAAAGATAAATATACTCTTATTTATCTACTTTAAAGACATACTTACTTTAAATGAAAATTTTTCCAATAAAAATGATATGTAAATATCATTATAAGATTGGTAACTATGAGTTTTATTATTCCTATATGGACATTCATTAATTTTCATCAATTTAAGTACATATCATAAATGAATAGCAAGGACAAATTCAATAATTTTATCTGAACCACAATCAATTTGAATAGGGAAGTGAATTGCTAAAAAAATTGGAAAAAAGAAACAAAACAGGAATAGTTGTTCAAGTTCTGCGCATGCAGAAGAAGAACTTTATTTAATCATCCAATTCAATAACATAACAAACGATGCCTTATTTAATTGTTGCCCATTGAAGGGCAAACCAAACTGCTATATGACGGGATGTATTCGTTTGGACACACATACATATAGTAACCAAACACACATTAAATCCAAAGTTCAATTTAACCGAAGCAACCTTGGGTCGATGTCTCAAACTCCGGCGCTGTCTGGAACATCACGATGGCAGCACTTGTAATTAACCGATGTCACCTCCATCACACGCCCACACGTGGCATTTGGGCATGTTATGGTTGCTATGACATTTGAAGTGTAGTTATCAATATTCATATATGCGCATGGCTGAGGAGCAGGTAGATCTTTAAGCTTTCTCTCATAGTATTCTTTGAAGGCTACGTCAAAGCCTGCATGTAAGAACACATTTTTTTTCCAGTTCTCAAATTCTGCCACAGTATGATACATAGGTTCACCGTGACCAAGAACCTTTAGGTGAGACCCTTTACTGAGAAGAGCCCATCCTTGTATATCTTGTTTGAGGCAGAGCAAACTCTTCACAACTTCTTGAATCTCCCCGTCCAACTTCTCGAATTGCTTCGTTTGTCTCTTGCTTTCTATGCCAATCCAGAATCGAGGAATTTTCTTGGGGTCATCCTTTCCCAACTGATAATATTCTATTATAACGTCTTCCCTCTTGATTGTATCATCCTTCTTGATTTTTTCCACTGCCTGTGTGAACTCTTGGATCCACTTATTGTCATTTCCTCCACATATGAAGATGTACCTGTCCCCTTTGACCTGCCTCACATGGTATAACATAGATAAATTTCATATGGATTTGCATAAATTGAGTAATAATAATTTAATTAGATAACAAACAAAGTTTAAAAAATGCGCATATATAGCTAGCATATTTGTGCATGTGTGGGCAAGCTTTTGCGTATACCTGTATATCAAGATTTGTTTTCTTTATTTCATCCCAAAACCACTTCCATTTCTGAGTAATACGATCACCATCTTCTTTTCCGAACGGGAATGCCTCGATCCCCCATTCAAAAATAATGTCCATGGCATCTTCGTTTATCACTCTACCTTGAGGGTTGACCACTGGGAGGATAGGCTTGTTATCGTACTTCAAATCGTCTCTGATTAGCTTGATGCCTGGTAATGGAGGGATGTACTCCACCACGTACCATTTGATGTCATGCGCCAAATAATATTTCAATAGTTCCTTGCGCTGATTAACCAAATTATCCACAATGGGGATCCACAAAATCTTGAAGTCCTCTGACTTATAACCATTTACTTCTTTCGGATCTTCCAGCAGTTTGTGATAAATATAATTTAGAAGGCGAATCTCGTCTCCAACGCCGTCGAGGCTTGAAATGAATAGCAAGACATGCTTCTGCTTGAAGACTTCAATACCCTATTTAGGACCAAATTTAAAAGAAAAAAGTACAAAAAGGACATACATAAGTCATTACTCATTAGCTCATATTTCTATGAGGACACCTTAATATATTGAACATTGAAAAACTAATTTGAAGATAAGCTACCATAATTTTGTTAAAGATGCCCAATATGAGACGAAAATAATAAGGCTTTAGTACGAACCACTTTAGTTTGGGTGCTGCCATCATACACTTGAGCATTCTGAGATCCATTACGATGGATCAAAAGCTTCAGAAAATCTACTATATCTTTAGGCTTTTTAATGGCGTTCTTACGAATCTTGTAGTCCCCTGTATCATCTGCAAAAAAATAATGATTAATGAGAGTTTATTTCTTTTCAGTATTTGAGTTGCATCCTAAATCCTCATTAGTCGAAAGGATTAAAGGAACCATTATAAAGCACTAATTAAGCACACAACCTATTTGCTTCTTGCAATTGTCTAAATGCTTCTTCAACCTGTCGTGAGCGGGAGAAAGCTTGGCACTAAACTCTGATAATTTATAGTCCCTGAAACACAAAAAAAAAAAAAAAAGTTAATAACGTTTCAGAAAAGTAATACTAACTATGTAGGTAACTTCTTATACACTGAACCAATCAAAATTTACAGTTCATTTTTACTTTTTTAGCCTTAGCTCCCGAGTCCCATCATATATTTGTCAGTTAAAACACACCATGCGTAGCCACTAAATCAAGAGATACTTAAGATATTGTTGAAGTAAACACTTAAGGATTAAGTAATTTAGATGAACAATGTGTTGATTCAGTGATTGTGTTAATTTGAAAGAGATGGCATATAATGAAAATTGCAGGTGAGCCACACGTAAAGCCATGCATGATCAAGGCTGGATACATGCCTTATTATTTACACATTATGTTAACGATATGTTACCGGGATATTCTTGGGTGGACACAAATCTAACACGTTTGATTTGCATATATTCACAAAAAATTAAAAAAAGAAGATAGATGAATCTCACTAAACCTACTCATCACAAAAAATTATCTTCTTTCTCTAATTTTTTATGAGTCTATACAAATCTGACATGTTAAATTTGAGTCCATCCAATAATATCTCTATGTTAACAATCAATTGGTAAGTTGGGAAAATATTCTCTCACTATATTTTTTTCAAAAATTTTTTACACTACTTAACAATGTAAAAATTTATGGTTTTAACTGACAATACACGTTAACCACAAACTTGAACATCGTGAATTAGTACAATATCATAGTTGTAAGGAAAAATTCTTATCTAAACATAGTATATTTATTTGGATGTATTAAGTTAATCAGAATTTAATATTTTCATAGAGCACTGTAAAATTAATTATGAAACACAAAAATTTATGAAAATATTAAGTCATGATTCACTTAATACACCTAACTATTAATATATAAGAATTTTTCAATTTGTAAGTTGCATAGAAAAAACTTACGATACACCCGTGAAGTTGCTAGTGGAAGCGACAAGGGAAGCGACTGCCCAGTAGACAACAAGGGGGATCTCTTGCAAGGCGTCCGACAAAGCCGGCACATCCTCCGTGTCATGACCTTCAGCAGACCAGGTTCCCCACTGGTTGATTTTCTGAACCACTTCCTTTACGAGCTCGACCAAATTGTAAATATCAACAAGATGAACCAGTCTGTTTTGAACTTGATTCAGTTGCTTCAATGAGTTTCCGAGTTGGTCTGACATTGGAGCCTGATAAAGATTCCAAAAATTTCCATAGTCCAAAGCGAAAGCCGCTAGAGCTATAAGTGCTTTTGCATCCCAGGAGAAGGCTCTCAGTTGGTTAAGAATCCTCATTGTTGTTTGGTGTGCGTAATCCAAACCAGAAGGAATTGTTATCATCTGCCACCGTAATATAAATTATGATAATTATACTTAAAAGAAAAGAAAAAGAGACAAATATATAAATATTGAGTGTTGTTTAATTATTTGTGAATACGCATAGATACAATTATGAATATGCGATAAAATACCTGACTTGAAATCAGCTTCAGGCTACGGTATTCTGGTTTGAAATTGGTTATGATCAGAGCTTTGCTTTCTATAAACCCATTGCGTGACTCTCTCTGTAAAATACCAAAAATATTAGATATACGTTACCTTTATACCAAATCACTCTTACGTTACTTCACCTTTCACATTATTTAATTTTTCACAGAAGTTAGTCTCTATGTAAGATCCGCATCAGTCCTTAATACTGAAATGGGGTTGTCAAAATGATTAAAAGAACATATGGTAAAGGCAATGAAGATTGTACCTTATGAATAAATATGTGCAGAAGTGGGAGAACGAAAGTTACCTTAAGTATAAAAGTCTCAAAAATTTGATGTGAGCGCGTGATAACGCTCAACACCAAGTGGTAAAGGATCTGCTTATCGCACTCATCATCATCATAAGTGTGGGTTAGATAAACTCTTTCCAGGATATCAGAGTCAAGCAAATCAAATGGGTTCGGCAGCAGAGCCTTTTGTTGTGACAAAGGGGCACTTAGCTTCGAGGTGGACATGTTGGTGATTCAACCTGATATCAGCTTCTTAGGTTTGGGGATGCAGACGATGCCTTGTGCTATTGTTGCTCGACCTATTTATAAGTTGAGATTGCTTAAGACTTTACACTTAGCATAATAACTATAGCAGAGGAAGAGAGAGAGAGTTAAACTTAAAAGGAAGAAAAAAAAATATACAAAGCAGCTTCTACTGAACGGTACACGTGAAACGTGCCGCTCTGCTATGGAGTTCACGCTATACCCTCGTCGGTTCGTGAAGTATGAGATATGACTAAGGATATAATTGGAATTTTATAAGGCTTTCCGGAAAGAAGGCAGTAGGTCACTTGTCCAAAGGTTCAAGGCAAGAAGATTATATTGGGCAATGTTATCATACAAGCCTTAGATGGCAATAATTTGTTTGTTAAATTTTGAACAACTGTGCAGGTATATGTATGCATGTAGTTGCATCTGACTGCAATAGAAATAAAAAATAGTTATAACTGGATAACTAATTGCATAAGGGGCCTCGTTCTGAATTCTACTGATCCCGAATAAAACTCTTATCTTTAAAACTTAAATTACTGCTAACCTTTACTGTTATAAATCTCCTGAAATTTGCGTAGATGTCCTACCGAAAGAGTAACAAGGTTTTTTTTTTTTAAAAAAAAAAGCATTTTACTATCCTTACTATTATAATTTATATATGTTTAACCTCTGTAAAAAATATAATTCTCCTTACCAACCTTATTTAAAACTTTGGCCATTTAACAAGTCTAGCATCTTTCTGGAAGGAGAATATTGAAAGAGTGTGAATAGGTAGAATGAAAATTGCCAAGCTTTTAGCCATTGGCGGAACTTCATAAAAAATTTCGTGGAAGCACAAGCGTAATTAAATTTTTCAAATTTGACTTACTAAAAAAGATTAAGGTTTTAATTAAAATTTTCAAATCTGGCTTACCAAAAAAATTAATCTTCAAATTTGGATAACTAGCACATTAAAAGCAGAACTGTAGGTGTAAACAAAACCTTAAATAGGTGTTTTACCTATTAAAAGCTCAAAAAGAAGTATCTCAAAGGCGTATATGATGTATATGTACAATCCAAACTATTCAAAAGAGTCATATTAGGATTGCATTGGAGTATGAGAAGTTTGTGAGTATAAATATGTATATATATTATTTGAGTTAAGCTATTAGGATGGGGTTATTAGTGAGGAAATTAAATAATTTGCATGAGGTTATAAGTTCGTATATTTGTTCGACATCTTGTCAAACCTTGTCAGTATCAAGAGTCCTGACAATAACAGGTCCATAATCTATGATACACTGCTCGTTCCCAATATTACGGACATCGAAGTCCTTTTATTGGAAGATGATAAAACCTGGATTACACTCATAGTTGCCTATCTCCATAATGACACATTGCCCGAAAACAAGAAGGAAACCCATAAAATAGTATGGACAGTGGCATGGTATGATAACTAGCTATACCGTCGCGGATATTCTTCTCCTCTCCTCAAGTGTCTTGGTCCAAAAGAAGTAAAGTATATTTTGGCCGAAATCCATGAAGGAAGTTATGACCATCACCTCCGAGGAAAGTCTCTAGCATGAAAAGCACTGAGGGCTGGGTACTATTGGCCTAGTATGGAAGCTGACAGCATGTGACATGTCTAGAGATGTGACAAAAGTCAACAGTTCTCGGACATCTATGCAGCCCCACCAGAAGATATATCTATGATATCAGTTCCCTAGCCTTTCTATTAGTGGGGATAGATATCATAGGTCCTTTTCCGCAGGCACCAGGATAGATTAAGTACTTAGTGGTAACTACTTCACCAAGTGGATTGAGACAGAACCATTGTCCACCATTACCTTGGCCCAAATACAGAAGCTCACCTATAAGAACATCATTAGTAGATTTGGTATTCCATAATCCATTATTACGAATAACGGAACATAGTTTACTGACCAAAAGTTCATGGATCTCCTAGTCAGACTCAGGATCAAACAACATTTTACCTCAGTAGAACACTCGCAGGATCAAAAAGAGACTTGATGAAGCTAAGGAGAATTTGGTGGAACAACTTGATCGCGTCCTATGGGTATATCAGACCACGCCTTATTCCTCAGAAGGAAAAAACTCCCTTCAAGTTGACATATGATTACGAGGCTATGATTTAGGTTGGGATAAGAGAACTGAGCTGGAGGAGGCAGAATTTCTCTGAAGAGGCCAACCTAGAACTCATCCACCATAATTTAGATTTGTTGGAAGAACAAAGTCGCATTGCCCACATTCATGAAGCCGTTGTCAAACTGAGGATTGTAGCTTGGTATAATTCCAAAGTGATACCACAGAAGTTTGTTTCTGGTGATCTCGTTTTGTGAAGAATATATATCAGAGGCAAGACTGCGAAGGAAGGAAAACTAGCTCCTAATTGGGAAGGACCATACCAGATCACTTCCAAAATAAACACAAGAGCCTATACCCTGGAAACCCTCACTGGTAAAAGCATTAAGAATTTCTAGAATGTTGACAAACTCAGAAAGTATTATAGCTAATTGCCTTTAGTTTATATTTTTATCATGTAAGTGACGAGTTCCAACAAGAATAAATTGGTAATTATAATTTCAGTACTTGGTTATTTTACACGTTTGCAACTATTGTAACCCACAAGGTTGTTGCACCTTGGAGAGGTCCGAGGAATACAATGTCCAACTTAGATAAGATATTTCAATGCACAAATGAAGGTCAAAAAGGGCAACCCACTTGACCGTACTTTGTGGTTAAGAACCAAGTTCAAGGGATTTAACCCATGCTCTAATGAGTCTAACGTTAACCTATAAACTTAAAACAACTTTAAAATGGTTAAAAGTATCCAACCGATGCCTAGGATAATGTAATAACATTTGCCATGGTCCGACAAAGGATACTACCCCAAGAGGCTTTTGTGTCAAAATCACACTTTAGAGTTTTACATTTAGAAATTTGACTAAGTGTAAAAAATTCCAATAAAGAATAAGAACCGTAACTGGTAAACAACTTAATTAAAATCTTGAAACACGGGATATTGTACAATTAAACAGGAAAGATTCACTAAGTGTCAATTGAAAAAACTACCGAGATGGAGCATTGGACCTATCTCGATAGGAAAAAAAATATGCATGAAATGCTAGAAAATATTCTAAGTATTAAAAGTTAGAAATGCCCGAAATCTGGGACTTGTCCATACAAATTTAGAATTAACCCCATGCATGAGGTAAATAAAAAGAAATAGAAATAATTTAGGCATCCCGGTTGGGCTCTCCTTGGTCGGCCTCCTCCACATCGACTTCCTTCGCTTTGCCATCCTCTGAGCTCTCCTCACCTTCCTCATTTCCGCCATCCGTAGTAAGAACCTGGTTCACTGAATTGGCCTTGGCGATGACATCCATGATGCAACCATCTCAGACCACCTTTTAGAACTGGTCCTATTGTTAATGAGGTCTAGGTTTAGTAGGTGTAGTTGGGCGATGGCATTAGCGAAGGAGTTGTCCACTGAAGCAACCCATTCATCCTCAAGATTCAGACTACTTGAGAATCTCATTCTCTAAACGGAGCGCAGTCAAGCTGGACTCAGTGGAAGAGATCTGGTCTTTCAAGACCTTCTCCTGAGATTCAACCTCTTCCACCTTTTTCTGGAGGTTGGTGATGTCGACCCTCCACAGACCGAGTTCCATGTTGACTTGAGCAAGTTGCTTATCCTTCTAAGAATCAAGCTCTTTCTTCACACCTCGAAGGGCATCCGACTTCTTTTCCAAATTGCAAGTCTGACAAACAAACTCGATGGCAGACTCTAGGAACCGAAGAACGGAGGTGTTACGAAGAGCCTGAACTTCGGCATCCCTGATAATTTCAATTAAATCCTGCTCTATCAGGACATCTTAATCAACTTTGGTCAGGAGAGCATTGTCAATGATCTGCCCTGGATCAACCCCACTGCCCCATATAGATCTAGCAACAAATTGGAGTAGGGTGCCTTTCAGGATTTCAGACTCCTGGCCAGTTGTGAGGTCGATGGGAGCAACCTCAATCATCAAACACTTCCCTCTCTATTCCTGATGACTGTCCCCTTTTCTCTTTCATGGATGAAGAGGTTGAGTAAAGGACCTAGAGTCTCGTCTCTTGTGTAGTAGGCTAAGTTTGGCGAGGAGGAACTATAACCGATGGTCGGGATTCGAACCCCAATGCCCCATCCTTTTGCTATGCCAAAAGTATGGCAAAAGCTTCAGTACCACAAGGGGGCACTATGCTCTCTATAAACAAGAAACAAATATGTTATTACACTTAGAAAAAAATCATGAAACATAAGTTTATCAATATATTCAAGACGGGGTACCTAAAAATGTTCTTAAAGAATCAAATAGCTCATCTAGAATATCTTTACAATAAATGGCCCTATTCTTATTGGCCTACTCAACTAAAAAATTGAGGATGTCAGCCTCATTCTGCGTCAATAAGGACAACGAAGTCTTTATTTCTTCCTGATTTTGTTCCCAAATGCATACGTCCAATATAAATACATTTGTAGTTCGCCTTCCAGGGTAACATAAAAGGCGTTAACCTCAGAGCCCCTTCTATTCAGATGAAGTCCTTCTTGAAGTTCTTGAAGGACTCTTGATGTGGCTCAAAATATGTCAACCTGCTTGTGCGCATAAAGTAACCCACCCATTTTGAAAGTTGTTCTCGAAGGGTGAAAACCAGGTAAAAAGGAAAAAGAAATAACCTGCAGAGTACGGTCATCTAAAGGTTCGACAAAATAGCCCGAAGGTCCTAATAAAACCCCACGCATTTGGATGAAGTTGAGCAAGTGGTTTAGGACTCCAATCTCGAAGTCAGAGAATGGAAGGTAGACTTCGATGTAGGTTGTAACACCCCGAAAATTCATATTTTAATTATTTTTGTTGATCCTTAATTATTTTTATTAATCTGGCTTGATTTTCATGAATTTTATAATTTTTATGATTTTTATAAATTTCTGTGAGTTTTATATATTTTGATTATTTTAATATTATTTTTAAACTCGTATGTGAGTCTTCGTATTTTAATTATTTATGTTGATTCTTAACTATTTTTACTAATTTGATTTGATTTTCATGAATTTTATAATTTTTATGATTTTTGTGGATTCTTGTGAGATTTTATATTTTTGATTTATTTTAATATTATTCTTGGGCTGCATACGAGCCCGGGGCGAGCCCGGAAAAATAAAATTTTTTTTATGGCCAGAAAATTTTAAATTGTTGAGACAAGGCTGGGGGATCTTACTAAACGCGAAATCGGAAACAATTTTTAAAATTTTCTTTTATAATGTTTTTGTATTGTTTTATTTATTAGAAAATAAAAATACAGTAGCTATTGTCTATTGGTTAATATTTATCGGATAATATCTAGTATGGACCAATAGAAAGAAAACTTCAAGACTAAGTAAAGTGCTAGTCCAACATAATGACTATGACTTCTTCTAACCAATAGGAAGCATGCTTAGAGGTGAAGGTTTTGAATATCCACCATTGATTTAATCTATGGTGGAGATTAGTCTCACAAAGTGGGTAAGACTTTTTGTGACCCTTGGATGGCAGGCATGGAAGAGAAGCTGTTGACCCTCCATTTTGAAGATGTATCTCACGACTAAGGCTTTATGGAGGAGGGATCTAATGGTTCAAATTCAATCCTATCTCTTGGAAGCCTCCATAAAGATCTACATTGAAGATCAACACAATTATTTCAGTCTTCTCTCCATCATTCCATGACAATAGCTAGTAATTAGAAGACTTGGACTTTAATTCATTTCTATTAGTCATCTTCATATTTCACTCAAGAGAAAACTATCACCAAAACTCTCAAAACTTCTCTCTCTTTTCCTCCCTAAACCCCACGGCCAAGAGGCCTAAATCACACCTCCACTCTCCAATAATTTTAACCAATCTTATTTCTTGAATCTTTACCTAAATACAAGACACTTTGTAGTTGAAGTCTTGACCAAAATCATTCATCTTCAAGGAGTTTTCCAAGACTCAAGTTCTAGGGTTTTAAGGCGGAGTTTATGGAAACTTCACTATTTATTTCATCTTCATGTTCTAGGTCATGTTTTGATCCATGATCTTTCTTATTCAAGCTTTAGATGCTAATAATAAACTTGTGTTTATTTTTATGTTAAGAAGCTCTTGGTGGTGAAGGACTAGTACAAGAAGCAAAGTAAGGAGCTTTGGAGGCTTCACCACAAGGTAAGAGGGAGATCTATCTTACCAACCAAGTATGGTGGTGAGAGATGAATTTGTATGTGATGGGTGGTGAATCCATGTGAGGATTCATATCCATGGTTGTGTAAATTATTTATGTGTGTTTATGTGCTTTGAATTTATTTATTTATTTATGCTTTATATGATTTTATTGCTTTAATGATATGCTTGATATATAGTATAATGATTACATGCCATGTATGCCATGATAGATGTTGAAAAGGAAAAATAATTTTGGTTCCAAAGACCATGAGGCTTATGGCCTCAACACCACAAAATAGGTGTTCCAAGTTAATATTTTCATGAATGTTAAAATTGAATGTTTAGAAGAGCAAGGAAAATGAATAAATATTTTAGTTCCAATGACCATGTACCTCACTGCCAAGAAGGCTTAAATGGAGTAGTTTTGTGTAAAACTATGATTTATAAATGATAACTTAGTTGATTAGGTGCAAGGAAATTAATACAAGAACATTAGAAATAAAAATGGAAACAAAACAATTTATTATTTGAAAAAAGGAGATTTCGTTTCATGAGGTTGAAAGTGTTTGAACTTCAAAATATTTTATAAGGTAAACTAATTTTTAGAATTGATCTAGTTATGATAAGAAATAAATTGGTGACTTGAGATTTACTAACGTATAGCTCACCTTTTAGGTTTTAGAGTGCATTAAGAAATTTTAAGCTAGAAACATTGATTTAATTCAATGAAAAAGTGATTTTGTGGAAAATATTGTGGAAAGGATTTCTTAAGTGAGAAAATGTGGAAAAAATGAAGTTAGGAGTTATATTAATTTTTAGAAAGGCCAAAATGATGTTTAAAATATTAAGAAATGTTTTACGCAATTGAAAAATGATGAAAAATGTTTTACGCGACTTAAAAATGTGATTTTTAAGCTACGCAATTTCAAAAATGTTGAAAAATCGCTACGTGATTTAGAAAACGTTTGAATATTTTTATGCGATTGAGAAAACGTTAAAAAATAATTACGCAATTTGAAAATGAGAAAAAATTGTTACGCTGTTATGAAAACAGGGTAAAATGATTACGCGATTAAAAATATAGTAGACTTTCTATTGGGCCAATGTGTGGACCCATATATGAGAAATTATGACTTTAGCCTGTGATTGGTTTGTATGCATTGAACATGCATTATAAAAGTCCGATGGACTTTGTTAAGGCTAATGACCTAGGAGAGAATTACACCTTTGTGTAGTGTGATATGCATAGTGTAGGTCACTTGTTGACTTTGGGGGCGTCGAGGTGCGGGTTTTCCGCGATGAGCAGTTGGTAACTCTACTGTATCATGGATCGGACCGATGTAACGCACCGATTGTCGCGACCGATATCACGGCGGGAGCGATAAACAAAATAAATTTATTAAGAGTCGCCATCAATTTTATTTAAATTAGGAAAAATTGAAAAACCCTTTTAGAAAATGGTCTTTAGAACCAGATTGGATTCGAGAGTCAGTTATGCATAGGGAAGGGTGGAGACTTAACCCTACAACACCCCTAATACATCCGTCCTAAAACAACTATCCTAAATTAGTTATGCAAAAACTTAATAATCTCATAATATATTTGTTTTATCCCTTTTTATTAAAAAATAAAAAATAAAAAATTTGTGAAAATTTAAAATTGGGCTTGACGAAATAAAAATTCTGCTCCTACGTATCCTCAGGTGCAATGAGGAACTCAAAGTCACGTAGTTCTTTAGAAAATAAGTGTGGGTTGGTAGATTTTATTTAAAGAAAAGATTTAATTTTTATTTTTTAAAAAAATTGAATTAACAGGTCATCACAACTATGTTAATGAAATTAAGGATTGAATAGGTGAAGCTCGCGTCACGCTAGAGACGTCACCCACTGATTATTAAATTTATTGTTATTTTTAAAATAATTTGAATCATTAGGTTGTCACAACTCAGATGATCCAAAATAATTACAAGATTAACAAGTTGTCACAACTCGGTTAATCCTATCTCATTCTTCTAAAAAATAATTGTTTCACTTTTATTATATTTTATTTATCATCCTTTTTTATCTTTTTAGTTTTCAGATTTTTTTTTATTTATTCTTTTTGGCCCAAACTTGCTACCCTAAACCCACTCCCCTTAAAAAAAAAAGGACTTACAAAAACCCAAAAACAACGAAATAAAGTGGGGAGTTCTTTTCTTCTTCTATCTTTTGATATTTTTGCAGGAATAGAGAAATGAAAGTAGAGGAGCGGCGGTGGCGGAGTGCGGTTTACCTACAACTGGCGTGGTGCGCGTCGGTGGCTCGAGACAAGTGGTTACGGATCGATAGGGTCTTCGGCGGAAGTCTTGATGCGAGTTCGTCGGAAGTCCGAGCGTTGGGTGGATTTGACCGACGGTTCAGTGCTGGGTCGTTGGGTCGCGGTGCAGGCTGGTGTAGTTCGTTGGTACTGGTGAGTGGGTCGACGGCTTGTGACGGTTTGGCGTACTGGTCGTGGCTGGAACAAATCTGGTTCAGCAGAGCGTGGTTGCGCGATGGAGCTTGTGATCAAGAAACGATCTGGGTAGCTGTTTGACGGATGGACGGGTGGTCAGAGTTGGACATGAATAGTGGTGCTTCGCGGGTTCGGTGAAGGTTTAGTGGTGATCTGGTTTCGAGGAGTAGGTTTCACAAGGCGACTGTCTTCACGGTGTTGGGCTGCATGGGTTGGAGCTGATCTGGTTCAGTGGCAGTTTGGACAGTTGGGTGTGGTAGTTTGGGTGTTTTTGATGGTTTGATGAAAGTGGAATGGTTTGGATGTGGATTATGGATGGTGGATAGATGTGTGAAGATGAATGTAGGGGTTTGATTTGGAAGAAAATGATGGTGAAATGGTGATGATAGGTGATGGAGAGCTTGGTTGATGGTGGAGTTGATGAAGGCTAGAGGGCTATTATGGTGGAGAAGATAATGGCTTGTGATGGTGAAAGCAAAGGGAACAAAGTGAGGGTGAAGCTTGTTTGTAATAGAGGTAAAGGCTACCTGGGTGATCAGAAAATAATATGGCTAAAAAGTTTATAAGCTAAAAGTATTAAGCAAGGTTAAAGTCAGGTGCCAAAGTCCCTTTTTTGTGTACGAGTTGTGGATTTTATAGGAGGGATTAGGGTGAAGAGTTTGAGTTAAAGTATGATTAGGATTAGTTTAGGATGATAAGTTGTGATATGTTTAGGATGATGGGTTGGATAATGGGTTATGAGTTATGGGTCAATAGGTAGGATAATGGGCTATTGAGTGAAAGATAAGTCTTTTTTTATTTTTCTTTTTCATTTCTTTTTACAAAAATGTGTCGGACAAAATTGGGTGTTCACATCGACAATTCAGACCGAGACACTATTCTTAATCAAGATCTGGTGTAGACTGTTGTGTATAATGCTAGATGTGCAAAACTGATGAAAGTTGAAGCACTTGATCTGAGGCAATTGTGGTACCGACAGATCTTCTAAATCAATCTCTCCGACTTTAGTTAGCTCCATGGAGTAGGAAATTAAGTATGTGTGCATATGCATAGTCTGTACATATATATCTGTGTGATATTTTATTTGTCAAATATTGATTAATGTTTGATGCCATGATTATAATTATTGTTTGTTATATCTGTATTATTGTTTGTGATATCTGTATGACATTACTGTCATTCCTATCTCTTTACTGCCATGTTGGTACAGGTGTTAGTAATCTCACCTCTTTGTATGTTATTTTTGTATTGTATTTATATTTGGTAAAGACGGTGAGCAATACGGTGACCAAGAAGGTGAGGAGCAAATTCCTGTGGAGGAAACTGATTTCTGAATCGATAGCGATGCCAAGTTTTCTTGGGTACCTGAGGCTACAGTTCTGAGAGGGTTCGGAGGCTTGGTGTATTCACTTAGATAGAGAGTGTGTTATCTACATGGGATATTTGACTGTTTCCCCAAGTAGGGTTTATCATGAGAACCCTTACTTTGTTGTCGATATTTACATGCATTTGGAGTTTCTGTTATCTATTAGATAGTATTGGGGTGGTTACTACCATACCCCTAGCGAGATTAGTATTGCATCGTTTACTCGGACACTTGTTCGTAGGACCACGCATCATATAGGGTTCCTATCTTCCGAGGATCTGTCGGATGGTCAGAACTTTTAGTTATGCACTTGGGCTAGTTTGTAGTTTATTATAAGTCAAACAGTTTATAGTTCTGTTTAACAGTGTGTACTTATATGTATCTTTAGAAACAAAAATATATGTATAATTATGGTGTGTTATATTCAGTAGTTGTATTTCATGTTACGTCTCATTTATTTAATTATGTTATCCACAAAAAGAAAAATTTTACAACTCGTATTTATATTATTAAATATTATTTTATAACTTGGGAAATTTGTTTAATGAATAACATTAAAATATGATACCCTACGGTGAGTATTACATTAGTTGGTATCAGACCCTAGGTTAGAGTCTTTTAGGGTTTTGTGGTTAGGTCTATCTTGTTTGTGCTGTGTGACTCTCTATGCTTAGACTCCGAATGGAGACAATGTTGTTTGTAATGGTTACTTTGGTTTCCATTATGTTTTGATTTGTCTATCTTTGAAGAAAGACAATGGCTAGTGGTAAACGTGCACGTGAGGAAGTAGGACAAGACACTGATAAGCCTGTGATTACTGTAAAAGTATGCTTGAATTGCCCTATTTGTGTTAGGGATAGAATCTTTCATGTCGATTTGATCTGTTTGCCTCTTTCCAAGATTAATGTAATCTTAGGAATGGATTGGTTGTCTTCTAACCATATCCTGATAGACTGTTCCAATAAGACATTAGTTTTTCCTAAGGCTAAGGATTCTAGATTCCGAACGTCCAGTCAAGTCGAAGCTTGTTTGAGGAAAGGAGCTCAAGGATACTTATTGTTGTCTTCTTTAGAAGTACAAAGCGAAGAAGCTGTGAAAGATATTTTCGTAGTCAACGAATTTCCTGAAGTCTTTCCTGACGATATACCTGGACTACCACTGACAAGAGAGATAGAATTTACTATTGACCTAGTATCTGGAGCTAGACCTATATCTATGGTGCCCTACAAGAAGTCACCGACAGAATTGGTAGAACTTAAGAAACAGTTAGAGGAATTGTTGGAGAAACAATTTGTGAGACTTAGTGAGTCACTATGGGGAGCCCCAGTGCTATTGGTCAAAAAGAAGGATGAGACTTCTCGCCTATATGTAGACTACCGGCAGTTGAACAAGATTACGATTAAGAATAAGTAACCACTTCCGAGTATTGATGATTTGATGGATCAACTAAGGGGAGCTGTAGTGTTTTCCAAAATTGATTTACGTTCTGATTATCACCAGATTCATATGAAAGTGGAGGATATTCTTAAGACAGCATTCTGGACGCGTTATGGGCATTACGAGTATCAAGTGATGTCGTTCGGTGTGACGAATGCACCTGCCATATTCATAGATTTCATGAATAGGAATTTCCGTTCTTACTTGGACAAGTTTGTCGTTGTCTTTATTGACGACATTCTAATATACTCTCGTAATCAGGAGGAATATACTGAACATCTCAGAGTGATTCTCCAGATATTGAAAGAGAATAAGTTAAACGCAAAGTTGTCCAAATGTGAATTTTGGTTAAGTGAAGTTCAGTTTTTGGGGCATGTGATATCGGAGGAAGGAATTGAAGTTGATGCTTCAAAAGTGGAAATAGTTCTTCTGTGGGAAAGGTCGAAGACTATATCGGAGATCCGTAGTTTCATCGGATTAACCAGTTACTATTGACGGTTTATTGAGGGGTTTTCTAAGATAGCGGGACTTCTCACCCAACTTACAAGGAAGAATCAACCTTTCGTATGGATTGATGTATATGAAGAAAGTTTTCTAGAATTGAAACGATGATTGACTACTTCACCGATATTAATTCTACCTGATCATAATGAACCTTTTGAAGTATATTGCAATGCTTCGTACTAAGGATTGGGTTATGTACTTATGCAAAACTAGAAAGTTGTGGCATATGCTTCAAGACAGTTAAAGATACATAAGAGGAATTATCCCACTCATGATTTAGAGTTGGCAGCTGTGGTGTTTGTATTGAAAGCTTGGAGACATTTTCTCTATGGAGCAATGTTCAATGTCTTTAGTGATCATAAAAGCTTGAAGTATCTGTTTGACCAAAAAAAGTTAAACATGAGGCAGAGGCGTTGGCTAAAATTTTTGAAGGATTACGATTTTCAGTTACAGTATCATCCCAAGAAGGCGAATGTCATAGCGGATGCTTTAAGTAGAAAAATGCTTAGTGCTTCTGTTATGATGATCAAGGAGAGTGAATTAATAGAAGAATTTTAGGATATGCGGTTGTCTGTGAAGTTGATATCGGGAAGGATGTGTTGGAACATGATCACTATCTCAAATAGTTTGATAGATAAGATTCGAGAGGGACAGAACAATGACCAATATTTGCAAGAAGCGAAGGAAGCAATGAAACAAGGCGTAATGTTGGAATTTAAAGAAGGAACAGATGGAATTTTGAAATTCAAAGGAAGGATTTGTGTGCCTAACGACCAAGGACTTAGAAGATCGATTTTGGATGAAACTCATAGGAGTAAGCTGTGTATGCATCCCGGAGCCACAAAAATGTATCAAGATTTGAAGCAGCTGTATTGGTGGCAAGGAATGAAGAAAGATGTCGCTGAATATGTATCATCATGCTTAGTCTGTCAGAAGGCTAAGGTTGATCATCAAAGACCTTCTAGAATGTTGCAACCTTTGTCTATTCCTGAATGGAAATGTGATGATATAGGACTTTGTGACTAGACTATCAAAGGTAAGAAGGGGTCATGATTCTATTTGGGTAGTTGTTGACGGCTTACGAAGTTGGCACACTTATTACCAATTAATATTAAGTACCCAATAGAGAGGTTGACCCAAGTATACATCAGAGAAATCGTTAGACTTCATGGTGTACCTTCCAGTATTATTTCGGATCAAGATCCGAGATTTACGTCGAGATTTTGGCATAGTTTGCAAGGAGCGATGAGAACAAAGCTACGTATAAGTTCTGCTTACTATCCACAAATAGATGATCAGTCAAAAAGGATGATTCAATCATTAGAGGATTTATTGAGAGCGCGCGTTTTGGAACAAACTGGATGTTAGGATGAATTCTTACTATTGACAGAATTCACCTACAACAACAACTTTCATTCAAGTATAGGGATGACACCCTATGAGGCATTGTATGGGAGACGATGTAGAACACCGTTGTGTTGGTATCAGGACGGTGAAAGTGTTATTTTACGACAGGAGCTTGTACAACAAACTACAGAAAAAAATGAAGATGATTCAAGATAAGATGAGGATAACTCAGATTCGGCAAAAGAGCTATTTTGATAAAAGGAGGAGACCATTGGAGTTTGAAGAAGGTGACCATGTATTTTTAATAGTGACACCTACGACCGGAGTCGTACGAGTGATTAAGTCTAGAAAGCTTACTTCAAAGTTTATCGGGCCGTATCAGATTCTTCGTTGGATAGGTCCGGTAGCTTATCAAATTTCGTTACCGCCTTTTCTATCATATCTTCACAATGTATTTCATGTATCATAATTGCGGAAGTACATTCCTAATCCCACTCATGTTATTGAACCGGACACAATATAATTGAAGGAGAATTTAACTTATGAAACATTTTTCGTCAAGATTGAGGATCGGAAGATGAAGCAACTCTGAGGTAAAGAGATTTCATTGGTTAAAGTAGTCTGGAGTGACGTAACTGGAGAAGCAACATGGGAGTTGGAGGATAAATAAAAGAACAGTATCTGTATTTGATTTAATGTATGTTTAAGTTTCGAGGACGAAACTTTTTTTAGAGGGGGAGAGTTGTAACTCCCAGAAAATTCGTATTTCAATTATTTTTGTTGATCCTTAATTATTTTTATTAATTTGGCTTGATTTTCATGAATTTTATAATTTTTATGATTTTTGTGAATTTCTGTGAGTTTTATATATTTTGATTATTTTAATATTATTTTTGAATTACATGTGAGCCTTTGTATTTTAATTATTTCTGTTGATTCTTAACTAATTTTACTAATCTAATTTGATTTTCATGAATTTTATAATTTTTATGATTTTTGTGGATTCTTGTGAGATTTTATATTTTTGATTATTTTAAAATTATTCTTGGGTTGTATGCGGGGTCGGGGCAGACCCGGAAAAATAAAACTTTTCTGTGGCCAAAAACTTTAGACTGTTGAGACGGGGTCGGGGGATCTTACTAAACTCGAAATCGAAAACAGTTTTCAGAATTTTCTTTCACTGTGTTTTTGTACTGTTTTATTTATTGGAGAATAAAAATACAATAGCTATTGTCCATTGGTTTATATTTATTGAAAAATATCTAGTATGGACCAATAGAAAGAAAACTTCAAGACTAAGCAAAGTACTAGTCCAACATAATGGCTATGACTTCTTCTAACCAATAGGAAGCAAGCTTAGAGGTGAAGGCTTTGGATATCCACTATTGATTTAGTGTGTGTTTGGATTGCAGTTGGTAAACTTAAGTTTAGTTGAAAGTATGTTTGCAAACTTAAGTTTGGTTGAAAGTGAGTTTACAGTAACTAATTTATGTTTGGGAACTTTTATTTCAAAAGTGAGTTTGAAAGATTGGTTTTAGGCTCAACTGAACACAAAAGCAAAAAAATGTTGCTTTGGTCCCAACTTACTTTTGGAAGGAAAAGTATGTTGAACCAACTGAAAAAAAAACAACCCAAACAACATTGCACTACGTTCGAGGCATCCTAACTCACTTTTGAAAATCCTAACTACAATCCAAACACACACTTAATCTATGGTGGAGATTAGTCTCACAAAGTGGCTAGGACTTTTTGTGACCCTTGGATGGCAAGCATGGAAGAGAAGCTCTTGACCCTCCATTTTGAAGATGTATCTCACGACTAAGGCTTCATGGAGGAGGGA
Source organism: Ormosia emarginata (assembly GCA_029884605.1). NCBI lineage: Eukaryota > Viridiplantae > Streptophyta > Magnoliopsida > Fabales > Fabaceae > Ormosia > Ormosia emarginata. The sequence goes on along the minus strand of JAQQTP010000077.1, from coordinate 49,356,989 downwards.
TCCAATGGTTCAAATTCAATTCTATCTCTTGGAAGCCTCCACAAAGATCTACATTGAAGATCAACATAATTATTTCACTCTTCTCTCCATCATTCCACGGCAATAACTAGTAATTAGGAGACTTAGACTTTAATTCATTTCTATCACTCATCTTCATATTTCACTCAAGAGAAAACTATCACCAAAACTCTCAAAACTTCTCTCTCTTTTCCTCCCTAAACCCCACGACCAAGAGGCCTAAATCACACCTCCACTCTCCAATAATTTTAACCAACCTTATTTCTTGAATCCTTACCTAAATACAAGACAATTTGTAGTTGAAGTCTTGACCAAAATCATTCATCTTCAAGGAGTTTTCCAAGACTCAAGTTCTAGGGTTTTAAGGTAGAGTTTATGGAAACTTCACTATTTATTTCATCTTCATGTTCTAGGTCATGTTTTGATCCATGGTCTTTCTTATTCAAGCTTTAGATGCTAATAATAAACTTATGTTTATTTTTATGTTAAGAAGCTCTTGGTGGTGAAGGACTAGTACAAGAAGCAAAACAAGGAGCTTTGGAGGCTTCACCACAAGGTAAGAGGGAGATCTATCTCACCAACCAAGTATGGTGGTGAGAAATGAATTTATATGTTATGGGTGGTAAATCCATGTGAGGATTCATATCTATGGTTGTGTAAATTATTTGTGTGTTTATGTGCTTTGAATTTATTTATTTATTTATGCTTTATATGATTTTATTGCTTTAATGATATGCTTGATATATAGTAAAATGATTTTATGCCATGTATGCCATGATAGATGTTGAAAAGGAAAAAAAATTTTAGTTCCAAAGACCATGAGGCTTATGGCCTCAACACCTCAAAATAGGTGTTCTAAGTTAATATTTTCATAAATGGTAAAATTGGATGTTTAGAAGAGTAAGGAAAATGAATAAATATTTTGGTTCTAATGACCATGTACCTCACAGCCAAGAAGGTTTAAATAGAGTAGTTTTGTGTAAAAATATGATTTATAAATGATAACTTAGTTGATTAGGTACAAGGAAATTAATACAAGAACATAAGAAATAAAAATGGAAACAATACAATTTATTATTTGAAAACAGGAGATTTCGTTTCATGAGGTTGAAAGTGTTTGAACCTCAAAATATTTTATAAAGTGAACTAATTTTTAGAATTGATCTAGTTATGATAAGAAATAAATTGGTGACTTGAGATTTACTAACGTATAGCTCACCCTTTAGGTTTTGAAGCGCGTTAGGAAATTTTAAGCTAGAAACGTTGATTTAATTCAATGAAAAAGTGATTTTGTGGAAAATATTGTGAAAAGGATTTCTTAAGTGAGAAAATGTGGAAAAAATGAAGTTAGAAGTTATATTAATTTTTAGAAAGGCCAAAATGATGTTTTAAATATTGAGAAATGTTTTACGTAATTGAAAAATGATGAAAAATGTTTTACGTGACTTAAAAATGTGATTTTTAAGCTATGCGATTTCAAAAACGTTGAAAAATCGCTATACAATTTGGAAAACGTTTAAATATTTTTATGTGATTGAGAAAATGTTAAAAAATAATTACATGATTTGAAAATGCGACAGAATTGTTGTGCTATTGTGAAAATGCGGTAAAATGATTACGCAATTGAAAATACAGTAGAATTACTGTTGGGCTAATGTGTGGACCCATATATGAGAAATTATGACTTTAGCCTGTGATTGGCTTGTATGCATTGAACATGCATTATGAAAGTCCAATGGACTTTGTTAAGACCAATAGCCTAGGAGAGAATTACACCTTTGTGTGGTGTGATATGCGTAGTGTAGGTCACTTGTTGACCTTGGGGGCGTCGAGGTGCGAGTTTTCCACAATGGACAGTTGGTAGCTCTACTGTACCGTGGATCGGGCCGATGCAACGCACTGACGATTCAGACTGAGACACTATTCTTAATCAAGATCTAGCGTAGATTGTCGTATATAATGCTAGATGTGCAAAACTAATGAAAGTTGTAGCACTTGGTCTGAGGCAATTGTGGTACCGGCAGATCTTCTAAATCAATCTCTCCGACTTGAGTTAGCTCCATGGAGTAGAAAATTAAGTCTGTGTGCATATGCATAGTCTGTACATATATATTTGTGTGATATTTTATTTGTCAAATATTGATTAATATTTGATACCATGATTATAATTATTGTTTGTTATATCTGTATTATTGTTTGTGATATCTGTATGACATTACTATCATTCCTATCTCTTTACTGCCATGTTGGTACTAGTGTTAGTAATCTCACCTCTTTGTATGTTATTTTTGTATTATATTTATATTCGGAAGAGACGATGAGCAAGACGGTGAGCAAGAAGGTGAGGAGCAGATTCCTATGGAGGAAGCTGATTTTTGAATCGATGGTGATGCCAAGTTTTCTTGGGTACCTGAGGCTACAGTTTCGAGGGGATTCGGAGGCTTGACGTGTTCACTTAGATAGAGAGTGTGTTATCTACATAGGAGATCTCACTGTTTCCCTAAGTAGGGTTTATCATGGGAACCCTTACTTTGTTGTTGATATTTACGTGCATTTGGACTTTTCGTTATCTATTAGACAATATTGGGGTGGTTACTACCATACCCCTAGCGAGATTAGTATTGTATCATCTGCTCAGACACCTGTCTGTAGGATCACGCGTCATATAAGGTTCCTATCTTCTAAGGATCCATCTAAGAATCTGTCGGAGGGTCAGAACTTTTAGTTATACACTTAGGCTAGTTTGTAGTTTATTATGAGTCAAACAATTTATAGTTCTTTCTAACAGTGTGTGCTTATATATATATTTAGAAACAAAAATATATGTATAATTATGATGTGTTATATTCAGTAGTTGTATTTCATGTTACGCTCTATTTATTTAATTATGTTATCCGCAAAAAGAAAAAATTTACAACTCATATTTATATTATTAAATATTATTGTATAACTTGGGAAATTTGTTTAATGAATAACATTAAAATGTGATACCCTACAGTGGGTGTTACATAGGTGAATAGCATATTATACATATAGATAGAGTGGTTGCCCTCCATCCTGGTTGAGCAGACCCTTGCTTAATTTGATGGAGCCTGAATTACATATTCTCCATCTCGTAGTTGGTCATTGGTTAGATACAAGTATTCCTATTTTGCACATTGGCGTCCTCCAAGGTCTCGAAGCTAGATGGAGTACCTAAAACTTCCCGATCAACCCATTGATATAGACTGATAATTCTTGGGAAGTTGTATTCTTTTTGATTTTGACGTGGCCGCTCTTCGTCGTCCCATCTCTGTGTTACTAGCGTTACCTACAAAGTCTATACTTATGTCAGAATTAGAAGACGTTTCATCATAACTCTCTAACTTCCTCTTTAGTATGGAAAACAGACGTGATGATCTTTGCCTTGCAAGCTCCCTAGCACTATCCGCCCATCGTATCATTTCCAAGACATTCATCCCGAATAGCGACCTCAATCCCTTATCAGTACTTCCACCACGAGCAGAAAGTCTCTGCCGCACTTGAGGCAGTGGAGCACTTAAAACCTCTAAAAAATTACTCTATCCATCGCTACTGTTCCACATTCTCACTCTCACCATGAAGTTTATGGAAGGAAAATAAAGTGGGAAAAAGGAAGTACTTTGAGTTTGAGGAGAGAAAATGTGTTGAGAGGTTAGAAATAGCCACTGGAAACTCATTGGAAATCGTCTAGTTCGCCGGAAGAGAAATATAGAAATGGTGAAGAAGGAGAAAGAGGGGAAAAAACCCCTCACTCCTATTTATAACCATGGGGGTAACCCCCAACAATCACCACACATATGGGCGAAATGGTCTTTTTGCATTAAATTTGAAAATTACAATCATTGCGACACTAAAATTAAAAGACGACTTCAAATATCATTTTTCCATGTGGAAAAACATACTTGACATAACAGTTGAAAGAACTGCAGTCAAAATTGAAACGACATATGACAAGGTAGGATGATATATATGTCGAATCGTAGACTAACACCATGATGTTATTATAAAATCATAATATGGATTACAACTTCATCTTCAAATTACCTTTAGAATTAATGATGGGTCCCAATGCCTAAATTGGTATGGGGGAAACTCAGTATAAATCTTGGGCAATGGTGTATCGACTTAAGGCAAAGTGTGTAATTGGCTAGCTGATATGGAAAATAGTTTTGATGATAACAAACATGATGAAGATAATGGATAGTCCTAGTACCAAGAGTGAGCATTGTAACAAGAAAGCAAAGATCTCAATTATGCTCAACTCAAGGAGAAGGTGCATGCTTATCTCATGAAGGTTTTGATAACAATAAAATCATATCAAAGACCAAGTCCAAAAGAAGATTAAATGGTATAACTTATAGGACCTAGGTTTTTTTTGTAAGAAGTCTTATGGATATCTCAAATATGTTTTCAAATATTTAAAAATGGTTTTCACTTGCTAAAATACCCAACAAACAAGTTTTGAAAGGCTAATTATGGTGGTAGTTCAAATTTATGAAAAATAGCTAAGTTTGAGTTTTGAAAAACTGACATTTGGTTACTCTTTTGATCATAACTTTCAAAATAATTTGATTTTTGTTTTGAAACTTATTTCATTTGAAAATAGACTCAAATATCTTTCCAATGACTAGTCATTTGCTTTAAACGGATAAGAAATGAAGAAGTTATGACCATTTAAAGTTAGATTTCAAAATCAGAGTGGTGTATTCGAATAACCACATAGTTATTCGAATACCACACCCCAGAAAATGTTCCAGAACGTGTTTTTAAAGATCTATTAAAATACCTAATGGGTTATTTGAATAACACAACCTAGAAAACGTTCCAGAACATGTTTTTGAGGATCTATTCGAATACCAAATGTGTTATTCGAATAAACACGGCCAAAAACACACAACGACTAGTTTTCTATGCCTTTAATGTGATATTAAATGATACCCAATGGCTATTTTCTCAAGAACACTATAAATACATATTTTTTGGGTCATCTTTTATACATATCCAACTATCTAAAATAATTCTTTCATGCTTTGAATCATATTTCATATTTTTTACTATTTCTTGTGCTCTTTTCACCAAAACTTTGAGATATCCTAAGAGAGCTTCCTAGTACTTCAATTTGTAATATTTGCTCTTTGTGAAAGTTTCTCTTCATCTATTTTCTGCTTCTGTAAAAAGGGTGATGTATCCCTTGTTGTAAAGAAGGTGATGTATCCTTTAAAAGGAGTGAGGTATCCCTCTTATGAAAAGGGTGAGGTATCCCTTGTTGTAAAGAATGTGAGGTATCCTTCAAAGGGGGTGAGGTATCCTTCTAGTGAATAGGGTGATGTATCCCTATTGTGTAAAGGTTGCAAGTACCTGTTTTAAGCTTGTATTGAATAGTAAAAAATCTCGAACTATGTTTCGAGGACTGGACGTAGGCCACAAGTGATTGGTGGTCGAACCAGGATAAATATCGTGCCTGCTCTTCTCATCTTTATCTCTTTATGTTTCTGCAATTCATTTATCATTGCCTATCTATTAAATTACTGCGCTTAAGGCTTTCAATTAATTTCTTCAATTTTATATCCTTTTTAACATATAGCTTCGAAGAAATTTACTTTTATAAGAGTTTACAAAAAAGTTTTAATTACTCAATTCACTCCTCTCTTGAGTACTAAAGCCACTTGGGTAACAAGTGGTATCAAAGCTAGACTCTTGTATTAAGAGCTTAGCCGCTTCAAGAGTACATGGCTTCATCAAATGGTTTTTCAGAAGGAACTTCTATAAACCGACCACCCTTTTTCAATGGGGATGATTATGCATATTGGAAGGAAAGAATGAAAATTTTCATTGAAGCTATTGATCTAGATGTGTGGGATGCTGTCGAAAACGGCACATTTATACCTACGCGAGATATCAATGGTATAAAGATTGAAAAACAAAGAAGTGAATGGTCTAAAGATAATAAAAGAAAAGTTCAAAATAACTTGGTAGCCAAAAACATCATTACCACAGCTTTGGGGCATGATGAATTTTTTAGAATTTCAAATTACAAAATTGCTAAAGAAATATGGGACACTTTACAAGTTACCTATGAGGGTACAAGTGAAGTTAAGAGGTGGAGAATTAATTCTCTTACTCATGAATATGAATTATTTATAATGAACTAAGGAGAAAGCATTCAAGAAATGCAAAAGAGGTTCACCCACATTGTAAATCATCTTGCATCATTAGGAAAGAATTTTTCTAACGAAGATTTGATTAACAAAGTGTTGAGATATTTGAGCAGGATTTGGCAACCTAACGTAACAACTATATCAGAATCAAGAGACTTATCAACAATGATGTTAGCTACCTTATTTGGCAAACTTCAAGAGCACGAATTAGAACTCAACAGGCTTGACCAAAGTGAGGAACATGATAAGAAGAAGAATGGGATCGCACTTAAAGCCACCTCCACTATCAATAATGAAGATGAAGATGAAGACGATGGAGATGACGCGGACAACATTGAGTTAAATGAAGAGAACTTCAGTCTACTAGTGAAGAAATTCGGAAGGTTTCTAAAAAAGAAAGGAACTCAAAGAAGACCGCTTTTTCCCCCAAAGAAATTTGAAAAGAAATCCTTCAAGGAAAGAAAAGCCTATATAGCATGGGATGAAAATGACATGGACTCCACTGATAGCTTAGATAGCGAGGAAGCCCATCTATGTCTTATGGCCAAAGGAGAAGAAAAAGAAGAAGAAGAAGGCCAAGAGAAGAAGAAGAAGAAAAGAAGAAGAAGAAGAAGAAGAAAAAGAAGAAGAAGAAAGCGATGATGTGTGTGAAACAACATCATATTTTGTCCTTGTTTTGCATGCATTTTTATGCATTTTAGGCATTTTAGTTTCCTTTTTTATTTGTTTTTCCCGTTAGTTAGGATAACTGCGGTGTTTTTGGTGTTGTTGTGCAGGATTGGTGCTTAATTGGCCTTGAAATGGATGGAAAGCTTACATAATTGAAGTTGGAGCTTAAAGGATAGCAATTTGGGACAAAAAGCTCACGCCAAAGAGTTCTACGGCTTGCCTGTGGAATTCTCCATGGCCATGGATCGAGCAGCTGCGTGAAGAAGCAAAAGAAAAATTCCAAGGAGTTCCACGGCTAGATGATCCACGATCGTGGAACACAAATAGCAAGTTCCACAGCCTGGCTGTGGCCGTGGATTGCAGTATGAGACAGATTTTTAAGTTTTATTTTTATTTCTTTTTATGGGCTGAGACCAAAGAAAACCCCTAGGATATTTATAGATGTTCTGAATACAATATTAGGGTTCCAATTTCGTTTTGAAGGAGGCACATTAGGAGGCTCTTGATCTTCATCTTCCTCTCTTCTCTCTTGGATTACAGGTTTGGATATGTTTTTGAATTTGATTTCTTGTTTCTTCTTCTCCATGTTTGAGCAGTTTCTTTTGTTTTTAGGATTGGGCAATGCCCTTTGATACATTGATGATGATTAATTGACTTTGTTTACCCCTTTTATTAATCTTGAATGTTCTTTGATTCAATCCTTATTGCGCTTATTCATATGAATTTGCTGACCACTTATTTGTATCTCATAGATATCTAGGGACATACTGAGAGGTGAACCTAGGTGTTGGAACCATAAGAATTGAACTTAAGGTCTAAATCATGAGAGTAGGTTTATCCTTTTGAGGATTTAATGAATTACCATAAAGCGTAATAGGTTCAATTTAGATTCAATTACCACAAGAGTAGGAATTGGTTTAATTGGGCACGATTCTTATCTCTTGAGAAAGAATATTAACTAATTTAGGGTAATTCACTTTCAATTGAATTTCAGTTTTAATAAAAGGATTGTTAATTAGGAGTCATGTATCATTGTGGGTACCCCCAATCTTGGAAGCTTTCTTGAATTTGAAAATCTTTCTTAACAATTTGCTATTTTGATTCACAACTTTGCATCTTAACTTTTATTTATTTAATTGTTTGGTTACTACATTCTATTCACTTAATAATTATATTCCCTTTTGTTTAATTAATTGAATTAATTAAATAATTGGTATTCATAGACATAGTCTCTGTGGATTCGATCTTTTTATTACTTGACAACGAAACCGTACACTTGTGGATTTCACACACCAAGTTTTTGGTACCGTTGTCAGGGACTGTGTTTTTCTTGAATATTAGTTTAATTTTTAATTTAATTATTTTAAACCTTTTTACTACTTTCTTGTTTTCTCTTTGACTCTCTACAGGAAATTTCTCTTGTTTATGCGAAGTACTAGACGTTCGGGGACTCTTGAAGAAGCAGATCCTGAAATTGAAAGAACTTTGCGTAGAAGGAGAAGACAACAAAGGCAAAAAGGGAGAGAAATACTTAAGCCAACGCTTGTTATGGCTACACCTGCGGATAATAGACTGCTTAAAGAGTATGCAGCCCTTAATGCTCGGGGTTTGCGTTCTGGAATTGCTCGGCCAGACATTGAAGCTAGACACTTCACCATACCTCCTGCCTTACTTTCTATGATAAGGCAGAACCAGTTTGGAGGATTACCATCAGAGGACCCGAATGATCATGTGGATATGTTGTTGGAATTCTGTGAGATCCTCAAGATTGAAGGTGCTTCTGTTGATGCTATTCGTCTCTGCTTGTTTCCATTGTCATTGAGAGATAGAGCTAGAGCTTGGTTGAAGTCAGTTCCTGCTGAGACAATCACTACTTAGGACCAATTGGAGCAAGCTTTCTGGGACAAATTCTTTCCACCTTCCAAGACTGCTCATCTTAGGACCCAAATCACAAGCTTCATTCAGAAAGATGAAGAGTCATTGTCGGAAGCTTGGGATAGATATAAGGCTTTGCTGGAAGCCTGCCCACACCATGGGTTAGAAAAATGGTTGATCATCCACACCTTCTATAATGGGCTAGAATATTCTTCGAAGGTGTCTCTAGACTCCGCAGCTGGTGGAGCTATGATGAACAGAAGATTGACAGAAGCTTATGAGATCATTGAGAGTGTTGCCACAAATCATCACCAATGGGCAAATAAAAGAGGTAATAACCAGAGAAAACTCTCGGGAGGTAAGTTTGAGGTAGGCAGTGTTGAATTGATTATGTCAAAATTGGATTCTTTGAATAAACATTTTGACATGCTTGAAAAAGCTCATGTTAATGTCATAGGTGCTTCTAACAATTTTTGTGAGAATTGTGGAGCACAGGGACATATGGGTGCTGAATGCCAAGTTGGAATTGGCTCCTCACAAGGTGCACCGGTGGAGCAAGTGGAATTACGCCATAATTTTCATAACTTTAATTAAAAGGGGAGGAATTATCCATATTCTCAAACTTACAACGAAGTCACATCCTAACTTCTCCTACCGGAATAGTCAATACCAAGCTGGGCAAGGTAATGTTAAACCCTCTTCTGGATTCTAACAGGTACAAAAATCTAGACTTGAGTCTCTTCTTGAGAATTTTGTTAAGAGTCAATCTATGCAAAATGAGGAGTTTAGGCAACATGGGCAAGTTGTGACTGAGGCCATTAGAGAGTTGTCAGCTAAGGTTGACAATTTGGCCATTCATAATAAGATGTTGGAAACTCATATTGCCCAACAAGTAGCCACTTCACATAGGCAACAGGGTAAGTTCCTCGTTCAACCTGAAATAAATCCAGGTAATGAATATTATAATGCTGTGAGTTTGAGAAGTGGTAAGAAATTAGACGATCCCAAGGGTAAGGGGGAGAGTGACAATGATAAGGGGAATGAGGAAAAAGAGACTAAGACACAACCCTTAGAAGAGGAGGAAAATAATGAAAATGTGTCTAAGTATGTACCCCATGAACCTTACCAACCCCCGGTTCCCTTCCCTCAAAGATTGGCTAAGGCCAAGTTACATAAGCAATTTAGGAAGTTGATAGAGGTCCTTAAGAAATTGTATATTAATGTACCTTTCACTGAGGCATTGTAACAAATGCCTACCTATGCTAAATTTCTTAAGGACATTTTGTCTAATAAGAGAAAGCTAGAGGACTATGAGACAATAGCTTTAACTGAGCAGTGTAGCGCTTTAATTCAAAATAAATTGCCTCCTAAGCTTAAAGATCTAGGTAGCTTCTCTATTCATTGTTTGATTGGTAACACAAATTTTGATAAAGCTTTGTGTGATTTGGGGGCTAGGGTTAGTCTTATACCCCTTTCTGTGTGTAAGAAGTTGGGGGTGGGTGAGCTAAAACCCATAACTATCTCACTTCAATTAGTGGATCGGTCCGTTAAGTACCCCGTAGGCATCTTGGAGGATGTTCCTATTAGACTCGGTAAGTTTTTCATACTTATTGATTTTGTTGTGCTTGACATAGAAGCAGATGCTATAATGCCAATCATACTTGGGCATCCATTTCTCGCCACTAGAAGGGTAATTATTGATGTCCACGAAGGGAAATTGACTTTGCGATTGAACAATAAAGAAGTAGTTTTTAATATTTTCAATTCTGAAAAAAATCCTAATTCCTTTAATTCATGTAATCCCATAAATGCTACTGATGTTGTGGACAATGTTGTACTTTCAGATATGCAGGAATTTGTGACTAATGTTATGTTAAAGGAGACTTTGCCCAAGGCTGCTACCAAGTTCAAGAAGGCCAAGCCCTGCAAGAAGGGACCAAAGAAGCAGAATGACAAGTGTATCAAGAAGCGTGAATTTAAACCAGGGGATAAAGTTCTTGTTGATAACTTGCTTCTACATTTCTGTCCTAGTAAGTTATGGTCAAAATGATCAGGACCATATGAGATTGTTCGAGTCTTATCATATGATGTACTTAAGGTGAAGACAGAAGGCCATAATGTAACACCCTCCAAGAGGATGTCACATTTATCGAAAACAATAATTAAAATATAAACCCTTACCCAAGTTATAAATCATTTCGTAATAAATATTTTTTTAAAAAATATTATATTATAAAATACACGAACATAAAATAAAACAACTATTACATACACACCATAATTATACATATGATTATGTTTTTAATAGGTACAAATAATTCACATAATATAAAATATTTAATAAAACAGTAAACTGTCTGGTTTAAAGCAAACCATAAACTAGCCCAAGCATAACACTAAAAGTTTTGATTCTCCAAAGGATCTTCCTCGAAAAAATCATTATAATACAGAAAACCTCGGTCAATGTTATTCGTCGAAATCAATCCATATAATATGGGTGATCTCGAGGCTCACCCTCCTCAAACTACTCGTTCAGTTGTTGCTCTCCTTCGTACTGAAAATCCAGCGGTTGCTCCTCTTCTACTGCCTCAACTACTTTACAGAACATAAATAATAACACAGAAAATATACACAAAAGAGGTGAGACAATCTACATCATTACCAAGCATGGCAAAGAAAGAAAACGACAATACAAACAGATAAGAAACACAAACAGATATAACAATTAATATAACAATTCATATTATCAGATCATACATAATATTAAACATAAATAAACTCAATCATGTTACAATGCAGACTACATATGCAAATACACACAGACACATACCTACTCCATGGAGCTAAACATAACCATAACATCAACATTGACATCAACATCTGAGAGAATAATCCGGATAGACATGTCTGCACATCAAAAACAATGGCTGCCTCAACCAGCTATTACACAATCCGTCGTGTCAATAGCACACTGTCAAAATCGTCGTGTAGATGGTACACAGTCAAATACGTTGTGTACGACCCAGGCAATGCGCACTGCATCTCCATGGATTCTGATTAAGACGAGTATTTGTCGAGATCGTCAGTGTGTGATCAGTTACCACGGCCCAGAGGAGCTACCATCTGTCCACATGTGGAATATACTGCACACTAACGCCTCCAAGTTCAAACACACGAACAACTTCGCTTATCACACCATAACACAGTGTCATTCATCTCATCAATCAAATGCCTTTTACAACCAAGTTGACATGTTCAAAAATACGTAATGAACCAAAATCTCCAAAATACGTTCATATCCACCATAACTTATAATTACAAAAATACCCTTGGTATTGATAATTTCCAAATACAGTATGTTTTCACTTGACAGTACCATTTCTCAATACGTCTGGGTTCACCACTTTTGCCCGACAGTAAAAACTCGTTGTTTTTCATAAATCACATAAATAATTTATCGCCTTTTCATAAAGACGTTGCCTTTTACACACATTTTTTTTTCAATCGCGTAAATATTTTCAAACGTTTTCTCAATTGCGTATTCCAAAAATTACTATTTTAAATACGTGTAAGTTATTTCTACTGTTTTTCACTGTATAAAATTCATTTGTTTGGTTATATCCATAAAATACCCTTCAAAAATTATGAACATACTTTATAACTCAAAAGTAAATATTTTTCAAGAGTCAAAAATTCATTTCTTTTATATACTAGACTTCTACAAAAATTCATTTACTTACTTGATTCTTGAAAATTTATTAAAAATTGAATTCTTTTAGGTTAACAAAATCATTTACACTTAGAAAACAATTTTTGAATCAATTAAACTCCAAAAATTCTATGATGGCCGAAAATCACCTTTCCTTAAAAATCATTATTCAAATTATTTTTCATCTATAAAATCATTGTAAAATCCTTTAACTTAATTAGATAAATTAGGTCATCCTTTTAGAAAAAAAAATGATTGAGAACACATTGGTTCTCTTTTTCATAATAAAACCATAAACTCATCATCTTGTATTCTTTGGAACACTTTTACAAATCTCAACATAACATTCATATCCAACCAATTATCATAAACTCATAAACACATACATATATTTATGAACACATACCATATAATAAAGCAATAGACATACTTGCAATAAACAAGAGAATAATCATACACACAAAATCAATCACAAATAAAAAGACATCAAGCAATCAAATGGATGAATCCTTATGGATTCTTCACCAAAAACAAATTCCATTCTCCCACCACCACACATGGTTGATGAGATTAAATCTCCCTCTTACCGATTTAGATGACAAAATCTCCTTGAACTCCTCCTTAGAAATTCTTGTGTAGCTTCAACAAAAATCCTAATAAGCTTAAACAAATTTTAAAGTTATGAACTATGAATGAAAAAGATAAACCATGGATCAATCATGGTTTAGAACATCAAAAATCAAATTAGAAACAAGAAAGAAGAATTTTCACCTTATAGGAAAGAAACTTCAAAGTGATTTTCCAAGCTCCAAATGGATGATTTTGCAAAAACTCACAACTAGAGATGTTCTTAGAATATGGTTTAGGTTTAGAAAAGTAGGTTTGATACATTTTTTGATGGGTGGAAGTAGGATTTGTGGTGCTTGGCCGAATGGGTGGTTTTTGTGGACTTCGGAAATTTTCTTTGGTTTCTTGTTAGGAAGAGAGAAGAATGAAAGTTTAGAGTGATAGAATCATTGATTTAGGAGTGAATGATGGCTTAAGACTTAAGCATGGTCGTGAACTCTCCTTCCAAATGCAGCCCCCATTTTTTATGTTTTTGTTCCGTTATGGGTTTGGTAATTTGCATGATACATTAGTTAAGTAATAAAACATCTATTGATTGCTTAGTGGTTTGCATAAGCATGCATTATGGCCATAGAATACTAATGAAAAGAAGCCCTCCTTTTGACATTTCTCTTAGTGCTAATTTAGTGGATGCATAATAAAATATATAATAGTTTAGTGCTTAATTAATGGATGCATAATAATAATAATAATAACCTAGTGCTAAATTTAGTGGATGCATAAATAAATATATAATAGTTTAGTGCTTAATTAATGGATGCATAATAATAATAATAATAATCTAGTGCTAAATTTAGTGGATGCATAATAATATATAATAGTTTAGTGCTTAATTAATGGATGCATAATAATAATAATAATAATAACCTAGTGCTAAATTTAGTGGATGTATAAATAAATATATAATAGTTTAGTGCTTAATTAATGGATGCATAATAATAATAATAATAACCTAGTGCTAAATTTAGTGGATGCATAATAATATTAGGACAAAAATGCTATAGGAAATTCATTAAGTAAAAATAATAATAATTAATGCATTAGGACAAAATTGCTATAGGAAAATCCATTAAGTAAAAAAAATAATAATTAATGCATTAGGACAAAATTGCTATAGGGAAAATCCATTAAGTAAAAATAATAATTAATGCAATTGGGACAAAATTGCTATAGGGAAAATCCATTAAGTAAAAATAATAATTAATTGATTAGATAATTTAAAAATTTACAAGCATTTTTTTACGTTGGTAAACTTTTCCTAAAAGTGGGTCTCACAAAACAAAAGTGGGTCCCACAAGACAAACGTGGGTCCCACAAAACAAAAGTGGGTCCCACAAAACAAAAGTGGGTCCCACAAAACAAACGTGGGTCCCACAAGACAAACGTGGGTCCCATAGATTTTCCGGTATGGTAAATATTTTATTACACCGAAAAATCTGCAAAAGTAAAAGATTGATATATGCATTATTCTGGATTGGGTTTAGTAAGATCGCCTACCCAAATAATTCAAATAAGGTTTTCCCTACCAAAATTATTATTTTCTTGGCCAGAAAGAAATCACACAAAACAATCAAATACAACACAGAAACGGTCAAATTCATTGTATAACACACGAAAAATAGAAAAAATAGCGCAAAAAGGGCAAAATTATAATTAGTCAAAAATCGGGTGTTACATTCTCTCCCACTAATAGAAATTTCGTCCCCGAAATTTATCGTACCTTAGAAAAGATGTGGTCGCTTCCATCATTTTATCTTCCAGCCCCCAAGTAGATCTCCCGTTCTCTCATTCCAAATGACCTTTACCAAAACAATCATCTTCCCGAAGTTTGTTTCACTCTCCTGTCCCTCAATCTTAACAGGAAACGTCTCATATGACAAATTCTCTTTCAATTGTACTTCATCAAGTTGAATGACATGTGTTGGATCGGGAATATATTTTCTCAACGAGACACATGGAAAACATTATGAAGATTGGATAGAAAAGGTGGTAAAGCTATTTGGTAGGCTACGGACCTATCCGACGAATGATCCGGTATGGTCCGATGAATTTAGGAGTGAGTTTTCTGGATTTGATAACCCTTCCGACACCAAAGTAGGTGTTACTCGCAAAAACACATGCTCACCTTCTTCAAATTCAAGAGGTCGTCTCCGCTTGTCAAGATAGCTTTTCTATCGGCTTTGAGTTGTCCTCATTTTCTCCCGAATCATTCTTACCTTTTCGGTAGTCCGTTGCACAAGATCAGTCCAATGGTCATACTTTCTCCATCCTGATACCAACACAAAGGTGTTCGGCATCTTCGTCCATAAAGCGCTTCATAGGGTGCCATCCCTATACTTGAGTGAAAACTATTGTTGTAGGTGAATTCTATCAAAGATAAAAATTCATCCCAACTTCCTTGTTGTTCCAACACACAAGCACGTAACAAATCCTCCAATGATTGGATTGTTCTATCCGTCTGACCATCACCCCATGGATGATAGGCGAACTCGTACGTAGCTTAGTTCCCATAGCTTCTTGTAAGCTTCGCCAAAATCTTGACGTAAACCTCGGGTCTCTATCAGAAACTATACTTAAGGGCACACCGTGAAGTCTAACAATTTCACTAATGTACACTTGGGTTAATCGTTCCAACGAAAACTTGATATTGATCGACAAGAAGTGCGCTGACTTCGTAAGCCTATCAACTATAACCCATATAGAATCATGACCCTTTTTAGTCCTTGGCAATCCGGTAACAAAATCCATTGATATACTATCCCATTTCCATTCTGGAATAGTCAAAGGTTGTAACATACCGGCTGATTTTTTGATGTTCCACTTTTGCTTTTTGACATACCAGGCAAGACGCTACACGTTCCGTAACATCTCTCTTCATCCTTGGCCACCAAAACATCCGCTTTAAGTCTTGGTACATCTTTGTCATACCCGGATGCATACTCAACCTACTAGTATGAGCTTCATCCAAAATTGCTTGCTTTAGGTCGGGATCATCAGGTACACAAATCCTTCCTTTAAACTTTAAGACTCCATCAGATCCTTCCTCAACCGTTGCCTTATGACCTTGCTTTAAAAATTCTCTCTCATTCAACAAATATGGATCCTCATTTTGCTTTTCCTTGATTTCCTCTAGCAAGTCATTCAAAATAGTAACTTTACTTAGGCGAATCCTTCCTGGTGTCAATTCCACTGACAACCTCAAATCTCTAAACTGGTTGATCAATTCTTCCTCCTTTACCATCATAGTAGAAACACTGATCACTTTTCTACTTAAGGCATCTGCTACCACATTCGTTTTTCCCGGATGGTATTGGAGTTGAAAATCGTAGTCCTTCAAGAATTCCAACCATCGCCTCTGCCTCATGTTCAATTCCTTTTGATTGAACAAGTACTTTAAACTCTTGTGATCACTGAAGACATTGAACACAGCTCCATACAGAAAATGTCTCCATACTTTTAATGCAAAAACCACTGCAAAGAAGCTCCAAATCATGCGTTGGATAGTTCCTCTCATGAACCTTCAACTGTCTCGAAGCATATGCCACCACATTTCTGTTCTGCATCAACACGCATCCTAACCCTTGGTAAGAAGCGTCATAATACACCTCAAATGCTTCATTAGGATCTGGCAAAATTAGCACTGGTGCAGTCGTTAATCTTTTCTTCATCTCCTGAAAACTTGCCTCACATTCTTCTGTCCAATCGAAAGCTTGACTCTTCCTTGTGAGTTGTGTAAGAGGTCCAACAATCTTAGAAAATCCTTCAATGAACCTTCGATAATATCCGGCCAATCCAACAAAACTTCGGATTTCGGTTACCGTCTTTGGCCTCTCCCATTGCAAAATGGTTTCTATTTTTGATGGATCCACCGCAATTCCCTCCTTGGAAATTACGTGTCCCAAAAATTGAACTTCTTCCAACCAAAACTCACACTTTGACAATTTTGCATACAGCTTCCTCTCTTTCAAAATTTGGAGAACTATTCTGAGATGTTCAGCATGCTCATCCTTATTTTGAGAATAGATCAGAATGTCGTCGATAAAAACAACGACAAATCTGTCTAGGTATGGACAAAAAATCCTATTCATATAATCCATGAATATTGCAGGAGCATTCGTTACTCCGAACGACATCACTTGATACTTGTAATGTCCATAACGAGTTCTAAAAGCCGTTTTAGGTATATCCTCTACCTTAACACGAATTTGATGATAACCAGATCGTAGATCTATTTTAGAGAAAATAGTTGCTCCTTTCAACTGATCCATCAAATCATCGATTCTTGAAAGTGGATACTTGTTCTTTATCGTGACCTTATTCAACTGGCGATAGTCCACGCAAAGACGAGAAGTTCCATCCTTCTTCTTGACTAGCAGCACCGGTGCTCCCCATGGGGAAACACTCGGTCGCACAAATTGTTTTTCCAACAATTCCTCTAATTGCTTCTTCAACTCCACCAATTCCGATGGTGACATCCTATATGGTGCAATTGAAATAGGACCTGCTCCTGGTACAAGATCGATAGCAAACTCGATTTCCCTTTCTGGTGGTAAGCCAGGTACATCATCAGGAAAAACTTCCGGAAACTCATTCACAATTGGAATAGCATTCATATCTTTTTCACTCTTGACTTCCAAATAAGATAATAGCATGTATCCTTGAGCTCTATTCCTTAACAAAGATTTGACTTTGACGGCGGTTAAAAATCCAGAATCCTCATCCTTAGGAAAAACTAGGGTTTTATTGGCACAATCTAATAGGATACGTGATGCGTGCGGATGTAGTGATTAAAATTAAGATAAAAATCAGTTGTCAGGCCCACCAGAAAATAAAAACCTTACAACTAGTTGTAGTTAGTAAGGGTCGATCCACAGAGAACCAATTCAATTAACACTATTAAACAATTCCCAATTTAGACTCGATTAACAATAAACAAGAAAAGGGGGTTTTGGAGTTTTGATGAACAATGAACACTTCAAAGATAACAATAAACAAACTGAAATCAACAATATAAGAAAATTGGTTAAGAGATTGAATCCACCACTAGATTTATATGATAATGTAAATCCACATATCCTTTTTATTCCAACATGCTCAATTATGTTTTTATGCAATTGTGAGAGTAAATCTCTGCTTTCCTTACGTGTTGGTCAATTTAGCAACCGCTCAAATCAACTCCTAATCACTGATTAGTCATAAAGTAACCGCTCTTACAACTATCCAACAATTGCATTAAGATTTAGAAAACCAATTACACTAAGGTCTAATCACACACCGGGATTAAATTACTTAGAACATATATTTCTCTAGATCTAATACCGCAAATCACAAGCATAATAAACCCAGATCTACCACTTTTATAACTGACAAATAGCACAAAGATAATTATACCCACATGAACATCATACATCCCACTAGATCTACTACCGCAACCGCGCATAATAAACCTAGATCTACTACTTTGAAAGTAGGAACAAGTACAAAAACTTCATACCAACAATAGATTCAAATATATGAATAAAAACATAACTGTGTTGAAATAATCAAATATGCAAAGTTTACAACATTAATACTAGCGGTTTCATCACCCCCTTAACCAAGGGAGGTTTAGTTACACATAGCTAGAAAGAAATCACAAGAAAAACTATGAAGAAACAAGAAGAAACTATGAAGAAACAAGAAACTAAGAGAGAAAATGAAGGAGAGTTACATCTTGTTCATGATAAATGGTGCCTTTTATAGAAGTCTAAGGTAACAAAATGACAAAGGGAAGTGGGTGGATGAGTGGGTGAGTGAGTGGAGTGTTTGAGTGGATGGATTAGTGGGTTGGTTTAGTGGATTGGTTTAGTGGATGAGTGAGTGGAATGGTTGAGTGGTTGAATTAGTGAAAAATGCCAAAGGACTTTTGGTGAGTGGGAAATTATGGACATGAATGGGTGAGTGGATGGATGAGTGGATGGATTAGTGGATGAGTGGGTGGAGTGGTTAAGTGGTTGGATTAGTGTATGAGTGGATGAATGGGTGAGTTAGTGGATGAGTGGATGAGTGGATGAGTGGATTAGTGGATGGATGAGTGGATTAGTGGATGGATGAGTGGGTGGTTGAGGACGAAAATTTCGTGTCTGACTTGGAAGCCAAAAACGACCCACTATACTTCAGAACCACGAAAAGTGTTCTTCATGAAAGTTGTAGATCCTTGTCTTGGATATAAAATGGATAGCTGGTTCGTCCAATTTGGCTTCCTTAAGCCCAAGATATGTCCCAAATACCGTAGGTTGCTCAAACCCAACTTCAGCACCTCTGTTCCGACTTGCAAGCTCAAAATGACCTACTAGAATTCTTTTTCTCAAAATGTGTTCTTCATGAAAGTTGTTTATTTGGATCTTGACTATCCACTGTCAAAATTTCAGCCCATCTCCATTATTACATCTTGAGATATGATTTTTTGAGTGCACACTGTTCGGATTCTACTGACAGAACCCGTATTCTGACTTCCATGTAAACTTAGGTCCCTTAGACATCTGAATCAGACTTCGAGCTCTTCATCAAAGTTGTAGAGCTTCATCTTATCTTTCCTACAAGGTAAAATTCATGTTCATCAGATATTAGGAACTCAAGTTATGGCCAAAATACAGAAACAGTGTAAAATCTCAATAATGCTGAAAATATTCAATTAGGACCAATTTGAGCTCAAACTCACAAAATCATGTCAAACTCAATCAATTAAGAATATGGAGAGTGTAAATGACTAAATATAAGGGTTTCTTAATGAATAAAATATGTGTTTATCAAATTCCCCCACACTTAGCTTTTTGCACTCCTGGGCAAAACTCAAGACCAAAATTTTACAATCAAGAAGAACAACCAAAGGTTCAAGTGGATCAAAACATTCATGAGTTAACAATTCTCCACATCTCAAACCATCAAGCAAGGTATCTTCAACATGAATCGAGAATGATAGATCTTCACAAGATTCCCTCTCAATCTCTCAAGTGTTTAAAGGGTAGGTATTTCACTCAATTCAACCCATGAAAATTGCACTACCATAAGCTTGCTTATCTTCTACTTCTCCACTACTCAAAACACATGCACACACAAATCATGAGGACTTTATTCAAGGTTGTAGTGAGGTCAAGGTAACAGGAGAGGATAAAATGGATATGAGAAGATAAATACCAAAGAGAATAAAAGCAAATGAGAGCTGAGTTCAAATAACAAGCATAAAAGTTCATCCCAACTCTAGTGTATATCCCTTTACATATTCATTTCCCAATCCTTTTCTTTTTTTAAACACTTGGTTTTTTTTTTTTTTTTTTTTTTTTTTTTCTTTTATATATATGAACATAACTATATACATACATTTTTTTTTTTCTTTTTGGGCACTCTTTTCTTTTTCAACAACCATTTTGTACACACACCCCCACACTTGTTCAAAAACTCATCCATTAACTAAGCTAATGTTCTTTTATTCCCTAAGGTAAAGTAAGAACACGATTTCTCATTTAAGGCACATGATGAGCTAGAAACAAGGAATGGTCAAATAAGCTCAAAGGGGTTAAGCAAAGGAAAATATACAAGGTTGGCAGAATCGAGAATTTTCAAGAAATCAAAAGAGTGCTTGATATCATATTGAAAACAAGGTTGGCTATTTGGTTAAACTAGCTAATTAAGAAAGAGGGCCTCAATCATGTTCATGCATGCAAGTGAAATGTAGCCTCAAAAAGAATTAAAGCAAGTTCTAGAGTGGTCATTAACATGAGTGAAAATCACACAAGAAAGAAGAGAATGGCATAAATGTTGAATCCATCCATTAGGCTCAAAATCTCACAAGGTATGCATCCATCAAACTCAATTCATCAATTTAATCATCCATCACCAAGCATATCAGTTCAAGAAGGGAGAAAAGTTATTCAATCATGCAATGAACCCCTTTTTTTTTTTTTTTTTTTTTTTTTTTTTGAATTTTTTTACAAAAAGAACATGCTGAAATCTCTCCCCACGCTTAATATAACATTGCCTTCAATGTGAAAGAGAGATATAGAAAAGAGCAACACAACCTCGATAAGAAGTGAATCAACGCCAAGCGTAAAAGAAACACACCGTCAAGATCTGCATCGACTCGAAAAGAAATCAAACAATAAAACTTTAGTACTAATTAGTTACTACCTAAAAAACTCCTTACTCGCCACCAATTAAGATGCGTCTCAAGAGTAAAATTACTCCTTACTCGCCATCACTAATTGATTTAATAAGTACATGACAATCATATCATACTTTCCAAACAAAGACAACAAATTTTTTTTTTTTTTTTTTTTTTTTTATTTTTTTATTATTTTTTTTTTTTTGGGTCAACTATCCTTCCCCCCCAACTAAATCACAACATTGTCCTCAATGTTAAAATATAGATGAGTAAAGGATGAAGATATTACCCGTTGGAGAAAGTCGACACAAATTTAAACAAAAACAAGGTACAATAAAATCAAACCCATTAAAGATGAAGTCGCAGATCCGGCTTTTGTTTCTTGTTACTTCCTTCGCCGCTTCTCGTTGACCAATCTATCCGAGCTAATACCGGATCGGTACATACTCAAAAGCTTCTAATTTATCAATGAGCTCATCAATAAGTGGAGGCAGAGATAAGAAGTTGTCTTGTCAAGGAGTGATAAATTTCTCCACAACTTTGTCAAGAAAAGATAACAAAAGATCAAAGAAATTATTAACATTCAACAAACCAATGGGTCTATGGTGGATGTTTAGTTCGCCCAAGAGACAATTTGAAAAATTTCTTCTAAAGTACCAAATCCACTGTAAGACAATAAATGCATCGAATTGTCAACCATTGTTTTCATTCGTCCATGCATAGATGTTACCCGAATTTCTTCTCCAACTGTCTTTCCAAAGGATGTTATTTTCAGCCAAAGGTTTAGGAATAACACCTAAAACCCGATCGCCTCCTATAGAAGCAGCAAGTGATACAGCCCCCCATTAACCCACGACAACCTCCCCATATACAAGATGAATATTCCTCGCAGCAAGTGATCGACCAAGAGTGCTAGCTGCGCTTTACAAACTCTAATCCCTTCCCATAACTCGACCCACAAAAAACAGACATTTTTGAGGTTACGAATGAAGGCCCCATTCTATACTCTTCCTCCCTTTGAGTGTTTCTGAGTTGAAGGAAAATGGAGAAAATGGAGTGTTTAAGTAGGAAAAAGAATGGAAAGGGGAATAATTGCACCTATGAGGGTAGGTTGGTCGTTGTCGAAAAGGTTGAAATTAAGAAACACGAATCTTTTCTCCTTTTTTTTTTTTACTTTTTTTTTATTTTTTTTTTTTTTTTTTTTTTTTTTTTTTTTTTTTGTGACTTCAAGAAAACCATCAAGGTAAAGAAGTCTAGAAACCCCCAAGGACCCCGCTCAAAGGATCGTCTCAGTACAAAAATTAAAATACAACAAAATGATACAAAGATAAAAGAAATAGAAAATGATGACATACCTCAGTATGTACAAAGTGTCCATGGCGTATCTTTATATCTCGTCATGAGTGCAGTGTAGACATCACGTCCTCTCTTTTTTTTTTTTTTTTTTTTTTGAATTTGTTAGAAAAACTTGATGAAAGATGAGTGTATACTTACTTAAGATTGGGATGGAGGTAGTTCGCTTTTTCTCGGCTTTGTGCCAAAGCATTGTGTGACCAAGATTCGACCCATTCAAGACCAAATATAACATAGGGCTCCCAAAAGGGACAAGTGGCCATAATACGCCCGGCCGCCTCACATGTGGGATACAATCTACCTTCTTTGTTTTTCAATTAAGAAGGCTGGATCAGATGCATGCATTTCCCCATTCACGGTGTGTGTTACCAAAGCCAACCCTAAGACGTATACATAAATTTTTTTTTTTTTTGTTTGTTTTTTGTTTTTTTTTTTTTTTTTTTTTGTTTTTGAGAGATGACATGAAGAAGAAGAAGAAGAAGAAGAAGAAGATGATGATGATATGTACAGATTATTGTGATTGTGGCTCACATCTTCCTCTCGGTTTTACGTCCGTAAACGCTTAAACGCCTTCTATGAGCTCGAGGGATAGGCTTCCCATCCAATTTTCTTATAAACTGGCAAACAAGGTCTTTTAGAGTCGATTCCCAAGATCGTAGCGTTTTTCTTCATCCTTGAAGAGATTCCACAATTTAAGAATTTCACGATGTACCAATCCACAAGAATGCGTCTCAAGAGTCGATAAGATATCATCTAATGACTCCTTACTCACCATTCTTAATGAAGAAAATTTTATCTTCTCTATTTGCGGAAACCATCCCCAAAGTATGACATCGCTTGTTACGCTTCCATCGTCCACATTTGTAACAGACTTGTAACCTTTTTGCTCTTCTCCTTTTAGAATATGAACTTCTTCCA
The DNA here is from genome assembly GCA_029884605.1 of Ormosia emarginata. NCBI lineage: Eukaryota > Viridiplantae > Streptophyta > Magnoliopsida > Fabales > Fabaceae > Ormosia > Ormosia emarginata. The sequence goes on along the minus strand of JAQQTP010000077.1, from coordinate 49,333,501 downwards.
AGACCGGCATATATGAGTCAAATGAAATTGAGGACTCACCGCTAATCGAACCTTTGCTTCAATTATCCAAATAGACATCTTCTCGGCATACCTTTGTGCATTAACGCCTCAATCTTTCACATCGAACTTTGTAGATTTTTCTCGTAGCATTTTGAGGAAAAGAAGGAAAATGTTTTCTCGTGTTTGAAAGAATGACATCCATTTTGAAGGAGAAGAAGGATTCAGCTATTTTGGGAAACCGAAAAATAAACCGACTTGAGAGTCACGGAGTACCGTATCCGCCACTTAACCTAAGAACACAAAGAACTCAAGAACTTGATTTTCCAGAATGGTTGAGTCTTTGTCCATTAACTTTACGCGCATTACCATTCCTAGGATCCTCAATATTTACGCCCCGTAGGATACACGTGTTTGACAAAGAAAAGAACCGCGCCACCTAGATCTCAATTTTTCAAGGAGTAGGTGCAGATGATAATCTCAAAGCGTAACCTTTTTGACCAATTTCCGTAATTTTTGCAAAAGGTGTAACAGACCTTGAATAAAGTAGGCCAATAAAATCCATACCGCAAGATTTTCGCAGCTTGTTGTCGCCGAAGAAAAGTGACCTTCACATGCTTCCGAGTGACAAAATTTAATGGCACTACCTACCTTATTGTCGCACACACACAATTTTTTTTTTTTTTTTTTTTAGAGATTCAAATGCTTACAACCAACAAACAGATAAAAACATAATCTAAGGAACTAATGAAAACACAAAATAAAAAGGGATAAAGAGAGCAAATCTGGTTGGGTTGCCTCCCAATGAGCGCTTAGTTTATTGTCCTCACCGACATGATGATACTTTCACCGCTTCCTCATATTGTGGAAGGATGAGGGTCATCACTTCCATCTCTCGCACCGTCGAAGTTCATGATATGGTTTGAGACGATGACCATTGACCTTAAATGCTTTGCCGTAATTTTCACTCCCGATCTCAACCGCACCAAAAGGAAAAACATTAGTTACCACAAACGGCCCAATCCACTTAGAACGCAGCTTTACCCGGAAATAATTTGAGTCTTGATTGGAATAGCAGGACTTTTTGTCCTCTCGTGAAATTTCTTTCTCGGAAATCAATTGGTCGTGGAATGCCTTAGCTTTAGTCTTATAAATCGTGGCATTCTCAAAGGCCTCATTTCTTAGTTCTTCTAATTCCCGTAACTCGGAACTTCCTTTGCTTTCCAAAGACCTTCCAATTCCATATTAACTTGTTTAATGGCCCAAGAAGATCGATGTTGCAACTCAACGGCAAATGACAGGGCTTTCCATACACCAACCGAAATGGTGACATGCCGATGGGAGTCTTATAGGCAGTCCTATAAGCCCATAAAGCATCTTCAAGTCGAGTGCTCCAATCCTTTCTTGAGGGGTTCACCGCCTTTTCAAGGATTGACTTAATCTCCTATTGGACACTTCGCTTGCCCATTTGTCCGTGGATGGTAAGGAGTGGAAATTTTGTGCATTACTCCATATCTCTTCAATAGAGCATCAAAGGTTTTGTTGCGTAAATGGGTCCCTTGGTCACCGATGATAGCCCTTGGGGTCCCGAACCTGGAGAAAATATGTGACTTAACAAAATCTCGCAACAATTTTAGAATCATCGATCGAGTGGCTTTTGCTTCCACCCATTTAGACACATAATCAACAGATAAAAGAATGTATGTGAAACCAAATGAAGGAGGGAATGGTCCCATGAAATCAATACCCCACACATCAAAGAGTTCCACAAAAATGATCGAGTCTGAGGCATTTGATTACGAGGACCAATATTACCCGTTTCTCTCGACAATGGCCACAAGACTTACGTGTTGTAAGCGTCTTTGAAAATTGAAGGCCAATAGAAACCACCGTCAAGCACTTTATTGGCTGTCCTTTTATCGCCAAAGTGTCCTCCACATGCATAGGTGTGGCAAAAGGAGAGGATGGAGTGTGTCTCGAATCAGAATGCACCTCCTAATGACTTGATCTCGCACAATGCTTCCATAAGTACGGTCATCCCGTATATAGTATTTACAAATACTCCTTAATTTATCTCTTTGGGCCTTGTTCAAACCTCCTGAAAGTCCTTAGTAACCAGTGTAGTTAACAATGTCAAGATACCAAGGGATTATGGTGTTGACAACCATCAAATATTCATCCGAAAAGTCTCCATGATAGGCATTTCTTCCTCTTCGCTACCAATCTACTCAAGTGATCGGCCACCAAGTTTTCGCTCCCTTTCTTGTCTTTAATCTCCAAGTCAAATTCTCGGAGCAATAAAATCCATCTGAGCAATCTAGGCTTTGCTTCTTTCTTTGTTAGAAGATACTTCAAGGTTGCATGATCTGAAAACACAATCACTTTAGAACCAATTAGATATGATCTAAATTTTTCTAAAGCAAATACAACAGCTAGAAGTTCCTTTTCTGTGGTTGAGTAATTAAGTTGAGCATCATTTAGAGTCCTTGATGCATAGTAAATGGCATAAGGAACTCTATCAACTCGTTGTCCCAAGACAGCTCCTACCGCAAAGTCACTGGCATCACACATTAGTTCAAAAGGTAACTCCCAAATGGGTGGCCCGATGATAGGCGCAATGCTTAACAACTTCTTGAGTTTATTGAAAGCTTCCATACATTTCTCATCAAAGTTAAAATTAACATCTTTTTGAAGAAGTCTCAGAGTAAAGGGGCAATGAGACTTTAGAAAAGTCTTTAATGAATCTCCTGTGAGAAACCTCGCATGACCAATAAAAGAACGAATCTCCCGCACACTAAAGGTGGTGGCAAAGAATGCATGAGTTCTACTTTAGCTTTATCTACTTCAATTCCCCTAGCGTAAATTACATGACCTAACACAATACCTTCATTCACCATGAAATGACATTTTTCCCAATTCAAGACTGTGTTAGTGTCAATGCATCTTTTAAGCACCAAAGTTAAATGTTCCAAACAATTTTCAAAATCATTTCCAAAGACACTAAAGTCATCCATAAAAACCTCAATGATGTTTTCAATGTAATCAAAAAATATACTCATCATGCATCTTTGGAAAGTTCCCGGTGCATTGCGAGTCCAAAAGGCATTCGCCTATATGCAAAGGTACCAAATGGACAAGTGAATGTAGTCTTGTCTTGGTCTTCCGGAGCTATGGCAATCTGATTGTAACCCGAAAAACCATCCGTAAAACAATAATAAGAATGACCACTAATCTTTCTAACATTTGATCAATGAAAGGTAAAGGAAAGTGGTCTTTTCTCGTGGCGGCATTCAACTTCCCGTAATCAATACAAACACGCCACCCCCTGTAACCTAGTGGGAATAAGCTCATTTTCAGCATTTCTTACCACAAGAATTCCGCATTTCTTTGGTACTACCCGGACTGGGCTTACCCACTTGTCGTCGAAACGGGGTAGATCACCCCCACACTTAGGAGCTTCAAGATCTCCTTTTTCACAACCTCCATCACGGGAGGATTCAATCTCCGTTGAGGGTCTCTCACAGTTTAGTATCCTCCTCCATTAATATCCCGTGCATACAAACGAGGGACTAATACCCTTGATATCGCCTATTGACCAACCAATGGTCGTCTTATGTTCCCGCAAAACAGCCTACTCAGCTTTCTTCTTGCTCTGGGTGAGTGACTTTGCAATTATTACCGGAAGGGTGTCCTTCTCCCCCAAGAAGATGTATTTAAGATGATCGTGTAGTGCTTTCGGCCCAATTCAGTGCCCGCACAACATGTAAGGTTGAGGTATATCAAGTAGTAACAGTAAATCAACAAAAGTTACCTCATGCTCTTCCGGGAGTGGAAGAGAGCTCTTGTAAGGCAAAGAACAATTTCATCAATGTCTTCACTCCATGGCTCTTCTTCACTCTTCTTCTTTTCCTCCCGTACATCTAAGCTATGAGTTAGAATTGTATCAAGAGCATCAAAATGGTCGATCAAAAGTCACAGAAATTAAAGAATCAAAAGGATCAAAAGAATCAATTAAACAAGCAGAGTGCACATCACTTGGGTATCTCATAGCTTCAAAAATATTGAATCTAATTAATTCCCCATCAAATTCCATTGTTAGAATTCCCGAGTGCACATCAATTTTTGTCCGTGCAGCCTTCAAAAATGGTCTTCCTAGCAAGATAGGAGCAAATTTGGGAGACTCATCCTCTTCCATGTCCAAAACATAGAAGTCTCCGCGAAAACACTAATTCATTCAATTGTACTAAAACATCTTCAACCACACCCTTAGGGTATGCATTAGATCTATCGCCCAATTGAATAATAACACCAAAGAGGTTCCAAAGGACCCAAGTATAAAGATGCATAAATAGAATATGGCATGACATTTATAGATGCACCTAAATCAAGCATTGCCCTTTCAAACCTTGTGTTACCTATAGTGCATGGAATGGTGAATGTGCTGTGGTCCTTACATTTGGTTGGGAGTTTCTTTTTAATTACAAATTAAACATTTTCTCCCACTTGACCTTTTCATTTCCTTTTAACTTCCTCTTTGTTAGTGCATAATTCTTTCAGAAATTTTGCATATCTAGGTACCGCTAATGGCATCTAACAAAGGGATATTAACCTCTACCTTCCTAAAAGTCTCAAGTATTTCTTTTTCTCGCTTCTTCTTTCTTGGTTTTAACCAACCTACTAGGAAAAGGAGCTTTAGTGACATATTTAGGAAGGGGTTCATAAATACTTACCTTAGGGGTTTTGGAAGTTTGCCCCTTATCATTTGCTTCTTTGGGTGGTTCATCCTTCTCTTGAATGATTGGTGGAAGAGAGGTAGGCTCATCCATCGTCTTTCCGCTTCTCAATGTGACAAAGACTAGCATTTTCCCTGATTCACTTCTCGTCGTGGGTAGTTTCCCGAAGCTTGGCTTTGAAACTTGTTGAATTCTCGTGGACAACTCGTCCTATCCGATTCTCGCAAGTTATTGATTGCATCCTTGTTTCTTGTTTGAAACTTTGTATAGTTGCATTTGTTTCTTGTTGGAACCGCAAATTATTAGTGGCCATTTGTTTTACTAGCTCCTCTAATGAAGGCTCGATTGCTTAGGAGCTTGAACTTGCTGTCATTCTCTCGAGGGAAAGGTACTTGCCTTTGTTGGAATCCCGGAGGTCCATAAGTCGGAGGTTGATTTTGAGGTTGCTTTGCATAGCTGAAATTTGGATGATCCCTCCAACCCGGATTATATGTGTTTGAGTAGGGTTGTAATTTTTTGAAAGTCCAAAGATATCCCCCTCACGCTCTTACCTCCTCATTTGTGTCTTCTTGGAGAGTGGGACACATATCGTTGGGATGTCCAGATGAACAACAGATCCCACAAGCATGAACTGGTGCTTTACCCGAATCCATTAACCGCCGAACCATAGCAACAATTGAGTCATTTGTCAGCCGTATACCGGTTGTCTCTACTTCTTTCACCGCTTTACTCCAAGTTGTCATTTCTAGAGTAGAATTGTTGAGTATTGGCAGCCATTCTTGAGATCAAGTTTCTAGCTTCTTGAGGAGTTTTATCAATCAATGCTCCTCCGCTAGCAAAGATCAATCATGTTGCGATCCATCACTTGTAAGCCTTCATAGAAATACCGAATTAAAAGTCGCTCACTTATTTGATGATGAGGGCAAATGAAACATAGCTTCTTAAATCTCTCCCAAGAGTCATGGAGTGATTCCCCATGCCTTTGTTGAATACCACAGATTTCTTTTCCGATTGTTGCAGCTTTTGAGGCGGGGAAGTATCCGTCTAGGAAAGTTCGAGCCATGTCCCGCCATGATTGGATGGATCCGGTGGCAAGTAGTAAAGCCACTCCTTAGCCGAGTCTTTCAATGAGAATGGAAAAGCTCTCAACTTGACTTGCTCTACATGAATTCCTCGCAGTTTCATGCTAGAACATACCACATGGATTTCCTTCAAGTGCTTGTTGGGGTCCTCTCCGGTAATCCATTGAAAGATGGCAAGAGATGGATTAAACCGGATTTCAATTCAAATGCCTCTTCATTTTCAAGAATGTCTATGCAAAGAGGTCGTTGATCTAGATCCGGAGCACCCAATGCCCTTAAAGTGTTTTCTCGCCATTGTCACTTCTTCAGATATTTCAGATGGCTCAAATGTCTCTCGAACTTGATAGATCAATGTAACGGCAACTTCAATGTCAAAGTGTGAGTTGGAAGTTAGCCTGATGGAAGGGAAATTGAGGATGTGAAGTGAGTTGATCAATATAGTTCCTCAAATTTAGCAATCCTTCGTCTACTCCTTCAAAGGACATCAACACCTACAAAACACTCGTAAAGAAAGATTAAAAATAAAATAAAATAAAATAAAATAAAAACAGAATAAAAATAGGAAATAAATTAATAAAGTGTAATTGAAAAATTGGTTCCTTTTGCAAGAATCCGCGCCAAAATTCGATCGTGCGGATGTAGTGATTAAAATTAAGATAAAAATCAGTTGTCGTGCCCACCGTAAAATAAAAACCTTACAACTAGTTGTAGTTAGTAAGGGTCGATCCACAGAGAACCAATTCAATTAACACTATTAAACAATTCCCAATTTAGACTCGATTAACAATAAACAAGAAAAGTGGGTTTTTTGGAGTTTTGATGAACAATGAACAAATTCAAAGATAACAATAAACAAACTGAAATCAACAATATAAGAAAATTGGTTAAGAGATTGAATCCACCACTAGATTTATATGATAATGTAAATCCACATATCCTTTTTATTCCAACATGCTCAATTATGTTTTTATGCAATTGTGAGAGTAAAATCTCTGCTTTCCTTACGTGTTGGTCAATTTAGCAACCGCCAAATCAACTCCTAATCACCGATTAGTCATAAAGCAACCGCTCTTACAACTATCCAACAATTGCATTAAGATTTAGAAAACCAATTACACTAAGGTCTAATCACACACCGGATTAAATTACTTAGAACATATATTTCTCTAGATCTAATACCGCAAATCACAAGATAATAAACCCAGATCTACCACTTTTATAACTGCAAATAGCACAAAGATAATTATACCCACATGAACATCATACATCCCACTAGATCTACTACCGCAACACAAGCATAATAAACCTAGATCTACTACTTTGAAAGTAGGAACAAGTACAAAAACCTTCATACCAACAATAGATTCAAAAATATATGAATAAAAACATAACCGTGTTGAAATAATCAAATATGCAAAGTTTACAACATTAATACTAGCGGTTTCATCACCCCTTAACCAAGGGAGGTTTAGTTACACATAGCTAGAAAGAAATCACAAGAAAAACTATGAAGAAACAAGAAGAAACTATGAAGAAACAAGAAACTAAGAGAGAAAATGAAGGAGAGTTACATCTTGTTCATGATAAATGGTGCCTTTTATAGAAGTCTAAGGTAACAAAATGACAAAGGGAAGTGGGTGGATGAGTGGGTGAGTGAGTGGAGTGTTTGAGTGGATGGATTAGTGGGTTGGTTTAGTGGATTGGTTTAGTGGATGAGTGAGTGGAATGGTTGAGTGGTTGAATTAGTGAAAAATGCCAAAGGACTTTTGGTGAGTGGGAAATTATGGACATGAATGGGTGAGTGGATGGATGAGTGGATGGATTAGTGGATGAGTGGGTGGAGTGGTTAAGTGGTTGGATTAGTGTATGAGTGGATGAATGGGTGAGTTAGTGGATGAGTGGATGAGTGGATGAGTGGATGATGGATGAGTGGATTAGTGGATGGATGAGTGGGTGGTTGAGGACGAAAATTTCGTGTCTGACTTGGAAGCCAAAAACGACCCACTATACTTCAGAACCACGAAAAGTGTTCTTCATGAAAGTTGTAGATCCTTGTCTTGGATATAAAATGGATAGCTGGTTCGTCCAATTTGGCTTCCTTAAGCCCAAGATATGTCCCAAATACCGTAGGTTGCTCAAACCCAACTTCAGCACCTCTGTTCCGACTTGCAAGCTCAAAATGACCTACTAGAATTCTTTTTCTCAAAATGTGTTCTTCATGAAAGTTGTTTATTTGGATCTTGACTATCCACTGTCAAAATTTCAGCCCATCTCCATTATTACATCTTGAGATATGATTTTTTGAGTGCACACTGTTCGGATTCTACTGACAAAACCCGTATTCTGACTTCCATGTAAACTTAGGTCCCTTAGACATCTGAATCAGACTTCGAGCTCTTCATCAAAGTTGTAGAGCTTCCTCTTATCTTTCCTACAAGGTAAAATTCATATTCATCAGATATTAGGAACTCAAGTTATGGCCAAAATACAGAAACAGTGTAAAATCTCAATAATGCTGAAAATATTCAATTAGGACTAATTTGAGCTCAAACTCACAAAATCATGTCAAACTCAATCAATTAAGAATATGGAGAGTGTAAATGACTAAATATAAGGGTTTCTTAATGAATAAAATATGTGTTTATCAATACGGTTAGAAGATAACCAATCCATTCCTAATATTATATCTATTTCAACAAGAGGTAAACAAATCAAATTGACTGAAAAGACTCGATCATTTATGGTAATAGGACAGTTTAGACATACTTTAGATGTAACAACAGGCTTAGCAATAGGTGTAGAGACAATTAATTGAAAACTCAAAGAAGACATAGGTAATTTCAATCGATTCACACAGTCATATGCAACAAATGAATGCGTTGCACCCGAATCATATAGTACAGTCAAAAGATTACCTGCAACGACACCTTCTCCCTGAATAAGATTTTCAGACTGAGAAGCCTCAGCTCCGCTCATCGTGTACACTCGCCCTCCAGATCGCGGCTGAGTAGCACGAACATTATTCACAACTGGCTTCCTTTCAGGCTGATTGCATTCCCTAGAAACATGTTCATGTCCTCCACACTTGAAACAAACCGGTCCTTTAATTGAACAATCTCTAGATATGTGGCCACTCTTCCCACATTTAAAACATTTTGGCATAAACGCCACATTCGTACCAGCTTTATTACCGCTAGAACTTCCCCCAACTGATGGACGTTGAGATTGATTACCTGGTGGTCCTGAATACGGTTTGCGCTTCATGAAACCGGTTGTTATTAGCTTTGTCAATTTGCCTCCTCTTTGGAATCTAGTCGGTCCAAAGTTACGGTTTCTTGGATCACGTGACGGCTCCAACTCCTCAAGTCGCACACATATATCCACCAAAGCATGAAACTGGTTCATCCTCAAGGGTAGCACTCCTCTCCTCAACTTTACCCTCAGTCCTTCCTCAAACTTATGACATTTCCACGTATCATCTCGTTGAGTCTGAACATAGTTTGAGTACTGTGACAAGCTTTCAAACTTAGAAGCATACTCACCAACAGTCATATTACCTTGATGCAAACCAAGAAATTCCATCTCCTTGGCATGTCGAGCACTATCAGGAAAGTATTTCTCCATAAATACTTCACAGAATACCTCCCAAGTAATTTCAGTTCCTCACTTCAAAGGTTAGGGCGTCGGGTTCCTCTCCACCAGTTCTCACCATCCCCTCTCAACATAAATGTAGCATACGTCACCTTTCGATCATTGGTGCACCCCATTCCTTCAAATATCTTTTCGAGATCTTGGATCCAAAGACTCGCCTTCTCTTTTTTTTTTTTAACATTAAATTCACCTTAATCTGCGGCGGGTTATTGCGCCTAAACTCGACAAATTCGTAGCTTCAAGCTCAAATTAAGATCTATCTTGCTTTGAGCTGCTCGTTGATTTTGCTGTGCAATCATCTCTGCCATATGCTGCATAGCCTCAGCAGCTGCAGTCATCGGGTCAACTTTACGGTTTATGTTTGCACGCGTTCCTCTTCTGCCAGACATCTTCTTCTTTAATCAAACAAGACAAAACAAAGTCAGACGTATCCTTTCGGACACCAATCACAGAGAATCACACAACACAAGCAAAAACAGACCCAAAGAACCCCGGCTCGGGGATCGCCCTAGAAAATCCACAACCCCAAAAGACTCTAACTTGGCTCGATACCAACTAATTTGTAACACCCTCCTAGAGTAGATGTCACATTTATCGAAAACAATAATTAAAATATAAACCTTTACCCAAGTTATAAATCATTTCGTAATAAATATTTTTTTTTTAAAAAACATTATATTATAAAATACACGGAACATAAAATAAAACAACTATTACATACACACCATAATTATACATATGATTATGTTTTTAATAGGTACAAATAATTCACATAATATAAAATATTTAATAAAACAAGAACTGTCTCATTTAAAGCAAACCATAAACTAGCCCAAGCATAACACTAAAAGTTTTGATTCTCCAAAGGATCTTCCTCGGAAAAATCATTATAATACGTAAAACCTCGGTCAATGTTATTCCCACGTCGTCAAATCAATCCATATAATATGGGTGATCTCGAGGCTCACCCTCCTCAAACCGCTCGTTCGGTTGTTGCTCTCCTTCGTACTGAAAATCCAGCAGTTGTTCTCTTCTACTTGCTCAAACTACTTTACGAACATAAATAATAACACAGAAAATATACACAAAAGAGGTGAGACAATCTACATCATTACCAGCATGGCAGTAAAGAAAACGACAATACAAACAGATAAGAAACACAAACAGATATAACAATTAATATAACAATTCATATTATCAGATCATACATAATATTAAACATAAATAAACTCAATCATGTTACAATGCAGACTACATATGCAAATACACACAGACACATACCTACTCCATGGAGCTAAACATAACCATAACATCAACATTGACATCAACATCTGAGAGAATAATCCGGATAGACATGTCTGCACATCAAAAACAATGGCTGCCTCAACCAACTATTACACAGTCCGTCGTGTCAATAGCACACTGTCAAAATCATCGTGTAGATGGTACACAGTCAAATACGTCGTGTACGACCCAGGCAATGTGCACCAGACAGTCCCCATGGATTCTGATTAAGACGAGTATTTGTCGAGATCGTCAGTGTGTGATCAGTTACCACGGCCCAGAGGAGCTACCATCTGTCCACATGTGGAATATACTGCACACTAACGCCTCCAAGTTCAAACACACGAACAACTTCGCTTATCACACCATAACACAGTGTCATTCATCTCATCAATCAAATGCCTTTTACAACCAAGTTGACATGTTCAAAAATACGTAATGAACCAAAATCTCCAAAATACGTTCATATCCACCATAACTCATAATTACAAAAATACCCTTGGTATTGATAATTTCCAAATACAATATGTTTTCACTTGACAGTACCATTTCTCAATACGTCTGGGTCCACCACTTTGGCCCGACAGTAAAAACTCGTTGTTTTTCATAAATCACATAAATAATTTATCGCCTTTTCATAAAGACGTTGCCTTTTACACACATTTTTTTTTTCAATCGCGTAAATATTTTTAAACGTTTTCTCAATTGCGTATTCCAAAAATTACTGTTTTAAACCCGTGTAAGTTATTTCTACTGTTTTTCACTGTATAAAATTCATTTGTTTGGTTATATCCATAAAATACCCTTCAAAAATTATGAACATACTTTATAACTCAAAAGTAAATATTTTTCAAGAGTCAAAAATTCATTTCTTTTATATACTAGACTTCTACAAAAATTCATTTACTTACTTGATTCTTGAAAATTTATTAAAAATTGAATTCTTTTTAGGTTAACAAAATCATTTACACTTAGAAAACAATTTTTGAATCAATTAAACTCCAAAAATTCTATGATGGCCAAAAATCACCTTTCCTTAAAAATCATTATTCAAATTATTTTCATCTATAAAATCATTGTAAAATCCTTTAACTTAATTAGATAAATTAGGTCATCCTTTTAGAAAAAAAAATGATTGAGAACACATTGGTTCTCTTTTTCATAATAAAACCATAAACTCATCATCTTGTATTCTTTGGAACACTTTTACAAATCTCAACATAACATTCATATCCAACCAATTATCATAAACTCGTAAACACATACATATATTTATGAACACATACCATATAATAAAGCAATAGACATACTTGCAATAAACAAGAGAATAATCATACACACAAAATCAATCACAAATAAAAAGACATCAAGCAATCAAATAGATGAATCCTTATGGATTCTTCACCAAAAACAAATTCCATTCTCCCACCACCACACATGGTTGATGAGATTAAATCTCTCTCTTACCGATTTAGATGACAAAATCTCCTTGAACTCCTCCTTAGAAATTCTTGTGTAGCTTCAACAAAAATCCTAATAAGCTTAAACAAATTTTAAAGTTATGAACTATGGATGAAAAAGATAAACCATGGATCAATCATGGTTTAGAACATCAAAAATCAAATTAGAAACAAGAAAGAAGAATTTTCACCTTATAGGAAAGAAACTTCAAAGTGATTTTCCAAGCTCCAAATGGATGATTTTGCAAAAACTCACAACTAGAGATGTTCTTAGAATATGGTTTAGGTTTAGAAAAGTAGGTTGGATAAATTTTTTGATGGGTGGAAGTAGGATTTGTGGTGCTTGGCCGAATGGGTGGTTTTTGTGGACTTAGGAAATTTTCTTTGGTTTCTTGTTAGGAAGAGAGAAGAATGAAAGTTTAGAGTGATAGAATCATTGATTTAGGAGTGAATGATGGCTTAAGACTTAAGCATGGTCGTGAACTCTCCTTCCAAATGCAGCCCCCATTTTTTATGTTTTTGTTCCATTATGGGTTTGGTAATTTGCATGATACATTAGTTAAGTAATAAAACATCTATTGATTGCTTAGTGGTTTGCATAAGCATGCATTATGGCCATAGAATACTAATGAAAAGAAGCCCTCCTTTTGACATTTCTCTTAGTGCTAATTTAGTGGATGCATAATAAAATATATAATAGTTTAGTGCTTAATTAATGGATGCATAATAATAATAATAACCTAGTACTAAATTTAGTGGATGCATAAATAAATATATAATAGTTTAGTGCTTAATTAATGGATGCATAATAATAATAATAATAACCTAGTGCTAAATTTAGTGGATGCATAATAATATATAATAGTTTAGTGCTTAATTAATGGATGCATAATAATAATAATAATAACCTAATGCTAAATTTAGTGGATGCATAATAATATTAGGACAAAAATGCTATAGGAAATCCATTAAGTAAAAAAATAATAATTAATGCATTAGGACAAAATTGCTATAGGAAAATTCATTAAGTAAAAATAATAATAATTAATGCATTAGGACAAAAAAATGCTATAGGGAAAATCCATTAAGTAAAAATAATAATTAATGCAATTGGGACAAAATTGCTATAGGAAAAATCCATTAAGTAAAAATAATAATTAATTCATTAGATAATTTAAAAATTTACAAGCATTTTTTTACGTTGGTAAACTTTTCCTAAAAGTGGGTCCCACAAAACAAAAGTGGGTCCCACAAGACAAACGTGGGTCCCACAGATTTTTCGGTCTGGTAAATATTTTATTACACCGAAAAATCCGCAAAAATAAAAGATTGATATATGCATTATTCGGATTGGGTTTAGTAAGATCGCCCAGCTCCAAATAATTCAAACAAGGTTTTCCCCGGCCCAAAAATTATTATTTTCTTGGCCCGGAGCAAATCACACAAAACAATCAAATACAGTCACAGAACAGTCAAATTCATTGTATAACACACAGAAAACAGAAAAAATAGCGCAAAAGGGCAAAATTATAATTAGTCAAAAATTGGGGTGTTACACATAAGACATTCATGATAAATGGCCAGAGAGTGCAACACTATGAAGAAGGAGTGGGGACTGAGTACCACTCCATTGACATCACCTGAGCATAGAACTAGCTCATAGTCAAGCTAATGACTATATCTTAGCGCTTCTTGGGAGGCAACCCACAATTTTCTATTTTTTTTCATTATTTTCTTATTTTTATTGATTAACACTTTTCTGTTTTTGTTTCATAGTTAGCTAATGTAGAGTCGGCTTAGGTGCCTCCCTGAAATCGGAGCCTTTGTAGGGGGATGTATATAGTTGTCGGCTGCCAAAAAGATTTTTCTTCTTTTTCTTTTAGTTTTTCTTTATTTTCGCTTTTCATTCTTTTATTTTATTTTTCAGTTTTTGATTTATTTTTCTTGTGCAGTTTTAGACCAGATGTTCGAGTTCATGGCTACACGCCTCCCTTTTTCACCACTGCAGTGAGTTCTTTTCTTTTATTCCTTCTCCAGTTATATCTAGATTTTTACATTGGGGACAATGTAAGTTCTAAGCTTGGGGGGGGTACTTTGCATTTTTCATTTTCATTTTCATTGTAGATCATTATTCTGATGCATTCTCATGTCTCATAATGCATTGTCTTATTGCATTTTCAAACCATCATATCTCTCGGCTTTTTGGTTGAACTTTGTGCCCCTCTCTATTGAGGATTTTGAGATGGTATTGATTTGGAACCCAATTTGTTGATTCTTGTGGTAGACAACAGGCATTGTTTTAATTGATAGTGGATGTAATTTCTTCATAATTGATAATTAGCATATGTTCTCTGAATTTGTGCTTCTCATTGATTTTTGAACCTCTAAAAGTGAGTTTTGAGCATGTATGGGATTTATTTACTATGTGATTTTTGCTCCCATTCTTTGTGTTGAATGATAATTTCTCATTGATTTTGTGCTCTAGAACTTGATTTAAAACCATTTTGAAGCTAAATTTTTGTTTGCATGCTTGAATGTGATTAAGGCATCTTAGGTATTTTTCTGACCTTCTGAAGTTGTTACACTTTCATCCACTAGTTGCCCATTTTGAGCTTATTGCATAATTGTTTTTCTTGATGCGTATGATGATACATTATTGGTGATCATTTAGAATATTAAATGGAGCAAATTGGGTTTGAATGTTGTATTGGAATCATATGTTTTGAAAATGAAGTCTCTCCCCTATGTTAAAAAAAATTTAAGGGGAAAGGGAAAAGAAAATAAAAGAAAAGCATGAGATGAAAGCTTGGAAAAAAGGAAAAGAAAAGAAGAAAATGTGGAGTTATTGATTGAAAATGCCTTTGCTCCATTTATGTTCTATTGGGTTTCTTGTGCTTATTGAAAATTTTATTAGCCCCTTGTGTATACTTTCCTTTCTCTACCGTACCTAACATCATTCCCTTGGCCCCATTACAACCCTTGAAAGACCTTTTGATTCTTGCATGCATGTTGATTATTAGTGGAAATTTAGTTTCTTATCAAGCTTATGGAAGTGCATTTTCTTTGAGGAATCTTAAGCACATTGTCTTTACCCTTAAACACTTTGAGTGTGGTTAGTAGAGTGAACCTAATTCAGTGAGTATGCATGATTTATGAGAACTTAGCCTCTAATTGGACTTGATTTTGATTACCTCTCTAATTCTTGGTTTGCCTTTGCCTATTGCTTGGTTGGATGTTTTCTCGGGTTCCTCATTCATTATTGTCTTTTGATCCCACTTCTTGGTTTGACATTAATTATTGCTTAGGGACAAGCAAAATCTTAAGCTTGGGGGGGATTTGATGTGTGTGAAACAACATCATATTTTGTTCTTATTTTGCATGCATTTTTATGCATTTTAGGCATTTTAGTTTCCTTTTTTATTTGTTTTTTCCCTTAGTTCGGATAACTGCAGTGTTTTTGGTGTTGTTGTGCAGGATTGGTGCTTAATTGGCCTTGAAATGGATGGAAAGCTTGTATAATTAAAGTTAGAGCTTAAAGGATAGCAATTTGGGACAAAAAGCTCACTCTAGAGAGTTCCACGGCTTGCCTGTGGAATTCCCCACAGCCATGGATCGAGCAGCTGCGTGAAGAAGCAAAAGAAAAATTCCAGGGAGTTCCACGGCCGTGGATCGCAGTACGAGACAAATTTTTAAGTTTTATTTTTATTTCTTTTTATGGGTTGAGACCAAAGAAAACCCCTATGGTATTTATAGATGTTTTGAATAAAATATTAGGGTTCCAATTTGGTTTTGAAGGAGGCACATTGGGAGGCTCTTAATCTTCATCTTCCTCTCTTCTCTCTTGGATTACAGGTTTGGATATGTTTTTGAATTTGATTTCTTGTTTCTTCTTCTCTATGTTTGAGTAGTTTCTTTTGTTTCTAGGATTGGGCAATGCCCTTTGATACATTGATCATGATTAATTGACTTTGTTTACCCCTTTTATTAATCTTGAATGTTCTTTGATTCAATTCTTATTGTGCTTATTCATGTTAATTTACTGGCCACTTATTTGCATCTCATAGATATCTAGGGACGTATTGAGAGGGGAACCTAGGTGTTGGAACCATAAGAATTGAACTTAAGGTCTAAATCATGAGAGTAGGTTTAGCCTTTCGAGGATTTAATGAATTACCATAAAGCATAATGGGTTCAATTTAGATTCAATTACCACGAGAGTAGGAATTAGTTTAATTGGGCACGATTTTGGTCTCTTGAGAAAGAACATTAACTAATTTAGGGTAATTTTCCTTCAATTGAATTTCAGTTTTAATAAAAAGATTGTCAATTAGGAGTCTTGTATCATTTTGGTTACCCCCAATCTTGGAAGCTTTCTTGAATTTGAAAATCTTTCTTAACAATTTGCTGTTTTGATTCACAACTTTGCATCTTAACTTTTATTTATTTAATTATTTGGTTACTACATTCTATTCACTCAATAATCATATTCCCTTTTGTTTAATTAATTGAATTAATTAATTAATTAGTATTCATAGACACAGTCTTTGTGGATTCGATCTTTTTATTACTTGACAACGAAACCGTACACTTGCGGATTTCACACACCAAGTTTTTGAATTTGATGTGTGTGAAACAACATCAAGTGACAATGAGGTAAGTTATGATTTCTTACCTTCTTATGATGAACTACAAGATGCCTTCGAAGAACTACATGATGAATCACTTAGGCTCACTAAAATATTTTCTCATCTAAGAAAATAATTTCTTCTTTAGAAAACCAAATTCTCATTTTAAATAAAGAAATGGAAGAATTAAAAATTGAAAATGAGACATTAGGATTAATTGATGCATGCACAACTCATTCTTCACATGCTTCTACATCTTTATCTTGTTCATCTTGTCACATCCTTGAAAATGAAATTAAAGATTTAAAGAACACTCTTTCTAAATTCACTTCTGGAAGAGATAATTTAAATATTTTATTAGGAAAACAAAGAGTTGTTTTTTAAAAAGCCGGGATAGGATATAACCCGAAAAATCAACAAAAATTATATAAAATTTTCTTTGTTAATTCTAGTACCTCATGTGATCCTTTTATTAAATGTTTCTATTGTGGAAAGAAAGGACATAGTGCATCAACATACAATGTAAGGAAAAACATTAACTCAAAAATTAGAATTAAAATGGTATGGGTTCCTAAGAGTACTTTACCCAAAACTAACACATAAGGACCCAAGAAGATTTGGGTACCAAAAACCAAAAATTGAAATGTGTTGTAGGTGTGCTTGAAGGCCAAGAGCTGACTATGGCATTTTGAAAGTGGCTGCTGCAAGCACAAGACCGGAAATAATTCCAAGCTCTCTTCCTTGTTTTCATGAAGCTTGGACTTGCAATCTTTGGATAAAAATATCCCATAATGTATCTTGTAAGTACACTATCTTTGGGTAAGCTTTCTTCTCTCAGAATGCATCTATGTACGTGTTCAATGTGTTTTCCTGATAGGATTATTCGAATAACCTCGTGGTTATTCGAATACCCAATGTCAGCAGCTTAAATTCCTCTATTTCTCAAATTGCTCTATTCAAATAACTTTGTAAGTTATTTGAATAACCTGTTGCTTGCTAATATATGTTTTTTCTAGCATGCATCTGGGGTATTCAAATAGATTCCAATATATTTGAATACATGCTCCTTCTGGAGTTTGTAATTATGTGGTAGGTATTCGAATACATGTGGAGTATTCGAATAACCCATGGCTGGAAACCAAGTCTATAGGCTTGATCTTCATTCTGTTTTTATTGGTTGTTTGTCTTTTTGTTATAATTATGTAATTGACTATTCTTTTGATGAACATATGTTCTTTGCTAAATTGATAAATGTAATATGTTTTTGTTTTGAATGCTCAACTAAATGCATTTGGCCAAATTTGATTCTATGGATGACATGCTTTTGATGAAATACATCTTATTTATTTTGAGCTTAAATTTATGCCTTAAATGAAAATCACATGAAGCACTTAAATGCATATTACTTAGCTTGCTTTTGCCTCTTCATTTTCTCAAGATTTTTTTTGTATATGTTAAATTCTTTGTAATGCAAATGCTTAATGTAATTGGCTACTGTTTTGACAAATATATGAACGTGATAACATGTGGTATCAAACAAGTGGTTACTTGGCCAAATTAATCAATGAAATATCTTTTGCCCTTATGAACTCATTTGCTGTTTTGCCTTATTATTTTGAATGATTATTTGCTTATGAGTTTGGCTAACCTCTATGGATCCAAAAATTAATGGATACCAAAGAAAGTACTTTGAATTTTGTTGTAGGGAGATAACTACCTCAAACACACATTTAAATGGAAAAAGTTCATTCAACTTAAGGATATGCAAATGTTAAACCTGAATATATATTATATTGCTTTGACTCTATGCTTCATTTTGCCCCATCTTTTTTATCATGACAAAATGGGGAGAAAAAGTTTATGTTCTTTGTTTGAGAAAAGTCAGGGGGAGAAAAAGTCAAAATCAGGTAAGACAAAAATAGAAATTAGATTCCAAAAGTAAGGGGGAGTTGTTGAGCACATCTCTGATATAAATCACCTCTTACGAAAAAGAGGGGGAATAAGTTTCTCAAATTAACTTTGTGAATACCAATTTATCTGAACTAATTCTTTTCTCAAATGTTAGTTTGTCATCATAAAAAAAGGGGAGAATGTATTTGGCTGCTGACATGGAAAATAGTTTTAATGATAACAAACATGATGAAGATGATGGATAATCCAAGTACCAAGAGTGAGCATTGCAACAAGAAAGCAAAGATCTCAGTTATGCTCAACTCAAGGAGAAGGTGCATGCTTATCTCATGAAGGTTTTAATAACAACAAAATCATGTCAAAGACCAAGTCCAAAGGAAGATTAAATGGTATAACTTATAAGACTTAGGGTTTTTTTGTAAGAAGTCTTTTGGATATATCAAATATGTTTTCAAATATTTAAAAATGATTTTCACATGCTAAAATACCCAACAAACAAGTTTTGAAAGGCTAATTATAGTGATAGTTCAAATTTATGAAAAATAGTCAAGTTTGAGTTTTGAAAAACTGACATTTGGTTACTCTTTTGATCGTAACTTTCAAAATAATTTGAGTTTTGTTTTGAAACTTATTTCATTTGAAAATAGACTCAAATATCTTTCCAATGACTGGTCATTTGCTTTAAACAAATAAGAAATGAAGAAGTTATGACCATTTAAAGTTAGATTTCAAAATCAGAGTGGTGTATTCGAATAACCATATAGTTATTCAAATACCACACCCCAAAAAACGTTCCAAAACGTGTTTTTAAATATTTATTCGAATACCTAAAGGGTTATTCGAATAGCACAACTCGGAAAACGTTCTTTGAAGATCTATTCGAATACCAAATGTGTTATTCGAATAAACACGATAAAAAACACACAACGACTAGTTTTCTATGCCTTTAATGTGATATTAAATGATACCCAATGGCTATTTTCTCAAGAACACTATAAATACATATTTTTGGGTCATCTTTTATACACACCCAACTATCTAAAATAATTCTTTCATGCTTTGATTCGTATTTCATATTTTTTACTATTTCCTGTGCTCTTTTCGTCAAAATTTTGAGATATCCTAAGACAGCTTTCTAGTACTTCAATTTGTAATATTTGCTCTTTGTGAGAGTTTTTCTTCATCTATTTTCTACTTTTGTATAAAGAGTGATGTATCTCTTGTTGTAAAGAAGGTGATGTATCTTTTAAAGGGGGTGAGGTATCCCTCTTGTAAAAAAGGTGAGGTATCCCTTGTTGTAAAGAATGTGAGGTATCCTTCAAAGGAGGTGAGGTATCCCTCTCGTGAATAGGGTGAGCTATACCTATTGTGTAAAGGTTGCAAGCACCTGTTTTAAGCTTGTATTGAATAGTAAAAAATCTTGAACTGTGTTTTGAGGACTGGACGTAAGCCACAAGTGGTTGGTGGTCAAACCAGGATAAATATCTTACCTGCTCTTCTCATCTTTATCTCTTTATGTTTCTGCAATTTATTTATCATTGTCTATCTATTAAATTATTGTGCTTAAGGCTTTCAATTATTTTCTTTATTTTTATATCCTTTTTAACATATAGCTTCGAAGAAATTTGCTTTTATAAGAGTTTGCAAAAAAGTTTTAATTACTCAATTCACCCCCGCTCTTGAGTACTAAAGCCACTTGGTTAACAGAGTGATCTATATCAGATCCCATTAATTACCATTAGGGGCAACCTAGTTTTTTACTTTGTCATGGACGTTGGCCCATTGTTAGAGATATCGTGAGATCCAACATCTATATCATGACTTGGATCCCATTGTCCCACACACGCCGTTTGCTCTTGATTATATCAAATATCTTAACACTCAGTTGTTATATCTAAGCGCCTAGCTAGGGACAACTGTTTAGGACCAGGTTCCAAGTTAGCAGTTCATGAGCAACCCATCCTTCTAGAGTTGGATCTCATATATTTATGAGTGCTATTACGTAATAGCCCAGGGCCCAACAACGCTCTACCACATACCATACATAGATGCATTAGATGGGGAAGGTGCCTTAGAGGATTAAGAGGAAGGTTTGCTAGAAGAGACAGTGTAATCGTGATAGATAGAGCTCATTTGCCATGACGTCGTTGAACCCCTCCCTTTGGAGGACAAGCAGATCTACCATCTCGCTCGCCCTGTATCCCTAGTCCATTACAAAGGCAGGTAACCCAGCAATCTGAGGTCAAAGAATAGATTGAGTAATCTCAGAAAAAAGCTAAAAGGGGTGCTCCACCACACGTCGCTCCTTTGTAGAGCCAACAGCAAAGTGATGTGGGCATACGAGCGCTGTTCCTTGGTGGGTCCGGTTCAACAGGTGGGATTGGAATTTTCTTGCCTTGTGTTGTAACTAGTGTCACCCATAGAGCACCAAGAAGTGTTGCTCTAACGTGCTGCCACACTCTGCTTCCAGTAATTGTCGATTCTGCTCACACAAAGGGAAGCTCGTCCCACCACCAAGAGGCTTTGTGTTGCAGACTTGACCAAAACCCAAAGTCATAGCAATATGGAGTATGTCCTTCCCACTAAGTCACCACTAGAGTTGGCTTTATATCAAGGTAACGTGTCGCCACCAATCTTATTTTAAAAACCTTTTGATAATTACAAATTTGCCTAATCTTGCACTACATTGTGCGTTCTTTATTTGAGAATCCAGCATCAACTAATATTGCTAAAGATCTTTGCTACCAATTAAACACAGACAAATATTGCTATTTTGGTTCCTGCAATGGGTTAGTTTGTTTGGTTAGTCAAATATTTTTTCTAACAATGTAGTTGAAGAAATCTAGGTCCGTTTTTGGAACTTGACTACAAGCTAAGAAGGAATCACATGTGAAAGTTTATAGCATGGGTGACAATTGTTAGATAAATGTACTCTTAATTGGTTAGTAGTCCCTAACTTCAATTCTTGTAAACAATTAATAATTGTTTTGCTTGATCTGGGAAATAAGACATCAAGACGATTGTTGCTGCCTTGTGCTCTCGTTGATGAAGATACCCTTGATAATGAAGTCTATGAGCTATTTCTTGGAGTTTTGATGGGCAACCTCTGTCTTTTTTTATGATTACAGAGAAACCCATTTAGCCAAGCCCAATTCTCAAGGTTCGATCTTATCTCAATATCTTGGCAGGATTCTAGCCCAACTAAGAAGTGCTAAGGGCCTCAACATCCTTTCATTTAAGCCAGTACTTCAGTCGTGACCTAGAGTTTACGAGTACTTCAACATAACATCATCAAAGCTAGTACCTCGGCCGCAGCTTTGAGTCCCCAAGTATGTCTACTCATACTCATTTAAACCAGTACTTCTAGCCCAATTCCATGAGTACTTCGGCTTGATACAACCCACAAGGTTACCACACCTTGGCAAGGTTCGAGGAATACAAGGTCTGAAGAAGATCAGCTATTCGATATCTATACATGATGGCCAGACAGGGGAATCCACTTGACCATTGTCCAAGGTCAAGGGGTGCATTCAAGGGTTTTCACCCGTATGCTTATGAGCCTAACCTTAGCCCATAAATCGACTAGGTTTACAGAAGTTAAGCGTATTCTTATACTTTTATGCTTAAAGCTTTAAGACCCTCAAGCTAGAATCCGTCTTGAGAATGTCTACAAAACCTATTCTTTATAGGATTCAAGATTTGTTTTTAAATATAAGACCCTCAAGCCAGATTCTGTCTTGAGAATGTCTATAGAGTCCGTTCCTTATGGGATTTGGGATTTCTTTTTAAAGTTTCAAGACCCTCTAGCCAGAAAAATCCTTAACAATGTATAGAGACAGTTCCTTATGGGATCCAGGGTTTTTTTTTAATTTTAAGACCCTTAAGCTGGAAAATGCCTTGAGAATGTGTATAGAGCTCATTTCTTATGGGATCCGAGGTCTCTTAGAATCCAAGTTAAGAAGAATGACTCACGACACCAACTTCTGATTGTTTTGTTACAAGTCTTGGGTCCTTACCCAAATCCTCGACACTTGGCCATTACCATTTTGTGGTATGAGTAATTAATTGGCAACATATGCTACGACATCTGTGGTCTGCCATCAGGTACCTATCGTGGATATCTTGTGTTAAAGGTTCTGAACTTGAAAATTCTTATGTGCTAGGCAGTTTTCTGAACTAGATCGTTAACATTAAAGACCCCTGGCTACAGATCACCTTTTATTTTGTCTAAGTCTTCAAAGGAATTCCGAGTACTCAAAAATTTGGGCATTAGACCCTATACCAAGGTTTTACACAACTGTAAGTCCCTAAATAGCTACCAAATGCACATTAATAATGGGTGTTGGACCCAGTACAGACCATGGAAAAAAAAAGTAAACATGACAATAACACTACCCTATTCTATGGACCCTGGTTGCATACTGGAATGTCCACCTCAAATCACATGACAACCATGGCTAAACATTGTGCCGTGCCACAAGTGTCAAGTGACTAATGTTAATGCCTCAAAATCAAAGCTCTTGATCCCTTGGGGGCATTGTAGACTCTAGCTTCGTGTAAAGCTTGGGTCCCAAAACTTGGGGGCAGTAAGACTTACCTTGATACTTGGCTATGTTAGCTAAGCACCAAGCTAGGGGCAATTGTTTTGGACCATGATCCGGGATCGATCCCATGGGTCAACCCAGCACACATTAATGGTATGATGACTTAAGTAGAGTGATCCACCTCAGATCTCAACCTTACTTATTAAGCCTAGGGGCATACTATGATATATTATAGACCTCGGCCCTTTGGAAAAAATATCGCGAGATCTAACATTAATACTATGACTTAGATCCCTTTGACCACTGCTTGTCATGTGCTCCTGCTAAACTTGGGTACCTTGGCACTTAGTTGTCTTATATAAGCGCCAAGCTGAAGGCATCTGTTCTAAATCAGGTTATGGGTCATGGATTAGGAGCAACCTGGCCTGCCAAAATAGTACTCAGATATCATTGTGAGCTATCTTGATGAGTACATCTACCTATTTATTAGATATAAAACTAATTACATCCCACATAAATAAGAGAATTAATTAAAAGATATCACAATCTCTAACGAATTCTAATCCTAAATAATTATATTCAATACATATTTCATTACATTCTAAAACGCTCTTATAAATGTCATGCAAGGTCGCAAAGGTATAGATCTTATCTAATATACAAACTATCTTCCTTGTGCACGGTCTAACTTGAGTGTCATAGTAACTTTTGCACGTACCCATCCTCTCGCACCACCCTGCAGCTGTTGTGTCACGGAGGAGTCCACCTTCAACCACCTATTCAGGTACAACTCAGTATCCACTACTAAACATCTGCCTTCATTAGTAAAGATCCTACAAAACGATTTTGACGTAAAACGATGAAAGAGGGGAGGGATTAAGAGGTTTAGTGCAAAAAGATTGCGAATGAATCAAAAACCAATATTTTTATATTATACTTTAAGGCTCATGAATTAGAAAGGAATTGGACATATGACATAAATGAGATTGATAGAGGAGGAAGAAGACTTTTACTTATACTTATTTCAAATGAATTTTTTTGTTTGGTTTAAGTAGCACAAGTATAAGGGTATTTATAAGTGTAGAACATGCTTTTAGACCCATTTAATACAATGAACTTATTCAATGCACCTATTAAGCACATGTATCATGCATAATTTGAAACTTTAACTTCTTGAAATTGAGTCTTAAAAACTACCAGTTCAAAAATGTTTAAATACATACGTAGTGATTAATTAAATTGTTTAAATTCCCAATACCTTCCTTTAAATATGATCCTTTTTTGTGACTCTAATTAAGCTTTGGGAAAAAACACTTCTTTAAAATCTAGTAGCTTGGTATTGGTAAAAAGACAAAAATAAAGCTATGTGATTCAACATCTTTGCTTTATAAATTTCCATGAGACCTTGTATCTCTAGGACCTTGAAATGAACTGATATGAGGAGATTGACAACCATTAGGATTTGGTAAAATTGGAGGTGTAACAATATCTTCCCTTGCTTATGATTAGACACTTCAAGCAAAATTGGGACATCACCTTCATTTCTAGAAACCTTCTATTCTCATAAACTTTCTTCATCAAAATTAACATCTCTACTAACAACAATTTTCCCATTGATGGGTTTATAGAGTTTGTAGCCTTAGAATTTGAATCTTAACCAATAAAGATAAACTTCTCACTTTTATCATCTAGCTTCAACCTCATCTCCTTAGAAACATTAGCATATGTAATACTTCTAAAAATATGAAAATAAGAGACACTAGGCTTCTTACCACTCCATGCTTCGTGAAGGGTCATGCCATAAGCATTCCTTATGGGGGGGATAACTTGGACAAGTCTAAAAAAATCAACTTTGCCTTCAAATTGTACTTTTGTGTCATCTCCAAAGATAGTTTAACCTGTATGGCTCTCATCAAGATTAGTAAATAAGTTTCAACAATATGGGCTGTTTCTTGTTGCTTTTCATCTTCTTTCTCTTCAACAAGATGAACTTTTTCTTTATTGGTGGAAGAACTCCAACATTCACTAATATAATGGTCATATTTGAAACAATTATAACATTCAATCTTAAATTTATTATATATTCTTCCTCATTCTTGTTCTTGTGAACTTGCATGCTCTTACTCTTTGTCTCTCAAAGAGAACTTTGCTCGAAGAATCTCCCAAGCTTCCTTCGCCTTTCTTACATAAGCAACCTTCTCAAACATCGTATCATCTAAGGTCGCATGAATATACTAAGAGCAACTTGGTCCAATTTGTAATTTATTTGCTAATTGTTCCTTTGAGCTTGACTCAAAACTCCTTTATTCTTCGATTCAACATACCCATTCTCAACAATCTCTCATGCCTCTTGTGAGTTAAGAATTGCTCTTATACGAATACTCCAACTATCAAAATTCTTTTTTTGTGATTTTAGGAATCAGAATAATATAATTAAACATCATCAAAAAATTATGTGCTTTGATACCATTTGGAAGGATATAAAGGAGATTGATAGAGAAGGAAGAAAACTTTTAATGAAACTCACTTCAAATGGATTTATTGGCTTAGTTTGAGTAGCACAAATATAAGGATATTTATAGGTGTAGAACATGCCTCTAGACTAATCTAATACAATAAACTTATTTAATGTACTTATTAAGCACATGAATCATGCATACACTACTAGAATTTTTAGATTTAGAGATGGAACAAATTCCGTCTCTAAATGTGTAAAATTCCATCTCTAAATATTTAGAGACCGAATTAGAGATGAAAATTATTCCGTCTCTAAATCTGGCATCTCTAAATATTTAGAGACAGAAAAATTTCTCTAAATTAGAGATGACACTATTTCATCTCTAAATTAGAAACAACACTATTCCGTCTCTAAAATTAGAGACAAATTTTTTCGTCTCTAAATCCTTCTATAATATCTTAAAAAATATTTTTAAAAATAAGCATCTAGTTGGGATTTGCCACAACTAGATGCCTTCATTTTATAAAAAAAAAATAGGCATCTAATTATGGTTTACCACAACTAGGCACCTTCATTTTATAAAATTCCAAATTGTAGAAACATTTATTCACCAAAATAGTAATCAAAGATACAAATTTGCATAAATGGAATATTAAAAAGTGCTACAAGAAGGATTGATGCATCAAAGATTGAACAAAGCCAACCACGACACTTTCATAATCAATATATAATAACATATGTTCTATAATTAGTATAACTAAGGAAGTAATTGTTGTCACAGTTTGGACTAGGTTAAGTGACAGTAGAAGAATCCTCTAAAGAAAGTCAACATTTTAAGGATCCTGCGCATCTGATTGGTGAAGGTTAATCATATGAGAAACCACAAGCTTAGAGAATTCGTTGGTTACTGCTTGAAGCTGATAATCACCTAACTCACTGTGCACTGTCCATCTTGATGGTGACTATAGGCTTAATCCACCATATTCACTTGCAGCAACTTGGAGGATGACTGTGAAGTGGCAAGGGCCTTCTCCATATTTAACTGCGACAAAGGCCTAGGTGCCTGAAACATGAAAAATAGACAAAACAGCTCAATAATTTTCAACATCTCCAGCACTTCTTGCATGAGAAAGCCACCAAGAAGACTAATCAATTTCTTTTTCTAAATGAGACACTCCTACTCCTTGTTTCTTTTGCCACTTCCATCCATTAACTTATAATATTAACAGCAAAGGAGACAAAATATTAAGAATTGACTCCATGCAAAGAAAGAATAAATTGCACCTTCCACTTCAATACCATATCATCTTAAAGCCCTTAAAAAGACAATTTATGAGAGTCATATCTAATGATAAGTCACTAATTGATCTTGCACATTAAGTAATTGCTTTCATTGACCAGAGATGCAATTCAAGCATGCAAATATAACTTTGGGTGCATACAATAGTTTTAAATAAAATAGACATACTCAAAAATGATTTGTTCTCTAGTTAACAGAAGTTGAAACAGATATAGATATGCATTCTGGTCAAGTCAGCCGTAAATAGCATAGTATCCACAATTGGGAAAATTAAAAAATTAAAGAAATGGAGAAAGTAGAAGAGAATGACAAATATACTAATTAAAGAGATGGATGCTTCTAACCAAAATTATGCATAAATGAATGAATGTTGTCCAAAACTGAGTATATGCAGAACAGAACTTGATTTTAACCAAATCTGGTTTGGATTGGCAACGAGTTTAAACCCATCATTTTTGCTGTGAAAAGCCTTATGTTTTAGGCTTCTAACAAAAAAAAAGCACCTAAATCCGATGTGTTTAGCTCAGGTTATGAATGAAAAAGCAAGGTTTGCCAAATACTATGACAGGATGCAACAATAAGCTCTATAATGTGACTCGATGCACATATCCTATCTAAACAACTCAAACAATATCCCAACCTCATATAAGGAGACATGCTAGCAACTCAAAGGAAAGAATTCAAAGTTTGTCGTATGCAAACATAAGTCTCTAGCCAACAGTAAGACTTCAAGATCAAATTATCATAGCAACTAGATAATCGGTGAAACTCATTAACAAATAGAACTAAAAACCAAATAGCCCTTAATACTTTACAATTCCAATAGGAGATGAATATTAAGTGACAATCCCATCTGAGTAGGCTTTATACTCTGCTAGAAGCCATGCCATGACTCCAGCCCACCACCCAGCTGCTGAGGTTTTCTTAAATAAGGAGAATATAGAAACCTCCCAATTGATACATTACTAAACATGCAAATTACGGCGTAAGAAATATAAAGATAATAAGTAACAATATCCTCAATCGGTTCAAAAGAAGGCAATAGATATAATGTTGAAAGAACAACCACAAACACACCTTTGGGCTGCAAGCTCCCTCAAAACAATGTCAATGACACTAAGCGCTTCTTGTGGGGTGTTCACTTGATACAAATCCAGTGCATTGGAAAAACAAAACCAGTGCATATTGGAATTAATAATGACATGGTGATAATGAAATACATGCAACATGCAGGTTCTAACATTGACAGACAGACTTAAGAGCACAACTTGTATGCTAACCAACTTTATAATGTCAACTTTAGAAGGATAAGTGGAAAAACTTTATATCATCAAAGAAATAGATTATCAAGAGAGAAAAAAACAAAAAGAATGCCATTTTTTTACAACTGAACTCTGGCTTTTATGTCAAGTATGAAAGAAGCCTAATCATAATGTATAATAATTGTGAAACAATTTAGTCATAATCCCAAAGAATATAAATGAATTCACATTAGGCACACAAGAAACTTCCTTGGAACAATTTGTCCAATATCAGAATAGACAGGGACGAAACACACTAACACTTTATACCTTACCTCCACTATAGTATGCAGTAGAAGGGTATCCATTTGGCATGAAGCATGGATTTGGATTGAATGGCTTGGCCATCCCCTTCGTTGTACCATTAGATAAAACAGGTCCATTCTGCATAGAAATAGACTACAAGAATCAGTTAACACAGTGCCACGCCAAACACTCTAGTATTATAGATGCTCATCAACCCAAAAAAAAAAATTTAAAAATAAAAATGTGCAGCAATAACATAAGAATTACCTTCTTTGCAAGCTCAGGAACTCCAATGGTCTTGGGTTCTGAATCCAGGGACAAATTTTGCAGTAAATCTGCAACTTCTACAGTAGCAAGGTAAAGGAAAACCATGTGCTTTTTAATAGAACTATTCTACAAGCACATAAAACAAAGGACACTTACAATAAACAGCAAAACAAAAAAGAAAAAAATTTGAGAACTCAACAGCATTATACACTAAACTAAAATTCATTAAGAGAAGCTAAGCATTGACAACAATATATATATATATATATATATATATATATATATATAATATATATATATAAGAAAAATAAATGACTTTTGAGAAATCAACAACAAGGTTTTACATTCAGAGACTGACTTTATAGTGTACCCCACATCTTAAACCCAAGATACATACTGTGATTATAGAGAGAGCATAAAAAACCTATCAATGAATCACATACATACACACATACACAGAGGTGCAATTGAATGAAGGGACAAAACCCACAAAGGGAATCAACATGTAAAAGCATATCATAGAGTATTTGAAGAGAAAAGATTGAAACTTTAAGAAATGGGCAACGCAAAAAGATGAGGGGAAAATTAAAAAAAAAAAAAAGAAGAGTTTGAATGAGAAAAAGGCAACAAAGATAGGATATTGTCAGAGGATGGAGCAACAGCTGTAATGATCAAATTGAGAGATTGGGAAATGAAGGGTTTGATTGAGAGGAAAAGGTGGAGTCGGTGCTAATAGCGTGTTGTTTGGGGTTTTATTAGAGATAGAGAGAAGAGGGAGATTTGAGAGGACTTTATTTATATATCAAACAAGGTTGCTTACACTTCTTCTCTCTTTTGTAGTACCATATTCTATCCCTATTCTTTTAAATTTTTCAAAAACAAATCTACCTTTGCTGGACTAATATCAACCTTTAACTATGTTCGTATTTTGGATTAGTTTCAGTTTTGAAGGACAAAAGAATCATTCGAACTAACTCGATGAATTTTGTTAATTCGAATTTTTTTACATTACTTTTCTTTCATAATGTATAAGCCAATCTCATCATAAAGGTATCCTTCAAGTCTTTATGAAAACATAAATACTACTAACAATCCCTTTGAAAAGAAAAAAAAATGCCATGTGTGCAAAGAGATAATAACCACATCCAACTAAGGGGAAAATGTAGACAAATCAACAAAACAGATCAACTTAGGAAGGCCATTCTCTATGAATTCATAAAGTTAAGGCACCTTCTATGAACCCTGCTCATGACTTATTTCGATAATCATTACAGACTCCTTTCTATGGCTGAAATGCTGAAAGAAAGTTTAACTTATTCTGATCGGATTTACATTTAAGATCAAGTAGAGGACTCTAAACAGAATGCTCAAAGCACTTGGCAAGTTGCTACATTTGAAACAAATGTAAGCTTTAATAATCATTACCTAACACTAAAATTTACAAAGGAGATATTAGCTTATTTCTGAAAGGGAATAAAAGCACAAACAAAGGAAGGCCTACCTACAATTTGAAAAGGATAAGTAGCACCTATTATAAACTCAACAGTTTACACGTAAATATTAAAATAATATACCAAACACATAGCCTATTAGACTCATGCAAATACCAGTTAGCTGGCACTTTGAAAAGTTGACGCAAGTAGACAAACCATATACGTTCTATCATAAATTGTGTGTCCTTAAACTACATGAGTAGTTAACAGTGCCAAAGACCTAACATGTATTACCACATCCAGTCATTGCTCTTTAAATAACACTAGTTTTGTGTTTAAGCCTGGAAGGAACAGACTAACAACTAACCAGGATGAAATGAAAGGAAAGAAGACTAGATATAAGCAAAACAACATGATATGGGGGTAGAGCTCCTTAATTATACCCCAAGATTAAAGCTTTTTGAGAGAATTTTAGCTTCTTTCTACTTTTTTCGTTCACAACATTTGAATACATAAAACAAAGGAAAACAATTAACAAGAGTTAACTTATTTTCTGGAAGTCTTTTCCTTACAAAGCAAGAGAGCAAAGCCACAGAAATACCAAAGAAGAATACAATAGAAGAAACACCACTACAAAAAAAAACCAAGCCTTTATGATCCCATTAGGAGGGGTTGGCTACATGAACCAAGAAAACATGAACACAAAACTAAACACAAGGTATTGCTAACAAACATGGTTAGTGCACCAGTAGATAATACCTAAATGCAAGTAAGATGACTGTCATTCACAGTTTCAAAATAAATCTGCATCAAATCAAATGCTCGATTAGTGTAATAAAAACCACGAACCGCATACACAAAATAATAGGTAAGAATAAAAAAGATCGATGAAAGAGAATTGAAATTGAAAAGGGGAAGGAGGGAGTACCTAAAGGAAGAAGCAGAGGAGAAAGAGAAGAATATGAACGAGAAGCTAAAAGGTTAGGGCTAGGGTTGGGGTAGGGCTTGTCGTGGGTAGTGACGATGCGTGGTGGTGGCTCAAGGATCTAGGTAGTGGTTGGCTTGGACGTACAGGGCGGTGGTTGGAGGCATGGTGTTGGGCAGAGGTTGGAGCAAATCTAGGTAGAGGGAGGCGCATCTATGGTGCAGACGGTGGCTGCGTGGTTCTGGGTTTTGGGTCACGGTTGGCTTGGAACGGTGGAAAGTGGTGCCTCGCGGGTGGTGCGTGGTTGGATGTGCAGTGGCGAGAACAAGGTTTCATCGGTGGCAGGGGGTTCTGGTTGCGATGAAGGTCGCAGGGGACTGGTGGCTTACGGTTTGGAACGATGATGGAATAGTGGTGGAGGGTGTTTTGCCGCTAGTGAAGGTCAAGCTCAAGGATGGTGGTGGGTTGCCTGGTTGATGGCTGATTGGTAGGTACTGGGTTACTGAAGGGTTTCTTGGGTCTAATTCGAGAATAAGGATTTCTCGAAAGCTATGTTAATAACATTTTATTTTGAAGAATTAGAGACGAAAACAATTCGTCTCTATTTTTTTAAAAATTATTAATTAAATTATATAAATTAGTTAGAGACGGAATAGATACATAATTAGAGATGAAAAATTTAGAGACGGAATTTAAATTCCACCTCTAAATATATTTGATGTTTTAAAATATTACATTAATTGAATAGAGACAAAATTGAGATGGAAAAGTCTGAGACGGATAATTTTCGTCTCTAAAATCCGTCTCAAAGTACATTTGACTTTAAATTGACCAAATAGAGACGGAATTAGAAACAAAAAATTCTGAGATGGATAATTTTCGTCTCTAAATTCTGTCTTTAAAGTTTAAATTTTATTTTTCCTTTCCAATTCATAAAATTTGTCTCTATTTTCGTCTCTAATAGAAATGAAAATTTTTTTATCTCTAAATTCCGTCTCTAAATAAAAAATTTCTAATAATAATACTTTAAAACTTCAATTCTTAAAATTGAGTCCTAAAAACTAAAAGTGCATAAACATTTAAATACATGTACTGTAAATACTTAAATCAAATTTAAATTTCCAACATTGGAATGCAGTGATAGTACAAAATGGGTAAAAGTGCGAAGTGATATATTAAAGTTTATTTATATTTAAAAGTTTATTTATATTTAAAATTAAGGAACACAAATGTTTTTTCGTCGGTGTATGTTAGATAGAAAAACTTAGCACCATTCATTCTATATAATTCATGATTAACAGGAGTAATTGGGAAATTGTCAAAACAAGACAAAAAAAAAAAAAGATACACTATGAAAGAGTTAGAGAAGCCATAAAGAAAAGAAAATAAACTTGGCCAAAAAGACACTACGCAGACCAAAGGCATATCTAGTTTAAAAAAGTGAAAAGTGTAGAAACAAATCAATTCATTATGAAGCTTTGCTCTTTTTCTTTATTTTAGAGCATTCAATCAATCATTGAAATGTTCTGTAATAAGTGTGTTTCTTTTACGTTATTCAGTGTTGTTCAAGTTTGTTTTCCATTGATCTTTTTCCATAGAAGAAAAAAAAAACCAAAACTCTATTTTGGTCACTAATATTTATTTTAATTCTCATTTTAGTTTTAAATATTTCATTTTCTTACTTTAATTCCTACCATTTATAAACCCAATTTAATTAATTAATCTATCTATCTATATACCTATTATCTAATAAACAGATATATTGATGAGTCACTACTAGAAATGATGAGTGACATTATTATTTACTGGAATATGACAATTTGAAAAATGATGACTAAATGAATACATCTAAAACGATGTTATTTCATTTTTTATTTATCATTTGGAACACAAGATGAGTTTTTTTTTTATTTTTTTTCAAATCACAAAATAAAACGACGTAATTTTAAATGTATTCATTCAATCATTTTTTTGTTAAATTGTCACATTAGCAAATATTGGTGTCATATCATTTCTATTTATGACACATCGACATCTCCATTAATTAGATAATGAACACATAGATAGAAGAAATAAATCAAAGTATATTCATAAATGTCAGGGAAGACTAAATTGAAAAAAACGAAAGTCATGAATAAAAAAAATAGGGTTTTAGGGAAAAAAAAAGCTTTGTTTGCTAGTCACGTCTATGTATGTTGTTGTTTATGGGTGAATTTAGTTAAGACAAATTCTAACAAACAAATATATTTTATCAGTTGAATGTAGGTTCAGAGTTATGTGGTAATTTCATTTGAAAAAGAGTTTTTAGGAAACTGATGAATAATGTGCAGAAAATGTAAAGTACAGAGAAGGTAAAAGTGCATGAAATGTAAAAGTGTTGAAGATTAAAGTACAGAAAATAAAAGTGCAGAAAGTTAAAGTACAAGAAATATAAAATGCAAAAAGTTTAAAGTGCAGAAAATTTAAATGCAAAAAACGTAAATGTGCAGAAAAGATAAATAAATTTAAAGAGCAAGGCTTGAAAATAAAGAATTCAAAAAGACATTGCATTAATATAAATGACTTGAAATAAAAATAGAAGTCATACTTAGAATCAAATCCGTTAATCTGCTTGAGTGATATGTTAGGACTGTATATCCAGTAAAATCACCCTTTGTACATCATGAATACTAATATTTATAGGCAAAAATATAAAAAATAATTGACTCCTAAAAACTGACCACGTACATAACAGTTTATGCCACGTTCTCTTACTTAATTTTCGACAATAACGAACTCTTGACCATTTAACATTCGTACTAGCCACTAGAATTTTTTAATATCATCTTTTTAGCTGTCGAATTCAAAATTGGTAACTTTTACTTTCGACAAATACTGATAGCAGTTATGAAATCTTTCCGACAAAACCATTTTCGTTGATCCAACACTTGGAAAATTTCTTCAATGTCATCACCTAACTGTTGAAAATCTCTTCGTCAATTGTATCAATGTTATCATCTAGCTGTCAAAACCCTTATTCGTCGAATCATCCAACTTTGTCGAATATCACTCATCTGTCAGAAATATCTTTGTCGAATTAGAACTTGTATTTTTTACCCCCAACAAATGCCTCCCAAAATTTTTCTTTCGACACTGCTGGAAGAAAGATAAATTTTAATCTTATCTTCTAGTTCCAATCTGACGTCAAGATCTTATCAAAAATCTTTTTTGAAAGCATTTTGATATTCAAAAATCCAGTAAAATCTTCCGTGGATTTCTTGAAAACCACAACTACAACTTATCATTTCAAACATTAAATAGCCATTTTTTCCTAATAAATAAGGATCATATTTATCCCTTTCTGAAAAATAACTTTTTGAGTTTTTACGAATATCACACATCTTCTCACCTCCTCCATTGTTCATTACTTCTTTAAATTTCACAAAATCACGCCACTTTTACCCCATTCTCTATTGTTCATCATCCTCAACCTTATTCTCGCGCGTCTTTTCTGTAAAACTTCTTTCTTAACAATGGTCTCTCACTCTCAATCTTTCAATGAACCATCAGTAGATTTGGGCAGCCATGCCGTTGTTCAAGACCCAGTTCTAGGGAAATCTGAATTGTGGAATCTTTCCAAGGTAATTCTTCCTATCAATGACCTTTCACTTTCTTTAGATCCTCCAGCTGTTTTTTTGGGCCCAGTTCTACCCAAAGAATTCATTACCAAAGAGATTCAAAGTTTTTTTCCTTGTAAAAATCCCAAAGAGGAAGCTATCTTGGCTTCTCTTCCTTCTATTCCTATTAGTTACTTTAGTAAATCTGAGAGGCTTTTTAGAACCCCTCCCGGCCAAATCAGTGGGTATCTTGATTGGCTTAATAGAGTTCAAGCCTCTAAAGAAACTTTATGGAGGGACAGGTATCTTCGACTGCATTCAACTGTCATGTTACCCCATAAAAATGGATTCTTGTATGTTGGGTGCGTCTTTTTTCTTTTGGAATAAAACCACCAATACTTTCCATTTTTCCTATGGCATGATGGGACCTACGCTTTTTGACGTAGCTGCCATAACTGGTCTTCAACCAGACAGGGAAATTATAACCCCTGTCTGTAACACCCCAAATTTCCTAAATAGTTGACAGTAATTTTGAAAGTTAACAGAATTCTACTGTTTAGTGATTTCTGTATACTGTAAAATTATTTTGAGTATTCCGTCAGCGTATTTGATCGTTTTGAGTGATTTACTCTGTGTCAAGAAAATAATAATTTTCGGGCCGGAGAAAATCTTTAAGTATTTATTTCTCTTGACTGTTAATTATTTTTAACAATCTGACTTGATTTTTATACATTTTCTAATATTTATGATTTTTGTGGATGATTATAAATTTTTATGGTTATCTGGTTATTTTTGGGCTGTTTGTGGGCCCTAGTGGTCCTACGTGGGCCCGGGGTGAGTCCTAAAACATGAAAATTTTTCTACGTATAAAAAAATTTGTACTGTTTAGACGGAGACAAGGGATCTTACTAAACCTGAATCTGGAAACAGTTTTAGAAAATTGTATTGTACTGTGTTTTGTACTGTACTTAATTATCGGACGATAAAAATATAGCAAATATATTCTTTCCTGGGGTTATAGCAGATAAAAACAGAAATTATACTGCTTAAGTCAACAATAGTGGTTATGACAACTTTTGATGGACCAATAGGAAACAAGTTTAATTCTTTTGACGGACCAATAGGAAGCAAGTTTAATATTGAAGACTTTGATATCAACCGTCGATTTAATCAACGGTGTAGGATTAGTCTAATAAAATGGCTATGACCATTTATAACCGTTGGATTTAGATTTAAATCAAGGGTGGAGATTTAATCTTATAAAGTGGCTAGGACTATTTGTGACCTTTGGATTTGAATTTAATCAACGGTGGAGATGGATCATTTATAACCATTGGATTTGGATTTAATCAATGGTGGAGATTTGGTCTTCTAAAATGGCTATGACTAATTATGACCCTTGAATTGAAAGTAAGAAGGAGTAATCTTGACCCTTCATTTTTGGAGATGGATCTAATGGCTAGAATTTCAAGAAGGAAAAATCTAATGGCCTAGATTAAGTCTTCTAATCAAAAGTCTACTTCAATCCTAACCATTGATCTAATCAATGGCTTAAATGGTGGCTTGAAAAAGATGACAACTTATTGAATGCATAATGCATGGAGGGGGATAGTTTTGTGCTTGATTTTGGAGCTAAAGAAAAGCTTTATGACCATTATTAGATGCCTTGGTCAATTATGCATCATTATTGATCATTTAGCATCCTTAGGAGAATGCTTGAAGGGGGGACGGTTTTTGGTAGCTTTAGGAGAGCTTTGCATGGTTTATGACCATTATCCTTCATTCTTGATCATTATTGATCATTCCAAAAACCTAAAGCTCTTAGAAAATTTTCTCTCCTTCTCCTTCTAGCATGGTTCGGCCAACACCTAAAAATCATGTCTCCAAGCTTCTAAAATTTTATCTAAACACATTTCCTAAACCTAAATACCATTCTAAGAATATCTCTAGTTAAGTGTTTTTACAAAATCATTCATCTTGAGTTTCAAATCCAAGCTTCAAGTTTCTACCAAAAATGGTAAAGTTCATATTTCTTCACCCAATCTTTTAGTTTGATTTTCTAAGCCATGCTTGAATCATGGTTTACCTATTCTTTTACTTGTTATTGATTTTAAGATTTCTTTATGATTTTTAGGGATTTTCCAAGGAGCTCCACAAAATTGATAGGAAGGAAAACTAAGTGTTTTCACTTCATTCTTTACCTTAACCAAGTTTAAGATACCTTTCCCTCACAAAAATAAAAAATTCCATCTTTGTTTTTGACGAGCGCCGAACTCAGTCAAAATTATAACCGAAGTTATTACCTAAGCTTGTAGCACAGTGACAACACCGGATCGTCTCCTCAAGGATCGTAGATGCAATTTGATCAAATTAAGTGAAAGTTAGCAAAGGGGGGTTTGACAGT
This sequence comes from Ormosia emarginata, assembly GCA_029884605.1. NCBI lineage: Eukaryota > Viridiplantae > Streptophyta > Magnoliopsida > Fabales > Fabaceae > Ormosia > Ormosia emarginata. The sequence continues at coordinate 49,296,284 of JAQQTP010000077.1, read as the reverse complement.
TTAAGATCGTACTTAACAAAATTAATGGAAGAAATGACAATTAAAGAGTAGTCAATTTAGAAACCTATCCAAGATTGGGTGGATTCAATCATAGACCCTTCATAGAACACTTGAAGCGCAATTGAATTGTTAATTTGGATCTAACCGAGATCTCTCGCATCAAATCCAGAATTCATACTAGACGATCGTCTAGAATTCAATTAACAAGTGATAAACACAAATCCGCAATCGCACCATTCATGAAAATCTATGTTAATTTCAAGTACCGAATTCAATTAACTTAGGCACAAATCAAGAACCTAACCTCTTCAATTCTGTGATTAATTTAGATCAATCAGTTTTAAGTTTCATCACAAATCTCAATCTTCATTTATGTGATTAGTTTAGATCAATCAGTTCTAAGTTTCATCACAAATCTCAATCTTAAACTAAGATCAATCAGATCAACATAAATAGAATCACCATTCATGCATTCAAGATCAAGAAGAAGAAAAAGAAGAAGAAAGGAGGAATTCAATTACAAATCAAATACAATACATAACCAAGGTCTCAAGAATCCAAACCACAATCTCTTCAAGAGTTATAAATTGACCCAAAGTAGCTTAGCCCTCCATTACCATGAAGGGGAGCATCAAAATATACAAAACTATGAGAAACTATGAAGAAGCAAGAAGAAACTTAGAGAGAAATGAAGGAGAATTACATGTTGTTCATGATAAATGGTGCCTTTTATAGAAGTCTAAGGTAACAAAATGACAAAGGGAAGTGGGTGGATGAGTGAGTGGAGTGTTTGAGTGGATGGATTAGTGGGTGTTTAGTGGATTGGTTTAGTGGATGAGTGAGTGGAATGGTTGAGTGGTTGAATTAGTGAAAAATGCCAAAGGACTTTTGGTGAGTGGGAAATTATGGACATGAATGGGTGAGTGGATGGATTAGTGGATGAGTGGGTGGAGTGGTTAAGTGGTTGGATTAGTGTATGAGTGGATGAGTGGGTGAATTAGTGGATGAGTGGATAAGTGGATTAGTGGATGGATGAGTGGGTGGTTGAGGACGAAAATTTCGTGTCTGACTTGGAAGCCAAAAACGACCCACTATACTTCAGAACCACGAAAAGTGTTCTTCATGAAAGTTGTAGATCCTTGTCTTGGCTATAAAATGGATAGCTGGTTTGTCCAATTTGGCTTCCTTAAGCCCAAGATATGTTCCAAATACCGTAGGTTGTTCAAACCCAACTTCAACTCCTCTGTTCCGACTTGCAAGCTCAAAATGACCTACTAGACTTATTTTTCTCAAAATGTGTTCTTCATGAAAGTTGTTTATTTGGATCTTGACTATCCAATATCCAAAGTTCAGCCCATCTCCATTATTACATCTTGAGATATGATTTTATGAGTGCACACTGTTCGGATTCTACTGACAGAACCCGTATTCTGACTTCCATGTAAACTTAGGTCCCTTAGACATCTGAATCGGACTTCGAGCTCTTCATCAAAGTTGTAGAGCTTCCTCTTAGCTTTTCTACAAGGTAAAATTCATGTTCATCAGATATTAGGAACTCAAGTTATGGCCAAAATACAGAAACAGTGTCAAATCTCAATAATGCTAAAAATATTCAATTAGGACCAATTTGAGCTCAAACTCACAAAATCATACCAAACTCAATCAATTAAGAATATGGAGAGTGTAAATGACTAAAAATAAGGGTTTCTTAATGAATAAAATATGTGATTATCAGTTCTTCAAGAGGAACCAATCGGCCAAGACATCCAAAATCACTATCCAATCTCTTTTAATTTCATCCAACCATAGATCTTGAATCTACATGATATTCTAAGCAACTTCTATGTTGGAGACTTTCTCTAAATCATCCATCTTCAACCTTGTTCTTCAAGCTAAAGATTGAAGCTTTATTGGTGAAGTTTATTCATCTTCACTTTTTTTTTATTTTCAAGGTTCTAAGCCATGTTTGATCCATGGTTTATCATGTTCAAGTTTGATTTACTAATAAATAATTGTTTTGTTTTGTATTTGAGAAGTCCTTGGTGGTGAAGGACTTAGAAAAAGAAGCAAAACAAGGAGCTTTTGAGGTTCTTCAAGAGGTAAGAGGGAGATTCATCTCACCAACCAAGTATGGTGGTGAGAGATGGTTGTGTATTTAATGGATGGTGAATCCATGTGAGGATTCATATCTATGGTCATGTAATTATTTGTGGGTGTTTATGTGCTTTCATTATTTGCCTATGCTTGGTATGATTTGCATGATTTATTGCTTTGATTATGGCATGCTTGTGATATATATGTTGAATATGTATTTGTATGCCATGATTTGATGATGGAAAGGAAATTGATTTTTGGTTCCAAAGACTAAGAGGATTTCGGCCAAGACACCTCAAAATAGGTGTTCACAAATTAATATTTTTATGAATGGTAAAATTGGATAATAAGAAAATCATGGAAAATAAATAAAGGGTTTGTTTTTCAAGAAAAAGTGGTCACGATTTTGGGAAGGATTTTTATTGATTTATTTTGTGTAAAAAGTTTCTAAGCATTTTACTAAACATGAGTTTTAAATGAAAAGGGCAATGTTGATTTTAAGGATTTGCAAAGAAAGTGAAAAATGAAAATGAACAAATGATTTGATTTCAAAGACCAAGTGCTCACGGTTTTTGTAAAGAATTTTTAATGGTTTTGTTTGTGTAAAACCATATTGACTTAGAAGGAAAAATATTTGATGTTTTAAATAATCATGTACCACGGTTTTTGAAGGTTTGTAATACCTTGATTTTGATGAAATAAAGTGATTTTTCAAGTGGAAATATAATTGATTTAGTACAAGGATTTTTGGAAAGGGAATCAGAGTATTTTATCACTTGAGAAATGAAATTTTCATATGTAAATAGACAAGAGAGGTTGAAAGTGTTTGAACCTCAATTTATTTTGAAGAGAATTGATTTTAAAATTTATTTGAGAAAAATAGAGAATATAATAGTGATTTGATATTTTCTAACTTGTAACTCATCCTTTGGGTTTTGGAGAGCGTTAGTAATTTTTAAAGTGTGAAACATTGATTTAATTCAATGGAATTGTGAATTTGTGGAATAAATTGCGAAAAAGATTTTCTTGAGTTAGAAAATGTGGAAAATAATGTGAGTAGTCATATTATTTTGAGAAAGGTTGAAATTGAATTTTTGAAGGTTGAGAAATATTTTTCGTAATGGAATTATGGTGAAAAATGATTTACAGAACTTAAAAACGTGATTTTTAAGCTACACGATTTTAAAAACGTTTAAATATTTCCACACGATTTGAAAAAAGTTGAAATATTTCTACGCAATTTGGAAAGCATTTAAATATTTTTACACGTTTGAGATATTGTTGAAAAATTGCTACGCGATTTAAAAATGGTGGAATATATTTACTTGATTGAGAAAACGTTGAAAAATCACTACGTGATTTGAAAATGCAACGGAAATGTTGTAAAATTTTGAAAACGTAATAGAAATGTTGCGCGATTGTGAAAATATGATGAAAGTGTTTTGTGACTATAAAAACGCGATAATATGATTTCGCTGTTGAAAATACAGTATTATTACTGTTGGGCCAGTGTGTGGACCCTAATTATGAGATTATGAAATTAAACTGAGAATGGGCCAATGTGTAGACCTTGAATATGAAATGGTGAATTTTGCCTGTGATTGGCATTTGTGCATTGAACATGCATTGGAAATGGTGAATTTTGCTTGTGATTGACATTGGTGCATTTTATATGTATGAACTAGTGTATGTACACTGTATGAGAAAATGATAAATTTTGCCTATGATTGACATTGGTGCATTGAACATGCATTGGAAAGGTCCGATGGACTATATGAGGCTATTTGCCTAGGAGAGACGTACACCTCTTGAGTGGGTGCGATATGCATAGTATAAGTCACTTGTTGACCTTGGGGGCATTGGGGTGCGGGTTGCTTACATGGGTGGTTGGTCGCACTTCTTCCCGTAGGTTAGACCGATACAACGCACCGATGATCCTGACTGAGACACTATTCTTAATCGAGATCTCGTAAAGACTGTCGTGTATATGCTAGATGTGCAAAAATCAAAATGAGGATTATAGCACTTGGTCTGAGGCATTTTGGTACAGACAGATCTTTTGGATCAACTTCTCCGAACTGAGTATTAGCTCCATGGAGTAGGAACATTGAGTCTATGTGCACATGCATAACATATGCATCATTATTGAGTATTAGTTATGATAATTGAACTGCTAAATACTTGAGGAATAATTGAACTGTTGAATAATACTGGATGATGATGATAAATAATGTTGAGGGCATTATCGTGTATATTGAATGATATTTAAACTGATAAATGATTGAATGATGATAGTTGATTAATAGTGAAGGCATTATTGGAATTCTGGTATGATATCCCTGTATGATATGTTGTTTGTATTATCTCTATGCTGCCATGTTAGTATTGACGTAGGTGATCTCACCTCTTTGTTATATTGTTTTGCTGTGTCTGTATTATTAAAAATTATATATAGATGGAACGAGTTGTCTTAGACATAACGGGTGGCAGATATTCTGAAATTGGTGACAACATCAGAGAATGACCATTCTAGATTTGATAGCGTGGAGTGTTGACAAGGAACAGATGTCTGATGCATCCAGATGGATACAAGAAGGAATAAGTATGCTAAGTTTTCTCATTAGTGTTATACCGTGCTATTAAGTAGAACCCGTCATAGGGTTTGCTACTGTTAAAAAGAGAGAGTTTTACTTTAGTTTTATATTTCTCTTTTAAATTGTTAAATATTAATTGGTGTCAATATTGTATATTAAATATATTTTCAGTAAGTTTATGTTTCAATCTTCTGTAATAAGAAATTTTAAAACCCATCTTTTATAACTCAAACCTTGTTTATGAACTTCTTTACAGATTATGAGTTAGGAGTCAGAAATGTGATACCCTGAGGAGGGTGTTACACTATCCTCCTACCTCTGAACACCATTGATGTTTATTCGAAAGCCCCAACTTCCTTTTCAAACTTCGTTAGCTTCTATTCTGCAAAAAAGGCCCTGTATCCGACGAAGAATATATGGCTTTTCTTCTTCTCTGGTTGTCGGCCTATGCTTTATGTACCAAGTCAGTTCAAGTATCCAAATCTTATCGTCATCTTGCCAATCTTCTTCATGAAGGTAAAAATTTGGCTCTTGGCCAATTCCTCCTTGCCAATCTTTATCTCGACATTGGTGAGATTGTCCAAAACATCAGGTCCCAGATAAAGAAAACGAATGTTGGCGGCCCCATAAGGTTACTCCAGCTCTAGCTAAATGCTATCTTACAAGATTACCTGGTTGACACTTCTCCTTCAACAATTTCTTCTGCTACCTATGGCATAAAGCTTTGCCATGTCAAGTATAAAAAAATCCACAAACAAAACCTAGAGAATTTCCTACATTTCTTTAATATTTTTCATTCCATCTCCTTCAATGCTGAAGACATTTATTTTGCACCTTTTGCTGACCGTTCTCTTGGTCCTGAATGGTTTGCTTGACCACTAATTTCCGACAATCCTTCTATTCAAAACAACAATATTTCTATTTGGTCTAATTTTCTTTGTCAGCAAGTCCTAGTTGCTGGTCTTCCTGGTTCGACTGATAGATCTATAGAGTTATATATGCCAAACATGGTAGCTCGACAACTAAGATTTTGTCAGGCCATACCAGCGCCATTTTCTTCAAAAGCAAAAATAAGGATGACTTAAGTAGAGTGATCCACCTCAGATCTCAACCTTACTTATTAAGCCTAGGGGCATACTATGATATATTATAGACCTCGGCCCTTTGGAAAAAATATCGCGAGATCCAACATTAATACTATGACTTAGATCCCTTTGACCACTGCTTGTCATGTGCTCCTGCTAAACTTGGGTACCTTGGCACTTAGTTGTCTTATATAAGCGCCAAGCTGAAGGCATCTATTCTGAATCAGGTTATGGGTCATGGATTAGGAGCAACCTGGCCTGCCAAAATAGTACTCAGATATCATTGTGAGCTATCTTGATGAGTACATCTACCTATTTATTAGATATAAAACTAATTACATCCCACATAAATAAGAGAATTAATTAAAAGATATCACAATCTCTAACGAATTCTAATCCTAAATAATTACATTCAATACATATTTCATTACATTCTAAAACGCTCTTATAAATGTCATGCAAGGTCGCAAAGGTATAGATCTTATCTAATATACAGACTATCTTCCTTGTGCACGGTCTAACTTGAGTGTCATAGTAACTTTTGCACGTACCCATCCTCTCGCACCACCCTGCAGCTGTTGTGTCACGGAGGAGTCCACCTTCAACCACCTATTCGGTACAACTCAGTATCCACTACTAAACATCTGCCTTCATTAGTAAAGATCCTACAAAACGATTTTGACGTAAAACGATGAAAGAGGGGAGGGATTAAGAGGTTTAGTGCAAAAAGATTGCGAATGAATCAAAAACCAATATTTTTATATTATACTTTAAGGCTCATGAATTAGAAAGGAATTGGACATATGACATAAATGAGATTGATAGAGGAGGAAGAAGACTTTTACTTATACTTATTTCAAATGAATTTTTTGTTTGGTTTAAGTAGCACAAGTATAAGGGTATTTATAAGTGTAGAACATGCTTTTAGACCCATTTAATACAATGAACTTATTCAATGCACCTATTAAGCACATGTATCATGCATAATTTGAAACTTTAACTTCTTGAAATTGAGTCTTAAAAACTACCAGTTCAAAAATGTTTAAATACATACGTAGTGATTAATTAAATTGTTTAAATTCCCAATACCTTCCTTTAAATATGATCCTTTTTTGTGACTCTAATTAAGCTTTGGGAAAAAACACTTCTTTAAAATCTAGTAGCTTGGTATTGGTAAAAAGACAAAATAAAGCTATGTGATTCAACATCTTTGCTTTATAAATTTCCATGAGACCTTGTATCTCTAGGACCTTGAAATGAACTGATATGAGGAGATTGACAACCATTAGGATTTGGTAAAATTGGAGGTGTAACAATATCTTCCCTTGCTTATGATTAGACACTTCAAGCAAAATTGGGACATCACCTTCATTTCTAGAAACCTTCTATTCTCATAAACTTTCTTCATCAAAATTAACATCTCTACTAACAACAATTTTCCCATTGATGGGTTTGTAGAGTTTGTAGCCTTAGAATTTGAATCTTAACCAATAAAGATAAACTTCTCACTTTTATCATCTAGCTTCAACCTCATCTCCTTAGAAACATTAGCATATGTAATACTTCTAAAAATATGAAAATAAGAGACACTAGGCTTCTTACCACTCCATGCTTCGTGAAGGGTCATGCCATAAGCATTCCTTATGGGGGGGATAACTTGGACAAGTCTAAAAAAATCAACTTTGCCTTCAAATTGTACTTTTGTGTCATCTCCAAAGATAGTTTAACCTGTATGGCTCTCATCAAGATTAGTAAATAAGTTTTAACAATATGGGCTGCTTCTTGTTGCTTTTCATCTTCTTTCTCTTCAACAAGATGAACTTTTTCTTTATTGGTGGAAGAACTCCAACATTCACTAATATAATGGTCATATTTGAAACAATTATAACATTCAATCTTAAATTTATTATATATTCTTCCTCATTCTTGTTCTTGTGAACTTGCATGCTCTTACTCTTTGTCTCTCAAAGAGAACTTTGCTCGAAGAATCTCCCAGGCTTCCTTCGCCTTTCTTACATAAGCAACCTTCTCAAACATCGTATCATCTAAGGTCGCATGAATATACTAAGAGCAACTTGGTCCAATTTGTAATTTATTTGCTAATTGTTCCTTTGAGCTTGACTCAAAACTCCTTTATTCTTCGATTCAACATACCTATTCTCAACAATCTCTCATGCCTCTTGTGAGTTAAGAATTGCTCTTATACGAATACTCCAACTATCAAAATTCTTTTTTTGTGATTTTAGGAATCAGAATAATATAATTAAACATCATCAAAAAATTATGTGCTTTGATACCATTTGGAAGGATATAAAGGAGATTGATAGAGAAGGAAGAAAACTTTTAATGAAACTCACTTCAAATGGATTTATTGGCTTAGTTTGAGTAGCACAAATATAAGGATATTTATAGGTGTAGAACATGCCTCTAGACTAATCTAATACAATAAACTTATTTAATGTACTTATTAAGTACATGAATCATGCATACACTACTAGAATTTTTGGATTTAGAGATGGAACAAATTCCGTCTCTAAATGTGTAAAATTCAATCTCTAAATATTTAGAGACCGAATTAGAGATGAAAATTATTCCGTCTCTAAATCTGGCATCTCTAAATATTTAGAGACAGAAAAATTTCTCTAAATTAGAGATGACACTATTTCATCTCTAAATTAGAAACAACACTATTCCGTCTCTAAAATTAGAGACAAATTTTTTCGTCTCTAAATCCTCTATAATATCTTAAAAAATATTTTAAAAAATAAGCATCTAGTTGGGATTTGCCACAACTAGATGCCTTCATTTTATAAAAAAAAAAAAATAGGCATCTAATTATGGTTTACCACAACTAGGCACCTTCATTTTATAAAATTCCAAATTGTAGAAACATTTATTCACCAAAATAGTAATCAAAGATACAAATTTGCATAAATGGAATATTAAAAAGTGCTACAAGAAGGATTGATGCATCAAAGATTGAACAAAGCCAACCACGACACTTTCATAATCAATATATAATAACATATGTTCTATAATTAGTATAACTAAGGAAGTAATTGTTGTCACACTTTGGACTAGGTTAAGTGACAGTAGAAGAATCCTCTAAAGAAAGTCAACATTTTAAGGATCCTGCGCATCTGATTGGTGAAGGTTAATCATATGAGAAACCACAAGCTTAGAGAATTCGTTGGTTCTTGCTTGAAGGCGATAATCACCTAACTCATCTGTACCTTTGTCCATCTTGATGGTGACTATAGGCTTAATCCACCATATTCACTTGCACAACTTGGAGGATGACTGTGAAGTGGCAAGGGCCTTCTCCATATTTAACTGCGACAAAGGCCTAGGTGCCTGAAACATGAAAAATAGACAAAACAGCTCAATAATTTTCAACATCTCCAGCACTTCTTGCATGAGAAAGCCACCAAGAAGACTAATCAATTTCTTTTTCTAAATGAGACACTCCTACTCCTTGTTTCTTTTGCCACTTCCATCCATTAACTTATAATATTAACAGCAAAGGAGACAAAATATTAAGAATTGACTCCATGCAAAGAAAGAATAAATTGCACCTTCCACTTCAATACCATATCATCTTAAAGCCCTTAAAAAGACAATTTATGAGAGTCATATCTAATGATAAGTCACTAATTGATCTTGCACATTAAGTAATTGCTTTCATTGACCAGAGATGCAATTCAAGCATGCAAATATAACTTTGGGTGCATACAATAGTTTTAAATAAAATAGACATACTCAAAAATGATTTGTTCTCTAGTTAACAGAAGTTGAAACAGATATAGATATGCATTCTGGTCAAGTCAGCCGTAAATAGCATAGTATCCACAATTGGGAAAATTAAAAAATTAAAGAAATGGAGAAAGTAGAAGAGAATGACAAATATACTAATTAAAGAGATGGATGCTTGTAACCAAAATTATGCATAAATGAATGAATGTTGTCCAAAACTGAGTATATGCAGAACAGAACTTGATTTTAACCAAATCTGGTTTGGATTGGCAATGAGTTTAAACCCATCATTTTTGCAGTGAAAAGCCTTATGTTTTAGGCTTCTAACAAAAAAAAAGCACCTAAATCCGATGTGTCTAGCTCAGGTTATGAATGAAAAAGCAAGGGCTGCCAAATACTATGACAGGATGCGACAATAAGCTCTATAATGTGACTCGATGCACATATCCTATCTAAACAACTCAAACAATATCCCAACCTCATATAAGGAGACATGCTAGCAACTCAAAGGAAAGAATTCAAAGTTTGTCGTATGCAAACACATGTCTCTAGCCAACAGTAAGACTTCAAGATCAAATTATCATAGCAACTAAATAATCGGTGAAACTCATTAACAAATGGAACTAAAAACCAAATAGCCCCTAATACTTTACAATTTCAATAGGAGATGAATATTAAGTGACAATCCCATCTGAGTAGGCTTTATACTCTGCTAGAAGCCATGCCATGACTCCAGCCCACCACCCAGCTGCTGAGGTTTTCTTAAATAAGGAGAATATAGAAACCTCCCAATTGATACATTACTAAACATGCAAATTACGACGTAAGAAATATAAAGATAATAAGTAACAATATCCTCAATCGGTTCAAAAGAAGGCAATAGATATAATGTTGAAAGAACAACCACAAACACACCTTTGGGCTGCAAGCTCCCTCAAAACAATGTCAATGACACTAAGCGCTTCTTGTGGGGTGTTCACTTGATACAAATCCAATGCATTGGAAAAACAAAACCAGTGCATATTGGAATTAATAATGACATGGTGATAATGAAATACATGCAACATGCAGGTTCTAACATTGACAGAGAGACTTAAGAGCACAACTTGTATGCTAACCAACTTTATAATGTCAACTTTAGAAGGATAAGTGGAAAAACTTTATATCATCAAAGAAATAGATTATCAAGAGAAAAAAAACAAAAAGAATGCCATTTTTTTACAACTAAACTCTGGCTTTTATGTCAAGTATGAAAGAAGCCTAATCATAATGTATAATAATTGTGAAACAAGCTAGTCATAATCCCAAAGAATATAAATGAATTCACATTAGGCACACAAGAAACTTCCTTGGAACAACTTGTCCAATATCAGAATAGACAGGGGCGAAACACACTAACACTTTATACCTTACCTACATAATAGTATGCAATAGAAGGGTATCCATTTGGCATGAAGCATGGATTTGGATTGAATGGCTTGGCCATCCCCTTCGTTGTACCATTAGATAAAACAGGTCCATTCTGCATAGAAATAGACTACAAGAATCAGTTAACACAGTGCCACGCCAAACACTCTAGTATTATAGATGCTCATCAACCCAAAAAAAAAAATTTAAAAATAAAAATGTGCAGCAATAACATAAGAATTACCTTCTTTGCAAGCTCAGGAACTCCAATGGTCTTGGGTTCTGAATCCAGGGACAAATTTTGCAGTAAATCTGCAACTTCTACAGTAGCAAGGTAAAGGAAAACCATGTGCTTTTTAATAGAACTATTCTACAAGCACATAAAACAAAGGACACTTACAATAAACAGCAAAACAAAAAAGAAAAAAATTTGAGAACTCAACAGCATTATACACTAAACTAAAATTCATTAAGAGAAGCTAAGCATTGACAACAATATATATATATATATATATATATATATATATATATATATATATATATAGAAAAATAAATGACTTTTGAGAAATCAACAACAAGGTTTTACAGTTGCAGAGACTGACTTTATAGTGTACCCCACATCTTAAACCCAAGATACATACTGTGATTATAGAGAGAGCATAAAAAACCTATCAATGAATCACATACATACACACATACACAGAGGTGCAATTGAATGAAGGGACAAAACCCACAAAGGGAATCAACATGTAAAAGCATATCATAGAGTATTTGAAGAGAAAAGATTGAAACTTTAAGAAATGGGCAACGCAAAAAGATGAGGGGAAAATTAAAAAAAAAGAAGAGTTTGAATGAGAAAGAGGCAACAAAGATAGGATACTGTCAGAGGATGGAGCAACAGATTGTAATGATCAAATTGAGAGATTGGGAAATGAAGGGTTTGATTGAGAGGAAAAGGTGGAGTCGGTGCTAATAGCGTGTTGTTTGGGGTTTTATTAGAGATAGAGAGAAGAGGGAGATTTGAGAGGACTTTATTTATATATCAAACAAGGTTGCTTACACTTCTTCTCTCTTTTGTAGTACCATATTCTATCCCTATTCTTTTAAATTTTTCAAAAACAAATCTACCTTTGCTGGACTAATATCAACCTTTAACTATGTTCGTATTTTGGATTAGTTTCAGTTTTGAAGGACAAAAGAATCATTCGAACTAACTCGATGAATTTTGTTAATTCGAATTTTTTTACATTACTTTTCTTTCATAATGTATAGGCCAATCTCATCATAAAGGTATCCTTCAAGTCTTTATGAAAACATAAATACTACTAACAATCCCTTTGAAAAGAAAAAAAAATGTCATGTGTGCAAAGAGATAATAACCACATCCAACTAAGGGGAAAATGTAGACAAATCAACAAAACAGATCAACTTAGGAAGGCCATTCTCTATGAATTCATAAAGTTAAGGCACCTTCTATGAACCCTGCTCATGACTTATTTCGATAATCATTACAGACTCCTTTCTATGGCTGAAATGCTGAAAGAAAGTTTAACTTATTCTGATCGGATTTACATTTAAGATCAAGTAGAGGACTCTAAACAGAATGCTCAAAGCACTTGGCAAGTTGCTACATTTGAAACAAATGTAAACTTTAATAATCATTACCTAACACTAAAATTTACAAAGGAGATATTAGCTTATTTCTGAAAGGGAATAAAAGCACAAACAAAGGAAGGCCTACCTACAATTTGAAAAGGATAAGTAGCACCTATTATAAACTCAACAGTTTACACGTAAATATTAAAATAATATACCAAACACATAGCCTATTAGACTCATGCAAATACCAGTTAGCTGGCACTTTGAAAAGTTGACGCAAGTAGACAAACCATATACGTTCTATCATAAATTGTGTGTCCTTAAACTACATGAGTAGTTAACAGTGCCAAAGACCTAACATGTATTACCACATCCAGTCATTGCTCTTTAAATAACACTAGTTTTGTGTTTAAGCCTGGAAGGAACAGACTAACAACTAACCAGGATGAAATGAAAGGAAAGAAGACTAGATATAAGCAAAACAACATGATACGGGGGTAGAGCTCCTTAATTATACCCCAAGATTAAAGCTTTTTGAGAGAATTTCAGCTTCTTTCTACTTTTTTCGTTCACAACATTTGAATACATAAAACAAAGGAAAACAATTAACAAGAGTTAACTTATTTTCTGGAAGTCTTTTCCTTACAAAGCAAGAGAGCAAAGCCACAGAAATACCAAAGAAGAATACAATAGAAGAAACACCACTACAAAAAAAAACCAAGCCTTTATGATCCCATTAGGAGGGGTTGGCTACATGAACCAAGAAAACATGAACACAAAACTAAACACAAGGTATTGCTAACAAACATGGTTAGTGCACCAGTAGATAATACCTAAATGCAAGTAAGATGACTATCATTCACAGTTTCAAAATAAATCTGCATCAAATCAAATGCTCGATTAGTGTAATAAAAACCACGAACCGCATACACAAAATAATAGGTAAGAATAAAAAAGATCGATGAAAGAGAATTGAAATTGAAAAGGGGAAGGAGGGAGTACCTAAAGGAAGAAGCAGAGGAGAAAGAGAAGAATATGAACGAGAAGCTAAAAGGTTAGGGCTAGGGTTGGGGTAGGGCTTGTCGTGGGTAGTGACGATGCGTGGTGGTGGCTCAAGGATCTAGGTTGTGGTTGGCTTGGACGTACAGGGCGGTGGTTGGAGGCATGGTGTTGGGCAGAGGTTGGAGCAAATCTAGGTAGAGGGAGGCGCATCTATGGTGCAGACGGTGGCTGCGTGGTTCTGGGTTTTGGGTCACGGTTGGCTTGGAACGGTGGAAAGTGGTGCCTCGCGGGTGGTGCGTGGTTGGATGTGCAGTGGCGAGAACAAGGTTTCATCGGTGGCAGGGGGTTCTGGTTGCGATGAAGGTCGCAGGGGATTGGTGGCTTACGGTTTGGAACGATGATGGAATAGTAGTGGAGGGTGTTTTGCCGCTAGTGAAGGTCAAGCTCAAGGATGGTGGTGGGTTGCCTGGTTGATGGCTGATTGGTAGGTACTGGGTTACTGAAGGATTTGCTGGGTCTAATTCGAGAATAAGGATTTCTGAAAGCTATGTTAATAACATTTTATTTTGAAGAATTAGAGACGAAAACAATTCGTCTCTATTTTTTTAAAAAATTATTAATTAAATTATATAAATTAGTTAGAGACGGAATAGATACATAATTAGAGATGAAAAATTTAGAGACGGAATTTAAATTCCACCTCTAAATATATTTGATGTTTTAAAATATTACATTAATTGAATAGAGACAAAATTGAGATGGAAAAGTCTGAGACGGATAATTTTCGTCTCTAAAATCCGTCTCAAAGTACATTTGACTTTAAATTGACCAAATAGAGACGGAATTAGAAACAAAAAATTCTGAGATGGATAATTTTCGTCTCTAAATTCTCTTTAAAGTTTAAATTTTATTTTTCCTTTCCAATTCATAAAATTTGTCTCTATTTTCGTCTCTAATAGAAATGAAAATTTTTTTATCTCTAAATTCCGTCTCTAAATAAAAAATTTCTAATAATAATACTTTAAAACTTCAATTCTTAAAATTGAGTCCTAAAAACTAAAAGTGCATAAACATTTAAATACATGTACTGTAAATACTTAAATCAAATTTAAATTTCCAACATTGGAATGCAGTGATAGTACAAAATGGGTAAAAGTGCGAAGTGATATATTAAAGTTTATTTATATTTAAAATTAAGGAACACAAATGTTTTTTCGTCGGTGTATGTTAGATAGAAAAACTTAGCACCATTCATTCTATATAATTCATGATTAACAGGAGTAATTGGGAAATTGTCAAAACAAGACAAAAAAAAAAAAAGATACACTATGAAAGAGTTAGAGAAGCCATAAAGAAAAGAAAATAAACTTGGCCAAAAAGACACTACGCAGACCAAAGGCATATCTAGTTTAAAAAAGTGAAAAGTGTAGAAACAAATCAATTCATTATGAAGCTTTGCTCTTTTTCTTTATTTTAGAGCATTCAATCAATCATTGAAATGTTCTGTAATAAGTGTGTTTCTTTTACGTTATTCAGTGTTGTTCAAGTTTGTTTTCCATTGATCTTTTTCCATAGAAGAAAAAAAAAACCAAAACTCTATTTTGGTCACTAATATTTATTTTAATTCTCATTTTAGTTTTAAATATTTCATTTTCTTACTTTAATTCCTACCATTTATAAACCCAATTTAATTAATTAATCTATCTATCTATATACCTATTATCTAATAAACAGATATATTGATGAGTCACTACTAGAAATGATGAGTGACATTATTATTTACTGGAATATGACAATTTGAAAAATGATGACTAAATGAATACATCTAAAACGATGTTATTTCATTTTTTATTTATCATTTGGAACACAAGATGAGTTTTTTTTTTATTTTTTTTCAAATCACAAAATAAAACGACGTAATTTTAAATGTATTCATTCAATCATTTTTTTGTTAAATTGTCACATTAGCAAATATTGGTGTCATATCATTTCTATTTATGACACATCGACATCTCCATTAATTAGATAATGAACACATAGATAGAAGAAATAAATCAAAGTATATTCATAAATGTCAGGGAAGACTAAATTGAAAAAAACGAAAGTCATGAATAAAAAAAATAGGGTTTTAGGGAAAAAAAAAGCTTTGTTTGCTAGTCACGTCTATGTATGTTGTTGTTTATGGGTGAATTTGGTTAAGACAAATTCTAACAAACAAATATATTTTATCAGTTGAATGTAGGTTCAGAGTTATGTGGTAATTTCATTTGAAAAAGAGTTTTTAGGAAACTGATGAATAATGTGCAGAAAATGTAAAGTACAGAGAAGGTAAAAGTGCATGAAATGTAAAAGTGTTGAAGATTAAAGTACAAAAAATAAAAGTGCAGAAAGTTAAAGTACAAGAAATATAAAATGCAAAAAGTTTAAAGTGCAGAAAATTTAAATGCAAAAAACGTAAATGTGCAGAAAAGATAAATAAATTTAAAGAGCAAGGCTTGAAAATAAAGAATTCAAAAAGACATTGCATTAATATAAATGACTTGAAATAAAAATAGAAGTCATACTTAGAATCAAATCCGTTAATCTGCTTGAGTGATATGTTAGGACTGTATATCCAGTAAAATCACCCTTTGTACATCATGAATACTAATATTTATAGGCAAAAATATAAAAAATAATTGACTCCTAAAAACTGACCACGTACATAACAGTTTATGCCACGTTCTCTTACTTAATTTTCGACAATAACGAACTCTTGACCATTTAACATTCGTACTAGCCACTAGAATTTTTCAATATCATCTTTTTAGCTGTCGAATTCAAAATTGGTAACTTTTACTTTCGACAAATACTGATAGCAGTTATGAAATCTTTCCGACAAAACCATTTTCGTTGATCCAACACTTGGAAAATTTCTTCAATGTCATCACCTAACTGTTAAAAATCTCTTCGTCAATTGTATCAATGTTACCATCTAGCTGTCGAAACCCTTATTCGTCGAATCATCCAACTTTGTCGAATATCACTCATCTGTCAGAAATATCTTTGTCGAATTAGAACTTGTATTTTACCCCCAACAAATGCCTCCCAAATTTTTCTTTTGACACTGCTGGAAGAAAGATAAATTTTAATCTTATCTTCTAGTTCCAATCTGACGTCAAGATCTTATCAAAAATCTTTTTTGAAAGCATTTTGATATTCAAAAATCCAGTAAAATCTTCCGTGGATTTCTTGAAAACCACAACTACAACTTATCATTTCAAACATTAAATAGCCATTTTTTTCCTAATAAATAAGGATCATATTTATCCCTTTCTGAAAAATAACTTTTTGAGTTTTTACGAATATCACACATCTTCTCACCTCCTCCATTGTTCATTACTTCTTTAAATTTCACAAAATCACGCCACTTTTACCCCATTCTCTATTGTTCATCATCCTCAACCTTATTCTCGCGCGTCTTTTCTGTAAAACTTCTTTCTTAACAATGGTCTCTCACTCTCAATCTTTCAATGAACCATCAGTAGATTTGGGCAGCCATGCCGTTGTTCAAGACCCAGTTCTAGGGAAATCTAAATTGTGGAATCTTTCCAAGGTAATTCTTCCTATCAATGACCTTTCACTTTCTTTAGATCCTCCAGCTGTTTTTTTGGGCCCAGTTCTACCCAAAGAATTCATTACCAAAGAGATTCAAAGTTTTTTTCCTTGTAAAAATCCCAAAGAGGAAGCTATCTTGGCTTCTCTTCCTTCTATTCCTATTAGTTACTTTAGTAAATCTGAGAGGCTTTTTAGAACCCCTCCCGGCCAAATCAGTGGGTATCTTGATTGGCTTAATAGAGTTCAAGCCTCTAAAGAAACTTTATGGAGGGACAGGTATCTTCGACTGCATTCAACTGTCGTGTTACCCCATAAAAATGAATTCTTGTATGTTGGGTGCGTCTTTTTTATTTTGGAATAAAACCACCAATACTTTCCATTTTTCCTATGGCATGATGGGACCTACGCTTTTTGACGTAGCTGCCATAACTGGTCTTCAACCAGACAGGGAAATTATAAACCCTGTCTGTAACACCCCAAATTTCCTAAATAGTTGACAGTAATTTTGAAAGTTAACGATTCTCTTGTTTAGTGATTTATGTATATTGTAAAATTATTTTGAGTATTCCGTCAGCGTATTTGATCGTTTTGAGTGATTTACTCTGTGTCAAGAAAATAATAATTTTCGGGCCGGAGAAAATCTTTAAGTATTTATTTCTCTTGACTGTTAATTATTTTTAACAATCTGACTTGATTTTTATACATTTTCTAATATTTATGATTTTTGTGGATGATTATAAATTTTTATGGTTATCTGTTATTTTTGGGATTTGTTTGTGGGCCCTAGTGGTCCTACGTGGGCCCGGGGTGAGTCCTAAAACATGAAAATTTTTCTACGTATAGAAAAATTTGTACTGTTTAGACGGAGACAAGGGATCTTACTAAACCTGAATCTGGAAACAGTTTTAGAAAATTGTATTGTACTGTGTTTTGTACTGTACTTAATTATCGGACGATAAAAATATAGCAAATATATTCTTTCCTGGGGTTATAGCAGATAAAAACAGAAATTATACTGCTTAAGTCAACAATAGTGGTTATGACAACTTTTGATGGACCAATAGGAAACAAGTTTAATTCTTTTGACGGACCAATAGGAAGCAAGTTTAATATTGAAGACTTTGATATCAACCGTCGATTTAATCAACGGTGTAGGATTAGTCTAATAAAATGGCTATGACCATTTATAACCGTTGGATTTAGATTTAAATCAAGGGTGGAGATTTAATCTTATAAAGTGGCTAGGACTATTTGTGACCTTTGGATTTGGATTTAATCAACGGTGGAGATGGATCATTTATAACCGATTTAATCAATGGTGGAGATTTGGTCTTCTAAAATGGCTATGACTAATTATGACCCTTGAATTGAAAGTAAGAAGGAGTAATCTTGACCCTTCATTTTTGGAGATGGATCTAATGGCTAGAATTTCAAGAAGGAAAAATCTAATGGCCTAGATTAAGTCTTCTAATCAAAAGTCTACTTCAATCCTAACCATTGATCTAATCAATGGCTTAAATGGCTCTAAATGGTGGCTTGAAAAAGATGACAACTTATTGAATGCATAATGCATGGAGGGGGATAGTTTTGTGCTTGATTTTGGAGCTAAAGAAAAGCTTTATGACCATTATTAGATACCTTGGTCAATTATGCATCATTATTGATCATTTAGCATCCTTAGGAGAATGCTTGAAGGGGGGACGATTTT
This sequence comes from Ormosia emarginata, assembly GCA_029884605.1. Lineage (NCBI taxonomy): Eukaryota > Viridiplantae > Streptophyta > Magnoliopsida > Fabales > Fabaceae > Ormosia > Ormosia emarginata. Next base: position 49,277,445 of record JAQQTP010000077.1, on the reverse strand, counting down.
TGGTAGCTTTAGGAGAGCTTTGCATGGTTTATGACCATTATCCTTCATTCTTGATCATTATTGATCATTCCAAAAACCTAAAGCTCTTAGAAAATTTTCTCTCCTTCTCCTTCTAGCATGGTTCGGCCAACACCTAAAAATCATGTCTCCAAGCTTCTAAAATTTTATCTAAACACATTTCCTAAACCTAAATAGCATTCTAAGAATATCTCTAGTTAAGTGTTTTTACAAAATCATTCATCTTGAGTTTCAAATCCAAGCTTCAAGTTTCTACCAAAAATGGTAAAGTTCATATTTCTTCACCCAATCTTTTAGTTTTGATTTTCTAAGCCATGCTTGAATCATGGTTTACCTATTCTTTTACTTGTTATTGATTTTAAGATTTCTTTATGATTTTTAGGGATTTTCCAAGGAGCTCCACAAAATTGATAGGAAGGAAAACTAAGTGTTTTCACTTCATTCTTTACCTTAACCAAGTTTAAGATACCTTTCCCTCACAAAAATAAAAAATTCCATCTTTGTTCTTCAAGAGGAACCATTCGGCCAAGACATCCAAAATCACTATCCAATCTCTTTTAATTTCATCCAACCATAGATCTTGAATCTACATGATATTCTAAGCAACTTCTATGTTGGAGACTTTCTCTAAATCATCCATCTTCAACCTTGTTCTTCAAGCTAAAGATTGAAGTTTTATTGGTGAAGTTTATTCATCTTCACTTTTTTTTTATTTTCAAGGTTCTAAGCCATGTTTGATCCATGGTTTATCATGTTCAAGTTTGATTTACTAATAAATAATTGTTTTGTTTTGTATTTGAGAAGCTCTTGGTGGTGAAGGACTTAGAAAAAGAAGCAAAACAAGGAGCTTTTGAGGTTCTTCAAGCGGTAAGAGGGAGATTCATCTCACCAACCAAGTATGGTGGTGAGAGATGGTTGTGTATTTAATAGATGGTGAATCCATGTGAGGATTCATATCTATGGTCATGTAATTATTTGTGGGTGTTTATGTGCTTTCATTATTTGCCTATGCTTGTATGATTTGCATGATTTATTGCTTTGATTATGGCATGCTTGTGATATATATGTTGAATATGTATTTGTATGCCATGATTTGATGATGGAAAGGAAATTGATTTTTGGTTCCAAAGACTAAGAGGATTTCGGCCAAGACACCTCAAAATAGGTGTTCACAAATTAATATTTTTATGAATGGTAAAATTGGATAATAAGAAAATCATGGAAAATAAATAAAGGGTTTGTTTTTCAAGAAAAAGTGGTCACGATTTTGGGAAGGATTTTTATTGATTTATTTTGTGTAAAAAGTTTCTAAGCATTTTACTAAACATGAGTTTTAAATGAAAAGGGCAATGTTGATTTTAAGGATTTGCAAAGAAAGTGAAAAATGAAAATGAACAAATGATTTGATTTCAAAGACCAAGTGCTCACGGTTTTTGTAAAGAATTTTTAATGGTTTTATTTGTGTAAAACCATATTGACTTAGAAGGAAAAATATTTGATGTTTTAAATAATCATGTACCACGGTTTTTGAAGGTTTGTAATACCTTGATTTTGATGAAATAAAGTGATTTTTCAAGAGGAAATATAATTGATTTAGTACAAGGATTTTTGGAAAGGGAATCAGAGTGTTTTATCACTTGAGAAATGAAATTTTCATATGTAAATAGACAAGAGAGGTTGAAAGTGTTTGAACCTCAATTTATTTTGAAGAGAATTGATTTTAAAATTTATTTGAGAAAAATAGAGAATATAATAGTGATTTGATATTTTCTAACTTTTAACTCATCCTTTGGGTTTTGGAGAGCGTTAGTAGTTTTTAAAGTGAGAAACATTGATTTAATTCAATGGAATTGTGAATTTGTGGAATAAATTGCGAAAAGATTTTCTTGAGTTAGAAAATGTGGAAAATAATGTGAGTAGTCATATTATTTTGAGAAAGGTTGAAATTGAATTTTTGAAGGTTGAGAAATATTTTTCGTAATGGAATTATGGTGAAAAATGATTTACAGAACTTAAAAACGTGATTTTTAAGCTACACGATTTTAAAAACGTTTAAATATTTCCACACGATTTGAAAAAAGTTGAAATATTTCTACGCAATTTGGAAAGCATTTAAATATTTTTACACGTTTGAGATATTGTTGAAAAATTGCTACGCGATTTAAAAATGGTGGAATATATTTACTTGATTGAGAAAACGTTGAAAAATCACTACGTGATTTGAAAATGCAACGGAAATGTTGTAAAATTTTGAAAACGTAATAGAAATGTTGCGCGATTGTGAAAATATGATGAAAGTGTTTTGTGACTATAAAAACGCGATAATATGATTTCGCTGTTGAAAATACAGTATTATTACTGTTGGGCCAGTGTGTGGACCCTAATTATGAGATTATGAAATTAAACTAAGAATGGGCCAATGTGTAGACCTTGAATATGAAATGGTGAATTTTGCCTGTGATTGGCATTTGTGCATTGAACATGCATTGGAAATGGTGAATTTTGCTTGTGATTGGCATTGGTGCATTTTATATGTATGAACTAGTGTTTGGACACTGTATGAGAAAATGATAAATTTTGCCTATGATTGGCATTGGTGCATTGAACATGCATTGGAAAGGTCCGATGGACTATATGAGGTTATTTGCCGAGGAGAGACGTACACCTCTTGAGTGGGTGCGATATGCATAGTGTAAGTCACTTGTTGACCTTGGGGGCCTTGAGGTGCGGGTTGCTTACATGGGTGGTTGGTCGCACTTCTTCCCGTAGGTTAGACAGATACAACGCACCGATGATCCTGACTGAGACACTATTCTTAATCGAGATCTCGTAAAGACTGTCGTGTATATGCTAGATGTGCAAAAATCAAAATGAGGATTATAGCACTTGGTCTGAGGCATTTTGGTACAGACAGATCTTTTGGATCAACTTCTCCGAACTGAGTATTAGCTCCATGGAGTAGGAACATTGAGTCTATGTGCACATGCATAACATATGCATCATTATTGAGTATTGGTTATGATAATTGAACTGCTGAATACTTGAGGAATAATTAAACTGTTGAATAATACTGGATGATGATGATGATAAATAATGTTGAGGGCATTATCGTGTATATTGAATGATATTTAAACTGATAAATGATTGAATGATGATAGTTGATTAATAGTGAAGGCATTATTGGAATTCTGGTATGATATCCCTGTATGATATGTTGTTTGTATTATCTCTATCTGCCATGTTAGTATTGACGTAGGTGATCTCACCTCTTTGTTATATTGTTTTGTCTTTATGTACGTATTATTAAAAATTATATATAGATGGAGCGAGTTGTCTTAGACATAACTTGGTGGCGAGATATTCTCGAAATTGGTGACAACATCAGAGAATGACCATTCTAGATTTGATAGCGTGGAGTGTTGACAAGGAACAGATGTCTGATGCATCCAGATGGATACAAGAAGGAATAAGTATGCTAAGTTTTCTCATTAGTGTTGTCTGCAGTGCTATTAAGTAGAACCCGTCATAGGGTTTGCTACTGTTAAAAAGAGAGAGTTTTCTGTTAGTTTTATATTTCTCTTTAAATTGTTAAATATTAATTGGTGTCAATATTGTATATTAAATATATTTTCAGTAAGTTTATGTTTCAATCTTCTGTAATAAGAAATTTTAAAACCCATCTTTTATAACTCAAACCTTGTTTATGAACTTCTTTACAGATTATGAGTTAGGAGTCAGAAATGTGATACCCTGAGGAGGGTGTTACACTATCCTCCTACCTCTGAACACCATTGATGTTTATTCGAAAGCCCCAACTTCCTTTTCAAACTTCGTTAGCTTCTATTCTGCAAAAAAGGCCCTGTATCCGACGAAGAATATATGGCTTTTCTTCTTCTCTGGTTGTCGGCCTATGCTTTATGTACCAAGTCAGTTCAAGTATCCAAATCTTATCGTCATCTTGCCAATCTTCTTCATGAAGGTAAAAATTTGGCTCTTGGCCAATTCCTCCTTGCCAATCTTTATCTCGACATTGGTGAGATTGTCCAAAACATCAGGTCCCAGATAAAGAAAACGAATGTTGGCGGCCCCATAAGGTTACTCCAGCTCTAGCTAAATGCTATCTTACAAGATTACCTGGTTGACACTTCTCCTTCAACAATTTCTTCTGCTACCTATGGCATAAAGCTTTGCCATGTCAAGTATAAAAAAATCCACAAACAAAACCTAGAGAATTTCCTACATTTCTTTAATATTTTTCATTCCATCTCCTTCAATGCTGAAGACATTTATTTTGCACCTTTTGCTGACCGTTCTCTTGGTCCTGAATGGTTTGCTTGACCACTAATTTCCGACAATCCTTCTATTCAAAACAACAATATTTCTATCTGGTCTAATTTTCTTTGTCAGCAAGTCCTAGTTGCTGGTCTTCCTGGTTCGACTGATAGATCTATAGAGTTATATATGCCAAACATGGTAGCTCGACAACTAAGATTTTGTCAGGCCATACCAGCGCCATTTTCTTCAAAAGCAAAAATAAGGATGACTTAAGTAGAGTGATCCACCTCAGATCTCAACCTTACTTATTAAGCCTAGGGGCATACTATGATATATTATAGACCTCGGCCCTTTGGAAAAAATATCGCGAGATCCAACATTAATACTATGACTTAGATCCCTTTGACCACTGCTTGTCATGTGCTCCTGCTAAACTTGGGTACCTTGGCACTTAGTTGTCTTATATAAGCGCCAAGCTGAAAGCATCTATTCTGAATCAGGTTATGGGTCATGGATTAGGAGCAACCTGGCCTGCCAAAATAGTACTCAGATATCATTGTGAGCTATCTTGATGAGTACATCTACCTATTTATTAGATATAAAACTAATTACATCCCACATAAATAAGATAATTAATTAAAAGATATCACAATCTCTAACGAATTCTAATCCTAAATAATTACATTCAATACATAATTCATTACATTCTAAAACGCTCTTATAAATGTCATGCAAGGTCGCAAAGGTATAGATCTTATCTAATATACAGACTATCTTCCTTGTGCACGGTCTAACTTGAGTGTCATAGTAACTTTTGCACGTACCCATCCTCTCGCACCACCCTGCAGCTGTTGTGTCACGGAGGAGTCCACCTTCAACCACCTATTCAGGTACAACTCAGTATCCACTACTAAACATCTGCCTTCATTAGTAAAGATCCTACAAAACGATTTTGACGTAAAACGATGAAAGAGGGGAGGGATTAAGAGGTTTAGTGCAAAAAGATTGCGAATGAATCAAAAACCAATATTTTTATATTATACTTTAAGGCTCATGAATTAGAAAGGAATTGGACATATGACATAAATGAGATTGATAGAGGAGGAAGAAGACTTTTACTTATACTTATTTCAAATGAATTTTTTTGTTTGGTTTAAGTAGCACAAGTATAAGGGTATTTATAAGTGTAGAACATGCTTTTAGACCCATTTAATACAATGAACTTATTCAATGCACCTATTAAGCACATGTATCATGCATAATTTGAAACTTTAACTTCTTGAAATTGAGTCTTAAAAACTACCAGTTCAAAAATGTTTAAATACATACGTAGTGATTAATTAAATTGTTTAAATTCCCAATACCTTCCTTTAAATATGATCCTTTTTTGTGACTCTAATTAAGCTTTGGGAAAAAACACTTCTTTAAAATCTAGTAGCTTGGTATTGGTAAAAAGACAAAATAAAGCTATGTGATTCAACATCTTTGCTTTATAAATTTCCATGAGACCTTGTATCTCTAGGACCTTGAAATGAACTGATATGAGGAGATTGACAACCATTAGGATTTGGTAAAATTGGAGGTGTAACAATATCTTCCCTTGCTTATGATTAGACACTTCAAGCAAAATTGGGACATCACCTTCATTTCTAGAAACCTTCTATTCTCATAAACTTTCTTCATCAAAATTAACATCTCTGCTAACAACAATTTTCCCATTGATGGGTTTGTAGAGTTTGTAGCCTTAGAATTTGAATCTTAACCAATAAAGATAAACTTCTCACTTTTATCATCTAGCTTCAACCTCATCTCCTTAGAAACATTAGCATATGTAATACTTCTAAAAATATGAAAATAAGAGACACTAGGCTTCTTACCACTCCATGCTTCGTGAAGGGTCATGCCATAAGCATTCCTTATGGGGGGGATAACTTGGACAAGTCTAAAAAAATCAACTTTGCCTTCAAATTGTACTTTTGTGTCATCTCCAAAGATAGTTTAACCTGTATGGCTCTCATCAAGATTAGTAAATAAGTTTTAACAATATGGGCTGCTTCTTGTTGCTTTTCATCTTCTTTCTCTTCAACAAGATGAACTTTTTCTTTATTGGTGGAAGAACTCCAACATTCACTAATATAATGGTCATATTTGAAACAATTATAACATTCAATCTTAAATTTATTATATATTCTTCCTCATTCTTGTTCTTGTGAACTTGCATGCTCTTACTCTTTGTCTCTCAAAGAGAACTTTGCTCGAAGAATCTCCCAGGCTTCCTTCGCCTTTCTTGCATAAGCAACCTTCTCAAACATCGTATCATCTAAGGTCGCATGAATATACTAAGAGCAACTTGGTCCAATTTGTAATTTATTTGCTAATTGTTCCTTTGAGCTTGACTCAAAACTCCTTTATTCTTCGATTCAACATACCCATTCTCAACAATCTCTCATGCCTCTTGTGAGTTAAGAATTGCTCTTATACGAATACTCCAACTATCAAAATTCTTTTTTTGTGATTTTAGGAATCAGAATAATATAATTAAACATCATCAAAAAATTATGTGCTTTGATACCATTTGGAAGGATATAAAGGAGATTGATAGAGAAGGAAGAAAACTTTTAATGAAACTCACTTCAAATGGATTTATTGGCTTAGTTTGAGTAGCACAAATATAAGGATATTTATAGGTGTAGAACATGCCTCTAGACTAATCTAATACAATAAACTTATTTAATGTACTTATTAAGTACATGAATCATGCATACACTACTAGAATTTTTAGATTTAGAGATGAAACAAATTCCGTCTCCAAATGTGTAAAATTCAATCTCTAAATATTTAGAGACCGAATTAGAGATGAAAATTATTCCGTCTCTAAATCTGGCATCTCTAAATATTTAGAGACAGAAAAATTTCTCTAAATTAGAGATGACACTATTTCATCTCTAAATTAGAAACAACACTATTCCGTCTCTAAAATTAGAGACAAATTTTTTCGTCTCTAAATCCGTCTATAATATCTTAAAAAATATTTTAAAAAATAAGCATCTAGTTAGGATTTGCCACAACTAGATGCCTTCATTTTATAAAAAAAAAAAAATAGGCATCTAATTATGGTTTACCACAACTAGGCACCTTCATTTTATAAAATTCTAAATTGTAGAAACATTTATTCACCAAAATAGTAATCAAAGATACAAATTTGCATAAATGGAATATTAAAAAGTGCTACAAGAAGGATTGATGCATCAAAGATTGAACAAAGCCAACCACGACACTTTCATAATCAATATATAATAACATATGTTCTATAATTAGTATAACTAAGGAAGTAATTGTTGTCACAGTTTGGACTAGGTTAAGTGACAGTAGAAGAATCCTCTAAAGAAAGTCAACATTTTAAGGATCCTGCGCATCTGATTGGTGAAGGTTAATCATATGAGAAACCACAAGCTTAGAGAATTCGTTGGTTACTGCTTGAAGCTGATAATCACCTAACTCACTGTGCACTGTCCATCTTGATGGTGACTATAGGCTTAATCCACCATATTCACTTGCAGCAACTTGGAGGATGACTGTGAAGTGGCAAGGGCCTTCTCCATATTTAACTGCGACAAAGGCCTAGGTGCCTGAAACATGAAAAATAGACAAAACAGCTCAATAATTTTCAACATCTCCAGCACTTCTTGCATGAGAAAGCCACCAAGAAGACTAATCAATTTCTTTTTCTAAATGAGACACTCCTACTCCTTGTTTCTTTTGCCACTTCCATCCATTAACTTATAATATTAACAGCAAAGGAGACAAAATATTAAGAATTGACTCCATGCAAAGAAAGAATAAATTGCACCTTCCACTTCAATACCATATCATCTTAAAGCCCTTAAAAAGACAATTTATGAGAGTCATATCTAATGATAAGTCACTAATTGATCTTGCACATTAAGTAATTACTTTCATTGACTAGAGATGCAATTCAAGCATGCAAATATAACTTTGGGTGCATACAATAGTTTTAAATAAAATAGACATACTCAAAAATGATTTGTTCTCTAGTTAACAGAAGTTGAAACAGATATATAGATATGCATTCTGGTCAAGTCAGTCGTAAATAGCATAGTATCCACAATTGGGAAAATTAAAAAATTAAAGAAATGGAGAAAGTAGAAGAGAATGACAAATATACTAATTAAAGAGATGGATGCTTGTAACCAAAATTATGCATAAATGAATGAATGTTGTCCAAAACTGAGTATATGCAGAACAGAACTTGATTTTAACCAAATCTGGTTTGGATTGGCAACGAGTTTAAACCCATCATTTTTGTAGTGAAAAGCCTTATGTTTTAGGCTTCTAACAAAAAAAAAGAACCTAAATCCGATGTGTCTAGCTCAGGTTATGAATGAAAAAGCAAGGGTTGCCAAATACTATGACAGGATGCGATAATAAGCTCTATAATGTGACTCGATGCACATATCCTATCTAAACAACTCAAACAATATCCCAACCTCATATAAGGAGACATGCTAGCAACTCAAAGGAAAGAATTCAAAGTTTGTCGTATGCAAACATAAGTCTCTAGCCAACAGTAAGACTTCAAGATCAAATTATCATAGCAACTAGATAATCGGTGAAACTCATTAACAAATAGAACTAAAAACCAAATAGCCCTTAATACTTTACAATTTCAATAGGAGATGAATATTAAGTGACAATCCCATCTGAGTAGGCTTTATACTCTGCTAGAAGCCATGCCATGACTCCAGCCCACCACCCAGCTGCTGAGGTTTTCTTAAATAAGGAGAATATAGAAACCTCCCAATTGATACATTACTAAACATGCAAATTACGGCGTAAGAAATATAAAGATAATAAGTAACAATATCCTCAATCGGTTCAAAAGAAGGCAATAGATATAATGTTGAAAGAACAACCACAAACACACCTTTGGGCTGCAAGCTCCCTTAAAATAATGTCAATGACACTAAGCGCTTCTTGTGGGGTGTTCACTTGATACAAATCCAGTGCATTGGAAAAACAAAACCAGTGCATATTGGAATTAATAATGACATGGTGATAATGAAATACATGCAACATGCAGGTTCTAACATTGACAGACAGACTTAAGAGCACAACTTGTATGCTAACCAACTTTATAATGTCAACTTTAGAAGGATAAGTGGAAAAACTTTATATCATCAAAGAAATAGATTATCAAGAGAAAAAAAACAAAAAGAATGCCATTTTTTTACAACTAAACTCTGGCTTTTATGTCAAGTATGAAAGAAGCCTAATCATAATGTATAATAATTGTGAAACAAGCTAGTCATAATCCCAAAGAATATAAATGAATTCACATTAGGCACACAAGAAACTTCCTTGGAACAACTTGTCCAATATCAGAATAGACAGGGGCGAAACACACTAACACTTTATACCTTACCTACATAATAGTATGCAATAGAAGGGTATCCATTTGGCATGAAGCATGGATTTGGATTGAATGGCTTGGCCATCCCCTTCGTTGTACCATTAGATAAAACAGGTCCATTCTGCATAGAAATAGACTACAAGAATCAGTTAACACAGTGCCACGCCAAACACTCTAGTATTATAGATGCTTATCAACCCAAAAAAAAATTTAAAAATAAAAATGTGCAGCAATAACATAAGAATTACCTTCTTTGCAAGCTCAGGAACTCCAATGGTCTTGGGTTCTGAATCCAGGGACAAATTTTGCAGTAAATCTGCAACTTCTACAGTAGCAAGGTAAAGGAAAACCATGTGCTTTTTAATAGAACTATTCTACAAGCACATAAAACAAAGGACACTTACAATAAACAGCAAAACAAAAAAGAAAAAAATTTGAGAACTCAACAGCATTATACACTAAACTAAAATTCATTAAGAGAAGCTAAGCATTGACAACAATATATATATATATATATATATATATATATATATATATATATATAAGAAAAATAAATGACTTTTGAGAAATCAACAACAAGGTTTTACAGTTGCAGAGACTGACTTTATAGTGTACCCCACATCTTAAACCCAAGATACATACTGTGATTATAGAGAGAGCATAAAAAACCTATCAATGAATCACATACATACACACATACACAGAGGTGCAATTGAATGAAGGGACAAAACCCACAAAGGGAATCAACATGTAAAAGCATATCATAGAGTATTTGAAGAGAAAAGATTGAAACTTTAAGAAATGGGCAACGCAAAAAGATGAGGGGAAAATTAAAAAAAAAGAAGAAGAGTTTGAATGAGAAAGAGGCAACAAAGATAGGATACTGTCAGAGGATGGAGCAACAGCTGTAATGATCAAATTGAGAGATTGGGAAGTGAAGGGTTTGATTGAGAGGAAAAGGTGGAGTCGGTGCTAATAGCGTGTTGTTTGGGGTTTTATTAGAGATAGAGAGAAGAGGGAGATTTGAGAGGACTTTATTTATATATCAAACAAGGTTGCTTACGCTTCTTCTCTCTTTTGTAGTACCATATTCTATCCCTATTCTTTTAAATTTTTCAAAAACAAATCTACCTTTGCTGGACTAATATCAACCTTTAACTATGTTCGTATTTTGGATTAGTTTCAGTTTTGAAGGACAAAAGAATCATTCGAACTAACTCGATGAATTTTGTTAATTCGAATTTTTTTACATTACTTTTCTTTCATAATGTATAAGCCAATCTCATCATAAAGGTATCCTTCAAGTCTTTATGAAAACATAAATACTACTAACAATCCCTTTGAAAAGAAAAAAAATGCCATGTGTGCAAAGAGATAATAACGACATCCAACTAAGGGGAAAATGTAGACAAATCAACAAAACAGATCAACTTAGGAAGGCCATTCTCTATGAATTCATAAAGTTAAGGCACCTTCTATGAACCCTGCTCATGACTTATTTCGATAATCATTACAGACTCCTTTCTATGGCTGAAATGCTGAAAGAAAGTTTAACTTATTCTGATCGGATTTACATTTAAGATCAAGTAAAGGACTCTAAACAGAATGCTCAAAGCACTTGGCAAGTCACTACATTTGAAACAAATGTAAGCTTTAATAATCATTACCTAACACTAAAATTTACAAAGGAGATATTAGCTTATTTCTGAAAGGGAATAAAAGCACAAACAAAGGAAGGCCTACCTACAATTTGAAAAGGATAAGTAGCACCTATTATAAACTCAACAGTTTACACGTAAATATTAAAATAATATACCAAACACATAGCCTATTAGACTCATGCAAATACCAGTTAGCTGGCACTTTGAAAAGTTGACGCAAGTAGACAAACCATATACGTTCTATCATAAATTGTGTGTCCTTAAACTACATGAGTAGTTAACAGTGCCAAAGACCTAACATGTATTACCACATCCAGTCATTGCTCTTTAAATAACACTAGTTCTGTGTTTAAGCCTGGAAGGAACAGACTAACAACTAACCAGGATGAAATGAAAGGAAAGAAGACTAGATATAAGCAAAACAACATGATACGGGGGTAGAGCTCCTTAATTATACCCCAAGATTAAAGCTTTTTGAGAGAATTTCAGCTTCTTTCTACTTTTTTCGTTCACAACATTTGAATACATAAAACAAAGGAAAACAATTAACAAGAGTTAACTTATTTTCTGGAAGTCTTTTCCTTACAAAGCAAGAGAGCAAAGCCACAGAAATACCAAAGAAGAATACAATAGAAGAAACACCACTACAAAAAAAAAAACCAAGCCTTTATGATCCCATTAGGAGGGGTTGGCTACATGAACCAAGAAAACATGAACACAAAACTAAACACAAGGTATTGCTAACAAACATGGTTAGTGCACCAGTAGATAATACCTAAATGCAAGTAAGATGACTGTCATTCACAGTTTCAAAATAAATCTGCATCAAATCAAATGCTCGATTAGTGTAATAAAAACCACGAACCGCATACACAAAATAATAGGTAAGAATAAAAAAGATCGATGAAAGAGAATTGAAATTGAAAAGGGGAAGGAGGGAGTACCTAAAGGAAGAAGCAGAGGAGAAAGAGAAGAATATGAACGAGAAGCTAAAAGGTTAGGGCTAGGGTTGGGGTAGGGCTTGTCGTGGGTAGTGACGATGCGTGGTGGTGGCTCAAGGATCTAGGTTGTGGTTGGCTTGGACGTACAGGGCGGTGGTTGGAGGCATGGTGTTGGGCAGAGGTTGGAGCAAATCTAGGTAGAGGGAGGCGCATCTATGGTGCAGACGGTGGCTGCGTGGTTCTGGGTTTTGGGTCACGGTTGGCTTGGAACGGTGGAAAGTGGTGCCTCGCGGGTGGTGCGTGGTTGGATGTGCAGTGGCGAGAACAAGGTTTCATCGGTGGCAGGGGGTTCTGGTTGCGATGAAGGTCGCAGGGGACTGGTGGCTTACAGTTTGGAACGATGATGGAATAGTGGTGGAGGGTGTTTTGCCGCTAGTGAAGGTCAAGCTCAAGGATGGTGGTGGGTTGCCTTGTTGATGGCTGATTGGTAGGTACTGGGTTACTGAAGGGTTTGCTGGGTCTAATTCGAGAATAAGGATTTCTTAAAGCTATGTTAATAACATTTTATTTTGAAGAATTAGAGACGAAAACAATTCGTCTCTATTTTTTTTAAAATTATTAATTAAATTATATAAATTAGTTAGAGACGGAATAGATACATAATTAGAGATGAAAAATTTAGAGACGGAATTTAAATTCCACCTCTAAATATATTTGATGTTTTAAAATATTACATTAATTGAATAGAGACAAAATTGAGATGGAAAAGTCTGAGACGGATAATTTTCGTCTCTAAAATCCGTCTCAAAGTACATTTGACTTTAAATTGACCAAATAGAGACGGAATTAGAGACAAAAAATTCTGAGATGGATAATTTTCGTCTCTAAATTCTGTCTTTAAAGTTTAAATTTTATTTTTCCTTTCCAATTCATAAAATTTGTCTCTATTTTTGTCTCTAATAGAAATGAAAATTTTTTTATCTCTAAATTCCATCTCTAAATAAAAAATTTCTAATAATAATACTTTAAAACTTCAATTCTTAAAATTGAGTCCTAAAAACTAAAAGTGCATAAACATTTAAATACATGTACTGTAAATACTTAAATCAAATTTAAATTTTCAACATTGGAATGCAGTGATAGTACAAAATGGGTAAAAGTGCGAAGTGATATATTAAAGTTTATTTATATTTAAAAGTTTATTTATATTTAAAATTAAGGAACACAAATGTTTTTTCGTCGGTGTATGTTAGATAGAAAAACTTAGCACCATTCATTCTATATAATTCATGATTAACAGGAGTAATTGGGAAATTGTCAAAACAAGACAAAAAAAAAAAAAGATACACTATGAAAGAGTTAGAGAAGCCATAAAGAAAAGAAAATAAACTTGGCCAAAAAGACACTACGCAGACCAAAGGCATATCTAGTTTAAAAAAGTGAAAAGTGTAGAAACAAATCAATTCATTATGAAGCTTTGCTCTTTTTCTTTATTTTAGAGCATTCAATCAATCATTGAAATGTTCTGTAATAAGTGTGTTTCTTTTACGTTATTCAGTGTTGTTCAAGTTTGTTTTCCATTGATCTTTTTCCATAGAAGAAAAAAAAAACCAAAACTCTATTTTGGTCACTAATATTTATTTTAATTCTCATTTTAGTTTTAAATATTTCATTTTCTTACTTTAATTCCTACCATTTATAAACCCAATTTAATTAATTAATCTATCTATCTATATACCTATTATCTAATAAACAGATATATTGATGAGTCACTACTAGAAATGATGAGTGACATTATTATTTACTGGAATATGACAATTTGAAAAATGATGACTAAATGAATACATCTAAAACGATGTTATTTCATTTTTTATTTATCATTTGGAACACAAGATGAGTTTTTTTTTTTTTTCAAATCACAAAATAAAACGACGTAATTTTAAATGTATTCATTCAATCATTTTTTTGTTAAATTGTCACATTAGCAAATATTGGTGTCATATCATTTCTATTTATGACACATCGACATCTCCATTAATTAGATAATGAACACATAGATAGAAGAAATAAATCAAAGTATATTCATAAATGTCAGGGAAGACTAAATTGAAAAAAACGAAAGTCATGAATAAAAAAAATAGGGTTTTAGGGAAAAAAAAAGCTTTGTTTGCTAGTCACGTCTATGTATGTTGTTGTTTATGGGTGAATTTGGTTAAGACAAATTCTAACAAACAAATATATTTTATCAGTTGAATGTAGGTTCGAGTTATGTGGTAATTTCATTTGAAAAAGAGTTTTTAGAAACCTGATGAATAATGTGCAGAAAATGTAAAGTACAGAGAAGGTAAAAGTGCATGAAATGTAAAAGTGTTGAAGATTAAAGTACAGAAAATAAAAGTGCAGAAAGTTAAAGTACAAGAAATATAAAATGCAAAAAGTTTAAAGTGCAGAAAATTTAAATGCAAAAAACGTAAATGTGCAGAAAAGATAAATAAATTTAAAGAGCAAGACTTGAAAATAAAGAATTCAAAAAGACATTGCATTAATATAAATGACTTGAAATAAAAATAGAAGTCATACTTAGAATCAAATCCGTTAATCTGCTTGAGTGATATGTTAGGACTGTATATCCAGTAAAATCACCCTTTGTACATCATGAATACTAATATTTATAGGCAAAAATATAAAAAATAATTGACTCCTAAAAACTGACCACGTACATAACAGTTTATGCCACGTTCTCTTACTTAATTTTCGACAATAACGAACTCTTGACCATTTAACATTCGTACTAGCCACTAGAATTTTTCAATATCATCTTTTTAGCTGTCGAATTCAAAATTGGTAACTTTTACTTTCGACAAATACTGATAGCAGTTATGAAATCTTTCCGACAAAACCATTTTCGTTGATCCAACACTTGGAAAATTTCTTCAATGTCATCACCTAACTGTTGAAAATCTCTTCGTCAATTGTATCAATGTTATCATCTAGCTGTCAAAACCCTTATTCGTCGAATCATCCAACTTTGTCGAATATCACTCATCTGTCAGAAATATCTTTGTCGAATTAGAACTTGTATTTTTCACCCCCAACAAATGCCTCCCAAAATTTTTCTTTCGACACTGCTGGAAGAAAGATAAATTTTAATCTTATCTTCTAGTTCCAATCTGACGTCAAGATCTTATCAAAAATCTTTTTTGAAAGCATTTTGATATTCAAAAATCTAGTAAAATCTTCCGTGGATTTCTTGAAAACCACACTTACAACTTATCATTTCAAACATTAAATAGCCATTTTTTCCTAATAAATAAGGATCATATTTATCCCTTTCTGAAAAATAACTTTTTGAGTTTTTACGAATATCACACATCTTCTCACCTCCTCCATTGTTCATTACTTCTTTAAATTTCACAAAATCACGCCACTTTTACCCCATTCTCTATTGTTCATCATCCTCAACCTTATTCTCACGCGTCTTTTCTGTAAAACTTCTTTCTTAACAATGGTCTCTCACTCTTAATCTTTCAATGAACCATCAGTAGATTTGGGCAGCCATGCCGTTGTTCAAGACCCAGTTCTAGGGAAATCTGAATTGTGGAATCTTTCCAAGGTAAATCTTCCTATCAATGACCTTTCACTTTCTTTAGATCCTCCAGCTGTTTTTTTGGGCCCAGTTCTACCCAAAGAATTCATTACCAAAGAGATTCAAAGTTTTTTTCCTTGTAAAAATCCCAAAGAGGAAGCTATTTTGGCTTCTCTTCCTTCTATTCCTATTAGTTACTTTAGTAAATCTGAGAGGCTTTTTAGAACCCCTCCCGGCCAAATCAGTGGGTATCTTGATTGGCTTAATAGAGTTCAAGCCTCTAAAGAAACTTTATGGAGGGACAGTATCTTCGACTGCATTCAACTGTCATGTTACCCCATAAAAATGAATTCTTGTATGTTGGGTGCGTCTTTTTCTTTTGGAATAAAACCACCAATACTTTCCATTTTTCCTATGGCATGATGGGACCTACGCTTTTTGACGTAGCTGCCATAACTGGTCTTCAACCAGACAGGGAAATTATAACCCCTGTCTGTAACACCCCAAATTTCCTAAATAGTTGACAGTAATTTTGAAAGTTAACAGAATTCTACTGTTTAGTGATTTCTGTATACTGTAAAATTATTTTGAGTATTCCGTCAGCGTATTTGATCGTTTTGAGTGATTTACTCTGTGTCAAGAAAATAATAATTTTCGGGCCGGAGAAAATCTTTAAGTATTTATTTCTCTTGACTGTTAATTATTTTTAACAATCTGACTTGATTTTTATACATTTTCTAATATTTGTGATTTTTGTGGATGATTATAAATTTTTATGGTTATCTAGTTATTTTTGGGCTGTTTGTGGGCCCTAGTGGTCCTACGTAGGCCCGGGGTGAGTCCTAAAACATGAAAATTTTTCTATGTATAGAAAAATTTGTACTATTTAGACGGAGACAAGGGATCTTACTAAACCTGAATCTGGAAACAGTTTTAGAAAATTGTATTGTACTGTGTTTTGTACTGTACTTAATTATCGGACGATAAAAATATAGCAAATATATTCTTTCCTGGGGTTA
Source organism: Ormosia emarginata (assembly GCA_029884605.1). NCBI lineage: Eukaryota > Viridiplantae > Streptophyta > Magnoliopsida > Fabales > Fabaceae > Ormosia > Ormosia emarginata. Next base: position 49,260,514 of record JAQQTP010000077.1, on the reverse strand, counting down.
TAGCAGATAAAAACAGAAATTATACTGCTTAAGTCAACAATAGTGGTTATGACAACTTTTGATGGACCAATAGGAAACAAGTTTAATTCTTTTGACGGACCAATAGGAAGCAAGTTTAATATTGAAGACTTTGATATCAACCGTCGATTTAATCAACGGTGTAGGATTAGTCTAATAAAATGGCTATGACCATTTATAACCGTTGGATTTAGATTTAAATCAAGGGTGGAGATTTAATCTTATAAAGTGGCTAGTACTATTTGTGACCTTTGGATTTGGATTTAATCAACGGTGGAGATGGATCATTTATAACCATTGGATTTGGATTTAATCAATGGTGGAGATTTGGTCTTCTAAAATGGCTATGACTAATTATGACCCTTGAATTGAAAGTAAGAAGGAGTAATCTTGACCCTTCATTTTTGGAGATGGATCTAATGGCTAGAATTTCAAGAAGGAAAAATCTAATGGCCTAGATTAAGTCTTCTAATCAAAAGTCTACTTCAATCCTAACCATTGATCTAATCAATGGCTTAAATGGCTCTAAATGGTGGCTTGAAAAAGATGACAACTTATTGAATGCATAATGCATGGAGGGGGATAGTTTTGTGCTTGATTTTGGAGCTAAAGAAAAGCTTTATGACCATTATTAGATGCCTTGGTCAATTATGCATTATTATTGATCATTTAGCATCCTTAGGAGAATGCTTGAAGGGGGGACGGTTTTTGGTAGCTTTAGGAGAGCTTTGCATGGTTTATGACCATTATCCTTCATTCTTGATCATTATTGATCATTCCAAAAACCTAAAGCTCTTAGAAAATTTTCTCTCCTTCTCCTTCTAGCATGATTCGGCCAACACCTAAAAATCATGTCTCCAAGCTTCTAAAATTTTATCTAAACACATTTCCTAAACCTAAATACCATTCTAAGAATATCTCTAGTTAAGTGTTTTTACAAAATCATTCATCTTGAGTTTCAAATCCAAGCTTCAAGTTTCTACCAAAAATGGTAAAGTTCATATTTCTTCACCCAATCTTTTAGTTTGATTTTCTAAGCCATGCTTGAATCATGGTTTACCTATTCTTTTACTTGTTATTGATTTTAAGATTTCTTTATGATTTTTAGGGATTTTCCAAGGAGCTCCACAAAATTGATAGGAAGGAAAACTAAGTGTTTTCACTTCATTCTTTACCTTAACCAAGTTTAAGATACCTTTCCCTCACAAAAATAAAAATTCCATCTTTGTTCTTCAAGAGGAACCATTCGCCAAGACATCCAAAATCACTATCAATCTCTTTTAATTTCATCCAACCATAGATCTTGAATCTACATGATATTCTTAAGCAACTTCTATGTTGGAGACTTTCTCTAAATCATCCATCTTCAACCTTGTTCTTCAAGCTAAAGATTGAAGCTTTATTGGTGAAGTTTATTCATCTTCACTTTTTTTTTATTTTCAAGGTTCTAAGCCATGTTTGATCCATGGTTTATCATGTTCAAGTTTGATTTACTAATAAATAATTGTTTTGTTTTGTATTTGAGAAGCTCTTGGTGGTGAAGGACTTAGAAAAAGAAGCAAAACAAGAAGCTTTTGAGGTTCTTCAAGAGGTAAGAGGAGATTCATCTCACCAACCAAGTATGGTGGTGAGAGATGGTTGTGTATTTAATAGATGGTGAATCCATGTGAGGATTCATATCTATGGTCATGTAATTATTTGTGGGTGTTTATGTGCTTTCATTATTTGCCTATGCTTAGTATGATTTGCATGATTTATTGCTTTGATTATGGCATGCTTGTGATATATATGTTGAATATGTATTTGTATGCCATGATTTGATGATGGAAAGGAAATTGATTTTTGGTTCCAAAGACTAAGAGGATTTCGCCAAGACACCTCAAAATAGGTGTTCACAAATTAATATTTTTATGAATGGTAAAATTGGATAATAAGAAAATCATGGAAAATAAATAAAGGGTTTGTTTTTCAAGAAAAAGTGGTCACGATTTTGGGAAGGATTTTTATTGATTTATTTTGTGTAAAAAGTTTCTAAGCATTTTACTAAACATGAGTTTTAAATGAAAAGGACAATGTTGATTTTAAGGATTTGCAAAGAAAGTGAAAAATGAAAATGAACAAATGATTTGATTTCAAAGACCAAGTGCTCACGGTTTTTGTAAAGAATTTTTAATGGTTTTGTTTGTGTAAAATCATATTGACTTAGAAGGAAAAATATTTGATGTTTTAAATAATCATGTACCACGGTTTTTGAAGGTTTGTAATACCTTGATTTTGATGAAATAAAGTGATTTTTCAAGTGGAAATATAATTGATTTAGTACAAGGATTTTTGGAAAGGGAATCAGAGTGTTTTATCACTTGAGAAATGAAATTTTCATATGTAAATAGACAAGAGAGGTTGAAAGTGTTTGAACCTCAATTTATTTTGAAGAGAATTGATTTTAAAATTTATTTGAGAAAAATAGAGAATATAATAGTGATTTGATATTTTCTAACTTGTAACTCATCCTTTGGGTTTTGGAGAGCGTTAGTAATTTTTAAAGTGTGAAACATTGATTTAATTCAATGGAATTGTGAATTTGTGGAATAAATTGCGAAAAAGATTTTCTTGAGTTAGAAAATGTGGAAAATAATGTGAGTAGTCATATTATTTTGAGAAAGGTTGAAATTGAATTTTTGAATGTTGAGAAATATTTTTCGTAATGGAATTATGGTAAAAAATGATTTACAGAACTTAAAAACGTGATTTTTAAGCTACACGATTTTAAAAACGTTTAAATATTTCCACACAATTTGAAAAAAGTTGAAATATTTCTACGCAATTTGGAAAGCGTTTAAATATTTTTACACGTTTGAGATATTGTTGAAAAATTGCTACGCGATTTAAAAATGGTGGAATATATTTACTTGATTGAGAAAACGTTGAAAAATCACTACGTGATTTGAAAATGCAACGGAAATGTTGTAAAATTTTGAAAACGTAATAGAAATGTTGCGCGATTGTGAAAATATGATGAAAGTGTTTTGTGACTATAAAAACGCGATAATATGATTTCGCTGTTGAAAATACAGTATTATTACTGTTGGGCCAGTGTGTGGACCCTGATTATGAGATTATGAAATTAAACTGAGAATGGGCCAATGTGTAGACCTTGAATATGAAATGGTGAATTTTGCCTGTGATTGGCATTTGTGCATTGAACATGCATTGGAAATGGTGAATTTTGCTTGTGATTGGCATTGGTGCGTTTTATATGTATGAACTAGTGTATGGACACTGTATGAGAAAATGATAAATTTTGCCTATGATTGGCATTGGTGCATTGAACATGCATTGGAAAGGTCCGATGGACTATATGAGGCTATTTGCCTAGGAGAGACGTACACCTCTTGAGTGGGTGCGATATGCATAGTGTAAGTCACTTGTTGACCTTGGGGACATTGGGGTGCGGGTCGCTTACATGGGTGGTTGGTCGCACTTCTTCTCGTAGGTTAGACCGATACAACGCACCGATGATCCTGACTGAGACACTATTCTTAATCGAGATCTCGTAAAGACTGTCGTGTATATGCTAGATGTGCAAAAATCAAAATGAGGATTATAGCACTTGGTTTGAGGCATTTTGGTACAGACAGATCTTTTGGATCAACTTCTCCGAACTGAGTATTAGCTCCATGGAGTAGGAACATTGAGTCTATGTACACATGCATAACATATGCATCATTATTGAGTATTGGTTATGATAATTGAACTGCTGAATACTTGAGGAATAATTAAACTGTTGAATAATACTGGATGATGATGATGATAAATAATGTTGAGGGCATTATCGTGTATATTGAATGATATTTAAACTGATAAATGATTGAATGATGATAGTTGATTAATAGTGAAGGCATTATTGGAATTCTGGTATGATATCCCTGTATGATATGTTGTTTGTATTATCTCTATGCTGCCATGTTAGTATTGACGTAGGTGATCTCACCTCTTTGTTATATTATTTTGCTGTGTCTGTATTATTAAAAATTATATATAGATGGAACGAGTTGTCTTAGACATAACGGGTGGCAGATATTCTGAAATTGGTGACAACATCAGAGAATGACCATTCTAGATTTGATAGCATGGAGTGTTGACAAGGAACAGATGTCTGATGCATCCAGATGGATACAAGAAGGAATAAGTATGCTAAGTTTTCTCATTAGTGTTGTACCGTGCTATTAAGTAGAACCCGTCATAGGGTTTGCTACTGTTAAAAAGAGAGAGTTTTCTGTTAGTTTTATATTTCTCTTTAAATTGTTAAATATTAATTGGTGTCAATATTGTATATTAAATATATTTTCAGTAAGTTTATGTTTCAATCTTCTGTAATAAGAAATTTTAAAACCCATCTTTTATAACTCAAACCTTGTTTATGAACTTCTTTACAGATTATGAGTTAGGAGTCAGAAATGTGATACCCTGAGGAGGGTGTTACACTATCCTCCTACCTCTGAACACCATTGATGTTTATTCGAAAGCCCCAACTTCCTTTTCAAACTTCGTTAGCTTCTATTCTGCAAAAAAGGCCCTGTATCCGACGAAGAATATATGGCTTTTCTTCTTCTCTGGTTGTCGGCCTATGCTTTATGTACCAAGTCAGTTCAAGTATCCAAATCTTATCGTCATCTTGCCAATCTTCTTCATGAAGGTAAAAATTTGGCTCTTGGCCAATTCCTCCTTGCCAATCTTTATCTCGACATTGGTGAGATTGTCCAAAACATCAGGTCCCAGATAAAGAAAACGAATGTTGGCGGCCCTATAAGGTTACTCCATCTCTAGCTAAATGCTATCTTACAAGATTACCTGGTTGACACTTCTCCTTCAACAATTTCTTCTGCTACCTATGGCATAAAGCTTTGCCATGTCAAGTATAAAAAAATCCACAAACAAAACCTAGAGAATTTTCTACATTTCTTTAATATTTTTCATTCCATCTCCTTCAATGCTGAAGACATTTATTTTGCACCTTTTGCTGACCGTTCTCTTGGTCCTGAATGGTTTGCTTGACCACTAATTTCCGACAATCCTTCTATTCAAAACAACAATATTTCTATCTGGTCTAATTTTCTTTGTCAGCAAGTCCTAGTTGCTGGTCTTCCTGGTTCGACTGATAGATCTATAGAGTTATATATGCCAAACATGGTAGCTCGACAACTAAGATTTTGTCAGGCCATACCAGCGCCATTTTCTTCAAAAGCAAAAGAGCATCTTATCAATGGTCGTTTGTCAGACATGGCAGATGTGTTCGTGTGGCTATGAAGAATGAGAGATTCAAACATCATTTCTTGATTTCTTCTTTTACACCTTATAGAGGGCTTACCAAAGATTTTGTCAAATGGTGGACTAAATATTATAGTCCTTACCATGTCAATATTGAAATTTGTCGAAGCTGCATTACTAAAACTCTTATTCCTATACAAGATCAAGAACCTTCAACAAGAACCAAAGGTAAGCATATTCAAGATATTAGAGCTTTTGAGAAATACTACAAGATCAAGTGGGACTTTAGGTATCCTGGCACAATTGTTCGACACTGTGAAGAAGTCATGGCTAAACAAAAACAAATGCATAAGGAAAAGTGCTCCATTAACTTTATGGCGGTTTCTATAAAAAACCCTTTGGCACAACTTGAACCTTTTTCAAGTTCCTTTTCCAAAACCAGTGCCTCTTTCTTATGCTAGTTTTGGTTTAGCCGACGAATTCTCAGGTAAACCCACCAGGGCTGGTAACTTCCTTACTTCTGATAGGATCTTTTCTGCGACTAACATCTTTCTTACAAGATCTCTGGAAGTTACTTTTACCCATCGGTTTGCTTCGTCATATGAATAATTTCCAAAGATACCTGAGTCATCAATAAATTACCCGAAGGTACTTCTTTTCATATTTTGACGTCAAATTCTTATTTCATTGCCTAATTATTATTCCTTTTTTATAGCAACCCTATTGAAAAGACCCTTGGAGTACAAACAATCAGAAGAAGGGGAAGAGGAAGAAGAAAAAGTAGAAACCTCTGCCTTGAAAAAGAGAAAAGGCAAGAAAGCTCAAAATCCTCCTATCCCTAAAGCTCCAAAGGCAAAGACAACCAAGGCAACCTCGACGAAAAGTCCTGCCAAGCACAAGGTTGTTACCAAGCCTCCAAAGGCAAAAACTTCCAAGGTATCTTTTTCGACCAAATTTTAGAACTTAGTTTCAACTTGTCAAAACTAAATCTTTTGTCAAATATAGGTTGGTGACTCAACTCCCATTTCTTCTATCGAAATTATCGACTCTCCAAGCCCATCTTCTGAAAATCCTCTAAAGGTATAATTTCTATAACATCCCCCTTTTTTTATATATATCTTGGTAAATTCTCACCTTATTTTACCTTTGCAGAAGAAAAAGAAGAAGACTCAATCCTCAAGTTCTATTTTGAAACCTACTACTGAACTTGAAGCAGAAACCACTTCTATCCCCTTCAAGGTAAATGCTAATCGACATAATTTCTTCCTTAAGGATTGAAAACTTAGACATCATTCAATAATTTGATCTTTCCTCTGTTTCAGGATCCAGAGGCTGAACAAACTGCTGAAAGTCCTTCAGGACTCGATATTAAATTATGCGCTGAGGATCAAATTCGACAGTCTGCTGAGGTAAAATATTTAAGTTTTTTAACTGAATTTTTTTTTTAATTTTATTTGTTCTAACATTGATTTCTTTTTCTACAACAATTGACAAATCCTATTATACCTGACAGTCCTGCTAGGCAAGGCAATGAAAATCCTTCTCCAGAGGATGAACTTTCTCCGATTCCTATAATGCATACTATCTCTTTGCCTCTTCCGACAGGAGTCCAAACTACCATGGGTGCTAGTTCCTCCCAAATAAATGAAGACAATTACGTCGAAAACTTTTCAGAAGAATTTGACATAGATGCTCTCTTGGCTGAAATTGCACCCTCCAATCTACCCCTACCATCTTAAATCAATTCGACTGTCGCAGAACCTGAAAATTTTGAGGACATGGAGGTAAATTTAGATGAATTGATATCCAGGTTGTCGAGTAGTCATAGAAGTTCTCCACGGTCAGCTCGCTCCTCTACACAGCCAGGACAAGATTCTAGTGACTCTTATGTCACTAGACTTTTGGCTGAGTTGAAGAACGCCTTCACTTACTCTTTTAAGCAATTAAGTTCTGACCAACCACTTCAGGATAGAATGCTGGCCATTGTAACTGAGTTAGAACCCTTTTCTCAACAACTTACAATAACTAGTCGAGTTCTTCCTTCGACTATCAAAGATTTTCTCCAGAACCTGTCCTTAAATTTGCCTACTATTCGTCAAATCATTCCTGTTTATGATCAAAAAGTTCAAGAAAAATCCAAGATCCTAAAGCAGCTGACCGACGCAAAGAATGAGAAAGCCAAATTAAAAGGCCATCTTGTTAAAGGAAAAAATAAGGAGGCAGAACTAGACAAATAAATTGAAGACTTGGAGAAAAAACTTGAAGAAGCTCACCGTTGAAAGCAAAAGCTTAGTATGGCATTGCAACAAGGGAGCGCTAAGCGTCAAAGCATTATCAACAACTCGAAACAATGGGTTGTCGACACCAAAGCTGTGCTAGTAGATATAAACTCTCTTGAACCAAAATATCAAAAAGCTTGCGCCAACAAACAAATTTTGGACTTTGGTTGAGGCCATCTGTTTCATCAAGTCTTCCAAGGATGGCTCGGCTGGAATGGTTGCTGGACTAGGTAGCTGGAGGGGCTGCTGCATGGGTGGCAGCATAGGTTATGCTTGCCTGAATACAGGTGGTTGGTACATGTTGCTAGAGCCTATAGCTTGGTATCTAAACTATTGTTACTGCTGCTGGTGGTGGGGCTGCTGTTGCTGCCTAGAATTCCCATATATGAAGTTAGGATGGTCTCTCTAACCAGGGTTATAAGTACTCAAAAATAGATCATATCTGGGTTGTTGGGGCTGCTAGTATTGGGGTCTACTAGAAAAAATGTTTGCTGCAGCAACAGGGTAGGCTTGGTTGCCATAATTCTCTTCTTGAAGGGTTGGACAAGTATCAGTAGGATGGGATGGACAAGAACAAATTCCACAAGTAGTGTCAGCCATTTGCATAGGTGGTTGTTGTGCCATTGCTAACTGCCTCACCAAAGATGTCAACTCATCCAATCTGTGTTCCATTCTCTGTTGGTCTACATAAGACACTTGAAGCTCGTTGACTCCTCTGGTTGAGGTGATCATTCGAGTTCCAAACTGCTGAGTGTTGTCTGCCATGTTTGCTATCAAGTCTCTGGCTGCATCAGGGATCTTATCCACCAAAGCCCAGCCACTAGCAACATCAATCATGCTTCTCTCCATTGGCATCAGTCCCTCTTAAAAGTATTAAATCAACAATTGATCACTGATTTGGTGATGTGGATAACTCAAACATAACTTCTTGAACCTTTCCTAGTACTCATGCAAGGTTTCACCAGAAATCTGCCTGATTCCACAAATGTCCTTCTGAATTGCAGTAGCTCTGGAGGCAGGGAAAAATTTCTCTAGAAATAGCCTCTTCATATCATTCTAGGAAGTCACAGAACCAAGTGAGAGATAGTAAAGCCAGTCTTTGGCTACATCAGCAAGGGAGAAGGGAAATGTCTAAGCAGCAAGCTCTTTAAGAGTCCTATTATGCATGTTATCAGTCATAGTGACAATATCACTTAAATTCTTAGCTTCAATGACAGATGCAGTGATAGATTCAGTATCAGAATGAAATGAGGAATCAATTACTTGACTAAGCCTACGAGCTCTTATCAATGAATGCAAAGTTCTATCAATTTTAGGATCAAAATCAAACAAATTATCAGAGGCAGACCTAGTCATGCAACCAATCAGGGCTAAAAAGTGTCAGAATACCAAAATCTAAAAATCATGTAATTCTACGCTACAAAAATGACTAGAAAAAATAAAGAAACATATCAAATGATTTTTAAAAAATATGGGACCACCACATAATGAAAACTATGATTTTTTAGAAAATTACCATGGGAAGAAAATATTTCAAAAATTTAAAAAGTGGTCTAAACAACGGAATTTGGCGAAATGGAGCATAGCTAGGGTTACCTAGCCTAGTGATTTAGATTTTTCTCTATCAACTGGCCAAAATTCAGGTCATTCTAACTTACTGAAACAATTGCTGAAACTATCGTTATATCCCCATTTTTCTCAAAACTCCTATCAGATGATGGAATTTGGCTAAAATCTGAGTGGATGATCTTAAAGAGATCTCCTTGCTCAGAATGGTGATCTAACTTTAGGGACCAAGTCTCAACTCAAAACCCCACAATCAAAATTGAACTAATCTCCCCTGCCCCAGAAAAAAATGGAAAATGGGGAAAGAGAGCTAGTACGGTATAAAATAGTGGTAGGCAGTTACAAACACGTCCAAAATGAGTGAATGACACTTACAATGAGGTTTTGCAATGCAATTGGCAATAAGGTCAGCAAAAGAATGGTTAATAGCAGTAAAATCCAATGGAACAGTAACTAACTAGCAGAATTGTAATGCAGCAAGTAATTGGATAATTGTGTGAGTGTTGCAACAAAATTATCAGTTCTGTGATATTATGCAATGCAGTTGTATGAAATTATACCATGTAGGGAAATAGAATGCAAGGCACAATAGCAAAATTCAATGCAATAGTAACCAGCAAAATGCAGTAGAATGTAACAAAACAGATTATAATATACCAGAATGTAGCAACAACAGTCGTTAAGTCAGAATATACCAAAATGCAGTAGCAGTAATGGAGCTCAGTATGATCAAATTGTAGATCACAATCCCCGGCAATGGCACCAAAATTTTGACGAGCGCCGAACTCACCAAAATTATAACCAAGTTACGCCTACGGCTTGTAGCATAGGAAGCAATATCAGATAGTCTCTCAAGGATTATAAAACGCAATTTGATCAAGTCAAGTTAAAATGGGGGAGGGGTTAGGCGAGATTAAGAAGCATAATTAACAAACAGAATTAACAAACAATAAACAAAATTCGAATTAATCAAAATTAAGAAAGCAACCAATCTAAGAAAATTATCCAAACTTGATTTTAATCCATCCTTGATTACTAAAGGTCCATTCAATTATTAATCAAGTCCTTGGTCATAGACCACATCAAGAAGCCTCTCAACGATCATGGATTTTTTACTAGAAATGCTTCTGGATTTCAATTAATTAAGATTAGACAAGTTAAGCACTTATCAAAATCAAAATTAACTTAAAAGCCAAGATCCAACTAAGTTAAACATTTCATCAAACACCTTTAATGCCTTGTTTAATTTCTGAGTTCATCACATGGTAATTAAGCAATTAACATATGAAAATTCTAATTAACAAACCAGAATTAACAAAGAGAAGAAAAAAAAGAGAAACTTGATTAATAAATGAACTTAAACATTAAAAATGAAATCTCAAGATTAACAACCAAGCATGTTCAATCTCCTGGATTAATCTAAAGGCTTTACCCCTCCATGAGAAGGGGAGAACTCAGAAAAATAAAAGAAGAAAGAAGAAAATGAAAATTATAGAGAAGAAGGAGGAAGAGAGTTCTAGAGAGAAGAAAGAAAATTATCAAATGGGAGGTGCCTCGTTTTTTGACTTGCCACTCCCTAAACTACCCCCTATTTTGGCTTTACATAATTAAAAACCCATTAATTACAAGGTTAGGTCAATTATGAACATTTGGGCCCAAACCCCATGCAATTTGGAGGTCTATAACTCAAGTTATGACCAAAACAACATCAAAGGTTCTCTAAACTTGTATTCTGACTTCCATGCAAAATTAGGCCCACTAGACATCTGAATGAGGCTTCGAGCTTTCATCAAAGTTGTAGAGCTTCCTCTTAGCTTTCATACAAGGTAAAATTCATTATTATCAGATATCTAGAACTCAAGTTATGTCTAAAATACAGAAATAATGTCAAAGCCCAATAATGTTGTAAAAATTCAATTAGGCCCAAATTGAGCCTAAACTCACAAATCATGACTAAACTCAATCAATTTAGAAAATGGATAGTTCAATTGGCTAAACATGAGGGTTTATTAATTAATCAAATAAATGATTATCAAGAGATCTTAATGGCTAAACTATATATGAGTATATTTGAAATCTTGGTCTGCATCACCTGATGTAGATATGACATATCTCGTTGTGGCATCATAGTTGCATCACCTTGCGATTGCAACATTACAAGAAATTCAGGTTTTAGCGACTAGTTTTCTCGGCTGATTTGTGGCCGTCAGTAATATTGGTAATTTTTGGCAAAAAAATTTGTCGAAAAACCAAACGTAAAGTAAAAAATAAATTAAATTAAATTAAATTTTCAGAAGAATAATTTGTTAAAAAATAAAAATACCACTGATATTTTTCATTTCCAATGACTAATCTGCTAATAAATGTACTTGTTACTTTTCTTGAGGTTTTCTAACGGTTTATTTCGGCTAGAAAATTTCTCCAATTTTTTAGAAGAAGCATCAACCAATTTCTAGCAGGTGATTGATGTGTTGATAAAATACACACATCTTGTGCATGATTTGATATGAATTAAGGAGAATTTTGTGAGAATTTAGCCACTTTGATTGCATATTTATGAGATTATCCTTGGTAATGTGAGTTTGTCTTTTCTTTATGATTTTAGATTCAAACTAGGTGATTTGACATGGATTCATGAAGACTTAGATGGGTACATCGCAAAGAAGTTGAGCTTGGAACCCGGATAGCTTGGATTTGAGGAATTATTGACCTTTGTGTGATAAAATGGCAATAACTCGAGCTGTAAAGGTTGAAATGAGGTGATTTTGGTGGCATTAAAAAGCTAAAGAGGAGAACTACAACTTTTATGCAGACTTCAAGACCAAAATCCCACTCTAGAACCTCACACATGGTACTCTATGTGAGCTCACACAAGGTACCCCATGTAAGCTCCCAAGACCCCGTGTGAGGTGTCAAAATCAACCTAGAGTGTCAAATGGGGTACCCCATGTGGATTCCCTAACTCACACGAGGTATCCCATGTGCACATCAAAAAACGTGTTTGGAGTTTCCTAAATTGAGTTTTTTATTACTTAGGGACTAATTAAGGACATTTTGTATAAGATACACACTCCTATTAGGTTAAATCTCCTATTAATAGACAAGGATAAAAAGGTTGGGCAGCTTTTTCGCCAAGGATTGGAGACACAAGGTTTGACATGAGTTCAAGGAGGCATTTATTGAAGACATCTAGTTTTCTTCTTCTTCTTCTTCTTCTTCTTCTTCTTCTTCTTCTTCTTCTTCTTCTTCTTCTTCTTCTTCTTCTTCTTCTTCTTCTTCTTCTTCTTCTTCTTCTCCTTCTTCCTTTTTGTTTTCTTAGTTTTTGATAGAATCATGGTTGCCTCTTTGTCTATTGTTTTTGTTTGTGCTACAATTGTCAGGTGTGGCTAATTTTCTAATTTCTAGGATTGGGACGTTACTATTTACTCTTTTATGTTGAATTATTGACTTGATTCTTTGCTAATAGAAATTATTGTTCTTGATTCATTCTTAGTGTATTTAATGCTTATGATATGTTGCATGTCATATTTATATGATCTTAGGCATTAGGTGAAGGATTGAGAGATGAAATCTAATTGCTTGAAAATCTAAGAATTGAACTTAGGAATTGTGACATAGAGATAGGCTTAAATCCTTTGAGGAGAAAAATAGTTGTCATGGAACTTAATGGGTTATGAATCAATTGATTGCTATGAAAATGAGTTTAATAGGGTTTTAACACGTTTTTAGTGCCCAGAAATTGGGCTTTAAAAAATTTAGGTCAAATTGCCTTCAAGAACATAATTGATCATTAGCAAAGATAGAGTCGATATTTATCATAGTAGGTATTGTAGTGAAATCCTAGTCCAAGGTCTTTAAAAACTTAGTTGAATTTTATCCCTTTTTTTTTTAAAAAAATTATTAACTTACTTTATTAATTAATTTCTTGTCTTGTTTTAAATTCTGATTTCATCATTGTTCTTGATCGCTTAGATAATTGTTATTGCTATGAGAGTTAGTAATCAAAATCAATCCTCGTAGGAACGATCTTATTTCACTACTTGAATGATCCATGCGCTTACAAAAAATCCACATCACAAATCCGTTAGAAATCAAGTTACCATAATACTCTGGTAAATGAACTAGTTGCATATTTTGAGGTTTCCTTTGGATTTGCCACCAGAAATTCAAAATTTTGGATCGTAAAACTTTTCAGTAGAGACTAATTTGTTGAAATTTTTTCTATAAGAAACATGCACAGTAGCTTCCCTTCCATTTTTGAGTTTTCTTTTCCATATCAGTCACCCATCCTAAACCAACGCAGCCACCACGTCCTCCGTCATTCTTGCACGTTCTAGCTGCACCAACACCTTAGTAGACGTCATTGCCCATACCAGCCATCATCACAACCACTGCACCACCTTCCTCTACCGAAGGTGATACCTATTGCTAGTTATCTCTGCCACATAAATTGCCACTATCACTCCCTCACTACGGCTTCCACCACACCATAACCATTGCGTCAGTTCCACCTCCAACATCTCAGAAACTGCGACTATCACTCTTGTTGCCTTGCACTACCATGTTCATTGTCAGTTCCCAGCATGGTGGTGCATAGGCAATCTACATGAGGCCAACCCAAGCCATTGCATCTCTAAACATGGGTGTGGACGTGATGCATGCTAGATGTGGATGTGGATGTGGACGTGGGTGCATGACAAGGGACCAATATATTATTTTTGTTTATTTTTTTATTTGAATGTTATATTTGTTTATAATATATGTATATGTATGCATGTATGCATATGATGTTTATATTTTGAATATATGTGTTTATGTGTATATTTGAATGTATGTTTATATATATAGTATACTATTATTTGTTGGTGCTTGTGTCTTTGGTGTGATAGATGATAGATATTAAGATGATATAGGATTTAAATAATAACATTATATCGTATAATATTGATACTACTTTATTATAAGAATAATATAGTATTATGTGCTAATTTTAAAATTAAAAATCCGCGACAAAAATAGTAATATGAAATTTTTAAAATTTTAAGTGAAGATGTTGATAAATTATTTAATTTAATAATTTATATATTAAATTAAAATAATTATTAATTAATATTAATAAAATATAAAAATATAATATGAAATAAAAGAAAGTATACTTTTGAACTATATAAATAATTAAACAAATAAATAAGTAATTACATAAGAATAATAAATTACAAAAATGTGTGTCCAAATGTCAAATGTACGATGCATACACATGGGTTGAAGACATGAGGCAATATGTCAAATCTTGCAGACGAATAATAGCTTCAAACTAATTGTAACACCCTCACTTCTAGTCTACTTAGTTAATTACTACAGTTATATCTAGTTTACAGATCAACTTGTTTGTTTGTGCACATGAATGTCTGTGTTTGTACGTGCATGTTAATAGTGACTTGGAGAATAGTTTAAGTTTAAAATTAGATAAATTATTTTCAGAAATTAGTAAATACTTAAGAATATTAGTTATAAATTAATGTTTACATGTTTAAGGAGAATTTGACTAATTTTAGATTTTCAAAGTAATTAGATATAATAATTATAAATTGATTATTATATAAAATGGCATGTAGACTTAATTATATAAATAAATAGTGATGATAAATAAATTAATTAGGTAAAACATGAAATTAACGAATGTGGTAATTTTTATAATTACCTAAGAGCTAATAAAAATGCATGGAAGCAGTATTGGGTACTCATCTAATCTCATATTAGATTAAAATAAAAGAATTAGGTAATGACCACTTTCTCACTAATAGAATTATAGATTAATAAATTAAAGCACTTAGCTTAAATTTCATTGACTTAAAATTTAAAAGGTAATTATTAGTTGCTTTAAAAATTAGATTTGACTTAGGACTCATTAAATTACATGTAAGTAATTTTGAGCATCAATTCATTAACTCATAGGTTACAATTAAGACATAATGATTACTAAAGAGTTTATATTAGGTCCTAATTAAACCCATATATGTCCTAAAATATGCTTGGCAAGCAAATTTCACAAAATTGAGTTACTAAATCTTCCTGAAGCCTACACACTTAGCCTTAATTTACTAAAAACTAACTCCTTAACTTCTAAGGAGACTTAAACATGTCTCTCACTTCTCTCTCACTCAATTATTACGAGACACACACACTCCCCTCATCACACACACACAAACACCCATACTTAAGTAACTAAAAGAACGAATAAAGAAAGAGAGAAAGGGAAAGCGGTGAATCAAAGGAAATGGAAAGAAAGAAAACGAAAGAAGAGGGGGAAGGAAGAAACTGCATGGAAGGGGCCGGTTGGAGCTCATATATGGTGGTTATGGAGGCTCCAACCCACCTTGCTCTAGTTAGAGAAGTTGCTCATCTCGTTGAGCTCTTCATCTTGACACCAAGAGTACCATGATCCATCTACCATCCTTCAACTCTTCCTAGGCTAAGACCACAAGGTAGGGGTCCTTGCTCTCTTCTTACTCTTCCCTTCTTCTTTCTATGCTCACCTATGCAATTGCGTGTCGATAGAGGTTGATTTGTGCTGATTTCTCAATGAGGGCTATTTTCAAGTTTTGAGGGTAAGGGGTAGGAATTAGAGTTGTTCATCCTTTTTCTCTTAATTCTTGACTCCTTGAAATTGTTTGAGCTTGAAGGAATGATTGCATGTATGAGATTAATTTGTTCACCTGATTTGGCCAAACCTAATGGTGGCAAGTTCATGGTGATTTTTGCACCAAAGTGTGAATTGAGATGGTATTGGGTTAATAAATGCTTAGTCTTGCTTAACTTAGTTAATTTGAAAGCTAGTTAATTAGTTGAATGCAAAATTTGGAGTTTGGAGTCAACCTAATGTCTCGGGTGTCATGGGTTCTTAGGATGAGGTTTAGCCACTTAAGTTTAAATATATGTTAATAAGGTCAATTAGATTTTAATTAGGATAAACTAAATTTAATTAACTAGGTTGATTTCTAATTAGGGTACTAATTTGAAACAAGGTCGTGATCCTAGTATAGGTCTATAGTTAATTTGGTTTGATGTTTTAAATTTTAGACAAGACAACTACTGAATGAGATAAGCTAACTCATAATACCAAGACGAGATAGCTAATGAATGAGATAAGTTGGCTTATGATACTTAGATTAGATAGCTACTAAATGAGATAAGCTGACTCATAATACATATCCCATGGATATTTACCATTACTTGTTTATAAATGATATTTGTTGAGTTGAGAGTTTTCCATGGAATCAATCAGTAGGCCGTGGGCAATTCTCTATGAATTGTGCTATTTTGTGATATATATATTACTCATGATTGCTAGATATATTGAAGTTATTGAAATTTGACATGACTGCATGAATGATGAGCATGCAAAGAGAAATTGAAATGCTCTTTTGAAATTATTAAAGTTGAGCCAAAAAAGATAAAAACAGTATGGTAATATAAAATCCTTAAATGCTCAAACTTAAAAGATATTGGACATGATCCTCTCGTGCATGGAAGTGATCCTATGTATTATTCTCTTATGTTGAGAACTACGGGCAAGGCCCTAGTATTAGGGGATAAAGTTATGTGGCGAAGTACAATCACGTATAGGATGAGCTCAGGCTTGATAAGCAGTCTATCACCAAGTGTAGGTTGAGAATAAGACTCCCTACTTCTGAGTATAAGGATTTGGGATCCTGGGAATTAACTTATGGAAAAATGAATTAATTAATTGAACACTATAGTGTATTAAAGTAAACATGGCATTGCATTGCATTAATTAAAGAGATCATGCATTGCACTTGCATGGCATTATGCATTGGTAATATTATTCTAGATATTGCTATGGTTATTTGCTAGTGTTTTGTCTTTGATTGAAGGCATTATAAGTTTATGTTATTATAATTGTGCCCTTGAATTGTTTATGTCTATTGTTCTGTGATATGTGGTTGTTCTAATATTGAACCTGTAAGTTAAAATTATATGGATATTTACATTTAAAATGAACCTCTGTCTTGAGAATAATTAAACTATTTTGGCATACACCACCTTAATTATTATATATAAATGTTTGTGAAAACTCCGCAATAGCTAGAATTATCACGATGATACTTGTATGCTAGAATTATTGGGAATTCTTAGAATTCCCACCTCATTTTTTGTATTCCATGATTTTTCCAGAGTTTAAGTAGGTAACATATTAGTCCTGAGAAGTCACTAAATACCAGCTATGGATACATTAATGAAAATAAGGGTTGATTGAGTTACTGATGGATGTGGAAGAAGTCGTGTTGGGCGATAACCTTATTACAGCTTATATGTATAGAACACTTTGTAATACTTTGAAAGTCGAATTGTAAGCACAATTTTTTTTATATGATTGTTTGATAAGAATACACCATTTAAGTTATTGCACACTAGATGTCACACACACACAAGTGGCATCTTACCCAATTGCATAGGTACTAGGTAGTATGTCACAACGCCTATCAAGATTCCTTTATTCATATTTTTTTTTATTCCTGAATAAGAGCCATAACCACAAGAGAATCTTTAAACAAGAAAAGGAAGACATAGGTACTAGGTAGGATGTCACACTAAGAGGAATGAGAATTATATAAGAGACAACGGTGACAGAGCTACGAATTGCATAAACTAAAGATTTAAATTTAAATATAAAAAATTATGATATAATATGAAATTTAAGAAAGTAAAAATTTGAACTATATCAATAAATAATTAAATAATTTAATAATTAAATAATTTAAAAATTAACTAATTAAATAAGAACTAGTGAGATAGATCTTGCAGACAAATGATGACTTCAAACTACTAAGAGGAATGATGAATATATAAGAGGCCCTTGTTATAGAGATAGAAATTGCGTAATATAGTAATAGGTTATTATTATTATCGCTTATTTGCATGCATGTTGTTGTGTTTGAATTGTTGAAATAATTAAAGCTCTACTTAATTTGGAAGCTCTACACCTTAAGTTATATGATATTAGTTTTGAATTGATAGGTTAAGTGGCTTTTAGCAATCCGAGATTTGACTGCTCAAGTAACTTATCTTTAGTCATCCACTGATTGTGAGGATGATGACTCTAGTGATAATATTATTAGGTGGTAAATGTAATAGAAAGTTTGAGTGGTGATGCGAGTCCACCTTCTATGATTATGAGGAGAAGACTGGGTAGAGTGATATAAGAAAAGGAAGAAGAAAAACATTGTAGTTTAAAAAAATAAATTTTCATGTTTTTGTGAAGTAGATTGTTTAATGAATAGAAGACGCATGGTAGAGCAGTTGGGGAATAAGACAAAAATCAAAAGCAAACAAAATTTATATAAAGAGTGATTTCAACAACGAAAATGACATTATACAAGAGTCTCATGAAGAGGAAATATTAGATAAAATCATGAGCTTGACATCGTTAGGATTTGGGAAGTTAAGTGGGTAGTGTCTAGATTGTTGTCCTAGCTGGTGACACTAGAAGCATGTATCTCCTTGCACTAGTCTCTTGAGTTTTGGAGAGTAGTTGAGAGAAAAATAATTTCATGGGTATTTGGCTGAAGTTGGGATTAAGGTTTTGATAGTGATTATGATGACAAGTGAAGTAGATGTATTTTTATTATTACATGTAATATAGTTGGAACTCGGGGGAAGACTATCCATTTTAATAAATGAGTTTAGGAACTAGAAGCATTGATATCAGGAAAAATAAATTTTCTTTTGATCTTTAATAAATTGCTCTTACTAGTGTTAAAAGGTTTTCATATTGGATCTCTCCAAGTGAGTTAGGATAGAAATGCTGACAACTATTCGAGATGTACTTTTTTTTCAAGTAATGTTATTTACTAAATACATCAATCATCTGTTGGAAATTGCATAAACAAAATACAGCAGAAAAACAAAAATTCTCATCAAGGATCCATGCGAAAAGAGGATAATAATCCATGATTTTTGAGTTTACCTCTTAGAAGCGTGATAAAAAACAAACAATGTGAATCACTAACACTATAACAGCGACGATGCCTCTGTGGTATCCACACAAACAGATTCACAAACGTCCAACTTCTGCAATCTTGGAGTCTCACATCTCTGACACAGTGCTAGCTGCAAAGAGAAGAGAAATTTGTCACTCTCTCACTCACTATTTCTGTAGGTGTGGCTAGGGTTCTATTCTGCCTACATAACAGCCCCCTTAACAGTACTATTTATAATAGTGACTGCCTTAAGTGAGTAAGAGCATCAATAGGGTTAGCTGTGCAGTCTTTGGACTCATTTGTTATGAGTTAGGCCCATGATGGAATCTTTGTCCAACTTGGATTCTCATGACTCCAATTAAGTTTGCTCTATGTGTGTGACCCTGCAGGTTCTCATGACGTTGGTAGTAATATTAAAATTCTATTTTAATATTATAAGTAATGAGCGATATCTAGTAACACATCATTCTTACCCAAGTAATGAGAATGTTATTGATTTGACATAATCTTTTTGTGATTAATGTTTCCATATAGTTTAGTCCCTTTTGTCCACATATCTAAATTGAACACAAGGCATGGAACGTGTCACCCTTGTATAGTTCAATCTTTCATTTCCTGATACTCGAGTAGACTTAGTAATAACAAATGAGATCAGTATTTCATATTGATTCATTTGAGCATGCTATGCATTTTGTAGTCTCACTGAATCAAGGCCCCCGAAGATGTCACTTCTGTTATATAGGAGGGACAAATCCTATCTAGGTCACTTATATTCCACTGCATGATTCACAGTATATCCAACAACTAACTTTATAATCACCTTGTTACAGATGACGTTTGATGGCATTAAAACATACAACTCCTCATGTAGGAATTATAGTGATTTCAGGTCAAAGGACCACATACACCATTATCACTATAAGAATCGCTTATGACACTCACATAACGATCCACGTAGCGTTCTCATGGTAGGTCAGTCCAATACACCATTACTTTAATATGTACCTATGTAAAGACTTGATATCTCATATCCATAACCTGTGAGATGTAGCCATCAGTCTACTCACATACTAGTCTCAATGCATTATTGTCATATTGATTAACAATAATACTTAACTAGGGACATTTAAGAATAGTGTTCTGTTTCTATCTAATAGGATCTCACGATCAAGTCATCTACTTGATGTCTTATGACATAAAACTTACTATTCTAAGGACTTTATTATGTATATCATAAATAACACAATAAATGAAATGCTTTATATATTAAATAAATAGCATAATACAATGTAAGATAGTACAATCAAAATAAATTGGCCTCTAGGGCATATACCACCATCATCATCTTTATCT
Organism: Ormosia emarginata; assembly: GCA_029884605.1. Lineage (NCBI taxonomy): Eukaryota > Viridiplantae > Streptophyta > Magnoliopsida > Fabales > Fabaceae > Ormosia > Ormosia emarginata. The sequence continues at coordinate 49,240,029 of JAQQTP010000077.1, read as the reverse complement.
TTAACAATTAAATACTTGAATTTTCTAAACATTCTTGTACTTTTCCTTATGCTTAATGATAGCCACATCGTATAGATCAACCCATATGCCTTCTCCAATTTAGAGCACTCTTTGGATTAGAGAAGTTGTATGGTCAAGATCTTTGGGCTAGAGAAGGCATATGAATTGACTTTTGTAAGATTTAACTATCATCGTCTATTTAGAAGAGTGTATATAATAATGTTAATAAAATTCATATATTTAACAGTTGAAGACAATGATGATGATTGATATATTTCACAATGAACATTGCTTTTAGAAAAATTGTGGTTCTCAAATTGTAGCAAGTAAGATTGTGACATTCTCCCTTCTAACTTGCTTTTAAATTTTCTAAACATTTATCTGAAACTTAAAAAAGCTTTCTCAAGTATATAGACTTAGATAGTATGATAAGAAAGTTAGTGTGTCCTTCATAAAACTTAGTATCAGAAACCAAACAACTAGAAAGGATTATTTGAAACCTGATATTGATATGGTTCAGAAAAACTAGCAAAATGCTTTTAGAAAAATAGCTTTCTCAAAGTTTGAAAAACTTTTATTGATTTTTAAGTCAAAAAATAATTTTCACAAACTCATCTTTTTACTTCGAAGAACTTAAGATATCAAAGTTTAGAGGGGTAAGGTTCAAAAAGTAAAAAGATAGAGATTGAGAAAGTTTTACACATAAGATTTTATACTAGTTCGGCTAAACCACTTGCCTACTTCCAGTGCCTAGCACACTACCAAAATTTTTATAGAATCGAGTAGTGTTTATTCCACCCTAGCCTCTCCAAGGTAGATTACAACTATTTTTTCACACCTAGTCTCTTCAGGCTCACTCAAAAACCTCACAAACCACTATCGAGTCAAGGTTACAAAGATATAAGAAATGGGTTTGTGTTTGATCGCTCACACACTCGAAAAGTCGATTACAATACTTAGATTCTGAGCACTGAACTCTACACACAAGATATAGAAAGAATGTATAAGTAGAGATGAAGTATTGCTATTAGAAAGTAATATAATAGTAACTGATATGATCAGAAAGCTTTTCATAGAGAGTTGAGACTTGAGTGATTTGAAAGAACTTCAGTAAAAACATATTCTCTTCCATTGATGAGTTTTAATAGCTTCAATAAATAAACCTTGAAGAAATTATACAAGTTGAGCTTTATTAAATTCAATAGTACTATGTCTTGAGACTTGTTGAAGAGACATAGCTATTACTTTGTCTTCTTGTGGTAGCTTTGTCAGAGGTAGTGCAATTGCTTTTGTTCTTTCTTAGGAGAATGTTTCATATTACTTGACTTTTTGAAGGACATTCCTAAGAGACTTTGATGTTCCAAGTTGAAGTCCCACGAATATAGCTTTCTGAACAAATTGCTTTATGAGGGATAAGTTTCTCAACAAGTAGCTTTTTGAGTGTTGTATGTGCTTTGAGTTTGATTGAAGTCAAGTGCTATCTTTAAGATAAAATTTTAAGATCTTAACACACTTTAACAATCCATTAGAACAACTCACACAATTCATAATTATTAAAACTTAAATCAAAAGATAGAATCCATTAAGAGTGTATAACAAAAAGTATAAGAGGTTTTTAATGTAAACAAATAGAACAGTTAGAGAACAATAATTTGTTATCATAAAAAGGTCTTAAGAATTTGTAGCTTACAATCTCCCCCCTTTTTTTTATGATGACAAACTATTAGATTCTTAAGCTTTCTTAAGTTTTCTGATATAACAGATTTCTATTCTACCTTGCAAACTTAGATTAGTCCTCCTTAACTTAACCATCCTTAAAAGTTAATATTTTGAATTCAAGTTATAAAAGGTTCAGAGTGTAACACCCCGAATTTTGTTTTTTCTGCATAAATATTAATTTTATCATTTTTGTGATTTTTGAGAATTTTTGTGGATTTTTCTAAGATTAAAAATATTTTAGTAATATTTTGGGTCGTCTGTGGGCCCACGGTAGGTCCGAAAACACTAAAAAATTTTAATGGCTAAAAAATTTTGTACTGTTAATGCGGGACTGAGAGATTTTACTAAACTCGAAACTAGATACAGTTACTAAATTTTCTTATACTGTGACTTTATTATTCACTATACAATAATTACTGGTTTGTGAGCAGTAATTTTATTCTGTGAGTAATAATTTCTTGTAGCTTTAGCGATGTGATGGTCATGTGCTACTTGTTATAAGAAGTCAACATTAGTGGCTAGTCTTGATAATTAACCAATAGGAGTAAGTCAACAAAAATGGCTTGCTTAATTAGTTTTAAGTTAGATGAATTACTAAGCTAACCTAAGCTTAAATGGTCACAAATTGAAACAATTATTGGTTAATAAATTGCATGGAGTCACACGGCCATGAAGGATTCTTCTAGGACATTCAAGAGCTAGTGATTCATCAAGTGTGACAAAACCATGACCATGTGATGACTTGATGCCATTGATAATCACATATTTTATTCATTAAGAAACCCTTATGTTTAGTTATTTACACTCTTCATGTACTTAATTGACTGAATTTGATTATGTTTTGTAAGATTGAACTCGAATCGGACTTAATTGATTTTTTCAGCATTATTCGAGTCTTACACTATTTCTGTATTTTAGCCATATCTTGAGTTCTAAATGTCTGATAATTATGAATTTTACCTTGTAGGAAAGATAAGAGAGAGCTCTACAACTTTGATGAGAGCTCAAAGTCAATTTCAGACATCTAGTGGAGCTAATTAGGCATGGAAATCAGAATACGGGATTTGTGACTGGAACCCGAATAGTGTGTAGTAACCAGAACATAATTCGAGTTTGGGTTTATAGAATGGGCTGAAAATTTGTAATCTGAAAGTTAAGACCCATATGTACAACTTTCATGACAAACACAAAACTTGATTCGGGCTCCTTGATGGAGATATTGGGTCTGAAAGTCAAAATAGAAGTGCTGAAACTGGTCCTGAATAGTCTGTAGTAATTGAGTCATATCTTGGGCTGTAGGATGAATTTTTGGGTGCTTCCAAAGCCATTGGAAAGCTTAGACAATTTCCTAGAACTTTCATGAAGACCACTTGGCTCAGAAATGACGAAATCAATGAGTTCAGCAATGAATACTTTCGGAGACAAGGAAGCTCACCTACCAAGCTCACCTACCAAGCTCACCTACCAATCTCACCTACCAAGCTCACCTACTAATTCCACCTACTAATCTCATCTACCCATCTACTACTACTCTGAATCCTCTATAAAAAGAAGCATGTGAAGAGCTCTAAACACAACACACACTTGGTGTTAGAGATAACTTTTCATAGTTCTTGTATATTTTTCCTTCATTGTAATGGAGAGCTAAGTCACTTCTAGTCAATTCGGGACTCTTGAAGAGATTGTGGCTTGGATTCTTGAGACCTTGGTTATGTAATGTATTTGATTTATATTTGAATTCCTCTTCTCTTCTTCTTCTCGTTCTCTTGATCTTGAATGCATGAATGGTGATTTTGTTTATGTTTGATCCGATTTGATCTTGGTTTAAGATTAAGTATTGTGATGAAACTTAGAACTGATTGATCTAAACTAATCACGTAATTGAAGAGGTTAGGTTACTGATTTGTGCCTAGGTTAATTGAATTCGGTGCTTAAATTGACATATATTTACATGAATGGTGCGATTGCAGATTTGTGTTTATCACTCGTCAATTGAATTACGACGATTGTCTAGTATGAATTATGGATCGATGCGAGAGATCTCGGTTAGATCCAAGTTAACCATTCAAATGTATTTCAGGTGTTTATTGAAAGGTCTATGATTGAATCCACCCAATCTCGGATAGATTTCTGAATTGACTGTTCTTTTAATTGTTATTTTTCTTTAGATCTTGTCATTGTAATCCTTGAACAATCAAAACCCCCCTTTCTAACTTAACTTAATTTGATAAAATTACATTTATGATCCTTGAGGAGACGATCCGGTGTTGTTCACTATACTGCAAACTTAGTTAATAACTTCGGTTATAATTTTGACTGAGTTCGGCGCTCGTCAAAATTTTGTCGCCGTTGCCGGGGAATTCGTAGGTGTAATCTTTTCATTTAGAGTAACCTTACTAATTTTTGTTCTTTCTTACCAATTCTAATAGTTATTTTTCATTTACTAACATTGTTCATACCATACTAACATTTTTATCTTAGCTTTTGAATTTTTCTGATTTAGGAAAGACGGAAAACAGGTGATTACGGGTAACTATTGCAATTTTCGAACTGAAACATGCCCAGAATGAGCTGAAACTTGGTCGGTTGAAGGAAAACAGCCTGATAAACAAGACTCACAGTAAACTGTGAGGTCACCCTTGGTTTTTCGAAATTCTATCATTTAGACCACTTTTTCAATTTTTTATTATTTTTTATTGCATTTTCTAGTTTCATTTTTATGTAGATTTTGTTCTGTGTTGATTCCATAATTTTTAAAAATGTTTAGATACATTAACTAGATTTATTTTTGCATATTTTGAGTGTTGATCCCATACTAACTCTTTCTTTTTAATTTTTTTTCTTTTTCTTTCATTATCATTTTGTTGCATTCTGTTGCATTTTAAGGATACAATGGACCATGCATAATGGAGTCAAAACTTGAGGAGTTGACTTCTTTGGTAAGACATATAGTAGTGAGACAACAATCACCTGTGCAGGAAGCTACACTTGTGTGTAACATTTGTTTTTGTTCATCTCACCCCACATATGCATGCCCTACACTTCAGTATGGTAGTTCTGTTTTTCCAAATCAATTTGTTGCAACACCTGGTTATTTTCCTGATGAACCACAGTTCCAGCAGCAGTAACAGAGTTATGACCCCTTCTTCAACACATACAACCCTAGCTAGGAATACTATCCGGATCTGGGATATGGCAATACGCCATCACTACAGCAACAATCATTTCAATATGAGCAGCCATTCCAAAGAGATAACAAGTCCATCAACCACAAAACTTGAGCCTTCATGGGAGGACTTGATGAAAACCCAAATTGAGTTCCAAAGAAATTTCACTGCCACTATTCAGGATTTAACAACCCAAATTGACCAGTTGACAACCACTGTTAATGAACTAAGATGTCAAGAGTCAGGCCAACTTTTTCCCCAAACAATTCCCAACTCCCTGCATTCTAATTGTCATATTGATTTATATGCAGACTTAGTTGAGGAAACTCATGATGAGTTGTGTGCTGAATTTCCTGATTTAATTGGTTTTGATGATTCTATCAATTGCAACTCATGTGCTGATCATGATGGTGATATAAAATGTGTTGTGTGTGCTGAAATTTTTGCATATTTGAAAACTAATGATTCTGTTTATGCAGGATCTAATGATATAGAAGGGTCTATCAACAATGTAGTTGCGGAATCTGAAACATATAGGGAGGTGGAGCTGAAGGCCATTGAGGAATTTTCAAAGAAAGAGGAAAGTCAGCAGATGCTAGTAACTACTGAAGTGGATTTTGTTTTTAGGCCATGGTCCAACATTATCAATGAAAGCAGGATTGCAAAATTACACGTATTGCATGTCATTGGTGAAATTAAGAAAGACCAATGGGAGCCCAATGGGAGCCCAATGGGAGCCTTCATGCTTCAAGCTTAACTTGGTCATTACACTTCAACCAATGGGACCCTAGTGAAAGCTATCATGTTGTGTCAACCATAACTTGGTCATCACGTTTCAACCAATAGGATCCTAGTGGAGTCTTTTCACCAACCTCACTTAATAAGACCAATGGACACCATCTCAAGCTGAAAAATGTGGAAGTGAAAGTGATGGGCTTTTACCATCCACATTATAAAGATCACTAAGAAGTGTCCCAACGTCGAGCTAACGACGTTAAACAAGCGCTTATTGGGAGGCAACCCAACTAGATTTGTTTTCAAGATCTTTGGGGATGGTTTTTGCAATCTGAGAAGATAAAAATATACTTCACTTTAAATGGCTGAGTAAGGAGTCAGTAAGTTATACCTTATTGACTCTTGAGACGCATGCTTGTAGCCTGGTACATCATGAACTTCTTAATTGTGGAATCTCTTCAGAAATGAACAGAAGTGTTACAGTCTTGGGAATCTGACTATAAAAGACCTGCATTTCCTCTTTAATTTTATATTATTTCAGTCATGTTATTTTGGTTTTACATTTTACTCATTTGTTTTGTGAGTTTTCAGGTTCTGTTGTAGCTTTGATTCTTACGCATCTTTTCTGCTTGCCATTATCTCGCCCCTCATCAGGTTGTGTTGCTCTTTTCTTTCCGTTTTATTTATCACTTTCACATTGAGGACAATGTTTATATTAAGTGTGGGGGAGAGATTTTAGCATATTTCTTTTTTTTTTGTTAAAAAAAAAATTCATTGCATGATTGAATAACTTTTCTCCCTTCTTGAACTGATATGCTTTGGTGATAGATGATTGAATTGATGAATTGAGTTTGATGGATGCATACCTTGTGAGATTTTGAGCCTAATGGATGGATTCAACATTTATGACATTCTCTTCTTTCTTGTGTGATTTTCACTCATGTTAATGACCACTCTAGAACTTGCTTTGATTCTTTTTGAGGCTACATTTCACTTACATGCATGAACATGATTGAGGCCCTCTTTCTTAGCTAGTTTAACCAAATAGCCAACCTTGTTTTCAATATGATATCAAGCACTCTTTTGACCTCTCGAAAATTCTCTGATTCCTGCCAACCTTGTATATTTTCCTTTGCTTAACCCCTTTGAGCTTATTTGACCATTCCTTGTTTCTAGCTCATTATGTGCCTTAAATGAAAAATCGTGTTCTTACTTTACCTTAGGGAATAAAAGAACATTAGCTTGGTTAATGGATGAGTTTTTGAACAAGTGTGGGGGTGTGTGTACAAAATGATTGTTGAAAAAGGAAAGAGTGCCTAAAAAAAAATAAAAAAAACAAAAACAAAAACAAAAACAACAAAAAAAAAGAAAAGGATTGGGAAATGAATATGTAAAGGGATATACATTAGAGTTGAGATGAATTTTTATGCTTGTTATTTGAACCCAAATTCTCATTTGCTTTTATTGTCTCTTTGGTATTTATCTTCTCATATCCATTTTATCCTCTTCTGTTACCTTGACCTCACTACAACCTTGAATAAAGTCCTCATGATTTGTGTGTGCATGTGTTTTGAGTAGTGGAGAAGTAAAAGATAAGCAAGCTTATGGTAGTGTAATTTTCATGGGTTGAATTGAGTGAAATACCTACCTTTTAAACACTTCAGAGATTAAGAGGGAATCTTGTGAGGATCTATCATTCTTAATTCATTCTTTTCAACAGAAGTTTCCTTGCTTGTTGGTTTGAGATGTAAAGAAATGTTACCTCATTTATGCTTTGATCCCTTGAATTTCTTGTTGCTCTTCTTGCTTCATTGAGTCCTTTAGAGTTTTTAGCTTTTAAGTTTGTGTCGTTTGTCTTTGTCTTCTAACTTTAGTTTTATATTTTTTGCCCAGGAGTGCAAAAAGCTAAGTGTGGGGGAATTTGATAATCACATATTTTATTCATTAAGAAACCCTTATGTTTAGTTATTTACACTCTTCATGTACTTAATTGACTGAATTTGATTATGTTTTGTAAGATTGAACTCGAATCGGACTTAATTGATTTTTTTCAGCATTATTCGAGTCTTACACTGTTTCTGTATTTTAGCCATATCTTGAGTTCTAAATGTCTGATAATTATGAATTTTACCTTGTAGGAAAGATAAGAGAGAGCTCTACAACTTTGATGAAGAGCTCAAAGTCAATTTCAGACATCTAGTGGAGCTAATTGGGCATGGAAATCAGAATACGAGATTTGTGGTGGAACCCGAACAATGTGTAGTAACCAGAACATAATTCGAGTTTGGGTTTATAGAATGGGCTGAAAATTTGTAATCTGAAAGTTAAGACCCATATGTACAACTTTCATGACAAACACAAAACTTGATTCGGGCTCCTTGATGGAGATATTGGGTCTGAAAGTCAAAACAGAGGTGCTGAAACTGGTCCTGAACAGTCTGTAGTAATTGAGTCATATCTTGGGCTGTAGGACGAATTTTTAGGTGCTTCCAAAGCCATTGGAAAGCTTAGACAATTTCCTAGAACTTTCATGAAGACCACTTGGCTCAGAAATGACGAAATCAATGAGTTCAGCAATGAATACTTTCGGAGACAAGGAAGCTCACCTACCAAGCTCACCTACCAAGCTCACCTACCAATCTCACCTACCAAGCTCACCTACTAATTCCACCTACTAATCTCATCTACCCATCTACTACTACTCTGAATCCTCTATAAAAAGAAGCATGTGGAGAGCTCTAAACACAACACACACTTGGTGTTAGAGATAGCTTTTCATAGTTCTTGTATATTTTTCCTTCATTGTAATGGAGAGCTAAGTCACTTCTAGTCAATTCGGGACTCTTGAAGAGATTGTGGCTTGGATTCTTGAGACCTTGGTTATGTAATGTATTTGATTTATATTTGAATTCCTCTTCTCTTCTTCTTCTGTTCTCTTGATCTTGAATGCATGAATGGTGATTTTGTTTATGTTTGATCTGATTTGATCTTGGTTTAAGATTAAGTATTGTGATGAAACTTAGAACTGATTGATCTAAACTAATCACGTAATTGAAGAGGTTAGGTTACTGATTTGTGCCTAGGTTAATTGAATTCGGTGCTTAAATTGACATATATTTACATGAATGGTGCGATTGCAGATTTGTGTTTATCACTCGTCAATTGAATTCTGGACGATTGTCTAGTATGAATTATGGATCTGATGCAGAGATCTCAGTTAGATCCAAGTTAACCATTCAAATGTACTTCAGGTGTTTGTTGAAAGGTCTATGATTGAATCCACCCAATCTCGGATAGATTTCTTAATTGACTGTTCTTTTAATTGTTATTTTTCTTTAGATCTTGTCATTGTAATCCTTGAACAATCAAAACCCCCCTTTCTAACTTAACTTAATTTGATAAAATTACATTTATGATCCTTGAGGAGACGATCCGGTGTTGTTCACTATACTGCAAACTTAGTTAATAACTTCGGTTATAATTTTGACTGAGTTCGGCGCTCGTCAGCCATGTGCTTGATTTGCACTTTAATTGACCATGCATTAATTCCCCACACGCTAGTAACTCCAAGGCAATGAGCTTTATAATAGGCTATTCAATCACAATTCTATCACCTTTGTCTCCTAAGCCATTCTCTTTATTTCTTCAATTCCTAACTTAGCAAAAAACTTCATTTCTCTCCTCCAAAACACCATTCGGCCATCACACCCAAGACAACCTTCAAGTTTCTAAAATTTCATCCAAGCTTATTTCCTACACCTAAACATCATTCTAAGACACTTCTGTGTTGAAGACTTAAGCAAAATCCTTCATCTTCTACCTTTACTACAAGTTAGGGTTCTTGAGATTTCAAGGTGAAAAATTCTTCTTCTTTGTTTCTAAGTTAATTTTTGAGTTTCTAAACTATGATTGTTCCACGGTTTCTCTTTTCCAAGCGTTGTTGGTGGCTTTGGTTTGGTTTAAGTTTGTTAGGATTTTCTTGTGGTGATTCACAAAATCCATAGAAGATCAAGCAAGAAGGATTTTTGTCTTCATAGAGGTAAGATGGAGATTACCCTCATCAACCATATGTTGGTGGTGAGGAGATGACCTTGTTTGTGGTGAAAAAATCCATAAGGATTTATTCACTTGTATGGTTTAAGCTTGCTTTGTTTGTGGTGATTTATGCTTGGTTTATTTTTAAAGCTTTGATTTATGCTTGTTTATTTGATTATATGTTGGTTTACTTAGTTATATGCTTGATTATATGCTTCCATAAGTATGATGGTATTTGTGTGAAGTAAGATATGATTATTATGATGAGAAAATTGTATGAAATTCCAAAGAACCTAGGGGAGGCTCATGGTTTTGACTATCATCAAGAGATCAAGATGTTTCAAATTAGTTCTTATGTTATGGATTAATGAATTTAGGGACAATAAATTGGATTAAAGGTTTCGTAAAGGATTTTGATGATGACAAATGATTTTTGTAAAGGATTTTGATAATGAAAAATGATTAAGTTTGTATATGAAACCTAAACCTAATTTTCGGACAACACACCAAAGTGTGGTATTTTAAACCCTAAATTATTTTACCTAGTGTGGACTTTGATAATTAGTTAATAAGAATTGGGTTTAAGGAATTTTTTTTAATAGAAAAAGAAAACTAGATTTAAGGGCTAGAATTAAATTGGTATTTATTAAGGCTATAATATTTAATTAAATCAAAGAAATCCAATTTTTGAAAAGAATCATAGAAAATAATACGTAAAGGATTTTTAGGAAGAAAATAATTTCAAGAAGGCCAAAGTGCATATTATAGGTAAAGAATTTTATAAACAAGTTTAGAAAGTGGAGAAATATTTTACGTAAGTGAAAAGTGCTAGAAATTACTATTTTTAAGCTACGCAATTAATTTTTACACTACGCAATTGGGAAAGTGATTTTAAATTGTTACGGGCTTAAGAAAACATTTTAAAACCTTTACGCGATTTAAAAAGGTTTGAAAATATTTACGTGATTTGGAAAACGTTTGAAATTATTTACGCGATTGTGAAAACGTTGAAAATATTTATGTAATTTAAAAACATAAGAAAAACGTTACGTTGTTTAAAAAATACGATAAAATGTTTACGCGATTGGAAATTATAGCAGTTGGCTGTCGGGCTGTCATGGTGGGCCCCGTTATGTTGGAAAGTGATATTGTAGAGAAATGATGCGTATATATGAAATACTGTAAAATAATGGTTGTATGCATTTTTGAATTATAAATCATGCATAGAAAAGCATGTCAAGTAAGGCGATTGGCCTAAGAGATGGAAATTACACCTTCGTGCGGGTGAGAATTGCATAGTTACGATTTTCAGTGATCTTGGGGACATCGGGGTATGGAATGTCATATGTGGCCAGTTGGTAGCACCACTGCGTCGTGGTATCCTTTGCAAACACACCGACGGTCCTGATGGAGTTACTACTCTTTTCGTGATATGGTTGAGAGTGTCTTGTATTAGCCAGGTTGCGCACCATGATATGATAAACAACACATGATTTGAGGCTAACGGTATACAAACATGTCCTCCCTATCATTCTCTCCAAAATTGTGATTAGCTCTATGGAGTAGGAAATGGGTCATTGTGCACATGCATTATGGGTCAGCATATTAGTATGATGCTTATACTTGTTTAATATGTTATCTATGATATGACTGTATGAGATATTTTGTAACTGTAATATTTGTTGTCATTTTTTATACTGCTCATTGGTATTGATGAAAGGAGATCTCACCTCTTTATTATGTTATATCTGTGTATTGTATGTATTTGCTGAAGACCGAGGAGGCGAGGAGGCTGATAAGTCTTTTTACTACTAGTAACAGTTTTCTGTGCTTGCTTAGTATGGCGGCGAGGCACCAAGTTTTAGGGTTTGTCACAGTACAATTCCACGGTGGAATTGATGCGTGGCGAGTTAATTTAGATAGGGGAAGGTTTGTTTATACCAATGATTTGACTCTGAACTTAAGTGATACTAGAGATGGTACTCCTGTTATGACTCAACACACGTCTGTACATCTAGAGTTTTATATGCCTATTCATGAGCTTTGGAGTAGGAATAATAATACTTATACACCACATGAGGATAACATGATGTCAACTGCTCGGACTCCCGTCCGTCGCAACATGCCTATACCGGGAAATTTGCTCGTTCCAGCTTGATTGCTCAAAGTATACACTCTTCTTGTTGTCGGGTGATAGCAGCTTTCTGCTTCTGCGAACAATCTCCGAACATATGCCTCGGCTGGCCCCATGTGGTCTCCGATACTTGGGACACTTAGGTCCCCCTAAACCCCTTGAACCTGTTTACCTTTGCCTTATGGATAACTCGATTTAGGAATACTGGTCTTCTTTTCATCAAACCAATTCCTTTTCTAAAAGTTTTGAGTCATCGACTCTGCTTGGAGTTGAGAACAACCTAACTCCACTATCCGACACTTGTTCACCAAAGAAGGGAAGTCTCTAATCTCTATAGGTCGAACCATCCTCTTGATGTCTTCCCTCAAGCCAGATTTGAACTTGACACATTTTGAGTTCTCATCTGGGTTGAGTCTGTACTGGGACAAAACTTTGACAACTCAATCAAATTTCGCCTCATATTGGCCCAAGGTCCAACTCCCTTGCTTAAGTCTCAAGAACTCCTCTTCTTTATCCTCTTGGATTGCCCTTGGGTAATACATTTTTAGGAAAGTGTTTCTAAGCACCTCCCAAGAAATCTGGATCATTGCAGCTTCTAACGACCTCTTAGTGCTCCTCCACCAATGTTCTGCTTCCCCCTTAAACATGAAGGATGCGAAAGCAACTCGTTGTTCATCTATACAAAGCATGGCGTAAAAAATCTTCTCTATCTCTGCCAACCATAGTACGACTTTCACCGGGTCGTAGTCACCTCGGAAAGATGGAGGATTCATCTTCCTAAGCTCCAAAAGGTCTAGAAAGTTATGGTTCCTCCCAACTTGTACCTCAGGATGTGGTGGCAGTACTAGTGGGGGTTTTGGTTATTGCTCGGCTTCCAATCTGTCCAACCTTCTATTAATAACTGACGTCTAATCTTGCATAGCCTTGGCCATTGCCATTAGTGCTTCAGCCATGTTTTGACCCTCCCTAGAAGAATTTTCAATTCTTCTAGTACTAGTATGCCCTGGAGAAGTCATAGTATCCTGTAAACACCCAACATTAAATATTGAGTTAATTAGTCTCAATACCATGTAATAGTACAACAGTAACCAATAACATCAACATAAGGCAAGTTATGCAAACATCCCACCAAAGAGACAAGAGATGCACAACTCAGAACTAAAATTACTAACATATTTACGCATAGTCAGTCAATACCCAAGCTCAACAAGATGAACTACTCTGATACCATAATATAACACCCTAAAACAAATATCTCGATATAACTATAATACACAAAGATATACAGTATTGGACATGTTACTTCTATACTATCTAATATACTAATCACATATCATTCATGAAAAATTAATATGGAGAGCCACGATAAACGAAAGTCATATATATATAGCCTTCATGGCAGGAGTAATATATATATATATATATATATATATATATATATATATATATATATATATATATATATATATATATATATATATATATATATATATATATATATATATATATATATATAAAAGTCGTGCAAAAAACATAAACTAAACTATTTAATCTCATAGCTCTATCTTCGTTTTCTTTTGACCCTCTGAGGGGTACTAACTTGCTTTACCATAGAAACATGAGAAAAAGGGTGAGAATATATATATATATATATATATATATATATATATATATATATATATATAAGTCGTGCAGAAAACATAAACTAAACTATTTAATCTCGCAGCTCTATCTTTGTTTTCTTTTGACCCTCTGAGGGGTACTAACTTGCTTTACCATAGAAACATGAGAAAAGGGTGAGAACATAAAATTTCTTAGTAATATACAAGTATCTCATGGCATTCATTAATATATATACACAAATTGAAACTATAACAACATTATACAATTGCATAACGTATAGAAATTTATATTATCTTGATATTACACAATCACTCATTCAACTGTTTAACATCATTAAACTTAGTAAATTGTCTTACTTGCAAATTTTATCCTCACAAGAGGCTTCTCTGGCTCTCTTGTCTCACAATATCATCCTTAGTAAAGAGTCTCAACTTAAGATAATTGTGTTGTGTCTCAACTTTAGCTGTTAAAGGAACCATTCTTAACTAATACCCCATTACAACTCAAATTAATGAGAAAAAAGAGCTTTAATCAAAGGACTTGCATGTATATCCCAATTCTTGCTTTTGTAGGGTAAATAAAGCCTTCTTGATAAGTATAACTTACTCATCAAATCTGTGTTTGACTTTCCTTACTGTCACACGACAAGTGGTATTCTGTGCCACAATGTTATGTTTAAGGTCCCAAACACTTTTTCTAAACAATTCATAACTTTTGAGAAGTTTAGAAACTCAACTTATCTATACCTACTAGGTAATTATTTTCCTTGTGAAATAACCCTAAAAGTGTCTTAACACACTTTAGGAAACATGTATAAATGATTCCATATGGTCAAGAACTTGAAAATATAAAAAATAACATTTTTGAAGATTTTGGGCCGAAAACACGAGTCATGCCTGAAGACACGCCCCCCCCCCCCGTGTCTTGCTCTGTTAGCACAATTTCATGAGATTGAGCAGGCAGAGAAGGACACAGCCCCCCTTGTGTCTTGAGACACGAATCGTATTTCTTGGCCAGACATACTGTAGAAAATTTTGCATAACCGAGCTACTATTCTATTGGAATTTAATCCTCATTCAACCACTCAAAGTCGGTTTCTAAGTGATTTCTAACATCACAATCAACCCTTAAACATATTGTAATACTTAATTATATAATTATATTACTTAGGTAGGAATTTGTGACAAAAATCACAATTCCCCTAACTTAATTTCTAGGTTCAAACTTAATGAACTAACCACCTTGTTTGATGACCAAAACCAATCCTCTTGCATTCAATAAGCAAAACTAACTCAGATCACTCAAAGAAAACAAGTACTAACAAGAAAATGAATCTTTGCTCTTTAAAGCCCATTTTATCCATCTAATGACCTAACATCTAACTTAAGAGGGATGAAGGAAAAAGAATAAGTTTTAGGTTAGAAACCCCTACCTCAAGATAGTGATAATGAAGCTTGATCAACCTTCAATCTTTGCCTTGCCCTTGTTCCTCTTCTTCCTCCCTTCCTCTTCCTCATTTTCCTCTTTTCCTTGGTTTTGAGCTATCCCAAAGAGAGAACGTGAGAGAGAGAACATGAGAGAGAGTGTGAAGATAGTTG
The DNA here is from genome assembly GCA_029884605.1 of Ormosia emarginata. Lineage (NCBI taxonomy): Eukaryota > Viridiplantae > Streptophyta > Magnoliopsida > Fabales > Fabaceae > Ormosia > Ormosia emarginata. The sequence goes on along the minus strand of JAQQTP010000077.1, from coordinate 49,225,018 downwards.
AGAAAGATGAAATATCATGTATTGAAAGTCAACAATAAAAGCCATTAACAGTAAGTGACTTACAACCTTAAGATATTTCACTAATACTTAATGATCTGCTAAGAACACTTATATTTAGCTAAATCAAGTTTTTCAACTTCCAAAAGCTTTAATATAAATACTAAGATTCATTAAAAATATTGTTTCTCTATTATCCTAATTTTTCGTATCTGCTGCTAACTAATCGAGCATTAAATGCATGACCAGTATGCTTAAAAATACCAAACTAACTCTGATTATTCTCAAATTTTAACTACATCATCTTCTACCTTTTTGTGACTTGAAAATCAATTCTCTAGATTCATTTCCCTTCAATTAGCAACTTATGCTACTATCTGGGTCATTTTAATTTATTTTGCAACTTCTGGGTTGCAACTAAAGGCCTAAATGAACTCAGTTTGTTACAATACTTATCTGACATATTATACAAGTATAATAGTACCTCTGAGGGCATATACAAGCTAAACATGTTTCTCAAGATGTTACACAACCCACCATTCATTGATCCCTTTATATACTTGAGAATTGATAATTGTTGAGTTTACCAAATTTAAATCAATTTATAACCGAATTACCTGAACTACTTGCAGCATAAGGTAACACCGGGTCGAGCCCATAGATCACTCTAATTATGAAGTTAGATTAAGAGGTTAATAAACAGGGGGGAAGGAGTTTGTGAAATTAAACAACAAAAACAAAAAGCAATTGAAGAAGAGAAAACAGAATTAAGAAGCAACAAATCCAAGAAAATTAACCAAACTTGATTTTAATCCATCCTTGATATCTATAGATCCATTCAATTATTTATCGAATCCTTGGTCTTAGATCACATCAAGGTGCCTTAAAATGTTCCATGGATCTTCTACTAGATACACATCCAGAATTCAATTAATTAAGGTTAGACAAATTAAACATTCATCCAAAATTCAAATGAACTTAAAAACCAAGATTCAACCAAGCTAAACATTTCATCAAATACCTTTAATGCCTTGTTTAGTCTCTGTAATTCATCCTTCACACATGGTAATTACGCAATTATCATATGAATAATCTAATCAAATTAAGCAACTCAATCAAAATTAAGCAAATATGAAGGAGAGAAACTTGATTAATAATTGAATGTAGAATAATAAAAATAGAATTTCAAGATTAAGCATCAATAATTTCAATCCCTTAGATTAATTAAAGGCTCTACCTCTCTATAAATATGAGGGAAGAACTCAGAAAAAAAGAGAAAATCTAGAGAGAAAGGAGAGAAGAGAGAGAAATCTAGATCTAAAGAGGATGAAAAGTGTAAGATAGAAGATGAGTCTCGAGTTTCTACTTCTACCTCCTATAACTAACCCTGATTTGGCCTTACATGATTAGAAACCTATTAGTTACAAAGTTGGGTCCATTAGGAATAATTGAGCCCAAGTCCCATGTTATTTAGAGGTCTACAACTCAAGTTATGGTCAATTAAGTGAGTTAACTCATCATCAACTCATCTCTATTTTCCAGCTTCAATTACGCGCAAAAAATAATGTAGTTTAGCTTAGAAGTCTTCATAAGAGTTGTAGCTTTGTATTTTATATTTCATTTGGGCCTATTTGACATCTATTGAACTCTTATAACTCAGATTTGGGTTGATGAGTGCCCAGAGGTCAAGCTGTCAGGATCAACATTTTGGCTCTTGCTTGAACTTCAATTTAAATTATCCAAACGTATGATTCAGCTCTCGAGGTCTCATGAAACTTGTAGATATTTTCCTTAGATTTCTTACAAGACCAGAATCACACCAATCAGATATTTGGAACTCAGATTATAGCAAAAAAACTGACCATTGCCAAATAGACAAATAAAGGCCAATTCATGTAATAATTCCTTCAATAATCCAATTAGGTTCAATATCATAAAATATGACAAAATCAATCTAATTAAGCCAAATTGAACCTTAAGACACTTAGTGAGAGAATCATTAATTGAATAAAATATATTGCTATCAAATTTTTCCACACTTAGCTTTTTGCATTCCTAGACAGAACACACATGACCAAAACTAGAGAACAAGGAAAAACAACACAAACTTAGGCTAAAAAAACTCTAAAAGACTCAATTTCCAAAATTCCCAATGATATTCAAGAATGGCAAAAGTTTGTAAGCAAGAAGAGCAACCAAAGATTCAAGGGATCAAAACATTCATGAGGTAACAATTCTTCACATCTCAAACCAATAATCAAGGCATCTTCAATTTGAAAAGCATGAATCAAGAATGATAGATCCTCACAAGATACACTCTCAATCCCTTAAGTGTTTACAAGGTCAATATTTCACTCAATTCAACCCATGAAAATTGCATTATCATAAGCTTACTTATCTTCTACTTCTCCACTACTCAAACACATACACACACAAATCAAGAGGACTTTATTCAAGGTTGTAATGTGGTCAAGGTTAGGGAAGGAAGTAATATGAATATGACAAACTAAATACGCAAAAGAATAAAAGAGCATTGGGGAGGAACTCAATTGATAAGCATGAAATTTTACCCCCCCAACTCCTTATAATATGCATTCTCTTTACATGTTCCTTTTCTTATTTTTTTTTTTATTTCTTTTCTTTCACAACCTTCTTGTATTTATTATTTTTCTTTGCATTTTCTTTTTCTTTTTTTTTCAATTGGCTCTTTTTCTTTCTTTTTTTCTTCCACTAACACTTTGCATATTGCACATCGCACATCAATTTGCACATCCCCCACACTTATCCTTTTAATTACCTGTAATCAAAAGAGCTCCTCCAATGAAATTGAACAAATGCTCTCCCATTCCCTAAGGTAAGGCAAAAACATACTTTTTTACATAAGACATATAATGAGCTAAGACAAAGAATAGGTAAATAGGCTTAAAAGGGTTAATCAATGAGAAATAATGCAAGGTTGGCTATTTGGTCAGAGTAGTTAATTCAAGAAAGAATGCCTCAATCATGTTTATGCATGCAAGTGAAAATGTAGCTTAAAAAAGAATCAAAGTAAGTTCTAGAATGATCAATTGCCATGAGTAAAAATCACACAAGAAAGAAAAGAATAACATAAGTGCTAAATCCATCCATCAATAGGCTCAAAATCTCACAAGTTATGCATCTATCAAACTCAATCCACTAATCAAACATCCAAAAACTAAGCATGTCAAATTTAAGAAGGAAGCTAATCTATTCAATCATGCTATGAACCTTGAATTTCAATTACTTCAAACTTACAAATTTCACAAATCCTAAAGCATCATTGGAAAGGAAATTAAAAACACATTTTTTTTCAAGAATAGCAAAACAAAAAATTGAAATAGTAAACAACAACAACAGAAAATCGAACAACATAATTATAAACAGAAAAATAAGAAACATAAGAAAACAACAAATTAAAAATAGAAACCTAAAAAACAGAATCAGAATAATAACAAGAAAATAGAAATCAAAACATAAACATAACAGAAAACAACAGAAAATAGCGAGAAATAGAAAATTAAAAATAACAAGAAAATTAAACACAAAAAATAGAAATAAAACAGAAAAAAATATATAAATTCCTCCCCCACACTTAAATTCTACATTGTCCTCAATGTAAAGCTCAAAAACAAATAATCATCAATTAATTTAGAACAAGTAAAATAAAAGAAAGAGAGAAGAAATATCCTTATCAATTAACTAGGGTCCCATTATTTGAAGCATAATGACCAACTTATGCTTGAAGCAGTGTGAGAGCTTCTACCGAGGTCCCATTGGTCTTCCTTAATTCCCTTGATTTCACCGTTGGAACGCAATATATGTACTATATCAACTCGATTTTCATTGTTTATGTTGGCCCATGACCCAAAAACAAAATCCACGGCTGTGGTTGAAAGTGTTCGGGTAACTAGAGGGTTATTCACAATAGTAACCTCCATCCAGTGCTTTTGTCCCTTCTCTGAAAATTCTTCAATGATCTTCAACTCCACCTCCCGATGTGTTTCATATTCTACAACTGCATCAAGAACATTGTTGATAGACCCTTCACTACCGTCAACTGCTGTGTAAGCTATAGAAACAGAATCAACATCTCTTAAGAATGCAGAAATCTCAGCACAAACAACATATATCATATCATTATCAGAATTAGGACATGAGTAGCAATGGATAGAATCATAAAATCAATAAAATTAGGAAATTTATCACACAACTCATTATAAGTTTTCTCAACTAAATCAGCAAGTAAATCAATATTAAAAACAAAATGCTCCTCCATAGGATATTTCATAGCATAAAAAATTTTAAACTGTACAATAGAGTCACCAAACTCCATGGATAGAGTTGCTGCATACACATCTCTCTTTGTCCTTGCTTTGAAGAATGGCTTCCCTAGAATGAGTGAAGCCTTGCTGGGTAGTGATTCCCCCTCGATCTCCAGAACATAAAAATCAATAAGAAAAATTAGCTCATTAACCTTTACCAACACATCTTCAATTAACCCAACTGGGTACACATTGCTTATATTAGCGAACTGAATCACAACACCTGTAGCATGCAAAGGTCTAAGTCTAAGAGAATTAAAAACAGCCATAGACATTACATTAATAGAAGCACCTAAATCTAGCATGACATGCTCAAATCTGTAATTGCCTATAATATATGGAATTGCAAAAGTCTCTGGATCCTTGCATTTCTGAGGCATCGGCTGAATGAGAGCTGAAATATTTTGGCCTATAATGATTCTCTCATTACCTTTCAACCTCCTTCTATTAGTGCATAATTCCTTAAGAAACTTAGGTTTTGGGATTTGTTTAATGGCATCTAGCAATGGAATATTTACTTCCACTTTTTGGAAAGTGTCAAGAAGATCGTTATCCTTCTCAGCCTCATCTATCTTTCTGGACTGAATGGCTTTCTATGGAAAGGGAAGGGCTACTGTAGGCTTCTGCTGCTCATCAACAACCACAAATTTCTTTTTACCCTCAGTTTTTTAGGTTGGTTCATCAAAAACTAATTTCTTTGTTGGTTGTTGTTTGCTTGCAAGTTGAGATTCAGTTGGTTCTTGTACAGATTTTCCAGACCTCAACATAATGACACTCATATTCTCCTTTGGATTGGGAATTGTTTAGGAAGGGAGTTAGCTAGATCCTTGATTCTGCAAATGGCTCAAAGTATATGCTAATTGTCTAATTTGAGTTTTGAAGTTTTGAATTGAAGCTTCTGTCCTCTATTGAAACTGCATGTTGTTAGTTGTCATCTTCTTCACTAAATCCTCAAATGAAGGCTCAGGTTTTAGGGCTGCTGGACTTAGTTGTTGCAAAGGCTACTGGAATAGCGGCCTACTTGGTCCAGTATGAGGCTGTTGAAATTGTGGTTGCCTAGGTGGTTGCTAGAATTGTTGCTAGAATGACTGCCTATATTGCTGTGAATGTTGTTGTTGTGAAGCTACATTACTATATCTCAGATGCGGAGGATCTCTCCAGCCAGGGTTATATGTGTTGGAGTATGGATCATATCTCAGCTGCTGCTACAATTGTGGTTTACCAGAAAAGACACCTGCTACAGCAACAAATTTGATATGAAAAAATAACCCACCATCTTGAAGTGTAGGACATGCATCTGTGGGATAAGATGAACAAGAACAAATGCTACACATAATTACAGCTATCTGCAAAGGTAATTGTTGTCCCACTACTAACTGTCTCACCAAAGAATTCAGTTCATCAAGTCTGTGCTCTATTCTCTATTGGTCAACATGAGACAATTGAACTTTATTGACTATCTGGTTGAGGTAATGATTCATATGCCAAATTATTGGGTGTTTGCTGCCATATTTGCTATTAAATCTCTTGCTACAGTAAGGGTTTTGTAAACTAAGGCACCTTCACTCGCAGCATCCATCATGCTTTTGTCTATTGGCAGCAAGCCTTCATAGAAGTACTGGATCGGCAGCTGGTCACTAATTTGGTGGTGGGGACAGCTTGAGCACAACTTCTTGTACTTCTCCCAGTACTCATGCAAGTGTTAGGAATTGTGAATACATCACGCAGCGATAAAACAAAAATTCCCTCCAAGGATCCATGCGAAATAGACCATAATTTGTGTTTTTAAAAGAGTTTACCAAGCGTGATAAAAACAAGCGACGTGAATCACCAACACCGTAACAACAACGATGCCTCTGTGGTATCCACACGAACAGACTCACAAACGTCCAATGTCCATAAAAAGAAGTCCCACGTCTCTGGCACTAGCTGCGAAGAGAAGAGAAACCTGTCACTTCCTCACTCACTATTTCTGTCAAGTGCAACTAGGGTTTTTTAATATGTGCCTTGACAACCCATTACCAGTACTATTTATAATAGTTGCTGCATTATGTGAGTGAGAGCAGTAGCAAGGTAAGCTGTGCAACCCTAGACTCATCTGTTATGAGTCAGGCCCACGATTGAATCCTAGTCCAACTTGGATTCTAATTACTCCAATTTAGTCTACTCTATGTGTGCGATCCTACAGGTTCTTATGATATTGGCAGAAATATTAAAATCCCATTTTGATATTACAAGCAGTGAGCGGTATCTAGCAACACATCGCCGCTACCCAAGTAATGAGAATGTCAGTGATTTGACATAACCTTTCTGTGATCAATGTTATCATGTAGTTTAGTCCCTTTATCCAAATATCTAGATTGAACATAAGGCATGAAATATGTCACCCTTGTATAGTTCAATATTTCGTTTCCTGATACTCGAGTAGATGTAGTAATAATAAATGAGATCAATATCTCATATTGACTTATTCGAGCATGACCATGCATTTCGTAGTCTCACTCAATCAGGGCCCCCGAAGATATCACTCCTTTTATGAGGGACAAATCTCATCTAGGTCACTCACATCCCTCTACATGATTCGTAGTATGTCAAATAACTAACTTTATAATCACCTTGTTACAGATGACGTTTAATGGTATTAAAACATACAACTCATCATGTAGGAATTATAGTGATTTTAGGTCAAAGGACCACATACACCATTATCACTATGAGAATCACTTATGACACTCATGTAACGATCCATGTAGCATTTTCATGGCGGGTCAATTCAATACATCATTACTATAATATCTACCCATGTGAAGACTTGATACCTTATATCCATAACCCGTGAGATATGACCATCAGTCTACGCACATACTAGTCTCAATGCATTATTATCGTCCTGATTAACAATAATACTTGACTAGGGACATTTAAGAATAGTATTCTATTTCTATCCAATAGGATCTCACGATCAAGTCATCTAATTGATGTCCTATAACATCGAACTTACTATTCTAAGGACTTTATTATGTATATCATAAATAACATAATAAATGTAATGTCTCATATATTAAATAAATAGCATAATACAATGTAAGCTAGTATGATCAAAATAAATTGGCCTCTTGGGCATACACTAATAGCAAGGTCTCTCTTGTCATCTGTCTTATACCACATGTCTTTTCTAATAGTAGCAACTCTAGAGGTAGGGAATAATCTCTCTAAGAATAGCCGCTTCATGTCATCCCAACTCATCACTGAACTTGGTGAAAGGTAAAACAGCTAATCCTTGGCTGCATCAACAAGTGAGAAAGCGAATGCCCTCAAGTTGATGTGCTCCTCAAGGATCTCTTGTGGCTTCATGGTTGAACAGAACACATAGAACTCCTTAAGATGCTTATGAGGGTCTTCACCTGCAAGACCATGAAACTTGGGCAACAAGTGTATCAATCCAAATTTTAACTCAAAATCAACATTAAGGTCTGGATATTGAATGCACAAAGACTAGTAAGTTACATTAGGAGCAGCTAATTCCTTAAGAGTCTTATTCTGCATGTTATCATCCATAATTGCAAAATTACTTAAGATCTCAAGTTCACTTTTAAATTCAAGATCAAATCAAGTTCAGAAGCAATTCTTGCACTTAGCCTACAAGCCCTAATCAGCCTATGCAAGGTCCTATCTATCTCAAGATCAATATCAAGTAATTGGGTAGCAGAAGGCCTAGTCACGCATCATCTAAAACACAAAAAGCACAAAAACAGCAAACAAGCAAAATACACTAGACAACACTAAAAATCTACCAAAATAAATCTCGTTAACCTATTTAATGATTTTTAAAAATCATGGGACCACCACAGCATGAAAACTACACAAAAATAAAACTAAAAAATGCAATAAAAAATCTTCACAAAATGAAAAAAAATGGTCTGAATGAAGGAATTTGAGCAAACCAAGGTGGACCTCATAGCAAATTTGTGAGCCTTGTAGAGAATGCCATTTTCCTTCAACCTATTGATTTTCAACTCATTTAGAGCACATTTGTCTATACAAAAATTACAAAAATGCCGTGTAACACCTTTGTGGGGATGCCACATTTATTATGCAATAAAATAAAATAAATAAAATATTACCCAAGTTATAAAACATTTGATACATAATTAATGTGAGTTGTAAAATTTTTCCTTTTATACAGGATATCATTAAATAAAATAACACGGAACATAAAATATAGCAACCTGTTATCACACACATAATATACATATGATTTTGTCTTAAGTTGTACAAATAATTTATAACTACAAAATATTTAAATAAAGCAGTAAAAAGTTAATATATAATGCAACATCATAAAGTGCCCAAGTGTACATCATAGATTCCTAACCCTCCGAAGGATCACTCTCAGATGAAACCTCGGGTGATAGAAATTGAGGATGTCTCATAGTTCCATGGACAGGAGTCCGTGCTGTTGACACTATGCTAATCTCACTGGGAACAGGAAAGAGTCCTCCCCAGTGACGCCTCAGATCCAATGGCATCTCCAGATGTAAGTACAAAGTCATAGTAAAGATAGGCTTAGCATCAAACTCTCCTCGTAGGGACACAGTCAGACGCCGATCCTCGATCCTCGCGTAATCGCCAGGCCTTCGAACCTCCATGAAACTCAAGTCTCACGAAACTAAGAAATCCCAGCAACGCCATACTAACCAATCAATCTAAAGGATATGAATGATCGGAAGGTTTGCACTTCGAACTGATCACCCGTCTGCTGTAGTTCCTCTTCCTCAGGATACACACAATCTAAAGGTTGTTCCTCTTCCTCAAACTCTTTACAACATAAATAATAATACAAACACAATACATGTAGAGAGGTGAGATAATCATACATCAATACTAGTATAGCAAACAAGAAAATGATAATACAATAGATATTGCAGTTTAATACAATAAAGCATACCATAACATCATAAATAATAATATAATTTAACACTGAAATTTTAATACAACAGTATCATATAATATCACAAATAATAATGTTATGATGCATGACACAAATGCAAATGTAATACGACTCGTTCCTACTCCATGGAGCTAGACACAGACATCAGAGAGAATGACCCATAAAGATCTATCAGTACCTCAGGCTGCCAAACCAAACTATTCCACTGTCTAACGTCATGTCTATAGCCCACAGTCCAACGTCGTGTCTATAGCCCACAGTCCAACGTCGTGTAGTAGTACACAGTCCAATGCCATGCACTACAGGCATTGTACTAAATAGTCTTTATAAGATCTTGATTAAGTATAGTGCGTGTCGAGATCATTAGTATGTTGCTAGTTACCACGACCCAGAGGAACGACCAACTGTCCACATGTGGAATACTCCGCACACTAATGCCTCCAAGTTCACACAAAATGAACCACAATACGCTTATCACACCGACAACACAGTGTAATTTGCCTCGTCAATCAATTGCCAAAATCAACCAAATTGGCACAACTCAATGCATGAATAAAAATAGTAATTACCAAATTACCCTTAGTCTCCAAATATTCTTATATTTACAAAAATACCCTTAACCTCAAAATTTCTAATATATAGTACGTCACCACTTGACAGTACCATATCTCCACATGTCTGGGTCCACCACTTTGGCCCGACAGCAAAACTTACTGTTCTAATTAATCGCATAGAAATTTTATCGCATTTTCACAATTTTGTCATTTTTATAAACGTTTTTAAATCCCATAAATATATTTTGCTGTTTTTAAAATCGTGTAGTATTTTTAAATTTTTTTCTCAATCGCGTAAGATTTTTAAATCGTTTTCTTGATTGAAGAAAACTTTAAAATCTCTATTTTAAAACTACGTAGTTTAAAAGAGAACGTTTTTAATACTTTTAAACTACATAGAATATTTGCCTTACGTTATAAATATTTTATAAAACGTTCTCTTTTATTTGTTTGTTTTTAATAAATTTTGACAGCATTTTGTCTATAAAATCTATTAAAGATGTGCTTTCTACATTTTTCCTCTAAAAATTCTTTTGTTTAGTTTATTACTACTAAATACACTTTAAAAATTTAAATTATACTTTTAAAACTCAAAGGTAAGTATTTTTCAAGAGTTTTGTTTATTTTTCTTCTATACTATATTTCTAATAAAATTAGTTTGCTTTTTTAATTCTTGAAAGTTCATTACCAATGTATTCTTTTTAGGTAAAACATCAAATCTACACTTTAGAAAATAAGTTTTGGATTAATTACACATTTACAAGGCACGTTGGCCAAAATTAACAAAATCTTAGCATTTGATCTTTGGATCATTTTCTATCTTCTAAATCATTTTGGATTTCATTAATTTACCTAATTCCATTAAACCCTTCCTTTAGAAAATGGTTGAGAACATTTTGGTTCTCTTTTTCTTGTTGAGGCCGTGAGCCCCTTTTTGTGTTCTTTGGAACACTCATGCAAACCTTACGTGTTATTCACATCCTAATTAATACTCATCCATATATCAACACATGCAATATATTTTAAAGCTTATAGACATGCATACAAACAATATCAAACACAAATAGGAAAGCATTTAAACAATCAAACTAGTGAATCCTTATGGATTCTTCACACACATATAATCCATTTTCTCATCACCACACATGATTGATGAGATTAAATCTCTTTCTTACCTTTAAGGAAGATAAAACCTTCTACTCTCCTTCCTAGTTGATTTCGTGATCTCCCCCAAAGAAACCTAACATGCTTAAATAAATTTTTACAAGTTAAAACCATAGGAGAAAAACATAAACTATGGATCAATCATGGCTTAGAACCTTGGAAATAAAGTTAGAAATGAAAAACAAGGATCTTCACCTTTTAGGAAAAACCTCCAAGGTAATTTTCCAAGCTTAAGATGAAAGATTTTGGAAGAACTCTCAACTAGAGATGTTCTTAGAATAGTGTTTAGAGTTGAGAAATAAGGTTAGATAAAATTTTAGATGGGTGGATAGTGGTGTACTGTGTTTGGCCGAATGGTCCTCCAAGAAACAACAATGGTGAGTTCTTGTTCTTGAAGAGAGAGAAGAGAGATTTTGTGATAGCAAAGATGAAGAATGAAGTGAAATGGCCTCCTAAACTCTACTTGGCCGTGGAGTTCATCCAAGAGGAGGTGGCCACTTTGTTTGACCTTCCAAGACCACTTAATAGCCTTAGATGTGATCAAGGGTTGCTATGCAAAGCTTTGCCTCAAAGCTTGTCTTCCATTGGCTTAGAGAAACCTAGTCATGCAATGACTAAGCCTTCTTGATGGTTCCTGAAGCCTCTTGGCCGAATGGCCCTAATGGAGGAGTAACTAAGTTTGTGATCAATTTGATCTTTTAGTTACATTTAGGTGCATTTGATTAATTCATTTAGTTACTTGCCTAACTAGATAGTTACTTAGGTTAACTAGGTTAGTCTTGATATTTTGAGAACAATTCTCTAACTAGAACTTAACTAGATAGCTAACTAGGTTACTTCACTTAATTACCACATAAGTCTTCTATGTTAACTTAGTTAGGTTTTTAAGCTAACTTGGTTAGGTTTTCTAGTCTTAATCTAAGAAGTCTAACCATTTTTGTGGACTTGATTCCTATTGGTCTAAAAATGTCAAGCCTACATTGTTGACTTGTTTCTATTGGCCTAGAATTTAGTCTATCCAAAAACGTTGACTGCTTCATTTAAATACAGGTCCCACAGACTCTTTCGGGTCCCACAAACTCTTCCGGGTCCATGGTCGTTTTGGAGTAGATTTCTATTGTTTTCAAGACAGTAGATATTGTCAGATAAAATAATATTATACAACAACAACAACAACAACCAAGCCTTTTCCCACTAGGTGGGGTCGGCTACATGGATCAGACGACGCCATTGTGTCCTATCATGAACCAAGTCTTCAGAAAAGCCATTCAAATCTAGATCTTTTTTAACCGTTTCACCTATAGTCTTTCTTGGTTTTTCCTCTACCTCTAGCTATTGGGCTATTCTCCATCTGATCTACTCTTCTTACAGAGACTTCTAAGGGTCTTCTCCTTACATGTCCAAACCACCTAAGACGAGATTCTCCCATCTTTTCCACAATAGGTGCTACCCCTACTTTCTCTCTAATGCATTCATTCTTAATCCTATCTTGTCTAGTATGGCCACACATCCAACGCAACATCCTCATCTCCGCGACACTGATCTTGTGCTTTTGTTGGCTTTTTACCGCCCAACATTCAGTACCATACAACATTGCGGGCCTTATAGCTGTGCGGTAAAATTTACCCTTAAGCTTGAGAGGCACTTTCCTATCACAAATAACTCCTGAAGCACACCTCCATTTCATCCATCCAGCTTGAATCCTATGGTTTACATCTCCTTCTATCTCTCCATCATTTTGTATGATGGATCCAAGATACTTAAACTGTGTAACTTGTGGTATGGTATGATCTCCAATTTTTACCGCTAAGCTAGCATTAGCATGTTTCTTACTGAACTTACATTCCATATACTCCGTCTTACTCCTGCTTAGACGAAAGCCATGTTCTTCCAAAGCCCGTCTCCATAACTCTAGCTTCCCGTTTATTTCCTCTCTCGACTCTCCAACTAAGACTATATCATCTGCAAAAAGCATGCATTGTGGCACTGGCTCTTGGATATGCGCATCAGCACATCCAAGACCAAGGTAAAAAGATAAGGACTCAAAGCTGACCCTTGGTGCAGTCCTATAGTTATAGGGAACTCTTCTGTGACCCCACTCGGTGTTCTCACACTGGTTTTAACCTCATCATACATATCTTGGATTGCTCGAATATAGGCAATACGAACTCTTTTCTTCTCCAAAGCCTTCCACAAGACTTCTCTCGGTACCCTATCGTAGGCTTTTTCCAGATCAATGAAAACCATGTGTAGGTCTTTTTGCTTCCTCCAATACCGCTCCGTCAATCTTCGTAGAAGATAGATTGCTTCCATGGTTGACCTCCCAGGCATAAAACCAAATTGATTCTCTGAAATATGAGTCTCTTGTCTTAGTCTCCTTTCAATGACTCTTTCCCATAACTTCATGAAGCCCACCTCACACAAATATATATAATTAGCACACAAGGTTGAATATAAAATATGGATAGAACTGCAGCAAGAGTGCTCACTTCAAAGGAGACAAGCTTTTTCAGAAGAATAAATTCATACTCACACTAGCACAAGATTTTATGCAAAATAATTAAAAAAAAAAATCAGCTAATTTGTTGTAAGGATGTATTCATACCCTAAGTCTATGATCACCACCAATAATCCTGATGCTGAGGATATGCTCATTGTCATCAAGGAGCTCCAATCTTTCTGTACTTGTAGTGGCAGGAAGCCCTGACTTAACATCAACTTCTCTCAGACTTCCAATCTCTAGGTTTCCCCTTACAACACATCTGCTTACAAATGGCTTGTACTTCTGTGGTTGATCAAACCTCCTCACCAAGGACCATACCTAGAGAAAGCAGATCTATGCATGATAAATAAGCAATTTCACAAACAAGGTAGTGTTAGCAGAGCAGAATCATTCAACAATAATAAATAAAATATTTAATAAGATCCTAAAATATTTAATATTATAATAATATAAAATTATTTATTGCACAATTAAATCCTAAAAATTAAAAGATTAACAACCATATCACTCAGAATTGGATTTAATAAGATCCCCCAGCTCTGAATAATTAAAATAAGATTTTCTCGGTCCGAAAATTATTATTTTCCTGACTTGGAGTAAATCACATCAAACACTCAAATATAAGCATGAAACAGTCGAATATATTTTGTAGCATACAGAAAAATATAAAACAGTACAATCAGAACATAACTGTTATTTATCCAAAAGTTGGAGTGTTACAATTGGGTGAAGTGATTTTGGTGAAAACCACTTGAAACAACAAAACAGAGGCAAAACAAAGGTTAGTGAGGAAATAGTGGTAAAATAAACTCCTAATATAATTAATCAAGATTAGAATGATCCTCGACAATGGCGCAAAAAATTCGATAACTGCCGAGTTTACCAAATTTAAATCAATTTATAACTGAATTGCAAGAACTATTTGCAGCGTAAGGTAACACTGGGTCGAGCCCGTATATCACTCTAATTATAAAGTCAGATTAAGAGGTTAATAAACAGGGGGAAAAGAGTTTGTGAAATTAAACAATAAAAATAGAAAGCAATTAAAGAAGAGAAAATATAATTAAGCAGCAACTAATCCAAGAGAATTAACCAAACTTGATTTTAATCCATCCTTGATCTCTATAGATCCATTCAATTATCTATTGAATCCTTAGTCTTAGATCACATCAAGACACCTCAAAATGTTCTATGGATCTTCTACTAGATACGCATCTAAAATTCAATTAATTAAGGTTAGACAAATTAAGCATTCATCTAAAACTCAAATCAACTTAAAAACCAAGATCCAACCAAGCTAAACATTTCATCAAACACAATCAATGCCTTGTTTAGTCTCTACAATTCATCCTTCACACATGGTAATTATGCAATTATGATATAAATAACCTAATCAAATTAAGCAAAGATGAAGGAGAGATACTTGATTAATAATTGAATATAAAATAATTAAAACAGAATCTCAAGATTAAGCACCAAGGATGTGAATCCCTTGGATTGATGAAAAACTCTACCCCTCTATGAATGGGAGGGAAGAACTCAGAAAAGAGAGAAAATCTAGAAAGAAGGGAGAGAAAAGAGAGAGATCTAAATCTAGAGAGAGAATGAAAAGTGTAGAATAAGAAGATGAGTCTCGAATTTCTGCTTCTACCTCCTATAACTAACCCCTAATCTGGCCTTACATGAATAGAAACCTATTATTTACAAAGCAAGGTCCATTAGGAATCATTGGGCTCAAGTCTCATGTCATTTAGAGGTCTACAACTCAAGTTATGCTCAATTAAGTGGCCTAACTCATTAGCAACTTGTCTCTATTTTCCAGCTTCAATTACGTGCCCAAAATGACATAGTTTAGCTTAGGAGTCTTCATAAGATTTTTATTTGTGTCTTATATTTCATTTCAGCCTAGTTTGACATCCATTAAACTCATATAAATCGAGATATGAGCTGATGAGTGCGCAGAGGTCAAGCTGTCAGGATCAACATTCTGGCTCTTACTTCAACTTCAATTTAAATTATTCAAACATATGATTCTACTCCCGAGATCTTCATGAAACTTGTATAGATTTATCTTTGCTTTCCTACAAGATTAGAATCACACCAATCAAATATTTAGAACTCAGATTTTAGCCAAAAGACTGAACATTGCCAAACAGACAAATATAGGCCAATTCATGCAATAATTCTTTCAATGATCCAATTAGGCCCAATATTATAAAATATGACAAAACCAATTTAATTAAGCCAAATTGAACCTTAAGACACCTAGTGAGAGAATCATTAAATGAATAAAATATATTGCTATCAAGAATCCTTTTAGCAACTTGATAATGTTTTTCACATGGATTGTGCATAAATTGTCACATGGTTTATAGCATAAGTTATATAAAGTATTGTGAAAGTAAGGTACTGCAGTGCCCCTACTAAGCTACTATAAATCTTAGGATTCTTCATGAATTCTCCTTCTTAGAGTGATCATTTCTTTGTGGATGGTACTGGAGTTAGTGCAGGCTTGCAATTACTAAGCCCAAATCTCTTTAAGAGATCTATAACATGCTTTTATTGAGTTATTCTCATTTCCTTTGCTGACCTCTTAACTTTAACACCTAACAAGTATATGAGCTCTACTAGATCCTTCGTTGCAAATTTTTGACTAACAAGTCTTTTGAGGTTTTCTATTTCAGCATCTTCATTTCTAGTTACAATGATGTTATCAACATAAATCAGCACCATAATGAGTTTTCTTCCTTTATCTTAGAATGATCAGCCTTGATACATATGAACCCAAGAAGAATCAATATTGTATAGAAGCTTTCAAACCATGCTCTAGGTACTTGTTTCAATCCACAAATTACTTTTCTTAACTTACATACCACATTTGGACTATTTGACATATTATAACCCAAAGGTTGTTCCATATAGACATCTTCTTGAAGATTGCCATGAAGAAAGACATTTTTTACATAAAGTTGATGGAGTTTCTAATGGAAATGGTTAGCCATGGCTAAGACCAATCTCACAGTGTTCATTTTGACAACAACACTAAAGGTTTCATCGTAGTCCATCCCATACATTGTTTATTGCAACCTTTGGCCTAACCTAGCCTTGCATCTCCCAATGCTTCAATCTAACTTATGTTTCACTTTATAGACCCATTTGTATAAAAAAAAATTATTTTTGGGCCTAGTTACTAGCTCCCAAGTGTGGTGTTGAAGACCAATCTCACAGTGTTCATTTTGACAACAACACTAAAGGCTTCATCATAGTCCATCTCATATATTGTTTATTGCAACATTTGGCTTCTAACCTAGCCTTGCATCTCCTAATGCTTCCATCTAACTTATGTTTCACTTTATAGACCCATTTGCGTAAAAAAAAAATATTTTTGGGCCTAGTTACTATCTCCCAAGTGTGGTGTTGAAGAAAGGCTTGAATCTCTTCATTCATGGCTTCAATGCATTGAGAATCCTTGGGTGCTTCATAAAAGGATGTAGGTTCAAGTTGATCAGCTTCTATGGAGGGCATAATAGTAGTCAGACGATTCTATTTTTCAGTAGAAAAATATTTCTTGAATTGATGCTCTTGTGTAGGACTTCTTGACACAATAGTTTGATGTTCTATAACTTCTATAGATTCTTCATTATCTAATGAGTTAATGGGACAAGGAGTGGAAGATCCCATTTTTCAGTAGAAAATTATTTCTTGAGTTAATGCTCTTTGTGGGATTTCTCAGCACAATAATTTGATGTTCTACAACTTCTATAGATTCTTCATTATCTAATGAGTTGATGGGACAAGATGAATTGTCATTATCTTCCTCAATTGTTAATTGTCAATTAATTAGAGATGCATTTTCAGCTTTCCTTACTTCGAAGTTCTCTTGATGTATATGCTTAGAATTTTAAGAAGAAACTTGATTGCTGCATTCAGGTGTAGTGCAATTATTAGTGTACCCTGAGATTAATGGTGTAAAGATAACATCTTGCTGACCTTTATTGCATGTGGCAGTAAGATTTTTAGAATTGTAATAAAAACATGTCTCATCAAAGGTTGGATGTCTTGAGACATGAAACTTTTGGGATTTAGGGGAGAAGAATTTGTACCCTTTGTGTTCAACACTATATCCAACAAATACATGTTGTTTTGGTTTTGGTGAAATTTTCTTCCTTAATGATTTGTCCATAATAATATAGCACACATAGTCGAATATCTTTAGAAAAGAATAATTAGTTAGTTTCCCAATAAGCATTTGATATGAGACATACCTAGATTTGCTATGGTTGGAAGTCTATTAACCACAAAATAGTCGTATGAATAGCCTCAGCCCATAGTTGCTTTTGTATTTCACTTTGAAACATTAAGGAAAGTCCCAATTCACTGATATGCCTATGTTTTCTTTATGTAACTCCATTTTGCGATGGAGTATATAGACAAGAAAATTGTTGCTTAGTACCATATGAAGAATAGAAAGCTTTGAAAGCTTGAGAACAAAAGTCACTTCCATTGTCACTCTTGAGATACTTGACCTATGTTTGACAGTATTTTGTCACAAAATTATAGAAATCTTGAAACACTTTTAGTGTATTAGATTGTATTTCAAAAAATATATCCATGTATACCTAATGTAGTCATCAACATAACTAATGTAGTAATGAGATCCAGAATAAGATATTAATTCTAGTGAGCACCGCAAATCAGTAAGAATCAATTCTAGGAAGTAAGAAGCAAATTTACTAGTATTAGCAAATGGAACCTTATGATGTTTACCAAGTTGGTATCCCATACAGACAACATTAGATGCAAATTTTTACAAGAAGGTAAAACATTAAGTTTATTTAGCAAATCAATAGTAGCATAACTAGTATGAGCTAATTTGTGATGCCAAAGTTTAGTAGGAACATTTTGCTTCTTTGATGCAGAGATGACAGTAGTTAAACCTGCATGAAGCTTGACACTTTCAAGATAGTACAACTTGTCCTTCCAAACTCCTTTAACGAGGACTTTCCTCGAATAAAGATCCTTAACTAACTAATAATCAGGGAGTAAAAATGAAGGTGCAATTGAATTGATCAAAAAATTGAGAAACTGACAAAACATTCTTCTTAAATTTTGGAATCAAGGAAGACATCTGGGATTTGTAAATTTCCAAATGAAGTAGCTATAAAGGAACATCCAATACGTGAAATGGTCATATTTGATCCATCACCAATGATTATTCTATTATTTCCTTTGTATACAGAAATATTTGAGAGTTTACCTTGTTACCAAGTAGCTTCCAGTACTCAAGAAAGGGGTGAATTGAGTATATAAATTCTTTTGCAAATCCTTTTTAAAACAAATTACGTATAAGCTATTTGTTAAAGAGGTGAATCAAAGAGATGATTAAAAGTAAGAACACAAAAAATAAGAAGATAATAACGATAAATAAATTGCAGAAGCTAAAGAGATAAGGTAAGAAAAGTAGGCATAATATTTATCCTAGTTCAGCCACCAACCACTTATGGCCTACGTCTAGTCCTCAAAAAAACTATTCGAGATTTTTCATTATCAATATAAGCTTAAACAGGTGCTTGCAACCGTTACAACCAAGAGCACTTTTCATACACAGGGAAACTAAACCCTTGTGCTAAAGCCTCAAAATCTCAGGGATACCACACCTTTACACAAACCTTAGAGGGATATCTCACCCCCTTTATAGCAGAGCAGAGTAAAAGAATAGAGACTCTCTCGAATAGCAAATAATATAACTTGAAGTGCTAATGGAGCTCTCTCAGAATATCTCAAAGTTTTAGCAAAAAAAGAACATAGAAATTGAGTAAAATTGGAAATCACGTATTAAAGCAATTCAGAAAATTTCCCAGAGGGTTAGACACTTTTCAAATATGACCCAAGGTCTCTATTTATATAGCTTTGAAGAAAAGAGCCATTGGGTATAATTAATTCATGAAATAAATACTAACATAGTTGTTTCTTTCTATTTCAGAATCACGTGTTTATTCAAATAATCAATCCTCTATTCGAATAGTGTAACATCCCAGAAATCTTATTAGGCTTGTAATTAGTTACAAAGGTAATATATTACTTGTTTAGCATGTCAGTCAAGTTTGGTGACAAACCGAGTTAGTTTAGGCACTTTATTTCAATCCCGAGTGTGAAAAGTCGCCTAAAATGACTCAGAGAATAGCATAAACTTCTCTTTGAAGGGAAACAAGTTTGGGAAATTTGTTTCTAGGTCACAAATGAGTTAAGTAAGGTGTAGTTAAAGTTTCAGCGTAATCGGAGTTGATTTGGTATTTTTAGACATACTGGTTGTGTATTTTAATATCGGATTGACCCCCAACAGATATGAAAAAATAGAGAAAAAATACAACATGATTTTTAATTAATATTAAGATTTATTTCGAGTCTGTTAGAAGTTAGAATGCTGGATTTGGAGGAATCTAAGTGTTCTTAGCAGTATGAGAATTTTGCTATAAGTAGCAAAGTGCTACTCACGGAAGAAAGGAAAACCAAAATAGAAGAAAAAAAAGAGAGAAAGGAGAAGAGACAAACCGAAGGAAGAAATAGGAGAAAGGAAGAGGAAGAGAAGGAAAGCAAAAGGGAAAGATCTAAGAGCAAGTTCAAGGCTTCAAGATCTTCATCCAGCAAGAGGTAGGGGTTCTTGAGCTCTAACTTCATCTTCTTCCTCATTTTCCATGTTAGGCCTTTTAGGGTTTAATATGTCATTTTGAGTTCTAGAGATGTTGTAAGTGATTTTCTCGCTTGGATGAGTTATAAGAGTGGTTTATGATTTGTTCATGCAAAGAGTTTGGATTAGAAACTAAAGCTATCCATTTTAGACCTTTGATGCCCAAAAGAGGGGTTTAGGTTACGGTATGTGATTTTGATCCATAATCCAAATTAAGAGGTTTTAGTTAGTGATTGATGTTTCTTATATGTTAAAGGACAAATTAGGGACTTAAAATCACTTAGAAATTGGATTGAAATGGCCAAAATCCAAGAAAAGAATCAATGGAACAATACCACAGTTTCTGCAAAATTCTGCAGAAACTAAGTTCGGCATGTCACGCCACGGCGTGGACTGAGCCATGGCCCAAGGCGTGAGCATGCCGCAGCGTATAAAGTTGCATGCCACGGCGTGGGGTAGTTTTCTGCCTAGTAATTGAACACGAGAGTTGGGTGCCGCGGCGTGAGACCCTGAAGCTTAAAAAATATTGTTTTTGAATGCTTTAAGTCTTTTGGTTGATGGAATCCTTTGGTTATGCCTAGTAGAATATGTTGAGGCACTAGAGAGGGAATTTCTAAGATAGAAAAACCTAGAGGTATACAAGGAAAGTTAAGAGTAAAATTATGCATCCATTAGACATGGAATGCCATAGATCAAGAGTTTTAGTTTCTTAAGCAACTTAAAGTTACATAGATGTCACAAGAGAGGTGATAGGAGATTTAAGAAGCAAGATGGCAATAGCAGAGTGCCATAGTGCCTAAGTGGCAAGAGTTAAGGGCCAAAGTGCTGAGTTGGCAATAGTAGAGTGTCATAGTGCCTAAGTGGCTAGAGTTAAGGGTCAAGGTGCCAAGTTGGCAAAAGTTAAGTGCCATAGACCCTAGGTGGCAAGAGTGAATGCCATAGTGCGTGAAGAGCTCTCAAAGAGTCAAAGAGAGTTAGTAATGCAAAGATAGCAGTGTACTAAGTCTAGTTGGCATTAGTTCAATGTCGTAGTGCATGAAATACTCCCACAGAGAAGAGGTGGAGTTAGTAATGTAAGATGGACTTAGTATGAGATCATGTGGTGATTATGTTAGAGTTATGACGTATCTCTGCATTTACACACACATCACACTTCACACATGCTTGCTACTCCTTAGAAAACAAGTAGTGGAGGCATCCACTCAGTTATAGTGGTGATATCCACCTAGTTAAGGTAGATTACTTGGTGATCTATGGGTGTAGGAGGTCAAGTATTGTGGTAACAAACTTCGTTCCTAAAAGTAGGCTATAAGGGGTCACACGTTATCATGGCAGAATTCCTCTATGCCTAGGGGGAATAGTTAAGTATTCATGACATTGCACCAACACTAAACATACACTTTACTTTGAACATAAACATACATCATCTCATCATTACATTATTAAATTTGGTTAAGTTTGGATATTTATGTTTGATTGTTGTGTATGTGTTACTTTGTACCTTCGGTGACAGCTATATGGGTGGTTGTTTGGTTGATGATTTCAAATGATTGTATGGGTGATTGTTTGATATCATCGTAGTTTCAGTTATCAGAACAGAAGTATAGTTTGCTAAAAAACGTTATATAAAGAGAGAGTTGTAATTGTTTCTTAGTTCAGTTGGGTTTATTTATTATGAATGTTTAAACTGGTGATTTTGGTATACTTATACTGAGAAATAAGATTTCTCACCCTATTTGTTGCCATGTAAATCTAGGTAGAAGTTCGTCCAAAGGCAAAAAGAAGAAGTATTAAGACAAAGATAGTTTTTATGCTTTCTAGTTTATTTACAGGTTTTTAGTTTGTTCATGAAGTTTATGTATACAATAAGCCCTTCAGTGGCAATGTTATATGTATAACTTTTAGTTTTCAACAAGGCTCTCCATTATTATTTGTTTAAATGATATGGATTAGTATTATGTTTAAGATAGAAGTATCATAACTAATACTGCTTATCCAGGTATATTCTGATATACTAGGTTACCGGTATTAGGGTGTTACATTATGGTATCGGAGCAGTTCCTCCTATTGAGCCGGGGTATAGAATGACTAGGCTTAGATACGTTTCGTGTTTTTCGGCTAAGTGTCATACATTTCTTGCCTCAAGTTTAATGTGATGCTTGAATTGCATGTTTTATTTTGAGTTAGTGGTTATTAGCTACTGTTGCATGGTTACATGATATTGAGATTGCAGCTCAATATTAATTATTTCGGTGTATGCTGGAAGCTATGGCACCAAAGAAGCAAACCAGAGCAGAAGGGAACATAGCTCCTGAAGATCCCAACATGGCCAATGCAGTTGTGGTATTGACCAATGTGATGGTAAGGATGTTAGAGAGGTTGGAAGCCAATCAACCTATACAACCTGTGCAGCAAGAACTAGTCGGAAGGAATCAGAACTTCTAGGACTTAGCAACGTTCTGACAAATGAACCCTCCACCTTTCAATGGTGAGTTTGACCCAGTGAAAGCAGAAGGGTGTTAAATGAGATAGAAAGGATTCTTCAGGTGATGGTCTGCACTGATAAGCAGAAAGTCTCTTTTGCCTTTTTTATGCTGAAGGGAGAGGCAGAGCATTGGTGGAAGAGTACCACAAGAGTGAAAGTAGTAGCTGGAGCTCAGATGACCTGGGAACTGTTTAGAAAAACTTTCTTGGAAAAGTATTTTTCACAAACTTAACGAGATGCAAAGGAGGTGGAATTTATGAGGTTAAAGAAGGGGAGTATGTCAGTAGGCCAGTATGAGGCCAAGTTTGAGCAGCTGTCCAAGTTTTTATGTCATTTCAGACGTGACCCGAATGAGAATTAGAGATGTGTGAAATTCGAGTCTAGTCTGAGAGCTGATATTAGAGATGTTGTAGAGCCCTTGGAGATTAGAGATTTTTCTTCTTTGGTCAACAAGTATAGAATAATAGAGAAACGTGAGAGGAGACTTACAGTGGGCCAAGAGTCTCAAGGTTCCCAAAAAAGGAAGCATAGTGAGTCAAAGTTCACAAGGGGTGAGAAAGGTAAATCAGAGCAAGTGGAGTCCAAGAAAGGTCAATGCCCTAAGTGTGGAACGCAGCATAGGGATAGACCTTGTTTAGTAGGGCAGTCAGTGTGCTATAAGTGTGGACAGTCAGGGCATTTTGCCAAGGAGTGTCCACAAAGGGAAGAAGCGCAGCCCGATAGTAGACCCATAGCTCTGGGAAGGGTTTACATCGTCCAAGGCAAGGAGATAACACAACCTAAGGATTCAGAGCAAAGTAAGTGTTTGGTTTTGTTTCTTCAAGGTTTGGTTATACTTGTTGTGAAGTGTGAGTTGTATGTGACTTCTTGCATGAGGTAAACTAAATTTTGGGGACAAAATTTTAAAAAGGAGGGGAAAATGTAACATCTCAGAAATCTTGTTAGGCTTGTAATTAGTTACAAAGGTAATATATTACTTGTTTAGCATGTCAGTCAAGTTTGGTGACAAACCGAGTTAGTTTAGGCACATTGTTGCAACCCTGAGTGTGAAAAAGTCGCCTAAAATGACTCAGAGAATAGAATAAACTTCTATTTGAAGGGAAACAAGTTTGGAAAATTTGTTTCTAAGTTACAAATGAGTTAAGTAAGGTGTAATTAAAGTTTCAGAGGAATCAGAGTTGATTTGGTATTTTTAAGCATACTGGTTGTGCATTTTAATACCAAATTAACCCCCAACAAATATAGAAAAATAGAGAAAAAGTACAACATGATTTTTAATGAATCTTAGGATTTATTTTGAGTCTGTTGGAAATTAGAATACTGGATTTGGAGGAATCTAAGTATTCTTAGCAGTACGAGAATTTTGCTATAAGTAGCAAAGTGCTACTCACGGCAGAAAGGAAAACCAAAATAGAAGAAAAAAAAAGAGAAAGGAGAAGAGACAAACCGAAGGAATAAAAAGGAGAAAGGAAGAGGAAAAGAAGGAAAGCAAAAGGGAAAGATCCAAGAACAAGTTCAAGGCTTCAAGATCTTTATCCAGCAAGAGGTAGGGGTTCTTGAGCTCTAACTTCATCTTCTTCCTCTTTTTCCATGTTAGGCCTTTTAGGGTTTAATATGTCATTTTGAGTTCTAGAGATGTTGTAAGTGATTTTCTTGCTTGGATGAGTTATAAAAGAGGTTTATGATTTGTTCATGCAAAGAGTTTGGATTAGAAACTAAAGCTATCCATTTTAGACCTTTGATGCCCAAAAGAGGGGTTTAGGTTAAGGTATGTGATTTTGATCAATAATCCAAATTAAGAGGTTTTAGTTGGTGATTGATGTTTCCTATGTGTTAAAGGACAAATTAGGGACTTAAAATCACTTAGAAATTGGATTGAAATGGCCAAAATCCAAGAAAAGAATCAATGGAACAATACCACGGTTTACTAGACCAAGAACAGCAATCTGAAAAAGTTCGGCATGTCACGCCACGGCGTGGACTGAGCCGTGGCCCAAGGCGTGAGCATGCCGCAGCGTATAAAGTTGCATGCCACTGTTACCAAGTGGCTTCCAGTACTCAAGAGGGGGGGTGAATTGAGTAACAAAAACTTTTGCAAAAGCTTTAAACAAATAAAGTTTGCTCAATATAATTATTAAAGAATGTGGAAGAGATGAGAAAAATGAAGAACAATTAATAAATAAATTGCAGGAATCAATAAATAAAGTGCATAAAATAAAGAGAATAAGGGAAGGAAAAACAGGCACATAATTTATCCTGGTTCGACCATCAACCACTTGTGGCCTACGTCCAGTCCCCAAAACACCGTTCGAGATTTTTCACTATTCAAGACAAGCTTAAACAACAGGTGCTTGCAACCTTTACAATACGGAGCACTTTTCACACACAGGGAAACTCTACCCTTGTGCTCAAGCCTCAATTAAACAAAAGGGATACCTCACCCTTATACAATCCTTGGGGATACCTCACCCTCAATATACAGAAATAGATAAAGAGATGAAATGAAACTCTCACTAAGAGTAGATAAATACAAATTGAAGTGCTAAAGAGCTGTTTCTCAAATATCTCAAGAGTTAAACAATTTTAAGTTCAGAAAAAGAGAGAATAAAGCAGAGCACGTTTTCAAGCAAGCAAAAATTGATCACAAAGTTCAGGGAGTTTTCAGAGAAGTCCCAGGCCTCTATTTATAGAGCTCGTGGAGAAAAAAGGTCGTTGGGAGCAATTAATAACGTTTAAAACTTTCTGATTCTCGTATGCTGTTTGAAAACTCAACTCTGATTCTCGTGGGGTATTCGAATGCCTGAAGGAGGTATTCGAATACCTCTGTCAAAAACTATTTCAGAAAACTGATTAAGTTGGGGTTATTCGAATACCAGTCAAGGGTATTCGAATACCTCATTAAAACAAGGCATATTGCGAAAACATGGTATTCGAATACCATATGGGGTATTCGAATGCCTCATTTAAAAAGGTTCATTCTGAAATTGAGTTATTCGAATACCATATGGGGTACTCGAATGCCTGCTTTTGGCACAAAAAAAATTTCGATTCTGAATCAGTTATTCGAATACCAAATTGAGGTATTCGAATACCTCGATTAAAAACGCTTATTCAAAATCCTTTTCAAAAAGCTTCGAAATGCTTGTTTTTAACTTTAAAACATTTGATCTTTTAAAACCTTTAATTTTTAGGTTATCTTTAATCATTTGAGATATTTAATTAACAACTCCATACATGATAGATCCTAAGTCCTAAAGCTAATCTTTAAACACTTGGACTTGGTCTTCTCATCATCCTCATGTTTGTTATCATCAAAATACATCTTCATTGTTGCGTAGCAAACACATTCTCCCCCTTTTTGATGATGACAAACTATCATAGAGAAAAGCATCAGTACAGAAATAATTGGAATTCACAAAGTAAGAGGCTTACATTCATATCGAATATGTGCGTGGCGTAGCTCCCCCTTAATGTTGGAATCCAATAATAGTTATTTTAAACCTGTCTTTTCTCATAGTTATATTTTTCTCCCCCTTTGGCATAATAAAAAAGATACAACAAAATATAATGCATAAAGGAGGCAATAAGCATGAAGAGAAACTAATTGTATTAATAATTTAGCCAATATACATAATATAATGAAAGAGTAAACAACTAATGCAAAAAGGCATCCAAACAAGAACAAAGCCTAGGAATAGGCATCTAGCGGAGGAGGAGGGGAATCAGAACCCCGTGAAGATATCAAAGCACGCAAAGCAGCTTGCTCGCGCTCAACACCATCAAGTCTGTCAAACGGGCGAGAAGGTGTGTTCCAAATAAGCTCGGTTATCCTCCATATAAGCACGGTTGGCACAGTAAGGTGGCCATGACTTGATCTAGAGTAATGGCGACCAAGCGGGAGCAAGGGGCGGCAAGGCCGGCGGTGTCGAGGCGGCGGGGCTACGGAGCGGCGCAAGCAACAACGGGGCGGCAAAGGGATCACTGGGTCGTCCTCATCATCGTCAACTTCAACTGGGAATACCCAGCCTTCATCAGTCTTTATCATCTTCATTCGGTTCAGCGTATAAGAGCCAAACACATTGTGGTGGGTCAGCTGAGTTTTTCGCTCGGTCTCCACAATCTGCGGATACTTGCCTAGAAAGGCAGTGATGATCACCCCATAAGGCAGCTCTGAGCGTTCTTTTCCCTTAGCTTTCATCATATGCTTCATAATGAATACGGACCAGTTTATCTGGTATCCTTTCTTCAGGATCCACAGCATAAACACATCATCTTCACTCAGGTAGGCGTAGTTCCCACCTCTAGGAGCTAAGATGTGGGCATAAGCATAATGCAAGAGCCTGTCCTGGCTCTTCATCATGCCCCCTTTGACTCCCTTTTGAGTCGGAGGTAATGCCAACCCAGGTCGAAGGACATCTTCAATGGCTCGAATCTTGTCGAACCGCTGGACAAACTCTTCACAGTCTTCGTTGTTACCGGCAGATTCTAAACCAAAAAAGCGAACCCAGTCCTGTGGAGTGATCACAATGTGCTGATCACAGACGTCAGAGTGGAGTTCCAATCCTTCAATCCTCAAGTTGCAGTAGAACATTTTGACTAGATCGGGATAGAGGACCGCCTTATAGGAGCAAAAACGTAGCACGCCCTGGATGTCCAGCTGGTGTAGGAAATCAAAGCCACCTTCTTTTTCAAAGAAAGCCAAGTCTAGATACTTGGGCTGCACAAGGTTTCGTTCTCTGAAATGAGAAATGAAGCGTCCAAGCGTTTCTGGGTGAGAGGAGAGCCTTCGCAGATCCAATGGGTTGTTGCAAGGCGCGGTTTTTGTGCGAGCACGCTTGGAGGAGGAAGCCATGGATGAAGGTTGAAGATGAGAGGAGTGGGTTTGAAAAGAGAGGGAGTAACGGTTGGGTGAGACGAAGGAGAGGTATTCGAATAGGAGAACGGGAGATGAAAGAACGGGAGAGAAGAAATGAGGGAGATGAGTGAACGGGTGAACGAAGGGGCTTATATAAAACTCTGACCCAAGGTATTCGAATGCCTCAATTGGTATTCGAATACCGCTGTTTGGAAACGCAAAGGTCGGGGCTCTTTAAAAGAAGGTATTCGAATACCTCTGTAGGTATTCGAATAGATATCCAAAAAGGATTGGCCCAAAAGCGGTATTCGAATACCTTAGGGTATTCGAATACACCAGACAGAACAAAAGCCTCGATAGCAAAGGCTTGTGTTATTCGAATAACCACTAAGGTATTCGAATACGCCTGGTTAATAAACTATGAAAGCATGCGAGAAAAAGATGGTATTCGAATACCAGATGAAGGTATTCGAATAACTTAGATAGAAAAACATAAAACTTACGTCCAGAATGCAATTTTGAAGGAGAAAACTTACCCAATTAAATGAGTACCTGCAAAACAAAATTGAGGATATCTCCAACGCTCAAGTCAGTAACAATTTAAGATTAATAAATCAATAAGTAAGCAATAAATTTAACAGATTAAACACACGATTGATCCAAAATGCCAAGTTCTCTTCTTAAATGAAAGAACGAATCTTTAGGTAAAGGTTTTGTGAAAATATCAGCAAGTTGATTATTGGTTTCAACAAATTCTAATACACAATCACCTTTTTGAACATGATCTCGTATGAAATGGTGCCTTATCTCAATGTGCTTAGTCCTAGAGTGCATAATGGGATTCTTTGTCAGATTGATTGCACTACTATTATCACATCTTATAGGGATGTGATTAAGCTGAAGACCAAAGTCTAGAAGTTGTTGCTTCATCCATAGAATTTGAGCACAACAACTTAGTAACATATTCACCAAGCGTGGATAAAGCCACGCTATTTTGTTTCTTGCTATGCCAAGAAACTAAGGAATTGCCAAGCAAGTGACATGTTCCACTAGTGCTTTTCCGATCCAATTTGCATCCAGCAAAATCGGAGTCAGAATAACCAATAAGACTACAAGTGGCACCTTTGGGGTACCACAAGCCCACTTGTGTAATGCCACCTAGATATTTCATAATTAAGTTTTACAAAGACTTAAATGAGACTCTTTAGGATTAGCTTGATATCTAGCACACATGCATACGCTAAACATTATATCAGGCCTACTAGCAGTGAGATAGAGAAGAGACCCAATCATACCTCGATATTTAGTAATTTCTACAGAATTACCTGCTTCATCTTTATCCAAGTAACACGAAGTACTCATTGGTGTAGCCATATGCTTTGAGTTGTCCATTCCAAACCTCTTGAGAAGTTCTTTGCAGATACTTTGTTTGGCTAATGAACGTTCCACTCCTTGTTTGTTTGATTTGAAGTCCAAGGAAGAAATTGAGTTCTCCCATCATGGACATTTCGAATTCGCTTTGCATGATTTTGGCAAATTCCTTGCACGATTTTCGTTAGTAGCACCAAATATGATATCGTCTACATATACTTGTACAAGGAGTATATCATGGTTTTTATTTTTAATAAAAAGAGTTGTGTCAACCTTACCTCTTGTAAAATCGTGTTCTAAAAGGAACTTACTTAATCTTTCATACCAAGCTCGTGGAGCTTGTTTTAAGCCATACAAAGCCTTTTTCAATTTGAAAACATGGTTAGGTAGATCATAATTTTCAAAACCTGGAGGTTGGTCAACATATACTTCCTCTTGAATAAATCCATTTAAAAAAGCACTTTTAACATCCATTTGATATAATTTAAAATCCATGATGCAGGCAAAAGCAAGTAACATCCTAATAGCTTCTAATCTAGCTACAGGTGCATAGGTTTCTTCATAGTCTATACCTTCTTCTTGATTATAACCTTTTGCTACAAGTCTAGCTTTATTTCTTGTTATTATGCCAGCTTCATCAAGTTTGTTTCTAAATACCTATTTAGTACCGATAATAGGATGATTATTAGGCCTAGGAACTAGTTCCCAAACTTGGTTTCGTTCAAATTGATTTAATTCTTCTTGCATAGCTAGAAACCAATGTTCATCTTTAAAGGCTTCATTAATGTCTTTAGGTTCGATTTGAGAAACAAAAGCTAAGTGGTTACATGCATTTCTAATGGAGTTTCGAGTACTTACACCTTTGGATACATCACCTATTACTTGATCAAGCGGATGATATTTTGAGGTACGCCATTCTTTGGGAAGCTCCAAAGCTTGTGAATCCTCTTGTCTTTGTTTATCTTCTTGGTTCTTGATTTCTTTTTCCTTGCTATCCAAATGTGTTTCCGCTAAGGCTTCTGCAACATCATCAATAACAAGATCCTTTCCCGATCCATTTGGGTCAGTTTCATCAAATGCAACATGTATAGATTCTTCAATAGTCATAGTTCTTTTATTATATATACGAAAAGCCTTACTATGATTTGAATAACCAAGAAATATACCTTCATCAGACTTAGCATCAAACTTGCCTAAGTTATCTTTTCCATTATTTAAAACAAAACATTTGCATCAAAAACATGAAAATGTGCGACATTTGGCTTTCTTCCCTTGTATAATTCATATGGGGTTTTCTTTAAAATAGGCCTTATAAGGGCCCTGTTCATAACATAACAAGCTGTATTTACAGCATCCGCCCAAAAATACTTAGGAAGAGCAGCCTCATTAAGCATAGTTCTTGCCATTTCTTCTAAAGAACGATTTTTCCTTTCTACAACTCCATTTTGTTGTGGAGTTCTAGGGAAGCAGAGAAATTATGATTAATGCCATGTTCATCACAATAATTTTCAAAAACATTGTTTTCAAATTCGCCACCATGATCACTTCTTATAGAAGAAATTTGAAAACCTTTTTCGTTTTGGATAACTTTGGCAAGTCTTTTAAATGCTAGAAATGCATCATTTTTATTTGCAAAATAAAGTCCATGTAAACCTAGAAAAATCATCCACAATCACTAAAGCATAGTAATTCCCACCAAAGCTCATAGTTCTAGAGGGTCCAAATAAATCCATGTGCAAAAGTTGTAAAGGTCTAGTAGTTGAAACTATATTTTTTGATTTAAAAGAGACCTTTATTTGTTTACCCTTTTGACATGCATCACATAATTTATCTTTAACAAAATTAAGCTTTGGTAGTCCAATTACTAGCTCTTTAGAGACCAACTTCCTTAGGTGATCCATGTGAATGTGTGCAATTCTCCTATGCCATAACCATGAATCATCATTCTTACTTAAAAGACATTTCACATCATTTGAAGATATATCATCAAGGCTAATCATATAAATGTTATTTATTCTATGACCAATGAATTTAACATGTTTATCATTTTTATCTTCAATTATGCAACAATTTGAATCAAAAATTACCTTATTACCTTTGTCACATAATTGGCTAATACTAAGAAGGTTATGTTTTAAGCCTTCAACAAGCAACACATTTTCAATAGAGGAATTTGGATTCTTGCCAACTTTTCCGATTCCAAGAATTTTTCCCTTGTTGTTGTCTCCATAAGTAACATGTCCATGATTCTTGGGAATAAACATGGTGAATTTTGAGTCATCTCCAGTCATGTGCTTGGAACAACCGCTGTCGAGATACCAATTTGAGCTCCTGGCTTTCAAGCACACCTACAACACAATTTTAATTTTTAACCTTTGGTACCCAAATTTTCTTGGGTCCTTGAGTGTCAGTTTTAGGCAATGTACCCTTTGGAACCCAAACCATTTTTGTCCCAATTTTTGTGTTGACATTCTTTCTAGCATTGCATGTTGAAGCACTATGACCTTTCTTTCCACAGTAAAAACATTTAATAAATGGACTGCTGGAAGTACTTGAATAAACGAAATTTTTTTTATAAGATTTATGTTGATTTTTCGGGTTATAACCAATTCTAGCTTTTTCAAAAACAACCCTTTGTTTCCCTAATATTATATTTAGATTATCTCTCCCAGAAGTGAATTTGGCAAGAGTGTTCTTTAAGTCTTCAATTTCTTTCTCAAGTGTATGACATGAAGAACAAGAATATGAAGTAGAAGCATGTGAGGGATGAGATGAGCATGCATCAAGAATTCCCAAAGTTTCATTTTCAATTTTTAATTCTTCAATCTCTTTATTTAAAATAAGAATTTTATTTTCTAAAGAAGAGATTTTTTTCTTAGAAGAAGAAATTTGTTTTGTGAGTTTTAAAGATTCATCATGCAGTTCTTCAAAGGCATCTTGTAACTCATCATAAGAGGTAGTAAAGTAGAGTTAGAACTTACCTCATTTTCGCTTTCTTCTTCTTCTTCTCCTTTGGCCATGAGACAAAGTTGAGCTTCTTCGCTATCCGAGTCATCAGTTGAATCCATGTCGTTTCATCCCATGCTATATAGGCTTTTCTTCCTTTTCTTTCTTTGAAGGGCTTCTTCTCAAGTCTCTCTTTCTTCTTTTGGTAAACTGGGCATTCCATTTTCATGTGACCAGGCTTGCCACATTC
The DNA here is from genome assembly GCA_029884605.1 of Ormosia emarginata. Taxonomy (NCBI): domain Eukaryota; kingdom Viridiplantae; phylum Streptophyta; class Magnoliopsida; order Fabales; family Fabaceae; genus Ormosia; species Ormosia emarginata. The sequence goes on along the minus strand of JAQQTP010000077.1, from coordinate 49,192,911 downwards.
ATAGCAAGTAGGAGTTGATGAAGCTCCTTCGCCTTTGTAATGAGTCTTCTTCGGAGGAAGGGAGGTCTTCTTTGCATTCCCTTTTTCTTGAGAAATTTACCAAATTTTTTAACTAACATACTAAGATTTTCTTCGTTTACCTCAATGTTTTCTGAGCTTTCTTCATCTTCTTCATCATCAATGTCAATTGTTGAGGAAGTGGCTTTGAGCGCTATCCCCTTTTTCTTTTTATCGTTTTCTTCGCTTTGACTTAATCTGCTCAATTCTAGTTCATGCTCATGAAGTTTTCCAAAAAGGGTGGCTAATGACATGGTTGTCAAGTCCCTTGATTCTGAAATTGCTGTCACCTTGGGCTGCCAAATCCTGCTTAAACACCTTAACACTTTATTAATCAAATCTTCGTTAGTAAAACTTTTTCCTAAAGATGCAAGATGATTAACAATGTGGGTGAACCTCTTTTGCATTTCTTGAATGCTTTCTCCTTGGTTCATTCTAAACAGGTTCATATTCGCGAGTTAGAGAATTGATTCTCGACCTCTTAACTTCACTAGTACCCTCATGGGTAACTTGTAAAGTGTCCCACATTTCTTTAGCGGTTTTGCAATTAGAAATTCTAAAAACTCATCATACCCCAAAGCAGTGGTAATGATGTTTTTGGCTTTTAAATTATATTGACTTTTCTTTTATCCTCATCGACCAATCACTTCTAGGTGTCTCGGTTTTACACCATCGACAACGCGTGTAGGTATAAATGCGCCGTTTTCGACAAAGATCCCACACATCTAGATCAATAGCTTCGATGAAGATTTTCATTCTTTCCTTCCAATATGCGTAACCATCCCCATTGAAAAAGGGTGGTCGGTTTATGGAAGATCCCTCTGAAAAACCATTTAAGGAAGCCATGTTCTCTTGAAGCGGCTAAGCTCTTTATACAAGAGTCTAGCTCTGATACCACTTGTTACCAAGTGGCTTCCAGTACTCAAGAGGGGGGGTGAATTGAGTAACAAAAACTTTTGCAAAAGCTTTAAACAAATAAACTTTGCTCAATATAATTATTAAAGAATGTGGAAGAGATGAGAAAAATGAAGAACAATTAATAAATAAATTGCAGGAATCAATAAATAAAGTGCATAAAATAAAGAGAATAAGGGAAGGAAAAACAGGCACAGTATTTATCCTGGTTCGACCACCAACCACTTGTGGCCTACGTCCAGTCCCCCGAAACACGTTCGAGATTTTTCACTATTCAAGACAAGCTTAAACAACAGGTGCTTGCAACCTTTACAATACGGAGCACTTTTCACACACAGGAAACTCTACCCTTGTGCTCAAGCCTCAATCAAACAAAAAGGGATACCTCACCCTTATACAATCCTTGGGGATACCTCACCCTCAATATACAGAAATAGATAAAGAGATGAAATGAAACTCTCACTAAGAGTAGATAAATACAAATTGAAGTGCTAAAGAGTTATTTCTCAAATATCTCAAGAGTTAAACAATTTTAAGTTCAGAAAAAGAGAGAATAAAGCAGAGCACGTTTTCAAGCAAGCAAAAATTGATCACAAAGTTCAGGGAGTTTTCAGAGAAGTCCCAGGCCTCTATTTATAGAGCTCGTGGAGAAAAAAAGGCCGTTGGGAGCAATTAATAACGTTTAAAACTTTCTGATTCTCGTATGCTGTTTGAAAACTCAACTCTGATTCTCGTGGGGTATTCGAATGCCTGAAGGAGGTATTCGAATACCTCTGTCAAAAACTATTTCAGAAAACTGATTAAGTTGGGGTTATTCGAATACCAGTCAAGGGTATTCGAATACCTCATTAAAACAAGGCATATTGCGAAAACATGGTATTCGAATACCATATGGGGTATTCGAATGCCTCATTTAAAAAGGTTCATTCTGAAATTGAGTTATTCGAATACCATATGGGGTATTCGAATGCCTCTGTTTTGGCACATGTGAGAAAAAAATTCGATTCTGAATCAGTTATTCGAATACCAAATTGAGGTATTCGAATACCTCGATTAAAAACAGATTATAAAATCCTTTCAAAAAGCTTGAAATGCTTGTTTTTAACTTTAAAACATTTGATCTTTTAAAACCTTTAAAACTTTTAGGTTATCTTTAATCATTTGAGATATTTAATTAATACTCCATACATGATAGATCCTAAGTCCTAAAGCTAATCTTTAAACACTTGGACTTGGTCTTCTCATCATCCTCATGTTTATTATCATCAAAATACATCTTCATTGTTGCGTAGCAAACACAGCCACAACATGGGGCGGATTTTTTGCCTCAAGAATTGCCTTTAGGTCTTTTGGCAAATAGAGACGGAATTTTGTGCCGCGGCGTGAGGCCCTGAAGCTTCAAAAATGTTGTTTTTGAATGCTTTAAGTCTTTTAGTTGATGGAATCCTTTGGTTATGCCTAGTAGAATGTGTTGAGGCATTAGAGAGGGTATTTCTGAGATAGAAAAACCTAGAGGTATACAAGGAAAGTTAAGAGTAAAGTTATGCATCCATTAGACATGGATTGCCATAGATCAAGAATTTTAGTTTCTTAAGCAACTTAAAGTTGCACAAATGTCACAAGAGAGGTGATAGGAGATTTAAGAAGCAATCCATAGTGCCTAAGTGGCAAGAGTTAAGGGCGAAGGTGCCGACTTGGCAATAGTAGAGTGCCATAGTACCTAAGTAACAAGAGTTAAGGGCCAAGGTGCCGAGTTAGCAAAAGTTAAGTGCCATAGACCCTAACTTTTGCCATAGACCCTAGATGGCAAGGGTGAATGCCATAGTGTGTGAAAAGCTCTCAAAGAGTGAAAGAGAGTTAGTAATGCAAAGATAGCAGTGTACTAAGTCTAGTTGGCATTGGTTCAATGTCGTAGTGCATAAAATGCTGCCACAGAGAAGAAGTGGAGTTAGTAATGTAAGATGGACTTAGTATGAGATCATGTGGTGGTTATGTTAGAGTTAGGACATAACTTTGCATTTACACACACATTACACTTCACATATGCTTGCTAATCCCTAAAGAACAGTTAGTGGAGGCATCCACTCAGTTATAGTGGCGATATCCACCTAGTTAAGGTAGATTACTTGGTGATCTACGGGTGTAGGAGGTCAGGTTTTGTGGTAATAGACTTCGTTCCTAAAAGTAAGCTATAAGGGGCCACACGTTATCATGGCAGAATTCCTCTGTGCCTAGGGGGAATAGTTAAGTATTCATGACATTACATCAACACTAAACATACACTTTACTTTGAACATAAACATACATCATCTCAAAATTACATTATTAAATTTAGTTTAGTTTGGATATTTATGTGTGATTGTTGTGTATGTGTTACTCTATACCTTCAGTGACAGCTGTATGGGCAGTTGTCTAGTCGATGATTTCAAATGATTGTACAGGCGGTTATTTGATATCATCGTGGTTTTGGTTATCAGAACAGAAGTATAGTTTGCTAAAGAACGTTACATAAAGAGAGAGTTGTAATTGTTTCTTGTGCAGGAAGTATTAGTTCAATTGGGTTTATTCATTGCGAATGTTTAAACGGCTAGTTTTGGTATACTTATACTGAGAAATGAGATTTCTCACCCCGTTTGTTGCCATGTAAATCCAGGTGGAAGTTCATCTAAATGCAAAAAGAAGAAGTATGAAGACAATGATAGTTTTTATTCGTTCTAGTTTAAAGCTTGTATTTATTTACAGGTTTTTAGTTTGTTCATGAAGTTTATGTATACAATAAGCCATTTAGTGGCAATGTTATATGTATAACTTTTAGTTTTCCGCAAGGCTCTCCATTATTATTTACTTAAATGATATGGATTAGTATTATGTTTAAGATAGAAGTAGTATAATTAATACTGCTTATCTAGGTATATTCTGATATACTAGGTTACCAATATTAAGGTATTACAAATAACACGCTTCTAAATTACACATGAAAACCAGTTCTGATATGGGTTATTCGAATAACATAGACATTATTCGAATAACTCTGTTAAAAATAGTTTTCTGTAAAACAGATCTTATTCAAATAACTAATTAGTTATTCGAATAATGCAGTTAAGAAAAGCATTCTGAAAAAGCCTCTATTCGAATAACAATAGTGCTATTTGAATAACCCTTTTGATAACAGAGGTGCGCAACCAAAATTTAAATTGTTATTCGATTAACTTCTCAGTTATTTGAATAAGCTCTTATGATAATAGATCAAATGGTATGGTTTATTCGAATAAAGGAAGCTTTATTTGAATAAGGCTGTTCAAAAACATTTTTCCAAATATCCCAAAAACCCTTTTGATGATTTTCAAAAGCCATTTTTGAAATATTGGTTTTATTGAGAAAACATTTTTATTATTTCTTCTAAAACCAATGAGATTTCCTAAGAGCTCTGTACAAAGACTCTAAGTCCTAAAGATTGTTACCCAAGTGGATTCAGTACTCAAGAGGGGGATGAATTGAGTATTTAAAAACTTTTCGCAAAAGCGTGAATAAATTAAATATGCTAAAATAAAATATTAAAATAGCGTGAAATAAAGGAAGAGAAGAAGAACAACCAATAAATAAATTTCAAGAGATAATAAATTGAATGCAAATAAATAGAGATTAAGGATAAGAAGAATAGACACAACATTTATCCTGGTTCGACCACCAACCACTTGTGGCCTACATCTAGCCCCTGAAACACAGTTCGAGATTTTTTACTATTCAATACAAGTTTAAAACAGGTGCTTGCAACCTTTACACAACAGGGATACCTCACCCTATTTACTAGAGGGATATCTCACCCCCTTTGAAGGATACCTCACCTTTACAACAAGGGATACCTCACCCTTTTACTGAGGGATACCTCACCCTCACAATTTCACTAAGGGATATCTCACCCTTTTATAAAGAACCAGAATATAGACAAAGAGAAACTCTCACAAAAGTAAATATTACAAATTGAAGCACTAAGAAGCTCTCTTAGGATATCTCAAGATTTTGGCGAAAAGAGCATAGGAAATATGAGAAAATAAGGAATCACATTTTTAACACAAGCAACAAATAATTCAAATGGTTTTGCCAATATTCAGAAGAGACCCAAGGTCTCTATTTATAGAGCAATGAAGAAAAGAGCCGTTGGGTGCCATTAAAGGATGTAATAAATGAAAATCATTCCATTTTCGAAAGCTCCGTAAAAACCATTTCTGAAATACGTTATTCGAATGCCTTATGAGTTATTCGAATAACTCATTTTGAAAAGCTTTGTGAAAATCAGTTTTGAATAAGGTTATTCGAATATCTCTATTAAAAGAAGCTTTCTGTAAAACAAGTCTATTCGAATACCTTATGATCTATTCGAATACCAAGTATAGTTATTCAAATACCATTTTGAAAAATAGAAAACGTATGAACTTTAAAACATGGTTATTCGAATACCATGGGGTCTATTCAAATATCCCTGAGACAAGAACAGTTTTAAACACTTTTAAATATCCAGAAAATGATTCTTTGGATTTGGAATATTAATTTTTAAAACATTTCTTTGGAACCAAAACCAATGAGATATCAAAAAGGCTTCGCACACAAGGACTCTAAGTTCTACAGCTAATCTTGAAGTTCTTGGACTTGGTCTTCTCATCATCTTCATGTTTATTATCATCAAAATTATTGTCTATGTCGACTAGCCAATTACAAAGATATTGTTTAAGATCTTCGACTTGGTCTTCCCATCATCTTTATGTTTGTTATCATCAAAAGTCATTCTTCAATGTCTCATAGTCAATTATATACCAGCATCCTTAGTACCATGATTAGTAGCTCCAATGTCAACAATCTAGTTAGCTTCTGATGGTGAAAAGTGCCAGAGCACCTATGGAATGTGTAAGGGTTGTTATCTCATTCTACTCACTAAATCTATAGCGATATTGGGGTGCCAAATGGTTATTTCTTTCACAAATCTGACAAGAGTGCTTAGAGACTTGAGGAGAAAACTGAACATTTGATGGATTTGAAAGTATTCCACAACCAGTATTCCCATTAGAAAAACTTGCTCATTGTGTTTGTACATAGATTGGTATTCTTCCTTCATATCCTCTACAAAAAATGGAGCTTGAAGGACTACCAAAAGAATAATTTTGGTTAAAAGTCTCATTATAAAAATTTCCTCTACCTCTTTGAGACCTACCAAAGCATCTTCCCCCACCTCTCTGGTTTCTACCAGTTATATACAACACTTTATAGGTTTGTGAGGCTTGTGTAAAATTATTGTTGTCCTTAGATGTCTTTGATAAGAGATTACACATAAGCTCATAGTCATGAAGTAAAAGTTTAACTATTTCAAATGAGCATAGTGGAGGATGTGATACAATGGAGGTGACAAACATCTTACACTCTTCACCTAATCCATATAAAACAAACTGAACATTTTCTTCTTCATCAACTGGATGCGTACGACTACTAGCTGATCAAATATATCTTTCATTTTGTTTAAATATTCATCTATTGGTTTCTTATCTCTTTTGGTATTCTGGAGTTCAAAGCAATGATGCATCAATCAAACTTCATATCGTTGAGTGAAACCTTGATTGAGATAATTCCACAAATAATTAGCAAAAGGAAGATCAAGTACTTGAGTAAGAACTTCTGGAGTTAGAGTCACATTTAACTAAGTAATGATTTGTTGATCATGACTTTACCATTCCTCATATGCTAGATTTGAGACAAAGATTGTACTTTTTTCCTCATTTGTTGAACTTGTGACCAATAGGGGAGGAATTTATGTTCCATCTATGTGGCCCATGATCCATAACCCCTAGCTATTAGAGTTGTTTATTATTTCCATAGCAAATAATTATCCCCAGTGAGTTCTTGAGAAACAAGATTAGATATATTAGAGAGAGCAGTGCAAAGAGAAAAGGATTGCCTTGTGGGAGTTACTGTACTAAAGGAGGAGATAGAAGAAGATGAGGAGGAGGAGGATGAAGCCATTAATTTAGGGCAAGAGAAAATAAACCAACTAAGACTAAATTAAAGAACAAATTGATAAGAGCTTTGATACCATGAAGAAAAGAGTAAGGAGAGAATGAAACATTAGACAAGATTTAGAAAAGCAGAGAAGAACAGGGAAAGAGAGAAAGATGATAAGAAGGACTTCTTTCTTCTATTCCTTAGAATTTGATACAAAGAGGTCATACATCCATTTATCTATGTATATAGTTGTTTTATATTATTAAAATGAAGAAAAGGTAATCGTATGCTGACTATACAGTAGACTAAGTAGCTAAAGTCTAGCCAAACAGTAAATTAACACCTTTAACACAAAATGAGTACAATATAGAAATAGGTCCTCTAAAATGAGTTTATCTTTAAAGTGAGTAAGTAAGCGTGTATCCACCTTTAATTTTAATGAAACACATGGTGATCTTAACCCACTACTTTAGAAACAAACTCACTTTATATAAACTTTTTCCATACCATATAACTAGAAAGATTCATGAACCTAATACCTTAAAGTTTTGATTCACAATATAGTGTCAAACCCACTAATGTAATTCCTTATTAAGTCCATTTATGCATATCTCTTCAACATTTTGGGCTCTCCTACAGGTTGAGAGTAGTGAATTCTAAAGTCGCTCTTAAAGATTGAAAATGTTAAAAATTTGAACAAAATAGAACTATTGTAGTCATAACTAAAAATGGTCAACAAGGATAAAAGCTACAAGGTGTAAATAACCCGAAATTTACTGAATATTTTCTATAATTATGCCACGAAGTCTCAAACAAGAAAAATCATCTATAAAAAAAATTAGAAGTGAATTTATTTACTAAGGAGCTGAGAAAATTTAAGCAATTAAAAAGGAAGAAGTAAAAAATATATATAAGAAGACATTAAGAAGAAGCCATCATCTAAAAAATTTCAAGCTCTAGAGTCCAACAAAAAGAAACAAAGTTTCAAGAATATTCAATTAAAACTGGTGAAGGTTACAAGTCAAGTATGACATCAAGAAGAATTCTAAAAAACAAAGTATCAAAGCTCCAACAAGAAATTCACAACAGTCGATAACTTATTCGCAATCACTTTGAAGCATGGAAGAAACAGAATATTCACTATGCTACAGACCCAGCAAATTGTGCATCAAAGAAGAGTAGTAAAGACTTGATATATTGAAAGTAAGTAGTACTAATGTCACTTGCTAAACAGTGATTGTTGATGTTTCAATTGTTGATAAATTGCTATATTTGGGTTGTACTTAATTGATTATTTTGTTAACCCATTTATTTGCATTTGCTAACAATGAACTTGATGGTTTGTTTGAGATAATTTTTTTCACCTCCTATTGTGTTTGATTTGTTTAAACTGAATATCTTGAGGTATATTCTTCATCTATGACATTGGGGACAATGTGAACTTTTAAGTTTGGGGGTGAGGTTACATTTATTTACATGTCTGTAATTTTTTATGTTAATTTTTTTTAATTTGAGTCAACTTATGTGCCTTCTCGAGTTCATAGCCTTTGTAGGGAGATGTATATAGTGTCAGCTAACAAAAAAAATAAGATTTTTTTTAAAAAATAGGAAATAAACCCATTCTTTTTGAAATTTCATGTAAATTGCAAAATGCATTAATGAATATTTTTTAGTAAAGCTTTGATAAGTATGAATGTAAAAAAAATTCTTGATTTTATTCATGTCCTCTTAGTATATATCTATCAATTGAGTGAATTTGAATTGAAAAGCTTATTTTGCTAAAAGCTAAAATAATATTTATCTTTTTTGTCATTAACTATCACCATCATCCCCATTTTCTTTGGAACCACTTGTACCAGACTTACCAACAAACTGTCTGAGATAGAATAAATAATGTCTACATCATAAAGCTTCATTACTTCCTTTCTCACCACTTCTTTCATAGTGGGGTTTAGTCTCTTTTGCGGTTAAATCACCGACTTGAAGTCATCTTCCATTAGGATCTTATACATACAAATTGTAGAACTAATGCCCTTAAGATCCTCAATAGTCCACCCAATAGCTGATTTGTGTTCTCTCAAAACTCTCAAAAGCTTTTCTTCTTCAACTTCACTGAGCTCAATATTCATAATTACTGGAAAAGCAATTTTCTCACCAAGAAAAACATACTTGAGATTAGAGGGAAGTGACTTTAATTCTAGCTTTGGTGGTTCCTCTTTAGCTTCATCTTTTTTCTTCAGCTCTTTTTTCTGCAAGTTCAAATGAGGGAAGATTGGCAAAGCCTCCAACTTGGCTATACATTCAAGTATCTCCAAAGTTGCCTCTTCATCATCATCCGCTAAGGCATTGGAGTTAACTAGCATTGTTTCAAGTGGAGATGTCAGAGGGCTCTACTCTAATGCTTTATTAACCAAAGAATCAATCATGTCCATCCTAAAGCATTGTTCTGACTCTATAGGATATTTTATTGCCTCAAAGACACTAAAGGTAACCTTCTCATCTTGCACTCTCAATATGAGCTCGCTTTGATGTACATCAATTAATGCTCTTCCAGTGGCTAAGAAAGGCCTACCCAAGATGAGAAGGATGTCTGCATCTTCTTCTATATCTAGAACCACGAAATTAGTTGCAAAAATGAACTTATCTACCTTTAATAACACATCTTTAACTATATAAAGGTATTTGACAAATCGATTAACTAGTTGAAGAGAGAACATTGTTGAATTTACCTTTTCAATTCCTAACTTGTGCATCATAGGTATTGGTATGAGATTTATACTTGCCCCAAGATCACAAAGAGCTTTTCCAATAGTCAGCTTCCCAATAGTGCAAGAGAATGGTGAAACTACCTAGATCTTTCAATTTAGATGGCAGTTTCCTCTAAATTATGGCACTGCACTCCTTTGTCAACATCACTACCTCATCTTCCTTGAGATTTCTCTTCTTTGATAGCAAGTTCTTCATAAATTTAGCATATGATGGCATTTGTTCAAGTGTTTTAGCAAAGGGGATGTTTATTTGCAGCTTCTTAAAGATATCTAAGAACTTTAAGAATTGCCTCTCTTGATTTTCCTTCTTTAACCTCTAAGGGAATGGGATCTTGGTGTACGGTGATGGTTCATACACTATCTTCTGCTCAAGATTCTTCTTTTTTCTTTGCACTTTTGGTTGTTCCTCTTTAGCTTCTTCTTCTTTACAGCCACCTTGAGTTGAGACATCTTCAGTAGGAATATCTTTTTTCTCTTTCCCAATTCCTAAAGAGCTAGGTTCTTCTTTCACGTGTTCTTCCAAAGTCTTACTAGTTCTCAAAGTGATTAACTTACAATGCTCTTTTTGATTGACCACAGCGGCACTAGGTAAGTTACTTAGAGGTCTTTCTTTAAGTTGTCTTAATATCTGACCAACTTAAGTTTCAAGACATTGAATATCTGCCTTTTGATTTTTGAAGTTGGCCCTTGATTCCTGCATGAAATTAGAAGTTTGTTGCACAAAAGAAGATGTCTGTTGAGAGAGCTTTTCAAGAGCAATCTCTAGAGGAGATTTCTTCTCTTGTTGAGTAGCATTTTGCATCCCTTAATTATTCCAAGAAAAATTGGGATAATTTCTCCACCCTGGATTATACATGTTTGAGTATGGGTTACATTAGGGTCTTGAAGGATTGCCTATGTAATTGACTTGCTCTTGAGAAGTAACACCTGAGTTGCTTGCCTCATATTCACCATTAACATGATTGCCCCCACATAAATCACAAGTTAAAGCTTGATGGTTAACTGAGCTTACTTGCGTGTTACCAATTTGTTTGGTGAGATTAGCGATTTGCTGCGAAAGAATCTTATTTTGCGCAAGTATGACATCAAAGGTGCCAAGCTCCATAACTCCTTATTTGATATTCATTTGTAGCCATAATTTCAAATAATTCTTGAGCCTCTTTAGGAGCTTTGGTGTTGAGAGATCCACCTGCAGAAACATTAACCATAGGCCTGGTGGAATAATTCAATACATTATAAAATATCTGAACCTATTGCCAAATTTCAAACACATGATGAGGACATCTTCTCAGTAATTCCTTGAATCTTTCCCAAGCTTCATACAAAGATTCCCCCTAATTTTGAGTGAAACATGCAATATCACTCCTCATCCTCATAAACATTGACAGAAAAAAATATTGAGTAAGGAACTTACTAACTAAATCATCCCAAGTAGTGATGCTTCCTTGAGGTTGGACTTGTAACCAGTGCTTTATCCTTTAAAGAGAATGGGAAAAGCCTTAGCCATATAACAAAATCACGTGTTCTATTGTACTTGATGGTGTTGCAAAACTGTAAGAAATTATTGATATGCAAATAGGGGTATTCTAATTGATTTTCCTCAAACTAATCTTGTTGCACTAACTGTAGAAGAGCTGGTTTGATCTTAAAATTCTTGGCTTGTACGATAGGTCACACTATACTAATTGTAACTCTTTCAGCAGATAGAGTTGCATAATCTACCAAAGTGCATCTTTGTTATTCATTAGTTTCTGCCATGTTCTCTTTTTTCAATTTTTTTCTCTCTTGCTGCTTTTCTGTTTGCCCTTTCTGCTTTCTCAATTTTCGGATCAAAAAGTAATGCTTCAGAATTCATAGTACCTCGCATAAACAAAGCAAACAATAGTGAATTTCAAGAAAAACAAATTAAAAAGAAAATTAAAAAAGAAAAATAAATTCCTAAATTAGTGTCTTTTTAACTACTATTTAATATTAACAATCAATAATCCCCGGTAATAATGTCAAACCAAAGAGGAAGAATGATGAGAATTGATTAGCGATCCGACCTATTTGATCACAATAGTTTGGCTACTTCAAACAACCTGCAACCTCAATATGATGTACACGCCTCGCTGACCACCCAGTGAAAACAAATATTCCGTGAGGTTTACAACACAAGCATCATTCAACATCCTAAGAACGCAGGGCAACAAAAGGTACCTTACAATATTGATAAAAGTATACGATGTGACTATCACAAAATATAGGGGCACACGATCGAAGAAAGCATCATTCTGATGGATGAAATTAAGTAGCTAATCCGAGAAGGACACCTCAGAAAAATATTTCTATCGAAGGAGAAGCCAAAGCAAGGAAGCCAAAGATGAGGACCAGTCTAGACAAAGAAGCCCGAGTTCAAGAGGAAAAGGAAAAGTTGTCGCAGTAATCGTGGATGCCCGAGACCAGGTGATTAGGGGTGTGATCAATTCAAAAGCTGGAGGCTTCGCAAAAGACAGAAGTTCAAGTTCATCCAAAAAATGCCACCTCCTGGCAGTGATATCGATAAGTCACTTACTCGTCTTCAAGTTAAACAGTATAAGGAGGGACCAATTATTTCATTTTCCAAAAGGATTTTGCTGGTCTTGATGAGAATTTAGACGATTCGATGGTGATTTCCATTATAGCTAAGAATTATCAAATTAGAAGGGTGTTGGTTGATTAGGGGAGTTCGACTGACATCCTATACATGTCTGTCCTCCAGGGACTGTAGATTCCGAAAAAAAGCCTTAATCTCTTTCAACGGAAGTTTGGTTAGTTTTTTCGAGGAGCTAGTAAACGTAAAGAGGTATATTAAGCTCCGAACGATCTTCTAAACAGGTACACCTCATTGACTGTCATATTCCATATAATGTTATTCTTAGGAGACCATCCCTTAACACCCTTGGAGCAGTAGTCTCAACTCCCTATCTAATAATGAAGTTCCCAGTCTTGAAGAATGAGGTTGGAGTGGTTCATGCAAATCAGAAGGAGGCCAAAAATATGCTATAATGAGAGTTTCAAACCAAAGCCTAGAGTTCTAGCCAACCATGTAGATCAGTGCAATAAATGGTCATTCCACAATGTTAACATGACTGAGCTCGATCTGAGAGGCAACGAATAGGACCAACCTTATCCAACCGAGGACTTATAGCCTATTCCATTAGGTCCTAAACCTGACCAAGTAACTCATATCGGGGCCCACTTACCACCCAATGTCAAGCAAGAATTGGAGGCATTATTGAAGAAGAACTCAGACTTATTTGCTTGGACTGCCACGGACATGCCCGAAATTGATTCAAAATTTATTTCCCATAAGTTATCTCTTAATCCAAAAGCAAATCCAGTTGCCCAGAAGAAAAGGAAGTTGGGAGTCGAGAGATAAAAACCTATTGTCGAAGAGACCAAGATGCTTCTGGAAGTAGGATTCATCAGAGAGGTGGAGTACACTACTTAGTTATCCAATGTAGTCATGGTGAAGAAGTCATCAGATAAATAAGGGATATGCATGGACTTCATCGATCTTAATAAAGTGTGTCCTAAGGATTCCTACTCACTGCCTAGCATAGACAGATTAATCGACAAGGCTTTTGGTTATTAATTCCTTAGCTTCATGGATGCATATTCTGGTTATAGCCAGATCTGAATGCATCCAGACGATAAGGAGAAGACCATTTTCATCACTAAGTTTATGAATTTCTGCTATAGAGTAATGGCTTTCAGTTTGAATATAGATACAATATACCAGAGGTTAATGAACAAGGTATTTGAAGACCATATCAATTGGAACATTGAAGCGTATGTCGATGATATATGGCCAAGACTCTGGTCAACGAAAATCACTGCTCAGGCTTAACATAGATTTTTGCCTAGCTAAGGAAACACAATATGAGGTTGAACCCTGAGAAATGTGCTTTTGGGGTGCAAGTTACGAAATTCCTAGGTTTCCTTCTCACTAGTATAGGGATCAAAGCTAACCCAGACAAGTGCAAGGCTATCATAGAGAAGAGGAGCCCAACGGCAGTAAAAGAAGTCCAGAGATTAATGGGGAGAATTGTTGCTTTATCCAGATCCTTTCAAAATCCACCAATCGAGCTTTACCCTTCGTCTAATGTCTTAAAAAGCCAGAGAACTTCCAATGGACAGAAGAATGCAAAAGGGTTTTCAATGAACTGAAACATTTCCTAGCCACTCCATTAATTCTGACCAAGCCAGAGCTAGGTGATCAGCTGTTTCTTTATATTTCTATTTTTGACCAAGCTTTATGCTCGATTTTAGTGAAAGAGGACATCAAGGACCAGAGACCAATTTCATTAGTAGAGTCTTGCAAGGTCTAGAGCTCAGATATCATAAAATTGAAAAAATGGCACTTATTTTGGTGGTGATGGCTCGAAGACTTCAACAGTACTTCCAGAGTTATCTGATCACTATAAGAATTGACTAGTCAATTAAGCAAGTGCTCAGAAAGTAGAAACTCGCTGAGCAGATGATCTCATGCTCGGTCGAGTTGTCCAACTTTGGCATACAGTATCAACCTAGAGGTCCAATTAAATCACAAGTATTATCTAATTTCTTGGTTGAATTATCCCCACCTCTTTCACATGATTCGAATTGTAACACTTGGACTTTATTTATTGATGGAACCTCCAACTTAAAAGGAAGTGGGGCAAGGATAATCTTGGAGGGACTAAATGAAGTTTTGATCGAGCAGTCTTTGTAATTCAATTTCAAAGCAAGCAACAACCAGGTTGAATATGAAGTTTTCATAGCTGGACTCGCCTTGGCAGCAGAAAATAGAGTAACCCATCTAATCGCTAAGTCAGATTCTTAGCTAGTAACAAGACAAGTCAAATGGGAATTTCATATGAAGGAGCCCTAACTGACCAAGTACCTGATGAAGGTTCAGAATGCCATCAACAAATTCAAATAGTTTGAGATCCTACACATCCCTAGGGATCAGAATTCTCAGACTAACTTACTCTCAAAACTAGCTAGCACAAAAAGACTTAGAAATAACTGATTCATGATTCAGAAGGTAATCGAGAGACCAAGCATTGAAGTGGAGAAGTACTTCGCCATTGATGATAATCTGAACTTCTGCAAAACCCGATCATCAGATATTTAAGGGATGATGAGCTTCTGACTGAAGACAATAGAGCAAAGAAGCTAAAGAAGTTAGCTAATTATTATACCATGGTCGCTGGAGAACTGTTTAAAAAAGGATTTTCACTTTTGTTGTTGAAATTGTTACCAAGTGGCCTCAATACTAAAGGGGGGTGAATTGAGTTTATAAAATATTTTCTCAAATCTTTCGCAAAATACTTGATTACAATTTTCATTGAAAGTATTGATCAATAGAGATGAATGGATAGATAAGATAGAATACTTTCACTCACAAATGAACAACTAAAGAAGATAATATTCAAGTAAGCAAATAAAACAAATGCTCAAATGTAAATGAGTAGAGTTTAGAAGATCAAACACAGGGTTTATCCTGGTTCAGCCATTACTTGTGGCCTACGTCCAATCCTCAAGCAATCACTCGAGATTTTTCACTAAAACTTCAAGCTTGAATCAGGTGCTTGTATCCTTTACAAACTAGATCACTTAACAACACCTTGAGATACCTCACCCTTGTACTTGAGCCTCAACTTCAAGGGATACCTCACCTTTTACAACTTTGAGGGATACCTCACCTTCTTTATAGTATAAACAAAGATTGAATGATATGAAACTCTCTCAAGAGTGGACAATACAAATTGAAGCTTATGTGTATCAAGGAATCACACACTAAAGCTCAAAACAGAGGTTTTTAAGAAAAGAGAGTAAAGCACGAATTTAATGCTCAAGAAACTTGTTCAGATTGATTGCCAACTTTTCTTTAATGCCCAAACACTTGCATTTATAGGCCAATGCATTTAAGAGTTGTTGGAGGTGGTTGGGTGCATTAAATGCTCCAATAGAGTCGTTGAAATTCGTTTTCTGCTACCCCAAATAATAGGTTATTGGTTTCCAATGACAGGTTATTTAGTTTCCAATAACAAGTTATTGGTTTTGCCTAACTAGTTATTTGTGCCATTAGGAAACACTATAACATGCAAATAATAGGTTGTTTAGGAGCTCTAATTTGTTAAGAACATTTGAAAAACATGAGGGAACTTTCTCAACATGCAAATAACCTATTATGGACTTTCCATAACCGATTATTCACTTGAAAAACTCAAAGGAGCATTTCTAACATAACAAATAACCTATTATGAGTTTTAAATAATCAGTTATTTGAAAACACATAATTAATTATTGGTTTCAGATAACTAGTTATTCAAAACACATAATCAGTTATTGGCTTACCAAGAAAATAAGATTTCTAAAGGATTATACAACCAAAGTTTCCCAAATCATTTTCAACCTTTCTAAAATTATTTTCCACAAGCTTAATGAGTATTCTTATAAGTATAAAACATGATTTCCTTTTCATCCTTTATAAAAACATTTTGCTCAAACTTGATCAATATAAAATGTAACATCCTAATATTGACATCCCTATATACTTGACATATATAAGAATAACCAATACTAGCCATGCTACTTTTTTACTAAACAACAAACCAAATCCATGACATTCATATAAATAAATCATTATGGAGAGCCATGTTATCCAACAATCATATATATACATCACAGCCTCAAAATGATGTATTGTTATACATAACTTTAAACAACTAAATAAATATAAAATATATACAAGCTTAGCCTAATAGAGCATTTATACTATGCATCTTCAAACATCTTCCTTTTTCCTTTTGATACACTTCCACCTGAATTTACATGGAAACATAATCAAGGTGAGAAATCACAATTTCTCAGTATAAGTATTCCAAAACCAGCATTTACCCATTCACAAAGAGTAAATCAAAAGTTAACTTCTAGAATAAGTTCACAACAGGTGTAAGAATCACTACTTACCATCAAGAGAATAACTCATATAGCAACTCTATTCATTATTCCCAATCAAACTATATTCCTAATCATGTAGTATAAAAACTATCAACAATATTATATAACCACCCATACAATCATAAATATTATTGATTACGGTAACTCCTCATACAATTACCATGCAAATGCAACGCTTGTTGACTGCAAGATTAAAAGATGCAAACCCAAGTGCAGGTTGTCTCAAGTAATAAATTTCTCAGGAGTCCGAGGTCAATCCACAGGGAATTGATGAAGAAAAATTAATTGAGATAAGAAAAAGATTTGTCACAACACCAAAAGTAATAAAACAAGTTCACAAATGAATTTAAGGGCTTGCTTGGGTTAGGAGATCCACTCTTGATAATAAATTAAAGGTAAGATTATTTCTCTTTATAACTCAATTGAAATCCACACACAATGGAGGTTCCAATCAGAAAATATAACATTCAAAGTTCAATTATATATGCAATCATATTAAGATTCCTTTAATTATCTACCAATATTTGTAAATGAGTTTAAGCATTCACTGTGCCAATCCTATTTTCTACAATAAATCAAGATCTCCATTGTACAAAGAAGGTTTCTAAATTGATTGGAAACAAAATACAATACATATAATATCCATTTGATAATATTTCATTTAAGCACAAGAAATAGAATAATCTAACCTTATTTCATTACCAAGAGCTTCACTCTTTCACCCAAGCAAGATGAAGATTTAGTTACTCATAGACAAGAAGAAAGAAAGAGAGAAGAAGAGAAAGATGAACATAGCTTCAATTTAGAACAAGAGAAAATTACAACAAAGGAAAACAATAAACAAGCATAACCTTAACTTGTACAAACTAAGCCTAACACCAAGTGCTTCAAATGGTCAGCCAATGGTGCCTTTTATAGAGGATTAGGGATACAAAATGACAAGGGGGCTGATTAAGGGTAGGTGGATGAGTGGATGAATGAGTGGAAAATGCCAAATGGTGAGGATAAGAGTGAAAAATCATTGAGATTTCTTGTCTCTGAAATCATTCATTGCTTAAGTCATTGATTCCATTATTTTTAAGCCAAGTGGTCTTCATGAAATTCTAGGAAATTGTCTAAGTTTTCCAATGGCTCTGGAATCACCCAAAAATTCGTCCTGCAGCCCAAGATATGACCCAATTACTACAGATTGTTCAGGCCCAGTTTCATCACCTCTGTTTTGACTTTCAGACCCAATATCACCATCAAGGAGCCCGAATCAAGTTTTGTGTTCAACATGAAAGTTTTAGATCTGGGTCTTAACTTTCAAATGTCCAAATTTCAGCCCAAAATAATTCTTGCAGCCCGAGTTATGCTCTGATTACTGTACACTATTCAGGTTTTGTCTTCCAAGCCCAATTAGCTCTACTAGATGTCTGATTGAGACTTTGAGCTCTTCATCAAAGTTGTAGAGCTCTCTCTTATCTTTCCTACAAGGTAAAATTCATAATTATCAAATATTTAAAACTCAAGATATGGCCGAAATATAGAAACAGCGTAAGACCAAAATAGTGTTGAAAAAATCAATTAAGTCCAATTTGAGTCCAAACTTACAAAACATAACTAGGCTTAATCAATTAAGTACATGGAGAGTGTAAATGACTAAAAATGAGGGTTTATTAATGTATAAAATATGTGATCATCAAATTCCCCCACACTTAGCTTTTTGCACTCCTGGGCAAAACACATAAGACCAAAGTTAAGAGACAAAGAAAAATGACACAGACTCAAAAGTTAAAGACTCTAAAAGACTCGAGGAAGCAAGAAGAGCAACAAGAAATTCAAGGGGTCAAAGCATTAATGAGGTAACATTTCTTCACATCTCAAACCAACAAGTAAGGAAACTTCAGTTGAAAAGAATGAATCAAGAATGATAGATCCTCACAGAATTCACTCTCAATCTCTCAAGTGTTTAAAAGGTAAGTATTTTACTCTATTCAATTCATGAACAATTGCACTACCATAAGCTTGCTTATCTTCTACTTCTCCGCTACTCAAAACGCATGCATACAAAAATCAAGAGGACTTTATTCAAGGTTGTAATGGAGTCATGGTAAAGGAGAGGGAATAATATGGATCTGAAAAGATAAATACCAAAGAGAATAAAAGAGCATTATGGTACAGTTAGAGTGGAGAAAATGTTTGAGAACATTTATCATAAAGGACAATCACCAATATTTGAGTAATGTTTTGTTGAAGATCAATCCCAAATTGGTGAATTGAATTCATTGTTAGACTTGAACATTCTCCTTTTCTTCCTGTTATTTCCAAGCATCCACTTTTATTTTGATAATCCTTTGATTGCAACGGTGGTCAATAAATTTTTTTTTGATCATTTTGCATACACACCCCCACACTTATTCAAGAACAAGGTCAATGCTCTCTTATTCCCTAAGGTTGGGTGAAAACATGTTTTTTTTTAATTTATTTTTTTTTCTTTTTGAAGGATGAAATGAGCTTAAAACAAGGAATGGTCAAACAAGTTCAAAGGGGTTACACAATGAAAAATATACAAGGATAGCTATTTAGTCAAAGTAGCTATTTCAAAATTCCTCAATCATATTAATGTATGCATGTAAAAATGTAGCCTCAAAAAGAATCAAAGCAAGTTCTAGAGTGACAATTTCATGAGTGAAAATCACACAAGAAGGAAGAGAATGGTACAGATATTCAATCCATTCATCAATAGGCTCAAAATCTCACCAGGCATATTTCTATCATTCTCAATCCATCATATCAACATTCATTTCCAAGCTTGTGATTTTTAAGAAAGAAGACAATTTATGCTAAGATCCAAGAATCTCAATTGCTTCAAAGGATGTGAGAGTGCATTCACTTGAATCTTTCAAAGGAAATCAAAAGACAAAAACTTTGTTACTTCCACAAATCAATACTAATTAATTACTACCTAAAAAAACTCCTTACTCTGCCACCAATTAAGATGCGTCTCAGAAGTAAAATTACTCCTTACTCTACCATCACTAATTAGTTTTACTACGAATAGGTTTCTGATAGTCATATTACTAAACATACTTCCTAATTTAGATACGTCTCAGAAGTAAAATTACTTCTTACTCTGCCATCATTCATTAGTTTAATAAGTCCATGACAATCATATCATACTTCTAAAAAAAATTTTTTTTTTTGTCAACTATCCTCCCCCCAACTAGATCACAACATTGTCCTCAATGTTAAAATATAGATGAGTAAAGGATAGAAGATATTACCTGTTAGAGAAATCTGACACAAATTTAAACAGATACAAAGTACGATAAATAAAATCAAAGGTAAAGGAGAGTTACAAACGAAGTGTCAAATCTGGCTGTCTTTTCATCCTGCTTCCTTCACTGCCTCCTGCTGACCAATCTATCTGAGCTATTACTGGATCAGGATCAAAGATCAAAGCTAAAGGAAATTTTTTTTTTTGTGACTTCAAGAAAACCATCAGGGTAAAGAAGTCTAGAAACCCCTGAAGGACCCTGCTCAAAAGATCGTCTGTCCAAAACCAAAATACGGCAAAATCATACAAAGATAAAAGAGATATAATAGCAAATGATGACATACCTGTATGTACAGCTTTCATGGCGTATCTTTATATTACGCGTCATGAGTGCAGTAGTGGCATATCTTTACACTGCGTGTCACCAGTGCAGTAGACACTCATGAACTTTTTTTAAGGACCAGCGTGCAAAGGTCCACCCGAGTCAATGACGGGTCAACCAAAGGCTGGGGCTCCACAACTAATTAAAGTCATGGTACTCCTTCCGGATCGCCCTTGTTCAAACATTTTTTTTTGAATTTTTTTCTCCTTTTTTTTTAAAGATGACATGAAGAAAAAGAAGATGATATGTACAGATTGTTGTGGATATGGCTCACATCTACCTTTGGTTTAACGTCCAGTAATGGGTTAAATGCCTTCTATGAGTCGAGGATAAGCTTCCCATCCAATTTTCTTATAAATTGGCAAACAGGGTCTTTTAGAGTCAGATTCCCAAGACTGTAGCGTTTTTCTTCATCCTTGAAAAGATTCCACAAATTAAGAATTTCACGCTGCATCAATCCATAAGAATGCATCTCAAGAGTCAATAAGATATCATCTAATGACTCCTTACTCAGTCCATTCTTAATGAAGAATCTGTTTGCAGAAATCATCCCCAAAGAACGACATTGCATGTTACAATTCCATCGTCCACATTTGTAACAGACTTGTAACCTTTTTGCTCTTTTCCTTTTAGAATACGAACTTCTTCCAAGACCTGGCATGTATGAGTCAAATGAAATTGAAGACTCACCTGCTAGTCGGACCTTTGCTTCAATTATCCAGCGCACATCTTCTGGCATACCTTTGTGCATTAACAGTCTCAATCTTTCACATCAAACTTTGTAATTTTTTCTTCAGAGCATTTTGAGAGAGAGAAGGAAAATGTTTTCTCAGGTTTGAAAGAATGACATCCATTTTAAAGGAGAAGAAGGATTCAGTTATTTTGGGAAATTGAAAACAAACCGACTTGAGAGTCACGGAGTACCGTATCCGCCACTTAACCGGCAACACAAAGAACTCATCAACTTGATTTTTTCAGAAATGGTTTGAGCCTTTGTCCATTAACTTTAAACATATTACCATTCCTAGGATTCGCAATATCTACAGCCCCATGAGGATACACATGTTTGACAACAAAAAGACCACTCCACCTAGATCTCAATTTTCCAGGGAATAGGTGCAAACTAGAATCATAAAGCAGAACTTTTTGACCAATTTCAAAAGATTTTCTCAAAATTGTCTTGAATGTGGATTTTATTGGATTTGTCTTTTGACAATTTTCACAACTTTTGCAAAAAGTATAGCAGTCCTTAAATAAAGTGGGCCAATAAAATCCACACTGCAAGATTTTCACAGTTATTTTCTTTGAAGAAAAGTGACCCCCACATGCTTCTGAGTGACAAAATTTAATGACACTACCTACCTCACTGTCAGGCACACATCTCCGAAAGATTTGGTCAGGACAATATTTAAACAAGTATGGGTCATCCCAATAAAAGTTTTTCACCTTTGTTAAAAATTTCTTCCTATCTTGGTGCATCCATTGAGGCGACATCTTTCCTTCTTGTTCTTTAGTAAGAGATGAGGAAATTACCACAGGAAAGCTTTGCTTTTCTCCCAAAAATGTGTACTTCAACCCAGCAGGTAATGGCTTTAGTTCCGGTATGGGTACTTCTTCATGGGCATTATCATTCATGGGTTTTAGCTCTTCGAATTTTGGCTTTCTTCCTTTGTATTCTATTTCCTCTGTACATTCAAGCAAATCAAATGAATTAATTAAACAAACTTCTAATGGGTCAGAAGAACTCCCTTTTTGAAGATGATCATCTATAATGGCTTCAATTCCTTCAACTTCCTCATTTTCATCAAAGACTTCCTGTGGTTACTTGCACATGTTAAAAACATTGAGATCCAGTGTCATGTTTCCAAATATTAGCTTCACCACTCCATTTCTGCAATTTATCAAAGCATTAGATGTTGCTAAAAATGGACGGCCTAAAATAACAGGAATTGACTTGCAACTATCAACTAGAGGTTCAGTATCCAAGACAATGAAATCCACAGGATATATGAATTTATCAACTTGAACCAACACATCTTCTACTATTCCTCTTAGAATTTTAATTGATCTATCGGCAAGTAGAAGAGTTACAGAAGTTGGTTTTAACTCACCCAAGTTGAGTTGCTGATAAACTAAATATAGAAGCAAATTGACACTAGCACCAAGATCAAGTAAAGCTTTTTCAATTTTATGTTCTCCAATAATGCATGAAACTGTAGGACAACCAGGGTCTTTATATTTCAACGCATTATTATTCTGAAGAATGGAGCTTACCTATTCAGCCAAAAATGCTTTCTTTTTCAAATTTAGTTTCCTTTTAACTGTGCACAAGTCCTTCAAATATTTGGCATAAGAAGGAATCTGTTTGATAGCATCTAATAGAGGAATATTGATTTTCACTTGTTTCAAAATTTCAAAAATTCCAGTGTTATGGTCTAATTTCTTTGGATTATTCAATGCTTGAGGAAATGGGGGTGAAGGTGAGAGTTTGGTCGCCTTTTGGTCAACTTCTTCATTTTCTTGGGGAATTGGTTCATCTTCTTTCTCACATGGTTTAGGAATTTATTTTTCAACAACCTTTCCACTCCTAAGAGTTATCGCTGACTTGACTTAGTCCATTTGTTAGTTTTCTGAACTCCCCTCATTTAGACTGTACTGACCCTTGGGATTTGGTTGAGGTTGAGAAAAAAAATTTCCTTTCTCATGAATGATGAGTGCAGAAGAAAGTTTAGCAAGAGTGTCTTTTATGTCATTCAGGGTTTGATTGTTTTGTTTATTAATGACCTCTTGCTTTTCTATGAATGCATGCAGTGTTTCTTCAAGGTTTTTCCTATATGGTGGGACATAAGGTGCATATCCTTGAGAATTTTAAGAGTCCTGTTGTGCCTGAGGAGGTGGTGGTTGCACAAATTGTGACTGATTAATATTCCTTCAGCTGAAATTCGAGTGATTTTTCCATCCCGGATTGTATGTATCTGAAAAAGAAGAAGTAAATGGCTTGTTAGAATTATTCATTGCATTTACCTGCTCATGTACAACTTCTTTTAAAACAGGAATTTTAGGACATTCATGTGTTGAGTGTCCTAAATCATCACAAATGCCACAAATTTCTTCATTTTGCACAGATTTGATTTTTTTTGCTTTTCTTAATTCCATGGCTTCAACCTTTCTAGCCAAACTAGCAAACTTGGCATTTAGATCTTCCTCTTGACTAAGGTGATATTTTCCTTTATTAGCACTTGCAAGATTAGATCTAATTGAATTTTCAGAAGTGTTAGTACTATGTCAAGATTGAGAATTTTCAACCAATTGGTTCAAATAGTCTAAAGCTTCATCAGGTTCTTTATCAAGAAACTCACCATTGCACATTGTTTCCACAAATTGTTTAGTTTTAGGTGTTAAACCTTCATAAAAGAAGCTTATACTGTGCCATTTTTCAAAACCATGATGTGGGTAAGAATTTAACAAATCTTTAAATCGTTCCCAATATTGAAAATATGCTTCATTTGAATTTTGGAAAAAATTTTGGATTTGTCTTTTCATAGCATTGGTTTTATGTGTTAGAAAAAATTTCTTTAAGAACTCACCTTGCATTTCTTGCCATGTGCCAATTGATCTTGGATTCAAAGTGTTAAGCCAAGATTTTGCTTTATCTTTTAAAGAAAAGGGAAACAATTTAAGCTTAACAATCTCTTTAGTGCAATTTTGATCATTGAAGGCAATACATACTTCCTCAAATTCTTTCAGATGTAAATATGGACTTTCAGATTCTAAACCATGAAAATTAGGAAGTAAAGAAATCATACCTGGCTTAAATCTAAAATTGTTGGCATTGAGTGGAAAGATAAAACATGATGGACTAGAACTTCGAGGTGGTTGCAAATATTCACACATGGTTCGTAATGGTTGATTTTCATGTTCATCATGTATACTTTCATTGTTAGCCGTTGTGCCAATTGTGCGTGATTGTGATTCAAACAAATCAATATATAAAGTACCAGAGTTAATTTTAACTAAACGACTAAAATTTAAATCACGATACCAATTAAGCATAAATACATAAATAACTAAAAATAAATAAACAAAAAATAATGTACAAGCTGGCGGTGTCACCCACTATTAAATATTAACAGGGATGGGGTAATAAACCAACCACCCAAAAATAAAAATAAAAATAAAGTGCGAAAAATTAAAATACAAAAAATAAAGTGCAAAAAGTAAATTTAAATATGAAACCGGAGAGTGACAGAGCCCCACAGAGCAAGAAAGAGAATAGAAGAAGAAATATTATTTTATTAAGTTAGATTACGAAAAAATAAATAATAGAAAAATAAAAGGGAGAGTTTCCCCACAAAGTTAGTGCGTAAACCACTCGATGAAAAAAAATGACGAAAATAAATAAATAAAATTAAAAAGCAAAAATAAATGACATAAATATAAAAGTTAGAAAGTTAGTATGTTAGCAAGTTAGTAAGTTAGAGTTAGATAGCTAGAAAGTTAGAGAGTTAGTAAAGAAACCGAAGGATCGGCAAGCCGATCTTTTGCTCCGGTGAGGGAGAAGAAAGAATAGATTTTATTAAAGAAAACAAACCTAAATAAATCAAAACTTCAAATCAAGTCCCTGGCAACGGCACCAAAAACTTGACTGCGGGATTAAAGGATGCAAACCCAAGTGTAGGTTGTCTCAAGTAATAAATTTCTTGGGAGTCCGAGGTCGATCCACAGGGAATTGATGAAGAAAAATTAATTGAGGTAAGAAAAGGATTTGTCACAACACCAAAAGTAATAAAACAAGTTCACAAATGAATTTAAGGGCTTGCTTGGGTTAGGAGATCCACTCTTGGTAATAAATTAAAGGTAAGATTATTTCTCTTTATAACTCAATTGAAATCCACACACAACAGAGGTTCCAATCGGAAAATATAGCATTCAAAGTTCAATATATGCAATCATATTAAGATTCCTTTAATTATCTACCAACATTTGTAAATGAGTTTAAGCATTCACTGTGCCAATCCTATTGTCTACAATAAATCAAGATCTCCATTATACAAAGAAGGTTTTTAAATTGATTGGAAACAAAATACAATACATATAATGTCCATTTGATAATATTTCATTTAAGCACAAGAAATAGAATAATCTAACCTTATTTCATTACCAAGAGCTTCACTCTTTCACCCAAGCAAGATGAAGATTTAGTTACTCATAGATAAGAAGAAAGAAAGAGAGAAGAAGAGAAAGATGAATATAGCTTTAATTTAGAACAAGAGAAAATTACAACAAAGGAAAACAATAAACAAGCATAACCTTAACTTGTACAAACTAAGCCTAACACCAAGTGCTTCAAATGGTCAGCCAATGGTGCCTTTTATAGAGGATTAGGGATACAAAATGACAAGGGGGCTGATTAGGGGTAGGTGGATGAGTGGATGAATGAGTGGAAAATGCCAAATGGTGAGGATAAGAGTGAAAAATTATTGAGATTTCTTGTCTCCGAAATCATTCATTGCTTAAGTCATTGATTCCATTATTTTCGAGCCAAGTGGTCTTCATGAAAGTTCTATGAAATTGTCTAAGCTTTCCAATGGCTCTAGAATCACCCAAAAATTTGTCCTACAGCCCAAGATATGACCCAATTACTACAGACTGTTCAGGCCCAGTTTCAGCATCTCTGTTTTGACTTTCAGACCCAATATCACCATCAAGGAGCCCGAATCAAGTTTTGTGTTCAACATTAGATCTGGGTCTTAACTTTCAAATGTCCAAATTTCAGCCCAAAATAATTCTTGCAGGCCGAGTTATGCTCTGATTATTGTACACTATTCAGGTTTCAGACACAAAACTCGTGTTCTGTCTTCCAAGCCCAATTAGCTCTACTAGATGTTTGATTGAGACTTTGAGCTCTTCATCAAAGTTGTAGAGCTCTCTCTTATCTTTCCTACAAGGTAAAATTCATAATTATCAGATATTTAGAACTCAAGATATGGCCGAAATACAGAAACAGCATAAGACCAAAATAGTGTTGAAAAAATCAATTAAGTCCAATTTGAGTCCAAACTTACAAAACATAACTAGGCTTAATCAATTAAGTACATGGATAGTGTAAATGACTAAAAATGAGGGTTTATTAATATATAAAATATGTGATCATCACTTGTTTTGTTGTATGTTTATGCCTAACATGTCCTAAGATAATGGATATGCAATGAAGTAAAATAGTGTTGGTGCAATGTCATGAAACTCAACTATTTCCAGGAACTCCGTTCCTTGTATTATTCTGAGTAGTATGGCTCCAACCATTTAACACTACCTGGCAATGAATGGACTATTCCATCACACAACAATGAGTGTACTATTACCTTCTCATATACCATTCACATATACGTGGAAATAGCAAGTGCGTGAGAAAAAATGCAAAGTGATATTTAACACATTCAACACCACATCGGATATTCTCCTACACAAGTCCATAACCAATGTCCTTAAATGTGTCTATCCTCTTCCACGAGGTTCTCCAATTATCAATTTAGGAATACTCACATACTCACTCTATATGTCATTCCCATCACATATCTGATAACTTCACAAATTCTAGTTATTTGTGCCCCATATATGTGCTATATTGATTACTTAATCCTTGTTTTGATGCATGATTGGAAGACTTTAGCTTCATATTCATGTAATTCAATTTCGATGTCTTCCATCATGATTCTGAGAAAATGTTTTCAATTCTTTGATAGATTGAGTACATTTGTACTTATTGTTGAATTAGTAATTTCTTTATGGCAGGTAGGGTTCCAACCAAAGTGAAACTTAGAAGAATTGGACCAGCATTGCAAAAGAAAGCTAAGTGCAAGGATCAGCTTGTTACATCGCGGCATAAGCATATCAATGTCGTGGCATGGTGCATCCCCTGCTTCAGACAGAGAGCTACGAAATTTGCATGTTGTAACACCCTCCTTAGGATGTCATATTTACGACAAATATAATAAACATTTACCCAAGTTATAAATAATTTATTAACATATAATAATATAAGTTGTAAAAATTTTGTTTTGTACATTATATCAATAAATAAAATAAACAGAACATGAAATACAACTAACTATTAAATACACTTCATAATTATACATATGATTTTTTTGTCTTTAAAGATACAAATAATTTACACACTACAAACTATTTAATAAAGCTGTAAACTGTCTAGCTTAAAGCAAACCATAAACTAGCCCAAGTACAAAACTAAAAGTTCTGATCCTCCGAAGGATCCTCCTCTGAGAGATCATCGAAAGACAAAACCTTGGGTGTCGTGAAGCCCTACGGACAGGAGTCCGCACAGTTGATACACTACTAAGCTCACTAGGGGCATGGAAACGACCACCCAAATAGTGCCTAATAGTCAAGGGCAACTCCAAATGCACATAGACGATAGTAGAAAACATCGGAGCACCATCAAACTCCCTACGAAGAGACAAAGTCAAACATCACACGTAAACAACTGACTCCCTATCAGCTCGTAGACGCCAGGCCTCAGAACCTCCATGAAACTCTAGTTTCACGAATCCCAAAAACTCTGGTAAAGCCATACCGCGTCACAATCAATCCAAATGATATGGATGATCTAGAGGCTCGCCCTCCTTGCATTGATCGCTCGGATGCTGTTCCTCCTCGTACTGACAATCCAGAGGCCATTCCTCTTCTTCTTCCTCAAAGTCTTTACGGAACATAAATAATAGTACAGAAAATGTATACAAATAGATGAGACAATCTACATCACTACCAGCATGGGAGTACAGAAAATGATAGTACATATAGATATAACAATTGATACAATAATTCATATTATCACATCATACATAATATCTCAAATCAAATATAAATAATCACATTATGATGCAGACCACATATGCAACTATACACAAACTCAGTCTTACTCCATGGAGCTAAACACAAAGATCAGAGAGAATGATCTAGAAGGCATATCCGAAGCTCCGGCTACCATAGCCAAATATTACACTGTCAAACGTCGTGTAAATAATACACAGTCAAAACATCATGCACAACAAGCATTGTACCAGACAGTCTCCACTAGATCCTGATTAAGAATAGTGCTTGTCGAGATCGCTAGTGTGTTGCCCATTACCACGGCCTAGAGGAGCTACCAACTGTCCACATGTGGAATTCTTCGCACTCTAATGCCTCCAAGTTCACTCAATGAACCACACTACGCCTATCGCACCCGCACTACAGTGTAATTCATCTCGTCAGCCAATTGCCAATTTCAACTAAATTGACACGTTTCTCTATGCATGTGCATAAGCCAAAATGCACGAATAACCTCATGATCAATATTTTCCATAATAGCATGCCACCACTTAGCAGTACCATTTTTTCACATATCTGGGTCCACCACTTTAACCCGAAAGTAAACTACTCTTCCTTTCAATCGCATAAATAGTTTATCGTATTTTCACAATCGTGTCGCCTTTTTTCAATGTTTTTAAATTGCGTAAATATTTTTTGACATTTTTAAAATCGCGTAGTGTTTTAAATTCTTTTCTCAATCGCGTAACATTTTTAAATTATTTTCTCAATTGCGTAGTTTAAAAATTATCATTTTCAATGCGCGTAAGGTATTTCTAATATTTTTCAGCTACGTAAAATATTTCTTTACGTTCTAAATAATATTTTGAAACTTTCTTCATTATATATTTATTTCTAGCTTTATTTATAGCATTTCCTTTTGAAAAATCTTTTAAGTAATATTTTCTACTGTTTCCATTAAAATTTACCTTTCTTAGTCATAACTAATATTTACATCTCGAAACTTGCTAACGCGCTTCAAAACCCAAAGGATGAGCTATACGTTAATACTTTTCAAGTGTTCATTTTATTTCCCATCCTTACTTAATTTCTCTAATTAAGCTTCTAAAATACTTTCATTTATTTTATTCTCTAAAATCCATTGAAATTGAGTTCTCTTTAATTTAATTACCTAGTTCCTACTTAGAAAATGATTTTAGATCAAA
Source organism: Ormosia emarginata (assembly GCA_029884605.1). Lineage (NCBI taxonomy): Eukaryota > Viridiplantae > Streptophyta > Magnoliopsida > Fabales > Fabaceae > Ormosia > Ormosia emarginata. Next base: position 49,163,538 of record JAQQTP010000077.1, on the reverse strand, counting down.
GGTATTTCAAATGGCATATTGGCCGAAATTCACTATGTCATCTATAAATCATCTTTAAATTATTTTCTACTATCTAAGTGTTTGTAAAAATTATTAATCCAATTAAATTAATTAATCCATGCTTTAGAAAATAGTTGAGAACATTTTGGTTCTCTTTGTAGTGGTGAAGCTGTGAGTTTCATGTGTTCTTTTGAACACTCATGCAAATCCTCCACATGTTATTCACATCCTACAAGAACTATCATGCATCTATAACACATACCAAAATATATTAAAGCTATAGACATGCTTGCAAACAAAATCAATCACAAATAGGCAAAAACTTTAAACAATCAAGTGAATGAATCCTTATGGATTCTTCACCACAATACATCAATTTTCTCATTACCAATACATGGTTGATGAGATTAAATCTCCCTCTTACCTCTAAGGAAGACAAAACTCCTTCTAGCTTGATCCTAGTGATTTCGTATAGCTCCAAGAAAACCCTAGTAAGCTTAAACAAATTTACAAAGTCTTAACTATGGTTGAAAAAGAAAAATCATGGATCAATCATGGCTTAGAACTTCAAGAATCAGGTTAGAAACAAGAAACAAGGATTTTTACCTTGTAGGAAAGAAATTTCAAAGTTGTTTTCCAAGCTTCAAATGGATGATTTTAAAGAAACTCTCAAGATGAAAGATGTTTAGAATGGTGTTTAGGTTTGAGAAGTGGTGTTAGATGAAATTTTAGAAGAGTGGAGGTAGAGTTTGGAGATGTTGGCCATGAGCTTCACAAAGAGAAATGAGAGAATTTTTGGTTAACTTGCTTAGGAGAATGGATGAAGATGAAAATGAACTTAGCAAAATGTCATGCTACCTCTTCCTAAAGACTTTGGCCATGGAGGTCCCTAAAGGAGGTGGCTACCTTAGTTGACCACTAAGGACTCCTAATAGCCTTAGATGAGTTCAATGGTAAATATGCAAAGCTTTATCTCTAAGTTTGCTTCCTATTGGCCTAGAGAATCAAGTCACCAAGCTTCTTGATTCTTCTTGAAAATGCCATAACCGAATGGCTCAAGGGAGAGCAAACCAAGTCTTGGTTCACTTAGGTATCTAGTTAAGCTTAGGTTAATCTAGTTAGGTTTCTTAGTTACTTGGCTAACCATTTAGTTACTTAGGATAACTAACTAGGTTTGTTCCATTTAGTTACTACTTAAGCACTTTAGATTAACTTAGTTAGGTTTAAGCTAACTTAGTTAGGTTTTTCTAGTTACTTACTAACAAGTCCAACCATTTTTGTGGACTACCATCCTATTGGCTTAGAAATTCAAGTCATTTTCGTTGACTGCCTCTTATTGACTTAGAAATAATTCAAGGCAGAAACGTTGACTGAGTTGGTTCACCGAATTATAAATCACAAAGACTTTTTCGATTCATATTGTCCACTAGGTAGAAGCTACTACTCTTAAGTCAGTAGGTACTGTCCATTGAAGAATAAAATAATATTATAATATAAAATATTTTATTTTACAGATAAATTCTACAAATTAAAAGATTGATACACGTATCATTCGAAATTGGGTTTAGTAAGATCCCCCAACTCTGAATATTTAGATAAAGATTTTCCCCGGCCCGAAAATTATTATTTTCTTGACTCAGAGTAAATCACACACAACAATCAAATACAGTCAAAACAATTTCATAGTACACAAAAATCATAAAACAGTACATTTTGGATAATATCATAATTTAGCTAAAATTTAAGGTGTTACACATGCTGCGACGTGGCATTTGAATGTCGCGACGTGGTGACTTAAATTATACACGCACTATGGATTACGAAGTTGAATGCCGCAGCGTGACTTTGTTTTCTGAGCCCTATAAATACTATTACATTAATTTTCTGATGAGAGTTAGGTTATTTTTAGACAACAACTGCTAGGTTTTTGCGTTTTACACTGCAAGGAAGCAGAAGTGATCAAGTTTGGAGTCCATCTTCACCTTGGAGGAAGATTCAAGCTTGGTGGATCATCACCCTTAAGCTTTGTTCTTCCTTTTCTTCTCCTTTCTCATTTCTATCTCCATGAACATGATTTATTGTGATATATTCTTAGGTTTCATGGCTAGCTAAGCTGTTGATAGAGTTTTTCTTTGGATCCTCCTATAGATACTGAATAATATTGTAATGCTTTGAGTTTATATACATGATTTGGTTTTGTTCAATCATATAATACTTAATGCTCTTAAATGTTTGATCAACTTTTAAGTGATTTGATAAAATCTAATGAACCTAGACATAAGAATTTGGATTTGAGATCATATATATGCTTGATGCATGTTCTATTTCATTCAATTGGTTTGGATGCAATGATTTGTTAATAGGATAGAAATATACCTATTGGCCATGCATAGTAATTGATTAGGAATAGATCTTAATGAGTGGATTTACACTAGTTCTCATGGAAACATAGTGAATTAGGTAACTAAAGCATGGTTGATTGACCTAGACATAGGCTTTTAACTATATTAGATTCTCAACCTAACCTAATCATTTCGTCTATATTGCTCGTGAGGATTACTTGTTATCAATTGAAGTAGGAGGTGAAAAAGGACTATTCCCTAATCATCAACTTAATCTAATTTTATAGTTTGTAAGCTCTTTTAATTAGTACAAACATATCTTTTTCTCAATTTATATGATCTTGAATAGAAGTTCTTAAACTATTGGTTAATAGTTAGTATTGAACTTAACCGTAATCCTCGTGGGAATGATATCCAACTCCTAACTATATTACAAGTGCGATCCGTGCACTTACGGTAAGCAAAAGAGCGAACAATATCATCATTACAAGTGATAACAAAAATAATCCCATATGGATCAAGAGTCTAGATGTTAGCCTATGGCATTCCCCAAACCATTGGTTGCCTAAGGTTTCATATTTTCCTCACATAAACTAGGTAGTAATTTCCTCCTTAAAATACTCCCAACAGTGCCTCACCACAACTATAAAGGCATATAAGAGAGATCCTAACTGGTAGGGAACTCCATTTCAATAAGATTCATATCTTGACATTTTCTGGTTTGACACCTAAAAAGGGTGATTTTTCATGAATGCACCAAATGTACATCCCAACTTCTAAAATTCTGAAATTTTACAGGTAAATAGCCTTATCTCATAGCTTTCAAATACCATAAACCTCATTTCATTTGGCTAAGTGTAACCACAGTTAAGCAATCTGGTTTGAAAGGTGTCAGTGTACTGTTTCAACAAAATCTGACTCAACTTCAAATCAAAACTAGCACTAATTGTTGGAATAAAAATGCTAATTTTTTATCACATGAAGCCGTACATCTTTTCTTTCAAATGCAATAAGAATCAAGTCAATCTGATGTCTACAGCTCGAGTTTTGCTACAAACACTGCAAGCCATCAAGATGCCATGTTCTACTAGTCGTTGGGCGCCCAGGTGCCCAACACTCAGCGCCTGAGCATTTGATGCCCTGCTGTATGCAAATTTTCTCTGGACTGTGAGCACCTAGGCGCCCCATACTCAGCACCTGAGTGCTCCTTACATATCAGCAAATCTGCAGAATTCTGCATATTGCTGCTACTATTCCATTAATTCCAACTTAACTTCTAATCATCTAAACTTGGTTCCTAGGTGATTTCTAGCACCAATCAAGGCCCTTAAACTTGTTGTAACTCTCATACAACTTATTGATTCACTTAACTTGGATCAATCACTAAAATTCTCATACTTGGTTATTCAAAACCTAGGTTCTAACTCAAGAACCAACTAGCTCTATCTATGGATATATCTAACTCTCTTGCTATCATTAAGTTGAAATAGCTAATTCCAAACGATGAAAGTAAGAATCAAACAAAGAAAAGAAAGTTTCACTCTTTAAAACTCATCTTTTCCATCTAATGACCTAACTCCAAGCTTAGAAAAAGATGGAGGAATAAGGATAGAAAACTCCCAGCCTCTTGTATCAAAGATGATGAAGATGATGAAGCCTTGGTTTTCCCCTTCCTTTTCCTTTGCTCCTCTTCCTCATTCTTTGCTTGTTTATCCTTTTCCTCTCCTTTGGCAGCTGCAACTGTGAGAGAAGATGAGAGAAAAGAATGAAAATAAGATAAAAATATATCATCTCAAGCCTTAAAATATCAAGGCTACAACATATAGCCATGAGTGACTTTGGTCACTTAAGTGACCATATGATAATTCTCGATCTGCTAAGAATACTTAGATTTTACCAAATCAAGTTTCCTAACTTCCAACAAGATTCAAATAAATCTCATGATTCATCAAAAATCTAGTTTCACCAATATCATTATTTTTTATATCTGTTGGTAGTCAATCCAACATCAAAACATACAACCAGTATGTTTAAAAATGTCAAACTAACTTTGATAAATCTCAAATTTGTACTACACTATCTCCAACATATTTGTGACCTAGAAACAAACTCTCCATATATATTTCCATCAACTGAGCAGTTTAAGCCAATTCTAGAGTTATTAACAGCTATTTCTCACAAATAGTATTATAGCAAAGTGACCAAACGTGCTCAGAAAGTCACAAAAATTAAACAAGCATGTTAGGCAAGTATTAGGCTACCTCTATAATCATTTACAAGTCTAACATGTTTATCTAGGGTGTTACATAAAACATAATTTTGCAAAGAGATTTAAGTTGAATGAAAAATAAGAAATGAGCTTGTGTGATTCCTATTTACCTTAACATAAGATTTAAGTCCTATAAGTTAAACTTGAAGAACCTTGGAACTTGATCTTTACACAACCATAACTTTCTTGTTTATTATCATCAAAACCATTGTCATTACCAATTCTAATCACATTCTCCCCTTTTTTTGATGATGACAAACATCCATAGAGAAGAGTTAGTTCAAATAAATTGGAACTCATACAAAGAGTTAGAGACTTATTCCCCCTCTATATTTTAAGAGGTGATTAGATCAGTGATGCACATCTCCCCCTTTATTTTGGAATCCCAAGATCATTAAAAAATATGTACCTTGTTCTATTTTGCTTTCCTTTTTCTCAATGACATATATACCAAAAACTTCTCCCCCTTTTGTCATGATAAAAAAAATATGCAATATATAGATTATGACAAAGAGAAGTATTGCAAAACCATTGCCAACAACACATCATCAACAAGATATTCAGTTCAACGTCATAATTATCTAGCATAACAATATATCCACATAAATGTACTATTCAAGCAAGTCATGAATATCATGACCAAAATGTAATCTACTATGGTTGGATAAGCTTTAAACATAATAATATAGCTAAAATAGAAAAAAGATTAGCTATAAAGAGATCCATGCCTAAACCCCATGATCCTTCTGTGGTGGATGGCGACGCTCAAGCCTATCTAAGTGGTCTTCCATAGCACTCAAGCGGTCATAGATGACTGTATTCCTATGCTCCTGATAGACCCAAAATTTTGTGACCTGGGTTTGAATACCCGTATATTGGGCTCGAAGATTTGCAATGAAAGCTAGGATCCGGTCTGCAGTTGTGGGTGGAACCTTTTCTATAACTACATCAATAGGAGCAGTAGGCATTTCTTTTTCTTGTGAGGCTGCATCATGCCCAACACCATAAATGCAAGCACCATTAACTGTCTTGATTCTCATGTGATTTATGGAAGCCTTTGTAAACTTGTGGTGACTGATAAGTTGAAGACTCCTTCATCACTTAAGCATAACTTGTATTAATTCAAAATTTTAGCAATAACCATGGCATATGGAAGGTCCATCATAATCTTATCATTTGTTTTCTTCATGTAATGCATGATATAGAAGGGCCAGTTAATGTGCAATTTCTGTTTCATGGCCCAAAATAGGAAAATGTCATATTCCTTAAGCAAAGCATAGTTGCTTACTCTCGGAACTAAAATGTGTGCCAACATATAGTGGAGAAGATGATCCTCCACCTTCAGAATTCCAACAGTGAAGAACCCTTTTGGAATTTCATTGCCTAGCTGAATCATGCTCCTAACAGTCGCTTCTATATCATACCCTTCCTAGTTCTTGTGACTATTTTTCATGAAATTTCTCTAGAATGATTCAGACCAAAATGAAAAGCCCAATCATTGGGTCTCACAATAATTCTGTGCCTCTTGAACTCAGAGACCAAATTTGCTCCAGATATACTCAAATTGTAGTAAAAGGCTTTAGTAGGTTCAAGATAGTACTCAAATTTTGTGGTGACAAAAGTTTTCAGACCATGGTACTCGAGAAGGCTTATGAGAAAAGTGAACTCATTGTTAACAAAGTAATCCTAATCCATGTACTTTAGTTAAATGAGATTTCTAGCTTGAAACTCCAACCTATATTTGGTCATATTAATCATATGTAAGAAGTACCTCTTTTGATCCAAACTAAGAGGAATATCTGGGTTAGAGGCTGGGGTAGGAGTTTCCTTTGGAATAGAGGGATTTTTGGTGCGCAATTTCTTTGGGTGAGAGGAGCTACTGGTCATGGTGGAAATGGAGGTTAGGTCATGGTTTGAGAGAGAGAAGATAAGAGGAGTGAGATTTTGGAAGAATTAATGGGTTTTAATCGGTGGAAAGTGATGGATCTTAGAGGAAAAGGTGTTTTAATGGTGGATTTTGGTTAGATTTGACGTGGGTGATGAGTTTGAGGGAGTGCATGTGAGAGGATTTGAGAGGAAAAAGATGAAAATGGAGGAAGAAATGTGCGTGAATGGCTTAAACACGCTGCTTTATAGTGTTTGAAAAGGGCCTCCTAACCGATTATTGGGGCTTATAACCGGTTATTGGTGATATAGAGGAAGAACACACACTGCTATAAGTTTTAGAATAATCGGTTATGTGTTTCTTATAACCAATTATTGTCGTATTACAGGGACCAACAACAAGCTTCATAACCGGTTAGTGCTTGTAGATAATAAGTTATCTTGCATGACTTGAGAATCAGGAGATGCTGACTTTAAAAATAACCGATTAGGGAACTCCTATAACCAATTATTTGCGTCTTGCTAAACATATTTGGAGCAATAATAACTGATTAGAGGACTCTTGTAATTGGTTATTCTCATGATATAAAAGACCAGTAGCCTCTTACTTGAACTAATAACTGATTAGGGCTTTCACATAATTGGTTATTTGTTAGAGGAAAAGCACCAACAACCACTAACTTTGTGAATAACAGGTTAGGTACTTCTCCTAACCAGTTATTTGGCTTGTACATAACATATTATCATACTTCCAAGGAGCAAATAACTGGTTATTTGTTTTCCATAACAGATTATATCTTCACCAGAAACAAAGAAAACTTTAGGAATTCAGCCCTTAGAACATAAACTCATGCCTTCTTGAAGATCATTTTAGCTTGGCCTCATTTTCCATCCATTCTTAAACATCAAAATTCATCCCGATATCAATTTAAACTTCTTCAAAAATACCAAAAATCATTTTTCTATAGTAGGAATTTAAGATTTGACATTATGGGACTTAAGCATGGATCAAGTACCTACAAAACAAATTTAGGAGAAACTCCGATGCTCAAGTCAGTATTGGATTCAAGAGCTAAAAAAATATGTATGATTATGTAGAAAAATTCTACAGCAAAGTCATTTATTCAATTCAAATGCATGATTGATCTCATATGACGTTCTCTTCTAATATAAAAGAATGCTTCTTTTGATAAAGGCTTAGTGAAGATATCTACAAGTTTTTTAGTTGTTTCCACAAATTCAAGCATGCAATCACCTTTTTGAACATGGTCTCTAATGAAATGATGCCTTATTTCAATATGCTTTGTTCTAGAGTGCAAAATTGGATTTTTAAACAAATTGATTATACTAGTGTTATCACATCTTATAAGGATGTGATCAAGCTCAAGACCATAGTCTAGAAGTTATTGCTTCAACCAAAGGATTTGAGCACAACAACTCCAATTACAACATGTTCAGCTTCAGCTCTAGACAATCCCACACTATTTTGTTTCTTGCTATGCCAAGAAACTAGTGAGCTTCCAAGCAAGTGGTATGTCCCACTAGTGCTCTTCCTATCCATTTTACATCCAAAAAAATTAAAATCAGAATAACCAATTAGGCTACATGAGGTACCCTTAGGGTACCATAAACCCATTTATGAAGAGCCTATTAGATATTTCATAATTCTTTTTACAGCACATAGGTGTGATTCTTTAGGATTTGCTTGAAATCTAGCATACATGCACACACTAAACATAAAATATCTAACTTACTTATTGTAAGATAAAGGAGTGAGTCAATCATACCTCTATATTTTGAGATTTTTACAGATTTACCACCTTCATCCTTGTCCAAATAACAAGAAGTACTCATTGGTGAAGCCATATGCTTGGGGTTGTCCATTCCAAACTTTTTGAACAGCTCATTGCAATATTTGGAATAACTTATGAAGGTCTCATCCTTAGTTTACTTGATATGGAGTCCAAGGAAGAACTTGAGTTCACCCATCATAGAGATCTCAAATGCATTTTGATGATGTTAGCAAACTCCTTGCAAAGAGATTCATTAGTAACTCCAAATATAAGAGCATTAACATATATTTGAACAAGAAGTATGTCATGTTTTTTATGCTTGATGAAGAGAGTAGGGTCAACCTTTCCTCTAGAGAACCTTTTTTTTTTCTTAAAGAAACTTGTTCAACCTTTCATACCAAGCTTTAGGAGCTTGTTTTAAGCCATACAACGGTTTTTTTTTCAATTTAAAAACAAGCTTAGGCAGTTCAAAGTTTTCAAAACTAGGAGGTTGTTCCAGATACACGTATTCTTGTATAAAACCATTTAAGAAAGTACTTTTAACATCCATTTAATAAAGTTTGAAATTCATGATGCATGCATATGCAAGTAAGCATTCTTATGGCCTCTAATCTAGCTACAGGAGCATATTTTTCTTCATAATCTATGCCTTCTGTAACACCTCGAAAATTCATATTTTATTTATTTCGGTCGATCCTTAATTATTTTGAGTAATCCGACTCGACTTCCATGAATTTTATAATTTTTGTGATTTTTAGGAATTTTTGAAAGTTTTTACGTTTTTTATTATTTTAATATTATTTTTGGGCTATATATGAGCCTTCGTATTTTATTTCTTTTTGGCAATCCTTAATTATTTTACCAATCTGATTTGATTTTCATGAATTTCACAATTGTTATGAGTTTTGTGAATTTTTGTGATATTTTAGATATTTTGTATATTTAATATATTTTAGATATTTTGAATATTTTAATATATTTGAGATATTTTAAGATATTTTGAATATTTTATTATATTTTTGATATTTTGGAATATTTTGAATATTTAATATACTCTAGATATTTTGGGCAGTGTGTAGGCCCGGAAAAATAAAAATTTTCTTTGGCCAGAAAATTTTGTACTGTTGATTCGGAGCCGGGGGATCTTACTAGTAGTAGTAATCTTGTGGAGGGAGTACTAGTAGTAGCAGGTTGGGTCTGACCGGGACATCGACACCAAAATGTTAGAAGTGTGGGAAAGATCATTTGACGAGGGACTGTACAATCAAAAGAATCATCTGTTTCAAGTGCAGAAAGCCTGGACACATTTCTAGAGATTGTACTCCACCAAAGACGAAGTCATCTATTAGTAATGAGCATGCTTCGACATCTCAAGTAGAACAGAGCGTTGATTTTCCAAGTAGAGCAAAAGCATCTCAGACTAAAGACATAAACAAAGAAGATTGTGTCATAAGAGGTGATCCTTTAACTGTACTGTATAGTTCAGGGAGCAACCTATTTCTTTATGGCATATAATTGTGGGTCAATTAGAGTTATCTGTGTTTTTATTATCTTTTGACCTATTTATTTCTACTTCTATTACTAAAACATGTGGTTGAGAACTTGAGTTGCTTAAACCATTTCAAGTCTGTTAAATAAATGAATCTTTTCTGTTGATTCAGTTTGTTTATCTCATTCACAAAACAAACACAATCTAAAAATATGGATTGGGCATTTTTCTAACCATCCATGCTCTGTTAGACCTGTCGGTCGAATTATTCAACTTAAAAAGCTCACTTCTAAATTCATCGAACCACATCAATTTCTCCATTGGATAGGTCCAGTGGTATATTAGATGACTTTACCATCTTTTCTTTCTACGCTTTCATGATATCTTTCATGTGTCACAATTGCGAAAATATACTCTTGGTCCAACCCATTCTTTTAGGGAAAATTGACTATGTGGGTTGATTAGAGTTATCAGTATCTTCGTTACTTTTGACTTATTTATTTATACTCTTATTACCAAACCCATTGTTACTGTCCAGTTCCTTAAATAATCTTTTATGTTAATCTAAATTGCCTACCTCTTTCACGAGATAGATATAATCTTAAGAATGGATTGGTTATCTTTTAACCATATCTTGTGGATTGTTTCAGTAAAATTTTAGTGTCCCAGAAAACTCATTCTTAAAATCAGGCAATATCAAATTCTTTGTTGGATATGTCCGGTAATACATTGGATAGTTTCGCTACCTTTTCTTTCTAACAATTATAATGTCCTTTTATGTATTGCAATTGCAAGAAAGGATGTTCCTAGTCCAATTCATTTCATTGTTTCAGATACAGTACTGTTGAAAAAGAGAACTTGATTTGTGAGATACTTCCTGATAAAAGCAAAGGTAGGAGAGTGAAGCGGTATGAAGGCAAGGAAATTTCAAGTAAATGCTGTTTAAAGTGGCGAATGCTCCCGCAATATTCGTAGATTATGTGAATAGGATCTTTCGTTCTTATCTAGACAGAATTGTCATTATCTTTATTAACAACATTCTGATCAATTCTCGAAATCGTGAGTAACATGCTGAACATCTCAATATGGTTCTCCAAGTTCTAAAAAGGAAGCAGTTATATGCTAATATGAGTTCTGCTTGAATGAAGTTCAATTTTGGGCTACATAATTTCAGAGGAAGGAAGTGAAGTGGACGTGTCAAAAGTTGAAATAGTTCTTGAGTGAGAAAGACCGAAGACTGCATCAAAAATTCATGGTTTTATCGGGTTAGATGATTATTACTGAAGGTTTATTGAGAAATTTCCCAAGATTGCAGGACCTCTAGCCCAGCTTCCCAGAAAGAATCAAGCGTTTGCATGGACTAGTGTATACAAGGAGTTTTCGTTGGTCGAGGTAATCTGGAATGATATAAGCGGAGAAGCAACGTGGGAACGGGAAGACAAGATGAAAGAGCAGTATCCATATTTGTTTTGAGACTACTACAAATTTTAAGGACAAAATTCTTTTTAGGAGGGGAGTGTTGTAACACCCTGAAAATTTATATTTTATTTATTTCAGTCGATCCTTAATTATTTTGAGTAATCTGACTTGATTTCCGTGAATTTTGTAATTTTTGTGGTTTTTAAGAATTTTTGAAAGCTTTTATGTTTTTTATTATTTTAATATTATTTTTGAGTTGTATATGAGCCTTCATATTTTATTTCTTTCTAGTAATCCTTAATTATATTTACCAATCTGATTTAATTTTCATGAATTTCACAATTGTTATGAGTTTTGTGAAATTTTGTGATATTTTAGATATTTTGAATATTTTAATATATTTTAGATATTTCGAGATATTTTGAATATTTTAATATATTTGAGATATTTTAAAGATATTTTAAATATTTTATTATATTTTTTATATTTTGAATATTTAATATACTCTAGATATTTTGGGTTGTGTGTGGGCACAGAAAAATAAAAATTTTCTTTGGCCAGAAAATTTTGTACTTTTGATTCGGAGGCCGATGGATCTTACTAAACCCAAAATCGGAAACAGTTTTTGAAGTTTTATTTTTTTATGATTTTATCTAACAAAATAAAATCGGGGTATGTTTTATTATCCATTAGATAATATCTTTCTTGGAAATATTTAGTGGATGATTCTAGACGCAAGCCTAGTCACCCACTCTAGAATGTTCTAGACGATGACTCATCGTTTGGTGACTCACTTAGGTAACTAGCCTAGTGACTCACATGTTCTAGACTATTCTAGAACACTCTAGAAAATGCCTAGCTACACGCCTAGTCATTAAGTACTTGAGTACTTGCTTTACATATAGACCAATGAGGAGCTAGACAAAATTGACAACTGTGACTAATCACGGAAGACCAATAGAAGCTTGACATGTGGTGTGACACCTCAGTACCTGATGACTCGCCATGTTCTAGAAACGATGACTCACCACCTTTTGGAAGCTTGTAGAAGCACTGACTCACCCTGTGACTCGCCGTAGTGAGTCACACGTTCCAGAAGGTTCCTTGACGACTCACTATGCTGACATAGCGCTACGACTCATCATGTTGACTCAGTTGTTTTAGAAATCTTCATGGTGACTCATCATAGTGAGTCGCATGTTCTAGAAACTTCTCTTTGATGACTCGCTCTGTGACTCATCAAGGGTAATTAGTAAAAAATTGATCAATAATAGTTGCTACCCAACTAGAACAAGAGAAAAATCTATGTATATTTTATTATCCATTGGATAATAGACACTGACTTTATAAGCAGTAATTATTGTTCATTACTTAAAGTATACCGGAAAATATCTTAATCGAAATATCTTAAGCCCTCATCTTTTTTATGAAGTCTATAAGTAGGAGGGCTTTGATTCGTTTTCATCTTTTGCATGAAGCTCTCACGCTTTCCTCTCCTTGTGCTCCACGGCCATGCACTCAAAATGGAGCCAAGTTCACTCCATTATACACTTGGTCATTTCTTTGCTTAACATTCATCCAAGCAAAACCAAAAATCTCACCTTTTCTCTCTTGGTCTTCCACGGCCATAACACTCAAATAGGAAACAATATTCATCTCTTCAATTTACTTACTCTCTTACACTTCAATTTCTCCAAAGAACCAAGAATAAGCAACAAAAACTCTCTCACTTTCTCTCCCTCCATGGATTCGGCCAAGCACCAAAGATCCACTCTCCAAACTTCTATAATTCCTACTAATATCATTTCTTGAATCCTCTCATTAATCCAAGATACTTTCACGTTAGCAATTTCTCAAGATTCATTCATCTTCATCTTCCCAACAAGCATAGAACGCAAAAACTCTTGCCTTTCTCTCCCATAAAGCTCATGGCCAAGCCACCTTGCACCATCCTCCACTCTTCTATAATTTCAAACAACCTTATATCTAGTATTCTTACATCATTCTAAGATACTTTGTAGAAGAAACCTAAGCCTAAATCATCCATCTTCATCCTTGTTCTTCAAAGGAAGCTCATGGCCACACCCTTCCAAAATACCTTCCAAGCTTCAATAATTCTAAACAACCTTAGATCTTGAATCTTCGTGCAACTCTAAGGAACTTTCATGTTGAGACTATCTTCCAAATCATTCACTTTCAATCTTGATCTTCAAGTTCAAGATCAAGAGCCTTTAGGTGAAGATTTGTGTTCTTCGTCTTTCTTTTCTTTGGTAAGTTTCTAAGACCATATTTTGGCTTATGGTCACTTTTGATAATCTTAAACATTAATATTGTATGTGTTTCTTTGTTTTAAGTGCTACTTGGTGGAGTAGATCTATTTCAAGAAGAATAACAAGGAGCTTTGGAGGTTTCACCAAGAGGTAAGAGGGAGATTACCCTCATCAACCATGTGTTGGTGGTGAAGAGTGGATTTGTGTGTGGTGAAAAATCCATAAGGATTTATTCACTTGGTTGTGTATGCCTAAATGTTTTATGTTATGTTATATGTGCTTTTATTTCGTTGATAGCTATGCATGATTTTATTGCTTAATATGAGTTTTATTGCTTTAATAATATGCATGAATATGTGGTAGTATAAATATGATTTAAATGATATATGCATATTATGATATATGTTGTAAAGAAAATGATTCTGGTTCCAATGGCCACAAAGAGGCTCACGGCCTTCACCCTTGTTTTAGACCAAACCAAATGTAAATATTTTACTAAGTGTGATTTATATGATTTAGTAACAAGTAATTGGATTAAAAATTTCCACAAAAAAAAATGAGATAGAAAATGAATAAATATTCAATGATGAAGCAAAGATTGATTTTTGGCCAACATGCCTACTTATGATGTTTTTAATCCAAAACTATTTTAAAAGTGTGGACTTATGTAATTAATTTAATGAGAACTTAATTAGATGGATTTTCGGATAAACAATGGAAAGTAATTTAATTTTAGAGTTTAATTAGTGAAATTAAGTAATGATATAAATACTTGAAAAGTACTAACATATAGTGTAACATCCCGGGACTACCTGCAGGATTGATGAGTGTCTCAATAAATCAACACGGGTCTTTTCAGCGTGCTTTGTCCTCACTCACACATCCTAGGAAACTTCCAGGAGGTCACCCATCCCACAATTGCTCCAGATCAAGCATGCTTAACCATGGAGTTCTTATGTTCTAACCTCTCGAAAAGAAGTTGCAACTTGTTAATATGACTATGCCTAATCAATTCCTTTAAGTCATCCTCAACTATACAGTCTCATACCAGCACAGTCTCTGAATCTCTCTCATTTCGATGCGTATTTAGTTCATTCGTGGGACCCTTCACCTAGAACCTTGAACTGTGGAAACGTCGACGTGGGATCTTACTAAACCCAAGGCTAGACACGGTTTATGAGATTTCATATTTTTTTGAAATTTTTATCTGATAAGTAAAAATCGCAGAATAATTTTATTATCTGTTAGACAATAAATATCAGTTTTTATTAACTATGATTTCTGTCCACTGATAATAAATTTGATACAGTGTTAGTCACATTTTAGAGAACACTTTAATGACATCACCATAGTGACATCATCATCATGACATCACTTTGACTTTTCAAAGGAAAGAAGCTTCCTAGCACATTCCTTTTGGCTTGTTAGAGAAGTTAGGAGGAAGCTTCCTTGCACTTTCCTTTTGGCTTCTTCAAGAAGCCATATTTCTTCTCTCCTCCTCTCCACCACACATTTTTTAGGACTCTTTGTGGCCACACATTTTAATTCATACACTTACACAAAATACACATAATTACACATTTCATTTTATTTCACTTTACTATCACTTTTTCTCTCTACACTTTTCTCTCAACCATTTTCTCCTCCTTCTCTCTATCTCTACGGTAATACACATTTTGGAGAGCCAAAATTATACATCTCCCTTTATCACACTCATTTACAATTTCAACACACAAAAGCTACTACTTTCTCTCTCTACTATTTCTCTCCTTCACTTTTTCTCTCACATTTTCTTTTTCCTTCTTCCTCCTCTCTTCCATGGCTACACCTTCTATTTCCCCTCCATGAATGCCTGATTTCAAGCTTCTATCTTGAATCTACACTTCCATTGAAGATCTTCCTTTCTTGTTGGAATCATTCTCTAAAAAGCTCACCTTTTCTCTCCATTCTCTTCCTCTTTCACAGCCAAGAAGGCCCATTTTTGGGCATTCACTTCTCTTACTCAAACAACCTCATTTCCTACCATTTCTCATCACCTAGAACATTTTCTCTTTTGTGACCACCACCAAAATCCACCATTTTTGTTTTTGCTCCATCAAGCTTCAAAGTTGGAGACTTTAAGGTAAAATTCATAGCTTTTCCACCTTTTCTCCTCATTTTCATGATCCTTGATCTCTTGGGTGATCAAGGGTTCCTTTTCTAAGCTTTGATGATGATTTTGATAAGTTTTGATGTCCTTAGAGTTTCCTTGAAGATGTAGTACGAAAATCTCTACAAGGGACCAAGAGGCTTGCTTTCTTGTGTTGTCTTCCATAGGTAAGAGGGAGATAATCCTCTTCAACCTATCTTGGTAGTGAGGAAACGTTTTTGGTGTTGTTGATGAGGAATCCATGTGAGGATTACTCTTTTTGTTGTGTTGTTTTTCATGATTGTGTATTTATTTAGACTTGTATAAGTTGTTGGTTGTCTTTACATGTTTAAATGGCTATGGATTGTATATTGGAATGTTTGGATTAATGTATGGAGAAGTGTAAGGTTTACTTACCTTTTTGGGGGTCATGGCCTTAGGGCAAATTTTTGTAGATTTAAGTTTGATTTTAGAGACATTGGAACTTGAGTGATTAGGTGATAAAGAATTAATGGTTGTAATGGAAAAACTTTGGGAGTTCTCACCTAGGGAGTCTCACGGCCTCTAGGAGATTTATTGGTTTAAGTTGTGACCTTTGTGCAATCTTGGGTCTTAAGTGATTAAATGATAAGTGATCAATATTATGGTGAAGGAAAAAAGGTTAGACTTTGTTAGAATAAAACTTTATCTTATGGATTAGAATGATTTTGAGCATAAGGGAAGAACAAGAGAATTTTTGTACTCTTAGAGTAATTTTAAGTGAGCATAATTGATTAGATTAAGGAACTTGATCAATCTAAAGGAATGAAGATTTAGTAAGGACTTCAAGAGAATCCTTCAAGATAGATAAATTCATAAGAATTGTTAAGTTAAAGTGAAACCCTGAAATAAATCTATAAAAGTGTGCTATCACTCTTGAGAAATTAATATTATGCTATTGTGGATCCGTGTTTAGGACTAATATTCTGTTGATGTTTAAATTGGTCAAGTTGTGGCATGTTATGGAAAATATATCATTATTGTTGGACATACATGGTTGTGCATGGAGTCAACATGCATTGAGCATTATACACAGTTGGTTATTATGCCAATGTACTAGACCCGGGTGGATCAGTGTTATTATATAATTGTATGGGCGATTATGTAATATCATTGATACTAATGGTATTAGACAATTGTATGGGCGATTGTTTTAATATCATTGGGGATAGTACCATGATGGCTTGAGTTATGCATATTCACATTAAATAATTTACTCAGTCGATGACTATTAAAAGGCTGGATGAGCCTATGATTATGCATTGAATCAGTATACGTTGAACAAATTGCTCAGTCGATGACTGTTAAAAGGCTGGATGAGCCCATGGATGAGAATTGAATAAGTGAGGTCCAGTGGATGGACCTATAGGGGGCGTAAGGCGCGGTGTATACCGATTACATGCATTACGGGCCCGACAAATCACTATTCTTTACTCGGTGAATCAATGAGAATTGATAGTGTGGTCTATGATGGATCTATGGGGGGCGTAAGGCACGGTGTATACTGATTGCACATATTACGGGCCCGACAAATCACTATCCTTTTGTGGTGAATGAACGAGAATTGAATAGTGTGATCTATGATGGATCTTATTGAAGACCATGAGGCGCAGTGGTTCATTTCATGATGATGTTCTCACTTTATATACCCCTAGCCATGATAAACTAATTGTAATGCATCACGAGCCTAACAAGCATTATTCTCTTCGTGGTCCGGCATAGACTGTCATTGAGGGGGGCAGATCTCCCGGAATGTTCATCTTTGAAATGGAATATAAAATCTTGGTACCAAGTGCACATGCATTGTGAGTCGACATATGATTTGGCATTCATTTATATGATGACTATACTATTGTTTTATTGATGTCATGATTGTCTAAAATGTTTTAATTGTTCATTATCTGAGATTCTGTTGTTGTTTTCTCTTATCGTATGTGATTACTATTGCTTAAATGTTATTCCTCTGCTATATGGGCGCTCTGTGCCATTCTGTTTCTTTATTGGGCTGATACATTATTTTCAATATGACGTCGGGACAAGATTTCTTCTGTTACGTACGGGTGTAACCTCATGGGGGCATTGATGCTTGACATGTCGATTGGGACTCCGAGCGTCGTATATATATATATATATATATATATATATATATATATAATCAATATGACGTCGGGACAAGATTTCTTCTGTTACGTACGGGTGTAACCTCATGGGGGCATTGATGCTTGACATGTCGATTGGGACTCCGAGCGTCGTATATATATATATATATATATATAGGGTTGCGGCTTTGTCTTCTAGTAGTACCTATCCTAGAGTTACTACTTTTCCCTTTTGTACTTTTGTACCCGTTACCTTTTATTTGAATATGTAAGTACTATATTTCATGTTATCAGTGCTTTGTGATAAAGACGAAAATATTATATATAAAGTATGTTGTTCTTAAAGTGGTTACTAAATATGCATTCATTCGGGGCTTATATTTTTTATCTATGTATAAATGAAATATTTATTTTGAAAAGATTATTGGGTTTTGAAGCGCGTTAGCAAGTTTCGAGCTGTAAATATTGATTTAATCCAAGCAATATTTTATACAGTGAAAAATAGTAGAAAAACCTTACGTGTATAAAAAATAATGATTTTGAGCTACGCGACTTTAAAAACGTTTAAATATTTTTTTGTGATTGAGAAAACAATGGAAAATTATTTATATGATTTGAAAACGTGACAAAAGCGTCACACGATTGTGAAAATGCGATAAAAAGTTTACACAATTAAGAAAATAGTGAATTACTGTTGGGCCGACGTATTGGACCCAGACACATTTAAATGGACACTTTGGTTAAGTTGGGGTTTGTCTTCATAACCGGAAACATCAGATAGACGAATAAGTCAGATGTGGCTTGTTATTATGAGAAACCACATTGTTATGAATAACGTACTGGACCCTGGTGGATCATTGATATTATGTAATTAAATGAGCAGTTATATAATATCATTGATGTTATTGGTGTTAGACAATTGAATGAACAATTGTTCTAATACTATTGTGAGCAGTACAATGGTGGCTTGAGTTATGTATTGAGTTGTCATGCATAGTCAATGGCTGTAATGGCTTTTATTGTTGAGGAGTGAATGAGAATTGAATAGTGTGATGCAGTGGGGGATTTGCAGGGGGCGTCAGGGTGCGGTGATTCATAGTGACCTGTTTGTCATTTTATACATCTCTGGCCATGATAACTATTGCAACGCACTGGCGCAATGTCCTGACGAAACACTATTGCTTTCACGTCCATGTAGATTGTCATAGAGGTGGGCAGATCTTCTGGGCCATTCATATCTGAATTTGTTTAGCTCTATGGAGTAGGAATATGGTGCATTGTGCATATGCATAGTCGATATACATATTGTTGTGGCGTTGTCAAGGTACATAATATGGTGACACATTCATTTTACATATATTGATGATATTTGTTATGGTAAAACCATTGCTGTTTATTTTATTGCAATATATGTTTGCTGGAACTATTTGTAAATTGATAACATGATTACACTTGTGATATCTGTGTGTATGGAATGACTTTGTCATTCGTATTATTCTTTGCTACCATACTAGTATTAATGAAAGGGGATCTCACCTCTTTGCTGTACTGTTTTGTTGTGTTTGTATTGTTAAAATTCATATATTAGGTGACATAAGTTTCTTAAACTTAACTGGAGGCAATGTTTTGCGGTTGGTGACAACGTCGAGGAGTGATTTTGCCAGTTTTGACAGTGAGCAAACTTGGTGGAGGAACGAAACAAGTATGTTAAATTTTCTCGTTAGTGTTGTTATTGTGCTATTAAGTAGGACTCGTCATTGGGTTTGCTATTATTTCTTGAGTCTATAAATTTTATGTTTTAAATGTTGTTGAATATTATGTGATATAAGTAATATGTGTATTAATCAGTTCAGTCAATTTTTCTGTATTACTTATAATTTTGATAAGTTTATGTTTCTGCGAAAAGAAATTTTAAAATCCATATGTTAGAACTCAAAGCTTTTATGAAATGATTTTCAGGTTTTAAGTTTTTAGTCGAAAATGTAATGCCCTATAGAGGGTGTTACATTAGTTGGTATCAGAGCACGGTTAGAGTTTTTTGAGATTTTATGGTTAGGTCTGTTTGTTTGTGATGTGTGACTCTCTATGTTTGGACTCCGAAAGGAGACAATGTTGTTTGGAATGGTTACTTTGGTTTCCATTGTGTTTCATTTTATCTGTCTTTAAAGAAAGACGATGGCTCGTGGCAAACGTGCACGTGAGGAAGCAGGAAGTGACACTGATAATGTGGCTGCAACTACGGAAGCAATGTAAAGAACAACTGAAGGAACAATACAACAAGATCAGAGGATTGCTCAGCAGTAGGAAATGATAGCTGAGATTCAGAATCAGACAAAGTCGGATAAATCTCAGAATACGAGGTTTCGTAACGTTGGACTATCTAAGATTTAAAGGGGAAAACAATGTAGATCAATCGATTCCAGCAGAAAACGTATTCACAATCACCGGGAAGTTAACAATAGCAGCAATCTTGTGGAAGGAGTACTAGTAGTAGCAGGTTAGGTCTGACCGGGACATCGACACTAAAATGTTAGAAGTGTGGGAATGATCATTTGATGAGGGACTGTACAATCAAAAGAATCTTTTGTTTCAAGTGCGGAAAGCCTGGACACATTTCCAGAGATTGTACTCCTCCAAAGACGAAGTCATCTATTAGTAATGAACGTGCTTCGACATCTCAAGTAGAATGGAGTATTGATTCTCCAAGTAGAGCAAAAGCATCTCAGACTAAAGACCTAAACAAAGAAGATTGTGTCACAAGGGGTGATCCTTTAACTATACTGTATAGTTCGAATGGCAACCTATTTCTTTATGGCATATAATTATGGGTCAATTAGAGTTATCTGTGTCTTTATTATCTTTTAACCTATTTATTTCTACTTCTATTACTAAAACATATGGTTGAGAACTTGAGTTGCTTAAACCATCTTAAGTCTATTAAATAACTGAATCTTTTCTGTTGATTAAGTTTGTTTATCTCATTCACAAAACAAACGCGATCTAAAAATATGGAATAGGCATTTTTCCAACCATCCATGCTCTGTTAGACCTGTCAGTCAAATTATTCAACTTAAAAAGCTCACTTCTAAATTCATCAGACCACATCAATTTCTCCATTGGATAGGTCCAGTGGTATATTAGATGACTTTACCATCTCTTCTTTCTACACCTTCATGATATCTTTTATGTGTCTCAATTACGAAAATATACTCTTGGTCCAACCCATTCTTTTAGGGCAAATTGATTGTGTGGGTTGATTAGAGTTATCAGTATCTTCGTTACTTTTGACTTATTTATTTCTACTCTTATTACCAAACCCGTTGTTACTGTCCAGTTCCTTAAACAATCTTTTTTGTTAATCTAAATTATCTACCTCTTTCACGAGATAGACGTGATCTTAAGAATGTATTGGTTATCTTTCAACCATATCTTGTGGATTGTTTCAGTAAAATTTTAGTGTCCCAGAAAACTCATTCTTAAAATCGAGCAATATCAAATTCTTTGTTGGATATGTCCGGTAACACATCGAATATTTTCGCTACCTTTTCTTTCTAACCTTTATAATGTCCTTTTATGTCTTGCAATTACAAGAAAGGATGTTCCTAGTCCAATTCATGTCATAGTATCAGATACAATACTGTTGAAAAAGAGATCTTGATTTGTGAAACATTTCTTGATAAAAGCAAAGGCAGGAGAGTGAAGTGGTACGAAGGCAAAGAAATTTCAAGTAAATGCTGTTTAGAGTGGCGAATGCTCCCGCAATGTTCGTAGATTATGTGGATAGGATCTTTTGTTCTTATCTAGACAGAATTGTCATTATCTTTATTATTGACATTCTGATCAATTCTCAAAATCGTGAGTAATATGCTGAACATCTCAGTATGGTTCTCCAAGTTCTAAAGGGGAAGCAGTTATATGCTAATGCAAGTTTTGGTTGGATGAAGTACAATTTTGGGCTACGTAATTTCAGAGGAAGGAATTGAAGCGGATACATCAAAAGTTGAAATAGTTCTTGAGTGAGAAAGATCGAAGACTGCATTGGAAATTCATGGTTTTATCGTGTTAGATGATTATTACTGAAGGTTTATTGAGAAATTTCCCAAGATCGCAGGACCTCTCATCCAGTTTCCCAGAAAGAATCAAGCGTTTGCATGGACTGGTGTATACAAGGAGTTTTCGTAGGTCGAGGTAATCTGGAATGACGTAAGCGGAGAAGCAACGTGGAAACTAGAAGACAAGATGAAAGAGTAGTATCCATATTTGTTTTGAGACTACTATGAATTTCGAGGACGAAATTCTTTTTACGAGGAGAGTGTTGTAACACCCCGAAAATTCATATTTTATTTATTTCGGTCGATCCTTAATTATTTTGGGTAATCTGACTCGACTTCCATGAATTTTATAATTTTTGTGATTTTTAGGAATTTTTGGAAGTTTTTACGTTTTTTATTATTTTAATATTATTTTTGGGTTGTATATGAGCCTTCGTATTTTATTTCTTTCTGGTAATCCTTAATTATTTTAGCCAATCTGATTTGATTTTCAAGAATTTCACAATTGTTATGATTTTTGTGAATTTTTGTGATATTTTAGATCTTTTGAATATTTTTATATATTTTAGATATTTCGAGATATTTTAAATATTTTAATATATTTGAGATATTTTAAGATATTTTTAAGATATTTTGAATATTTTATTATATTTTTGATATTTT
This sequence comes from Ormosia emarginata, assembly GCA_029884605.1. Taxonomy (NCBI): domain Eukaryota; kingdom Viridiplantae; phylum Streptophyta; class Magnoliopsida; order Fabales; family Fabaceae; genus Ormosia; species Ormosia emarginata. The sequence continues at coordinate 49,141,091 of JAQQTP010000077.1, read as the reverse complement.
AGAATATTTTGAATATTTAATATACTCTAGATATTTTGGGTTGTGTGTGGGCCCGAAAAAATAAAAATTTTCTTTGGCTAGAAAATTTTGTACTTTTGATTCAGAGCCGGGGGATCTTGCTAAACCCGAAATCGAAAACAATTTTTGAAGTTTTGTTTTTCTACGATTTTATCTGACAAAATAAAATTGGGGTAAGTTTTATTATCCATTAGATAATATCTTTCTTGAAAATATTTAGTGGATGATTCTAGACGCAAGCTTAGTTACCCGCTCTAGATTGTTCTAAACGATGACTCATCATTTGGTGACTCACCTAGGTGACTAGCCTAGTGACTCACATGTTCTAGACTATTCTAGAACACTCTAGAAAATGCCTAGCCACGAGCCTAGTCATCAAGTACTTGAGTACTTGCTTTACATATGGACCAATGAAGAGCTAGTCAAAATTGGCGGCTACGACTCATCATGGAGGACTAATAGAAGCTTGACACTTGACATGACACCTCAGCACCTGATGACTCGCCATGTTCTAGAAACGATGACTCGCCACTTTTTAGAAGCTTGTAGAAGCACCGACTCACCTTGTGACTCACCGCAGTGAGTCACATGTTCCAGAAGGTTCCTTGACGACTCACATGCTGACTCAGCGCTACGACTCATCATGTTGACTCAGTTGTTTTAGAAATCTCCACGGTGACTCATCATGCTGACTCATTATAGTGAGTCGCATGTTCTAGAAATTTCTCTTTGATGACTCGCTCTATTACTCATCAAGGGTAATCAGTAGAAAAATGATCAACAATAGTTGCTACCCAACTAGAACAAGAGAAAAATCTAGGTATATTTTATTATCTATTGGATAATAGACCCTGACTTTATAAGTAATAATTATTGTTCATTGCTTAAAGTATACTGAAAAATATCTTGACCAAAATACCTTAAGCCCTCATCTTTTTCATGAAGTCTATAAGTAGGAGGGCTTTGATTCATTTTCATTTTTTGCATGAAGCTCTCACCCTTTCCTCTCCTTGTGCTCCACGGCCATGCACTCAAAATGGAGCCAAGTTCACTCCATTATACACTTGGTCATTTCATTGCTTAACATTCATCCAAGCAAAACCAAAAATCTCACATTTTCTCTCTTGGTCTTCCATGGCCATAACACTCAAATAAGAAACAATATTCATCTCTTCAATTTACTTACTCTCTTACACTTCAATTTCTCCAAAGAACCAAGAACAAGCAACAAAAATTCTCTCACTTTCTCTTCCTCCATGGATTCGGCCAAGCACCAAAGATTCACTCTCCAAACTTCTATAATTCCTACCAATATCATTTCTTGAATCCTCTCATTAATCCAAGACACTTTCATGTTAAGAATTTCTCAAGATTCATTCATCTTCATCTTCCCAACAAGCAAAGAACACAAAAACTCTTACCTTTCTCTCCCACAAAGCTCACGGCCAAACCACCTTGCACCATGTAACACCCCAATTTTTAGAAAAATGTCCCGAATGTTCTGTTTGCTGTTTTTCAAGCTTTTGTGTAAAAGACTGTTGTGTCTGTATTTTACTGTTTCTTGTTTTCTGTGTGAAATACAAATACGTTTTTACAGGCTCAAATTTTATTTGGTCGTTTTACGTAATTTGTTTCGAGACTGTAAAATAAAAATTTTTTCAAGCTACTGTTTTAATTTTTTTGGGAGATATACAGACATATAATACTGTCTGTAATTTTATTTGAACGTTTTGGATGATTTGCTTCGTTGTGGGAAAAAATGAAAAAATGACCATTACGTCCCGATTGTACTGTTTTTAATTTTTCTATATGTTACAGTGCTTAATATTACTGTCTGTGATTTTATTTAGACTTTTTGTGCGATTTGCTCCGGGACAGGAAAATAATATTTTTCCGGGCCGGGGAAATCTTGTTTTAATTATTCAGAAATGAGGGATCTTACTAAATTCGATTCTGAATGATACTGTATTTAATCTTTTAATTTTTAGGATTTAACTGTCAAATAAAATAATTTTGTATTATTATAATATTATTTTATTAGTCAAGATAATAAAATGACAAAGGGATCCTAAATGTTTTGCGGGACCCATGTTTAGTTAAAACAGTTAACTTAGTAGATTAATTAAGCATCATTAGTAGTAGAACTTTCAAGAACATGGTGACTAAGCTTAATGACTAGGCTAATTAGTGACTAAGCATGGTGACTAGGCTAATGACAATGCTAAAATCAACCAATGAGAGTTAAGCTTGCTAACCAAGTTTTAATCTTGACCTTTGATCCATCCTAAGGCTTGGATGAAGCCAAGCAAGGCTACACCTTGCATGCTTGAAGTCCACGGCCATTTGGCCTTTGGAAGACCAAAAATTCACTTCATCTTCATGCAATTTCTCTCTTCTTTCTCTTCCAAAAACCCTAAACTCCATTGAAGCTTTCTTGAAGCTCTATTCGGCCAAACCCTATTCTATACCATCCAATCACTCAAAAATTTATCCAACCAAGTTTTCTAAACCTAAACACAATCCTAAGAACATCTCTAGTTGAGAGTTCTTGCAAAATCTTTCATTTGAAGCTTGGAAACCTACTTGGAAAATTTTACCTAGAAGGTGAAATTTCTTGTTTTCCATTTCTAAACTCTTTTTCAAAGTTCTAAGCCATGATTTCTCCATGGTTTAAGCTCTCTTTTATGGTTAGTAATTTGTAGTTTTGTTTAAGCTTGATAGGTGACTTGGTGGAGTGAAACCGAAACCCTAGGAAAGGTGTGAAGGAGTGTTTGTCTTCATTTAAGGTAAGAGGAAGACTAATCTTATCATCCATCGGTGGTGGTAAAAAGATGGAGATTGATTTGTTGTGATTGTAGAATCCATAAGGATTCCTTTGTGTGATTGTTAGTAGCTTATTTGTGTGTTTGTTAGTAGCTTTCCTATTTAATGTTTGTAATAATTTGTATGAAGTTGCATGTCTACAAGCTTTAAATTGCATGTCTACAAGCTTTGATAATTTGTATGTGTTAGAAATGCATGATAATGTATAGGATGTGAATAACATGCTAAGGAATGCATGAGTGTTCCAAAGAACACCACACTAAGGCTCACGACCATTGACTAAAAGGAGAACCAAAATGTTCTCATTATTTTCCTAAAGTGTAATTTAATTAACCTAGGAAAATTAACAAGAGATAGAATTGTTTAGATCAAGGAAAATGAATTTAGAAATCAAATGACACAAGTGTATATTTCGGCCAACATGCCAAACCAAGTATCCATGATTTCTAAAGTCAATTCCAAACCATTTTCAAGTATAAAGGTGCAATATATGTTAAAAAGAAATTTTCTAAAATGAGTTTTGAAGAAATAAATTGATTTAAATTAAGTTTAATCAACTAAAATTATTGATTTTACTGTTAGAAAGGAAATACAATAACTTTTGAAAATTTCTAACATATGGCTCATGCTATAATTTTGAAGCATGTTAGTGGTTTTCAAAACGATTAAATTATACGGTTAAAAATTAAGTAAACAGAATTTTTACGAAAAAATTAGAAAACCATTAATATAATTTTCTAAGCAAAATACTGTCAATTTTTATTAAAAATGGACAAATAAGATAGAAAAGATGTCCAAAAGACAGTATACGGTATGGAAAATATTTTACACAGTTTAAACGTATTATTTATTATTTCTGTTGATTTAAACAGTAATTTTTAAGGGATTTGGACAATAAAATGATTTAAAAATCTTACGCGATTGAGAAAACGTATTAAAAACTCTAAGCGATTTTAAAAATAGAAAAATAAATTTATGCGATTTAAAACGTTTGTAAAAACGACGAGATTGTGAAAACGCGATAAAATTTCTACGCGATTGACCAAAACGGTATTTTCTGTATTTTTCTGCTGTCGGGCTATGAGGTGAACCCGTACAGGCTTTGGAACAGTATTTATCCGGTGGGACTTACTTTGTCTATTATCTTTGAGGATATATTTTTAATGAGGATATTTTGATAATTTCTTATTTTTGGACCATATATTGAGTTTATGCCAATTTTTGGTGGATTCGTTGACGAGGTGAATCACATCGTGTTGTCGATGCGATAAACGTAGTGTGGTTCATTGTCTTTATGAACTTGGAGACGTTAGTGTACGGGATCCCATATATGGACAGTCGGTCGCTCCGCTGGGCCGTGGTAACCTATAGCACACTAATGGACTCGACACGCACTATATGTAATCGAGATTTCGTAAAGTCTAATAGTACATTACCTGTAGTGCCACAACGTGAGACCGTGAACTACACCACGCCTTGGACAATGGGTACCATGTGACGTGGGGCTATAGACGCAACGTGTGACAGCGCAATAGTTTGGTTGGGCAGTCGTGGTACTAAAAGATTTTGCAGGTCATTCTCTCTGATATCTGTATGTGTTTAGCTCCATGGAGTAGGATCGTGTCATATTGCATATGGTTATATCTTGGATATTATTTTATTTTATCTGTTTATTTTTATCTGGTTATTATTATCATAAATTGTCTATTTCTTATTTTATTTTATCTGTGATATTATTGTATATGTGATATTATGTGTTGTTGTGACATTTAAATCTTTACACTATTCTGTTATTAATTACTGTTATAGCTTTTCATATTGCATGAACTGTATATCTGTTGTTTGTCGTTTTCTTATTTGTCATGTTTGTGATGATTTTAGATTGTCTTACCTCTTTATTGTATGTGTTTTCTGTATATTTATTTACGTGGTAAAGAGTTTGAGGAAGAGGAACAACCTCTTGAGATTTTGTATCCTAAGGAGGAAGAAGAGCAGCAAGCCGAAGACCAGTACGACGACCAAGAACCATCTGATCATCCATATCCATTGGACTGATTTGTTTGGGTATGGCAATACTAGGATTTTTGGGTTTTGTGCGACTCGAGTTTCACGGTGGATCGTTAGCTTGGCATCTACGTGGAGATAGAGACTCAGTGACTTACGTGGGACGTTTGACTGTGTCCCTACGACATACGTTTGATGGAGAGCCAGTTATGACGACTACTGTGTTTTTGCACTTAGAGTTACCTTTATCTCTTAGGCGTTATTGGGGTGGTGTGTCCACTGAGCCTAGTGAGATGACTATCGTGTCGACTGCGCGGTCTCGTTTTCGCCAAGTGTCGAGGCATCCTGGATATTTATCTTCTGATGAGTTTCCTGAGAGTGATCCATTAGAGGATTAAATGTTTATGATGTGTATTTTTGGGCGCGTCTGCGTATGTATATATTGACTCTTTACTGTTTTTGTTTACTGTTTCTGTTTAAATATTTGTAGTTGTAGTTGTAAATTATTTGTATAACTTATAACTTGGACCATATGTATATTATGAATGATGTTGTTCTGTTTATTTTATGTTTCCGTGTTATTTTGTTTAATAATTTTCTGTTTAACAGGAATTATTTTACAACCCGTAGTAGTATATAACAAATGTTTTACAACTTGGGTAGATTTTATTTATCTTTCTTTTATTTTCTTTATATATGTGACATCCCCACAAGGGTGTTACATTAGTTGGTATCGAGCCCAAGTTAGAGTCTTTTGGGGTTGTGGTTGGGTCTCGTTTTTGTTTGGTCTTTGTGTGATTCTCTGTGATTTACTTCCGAAAGGATGTATCTAATTTTGTTTTGTTCTGTTTGAAGAAAGAAGATGTCTGGACGAGGCAGAGGACGTGCGAACGTGAATCGTGATGTGGACCCTATGATTGCGGTTGCTGAAGCTATGCAGCGGATGGCTGAAGTAATTACGCAGCAGAATTTGAGAGCAGCTCAACAGCAAGATGCTACTGCTGATGCCCTAAATTTATCTGAATTTAGGCACCACAATCAGCCACAGTTTAGAGGCAAGGTTGATCCGGAGAAGGCAAGTCAATGGATACAAGAGTTGGAGAGAATTTTTGAAGGAATGAGATGCACATATGATAAGAAGGTGACTTATGCCGTTTTTATGCTAAGAGGAGATGGAGAATATTGGTGGAGAGGAACTTGCTGAGTTTTACAAGCTGAAGGAACGGAAATTACATGGGAAGTATTTTCTGATGCTTTTCTGGGAAAGTATTTTCCTGTGAGTGCTAGGCATGCCAAAGAAATGGAATTTCTTGGTTTGCGACAGGGGAATATGACGGTGAATGAATATGCTACAAAATTTGAGAATTTGTCTCAATTCTCGAATTATGCTCAAACTCGACCGGATGATACATGGAGATGTCGGAAGTTTGAATCGGGCTTGAGAGTGGAACTGAAGCGAGGGTGATATCCTTGAGGATGAATCAGTTTCATGCTTTGGTTGATGCATGTGCGCGACTTGAGGAATTAGAGCCGTCGAGAGATCAGAGGAATCGTAACTTTGGGCCGACAAGGTTTCAGAGAGGTTGAGGTAGTAATACAAATCGGTTTCAGCGCAAGCCGTATTCCAAACCATCAGGGAGTCAATCTCAACGACCACCAGTTGGGGGAAGTGCAAGTGGTAGTGGAGTTGGACAGAAAGTGGCGTTCACGCCAACATGTTTTAAGTGCGGAAAAAAAAGGCCATATCTCTTCAAAGTGCACGATTAAAGGGACAGTTTGTTTTAACTGTAAACAGCCTGGGCACATGTCGAAGGATTATACTCAACCGGAAAAGAAACCTGCTGTTCGTTATGTTCGTGCTAATCAACAGAAGTCAGGGAGTACTCAACCGAGATCTGGAGGATGAGTATATACTATGACCGGAACAGAAATTTCTCAATCTGTTGATCTTATTCAGGGAGAAGGTGACATTGGAGGTAATCTTCTGACTGTGTTGTATGATTCGGGTGCCACACACTCGTTTATTGCATATGATTGTGTGGAAAGATTGAAGTTGCCTGTGTCTTCTCTGAATGTTAAGTTGAGTGTTTCTACGCCAACTGCTAAACCTGTGATTGCATCAAAGATATGTTTGGATTGTCTTATTGTTGTGAAGGACCGTAAGTTTTTGGTTAACTTGATTTGTTTACCTCTTGTTGAAATAGATGTAATCTTAGGGATGGACTGGTTATCTTCTAACCATATCCTTATAGATTGTGCAAGCAAAACCATAGTTTTTCCTAAGCAAGAAAAGTCTGGATTCTTGACTGCTGTTAAGGTCAAGTCTTTGTTAAGAGAGGGAGCACAGGGATATGTGGTATTGTCTTCTCTAGAAGTTAAAAATGAGAAGGATGTGAATACTATTCTTGTTGTCAATGAGTTTCCAGAGGTTTTTCCTGATGACGTACCTAGTTTGCCACCTGAGAGGGAGATCGAGTTTTCAATTGATTTAGTACCAGGAGCAGGTCCTATCTCAATTGCACCGTACCGTATGTCGCCAGCAAAATTGGAGGAGTTGAAAAAGCAACTGGTGGAACTGTTGGAGAAACAGTTTGTGCGACCTAGTGTTTCACCATGGGGTGCGCCAGTGCTTTTGGTCAAGAAGAAGGACGGAACTTCTCAGCTTTGTGTGAATTATCGTCAGCTGAACAAGGTGACTATCAAGAATAAATATCCGCTTCCTAGAATTGACGATTTGATGGATCAGTTAAGAGGAGCTGTGGTATTTTCCAAGATAGATCTGAGATCGGGTTATCACCAGATTCGTGTTAAGGGGGAAGATGTACCGAAAATCGCTTTTCGAACTCGTTATGGACATTATGAGTATCAGGTAATGCCATTCAGGGTGACGAATGCTCCTGCCATATTTATGGATTATATGAACAAGAATTTTCGTCCGTATCTAGACAGATTTGTCGTTGTCTTTATCGATGACATTCTGATATATTCTCAATCTATAGAAGAGCATGCTGAACATCTTGGTATTGTTCTTCAGATTTTGAAGAAAAGCAGCTATATGCGAAGTTGGCTAAATGTGAATTTTGGTTGGAAAAAGTTCAGTTTCTAGGTCACGTGATTTCCAAAGAAGGTATTGCGGTGGACCCATCAAAAGTGGAGACTGTTTTACAGTGGGAAAGGCCTAAGACGGTAACAGAAGTTCGAAGTTTCGTTGGACTTGCTGGTTATTACCGGAGGTTTATCGAAGGTTTTTCGAAGATTGCTGGACCGCTTACACAACTTACGAGGAAAAGTCAAGCTTTTGAATGGACGGAAGAACGCGAAGCCAGTTTTCAAGAGTTGAAGAAGAGGTTAACAACTGCACCTATGTTGATCTTGCCAGATTCTAAGAGATCTTTTGATGTGTATTGTGATGCTTCTTACTAAGGGTTAGGTTGCGTTTTGATGCAAGACCGGAATGTTGTGGCGTATGCTTCTCGTCAGTTGAAGGTTCATGAGAGGAATTATCCAACGCATGATTTGGAATTGGCCGCGGTGGTTTTTGCTCAGAAAGTGTGGAGGCATTTTCTGTATGGAGCGCTGTTCAATGTCTTTAGTGATCACAAGAGTCTAAAGTACTTGTTTGATCAGAAAGAATTGAATATGAGGCAGAGGCGATGGTTGGAATTCTTAAAGGATTATGATTTTCAACTTCAATACCATCCAGGAAAAGCTAATGTGGTAGCTGATGCCTTAAGTAGAAAGGTGCTTAGTGTTTCGACAATGATGATCAAGGAGGAAGAGTTGATTAACAAGTTCAGAGATCTATGGTTGTCTGTAGAGTTCCTGCCTGAAAGAGTTCGTCTATATAAGGTCGTGATCATAAATGAATTTCTTGATGTAGTCCGAGATAAAAAAAAGGAAGACGTGTTTTTGCAAAATGAGAGGGAATTGTTAAAACAAGATCATAAGGTGACAGTAGAAGAAGGAGCAGATGGAATCTTAAGGTTTAAGGGAAGAGTTTGTATGCCTGATGATTTTGAATTGAAGAAGTCGATCCTAGATGAAGCTCATACTAGTGACCTGAGTTTACATCCGGGGATGACCAAGATGTACCAAGACTTGAAAAGGTTGTTTTGGTGGCCAAGGATGAAAAGAGACGTAGCAGAATATGTGGAGTCTTGTTTGGTTTGTCAGAAAGCGAAAGTGGAACATCAGAGACCAGCTGGAATGTTGCAACCGTTATCTATTCCAGAGTGGAAATGGGATAGTATCTCTATGGATTTCGTTACTGGTTTGCCAAAGACGAGGAAAGGTCATGATTCAATATGGGTTATAGTCGATAGGCTTACTAAATCGGCTCATTTCTTACCAATTAATATCAAGTATTCATTGGAGAGATTAACCCAGTTGTACATCAGTGAAATTGTCAGATTACATGGTGTACCTACATGTGTAGTTTCTGACCGAGATTCGAGGTTTACGTCAAGGTTTTGGCGAAGTCTGCAAGAAGCTATGGGAACTAAGTTACGACTGAGTTCGGCGTATCATCCGCAGACTGATGGTCAGACAGAGAGAACTATACAGTCTTTAGAGGATCTGTTGCGTGCTTGTGTTTTGGAGCAACGAGGGAGTTGGGATGAATTTCTGTCTTTGATAGAATTCACCTACAACAATAGTTTTCACTCAAGCATAGGGATGGCACCCTATGAGGCATTGTATGGGAGGCGATGTCGAACACCGTTGTGTTGGTATCAAGATGGGGAAAGCATGACTGTTGGACCAGATCTTGTACAACAGACTACGGAGAAGGTAAAGATGATACAAGAGAAGATGAGGACGACACAAAGCAGACAAAAAAGTTATGCGGATAAATGAAGACGACCTCTTGAATTTGAGGAGGGTGAGCATGTGTTTCTAAGAGTTACTCCTACGACTGGTGTCGGAAGAGTTATTAAGTCTAAGAAGCTTACTCCTAAGTTCATTGGACCGTATCAGATTATCCGACGTATAGGTCCTGTAGCGTATCAGATTGCATTGCCGCCTTTTCTATCGAATCTGCATGATGTATTTCATGTATCTCAGTTACGGAAATATATACCGGATCCAACGTATGTTATACAACCGGATGAGGTACAGTTGAAGGAGAATTTGACTTACGAGACTTTACCTGTTAGAATAGAGGATAGAAAAGTAAACCAGCTTCGAGGGAAAATGATCGAGCTAGTGAAGGTCATATGGAATGATGTGACGGGTGATGCTACCTGGGAGCTGGAAGATAAAATGAGGGATCAGTATCCTCATTTGTTTTGATGTACAACGAATTTCGAGGACGAAATTTTTATTTGTTGGGGAGAGTTGTAACACCCCAATTTTTTAAAAAATGTCCCGAATGTTTTGTTTGTTGTTTTTCAAGCTTTTGTTTAAAAGACTGTTGTGTCCCTATTTTACTGTTTCTTGTTTTCTGTATGAAATACAAATACGTTTTTACAGGCTAAAATTTTATTTGGTCGTTTTACGTAATTTGTTTCGAGACGGTAAAATAAAAATTTTCTCAAGCTGCTATTTTAATTTTTTTGGGAGATATACAGACATATAATACTGTCTGTAATTTTATTTGAACGTTTTGGATAATTTGCTTCGTTGTGGAGAAAAATAAAAAAATGACCATTACGTCCCGATTGTATTATTTTTAATTTTTCTATATGTTACAATGCTTAATATTACTGTCTGTGATTTTATTTGGACTTTTTGTGCGATTTGCTCCGGAATAGGAAAATAATATTTTTTCGAGTCGGGGAAATCTTATTTTAATTATTCAGAAATGGGGGATCTTACTAAACCCGATTCTGAATGATACTGTATTTAATCTTTTAATTTTTAGGATTTAACTGTCAAATAAAATAATTTTGTATTATTATAATATTATTTTATTAGTCAGTATAATAAAATGACAGTGGACCCGAAAATATTTTGTGGGACCCACGTTTAGTTAAAACAGTTAACTTAGTAGCTTAATTAAGCATCATTAGTAGTAGAACTTTCAAGAACATGGTGACTAAGCTTAATGACTAGGCTAATTAGTGACTAAGCATGGTGACTAGGCTAATGACAATGCTAAAATCAACCAATGAGAGTTAAGCTTGCTAACCAAGTTTTAATCTTGACCTTTGATCCATCCTAAGGCTTGGATGAAGCCAAGCAAGGCTACACCTTGCATGCTTGAAGTCCACGGCCATTTGGCCTTTGGAAGACCAAAAATTCACTTCATCTTCATGCAATTTCTCTCTTCTCTCTCTTCCAAAAACCCTAAACTCCATTGAAGCTTTCTTTAAGCTCTATTCGGCCAAACCCTATTCTATACCATCCAATCACTCAAAAATTTATCCAACCAAGTTTTCTAAACCTAAACACAATCCTAAGAACATCTCTAGTTGAGAGTTCTTGCAAAATCTTTCATTTGAAGCTTGGAAACCTACTTGGAAAATTTTACCTAGAAGGTGAAATTTCTTGTTTTCCATTTCTAAACTCTTTTTCAAAGTTCTAAGCCATGATTTCTCCATGGTTTAAGCTCTCTTTTATGGTTAGTAATTTGTAGTTTTGTTTAAGCTTGATAGGTGACTTGGTGGAGTGAAACCGAAACCCTAGGAAAGGTGTGAAGGAGTGTTTGTCTTCATTTAAGGTAAGAGGAAGACTAATCTTATCATCCATGGGTGGTGGTAAGAAGATGGAGATTGATTTGTTGTGATTGTAGAATCCATAAGGATTCCTTTGTGTGATTGTTAGTAGCTTATTTGTGTGTTTGTTAGTAGCTTTCCTATTTGATGTTTGTAATAATTTGTATGAAGTTGCATGCCTACAAGCTTTAAATTGTATGTCTACAAGCTTTGATAATTTGTATGTGTTAGAAATGCATGATAATGTATAGGATGTGAATAACATGCTAAGGAATGCATGAGTGTTCCAAAGAACACCACATTAAGGCTCACGGCCATTGACTAAAAGGAGAACCAAAATGTTCTCATTATTTTCCTAAAGTGTAATTTAATTAACCTAGGAAAATTAACAAGAGATAGAATTGTTTAGATCAAGGAAAATGAATTTAGAAATCAAATGACACAAGTGTATATTTCGGCCAACATGCCAAACCAAGTATCCATGATTTCTAAAGTCAATTCCAAACCATTTTCAAGTATAAAGGTGCAATATATGTTAAAAAGAAATTTTCTAAAATGAGTTTTGAAGAAATAAATTGATTTAAATTAAGTTTAATCAACTAAAATTATTGATTTTACTGTTAGAAAGGAAATACAGTAACTTTTGAAAATTTCTAACATATGGCTCATGCTATAATTTTGAAGCATGTTAGTGGTTTTCAAAACGATTAAATTATACGGTTAAAAATTAAGTAAACAGAATTTTTACGGAAAAATTAGAAAACCATTAATATAATTTTCTAAGCAAAATACTGTCAATTTTTATTAAAAACGGACAAATAAGATAGAAAAGATGTCCAAAAGACAGTATACGGTATGGAAAATATTTTACGTAGTTTAAACGTATTATTTATTATTTCTGTTGATTTAAACAGTAATTTTTAAGGGATTTGGACAATAAAATGATTTAAAAATCTTACGCGATTGAGAAAACGTATTAAAAACTCTACGCGATTTTAAAAATAGAAAAATAAATTTACGCGATTTAAAACATTTGTAAAAATGACGAGATTGTGAAAACGCGATAAAATTTCTACGTGATTGACCAAAACGGTATTTTCTGTATTTTTCTGTTGTCGGGCTATGAGGTGAACCCGTATAGGCTTTGGAACAGTATTTATCCGGTGGGACTTACTGTATCTCTTATCTTTGAGGATATATTTTTAATGAGAGTATTTTGGTAATTTCTTATTTTTGGACCATATATTGAGTTTATGCCAATTTTTGGTGGATTGGTTGACGAGGTGAATCACATCGTGTTGTCGATGCGATAAACGTAGTGTGGTTTATTATCTTTATGAACTTGGAGATGTTAGTGTATGGGATCCCGTATATGGATGATCTCGCCGCTCCGCCGGGCCGTGGTAACCGATAGCACACTAATGGACTCGACACGCACTATATTTAATCGAGATTTCGTAAAGTCTAATAGTACATTGCCTGTAGTGCCACAATGTGAGACCGTGAACTACACCACGCCTTGGACAATGGGTACCATGTGATGTGGGGCTATAGACGCAATGTGTGACAGCGCAATAGTTTGGTTGGGCAGCCGTGGTACTAATAGATTTTGCGGGTCATTCTCTCTGATATCTGTATGTGTTTAGCTCCATGGAGTAGGATCGTGTCATATTGCATATGGTTATATCTTGGATATTATTTTATTTTATCTGTTTATTTTTATCTGGTTATTATTATGATAAATTGTCTATTTCTTATTTTATTTTATCTGTGATATTATTTTATCTGTGATATTATGTGTTGTTGTGACATTTAAATCTTTACACTATTCTGTTATTAATTACTGTTATAGCTTTTCATATTGCATGAACTGTATATCTGTTGTTTGTCGTTTTCTTATTTGCCATGTTTGTGATGATTTTAGATTGTCTTACCTCTTTATTGTATGTGTTTTCTGTATATTTATTTACGTGGTAAAGAGTTTGAGGAAGAGGAACAGCCTCTTGAGATTTTGTATCCTGAGGAGGAAGAAGAGCAGCAAGCCGAAGACCAGTACGACGACCAAGAACCATCTGATCATCCATATCCATTGGACTGATTTGTTTGGGTATGGCGATACCAGGATTTTTGGGTTTTGTGCGACTCGAGTTTCACGGTGGATCGTTAGCTTGGCATCTACGTGGAGATAGAGACTCAGTGACTTACGTGGGACGGTTGACTGTGTCCCTACGACATACGTTTGATGGAGAGCCAGTTATGACGACTACTGTGTTTTTGCACTTAGAGTTACCTTTATCTCTTAGGCGTTATTTGGGTGGTGTGTCCACTGAGCCTAGTGAGATGACTATCGTGTCGACTGCGCGGTCTCGTTTCCGCCGAGTGTCTAGGCATCCTGGATATTTATCTTCTGATGAGTTTCCTGAGAGTGATCCATCAGAGGATTAAATGTTTATGATGTGTATTTTTTAGCGCGTCTGCGTATGTATATATTGACTCTTTACTGTTTTTGTTTACTGTTTCTGTTTAAATATTTATAGTTGTAGTTGTAAATTATTTGTATAACTTATAACTTGGACCATATGTATATTATGAGTGATGTTGTTCTGTTTATTTTATGTTTCCGTGTTATTTTGTTTAATAATTTTCTGTTTAACAGGAATTATTTTACAACCCGTAGTAGTATATAACAAATGTTTTACAACTTGGGTAGATTTTATTTATCTTTCTTTTATTTTCTTTATATATGTGACATCCCCACAAGGGTGTTACACACCACCTTCCACTCTTCTATAATTTCAAACAACCTTATATCTAGTATTCTTACATCATTCTAAGATACTTTGTAGAAGAAACCTAAGCCTAAATCATCCATCTTCATCCTTTTTTTTCAAAGGAAGCTAATGGCCACACCCTTTCAAAATACCTTCCAAGCTTCAATAATTCTAAACAACCTTAGATCTTGAATCTTCATGCAATTCTAAGGAACTTTCGTGTTGAGACTATCTTCCAAATCATTCACTTTCAATCTTGATCTTCAAGTTCAAGATCAAGAGCCTTTAGGTAAAGATTTGTGTTCTTCGTCTTTCTTTTCTTTGGTAAGTTTCTAAGACCATATTTTGGCTTATGGTCACTTTTGATAATCTTGAACATTAATATTATATGTGTTTCTTTGTTTTAAGTGCTACTTGGTGGAGTAGATCTGTTTCAGGAAGAATAACAAGGAGCTTTGGAAGTTTCACCAAGAGCTAAGAGGGAGATTACCCTCACCAACCATGTGTTGGTGGTGAAGAGTGGATTTGTATGTGGTGAAAAATCCATAAGGATTTATTCACTTGGTTGTGTATGTCTAAATGTTTTATGTTATGTTATATGTGCTTTTATTTCGTTGATAACTATGAATGATTTTATTGCTTAATATGAGTTTTATTGCTTTAATAATATGCATGAATATGTGGTACTATAAATATGATTTAAATGATATGTGCATATTATGATATATGTTGCAAAGAAAAGGATTTTGGTTCCAATGGCCACAAAGAGGGTCACGACCTTCACCCTTGTTTTAGAGCAAACCAAATGTAAATATTTTACTAAGTGTGATTTAGATGATTTAGTAACAAGTAACTGGATTAAAGATTTCCATAAAGAAAAGTGAGATAGAAAATGAATAAATATTCAATGATGAAGCAAAGATTGATTTGTGGCCAACATGCCTACTTATGATGTTTTTAATCCAAAACTATTTTAAAAGTGTGGACTTATGTAATTAATTTAATGAGAACTTAATTAGATGGATTTTTGGATAAACAATGGAAAGTAATTTAATTTTAGAGTTTAATTAGTGAAATTAAGTAATGATATAAATACTTGAAAAGTACTAACGTATAGCTCACCCATTGGGTTTTGAAGTATGTTAGCAAGTTTCGAGCTGTAAATATTGATTTAATCTAAGCAATATTTTATACAGTGAAAAACAGTGGAAAAACCTTATGTGTATAAAAAATAATGATTTTGAGCTACGTGACTTTAAAAATGTTTAAATATTTTTTTGTGATTGAGAAAACAATGGAAAATTATTTATATGATTTGAAGACGTGACAAAAGCGTTACATGATTGTGAAAAAGCGATAAAAAGTTTACTCAATTGAGAAAATAACGGATTACTATTAGGCCGATGTACTGGACCCAGAGACATTTAAATGGACAATTTGCTTAAGTTGGGGTTTGTCTTCATAATCGGAAACATTAGATAGACGAACGAGTCAGATGTGACTTGTTATTATGAGAAACCACGTTGTTATGAATAACGTACTGGACCCTGGTGGATCATCGATATTATGTAATTGAATGAGCAGTTATATAATATCATTGATGTTATTGGTGTTAGACAATTGAATGAGCAATTATTTTAATATTATTATGAACAGTACAATGGTGGCTTGAGTTATGCATTGAGTTGTCATGCATAGTCGATGGTTGTAATGGCTTTTGTTGTTGAGGAGTGAATGAGAATTGAATAGTGTGATCCAGTGGGGGATCTGCAGGGGGCGTCAGGGCGCAGTGATTCATAGTGACCTGTTTGTCACTTTATACATCTCTGGCCATGATAACCGTTGCAACGCACTGGCGCAGTGTCCCGACGAGACACTATTGCTTTCGCGTCCATGTAGATTGTCATAGAGGTAGGCAGATCTTTTGGGCCATTCATATCCGAATTTGTTTAGCTCAATGGAGTAGGAATATGGTGCATTGTGCATATGCATAGTCGATATACATATTGTTGTGGCATTGTCAAGGTACATAATATGGTGACACATTCATTTTACATATATTGATGATATTTGTTATGGTAAAACCATTGTTGTTTATTTTATTGCGATGTATGTTTGCTGGAACTATTTGTAAATTGATAACATGATTATACTTGTGATATATGTGTGTATGGAATGACTTTGTCGTTCGTATCATTCTTTGCTACCATACTGGTATTGATGAAAGGGGATCTCACCTCTTTGCTATACTATTTTGTTGTGTTTGTATTGTTAAAATTCGTATATTAGGCGATGCGAGTTTCTTAAACTTAACTAGAGGCAATGCTCTGAGGTTGGTGACGGCGATGAAGAGTGATTCTCTCAGTTTCGACAGTGAGCAAACTTGGTGGAGGAACGGAACAAGTATGTTGAGTTTTCTCGTTAGTGTTGTTATCGTGCTATTAAGTAGGACCCATCATTGGGTTTGCTACTGTTTCTTGAGTCTGTAAATGTTACTTTTTAAATATTGTTGTATATTATGTGATATAAGTAATATGTGTATTAATCAGTTTAGTCTATTTTTCTGTATTACTTATAATTTTAGGTAAGTTTATGTTTCCGCGAAAAGAAATTTTAAAATCCATATTTTAGAACTCAAAACTTTTATGAAATGATTTTCAGGTTTTAAGTTTTTAGTAAAAAATGTAATGCCCTATGGAGGGTGTGACACCTTCTTCTTAATTATATACTTTAGCTACATGCCTAGTTTTGTTTCTTATTATTAAGCCTGTTTCATCAAGTTTGTTCCTAAAGATTCATTTAGTGCTAATTATAAGATGATTATTGGGCCTTGGAACTAACTCCTAAACTTCATTTCTCTCAAATCAATTTAATTTATCTTGTATGGCCAACATCCAATGTTCATCATTAATAACCTCATTTATGTCTTTAGGTTCAACTTGAGAGACAAAAGTCATATGATTACATGCATATCTAAGAAAGTTATGAGTAGTTACCCCTTTTGATATATCACCTATCACTTTGTCAAGAAGATGATATCTTGATGTCCTTAATTCCTTAGAAAGATCTATGATTTGAAAATCCTCTTGCCTTGGGGCGTCATATAGGCTTTCTTCTTACTTCTTGACTTCTTTTTCCTTGTTCTCTAAGTGAGTCCTTGCCAAGATTTCTACAACATCATCAACCAAATCCTTTCTCGAACCATTTGGGTTAGTTTCATCAAATGCAATATGGATGGACTCTTCTGTAGTCATAGTTCGTTTATTATAAACTCTAAAGGTCTTATTATGTAAAGAATAACCAAGAAATATTTCTTCATCAGAATTTGTATCAAACTTCCCCAAGTTATCCTTTCCATTATTTAAAACAAAGCATTTACATCTAAAGATATGAAAGTGTAAAACATTTGGCTTCCTTCCTTTGTACAACTAATGGGGTTTTCTTTAAAATTGGCCTTATTGGGGCCCTATTCATAACATAACAAGCAGTATTAACTGCATCCGCCCAAAAGTACTTAGGAAGGTTGGCCTCATTGAGCATAGTTCTTGTCATTTCTTCTAAAGATCAATTTTTCCATTCTACAACACCATTTTGTTGTGGTGTTCTAAGGGCAGAAAAATTATGCTCAATGTTATGTTCATTACAAAAGGTTTCAAACTCAGGGTTCTCAAACTCACCACCATGATCACTTCTTATGGATGCAATGTAAAAACCTTTTTCATTTTGGATAACTTTAGCAAGCTTTTTAAATGATTGAAAAACATCATTTTTGTGAGATAAGAATAATGTCCATGTAAACCTAGAGAAATCATCTACAATCACTAGTGCAAAGTAATTCCCACCAAAACTTATAGTTCTAAAGAGACAAAAAAAAACCATGTGCAAAATTTGTAAAGGTCTAGAAGTTAAAACTACTTTTCTAGCTTTAAAACAGACATTTACTTATTTTCCCTTTTGACATGCATCACAAAGTTTATCTTTTTCAAATTTGAGCTTTGGAAGTCCAATTACTAGCTCTTTTGAGACCAATTTATATAAGTGATCCATGTGAATGTGAGCAATCCTTCTATGCCATCACTATGAATCATCTTCCTTACTCATAAATCATTTAGCACCATTTGAAGAAATGTCATCAACGCAAATCATATATATATTATTGATCCTATGACCAACAAACTTAACTTGCTTATCATCTTTTCCCTCAATTATGCGACAATTAGAATCAAATATAATTTTATTTCTTGTATCACATAATTGACAAATGCTAAGCAAATTGCGTTTGAGCCCTTCAACAAGTAAGACATTATCAATATATGAGGAAGGAATTTTACCAACTTTGCCAACTCCAAGGATCTTTTCTTTGTTGTTGTCACCATATGTTACATAACCATTCTTCTTACGGACAAGGAAGGAAAACTTGGAGCCATCTCCGGTCATGTTCTTAGAGCAACCACTATCAAGATACTAACTTGAGCTCTTGGTCTTCAAGCACACCTACAACACACATTCAGATTTTAATATTTGGTACCTAAATTTTCTTGGTTCCTTGTGTGTTAGCTTTGGGCAAGGTACCATTGGGGACCCAAATCATTTTAGTCCCAACCTTGGTGTTTATTTTCTTCCTCACATTACATGTTGAAGCATTATGCCCCTTCTTCACACAATGAAAACATTTGATAAAGGGACTACATAAAGTACTTGAAGGAACAAAGAAATTTTTGTAAAGCTTTTGTTAGTTTATCGTAACACCCCAAAATTTCTAGCTATTTGATAGTAATAACAGAATTCTACTATTTAGTGATTTCTGTGTATTATAAAATTATTTTGAGTATTCTGTGAATATATTTGATCGTTTTGTGTGATTTACTCCGTGTCAGGAAAATAATAATTTTCGTGCTGGGAAAAATCTTACGTAATTTAATTATGGCTATTGATTCTTAATTATTTTTTTCAAAACTGATTTGATTTTCGTAAGTTTTATAATTTTTATGATTTTGTGGATGATTATGAAATTTTTATATTTCTCTAATTATTTTAATATTATCCATGGGCCGTCTGTGGGCCCAAGGGGGCTGTACGTAGGCCCAGGTGGGTCTGGAAAAGTGAAAATTTTTCTGCAGTCAGAAAATTTTGTACTATTGAGATGGAGATGGGGAATCTTACTAAACTTGAATCTGGAAACAGTTGTTGAAATTTTCTTTGACTGTGTTTTGTACTATATTTAATTATCGGACAATAAAAATACAGTAAAAATATTGTTCGTAGGGTAATAGCAGATAAAAATAAATATTATACTGCTTAGTCAACATTAGTGGTTATGACGACTTTATGACAGATCAATAGGAAGCAAGCTTAATGTTGAAGGCTTTGGATATCCACCATTGATTTAATCAATGGTGGAGATTTGTCTTACAAAGTGGCAATGACTTTTTATGACCATTTGATGGAAAGTATGAAGAGGTAATCTTGACCCTTCATTTGGAAGATACATCTAATGGCTAGGGTTTCAAGGAGGAAAGATCTAATAGCCTAGATTTAGTCTTATCAATATAGAAGCTATACTTAGAATCTACACTAATAACAACCATTGATCTATTCAATGGCTAACAATGCCCAAAATGATGGCTAGTGAAATTGGTCACTCATTGAGTGTACAAGGAGGGGGGTTCGGTTTTGTGATGGCTTAAGGTCATAGGAAGTTTCAAGACCATATCATTATTCATCTTTGTCTTCTCCAAAAAGCTAAAGCTTCACAAAAATTTTTCTCTCCTTTCCCTTCAAGCTAGTTTCGGCCAAAGCACCCAAACCACCTTCCATCACTCTATAATTTTAAACAACCACATATCTTGCATCCTTACATCAATCCAAGAACCTTTGTAGTTAAGTCCAAGCTCTAAATCTTTCATCTTCAAGGACTTTCTTCAAGATCAAGTTCTAGGTTTTTTTGAGGTGAAGTGTAAGGAAACTTCACTACTTGTCTTATTTTCATGTTCTAAGCCATGTTTGATCCACGGTTCTCCTTGTTCAAGCTTAATATGCTAACAAACTTGTATTTTGTTTTGTGTTTAAGAAGCTTTTGGTGGTGAATCACTTGTTCAAGGAGCAAACCAAGTAGCTTTGGAGATTTTTCCAAAATGTAAGAGGGAGATCCATCTCACCAACCAAGTATGGTGGTGAGAGATGAATCTTGTATTTGATGGATGGTGAATCCATATGAGGATTCATATCTATGGTTGTGTAATTATTTGTGGGTGTTTATGTAGTTTATGTGCTTTGCATGATTTATTTGTGCTTACATGCTTGGTATGATTTTTTTGCTTTTACGGTATGCTTAAAATATAATATGTTGATTATATGTTATGTATACCATAAAAATTGTTGGAAAGGAAAATAAATTTTTGGTTCCAATGACTATGAGGATTTCGGCCTCAACACCTCAAAATAGGTGTTTCCAAACTAAAATTTTCATGAATGGTAAAATTGAATATTTATAAAGGAATGGAAAAAGAAAAGATGGATTGGTTTCAAAGGCCAAGTGTTCACGGTTTTTGGAGGAATTTTAATGGTTTTGTTTGTGCAAAAACATGAATGGAACTTAGTTGATTTAGAAGGAAAAATATATGATAGTTTCAATGGCCATGTACTAAGGTTTTGAAGGCTTATAATGCCTTGATTTTATGAGACAAAGTGATTTCAAAATGGAAATATAATTGATTAAGTACAAGGATTAAAGAAAAGGAAACAAAGTGTTTTGTCACTTGAAGAATGGAATTTTCGTATATGAAAGGAAAAGAGAGGTTGAAAGTGTTTGAACCTCAATATATTTTAAAGAGGATTGATTTTTTTAGAATTGATTTGAGAATTATAGAGAATACGTTGGTGACTTGAGATTTTCTAACGTATAACCCATCCTTTAGGCTTTGGAGTGCATTAGGAAATTTTAAGTTAGAAATATTGATTTAATTCAATGAAATGGTGGAAAATGTTTTTCGTAACTTAAAAATGTGATTTTTAAGCTATGCGATTTGAAAAACATTTAAATATTTCTATGCAATTTGGAAAGCGTTTAAATATTCTTACGCGATTGCAAAAATGATGAAAAATCGCTACGCGATTTGAAAACGTGATAAAAATGTTGCGCGATTGAGAAAGTGCGATAATATAATTACACGATTGAATATACAGTAGGATTACTGTTGGAACAATATATGGACACTGTATAAGACAAATGATGAGTTTTGCCTGTGATTGGCATTTGGTGCATTATACATGCATTAGGAAGGTTCGATGGACTGATTAAGGCTAATTGCCTAGGAGAAAGTACACCTCTTGAGTGGGTGCGATATGTGTAGTGTAAGTCACTTGTTGACTTTGGTGGTATTGGAGTGCGGGTTACCTACAATGGGCAGTTGATAGCTCTTCTGTATCGTGGGTTAGACCGATGCAACACACCGATGATCCTGACCGAGACACTATTCTTAATCAAGATCTGATAAAGACTGTTGTGTATATGTTAGATGTGCAAATACGTATGAGAATTGTGGCACGTGGTCTGAGGCATGTTGGTACAGACAGATCTTTTCGATGAATCTCTCTGACCTGAGTTTTACCTCTATGGAGTAGGAAATTGAGTCTATGTGCACATGCATAATTATTGAGCATTGATATCTGTGTGATATTTGAATTGTTGAATATTTGGATAATGTTGAGGGCATTATCATAATTATTGTTTATGATAATTGAATTGTTGAATGCTTAGATAATGTTGAGGGCATGATCGTAATTATTATTTATTACATCTGTTGTGATGATAGATAATGTTGAGGGTATAATTGTAATTATGGTATGATGTATCTGTATGATATATTATATGTGTTATCTCTATGCTACTATGTTGGTATTGGCATAGGTGATCTCACTTCTTTGTATGCCTATTTTGTACTGTATTTATATTTGTAAAGACGCTGAGCAAGGGATTGAACAAGAAGGCGAAGAGGAGCAGATTCCTGTGGAGGAAGCTGAGTTTTGATCAGATGGCAGCCCGATCAAGTTTCTTTGGTTACGGGAGACTACAGTTCCACGACAGAGCTGGTGCTTGGAGGTTGAGTCCCAATGAGGAGGGACTCATTTATCAGGGACTGTTGACGGTCAACATGAGTAGGATTTTTCATGGGGACACGTTCTTTTCTGTAACTATATATGTACATGTTGAATTTTCGCTGTCAATTAGACAGTATTGGGGCGGTAGGTTTCACGTCCCAACAGAGATTAGTATTGTGTTGTCTGCGCGTGTAACACCTCAATTTTTGGCTAATTACGTTTTTGTCCTAATTGTACTGTTTTCTATTTTTTTTGTTATAAAATTAATTTGACTGTTTCGTAACTATATTTGATTGTTTTGTGTGATTTACTCCGAGTCAAGAAAATAATAATTTTCGGGCCGAGGAAAATCTTGTTTGATTATTTGGAGCTGGGGGATCTTACTAAACCCAATTCCGAATAATACGTATATCAATCTTTTAATTTTTAGGATTTTTCTGTATAATAAAAATATTTATCATACAGAAAAGTCTGTGGGACCCACGTTTGCCTTGTGGGACCCACATTTGTTTTGTGGGACCCACGTTGGGTTTGTGGGACTCACTTTTAGGAAAAATTTACTAATGTAAATGGCTTGTAAAATTCTAAACCAAAAGGTTGAAATCCATAAAAATGATTAGATTTAGTAGATTAGTTAGTTTAAAGTCTAACTTAATAGAATAATTAGTCTAAAACCTAATTAAGTTAATCTAAAGGGTTTAAGTGATAATTAAATGGATTAAACCTAATTAGTTTTTATCAAATTTTATTTAGACAATGTATTAGTATAATTAAGTAGAAGATTAAGGACTATAAGTAAACTAATGATTAACTAAAATACAAAGGAATCTAACTAAATTTTAATTAAACCTAACTAGGAGGACTTAAACATAAATAAGCTATTAAAATCAATCAAATTTTGATTGAATTTCCTATGCAAATTTCGGCCATATGCTATAATTATGCATTCAATTATTCAATCAAATGCAATCATGGAATTCTAGAGCTTGGCCATCCACCATTGAAACCATCTAAGGCCATTATGAAGCTAATTTGTCAACAAAAGAGGCTGCACTTATTTTGGAAGTCTACGGTCATGCATTATGAAGTTAAGGCAATTATTCACTCTTACTCATCCATTCTATCACTCCAAATAATTCTCTCATTTCTCTCCTACCCAAAGAACTCAAAGAAACTCCTAAGTCTCCTTTTCTTCCATCATTTGGCCAACACCATCATCTTACTTCCATCATCAAAAATTTCATCCAACCCAATTTCCTAAACCTAAACCATATTCTAAGAACATCTCTAGTTGTGAGTTTTTGCTAAATCATCCATTTGGAGCTTGGAAAATCACTTTGAAGTTTCTTTCCTATAAGGTGAAAATTCTTCTTTCTTGTTTCTAATTTGATTTTTGATGTTCTAAGCCATGATTGATCCATGGTTTATCTTTTTCATCCATAGTTTATGACTTTATAATTTGTTTAAGCTTGTTAGGATTTTTGTTGAAGCTACACAAATTTTCTAAGGAGGAGTCCAAGGAGATCTTGTCTTCCTTATAGGTAAGAGGGAGATTTAATCTCATTAACCATGTGTGGTGGTGAGAAATGGATGTATTTGTGGTGAAGAATCCATAAGGATTCATTCACTTGGTTGTTTATTGTCTTCTCTATTTGTGATTGTATATGCGTGCATGTTATTTTCTTTTCTATTTGTGGTTTATTATGCATTCAAGCATGTTTATAGCTTTGATATTTGGTATGTGTTTTATTATTGCTTTAATATATGGTATGTGTTCATAAATATATGTATATGTTCATGGATCTATGATAATTATTGTTGGATGTGCAAATATGTTGAGACTTGCAAAAGTGTTCCAAAGAACACAAGATGAAGAGCTTATGGTTTTTACTATGAAAAGAGAACCAATATGTTCTCAACCATTTTCTAAAAGGACAACCTAATTGATCTAATTAAGTTAAAGGATTTTTCAATGATTTAATGGATGAAAAATAATTTTAAATATGGTTTGTATAAAAATGGTGATTTTCTGCCAAAATATATTTTTAATGTTTAATTGATCTAAAATTTATTTTCTAAGTGTAAACTAGTTTATTAACCTAAAACGAATTCAATTACGATGGATTTTCAAGAGTCAAATAAGTAAATGAATTTTTACTAGAAGTCTAGTATGGTAAAGAAATAAATAAAGTATGTTAAAGGAAATAAAGGAATTTTAAAGTATGTTAGCAATTTTCAAAGTGCAATTTATGGTTATAATTAAATAAAGGAATTTTTAAAGGAAATGTAGAAAATATCATTTAGTAGATTTTCTAAACGAAATGCTTTCAAAATTGATTAAAAATGAGCAAGTAATGAAGAACGTTTCAAAATGATATTTAGAAAGCAAGGAAATCTTTTACGTAGTTAAAGAATAAAATTAACTGTAGAAGAATTTATTAAAAATCGAATTTTTGAGAATAACGTCAGAAATTATTACTTAGAGTAATTTTTATAAGAAAAATGGAAAATGATGTCCAAATAATATTTTTAATTTTGGAAAGTTTAAAAATGTAATCTGGAATGCCAAGAAATATTTTATACAGTGAAAAACAGTAGAAATAGTTTACGCGTATTTAAAATAGTGGATTTTAAACTATGCGAATGAGAAAAATGTTGAAAAATATTTACGCGACTTATGGAAACAGTAAGTTTTTACTGTCGGGCCAAAGTGGTGGACCCGGACATGTTGGGAAATAGTATTGTCAAGTGGAGACATACTATTTTTGGAATTATTAATACTAAGGGTATTTTTATAATTATGGTGACAATGAGGATATTTATAATTCATGGTGATACTGAGGGTATTTTTATAATTATTGATCATTACATACATAGAGTGGTATGTCAATTTGGTTGAAATTGACAATTGACTGACGAGATGAATTACACCGTGTTGCGGGTGTGATAGGCGTAGTGTGTTCATGTGGAGAACTTGGAGGTGTTAGTGTGCAGTAGATTCCACATGTGGACAGTTGGTAGTTCCTCTGGGCCGTGATAACTGATAACACACACTAGCGATCTCGACAAAAACTATTCTTAATCAGGATCCATTGGGGACTGTCTGGTACTATGCCTAGTCATACACGACGTATTTGACTGTGTACCATTCACACGACGTATTTGACTGTGTGCTGTTTACACGACATATTTGACTGTGTACCAGTCACACGACGTATTTGACTGTGTGTTGTTTACACGATGTATTTGACTGTGTAACAGGTGGTTGAGGCAGCCTGATGTGCGGATATGTCTACCGGATCATTCTCTCTGATGTTTGTGTTTATCTCCATGGAGTAGGAACGAGTCTAAGTACGTGGCATATTTAATCTGTATCACTGTGTGAATAGTTAAAATTTGATTTATGATATTTTGCATATATTATAATATGAATTGTTATATTAACTGTTATATTTGTTTGTATTGTCGTTTTCTTACTACTATGCTGGTAATGATGTAGATTGTCTCACCTTTGTATATATTTTCTGTATGATTATTTATGTTCCGTAAAGTCATTGAGGAAGTAGAAGAGGAGCAACTGTTGGATTGTCAATACAACGAGGAGCAGCAACCGAGTGACCAGTTCGAGGAAGGCGAACCTCGAGATCATCCATATCATATGGATTGACTGCAGCGCGGTACGGTGTTACCAGAGTAATTCTGTCTTCCAATGATCTTCCCGAGGAGGATTCTTTGGAGGATCAGAACTTTTAGTGTTATGCTTGGGCTAGTTTATGGTTTGCTTTAAACCAGATAGTTTACTGTTTTTAATTAAATAGTTTGTAATATGTCAATTATTTGTACCTATTAAAAACAAAATCATATATATAATTATGGTGTGTATGTAATAGTTTGTTTTATTTTATGTTCTATTTATTTTATTTTATAATATAATGTTTAAAAAAATATTTTTACAACCTATATTATTATATATTACGAAATAATTTATAACTTGGGTAAAGGTTTTATTATTATTGTTTGGAAATGTGACATCCCCAGTAGGGTGTTGCAGCGCGGACACCTATCTGTAGGACTTCACGTCAAGTCGGATTCTAGCCTGTAGAGGAATCTGAGGAGGACTTGTCTGAGGGTTCTGTTGTCTAGTAATACTTAGGCAGTATGTTAGTTTTAAATAATGTTCAAATACTTAGAGGACTATGTCTGTATGTAAATAGTTTTGACAGTACTTTTGTAATGTATATGATGTAAATTATTTGTGATGATGTTGTAATATTTTATTTTCTGCTAAGTCTATCTTATCGATATTAAGAAATTTTACAACTCGTATTTACATTACAAAGCATATTTTATAATGAAAGGGTACTTTGGTAATTAAGTGACATAAATGTGATACCCTACGGTGGGTATTATATTAGTTGGTATCAAAGCCCAAGTTAGAGTCTTTTGGGTTTGTGGTTAGGTCTGTCTTATTTAAGTTGTGTGATTCTCTGTGTTTGTTTTCCTTTCAAAAATAATATTGTTTGAAGATTAACCTTAACTCTTCTTTGTGTGTTCAGTTTGTTTAAGAGAAAATGTAATGGCTAGACGAGGAAGAGGACACGTTAATACTAGAGCAGGAGTGGGAAATATTAGCGACGACAACCAAAACATGGTTGTAGCTGTAGCAGCAATGCAACAGATGGTTGATGTCGTTGTGCAACAAAACCAAAGAGCAATTGAGGATGCTCAAAGTTTGCCGGAGTTTCGTAGAAACAATCCACCAAAGTTTCATGGCAAATTTGACCCAGAGAAAGCTAATCTGTGGATCAAAGGACTTGAAAAGATATTTGAAAGTATGGGTTGTACCGATGAACGAAAGCTTACTTTTGCAACTTTTGTGTTAGTTAGAGATGGAGAAGATTGGTGGGCAGGAGCCCGAAGATTGATTCAAGCTGAGGGAAGAGTTGTGACATAGCAGCTCTTTAAGCAGAAGTTTCTAGGGAAGTATTTTCTAGTAAGTGTTCGGCATGCAAAGGAAATGGAATTCCTTAGTTTAAGACAAGGGGTAATGTTTGTAAGTGAATATACGGCAAAATTCGAAAGCTTGTCTAAGTTTTCGAGGAATTTCTAGATGCACTCGGATGAGGAATGGAAGTATAGAAAATTTGAAGAGGGATTAAAACTTGATATTAAGAGGGTAGTGGCGACTTTGGAAATTGACTAGTTTCCAGCATTATTGGATATATGTAGAAAGGTTGAAGAAATTGATCATCAACGTGAGACGAGAAATAAGAACTTTGGACCTGCACAGTTCCAAAAGGGAAAGAGTAGTGGTGGAAATCGTTTTCAGCAGAAACCGTATGCCAAACTGGAAGGAGGTCAGTAGGGGCAGCAAGGCAAGTCAAGCTGGAACTTCTACGCTTAAATGTTTTAAGTGTGGGAAGGATCATCTCACCAAAGATTGTCAACATAAAGGACTTATCTGTTATATATGTGGAAAGCCAGGACATTTCTCCAGAGAATGTGATCAGTTGAAGGCGGAACCATTAGTGGGGAATGTTCATACTGCGAGGCCATAGGCGGGTGGTCGTGTGTATACTATAAGCGGGGAGGAAGCTACAAAATCAGAGGACTTGATTATGGAGGAGTGTGCCATCGAAGGTAATCCTTTAATAGTGTTATATGATTCAGGAGCAACATGACGAGCGCCGAACTCAGTCAAAATTATAACCGAAGTTATTACCTAAGCTTGTAGCATAGTGACAACACCGGATCGTCTCTCAAGGATTGTAAATGCAATTTGATCAGATCAAGTGCAAGTTAGCAAAGGGGGGGTTTGATGGTTCAAGGATCACAGTGACAATAATTAAAGAGAAATAACAATTAAAAGAACAGTCAATTCAGAAATCTATCCGAGATTGGGTGGATTCAATCATAAACCTTTCAACAAATACTTGAAACACATCTGAATGGTTAACTTGGATCTAACCGAGATCTCTGCATCAGATCCAGAATTCATACTAGACAATCGTCCAGAATTCAATTGACAAGTAATAAACACAAATCTGCAATCGCACCATTCATGTAGATATATGCCAATTTAAGTACCGAATTCAATTAACCTAGGCTCCAATCAGTAACCTAACCTCTTCAATTACGTGATTAGTTTAGATCAATCAGTTCTAAAATTCATCACAAATCTCAATCTTCAGTTATGTGATTAATTCAGATCAATCAGTTCTAAATTTTATCACAATACTTAATCTTAAATCAAGATCAAATCAGATCAAACATAAACAGAATCACCATTCATGTATTCAAGATCAAGAAAACAGAAGAAGAAGAAGAGAAGAGGAATTCAAATATAAATCAAATACAATACATAACCAAGGTTTCAAGAATCCAAACCACAATCTCTTCAAGAGTTCAAAATTGACTGAAAGTAACTTAGCTCTCCATTACAATGAAGGAAATCATAAAAAATCTACAAAACTATGAAAAACTATGTAAAAGAGGAAGAAAAACTGAAGGGAGAAGGTCGTTCTCCGTCCAAATGCAAATGGGGGCTATTTATAGATTTTCAGAATTTTTGAAGGGGACACGGCCGTGTCTCATTCAAGCACGGCCGTGTCTCCTAAACAGAAGCTTCCCAATGATAAGACATGGTCGTGTGGGCTGAATTGGTTTAAGCACGGCCGTGCTTACCGACAGGCACGGCCGTGCTTACCGACAGGCACGGCCGTGCTTACCGACAAGCACATTTTGACCACGTTTTGGTTTAGGCACGGCCGTGTGACATTTTGGCACGGCCGTGTCTAGTGTAAAAACGTATTTTTCAGCAGAATTGGGTAGACACGGCCGTGTGACTTTGAGACACGGCCGTGTGAACTATTAACAGCTTCATATAAGTTATACATGGTCATGTTTAAGCCCCGGATAGCTCCTGAACTGCCATGGAACCCTGCTAGAGCTAAAATGGATCTCTTTTGCTTTCATAACTTGGTATCCTCGCTTGTTTTCATCACATTGCATTGAATCTCTTGATCCTACAAAAACGAAGATATTGATAAGGATCCAATTACATTCATTCTTAATTACAGGGATTTAACTAATAAAAAGCTAACAAAATCAACTCCGATCACACCCCCACACTTGAGCTTTTGCTTGTCCTCAAGCAAAGAGTATGTATTAAAAGCAAGATCAACTTAGCATCCAGAAACATGAATTAAGGAGAATTTAAAAATTTTAAAAACTAATCAAGTTCAGGTTCAGCAATCAAATTCAATCATTCAAGATCATTCAGCAATTTAAAACAATAAGACGCTTTAGCCTAGCTTGCAACTTTTCTCTATACCAAAGCATGAGATCACTCATCTTTCCATCACTCAAGTATTTAAGGACAAAGAGATCACTCAAATTTCTCATGAAAAATGCAAAACCATAGGCTTGCCTATCAATCTCATCTCTACTTATCAATTCACATACAAAGCAAGAATCAAGAGGACTTCATTGGTTGTAATAGGGCCAAGGATTAAGGTAGGAAAAAGGTAAATAAGGTAAAGAACTATCAATACAGAGCAGAATCAGGCCGAAATTATGATGCACAAAGATTTATACAATTTTCACTTTCAACCCAAAATTTTCATTATTCTTCACCAATAATTCTTTTTCTCTTTTTTTTTTAATATATACCCTTGAGGATAAAACCACAACTTTCAAGGCTCTTTTTTTTTTATCAACACCTTAGTTGCTCAAAATAACTCAACCTGATTATTCAATCGGGTATTCAAAGAAATCAAATTCAGGCTCAAATGGGGCAACTAATAGATTATTTTATCAATACAACTCTGAAAGCCAAGAAAAGAATAAAGCCTAATTGCCTCAATCATATTCAAGAATATATGTGAATCATTAAAGTTTCAACAAGATGTCAAAGCAAGTTCTAGCGCACATCAATCAAGAGAATAACTCACTCTAGAAGAAAAATAGGATCTTTATGAAAAATCCAATCATTATGGCTCAAAACTCACTTTTCTGGTTAAGTTGATAAAGAAAACAGAAGCAAGCAGAAAAGGCTGATTTCCAATAAAGATGCTGAATTTAACTTTTCATAATTGAACAAGATTGCTTCACAAAATTATTTCATGATAAATAAATTCTCCTTTCAAACATATCTCTATCAGTTCAAAACCTAGTAATACTCAAGTGCTCATTAGTCTCTCTTTTTTTTTTTAAATACATTATCGCTCCCCCACACTTAATATAAACATTGTCCTCAATGTAAAAGGGATAAATAAACATAAAGATAAGAGCAACACAACCTGATGAGGGGTGAGACAATGGTAAGACAATGGTAAACAAAGAAGGGATGAAAAAGCTCAATTTCCCCATGCCAGCACCCCATCGACTTAAGACGCCCCATAAATTGGCAAATAATCTTTGTAGAGTCAGATTCCCAAGGAAGAGATTCCACAATTTAATGGAGGTAGTTCACATCGGACTTAAGATTGGGATGGAGGTAGTCTGCTCTTTCGGCTTTGTGCCAAAGCATTGTTGACCAGGATTCGACCCATTCAAGACCAGTATTGAACATAGGGCTCCCAAAAGGGACAAGTGGCCATAATACGACCGGCCGCCTCATATGTGGGATACAATCTACCTTCTTTGTTTTTCAATTAAGAAGGTGGATCGGATGCATGCATTTCCCCATTCACGGTGTGTGTTACCAAAGCCAACCCTAAGACGTATACATAAATTTTTTTTTTTCTTTTTTTTTATTTCTCTTTTTTTTTTTTTTTTTTTTTTTTTTTTTTTTTTTTTTTATTCATAATGCGGATGGAGAAGGTTCATCACCTCCATTTCTGTATTCTTTGGAAGTTCATGATACTGTTTGAGGCGGTGTCCATTTACGATGAAAGCTTTGTCAGTGACCTCACTTTTAATCTGAACAACACCAGAAGGAAAAACCTTAGTGACCTCAAATGGGAGTGTCCATTTTGGTGGCTGGAGGATAGGTGTACTGGTCAATGCTTGCTTTAAGTGATTGAAGGCATCCTTGCATTTCTGGTCAAAATGGAACTCCACTTCTTTTTGTAGCAAGTTGGATAGTGGGAGAGCAATTTTGCTGAAATCCTTTATGAACCGCCTATAGAAACCTGCATGACCAAGGAAAGAACGAACCTCCCGCACGCATGTGGGGTAAGATAAGCATGAAATAACATTTATTTTTGCAGGATCTACCTCGATACCCTTGCTAGATATTACATGTCCTAAAACTATACCTTGTTCTACCATGAAATGACATTTCTCAAAATTCAGAACAAGGTTAGTTTCAATGCATCTATGTAAAACCTGAGCCAGACTATCCAGACATGCATCAAAGGAAGAACCATAGACAATAAAATCATCCATAAACACATCCATGCAATTCGCTAAAAAGTCAGAAAAGATACTTACCATACACTTTTGAAAGGTGCCCGGAGCATTGCATAGACCAAAGGGCATCCTCCTGTATGCAAATGTGCCAAATGAACAAGTGAAAGTAGTCTTCTCTTGGTCTTCTGGGGCTATATGAATCTGAAAATAACCTGAATATCCATCCAGAAAACAATAATGTGACTTGCCAGCTAGCCTCTCAAACATCTGATCAATGAAAGGTAGCGAAAAATGATCTTTTCTGGTAGCCTGGTTAAGCCGCCTATAATCAATGCAAACCCGCCAACTGTTCTGAACTCTTGTAGGTAGAAGTTCATTATTCTCATTCTCAACTACTGTGACCCCAGATTTCTTGGGAACAACCTGCACGGGGCTCACCCATTTACTGTCTGATATGGGATAAATAATGCCAGCTTGAAGTAGCTTGGTCACTTCTTCTTCACCACATCTAGAATCAAGGGGTTCAGTCTCCTTTAGGGTTGCCTTCTTGGTTTCGTATCCTCTTCCAATAAAATCCTATGTATGCATGTGGAGGGACTAATACCAGGAATATCCGCAAGTGTCCATCCGATGGCTTGCTTATTCGCCTCAAAACCTGCAGCACAATTTTTCTTCTTGTTCAGTTGCGCGATTCTTAGCAACAATCACTGGCAGCTTCTCACCATCTCCTAAATATGCATATTTAAGATGGTTTGGCAAAGTCTTCAACTCTAAGGATGGGGGCTGTACAATGGAAGGCAGCATGCTATTTGAAACAACTAATTCAGCAACATTAAATTCAGCACAGTTCTGACTTCTATTTTCACATGCGGTATCATTTAAGTCAGCAGTTGCATCATCACTCATACCAGCATAAATCTCAGCACATGTAGCACATGGCTCAACATCACAAGCAACACATGTATCACAAGAAACAGAATCCAGAAAGTCAGCAATATCAGAGAATTCAGCATATAAATCAGCATAAACATCATCAACCAGCATCTCAATCACATCAATATGAAAAACAGAATGCTCCTCTAGGGGATGTCTCATGGCATCAAAAATGTTAAAATGTACCAAATCATCGCCAAACTCCATAGAAAGGGTGCCAGTATGCACATCTATCTTGGTCTTGGCGGTCTTGAGGAACGGTCTGCCTAGAATTAATGGAGCATGGTTTGCTAAAGACTCATCTTCCATGTCCAAGACATAGAAGTCCGCTGGAAAAATTAGCTCATTCACCCGAACTAACACATCTTCTAGTACTCCTGCAGGATAAGCAGTGGTCCTATTTGCCAATTGAATCACTATACCAGTAGGTTGCAAAGTGCCAATGTTCAAGGACTGATAAATTGACATAGGCATGACATTAATCGAAGCACCCAAATCTAGCATTGCATGTTCAAATTTGGAGTTACCTATCGTGCAAGGAATTGTGAAAGTTCCAGGATCTTTGCATTTTTGTGGCATGCTTGGTAGAATCATTGCAGAAACATTTTCTGCCCATGCTTATTTTCTCAGTACCCTTAAGTCTTCTCTTGTGAGTACACAACTCTTTGAGGAATTTGGCATACTTGGGAATCTGCTTGATTGCATCAAGGAGGGGAATATTGATTTCCACCTTCCTGAATGTGTCCGTGACTTCTTCTTCTGTTTCTGTTTGCGTAGTATGCTTAGACTGTGTGACTCTGTTTGGAAAAGGTAGTGGAATGGCCAGATTTGAATTCTCTGCACATTTCTTCTGTGTCACAGATTTTTGGACTGAGCTATCCACTTTCTTCTGTTTCTGGTCACCTTCTGGTTGCTGCACTTGTAGTTCAGGTTGTGGTGGAGTAGGACTGTCAACTTCTCTGCCACTTCTCAAGCTAATGGCACTTACATTGCCTCTTGGGTTGTTGACTGTTTGTGAAGGCAATTGGTTCGACCCTTGACTTTTCAGCTCACTCAGAGTGGTTGCCATCTGCCCAATTTGAGTTTGTAAATTCTGGATGGTGGCATTGACATTCTGCTGAAACTGTTTCATCAAGTCTTCGAAAGGTGGCTCAGCTGGAGTGGCTGCTGGAACAGGTAGCTGGAGGGGCTGCTGCATGAGTGGCGGCGCAGGTTGTGCTTGCCTAAATGCAGGTGGTTGGTACTTGTTGCTAGGGCCTGGAGTTTGGTATCTAAACTGCGGTTGCTGCTGTTGGTAGGGCTGTTGTTGTTGTTGACCAGAATTTCCATATCTCAGGTTGGGATGGTCCCTCCAGCCAGGGTTATAGGTATTAGAAAATGGATCATACCTGGGCTGCTGCTGTGATTGCTGATATTGGGGTCTACCAGGAAAAATACCAGCTGCTGCAACAGATTGTTCTGGAAAAGTAGTACCACTATCCTGAAGTGTGAGGCATGTATCAGTAGGATGAGATGAACAAGAGCAAATGCCACACACAGTTGCAGCCATCTGCATTGGTGCTTGTTGTCCCACTGCTAACTGCCTCACCAAAGAAGTTAATTCATCAAGTCTGTGTTCCATTCTCTGTTGGTCTACATGAGATGATTCAATCTCATTGACTCCTCTGGTTGAGGTTATAATTCGGCTGCCAAATTGTTGGGTGTTGGCTGCCATGTTTGCTATCAAATCTCTCGCTGCTGCAGGGGTCTTGTCTACTAAGGCTCCTCCAGAGGCAACATCCATCATGCTTCTGTCATTTGCCAGCAAGCCTTCATAGAAATATTGAATTAAGAGTTAATTGATGATTTGGTGGTGGGGACAGCTCGAGCACAGCTTCTTGAATCTTTCCCAATATTCATGCAAGGTCTCTCCTGTCATTTGTCTTATGCCACATATATCTTTTCTAATAGCAGCTCTAGAGGCAGGGAAAAATTTCTCTAAGAACAACCGCTTCATGTCAGTCCAACTTGTTACCGAACCGGTAAAAGATAAAATAACCAATCCTTGGTCAGTATCGGCAAGTGAGAAAGGAAATGCCCTCGGCTTGATGTGCTCTCTCGAGATCCCATGTGGCTTCATGGTTGAACAAACCACATGGAATTCCTTTAGATGCTTATAGGGATCTTCACCTGCAAAACCGTGAAACTTGGGCAACAAATGTATCAATCCGATTTTAACTCAAAATCGCATCAAGATCCGGGTATTGAATACCAAAAACCCAGTTAGTTAAATCGGGAGCAAAGACAAGTTCCTTAAGAGTTCTATTCTGCATGTTATTAGCCATGGTTTCGAGAATTATTCAAGATCTCAAGTTCACTCTCAATATTAAGATCAAATTCGAAGCAATTCTTGCACTTAGCCTACGAGCTCTAATCAACCTATGCAAGGTTCTATCAATCTCGGGATCAAAGTCAACCAAGTTATCATGGCTCGAGACCTAGTCATGCATCACACAAAAACAAATAAATAAGCAAAATACACTAGACAATGGTTAAAAATGTTAGAAAAATTAATAAAAAGCAAAAGTTAGTAAAAACACTTCAAATGAAAAATATTACACTTACTAATCCCAAAGAATCGGCCAAAATTTTGACGAGCGCCGAACTCAGTCAAAATTATAACCGAAGTTATTACCTAAGCTTGTAGCATAGTGACAACACCGGATCGTCTCTCAAGGATTGTAAATGCAATTTGATCAGATCAAGTGCAAGTTAGCAAAGGGGGGGGGTTTGATGGTTCAAGGATCACAGTGACAATAATTAAAGAGAAATAACAATTAAAAGAATAGTCAATTCAGAAATCTATCCGAGATTGGGTGGATTCAATCATAAACCTTTCAACAAATACTTGAAACACATTTGAATGGTTAACTTGGATCTAACCGAGATCTCTCGCATCGATCCGAATTCATACTAGACAATCGTCCATAATTCAATTGACAAGTAATAAACACAAATCTGCAATCGCACCATTCATGTAGATATATACCAATTTAAGTACCGAATTCAATTAACCTAGGCTCCAATCAGTAACCTAACCTCTTCAATTACGTGATTAGTTTAGATTAATCAGTTCTAAAATTCATCACAAATCTCAATCTTCAGTTATGTGATTAATTCAGATCAATCAGTTCTAAATTTTATCACAATACTTAATCTTAAATCAAGATCAAATCAGATCAAACATAAACAGAATCACCATTCATGTATTCAAGATCAAGAAAACAGAAGAAGAAGAAGAAGAGAAGAGGAATTCAAATATAAATCAAATACAATACATAACCAAGGTTTCAAGAATCCAAACCACAATCTCTTCAAGAGTTCCAAATTGACTGAAAGTAACTTAGCTCTCCATTACAATGAAGGAAATCATCAAAAATCTACAAAACTATGAAAAACTATGTAAAAGAGGAAGAAAAATTGAAGGGAGAAGGCCGTTCTCCGTCCAAATGCAAATGGGGGCTATTTATAGATTTTCAGAATTTTTGAAGGGGACACGGCCGTGTCTCATTCAAGCACGGCCGTGTCTCCTAAACAGAAGCTTCCCAATGATAAGACACGGTCGTGTGGGCTGAATTGGTTCAAGCACGGCCGTGCTTACCGACAGGCACGGCCGTGCTTACCGACAGGCACGGCCGTGCTTACCGACAAGCACGTTTTGACCACGTTTTGGTTTAGGCACGGCCGTGTGACATTTAGGCACGGCCGTGTCTAGTGTAAAAACGTATTTTTCAGCAGAATTGGGTAGACACGGCCGTGTGACTTTGAGACACGGCCGTGTGAACTATTAACAGCTTCATATAAGTTATACATGGTCATGTTTAAGCCCCGGATAGCTCCTGAACTGCCATGGAACCCTGCTAGAGCTAAAATGGATCTCTTTTGCTTTCATAACTTGGTATCCTCGCTTGTTTTCATCACATTGCATTGAATCTCTTGATCCTACAAAAACGAAGATGTTGATAAGGATCCAATTACATTCATTCTTAATTACAGGGATTTAACTAATAAAAAGCTAACAAAATCAACTCCGATCACAACACATTCTTTCATTGCATGTGATTGTGTGGAGCGTTTGGGATTGACTATGACTGCATTGCCTTATGATTTGAGAGTTGCTACTCCTATTGATAAGCTTGTGATTACTACAAAAGTATGTTTGAATTGTCCTATCTGTGTTAGGGATAGAATCTTTTATGTGGATTTGATTTGTTTGCCTCTTTCCAAGATTAATGTAATCTTAGGAATGGATTGGTTGTCTTCTAACCATATCCTGATAGACTGTTCCAGTAAAACGCTAGTATTTCCGGAGGCTAAGGATTCTAGATTCCTAATGGCTATTCAAGTGGAAGCTTGTTTGAAGCAAGGAGACCATGGGTACTTATTGATATCTTCTTTGGAGGCTCACTGTGAAGATGTCTTAAAGGATATTTTCATAGTTAATGAATTTCCTAAGGTATTTCCTGAAGATATACCTGGACTACCGCCAGAAAGAGAAATTGAGTTTGCTATTGATTTAGTACTTGGAGCTGGACCTATATCTATAGCGCCTTACAGGATGTCACCAGAAGAGTTGACAGAGCTTAAGAAATAGCTGGAAGATTTGTTAGCGAAACAATTTGTGAGACCTAGTGTATCACCATGGGGAGCTCCAGTGTTGTTAGTAAAGAAGAAGGATGGGATTTCTCATTTATATGTAGACTACCGACAGTTGAACAAGATTACGATTAAGAATAAATATCCACTTCCAAGAATTGATGATCTGATGGATCAATTGCGAGGAGCTGCAGTATTTTCCAAGATTGATTTACGTTCTGCTTATCACCAGATTCGTGTGAAAGCGGAGGATATTCCTAAAACTGCATTTCGGACTCGTTATGGACATTACGAGTATTAAGTGATGTCGTTTGATGTAACTAAGGCACCTACCATATTCATGGACTTTATAAACATGATTTTCTATTCATATTTGGACAAGTTTGTTGTTGTCTTTACTTATGACATTTTGATCTATTCTTGAAGTCAGGAGGAACATGCTGAGCATCTCAGAGTGGTTTTCCAGATTTTAAAGGAGAATAAGTTATATGCCAAGTTGTCCAAATGTGAATTTTGGTTAAACGAAGTTCAATTTTTGGGACATGTGATATCGAAGGAAGGAATTGAAGTTGATGCTTCAAAGGTGGAAACAAGTATTGAATGGGAAAGGCCGAAGACTATATCGAAGATCCGCAGTTTTATCGGATTAGCCGATTACTATCGACGGTTTATTGAGAGGTTTTCTAAGATAGCATGACCTCTTACCCAACTTACACGAAAGAATCAACCGTTCGTATGGATTGATGCATGCGAATAAAGTTTTCAGGAGTTGAAAAGACAACTGATTACTTCACCAGTTTTGATTTTACTTGATCTGAATGAACATTTTGAAGTATATTGTGATACTTCGTACCAAGGATTGGGTTGTGTACTTATGCAGAACCGTAAGGTGGTGGCTTATGCTTCAAGGTAGTTGAAAGTGTATGAGAGGAATTATCCAACTCATGATTTGGAATTGGCAGCTGTGGTATTTGCATTGAAAATGTGGAGACATTTTCTCTTTGGGGCAACGTTCACTGTTTTTAGTGATCATAAAAGTTTGAAGTATCTGTTTAACCAAAAACAGCTAAACATGAGACAAAGGAATTAGCTAGAGTTTCTGAAGGACTATGACTTTCAGTTACAGTATCATCCCGAAAAGGCGAATATCGTAGCGGATGCTTTAAGTAGGAAAATGCTTAGTGCTTCTGTTATAATGATTAAGGAGAAGGAACTGATAGAAGAATTTTGGGATATGCGTTTATCTATGAAATTGACACCGGGGAAGATATGTTTAAACATGATCACCATTTCAAATGATTTAATGGATAGAATACAAGAAGGACAAAACAGTGAGCAGTATTTGCAAGAAGCAAAGGAAGCAAGGAGCCAAGGAGTGGTGTTGGAATTTAGTGAAGGAGTTGATGGAATTCTGAAGTTTAAAGGAAGAGTTTGTGTACCAAACGATCCAGAACATAGGAAATTGATTTTGGATGAAGCTCACAGAAGTAAGTTGAGTATGCATCCAGGAGCCACAAAGATGTATCAAGACTTGAAACAGCTATATTGGTGGCAAGGAATGAAGAAGGATGTCACTGAATATGTATCATCCTGTTTAGTTTGTCAGAAGGCTAAGGTGGAACATCAAAGACCATCTGGAATGTTACAACCTTTGCCTATTCTTAAATGGAAATGGGATGACATAGCAATGGATTTTGTAACAGGACTACCAAAGACTCGGAAAGGTAATGATTCTATTTGGGTAATTATTGATCGGCTTACTAAGTCGGTGCACTTTCTACTGATTAATATTAAGTACTCAATCGAAAGGTTAGCCCAAGTGTACATCAATGAAATTGTTAGACTTCATGGTTTACCATCTAGTATTATTTCAGATCAAGATCCGAGATTTACGTCGAGGTTTTGGAAAAGTTTACAAGAAGCTATGGGAACAAAATTACGTTTGAGTTATGCTTACCATCCACAAACAGATGGTCAATCAGAAAGAACGATTCAGTCATTAGAGGACTTGTTGAGAGCTTGTGTTCTAGAATAAACTGGTTGTTGGGATGAATTTTTACCATTGATAGAGTTCACATAGAACAATAGTTTTCATTTGAGCATAGGGATGGCACCCTATGAGGCATTGTATAGGATACGATGCAGAACACCATTATGTTGGTATCATGATGGTGAAAGTGCTATTATAGGACCAGAATTTGTACAACAGATTACGGAGAAAGTGAAGATGATTCAAAATAAAATGAGGATAACTCAGACTCGGCAAAAGAGTTATGCTGATAAAAGAAGAAGACCGCTTGAGTTTGAGGAAGGTGGCCGTGTATTTTTGCGAGTGACACCTATGACTAGAGTTGGACGAGTGCTTAAGTCTAAGAAGCTCACTCCAAAGTTTATCGAGCCGTATCAGATACTTCGTCGGATAGGTCCGGTAGCTTATCTGATTGCATTACCACCTTTACTATCAAATCTTCACAACGTATTTCACGTATTGCAATTACGGAAGTACATTTCTGATCCCACTCATGTTATTGAAACGGATGCAGTCCAACTGAAGGAGAATTTAACCCATGAAACGTTTCTAGTTAAGATTGAGGATTGGTTAAAGTAGTTTGGAACGATGTAAGCGGTGAATCTACATGGGAGTTGGAAGATAAGATAAAAGAGCAATATCCAAATTTATTTTGAGGGTGTGAAATCAAGTTTCGAGGACAAACTTCTTTTTAGAGGGAGAGAGTTGTAACACCCCAAATTTTCTAACTATTTGACAGTAATAACAGAATTCTACTGGTTAGTAATTTTTGTGTACTGTAAATTATTTTGAGTAATCCATGAATACATTTGATTGTTTTGTGTGATTTACTTCATGTCAGGAAAATAATAATTTTTTAGGCTGAGAAAAATCTTATATAATTTAATTATTGTCGTTGATTCTTAATTATTTTTTTCAAAACTGATTTGATTTTTATAAGTTTTATAATTTTTATGATTTTATGGATGATTATGAAATTTTTATATTTATCTTATTATTTTAATATTATCCATGGGCCGTCTGTGGGCCCAGGGGGCTGTACGTGGGCCCAGGTGGGTCCGGAAAAGTAAAAATTTTTCTGCAGCCAGAAAATTTTATACTGTTGAGACGGAGATGGGGGATCTTACTAAACTTAAATCCGGAAACAATTTTTGAAATTTTCTTTGACTGTGTTTTGTACTGTATTTAATTATCGGGCAATAAAAATACAGTAAAAATATTGTTCGTAGGGTAATAGCAGATAAAAATAAATACTATACTGCTTAGTCAATATTAGTGGTTATGACGACTTTATGACAGACCAATAGGAAGCAAGCTTAATGTTGAAGGCTTTGGATATCCACCATTGATTTAATCAACGGTGGAGATTGGTCTTACAAAGTGGCAATGACTTTTTATGACCATTGGATGGAAAGTATGAAAAGGTGATCTTGACCCTTCATTTTGGAGATACATCTAATGGCTAGGATTTCAAGGAGGAAAGATCTAATGGCCTAGATTTAGTCTTATCAATATAGAAGCAATACTTAGAATCTACACTAATAACAACCATTGATCTAATCGATGGCTAACAATGCCCAAAATGGTGGCTATTGAAATTGGTCACTCATTGAGTGTACAAGGAGGGGGGTTTGGTTTTGTGATGGCTTAAGGCCATAGGAAGTTTCAAGACCATATCATTATTCATCTTTGTCTTCTCCAAAAAGCTAAAGCTTCACAAAAATTTTCTCTCCTTTCCCTTCAAGCTAGTTTCGGCCAAAGCACCCAAATCACCTTCCATCACTCTATAATTTTAAACAACCACATATCTTGCATCCTTATATCAATCTAAGAACCTTTGTAGTTAAGTCCAAGCTCTAAATCTTTCATCTTCAATGACTTTCTTCAAGATCAAGTTCTAGGTTTTTTTGAGGTGAAGTGTAAGGAAACTTCACTACTTGTCTTATTTTCATGTTCTAAGCCATGTTTGATTCTTGGTTCTCCTTTTTCAAGCTTAATATGCTAACAAACTTGTATTTTGTTTTGTGTTTAAGAAGCTTTTGGTGGTGAATCACTTGTTCAAGGAGCAAACCAAAGAGCTTTGGAGGTTTCTCCAAGAGGTAAGAGGGAGATCCATCTCACCAACCAAGTATGGTGGTGAGAGATGAATCTTGTATTTGATGGATGGTAAATCCATGGGAGGATTCATATCTATGGTTGTGTAATTATTTGCGGGTGTTTATGTAGTTTATGTGCTTTGCATGATTTATTTGTGCTTACATGCTTGGTATGATTTTTTTGCTTTTATGGTATGCTTGAAATATAATACGTTGATTATACGTTATGTTTGCCATAAAAATTGTTGGAAAGGAAAATAAATTTTTGGTTTCAATGACCATGAGGGTTTTGACCTCAACACTTGAAAATAGGTGTTTCCAAACTAAAATTTTCACGAATGGTAAAATTAAAGGTTTATGAAGGAAAGGAAAAAGAAAAGCTGGATTGGTTTCAAAGGCCAAGTGTTCACAGTTTTTGGAGGAATTTTAATGGTTTTGTTTGTGTAAAAACATAAATGAAACTTAGTTGATTTAGAAGGAAAAATATATGATGGTTTCAATGGCCATGTACCATGGTTTTGAAGGCTTGTAATGCCTTGGTTTTATGAGACAAAGTGATTTCAAAGTGGAAATATAATTGATTAAATACAAAGATTAAGGAAATGGAAACAAAGTGTTTTGTCACTTGAAGAATGGAATTTTCATATATGAATGGAAAAGAGAGATTGAAAGTGTTTGAACCTCAATATATTTTAAAGAGGATTGATTTTTTTAGAATTGATTTGAGAATTATGGAGAATATGTTGGTGACTTGAGATTTTCTAACGTATAACTCATTCTTTGGGTTTTGGATGGCGTTAGGAAATTTTAAGTTAGAAATATTGATTTAATTCAAGGAAATGGTAGAAAATGCTTTTCATAACTTAAAAACGTGATTTTTAAGCTATGCGATTTGAAAAACGTTTAAATATTTTTACACGATTTGGAAAGCGTTTAAATATTTTTACGCGATTACAAAAACGATGAAAAATCGCTATGCGATTTGAAAACGTGACAGAAATGTTGCGCAATTGAGAAAATGCGATAATATGATTACACGATTGAATATACAGTAGGATTATTGTTGGAACAATGTA
Source organism: Ormosia emarginata (assembly GCA_029884605.1). Classification (NCBI taxonomy): domain Eukaryota; kingdom Viridiplantae; phylum Streptophyta; class Magnoliopsida; order Fabales; family Fabaceae; genus Ormosia; species Ormosia emarginata. The sequence goes on along the minus strand of JAQQTP010000077.1, from coordinate 49,098,599 downwards.
TGGACACTGTATGAGACAAATGTTGAGTTTTACCTATGATTGGCATTTGGTGCATTATACATGCATTGGAAAGGTTCAATGAACTGATTAAGGCTAATTGCCTAGGAGAAAGTACACCTCTTGAGTGGGTGCGATATGCGTAGTGTAAGTCACTTGTTGACTTTGGTGGTATTGGAGTGCGGGTTACCTACAATGGGCAGTTGGTAGCTCTTCTGTACCGTGGGTTAGACCGATGCAACACACCGATGATCCTAACCGAGACACTATTCTTAATCAAGATCTGATAAAGACTGTCGTGTATATGTTAGATGTGCAAATACGTATGAGAATTGTGGCACATGGTCTGAGGCATGTTAGTACGGACAGATCTTTTCGATGAATCTCTTCGACCTGAGTTTTAGCTCCATGGAATAGGAAATTGAGTCTATGTGCACATACATAATTATTGAGCATTGATATCGGTGTGATATTTGAATTGTTGAATATTTGGATAATGTTGAGGGCATTATTGTAATTATTGTTTATGATAATTGAATTGTTAAATGCTTGGATAATGTTGAGGGCATGATCGTAATTATTGTTTATTACATCTGTTGTGATGATAGATAATGTTAAGGGCATGATTATAATTATGGTATGATGTATTTGTATGATATATTATATGTGTTATCTCCATGCTACCATGTTGGTATTGGCATAGGTGATCTCACCTCTTTGTATGCCTATTTTGTACTGTATTTATATTTGTAAAGACGCTGAGCAAGGGATTGAACAAGAAGGCGAAGAGGAGCAGATTCCTGTGGAGGAAGCTGAGTTTTGATCGGATGGCAGCCCGGTCAAGTTTCTTTGGTTACGTGAAACTACAGTTCCATGGCGGAGCTGGCACTTGGAGGTTGAGTCCCAATGAGGAGGGACTCATTTATCAGGGACTGTTGACGGTCAACATGAGTAGGATTTTTCATGGGGACACATTCTTTTCTGTAACTATATATGTACATGTTCAATTTTTGCTGTCAATTAGATAGTATTGGGCGGTAGGTTTCACGTCCCAACAGAGATTAGTATTGTGTCGTCTGCCCGAACACCTGTTCGTAGGACTTCGCATCAAGTCAGATTCCAGCCTGCTAAGGAATCTGAGGAGGACTCATCAGAGGGTTCTGTTGTCTAGTAATACTTGGGTAGTATGTTAGTTTTAAATAATGTTCAAATACGTAGAGGACTATGTCTGTATATAAATAGTTTTGACAGTACTTTTGTAATGTATATGATGTAAATTATTTGTGATGATGTTGTAATATTTTATTTTCCGCTAAGTCTATCTTATTGATATTAAGAAATTTTACAACTCGTATTTGCATTACAAAGCATATTTTATAATGAAGGGGTAATTTGGTAATTAAGTAACATAAATGTGATACTCTACGGTGGGTATTACATTTGTGGGATTATTCCCTTTATCGGTCCATTCATATCTAGGTATATTAGTTCTTACACCATCAACAATACGTGTGGGTACAAATGGGCCATTTTCAACGGCATTCCACACATCAAGATCAGTAGCTTCAATAAAAAAATTTTATCCTTTCTTTCTAATAGGCATAACCATCTCCATTGAAAAAGGATGGTCAATTTATAGAAGAACTTTCGAAAGAAAGACCATTTGAAGCCATCACTTCTCTTGAAGCTACTAAGCTCTTTAAACAAGAGTCTAGCTCTAATACTACTTGTTATTAAGTGGCCTTAATACTTAAGAGGAGGTGAATTGGGTTTATAAATTATTTTCGCAAAACACTTGATTACAATTTTTGTTAAAGTTATTGATTGATAGAGATTAATGGATAGATAAGATAGAATACTTTCACTCATAAATGAATAACTAAAGGAGATAACATTCAAGCAAGCAAATAAAACATGTGTACAAATGTAAAGGAGTAGAGTTTAGAAGATCAAACATAAGGTTTATCCTAGTTCAGTCACTCCTTGTGACCTATATCCAGTCCTCAAGCAATCACTTTAGATTTTCTACTAAAACTTCAAGCTTGAATCAGATGCTTGCTACCTTTACAAATTAGAGCACTTAACAACACCTTGGGATACCTTACCCTTGTGCTTAAGCCTCAACTTCAAAGGATACCTCACTCTTTACAACTTTGAGGGATACTTCACCCTTTTTACTATATAAACAAAGATTGAATGATATGAAACTCTCTTAAGAGTGGATAATACAAATTGAAGCTTATGGGTATCAAGGAATCACACATTAAAGCTCAAAACAGAGGTTTTTGAGAAAAGAGAGTAAAACATGAATTTAATGCTCAAGAAACTTGTTCAGATTGATTGCTTACTTTTCTTTAATGCCCAAACACTTGCATTTATAGCCCAATGCATTTAAGAGCTGTTAGAGGTGGTTGGGTGCATTAAATGCTCCAATAAAGCTGTTGAAATTCGTTTTCTACTACCCCAAATAACAGGTTATTGGTTTCCAATAACAGGTTATTTAGTTTCCGATAACAGGTTATTGGTTTTTCTTAACTGGTTATTTATGCAATTAGGAAATACTGTAGCACGCAAATAACAGGTTATTTTGGAGCTCTAATTGGTTAGGAGCATTTGAAAAACAAGAGGGAATGTTCTTAGCATGCAAATAACCTATTATAGACTTTCCATAACTGGTTATTTGTAATACCCTTAAGTACATGTTAGACTGGTAAATGGTTACCGAAGGTAGCATTTGACTTGTTTAGCATGTCAGTAAAGTTTTGTGACAATCTGAGTTCATTTAGGCACTTAGTTGCAACACAGAAGTTGTAAAGTGGCTTAAAATGACTCAGATAATAGCATAAGTTGCTAAGTTAAGAGAAATAAACATAGAGAGTTTATTTCTAGGTCACAAATAGGCCAGGTAAGATGTGGTAAAAGTTTCAAGAGAATCGGAGTCAGTTTGGTATTTTTAGGCATACAGGTTGTGCTTTTAATGCCGGATTGATCCCTAGCAGATATAGAAAATGATGAGAATTGTGAAACAACAATTTAGATGAATCTTATGATTTATTCTAAAGTCGTTAGAAGCAGGGAAACTCGAATTAGCATAATTCGGGTGTCCATAGCAGATATAAGTTTCGGTGTAGAAACTTAAGTTAATCTTTTTCCATAATTTCCTTTACGTTCCAGCCCCCTATTTCTATCTTCTCTCGGCAGAGAAGGAGAAACCGAAAACAGAAAGAGAGAAAGGGGAGAAGGGAGAAAAGGGAAGAAGGAAGAAAGGGAGAAGGAGAGGAAGATGATCAAGCTTCAAGGCTTTGAGTCTTCAAGAGGTAAGGAGATTTCTATTCATTGCTCTCTCTTTGATTTTCTTTGAATATAGTTTGGGGATTTGAATGGAAATAGGGGTTTGGATAGCCAAATCCATGTTCTTAACTTGGTTTTTGATTCCAAGGACTAGGTTAGGATAGTTTAAGCCTAGAGAATGCTAGATGGCCATTTATGGCTCAAGAATAACCATAGAATCCATAGAAAATAGATTTGTAGGAATAGTTGGTGTTATGTGATTCTGGACTTAGATTTATGCCCTATGAGAATTTATAGGTTGTAAAAGAGTTACAACAAGGTAAGAGGCATAGATTAATGCTAGAAATCACATAGAATCCATGAGAAGAGGATTAGAAATTGGTTTTTGAACCAATTATGCAGAAACCGTATTCTGCAGAACTGCTGTTCTGCTATCAGTGCCGCGGCGTAGGTATATCACGCCGCAGCGTGAGGGGTATTTTGCTAAGAGTGCCGCGATGTAGAAGGTGCATGCCGCGACGTGAGACCACGAATCAGAGCACTCGAGAACAGGGCACCGCAGCGTGCAGACGCCGTGCCGCGACGTGAGATCCTGAAACTCCAAAATGTTATTTTTGGACGTTTTGAAGTTCTAAAGTAAAGGGGATCATTTATATATGTTTCCTAAAGTGTGTTAAGGCACAATTGGGGGTATTTTCAAGTGGAAAATACTTACCCATCAAGAATGAGAAAGCATAGGCTTTTAAGCATCCTAAAGGAAAGGTTTGCTTTAAGTAATGACATTGTATCTTAGGCAACTTAGTATTGCATTAGATATCACTTAAGATGTTATGAGATAGTGCAATGAAGATAAGTGTATTAGTATGCACTCTAGTAGAGAATGAGAAAGGTATGAACCTTAGGAGATCCAAGAGTAGTGGATTACCTTAGGATGGTACCTAGAACCTTAGGCAACAAAGAGTTGCAAGTAAGAACCACTCTTGCATTAGAGTTACTTGAGTGGAGACAAGATTGTGTATTAGTTCCAAAGAGGGAACGTTTAGGTACTAAGTCTCTAGTTAAGTGAGACTTGGTGCATTGCTAAATACACAATAAGATGAAATGTGACTAAGAAGATGTCATAATCAAAAGGTAGAGCAGAAATGTACAATAACTCATGTATTAGCAAAGATGAGTTAGAAATGCAGGATAAAGAGAATGTACTTCCTTAGATACTAACCAAAGTGTGGAAGTTAAGTTCTTAAGCATTCCATGAGTTTGGAATAGTTAAAGAGGTATCTGGAACCTTAAGCACACAAGTGTAGTATAAGCTACTACCAGACATGTGATAGAAGGGAAAGCTAGATACAGCTAGAATATGTATGTTAGCATACAAGTGTAGTATAAGTTACTACCAGAAGTGTGATAGAAAGGAAAGTTAGATGCATGAATTACTCACTTTAGTTGAAGTTGAGTTAAATATGCAAAGTTTTAGAAAGATGCTCATTATGTCCTTAAGTAAGGATAGATGATGTATTAGTTAAGATAAACTCTTTCACTAGGATGAGTTGAGTCTATAGGAAAGTAAGATGGTGTTTATGTAAGAGTTAAACATAACACTAAGCTTTTCACACACTAGTCAGTTAAGCTAGTAGGTATGTGAAGAGAAAGAACCTTAGTGCAACTAAGACTAGTGGTTGCCATAAGTAAGTACCTTACACCTCAGCAACATAGTGTTGCGTTAGAGATCACTTAAGAGATAGGAGTGATGAGGTGGAGTTTAGGTACAAATATGAGAAATGAACTGGTGGTGTTTACCTGAGAATGTAACATTATATGACGTGAGGTCATTTATCCAGAAGGTAAGGAATCAGAGAAGTTCCTTAGGGGACAAGTATTCCTAACCAAGTGCTAAGGTTACATATAGTATGAGGTTACAGATTCTCCTCATTGCAAGGGTAAACATAAGAAGCCAAAGTTATTAGTAGAATATGCTTAGATCAAAGAGGAACTAAGTATATAAGTATGAATGAAAGTCTATGAATTAGTTAAGTAGTATCGATCTGGTGGATATCCTTTGATGTTTATTCATGGAGGCAAAAAGAAGATAGATGGGTGTCCGAAGGACTTTTGAGAAGGACATAACCCTGATGTCTCGATAGTGCCAAGGCCAAAGGAGATAAGTGGGAAATCCAAAGACGCTCTTTGAGCAAGGATGAAGCCCGAATTTCTCAGTGTGCCAGGATATGTGTAATGTGAGGATGAGTTTTCCCTCTAATTACCACTGGATGATATACTGACTAGTTCCTAGCAAACTTCTTTGTTCTTAGAATAGACTTTTGCATTTGCATTTCATTCACATGATTTTAGGATTCCTTAGGCATATTCATATTACATATCATTATCATTGCATTCACGGACAGTTGTATGGGCATTGTCCGTCATTGTTAGTATGTACAGTTGTATGGGCGTTGTATATATTAACAATGTGTAGGCTATTGGTTGTTATCACACTATAAGAAAGTGTGCAGTTATGAGAAAAGAGGAGGAAACTCCTAAGATAAGAGAAAAGAGGAGGAAACTCCTAAGTTATAAGAAAAGAGGAGAAAGCTCCTAAGATAGAAATAGTTATGAGAAAAAGGGAGGAAGCTCCTAAGTTAGAATTATAGCATTTGTTATATATTTGTTATATACAATGTTATAGAGAACTAGTATTGGAATTGCTTTTACTGAGAATGTTAATTCTCACCCCAGTTGCTATTCTATGTAAATCCAGATGCAGGCTCAGATGCAAAAGGCAAGGTGCAGAGGTACAAACCCTGCTAAGGATGAGAAGATAAAGAATGAAGACTAGAGTAGTTTTTATTGCTTTAAGTAGACAGAACCTATGTAATCAATTTATATTTGTTCTGTAAGTTTTATGTTATATGTATTACAATAAGCCCTCAGGTGGCTAAGTTTGTATATGTATATGTATGAGTTTAAGTTTTTCCGTAATCTCTCAAGGCTTTCTATAATTACTCAGTTGTGATTATAGATATATGTTAGTATGTAGTATAGAAGTGACGTCTCTAGTACTGGTTATCTTTATATATCTCTATCTATCTAGGATATATTTGGATATCTGTATTAGGATGTTACATTATTCACTTTAAAAAACTCAAAGGAGCATTTCTGACATAACAAATAACCTGTTATGGGATTCAAATAATCAGTTATTTGGAAACACATAATTAGTTATTGGTTTCAAATAACCAGTTATTCAAAACACAAAATCAATTATTGGTTTACAAAGAAAACAAGATTTCTAAAGGATTATACAACCAAAGTTTCTCAAATCATTTTCAAGCTTTCTAAAATCATTTTCCACAAACTTGATGAGTTTTTTCACAAGTATAGAACATGATTTGTTTTAATCCTTTCTAAAAACATTTTGCTCAAACTTGATTAATATAAAACATGATTTTGCAAAGAGATTTAAGTTGAATGAAAATAAGAAATTAGCTAGTGTGATTCTTATTTACCTTAACATAAGATCTAAGTTCTATAAGCTAAACTTGAAGAACCTTGGGACTTGATCTTTGAACAACCATAACTTTCTTGTTTATTATCATCAAAACCATTTCCATTGCCAATGCTAATCACAGAAATGTATCAACAAAGATAGAGCTCGGTCAATCATAAAAGAGGTTCATGAAGGAGTTTGTGGTAGCTATATAGAGGGATGATCTCTGGCGATGAAGGTACTAAAGGCTGGATTTTATTGGCCAAATATGAAAGTTAATTACTTAAAATACGTCCAGAAATGAGAAAGATGTCAGAAGTTTCAAATCTACACAAGGCCCCACCTAAATAGTTACACAGTCTAGAGACTCCATGACTGTTTTGCATATGGGGGATCAATCTATTAGGACCATTCCCAGTAGTGGTCGGACAATTAAGGTATATCGCAGTCACAATTGACTACTTCACTAAGTGAATTGAGGTCAAACCTTTCTCTAATATTACGTCAGAAAAGGTAAAAAAATTTATCTGGAAAAACATTATTTGCTGATTTGGTTTACCATTTGTAATTGTATCCGACAACAGAACTCAGTTCCTTAATAAAAAGTTCTGAGAGTTTTGTGAAAAGAATGGAATAAAACCGGCGTTTACCTCAACCGAACACCTTCAGACAAATGGGTCGGTCAGGGCAGCAAATAAAGTTATCCTAGCTAGACTTAAAAAGAGGTTGGACTGAGCTAAATGGTTATGGGCGGAGTAGTTGCCTAGTGTCCTCTAGGCGTACCACACCACAACACAATCATCAACTTAGGAAATCCCCTTCTGATTAACATTTGGAGCTGATGCAATGATCCCTGTTGAAGTCCGAAAATCGAGCTTCAGAATATCAACATTCAATGAAGAACTAAAGGATGAAAAAAGGAAGATCGATCTCTACTTATTAGAGGAAGAAATTGAGATTGCACATATCTGAGAAGAAACTGCCAAAGCTAGGGTGGCCCGAAAATATAACCAAAAGGTCCAAGCAAAGAAATTCAAAGGAGACCTGGTCCTACGCAAAATTAAGGAATCTAGAAAATCACCTATTGAAGAAAAATTAGCTGCCAATTGGGAAGGACCCTACTGAATTTTAAAGTACATCAGTGATAAAGCTTACAAGATGGCAGATCTCTCTGAAAGAGCTCTCCCCAGAACATGGAACACTACTTCTCTTCGAAAACACTTTAGCTAAGTTTTTATAGTCTTCATTTTTTCAAATGTATTTTTAATTGATTATCAATTGATGTACAGGAATTAGGATGATGTACTCTTATTCCTTACTTGGATTTTTTCCCACTGGGTTATGCTTGGAAGGTTTTAACGAGGCATATCTTAGTTCCATTATATTAATAAAGTTCTTTTTTCATTGTTGTCTCAGATAGAATAAATGTGAAAGGCCCAACTCCGGAAAGTCTGAGGTCATGGTCAATCTATGATGCCCCTCCAAGAATAGCCCAGCTCAGGAAAGTCTGAGGTCATGGTCAATCCATGATGCCTCTTCAATGGTCTAGCTTAGGAAAGTTCGAGTTCATGGTCAATCTATGATGCCCCTTCAAAAGTGGCCTAGCTCGGGAAAGTCCAAGGTCATGGTCAATCCATAATGCTAAGTCAAGATCAGATCAGCTCGGAAAAATCTGAAACCATGTTCAATCCCATTATCGGTAAAAAAAAATTTGACACAAGTACGAAAGATCCAAAGTATACTTGTCATTATCTAAAATTCAAAATTCAAAGTACACAAGAAAAATTTGAGCGAAAAATAGAATATAAGGAATAGAGACTAAAACACACTTTTCATTACAAAAATACTTGTTCAAGTACAAACGCAAATACTAAAAGATTGAAATACACTTTGAGTCATTACAGAAATAATTGTTCAAATACAAAGAAATGATATATGTAGGTTTTTTCATCATTGGTCAGTAGCTTCATCCTCCTCATTGGTCGGATCCATTATCCTACCATCCGCAATCTCCTTAAAAGAACCGAGTTCTCCTAAACGGTCGTTGAACACTCCATTAGGATTCAAAAGTTTAACTTATTGAAGACTGGCTTCAAACTCAGCAGCCCTCTCCTCGACTGCCTCTAATTTCAGCCTGTCTAGTTTAGCTCTTAACTTCTTAATTTCTCTCTTCAGTCTGGCCTCTCTTTTAAGAAAGGTGTTCAACACTTGGTCATACAACATCTTTTCCTTCTTTGACTTATCTTCCAAAGGTAGAATAGTAGCTGATAATTACATATTTTATTTATTAAGAAACCCTTATGTTTAGTCATTTACACTCTTCATATTCTTAATTGATTGAGTTTGGTATGATTTTGTGAGTTTGAGCTCAAATTGGTCCTAATTGAATATTTTCAGCATTATTGAGATTTGACACTGTTTCTGTATTTTGGCCATAACTTGAGTTCCTAATATCTGATGAACATGAATTTTACCTTGTAGGAAAGCTAAGAGGAAGCTCTACAACTTTAATGAGAGCTCGAAGTCCGATTCAGATGTCTAAGGGACCTAAGTTTACATGGAAGTCAGAATACGGGTTCTGTCAGTAGAATCCGAACAGTGTGCACTCATAAAATCATATCTCAAGATGTAATAATGGAGATGGGCTGAAATTTGGATAGTGGATAGTCAAGATCCAAATAAACAACTTTCATGAAGAACACATTTTGAGAAAAAGAAGTCTAGTAGGTCATTTTGAGCTTGCAGGTCGGAACAGAGGAGCTGAAGTTGGGTTTGAGCAACCTATGGTATTTGGGACATATCTTGGGCTTAAAGAAGCCAAATTGGAAGACCCAGATATCCATTTTATAGCCAAGACAAGGATCTACAACTTTCATGAAGAACACTTTTCGTGGTTCTGAAGTATATTGGGTCGTTTTTGGCTTCCAAGTCAGACACGAAATTTTCGTCCTCAACCACCCACTCATCCATCCACTAATCCACTCATCCATCCACTAATCCACTCATCCACTCATCCACTCATCCACTCATCCACTAACTCTCCCACTCATCCACTCATACACTAATCCAACCACTTAACCACTCCACCCACTCATCCACTAATCCATCTACTAATCCATCCACTCACTCATTCATGTCCATAATTTCCCACTCACCAAAAGTCCTTTGGCATTTTTCACTAATTCAACCACTCAACCATTCCACTCACTCATCCACTAAACCAACCCACTAATCCATCCACTCAAACACTTCACTCACTCATCCACTCATCCACCCACTTCCCTTTGTCATTTTGTTACCTTAGACTTCTATAAAAGGCACCATTTATCATGAACAACATGTAATTCTCCTTCATTTCTCTCTAAGTTTCTTCTTGCTTCTTCATAGTTTCTCATAGTTTTGTATATTTTGATGCTCCCCTTCATGGTAATGGAGGGCTAAGCTACTTTGGGTCAATTTAGAACTCTTGAAGAGATTGTGGTTTGGATTCTTGAGACCTTGGTTATGCATTGTATTTGATTTGTAATTGAATTCCTCTTTTCTTCTTCTTTTTCTTCTTCTTGATCTTGAATGCATAAATGGTGATTCTATTTATGTTGATCTGATTGATCTTGGTTTAAGATTGAGATTTGTGATGAAACTTAGAACTAATTGATCTAAACTAATCACATAAATGAAGATTGAGATTTGTGATGAAACTTAGAACTGATTGATCTAAATTAATCACAAATTGAAGAGGTTAGGTTACTGATTTGTGCCTAAGTTAGTTGAATTCGGTACTTGAAATTAACATAGATTTTCATGAATGGTGCGATTGCGGATTTTTTGTTTATCACTTGTTAATTGAATTCTAGACGATCGTCTAGTATGAATTCTGGATTTGATGCAGAGATCTCGGTTAGATCCAAATTAACAATTCAATTGCGCTTCAAGTGTTCTATGAAGGGTCTATGATTGAATCCACCCAATCTTGGATAGGTTTCTAAATTGACTGCTCTTTAATTGTTATTTCTTCCTTTAATTTTGTTAAGTGCGATCTTAAACTGTCAAACCCCCCTTTTTGCTAACTTTCACTTGATTTGATCAAATTGCATTTACGATCCTTGAGGAGACGATCCGGTGTTGTCACTGTGCTACAAGCTTAGGTAATAACTTCGGTTATAATTTTGACTGAGTTCGGCGCTCGTCAGTAGCTTCAGCTTTTTTCGTCTCTTCTCTCAAGACTCTCTCAACTTCTTCCAACTCGACCACTCTATCGCCCTGTTTGCTCAAAAGCTCAATTTGTTTCTTGAGCTCGGTCACCTCAATAACATGACCTTTTTCCAACTTCTCCAATTTTGCATGGTAAGACTGACCAACATACATTAACTTTTTCTTTGTGTCCTCGAGCTCGAGCTCTACCGACCTGGTAATGCTCGTAGCTCGAAGGAAGTGGACTACCATCCACCTACATAGGTCGATCCCACCGACCTTCTCTTTGCACTTTTTGTCTGAAGCACTGAAATTTAAGCATCCAAGAATTCCTTGAATGGAAACCGAGCACTCCAGAGAGAGGATTCATATGCAGTATCATCAAAATTGTTTAGGGTATCAAATGCCACGTGAAGTTCTGAACAAGGGAGAAAAACACCCTGACCTATTTCTTGACATTTCGAGGATGGAGAAGTCGTCGCCCTAACAACCTCAGTCGGGCCGCCAGTTTCCCCTCTGTCCTTTTTTTTTCTGACAAAGGACTCTAAATGAGTCTCGGAGGACTCTGCAATGTGAACAATCGAAGGCCCCTCCTTAATAGTGTTCATTTCGACCACCTCGGTCTCTATGGTCTAGGTCGGTGGAGCTGGGCTTTCTTCTTCAAGAATTTTTATAATTCCCGAGCAGATAATCGAGGAGCATTGATCCTAAAAAATAATGAAATGGTTAAAAGGTGTCAGTATGTCTAAAAAATAAAATAAGAGTGAAACAGAATTAATGACTTATGCATAAGTTTTGCCACCTTGTCTAGATTATCCCCAAACTTGACAAGGTAGTTACAGTCTAACAGAGGACAGTTCTCCAAAAAGTCGATCAGATCTCAGTCAATCGATGCGAGACTTCAATACTTGGCACTCAATATTAAAGTCAGTTCACTCCTCTAGTAAAATGGAAATCTCTCCACTCCAAATTGGTAGGAATAAAAAGCCACATCTCTTTGCCGATAACTAGCTCAGAAATACTTATTCTTGAAATTTTTGTATGAAGAATCGAAAGGAGAAAAAAGCTTACTCCATAAATAACTGTTAACTAAAACCCAACCACCATTTCTGGCCCCTTTACATTGGAAGAAAAAGAAGAAGACTCCCACGACCTAACTGTTAAGATGAAGTTGGGTCGAGGCAACATTAAGTCGAGAGAGGACCAAGCAATTGAAGATGTTAAAGGGCAATCTTAACTTGAGACGAAGAAAAAAGTGTTATACATGTACACCCACCCAAGTCTATCCTTGGAATTGGGTGACATATATATTTGATCTTCGGCTCAAAATGGAAAGCAAAGAGCCAAGTTTCATCCCCATCCCTAGCCAATGATATACATCTTTGCAGCATAACGATGCTCTTGGCTGTGTCAAAAACCAACGAATACCTTCTTACATTAGGATGAACCAAGTAATAGCAGTCTCCACCACCCTCGGAAGCTCTAACAGCACCTCGATCAACTATCTAATCACCTGAACAATTCCTAGCCATAGATCAGTCGAAAATTCCAAACCCTACATTGTACATTTAAATATCAAGCCTATTTCTTGGGTTTCTTAAATGCTTATCTCAATACTAAAATCTTTATGCCTAAAACCTCTAGAAAGTTATAAATCCTTATGTTCTACCGGAGTTTGACATCCGCGGTGGCACTATTCTAAAAGACATCACAGAACCACCATAGCAAAACCCAATCCTCTCAGTTTACCCCTATATTCAAAAGCCAGAAATAGAAATGAAGGAAAAAATAAATATGAATGTGTTAGAAATGTTACCGAGAATACGTCGCGAGTAGAAGAATGAAGTGTTTGCTTATAATTAGCGCGTCAATGGAGCACCCACACCGGAATGAGAAAGCATAGCATGAGAGAAAAGAGAAGAAGATGAACAACAAAAGTAAAACTAAAGCGCGGGCACGAGAAAGAGAGAGAGAGAGAAAGAGAGAGAGAAGAGAAGAGTAAACTATAATGCCCCAAGACTAATTATTCTATGCATATCAAGATTACATTGAAGCACTTAGGCTCAGGAACGTCACAACTAAACTTTTACTTTGGTAATTAACTATACTAAATTTTATTTCTTACTAAAACCTTGTGAGGGTTAATTTTTGCTCAAATGAAGATTATGGTCGAATGCCTCCATTAAGTTACCATTCAAAACTTAATCATTTTTTTATTATCCACTTAGTGTCCTTTGAGATCTCCTAATAGAACTCTAGGAACTTACATATTTATCTAATTTGGTATCATAGAAATTTCATATACTAACATAGAGTACAAACATATACTTGTAATTCACAGTTATATACATAGCATGTATAAATCACATTGGCATCAATAACCTATAGATTCCAGTACATCAGTCTTCTACATCAGTATCAAAGTTATACATATCATGTCTTTATAGGCATATATAAACTATGTAACAACCATATCATAAATATAATACGTGATAATGGTAAAAAAGAAAATAAGTTTCTCAATACTACGTCAGCATCTGCATCCCTACATGGAGGGTGGATCATGCGTTGGAATTATCATGGAAAAGAAAATAGCAGGGTGAGAATTCTAGGACTTCCCACTATTTCTAATAAACAGATATCATTTTAACAATTCTAGCTGCTTCGGGGAATTAAATCATTTTTAAAATCTTTCATAAAAATGTGGCAAAACCCAAATTGTTTCATTTCTCTTCCCAAGGGCAGAAGTTCAATTTTAATCATTGAACAACAAATTTTATAAACAAATACCCAAGCAATACACAGCTTCACAAGCACATCAACCAATAAGTTGTAGAACCTTCCAGAAACATAACAACATATAAATCATCTCACACTATCTATAGAATATTTACAATTAACTCAAAATGCAAATATTCATTATCAAATTAATGATTTATATAGAAAATTCATGAAGATGTGCCAATGCTGAAGCAATGGCTTTAATTTTCTTTTAGTGCCCATTAATTATCAACTTTCTCAGCTCATTCCCTGGACCCATGTCTTTTAATCTCAAATAAGTAGAAAGGGGATGTTACCTCCTCATATTACCCAACACGTGGTAATAGTGTTCTTATCAGGTTTGAGTACTCATCCTATACATAACAGTCCGTCATTACACCACACTATCCCAGGTAACCATGGCTAAATCTTTTAATCAATTTCCTTTTACAAAGGAATTACATCTATGATTACCCTCAGGTACGAGGATCATCTCTAATATCCATCACTAGCCAAAACAAGCAATCGATCAATAGGTTACCCTTCATAAAGGAATAGCATATAAGGATCACCCCTAGGTACGAGGATCATGTCTAATTTTTTTTTAAAACTTTGAGCACTTAAATATGCACTTTACATTTTAATTCAATTAATATCTCAACTTTAACATTTTAAAGGAGCATATTGATAGGTGCAGAGACTATCAAATTATATCAATTTATAAGCCGATTCACCAAATTACTTATAGTATAAGGCACAACTGGGTCAAGCCTTTAGATCACTCTAATTAAGCAATCAAATTAAGAAGTTAACAAAGGGGGGAATTGCAGAATTTTAAATGAAAGCAATTAAAAAATATAAACAGAATCAAGTAAACAACCAATCCAATGAAATCAACTATTTCTGAATTTCATCTATCATTGATCACTAGGAAGCCATTCAATTCCTAATCAAATTCTTGGTCTTAGATCATATCAAGAATCCTTAAGATGATTCATGAATTCTCTATTACATAATCATCCAGAATTTAATTAATCAAGGTTAAATGAATTAAGCACTCATCTAATCCTAAATTAACCTAAAAACCAAAATTCAACCAAGCTTAACAATCCATCAAACATCTTTGATGCATTGTTTAGTCTTTATAATCCTCATTAAATATGTGTTAATTATGCAATTATGACATCAACAGCCAAATTAAATTAAGCAAAACAATCCAGATTTAACAAAATCAAAAGAGGTAAAAGAGAAACTTGATTAACAATTAAATGTAAATCAATCAAAACAATATCTCATAATTAAACATCAAGATTGTCAATCCCTATGATTGATTAAAAAGGGTCCAACCATCTATGGATGGAAGGAAAGAAAAATAGAAAAGAAAGAAACCTAGAGAGAAGGGAGAGGAAGAGAGATAAAGAGAGAAAGTGCAAGCAAGAGCGACTAAGTGAAAATTAGGGTTAGGTTCTAGGTTTCAACTACTGCTTAAATAAATGTCTCTAAAATTGAAAATTCAAGTTTTCCCTTAGTTTATGGTTAATAATTTTCCTCTTTGCTTTAATTAAACACTTAATTTGCCTAATTTGGCCTTAGGATGAGAGAATTATGTCCAAAATATTATTAACACCTCTTTAGACCCATTAGTTGACTTAAAAGGGTGATAACACCATCAAAACGTCATAGTTTTGATAAGTGGTCTTCATAATATTTGAATATTTGTGTCTCAACTTTCCAATAGCACCAGTATCAGCTCTATATGACTCCTACAACCCAAATTAAGACCCAATTTCTGCATATTATCCAGGTTCCAACGACAGCATCTCTATTCTGACTTCTAGGTAAAATTCAGCCTTCGAGCTCTATTATCAAAGTTGTAGAGATTTCTCTCAACTTTCCTACAAAGTAAAATTCATAATTTTTAGATGTCTAAAACTGAAGTTATGCCTAAAATACATAATCAGTGTAAATTTCTCAATAATGCTAAAAATACAATTAAACTCAATTTGAACCCAAACTTATAAAATGTGGCTAAGACAAATTAATTTAGCATATAAGAGGTCTATGAGACTAAATATAAGGATCAACTAATGTATAAAAATTATGTTTATCACATATCAATTTTAGGTACATCATAATTCATCTCATAAGCATGCAAGTGGCAATTTCTCGTATCATCATATAATTCACACAATTCACAAGGCAACTTGAATTGCTAGCAACCCACATATATGTGAGATAAGAATCAAAATGATTAGGCTTCATTATATAGATATGAGTCATCTTTTCTCATTCATAGGCTAACTCATTTCCAAAAAGGACATCAGTTTACTACAATTGATACCATACCAAGCTTTTTTGGGCTCAAAAATGGGTTTTAGGATGATTGTATACTGCTACAAGATCTTAGTAATCCATTATAAGCATTTCAGAAAATTGGTAATCGATTACAAGCATGTGAGGACTCAGTTTTCTCATAATAGACGCTTGGTAATTGATTACCACAATCCATTTTCTCAAACAGAAGCTTGGTAACTAATTACCATAAATGGTAATTGATTATCACATGGTAATCAACTACCATAAGCACAGCAACATCTTTTTGAAAGCTAGTAATCGATTACCAACATCAATAATCGATTACCAAGTGTTTTCGAAGACCCAAAATGTGTTCTAAGGCATGGTAATCTCATAAATAACATTAAGATTACAGAGTAATTTATTTCTCTTCATTTTCGGTCAAGATAACATCAAGGCCTGAACATATTCTCAAGCAAAAAATTCACAAGGTATAATAGTAGTTATCAATCCAAATTATCGAACACAGTTTAAAGACAAAGAGGATTAATCAGTCTATACTCAATTCTTCCAATAACCCATAAACCTAACCACAAGGATATCAACATGCGATTCATCAATCACTCTATAATCAAGCAACAAAAATCAAGTCCTACACACTATTAAGAGTAGAAAGCATGGAGGAAGAGACGTAGACCCCTACGTAGTCTCCCTTGAGTTAGTAGAAGATGAAGGAAGAAAGTTGAAGTATGCTTGATGATGGATTGAAGAGCACCACTTGGCAGAACTTGATGAGCAGATGAAGTTCTCTCACTAAGGCTTTGGAAGATGAGGGCTAGAAGATCTTCATGTAAGGCTTGGAAATATGGTGGCTATGGTGTTTTTTCTTTTCTCTCCTTCTTTCTACTATTTTCTGAGAGGAATGAAAAGAAATGTGAGAGATGTGTGCTTTTAGGTGGTGAGGCGGTGGTTACTATTGAGTGTAAGAAATTTATCGCTTAGGGATATTTTGATCTTCCATTGATGATTTACTAGCTTCCATAAGTGTTATAGAAAATTCTAAGATTTCTTTAAGTTCTGATACACATAATTTAATAGCTATCTATACACATCATTTGATAGTTATTAAGCTCTATTGCTTTTTCTTAAGTTAAGATAAACTTAAGGAGTTAAATTATTATGCTTACATGTATCTGCTCTAACCTATAATCATTTCTAGAATAATCTTCATCATTTATTTAACAACTCCACAAATTTTCATAATTTTCCAAGCAACTCTCTTATTTAATTTGACATTTAAACACTCATTTCATTTATTAAAAATACCAAACTAATTTATGTAATTCCCTAAAAATTACCGTAATTTATTCTAATTATTTGTGACCTAAAAATAAATATTTTATATTTATTTATATTATTTAAGCAATCTATGCTAATTTCTAAGCTAATATAAGTTATTTTTTATGTTCTGTACTATATCGTTACGCCCAAATCATCTTAGAAAATTACAAAAATTAATAAGTAAATCACACAAGTGCTAAGAAACTACTATAACAATCATTAAAGCTAACAGGATAGGGAGGATGCTACACAAATAGTAGAAGTGTAGTTGAATTAAAGAGAAGTATTTAAAATGAGAGAAATCATCGTGAATCAACGGTTATAGTTTTGAGAAAGTGAAAATACTTATTTTTGGCCATCAGATGCATCTAACGATAGGATTTTAAAGGCCAAAGATCAACGCTTGCGATGCAACCTAGCAACAGGTGCATAAATAGCGAAATGATGTGACATGACGCTTGCCCAGTGAATGTGCTACATGTGGCACATCTCGTACGACCTCCCACGCTAGAATTGACGCACAAAGTACATAGCGTCCAACCAATAAGGATCGTCTTGCAGAACGCTCGGTCCTCCTAGATAAGCTCGGCCCATCTTTGCAGACAGCCGAGCAGATCTTACAAAGGTGAGAACCTAGCCCACCTTAAGCTCAGTTAATCTTTTAAGATGACCAAGCTGGGGGATTGTGGATCATCCTGCCCCAATTGACATCGACTAGTTATAAGCCTAGCCCATCTTCATAGATGACCAAGCTGGGAGGCTATGGACCGTCCTGGCCTAATTGACATCCAACCCACTCATAAGCTCGGCCCATCTTCACAGATGACCAAGCTGGGCAGCTCTGAACCTTCCTTGCCCAATTGATATCTAACCACTCTTAAGCTCAGCCCATCTTTATAGATGACCGAGCTAGGGGCTATTGACCATTCTGGGCTTAACATAATAGGCCTACCATGGCTAAAAGTAGACCTTGATTGTAACACCCCTTTAGAGGATGTCACACATAAAAGAAAATAAAAGAAATAGAAATAAAATCTACCCAAGTTGCGGAACATTTGTTAAATATTATTACGGGTTGTAAAATAATTCCTGATAGACAGAAGTATGTAATAAAAAGATAATGCGAAAAATACGAAATAAGAAAAAAACATCATCACTAATAATATACATATGATTAAGTTATAAACTGTACAAATAATTTACAACTAAGACTACAACTATTTAAACAAAAACAGTAAAGAAAGCAATAAAAGAGTTAATATATACAGACATACGCTGACGCGCCCAAAAAAAACATCATGGTTATCTAATCCTCAGATGGATCACTCTCAGTCTGAAAATGATCATCGGGAGATAGATATCCCGGATGTCTCGACACACGGCGATAACGGGATCGTGCAGTCGATACGATACTTATCTCACTAGGCTCAGGGTTTTCAGCACCTCAATATCGCCTAATGGATAAGGGTAACTCTAAGTGCAGAAATAACGTCGTCGTCGCAATCGGATCTCCATCAAACTGATGACGTAGAATCACGGTCATACGTCCAGCATAGGTAACAGAAGCACGATCTCCTCGTAAATGCCAAGCCGATCACCTCCATGAAATACCAGCTCTATGAATCCCAAAAATGCTGGCGTCGCCATCCCACACAATCAATCCAGAGGATATGGATGATCGGATGGTTCTTGATCGTAAAACTGATCGTCGGTTTGCTGACCTTCCTCTTCCTCAGGATACACGATCTCAAGAGGCTGTTCCTCTTCTTCCTCTTCAAACTCTTTACCGTATAAAATAAATAGACAAGAGACACATACAATAAAGAGGTAAGACAACATAAAATCATCGCAACATGGCCAATAAGAAGACGACAAATAACAACTACACAGTTCATACAATACGAAACTACACAGTTCATACAATACGAAAAGCTAATACATATTAGATATCCTAGTGTTTCAGAACATCATAGATATAACACAAATAAAGAAAATCACACAGATAAATCAATCTCACGGATAAAATAAGATAAGAAATGGACAATTAACATAAGAACTATCGATAAATATAAATAGAGAAAATGTAAAAACATCCAAGATATTACCGGATAAAGATAAATAGAGAGAAATGGAGTATTATCCAAGATAAAATCAAATACACCAAAACACAACCCTACTCCATGGAGCTAAACCCAAACAGATATCGAGAGAAATGACTTGCAAAATCTATTAGTACCACGGCTGCCCAACCAACTATTACGCGGTCACACGTTGCGTTGCGTCAATAGCCTACGACACTGGGAATCCACCATCCAGGCGTAGTATAGTTCACAGTCTCCCGTTGTGGCACTATAGGCAATGTACTACTAGACTTTACAAACCTTGATTAAATATAGTGAATGTCGAGTACATTAGTGTGCTATCGGTTTACCACGGCCCAGCGGAGCTACCAACTATCCACATGTGGAATCCCGTACACTAAAGTCTCCAAGTTCATTAGAACAATAAACCACACTACATTTATCGCATCGACAACACGATGTGATTCGTCTCACAACCAAAACACCAAAAATTGGTATAAAGACAAAACATAATTCCAAAAATATGAAATTACGAAAATGCCCTCAAGATAAAAATATGCCCTCAATGGCAAAAAGTCTGTACGGGTTCACTTTTTCCCGACAGCGAAATAACCTCAACAGCATACGGGTTCACATTTTCCCGACAAATAAAAAATAAATTTAGTAACGGTCAATCGCGTAGAAATTTTATCGCGTTTTTGAAATCTCGTCGTTTTTACAAACGTTTAAAAATCGGGTAAAGATATTTTTCTGTTTTTAAAATCGCGTAGCATTTTTAATACGTTTTCTCAATCGCGTAGGACTTTTAAATTATTTTCTTATTCGAATGCCTTTAAAATTACTGTTTAAACAGATAGAAATAGTACTTAGTACATTTAAACTACGTTGAATAATTTTTCATACCGCATAATCGTCATTAGGATATTGTTACTATCTTATAGGTTCATTTTTACTAAAAATTGACATTTTGTTTATAAACTTATAATAATGGTTTTCTAAATTTTCCATAAAATTTCTATTTACCTAATTTTTAACCATTTCATTAAATTCTTTTTGAAATCTCTAACATGCTTCAAAACCAAAAGTGAGCTATATGTTAGAAAATTTCTTAATATTACTGTATTTCCTTCCTAATGATAAAATCACTAATTTTAATCCTTTAAACTTAATTCTACTCAATTTGTTTCTTCAAAAATCATCATAGAAAATTTCCCCTTAACTTGTATTGTTTCTTTTTAATTGAAAAAGGTTTGGAATCAAGTTTTAAAAATCATAATTACCTATAGTGGCATGTTGGCCGAATTTTTATAAAATTTTTTCATTTGATTTCTAAATCATGTCAAAGGTATTATCTTATCTAAGTTCATTAAATCATGTTATAAAGTAGTGATTTTAAATCAAATAAATCCTTTAGGCATGTTGGCCCAAAATTTACTAAATCTTTACCAATTGATTTCTAAATTCCTTTTCTTGGATCAAAACAATTTGAAACCTTCTTATTTCTCCTAATTAATTAAGTTGCACTTTAGGAAAAATGAAGAGAACATTTTGGTCCTCCAAACTTGTCATTGCCGTGAGCTATTGGATTGTGTTCTTTGGAACACTCATGCAAATTTACACATGTTATTCACATCCTATATTTTATCATACAATTCTAACACATGCATTTATATCTCTAACACATGCAAAATATTTCTAACACATGCAAAATATTTCTAACACATAAAACCTAAATTAAAGCTTATAGACATACAATCAAAAGCTAATAGACATGCAAAATTATTACAATCACCAAACAAGAAAGCTACTAACACATAACACTTAAGCTACTAGCAACCACAAAAATTAACAAATACACATCAATAAACACACCACAACCGAATCCTTATGGATTCTACAAACAACCCATCTTCTTACCACCATCAAGGGATGATAAGAATTGTCTTCCTCTTACCTTAAATGAAGACAAAAGCTTGCTTTCACACCTCCTAGGTCACGGTTTTCACCACCAAAAATACCTAGAAATCTCAAACAAAATCTACATGTTACTAACCATGAAAAAGAAGCTAAACCATGGAAAAATCATGGCTTAGAACTTTGAAAAAGAAGAGAGAAAAGAAAAGCATGAAATTTCACCTTCTAGGTAAAACTTTCAAGGTTGGTTTCCAAGCCCTAGATGGAAGAATTTGAAGAAACTTCCAACTACAAAGGTTCTTAGAATGGTGTTTAGGTTAAGGAAACTTGGTTAGAAAAATTTTTGGATGGTTGGATGGTTAGGAAATAAGCTTGGCCGAATATGGTGAAGAAAATGGACAAGAATGGTGGCTAGGGTTCTTGATGAGAGAGAAGAGAGAAAAGTGATGAAGATGAAAGTGATTTTTGGTCTCCTAAGGCCTCTTGGCCGTGAACATCAAGTGGGGTGCAAGGTGGGCACCTTGCTTGGCTTCATCCAAGCCATTGGATGAATCAAAGGCCAAGATCAAGCCTTGGTGAGCAAGCTTGATTCTCATTGGTTGGTTCCCTAGGTGACTCACATGCTTTGAGTCACACAACAGATAAATGCTCTGAGTCACCAGTGAGTCACTGTTCGGAAAGTTCTACAGCTTACGGTGATTAACTAAGCTACCGATCTAACTGTTCATTCTAATTGTGGGTCCCGCAAAATATTTCCGGGTCCACTGTCACTAAATTATACTGACTGATAAAATAATATTATAATAATATAAAATTATTTTATTTGACAGTTAAATCCTAAAAATTAAAAGATTATTTTTAGTCTCATTCAGAATCGGGTTAAGTAAGATCCCCCAATTCTAAATAATAAAATAAGATTTTCCCGGCCCCTAAAAATATTATTTTCCCGCCACTGAGCAAATCACACAAAAAGTCCATATAAAATCATAGACAAGATTTTCGGCATTAAATCAAGAAGAAAACAATTAAAAACAGACAAAAACAAAAAAATGTAAGACGTTCGGGACGTAACGGTCATTTTCCCGTTTTTCCCACAACGTAGGTAATTATCCAAAACGTTCAAATAAAATATCCAGCCAGATTATATAGTTTGTATATCTTTCAAAAATTAATACAAGAGTTCTAAAAATTTTTATTTTTCCGTCTCGAAACAAATTACGTAAAACGATCAAATAAAATTTGAACCTGTATTATCGTAATTGTTTTCATACAAAAATCAAGAATAGAAAAATAGGGACACAGCGGTCATTCATACAAAAGCATGAAAAACAGAAAACAGTACATTCAGAATATTTTCTAAAAATTGGGGCGTTACATTGATAGGCCGACCATACAAGGCCAACATTTGTGCTAGGTAGGCCCATTTTGCAACATCAACCCCATGAAAGTCCGAGTCAACTCGACCAATGTCTTGTCTCCAAGATCCGATTGGTCTATACCCGAATGGGTAATGACTCGGCAAACACATGCTTAATATGACCCGCTAACGGTCATCAACCGTTTGATGCCATCATGACCAATGGTTGTTAATGCTTTCGTGCCATAATAATTGGACATAATGTAATCATAACGTTCAGAGCTCTAAATGGCCTGAATGGAGGATATCCAAGGAGTGAGTCCTTTAGAGCCCTATATAAACCGGCTTAGCAGTTTAGGTAAGCATGTTTCATTTCTTACCCATACATACTAGCCTACCTACTTTGCATTCAGTCCTACAAATTTCCTGACCTGCCTATGCTCATTTTGACCTTGTTGTTGCCTTCCCTGTAGGTCTCCAATGAGTCCTTTCTGGCTAGTAAACTAGGTCTCGATAAAAGGTTTGTTGGGAAAAAAGAGAAAAAGAAAGTACAATGGGTTTGGGTTGTTTATTTTCTACATTTTAAGAAGAAGATGAACGTCTATTGGCCCACAAGTATATATATATATATATATATATATATATATATATATTTTGTGTAATTTTTTATTAAATATTTATATATTTATTTTATTTTAAGTTGTTGACTCAATGTCCTAACCAAGTTAATGACTTGTACTAATAAAATTTCGATATTGGTTGTGATATATATATATATATATATATATATATATATATATATATATATATATATATATTATACTTTATGCAATTTTTTCTTAAATATTTATATATTTATTTTATTTTAAGCAATTGAATTAGTGTCTCAACCAAGTCAATAACTAATACTAATAAAATTTTTATATTGGTTGTGACTAGTGAATTTTAAATAATTTACAATTTAATTAAATTTTCAATTTGATTATATATAAATATTGAATTTTATTTTTTAATTTTATCTTATTGAATTAGTGACCTATTAATCTAGTATTCTTAACTAAGTCTAGAACCATTAGAGTATTGTCTAATGCAATATTGTCGACTTATAGAAAAATATAAATCCATACATAAAGTGTTAAAATATTCAAACCGCTTCTAGCTTTGCTGTGGGAAACTAGTTATAAATAGGCATTGGTGTAAATGCATTTGAATCCAAGCTAAAATTAAACCACTTTCAAGCATTACCATTTCCTCTTGAAACTCAACTTTTTTTTCTTTTTTTTTTCCATCCTCCAGAAATCACACCACTAAAATAATTACATTCATATCAACAATCTAGTCTTTTAGCCATAATTAACTAATAATACAACTACTACCTACAATTACCAATTAAGGTTTAAAATTGTGATTATAATGATGGACATGGTTACCATGGGTGGAGTGAAAAGGGACCATACCATGGTTGCCCTGCCCCTCAATTTCCCAAAAATAATTCAAGAACTCTAACTATTGCCTAGTGGTTGTTACTTGTTAGGTTACCTACAAGGCTACAAGTAATTTAACAATTTTAGATATTTAATACAAAAGTTAAATTGAGATTGTAAAGGAGAAGGAAGATATCCTTATATCACTCTCTCAAGTCACTCACCCACACAATTATACAAACAAACAATTATACAAACAAATAACTTAAGGTCAATTACTTTTCTTTCTGAATCAAACCTTGTGGCCCAATAGCTCTTTAAGACAATAGAACATTTTCTTTTTTTCTTAAGAAAATAGCTTTATAAGACAATAAAAACTTATTTAATTTTGATTTCATAAGAAGCTTGCTAACTTTTGATTTTCATGTTACTTATTTGCAAAAAAAAAAAAACTAATAGGAACATGCCTCAATTCATCTCGTAATTTATCTATCAAATATTATGAAGATTTTTAAATTTAGAATTTGTTAGTTCTTGGCTCCCTAAGATTAAATTTCTAACTCTACCATTAGCAGTATTGTTATGGCGTTGCGACCTGATGTGTTTTGCACTATAAGAAAGTTAGAGATTATCGTCGACCATATCTGCCGATAATTTCTCAAAACTTGCTAGAAATTTGAATTTTCAGTAGCTTTTTCATAGGAATGTGGTTCCTCAGAAAAAAAGTTTGCTGGAAACAAAAATCTACCAGAATCTGCTAGAAATACCAGCAAATTTAGCTACAAAAAAAATTATGAGTTGTCAAAAAGGCAAGATTTTGTGGCAGATTTTCCCCATGGGAAATTTATAGCTGATTTTCTACCAGAAAGTACCTATTACCATAACTTTTTTTTTTTATAAATCACTATATAAATGACTCTGAGCAATATGAGATTTGACTGTTCTACTCACCCTTTGTCATCCAGTAATAATGAGGATGATGACTCCAATGATAACATTTTTAAGCAGTTGATGTGATTGAAAGTTTGCGTAGTGAAAAGGATTCTACCTCTTATGATGATGATAAAAAGACTGGGAAATAAGATATTAAAAAAGAAGGATAAAAGCATTATGAATTATAATAATGAATTTACATGATTCTATGAAGTTATTTTTCTGGCAAATAGAAGCCCCCTGGTGAAGAAGCTAGAGAATAAAAAAGAAACCAAAAGCGAACGAAATTTTTTATCAAGAATGATGACACTAACGAAAATGACATTGTACTAGAGTATCTTGGAGAGGGATATCTCGATACTATTGTGTGCTCAATACTTTTAGAACTAGGATAGTAGAGAAGGTAGCCCTAAGATTATGAACCTTGTAGGTGGCATAGAAAAACATGTGTCTACTTGCAGTTGTGTAAGGATTTTGAAGGAGTAGCAAAAAAAATTAATCTCAATGGAATTTGGATAAGAGTGAAATTAGGATTTTGAGAGTGAAGATGATGACAAGTGAAAGCATATATACTTCTCTTATTACATGTAATACAATATGAACTCAAGGAAAGACAGTCTAATCTTAATGAATTAGTCTAGAAACTAAAAGTGCCAGTATAAAAAAAAAACATTTTTCTTTTGAGCTCTTGAATCGATTGCGCTCAGGTTTAAATTTTTTTTTGTGTTGGTTTCACTTCTGATGTATTGAGATACCAATCTTTGTGATATCACCTACCATATATAGTCTACATTTCACTCAAACCAGTGAACTATATAGGATAAAGTTCACCACAAGTTCTTTCAAAAATCCTTTTTTACCAGTTTGGTTAAATTCCTTACTTGTTTTAACTATCATTTACTTCAACTTCACTTTAAACGGCTCATCGTATTATCTTAGTCTTTAACTTTATTTCATTCTTAACTTAAGTTGGTTAACTCTTAAGGTAACCTAGGTTGAAAGCCCTCAATAAGTGTGCAATAACAAATAGTTTTATAGAGCATATCTATAATCTCATAGTGACTCCTAATTGTTAGAACTCTAACTTTATCATCCATATTCAAATAAATATAACAATCATAATCATAGATGTCAAGATACTAGCCCTACGGGCCTTCCACTAAGCATTATTTATTGGAGTTTATACATGCATAACTAACAGTATCAAATGGGCATCAATACCCATAGTACAACCATCCAAGAAGGTAAGTAGTTAGTCTGTCAAAAGACATGCAAAGCCAAAAAAGACAGACATCATCATCCAGATACGTCAGTATGTGAACATATATATATACAATCTGTTGGGAATTTGCGGATCAAAGTCTCGCAGCGGACCATAATCCGAGGTTTTAAAATTTTACCTCTTGAAGCGTGACGGAGACACAAGCGAGGTGAATTACCAACACCGTAATAGCGACGATGTTTACTGCGGTATCCACACGAACGGACTTGCAAAAGGAGTCACGCCTCTGTTTCGTAACAATATCAAATGAGCATCAATACCCATAGTACAACCATCCAAGAAGGTAAGTAGTTAGTCTGTCAAAAGACATGCAAAGCCAAAAAAGACAGACATCATCATCCAGATACGTCAGTATGTGAACATATATATATACAATCAAAATAGGATATATAGAAATCTATCTAAAGTCCTACTCCTCCATGGTATCAAATTTACTATTCTAAGGACTCTACATCATGAAACCTCCACTAGGGCATACACCAACACAATCAAAATAGGATATATAGAAATCTATCTAAAGTCTCCCTCCAGGTGCACTTCCACTTGTCTCCGGTTGTGTGTACATGATGTGTACATAAATCAGCCCAAGGAAGGAGTACGTGTTGGTCTCAATAGAATACACTCACTATCCCTCTATAATCTCAAAGTAAATGCTAAACAATAGGTTGTTCAGTCTTTGGGAATATCATGGAAATATAGAGGGGTAGAATTATAAGAATTTTTAGTAATCTAAATGAATAAAGTCATCATAAAAAACTCAACTGCCTCAGACTAAAAAATAGTTCACATATATAAGTTGGAAATCTTATACTTTATTTGTCACGAGGCAGAGATTTCTTTTAAACCAATTTTCTTTTTATGATCATAAATTTTATAATATATGAGTTAAAAAATAGTGTATATTGATCATGAATGCATTATTTATGAATCTGGCTATTCAATCAATTTTTCTACTATTGTCATTTCCTATGAGGCAATCTTTATCCTCCTTTCATATGAGAAAACCTTTGTTCTCTAAGGGCGAATGACTTGCATCCATAAGATAGTCTATTTTTCAGACATGAGTTAGCCTACTCTCAATAGTCGTATATGCTACATAAATCCTATCCTAGCAAGGTGAATTCCATCCCTTGCTCTCTATGATAAGGACTTTACTCTATTGGAAAGATACATATTATCCTCTTATAGGAATGTATACTTTCATGAGCAGTTGTATAATGTATCACATTTCATAATTCATAGATATACGGCTACTAAGAGCATCATATGGCATTATTGCAATTCTCAAATCATTATATCAATGCATCAACCAAAACATGGTATACATAATCATATCAAATAGTTTCAATTACCAACATGAAACTTCATGCACATACTCAAGCCTAGCTGGGATAACTTGGCAATCAATTAACCTATTTCACATAACCTTTAACTCATAAAACTGCATTGCTTTAATCTTATAATGCCTACAAGGTTACAACCTTTGGAATCAACTCAATACTCTTTTCTCATTAGTCTAAGACTCTTTAAGTCTTCTTCGATCTTATTAGTCAAACCATTAACCTTTAATTGTATCAGATACCTCATCATAGGATTGTGGCTAACCCTAGCCATCGAGTGCAACTAGGGTCAACTTGCCTTGAGGCCAATCCAAAGCCAAAGGCCACCAGGGCCTGGCCATGACCCAACCACCTCAACTTAGGCTCGTGGTGGCTCTTTGGCCACCTCCACCTTGAGCTACCATGGTTGGCCACCCTTAGTGGTGGCCACCACCCCGAAACCCTTGACTGCCATGAAGCCCCTTTATTGTAGCTCTTCTTGGCCTTATCATATGGAGACCTTTAGTGGCCACCACCACCACTTCAAAGCCATGGTTTGGTAGCCCAAGAGTGGCAAGCACCACTCCTCCAAACACCCAAATAACTAAGTTACCTCAACTCAAAATCCCACCTCTATCTTCAAATGGTAGCCA
The DNA here is from genome assembly GCA_029884605.1 of Ormosia emarginata. Classification (NCBI taxonomy): domain Eukaryota; kingdom Viridiplantae; phylum Streptophyta; class Magnoliopsida; order Fabales; family Fabaceae; genus Ormosia; species Ormosia emarginata. The sequence continues at coordinate 49,070,277 of JAQQTP010000077.1, read as the reverse complement.
CCGTGGCCACCATCACCTAAACAAAACATTATTTCCACCAATAGGTGGTGTCCACCACCATAAGCCCTAAGTTACACTAAACCCCCATCTTCCATCCTTATGCAGTGGCCACTATGGCCACCACCACCAAAACCAACCATCATTGCCACCAAAAGGTGTCGAAAACCACCTTAACTTAATCAGAACCACCTCCTTCTCTAGAAATAGCCACGATCGTGGTCATAGGACTCCATGGCCAAGGCAGCACAAAGCTTGGCCACAACCCACCATCTGTTTCCCATGCATGTGAAACCTTTTTTCCACCATAAAGCCATTATACAACCACCCCAAAATAGCTCAATCAATCAAAATTCATGGAGAAAAGGGTGAAGAGACCCCTACCTAGTCTCCTACCTCGAGGGTTGGAGGCTTGGTGGTGCAAAACTAATGTATCTTGTCGTGGATAGAGGGAATGATGAAGAGGAAGGCTTCTTTAGGACACATTGGTAATAGGTTGGTTGACGATGAGGTTATGCAACTGATGTTCTTCTCCTCTCTCTCTATCACTCTCACTCTCACTCTTTCTTACTTCCTCACTCTTGTTTTTCTCAAGGGTGGTGCAAAAGAAGGTAAATGAAGAGAGGAAAGTGTTAGCGGGTTGGTTTTATAAAACCATGGGGTGATGAGGCGGTTTGTGGGGTGCTAGGTGAGTGTGTGTGTGTGTGTATGTGTGTGTGTGCGTGTGTCGTGTGTAAGTAGCCATGGCAGGCTATTTCGATAGCTTAGGCCCTAAGTTATCATCGTAAGGCTTATTCGGGACCATTTCGGGTTGTATTGAGTTTTAAAATGAGTCATAGGTAGAAGTTAATTACCCTAGGGTTCATAGTTTGGAACTCGTATATGTCCTAGGTGGCATTCGGGTCCTCTACAAGTCCCATGCGAACCTGGTAATTCTCATGCACTAACTCTAACTACTAAAATAACACTGACGAGTCTTAAACTCTTCTTATTTCATGTAATATTAATAATTTAATTATTAATTATTTTTAAGATCATCATCATGTTCAAGCTAAGTGCTTCTTTTAGGTGCATGAAAATCTATTGGTCTATCTCTAATCATTACTTAAATATAATAATAAAATTTTATCTAAATATTCCTTAGTTAATCTAATTATATAATTAAGCTCTAATTAATAACATAGTATATTCTAATTATTAGATCTAATTATTTACTTAATTAATATTTAATTTACTAATTAATATTTAATTGGCTTAATTTCTTTTTTATTAAATCATCTATTATTCATTAAAAAACAATTCATGCCTTAATAATTATAAATAATCATATTTATTCATAATTATCTCATATTTTAATTAATCATTCAATTAATCTTATGAGATAGCTTGTTCGCTAAGTTATCTTCCTACATACACATACAGGCACACAGAATCGTAACAGCAGCTGTTAAGCAACTTTGCCTTTGGGCTTGTTTGGTAAATATTAGTTTTTGAAAAAAAGAAAAGCTTTTCATGGGTTAAAACACTTTTTCATAGATTAAAATGATATTTGGGTAAAATTGATCAAAGTAATAAAAAGCTTTTTCTTAGGTTAAAAAGCTTTTCTTCATAATCTTCATTTTTTAGCATTATTGAAAAAAGCTTTTTCTTCAAAAGCTGATTATGTTATGTTTTTACCAAAGTAACCCTAAAATATAAAATATAAAATATAAAATATTATATAATATAAATAAATCATTTCATATCTTTTTTAGTAATTTACTATATAAAAAATGATTGTTCCAAACAATTCAAATGAAACAAATTATCTTAAAATCACTTTACAACTAACATATTCGGACATAAAATTGATTATATTATAATCAATTATAATAATAATCATTATAAATGTAATTAATTATTGAAATAATTTTTTTCACAACTAATACAAACATACCCTTATACAAGCAAGCTGGAAGGAAAGATGTTATAATTTTCCCCTCCTTTTTTAAAATTTTGCCCTCAAAATTAGATACCTATTGAAAACAGTTCTGGGTAATCCTACCTCATACTAGCTTCCAACTCCCATGTAGCTTTTTCACAGTTCATGCCTTCCCAAACCACTTCGGCTAAAGGAATGTGCCTTCCTTTATGTTCCTTAACTCACTTATCCATGATCCGTACAAGCTTAATCTTATATGTTAAATCATCTCTTACATGTATTGATTCATTTCCTATAATGTGTGAAGGATCGGGGTTATACTTTTTGAGTTGTGACATATGAAAGACATTATGAAAATTTGAAAGACTCGATAGAAATGTTATCTGGTAAGTTACAGGTCCAATTCTTTTAAGAATTTGAAATGGACCTAAGAAACGAGAACTTAGCTTTCTTGGTTTCAAGATTTTGACAATCGTAGTTACAGGAGTGATTCTCAAAAATGCATATTCTCCCTCTTCAAACTCTAGGGGTTTTCTCCTCTTATCTACACAGATTTTTTGCCTAGACTTGGTAATTTCTAACCTCTTTCTGATCAATTTGATCTGCTCTACGATTTTATGTTCCCATTCTAGTCCTAAGATAGTTTTCTCTCTAACTTCAAACCAACATAGATGCGATCTACACTTTCCTTCATAAAGAGCCTCATAGGGTTCCATTCTTATGCTGGAGTGGTAACTATTGTTGTAAACAAATTTTGCCAACGAAAGATATATATACCAACTGCCTTGTTGATCTATGACACATACTCTAAGCATACCCTCTAAGGTCTATATGGTCATCTCGGTTTGACCATTAGTTTGTGAGTAATAAGTTGTACTGAGGTACAACCTAGTCCCAAAAGCTTTCAGTAAAGCTCCCTAAAATTCAAATGTGAATCTAGGGTCTCTATTAGATATGATGTTGAAGGGTACATCGTGTAACCTCACAATCTCTTAGATATACAATTAAGCCAATTTGTCCATTAGAAAATTAGCTTTGATAGGCAAGAAATGGGCAAACTTAGTCAATCTATCCATAATAACTTATATAGAGTCATATCTTGATTGTGTTTCAGGAAAACCCATGATAAAGTCCATTGATAATAGCCTAACAATACATATTTTTTATATTAAAACTAGGCTTTACTACATCCTAATACAAATTAATTTGAGTAATTTTATGATATTATTAATATTTTATTTGAAATGAATAAATTATTAAATAAGTAAGACAATTGTGATTTTTCAGTAATGTTTGTTTGCTTTCCAGGTGAAGAAACGCACATTAGGGGAAGATTCAACCAATTGTTATGCACCAAGATTATAAAGAATTGCTACACGATGGTTTGATATTTATAAGATGCTAGGTGCAATGAGCCATTTTCTTTTGGACTCACAATTGTAATGGGTACCTAATAGAGCCCAAACTATTATAATTAGGCTGCATCGCATAAGAAACAAAAACATTAAGCGTGCAGCACAAAAAAAAAAAAAGATTGAAAAGCGAAGAAAAGGGGTGCGCCACAAAAGAATCAAGGAGAGCAGTGGTCAGATGTGCACGCCGTTCGAAGGGAGAAAACCAATTGGAAAGAAAGGAGGGAGCCGCAGCGGAGGGAGCCGCAGCGGAGGGAGCCGCAGCGGAGAGGAAGGGGATAGAAGAACGCTAAACAACAACGCAGTAGAGATAGAGTTTACGGATTTTTCTTTTTATATATATATATTTTTATTATGAGTAGTTGATTTTATCTTTTAGAATTAAGATGAAATTTTAATTTTTTTATTTTAAATAATTTAATTTTATTTGAGATATTTTTTGTTCTATAATTATATAATATTGATAATTATTGATCTTTAATTATTATTTAATTTAATTTTTAATGATTATCTTGTAGTCAATTAATAAATTTAGAATGATATCTTTTAATCACATGCCTAATTCTTGTAGTCTTAGGTGTGAGTTGTTTAATTTTTTAATATTCAATGCTTTTATGATTTAAAAATTAAATAGTTCATATTATGTTAAATAGTTTGTCATAATTTGAATAGGTCATGTTATTTTAAATGAATTATGTCATTAATTAGTTTTAATAATTTTTAATAGTGATCAAAGCTTGTAACTATAGATACTCTATAGAACAAGATTAATTCTCATTCAAGTTAAATTCATCTTTGCATGGTTAGTGGTGGTGGATCCTAGATCTTATTATTTATTGTTCTTGAATTTTAATTTGAGTCACTTTATTTAGATTTATTATTTAATTTTAGTTTTAATTTAACACATAATTTATATTCTCAGTTAATTAAATAAAATAAAAATATCTTTTCTTTTTTTCTTTAAATTAATTAAGGTAAATATTAGATTTTAGTTAATCTTGTCACTATATGTACGTACGACATCTTTATATTTGCTAAATATTACATTGATCTTATACACTTGTAAGTAAAAGATAATTTTATTACTTGAAAATTCTCCACCAAATTTTTGGCGTCGTTCTTTGGGGTGTAGATTTTGTAATTGCTTTAATTTAAATTTTGCCTATTTTAATTTTTAGTTTAGGATTTTTTTGGTTTTTAATTTAATTTTCTGTTTTATTTATTTTGCTTTATTCTTTTATTTTATTTTATTTGTTTAGTCTTAGTGATCTTTTTTTATTTTATTTTCAGTTTTTGTTGACAAGGTTGGAGAAGGTCAATTCTACTTGAACTTGTGACTCTAGGTGCTTTTGTTCTAACTTTTACTCTTATTAGTTTGATATTTTGTCTAAGTTATGCTTGGTAGGCGTTCATTGTCATTAGATTTGAAAGAGTACGACCTAGATATAAAATGCACACCTAGAGCACTTAGAGCACAAAACTAAACTGCACTCACTGATACTAATATGGCAAATAATAATCGAGCATTGAGGGAGTATTTTACTCCAAATGCATATGATTCTCCTGTTTGTGCTCGTTTACCTGAGATTGGGGTTAACCACTTTGAAATTAAGCCTAGTGTAATTCAAATGTTGCTAACATTTTATGGGCTTGAGTCTGAAAATCCTTATAAGCTCCTAGATGCTTTCTTGGAAGTTTGTTCCACTTTCAAAATCCCTAATATTACAAATGATGCAATTCATCTCTGTCTTTTCCCTTTTTCTTTAAAGGATAAGGTTAAAGATTAGTTTTCTATATGTGATAACATTGCCACTTGGATAGATTATCAGGAGAATTTTTAAAGAAATATTTCTCAATTGGTAAACTTACTGCAATGAGACGTGCCATCATCACTTTTTCTCAAATTAATAATGAACAACTTCATGAGAGTTAAGAAAGATTTAAGGATCTTTTGCACTGTTGCCTATACCATGAAGTTCCTAAATAGCAACAAGTGCAAAGTTTTTATTCTGGACTGAATGAACGCAACTAGCAGATAGTTGACACGTCATGTGGGGGCATTTTCTTGCACAAAACCCCAAATGAGGCATGAGAATTATTTGAGCACTTAAGTGAGAATTCACAATTGCATGTCTCGTCCTCACAACCAGATATATCAAGGCAATTAGGAAATAAAATGAAAATTTATGAGATTTCACATACATCTGATCTAACAATTAAGATGGAATCTCTATCTTAGAAAAATGACTAGATGGATGCATTATTTAAGAAGATGGATCAATTAATATCTTTGAGTCAAAAACATGTTAATTCTTCTAATGTGCATAATGTGTGTACCATTTGTTCTAACCCTTTTCATACTTTATATGATTGTCTTATTGTCTCACAATTTTCTGAATTTTCATTAGAGCAGGCTAATGCAGCTCAAGGATTTCCTTCACAAAACAACACATATTCTAAAACTTACAATCCTAGTTGGAGGAATTATCCTAACTTCTCTTGGAAGCAACAAGGCGTTGAAGCGCAACAAGGGCAACAACCTAATCAAGCGAGTCAAATTGGTAAGACATCACCTCCTGGCTTTTAGCCACAAAAGTATGCGCCCAATCCATCTCAAGCATCAAGCAGTAGTTCTAATTTAGAGGACAAAATAGATAAGGTATTATCCTGTGTGATAAACTTAGACTCTAGGATGCAATTCATGAAATCTAAGATGCCATTTTTAGACTCTCATACTCAATCTATAGCAAAATTAGAGACTCAAATTTGACAGTTAGCCATTGCTATAGGAAATAAACAGGAGAGTAAGATTCCAAGCCATTCCATAGAGAACCAGAGAGGTCAAATCAATGACCAAGTTAAGGTTGTAATGATTCTTAGGAATGAGAAAAAGATTGAAAATAGTGTGAATGAGGAGAGAGTGCACGATGATAGGGATGATGATAATCATAAAGAAAATGTAGAAGAAACCAAATCCCCTTCCTCTAATATGACTAATTCTTTGACTTCGAGTTCATATAAGCCAAAGGTTCCTTACCCTCAAGCCTTAGAAACACCTTCACATTTTAGGAAAGATAAGCAGAGAGAGGAAATTCTTGAGACCTTTAAGCAAGTAAAGATCAATCTTCTTTTTTTGGATGCTATTTAATAGATTCTTGTTTATGCTAAGTTTCTTAAGGACATGTGCACATTTAAAAGAAAATTTAAGACACATATGTCTAAGAAAGATCCTGGTGTTCCTACCGTTTCTTGCTATATTGGTAATCATAAAATTGATAAAGTACTTTTGGATTTAGGTTCTAGTGTTAATCTAATGTCATATTCTATTTATAAAGAGTTAAGCTTGGGTGAGTTGCAGTCATCAGATTGTTTTCTACAATTAGCTAATAGGTCAGTTAGGATCCCTAGGGGAAGAGTTGATGATGTCTCAATGAAAATTGATAAGGGGTTCTTTCTTGTTGATTTCATAGTGCTTGATATGGAACTCTCTCACTCATCAAAAAAGGAAATTTTTATCATTTTGGGGAGGCCTTTCTTAGTCATTGCTGATGCTAACATTAGTTATAGGTCTGGAGTAATTGATATTTCAGTTATGAACATGAGAATTAAACTTAATATCTTCAAGTCTATTGGTCAACCTCTTGTGGAAGATGAATTTGAGTGTGCCTTTGTAGATGTGATTGATGAGAGAGTTGGAAAGACTATGTTGCTTATTCTACCTAAGGGACGTTTAGAGAGTATACCTTCACGTAGTAATTTGGAGGATTTTTACTCGAGAAGTGATACAGTTGGGGTTAATGAAATCTTTGGTTGTTCCCTATCTTTTGAAGTTACCTAGCGAGTAGTGAGGTTTTAGCATTTACTTCCTTAAGTTGATTAGGATTTAATAGCTCTAGTTGTAAGTAAAATTTTCTTTTACTCTTTATATAGTTTTATTTTATTTGTTTGAGTCAGCTTAAGTATCTCCCAAAGTTCATAGTCTTTGTATTGGGATGTAATTAGTGTCGGAAAAAAAATAATAAAAAATAAAAAAAGTTTTAGATTGTTTTGGTTTTTACTGATTTATTTATCTCATTTTCATTGTTTTTGTTATTTTTATTGTTAGTTTTTCGATGCTACTCATTTGTTTTGGAAAGGATATTATAGTTTTTCAAATTTTGTTGCGGAGCTAACTCTTGTACTTCTCTTTGCTTGATATTGTATCACTTTTCATCAGGTTGTGTTACTCTTTTCTTTAACCCATTTATTTCTTTGTCTTTTACATTGAGGGTAATGTGTGATTTAGGTGTGGGGGTACGGAAAAAAATTTGAAAAAAATTTGACTGATTTTTTTTAGAGATTTGATGGTCTCATTGTGCATAATTATCCTGTTTGTATATAAATTAAAGTTCATGCACCCAATATGCATTTAAGGGCAATTGCTGGTTTTAATAGGTTGGTAGTCAAAGCTTTTGTGGTCATATTCTATTTCACCTTGAACTATAGGCATGAGATGAATTCTCATGTATTTTGGCTACTTGAGTTGTGCGTAGATGAAAGTCTTTTTCTTTGTCGACTACTTGGTGGATTGCCTTAAAAATTTTTGTCTCCTTCTTGCAAGTGAAAAAATAAATTAAAATTGAAATTGGAATGCGTTGAATACTTCTAAGGCTCAGTATCAATGTTCAGGTTATTTTTAATTTCTATATATTATGTCTACACCTAGATATGTACTTGTGGTGCTTCTATGTCATTGGTTGGCTTGATTTAATAGATTTGAGGGGTGTCTTATTACCTAATGCATTGGGCCAACTGAAACAAGAGTCATTGATTGAATACTTGCTATATGAGTCACCTATGGGACAGAGCACTAAGAGTCATGTACTTCCAAAAAGAAAAAAGAAAAGATAAATTGAAAGTGTTATGTTGTGAATGGGGTTGGTTATAACTTAGTGGCATGACATTGAGTTAATTAATGAATAAGATTGATTCTTAGTGTTACTTTTGTTGTCATTAGAAGTGTTATGAAGTTTTATGCCTATGTTTTTGTTGATGTAAAGATAGTGATTAAATTACTTAAATTTTGATTCTTAACCTATGAAATTGAAGTTGCCTGAAAATATATAATGATGTTGATCTTAAATTCTGAGTTAAAATGATTTAGGATAAATTTGTGTATGAGATTCATTCTTTTATTTTTAATGTATTAGTACTTAAGTATAATTTTCTTTGCTTGAGGACTAATAAAGTTTTAGTATGGGAGTGTTGATAATAGTTTACAAATGCATATTTTTTATATTAAAACTAGTCTTTACTACATTCTAAGACAAATTAATTTGAGTAATTTTATGATATTATTAATATTTTATTTGAAATGAATAAATTAGTAAATAAGTAAGACAATTGTGATTTTTCAGTAATGTTTGTTTGCTTTCTAGGTGAAGAAACGCACATCAGGGGAAGATTCAACCAATTGTTAAGCGCCAAGATTATAAAGAATTGCTACACGATGGTTTGATATTTATAAGATAAGATGCTAGGTTCTAATAATTTGAAGAGGCGGCAATGAGCCATTTTCTTTTCTTTTGGACTCATAATTGTAATGGGTACCTAATAGAGCCCAAACTATTATAATTAGGCTGCATCGCAGAAGAAACAAAAACATTAAGCGTGCAGCACCAAAAAAAAAAAAGATTGTAAAGTGAAGAAAAGGGGTGCGGCACAAAAGAATCAAGGAGAGAGAAGACCAATTGGAAAGAAAGGAGGGAGCCGCAGCGGAGGGAGCCGCAGCGGAGGGAGCCGCAGCGGAGAGAGAAAGAGGAAAGAAGAACGCTCAACAACAACGCAGTAGAGATGGAGCTTATGGATTTTTCTTTTTTTCTTTTTTTTTTATATTTTTATAATGAGTAATTAATTTTATTTTTTAAGAATAAGATGAAATCCTAACCTTTTATTTTAGATAATTTAATTTTATTTGATATTTTTTTCTACAATTGCACAATATTAATGATTAATGATCTTTAATTGTTATTCAATTTAATTTTTATTGATTGTCTTGTAGTCAATTAGTAAATTTAAATTGATATCTTTTAATCACATTCCTAATTCGTGTAGTCTTAAATGTGGGTTGTGCATTTTTTTAATATTCAATGCTTTTGTGATTTAAGAATTGAATAGTTCATATTATGTTAAATGATTTATGTCATAATTTGAATAAGTCATGTTATTTTAGATGAATCATGCCATTAATTAGATTTCAGTAATATTTAGTAGTGATCAAAATTTGTAGTTGTAGATACTTCATATAACAAGATTAATTCTCATTCAAGTTAAATTCATCTTTGCATGGTTAGTGATGGATTTGAGGTCTTAGAATTATTCTTTAATTGTTCTTGAATTTTAATTTGAGTCGTTTTATTTAGATTTATTATTTAATTTTAGTTTTAATTTAGCACGTAATTTACATTCTTAATTAATTAAATAAAATAAAAGTATCTTTTCTTTTTTTTTCTTTAAATTAATTTAGGTAGATATTAAATTTTAGTTAATCATGTCATTCTCTGTGGGTACGACACCCTTATATTTGTTAAATATTACATTGATATTGTACATTTGCAAGTAAGAGATAATTTTATTACTTAAAAATTCTCCATCATTCATGGATACATTGTCCTACTTCTATGCAGGGATCTATAAAGGTTATAAAGGTAGTTTTCCTTTTAGAGTCTTAACTGTCAAGACGCATAGGGAACTACTTTATATGCATCAGTATACATCTTAATCCTTTCTTTGAAACATCACATTATGCTTCAAAGTGTCCATGTGGATTTGGGATTACTAACATTGATGTGGTAGTCAACTTATGTTTCAATTCTTAAAACTATATTCACACCCTTATGTCTAATCAAAGTGATTGCCTTTACGAGTAAGTCTAGTTAGTGGCAATGTCAACTGACAAAATCCTTTGATGAACCTAAAGTTGGTTGTATCACAAGAAGGGGGTTAAATTGTGTTGTTTTTTTCCAAAAGATTTCAGCCTTCTCACAACTTTCTCAAGTTGTTCAGACTTGGAGGTGAAAAGGTTATTTTAAAACATAATAGTTAGGTAAGAGAGTTCAACAATGTATGTTAAAAGGTTAAATAGTATAGGGTGAGAGAGTTTGTAAGAGAGTTTATTAGTTAAGTTAAAATGAACTCTCTCACAATTTCAATGTTAATAGTAGACGCTTCTCAAGGTAATTTTTCAAAACACCAATACTTTATATTTGAAAAACCTTTCTTAACAACAAGAATAACTTTAGAAAACAAAGAATCAAAACCTTAGATAAGTATGTTCTTAATGAGTTTACTTTAACAAAAATATCACCCAAGTTCTTAGAGTAAAAACTCATATTTTCTTAAGTATAGGATTAGAGTGAATCAAAATAGTTAAAGTGAGGGAAGAGGAGTAAGACACAAAGATTTATACTAGTTCACCCCTATACCACTTGGGGCTATGTCCAATTAATAGTTGTCGAGACTATTAAATTATATTAATTTATAACTCGATTCACCAAATTACTTGTAATATAAGGCACAACTGGGTCGAGCTATTAGATCACTCTAATTAAGTAATCAGATCAAGAGGTTAACAGGGGAAAGGTTGCAAAATTAATTAACAGAAAGCAACTAAAAGCTGTAAACAAAATTAGATAAACAACTAATCCAAGAAAATCAACTAATCTTGAGTTTAATCCATCTTTGATCACTAGGAATCCATTCATTTGCAAACTAAATTCTTGACCTTAGATCACATCAAGAATTCTTCAGATGATTCATGAATTCTCTACTAGATAAACATCCAAAATTTAATTAATCAAGGTTAGTCAAATTAAGCGCCCATCTAAGCCTTAATTAACCTAGATTCATAATTCAACCATGCTAAAAACAATCCATCAAACATCTTTGATGCATTATTTAATCTCTATAATCCTCATTAAACATGTAATAATTTCCCAATTATCACATCATCATCCAAATCAAATTAAGCAATTCAATCAAAATCAAAAAAGAAAGAAGAGAAACTTGATTAACAATTAAATGTAGAACAATTAATATAAGATCTTGGAATTAAACATCAAGATTGTCAATCCCTAAGATTGATTAAGAGGTTCTAGCCCTCCATGGATGGGAGGGAAGAAATGCAGATAAAGGAAGAAAACCTAGAGAGAAGGGAGAGGAAGAGAGAAGGTGAAAACTGCTGAATGAATTGTGTCTTCCATTTTCTGCTGGTATACCCCTATAAATAACTCCTTTTTTGGCCTTAGGCCTAAAACTCAAGTTATGCCCAATTAAGTGGCCTAACTCTCAAGCAACACACTCTTGATTTCCAGCTTCAATTTCATGCCCAAAATGATGTATTTTAACTTAGGAGCCTTCATATCAGTTGTAAATTTGTGTCTCAGATTCCATTAAGGCCTTGTTTAACATATGTTAGACTCCTATAACTCAAGATATGGGCTGATGAGTGTGCAAATGTCAAGCTGTCAGGATTAGTACTCTAGCTCTTGCTTCAAATCCAGTTTAAATTATCCAAACGTGTTATCCAACTCCTGAGGTCTCCATGAATGTTGTAGAGATTTGTCTTATCTTTCCTTCAAGACCAAAATCACATCAATTAAATATTTGAAACTCAAATTATAGATAAATTACTGAACATTTCCAAATAGACAAATTAGGACAAATCATATAATAATTCCTTCAATGATCCAACTAAGCCTAGTATCATAAAATGTGACAAAACTAACTTAATTAAGTCAAATTGGACCTTAAGAAACCTAGTGAGAGGATAATTAAAAGAATATAATATTTTGCTATCATTATTACCTAACAAATACTAGGGTTTAGACTATAATCAGTATTTTATCTTGCCAAGCCTCTTCAGGCTCTTATATTGAGTATTCTTTTTCCTCAACCTCTCCAGGCACGAATTAATAAGTATTATTTTTCCTCAGCCTCTCTAGGAGAAAACAACAAGCTTAATTAAGCTTCTTCGTAGCTTGTACAACCCATAAGCTTACTACCAACACTCAAGAATCAAAGTCAAGTTTGAGGGGTTTGATACAAGTGGGTAGGTCTCGAAATCACTCAATGAGTGTATAAACACAGTTTAGCAGGGCCTACAATACACCTACTAAAGATTTGAGAACTTAGAAACAAGGTAGGTAAAGGTGAAAGAGTTATTCTTTATATGCACAATGTAACATCCCAAAATTGGTATCCCGATACATCTTACACATATAAGGATATCCAATATTGGCTATGTCACTTTAACCTTAAACCACAATTCTAATCCATAAAAATCATGAAAACTTTTATAGAGAGTCATGATAAACTAAAAATTATATATATACATCATTGCCTTAGGAAGCATATTGCAATACATAAGCTTTTACACACTAGTTTGAGTATAATAAACACAAGCTTTATCTAAAAAAAGTATACAAACTACACTACACTAGTCTTCACATCACTCCTTCTCTCTTTTGGAAGAACTCGTACTTGGATTTACAAGGCAACACAATCGGGGTGAGAAATCACATCTCAATAGAAGTATTCCAAAACCAGTAACTTAAACATTCCTAAATATTACACATTTACAGAATCAACACTTCAATCACATAAGCACATAACACTTCCCTCTTAGAAGTACGCAATCGCCCATACAATTACATGTTATGAAGTTTTAATGAATGACGACAATTGCCATTACAATTACCATGCCATGCCAATTTATGTCTGGTGAATATGCCTACGCAATAACCTAAAGATGAAATGAATAATGTATGATACTAAGTCCATGGCAATGTCATGAATGCATGTAACCTCAACAAAGCAATGGAAGTCCCATCCATAACCTTGGCAAGCACTGGAAATCCATCTAGAAAAGTAACTCTTCAAGTAGTGAAATCCATCAACTACTTGAACTTAAGCAACCAATAAGGAAATCCATCCCTAGGATCTCAACACACAATAGATATATACCCATATATATATCCATGCTCAATTATTACTTATAGTTAACATAACAAACCATTCTTGATTTATAACATTCTCACTTTACAATATACTCCTAATAGAGTCTCAACACCCATTAGAAGTATAGAAGAAGAAACTACACCCATACTAGGCTCAATTGCATCATATTTCAAGTCTTCACAACGTCTGGAAGTCACGCCTAGGCGCCATCTTCTATGCCTAGGCGTGAAGGTGGCAGGGCAGCAGCCCTATAACTTCTAGGAAACCATGCCTAGGCGCAGCTTTGTCATACCTAGGCATTACCTGTTGGTGTATGCCCTAGAGGCCAATACATTTTATCTATATTTTACATACATTGTATTATGCTATTTTCAATATATGAGGCATTTCATTTATTGTGTTCTTTTTTTATAAACATAATAAAGTCCTTAGAATAGTAAGTTTGATACCATAGGACATCAAGTGGATGACTTGATCGTGAGATCCTATTGGATAAAACGCTATTCTTAAAATGTCCCTAGTCAAGTATTATTGTTAATTAGGACAACAATAATGCATTGAGACTAGTATGTGCGTAGACTGATGACCATATCTCACGGGTCATGGATATGAGATATCAAGTCTTCACATGGATACATATTAGAGTAATGATGTATTGGATAAATCCGCCATGAGAACGCTATATGGATCGTTACGTGAGTGTCATAAGCGATTCTCATAGTGATAATGGTGTATGTGGTCCTTTGACCTGAAATCACTACGATTCCTACATGAGGAGTTGTGTGTTTTAATGCCATCAAACGTTATCTGTAACAAGATAATTATAAAGTTAGTTATTAGACATACTGCGATTCATATGGAGGGATGTGAGTGACCTAGATGGGATTTGTCCCTCCTAAATAACAGGAGTGATATCTTCGAGGGCCCTGATTAAGTGAGACTACAAAATGCATGACCATGTTTAAATGAGTCAATATGAGATATTGATCTCATTTATTATTACTATATCTACTCGAGAATCAGGAAACTGCAGATTGAACTAAACAAGGGTGACACGTTCCATGCCTTGTGTTCAATCTAGATATCTGGACAAAGGGACTAAACTACACGAAAACATTAGTCATAGATAGGTTATATCAAATCACTGACATTCTCATTACTTGGGTAGCAGTGATGTGTTGCTAGATACCGCTCACTGTTTGTAATATTAAAATGAGATTTTAATATTACTACCAACGTCATGAGAACCTGCAGGGTCACACACTTAGAACAGACTAAATTGGAGCAATAAGGATCCAAGTTGGACTCGGATTCAATTGTGGGCCTAACTCATGACAGATGGGTTTAGGGTTGCACAACTTACCTTTCTACTGCTCACACTCACTTAAGGCAGCCACTATTATAACTAGTACTACTAAGGGGGCTGCTATGTAGGTAATACCACAACCTTAGCCGCACTTATAGAAAGTGAGTGAGAGACAGTGAAAGGTTTTCTTCTCTTCACAACTAGCACTGCGAAACAGAGGCGTGACTCCTTTTTGCAAGTCTGTTCGTATGGATACCACAGAGACATCATCGTTATTACGGTGTTAGTGATTCACTTCGCTTGTGTTTATCACGCTTCAAGAGGTAAACTTTTAAAAACTCGGATTATGGCCTTTTCACATGGATCTTGTGAGGGAATTCTATTATTCCGCTGTGCGATTTTTAATCCACAATTCCCAACAATACCCTTTTTGTCTCACCCATGCCTAGGCGTGGTTTAGTCATGCCTAGGCGTTACCCTCTTCAGTCACGCCTAGGCATGACCCTGCAACAGAGAATTCTGTAGAATTCAGCCATTGTTCCATTAAGGAACAATGGCCTTTCAACCATTGCATGACCCTGCAACAGAGAATTCTGTAGAATTCAGCCATTGTTCCATTAAGGAACAATGTCCTTCCAACCATTCAAACCTCCAAACCAAGTGATTTCTAACCACATACAAGGCCCCTAATCATGTTTTAACTCTCAAACCAATTTTAAAACATCTCCATAGGAATCAATGAATCAATTCTCCCAACTTGAATGCTAAAACTCATCTTTCATCATAAGAAAAATCACAAGTGTTTAATGGATGAAAACTTATCATCAACTATCATACAACCTAAAAACATACTATACTCAAGTTCTACAACATGATTTAAGCATAAACCAATCAAGAAAACACTCCAACTTCACTTGCCTCATCAAGGCCTCTCTATAACAAGATGAAGAAAATGAAGAAAATGAAGTAAAGAGTCAAGAACAAGGTTCCCCCTACCTTAAAAATCAGAAATTGAAGTCACTAAACAACTCCAATCTTTCCTTTCCTTCTTCCTTTCCTTGGTTCCTTGGTTCTCCTCCCTTTGATCTTTGCTTCCCTTTCTTTTTTCCTTTTCCTACTTGCAACCGTGAAAAGAGATGAGAAATGAGGGAATTGCCTCAAATAAAGGCATATAAATGCCTACAAGAAGAAGAGAAGAAAACGTGAGACTCTTTGCCTCTAAGATATTTAGCTTAAAACTCCTGATATGCTAAGAACATTCAGATTTCACCAAATTCAATTTTCTCACTTCCAACAAGTTTAAAATAAATCCTAAGATTCATCAAAAATCTTGTTCCACTAATTCCACATTTTTCCATATCTGCTGGTGGTCAATTCGACATTAAAATACACAACCAGTATGCTTAAAAATATCAAACCAACTCCGATTAACCTCAAATTTTTACTGTAGCACAGTTCACACATTGTGACCTAGAAATAAAATCTTCATATTTATTTCTATTAACTAAGCAGTTTAAGCCATTTCTAGAGCTAAAAATAACTATTTTCCACACATAGCGTTGCAACAAAGTACCTAAACGTGCTTAGATAGACACAAAACTTAACAAATATGACAATCAAGTATTAAGCTACCTTTGTAACCATATATAAGTCTGTTATGTTTTCACGGGTGTTACACACAACTTGATTATAGCTCAAATCATTAACCCTCTTTTCTTCAAGCTTGAGACCTTTTATAGCCTTCGAAATATAGTTGTCGGAGGCTTCTAATGTTCACTTGTCCTTCTTGAGGCAGGTAGCCACTATTTTGTTTTGTATGCTGACTTAGCATAAGTCACTTATGTTCTTACCCCAGTGAGAATGTTCTCATAGGAACTTTCTCATGAACTTTCTCAGCTAACCTTCTCAAGCATTTATCTTTCACAAATCTTCTTGTCCTTTAATTCCATCATCAGTTTTATATTTCTTCTTGATATCTTGGATGGTGATAGATTCATTCTGATCTTTGATTTGCTCTTAGATTGATCCTTGTTAAGATTCTTCATGTTTTGGAACTTTCTCACAACCTTCTCAGGATGAACTCTTTCATGTTCTTCAAGAACTTTCTCAAGATGCAGTTGAACTCTTGCAAGTCTGAATTTGATCTTCTTATTCCTTTCTAATTATCTAGAAAGCTTCACTACTTTTAATTTAGTCCTGAAAAAGTTACTACTAACAAGAAAACTCCACAATAATCATGTTAGCACAATTAAAATACTTAAGAGCAAACATTTATAATATTCAATATAGTTGTTATTGATGAACCTGCAAAACTTATAATTTTTACGGTTCATTGTGTGTGTTTTTCATTCTTTTTAATCTTTTTAATTGGGTTTGTTCGTGAGTTTTGTTATAGTTTTAGTATTTTAAATTGTGTTGTAATTATGTATTTCTATGTATTTTTGTTAGGTAAATGCAAAGGATAGAAGAATAGAGGTGATTGCATAGAAGATTTGTAAAAAAAAATAAAATTACTTGATGGATGATGTCATGAATGATGTCAACAAATCGTCACTGTAGCTTGCACTGTAGCACTGCAGCATCACGTAGCGTCACTGTAGCACTGCAGCATCACATAGCATCATTGTAGCATCACTGTAGCACTGTAGCTCCTATAGCAAATTTGCCTATAAATAGGCAATCAAATTCTGAAGGAGGGCGTTCGGAAGCAAAGAATTTCCCTACGTTCTGTTGTTCTCCTTTTCCTTTTTCTTTTTCTTTTTCTTTTCTTCTTTCTCATGTGTAATTAATCTTCATCTTGCTTGGGTGAAAAGGTGAAGCTCTTGGTAATAAGTTAAGGTTAGATTAATTTCTTTCTTGTGTTTAAATGATATATTATTAAGCAAATATAATATGTGTTGTATGTTGTTTCCAATTAATTTAGAAACTCTTCTTGTATAATGAATATCTTGATCCATTGTAGACAATAGGATTGGTACATTGGATGCTTTTGACGATTTACAAGTATTGGTAGATAATTATTAGAACCATAATATGATTACATAATTGAACTTTGAATGTTAAATCTTCCGATTAGAATCTTCATATGCATGATTTCAATTGAGTTATAAAAAGAAATAATCTTATCTTTAATTTATTATCAATAGTGGATCTCCTAACCCAAGCAAATCCTTTTCATTTGTGAACAACTCATATCATCTTTAATTTTGTGACACATCTTCTCTTTACCTCAATTAATTAGTTTTCCTTCATCAATTCCCTGTGGATCGACCTCAGACTCTCGTGAATTTATTACTTGAGACAACCTATACTTAGGTTTGAAACTTTTAAATATAATTATATCCCATCAAGTTTTTGGCGCCATTGTCGGGGACTTGATTTGAAGTTCTAATATATT
Source organism: Ormosia emarginata (assembly GCA_029884605.1). Classification (NCBI taxonomy): domain Eukaryota; kingdom Viridiplantae; phylum Streptophyta; class Magnoliopsida; order Fabales; family Fabaceae; genus Ormosia; species Ormosia emarginata. The sequence goes on along the minus strand of JAQQTP010000077.1, from coordinate 49,052,248 downwards.
GAGGTTCTCTTTTCTGTAAGTAAATTTCATTATCAGGTATATTCTTCCTCTACTCTTTTCATTTTTATTTATCTATTTACTAACATACTAACTAGTAATTTTTTTATGTGAATAGTAATATAAATAGTACGTAAATAGTATGTAAATAGTAATATGAATAGTACGTAAATAGTATGTAAATAGTAAAAAAAATTAAAAAAAATAATAATATAAAAAATTTAACCTTTTATATATACTAGCTCAAATGGGGTAACTCTCCCTTTTTTATCTTCTTGTATTTACCTTTTGCATATTTTTTATTTATTTATGCTTTCTCTTTTATTATTTTATTATTATTATTATTATTATTATTATTATTATTATTATTATTATTATTATTATTATTATTATTTACGCTTTATGCTTACTAACTTTCTAAGTTTTAATTTCGTCATTTATTTTACGCAATCTAACTTTTAATTTATGCCATTTATTTTACGCATCTAACTTTTAAATTCTCATTTTTATTTTTCTACCCTCTAACTTAATGAAATAATATTTCTTTTTCTCTTCTCTTTCGTCGGCTCTGTGGGGCTCTGTCACTCTCCTAGGTTTTCATATTTTAAATTTACTTTCTGTACTTTATTTTTTGTATTTTATTTTCCTCACTTTATTTTTTTTTTTTTGCACTTTAATTTCCGTATTTTATTTTTAGTTTTTATTTTATTTTATTTTTTTATTTTCCGCACTTTATTTTTCGCATTTTTATTTTTATTTTTATTTTTGGGTGGCGGGTTTATACCACATCCTTCTTAATATTTAACGGCTGGTTTCTACCGCCTACTTGTATATTATTTTTATTTTTATTTTATGTCACCTATTTATGCTTAACTGGTATCGTGATTCAAATTCTGGACGTTTGGTTAAAATTAATCCTAGTAATTTATATATTAATTTATTTGAATCACAATCACACACACAATTAACACAATGGCTGAATTTGAAGGTGCACATGTTAAACATGATAATCCAACACAACGAACTGAAAATGAAAGTATACATGATGCACATGAAAATCAACCACTGCAAATTATGCGTGCATATTTGCATCCACTTCGAAATTCTAGTCCATCATGTTTTATCTTTCCACTTACTGCTAATAATTTTAGATTTAAGCCGGGTATAATTTCTTTACTTCCTAATTTTCATGGTTTAGAAAATGAAAGCTCATATTTACATCTAAAAGAATTTGAAGAAGTCTGTATTGCTTTCAATGATCAAAATTGCACTAAAGAAATTGTTAAGCTTAAATTGTTTTCTTTTTCTTTGAAAGATAAAGTAAAAACTTGGCTTAATGCTTTGAAACCAAGATCAATTAGCACATGACAAGAAATGCAAGGTGAGTTTTTAAAGAAAATTTTTCCAACACATAAAACCAATGCTTTGAAAAGACAAATCTAAAATTTTTCTCAAAATTCAAATGAAACGTATTTTCAAAGTTGAGAACGTTTTAAAGATTTATTAAATTCTTGTCCACATCATGGTTTTGAAAAATGGCGGACTATAAGCTTCTTTTATGAAGGTTTAACACCTGAAAATAAACAATTTGTGGAAACGATGTGTAATGGCGAGTTTCTTGATAAAAAACCCGAAGATGCTTTAGATTATTTAAACCATTTGGCTGAAAATTCTCAATCTTGGCATGAAACTAATCCTTCTGAAAATTCAATTAGATATAACCTTGCAAATGCAGGAAAAGGAAAATACCATCTTAGTCAAGAAGATGATCTAAATGCAAGGTATGCTAGTTTGGCTAGAAAGATTGAATTCATGGAATTAGGAAAAGTAAAAGAAGTCAAATCTGTGCAAAGTAAAGAAATTTGTGGTATTTGTGATGAATTAGGACATTCGACAAATGAATGTCCTAATATTCCTATTTTTAAAGAAGTTGTGCATGAGCAAGTAAATGCAATGAACAATTTTAAAAAGCCATTCACCTCTTCTTTTTCAAATTCTTATAATCCAGGATAGAGAAATCACTCGAACTTCAGTTGGAGGAATAATAATCAAGCACAATTTATGCAACCACCACCTCCTCAGGAACAACAGGATTCTCAAAATCCTCAAGGATATGCACCTTATGTCCCACCATATAGGAAAAACCTTGAAGGAACATTAAGTGCATTCATAGAAAAGCAAGAGGCCATCAATAAACAAAACACTCAAACCATGATTGACATAAAAGACACTCTTGCTAAACTTGCTTCTGCATTCATCATTCACGAGAAAGAAAAATTTTCTTCTCAACCTCAATCGAATCCCAAAGGTCACTACTATCTAAATGAGGGTTGTTCAGAAAATCAACAAATAAATCAAGTCAATTCTGTGATAACTCTTAGGAATGGAAAGGTTGTTGAAGAAAGTAAAGAGATAAAAAGTCAAGTATCTAGAATGATGAACTCCTTGAGTGTGAATGAGCTAGAGAATGTAGAAAAGAATCCAGATAGTAGTGATGTCAAACTACCCAAGAAACCTGAAGTGACAAAGAATCCTGTTAAGCTAGAAAATAAAGACAAGGGTCACCAAACATACATGATTGAATTAATAATGGAGAAGGAACTTTCTACAACCTTTGATTCTAATCCTCTTGAGAATCTTCTTGTTAATTCTAAGTTTTATTTTATCAGTAATCCATCTAATGTATTTGATAATTGTATTAACTTTTATTTAACTCAGGATCATGACACTCAAGGATGGAGTCCAAAGTTTAAGGAGTTGCTTAATAAAGGTTGGAGTTTTCTTGATAAAAAATGTAGTCGTCCCCTAGTTTGTTCTCATGAAATTAAATTGAAGGAAGGTAAATGGTCAGCAGTTGAAGCCATAACTTGAGTTGAAAGATCCAGATGTAGTCGAGACTTTGGTAGAAGATCCTGTCTACCAAAGCTGAGGTAAGTTTTTAATATTTCATTTGTATTTTTGAGTCGGCTTAAGTGCCTCCTAGATTTCGGAGCCTTTGTATGGGGATGTAAATATCGTCGGCCTAAAAAAAAATCAAAATAAAAAAATAAAAAAAGAGATTTTAAAAAGAAAAAAAATATGTATACATCTTGGGTTTGGCTTTGGTAACACAAAACGTGAATGGAGAAATGCATGCATCCTGATCCAGCCTTTTTAATTGAAAAAAAAGAAGGTAGATTGTATCCCACATGTGAGGCAGCCAGTCGTATTATGGCCACTTGTCCCTTTTGGGAGCCCTATGTTGCGCTGGTCTTGAATGGGTCTAATACAGATCAACAATGCTTTGGCACAAAGCCGAAAGAGCAGATTACCTCCATCCCAATCTCAAGTGAGTATACACCCATCTTTCATCAGGTTTTTAACAACTAAAAAAAAACAAACAAATAGAGAGCGAAACTACAGTTGTACTTGGTCTTTAATTAGATTAGGAGTCCCGGGAAGATGCCTGTCTTGTCATAGACTCAGGAGGAGACCTTCACACGCCAGTATGTAAATAAAGTTCGTGTGCCATGCTCTGTAGAGAGCAGCGTGCTACATTCCCATTTCTTGGAACCAAGGCTCTATAGCACTGATGGACAGAAAGAAGCGTCCCGTCTTTACAGTGAATGGAAACTGTTAGCTGAGCTGTATACTTACTTTAATTAGTAGGTCTCTATGGCTAGTTCTAACTAGCTGCGGTCAGGTACCATCTTCTTAGAATACAGGCCTTTAATTAGGTTTACAGGAAGATAGAGGGTTCTTGTTGTCGGTTCGGCGATCCTTGTGGAATTCATATGTTGCACTAGTGACACACAACTTAAATATATGCCACTACTGCCTTCATGACACGCAGTATAAAGATACGCCATGAAAACTGTACATACAGGTATGTCCTTATTTATTATTATATTTCTTTTATCTTTGTATGATTTTGTTGTATTTTGATTTTTGGACAGACGATCCTTTGAGCAGGGTCCTTTAGGGGTTTCTAAATTTCTATACCCTGATGGTTTTCTTGAAGTTAAAAAAAAAGTAAAAAAAAAATTCCGTATTTCTTAATTTCAAACTTTTCTGACAATAGTCAACCTACCCTTATAGGTGTTATGATTACTTTTTCCCTTCTTTTCCCTATTTAAACACTCTATTTTCTTCACTTTTCTCCAACTCATAATCATTCAGAGAGAAGGTGAAGTTATGGGACCTCCTGTTCGTAACCTTAAAAATATCTGTGTTTTTGTGGATCAAGTTATGGGAAGGGTTTAGAGTTTGTAAATGTAGCAAGGGTTCTTGGTCGAACACTTGTTGCAAGAAATATTCATGTTGTATATGGGGGAGGTTGTCGTGGGTTAATGGGGGCTGTATCACTCTCTGCATTTGTAGGAGGCAGCCAGGTTTTAGGTGTCATTCCTAAACCTTTAGCTCAAAATAACATTACTGGAAAGACAGTTGGAGAAGAAATTCAGGTAATATCTATGCATGGACGAATGAAAAAAATGCTTGACAACTCTGATGCATTCATTGCCTTACCAGGTGGTTTTGGTACTTTGGAAGAAATTTTTCAAATTGTCTCTTGGGCCGAACTGAACATCCACCATAAACCCATTGGCTTGTTGAATGTTAATAATTTCTTTGATCTTTTGTTATTTTTTCTTGACAAAGTTGTGGAACAGAAATTTATCACTCCTTCGGCAAGAAAACTTCTTATCTCTGCCTCCACTATTGATGAGCTCATTGATAAATTAGAAAATTTCGAGTATAAACCTGATAAAGTAATAGCTCAGATAGATTGGTCAGCAGGAAGGAATGAGGAAAACAATAAAAAAAGAAAGCCAGATCTGACACTTCATCTTTAATGGGTTTGATTTTATTTATCGTCCTTTCTTTCTATTTTATTTTGTGTCAGATTTCTCCAGCAGGTAATATCTTTTATCCTTTACTCATCTATATTTTAACATTGCAGACAATGTTGTGATCTGGTTGGGGGGGAAGGATAGTTTAAAAAAAATTAGGGAAGTATGATATGATTTTCATGAACTTGCTAAACCAATGAATATTGGCCGAGTAAGGAGTAATTTTACTTCTGAGACGCATTTAAATTGGGAAGTATGTTTAGTGAGATGACCGTCAGAAACCTACAACAAAATCAATTAAGGATGGCAGAGTAAAGAGAAAATTTTGCCCTTAAGGTAATTTTACTCTTGAGACGCATCATAGTTGAAAAAAAAATTGGTTTTAGAAGTAGCAAAAAGCATATCTTGGGTCATAGCATAAATTTTCTTCTTTCTTAAAAATCACATGCTTGGATTTGAATGTTGAATTGGTGAATTGAGAATGATAGAAACATGCCTTGTGAGATTTTGAGCTTATTGATGAATGGATTGAACATTTGTACCATTCTCTTCTTTCTTGTGTGATTTTCACTCGTGAAATTGTTACTCTAGAACTTGCTTTGATTCTTTTTGAGGCTACATTTTCACATGCATACATAAATATGATTGGGGCATTTTAAAATAGCTACTTTGACCAAATAGTCATCCTTGTATATTTTTCCTTGTATAACCCATTTGAGCTTATTTGGCCAGTTCTTATTTTTAGCTTATTACGTGCCTTAAAAAAAAAGGAAACATGTTTTTACCTGACCTTAGGGAATAAGAAAGCATTGACTTTGTTCTTAAACAAGTGTGGAGGTGTGTGTGTGTAAAAAAAAATGAAAAAAGAAGAAAAATAAAAGAAAAGAAAGAAAGAGCTGACCATCTGATACACTATGTGACATAAACATATCTAGAATAAAGATTGATGCTTTGAAACAACAGGAAGAGAAGGAGAAGGTTTATGCCTAACAATGAATTCAACTCATCAATTTGGGATTGATCTTCAACAAAACATTAGTCAAATATTGGTCATTGTCCTTATCGATGAATGTTCTCAAATATCTTTTCCACTCTAACTATACTATAATGCTCTTTTATTCTCTTTGGTATTTATCTTCTTATGTCCATATTATCCATTTTCCTTTATCATGATCCTGTTACAACCTTGAATAAAGTCCTCTTCATTTTTGTGTGCATGTGTTCTGAGTAGTGGAGAAGTAGAAGATAAGCAAGCTTATGGTAGTGCAATTGTCATGGGTTGAATTGAGTGAAATATCTATCATTTTAAACATTAGAGGGATTGAGAGTAAATCTTGTGAGGATCTTTCATTCTTGATTCGTTCTTTTTAACTGAAGTTTCCTTGCTTGATGGTTTGAGATGTGAAGAAATATTAAAAAAAAATGCTTTGTTCCTTTGAATGACTAGTTGCTCTTCTTGTTTCATTAAATCTTCTAGAGTTTTTAGTTTTTTTAGTTCAGTGTCATTTCCTAGCTTTAGTCTTATATATTTTGCCCAGAAGTGCAAAAGCTCAAGTGTAGGGGTGTGATGAACTTGCAAAACTTATAATTTTTACGGTTCATTGTGTGTGTTTTTCATTCTTTTTAATCCTTTTAATTGCGTTTGTTCATGAGTTTTGTTATAGTTTTAGTATTTTAAATTGTGTTATAATTATGTATTTCTATGTATTTTTGTTAGATAAATGCAAAAGATCGAAGAATGGAGGTGATTGTATAGAAGATTTGTAAAAAAAAAAATACTTAATGGATGATGTCATGGATGATGTCAACAAATCGTCATTGTAGCTTGCACTGTAGTACTGCAACATCACGTAGCGTCACTGTAGCATCACTGTAGCACTGCAACATCACATAGCGTCACTGTAGCATCACTGTAGCTCCTGTAGCTCCTGTAGCAAATTTGCCTATAAATAGGCAATCAAATTCTGAAGGAGGGCGTTCGGAAGCAGAGAATTTCCCTACGTTCTGTTGTTCTCCTTTTCCTTTTCCTTTTCCTTTTTCTTTTCTTCTTTCTCATGTGTAATTAATCTTCATCTTGCTTGGGTGAAAAGGTGAAGCTCTTGGTAATAAGTTAAGGTTAGATTAATTTCTTTCTTATGTTTAAATGATATATTATTAAGCAAATATAATATGTATTGTATAATGTTTCCAATTAATTTAGAAACTCTTCTTGTATAATGAATATCTTGATCCATTGTAGACAATAGGATTGGCACATTGGATGCTTTTGACGATTTACAAGTATTGGTAGATAATTATTGGAACCATAATATGATTACATGATTGAACTTTGAATATTAAATCTTTCGATTGGAATCTTCATTATGCCTGATTTCAATTGAGTTATAAAAAGAAATAATCTTATCTTTAATTTATTATCAAGAGTAGATCTCATAACCCAAGCAAATCCTTTTCATTTGTGAACAACTCATATCATCTTTAATTTTGTGACATATCTTCTCTTTACATCAATTAATTAGTTTTCTTTCATCAATTCCCTGTGGATCGACCTCAGACTCCCGAGAATTTATTACTTGAGACAACTTACACTTGGGTTTGAAACTTTTAAATATAATTATATCCAATCAGTTATCATCAAAATATAATTTGTAATCTTAGACACAAAAGGGTTTTGGAGCTTACATTCTCTCCCTTTTTAATGATGAAAAAATATTTTGAAAATTTTGAAGTGAGCTTGTAGGGATTAAGAACCATTACCATTTCTGCTTCCTTAGGTAAGATGGTTTAGAAGAACTCTCCCTCAACACAACAATCATTTTTAATTGTTAGCAGAATAATAATCTCAATAATATTTCAATTTTGAAACTAGCATAGAGAGAACTAAAGAATGATATTTCATGATAAAAATACTCTATTCTTCATCAAAATAGCAATTACATAATAAAATCAAAGTTCAAAACAAACAAACTCATAAACTTAACACAAACTCCCCTAAGACCATGCATAATACTTAAAATTAAAAGCTAAAAAATTTTCATGTTCCTATCTCCCCCTTTTGGCATCAACAAAAAATAAGGGTATGGTTAGCAAGCCATCAATGAGTCTTAAGCTTGTTGAGAAATAGATTGGTCAGAAGATGATGGTGATGAGTTAAAATCAGGAATTTGGTTGTGCGGGGGATAAGGGTAGTGCTCCTTCCTAGTAGTCCCAGGGATGACTTCTTCTTCCATCTTCTCCACTATCCATTCTTCAAACATCATAAATATGTCCATGAAGTTGTGCAGGATGGAACTGGTTTCCTTTTGACCAGCATTCTGCTTTCTCATCCTCCTTCTTAGTTTCTTGTTTTTAGCTTTTAATAGCTTGATCTATTCCTTTGTAGATTGGTATGTTTTCTTCATAGGAGGTTTGGAAGGCGTATGTCCAGCTTGAGTGGAACCATAATGTGTCTCACTCTCTTTAATTTGAACACCTTAGACAACAACTTGATCATCTTTACTTGCACCTTGTTCATCAGTTAGCACATTGAAATAGGAAACAAGTGAGATTGGCCTCCTAAGAGAGTCTAAGTGCACAACAGCTACAAGTGAGACATTTAGAGTCTTGGGCCTTGATTCTCTTTTATGTCTAGGAGTAGTAACATCATATATGGGAGATGGCAGCCTTGGTCATTTGTAGGCAATGGGTGAATAGGGTAGATAAGAAGCTCCATCATTCTTTTGTTGAAGGGATTGAGGTGTCACAAGCTTCTCAGTATGCTGAGAAGGGTCATCATCAATCTTTTCAGTTCCTTATTGTGATGCCTCTATATCAGTTTCCTTTTCTTTCTCTCATTCTTCTCTTCTTTGTTTTTCTTTTTTATCTTTCTTTTCTTCTCCTGGGGTCTTGGCAGGTCTAGGTGATATTAGTGGTCCCTCAAGTGTTAGAGTCCCTTCTTGAGAGAGTTGGCTGAGGATTCTTGCAACTGTAACTTGAGGATCCACATTTGAAAATTGTGCAGTAGGATCATCTTCTGGCTTTCCAGAGTCATCGTCACTTGGTTCTTAATTAGTAGGGGTGGCTAAAGTATCTTTAACAGAATGGAACTCCTCTTGATTAGGTTGATCGTTAATGAAAGGTTCCTTTTCCAAGTCCTGAGAGAGTTCTCTCAGACACAGAGATGGTTAATTCTCAGGGTGAAAAGGTTCTTCAAGGTGAAAATGTTCTTCTTTTTCTTTTTCTTCTTCTTCTTTTTACTTTTCACTTTCTCAATCATAGTTTCTTCAGAGTCATTTTTAGACTCAACTCTCTCAGCTTCTGGTTCTTCATCATTCTCAACAATTTTTTTCCATGTCCTTTTTAGGGCTCTTAGGCTTTGTTGGGGTGATCATACCTCAACTTACTTTTGAGTTCTGACCTTTTATCCTCTGGTTCTCTTTTTTCAAGGTGCATTTGCCTCAAATGCTTTCTTGAGAAGATTGGTCCTTCCTTCTTTTTTTATTCATTTTTTAGGCTAACACCAAAGTGCTTGAAAACTTTGGTGAGAAGTATGCTATATGGAAAACTTGCAGCCTTCTTGGTGTTCTCTATGACATATATAATGTACTTTAGGATTATGTAATGAATATTTAGAGGCTTCTTCTCTTTTAATATGGTACATGGTCACTATATCAACCTTATGGATCTTTTGAGTGTTCCCAGTTCTAGGCATCACCATGAAACAACAAAAGGAGTGTAGAAACTTTGCAGTGGCATTCAAGTCACTTGCAAGCCTTAACTCTTATGCATCAGTGAAGAGAGTATCCATCACTTCCTCCTAAGCACTGTCATGCCATCTGCCTTCATTAAAAGCTTTGACTCATTTGTTACGAACTCCAGTAATTATTATAAGGGTCTCCAAGTCCAGCCTTATTTGGGTCCCTTTAACACTACAAACAATTGCTAGAAAATCTTTATCCATGGTTGCACTAGCGTAGAACTTATGATAGAGAGTTGGGTAAACCTTCTCACTAATAGCAAAGAACTTATGCTATTTAAGTACTCTCATGTGGGGTCTCAGATTTTTTCCCTCTTTGGCCATTTCCTCAAAGTTGATGTTTCTTACAAGGATAATCTTCTTTCCCTTGAACTATTCTAAATGACTCTTGTTTATTTCCTTCTCTGATTTGGGTTTCAAAGATTTCTAAGAGGATTCAGACTTCTCACCCCTCTTTTCTTTGCTTCTTACTTCTTCTTCTTCCTCCTCCAATATCACTTCCTCCTCAGTTCTTGCTTTCTTCTTAGGTGCAATAGTTTTTGCAACACTAGACATTACTCTTTGTGATTGTCTTCTCTTCAAAGGAGTGGTTTGAGACTTGATTTGAGTTTTGGTACAAGGTTCAGGAGGGATTGATGAGGTAGAGATAGTTTCAGGTTCTTCATTCGAGTGTTTGGCTGGAATACGTTTGGTTGGGTTCTTAGATCTCGTGGTTGTTGTCTTGATTGTCATTCAACATAAACTTAGAACAAGTCTTTGTATTTGGTCTTTTCACAGAGAACGAAGGATGTTTGAGAAGTTCAGAGAGTAAAAGAGAATAAGAAAGAGACTAGAGCAAGAGGATGATGATCTCGAGTAAGAATAGGGGGGAACAGATTAAAGTGAATCAAGGTGATCTTCAAGGGGTTTTATAGAAGATGAAATATGACCTTTTGGCCCATAATTCTTACTATTAGAAGGTAGTAAATGCCTCTTGATGAAAAAAAAGAATGATTAGTTTTGAAAATTAGCCGTTGGTAAAATTGTTAGGAAATGAGAGTTCCAAGTGAGAAGGTTGGGGGTGAGAGGGTTGGTCCAACTCTCTCACAATCTCTCTTATCAACCTTTTCACCTTCTGACACTAACTTTCTTGTTATTCCCAACAAGTTCGTAAACTCTCAACACTTTAATCCACAGATAGGAATAAGTATTTTCATATAATAAAACATCCTCAAACATCAAAATATAATGTAAGAAACTAATCAAATCGTTTCAAAATTCAAGATCAATCACTTGAGAGGCTTCATATAGAGGTTATCTCATATAAAATAGAATTTGTCCTCACTAAGGAGTTTCATAATATATCTACCTATTGATGGTCAATATTAACAAATTTTAGTTCCATATCACCTTTTGGACATGATCACGAATAAAATGATGCTTTATATCAATGTGCTTTGACCTTGAACGTTGTATAGGATTTTTAGATAAGTTAATGGCACTTGTATTATCACAAAGGATAGGGATATGGTTATACCTCATGGAATAATCTTCTCTTTGATGTTTGATCGATAAGAGTTGTGAGCAATAGCTAGATGTTGAAATATACTCAGCTTTTGTAGTTGAGAGAGCTATGGAATTTTGCTTCTTACTTGACCAAGTCACCAATGCATTCCCAAGGAAGTGACATGCACCACTTTTGTTTTTCCTCTGGGGAGAGAGAGCTATGGGGAGAGAGAGCTATGGAATTTTGCTTCCTACTTGATTTGGTCTCGACACTAGTAGATGCTTCACCAATGATTAGCTCCTTCAGGTGAGAAGGATGCAACTTCTAGTCTTTAGGCAGCTAAGAGGGTTGGTGAGAAGGTTCATGAACTTTCTCAGCTTCTGACATGTCTCTCTCATCAGCTAGCTCAACATTCTCATCCACGGTCTGATCCTTCTTGCTACTTGAGCTTGTTCCAACTTGATTCTTATCATCTTTATCATTAATCTCTTTAAGAGTCAACTTTTCAAACTCATTATCAAGGCCTGCATGCATGTTGCATATAATTTTAGATTCATTTTATTAAACATGCAAGCTTTCCTCAACAACTAGTGTTCTTAAATTATATACTCTATATGCTTTAGATGTCAAGGAATATCCAAGAAAAATACAATTATCAAACTGTGAATCAAATTTTCCTAATTGATCTTTAGTATTTAATATAAATCATTCACATCCAAAAGTATGAAAGGATGAAATATTGGGTTTCCATCCTTTCCACAATTCATATGATGTCTTCTTTAGTATTAGCCTTATGGAAACTCCATGTAAAACATAACATGAGGTGCTGACTGCCTTAGCCCAAAAATATTTTTGCAATTCAATGTCACATAAGAGAGTTCGAGCCATTTCTTGCAAGGTTCTATTTTTCCTTTCCACAACTCCATTTTGTTATGGAGTTCTTAGACAAGAAAAATTATGAACTATGTCATTTTCTTCACAAAAGATGTCAAAGAGAACATTATGAAACTCTCCTCCATGATTACTTCTTATGACAATTATGCAAAAACCTTTTTATTTTGCACTTGTTTGCAAAAGATTTTAAAAGCCTCAAAAGAATCATCCTTGCCTTTTAGGAAGAGTACCCATGTAAATCTTGAGAAATCATCAACTATAACAAAGCCATACCTCTTTCTATTTAAGCTAGTAGTGTTAGTAGGTCCAAAGAGATCAATATGAAGAAGTTCTAGAGGTTTATGAGTTGTGACAACATTCTTAGAATGAAAACTTGACTTTCTTTGCTTACCTCTTTGGCTGGCTTCATATACCATATCCTTTGAAAAATTATTTTTAGGCAAGCCTTTCACAAGGTCAAGTTTTAGCAGTTTGGAAATGGTGTTCATGTTTATATGACCAACTTTCTTGTGCCAAAGCCATTTATCAGAATTCATAAACACAAGACATTCAACTTTTTTATCACTAAGGTCCTTTAACTTAATGTTATAGACATTCTTGTCCTAATTTTCAAAAAAGAGGACTTTGCCATTGTTGGCTTCTCTAACATTCAATCTTGTTAGTTCAAACACTTTTTCATAGCCATTGTCATAGAACTAACTTATGCTAAGAAGGTTGTGTTCCAACCTTTTCATATAATACACATTATTAACAGTGGTAGAGTTTTTCTTATCAACTTTACCTATTCCTTTTATTTTTACTTTGCTATTGTCTTCAAAAGTGACATCACCTACATCTTTGTCCTTAAGGGTCATAAATTTGCTTTTGTCCTCTGTCATATGCCTTGAACAACCACTATCTAGGTACCATATGTTCTTATTCCTTTTTGTGATTAGGCAAACTTGCATGAGAATGTATCATGCCTTTAGGTATGTTACAAGTGACCTTAATACTTAAGAGGGGGTGAATTGAGTTTATAAAATATTTTCGCAAATCTTTCGCAAAACACTTAATTATCAATTTTCGTTGAAGCTATTGATTGATAAAGATGAATGGATAGAGAAGATTTAATACTTTCACTCACAAAAGAACTAACCAAGCAAGATAGTATTCAAGTAAGCAAATATAAAAAATGCACAAAAATAAAGGAGTAGGGTTTAGAAGATCAAATATAAGGTTTATCTTAGTTCAGCCATTCCTTGTGACCTACTTCTAGTCCATAAGTAATCACCCGAGATTTTTCACTGAAACTTTAAGCTTGAACAGGTGTTTGCTACCTTTACACAATATAGCACTCACTATACCTTGGGATACCTCACCCTTTGTACTTGAGCCTCAACTTCAAGGGATACAATACCCTTACAAAATGTTTGAGGGATACTTCACCCTCTTTTTTAGATTACACAAAGTATATATGAATAAAAACTATCTCAAGAGTGGTTAATACAAATTGAAGCCCTATGATGCTCTTCAAGAATATCTCAAATACATGAAAAAATAGAGCACAAGTATATGGAAGGACTGATTCATGGATTAGTGCAATAGAAATGAGTTTTAAGTTGTTAGTTAGCTATTAAAGTTGACCCAAAATATTGTATTTATAGCATTTAGCTCAAGAGAGCCGTTGAGAGGTATAATGGCAGCATTAAATGACAAGAAAAGAGTCACTACCCACTATCAGACTCGTTGTAATTGATTACATGGTCCATGTAATCAATTATATGGCTCTAAGAACATGTTCTTGGCTTTCTGGGCAGGATGTAATCGATTATAATCCTTATGTAATCGATTACAGAGCCTCTTCCAGAGTTATAATCGATTACAACACTTTTGTAATCGATTACATGACCCCTGCTAGAGTTGTAATCGATTACAACACTTATGTAATCGATTATAATCACCTTTAAACTCATTTTTAAGCCCAATTAAGCTTGATAACCATATCCTACTTATAAAATACTTGGATTTGTTAAGATATAACCTTAAGATTAATTATCCAAGATTAAAAACAACATTTTATTAAAACATGAACCTTCAACTTAGAGTTGATTTAAGAAGACCTTTCAAAAACCATTTTGAGATATGTTGAGATATATTGAGAGCATCTTACATTAAGACTCTAAGACCTATAAGCTATACCAAATATGCCTCTTTTAGACTTGGTCTTCGTCTTGACTTTGTTATCATAAAAAAACTTCATATACTTCATCATATAAGCATTTACATTCTTCCCTTTTTTGATGATGACAAAATAACGTAGGAAAAAAAGAATAGCATTTATATTTATATGTCAGAGATTTAAGCGCAGCTCTCCTCTATAGTTTATGCATGAGGTGAGATAAATTTTAAGAAGAAAATTCATGTAAAACACTCACTCTCCCATACTTATGCACATTTCCTCGTACTCATGCATATATGTTATATATCTCGTCTGCTGGCATTATCAAATAAAAACATAAGCATTCAAGCAATAAAACCCATAGCATTTTAGCAGCAATGAGCGTAATACAACCTATATAACCAGTCATCACAATAGCAAGAGATAATAATACATCAATATCAAAGTATAACTGATCATTAAAGGAATGCATAATAATAAGATGATTGGATTATATAAACACTAGAAACTTAATAACTAGAGTTATATCCAGAGGTATATCCATAGGTATATATATATATACGAGGTGTAGTAGATGATGGAGGAGCATTGGCACCTCTCCTTGGTACATAATCTCGTCCCTCCAGCAGATATCAAATAGAAACCAACTCCTAATCAGAATGATCCATCCTCAGCTCAAGATGATCTACCTTCTGCTCAAGGTTATCCATCCGTGTGTTAACAGATGTCCAGAGACTTTGTAATTCTCGAAGCAAGAGATCCAAGGTAGCAAGAGCATGTTGCTGGTCTCCTTCCTCATCACCTTCCTCAGTCCCTCGAGGAATGTGTCCATCAGCTCCATGATGAAGGTAGTACCATCGATCGTTAATTTCTTTCATTTGGAGCTTTGTGAGAGTATGCACACTAATGGACTCCGGTCTATCTGAACTCTCATCCTTCGCCTCTCCAGACAAAGGGATATGGAAATACTCCACGATGGCTATGATTAGCATGACATAGAGTAGAGGATTGTTTCTCTTCCTAGATTCTAACATGTGTTGGATGACATAGTGTGCCTAGTTTATAGGTCTGCTAGTGTTCATTGCCCACATGGAAAGAATGCCATCTTTTAGAACTTGGGAATAGTTGCCTCCCCTGGGAATCAAAGCCCTAGCCAAGATGTAACGAAGTACTCTGTTCTCTATAGTAAGCAGTGGCCATTATTCTCTGTTTAACCATATAGTCAATTCTGATGATAAAGTGTAAGGTAGTTTTATAATCATAATGATCTCCCCATACATTAACACCAGAGAAATATGCATCATCAGAAGTGAGACCAGTGAGCTTATGTCACATATCGTGTGTGATAACTATCTGTTTCTTCTTCACCTCAGATATCAGGCAATTATTTTCATACTTTAGGTTTGCATAGAAAACTCGAACTAAATCTGGGTAAATGTTCTTCCTAATGCTCAGAAAGTCAATCAACTCAAGGCGCTTAATAAATCTAAAGCATTCCAAAGGTTTGCTAGAAGAAAAATATCTAGTGAGATACTTGGGTTGGATTATATTTCGTAATTGAAACTTTTGGTAGAAGTGCTCAGCATTCTTGGTGGTCCTGAAGTGTTGTGTGAGGTCCAACCCAGAAATAGTGAGCGTAGGAGCTTGAGAAGATGTTGCCAAAGGCATCCCTATTCGTGGTCTCTTATTGTGCATTGATGATTCTGCCATTAGAGTGAAAAGAGATGAAAATGATGTAAGGAAGGTGGAGGGAAAGTGTTTTTGTGGTGTTTGGTGATGGAATGAGGTGGAAATTTGTGGAAAAAAGGAGAAATTTAAAGATTTAGGTGACGGTTTTTAGAGAGAGAAACAAACGTATGTGATAGGAGATGGGTGGTTCAATTTGGGGGTTTTGATGGAAATAAGGTTAGGGTTTTTATAGGGAAGAGGATTTTAAATGAAATAGAGATGGAATAGTAAAGATTGGTAAAGAAATGAGAGATAAATTGGGAGATTTGTAAGTTTTGGGCGTATGGCTTAGAGAGAGAAAATGTTGAAGCAAGAGAGAAATAGTTGTCCCACGCGCATTTGCTTTTTAAAACTCTTATGTAATCAGTTACATTGAGGGTGTAATCGATTACATGTTCTCTAGGGACCTTGTAATCGATTACAAAGTGGGTGTAATCGATTATATGCTTTCTGAAAATGTTGTAATCGATTACATTGAGCATGTAATCAATTACATGCTTTCTGACTTAGCTTGGAACACTTGACAAAGCTCCTATAATTGATTATAAGTCTTCTGAACTTGGATTTTGCACTTCAAACTGAAGAAGACTAATTCCAAAACTTCCAAAATACTTCCAAAACTTTCGAAACCAATTCCAAACATCCTGTAGGCTTAAAAAATGACTAGTTCTTGATCTAAAACACATGTTCTTGCAAAATCACCATCTTTATCAAGGATCAAACCATTTTAACAGAAAAACATTTGTCCAGCTAAAAAGTTGAGCTATTTGGAGAACTTAGTCATGATGGAGTACCTGAAAAACAAATTTAGGGGAGCCTTTGATAGTCAAGTCAGAATTAGATTCAAAAATAGCTAAAGCAAGGTAATTACGTAGAAAAAATTTAAATTATCTAGCAAATAATGACATTTTGTAGTAAAATGAAATCAAGCAGCAAGAGTTAAATGCATGATTGATCCAATATGGCCAGTTCTTTTCTTATATAAATGAATGCTTCTTTATTCAAAGGTTTAGTGATGATATCAGTTAGTTGTTTGGTGGTTTCAACAAACTCAAGCATGTAATACCTTTTTGAACATGATCCCTTATAAAGTGATGCCTAATTTCAATGTACTTTGTTCTTGAGTGCAAAATGGGATTTTTAGACAAATTGATTGCACCAATGTTATCAAATCTTATAGGGATGTGATCAAGCTCAAGATCATAGTCTAGAAGTTATTGCTTCATCCAAAAGATTTAAGTACAACAACTCTCAACTGTAATATATTCAGTTTCAACTGCAAACATTGTCACACTATTTTGTTTCTTGTTATGCTAAGAAACTAGTGAGTTTCCAAACAAATGGTATGTCCTACTAGTGCTTTTCCTATCCAATTTGAATTCCGTAAAATCAAAATCGAAATAGCCAATAAAACTACATAAGGAACCTTTAGGGTACCACAACCCCACTTGTGAAGTACCAATTAGATACTTCATAATTCTTTTTACAGCACTTAAATATGAATCTTTAGGATTTGCTTGAAATCAAGCACGCATGCATACACTAAACATGATATATGGCCTACTTGCAGTAAGATAAATGAGTGAACTAATCATACCTCTATATTTTGAAATTTCTACAGATTTACCTTATTCATCCTTGCCCAAATAACAAGAGATGCCCATAGGTGTAGTTATATGCTTGGTGTTGTCCATTCCAAATTTTTTGGGCAGCTCTTTGTAATACTTGGATTGACTTATGAAAGTCTCATCCTTTGTTTGCTTGATTTGGAGACTAAGGAAGAAGTTGACCTCACCCATCATAGACATCTCAAACTCATTGTGCATAATGTTAGCAAACTCTTAACAAAGAAATTCATTAGTAGCTCTAAATATTATATCATCAACATATATTTGAACAAGAAGCATGTCATGCTTTTTATGCTTGATGAAGAGAGTAGTGTCAACCTTTCCTCTAAAAAAGTCTTTTTTTCGAAGGAACTTGCTCAACCTTTTATACCAAGCTCTAGGAGCTTGTTTTAAGCCATACAAGGTCTTTTTCAATTTAAAAACATGGTTGGGCAATTCAAAGTTTTCAAAATTAGGAGGTTGTTCCACATACACCTTTTCTTGTATAAAATCATTTAAGAAAGAACTTTTAACATCCATTTGATAAAGTTTGAAATCCATGATGCATGCATATGCAAGTAGCATTCTTACGACATCTAATCTAGCTACTGGAGCATATGATTCCTCATAATCAATGTCTTCTTCTTGATTATATCTTTTAGTAACAAACCTAGCTTTGTTTCTTATTATTAATCCCGTTTCATCAAGTTTATTCCTAAAGATCCATTTGGTGCTAATTATGGGATGATTATTAGGCCTTGGAACTAATTCCCAAACTTGATTTCTCTTAAATTGGTTTAGTTCATCTTGCATGGCCAAGATCTAATGTTCATCATTAATGACCTCATTTATGTCTTTAGGTTCAACTTGAGAGACAAAAGCCATATGTTTACAAGTATCTCTAAGAGACTTACGAGTTGTTACCCCTTTGGATACATCACCTATCACCTTGTCAAGAGGATGATATATTGATGTCCTCCATTCCTTGGTAAGGTCCATGATTTGTGAATCTTCTTGCCTTGGAGGATCAAAGAGACTCTTTTCTTGCTTCTTGGCCTCTTTTTCTTGATTTTCTAAATGTTTTTTTTTTGCTAAGATTTCTGCAACATCATCAACAAAGTCCTTTCTCGGTCTATTTGGGTTAGTTTCATCAAAAGCAACATGAATGAACTCTTCTATGGTCATAGTTCTTTTATTGTAAACTCTAAAAGCTTTATTATGTGTGGAATAACCAAGAAATATTCTTTCATCAGAGTTAACATCAAACTTTCTCAAGTTATCCTTTTCATTGTTCAAAACAAAATATTTACATCTAAAGACATGAAAGTGTGAAACATTTGGCTTCCTTCCCTTGTACAACTTATAAGATTTTTTTTTAAATTGGCCTCATTAGGGCCCTATTCATAACATAACAAGCGGTATTTACTACATCTGCCCAAAAGTACTTAGGAAGGTTGGCCTCATTGAGCATAGTTCTTGCCATTTCTTCTAAAGATCAATTTTTTCTTTCTGCAATCCTATTTTGTTGTGGAGTTCTATAGGTAGAAAAATTATGCTCAATGCCAAGTTCATCACAAAAGGTTTTAAAATCATAATTTTCAAACTCACCCCCATGATCACTTCTTATGGATGCAATGTAAAAACCATTTTTATTTTGGATAACTTTGGCAAGTCTATCAAAAGATGAAAAAGCATCATTTTTGTGAGTTAGGAATAATGTCCATGTAAACCTAGAGAAATCATCCACACACACCAATGCATAGTAATTTCCACCAAAACTCATAATTCTAGATGGACCAAAAAGATCCATATACAAAAGTTGTAAAGGTCTAGAAGTTAAAACCACATTTTTAGCTTTAAAAGATACCTTTACGTGCTTTCCCTTTTGACATGCATCACAAAGTTTATCTTTTGTAAATTTGAGCTTTGGAAGTCCAATTACCAGGTCTGTTGAGACCAACTTATTTAAGTGATCTATGTGAATGTGAACAATTATTCTATGCTATAACCATTAATCATCTTCTTTACTCATAAAACATTTAGCATTATTTGAGGATATATTATCAAGGCTAATCATGTATATGTTATTGACCCTATGACCAACAAACTTAACTTGGTTATTATATTTTCCTTCAATTATGCAATAATTAAAATAAAATATAACTCTATTTCCTTTATCACATAATTGACTAATGCTAAGCAAATTATGTTTGAGCCCTTCAACAAGTAAAACATTATCAATAGAGGAGGAAAGGATTTTACTAACTTTGCAAACTCCAACGATCTTTCCTTTGTTGTTGTCACCATATGTTACATGTCCAATCTTCTTGGGGATAAGGAAGGAAAACTTGGAGCCATCACTGGTCATGTGCTTGGAGCAACCATTATTAAGATACCAACTTGAGTTCTTGGCCTTCAAGTACACGTATAACACACATTCAGATTTTAACCTTTGGTACTCAACTTTTCTTGGGTCATTGTGTGTTAGATTTAGGAAAGGTGCCTTTAGGGACCCAAACAATTTTAGTTTCAGCCTTGATGTTTGATTTCTTCCTAACATTGCACGTTGAGGCACTATGCCCTTTTCTCCCACAATGAAATAATTTGATAATAGGGTTACTTGATGTTATTCAGGAAATAAATAAATTCTTGTAAGATTTTTGTTAGTTATTAGGATTATACCCCAAACTAACTTTTTAGAAAACACATCTTTGTTTCCCTAATAACACATTCAAGTTGTCTCTTCTAAAAGTAAATTCTGAAATAGTGATTTTCAAATCATCAATTTCATTTTCAAATGCTTTACATGATGAGCAAGATAAGGGTGTGGGTGTATTATCATATGAAGAATAAATCATGCATAATGAGTTAATATCAATAAGTCATAGAGTCTCATTCTCAATTTGGAGCTCATTAATCTCCTTATTTAAAATAAAAATTTTGTTTACCAATAAGGAGATTATTTTGTTGGAAGATGATAATCACATATTTTATACATTAATAAACCTTCATTTTTAGTCATTTACACTCTCCATGTACTTAATTGATTAAGTCTGGTTATGTTTTATAAGTTTGGACTCAAATTGGACTTAATTGATTTTTTCAGCACTATTTTGGTCTTACACTATTTCTTTATTTTGGCCATATCTTGAGTTCTAGATATCTTATAATTATGTATCTTACCTTGTAGGAACGATAAGAGAGAGCTTTACAACTTTCATGAAGAGCTACAAGACTCAATCGGACATCTAGTGAAGCTAAATGGGCTTGAAAGTCAGAACATGGGTTTTGTGACTGGAACCTAAATAGTGTACAATAATCAGAGCATAACTTGGGTTGAAGGAACTTTATTGGGCTGAAATTTGGATACTTGAAAGTTAAGACCCATATCTACAACTTTTATGAAGAACACAAAACTCAGATCAGACTCCTTGAAGGTGATATTGGGCTTTGAAGTCAGAATAGAGGTGTTGTACTTGGACCTAAATACTGTTTAGTAATTGGGTCATATCTCGGGCTGTAGGTGACCTTTGGAGCTGAAACTAGTGCTATTGGAAAGATAAGACAAAATTCTACAACTTTTATGAAGACCATGTTTTATAAATCTGATGGTATCCATGAGATCATCACTGAATGATTTCAGAGACAAAGAATCTCAATAATTTTCCACTCACCAACTCACCATTTGGCATTTTCCACTCATCCACCCACTCCTCACCCACTCATTAATCAGCCCCCTTGTCATTTTGTATCTCTAATGCTCTATAAAAGGCTCCATTGGCTGATCATTTAGGAGACTTTGGTTTTAGGCTTGGTTAGGAGAAATTATGTTCATGCTTGTATATTATCTTCCTTTGTTGCAATGAAAGAGTGAAAATCTTGGTAATGAAATAAGGTAAGATTATTCTATTTCTTGTGCTTAAATGATATATTATAAAGTGGACATTATATGTATTATATTTTGTTTCCAATCAATTTAGAAACCTTCCTTGTATAGTAGAGATCTTGATTTATTGTAGACAAGAGGATTAGCACAGTGAATGCTTAAGCTCACTTACAATTATTGGTAGATAATTGAAGGAATCATAATATGATTGCATATATAATTAAACTTTGAATGTTATATTTTCTAATTGGAACTTCCTTTATGTGTAGATTTCAATTGAGTTATAAAGAGAAATAATCTTGCCTCTAATTTATTGCCAAGAGTGGAGCTCCTAACCCAAGCAAATCCTTTTTCATTTGTGAATAATTTTTATTACTTTTAGTGTTGCGACAAATTCTTTTCTTACATCAATTAATTTTTCTTCATCAATTCCCTATCGATCGATCTCGGACTCCAGAGAATTTATTACTTGAGATAACCTGCACTTGGGTTTGCATCCTTTAATCCGCATCAAGTTTTTGGTGCCGTTGCCTGGGAACTTGATTTGAAGTTTTAATTTATTGAGGTTATTATTCTTTAATAAAATCTATTCTCTCTTCTCCCTCACCGGAGCAAAAGATCGGCTTGCTGGTCCTTCGGTTTCTTTACTAACTCTCTAACTTACTAACTTGCTAACCTACTAACTTGCTAACATACAAACTTTCTAACTTTTATATTTATGTCATTTATTTATGTTTACTAACTTTTAATTTATGTCATTTATTTTTGCTTACTAACTTTTTATTTTCCGCTCTCTAACTTTTAATTTACGTCATTTATTTTCTGTTCTCTAACTTTTTAATTTCTGTTATTTATTATTGCTTTCTAATGTAATGAAATAAACTTTCTTCTTCTTTTCTCTTTCGCGACTCTGGTGGGGCTCTTTCTCTCTCGATTTTCATATTTTAAATTTATTTTCTGCAATTTACTTTCTCATTTTACTTTCTCGTATTTTACTTTCTGCAATTTCTAATTTACTAATTATTAACTCTCTAATTATCTAACTTTTTACTTTATCAATTATCTAAATTTTTACTTGTTAATATTTATTGGGTGGTTGGTATATACCACATCCTTGTTAATATTTAATGGCTGGTGTAAACTACTGACTTGTTCATTATTTTTTCTATTTTAAGTAATTTATTTATGCTTAATTGGTATCGTGATTTAAATTCTAGTCGTTTAGTTAAAATTAATGCTAGTACTTTATATATTGATTTGTTTGAATTACAATCACACATAATTGACACAATGGCTAAAAATGAAAGTGTACATGATGAACATGAAAATCAACTGTTGCGAATCATGCTTGAATATTTGCAACCACCAAGAAATTCTAGTCCATCATGCTTTATATTTCCCCTCAATCCAATAATTTTAGATTTAAGTCAGGTATGATTTCTTTACTTCTTAATTTTCATGGTTTAGAATTTGAAAGCCCATATTTACATCTGAAAGAATTTGAGGAAGTATGTATTGCTTTCAATGACCAAAATTACACTAAAGAGGTTATTAAGCTTAAATTGTTTCCTTTTTCTTTAAAAAATAAAGCAAATACTTGACTTAACACTTTGAAACCAAGATCAATTGGCACATGACAAGAAATGCAAGGTTAGTTCTTAAAGAAATTTTTTCCAACACATAAAACTAATGCTATGAAAAGACAAATCCAAAATTTTTCCCAAAATTCAAATGAAGCATATTTTTAATGTTGGGAACGATTTAAATATTTGTTAAATTCTTGTCCATATCATGGTTTTGAAAAATAAAGCACTATAAGCTTCTTTTATGAAGGTTTAACACCTGAAACTAAACAATTTGTGGAAACAATATGCAATGGTGAATTTCTAGATAAAGAACCTGATGAAACTTTAGACTATTTAAACTAGTTGGCTGAAAATTCTCAATCTTGACATGCTACTAATATTTCTAAAAATTCAATTAGATCTAACCTTGCAAGTGCTAATAAAGGAAAATATCACCTTATTCAAGAGGAAGATCTAAAAGCTAGGTTTGCCACTTTGGCTAGAAAAATTGAAGTAATGGAATTAGGAAAAGAAAGAGAAATCAAATCTGTGCAAAATGAAAAAAATTGTGGCATTTGTGATGACTTAGGACACTCAACACATGAATGTCCTAAGATTCCTATTTTTAAAAAAGTTGTACATGAGCAAGTAAATGCAATGAATAATTTTAAAAAGACATTTACTTCTTCTTTTTCAGATACATATAATTAGGGATAGAGAAATCACCTGAACTTCAGCTAGAGGAATAATAATCAGTCACAATTCGTGCAACCACCACCTCTTCATGCAAAACAAGACTCTCAAAATTCTCAAGGATATGCACCTTATGTTCCACAATATAGGAAAAACCTTGAAGAAACATTGCATGTATTCATAGAAAAACAAGAGGCCATTAATAAACAAAACAATAAAACTATGATTGACATAAAAGAAACTCTTGCTAAACTTTCTTCTGCACTCACCATTCACGAGAAAGGAAATTTTTTTTCTCAACTCAACCAAATCCCAAGGGTCAGTACAGTCAAGATGAGGAGAGTTCAAACAACCAACAAATGGACTAAGTCAAGTAAGTGATAACTCTTAGGAGTGGAAAGGTTGTTGAAAAACAAATTCTCGAACCTTATGAGAAAGAATATGAACCAATTTCCCAAGAAAATGAAGAAGTTGACCAAAAAGAGACCAAACACTCACTTGCACCCCCATTTCCTCAAGCATTAAACAATTCAAGGAAATTGAACCATAACACTGAAATTTTTGAAATTTTAAAACAAGTGAAGGTCAATATTTCTCTGTTAGATGCTCTCAAATAGATTCCTTCTTATGCCAAATATTTGAAGGACTTGTGCACTGTTAAAAGAAAACTAAATGTGAAAAAAAAATATTTTTGGCTGAATAAGTAAGCTTCATTCTTCATAATAAAAATGCGTTGAAATATAAAGACCCTAATTGTTCTACAATTTCCTGCATTATTGGAGAACATAAAATTGAAAAAGCTTTACTTGATCTTGGTGCTAGTGTCAATTTGCTTCCATATTCAGTTTATCAGCAACTCAACTTGGGTGAGTTAAAATCAACTTCTGTAACTCTTCTACTTGTTGATAGATCAATTAAAATTCCAAGAGGAATAGTGGAAGATGTGTTGGTTCAAGTTAATAAATTCATATATCCTGTGGATTTTATTGTCTTGGATACTGAACCTATGTTAATAGTTGTAAGTTAATTCCTGTTATTTTAGGCCATCCATTTTTAGCAATATCAAATGCTTTGATAAATTAAAGAAATGGAGTAGTGAAGCTAACATTTGGAAACATGACACTGGAGCTCAATGTTTTTAACATGTGTAAGCAGCCATAGGAAGTCCTTAATGAATAGGAGGAAGTTGAAGGAATTGAAGCCATTATAGATGATCATCTTCAAATAAGGAGTTCTTCTGACCCATTATAAATTTGTTTAGTCAATTCATTTGATTTAGACATGTAATTAGAAGTTGATATCTCTGAAATATGTTCTTTACTTGATTGTACACAGGTAATGGAGTACAAGGGATGGAAACCAAGATTTGAAGAGCTAAAACCTATGAATGATAATGCCCATGAAGAAGTACCTACACCAGAACTAAAGTCATTACCTGCTGGGTTGAAGTACACATTTTTGGGAGAAGAGCAAAGCTTTTCAGTGGTAATTTTCTCGTCTCTTACTAAAGAACAAGAAGGTATGTTAACAGAATTACTTAAAAAGGCATAAAAGTGCAATTGGATGGACATTAAAGGACATAAAAGGTATTAATCCATTAATTTGCACACATAGAATACATTTAGAGGATAATGCTAAAACTTCTCAATAACCTCAAAGAAGATTAAATCCACACATGAAAGAGGTAGTTAGAGCTGAAGTCCTTAAATTGCTTGATGTTGGAATTATCTATCCTATCTCTGATAGCCAATGGATAAGCCCTACACAAGTTGTGCCTAAGAAATCTGGAATAACAGTGGTTGAAAATGATAAAGGTGAATTAATACCTACGCGAGTCTCATCTAGTTGGCGTATGTGTATTGATTTTAGAAAATTAAATGCTGCTACTAGGAAAGATCATTTTCCCTTGCCATTTCTTGATCAAATTCTGGAAAGGGTAGCAGGACATCCATACTACTATTTTCTTGATAGTTTTTTGGGTTATAATCAAATACCAATTGCATTAAAAGATAAAAAAAAAAGACCACTTTTACATGTCCCTTTGGTACTTTTGTATATAGAAGAATGTCTTTTGGCCTTTGTAATGCTCCGACAACATTTCAAAGATGCATGTTAAGCATTTTTAGTGACATGATTGAGCATTATTTAGAGGTTTTCATGGATGATTTGACAGTTTTTGGAAATTTTATTGAAAATTGTCTTGATATTTTAGAAAAAGTTCTTAAAAGATGCGAAGAAAAAGGATTTGTGCTAAATTGGGAAAAATGTCATTACATGGTTACCTCAGGAATAATGTTAGGTCATGTGATCTCTTCTAAAGGAATTGAAGTTGATAAGGCCAAAGTTGAATTAATTGCTCATTTGCCTTCCCCAAAAACAGTCAGAGAAGTTCATTCCTTTTTAGGACATGCAGGATTTTACAAAAAAATCATTAAGGACTTTAGTGCCATATCTAGATCATTATGTAATCTTCTGTTGAAAGATGCACCATTTGATTGGACTCAAGAATGTCAAAAATCTTTTGAAAAATTAATTAGTCTTCTGACATCTACTCCTATCATGCAATCTCCTGACTGGTCTTTGCCTTTTGAGTTAATGTGTGATGCTAGTAATTTTGCTGTGGGCACTGTTTTAGGCCAAAGAAAGGAAGGTAAGCCTCATGTGATTTGTTATGCAAGTAGAACTTTAAACAGTGCACAAATGAATTAATTGCCCATTTGAGTTAATGTCTTTGCCTTTTGAGTTAAAATGTCATTAAATAGTTATCTCAAGAATAGTGTTAGGTCATGTGATTTCTTCTAAAAGAATTGAAGTTGATAATGCCAAAGTTGAATTAATTGCCCATTTGCCTTCCTTAAAAACAGTCTGAGAAGATCGTTCCTTTTTAGGACATGTAAGATTTTACAGAAGATTCATTAAGGACTTTAGTGCCATATCTAGACCATTATGTAATCTTTTGTTGAAAGATGCACCATTTGATTGGACTCAAGAATGTCAAAAATCTTTTGAAACATTAATTGGTCTTCTGACATCTGCTATCATGCAATCTTCTGACTGGTCTTTGCCTTTTGAGTTGATGTATGATGCTAGTGATTTTGTTGTAGGTGTTGTTTTAGGCCAAAGAAAGGAAGGTAAGCCTCATGTGATTTGTTATGCAAGTAGAACTTTAAATAGGGTACAAATGAATTACACCACTACTAAAAAAGAACTACTTGCTATAATTTTTGCACTGGACAAATTTTGATCTTACTTAATTGGTTCTTCTATTGTGATTTTCACCGATCATGTTGCTATTAGATATTTGATGTCTAAGTAGGATGCCAAACCAAGATTAATACGGTGGATCTTGTTGCTTCAAGAATTTAACATCACAATAAAAGATAAGAAATGAGCTGAAAATGTTATTGTTGATCATTTTTCCAAACTTAAAACAGGCTCACCTTTTGATAGCACACCCATCAATAATTCTTTTCCCAATGAATTTTTATTTTCTGTCAATTTCATGCCTTGGTTTGCTAATATAGTCAACTTTCTTGAAACAGGAAAGATGTCGTCTCAATGGACGCACCAAAATAGAAGGAAATTTTTGACAAAGGTGAATTTTTTATTAGGATGACCCATACTTGTTCAAATATTGTCCTGACTAAATCTTTTAGAGATGTATGCCCGACAGTGAGGAAGGTAGTGTCATTAAATTTTGTCACTCAAAAGCATGTGGAGGTCACTTTTCTTCAAAGAAAACAGTTGCAAAAATCTTGCAGTACAGATTTTATTGGCCCACTTTATTTAAGGATTGCTATACTTTTTGCAAAAATTGCGAAAATTGTCAAAAATTGGGCTTAATTTCAAAAAGAAACATGATGCCTCTGAACCCCACCCTTTTCATTGAAATTTGATTGTTGGAGAATTAATTTCATGGGCCCATTTCCATCTTCATTTAGATTTGTGTACATTTGGGTTGCAGTTGATTATGTCTCAAAATGGATTAAGGCGATTCTATGCCGACGCAATGATCATAAAACTGTTTTCAAATTTTTAAAAGAAAATATCTTGTGTCGATTTGGAATCCCTTGAGCTATCATTAGTGATGAGGGAACATATTTTTGCAATAAACTATTCGAATCTTTAATGAAGAAATATGGTATTACACACAAAATTGCCACCTCTTATCACCCTCAGACAAGTGTACAAGTTGAATTGGCAAATAGGGAGATTAAACAAATTTTGGAAAAAAAATGGTTAACCCAAATTGTAAAGATTGGTCTTTATGACTACATGATGCACTTTGGGCTTACCATACTGCTTTCAAAACATCTTTGGGCACGTCACCCTATCGGTTAGTCTATGAAAAACCTTGTCACTTGCTTGTAGAATTGGAACACAAAGCATTTTGGGCCATTAAAGTTTTCAATCTAAATCTTGATGATGCTTGCAAGATACTTAAATTGCAATTAAATGAACTGGAGGAATTGAGAAATGATGCATATGAAAATTCAAAGATTTATAAAGCTAGAACAAAAGCTTTTCATGACAAGACAATTTTGAGAAAATCTTTTGAAATTGGTCAAAAAGTTCTGTTGTATAATTCTCGTCTGCACCTATTCCTTAGAAAATTGAGATCTAGGTGAAGTGGTCCTTTTGTTGTCAAACATGTGTATCCTCATGGGGCCATAGATATTGAGAACCCTAGGAATCGTAATGTGTTTAAAGTTAATGGATAAAGACTCAAACCATTTCTGGAAAACCAAGTTGATGAGGTAGAATTCATCTCTCTTTCTGATCCTTGTTATGAATAGAATTTATTCTAATTTTTTTGCTTTCCTTTTACAGTTCTTTGTGTTCCCGGTTAAGTGACGGATAACGGTACTCTGTGGCTCTCGAGTCAGTTTATTTTTTTAGTTTCCCAAAATAACTGAATCCTTCTCCTTTAAAATGGATGTCATTCTTTCAAACCTGATAAAACATTTTCCTTCCTTACCTCAAAATGCTTTGACAAAAATCTACAAAGCTAAATGTGAAAGATTGAGATTGTTAATGCATAAGGCTATGCCAGAAGATATACGTTGGATAATTGAAGCAAAGGTCTGACTAGCAGGTAAGTCTTCAATTTCATTTGATTTATACATGCCAAGTCTTGGAAGAAGTTCGTATTCTAAAAGGAGAAAAGCAAACAGGTTACAAGTCTGTCATAAATGTGCACGATGAAATTGTAACAAGTGATGTCATTCTTTGGGGATGATTTTCACAACAGAGAAGATAAAATTTTCTTCATTCAGAATGGAGTGAGTAAGGAGTCATTAGATGATATCTTATTGACTCTTGAGACGTATTCATGTGGATTTATGCATCGTGAACTTCTTAATTTGTGGTATTTCTTCAAGGATGAAGAAAAACGCTACAGTCCTGGGACTCTGACTCACAAAGACCTTGTTTTCCAATTTATAAGAAAATTGGATGGGAAGTTTATCATCGACTCATAGAAAGCGTTTAAGCCGTTATTAGACGTGAAAACAGAGGCAATGTGAGCCATATCCACAACAATCTGTACATATTATCTTCTTATTCTTCATGTTTTCTTAAAAAAATAAAAAAAATGTTTGAACAAGGGCGATCCGGAATGAGTACCATGGCTTTAATTAATTGTGGAGCCCAGCCTTTGGCTAACCCGTCATTGACTCGATTGGACCTTTGCACACTGGTCCTTAAAAAAGGTTCATGTACCATGCTCTGTAGAGAGCTGCACTCCATAACCCAATGTTTACCATCTAGGCACTGTGGAGTTGATGGACATGCAAAAGCATCCCACTCTAGTTATTAGTGAGAAGTAACCCGCAGCTGTCAAAGCATATGAGGCATCTAAGCTTGATTTTCTCTTTTATTAGAAGGGGCTCTCAGTGCCCTAGGATGGGATGTTCTGGATCTTGGACATTACGGGTTTTAGATTTTAGTATCTTTGTTGATGTTACGAGCCTTAGTGTGAGCTCTCCAGGTTCTAGACCCAGGATGGAAACCCACGATGGTTTCTTCTTTCTCTTTTCTTTGAATAAACGGACGTGGGTGTCTATTACACTGGTGACACGCAGTATAAAGATATACCACTACTACACTTATGATGCGCAGTGTAAAGATATGCTATGAAAATTGTACATAAAGATATGTCATCATTTGCTATTATATTTCTTTTATCTTTGTATGATTTTGCTGTATTTTAGTTTTGGATAGACGATCCTTTAAGCAGGGTCCTTCAGGGATTTATAGACTTCTTTATCCTGATGATTTTCTTGAAGTAAAAAAAAAACAAAAACAAAAACAAAAACAAAAACAAAAAAAATTAAAAATTAAAAAAAAAAAATTATGTGTTTCTTAATTTCAAACTTTTCTGACAACAGTCAACCTACCCTTATAGGTGTTATTATTACCCTTTTCCATTCTTTTTCTTATTTAAACACTCTATTTTCTCTACTTTCTTCTAACTTAGAATCATTCAAAGGGAAGGTGAGTATAGAAATGGAAGGTGTTTTTGTTCGTCAACTTAAAAATATATGTGTATTTTGTGGGTCTAAGTATGGGAAGGGTTTAGAGTTTGTAAACGCAGCTAACACTCTTGGTCGATCACTTGCTGTGAGGAATATTCATCTTGCATATGGGGGAGGTTGTCGTGGGTTAATAGGGGTTGTATCACTTGCTGCATATATAAGTGGCAGTTAGGTTTTAGGTGTTATTCCTAAACCTTTAGCTCAACAGAACATCACTGGAAAGACAATTGGGGGGGAACTTAAGGTATTATCAATGTATGAACGAATGAAGATAATGCTTGATAACTCTGATGCATTCATTGCCTTACCAGGTGATTTTGGTACCTTGGAAGAAGTTTTTCAAATTGTCTTTTGGCCCCAACTGAACATCCACCATAAACCCATAGGTTTGTTGAATGTAAATAATTTCTTTAATATTTCATTCCTTTTTCTTGACCATGCTGTGCAACAGAAATTTATCACACCTTCAGCAAGACAACTTCTTATCTCTGCTTTCACTATTGATGAGTTGATTGATAAATTAAAAACTTTTGTTCATAAACCTGACCCAGCAATAGCTCAGATAGATTGGGCAGTAGGAAGCAGTGAGGGAAGTGTGATGAAAAGAAAGCCAGATTTAACACTTCGTTTATAGTTTTTCTTTACTTTTGATTTTATTTATCGTACTTTGTTTCTGTTTAAATTTGTGTCAGATTTCTCCAACAGGTAATATCTTCTATCCTTTACTCATCTATATTTTAACATCGAGGACAATATTGTGATTTGGTTAGGGGGGAAGGATAGTTGAGCAAAAAAAATTTCTTTTTTAGGAAGTATGATATGATTATCGCGGACTTACTAAACCAATGAATAATGACAGAGTAAGGAGTAATTTTACTCTTGAGACGCATCTAAATTAGGAAGTATGTTTAGTGATATGACTGTTAGAAATATATTCGTAGTAAAACCAATTAAGGATGGTAGAGTAAGGAGCAAATTTTGCCTTGGAGGTAAGTTTACTCTTGAGACACATCTTAGTTGAGAAAATAATTATTTTGTGTAGAAGTAGCAAATGGATTCCTGGATCTTAGCATAAATTTTTGTCTTCTTTCTTAAAAATCACAAGCTTGGATATGAATGTTGATATGGTGGATTGAGAATGATAGAAATATGCTTTGCTTTGATTCTTTTTTAGGCTATATTTTCACATACATACATAAATATGATTGAGGCATTTTGAAATAGCTACTTTGACCAAATAGGCATCCTTGTATATTTTTCCTTGTGTAGCCTCTTTGAACTTATTTGACCATTCCTTGTTTTTAGCTCATTATGTGCCTTTAAAAAAAAATATTTTTACCTAACCTTAAGGAATAAGATAGCATTGGCCTTATTCTTGAATAAGTGTGGGGGTATGTGTGCGAAATGATCAAAACAAAAAGAAGAAAGAAAGAGCTGACCACCGCTGTAATCAAAAGATTATCAGAGTCCCGTGATACAATATGTGACATATCCATACCTAGAGTAAAGTTGGATGCTTGGAAACAATCAGAAGAGAATGAGAAGGTTCAGACTTAACAATGAATTCAATTCATCAATTTGAGATTGATCTTCAACAAAACATTAGTCAAATATTGGTCATTGTCATTTCTGATGAATGTTCTCAAACATCTTCTCCACTTTAACTGTATCATAATGCTCTTTTATTCTCTTTCGTATTTATCTTCTCATATCCATATTATCCTCTCTCCTTTACCACAGCCCTATTACAACCTTGAATAAAGTCCTCTTGATTTTTGTATGCATGTGTTTTGAGTAGCAAAGAAGTAGAAGATAAGCAAGCTTATGATAGTGCAATTGTTCATAGGTTGAATAAAGTGAAATACTTACCTTTTAAACACTTGAGAGATTGAGAGTGAATTCTGAGAGGATCTATCATTCTTGATTCATTCTTTTCAACTGAAGTTTCCTTACTTGTTTGTTTGAGATGTGAAGAAATGTTTCCTCATTAATGTGTTGATCCCTTGAATTTCTATCTACTCTTCTTGTTTCATCGAGTCTTTTAGAGTTTTTAGCTTTTGAGTCTATGTCGTTTTTCTTTGTTTCCTAGCTTTGGCCTTATGTGTTTGGCCCAGGAGTGCAAAAACCTAAGTGTGGGAGAATTTGATAATCACATATTTTTATACATTAATAAACCTTCATTTTTAGTCATTTACGCTCTCCATGTACTTAATTGATTAAGTCTGATTATGTTTTGTAAGTTTAGACTTAAATTGGACTTAATTGATTTTTTCAGCACTATTTTGGTCTTACATTGTTTCTACATTTCGGTCATATCTTGACTTCTAGATGTCTTATAATTATATATCTTACCTTGTAGGAAAGATAAGAGAGAGCTCTACAACTTTCATGAAGAGCTCCAAGACTCAATCGGATATCTAGTGGAGCTAAATGGGCTTGGAAGTCAGAACACAGGTTTTGTGACTGGAACCTAAATAGTGTGTAGTAATCAGAGCATAACTCGGGCTGTAGGAACTTTCTTGGACTAAAATTTGGAAACTTGAAAGTTACGACCCATATCTACAACTTTCATAAAGAACACAAAACTCATATCGGACTCCTTGAAGGTGATATTAGGCTTTGAAGTCAGAACAGAGGTACTGTACTTGGACCTGAATACTATTCAGTAATTGGGTCATATCTCGAGCTGTAGGTGGCCTTTGGAGTTGAAACTAGTGCCATTGGAAAGATAAGACAAAATGCTACAACTTTCATGAAGACCATGTTTTATAAATCTGATGGCATCCAAGAGATCAACACTGAATGATTTCGGAGACAAAGAATCTCAATAATTTTTCACTCACCAACTCACCATTTGGCATTTTCCACTCATCCACCTACTCATTAATCACTCCTCTTTTCATTTTGTATCTCTAATCCTCTATAAAAGACTCCATTGGCTAATCATTTAGGAGACTTTGGTTTTAGGCTTAGTTAGGAGAAATTATGTTCATGCTTGTATATTGTCTTCCTTTGTTGTAATTTTCTTTTGTTCTAATTTGAAATTATGTTCATCTTTCTCTTCTACTCTCTTTCTTTCTTCTTGTTTATGAGTACTTAATTTTCATTTTGCTTAGGTGAAAGAGTAAAGCTCTTGGTAATGAAATAAGGTAAGATTATTATATTTCTTATGCTTAAATGATATATTATAAAGTGAACATTATATGTGTTGTATTTTGTTTCTAATCAATTTAGAAACCTTTCTTGTATAGTGGAGATCTTGATTGATTTTAGACAAGAGGATTAGCACAGTAAATGCTTGAGCTCACTTACAATTGTTGGTAGATAATTGAAGGAATCATAATATGATTGCATATATAATTGAACTTTGAATGTTATATTTTTTGATTGGAACTTCCTTTATGTGTAGATTTCAATTGAGTGATAAAGAGAAATAATCTTGCCTCTAATTTATTACTAAGAGTGAATCTCCTAACCCAAGCAAATCATTTTTCATTTGTGAACAACTTTTATTACTTTTGGTGTTGCGACAAATTCTTTTCTTACCTCAATTAATTTTTCTTCATCAATTCCCTGTGGATTGACCTCGGACTCTCAAGAATTTATTACTTGAGATAACCTGCACTTGGGTTTGCATCCTTTAATTCGCATCAGAAGATAAAACCATTTTTGTGAGCCTCATGGATTCATCATGCAATTCTTCAAAAGTATCTTGTAATTCACTATAGGAAGGTGAAGAGTCTAGGTTAGGAGAAGTTACCTCGGTGTCATTTTTTTTTCTTCTCCTCTAGCCATGAGATATAGATGGGCTTCTTCATTTTTTGAATTATCGGAAGAATTCATGTCATTGTCCTCCCATGCTATGTAAGCATGTCTTCCTTTCTTTTCTTTGGCAGGTATCTTCTCAAACTTCTCTGTCTTCTTAAGATATATGGGACATTCCATCTTCATGTGTCCCGAATTTTTTCATTCATTGCATGTTGGAGTAGATGAGGTTCTTTCCCCTTTATGATAAGTCTTCTTTGGAGGCAAAGGTGACCTTCTTTGAATTCCTTTCTTCTTAAGGAATCTTCCAAACTTTCTTACGAGGAGACTAAGATTCTCCTCATTTAGCTCAAGGTTTTCTACTTCATTTCCATAATCTTCATCATCATCTTCAATTGTGGAGGAGGTGACTTTGAGTTCAATTTTCTTTTTCTTCTTGTCAAGCTCCTCATTTTGATTAAGCCTATTTAGCTCCAATTCATGCTTTTGAAGCTTCCCAAATAGTATGGCTAGGGTCATGATTGAGAGATTTCTTGACTCCGTAATGGTCGTCACCTTAGGTTGCCAATGTTTGCTCAAACATCACAAGACTTTATTAATAAGATCTTTATTAAGAAAATTTTTTTCCCATTGAAGCAAGATGATTTACAATATGTGTGAAACATTTTTATATTTCTTGAATGCTTTCACCTTGATTCATTCTAAAAAACTCAGACTAATGAGTGAGAGTGGTTATTCTTAATCTTTTTACCTTGTGCCCTCATGGGTTACTTGTAAGGTATCCTACATTTCTTGGGTGGTTTTATAATTTGACACCCTAAAGAATTCATCATACCCTAAGGATGTGGTAATGATGTTATTGGCTCTCAAATTGTATTGAACCTTCTTTTTGTCCTCATCGGTCCATTCACTTCTTGGTGTATTGGTTCTTACACTATTCTCAATATGTGTGGGAACAGAAGGACCATTTTTAACGGCATCCCGCACATCAAGATCAATAGCTTCAATAACAATTTTCATCATTTCTTTCCAATAGGCATAATCATCCCAATTGAAAAAGGGAGGTATATTTATAGAAGAACTTTCAGAAGAAAAACCATTTGAAGCCTTCACTTCTTTTGAAGCTGCTAAGCTCTTTACACAAATGTTTAGCTCTGATATCACTTGTTACCAAGTGGCCTCAATACTCAAAAGGGAGGTGAGTTGAGTTTATAAAATATTTTCATAAATCTTTCGCAAAACACTTGATTATCGATTTTCGTTGAAGCTATTGATTAATAAAGATGAATAGATAGAGAAGATTTAAAACATTCACTCATAAAAGAACTAACCAACCAAGATAGTATTCAAGCAAACAAATATAAACAATGCACAAAAGTAAAGAAGTAGGGTTTAGAAGATCAAACACAAGGTTTATCCTGGTTCAACCAATCCTTGTGACCTACGTCTAGTCCACAAGTAATCACCTAAGATTTTCTACTAAAACTTCAAGCTTGAATAGGTGCTTGCTACCTTTACACAATAGAGCACTCACCACACCTTGGAATACCTTACCCTTACAAAATATTTGAGGGATACCTCACCCTCTTTTCATATTACATAAAGTATATATGAATAGAAACTCTCTCAAGAGCAAAATATCACAAATATATGCAAAAATAGAGCATAAGTAGATTGAAAGATTGATTCATGGATTAGTACAATATAAATGAGTTTAAAGTTGTTGGTTAGCCATTAAAGTTGACCCAAAGTGTTGTATTTGTAGCATTCAGCTCAACAGAGCCGTTGGGAGGTTTAATGGCAGCATTAAATGCCAAGAAAAGAGTCATTGCCAACTGTCAGACTCATAATCGATTACAAGGTCCATGTAATCGATTACATGGCTCTAAGAACATGTTCTTGGCTTTCTAGGCAGGATGTAATCGATTACAATCCTGATGTAATTGATTACAAAGCCTCTGCTAGGGTTGTAATCGATTACAACACTTATGTAATCGATTACAATCACCTTTAAACTCATTTTTAAGCCCAATTAAGCTTGATAACCATATCCTACTTAGAAAATACTTGGATTTGTTAAGATATAACCTTAAGATTAGTTATCCAAAATTAAAAACAACATTTCATTAAAACATGAACCTTTAACTTAGAGTTGATTTAAGAAGACCTTTCGAAAACCATTTTGAGATATGTTGAGATATATTGAGAATATCTTACATTAAGACTCTAAGACCTATAAGTTATACCAAATATACCTCTTTTGGACTTGATCTTCGTGTTAACTTTGTTATCATAAAAAAACTTCATATGCTTCATAACATAAGCATTCACAAGGTACCCAAAATTTCTTGGGTTATTTCATGTTAGATGGTTGGATCTTTTGTGGTTTGTTTTTGTGGTAGCATTTTGAGGGTTCATGACCAGCCTTTCCACAACAAAAACATACCACTTCAGTCTTCTAGTAGGTAGAAGAACAAAAAGATTCTTATACAACTTTCTTTCTAATATACATAATCATCCCCATTGAAAAAGGGAGGTAGATTTATAGAAGAACTTTCGGAAGAAAAACCATTTGAAGTCATCACTTCTCTTGAAGCTACTAAGCTCTTTATACAAGTGTCTAGCTCTAATATCACTTGTTACCTAGTGGCCTCAATACTCAAGAGGGAGGTGAATTGAGTTTATAAAATATTTTCGCAAATCTTTTATAAAACACTTGATTATCAATTTTCGTTGAAGCTATTGATTGATAAAGATGAATGGATATAGAAGATTTAATTCTTTTACTCACAAAAGAAGTAACCAAGCAAGATAGTATTCAAGCAAGCAAATATAAATAATGGACAAAAGTAAAGAAGTAGGGTTTAGAAGATTAAACACAAGGTTTATCCTGGTTCAACCAATCCTTGTGACCTACGTCTAATCTACAAGTAACCACCCGAGATTTTCTACTAAAACTTTAAGCTTGAACAGGTGGTTATTACCTTTACATAATAGAGCACTCACCACACTTTGGGATACCTCACCCTTTGTGCTTGAGCCTCAATTCAAAGGATACCTCATCCTTACAAAATGTTTGAGGGATACCTCACCCTCTTTTCATATTACATAAAGTATATATGAATAGAAACTCTCTCAAGAGTGGATAATACAAATTGAAGAACTAAGATGCTCTTCCAAAATATCTCAAATATATGCAAAAATAGAGCACAAGTAGATTGAAGGATTGATTCACAGATTAATACAATAGAAATTAGTTTTAAGTTGTTGGTTAGCCATTAAAGTTGACCCAAAATGTTGTATTTGTAGCATTCAGCTCAAGAGAGCCGCTAAGAGGTTTAATGGTAGCATTGAATGCCAAGAAAAGAGTCATTGCCAACTGTCAGTTTGGCTTTGAAAACAATGTAGTTTTGAGCTAAGAAACTAGAATCAGGGATAAGGTTGTTAAAAATTGATTTAAGTTCATCATAAGAAGGGTGAGAGTGTTTAGTATTTAATACCTCATCATCACTTTCTTGATCACTGGTGGCCAAGCACAAATTTGTAACTTCCTCTTGATTTTCCTCACTTGATGAGTCATTGAGATCATCCTAGGTTGCACAATTCCCTTCTTCTTTAAGAACTTCTTTGATTCTTTCTTTAGTAGTGGACATTCAGATTTGAAGTGACCAGACTTCTTGCCCTCATAGCAAAATATATGGTTCTTGTTACTACTTTCAAATTCTTCTTTTTGAGGTTATTTTTTGGTTTGGAAGCTTCTTCCTCTTCTTTATTTCTCCCTCCACATATTCCGAGTCTTTCTAGATACGAAAGAAAGCTCATCTTCATCAGATTCATCATCTTTATCATCTTCACTTTCCTCTTCAGATTCATTTCTAGAACTAAGAGAGCTCTAAGAAGGTTGGTGAGAGAGTTGCTTGAGTGCCTTATTAGTGGATTTAAGAGTAATGCTCTTTCCTTTTCTGGTGTATCTGCCTCCATTATAGTAAGCTCTTGCTTATGCAATTTCAAGGAACCCAGTAGCTCATCTAACCTCAAAATTGATAGGTCTTTAGCTTCTTGTATTACAGTCACCTTGGGCTTTCATACCTTAGACAAGTTTCTTAATAGCTTTCTCACATGCTCTTGATTGGAATAGGTTTTTCCAAGTGACTTGAGACCATTCACAATTACTTTGAATTTGGAAAATATCTTATCTAAGCTCTTATGTTCCTTCATTTTGAACATTTCATACTGATGCACTAACATACTTGTCTTTGCTTTCTTTACTTGGTTTGTTCCTTCATAAGCTATGATAAAAATGTCTCATATCTCTTTAGTTGTAGCACAACCAGTAATCTTATCATACTCTCTTTTACTCAATACATATGAGAAGAAGTATTTTGCCTTAGAGTTCAGAAGGCATTTATTATTCTCAGCTTCTGTCCACTCAACTTTTGGTGCCTCAACTTGGATTCCACTTTCACTAGTTGACATAGGAATATAAGGACCAATTTCTATAATATCCCATAGATCAACATGTTAGGACTCAATGAAGAGCTTCATCATTTCCTTCCAATAGTAGTAATCATTTCCATCAAAAGCAGGGGGTCTATTAGTAGAAGAACCCTCTACAGGTAATTTCCACCCCCTTGTTGCATTGTCATACTTTATCTTCAGGATCTTTTTCCTCTCACACTGTTAGGTGTGATCAACCAAGAGACGGAGCTATGATACTAACTAAAGTTGGTCATAATACAAGAAGGGGGGTTGAATTGTGTTATTTTTCCTAAAAATTTCAACCTTCTCACAACTTTCTCAAATTGTTCTGACTTGGAGGTGAGAAGATTACTTTAAGACACAATGTGGTGTCCCGGGGCTGACGAGGGTGGGGAGTGGACGCCGGTGTAAGAGAAGCATGTACAAGGAGCGGCTCCTGGTAGGCTTCTAGGTGAAAGGTCCCATGAATGAACTAAATATGCACCGGGATGAGAAGGATTCAGAGACTGTGCAGGTATGGGACTGTACAGTTGAGGATGACTTAAAGGAATTAATTAGGCGTAGCCATATCAACAAGTTGTAACTTCTTTTCGGGAGCCTAGAACATAAGCACTCCATGGTTAAGCGTGCTTGACCTGGAGCAATTATGGGATGAGTGATCTCTTGGGAAGTTTCCTAGGATGCGTGTGAGTGAGGATAAAGCACGTTGAAAAGACCCGTGTTGGTTTGTGGAGACACTCATCAATCTTACAGGCAGTCCCGGGATGTTATAGATGGTATCAGAGACGGCACCTTTCCCAGTACGGTATGGTTCGGGGACGAACCAAGCAGAAGTTGGTGGGCATATGGTGTCCCGGGGCCGACGAGGGTGAGGAGCGGACGCTGGTGTAAGAAAAGCATGTACAAGGAGCGGCTCCTGGCAGGCTTCTAGGCGAAGAGTCCCATGAATGAACTAAATATGCACCGGAATGAGAGAGATTCAGAGACTGTGTAGGTATGGGACTGCATAGTTGAGGATGACTTAAAGGAATTGATTAAGCATAGCCATATCAACAAGTTGCAACTTCTTTTCAGGAGCCTAGAACATAAGAACTCCATGGTTAAGCGTGCTTGACCTAGAGCAATTGTGGGATGGGTGACCTCCTGATAAGCATATATTTTATACATTAATAAACTCTCATTTTTAGTCATTTACACTCTTCATGTACCTAATTGATTAAGTCTCGTTATGTTTTGTAAGATTAGACTCAAATTGGACTTAATTGATTTTTTCAGCATTATTTGGGTCTTACACTATTTCTGTATTTTGGTCATATCTTGAGTTCTAGATGTCTAGAAATTATGAATTTTACCTTGTAGGAAATCTGAGAGAAAGCTCTACAACTTTCATGAGAGCTCCAGGTAAAATATAGACATCTAGAAGAGCTAAATGGGCTTGGAAGACAGAACACGAGTTTTATAACTGGAACCTGAATAGTGTACAGTAATCAGAGCATAACTCTGGCTATAAGAATTATCTTGGGCTAAAATTTCGATATTTGAAAGTTAAGACCTAGATCTACAACTTTCATGAAGAACATAAGAGCTCATTTGGACAGCTTGGAGGTGATATTGGGTCTAGAAGTCAAAACAGAAGTGCTGAAACTGGGCCCGAACAGTCTACAGTAATTGGGCCATATCTCAGGCTGTAAGAATGATCTTGGGCTGAAATTTGGACATCTAAAATTTAAGATCCAGATCTACAACTTTCATGAAGATGACTTTTCTATTTGATGACGGAATCCATGAGTTAAGCAATGAATGATTTTGGAGACAAGAAATCTCAATAATTTTTCACTCTTATCCTCACCATTTGACATTTTCCACTCATTCATCCACTCATCCACCTACTCTTAATCAGCCTCTTTGTCCTTTTGTATCCCTAATCCTCTATAAAAGGCACCATTGGCTGACCATTTGGGGCACTTGGTGTTAGGCTTAGTTTTCACAAGTTATGGTTATGCTTGTTTATTGTTTTCTTTTGTTGTAATTTTCTCTTGTTCTAAAGTGAAGCTATGTTCATCTTTCTCTTCTTCTCTCTTTCTTTCTTCTTATCCATGAGTAACTAAATCTTCATCTTGCTTGGGTGAAAGAGTGAAGCTCTTGGTAAGGAAATAAGGTTAGATTATTCTATTTCTTGTGCTTAAATGATATATTATCAATTGGACATTATATGTATTGTATTTTGTTTCCAATTAATTTAGAAACCTTCTTTGTATAATGGAGATCTTGATTTATTGTAGACAATAGGATTGGCACAGTGAATGCTTGAACTCATTTACAAATGTTGGTAGATAATTAAAGGAATCTTAATATGATTGCATATATAATTGAACTTTGGATATTATATTTTCCGATTGGAACCTCCGTTGTGTGTGGATTTCAATCGAGTTATAAAGAGAAATAATCTTACCTTTAATTTATTACCAAGAGTGGATCTCCTAACCCAAGCAAGTCCTTAAATTCATTTGTGAACTTGTTTTATTACTTTTGGTGTTGTGACAAATCCTTTTCTTACCTCAATTAATTTTTCTTCATCAATTCTCTGTGGATCGACCTCGGACTCCCGAGAAATTTATTACTTGAGACAACCTGCACTTGAGTTTGCATCCTTAAATCCCGCAGTCAAGTTTTTGGTGCCGTTGCCGGGGACTTGATTTGAAGTTTTAATTTATTAAGGTTCGTTTTCTTTAATAAAATCTATTCTCTCTTCTCCCTCACCGGAGCAAAAGATTGACTTGTCGATCCTTCGGTTTCTTTACTAACTCTCTAACTTACTAACCTACTAACTTGCTAACATACTAACTTTCTAACCTTTATATTTATGTCATTTATTTTCTGCTTACTAACTTTTTATTTTTCACACTCTAACTTTTAATTTACGTCATTTATTTTCCGCTCTTTATTTTCTACACTTTCTAACTTACTAATTATTAACTCTCTAATTATCTAACTTTTTACTTTATCAGTTATCTAACTTTTTACTTGTTAATATTTATTGGATGAATGGTTTATACCACATCCTTGTTAATATTTAATGATGGATTACACCGCCAGCTTATACATTATTTTTATTTATTTATTTTAAGTTATTTATGTATTTATGCTTAATTGGTATCATGACTTAAATTCTGGTCGTTTAGTCAAAATTAATCTTGGTACTTTATATATTGATTTGTTTGAATCACAATCACACATAATTGACACAATGGCTAACAATGAAAGTGTACATGATGAACCTGAAAATCAACCGTTGCGAGCCATACGTGAATATTTATAACCACCTCGAAATTCTAGTCCATCATGTTTTATCTTTCCACTCAATGCCAACAAATTTATATTTAAGCCAAGTATGATTTCTTTACTTCCTAATTTTCATGGTTTAGAATCTGAAAGTCCATATTTACATCTGAAAGAATTTGAGGAAGTATGTATTGCCTTCAATGATCAAAATTGCACTGAAGAGATTGTTAAGCTTAAATTGTTTCCCTTTTCTTTAAAAGATAAAGCAAAATCTTGGCCTAACACTTTGAAACCAAGATCAATTGGCACATGGCAAGAAATGTAAGGTGAGTTCTGAAAGAAATTTTTTCCAACACATAAAACCAATGCTATGAAAAGACAAATCCAAAATTTTTCCAAAAATTCAAATGAAGCATATTTTCAATGCTGGGAACGGTTTAAAGA
Organism: Ormosia emarginata; assembly: GCA_029884605.1. Lineage (NCBI taxonomy): Eukaryota > Viridiplantae > Streptophyta > Magnoliopsida > Fabales > Fabaceae > Ormosia > Ormosia emarginata. The sequence goes on along the minus strand of JAQQTP010000077.1, from coordinate 49,010,164 downwards.
TTTGTTAAATTCTTACCCACATCATGGTTTTGAAAAATGACGCACTATAAGCTTCTTTTATGAAGGTTTAACTCCTAAAACTAAACAATTTATGGAAACAATATACAATGGTGAGTTTCTTGATAAAGAACCTGATGAAGCTTTAGACTATTTAAACCAACTGGCTGAAAATTCTCAATCTTGACATAGTACTAACCCTTCTAAAAATTCAATTAGATCTAATCTTACAAGTGCTAATAAAGAAAAATATCACCTTAGTCAAGAGGAAGATCTAAATGCCAGGTTTGCTAGTTTGGCTAGAAAGGTTAAAGCCATGGAATTAAGAAAAGCAAAAGAAATCAAATTTGTGGCATTTGTGATGACTTGGGATACTCAACACACGAATGTCCTAACATTCCTGTTTTTAAAGAAGTTGTACATGAGCAAGTAAATGCAATGAATAATTTTAAAAAGCCATTTACTTCTTCTTTTTCAGATACATACAATCTGGGATGGGAAAATCACCCGAACTTCAGCTGGAGGAATAATAATCAGTCACAATTCATGCAACCACCACCTCCTCAGGCACAACAGGACTCTCAAAATTCTCAAGGATATGCACCTTATGTCCCATCATATAGGAAAAACCTTGAAGAAATACTGCACGCATTCATAGAAAAGCAAGAGACGATTAATAAACAAAACAATCAAATCATGAATGACATAAAAGACACTCTTGCTAAACTTTCTTCAGCACTCACCATTCACGAGAAAGGAAAATTTCCTTCTCAACCTCAACCAAATCCCAAAAGTCAGTACAGTCTAAATGAGGAGAGTTCAGAAAACCAACAAATGGACTAAGTCAAGTCAGTGATAACTCTTAGGAGTGGAATGATTGTTGAAAAATAAATCCTCGAATCTTATGAGAAAGAAGATGAACCAATTCCCTAAGAAAATGAAGTTGACCAAAAGGCGACAAACTCTCACCTTCACCCCCATTTCCTCAAGCATTGAATAATCCAAAGAAATTGGACCACCGCACTAAAATTTTTGAAATTTTGAAACAAGTGAAGATCAATATTCCTCTGTTAGATGCTATCAAACAAATTCCTTCTTATGCCAAATATTTGAAGGACTTGTGCATTGTTAAAAGGAAACTAAATGTGAAAAAGAAAGCATTTTTGGCTGAACAGGTAAGCTCCATTCTTCAGAATAATAATGCGTTGAAATATAAAGACCCTGGTTGTCCTACAGTTTCATGCATTATTGGAGAACATAAAATTGAAAAAGCTTTACTTGATCTTGATGCTAGTGTCAATTTGCTTCCATATTCAGTTTATCAGCAACTTAACTTAGGTGAGTTAAAACCAACTTCTGTAACTCTTCTACTTGTAAATAAATCAATTAAAATTCGAAGAAGAATAGTGGAAGATATGTTGGTTCAAGTTGATAAATTCATATATCCTGTGGATTTTATTGTCTTGGATACTGAACTTATGGTTGATAGTTGCAAGTCAATTCCTGTTATTTTAGGCCGTCCATTTTTAGCAACATCTAATGCTTTGATAAATTGCAGAAATGGAGTGGTGAAGCTAACATTTGGAAACATGACACTGGAGCTCAATGTTTTTAACATGTGCAAGCAACCACAGGAAGTCCTTGATGAAAAGGAGGAAATTGAAGGAATTGAAGCCATTATAGATGATTATCTTCAAACAAAGAGTTCTTCTGACCCATTAGAAATTTGTTTAGTCAATTCATTGGATTCAGGCATGCAATTAGAAGATGATATCTCTGAAATATGTTCTTTGCTTGATTGTACACTGGCAATGGAGTATAAGGGATGAAAGCCAAGATTTGAAGAGCTAAAACCCATGAATGATAATGCCCATGAAGAAATACCCACACTGGAACTAAAGCCATTACCTGCCGGGTTGAAATGCACATTTTTGAGAGAAAAGCAAAACTTTCCAGTGGTAATTTCCTTGTCTCTTAGTGAAGAACAAGAAGGTATGTTAACAGAAGTACTTAAAAGGCATAAAAGTGCAATTAGATGAACATTAAAGGACATAAAAGGTATTAATCTATTAATTTGTACACATAGAATACATTTAGAGGATAATGCTAAAACTTCTCAATAACCTCAAAGAAGATTACATACACACATGAAAGAGGAAGTTAGAGCTGAAGTCCTTAAATTGCTTGATGTTGGAATTATCTATCCTATCTCGGATAGCCAATGGGTAAGCCCTACACAAGTTGTGTCTAAGAAATCTGGAATAACAGTGGTTGAAAATGATAAAGGTGAATTAATACCTACGCAAGTCTCATCTAGTTGGCGTATGTGTATTGATTTTAGAAAATTAAATGTTGCTACTAGGAAAGATCATTTTCCCTTGCCATTTCTTGATCAAATTCTGGAAAGGGTAGTAGGACATCCATACTACTGTTTTCTTGATAGTTTTTTGGGTTATAATCAAATACCAATTGCATTGAAAGATCAAGAAAAGACTATTTTTACATGTCCCTTTGGTACTTTTGTATATAGAAGAATGTCTTTTGGCCTTTGTAATGCTCCGACAACATTTCAAAGATGCATGTTAAGCATTTTTAGTGACATGATTGAGCATTATTTAGAGGTTTTCATGGATGATTTGACAGTTTTTGGAAATTTTTTTGAAAATTGTCTTGATAATTTAGAAAAAGTTCTTAAAAGATGCGAAGAAAAAGGATTTGTGCTAAATTGGAAAAAATGTCATTACATGATTACCTCAGGAATAGTGTTAGGTCATATGATCTCTTCTAAAGGAATTGAAGTTGATAAGGCCAAAGTTGAATTAATTGCTCATTTGCCTTCCCCAAAAATAGTCAGAGAAGTTCATTCCATTTTAGGACATGCAGGATTTTACAGAAAATTCATTAAGGACTTTAGTGCCATATCTAGATCATTATGTAATCTTCTGTTGAAAGATGCACTATTTGATTGGACTCAAGAATGTCAAAAAATTTTTGAAAAATTAATTAGTCTTCTGACATCTGCTCCTATCATGCAATCTCCTGACTGGTCTTTGCCTTTTGAGTTAATGTGTGATGCTAGTGATTTTACTGTGGGCGCTGTTTTAGGCCAAAGAAAGGAAGGTAAGCCTCATGTGATTTGTTATGCAAGTAGAACTTTAAAAGTGCACAAATGAATTACACCACTACTGAAAAAAAATTACTTGCTGTTATTTTTGCACTGGACAAATTTCGATCTTACTTAATTGGCTCTTCTATTATGATTTTCACTGATCATTCTACTGTTAGATATTTGATGTCTAAGTAGGATGCCAAACCAAGATTGATACAGTGGATCTTGTTGCTTCAAGAATTCAACATCACAATAAAATATAAGAAAGGAGCCGAAAATGTTGTCACTGATCATTTGTCCAGACTTACAATAGGCTCACCTTTTGATAGCACACCTATCAATGATTCTTTTCCTGATGAATTTTTATTTTCTATCAATTCCATGCCTTGGTTTGCTAACATAGTCAACTTTCTTGTAACAGGAAAGATGCCGCCTCAATGGACACACCAAGATAGAAGGAAATTTTTAGCAGAGGTGAAAAAATTTTATTGGGATGACCCATACTTATTCAAATATTGTGCTGATCAAATCTTTCGGAGATGTGTGCCTGACAGTGAGGTAGGTAGTGTCATTAAATTTTCTCACTTAGAAGCATGTGGAGGTCACTTCTCTTCAAAGAAAACAGCTGCAAAAATCTTGCATTGTGGATTTTATTGGCTCACTTTATTTAAGGACTGCTATACTTTTTGTAAAAGTTGTGAAAATTGTCAAAAGTTGGGCTCAATTTCAAAAAGAAACATGATGCCTCTGAACCCCATTCTTGTCTTTGAAATTTTTGATTGTTGGGGAATTGATTTCATGGGTTCATTTCCATCTTCATTTGGATTTGTGTATATTTTAGTTGCAGTTGATTATGTCTCAAAATGGATTGAGGCGATTCCATACCGACACAATAATCATAAAACTGTTCTCAAATTTTTAAAAGAAACTATCTTGTGTCGATTTGGAATCCCTCGAGCTATCATAAGTGATGGGGGAACACATTTTTACAATAAACCATTTAAATCTTTAATGAAAAAATATAGTATTACACACAAAATTGCCACCCCTTATCACCCTCAGACAAGTGGACATATTGAAGTGGCAAATAGGGAGATTAAACAAATTTTGGAAAAAACGGTTAATCCAAATCATAAAGATTGGTCCTTAAGACTAAACGATGCACTTTGGGCTTACCGTACTGCTTTCAAAACATCTTTGGGCATGTCATCCTATCGGTTAGTCTATGGAAAACCTTGTCACTTGCTTGTAGAATTGGAATATAAAGCATTTTGGGCCATTAAAGCTTTCAATAAATCTTGATGATGCTTGCAAGATACGCAAATTGTAATTAAATGAACTTGAGGAATTGAGAAATGATGCATATGAGAACTCAAAAATTTATAAAGCCAGAACAAAAGCTTTTCATGACAAGATAATTTTGAGAAAATCTTTTGAAATTGGTCAAAAAGTTCTGCTTTATGATTCTCGCCTGCGCCTATTCCCTGGAAAATTGAGATCTAGGTGCAGTGGTCCTTTTGTTGTCAAACACGTGTATCCTCATGGAGCCGTAGATATTGAGAATCTTAGGAATGGTAATGTGTTTAAAGTCAATGGACAAAGGCTCAAACCATTTCTGGAAAACTAAGTTAATGAGGTAGAATTGATCTCTCTTTTTGATCCTTGTTATGAATAGAATTCACTCTAATTTTGTTGCCTTGTTTTTGCAGTTCTTTGTGTTGCCGGTTAAGTGGCGGATACAGTACTCTGTGACTCTCAAGTTGGTTTGTTTTTCAGTTTCCCAAAATAACTGAATCCTTCTTCTCCTTTAAAATGGATGCCATTCTTTCAAACCTGAGAAAACATTTTCCTTCTCTCCCTCAAAATGCTCTGAAAAAAATCTACAAAGTTCGATGTGAAAGATTGAGATTGTTAATGCACAAAGGTATGCCAGAAGATTTATGCTAGATAATTGAAGCAAAGGTCCGACTAGCAGGTGAGTCTGCAATTTCATTTGACTCATACATACCAGGTCTTGGAAGAAGTTCGTATTCTAAAAGAAGAAGAGCAAAAACATTGCAAGTCTGACACAAATGTGGACGATGGAATTGTAACAAGCGATGTCGTTCTTTGGGGATGGTTTCCGCCAACAGAGAAGATAAAATTTTCTTCATTAAGAATGGACTGAGTAAGGAGTCATTAGATGATATCTTATTGACTCTTGAGACGCATTCTTGTGGATTGGTGCATTGTGAAATTCTTAATTTGTGAAATCTCTTCAAGGATGAAGAAAAACGCTACAGTCTTGGGAATCTAACTTTAAAAGACCTTGTTTGCCAATTTATAAGAAATTGGATGGGAAGCTTATCCTCGACTCATAGAAGGCGTTTAAGCCGTTACTAGACGTTAAACCAGAGGCACATGTGAGCCATGTCCACAAACAATCTGTACATATCATCCTCTTCTTCTTCATGTCATCTTTAAAAAAAACAAAAAAAAATAAAAAAATAAAAAAAATGTCTGAACAAGAGCAATCCGAAGGAGTACCATGGCTTTAATTAGTTGTGGAGCCCCAACCTTTGGCTGACCCGTCATTGACTCGGGTGGACCTTTGCACGCTGGTCCTTAAAAAAGGTTCGTGTACCATGCTCTGTAGAGAGCCGCACTCCATAACCCAATATTTACCATCAAGGCATTGTGGAGTTGATGGTCAAGCAGAAGCGTCCCACTCTGGTTATTAGTGAGAAGTAACCTGCAGCGGCCAAAGCGTATGAGGCATCTGAGATTGATCCTCTCTTTTATTAGAAGGGGCTCTTAGCGTCCTAGGATGGGATGTTTTGGATCTTGGACATTACGGATTTCAGATTTTAGCATCTTTATTAGTGTTACGAGCCTAAGTGTGAGCACTCCAAGTTCCAGACCCATGATGGAAACCCACAATGCTTTCTTCTTTCTCCTTTCTCCAAATAAACGGACGTGAGTGTTTACTGCACTAGTGATACACAGTATAAAGATATGCCACTATTGCACTCATGACATGCAGTATAAAGATACACCATGAAAGCTGTACATACAGGTATGTCATCATTTGCTATTATATTTCTTTTATCTTTGTATGATTTTGCTGTATTTTAGTTTTGGACAGACGATCCTTTGAGCAGGGTCCTTCAAGAGTTTCTAGACTTCTTTATCCTGATGGTCTTCTTAAAGTAAAAAAAACAAAAAAAAAACAACAAAAAAGCAAAAAAAAAAGCAAAAAAAAAAAAGAGATTCTGTGTTCCTCAATTTTAAACTCTTCTGACAACAACCAACCTACCCTTATAGGTGTAATTATTACCCTTTCCATTCTTTTTTCTATTTAAACACTCTACTTTCTCCACTTTCTTCCATCTCAGAATCAATCAAAGGGAATGTGAGAATAGAAATGGAAGGTGTTTCTGTTCGTTAACTTAAAAATATCTGTGTATTTTATGGATCTAAGTATAGGAAGGGTTTAGAGTTTGTAAATGTAACGCCCCTTTTTCCCCCTTGTATCATAACGGGTGAGAAGAAGGAACGTCACACCATAGTGAAACGACCCAAAAGATGAGATACGGAAAATTTGAGCTTTTTTTTTTGTTCTTTTTCTTTTAACATAGTTCCGGTCAAAACTTCCATCAATAAACATATACGCCTGTTTGTAAATATATCGCGTGATTGAGTTAAAATTAAAGTTCCTCCTTCATATAAAACTTTTTATCGAAAACGTCAAAGAGAAATCAACTTGTAATGAAACATACAACCATATACAATATAGATAGTTACATACTTTGTACCATAATTACAAGCCTGTTTAAATTACATTTCCAAAAAGAGATATACAAAAAGCAAAATGTGTACCTACCCCAAGAGATACAAATATATCTACCCACAATCCAGTAGTACGTCAGGCTCCCTCAAAAAAATAAACGGACAGCCATCAGTAGCCATCAATTTACAACCAACCTTAAGACTGCCTGGAATGAGAAGGAACCGTAGATGGATCCTCCTTAGGGTCCTCGTCATCCGACGAGACATCCATCGGGACGACAGAACAGCGGGCAGGAGCCCGAGCAGTAGACAGGAAAGAGTCGTCACGTGGGGTATAGTACATATCCGCTCATATATCTCTTACAGGCATATAAAATTCCAACCATACAAAAGCATGAAAGTCAAAAATAGAAGCAGTGTAGCATCCCCATGCCAAAGACACCGTCAATTCGCCGTGGTACACACAGCGGTCAGTCTGCACGTTGATATGCCAGCAATTTGGACCACCATGAAAGTTGATCCGCACGTAACCAAAAAATCCACGGGGGCGAAAAGACATTCTCAGCAACTCCGGTCTTAATCGAGATAAGGCCAGAAACCTCGAAACTCAGTAGCTTCCTTGTTCTCCTCACGAGTGTCTTCTAGAGAGCATACGATTCAACCAAAATGCAAAATAAAGAAAAGTACCGAAAGAGGTGAGATTCCCAGTTTTCAGTACCAACAAGACAGCAAGAAAATAAACGGCGTCGAACGCCCACATAAGACACAATCAATACGTACAAGTACAGTAATACATGAAAGCAATTAATGAGAGTAAAGCAACAAGGAACAGTAATTAATATCATCCATAGCCAACTAGCAACATCAGTATTACCAAGGATCAGATAAATATCACAGTCGTAATAGTAAACACATTATCCAATCATGAATGCTCAATGGACCATGTGACTGACAACTCACAATGCAACAAGGGTACCAAAGTTTCTACTCCATGGAGCTAGACATAAACATTTTCAGAGTGAATGATCAAGGAGTAATGCCAGTGTATCGTTAGCCTTAAAAATATAGTGTGCTCATCACATAAAAACATTTGCGCAAAATGGCTCACACATGGCACCTCGACAGTTGATCGCGACATAGGACAACATCTCAGGCAGGAACGTCGGTGTGTTGCATTGGTCTATCCCACGGCCCCAGTGGAGCTACCACTGTCTATTGTGAGACACCCACACCCCGACGCCCCGGGGTTAACAACATATGACACCTACGCTTAGTCTATTCGCACCCGCACATAGGTGTTATTCAAACTCCTAGGCAACATAGCCTTCTCAACAATGTCCCACGGATAATACACATGCATGATGACACAATGTCCAATCATGTCTGTTCATCAATGATGCATTCAGCATAAGCCTTTCCTCAATGGCGCATAAGCATTATTCCATGTCCAACATGGCATATCAACAATACATTTATTGAAACATTGCCTCAATGGCACATAAGCATTATTCCATGTCCAACATGACATATCAACAATACATTTATTAAAACATTGCCTCAATGGCACATCATCATTCTTATTTCATTGAGTACTACATCAATAATTTCAGCATCAACATGTATTCCTTAGTACTCACATATCACAATTCCCATACCAGAGATCCAAGGATTTCCTATTCAAAAATCATTTCTTCACTATTGGGGTGAATGCACCTTCCTATCACAAATTAATAAAGTAAAATCCTTGAATCCAGGGTTTTTAGGTTATGTTTGAGTTACAAAGGACAAAGAACCACCATCTCAACCATTTCCAGCTCAGAAATCTCATTTTTGGTCTTTGGTAATCGATTACAGCACCTTTGTAATCGATTACCTGAGAAACAGAACCTCTGTAATCGATTACAACCTCATTGTAATCGATTACGTGATTCCCAGAATCACTTTTCGTAACTTCAAGGCCCTGGTAATCGATTACATAACCGTGGTAATCGATTACCAATTGGACAGAACCTCCGTGATCGATTACCCACGGTTGTGTAATTGATTATGTGATTCCCAATGACACCATTTTGTGACATCGAGGCTTGGTAATCGATTACACTCATCTTGTAATCGATTACAAGCTAAACAGAACCTCATGTCGATTACACACCAGGATGTAATCGATTACACAGATTTCCGAGAATCACGATTTTGTATCTTTAAGAGCTTGGTAATCGATTACAAGCCCCGTGTAATCGATTACCACGCGTAAACTTGCAGAAAAATAGAGTTCTCAGGTCCTCTAACTCAACCAAACCATTCCTCATCATATTTAATAAACAAGATACTCAAATACACCTTCAAATCTTGCAAGAGACATCAATGAATCATACAAACCCAACAAAATACATTATCATCAAGAACAACATAAAAATGAGAGAACTTTATACATGGATTCAAAAATCAACAACAAAACACATACAAGACATTCCCTTACTACCAAGGTTGGTTGAAGAGGATCATCTCCCTCTTACCTATATGGAAAACAACACAATGTGCTACTCCTTCTCATCTTAGATTTTCGTTTTTCCTCCTTCAAGAAAAATCCCAATGTGAGTGATCACCACAATGCTCACTCAAACCATGAAAAATAGGTTCTTGGTCACCAAGGTGATCAAGAGAAAACGAAAATAGCAAAGAAATGGAAGAAAGTTGAAGACTTTACCTTAAAGCTCCAAGCTTTAGCTTTAATGGTGGAAGAGAAATGGAAGAAGAAGAAGAAGAGGAACCAAAGGATAACAACCAAAGAGAATAGTTTTTTGAAAGGGTGGAAGGAACAAGAAAATGTGATTGGTTTGGCAAATGAGGAAGTTGGTCTTCCAATGTGATGGTGTGTGTGTGTGTTCGGTGGAGAGGAAGAAGAAGAAAGAAAAAGAGAGAAATGGGTATTTGGGTGTAGAGAAATGAGTGAAATATGAAAGTAATGGAAGGGAAATATTTGGACTTCCCCTTGTAGTGTCTGCCGTAGAAGAGTGAAAAAAGGGAGAGAGAAAAATATGTTGCAAGGGAAATTGCTAGGAAGCTTCCCATAATAAGCTTGGATTAAATTTAATCTTTCTTTTGAAATTAAACTAATAGGTGTGATGAAAAAAATTAGATTTTGAATAATGTGATAATATTTTTAATGCATGTTATTATTTATTAGACAATAGTTATAGTTGGTAGAAGTCAGCACTACAAATCTGACAGATAAATTCCTCACAGTGTTTTATTATCTCATCGGCTAAGATTTCTCGAAAAATGTGAAACCTTGTAAACTGTGTCCGACCTCGGGTATAGTAAGATCCCCCGTCGACGTTTCCATAGTTCAAGGTTCTCGGAGAAAATATCTCATTTCTCCGGTTCCGCTCAGCACATACGTAAAACAAGGAATAATATTAAAATATTTTGGTTTCTCCGAAAAATCCAGAAAAATTCTAGAAAATCACAAATATTATAAAATGAATACAGGTCGTAGAGGAATCAAATTTTGGGGTGTTACAACTCTCCCCAACAAATAAGAATTTCGTCCTCGAAATTTTCCATACCTTAAAACAATTCGGGATATTGCTCCTTCATCTTGTCCTCCAGCTCTCACGTCATGTCTCCAGTTGCTTCATTTCAGATTACCTTCACTAGTGCAATGTCCTTCCCTCTGAGTTGCTTTGTCCTCCTATCCTCAATCCTTACAGGAGTTGTCTCATATGTCAAGTTTTCCTTCAATTGTACAAAATCAGGTGCTATGACATGATCAAGATTTGGGATATACTTTCTGAGTTGTGACACATGAAAGACATTATGAAGGTTTGAAAGAAAAGGGGGTAAAGCTATTTGATAAGCAACAGGACCTATCCGACGAAGAATTTGGTAGGGTCCAAGGAATTTTGAAGTGAGTTTTCTAGATTTGAGAACATGACTGACCCCAGTCATAGGTGTTACTTTCAAGAAGACATGCTCCCCTTCTTCGAACTCAAGAGGTTTCCTTCTTTGGTTCGCATAACTCTTCTGCCGACTCTGAGCCGTCTTCATCTTCTCCTGAATCATTTTAACCTTCTCAATTGTCTGCTGAATGAGTTCAGGTCCAATGGTAAGCCGTTCTCCATCTTGATACCAGCACAGAGGTGTCTGACACCTCCGCCCATATAGGGCCTCATAGGGTGCCATGCCTATACTTGAATGATAACTGTTGTTGTAGGTGAATTCCACCAATGGTAAGATTTCATCCCAACTTCCAGTTTGCTCTAGGGCACAGGCTCTTAACAGATCTTCTAACGACTGAATTGTTTTTTCTGATTGACCATCAGTCTGCGGATGGTAGGCAGAACTTAACCGCAACTTTGTTCCCATAGCCTCTTGAAGACTTTGCCAAAACTTCGAGGTAAACCTCGGGTCTCTATCGGAAACAATACTCATGGGTATCCCATGAAGTCTAATAATTTCACCAATGTATATCCGAGTCAACTTCTCCAATGGATACCTTATGTTGATCGGTAAAAAGTGAGCTGATTTTGTGAGCTGATCCACAATTACCCATATTGAGTCATATCCTTTCCGAGTTCTTGGTAATCCGACAACAAAGTCCATGGCGATGCTATCCCACTTCCATTCAGGAATAGCCAAGGGTTGTAGTAATCCAGCTGGTCTTTGATGCTCAATCTTCGTTTTCTGGCAAACCAAACAAGACGACACACATCTAGCGATATCTCTTTTCATTCCATGCCACCAAAATAACTTCCTCAAGTCTTGATACATCTTGGTCATTCCAGGATGCATACTTAACTGACTCGAATGAGCATGTTCAAGTATGTACTTCCGGAGTTCCTCATCTTTAGGCACACAGATCCTTCCTTGGAATCTCAGAATCTCATCACTTCCTTCCTTCAATGTTGATACACCACCTTGCCTCATCAATTCTCTTTCTCCTTGCAGGAATTTATCGACCTTTTATTTCTCTCGAATATCATCCATCAGGTCATTCGAGATAGTAACCCTATTCATGCAGACTTTTCCCGGTGTTAACTCTACAGATGACCATATGTCTCTAAATTGCTCTATTAGGTCCTTCTCTCTGATCATCATAGTAGAAACTCTAACTGTCTTCCTACTCAAAGCATCGGCTATTACATTTGCCTTCCTGGGATGATACTGGAGTTGAAAATCGTAATCTTTCAAAAATTCCAGCCATCTTCATTGCCTCATATTCAACTCTTTCTGATCGTACAGGTATTTCAGACTTTTGTGGTCACTGAAGACGTTGAACATGGCTCCATGCAGATAATGTCTCCATATTTTCAACGCAAAGACCACCGCAGCTAACTCTAGATCATGAGTTGGGTAGTTCTTCTCGTGCATTCGCAGTTGTCTTGAGGCGTAAGCCACCACCTTTCCATTTTGCATAAGAACGCACCCCAAACCTTGATACGAAGCGTCACAGTACACTTCAAATGGTTCATTAGGATTCGGTAGAACTAATACTGGTGACGTAGTTAGCTTCCTTTTTAATTCTTGGAAACTGCCTTCACAGGAATCTGTCCATTCGAAAGGTTGATCCTTCCGAGTGAGTTGAGTGAGTGGTCCAGCGATCTTGGAAAATCCTTCTATGAATCTCCGGTAGTATCCGGCTAGTCCGATGAAGCTTCGAATTTCTGTCACTGTAGTTAGTCTTTCCCACTGTAGCACAACTTCTACCTTTGAAGGATCCACTGCAATCCTTTCCTTCGTGATTACATGACCTAAAAACTTCACTTCTTCTAGCCAAAACTCGCACTTGGATAGTTTCGCATACAGTTCTTTTTCCTTCAAGATCTGGAGAACTATGCTGAGGTGCTCAGCATGGTCCTCGCGACTTTGTAAATAGATCAGAATATCGTCGATGAAAACAACAACGAATTTGTCCAAGTAAAGGCAAAAGATCCTATTCATGTAGTCCATAAATATCGCAGGTGCATTTGTCACACCAAAAGGCATCAACAGGTACTCGTAATGACCGTAACGAGTACGAAAAGCGGTCTTAGGAATGTCTCTCACTTTCACTCTGATTTGGTGATATCCCGATCTTAGATCGATTTTGGAAAACACAGCTGCTCCCTTCAATTGGTCCATCAAGTCATCTATCCTTGGCAATGGATACTTGTTCTTGATCGTGACTTTGTTTAACTGACAGTAGTCCACGTATAATCTTGAAGTCCCATCTTTCTTCTTGACCAACAATACAGGTGCTCCCCAAGGTGACACACTGGGTCTCACGAATTTCTTCTCTAGGAGTTCTTCCAACTGCTTCTTAAGTTTCACAAGTTCTGCTGGTGCCATACGGTAAGGCGCCATAGAAATAGGGCCAGCTCCAGGTACCAAGTCGATAGCAAACTCGACCTCACGTTCCGGTGGCAAACCAGGTACATCATCAGGGAAAACCTCAGGAAAATCTCGAACAACAGAGATTGCGTCCACATCAACTTCACTCTCAACTTTCAAAGAAGATAACAACATGTATCCTCCAGTTCCTTCTTTCAGGAAAGCTTTCACTTGGTTGGCGGTCAAAAATCTAGAATCCTCATCCAAATGGAAAACTATTATTTTTCTGGAACAGTCTAACAGGACATGGTTGGCAGATAGCCAGTCCATTCCTAATATCACGTCTAGTTGGGATAATGGTAAACAGATCAAATCGACAGAAAAGACTCGACCTTCCACTATTAAAGGACAACCTAGACACACCTTAGTAGTGACTACAGGTTTTGCAGTAGGAGTCGAAACAGTCAAATCGAAAGGTAAAGAAGACACAGGCAATCCAAGTCTTTCCACACAGTCATGTGAAATGAAAGAATGAGTAGCACCGGAGTCATACACTACAATTAAAAGATTACCTTCAATGATACCTTCTCGTTGTATCAGATCCTCTGATTCAGAGGCCTCAGCACCACTCAGTGTGTAGACTCTACCTCCAACTTGTGGTTTAGAGGTCTTAGCAGCATTGACAGATGGTTTCGCCTTGGTCTGGTTATAGTCTCGAGAAATGTGACCAGGTTTCTCGCCCCGAAAGCAAATAATTCTTTTGATTGTGCAGTCCCTTGTAAAATGCTCCTTCCCGCACTTCATGCATCTCGGAGTAGTTGTAGCATTCTGACCCATCCTTCCAGGGCTTCCAGTTGGGCTTCCTCCTTGAAATTTTTGCGGTTGTTGGCTTTCAGAGGGTCTGGAATAAGGCTTCTTTTGATAACGACTCACGTTACCACCACCTCCTCTTTGGGATCGAACGGGCCCAAAGTTTCTGTTTCTTGCCTCGCATTCTTGTTCCACACTTTCCAATCGGCAGCAAGTGTCGAGTAACTCAGAAAACTGAGTGATCTTCAAAGCTATCACGATTTTCTTCACATCATGCCTCAGGCCTTCCTCAAACTTCCGACACTTCCAAGTTTCATTGGGTTGAAGTTGAAAATAGGCTGAAAATCTGGACAAGTTCTCAAACTTGGCGGCGTATTCACTCACAGTCATGCCTCCCTGTCGCAATCTCAGAAATTCCATTTCTTTTGCGTGCCTGGCACTTTCAGGAAAATACTTATTCAAGAACCTTTCTTTGAACACTTCCCAGGTTATCACCCTATTCGCGGCTTGCAGTAGCCTTTGCTCTCCCATCCACCAATGTTTGGCATCTCCCATCAGCATGTACACAGCATAGGTCACCTTCCTATCATCAGCACAATTCATACCTGTGAATATTTTCTCCAACTCTTGAATCCACAATGTAGCTTTCTCTGGGTCAAACTCCCCTTTAAACTGTAGAGGATTAGCGCGACGAAATCCTTCCAAGTTCTGAACATCCGTTGTAGCCTCTAGCTGTTGTGCAGCCCTAGCCTGTTGTTGAGCTGTCTGCTGGTTGATGACGAGCGTCGGACTCAATCAAAATTATAACCGAAGTTATTACCTAAACTTGTAGCACAGTGACAACACTGGATCGTCTCCTCAAGGATCGTAAATGCAATTTAATCAAATCAAGTGAAAGTTAGCAAAGGGGGGTTTGACAGTTTAATATCGTACTTAACAAAATTAACGGAAGAAATGACAATTAAAGAGTAGTCAATTTAGAAACCTATCCAAGATTGGGTGGATTCAATCATAGACCCTTCATAAAACACTTGAAGCGCAATTGAATTGTTAATTTGAATCTAACCGAAATCTCTGCATCAAATCCAAAATTCATACTAGACGATCGTCTAGAATTCAATTAACAAGTGATAAACACAAATCCGTAATCGCACCATTCATGAAAATCTATGTTAATTTCAAGTACCGAATTCAATTAACTTAGGCACAAATCAGTAACCTAACCTCTTCAATTCTGTGATTAATTTAGATCAATCAGTTCTAAGTTTCATCACAAATCTCAATCTTTATTTATGTGATTAGTTTAGATCAATCAGTTCTAAGTTTAATCACAAATCTCAATCTTAAACCAAGATCAATCAGATCAACATAAATAGAATCACCATTCATGCATTCAAGATCAAGAAGAAGAAAAAGAAGAAGAAAGGAGGAATTCAATTACAAATCAAATACAATACATAACCAAGGTCTCAAGAATCCAAACCACAATCTCTTCAAGAGTTCTAAATTGACCGAAAGTAGCTTAGCCCTCCATTACCATGAAGGGGAGCATCAAAATATACAAAACTATGAGAAACTATGAAGAAGCAAGAAGAAACTTAGAGAGAAATGAAGGAGAATTACATTTTGTTCATGATAACCAATGGTGCCTTTTATAGAAGTCTAGGGTAACAAAATGACAAAGGGAAGTGGGTGGATGAGTGGGTGAGTGAGTGGAGTGTTTGAGTGGGTTGGTTTAGTGGATTGGTTTAGTGAATGAGTGAGTGGAATGGTTAAGTGGGTTGGTTGAGTGGAAAATGCCAAAGGACTTTTGGTGAGTGAGAAATTATGGAGATGAATGGGTGAGTGGATGGATGAGTGGGTAGATTAGTGGATGAGTGGGTGGAGTGGTTGAGTGGTTGGATTAGTAGATGAGTGGATGAGTGGGTGAGTTAGTGGATGAGTGGATGAGTGAATGAGTGGATTAGTGGATGGATGAGTGGGTGGTTGAGGATGAAAATTTCGTGTCTGACTTGGAAGCCAAAAACGACCCACTATACTTCAGAACCACGAAAAGTGTTCTTCATGAAAGTTGTATATCCTTGTCTTGGCTATAAAATGGATAGCTGGTTCGTCCAATTTGGCTTCCTTAAGCCCAAGATATGTCCCAAATACCGTAGGTTGCTCAAACCCAACTTCAGCTCCTCTATTTGGACTTGCAAGCTCAAAATGACCTACTAGACTTCTTTTTCTCAAAATGTGTTCTTCATGAAAGTTGTTTATTTGGATCTTGACTATCTACTGTCCAAATATCAGCCCATCTCCATTATTACATCTTGAGATATGATTTTATGAGTGCACACTATTCGGATTCTACTGACAGAACCCGTATTCTGACTTCCATGTAAACTTAGGTCCCTTAGACATCTGAATCGGACTTCGAGC
The DNA here is from genome assembly GCA_029884605.1 of Ormosia emarginata. NCBI lineage: Eukaryota > Viridiplantae > Streptophyta > Magnoliopsida > Fabales > Fabaceae > Ormosia > Ormosia emarginata. Next base: position 48,993,744 of record JAQQTP010000077.1, on the reverse strand, counting down.
TCTTCATCAAAGTTGTAGAGCTTCCTCTTAGCTTTCCTACAAGATAAAATTCATATTCATCAGATATTAGAAACTCAAGTTATGGCCAAAATACAGAAACAGTGTCAAATCTCAATAATGCTGAAAATATTCAATTAGGACTAATTTGAGCTTAAATTCACAAAATCATACCAAACTCAATCAATCAAGAATATGGAGAGTGTAAATGACTAAACATAAGGGTTTCTTAATGAATAAAATATGTGATTATCAAATTCCCCCACACTTAGCTTTTTGCACTCCTGGGCAAAACTCAAGACCAAAACAAGGACATAAGAGATTAACAAAAATTTAAATTCCAATGACATTCAAGAGCCCAAAATTTTACAATCAAGAAGAACAACCAAAGGTTCAAGGGATCAAAACATTCATGAGTTAACAATTCTCCACATCTCAAACCAACAAGCAAGGTATCTTCAACATGAATCGAGAATGATAGATCTTCATAAGATTCCCTCTCAATTTCTCAAGTGTTTAAAAGGTAGGTATTTCACTCAATTCAACCCATAAAAATTGCACTACCATAAGCTTGCTTATCTTCTACTTCTCCACTACTCAAAACACATGCACACACAAATCATGAGGACTTTATTCAAGGTTGTAGTGAGGTCAAGGTAACAGAGAGGATAAAATGGATATGAGAAGATAAATACCAAAGAGAATAAAAGCAAATGAGAGTGAGTTCAAATAACAAGCATAAAAGTTCATCCCAACTCTAGTGTATATCCCTTTACATATTCATTTCCCAATCCTTTTCTTTTTTTAAACACTTGGTTTTTTTTTTTCATTTTTTTTCTTTTTTTTTTATATATATGAACATAACTATATACTTACATTTTTTTTTCTTTTTGGGCACTCTTTTCTTTTTCAACAACCATTTTGTACACACACCCCCACACTTGTTCAAAAACTCATCCATTAACCAAGCTAATGTTCTTTTATTCCCTAAGGTAAAGTAAGAACACGATTTCTCATTTAAGGCACATAATGAGCTAGAAACAAGGAATGGTCAAATAAGCTCAAAGGAGTTAAGCAAAGGAAAATATACAAGGTTGGCAGGAATCAGAGAATTTTCAAGAAGTCAAAAGAGTGCTTGATATCATATTGAAAACAAGGTTGGCTATTTGGTTAAACTAGCTAATTAAGAAAGAGGGCATCAATCATATTCATGCATGCAAGTGAAATGTAGCCTCAAAAAGAATCAAAGCAAGTTCTAGAGTGGTCATTAACATGAGTGAAAATCACAGAAGAAAGAAGAGAATGGCATAAATGTTGAATCCATCCATTAGGCTCAAAATCTCACAAGGTATGCATCTATTAAACTCAATTCATCAATTCAATCATCCATCACCAAGCATATCAATTCAAGATGGGAGAAAAGTTATTCAATCATGTAATGAACCCTTTTTTTTTAACAAAAAAGAAACATGCTAGAATCTCTCCCCCACACTTAATATAGACATTGTCCTCAATGTGAAAGTGATAAATAAAACGGAAAGAAAAGAGCAACACAACCTGATGAGGGGTGAGATAATGGCAAGCAGAAAAGATGCGTAAGAATCAAAGCTACAACAGAACTCTGCCATTGGTAATGAAGTATATGTGCATCTTCTCAGTTTGCGAAAACCATTCCCAAAGATCTTGAAAACAAATCTAGTTGGGTTGCCTCCCAATAAGCGGTTGTTTAACGTCGTTAGCTCGACGTTGGGACACTTCTTAGTGATCTTTATAATGTGGATGGTAAAAGCCCATCACTTTCACTTCCACATTTTTCGGCTTGAGATGGTGTCCATTGGTCTTATTAAGTGAGGTTGGTGAAAAGACTCCACCAGGATCCCATTGGTTGAAACGTGATGACCAAGTTATGGTTGACACAACATGATAGCTTTCACTAGGGTCCCATTGGTTGAAGTGTAATGACCAAGTTAAGCTTGAAGCATGAGGGCTCCCATTGGGGTCCCATTGGTCTTCCTTGACTTCACCAATGGCATGCAATACGTGTAATTTTGCAATCCTGCTTTCATTGATAATGCTGGACCATGGCCCAAAAACAAAATCCACTTCAGTAGTTACTGTCATATGCTGTCTTTCCTCCTTCTTTGAAAATTCCTCAATGGCCTTCAACTCCACCTCCCTATGTGTTTCAGATTCTGCAATTGCATTGTTGATAGACCCTTCAATATCATTAGATGCTGCGTAAACAGAATCATCAGCTTTCAAATATGCAGAAATCTCAGCACACATAACACATTTTATATCACCATCACAATCAGTACATGAGTTGCAATTGATAGAATCATCAAAACCAATTAAATCAGGAAATTCAGCACACAACTCATCATGAGTTTCCTCAACTAAATCTGTAGGTAAATCAATATGACAATTAGAATGCAGGGAGTTGGGAATTGTTTGGGAAGAGAGTTGGTCTGACTCTTAACTTCTCAGTTCATTAATAGTGGTTGTCATCTGCTCAATTTGGGTTGTTAAATCAATAGTGGCGTGAAACTCTCTGGAACTCAATTTGGGTTTTCATCAAGTCCTCCCATGAAGGCTCAAGTTTTGTGGTTGATGGACTTGTTATCTGCTTTGGAATGGCTGCTCATATTGAAATGATTGTTGCTTTGTAGTGATGCCAGTATTGCCATATCCCAGATCCGGATAGTATTCCCACTAGGGTTGTATGTGTTGAAGAAGGGGTCATAACTCATTCTTCTTCTTTGAACTGTGGAACCGTTCATCGGAAAATAACCAGTTCTTTGCAACAAATTGATCTGGAAAAACCAAACTACCATACTTGAAGTGTAGGGCATGCATATGTGGGGTGAGATGAACAAAAACAAATGTTACACACAAGTGTAGCTTCTGCCGCATGAGTGATTGTTGTCTCACTACTATATGTCTTACCAAAGAAGTCAACTCCTCAATTTTTGACTCCATTATGCATGGTCCATTGTTAGAAAAGTTAATAAAAAGCAAAGGTTAGTAAAAACACTTAAAATGAAAAGATTACACTTACTAATCCCTAGCAACTGCGCCAAAATTTTGACGAGCGCCGAACTCAATCAAAATTATAACCGAAGTTATTACCTAAACTTGTAGCACAGTGACAACACCAGATCGTCTCCTCAAGGATCGTAAATGCAATTTAATCAAATCAAGTGAAAGTTAGCAAAGGGGAGTTTGACAGTTTAATATCGTACTTAACAAAATTAACGGAAGAAATGACAATTAAAGAGTAGTCAATTTAAAAACCTATCCAAGATTGGGTGAATTCAATCATAGACCCTTCATAAAATACTTGAAGCGCAATTGAATTGTTAATTTGAATCTAACCGAAATCTCTGCATCAAATCCAAAATTCATACTAGACGATCGTCTAGAATTCAATTAACAAGTGATAAACACAAATCCGCAATCGCACCATTCATGAAAATCTATGTTAATTTCAAGTACCTTCAATTAACTTAGGCACAAATCAAGAACCTAACCTCTTCAATTACTGTGATTAATTTAGATCAATCAGTTTTAAGTTTCATCACAAATCTCAATCTTCATTTATGTGATTAGTTTAGATCAATCAGTTCTAAGTTTCATCACAAATCTCAATCTTAAACCAAGATCAATCAGATCAACATAAATAGAATCACCATTCATGCATTCAAGATCAAGAAGAAGAAAAAGAAGAAGAAAGGAGGAATTCAATTACAAATCAAATACAATACATAACCAAGGTCTCAAGAATCCAAACCACAATCTCTTCAAGAGTTCTAAATTGACCGAAAGTAGCTTAGCCCTCCATTACCATGAAGGGGATCATCAAAATATACAAAACTATGAGAAACTATGAAGAAGCAAGAAGAAACTTAGAGAGAAATGAAGGAGAATTACATTTTGTTCATGATAACCAATGGTGCCTTTTATAGAAGTCTAGGGTAACAAAATGACAAAGGGAAGTGGGTGGATGAGTGGGTGAGTGAGTGGAGTGTTTGAGTGGGTTGGTTTAGTGGATTGGTTTAGTGGATGAGTGAGTGGAATGGTTAAGTGGGTTGGTTGAGTGGAAAATGCCAAAGGACTTTTGGTGAGTGAGAAATTATGGAGATAAATGGGTGAGTGGATGGATGAGTGGGTGGATTAGTGGATGAGTGGGTGGAGTGGTTGAGTGGTTGGATTAGTAGATGAGTGGATGAGTGGGTGAGTTAGTGGATGAGTGGATGAGTGGATGAGTGGATTAGTGGATGGATGAGTGGGTGGTTGAGGACGAAAATTTCGTGTCTGACTTGGAAGCCAAAAACGACCCACTATACTTCAGAACCACGAAAAGTGTTCTTCATGAAAGTTGTATATCCTTGTCTTGGCTATAAAATGGATAGCTGGTTCGTCCAATTTGGCTTCCTTAAGCCCAAGATATGTCCCAAATACCGTAGGTTTCTCAAACTCAACTTCAGCTCCTCTGTTTCGACTTGCAAGCTCAAAATGACCTACTAGACTTCTATTTCTCAAAATGTGTTCTTCATGAAAGTTGTTTATTTGGATCTTGACTATCCACTGTCCAAATTTCAGCCCATCTCCATTATTACATCTTGAGATATGATTTTATGAGTGCACACTGTTCGGATTCTATTCACAGAACCCATATTCTGACTTCCATGTAAACTTAGGTCCCTTAGACATCTGAATAGGACTTCGAGCTCTTCATCAAAGTTGTAGAGCTTCCTCTTAGCTTTCCTACAAGATAAAATTCATGTTCATCAGATATTAGAAACTCAAGTTATGGCCAAAATACAGAAATAGTGTCAAATCTCAATAATGCTGAAAATATTCAATTAGGACCAATTTGAGCTCAAACTCACAAAATCATACCAAACTCAATCAATTAAGAATATGGAGAGTGTAAATGACTAAACATAAGGGTTTCTTAATGAATAAAATATGTGATAATCACATATTTTATTCATTAAGAAACCCTTATGTTTAGTCATTTACACTCTCCATATTCTTAATTGATTGAGTTTGATATTTTTTCATGAGTTTGAACAAATCGGCCTAATCAATATTTTCAAGATATTATTGAGATTTGACACTGCTTTCTGTATTTTGGCCATAACTTGAGTTCCTAATATCTGATGAACATGATTTTACCTTATAGGAAAGCTAAGAGAAGCTCTACAACTTTGATGAAGAGCTCAAGTCCGATTCAGATGTCTAAGGGACCTAAGTTTACATGAAGTCGAATACGGTTCTCACAAGAATCCGAACAAAGTGCACTCATAAAATCATATCTCAAGATGTAATAATGGAGATGGGCTGAAATTTGGACAGTGGATAGTCAAGATCCAAATAAACAACTTTCATGAAGAACACATTTTGAGAAAAAGAAGTCTAGTAGGTCATTTTGAGCTTGCAAGTCGGAACAGAGGTGCTGAAGTTGGGTTTGAACAACCTAAGGTATTTGGGACATATCTTGGGCTTAAGGAAGCCAAATTGGACGAACCAGCTATCCATTTTATAGCCAAGACAAGGATCTACAACTTTCATGAAGAACACTTTTCGTGTTTCTGAAGTATAGTGGGTCGTTTTTGGCTTCCAAGTCAGACACGAAATTTTCGTCCTCAACCACCCACTCATCCATCCACTAATCCACTCATCCATCCACTAATCCACTCATCCACTCATCCACTCATCCACTAACTCACCCACTCATCCACTCATACACTAATCCAACCACTTAACCACTCCACCGACTCATCCACTAATCCATCCACTCATCCATTCATGTCCATAATTTCCCACTCACCAAAAGTCCTTTGGCATTTTTCACTAATTCAACCACTCAACCATTCCACTCACTCATCCACTAAACCAATCCACTAAACCAACCCACTAATCCATCCACTCAAACACTCCACTCACTCATCCACTCATCCACCCACTTCCCTTTGTCATTTTGTTACCTTAGACTTCTATAAAAGGCACCATTTATCATGAACAACATGTAATTCTCCTTCATTTCTCTCTAAGTTTCTTCTTGCTTCTTCATAGTTTCTCATAAGTTTTGTATATTTTGATGCTCCCCTTCATGGTAATGGAGGGCTAAGTTACTTTGGGTCAATTTAGAACTCTTGAAGAGATTGTGGTTTGGATTCTTGAGACCTTGGTTATGCATTGTATTTGATTTGTAATTGAATTCCTCTTTTCTTCTTCTTTCTTCTTCTTATTGATCTTGAATGCATGAATGGTGATTCTATTTATGTTGATCTAATTTGATCTTAGTTTAAGATTGAGATTTGTGATGAAACTTAGAACTAATTGATCTAAACTAATCACATAAATGAAGATTGAGATTTGTGATGAAACTTAGAACTGATTGATCTAAATTAATCACAGAATTGAAGAGGTTAGGTTACTGATTTGTGCCTAAGTTAATTGAATTCGGTACTTGAAATTAACATAGATTTTCATGAATGGTGCGATTGTGGATTTGTGTTTATCACTTGTTAATTGAATTCTAGATGATCGTCTAGTATGAATTCTGGATTTGATGCAGAAATCTCGGTTAGATCCAAATTAACAATTCAATTGCGCTTCAAGTGTTCTATGAAGGGTCTATGATTGAATCCACCTAATCTTGGATAGGTTTCTAAATTGACTGCTCTTTAATTGTTATTTCTTCCTTTAATTTTGTTAAGTGCGATCTTAAACTGTCAAACCCCCCTTTTTGCTAACTTTCACTTGATTTGATCAAATTGCATTTACGATCCTTGAGGAGACGATCCGGTGTTGTCACTGTGCTACAAGCTTAGGTAATAACTTCGGTTATAATTTTGATTGAGTTCTAAGCGCATTCAAAATTTTGGCGCCGTTGTTTGGGGATTAGTAAGTGTAATCTTTTCATTTGAAGTGTTTTTACTAACTTTTGTTTTTTTTTTATTAATTTTTCTAACATTTTTAACCATTGTCTAGTGTATTTTGCTTATTTATTTGTTTTTGTGTGATGCATGACTAGGTCTGAGCCTGATAACTTGGTTGACTTTGATCCTGAGATTGATAGAACCTTGCATAGGTTGATTAGTGTAACACCCCTTGATGTAGCAACTGAAGCATAATCATCATTACACCACGGTTACTAAATCCAAGTGTGTCACAGCCATGATAACAGTAACTTAAATCCTCAAGAGTCTATATTTTTTTTTTTGACAATTTGCATAGGTAGGTAATATGAGCCTCGAATGAAATATAAATGTATTCAAGCCGTGATACAACCACTAAAATAAAATCATATCTCTTATACATATATATATATATAGTCAATTTACACAAATAACTGATGATATAGAATATAACAATTATAGAGTCCAATAAAATACAGCGGAAATAAAACACAAAAAGGGGAAAAAGTAGTGACCCAGGGATAGGTACTACTAGCGACAAAGCCGCAGCCCCATATACACATACAACGCTCGAGTCCCAAATCAACAAGTCGCATCAATGCCTCCACGCAACTGCACTCGCACGTAGCCGAAGAAACCTTGTCCAAAGGCCCAATCCAATCAACCAAAGTGTGGTCCCTCCTTATCTTCCTCACGATCTTTCATCAATATAAATATAAAATAGACATACAAGGATATAGGAAAGAGGTGAGACACCCATTTTTCATTACCATTATTGGCAGTAAGAAAACAGCACGGCGCAAAGCGCCCACCAAGCAATACAGATTATATATTCATCAACAACAACAAAGGAATTTATAATAAAAGTAATTCAATTCTAAGCAATGATCAGAGTCAATAATCACAGTGATACTTATAGTAAAGGTAGAACAACAATAAGCAATAACAGGCAGATCACAGTAGTATTTCCAGAAATCAGATAATCATTTACAGGCATTCATGTTCAACAGTTTATAAGACCAGGAATGAATGATGTATAACGCATGCTTTCCTAATTCCTACTCCATGGAGCTAGACTCAATCAAGCGGAGAGAAAGATCAGGAGACATGTCTCGTAACTCCTACGCCGAGGCCGTGTGCTATCAATAAATTTTCTCATGCGCAAATCATGGCATTGTACATACATTCTACACTAGATCACGATATAGGACAAGTGTCAAGTCCGGATCGTCGGTGTGTTTGCATCGGTTTGCCCCACGGTACAGAGGAGCTCTAAACTGCCCATGTGGAGGACCCGCACCCCGACGCCCCCGAGGTCATAACACGACCCATACTTGTCTATTCGCACCCGCACTAAGGTGTGTTCAATCTCCTAGGCAACTTGGCCTTACAACAGTCCACAAGGACATTCACAATGCATACGACTCTATGCATGAACATGTATGATCATCAATGATGCATTCAACATAAGTCTTGCCTCAATGGCACATTATCATTTCTTATCTTATTGAATACTGAATCAATAACTGCATAACCCACATAGGGAATAACACTTGCATCAATAATTCTCACTAGGAATATATGTTCCTACATACCACAATTTCCATGTCATGGATCCAAGAATTCCATTTTCAAAATCGTTTCTTCTCTATTGGTATGAATACATATTCTTATTGCATTTAAGCAAAGTAAAATCCTTGAATCCAGAGTTTTTAGGTTATGTTTGAGTTACAGAGTACAAAGAACCATAATCTGAATCATTTCCAGCTCAAAAATCTCATCTTTGGTCTTGGTAATCGATTACAGATCCTCGTAATCGATTACTGAGAAACAACCTCTGTAATCGATTACAATATCATTGTAATCGATTACGTGGTTCCCGAATCACGTTTTGTAACTTCAAGGCACTGGTAATCGATTACACAACCGTGGTAATCAATTACCAATTGACAGAACCTCCGTAATCGATTACCCACAAGTTGTAATCGATTACGTGATTCCCAGAAGCACCATTCCATAAGATCATAGGCTTGGTAATCGATTACACCATTCTTGTAATCGATTACACCATTCTTGTAATCGATTACACCATTCTTGTAATCGATTACACCATTCTTGTAATCGATTACAACCTAGACAGAATCTCTGTAATCGATTACACACAAGTTGTAATCGATTACCAGAGTTCCAGAATCACGATTTCGTACCCTTAAGAGCTTGGTAATCGATACCAACCTCGTGTAATCGATTACCACGCGTAATCTTGCAGAAAAACAGAGTTCTCTAGGTCCTCTAACTCAAACCAAACTATTCCTCATCATATTTAATCAACAAGATACTCAAATACACCTTCAAATCATGCAAGAGACATCAATAAATAATACAAATCCAACAAATACATTATCATCAAGAACAACATAAAAATGAGAGAACTTTATACATGGATTCAAAAATCAACAACAACACACATACAAGACATTCCCTTACTACCAAGATTGGTTAAAGAGGATCATCTCCCTCTTACCTATTTGGATGACAACACAAGGTGTTACCTCTTCTTGCCCTAGATTTTCGTTTTTCCTTCAAGAAGAACACCAATGTGAGTGATTTCTATAATGTTCACTCAAACCATGGAAAAATGAGTTCTTGATCACATAAGAGACCAAGAAAACGAAAATGAGAAGAAAGTGAAAGAAAGGTTAAGACTTTACCTCCAAGTTCAAAGCTTTAGCTTCAATGGTGAAAAATGGAGGAAGAAGAAGAAGAAGAAGAAGAAGAAGAAGAAGAAGAAGAAGAAGAAGAAGAAGAAGAAGAAGAAGAAGAAGAAGAAGAAGAAGAAGAACCAAGGACAACCACCAAGGAGAATAGTCTTGAAATGGTGGAAGGAAACAAGTAATGTGATTGGTTTGGCAAATAATGGAGTTGGTCTCCAATGTGTGGGTGTGTGTGTACGGTGGAGAGGAAGGAGAAGAAGAGAAAAAAGAAGAGAAGAGAGATGTGTTAAATGTTTTGTGTTTAGAAAATGAAGATGAGTTAAAAGAAGGAAGAAAACACCTTTGACTCCCCCAAAAGGAGTTTTGTCGTGGAGTGAGAGTAGAGGAAAGAGAGAAGATGTGTTACAAAGGAAATTGCTAGGAAGCTTCCCCTAACAAGCTTGGATTAAATTTAATCTTTCTTTTGAAATTAAAACTAATAGATGTGATACAAAAATTAGATTTTGAATAATGTGATAATATTTTTATTACACACTATTATCCAATAGATAATAGTTACAGTTGACAGAAGTTAGTATTTAATTAATCTGACAGATGAATTTTTTTCGCTGTATTGATTTATTTTATCTGTTAAGATTTCTCGAAAATTATGAAACCTCGTAAACTGTGTCAAGTCTCAGGTTTAGTAAGATCCCCCGTCGACATGTCCATAGTCCAAGGTTCTCAGAGAAAACATCGCGTTTCTCGGCTGCACACAAGCAACGTAAAACGAAAAATATATTAAAATATTCAACAGTTCCGAAAAAATTCCCGGAAAATTTCCAAAAATTGCAAATATTATAAAACGACTATTCGTCATATAATTTTCCAATTTTTGAAACACTACAATCGTTTTCACGACTCTGCTCGTGTTTCACGTAAAACGAGGAATATATTAAAATATTCGTTGTTTTCGAAAAATTCCAGAAAAATTCACATAAATCACAAATATTAGGAAATGACTATTAGAGGCGAAATAATTAGTTTTCGGAGTGTTACACTGACCTCAGCAATTCTCAGCTCGGTGCATACAAAAACGGAGAATATATTAAAACATTCTCGCATTTCCAAAAAATTCTAAAAAAATTCCTAAAAATCAAGAATATTATAAAATGATGAATTATGACCAAATAGGTATTTTTCGGGATGTTACAATACTCCCCTTCAAATAGAAATTTCGTCCTCGAAATTTTCATCCCTTAGACCAAACATTAACGTGTTTCTTCATCTTATTTTCTTACCCTCAGATTGTGTCTCTAGTTACGTCAATTTAGATCACCCTTACCAACGCGATCTCTATGTCTTTGTGTTGCTTTATTCTTCTATTCTCAATCTTCACGAGAAGTTTCTCATAAATCAGACTCTCTCTGAATTGCACCGGGTTTAGTTTGATGACGTGGCTAGATCGGTGACATACTTTCGCGATCGTGACATATGGAAGATATCATGGAGATTTAGAAAGAAAGGATAACAGAATTTGTTGACAAGCTATTGAACCAAACTCGAAACGAAATTTGATATAGTCCAAAGAATTTCGGAATGGGTTTATTAGTGACCCAGATAGGACGACACTGAAACTAGACATCATACTCCTTCAAAACTCTAATCACCTTTCTTGTCTCATGTTCAGCCCCTTTCTATCGAATGGATACTTCAGGCCCTTGTGATTGCTAAAGGCGTTGATCGTAGCAAGTGTCTCCATATTCTCAGAAAAATTTTTAACTACGGCTAGCATCAAACCGTGAGTTAAACAATTCCCAATGTGTTCTCAACTACCTTGAGGTGTAAGTCACAACTTTCCCAACCTTGCATGAACACATATCCTAGATTTTTCTGTGAAGCATAAAATTCTCCAAACAGTTCCCTGGGATTAGGTAGAACCAAATCTGACAAGCATTCGAATGTCTGCTCGACCTTTAAAACCTTTCTTCACACGTGTTAGTCCATAGAAGTTTTGATTCTCTTCTTGCAAACTGAGCAAAATATCCGGCTATCTTGGAGGATCCATTGACACTCCTTCAATCTTTGTGTCTTCTTCGATAAAACTAACTAATTCCACTAGTTTTGTGTCTCTCTTACGGTCTCCGATCTTGCCCTTTGAAGAACTGCTTCAATCTCTGGGGAATCCATAATAATCCCTCCGTTTGGAATTTCATGATCCAAAACTGAACCTTCTCAATTAAGAATCCATACTCTGATACTTTGGCATTTACTCTCTCTCCTTTAAAGTCGGGAAAACTATGCCGAGATGTCCAACGTGTATCTCCACATTTTCGAGAATAGATCAGAATGTCATCATTAATGACAATGACAATTCTGTTCTGGGTAAGGACAAAAGATACAATTCATGTCACTCATGAATGCGACAAGAGGATTTGTTATTCCGAACGGCATCACGAGGCACCCACAATGCCCATAGCGCATTCGAAATCATTTCGGGGACATTCTCAATCTTTCACGAACTTAATGATGACCAGGACGTACATCTTTCTCCGAGGATACTCACCCTTGATCATAATCTCGTTCGCTTGACGATGGTGTTCATCTCACTGAAATGTTCCATTCTTCTCCTTAACTGACAGCATTGTAGTTTATCACAAGAAACTTACTGACTACAATGGTGACAGTCATATCCCCTTTCTCTTTTGTCCTCTACAAAAGGTAACACGTATCCTTGGATTTCTTTTCTCTCACAAAGCTTCAACTTTGTTGGCTGTTAGGAACTCAAAAGCCTTAGTTTCAAAAATAACTAAGGTGTTGATCGAAACGCTCTAACAGGTAATAATCGGGAAACGACCAATCAATTTCTAGAATCATGGGCTCAAATAGATATGATTTTAGGTAAGCGAGATAGATCCACGAAAGATTCAGTCTTTAGTAGACATAGAGTAGATTACATAAACTTAGGTGTCAACGACAAGTCTTAACAATAGAAATGAAAACAACTAAGCCGAAGTTAATAAAGATACAGATGAATCCAAGTGATCCATACAGTCACAAATTGTAAAAGGAGGGGTTACCCCCAGAATTATACAACACGATTATGGGATCATCATTTGAGGTATAACTTCCATAGTTTAGATCTCCGGATTTGGGAGTCTCAGCACCTCCCAGGGTATAAGTTCTGGCCTCTGCTTGTGGTTCTATAGCCTTCACAGCATTGACTGAAGAATTTGCCTTTGCTTGGTCGTAGTTGCGAGAGACGTGTCCAGGCTTTCCGCATCTAAAACAGATTATCCCTTTGATCTTACACTCCCTCGTGAAGTGTTCCTTTCCGCATTTCATACATCTTGGTGAAGATGTCGGGATCTGACTAGATACACTGCCACTAGTACTCTGTCCAGGAATTGGTTGTTGTTGTTGTTTCCCTGATACCCGTACGCATGGTTTCCGCTTAAACTGGTTAACTTTTCTATTATTCCTCCTTTGGAATCTAGGTAGTCCACGTTTGCCCCAAAGTCGACTTTCCCCAACAGATTCTAACCTCAACTTCCAACTCTCGTTGTTGCGTGATCCTCTCGATCCCGGTAAGTTGTCATCTCGCCTACCATTTGCCTTTCTTCTCGTCGTCGTGGCCATACTTCTATTGTCTTGTCCCGCGCTTACATGTATACGTCTGTCACAAGCCACCGCCCTTGCATGTCTACTGCGAGCCATTGAATCTCTCTGAAGACGGACATAATTACAACAAGCAAAAAAAAAAAATTTACTTCAAACAATGTTATCTCCCTATGAAAACCAAACACAGAGAGTCACACAATTCAAGCATGACAAGCTCAATTCCATACATCCTAACTATCTCCAGCTCGAACTTCTTCATTCTGCTTCCACAAAGACAATCCCTCGTAAGCCGTCAACTCCCAAACTGCTTCTCGAATCTAGTTTACACCAACTATCTCTTTCTCCAAAAGATCGATTTTCCAAAACCTTTTGATCTCCACACAAAAGAATTCCTATTTCCCTAACATAATACGCCTAGGTGAAGTCATAGTTTCCTGTACATACAGAACATTACACATTGAGTAGGCCAGTCCTCAACATCATGTAGCTGTATAACAGTAGCTATCAACATTCAACCTACAGCAAGTCATGCATTCCTTTCCCATCATCTCAATCAAGAGACAAGAAGTGCACAACAGACCAAATTCTAATATGCCTAAACATAGCAAGTCCATACCCCGCTCAACAGATGAACCGCTGCTCGATACACCCAATGTAACACCCTTGATGTAGCAACCGAAGCATAATCGTCATTACACCACGGTTACTAAATCCAAGTGTGTCACAGCCATGATAACAGTAACTTAAATCCTCAAGAGTCTATATTTTTTTTTTGACAATTTGCATAGGTAGGTAATATGAGCCTCGAATGAAATATAAATGTATTCAAGCCGTGATACAACCACTGAAATAAAATCATATCTCTTATACATATATATATATAGTCAATTTACACAAATAACTGATGATATAGAATATAACAATTACAGAGTCCAATAAAATATAGCAGAAATAAAACACAAAAAGGAGAAAAAGTAGTGACCCAGGGATAGGTACTACTAGCGGAGACAAAGTCGTAGCCCCATATACACATACAACGCCGAGTCCCAGGTCAACAAGTCGCATCAATGCCTCCACGCAATTGCACTCGCACGTAGCCGAAGAAACCTTGTCCAAACGCCCAATCCAATCAACCAAAGTGTGGTCCCTCCTTATCTTCCTCACGATCTTTCATCAATATAAATATAAAACAGACATACAAGGATATAGGAAAGAGGTGAGACACCCATCCTTCATTACCATTATTGGCAAAGAAAACGAAGCACGGCGCAAAGCGCCCACCAAGCAATACAGATTATATATTCATCAATAACAACAAAGGAATTTATAATAAAAGTAATTCAATTCTAAGCAATGATCAGAGTCAATAATCACAGTGATACTTATAGTAAAGGTAGAACAACAATAAGCAATAACAGTGATCACGGTAGTATTTCCGTAAATCGATAATCATTTACAGCATTCATGTTCAACGGTTATAAGACCAGGAATGAATGATGTATAACGCATGCTTTCCTAATTCCTACTCCATGGAGCTAGACTCAATCAAGCGGAGAGAAAGATCGAGACATGTCTCGTAACTCCTACCGCCGAGGCCGCTATCAATAAATTTTCTCATGCGCAAATCATGGCATTGTACGTACATTCTACACTAGATCACGATATAGGACAAAGTGTCAAGTCCGGATCGTCGGTGTGTTTGCATCGGTTTGCCCCACGGCATGAGGAGCTCTAAACCGCCCATGTGGAGGACCCGCACCCCGACGCCCCGAGGTCATAACACGACCCACACTTGTCTATTCGCACCCGCACTAAGGTGTGTTCAATCTCCTAGGCAACTTGGCCTTACAACAATCCACAAGGATATTCACAATGCATACGACTCTATGCATGAACATGTATGATCATCAATGATGCATTCAACATAAGTCTTGCCTCAATGGCACATTATCATTTCTTATCTTATTGAATACTGAATCAATAACTGCATAACCCACATAGGGAATAACACTTGCATCAATAATTCTCACTAGGAATATATGTTCCTACATACCACAATTTCCATGTCATGGATCCAAGAATTCCATTTTCAAAATCGTTTCTTCTCTATTGGTATGAATACATATTCTTATTGCATTTAAGCAAAGTAAAATCCTTGAATCCAGAGTTTAGGTTATGTTTGAGTTACAAAGTACAAAGAACCATAATCTAAATCATTTCCAGCTCAAAAATCTCATCTTTGGTCTTGGTAATCGATTACAGCATCCTCGTAATCGATTACCTGAGAAACAGAACCTCTGTAATCAATTACAATATCATTGTAATCGATTACGTGGTTCCCAGAATCACGTTTCGTAACTTCAAGGACCGGTAATCGATTACACAACCGTGGTAATCGATTACCAATTGACAACCTCCGTAATCGATTACCCACAAGTTGTAATCGATTACGTGATTCCCAGAAGCACCATTCCATAAGATCATAGGCTTGGTAATCGATTACACCATTCTTGTAATCGATTATAAGCTAGACAGAATCTCTGTAATCGATTACACACAAGTTGTAATCGATTACCAGAGTTCCAGAATCACGATTTCGTACCCTTAAGAGCTTGGTAATCGATTACCAACCTCGTGTAATCGATTACCACTCGTAATCTTGCAGAAAAACAGAGTTCTCCAGTTCCTCTAACTCAAACCAAACCATTCCTCATCATATTTAATCAACAAGATACTCAAATACACCTTCAAATCATGCAATAGACATCAATAAATAATACAAATCCAACAAATACATTATCATCAAGAACAACATAAAAAAGAGAAAAATTTATACATGGATTCAAAAATCAACAACAACACACATACAAGACATTCCCTTACTACCAAGATTGGTTGAAGAGGATCATCTCCCTCTTACCTATTTGGATGACAACACAAGGTGTTACCTCTTCTTGCCCTAGATTTTCGTTTTTCCTTCAAGAAGAACACCAATGTGAGTGATTTCCATAATGTTCACTCAAACCATGGAAAAATGAGTTCTTGATCACATAAGTGACCAAGAAAAACGAAAATGAGAAGAAACTGAAATAAAGGTTAAGACTTTACCTCCAAGTTCAAAGTTTTAGCTTCAATGGTGAAAAATTGAGGAAGAAGAAGAAGAAGAAGAAGAAGAAGAAGAAGAACCAAGGACAACCACCAAGGAGAATAGTCTTGAAATGGTGGAAGGAAACAAGTAATGTGATTGGTTTGGCAAATAATGGAGTTGGTCTCCAATGTGTGGGTGTGTGTGTACGGTGGAGAGGAAGGAGAAGAAGAGAAAAAGAAGAGAAGAGAGATGTGTTAAATGTTTTGTGTTTAGAAAATGAAGATGAGTTAATAGAAGGAAGAAAACACCTTTGACTCCCCCAAAAGGAGTTGTCTGGCACGTGGAGTGAGAGTAGAGGAAAGAGAGAGAAGATGTGGTACAAAGGAAATTGCTAGGAAAATTTAATCTTTCTTTTGAAATTAAAACTAATAGATGTGATACAAAAATTAGATTTTGAATAATGTGATAATATTTTTATTACACACTATTATCCAATAGATAATAGTTACATGATTTGAGTTAGTATTTAATTAATCCGACAGATGAATTTTTTTCGTATTGATTTATTTTATCTTAAGATTTCTCGATTTATGAAACCTCAGATACGAAAAGCTTCCCTATAGTTAATTAATGATTGAAGTTAGTATTTACAAGCTTGGATTAAATTTAATCTTTCTTTTGAAATTAAAACTAATAGATGTGATACAAAAATTAGATTTTGAATAATGTGATAATATTTTTATTACACACTATTATCCAATAGATAATAGTTACATTCTCATGATTTCCGTTCTAGTTAGTATTTAATTAATCTGATAGATGAATTTTTTTCGCTGTATTGATTTATTTTATCTGTTAAGATTTCTCGAAAATTATGAAACCTCGTAAACTGTGTCAAGTCTCTTGGGTTTAGTAAGATCCCCAGTCGACATGTCCATAGTCCCAGGTTCTTAGAGAAAACATCGCGTTTCTCTCACTCGCGATCACGCTTTCACGCAAAACGAGAAATATATTAAAATATTCGACAAATGGTTTGCATGAAAAATTTTCGGAAAATTCCCAAAAATTGTAAATATTATAAAACGACTATTCGTCATATAATTTTCCAATTTTTGAAACACTACAATCGTTTTCACGACTCTGCTCGTGTTTCACGCAAAAAGCGAGGAATATATATTAAAATATTCATGTCAAGCTTCCGAAAAAAAAATTCTAGAAAAATTCACATAAATCACAAATATTAGGAAATGACTATTAGGTCATTTTGAGCTAATTAGTTTTCGGAGTGTTACACTTGGGCGACCTCGAAGCAATTCTCAAGACAAGGATCTACAACTTTCATGCACGCAAAACGGAAATATATTAAAACATTCTGCGTTTCCGAAAAGTTCTAGAAAAATTCCTAAAAATCAAGAATATTATAAAATGATGAATTATGACCAAATAGGTATTTTTCGGGATGTTACAATTAGAGCTCGTAGGCTAAGTGCAAGAATTGCTTCTGAATTTGATCTTAATATTGAGAGTGAACTTGAGATCTTGAATAATTTGTGATGAAACTTAGAAAACTATGGTTGATAACATGCAAAATAGAACTCTTAAGGAACTTGCTGCTCCTGATATAACTAACCAGTCTTTGTGTATTCAATACCCAGATCTTGATGTTGATTTTGAGTTAAAATCTGGATTGATACATTTGTTGCCCAAGTTTCACGGTTTTGCAGGTGAGGATCCCCATAAGCATCTAAAGGAGTTCTATGTGGTTTGTTCATCCATGAAACCACATGGGATCTCAGAAGAGCACATCAAGCTGTCGAGGGCATTTCCTTTCTCACTTGCATTTACGATACAAACCCAAGGATTGGTTATTTTGTCTTTCACCAGTTCGGTCAAGAAAGTTGGACCGAAATGAAGCTGTTGTTCTTAGAGAAATTTTTCCTCGCCTCTTATTTATTTGTTTTTGAGTCATGACTAGCCGCCATTAGAAAAGATATATGTGGCATAAGACAAATGACAGGAGAGACCTTGCATGAATATTGGGAAAGATTCAAGAAGTCGTGTGGTCGAGCCGTCCCCACCACCAAATCACCGATCAACTCTTAATTCAATATTTCTATGAAGGCTTGCCAAATGACATTTGTTGCCCAAGCATGGTGGATGCCGCCTCCTGTAGGAGCCTTAGTAGACCTTTCTCACCCCCAAGGATTGGTTAGAGTTGAGAGAGAGATTTGATAGCAAACATGGCGTAAACATGGCTGGACGATGGATGCACACTGGCTGCGATTCTTTTTTTGTGTGGCATACCAACAACAATTTGGCACACGAATTATTACCTCAACCAGAGGAGTCAATGAAATTCAATCGTCTCATGTAGACCAACAGAGAATGGAACACGTACTTGATGAATTGACTTCTTTGGTGAGGCAAGCTTAGCGTGGGACAACAAGCACCAATGCAGATGGTTGCAACCGTGTGTGGCATTTGCTCTTGTTCATCTCATCCTACCGATGCATGCCCTACACTTCAGATGGTGGTTCTATTTTTCCGTAACAATCTACAACTTTGAAAGAAATGGTATTTTTCCTTGTAGACCCCAATATCGAATCACAGTGGAAGAAGAAAATAAACAACTTTCATGTATATGATCCATTTTCTAATACCTATAACCCCGGGCCGGAGGGACCATCCCAACCCGAGATATGGAAATTCTAGTCAACAACAACAACAAAATTTCTACCAACAAGAAGAACTACGCTTTAGATACCAAGCTATAGGCCCTAGCAACAAGTACCAACCACCGCATTTAGGCAAGCACAACTCCGCTCTCCCAACCTTCACAAATAACAACCCAAGAGGCAACAAGTGCCATACCACCCATGCAAGCAGCCTCCTCCAATACTGTTCTCTAGCAGCCACTCCACCGAGCCACCTTTCGAAGACTTGATGAAACAGCTTTCAAGAGAATGTCAATGCCACCATCCGAATTTACAAACTCAAATCGGGCGATGGCAACCACTCGAGTGAGTCAAAAGTCAAGGGTCGAACCAATTGCCTTCACAAACAAATAATAACCCAAGAGGCAATGTAAGTGCCATTAGCTTGAGAAGTGGCAGAGAAGTTGACGGTCCTACTCCACCACAACCCGAACTACAAGTGCAAAGAACCAGAAGGTGACCAAACAAAAAAAATGGATAGCTCACCCCAAAATCTATGACACGATAAGAAATGTGCGTAGAGAATTCAAATATGGCCATTCCACTACCTTTTCCAAACAATTGAGTCACACAAATCCAAGCATACCGCGCAAACAAATAGAAAGAGAAGTCATGGACACATTCAGAAGGTGGAAATCAATATTCCCCTCCTTGAAATCAAGCTGCATTCCTAAGTATGTCAAATTCCTCAAAGAGTTGTGTACTCACAAGAGAAGACTTAAGGGTACCGAGAAAATAAGCATGGACGTAAATGTTTCGCAATGATTCTACCAAGCATGCCACAAAAATGCAAAGATCCCTGGAACTTTCACAATTCCTTGCACGATAGGTAACTCCAAATTTGAACATGCAATGCTAGATTTGGGTGCTTCGATTAATGTCATGCCTATGTCAATTTATAAATCCTTGAACATTGGCACTTTGCAAGCTACTGGTATAGTGATTCAATTGGCAAATAGGACCACTGCTTATCCTGCAGGAGTACTAGAAGATGTGTTAGTTCGGGCGAACGAGCTAATTTTTCCAAATGGACTTCTATGTCTTGGACATGGAAGATGAGTCTTCAAAGAACCATGCTCCATTAATTCTAGGCGCACTATTCTCAAGACCGCCAAGACCAAGATAGATGTGCATGCTGGCACCCTTTCTATGGAGTTTTGCGATGATTTGGTACAGTTTAACATTTTTGATGCCATGAGACATCCCCTAGAGGAGCATTCTGTTTTTCATATTGATGTGATTGAGATGCTGGTTGATGATGTTTATGCTGATTTATATGCTGAATTCCCTGATATTGCTGACTTTCTGGATTCTGTTTCTTGTGATACATGTGTTGCTTGTGATGTTGAGCCATGTGCTGCATGTGCTGAGATTTATGCTGGTATGAGTGATGATGCAACTGCTGACTTAAATGATACCACATGTGAAAATAGAAGTCAAACTGTGCTGAATTTAATGTTGCTGAATTAGTTGTTTCAAATAGCTTGCTGCCTTCCATTGTACAGCCCCCATCCTTAGAGTTGAAGACTTTGCCAGACCATCTTAAATATGCATATTTAGGAGATGGTGAGAAGTCACAATGATGTTGATTGTTGCTAAGAATCTCGCAACCCGAACAAGAAGAAAAATTGCTGCACAAGAAGAAAAATTGTTTGAGGCGTAATAAGCAAGCCATCGGATGGACACTTGCGGATATTCCCGGTATTAGTCCCTCCACATGCATGCATAGGATTTTATTGGAAGACGATACAAAACCAAGTAAGGCAACCCCAAAGGAGACCGAACCCCTTGATTCTAGATGTGGTGAAGAAGGAAGTGACCAAGCTACTTCAAGTCGGCATTATTTATCCCATATCGACAAGAAAATGGGTGAGCCCCGTGCGTGTTGTTCCCAAGAAATCTGGGGTCACGTAGTTGAGAATGAGAATAATGAACTTCTACCCACAAGAGTTCGGAAACGGTTGGCGGGTTTGCATTGATTATAGGCGGCTTAACCAGGCTACCAGAAAAGATCATTTTCCGCTACCTTTCCTTGATCAGATGTTGGAGAGGCTAGCTGGCAAGTCACATTATTGTTTTCTGGATGGATATTCAGGTTATTTTCAGATTCATATAGCCCCATAAGACCAAGAGAAGACTACTTTCACTTGTCCATTTGGCACATTTGCATATAGGAGGATGCCATTTGGTCTATGCAATGCTCCGAGCACCTTTCAAAGGTGTATGATAAGTATCTTTTCTGACTTTTTAGAGAATTGCATGGATGTGTTTATGGATGATTTTACTGTCTATGGTTCTTCCTTTGATGCATGCCTAGATAGACTGGCTCAGGTTTTACATAGATGCATTGAAACTAACCTTGTTCTGAATTTTGAGAAATGTCATTTCATGGTAGAACAAGGTATAGTTTTAGGACATGTAATATCTAGCAAGGGTATCGAGGTAGATCCTGCAAAAATAAATGTTATTTCATGCTTATCTTACCCCACATGCGTGCGGGAGGTTCGTTCTTTTCCTTGGTCATGCAGTTTCTATAGGTGGTTCATAAAGATTTCAGAAAATTGCTCTTCCACTATCCAACTTGCTACAAAAAGAAGTGGAGTTCCATTTTGACCGTAAATGCAAGGATGCCTTCAATCACTTGAAGCAAGCATTGACCAGTACACCTATCATCCAGCCACCGATTGGACACTCCCATTTGAGCTCATGTGTGATGCCTCTAATTATACTTTGGGAGTTGTTCTTGCACAAAGGGTCGGCAAAATATCTCATGTCATCTCCTATGCTTCAAGAACTTTAGATCCTCGCACAAGTCAACTACACCACCACTGAAAAGGAACTTTTAGCAATTGTTTTTGCTTTAGACAAATTTCGATCATATTTGCTTGGTTCTAGAGTGGTTGTGTTTTCGAGATCATACACTCAAGTTTCTCCTGAAGAAGCTTGATGCAAAGCCTAGGTTGATTAGGTGGATTTTGCTCATCTAAGAGTTCGATATTGAAATCCGTGATAAAAGTGGAGCAGAGAATTTAGTGGCTGATCACCTAAGCCGAATTGAAAAAGAGGCAGATACTTTTCTTATCCATGATGTCTTCCCTGATGAGCAGCTTTTCAAGCTGCAAGGTAACACTCCTTAGTTTGCTGATTTGATAAATTTCTTAGTTGCTAGTGTTTTCCCTGCACATTTTATTAGGGCTCAGATTGATAAATTGAAGAGTGAGTCAAAATATTATGTGTGGGATGACCCTTATCTGTGGAAATTTTGTAGTGACCAAGTCATTAAGAGATGTGTGCCTGATAATGAATTTCATTCTATTCTTAGCTTTTGTCATACACTTGCATGTGGCGGTCATTTTGGTCCCCAAAGGACTGCTAGGAAAGTTTTGGAATCTGGATTATATTGGCCCACTCTATTTCATGATGCATATGTGTTTTGTAAATCTTGTGATCAATGCCAAAAAATAGGAAACACTTCTCGAAGGAATGAAATGCCCCAGAAATCCTTATTATTCTGTGAGATTTTTGATGTATGGGGTATTGATTTTATGGGACCCTTTCCTCGTTTCTTTTGGTTTTGTTTACATTTTGCAAGTCGTTGATTATGTATCCAAGTGGGTGGAGGCGAAAGCTACTCGGACCGATGATTCCAAAGTTGTTGTGGATTTTGTTAGATCACGCATTTTCTCTGCAGTTTGGAGTTCAAGGCCATCATCGCTGATCGTGGTTCACATTTTTGTAATCGAAGCATGGAAGCTTTGATGAAAAAGTATGGGGTCTTGCACATAGTTTCTACACCTTACCATCCCCAAACTAATGGGCAAGCCGAGATTTCCAACAGGAGATCAAGCAGATACTCCAGAAGACAGTTCAACCTAACAGAAAGGACTGGAGCAAGAGGCTTGAGGATGCTTTATGGGCTTACCGGACTGCTTTTAAGACACCAATCGGGATGTCTCCGTATCGGATTGTTTTTGGAAAAGCCTACCAGCCGGTGGAAATTGAGCATCATGCATTCTGGGCAGTGAAAAGGTGCAACTTGGACCTAGATCAAGCTGTGTATGGAGAGGAAGTCATACTGTAGCAATTGGAGGAGATCCGCTTGGAGGCTTATGAAAGTTCCAAACTCTATAAGGAGAAGACCAAAGCCTTTCATGATAAGTTGATTCGAGGAAAACATTTGAGATTGGTCAAAAAGTTCTCCTCTATAACTCCCGCCTCCGACTAATGCCTGGCAAATTAAGGTCTAGATGGGATGGACCATTTATTATTACTAAGGTTTTTCCTTCTGGTGCTGTTCAGATTAAAAGTGAGGTCACTGCCAAAGCTTTCATCGTAAATGGACACCGCCTCAAACAATATCATGAACTTCCGAGAATGCGAAGTGGAGGTGATGAACCTTCTCCATCCGCATTATGAAAGAAAAAAAAAAAAAAAAAAAAAAAAAAAATAAAAAAAATAAAAAAAAAAAAAAAAAAAAAAGAAAAAAAAGAAAAAAAAAAAAAAATTACAGATCCGACAATGAGGTAGGTAGTGCAATTAAATTTTGTCACTCGGAAGCAAGTGGAGGTCACTTTATTCAAGGTTTGTTACAACTTTTGCAAAAGTTGCAGAAATTGGTCAAAAAGGTTCTGCTTTGAGATTATCATCTGCACCTACTCCTTGAAAAATTGAGATCCAGGTGGCGCGGTTCTTTTGCTATCAAACACGTGTATCCTCTGGGGCCGTAGATATTGAGGATCCTAGGAATGGTAATGCGCTTAAAGTTAATGGACAAAGACTCAACCATTCCTGGAAAACTAAGTTCTTGAGTTCTTTGTGTTGCCGGTTAAGTGGCGGATACGGTACTCCGTGACTCTCAAGTCGGTTTATTTTTCAGTTTCCCAAAATAACTGAATCCTTCTTCTCCTTCAAAATGGATGTCAATCATTCAAACCTGAGAAAACATTTTCCTTCTCTTCCTCAAAATGCTCTGAGAAAAATCTACAAAGTTCGATGTGAAAGATTGAGACTGTTAATGCACAAAGGTATGTCAGAAGATGTACGCTGGATAATTGAAGCGAAGGTCCGATTAGCAGGTGAGTCCTCAATTTCATTTGACTCATATATGCCCGGTCTTGGAAGAAGTTCATATTCTAAAAGGAGAAGAGCAAAAAGGTTACAAGTCTGTCACAAATGTGGACGATGGAACTGTAACAAGCGATGTCATACTTTGGGGATGGTTTCCGCAAATAGAGAAGATAAAATTTTCTTCATTAAGAATGGACTAAGTAAGGAGTCATTAGATGATATCTTATTGACTCTTGAGACGCATTCTTGTGGATTGGTGCATCGTGAAATTCTTAAATTGTGGAATCTCTTCAAGGATGAAGAAAAACGCTATAGTCTTGGGAATCTGACTCTAAAAGACCCTGTTTGCCAATTTATAAGAAAATTGGATGGGAAGCTTATCCTCGACTCATAGAAGACGTTTAAGCCGTTACTGGACGTTAAACCAGAGGCAGATGTGAGTCATATCCATAAACAATCTGTATATATCATCTTCTTCTTCTTCTTCTTCTGTCATCTTCAAAAAAAAAAAAAAAAAAAAAAAAAAAAAAAAAAAAAAAATTATGTATACGTCTTAGGGTTGGCTTTGGTAACACACACCGTGAATGGGGAAATGCATGCATCCTGATCCAGCCTTCTTAATTGAAAAACAAAGAAGGTAGATTGTATCCCACATGTGAGGCAAACACGTCAGTATATGGCCACTTGTCCCTTTTGGGAGCCCTATGTTGCGCTGGTCTTGAATGGGTCGAATACTGGTCAACAATGCTTTGGCACAAAGCCGAAAGAGCAGACTACCTCCATCCCAATCTTAAGTAAGTATGCACTTATCTTTCATTAAGTTTTTCTAACAATTTCAAAAAGAAAAAAAAAGGACGTGATGTCTCTCCGCACTCATGACGCGCAAAGATAAAGATACGCCATGGAAACCGTACATGCAGTGTATGTCATCATTTTCTATTTCTTTTATCTTTGTATCATTTTGTTGTATTTTGATTTTTGTACAGACGATCCTTTGAGCAGGGTCCTTCAGGGGTTTCTAGACTTCTTTACCTTGATGGTTTTCTTGAAGTCAAAAAAAAAAAAAAAAGATTCTGTGTTTCTTAATTTCAACCTTTTCTGACAACAGCCAACCTACCCTTATAGGTGCAATTATTCCCCTTTCCATTCTTTTTCTTATTTAAACACTCCATTTTCCTTCAACTCAGAGACACTCAAAGGGAGGAAGAGTATAGAATGGGGGCTTCTATTCGTAACCTCAAAAATGTCTGTGTTTTTTGTGGGTCAAGTTATGGGAAGGGATTAGAGTTTGTAAACGTGGGTTAATGGGGGCTGTATCACTTGCTACTTTTTTAGGAGGTAGTCAGGTTTTAGGTGTTATTCCTAAATCTTTAGCTGAAAATAACATCACTGGAAGGACAATTGGAGAAGAAATTCAGGTAACATCTATGCATGGACGAATGAAAACAATGGTTGACAATTCTGATGCATTTCTTGTCTTACCTGGTGGTTTTGGTACTTTGGAAGAGATTTTTCAAATTGTCTCTTGGGCTGAACTGAACATCCACCATAAACCCATTGGTTTGTTGAATGTTAATAATTTCTTTGATCTTTTGTTATATTTTCTTGACAAAGTCAGGGAACGTAAATTTATCACTCCTTCGGCAAAGACAACTTCTTATCTCTGCCTCCACTATTGATGAGCTCATTGATAAATTAGAAGCTTTTGAGTATGTGCCCGATAAGGTATTAGCTCATATAGATTGGTCAACAGGAAGCAGCGAAGGAAGTAATAAGAAAAAAAAGCCAGATCTGACACTTTCTCTTTAATGGGTTTGATTTTATTAAAAAAACAAAAAAAAAATTGTTGTTTTGTTTGGAAAGTATGATATGATTGTCATGGACTGATTAAACTAATTAGTGATGGCAGAGTAAGGAGAATTTTACTCTTGAGACGCATCTTAATTGGTGGCAGAGGTCTGATGCGTAACTGACAGTGTGCTTCTTTTCTGCTTGGCGTTGATTCACTTCTTATCAGGTTGTGTTGCTCTTTTCTATATCTCTCTTTCACATTGAGGGCAATGTTATATTAAGTGTGGGGGAGAGATTTTAGCATGTTTCTTTTGGTTGTTAAAAAAAAAGAAAAAACAAAGAAAAAGAAAACACAAAAAAAGGGATCATTGCATGATTGAATAACTTTTCTCCCTTCTTGAACTGATATGCTTGGAGATGGATGATTGAATTGATGAATTGAGTTTGATGGATGCATACCTTGTGAGATTTTGAGCCTAATGGATGGATTTAACATTTATGTCATTCTCTTCTTTCTTGTGTGATTTTCACTCATGTTAATGATCACTCTAGAACTTGCTTTGATTCTTTTTAAAGCTACATTTCACTTGCATGCATGAACATGATTGAGGCCCTCTTTCTTAATTAGCTAGTTTAACCAAATAGCCAACCTTGTTTTCAATATAATATCAAGCACTCTTTTGACTTCTTGAAAATTCTCTGATTCCTGCCAACCTTGTATATTTTCCTTTACTTAACCCCTTTGAGCTTATTTGACCATTCCTTGTTTCTAGCTCATTATGTGCCTTAAATGAGAAATCGTGTTCTTACTTTACCTTAGGGAATAAAAGAACATTAGCTTGGTTAATGGATGAGTTTTTGAACAAGTGTGGGGGTGTGTGTACAAAATGGTTGTTGAAAAAGAAAAGAGTGCCCAAAAAAAATGTATGTATACAGTTATGTTCATATATATAAAAAAAAAAAAAAAAAGTGTTTAAAAAAAGAAAAGGATTGAGAAATGAATATGTAAAGGGATATACACTAGAGTTGGGATGAACTTTTATGCTTGTTATTTGAACTCAGCTCTCATTTGCTTTTATTCTCTTTGGTATTTATCTTCTCATATCCATTTTATCCTCTCCTGTTACCTTGACCTCACTACAACCTGGAATAAAGTCCTCATGATTTGTGTGTGCATGTGTTTTAAGTAGTGGAGAAGTAGAAGATAAGCAAGCTTATGGTAGTGTAATTTTTATGGGTTGAATTGAGTGAAATACCTACCTTTTAAACACTTGAGAGATTGAGAGGGGATCTTGTGAAGATCTATCATTCTCGATTCAAGTTGAAGATACATTGCTTGTTGGTTTGAGATGTGGAGAATTGTTAACTCATGAATGTTTTGATCCCTTGAACTTTTGATTGTTCTTCTTGATTGTAAAATTTTGGGTTCTTGAATGTCGTTGGAATTTAAATTTTTGTTAATCTCTTATGTCCTTGTTTTGGTCTTGAGTCTTGCCCAGGAGTGCAAAAAGCTAAGTGTGGGGGAATTTGATAATCACATAATTTATTCATTAAGAAACCCTTATGTTTAGTCATTTACACTCTCCATTTTCTTAATTGATTGAGTTTGGTATGATTTTGTGAGTTTGAGCTCAAATTGGTCCTAATTGAATATTTTCAGCATTATTGAGATTTGACACTGTTTCTGTATTTTGGCCATAACTTGAGTTCCTAATATCTGATGAACATGAATTTTACCTTGTAGGAAAGCTAAGAGGAAGCTCTACAACTTTGATGAAGAGCTTGAAGTCCGATTCAGATGTCTAAGGGACCTAAGTTTACATGGAAGTCAGAATACGGGTTCTGTCAGTAGAATCCGAACAGTGTGCACTCATAAAATCATATCTCAAGATGTAATAATGGAGATAGGCTGAAATTTGGACAGTGGATAGTCAAGATCCAAATAAACAACTTTCATGAAGAACACATTTTAAGAAAAAGAAGTCTAGTAGGTCATTTTGAGCTTGCAAGTCGGAACAGAGGTGCTGAAGTTGGGTTTGAACAACCTACGGTATTTGGGACATATCTTGGGCTTAAGGAAGCCAAATTGGACGAACCAGCTATCCATTTTATAGCCAAGACAAGGATATACAACTTTCATGAAGAACACTTTTCGTGGTTCTGAAGTATAATGGGTCATTTTTGGCTTCCAAGTCAGACACGAAATTTTCGTCCTCAACCACCCACTCATCCATCCACTAATCCACTCATCCATCCACTAATCCACTCATCCACTCATCCACTAACTCACCCACTCATCCACTCATACACTAATCCAACCACTTAACCACTCCACCCACTCATCCACTAATCCATCAACTAATCCATCCACTCATCCATTCATGTCCATAATTTCCCACTCACCAAAAGTCCTTTGGCATTTTTCACTAATTCAACCACTCAACCATTCCACTCACTCATCCACTAAACCAATCCACTAAACCAACCTACTAATCCATCCACTCAAACACTCCACTCACTCATCCACTCATCCACCCACTTCCCTTTGTCATTTTGTTACCTTAGACTTCTATAAAAGGCACCATTTATCATGAACAACATGTAATTCTCCTTCATTTCTCTCTAAGTTTCTTCTTGCTTCTTCATAGTTTCTCATAAGTTTTGTATATTTTGATGCTCCCCTTCATGGTAATGGAGGGCTAAGCTACTTTGGGTCAATTTAGAACTCTTGAAGAGATTGTGGTTTGGATTCTTGAGACCTTGGTTATGCATTGTATTTGATTTGTAATTGAATTCCTCTTTTCTTCTTCTTTCTTCTTCTTTCTTCTTCTTTCTTCTTCTTTCTTCTTCTTCTTGATCTTGAATGCATGAATGGTGATTCTATTTATGTTGATCTAATTTGATCTTAGTTTAAGATTGAGATTTGTGATGAAACTTAGAACTAATTGATCTAAACTAATCACATAAATGAAGATTGAGATTTGTGATGAAACTTAGAATTGATTGATCTAAATTAATCACAGAATTGAAGAGGTTAGGTTACTGATTTGTGCCTAAGTTAATTGAATTCGGTACTTGAAATTAACATAGATTTTCATCAATGGTGCGATTGCGGATTTGTGTTTATCACTTGTTAATTGAATTCTAGACGATCGTCTAGTATGAATTCTGGATTTGATGCAGAAATCTCGGTTAGATCCAAATTAACAATTCAATTGCGCTTCAAGTGTTCTATGAAGGGTCTATGATTGAATCCACCTAATCTTGGATAGGTTTTTAAATTGACTGCTCTTTAATTGTTATTTCTTCCTTTAATTTTGTTAAGTGCGATCTTAAACTGTCAAACCCCCCTTTTTTGCTAACTTTCACTTGATTTGATCAAATTGCATTTACGATCCTTGAGGAGACGATCCGGTGTTGTCACTGTGCTACAAGCTTAGGTAATAACTTCGGTTATAATTTTGACTGAGTTCGGCGCTCGTCACTGGTTCTGCTGTAACATTGCCTCAGCCATCTTCTGTATTGCCTCTATGGCAGCAGCCATATCACCACGACGAGCCATTGTTCCTTCTCAGATTAGACTACGCAAAACACAGAGAAAGTCAGATGTATTCTTTTGAATACCAAACAACAAAATCACAGAGAATGACATAGCACAAACAAGACAGTCCAAAACCACACGACCCAAAAGAAACATAATCGGGAGCTCTGATATCAAGACAGTGTAACGCCCATTTTTCCCCCTTGTATCATAACGGGTGAGAAGAAGGAACGTCACACCATAATGAAACGACCCAAAAGATGAGATACGGAAAATTTGAGCATTTTTTTTTGTTCTTTTTCTTTTAACATAGTTCCGGTCAAAACTTCGATCAATATACATATACGCCTGTTTGTAAATATATCACGTGATTGAGTTAAAATTAAAGTTCCTCCTTCATATAAAACTTTTTTATCGAAAATGTCAAAGAGAAATCAACTTGTAATGAAACATACAACCATATACAATATAGATAGTTACATACTTTGTACCATAATTACAAGCCTGTTTAAATTACATTTCCAAAAAGAGATATACAAAAAGAAAAATGTGTACCTACCCCAAGAGATACAAATATATCTACCCACAATCCAGTAGTACGTCAGGTTCCCTCAAAAAAATAAACGGACAGCCATCAGTAGCCATCAATTTACAACCAACCCTAAGACTGCCTGGAATGAGAAGGAACCGTAGATGGATCCTCCTCAGGGTCCTCGTCGTCCGACGAGACTTCCATCGGGACGACAGAACAGCGGGCAGAAGCCCGAGCAGTAGACAGGAAAGAGTCATCACGTGGGGTATAGTACATATCCGCCCACATATCTCTTACAGGCATATAAAATTCTAACCATACAAAAGCATGAAAGTCAAAAATAGAAGCAGTGTAGCATCCCCATGCCAAAGACACCGTCAATTCGCCGTGGTACACACAGTGGTCAGTCTGCACGTTGATATGCCAGCAATCCGGACCACCATGAAAGTTGATCCACACGTAACCAAAAAATCTACGGGGGCGAAAAGACATTCTCAGCAACTCCGGTCTTAATCGAGATAAGGCCAGAAACCTCGAAACTCAGTAGCTTCCTTGTTCTCCTCACGAGTGTCTTCTAGAGAGCATACGATTCAACCAAAATGCAAAATAAAGAAAAGTACCGAAAGAGGTGAGATTCCCAGTTTTCAGTACCAACAAGACAGCAAGAAAATAAATGGCGTCGAACGCCCACATAAGACACAATCAATACGTACAAGTACAGTAATACATGAAAGCAATTAATGAGAGTAAAGCAATAAGGAACAGTAATTAATATCATCCATAGCCAACTAGCAACATCAGTATTACCAAGGATCAGATAAATATCACAGTCATAATAGTAAGCACATTATCCAATCATGAATGCTCAATGGACCATGTGACTGACAACTCACAATGCAACAAGGGTACCAAAGTTCCTACTCCATGGAGCTAGACATAAACATTTTCGGAGTGAATGATCAAGGAGTAATGCCAGTGTATTGTTAGCCTTAAAAATATAGTGTGCTCATCACATAAAAACATTTGCGCAAAATGGCTCACACATGGCACCTCGACAGTTGATCACGACATAGGACAGCATCTCAGGTAGGATCGTCAGTGTGTCGCATTGGTCTATCCCACGGCCCCAGTGGAGCTACCACTGTCTATTGTGAGACACCCACACCCCGACGCCCCCAGGGTCAACAACATATGACACCTACGCTTAGTCTATTCGCACCCGCACATAGGTGTTATTCAAACTCCTAGGCAACATAGCCTTCTCAACAATGTCCCACGAACAATACACATACATGATGACACAATGTCCAATCATGTATGTTCATCAATGATGCATTCAGCATAAGCCTTTCCTCAATGGCGCATAAGCATTATTCCATGTCCAACATGACATATCAACAATACATTTATTAAAACATTGCCTCAATGGCACATAAGCATTATTCCATGTCCAACATGACATATCAACAATACATTTATTAAAACATTGCCTCAATGGCACATCATCATTCTTATTTCATTGAGTACTACATCAATAATTTCAGCATCAACATGTATTCCTTAGTACTCACATATCACAATTCCCATATCAGAGATCCAAGGATTTCCTATTCAAAAATCATTTCTTCACTATCAGGGGTGAATGCACCTTCCTATCACAAATTAATAAAGTAAAATCCTTGAATCCAGGGTTTTTAGGTTATGTTTGAGTTACAAAGGACAAAGAACCACCATCTCAACCATTTCCACTTAGAAATCTCATTTTTGGTCTTGGTAATCGATTAAAGACCTTTGTAATCGATTACAAGACCTTTGTAATCGACACCGAGAAACAACCTCAGTAATCGATTACAACCTCATTGTAATCGATTACGTGATTCCCATAATCACATTTCGTAACTTCAAGGCCCCGGTAATCGATTACACAACCGTGGTAATCGATTACCAATTGGACAGAACCTCCGTAATCGATTACCCACGGTTGTGTAATCGATTACGTGATTCCCAATGACACCATTTTGTGACATCAGAGGCTTGGTAATTGATTATACTCATCTTGTAATCGATTACAAGCTAAACAGAACCTCTGTAATCGATTACACACCAGATTTCCAGAATCACGATTTTGTATCTTTAAGAGCTTGGTAATAGATTACAAGCCCCGTGTAATCGATTACCACGCGTAAACTTGTAGAAAAACAGAGTTCTCAGGTCCTCTAACTCAACCAAACCATTCCTCATCATATTTAATAAACAAGATACTCAAATACACCTTCAAATCTTGCAAGAGACATCAATGAATCATACAAACCCAACAAAATACATTATCATCAAGAACAACATAAAAATGAGAGAACTTTATACATGGATTCAAAAATCAACAACAAAACACATACAAGATATTCCCTTACTACCAAGGTTGGTTGAAGAGGATCATCTCCCTCTTACCTATATGGAAAACAACACAATGTGCTACTCCTTCTCGTCTTAGATTTTCATTTTCCCTCCTTCAAGAAAAACCCCAATGTGAGTGATCACCACAATGCTCACTCAAACCATGAAAAATAGGTTCTTGGTCACCAAGGTGATAAAGAGAAAACGAAAATAGCAAAGAAATAGAAGAAAGTTGAAGACTTTACCTTAAAGCTCCAAGCTTTAGCTTTAATGGTGGAAGAGAAATGGAAGAAGAAGAAGAAGAGGGACCAAGGGATAACAACCAAAAAGAATAGTTTTTTGAAATGGTGGAAGGAACAAGAAAATGTGATTGGTTTGGCAAATGAGGAAGTTGGTCTTCCAATGTGATGGTGTGTGTGTGTGTTCGGTGGAGAGGAAGAAGAAGAGAGAAAAAGAGAGAAATGGGTATTTGGGTGTAGAGAAATGAGTGAAATATGAAAGTAATGGAAGGGAAATATTTGGACTTCCCCTTGTAGTGTCTGCCGTAGAAGAGTGAAAAAAGGGAGAGAGAAAAATATGTTGTAAGGGAAATTGCTAGGAAGCTTCCCATAATAAGCTTGGATTAAATTTAATCTTTCTTTTGAAATTAAACTAATAGGTGTGATGAAAAAATTAGATTTTGAATAATGTGATAATATTTTTAATGCATGTTATTATTTATTAGACAATAGTTATAGTTGGTAGAAGTCAGCACTACAAATCTGACGGATAAATTCCTCACAGTGTTTTATTATCTCATCGGCTAAGATTTCTCGAAAAATGTAAAACCTTGTAAACTGTGTCCGACCTCGGGTTTAGTAAGATCTCTCGTCGACGTTTCCATAGTTCAAGGTTCTCGGAGAAAATATCTTATTTCTCTGGTTCCGCTCAGCACATACGTAAAACAAGGAATAATATTAAAATATTCTGGTTTCTCCGAAAAATCCAGAAAAATTCTACAAAATCACAAATATTATAAAATGAATACGGGTCGTAGAGGAATCAAATTTTGGGGTGTTACAACTCTCCCCAACAAATAAGAATTTCATCCTCGAAATTTTCCATACCTTAAAACAATTCGGGATATTGCTCCTTCATCTTGTCCTCCAGCTCCCACGTCATGTCTCCAATTGCTTCATTCTAGATTACCTTCACTAGTGCAATGTCCTTCCCTCTGAGTTGCTTTGTCCTCCTATCCTCAATCCTTACAGGAGTTGTCTCATATGTCAAGTTTTCCTTCAATTGTACAGAATCAGGTGCTATGACATGATCAAGATTTGGGATATACTTTCTGAGTTGTGACACACGAAAGACATTATGAAGGTTTGAAAGAAAAGGGGGTAAAGCTATTTGATAAGCAACAGGACCTATCCGACGAAGAATTTGGTAGGGTCCAAGGAATTTTTGAGTGAGTTTTCTAGATTTGAGAACATGACCGACCCCAGTCATAGGTGTTACTTTCAAGAAGACATGCTCCCCTTCTTCGAACTCAAGAGGTTTCCTTCTTTAGTCCGCATAACTCTTATGCCGACTCTGAGCCGTCTTCATCTTCTCCTGAATCATTTTAACCTTCTCAGTTGTCTGCTGAATGAGTTCAGGTCCAACGGTAAGCCGTTCTCCATCTTGATACCAGCACAGAGGCGTCCGACACCTCCGCCCATATAGGGCCTCATAGGGTGCCATGCCTATACTTGAATGATAACTGTTGTTGTAGGTGAATTCCACCAATGGTAAGATTTCATCCCAACTTCCAGTTTGCTCTAGGGCACAGGCTCTTAACAGATCTTCTAACGACTGAATTGTTCTTTTTGATTGACCATCAATCTGCGGATGGTAGGCAGAACTTAACTGCAACTTTGTTCCCATAGCCTCTTGAAGACTTTGCCAAAACTTCGAGGTAAACCTCGGGTCTCTATCGGAAACAATACTCATGGGTATCCCATGAAGTCTAACAATTTCACCAATGTATATCCGAGTCAACTTCTCCAATGGATACCTTATGTTGATCGGTAAAAAGTGAGCTGATTTTGTGAGCCGATCCACAATTACCCATATTGAGTCATATCCTTTCCGAGTTCTTGGTAATCCGACAACAAAGTCCATGGCGATGCTATCCCACTTCCATTCAGGAATAGCCAAGGGTTGTAGTAATCCAGCTGGTCTTTGATGCTCAATCTTCGTTTTCTGGCAAACCAAACAAGACGACACACATCTAGCGATATCTCTTTTCATTCCATGCCACCAAAATAACTTCCTCAAGTCTTGATACATCTTGGTCATTCCAGGATGCATACTTAACTGACTCGAATGAGCATGTTCAAGTATGTACTTCCGGAGTTCCTCATCTTTAGGCACACAGATCCTTCCTTGGAATCTCAGAATCCCATCACTTCCTTCCTTCAATGTTGATACACCACCTTGCCTCATCAATTCTCTTTCTCCTTGCAGGAATTTATCGACCTTTTATTTCTCTCGAATATCATCCATCAGGTCATTCGAGATAGTAACCCTATTTATGCAGACTTTTCCCGGTGTTAACTCTACAGATGACCATATGTCTCTAAATTGCTCTATTAGGTCCTTCTCTCTGATCATCATAGTAGAAACTCTAACTGTCTTCCTACTCAAAGCATCGGCTACTACATTTGCCTTCCCGGGATGATACTGGAGTTGAAAATCGTAATCTTTCAAAAATTTCAGCCATCTTCGTTGCCTCATATTCAGCTCTTTCTGATCGTACAGGTATTTCAGACTTTTGTGGTCACTGAAGACGTTGAACATGGCTCCATACAAATAATGTCTCCATATTTTCAACGCAAAGACCACCGCAGCTAACTCTAGATCGTGAGTTAGGTAGTTCTTCTCGTGCATTCGCAGTTGTCTTGAGGCATAAGCCACCACCTTTCCATTCTGCATAAGAACGCACCCCAAACCTTGATACGAAGCGTCACAGTACACTTCAAATGGTTCATTAGGATTCGGTAGAACTAATACTGGTGACGTAGTTAGCTTCTTTTTTAATTCTTGGAAACTGCCTTCACAGGAATCTGTCCATTCGAAAGGTTGATCCTTCCGAGTGAGTTGAGTGAGTGGTCCAGCGATCTTGAAAAATCCTTCTATGAATCTCCAGTAGTATCCTGCTAGTCCGATGAAGCTTCAAATTTTTGTCACTGTGGTTAGTCTTTCCCACTGTAGCACAGCTTCTACCTTTGAAGGATCCACTGCAATCCCTTCCTTCGTGATTACATGACCTAAAAACTTCACTTCTTCTAGCCAAAACTCGCACTTGGATAGTTTCGCATACAGCTCTTTTTCCTTCAAGATCTGGAGAACTATGCTGAGGTGCTCAGCATGGTCCTCGCGACTTTGTGAATAGATCAGAATATCGTCGATGAAAACAACAACGAATTTGTCCAAGTAAAGGCGAAAGATCCTATTCATGTAGTCCATAAATATCGCAGGTGCATCTGTCACACCAAAAGGCATCAACAGGTACTCGTAATGACCGTAACGAGTACGAAAAGTGGTCTTAGGAATGTCTCTCACTTTCACTCTGATTTGGCGATATCCCGATCTTAGATCGATTTTGGAAAACACAGCTGCTCCCTTCAGTTGGTCCATCAAGTCATCTATCCTTGGCAATGGATACTTGTTCTTGATCGTGACTTTGTTTAACTGACGGTAGTCCACGCATAATCTTGAAGTCCCATCTTTCTTCTTGACCAACAATACAGGTGCTCCCCAAGGTGACACACTGGGTCTCACGAATTTCTTCTCTAGGAGTTCTTCCAACTGCTTCTTAAGTTCCACAAGTTCTGCTGGTGCCATACGGTAGGCGCCATAGAAATAGGGCCGCTCCAGTACCAAGTCGATAGCAAACTCGACCTCACGTTCCGGTGGCAAACCAGTACATCATCGTGGAAAACCTCGGGAAAATCTCGAACAACGGATTGCGTCCACATCAACTTCACTCTCAACTTTCAAAGAAGATAACAGCATGTATCCTCCAGCTCCTTCTTTTAGGAAAGCTTTCACTTGGTTGGCGGTCAAAAATCTAGAATCCTCATCCAAATGGAAAACTATTATTTTTCTCGGAATAGTCTAACAGACATGGTTGGCAGATAGCCGGTCCCATTCCTAATATCACGTCTAGTTGGGATAATGGTAAACAGATCAAATCGGCGAAAAAGACTCGACCTTCCACTATTAAAGGACAACCTAGACACACCTTAGTAGTGACTACAGGTTTTGCAGTAGGAGTCGAAACAGTCAAATCGAAAGGTAAAGAAGACACAGGCAATCCAAGTCTTTCCACACAGTCATGTGAAATGAAAGAATGAGTAGCACCGGAGTCATACACTACAATTAAAATATTACCTTCAATGATACCTTCTTCTTGTATCAGATCCTCGGATTCAGAGGCCTCAGCACCACTCAGGGTGTAGACTCTGCCTCCAACTTGTGGTTTAGAGGTCTTAGCAGCATTGACGGATGGTTCCGCCTTGTTCTGGTTACAGTCTCGAGAAACGTGACCAGGTTTCCCGCACCGAAAGTAAATAATTCTTTTGATTGTGCAGTCCCTTGTCAAATGCTCCTTCCCGCACTTCATGCATCTCGGAGTAGTTGTAGCATTCTGACCCATCCTTCCAGGGCTTCCAGTTGGGCTTCCTCCTTGAAATTTTTGCGGTTGTTGGCTTTCAGAGGGTCTGGAATAAGGCTTCTTTTGATAACGACTCGTGTTACCACCACCTCCTCTTTGGGATCGAACGGGCCCAAAGTTTCTGTTTCTTGCCTCGCGTTCTTGTTCCACACTTTCCAATCGGCAGCAAGTGTCGAATAGCTCAGAAAACTGAGTGATCTTCAAAGCTATCACGATTTTCTTCACATCATGCCTCAGGCCTTCCTCAAACTTCTGACATTTCCAAGTTTCATTGGGTTGAAGTTGAAAATAGGCTGAAAATCTGGACAAGTTCTCAAACTTGGCGGCGTATTCACTCACAGTCATGCCTCCCTGTCGCAATCTCAGAAATTCCATTTCTTTTGCGTGCTTGGCACTTTCAGGAAAATACTTATTCAAGAACCTTTCTTTGAACACTTCCCAGGTTATCACCCTATTCGCGGCTTGCAGTAGCCTTTGCTCTCCCATCCACCAATGTTCGGCATCTCCCATCAGCATGTACGCAGCATAGGTCACCTTCTTATCATCAGCACAATTCATACCTATGAATATTTTCTCCAACTCTTGAATCCACAATGTAGCTTTCTCCGGGTCAAACTCCCCTTTAAACTGTGGAGGATTAGCGTGACGAAATCCTTCCAAGTTCTGAACATCCGCTGTAGCCTCTAGTCACAGTGCGCCTCTAGCTTGTTGTTGAGTCGTCTCACGGCTCTCTTGTAACATTGCCTCAGCCATCTTCTGTATTGCCTCTATGGCAGCAGCCATATCACCCCGACGAGCCATTGTTCCTTCTCAGATTAGACTACGCAAAACACAGAGAAAGTCAGATGTATTCTTTTGAATACCAAACAACAAAATCACAGAGAATGACATAGCACAAACAAGACAGTCCAAAACCACACGACCCAAAAGAAACATAACCGGGAGCTCTGATACCAAGACAGTGTAACGCCCTTTTTTCCCCCTTGTATCATAACGGGTGAGAAGAAGGAACGTCACACCATAATGAAATGACCCAAAAGATGAGATATGGAAAATTTGAGCATTTTTTTTTTGTTCTTTTTCTTTTAACATAGTTCCAGTCAAAACTTCCATCAATATACATATACGCCTGTTTGTAAATATATCACGTGATTGAGTTAAAATTAAAGTTCCTCCTTCATATAAAACTTTTTTATCGAAA
This sequence comes from Ormosia emarginata, assembly GCA_029884605.1. Lineage (NCBI taxonomy): Eukaryota > Viridiplantae > Streptophyta > Magnoliopsida > Fabales > Fabaceae > Ormosia > Ormosia emarginata. Next base: position 48,955,477 of record JAQQTP010000077.1, on the reverse strand, counting down.
ACGTCAAAGAGAAATCAACTTGTAATGAAACATACAACCATATACAATATAGATAGTTACATACTTTGTACCATAATTACAAGCCTGTTTAAATTACATTTACAAAAAGAGATATACAAAAAGCAAAATGTGTACCTACCCCAAGAGATACAAATATATCGACCCACAATCCAGTAGTACGTCAGGCTCCCTCAAAAAAATAAACGGACAGCCATCAGTAGCCATCAATTTACAACCAACCCTAAGACTGCCTGGAATGAGAAGGAACCGCAGATGGATCCTCCTCAGGGTCCTCGTCGTCCGACGAGACATCCATCGGGACGACAGAACAGCGGGCAGGAGCCCGAGCAGTAGACAGGAAAGAGTCGTCACGTGGGGTATAGTACATATCCGCCCACATATCTTTTACAGGCATATAAAATTCCAACCATACAAAAGCATGAAAGTCAAAAATAGAAGCAGTGTAGCATCCCCATGCCAAAGACACCGTCAATTCGCCATGGTACACACAGCGGTCAATCTGCACGTTGATATGCCAGCAATCCGGACCACCATGAAAGTTGATCCGCACGTAACCAAAAAATCCACGGGGGCGAAAAGACATTCTCAGCAACTCCGGTCTTAATCGAGATAAGGCCAGAAACCTCGAAACTCAGTAGCTTCCTTGTTCTCCTCACGAGTGTCTTCTAGAGAGCATACGATTCAACCAAAATGCAAAATAAAGAAAAGTACCGAAAGAGGTGAGATTCCCAGTTTTCAGTACCAACAAGACAGCAAGAAAATAAATGGCGTCGAACGCCCACATAAGACACAATCAATACGTCCAAGTACAGTAATACATGAAAGCAATTAATGAGAGTAAAGCAATAAGGAACAGTAATTAATATCATCCATAGCCAACTAGCAACATCAGTATTACCAAGGATCAGATAAATATCACAGTCATAATAGTAAGCACATTATCCAATCATGAATGCTCAATGGACCATGTGACTGACAACTCACAATGCAACAAGGGTACCAAAGTTCCTACTCCATTGAGCTAGACATAAACATTTTCGGAGTGAATGATCAAGGAGTAATGCCAGTGTATTGTTAGCCTTAAAAATATAGTGTGCTCATCACATAAAAACATTTGCGCAAAATGGCTCACACATGGCACCTCGACAGTTGATCGCGACATAGGACAGCATCTCAGGCAGGATCGTCGGTGTGTCGCATTAGTCTATCCCACGGCCCCAGTGGAGCTACCACTGTCTATTGTGAGACACCCACACCCCGACGCCCCCAGGGTCAACAACATATAACACCTACGCTTAGTCTATTCGCACCCGCACATAGGTGTTATTCAAACTCCTAGGCAACATAGCCTTCTCAACAATGTCTCACGGACAATACACATGCATGATGACACAATGTCCAATCATGTATGTTCATCAATGATGCATTCAGCATAAGCCTTTCCTCAATGGCGCATAAGCATTATTCCATGTCCAACATGACATATCAACAATACATTTATTAAAACATTGCCTCAATGGCACATAAGCATTATTCCATGTCCAACATGACATATCAACAATACATTTATTAAAACATTGCCTCAATGGCACATCATCATTCTTATTTCATTGAGTACTACATCAATAATTTTAGCATCAACATGTATTCCTTAGTACTCACATATCACAATTCCCATATCAGAGATCCAAGGATTTCCTATTCAAAAATCATTTCTTCACTATTGGGGTGAATGCACCTTCCTATCACAAATTAATAAAGTAAAATCCTTGAATCCAGGGTTTTTAGGTTATGTTTGAGTTACAAAGGACAAAGAACCACCATCTCAACCATTTCCAAATTTCGTAAAATCTCATTTTTGGTCTTGTAATCGATTACGACACCTTTGTAATCGATTACACAAAGACTTTGTAATCGATTACACCGAGAAACAGAACCTCAGTAATCGATTACAACCTCATTGTAATCGATTACGTGATTCCCATAATCACATTTCGTAACTTCAAGGCCACTGTAATCGATTACACAACCGTGGTAATCGATTACCAATTGGACAGAACCTCCGTAATCGATTACCCACGGTTGTGTAATCGATTACGTGATTCCCAGCAGCACCATTTTGTGACATCAGAGGCTTGGTAATCGATTACACTTATCTTGTAATCGATTACAAGCTAAACAGAACCTCTGTAATTGATTACACACCAGATGTAATCAATTACCAGATTTCCAGAATCACGATTTTGTATCTTTAAGAGCTTGGTAATCGATTACAAGCCCCGTGTAATCGATTACCATGCGTAAACTTGCAGAACAACAGAGTTCTCAGGTCCTCTAACTCAACCAAACCATTCCTCATCATATTTAATAAACAAGATACTCAAATACACCTTCAAATCTTGCAAGAGACATCAATGAATCATACAAACCCAACAAAATACATTATCATCAAGAACAACATAAAAATGAGAGAACTTTATACATGGATTCAAAAATCAACAACAAAACACATACAAGACATTCCCTTACTACCAAGGTTGGTTGAAGAGGATCATCTCCCTCTTACCTATATGGAAAACAACACAATGTGCTACTCCTTCTCGTCTTAGATTTTCGTTTTCCCTCCTTCAAGAAAAACCCCAATGTGAGTGATCACCATAATGCTCACTCAAACCATTAAAAATAGGTTCTTGGTCAGCAAGGTGATCAGAGAAAACGAAAATAGCAAAGAAATGGAAGAAAGTTGAAGACTTTACCTTAAAGCTCCAAGCTTTAGCTTTAATGGTGGAAGAGAAATGGAAGAAGAAGAAGAAGAGGAACCAAGGGATGACAACCAAAGAGAATAGTTTTTTGAAAGGGTGGAAGGAACAAGAAAATGTGATTGGTTTGGCAAATGAGGAAGTTGGTCTTCCAATGTGATGGTGTGTGTGTGTGTTCGGTGGAGAGGAAGAAGAAGAAAGAAAAGAGAGAAATGGGTATTTGGGTGTAGAGAAATGAGTGAAATATGAAAGTAATGGAAGGGAAATATTTGGACTTCCCCTTGTAGTGTCTGCCGTAGAAGAGTGAAAAAAGGGAGAGAGAAAAATATGTTGCAAGGGAAATTGCTAGGAAGCTTCCCATAATAAGCTTGGATTAAATTTAATCTTTCTTTTGAAATTAAACTAATAGGTGTGATGAAAAAATTAGATTTTGAATAATGTGATAATATTTTTAATGCATGTTATTATTTATTGGACAATAGTTATAGTTGGTAGAAGTCAGCACTACAAATTTGACGGATAAATTCCTCACAGTGTTTTATTATCTCATCGGCTAAGATTTCTCGAAAAATGTAAAACCCTGTAAACTGTGTCCGGCCTCGGGTTTAGTAAGATCCTCCATCGACGTTTCCATAGTTCAAGGTTCTCGGAGAAAATATCTCATTTCTCCGGTTCTTCTCAGCCCATACGTAAAACAAGAAATAATATTGAAATATTCTGGTTTCTCCGAAAAATCCAGAAAAATTCCAGAAAATCACAAATATTATAAAATGAATACGGGTCATAGAGGAATCAAATTTTGGGGTGTTACAGTAAACGCAGCTACCACTCTTGGTCGATCACTTGCTATGAGGAATATTCATCTTATATATGGGGGAGGTTGCCGTGGGTTAATGGGGGCTGTATCACTTGCTGCATATATAGGAGGCAGTCAGGTTTTAGGTGTCATTCTTGAAACTTTAGCTCAACAGAACATCACTGGAAAGACAATTGGGGAGGAACTTAAGGTATCATCAATGCATGAACGAATGAAGATAATGCTTGAAAACTCTGATGCATTCATTGCCTTACCAGGTGATTTTAGTACCTTGGAAGAAGTTTTGCAAATTGTTTTTTGGCCCCAACTGAACATCCACCATAAACCCATAGGTTTGTTGAATGTAAATAATTTCTTTAATATTTCATTACTTTTTCTTGACCATGCTGTGCAACAGAAATTTATCACACCTTCAGCAAGACAACTTCTTATCTCTGCTTTCACTATTGATGAGTTGATTGATAAATTAGAAGCTTTTGAGTATGTACCTGATAAGGTATTAGCTCAGATAGATTGGTCAACAGGAAGCAGCGAGGGAAGCAGCAAGAAAAGAAAGCCAGATCTGACACTTCATCTTTAATACCTTTGATTTTATTTATCCACTATAAACCCATAGGTTTATTGAATGTAAATAATTTCTTTGATATTTTGTTAATCTTTCTTGACCATGCTGTGGAACAAAAATTTATCACACCTTCGGTAAGACAACTTCTTATCTCTGCTTCCACTATTGATGAGTTGATTGATAAATTACAAGTTTTTGTTCATAAACCTGACCCAGCAATAGCTCAGATAGATTGGTCAGCAGGAAGCAGTGAGGGAAACAAGAAGAAAAAGGAGCCAGATTTGACACTTTGTTTATAGCTTTTCTTTTATTTTATTTATCGTACTTTGTTTTTGTTTAAATTTGTGTCAGATTTCTCTAACAGGTAATATCTTCTATCCTTTACTCATCTATATTTTAACATTGAGGACAATGTTGTGATCTAGTTAGGGGGGAAGGATAATTGACTACCAATTTTTTTTCTTTTCTTTTGGAAAGTATGATATGATTGTAATGGACTTACTAAACCAATAAATGATAGCAGAGTAAGGAGTAAATTTTCTTTTGAGATGCATCTAAATTGGGAAGCATGTTTAGTGATATGACTATCAGAAACCTATTCGTAGTAAAACCAATTAAGGATGGCAGAGTAAGGAGTAAATTTTGGAAACAATTTATTACTCTTGAGACGTATCGTAGTTGAGGAAATAACTATTTTGTGTAGAAGTAGTAAATGAATTCTTGGATCTTAGCATAAATTGTCTTCTTTCTTAAAAATCACAAGCTTGGATATGAATGTTGATATGATGGATTGAGAATGATAGAAATATGCCTTGTGAGATTTTGAGCCTATTGATGAATGGATTGAATATCTTTACCATTCTCTTCTTTCTTGTGTGATTTTCACTCATGGAATTGTTACTCTAAAACTTGCTTTGATTCTTTTTGAGGCTACATTTTCACATGCATACATTAATATGATTGAGGCATTTTGAAATAGTTACTTTGACCAAATAGCCATCCTTGTATATTTTCCATTGTGTAACCCCTTTGAACTTGTTTGACCATTCCTTGTTTTAAGCTCATTTCATCATTCAAAAAAAAAAAAAAAAAAAATGTTTTTACCCAACCTTAGGGAATAAGAGAGCATTGACCTTGTTCTTGAACAAGTGTGGGGGTGTGTGTGGAAAATGATAAAAAAAAAATTGACCACCGTTGCAATCAAAGGATTATCATAATAAAGGTGGATGCTTGGAAACAACAGGAAGAAAAGGAGAATGTTCAAGTCTAACAATGAATTCAATTCACCAATTTGGGATTGATCTTCAACAAAACATTAGTCAAATATTGGTGATTGTCCTTTATGATGAATGTTCTCAAACATTTTCTCCACTCTAACTATACCATAATGCTCTTTTATTCTCTTTGGTATTTATGTTTTCATATTCATATTATCCCCTCTCCTTTACCATGACCCCATTACAACCTTGAATAAAGTCCTATTGATTTTTGTATACATGTGTTTTGAGTAGCGAAGAAGTAGAAGATAAGCAAGCTTATGGTAGTGCAATTGTTCATGGGTTGAATAGAGTGAAATACTTACCTTTTAAACACTTGAGAGATTGAGAGTGAATTCTGTGAGGATCTATTATTCTTGATTCATTCTTTTCAACTGAAGTTTCCTTATTTGTTGGTTCGAGATGTGAAGAAATGTTATCTCATTTATGCTTTGATCCCTTGAATTTCTTGTTGCTCTTCTTGTTTCATCGAGTCTTTTAGAGTTTTTAGCTTTTGAGTCTGTGTCATTTTTCTTTGTCTCATAACTTTGGTCTTATGTGTTTTGCCCAGGAGTGCAAAAAGCTAAGTGTGGGGCAATTTGATAAGCATATATTTTATACATTAATAAACTCTAATTTTTAGTCATTTACACTCTTCATGTACTTAATTGATTAAGTCTGGTTATGTTTTGTAAGATTAGACTCAAATTGGACTTAATTGATTTTTTCAGCATTATTTGGGTCTTACACTGTTTCTGTATTTTAGTCATATCTTGAGTTCTAGATGTCTAGACATCTAGATGTCTTGTAGGAAAGTTGAGAGAAAGCTCTACAACTTTCATGAAGAGCTCCAAGCAAAATATGGACATCTAGAAGAGCTAAATGGGCTTGGAAGATAGAACACGAGTTTTGTGTCTAGAACCTGAATAGTATACAGTAATCAGAGCATAACTTGGGCTATAAGAATTATCTTGGGCTGAAATTTGGACATTTGAAAGTTAAGACTCAGATCTACAACTTTCATGAAGAACACTAGAGCTCATTCAGACAGCTTGAAGGTGATATTGGGTCTAGAAGTCAAAACAGAAGTGATAAAACTGGACCTGAATAGTCTACAGTAATTGGGCCATATCTTAGGCTGTAAGAATGATCTGGGCTAAAATTTGGACATCTGAATGTTAAGATCCAGATCTACAACTTTCATGAATATGACTTTTTCATTTGATGACGGAATCCATGAGTTAAGTAATGAATGATTTCGGAGACAAGAAATCTCAATAATTTTTCACTCTTATCCTCACCATTTAGCATTTTCCACTCATTCATCCACTCATCCACCCACTCTTAATTAGTCTCCTTGTCATTTTGTATCCCTAATCCTCTTTAAAAGACACCATTGGTTGACCATTTGGGGCACTTGGTGTTAGGCTTAGTTTTTACAAGTTATGGTTATGCTTGTTTATTGTTTTCTTTTGTTGTAATTTTCTCTTATTCTAAAGTGAAGCTATGTTCATCTTTCTCTTCTTCTCTCTTTCTTTCTTCTTATCCATGAGTAACTAAATCTTCATCTTGCTTGGGTGAAAGAGTGAAGCTCTTGGTAATGAAATAAGGTTAGATTATTCTATTTCTTGTGCTTAAATGATATATTATCAATTGGACATTATATGTGTTGTATTTGTTTCCAATTAATTTAGAAACTTTCTTTGTATAACAGAGATCTTGATTTATTGTAGACAATAGGATTGATACAGTGAATGCTTGAACTCATTTACAAATGTTGGTAGATAATTAAAGGAATCTTAATATGATTGCATATATAATTGAACTTTGAATGTTATATTTTCCGATTAGAACCTCCGTTGTGTGTGGATTTCAATTGAGTTATAAAGAGAAATAATCTTACCTTTAATTTTTACCAAGAGTGGATCTCCTAACCCAAGCAAGCCCTTAAATTCATTTGTGAACTTGTTTTATTACTTTTGGTGTTGTGACAAATCCTTTTCTTACCTCAATTAATTTTTCTTCATTAATTCCTTGTGGATCGACCTGGACTCCCGAGAAATTTATTACTTGAGACAACCTATACTTGGGTTTGCATCCTTAAATCCCACAGTCACCTCCTGGGAAGTTTCCTAGGATGCGTGTGAGTGAGGACAAAGCACACTAAAAAGACCCGTATTAGTTGGCGGAGACACTCATCAATCTTACAGGCAATCCCGGGATGTTACACACAACAGTTAGGTAAGAGAGTTTAACAACGTATAGTTAGAAGGTTAAATAGTATATGGTGAGAGAGTTCATAAGAAAGTTTATTAGTTGCGTTAAAATGAACTTTCTCACAGTTTCTGTTTTAACAGTAGAAGCTTCTCAAGGTAATTTTTCAAAACACCAACACTTTATCTTTGAAAAACCTTTCTTAACAACAAGAATAACTTTAGAAAACACAAAATGAAATCTTAGAAAAGTATGTTCTTGTTGAGTTTTCTTTAACAAAAATATCACCCAAGTTTTTACAGTAAAAACTCATATTTTCTTAAGTATAGGATCAAAGTGAATCAAAAAAGTTACAGTGAGGGAAGAAGAGTAGGACACAAAGATTTATACTAGTTCACCACTAAACTACTTGGTGCTACGTCCAGTACCTAGCAAATACTAGGATTTTCACTATAATGAGTATTATTTCTTACTAAGCCTTTTCAGGCTCTTACAATGAGTATATTTTTCTCTCAGCCACTCAAGAAGCAAATTAATAAGTTAATTTTCCTTAGCATCTCCAGGTGCAAACAACAAGCTTAACTAAGCTTCTTAGTGGGTTGTACAATCCATAAACTCACTACCAACACTAAAGAATCAAAGTCAGGTTTGAGGTGTTTAATATAAGTGGGTAAGTCTTGAAATCACTCAAGGAGTGTATAAACACAGTTTGTCAAGGCCTTCAATACACCTACTGAAGATTTGAGAATTTAGAAACAAGGCAGATAAAGGTGAAAGAGTTATTAATTATATGCATAGCTTGATTATAGCTCAGATCATTAACCCTCTTTTCTTTAAACTTAAGACCTTTTATAGCTTTCGAGATATAGTTATTGGAGGCTTCCAACGTTCACTTGTCCTTCTCGACTCATGTAGCTATTATTTTGTTCTGTGTGCTGAGTCAGCATAAGTCACTTATGTTCTTGCCTCGGTTATAACATCCTAATACTAAAATCCTAGTATATCTGACATATACCTGGATAAATTGTAACACCCCTTTGGAGGATGTCACACATAAAAGAAAATAAAATAAATAGAAATAAAATCTACCCAAGTTGTGGAATATTTGTTAAAATTATTACGGGTTGTAAAATAATTCCTGATAGACTGAAGTATGTAATAAAAAGATAATACGAAAAATACGAAATAAAAAAAACATCATCACTAATAATATATATATGGTTAAGTTATAAACTCAGTACATATAATTTACAACTAAGACTACAACTATTTAAACAAAAACAAGAAAGAAAGCAATAAAAGAGTTAATATATACGTACATACTGACGCGCCCAAAAAACATCATGATTATCTAATCCTCGATGGATCACTCTCGGTGTGAAAATGATCATCAGGAGATAAATATCCCGATGTCTCGACACACGGCGATAACGGGATCGCGCAATCGACACGATGCTTATCTCACTAGGCTCGGGGTTTTCAAGACCCCAATAACGCCTAATGGATAAGGGTAACTCTAAGTGCGTAAAAACGTCGTCGTCGAAATCGGATCTCCATCAAACCGATGACGTAGAATCACAAATCATACGTCCAAATAGGTAATGTAAGACGATCTCCTCGTAAATGCCAAGCCGATCACCTCCATGGAATACCAGCTCTACGAATCCCAAAAATGCAGGGCGTCGCCATCCCCCACACAATCAATCCAGAGGGTATGGATGATCGGATGGTTCTTGCTCGTAAACCGATCGTCGGTCTGCCGATCTCCCTCTTCCTCGTGGTACACGATCTCAAGAGGTTGTTCCTCTTCTTCCTCTTCAAACTCTTTACCGCATAAAAATAAATAGACAATAGACACATACAATAAAGAGGTAAGACAACATAAAATCATCGCAACATGGCAAATAAGAAGACGACACATAACTACTACACAGCTTCATACCATACGAATAAGCTATAACAAGAATACATATTAAATATCCTAGTGTTTCGAACATCACGTATATAACACAAATAAAGAAATTCACACGATAAATCAATTTCACGTATAAACTAAGATAAGAAATAGACAACTAACATAAAAATTATCAGATAAATACAAATAGAGAAAATGTAAAAACATCCAAGATGTTACCAGATAAAGATAAATAGAGAAAAATGGAATATTATCCAATATATACTCAAATACACCAAAACACAACCCTACTCCATGGAGCTAAACCCAAACAGATATCAGAGAGAATGACTTGCAAAATCTATTAGTACCACGGCTGCCCAACCAACTATTACGCGGTCACACGTTGCGTCAATAGCCTACGGCACTGGGAATCCACCATCCAGCGTAGTATAGTTCACGGTCTCCGTTGTGGCACTATAGGCAATGTACTACTAAACTTTACAAACCTCGATTAAATATAGTGAATGTCGAGTACATTAGTGTGCTATCGGTTTACCACGGCCCAAATGGAGCTACCAACTCCGTCACACGTGGGATCCCGTACACTAAAGTCTCCAAGTTTATTAGAACAATAAACCACACTACATTTATCGCATCGACAACACGATGTGATTCGTCTCGTCAACCCAAAACACCAAAAATTGGCATAAAGACAGAACATAATTCCAAATATATGAAATTACGAAAATGCCCTCAAGATAAAAATATACCCTCAATGGCGTAAAGCACAGACGGGTTCACATTTTCCCGACAAATAAATAACCTCAAAAGCCAGACGGGTTCACATTTTCCCGACAAATAAAAAATAAATATAGTAACGGTCAATCGCGTAGAAATTTTATCGCGTTTTTGAAATCTCGTCGTTTTTACAAACGTTTAAAAATCGGGTAAAGATATTTTTCTGTTTTTAAAATCGCGTATCATTTTTAATACGTTTTCTCAATCGCGTAGGATTTTTAAATCATTTTCTTATTCGAATGCCTTTAAAATTACCATTTAAACAGATAGAAATAATATTTAGTACATTTAAACTACGTAGAATAATTTTTCATACCGTATAATTGTCATTAGGATATTTTGACTATCCTATAGGTTCAATTTTTACTAAAAATTGACAAAGATTTTGTTTATAAATTTATAATAATGATTTTCTAAATTTTCCATAAAATTTCTATTTACCTAATTTTTAACCATTTCATTAAATTCTTTTTGAAATCTCTAACATGCTTCAAAACCGAAAGTGAGCTATATGTTAGAAAATTTCTTAACATTATCAGTATTTCCTTCCTAATGATAAAATTATGAATTTTAACCCTTTAGACTTACTTCTAATCAATTGGTTCCTTCATAAATCATTATAGAAAATTTCTTCTTAACTTGTATTGTTTCTTTTTAATTGAAAAAGGTTTAGAAACAAGTTTTTAAAATCATGAATTCCTATAGTGGCATGTTGGCCGAATTTTATAAAACTTTTGCATTTGATTTCCAAAATGTCTTTCACCTTTTAAATCATATCAAATGTATTCTATAGTCTAAGTTCATTAAATCATTTTAGAAAATAGTTATCTATAGTCAATTTAATCCTTTAGGCATGTTGGCCCAAAATACTAAGTTTGTACCATTTGATTTCTAAATGCATTTTTCTTTGATCAAATCAATTAGAAACTTTCTTGATTCTCCTAGGTTAATTAAGCTACACTTTAGGAAAAATCAAGAGAACATTTTGGTCCTCCAAACTTGTCATTGCCGTGAGCTATTGGATTGTGTTCTTTGGAACACTCATGCAAACTTACACATGTTATTCACATCCTAAACCTTATCATACAATTCTAACACATGCATTTATATCTCTAACACATGCAAAATATTTCTAACACATGCAAAATATTTCTAACACATAAACCTAATTTAAAGCTTATAGACATACAATCAAAAGCTATTAGACATGCAAGATTATTACAATTACCAAATAAGAAAGCTACTAACACATAACACTTAAGCTACTAGCAACCACAAAAATTAACAAATACACATCAATAAACACACCACAACCGAATCCTTATGGATTCTACAAACAACTCATCTTCTTACCACCATCAAGGGATGATAAGAATTGTCTTCCTCTTACCTTAAATGAAGACAAAAACTTGCTTTCTCACCTCCTTAGGTCACGGTTTTCACTCCACCAAACACCTAAAAATTTCAAACAAAACCTACATGTTACTAACCATGAAAAAGAAGCTAAACCATGGAAAAATCATGGCTTAGAACTTTGAAAAAGAAGAGAGAAAAGAAAAGTATGAAATTTCACCTTCTAGGTAAAACTTCCAAGGTTGGTTTCCAAGCCTTAGATGGAAGAATTTGAAGAAACTCCCAACTACAAAGGTTCTTAGAATGGTGTTTAGATTAAGGAAACTTGGTTAGAAAAATTTTTGGATGGTTGGAGTGTTAGGAAACAAGCTTGGCCGAATATGGTGGAGAAAATGGGCAAGAATGGTGGCTAGGGTTCTTGATGAGAGAGAAGAGAGAAAAGTGATGAAGACAAAGTGATTTTTAGGTCACCAAAGGCCTCTTGGCCGTGGACTTCAAGTGGGGTGCAAGGTGGGCACCTTGCTTGGCTTCATCCAAGCCATTGGATGAATCAAAGGCTAAGATTAAGCCTTGGTGAGCAAGCCTACTTCTCATTGGTTGGTTCCCGGTGACTCACATGGCTTAGTCACACTCAAGTAATAAATGCTTTCACGAGTCACTAGTGAGTCACCAATTTCGAAAGTTCTACAAATTTTACTACTGATTAATTAAGCTACCGATCTAACTGTTTCGCTAATTGTGGGTCCCGCAAAATATTTCCTGTCCATTACACTAAAACATACCGACTAATAAAATAATATTATAATAATATAAAATTATTTTATTTGACAAGCTTAAATCCTAAAAATTAAAAGATTATTTTTAGTCTCATTTAGAATCTAAAGTAAGATCCCCCAATTCTAAATAATAAAATAAGATTTTCCTACCCCGAAAAATATTATTTTCCCCTTTCGAGCAAATCGCACAAAAAGTCCATATAAAATCACGCAGACGGTATTTTCCGGCATTAAATCAAGAAGAAAACAATTAAAAACAGACAAAAACAGAGAAAACAAGACGTTCGGGACGTAACGATCATTTCCCCGTTTTTTCCCACAACGTAGGTAATCGTCCAAAACGTTCAAATAAAATATCCAAAGAAGATTATTTAGTCAGTATATCTTTCAAAAAATTAATACAAGAAATCGAGAAAAATTTTTATTTTACCGTCTCGAAGCAAACTACGTAAAACGATCAAATAAAATTTGAACCTCAGTATTATCGTAGTTGTTTTCATACAAAATTCAAGAACGAAAAATAGGGACACAAATGGCGGTCATTCATACAAAAGCATGAAAAACGTAAAAATAGTACATTCAAAATATTTTCTAAAAATTGGGCGTTACAACACTCCCCCAACAAATAAAAATTTCGTCCTCGAAATTCGATGTTCATCCAAACAAATGAGGATACTTGATCCTTCATTTTATCTTCCAGCTTCCCAAGTAGCTTCACCCGTCACATCATTCCATATAACTTTCACCACTCGATCATCTTCCCTCGAAGTCGCTTTACCTTTCTGTCCTCTATCCTGACAGGTAAAGTTTCGTAAGTCAAATTCTCCTTTAACTGTACGTCATCTGACTGTATAACATGTGTCGGATCTGGCATATACTTCCGTAACTGAGACACATGAAACACGTCATGCAAATTGGATAGAAACGGCGGCAAAGAAATCTGATATGCTACAGGACCAATACGTCGGATGATCTGATATGGTCCAATGAATTTAGGAGTAAGCTTCTTAGACTTAATTACTCTTCCGACACCAGTCGTAGGAGTAACTCTCAGAAACACATGCTCACCCTCCTCAAACTCAAGAGGTCGTCTTCGCTTATCCGCGTAACTCTTTTGTCTGCTTTGCGTCGTCCTCATCTTCTCTTGTATCATCTTGACTTTATCCGTAGTTTGTTGTACAAGCTCCGGTCCAACAGTCATACTTTCTCCATCTTGATACCAAAGATAACGGCGTTCGACATCGTCTTCCATACAATGCTTCATAAGGTGCCATTCCGATGCTTGCGTGAAAACTATTGTTGTAGGTGAATTCTATCAAAGATAAAAATTCATCCCAACTTCCCCGTTGTTCCAAAACACAAGCACGCAATAAATCCTCCAAAGATCGTATAGTTCTTTCGGTCGACCGTCATCCATGGATGATACGCCGAACTCGGTCCGTAACTTAGTTCCCATAGCTTCTTGCAGACTTCGCCAAAATCTTGACGTAAACCTCGGATCACGATCGAAATTATACTTGTCGGTACACCATGTAGTCCGATAATTTCACCGATGTATAACTCGGGTTAATCTTTCCAATGAATATTTGATATTGATCGGTAAGAAATGAGCCGATTTCGTAAGTCTATCGACTATAACCCATATTGCGTCATGACCTCTCTTTGTCTTTGGCAAACCAAGAACGAAATCCATAGAAATGTCTGTCCCATTTCCATTCGGAATCGATAATGGTTGCAACATCCCAAATGGTCTTTGGTGTTCAACTTTCGATTTTTGACAAACTAGACAAGTTGACACGCATCTAACAACATCACCCTTCATTCCATGCCACCAGAATAACTTCTTCAAGTCTTGATACATCTTTGTTATGCCTGGATGCATACCCAATAGACTAGTATGGGCATGTTTCACAATATATCTTCTCAACTCTCGATTACGAGGAACACAAACTCTACCCCGAAATCTCAGAATTCCATCAGTTTTTTCCTTGAACTCTAGTGTCTCGCCTTGTTTCATTTGCTCCCTTATTCCTTGCAAAAATTTATCGGCATTTTGCTTTTCTTTTATGTCTTCCATCAACTCGCTCGAGATAGTAACCATGCTAACACAGATCTTCCCCCGGGTTTAACTCAACAAACGACCATTCATCTCTAAACTGTTCAATGAGCTCCTTTTCCTTGATCATTAGTGCGTAAACACTAATAATCTTCCCGCTCAAGGCATCGGCCACGACATTCGCCTTACCAGGATGGTATAAAAGTTGAAAATCGTAATCGTTCGTAAATTCCAACCACCTTCGCCGCCTCATATTCAGCTCCTTCTGGTCGTACAAGTACTTTAAACTCTTGTGATCACTGAAAATGTTGAACGTTGCTCCATAGAGAAAATGTCTCCATATCTTCAAAGCAAAAACTACAAAGCCCAATTCTAAATCATGCGTAGGATAATTCTTCTCATGAACCTTCAATTGTCGAGAAGCATACGCCACCACATTCCGGTCTTGCATCAACACGCATCCTAGTCCTTGATAAGAAGCGTCACAATACACATCGAAAGATTTCGTCGAATCTGGTAGGATTAACACCGCAGCTTGTTAACCTTTTCTTCAACTCTTGAAAACTAGCTTCACGCTCTTCCATCCATTCGAAAGCTTGACTTTTCCTCGTAAGTTGTGTAAGCGGTCCAAAGCAATCTTGGAAAAACCTTCAATAAATCTCCGATAATAACCAAGCAAGTCCAACAAAACTTCGAACTTCATTCATCGTCTTAGGTCTCTCCCACCGTAAAACAGCTCCACTTTCGATGGGTCCACCGCTATACCTTCTTTAGAAATCACGTGACCAAGAAATTGAACTTCTTCCAACCAGAACTCACACTTAGACAACTTCGCATACAACTGTTTCTCCCTCAAAATCAAGAATAACACTTAGATGTTCAAAGATGCTCTTCCTTCGATTGAGAATAGATCGAATGTCATCGATAAAGACAACGACAAATCTGTCTAGATACGGACGAAATATCCCGTTCATATAATCCATAAATATGGCAGAGCATTCGTCACCCCGAATGGCATTACCCGATACTCATAATGTCCATAACGAGTTCGAAAAGCGCTTTTCGGCACATCTTCCCCTTTTACACGAATCGGTGATAACCTCGATCGTAGATCTATCTTGGAAAATATCACAGCCTCCTCTCAATTGATCCATCAAATCGTCGATTCTTGGAAGCGGATATTTATTCTTGATACCTTGTTCACCGCCGATAGTCCACACAAAGTCGTGACGTTCCATCCTTCTTTTGACCAAAAGTACCGGTGCACCCCATGGGGAAACGCTAGGTCGTACAAATTCTTTCTCCAACAGCTTCCACCAATTGCTTTTTCAGCTCCTCCAACTCTACCGGCGACATACGATATGGTGCAATTGAGATAGGACCTGTTCCCTAGTACTAAATCAATTGAGAACTCGATCTCCCGCTCAAAGCGGTAAACCAGTACATCTTCGGGAAAACATCCGGAAAATCGTTGACAACAGGAATAGTATTCACATCCTTCTCATTCTTAACTTCTAGAGAAGACAATACCGTATATCCTCGCGCTCCATCTCTCAAGAAAGACTTGACCTTAACAAAGAGCTTAAGAATCCAGACTCTTCTTCCTTAGGAAAAACTATAGTTTTCTTCGCACAATCTATGAGGATATGGTTAGAACATAACCAGTTCATCCCTAAGATTACATCTATCTCAATGAGAGGCAAACAAATCAAATCGACCAAAAACAAACGGCCCTTCACAACAATAGGACAATCCAAACAGATCTTAGAAGTAACTACGGGTTTAGCAGCTTGGTGTAGATACATTCAACATAACATTCGAGAAGACATAGGCAACTTCAACCTTTCCACACAATCATATGCAATAAAAGAGTGTGTAGCACCCGAGTCATACAAGACAGTCGAAGATTACCTCCAATGTCTCCTTCTCCCGAATAAGATCATCGACTTAGAAATCTCGGATCCCACCATTGTATATACTCGTCCTCCGGATCTCGGTTGAATACTTCCAGACTTCGCCGATTAGCTTTAACATACCGAATGTTGCGGGTTTTCTCTCCTACTGTGGACAATCCTTTGATATGTGTCCGGTTGCTTACAATTGAAACAAATCGTACCTTTAATCGTACACTCGGGAGAAATATGACCTTTCTTCCCGCACTTAAAACACGTTGGCGTAAACGCCACCCTCTCGTCCAGCTCCACTACCACTTGCACTTCCACTAACGGATGGTCGCCGAGATTGACTTCCCGTTGGCCCGGTATACGGCTTACGCCGAAATCGATTGACATTACTACCTCCACCTCTCTCGGAACCTTGTCGGTCCAAAATTCCGATTCCTCTCGATCTCTAGATGGCTCCAACTCTTCAAGTCGAGCACACGCATCCACCAACGCATGAAACCGAGTCATCCTCAAAGATACCACTCCTCGTTTCGGTTCCACCCTTAAACCCGATTCAAACTTCCCGCATCTCCACACATCATCTTGTCGTGTTTGAGCATAATCCGAGAATTGAGATAAACTCTCAAATTTTGTGGCATACTCATTCACCGTCATATTCCCCCGTCGCAAACCAAGAAATTCCATTTCCTTGGCATGCCTAGCACTCGCAGAAAATATTTATCCGAGAAAAGTATTAGAAAATACTTCCCAAGTGATCTCGGTCCCTTCAACTTGCAACACTCGGCGGATTCCTCTCCACCAATGTTCTCGCATCTCCTCTCAAAGATGAAAACAAAGATAAGTCACTTTCTTTTCATCTCGTACATCTCATCCCCTCAAATATTCTCTCTAAATCTTGCATCCACCGACTCGCTTTCTCCTGATCCACCTCGCCTCTAAATTGTGGCGGATTATGACGCCTAAATTCGATAAATTTAGGGCATCACCGTAGCATCTTGTTGTTGGTCGCTCTCAAATTTTGGCGAGTAATCACTTCACCATCTGCCGCATAGCCTCAAGAAGAACCAACATCGGATCCTCATCTCGATTTACGTTAGCACGTCCTCTTCCGCTCTACCACCATCTCCTTTCTTCAAACATAACAAAACAAAGTCGATACATCGTTTAAGATATTTCCAAAAGGATATAAATCACAAAGATCACAGAGAATCACACAAAGACAAACAAAAACAGACCCAACCACAACCCCAAAAGACTCTAACTCGGGCTCGATACCAACTAATGTAACACCCCTTTGGAGGATGTCACACATAAAAGAAAATAAAATAAATAGAAATAAAATCTACCCAAGTTGTGGAATATTTGTTAAAATTATTACGGGTTGTAAAATAATTCCCGATAGATCAAGTATGTAATAAAAAGATAATACGAAAAATACGAAATAAAAAAAAAAACATCATCACTAATAATATATATATGGTTAAGTTATAAACCAGTACATATAATTTACAACTAAGACTACAACTATTTAAACAAAAACAAGAAAGAAAGCAATAAAAGAGTTAATATATACGTACATATACTATGTGACGCGCGCCAAAAAAAAACATCATGATTATCTAATCCTCGATGGATCACTCTCGGTGTGAAAATGATCATCGGGAGATAAATATCCTCGATGTCTCGACACACGGCGATAACGGGATCGCGCGGTCGACACGATGCTTATCTCACTAGGCTCGGGTTTTCAAGACCCCAATAACGCCTAATGGATAAGGGTAACTCTAAGTGCGTAAAAAAACGTCGTCGTCGAAATCGGATCTCCATCAAACCGATGACGTAGAATCACAACATACGTCCAAAGATAGGTAATGTAAGCACGATCTCCTCGTAAATGCCAAGCCGATCACCTCCATGGAATACCACTCTACGAATCCCAAAAATGCAGGCGTCGCCATCCCCCACACAATCAATCCGAGGGTATGGATGATCGGATGGTTCTTGCTCGTAAACCGATCGTCGGTCTGCTGATCTCCCTCTTCCTCAGGGTACACGATCTCAAGAGGTTGTTCCTCTTCTTCCTCTTCAAACTCTTTACCGCATAAAAATAAATAGACAATAGACACATACAATAAAGAGGTAAGACAACATAAAATCATCGCAACATGGCAAATAAGAAGACGACACATAACTACTACACAGCTTCATACCATACGAATAAGCTATAACAAGAATACATATTAAATATCCTAGTGTTTCGAACATCACAGATATAACACAAATAAAGAAATTCACACGTATAAATCAATTTCACAGATAAACTAAGATAAGAAATAGACAACTAACATAAAAATTATCGATAAATACAAATAGAGAAAATGTAAAAACATCCAAGATGTTACCGTATAAAGATAAATAGAGAAAAATGGAATATTATCCAATATATACTCAAATACACCAAAACACAACCCTACTCCATGGAGCTAAACCCAAACAGATATCGAGAGAATGACTTGCAAAATCTATTAGTACCACGGCTGCCCAACCAACTATTACGCGGTCACACGTTGCGTCAATAGCCTACGACACCTGGAATCCACCATCCAGGCGTAGTATAGTTCACGGTCTCCGTTGTGGCACTATAGGCAATGTACTACTAAACTTTACAAACCTCGATTAAATATAGTGAATGTCGAGTACATTAGTGTGCTATCGGTTTACTACGGCCAAATGAGAGCTACCAACTCATTCCACATGTGGGATCCCGTACACTAAAGTCTCCAAGTTTATTAGAACAATAAACCACACTACATTTATCGCATCGACAACACGATGTGATTCGTCCTCACAACCCAAAACACCAAAAATTGGCATAAAGACAGAACATAATTCCAAATATATGAAATTACGAAAATGCCCTCAAGATAAAAATATACCCTCAATGGCGTAAAGCACATGCAGGTTCACATTTTCCCGACAAATAAATAACCTCAAAAGCCTCAGACGGGTTCACATTTTCCCGACAAATAAAAATAAATATAGTAACGGTCAATCGCGTAGAAATTTTATCGCGTTTTTGAAATCTCGTCGTTTTACAAACGTTTAAAAATCGGGTAAAGATATTTTTCTCGTTTTTAAAATCGCGTATCATTTTTAATACGTTTTCTCAATCGCGTAGGATTTTTAAATCATTTTCTTATTCGAATGCCTTTAAAATTACCATTTAAACAGATAGAAATAATATTTAGTACATTTAAACTACGTAGAATAATTTTTCATACCGTATAATCGTCATTAGGATATTTTGACTATCCTATAGGTTCAATTTTTACTAAAAATTGACAAAGATTTTGTTTATAAATTTATAATAATGATTTTCTAAATTTTCCATAAAATTTCTATTTACCTAATTTTTAACCATTTCATTAAATTCTTTTTGAAATCTCTAACATGCTTCAAAACCGAAAGTGAGCTATATGTTAGAAAATTTCTTAACATTATCAGTATTTCCTTCCTAATGATAAAATTATGAATTTTAACCCTTTAGACTTACTTCTAATCAATTGGTTCCTTCATAAATCATTATAGAAAATTTCTTCTTAACTTGTATTGTTTCTTTTTAATTGAAAAAGGTTTAGAAACAAGTTTTTAAAATCATGAATTCCTATAGTGGCATGTTGGCCGAATTTTATAAAACTTTTGCATTTGATTTCCAAAATGTCTTTCACCTTTTAAATCATATCAAATGTATTCTATAGTCTAAGTTCATTAAATCATTTTAGAAAATAGTTATCTATAGTCAATTTAATCCTTTAGGCATGTTGGCCCAAAATACTAAGTTTGTACCATTTGATTTCTAAATGCATTTTTCTTTGATCAAATCAATTAGAAACTTTCTTGATTCTCCTAGGTTAATTAAGCTACACTTTAGGAAAAATCAAGAGAACATTTTGGTCCTCCAAACTTGTCATTGCCGTGAGCTATTGGATTGTGTTCTTTGGAACACTCATGCAAACTTACACATGTTATTCACATCCTAAACCTTATCATACAATTCTAACACATGCATTTATATCTCTAACACATGCAAAATATTTCTAACACATGCAAAATATTTCTAACACATAAACCTAATTTAAAGCTTATAGACATACAATCAAAAGCTATTAGACATGCAAGATTATTACAATTACCAAATAAGAAAGCTACTAACACATAACACTTAAGCTACTAGCAACCACAAAAATTAACAAATACACATCAATAAACACACCACAACCGAATCCTTATGGATTCTACAAACAACTCATCTTCTTACCACCATCAAGGGATGATAAGAATTGTCTTCCTCTTACCTTAAATGAAGACAAAAACTTGCTTTCTCACCTCCTTAGGTCACGGTTTTCACTCCACCAAACACCTAAAAATTTCAAACAAAACCTACATGTTACTAACCATGAAAAAGAAGCTAAACCATGGAAAAATCATGGCTTAGAACTTTGAAAAAGAAGAGAGAAAAGAAAAGTATGAAATTTCACCTTCTAGTAAAACTTCCAAGGTTGGTTTCCAAGCCTTAGATGGAAGAATTTGAAGAAACTCCCAACTACAAAGGTTCTTAGAATGGTGTTTAGATTAAGGAAACTTGGTTAGAAAAATTTTTGGATGGTTGGAGTGTTAGGAAACAAGCTTGGCCGAATATGGTGGAGAAAATGGGCAAGAATGGTGGCTAGGGTTCTTGATGAGAGAGAAGAGAGAAAAGTGATGAAGACAAAGTGATTTTTAGGTCACCAAAGGCCTCTTGGCCGTGGACTTCAAGTGGGGTGCAAGGTGGGCACCTTGTTTGGCTTCATCCAAGCCATTGGATGAATCAAAGGCTAAGATTAAGCCTTGGTGAGCAAGCCTACTTCTCATTGGTTGGTTCCTGGTGACTCACATGGCTTAGTCACACACAGTAATAAATGCTTTCACGAGTCACTAATTGAGTCACTGCTCGAAAGTTCTACAAATACGGTGATTAATTAAGCTACCGATCTAACTGTTTCACAATTGTGGGTCCCGCAAAATATTTCCGGGTCCATCATTCACTAAAACATACTTGACTAATAAAATAATATTATAATAATATAAAATTATTTTATTTGACATTAAATCCTAAAAATTAAAAGATTATTTTTAGTCTCATTTAGAATCGGGTTAAGTAAGATCCCCCAATTCTAAATAATAAAATAAGATTTTCCCGCCCGGAAAATATTATTTTCCGCCTCGAGCAAATCGCACAAAAAGTCCATATAAAATCACGAGACATGTATTTTCTCGCATTAAATCAAGAAGAAAACAATTAAAAACAGACAAAAACAGAGAAAACAAGACGTTCGGGACGTAACGGTCATTTCCCCGTTTTTCCCACAACGTAGGTAATCGTCCAAAACGTTCAAATAAAATATCCAAAGAAGATATTATTTAGTGTATATCTTTCTTTAAAAATTAATACAAAGAAATCGTAAAAAATTTTTATTTTACTGTCTCAAGCAAACTACGTAAAACGATCAAATAAAATTTGAACCTAGTATTATCGTAGTTGTTTTCATACAAAATTCAAGAACAGAAAAATAGGGACACAGCGGTCATTCATACAAAAGCATGAAAAACAGAAAATAGTACATTCAAAATATTTTCTAAAAATTGGGGCGTTACATAAATAGTATTAGCTATGTTACTTCTAACTTATTCATAAACTAATCCATAACATTTATATAAATAAATCATCATGGAGAGCCTTGTGGAAGCAATATCCACTTATATACATAATTTCTCACTAATACATACATCTTTTTCTTTTACAATATTAATCTCATATACATGAAAATATAAAATCTATCTACTAATCATGAAAATAACTATACTAGTCTTCATGATTCATCTTCTTTTTGTCTTTGAATCTTTAACCTGGATTTACATAGAACATACGGGGTGAGAATTCATAATTCTCAGTATTAGTGTACCAATACCAGCAGTCGTATAGCAACATACAATCCATAATATCTAAAATAAAACTGTTATTCATTACTCAATTATAACATTATAAATAAATCTGTATAAACCTTTAATTTCTATACATTACTCTTAGGAACATACACATTCTCTCTTTATGTAATGTTCCTAGTCTAGCCATAACTCTGAACTAAATCACTTTTTAAAGATAGGACAGCTGCCCATACAACTATCATCGAAAAGTAACAATCAATGATATTGAACCACCGCCCATACAATGGTACATTAACATTGAGCAACTAAACATGAACTATCAATGATATTAAACAACCGCCCATACAATTGCCTAATACCATTGAGCACAACACACAAACACAAGGAATCACCAAACACAATAACAATCACACGTCAAGTAATGCAATCATATTATGATGCATAATATAAGGTATGATTATGCTCAAATAAGGATATGTGATGGTGTAAGTGCAATGTCATAAATAATGTCGTGAATCTCCATCTCAGAGATTTACAATGTGATGAATAATGTTATGAATGTCATGAATCTGTCATTTTTCTCTATAGTGGGGAGAGAATATGTTACCTCCTTAACCCACCATTTCTCTTTCTGTGGATACAATGTCATGAATGTCATGAATCTGTCATTCCTCTTTACAGTAGGGAGGGAATGTGTTACCTTCTTAACCCACCCTCTGAACTGTTTATGAACTATGCATGAATGTTTATGAAT
The DNA here is from genome assembly GCA_029884605.1 of Ormosia emarginata. Classification (NCBI taxonomy): domain Eukaryota; kingdom Viridiplantae; phylum Streptophyta; class Magnoliopsida; order Fabales; family Fabaceae; genus Ormosia; species Ormosia emarginata. Next base: position 48,932,322 of record JAQQTP010000077.1, on the reverse strand, counting down.
TATATGGTGTTATGCCTAACTTTTGCATAATCACCATCAAGCTTCCATTCTTACACTTACTAGCTCTACCTCTATGAGAGCATTCATACCACTTTGGCACTTCTTTAATGTCCAACTTGCCTGCTTTCTCATACTCTTTCATTATTATCAACTAGGCACTAAGGCCCCTCATTCTTATCATTTAGGCATTATGCACCTTCTCTTTGCTAGTTAGGTACTATGGCTTTCATTCTTACCATACTTATTTAGATGCTTGTATCTTATCTCTTTATCACTTTCCAAGTGATATCTATGAAATACTATATTGTTCATAGAACTAAACTATTATCTAAGTCAATCCATATCTAATGGGTGCACAATCTTTCCTTACTTTCCATAATAACTCAAACTTTTACTATACATATGAAACTCTTGACCAAGGCAATCCACATCTAATGAATGCCCATCACCCTCTTACTTTCTCTTGAAAACATCTTACCTTAATTCTTAATCTCATTTGGTTCCATTCCATCTTAAAGTCATTTCTCAATTTGGTTTGGATGCATAATCCTATCACATTTAAGTGAAACATAAACTTTAAATCTAAGGTTTAAGGTTTATGCTTGAGTTACAAGGGATAAAGAACCATGTTTCCATCATTTTCAGCTCAAAAACCTCATCTTAGGGTCCTGGTAGTCGATTACATAGCTTTGGTAATCGATTACCAGCTTGACAGAACCTCTGTAATCAATTACAAACAGGATTTAATCGATTATGTGTAATCGATTACAAGCAGGATGAAATGGATTACATGCTACCCAGAAACACGATTTGCAACCCCAGAGGCTTGGTAATCAATTACAACTACTATGTAATTGATTACCATGTATAAATTTGTAGAAAACAGAGTTTTTAAGCCACCCAAACTCAAACCAAACTAATAAATATCATTTTTAACATCAAATTAACTCAAATGTGCATCCAAATCATGCCCTAAACCATAAATCTCAATATGCGTATAAAACCCATTCTTCTTTCTTTTTACCATTCAAGCTTCATCTATAGGTTCTAAGAACCATAAACCAAATTTCATAGATCAAACAAGCTTGAACTAATCTCACTTCTCCCTTAGGAGTAAGAAACTAACATATAAACTCCCTATTTATACCCAAACCCATTTTTCCTCATCAAGCCAAACAAAGAAACAAGATGAAGATAAAGGGAAAAGGATAGAAACAAGCACCCCTACCTTGATTGATCTCTTGGCCTTTGATCTTTCCTTGTTCTTTCTTTCTTTTTCTTCTTTCTCTTCTCTTTTTCTCTTCTTCTCTTCTTTCGTTTTCTGTCTTCTGCTTCCCATCCGAAAATGAAGAGTGAAAGTGAGTAAAACTCACTTTTAAAACATACTTAGGAGTATTTTGGTCATTTCACAAAACTTATATCTGCTAAGAATACTTTGATCTCATTATTTCAAGCTTTCTAACTTCCATAAGTATTAAAATAAATCCTATGATTCATCTTAATACTTATTTTGTAATTTTCTTAATTTTCCATATCTGCACCAAGTCTATTTAGTATTAAAACACATAACCAGTGTGCTTAAAAATATCAAATTAACTCAGTTTACCTTCAAACTTTAACTACAACATTCTTATCTCATTTATGACTTGGAAATAAATTATCCGTATTTATTTCCCTTAACCTTTAAAACTATTTTCTAAGTCATTTTAGGTCATTTTCCCCCTTCTGTGTTGCAGCAAAGTACCTAAACTAACTTAGTTTGCCATAAAACTGAACTGGCATAGTAAGCAAGTATATTAGTACCTCTAAGACCATATACAAGCCTAACATATTTCTCAGGATGTTAAATCGGTGACAACATTCTCATGAAGAACTCTCTTATAAACCGTCTCAACTAACCTTCTCAACAACCTTTTCAAGCTTGATCTTTCACAAATATTCTTGTCCTTTGATCCCACCATCAATTTCATTTTTCTTCTTGATATCTTGGATAGTGATAGCTTCATTCTGATCTTTGAATTGCTCTTGGTTTGGTCCTTGTTGATATTCTTCATGTTTTTGAACTTTCTCACAACCATCTTAAGATGAACTCTCTCATATTCTTCAGGAACTTTCTCAGGATGCACTTGAACTCTCTCAAGTTTGAATTTAATCTTCTTATCTCTTTTTATTCATCAAGAAAGCTTCGTTACTTTTAATTTAGTCATGAAAAAGTTACTACTAACAAGAAAACTTCACAATGATCATGTTAGTATAATTAAAATACTTAAGAGCAAACATTCCTAATTTTCAATGTAGTTTTTATCATCAAAATAAAATTTGCAATCTTAGGCACAAAAAGGCTTAGGAGCTTATAGAACCTTCTATAGTATCTAGCCAATCCTAAGAGACTCCAAATCTTTGATATTGTGTTAGGCCTATCCCATTGTACTACTACCTCTATCTTGTTGAGATCTACTGATACTCCCTCCTTAGGATACTACATGGCCTAAAAATTTTACTTTGTGCATCCAAAACTCATACTTCGCCAGCTACATCTACTTCTCCTTCTAGATTTGTAACACCATTCTAAGGTGTCTTTCATGCTCTTTTTCTGTCTTGGAATAAATGAGAATATCATCTATGAAGACCACTACAAACTGGTCAAGGTATGGTCTAAAGATCTTATTCATGTAATCTATGAACATTGTAGAAGCATTGGTATGATCAAAAGGCATCACAAGGTACTCATGATGCCCATAAAGAACCTTACAAGATATACCCAAGATATCTTTAGTTCGTACTCTTATTTGATGGTATCTTGACCTTAAATCTAGTTTTGAGAAGATTGTGGCTCCTCTCAGCTGATCTATCAGATCATCTATCCCAGGAAGCGAATACTTGTTCTTGATTGTCACCTTATTGAGTTGTTTGTAATCTATATAGAGTCTTAAACTTCCATCATTCTTCTTTACTAGGAGCACAAGGGCTCCCCAAGTTGACACACTGGGCCTTATGAATTGGTTAGCCAGTAATTCCTTAATTTGTTTCTTAAGTTCACTTTATTCTAGGGGAGACATTTTGTAAGGTGCTACAGAGATAGGTCATATTCCTGGCATTAGATCTATTGTGAACTCATTCTATATCTTAAAGGTAAACTACTGACATCTTTTGGGAAAACCTTTGGTAGTCCATTTCTACAGGTATATTATCTAGGCCTTGTTCAATCTCAGGTTCTAAAGAAAATAAGAGAACATAATATTGAGCCCCTTCTAACAAATAATGATTAATCTAGGTGGCATTCAGATTTATAGACTCAGAAGATTACAAAACATTGGGACTTTTAGATAAAAAGATAAGAGATTTATTTGAACAATTAAGCACAACATAGTTAGGGGTCAACCGATCCATTCCTAGAATGATATCAATTCCAACAAGTGAGAAACAGATAAGGTCAATAACATAATACTTATTTTCTATCTGGATAGAACAGTTCAAACAAAAGACTTATTTCCTGTTACTATAAACACAAATAGGTCATATGGAAGTTCTGATATAGGCAAGTCCAATCTATTCACACAGTCAATAGAAATAAAAGAGTGTGAAGCTCCTAAATCAAACAATATAGTTAAGAAATTATTACCTAGTAAGCATTTACCCTATATTAAATAAGGAGATTGAGTTGCCCCTTCTTCGCTCAGAGTGAACACCCTTCCTTTAGTTTGTGGTCTGGGGTTATGCTTTGCTCCTTCCTTCTAGGTACAACCCCAGTGCTTGTGTGTGTGTTGTCCACATCCATAACACACACTTGTTCCCTTCAGACATGGTCTAGTTCCATGATTCCTACCACATTTAGTACACACTGGTCCACTGCACTCTATTTGCATTTGCTTACACTATCCTAATTCTAATTGTCATCAAACCTTTTTCTTTTATGGGAGCTATGGCCTCCCTCTCCCAATGATCCTGGCATGCCATAACTCTTTATAATTCTGCACTTGTTTACCAGAGTTGGAAAGTCTCTAATTTCTAAAGGACCTACTACTTTTAGTATGTCCTCTCTCAATCCTACCTCAAACTTAACTCATTTCCAATGTTCATTAGGGTTATGCCTGAAGTAAGAGGAGAACTTGGATAACTCCTTAAACCTGACCACATACTGGCTCATAGACATATTGCCCTACTCTAACTTTAGGAACTCTAGTTCCTTAGTATTCTGCAAGTTTCTGGGAAAGTAATTATCTAATAAAGTGGTCCTAAACACTGCCCAAGTAATTTAGGTTCCTGCTGCCTCCAGCAGTCTCTTAGTGTTAGTCCACCAATACTTTGCTTCCTTAACTAGTATATAGGAAATAAAAGTAGCCCTCTGCTCATTTGTGAAGTTCATAATAGTGAAAATCTTCTCCAATTTTTTCAACCAACATTAAGCAATTACATGGTTATATTCACCTCTAAAGGGGGGAGGTTTGGCCTTTTTTATTTTAGGTAGACCTTGGAAATTTAGATTTTTAGCAATTACCTTATTAGCAGGATCTGTATTACCTCTAGGATTCTAAGGTCAGATTTGGTTAGCTCGGATGCAATCTAGCATTCTGTTAATGGTTTGACTTTGTTCTCTGATGGCTATTGCCAGATTGTCTAGCTCACATGAACTCTATAAAATTTGGTCGATTTAGGGTTAAATGGATGCTTAATCCATTTTTCGTTGATTGACTGAGGTTGATTTAGGATTAAATGAATGTGTCATCTATTTTTCATTGATTGACCAAATCCTAGGTGTTTTACCTAGTAAAGAGTTCATGTTAGATGAGGATTTCATAGAGATTAGGTGATGCATCAAAGGTGCTTGATGAAATACTTAGCTTAGTTGAATTTTGAGTTTTAGGTTGATTTAGGGTTGAATGGATGCTAACTTCATCTAACTTTGATTAACCAAATGCTAGCTGATTATCTAGTAGAGAATTCATGGTTCATCTTAAGGCTTCTTGATGTGACTAAAAATTAAGAATCTGGTTAGCCAGTGAATGAATCCTTAGTGGTCAAGGATGGATTAAACTTAAAAGTTGTTGATTCCCTTGGATTGATTGTTTACTTAACCTTGTTTATACTCTTGTAATTGCTTTCTTTAATTGCTTTCTTTAATTACTATTGAAACTAACCCCCCCCCCGGTTGCTGACTTCTTAATAGAATTAATTAATTGGAATGATCCATGGGTTCAACTCAATTACACCACATACTACAAGTTCTTGGTGAATTAGTTAACAAATCTTATCTAATTTGGTAGTCTCGCCAGCTATCACTCTTTGTACTATGAAGGATTATCAATCTAACACTACCCTCCTCATTGCCAAGAGATATGGCATAAAAATATAACATGCTTAGTGTCTATGAATGATGAAAAATGGATATGGCATAAAAAGCTTGGACATGCAAATATGAAATTGCTTTCAAAACTTGTGAAAAATGACCTTGTAAGGAGACTCCCTAAGATCAAATTTGAAAAAAGATTTGTTTTGTGAAGCATGTCGAAGGGGCAAACAAACAAAGGCATCTTTTTAAGCAAAGAATGTGATCACTACCACAAGACCTCTTGAGCTGTTACATATTGATTTGTTTGGTCCAACTAGACCCACAAGTCTTAGTGGTAAAAAATATGATTTTGTCATTGTAAATTACTTCTCTAGGTTCACATGAGTATTTTACCTTGCCTACAAGGATAATTCTTTTGAGGAATGTAAGGTTTTCTGTAAGAATGTTCAAAATGAACAAGGTTTCTGTATCTCTTCTATTAGAAGTGATCATGAAGGTGAGTTTAAAAATTAATTTTTCAAAGCTTTTTGTGAAGAAAATGACATCTCTCACAATTTCTCTCCTCCAAGACAAGAGAATGGTGTTGTTGAAAGGAAAAATAGATCTCTTCAAGAGATAGCAAGAACATTGCTTTATGAAAGTTCTTTACCAAAACACTTTTGGACTGAAGCCGTAAGCACCTTTTGCTATTCAAAATAAAATTCTGATAAGGCCAATATTAAAGAAAAGGAAAATTATCATCCTACCGCGTACAGTGACCACACCCATTTCAACACCAGGTACTGTTCATGGGGCCCACCCATGAACAGTACCAAATCATGCTTATGTCTTCTTTTTTTTTTAGTATATGTCCATTAACCAACTTCTCTACGTAGTTAACCACTTTTTTGCTCTTCGTTAACCAACTTATTTCACGAGCATAGAAACCATGTGGTAAAATCTTGTGTCATTAACCAACTTCTACATGTAATTAACCACATTTTTGTTCTTCATTAACCTACTTTGTTTCTATACTCGTGAAAAAAGTTGGTTAATGAAGAACAAAAAAGTGGTTAATTACATATAGAAGTTGGTTAATGACGCAAGATTTTACCACGGTTTCTATGCTCGTGAAATAAGTTGGTTAACGAAGAACAAAAAAGTGGTTAACGACATAGAGAAGTTAGTTAATGGACATATACAAAAAAAAAAGAAAAGAAAACTGAAACATGATTTGGTACTGTTCATGGGTGGGTCCCATGAACAATACCCAGTGTTGAAATGGGTGTGGGTACTGTATGCAGTAGGATTATCGGGATTGTAAAAAAAACACCATATGAATTATGGAAAGACAAGAAACCCAACATTTCATACTTTCACTCTTTTGGTTGTGAATGCTTTATCTTGAATACAAAGGATCAACTTGGTAAGTTTGATTCAAAAGTTGACAAAGGTATTTTTCTTGGTTACTCTACGACTTCAAAAGCTTTTAGTGTTTACAATACTAGAACTCTTGTTGTTGAAGAATCAATGCATGTGACTTTCAATGAAACTAATCCTAGCATTGAGATGAGAAAGATTGCAGATCTTAAAGAAGATCTTGAAGGACTAAATCTGAATGAGAATGCAAATAAGAAAGCATCAGAAAGCTCATTAGAAAGTAAATCTGTTGACCATTAGAAAGCTCTTGATAAGGATGAGAAACCTGATTATGGATCAAAGACTCAACAACTACCTAACGAATGGAGACACACTACTTATCATCCAAAAGATGTCATCATTAGTGAACCATCACAAGGAGTGAGAATAAGATCATCATTCAGAACACTCAACAATGTTACCAAATGCTTTCAATACTCAAGAGGGGGGTGAATTGAGCAAATAAAAACAATTTGAAAACTTTTATCCAACACTTGAAAAACATTTTTTTAAGCTATTTATCGATTAAAGTGACTAAATAGAGAAGATAGAATGTTCCACTCACTAAAGAAAATCAAAAATGAAAGTACACATGCAGATATATGAAATTAAAACACAAATATAAAGGAGTTTGAGTTAGAAGAGTAAACACAATGTTTATCCTAATTCGGCCACCAACCACTTGTGACCTACTTCCAGTTCTCTAATAACCACCTAAGATTTTCCATTATCAATGCAAGCTTGAACAAGTACTTACTACCATTACAAACTAGAGCGCTCTTCACACCTTGGGATATCTCACCCTCATGCTTGAGTCTCAACTTTCAAAGATACCTCACCCTTACAAATTCTCTGAGGGATACCTCACCCTCATTACAAAGAATCAAAATGTAGAAAAGATAGAAACTCTCACAAGAATATGTAATACAAATAAAAGCCCCATGAAGCTTTATAAGAATATCTCAAGTATTCATAAAAATAGAGCACAAAATGATTGAAAGGATTGATTCACGAATTAAAGTAAAGAGATGTGTTTCAGGTTGTTGGGGGTGTATAAAAGATGACCCAAAAACATGTATTTAAAATGTTCTATCCAAAAGAGCTATTGGGGGTAATTTATTATCACATTAAATGCCAAGAAAAGAGTCATTGCTGACTTTCAAACTCATGGTAATCGATTACAGGAATATTATAACCGATTACAAGAATGTTGTAATCGATTACATGGCTCTTAGAACACGTTCTGGGCTTTCTAGGCAGAAGATAATCGATTGCAAGGTTCATGTAATCGATTACCAAGCTTCTGTCAAAGTGGTAATTGATTATAAGGCTTATGTAATCGATTACCAAGCCTCTGACTTTTGAAAAATGGATTTCTATATGGCTGTAATCGATTACCAGGCCTTAGTAATCGATTACCAGCTTCCAAAGAAGTTGTTAATTGATTACTAAGCCTTTGGATAAGATTACAATCATCCTTGAACCCATTTTTTAGCCCAATTTAGCTTGATAAACATTTCCAACTTAGAAAACTTGGATTTTCAAGATATAAACTTAATTTTCATTATCCAAGATCAAAATAACATTTGTTAAAAAAAACACTCTGTCAACTAAGAGTTGATTTTAAAATGAAACATTTTGAGATATATTGAGAGCTACTTACATAAAGACTCTAAGTCCTATAAACTATACCAAAAGTACCTCCTTTGGACTTAGTCTTTGACTTGACTTTGTTATAATAAAAAGCTTCATGTTCTTCATGACATAAGCATTCATAAATAATATGGCTCTAATTGTTGAGATTGAACCCAAAAGCATTGAAGAAGCACTTGAAGGTGAAGCTAGGATCATGGCAATGGAAGAAAAGCTTAATCAATTCACAAGAAATCAAGTCTAGACTCTTGTACTAGAACCTAAAGATCACACCGTTATTGGAACAAGATGGGTTTTCATAAACAAACTTGATGAAGATGGACATGTGGTAAGAAACAAAGTAAGGTTAGTTGCTCAAGGCTACAATTAACAAGAAGGTATTGACTGTGATGAAACCTTTGCTCCTATAGCTAGACTTGAAGCAATTAGAATTCTTCTTGCATATGTTGCTCATAAAGGTTTTAAGCTTTTTCAAATGGATGTCAAAAGTTCTTTCTTAAATGAATTCATTGATGAAGAAGTTTACGTCAAATAGCCTCCTAGTTTTGAAGATGATAAATATTCAAATCATGTTTTTAAACTTTCAAAAGATTTATATGGTTTGAAACAAGCTCCAAGAGCTTGGTATGAAAGACTAAGTTCTTTTCTAATTGGAAATGGTTTCTTAAGAGACAAAGTTGACACAACTCTCTTTACCAAGACTTTTGAAAATGATCTTCTTATAGTCCAAATTTATGATGATGATATCATTTTTGGATTAACTACTGAAAATCTTGGCAAGAGATTTTCTAATTTGAGGCAAGGTGAATTGAAAATGAGCTTGATAGGAGAACTTAAATATCTCCTTAGATTACAAGTAAAATAAGAAAAAATGGAATTATGATCCATCAACAAAAATACACCAAGGACTTACTTAGAAAGTTTAAGATAGAAGGTTCCAAGCCCATGACCACACCAATGCATCCATCTATTGCTCTAAACAAAAATAAGGATTGTAAACTTGTAGATCAGAAAACTTATAGAGGTATGATTGACTCTCTTTTATACCTTATTGCTAGCAAGCTTGGTATCATGTTTAATTTGTATTTATGAGCTAGATTTCAAGCTAATCCAAAAGAATCACATCCTAAGGTCGTAAAGAGAATTTTCAGATATTTAATTAGAACTACTAACTATGGTTTGTGGTATGAGAAATCTCCAAACTTTGAGCTAGTAGGTTTTTGTGATGTTGATTATGTTGGAGACAGAGATAAAAGAAAAAAAAAACCATTGGAGGATATCACTTGTCTCATGGTTAAGCAAAAAGCAAAATCCAATAGCTTTCTCAATAGCAGAAGCTGAATACATTTTTGCATCAATTTACTACTCTCAACTCTTATGGGTTAAATATCAACTAGAAGACTACTCTCTAATGTACAATTATATACCTATTTTTTGTGATAATACAAATGCAGTTAACTTAGCTAAGAAGTTCAACATGCAAGAGCAAAATATAATGAGATCAGACATTATTTTATAAGAGATTATGTTCAGAAAAGTGTTTTTGAGTTAAAATTTGTAAACAATGATCATTAGTGGGCTAACATTTCAATAAAGCCTCTTCATGAGGATCATTTATTTTTTATTAGAGACAACATAATGTGTCTGGATCAAGACTTTGAAATTGAATTTTGAATGGTTTATGCTTAGTTAAGGTTTCTGAGACATGTTATAAGCATCAGAAAGCTCTTCATAGTCATTAGAAACCTATTCTCTATAATATCAAAAAATCTTTATTTCTTTCCTTAAGAAAACTCTTTTATCTTAGAAAATATAAATTTCTTTTGTATATTTTTATCTCTCTCTGTTATTTCCCAAAAGTTACTGCTTGGAAATTAAATTCCCTCCAATGGTTACCTTTCTCTGTCCTGCCTAATGGCTAGTTTGTCATAATTGTCTCTCTTTCTCTTTTCTCTATAAATAAGCAGTCATTCCCTTCTTAACCACTTCTTAACACTATCTTTCATTCTTTCTTCCTTTTGAAACTGCTCTCAACCTCTCTTAACTCCCTCTCTACCTCTTCATAATCATCACCCCAAAACCAAATTGTTATCGTAGCCAAAATAGAATCCTCCAAGAAAATCTCTATGGCTACCCGAAGCTCTTCAAGGAAAGATTCCATTGAAAGCAAAAATAAGAAAGACATGACTCTAGTCAAGAAACGAAAAGAAACAAAAGCTCTAACCCCCAAGTCGAAGCCCTCAAAGCGAGAGAAAACCATCTCTCTCAGTCCTAAAAAGGAAGAGAGACCTCTATTCGTAAACAACGAAGAAAAGGAGAGATATCTCTCAAAATACGTGAACAAGTCTATTGTTGTTGGAAGAAAGATCTGTTTGGATGAGATGGCTCTACATGGAATGGATGTTTGAGACCTCACCCAATTTCAGAAATAGGAAAAAAATTTCAACATCAATAAGAATGTCTATCCTCAGATTTTCAGAGCTTTCTATTTTGTTGCACGTATCTTTGACAACCCTACAAGAATAGTAAGTAATTTGTTTGGTGATGAAGTCATCATCATTTTGGAGATTCTAAAAAAAGTTACTGGCCTCAAAAGCCGTGAAGTTGAAGCCTATGATGACGTTGGTTGGATCTCTACTGAAAATATCATTGAAGAAGAAGTGGTTAGTGAGATTTCTAAAGTGTCTACTATGAATTATCTGACTACTAGGAAACCAAAGAATAAAGCATGGTTCCTTCACACCTTGCTACTTCATTTCATCATGCCATGTGCAAGAAGCACTGATAAGGTAACAAATGCAAACATTAATATATTGTTTTATTTGTTGACCAAAAGAAATATTAGCCTTCTTTTTATTCTATTTGAATACATGGTTGTTACAATGGATGATAAAAAGAAGAAGACAACCTTCCTTCCTTATGGCATGCTGCTCTTGAAGGTGTTCAGATATAATGGGGTGGAACTGAAAATGAGAACCATGTTCATCCTAGTTCCAATTTTTTGTAAACAAAATTTGAAATGGATGAAGTTGGACTTAGAAGTATCCTCTGAGAAGGAGGTTTTTGAAGAAGAAAATGAAGAACAACCCAGACCTATAGAGAAGAAAAGGTCTAACAAAACGAAGGGAAAAAGCACGTCTGAAGAAACTTTTATTGTTGTTGCTGGACAGAAAAGGAAAAAAAGAAAGAAAAGTCTACTAAGAAACAAAAGAAGAAGAAAAAATCAAAAAGAATAAGAAAAAGAAAAATGGAGTGAAAGATGCTCCAAAGTTTGTTGAGTAAACAAAGAAAAAGAGAAGAGTGGTTGATGTCTTGACCACTAAAGAAAGAGAAAGTAGGACTAAAAGAAAGTTGGATATGGTCCTTGAGGAAGAAGAAATTCTAGTCTCTTACACTAATAAATCCCCTAAGAATTTAGTTTCTGAGCATGAGATATTTATTGAGAAACCTGTTAAGAAAGCTACTGGACCCCTCTCTATGCAGGAAATTTAGGTAAAACAACATGAAGTTCTGGAAGTCTCCATGCAAGCCATCTGAAGTCTCTCTCATGTTGATGCTCCTGCTGAAACCCATGTTGAAACTTTACTAGAAGTTAAACCTGTTAAGGTGATTGGGGTGAAATCCGCAAGTGTACGGTTTCGTCGTCAAGTAATAAAATATCGAATCCACAGGGACTATGTTTATGAATACCAATTAACTAATTAATTCAATTAAATTAAACAAAAGAGAATATAATTGTTGAACAAGAACGTAGAAACCAAACAATTAAATAAATAAAGTTAAGACGCAAAATTGAGGATAAAAATAGCAAATTGTTGAGAAAAGATTTCAGATTTAAGAAAGCTTCCAAGATTGGGGTTAACCACAATGATACAAGACTCCTAATTGACAATCCTCTTATTAACACTTGAAATTCAATTGAAGGTGAATTACCCTAAATTAGTTAATGTTCCCTTTCAAGATACAAGAACCGTGCCCAATTAAACTAATTCCTACTCTCGTGGTAATTGAATTTAAATTGAACCCATTACGTTTTTTGGTAATTCATTAATCCTCGAAAGGCTAAACCTACTCTCGTGATTTAAACCTTAAGTTCAATTCTTATAGTTCCAACACCTAGGTTCACCTTTCAAGACGTCCCTAGATATCTATGAGATGCAAATAAGTGGCCACAAATTTCACATGAATAATCGCAATAAGGATTGAATCAACAACATTCAAGATTAATAAAAGGGGTAAACAATATCAATTAATCATTATCAATGTATCAAAGGGCATTGCCCAATCCTAGAAACAAAAGGGAACTACTCAGACATGGAGAAGAAGAAACCAGAAATCATGTTTCAAGAACCTCCAAACCCGTAATCCAAGAGGGAAGAGAGGAAGATGAAGATCAAGAGCCTCCAATGTGCCTCCTTCCAAACCAAAAACGAACCCTAATGCTGTCTTCAGAACATCTATAAATACCCCATGGGTTAAAACTGGTTCAAGCCCATCGAAAAAGAGAAAAATGGACTTAAAAATCTGACACGCACACCGAACCACGGCCGTGGTGGGGACCACGGCCAGACCGTGGTTGTCTCTGTTTGACAACTATAGTCGTGTTTCAGACCACGGCCAGGGTGTGGTTCAAACCACGGCCAGGCCGTGGTCCGCACCATGGCCGGTGTGGTTGACTCGAACTCTCCTTTTTTACTTTTTCACGCACTTGCTCGATCCATGGCCATGGTTCGAGGCCACGGCGGTAGCCGTGGTTCCCTCTGGAGCGAGCTTTTTGTCCTAAAATGCTACCCTTTAAGCTCCAACTTCAATTGTGCAAGTTTTTCATCCATTTCAAGGCCAATTAAGCACCAATCCTGCACAATAACACTAAAAACACCGCAGTTATCCGAACTAAATGGAAAAACAAATAAAAAGGGAAACTAAAATGCCTAGAATGTATAAAAATGCATGCAAACACAAGAACAAAATATGATGTTGTTTCACACACATCAAATACCCCCAAGCTTAAGATTTTGCTTGTCCCCAAGCAATAACTAAGACCAAGTAAGAAATGGGATTATGAGACAATAATGAATGAGGAACCCGAGAAAACATCCAACCAAGCAATAGGCAAAGACAAACCAAGAATTAGAGAGGTAATCAAAATCAAGTCCAATTAGAGGCTAAAGTTCTCAGAAATCATGCTCCTCACTAAATTAGGATCACTCCACTAACTACACTCAAAGTGTTTAAGGATGAAGACAATGCGCTCAATATTCCTCAAAGAAAATGCACTTCCATAAGCTTGATAAGAAACCAAATTTCCACTAATAATCGCATGAATGCAAGAATCAAAAGGTCTTTCAAGGGATATAATGGGGCCATGGGAATGATGTCAGGAAGGATAAAGAAAGGAGGGTATGCACAAAGGGCTAACAACATTTTCAACAAGCACAAGAAACCCAATAGAACATACACGGAGCAAAGACAATTTTCAATCAAGGCATAATTCCACATTTTCTCCCCTTTCTTTTCAAGCTTTCATTTCAAGCTTTTCTTTTATTTTGTTTTCCCTTTTTCCTCAATTTTTTTTAGAGGGGAGAGACCTCATTTTCAAAACACATGATTCCCAATACAACATTCAAACTCAGATTGCTCCATTCAATATTCTAAATGATCACCAACAATGTATCATCATAGGCATCAAGAAAACAATTATACAATAAGCTCAAAATGGGCAACTAGTGGATGAAAGTGAAACAAATTCAGAGGCCGAAAAATACCTAAGATGCCTTAATCACATTCAAGCATGCAAACCAAGATTTCGCCTCAAAATGGTTTCAAATCAAGTTCTAGAGCACAAAATCAATGAGGAATGACCACTCAACACAAAGAATGGGATGAAAAATCATATAGTGAATAAATCCCATACAAGCTCAAAACTCACTTTTAGAGGTTCAAAAATCAATGAGAAGCACAAATTCGGAGAAACATATGCTAATTATCAACTATCAAGAAATCACCTCCACTATCAATTAAAGACAATGCCTGTTGCCTACCACAAGAATCAATAAATTGGGTTCCAAATCAATTATCATCTCAAAATCCCCAAAAGAGAGGGGACAAGGTTCAACCAAAAAGCAAAAATATAAGATGGTGTGAAAATGCAATGCAAAATGAGATATGGGAATGCATGATAATGAAGATAAAAATAAAAATGAAAAATAAATACCCCCAGCTTAGACCTTACATTGTCCCCAATGTAAAAATCTAAAACTATGGAAGGAATAAATGAAAAGAACTCACTGCGGTGGTGGAAAAAGGAGACGTGTAGCCATGAACTCGAACATCCGGTCTAAAACTCCATTTTTTTTTTTTGTGGCCGACAGCTATATACATCCCCCTACAAAGGCTCCGAACTCAGGGAGGCACCAAAGCCGACTCAACAATAGCTAACTAAGAAACAAAAATAAAAATAAAAATAAAATGTTAATCAATAAAAATAAGAAAATAGAGGAAAAGAGATAGAATGTTAGGTTGCCTCCCAAGAAGCGCTAAGTTATAGTCATTAGCTTGACTATGAGCTGGTTCTATGCTCAGGTGATGTCAATGGAGTGGTTCTCAGTCCCCACTTCTTCTTCATAGTGTTGCACTCTCTGGCCATTTATCATGAATGTCTTCTGGCCTTCTATCTTCACCTCAAGCACACCATAGGATAAGACTCGAACAATCTCATATGGTCCAGGCCATTTCGACCACAACTTACCTGGACAGAAACGTAGAAGCGAGTTATCAACAAGAACTTTATCCCCTGGTTTAAATTCACGCTTCTTGACACATTTGTCATCCCGCTTCTTTGGTCCTTTCTTGCAGGGCTTGACCTTCTCGAACTTGGAAGCAACCTTGGGCAAGGTCTCCTCTAACATAGCATGAGTCATAGATTCTGCGCATATCTGAAAGTACAACTCGTCCACATCATCAGTAGCATCTATGCGATTACATGAATTAGAGGAATTAAGATTTTTTCAGAATTGAAAACATTAAAAACTACTTCCTCATTATTCAATTGCAAAGTCAATTTCCCTTCGTGGACATCAATAATTGCCCTTCCAAAGTGGCGAGGAATGGTCGCCCAAGTATGAGCGACATTTCAGCATCTTCTTCCATGTCAAGCACAACAAAATCAACAGGTATAAAAAACTTACCCACTCTAATAGGAGCATCTTCCAAGATGCCAACGGGGTACTTGACGGACCGATTCGCCAACTGGAGTGAAATAGTTGTGGGTTTCAGCTCACCCACTTCCAACTTCTTGCACACAGAAAGGGGCATAAGACTGACACTAGCCCCTAAGTCACACAGAGCTTTATCAAAATTTGTGTTACCAATCAAGCAAGGAATAGAGAAGCTACCTGGATCTTTTAGCTTAGGAGGCAATTTATTTTGAATTAAAGCACTACACTCCTTAGTTAAAGCTACGGTCTCATATTCATCAAGCTTTCTCTTATTAGACAAAATGTCCTTAAGAAACTTAGCATAGGTTGGCATTTGTTTCAACGCCTCAGTGAAGGGTACATTAATGTACAATTTCTTAAGGACCTCTAGGAACTTCCCAAATTGCATATCTAGCTTGGCCTTAGCCAATCTTTGAGGAATGGCACTTTGGGGGTTGGTATGGTTCAGGGGGTACATACTTAGACACCTTTTCATTAATTTCCTCTTCCTCTAAGGGTTGTGTCTTAGTGTCTTTTTCCTCATTCCCCTCATCTTTGTCACTCACCTCCTTACCCTTGGGATCCTCTAATGTCTTACCACTTCTCAAACTAACTGCCATGCAGTGTTCATTACCTGGATTCATTTCAGGCTGACCAGGAAATTTACCTTGTTGCCTATGTGAAGTGCTTGTAAGTTGGGCAATCTGAGTTTCTAACAATTTATTATGAATGGCCAAATTTTCAACTTTAGATGACAACTCTTTAATGGCCTCAGTCACAATTTGCCCATGTTGCCTAAACTCCTCATTTTGCTTAGCTTGACTCTCAACAAAATTTTCAAGAAGAGACTCAAGTTTAGAGTTTTGTACCTGTTGGAGTCCAGAAAAGGGTTTAGCACTACCTTGCCCTGCTTGGTGTTGACTATTCCGGTAGGAGAAGTTGGGGTGTGACTTCCAACCGGGGTTGTAAGTTTGAGAATATGGATCATTCCTCCCCTTTTGGTTGAAGTCATGGAAATTGTGGCATGATTCCACTTGCTCCACCGGTGCACCTTGTGAAGAGCTAATTCCAACTTGGCATTCAACACCTATGTGTCCCTGTGCTCCACAAATCTCACAAAAATTGTTAGAGGAACCTATGACATTTACATGAGCCTTTTCAAGCATGTCAAAACGTTTATTCAAAGAATCAAATTTTGACATAATTAAATCAACTCCGTCTACCTCAAACTTACCTCCCGAGAGTTTTCTCGGGTTATTACCTCTTTCATTTGCCCATTGGTGATGATTTGTGGCAACACTCTCAATGATCTCATAGGCTTCTGTCAGTCTTCTATTCATCAAAGCTCCACCAGCTGCGGAGTCTAGAGACACCTTCGAAGAATATTCTAGCCCATTATAGAAGGTGTGGACAATCAACCATTTTTCTAACCCATGGTGTGGGCAGGCTTCCAGCAAAGCCTTATATCTATCCCAAGCTTCCGACAATGATTCACCATCTTTCTGAACAAAGCTTGTGATTTGGGTCCTCAGATGAGCAGTCTTGGATGGTGGAAAGAATTTGTTCAAGAAAGTTTGCTCCAATTGGTCCCAAGAAGTGATGGTCTCAGCGGGAATTGACCTCAACCACGCCCTAGCTCTATCTCTCAATGATAATGGAAATAGGCGAAGGCGAATAGCATCAACAGAGGCACCTTCAATCTTGAGGGTCTCACAGAATTCCAAGAACATATCCACATGATCGTTTGGGTCCTCTGATGGCAATCCTCCAAACTGGTTCTGCCTTATCATGGTGAGTAAAGTAGGTGGTATAGTGAACTGTCTAGCTTCAATGTCTGGCCGAGCAATTCCAGAACGCAAACCCCGAGCATTAGGGGCTGCATACTCTTTAAGAGGTCTATTATCAGCAGGTGCAGCCATGACAAGCGTTGGCTCAAGTCTATCTCTTGCTCTTTGGCTTTGTTGTCTTCTCCTTCTGCGAAGGGTTCTTTCAATTTCAGGATCAACTTCTTCAAAAGTCCCAAAACATCTAGTTCTTCGCATAAACAAGAGAATTACCTGTAGACACTCAAAGAGAAAACAAGAAAGTAGTAAAAAGGTTTAAAATAATTAAATTAAAAATTTAACTGATATTCAAGAAGACACAGTCCCCGGCAACGGCGCCAAAAACTTGATTGGGGTGAAATCCGCAAGTGTACGGTTTCGTCGTCAAGTAATAAAATATCGAATCCACAGGGACTATGTTTATGAATACCAATTAACTAATTAATTCAATTAAATTAAACAAAAGAGAATATAATTGTTGAACAAGAACGTAGAAACCAAACAATTAAATAAATAAAGTTAAGACGCAAAATTGAGAATAAAAATAGCAAATTGTTGAGAAAAGATTTCAGATTTAAGAAAGCTTCCAGGATTGGGGTTAACCACAATGATACAAGACTCCTAATTGACAATCCTCTTATTAACACTTGAAATTCAATTGAAGGTGAATTATCCTAAATTAGTTAATGTTCCCTTTCAAGATACAAGAACCGTGCCCAATTAAACCAATTCCTACTCGTGGTAATTGAATTTAAATTGAACCCATTACGTTTTTTGGTAATTCATTAATCCTCGAAAGGCTAAACCTACTCTCGTGATTTAAACCTTAAGTTCAATTCTTATAGTTCCAACACCTAGGTTCACCTTTCAGTATGTCCCTAGATATCTATGAGATGCAAATAAGTGGCCAGCAAATTCACATGAATAATCGCAATAAGGATTGAATCAACAACATTCAAGATTAATAAAAGGGGTAAACAATATCAATTAATCATTATCAATGTATCAAAGGGCATTGCCCAATCCTAGAAACAAAAGGGAACTACTCAGACATGGAGAAGAAGAAACCAGAAATCATGTTTCAAGAACCTCCAAACCCGTAATCCAAGAGGGAAGAGAGGAAGATGAAGATCAAGAGCCTCCAATGTGCCTCCTGCCAAACCAAAAACGAACCCTAATGTTGTCTTCAGAACATCTATAAATACCCCATGGGTTAAAACTGGTTCAAGCCCATCAGAAAAGAGAAAAACGGACTTAAAAATCTGACACGCACACCGAACCACGGCCGTGGTGGGGACCACGGCCAGACCGTGGTTGTCTCTGTTTGACAACTATAGTCGTGTTTCAGACCACGGCCAGGGTGTGGTTCAGACCACGGCCAAGCCGTGGTCCACACCATGGCCGGGGTGTGGTTGACTCGAACTCTCCTTTTTTACTTTTTCACGCAGTTGTTCGATCCATGGCCGTGGTTCAAGCCACGGGCAGGCTGTGGTTCCCTCTGGAGCGAGCTTTTTGTCCTAAAATGCTACCCTTTAAGCTCCAACTTCAATTGTGCAAGTTTTTCATCCATTTCAAGGCCAATTAAGCACCAATCCTACACAATAACACCAAAAACACCGCAGTTATCCGAACTAAATGGAAAAACAAATAAAAAGGGAAACTAAAATGCCTAGAATGTATAAAAATGCATGCAAACACAAGAACAAAATATGATGTTGTTTCACACACATCATAAGGTTCAAGAGAAAGTTGCTAAGAAAGTTTTGGAACCAGAACCAGAACTTAGAGAAGCTGAGAAACCTGTAGAACTTGAACCAGAACCGATAGAAGTAGAAGTTGAGAAAGCTAAGGATAAAGGGAAACATATTATAGCAGAAAAAGAAGTTGAAGAAGAGGTAGATCTGAATATAGAGGAGGAAATTAGAAAAATTGATGAAATTGTGGAACTGAGGAAGATTAAGGAAAACTAAAGCTATCAAAGGTGCAAGCAATTCAAGCTTCCCTGAGCTTTCTAATCTGAACCTAGAAGGAAGATCTACACGCAAGCTTTTGAACCCTTATGTCACATTCCTCCTACTTCACCCTTTGAAGGATCTTCTAAGTATAATCAAACTCAACCTGCAAAGTCTGGTGATACTGAAATCTTGGAAACACCATATGTCACCCCTCCATCTATCAAGAAACCAACTTTTGATGTTGATGCTAAGTTAGCTACTATTAAAGCACTATCTGGACTGGTTGACAAAGTGTTTGATGTTGCTACCTTAATGGAACAAGCCTCTTTGAACCCTCCTGAAGTTCTTTCTGAAATTTCATTTGAAAATGATATTCCTAGGGCTGGGTTTAAAAAGGTTTCTGAAGTTGAGAAACTCGAGGAAGTGATTGCTGATAAGATTTTTGATGGTGATAAACTTGCAAATGAAGCTTCTACTCTAGAATCCCTTGCTACTGAATTTGAGTTTGATCTTAACATGTCCATTATGCCTTGGTACACTATGCATTATCAAAAGACTAAGCTTGTGTGGTCAGTTGAAGAACAACTTGGATGGATGAATACCAAGCTGAGAAAACTAAAGCAAGAATAGAGAAAATTGAGGAATGACATGAATCAAGGTTTCTATGAGGAGTTGTCTACCATTGAAGAGTTCAAGGGAAGGTTTTTCCAATTTGAACCTTGGTGGGTTTTGAAATATGAAATAGAACTCAAACCTAGAACCACTAGATTTTACTGGCCTAAACCCTTCCAAACTCATCGCCTAAATCCTCCTACATCTATCAATATTTCCTTTGATTCTGATTCTGATTTTGATGATGCTTAGGAATTTTATACCAATGATGTGAACAGTTGCACTTTGTTATCTTTTTGTGATGACAATGGGGGAGTAAGGAAAAGAATAGTTGTTATTCTTCCTAAACCCCTTAGTCTTATGTTTCAATGCAACTTGATGTTATGGTTTTCTAGTTTTTTGATCATCTATCATGATTCATAAATGAAACATTAATGAATACATTGCATATTTTGATCATCTTGTGCCTAATTTTATTTTATTATCTTACTTTTATATCTTATACTTTGTGAAATGTCCAGGACTGCCTGCAGGATTGACGAGTGTCTCCACAAACCAATACGGGTCTTTTCAGCATGCTTTGTCCTCACTCACACGCATCCTAGGAAACTTCTCAGGAGGTCACCCATCCCACAATTGCTCTAGGTCAAGCACGCTTAACCATGGAGTTCTTATGTTCTAGGCTCCCAAAAAGAAGTTGTAACTTGTTGATATAGTTACACCTAATCAATTCCTTTAAGTCATCCTCAACTATGTAGTCTCATACCTGCACAGTCTTTGAATCCCTCTCATTTCGATGCGTATTCAGTTCATTCATGGGACCCTTCGCTTAGAAGCCTGCCAGGAGCCGCTCCTTGTCTTTGCTTCTCTTGCACCGGCATCCACTCTCCGCCCTTGTCAGCCTTGGGACACCACATGCCCACTAACTTCTGCTTGGTTCGTCCCCGAACCACACCGTACTGGGAGAGGTCCCGTCTCTGATACCATTTGTAACGTCTGGGACTGCCTACAGGATTGACGAGTGTCTCCACAAACCAACACGAGTCTTTTCAGCGTGCTTTGTCCTCACTCACACGCATCCTAAGAAACTTCCCAGGAGGTCACCCATCCCACAATTGCTCCAAGTCAAGCATGCTTAACCATAGAGTTCTTATGTTCTAGGCTCCCGAAAAGAAGTTGCAACTTGTTGATATGGCTACGCCTAATCAATTCCTTTAAGTCATCCTCAACTATGCAGTCCCATACCTGCACAGTCTTTGAATCCCTCTCATTCCGGTGCGTATTCAGTTTATTCATAGGACCCATCGCCTAGAAGCCTGCCAGGAGTCGTTCATTGTCCGTGCTTCCCTTGCACCGGCGTCCACTCGCCACCCTTATCGGCTCCGGGACACCACATGCACTAATGCAATACCCACTGTAGGGTATCACATTTAAGACTAATCCTAATATAACTTACCCGAGTTGTGAATTAATCTTGTAAAAACACTAATTTTAAAATTTATTTTGCAGAATAACAGAAAATAAATAAAAACCTTAAACGTGAAACATAATTAAAACAACACACTATAATTTACATATTACAAACCTTGTTTACAAATAATTTACATAATTACACCCCCAAAAGATAATATATATATATTACATACCAAAAACAGAAGACGTGAACAACTAGCATATAAAAACTCGATCTGGCACAAGTCCAAACATCTGAAGATTAATATCCCCCACTTGGTCTTCCTTTTGACCTAGTCTTCAAGTCTGATTCTAGGTAAATGCATAATCCATGATCACCCTTTAACTATTATATATGATTCAGGAGCATCTCACTCCTTTATTTCTTGTGATTATGTGAGTATGTTGGATTTGCCTATGACAGACCTTCACTATGACTTATCTGTTTCTACTCTCACCAGTAAATCTATTACAACTTCTAAAATTTGTTTAGATTGTTGTATAAAGTTAAAAGATAGGATATTCTCTGTGAATCTTGTTTGTTTGCCTTTAGTATATATTGATGTCATTCTCGGCATGGATTGGTTGTCTTCCAACCATGTAGTTTTAAATTATGGAGACAAAACTCTCGTGTTTATGTCAAATACATCTACCAAAGTCACCCCTTCTGAGTCAATGTATCTCAATGTGAACCAAGTGAATCATTGTTTAGATGAGGGAACTCAAGGGTATATTCTTCTTTTCTCTCTTAGCACAGAGGTTGAGCAGGGTTGAGAGGATATATCAATAGTGAGGGAGTATCTAGAAGTATTCCCAAGAGATGTAACAGAGTTGCCACCCACTAGAGAGATAGAGTTTACTATAGATTTAATACCGAGAACGGGACCTATTTCTAAAGCACCCTATAGGATGGCACCTCTAGAACTAGTAGAGCTTAAAAAACAAATAGAGGAATTGCTAGAAAAATAATTTATTAGACCAAGTGTTTCTCCTTAGGGAGCTCCTGTGTTGCTTGTGAAAAAGAAAGATGGTACCATGAGGCTTTGCATAAATTATATGCAATTGAATAAGGTAACCATAAAAAATAAATATCAGTTGCCTAAGATAGAGGACCTAATGGATCAACTGAGAGGAGCATCAGTGTTCTCAAAAATT
Source organism: Ormosia emarginata (assembly GCA_029884605.1). Lineage (NCBI taxonomy): Eukaryota > Viridiplantae > Streptophyta > Magnoliopsida > Fabales > Fabaceae > Ormosia > Ormosia emarginata. The sequence goes on along the minus strand of JAQQTP010000077.1, from coordinate 48,909,788 downwards.
GATCTAAGGTTAGGATATCATCATATTAGAGTTAGGGACGAGGACATCCCTAAGACCACTTTCAGGACTAGGTGTGGGCATTATGAGTACCTTGTGATGTCCTTAAGGTTGATGAATGCACCAGCAATATTCATGGATTACATGAACAACATTTATAAACCCTACCTAGATAAGTTTGTAGTAGTGTTCATAGATGATATTCTAATCTACTCCAATACAATGGAAGAGCATGAGTTACACGTTAGGATAATTCTATAGATCCTTTGGGAAAAGAAGCTGTTTGCCAAGCTATCCAAGTGTGAGTTTTGGCTTTTAGAAGTTCAGTTTCTAGGACACGTGATATCTCAAGGAGGGATTGCAGTGAACCCTAGTAAAGTGGAAGTAGTGTTGTAGTGGGAGAAACCCACCACTGTAACCGAGATTAGGAGTTTCATTGGCTTGACTGGATATTATAGGAGATTCATTAGTAGATTCTCACAGTTAGCACTACCCTTAACTAAATTAACTAGTAAAGGTAGTACCTTTGTTTGGACTCAAGAGTATGAGAATAATTTCCAAGAGCTTAAGTTGAGGTTAACTACTAAACCAGTTTTGGTAATTTTGGATCCACAAAAGAATTTTGAAGTATTTTGTAATGCTTCAAAGATGGGTTTAGGTGTGTTCTAATGCAAAATAGGCAAGTAGTTGCTTATGCATCAAGGCAGTCGAGGCCTCACTAGGAGAACTATCCCACCCATGATTTGGAATTAGCCGCAGTAGTGTTTGCCTTGAAGATATAGAGACATTACCTTTATAGAGTTCAATTTGAGGTGTTCAATGATTACAAGAATCTGAAATATTTGTTTGATCAGAAGGAGCTGAACATGAGGCAAAGAAGATGGATGAAGTTTTTAAAAGATTATGACTTTGAGATTAAGTATCACCCGAGTAAGGCTAATGTAGTGATCGAAGCACTAAGTAGGAAATCCCTATATATGTTTCGAATGATTGTTCGAGAGGGTTAGCTTCTTGAGAGATTTAGATATTTAAGCCTTAGTGTAACTATGACACCACAGAGTTTCTTTATGAGTAGGGTGGACATAGTGAGTGGTCTGAGAGCTTAAATACTAGAAGTGCAAATTGAAGATGAAGTGTTAAATGAGATAAGAGAGAAAATCTTCTTGGGGAATCAAATAGATTTTGATGTAGCGGATGACGGAATGATTAAGTTTAGAGACAAACTTTGCATTCCTAGAGATTCTGCAATCAAAGAAGTGGTCTTAGAGGAAGCTTATAGTAGCCAGTATACTATTCATCTCAGAGCCACTAAGATGTACTAAGATTTGAGAAAGATGTTTTGGTGGCCAAGATTAAAGAAAGAAATAGGGGGGTTTGTTTCTAGGTGCTTGGTGTGCTAGAAAGTTAAGATAGAACACCAAAAACTTTTAGGACCTCTCCAATCCTTAGCAATTCCTGAATGGAAGTGAGACCATATCACAATGGATTTTGTGTCAAGTTTACCCAGAACTCAGCCAAGGCATGATGCAATTTGAGTCGTAATGGATAGACTAACCAAGTCTGTCCACTTCTTGCCAGTTACACTACAAAAAATGCGCTAAATTGTGGCGATTTTTTTTTTTTATAATTTGCGATAGTTTTTAACCCCCGCAAATTAAATTGCGACGGTTTTAATAAACACTGCATTTACGTTCACCGCAATATATTGCAACGATTTTTTAGTGACTCCCACAACAATGATTAATTTAAGGCAGTTTGAAACCCCCACAATTTGCGGTGATTTTTTTTCAACTTACGACGGTTTTGAACTTCCACTATTTATTTGCCTGATTTTATTTACCAAACAAATTGTGGCATTTTTTTTCAATTTGCGGCAGTTTTTAACCTCTACTAAAAATAAAATAAAAAAATAGAAAAGCACTCATGAAAATCCAAAACCAAACCCAAATCCTTTTTCACCCCACCACTTTGGTAAGAAAAAGACCATAAGAGCTGATAAACATGAAGACATGGTACATATTTAATTAAAATTTCAAATAGCTTAAGTCAATAATAATAATAATCGTTGTTTGGTGATAGATGAAGAAGAAGAAGAAGAAGAAGCAGAACATGCAGAAAGAGACAATAATAAGTAGCAAGCACTTGTTTGGTTCAACAACTACAACAAAATATATTTATGATACAATATTATGATACAATTGGATCAAGTAGGAGGACTCCAACTCATGAAAGATTCCAAATGGGTGGCTGTAAAACCAAATCCAAATGCCCTAATTGTTAACATTGGGGACCTTTTCCAGGTAAAAGTTACTTTAGCATATTAGTTAACTGCCATAGAGTATTAATTAGGTATTATTGAAGCAAATCAGGTAACTATGAGTAACTTCAGTTCATTATGAATGTATCATTTCTAACATCTACAACTATAGTGGAGAAAATAAATAGTAGTACCAATAAGATTTTCAAAATTCAAGTGTTTTACCTTATAAATAAACTAATAATCATAATGATGCATACCAATCTTGTTTCAAAGGAAGATATTCTATTAGAAGCAAACGAGTCAGCGAATCAAGAAGCCATCCTTCAAAAAGAATAAAATGGTCCCTTATAGCACCCTTCAACTGGAACTATGGTTCTTTTTTGAAGGGTACAGATGAAAATTGAAAGACTATTGCATTCACTGCTATAACAAAATTAATAATAGAGTGATGGTCAGAATGACGATTGCAACATCCAAAAGCAAATGAACTCAGGTACTCTGAACTAGGTATACTAAAATTTTACTTGGTTTCAAAACCACTGAACTATGCAAAAATCCATCCATCTACATGTATATTACAAACTTAGATAACATATTTGTCAATCAGTATATCACAAATTCATAATGACAGAAAGATAACAATTGAAAACTCTACCAAGTCTTACATTGAGCATGCCTCATTTATCAGAGAAAAATGTCCATCAGATTCACTTCCTCCAATATAGCTACAAGAAACAAACAAATTTAATAATAATAATAACAACAACAGAAGAACAAAAGTCATTAGTCCTAAGTACAATCGTATGGAAAGCATCCCAAGCATAATAATCAGAATTTAACATTTAATGTTACCAAAATAACTAACATACACTGTACCAGAGCATTTGACTTGCCAAATTACATCATTTCTTTTCTCCTCTCTTATTTTCTCAAGTACATATGTCCCTAGTCTTGTGCTTGGTAACTCTGTTTTCCAACCTTCTCTTTTATATTTACTATCAGACTGCAACTTATCCATAACCTGTGCATGACCATATTTTCAACAAAATTAGTCACCATCCATGATCCATGGCATAAAGAAAGCAGCAAATTGTTAAAACAAAGTGTACACCCAGTTATTAACAAAGAAACAAAAAAGTGTAACCCTATTCGCAAAAAGCACATTCGCTATGTTATTGACACTCAGGTCCACTAAATAAACCAAGTATTCATAACGCTTATGCAACAGATTGAACCCTGTGTTTGAATTTAACAAACAACCCAACTGGGCCTTGTAACCAAAACGACATAGACTACCCTGCAAGGAGAAACTGCCTACTTCAAGTTCTCCCATCTCAAAAGCTTTACAATTTCAAAAACACAAAAAATTGAATTAACCACTAATCTGTCTAATCTGATAAAGAAACATGTAATGTGTATAGAATAAAATATCTCTAAGAAACAATTTCAATTTCAATTTCAATCCAATAATAAAATTACACTACAACTGACCTTTTGCTTTTTGACATCCATATAACTCTTCATGCTAGGGATCAATCTGTTGATCCAAAACACAAAATAAATGCATAATTTGATTGAGATGTGAAGAATTGGTGTGCTTCTAATTGATTATTTTGAAAGCAAATAATGGCAGCAAAGAATTGTCAAATTAACTGAATGGACAAGCATGTACAGGAAACAAGAATGGATGAGCTGTGGAAATAGAGGAAAAGAACCATATGAACTTCAATAACAATCAAATTATACTTAGGTTAGTTCTTAAGATATAATTTCAATTAAACTTACCTTTGTGAAAATACACAATTACATTTCTCAATAAGAAAATACTATTGATACAGATATTTGAAATGCATTAAAGTCCTACTAACATAGATATTTGAATTGTAATTACTTGTGTGTGCACAAATGAGATTATTTTAACAGAAGTAGAGATAGAAGTCAGGCAATGACCATAAATAAAATGTTGTTTGAACCTCCACTATGAGTCTTGGAGGACTATCTTGTCCTGTAGAGGAAATGTAAGGGGTCACTGTATTTTGAGTGAGCCATGATTTAGCAATATCACGATGGAAGGTAGGTGGTAACTGGGAATATGGCAGAGTAGCTTGCAAAGAGTTGATATCAAGGAACTACAATAATAGGAAACTGAAGATGTTACCATCTCTCTGTCTCCTATATCCCATGATCCACATTGTCAAATTTGTATCTTTTCAATATATGGCAATAGCAGAGTAACTACTTTAGAGAAAAAACAAGGAACTGCCTAGAAAAGCCACATGAAAAAATCCTATAGATTTTTGGAGCTGTGTGGTGGTTTGGTGGAGTTACAACAAAGTCAGAACATAAAAAGGAACTGCCTAGAAAAGATGAAATTAAGAATTAAGAATATGTTACAAAGCAAAATCAAAATGCTTAATCACACACTAGGAAACTTCAAGTCAAGAGTATAATTGGAGGAAACATAACCATTGTAAGAGAGCAAAACATGCAGAAACACCAAGTATCACTAGGAACTAGTTTAATGAGTGGGTGATAAGCACCAAGAAAACTATACAACATAACCAGGAATATGTATAATCACTTACTGATTAATAGACGAACATCTATTCACAGTCCACGACAAACAATATTATCATTCTTTACATCAGAATCATAGGGATATAATCAAATGGATTAGTTGATTTACGGTTGATTCCATTAGGTTGAATCTCTCCCTGAAAGAATAAACAAAATAATTGAGTCAAAAAAATAAAACAAAACTGCCACTTGAAATAGAAGAAATCTCTAGCAATCTTAAGAGCATAAACCATCAGTGGAAGTGCAGATGGAGGATATGGTGAGCCACTAACAAAATGTGATGAGATATAATGATCATCAAACCCACCAACAAGGGCAAGAAAAATCTAACAAACATGAAGTACAGTAATAACTCCAATGAAGGCAAGAAAAAAAATCCTACAATCCTTTCCAGCATTATGTAATAATATACTAACCAATGTTGTCATCGAAAAGTAGTTAAACAAATTAGTATAGATCTTCCAAACATTAGCATTATTATACCTGCAAAACAAATAAGAAAAATATTACCAATACAGGTTTGCTTAACTTCAAAGAGAAACTATCTAAAAGAAAACAAGTGTATATATATATATATATATATATATATATATATATATATGAAACGAAAAAAATTATGGAAAAACAAAAAGTAAATATCAAATACAGATAATGAACAAGAATTTAAATTTTGTTCATGAATAGACATATTTTGAACAAATAATAGATAAAGTAAGGCGGAAAATGGTCAGTCTCTTTATAGATAAACTATCTCTTATCAGAGAACATAAATCCACAAAAATTATCAAAGTCACAACAATATAGGAGTCATCACATTTCTCAAGCTCCTCAACAGCCTTTGCTACTCCCTTCTCTAGTCTTAACTTATGTATTCTTACTCTTCTTTGTGACTGAGTTCATCAAAATAGATCAACACCATATGCATATATATATATATAGGATCTTCCTTTGGTGAGAGGAGTGTTTATTATGAGAGATGAGAGGAGTAAATGTTAACCATTAGATCTTACATGAATGGTCAAGATTAGAACATAAATGCATGTGACTTTTTTAAGTGGTCACATGACCTTTAAGTAACTTTTAATCTTGACCATCCATGTATGGTTGTATGGTCAAGATTTACTCCTCTCACCCTCTCACAATAACCACTCCTCTCACTAGATATGTCCTCTATATATATATATAAACTCATTGCATCAAACATTCAAGCTATGTTGTAGTCATTGAGGACTTTAATAATATTGCACATTGTGTATCCTTTGTCAAGAGGTTCGAAGTCCAAGTTGACATCATCTCCTTTTTTTGGTCTTCTACCATCAACTCTAGTTACTACTTAGTAGTTAGCTTATGCAGTTACGTGGTCCTTCCTTCTGATACAGTTTGACTAGATAACGAGGTTGATATAGATTGTTAGGATTAGAATTGTCATTACTTGCAAGCTATGTTGTACTGAGATTTAAATGAGAAACTAACTGTTTGGTCAATAAGTGTAAACATATTAAATTGGAAGTCTACTCTTCAATTCAATAACCGAAAGAAAAAGTGAGGTATAACTTGGGAATAATTTAAGCTTCATAAAGTTATTTGTTGTGTATAATATGGTAATATGATATTATATAGGTATTAGATACATAATCAATATCTGGAGACAATGTTCAATGTAAAGAATGAACTTAACAACCAAAACCAAACTCCTAAGTCAAGATCTGAACTTAACAAAGAAGAAACAATCATGAAAACATGTTGCAGTGTCATAACCAAAAATGCATTTTTTACAAGCCTCACTCCATAGAATGAACGATTTTTCCTTATTTTGGTTCACTCCTGATTTTCCATATCTCTCCCAAACTTCATATTCAGACAAAGTTACTCTTCTTTCTTTGTTCTCACGTATCAAAATAAAAAAGATGAAATTTCCAAAGACAAGCCATTCTTGCAAGTTGCAATAGCCCAATTCTAATCTTAAGACTGAACTTCCACTTCAAACTTATTACACTGAAGCCAGATTTTGGAAATCACCCACACAAAATAAGAAAGCGCTACCATCACAGAATAAGAAAGCATAATTCCAAGCATTACACATGATTTTTTCCCAAATGCAAAATCTTCACACAATACCCACTAACATTGAGATCACAATGGAACCAGGAATCAGATAAAGTAGATAAAGTGATAAAACCAACAGATTCAATGCAAAATGAAACCCTATGAAAAAAATATTGAAGTTGTGCAATAATAAAACTAAATCCCCTAAAATTTAAAAAAAAAATGGTAATATACAAAACTAAATAGCAAGATCTCATTGTATGATGCACTATACTCTCGAATCTTCATGAATAAACACTCACATTTCAATTCAAAACCCTACCACTATCGCATTCAATTCAAAGATGGGAAAACCAAAACGACGTGTATTGGTTTATGGGGTTTGATAATCTCTACAATAAAACCCCCACAATTTAGCCTTTTTTTTGAAGTGTTAGAATGAACTATCCTTTAGATAAATTTGCCCAGTTGTATTTGCAGAAGATAATTAGATTACATGGAGTCCCCCTTAGTATAGTTTTAGATAGAAATCTTAGATTTATATCTAGATTTTGGAGAGCCTTGCAGAAGGTGTAACACCCATTGATTTAATAACTATGGCACAACCGTCATTATACCACAGTCACTAGGTCCAGGCGTGTCACAGTGTCAAATATCCAGTATTTTCAAATTTATAAGATTTATAAGATAATTAGAGATATTTTCATTATGCATAAATAGAAAATACGAGCCTCGACATAAAATGTAATTATATTGTCTCGCAATACAAAGTACAATATTAGTTTAATACAGAGTACACATCTATCATCCTTACATAAATTAACATACAACAATATAAAATGTAGGTTTTACATAGCATAACATAACTAACATATAAAAGTTTAACATTCTCCAAAGTCTAACACATGTAAGGAATGGTCCTACACCTGATCTTCTTCAGCGTTTCTGATAGGGAATACTCAAACTTGTGACACTTCCAGATGGATGGGAGCACGAACATGCGTTATAACTGAAACCTCTCTAGGAAAGAGGCGGCGGTTATCTCACATCTCCCCAATGGGTATAGGGAACTCCACACGTATAGGAACATAAGATATGTTCGTACCGGCTCCTGGTTCATTACCGCACTGAACTAGGGTCACATTCCAGATGTAAGTAACACGCTCCGCTTCGCGGTCAAAGTGTCAGGATTCCAAGCCACTATGAAACTGTATCCACATGTGTAATAGAAGAGGTTGTACAGATGTCATCACAAGGAAATAAAAGTCGATCTTTAAATCCTAACTAATCGGACTCAAATTCGCGCTCTTCACTGTCTTTATTCAATACAACATAAAACAAGATAATACAGTAAAGAGGTGAGACACCCAACTTTCATTACCATTATAGCAGTAAGAAGACAACACGGCGCAGAGCGCCCACATAGCAACACAGTCCACATATCCATTAACAATAATAGTAGAATTTATAGCAAAGTAGTACGATTATAAGCAATGATATCTCAAGCAATCAGCATAATATCTAGATAATTATTATAGAAATAAAACAGATATTTTCACAGTCACAAGTGTTCATGCTTAACAATTTATGAGACCGACAATGGACAGTGCATAATGCATTATGATACCAAAATCCTACTCTATAGAGGTAGACATCAACATTTACAGAGAGAATGATCAAGGAGTAATGTCAGTATATCGTTAGCCTTAAAAATAGTGTGTTTCATCTTATAAAAATATTTGCGCAACAATAGCTTATACATGGCACCTGATAACACTATATTTTATACATTTTATAATTCTCTCACTAGGCTTCTTAAGGCTTAATTAAGCTTAATTTAGTTGGTTTTGACACATTTTATGATATTGAACTTTATTGGATCATTAAACAAATTATTGCATTAATTAGCCTTAATTATCTCTTTGGAAGTGTTTAGTAACTGACTATAACTTGAGTTACAAATATATGATTGATGTGATTTTAGTCTTGTAGGAAAGCTAAGACAATTCCCTACAACTTTCATGTTGAACACTTTTTTAGATTCTGAGGTCTAATGGGTGATATTGGGCTTTGAAGTCAAAATAGAATAGCTGAAACCATGCCTAAATACTCTGCAATAATTGGACCATATCTTGAGTTCTAGACATGATTTTGTACTCAAACCAAAGCCATTTTAAAGCAAATATTCAGGCCTATAACTTTCATGAAGACCACTTTTCTCAAAAATGAAAAAAACAGGAGACACGACTATATACATTTGCTCAATTATTATGTCATTGATGACGTATAAACTTAATCGTTAAGTTTGATCACTGTAGAGCACTGTAGCATCAATGTAGTATCACAGTAGCATCACTGTAGTTACTGTAGTTCCTGTAGCAAATTTGCCTATAAATAGGCAATCAAATTCAGAAATGAAGGGAGGAGACATTTGGGGAGAGAGAGGGGTGAGGTTCTGGGCAGTGCCTAGCCTTCTCTCCTCAGTCTCCTTTCAATTTTCTGTTTCTTTTCTTTTTTTCTTTTTCTTCTTTCTACTCTATGTGTAAATAAATTTCAGCCTACTTGGGTCAAAGTGTGAAGCTCTTGGTAATAAAATAAGGTTAGATTTATTCCTCTCTTATGCTTTAATGATTTATTTTCTAGTAACTATTATACGTGCTATATGTTGTTTCTGATAATTTAGAAACTACCCTTGTAAAGAGGAGTTATTGATTTGTTACAGACAATAGGATTGGCACAGAAAATGCTTTAACCCATTTACAAGTGGTGGTAATAATTAAAGAAAACATAATATAATTACGTAATGGACTTTTAATATTATATTTTCTGATTGGAACCTCCATTATGTGAGGATTCTAATTGAGTTATAAAAAGGAATTAATCTTACGTTTACTTTATTTACCAAGAGTAGATCTTTTTACCCAAGTAAATATTTTTTATCGTAGTAACAAAATATTTACCTTACCTTAATTTCTCTTCATCAATTCCCTGTGGATCGACCTCGGACTCCCCAGAAATTTATTACTTGAGACAACCTGCACTTGGGTTCACAATGCAACAATTAATCCTACATCAAGTTTTTAGACTTGGTCAAGAAAAGTGTGCATCAGCACCTTAACAGTTGATCGCGATATAGGACAACACCTCAGTCCGAATCGTCGGTGTGTTTGCATCGGTCTACCCCACGGCACAGAGGAGTTCATAACTGTCCATGTGGAGCACCCGCACCCCGACGCTCCCAAGGCCAACTACTATGACCCTACGCTTAGTCTATTCACACCCGCACATAGGTGTTATTCAACTTCTAGGCATACACCACCTTACAACAATGTCCAATGGACAACACATATGCATGACGACGCAATGTCCAATCATGTATGTTTATCAATGATGCATTCATCATAAGCATACCTCAATGGCATATACATTCATTCTCAATGTCAATAAATCATATCAATGATACATTTATCATAAGTATACCACAATGGCATATCATCATTTCATATTATGGAATTCAATTTTTCCAATGTTTCATGTCTTGATCAATTATGATAATTCCTAGGTTTAATAGCCCTCAAAACCATGGCCTCACAAGCCTTCAAGGTTCTAAATTTTCTTCCATTCTTTTTTTTTTTACTAGTCATTTAATGCCAATTAACACAAAACATATTTCCCACAAATTTAATCCAACCTCTTGAAACCTAAAGCCAAAACCATGGCTCCTCATTAGTGTGGTGAAATTCCAAATCTTTCCTTTCATTACATCTAACATTACCATTCAATACTCAACCACTTAAGCTTCACTTAATTCTTATTCCAAATCAAATTTACACCCCTAAGTTCTTATCAAAATCATGACCTCCATAGGTGTTAGGAAAACCTAGATTTTTCATTCATCAATCACATTATGATCCTTAATTCTTTAATGTCCAATTACATAAGTTTTATTACTCACCAATTTAATCCAAATCCTTACTATTTTAGGTCAAAACTGTGGCCCCTCAAGAAGGTAAAAGACTCTCCAAATTTCATTTCATGCATAATTCATTACATACCTAATTACATAGGTTTCATTCTACACAAATCAACTTCCAACTCTAATAATCCAAGCCAAAACTATAGCCTCATATTAGGGTGAGAAACTCCAAATTTTTCATTTAACAACCCTAATATGATCAAGCATTTTCAACATATCCAATACATTCAAAATCATTATTTAAACACCAATCTCAATTTAGAATACATAAACATGTAAAATCACTAAACAAAGTAAGCAAACAAAAATGGATTTCTCCATCAACAAACACACAAGGGTCTCCTCACCACCAATAATGGTTGAAGTAAGTAAATCTCCCTCTTACCTAAAGGAAGAACACGAAAATGGACTCCTACTTGCTTCTTGAAGATTTCAGTTTTGAGCTTCCAAAACCTTAGAAATTTCAAGACAAGGAATCAACATCATAGGTTGAAAAAGAAGAGATCCATGGTCACCAAAGAGACCATGGAACACGAAAATGAAGAAAAGAAGGAAGAAAAATGCAACCTTTACCTTAAAGCTTGAAGCTTTGCTTTGGATGACAATGGAGGAAAAAGTTAGTTTTTGAGGAAAACCCTCCAAATAGGAAGTGTAAAGGAGGTTGAGAGGAGTGTAGAAATAGAGTTTATGAAGAGAAAAGTGAAGAGAATGGTCTTTAATGGTGGCTGGATTTTCGTAGAGAAGAAGGGAGAAGAAGAGAGAAGGAGGAGAAAAATGGAAGATAAAAGCTAGAGAGAGAAAGTGTTAGGTTGAAATGAGATATTTTGGGTGATGATGCATTAAGTGTGGAGGAAAATTTTGCCTCCCTTGGGCTAGCTTAGCTGCAGCATTGAGAGGGTAAAGGGGGGAGAAATTTGCTTCCCCAACAAGCCAAGGATAACTTTATCTTTTGGTAGTCAAAGCTTCTAAAAGAAGCTTTGATGAAAGTACACTTTATTTGAATTAAGTAGACTTGATTTGACATAAAGTTGATTACATTGGGATAAGATGATAGGGTTTCTAATACATGCTATTATCCAATGGACAATTGTTACAGTTAACAGAAGTCAGTATTAATTGTTCAGCGAATAAAATTACACAGCAATTTATTAGTCTGTCAGATAAAATCTCTCAAAAAATATGTAACCTCGTAAACTGTGTCTAGTCTCGGGTTTAGTAAGATCCCTCGTTGACGTTTTCACAGTTCAAGGTTCTCGAGAAAAATATCTCATTTTTTCGGCTCTGCTTAGTGCGTACGCAAAACAAGGAATAATATTAAAATATTCTGCATTCTTAGAAAAATCCAGAAAAATTTCCAAAAATCACAAATATTATAAAACGATTATTTGTCATAAAATTATTAATTTTTGAGATATTACAACTCTCTCCTTCAAATAGAAATTTCGTCCTCGAAATTTTCATCCTTTAAAATAAACACGGAGGTTATTTCTTTATCTTATCTTCTAACATTCACGTTGCGCTCCTAGCCACATCAATTCAAATTACTCTTGCCAATGTGATCTCCTTATCTCTGTGTTGCTTTGCTCTCCTAACCTTGACCTTCACAGGAAGTATTCCATAGGTCCAATTCTCTTTTAATTGTACTGTGCCTAGTTCGATGACATGGCTGGATCAGAGATAAACTTTCGTAATCATGACATGCGGAAGACGTCATGAAAATTAGAAAGAAAGGATGTCAAAACCAGTTGATAGGCTACTGGACCAATCCGAAGAGAAATTTGATGTAGACCAAAGAATTTTAAGAGTGAGTTTGCTGGCAACTTAGACAAGATGACACACATTTAGTACCGTCTCTCTCCATTCCTTACCACCAATACTTCTGTTTTAGATCTTGATATTTCTTGGTCATTTTTCTACTTCACTTGAATTTCTCTCAATAGACCATTCGGGTAGTAACCATACCTAGACATACCTCATCCGGTATCACTTCCAATGACAGCCACCTGTCCTTGAATTACTCTGTTAATTCCTTCTTCTTAACCACCATAATGATGGTATTAGGTAGTTTCTGATCCAAAGCGTCTGTCATAACGTTTGCATTTTCTAGGATGACACTAAAGCTAGACGTCATACTCCTTCAAAAATTCTAATCACTTTCGCCGCCTCATGTTCAGTCCCTTTTTATCAAATGTATACTTCAAGCCTTTGCAATTTCTAAAGGTGTTGAACAGTGCTTCACATAGAAAGCATCTCCATGTTCTCAGAGCAATTTTAACTGCGACTAACACCAAATTGAGAGTTGGGCAATTCTCAATGCACCCTCAACTACCTCAAGGAATAAGTCACAACTTCCCAACTTTGCATGAATACACATGCTAGACCTTAATGTGAAGCATCACAAAATACTTCAATGTCTCATTGGGATCGGGTAGGACCAAAACTGGCAAGTATTCGAATGTTACCTCGATCCTGGGAAAACTTTCTTCATATGTACTATTCCATAAAAGTTTTGATTCTCTTCTTGTAAGCTGAGTAAGGTGTCCTACTATCTTGGAGAATCCATCGATACTCCTTCGATAACAACCAACTAATCCTACTAGCTATGAATCTCCTTTACGGTCTCCGGTCTTTCCTTTTGAACAATTGCTTCAATCTTTTGTGAATCCACAACAATCCCTCCATTTGGAATTTCATGATCCAAAATTGAACTTCCTCAAACAAGAATTTCATACTCTGATACTTTGGTGTTCACTCCTTCTCTTTTAAAGTCTAGAAAACTGGATCGAGATATCTGACATGTCTCTCCACGTGTTTGAGAATAGATTAGAATGTCATCATTAATGACAATGACAATTCTATTCTAGGTATGGACAAAAGACACAACTCAGGTTGTCCATGAATGCGACAGGAGCATCTGTTACTCCGAACGACATCACGAGATACCCATAATGCCCATAGGGTGTTTGAAATACTGTTTTGGGAACATCCTCAAATTCCCACAAATTTAGTGATAACTAGAATGTACATCTTTCTCTGAGGATATTCACCCTTAATCATAGTCTTGTTCATTAGACGGCGGTCCTCATCTCACTGAGATGTTCCATTCTTCTCCTTAACTGACAGCACTGTAGTTCATCATGAGAAACTTATTGACTACAATAGTGATAGTCATATTCCCTTTTCTTTTGTCCTCCAAGGAAGACTTTAACATGTATTCTCAAGCTCCTTTCCCTCACAAGGCTTCAACTCCGTTAGCCGTTATGAATTCAAAAGTCTTAGTTCCGAGAACCACTAAGGTTTTCATCGAAATGATCTAGCAGAATATAACTAGGAAAATAATCGATCTAGTCCTAAAATCATAAATTCTAATAAGCGTGAACTTAGGTATACAAGTCAAGTTAATAAAGGATTCAACCTTTAATAGAAATAGGATAGATTAAACAAAATTGAGTTTCAATGACAAGTATTAGCAATAGAGATAAAAGTAACTAGGTCAAAGCTAATGAAAACACAGATGAATCCAAATTATCTATACAGCTACAAATCGTAAAAGGAGGGGTTGCCCCCAGAATTATACAGCACAATTACAGGATCGTCACTTGAGGTATAATTTCTATTGTTTAGATCTTCAAATTTAGAGTTCTCAGCACCACCCAGGGTATAAATTCTGCCTTTTGCTTGCGGTTTCATAGCCCTTGCAGCATTGACTAAAGAACTTACTTTCGCTTGGTTACAGTTGCGGGAAACGTATCCAGGTTTTCCACATTTAAAATAGATGATTCCTACAATTGTGCAATCCATCGTTAGGTGCTCCTTTCTGCACTTGAGACAGAATATTCTCTTGGTCTTACATCCCTTTGTTAAGTGGTTCTTTCCGTATTTCTTACCTTTTGGTAAGGATGTCGGGGTCTGATTGGATCCACTGCCACTAGCACTTTTCCCATGAGTTGGATGTGGCTGTCGCTTTCCTGACAATCAGGAGTATAGTTTCCGTAGCCTTTCTATTACTCCTCTTTTGAGATTTAGGCAGTCCAAGGTTATTCCAAGTCTGACTTTCCTTCAACAGATTTGGGACCCTAACCTCCAACTCTCGCTACTGTACAATCCTCTGATCTTGGTGAGTTGTCACATCAACTATCCTTTGTCTTTCTTCTGCAGTCGCAACCAAGCTTTCACTATCTCGTCCTACGCTCTCATACGTATGCCAATCACGAGCCATTACCCTCGTATGTCTACTGTGAGCCATCAAATTTCTTCAAAGATGGACAATACATAACACAACAAAACAAACGTAATTATTTCAAACAACATTGTTTCCTCTCGGAAACCAAACACACAGAGTCACACAATTCAGACAAGACAAGTCAAATCCACGAATCCTAACAGTCTCCAACTCGAGTCTCTTTGTTCTACCTTCCATGGCATAATCTCTTGTAAGTCGTCAATCCCCAAACAGCTCCTCAAACTAAACTTACACCAGTCATTTCTTTCTCCAGAAGATCGGTTCCCCAAAACCTTTTGATCTCCTTACAAAAAGAATTCCTATTTTCCTAGTACAGTAGGCCAAGGTGAAGTTATAGTTTCCTGTACACACAGAATATTACATATTGAGTAGGCCAATCCTCAATATCATGCAACTGTATAATAGTAGCTACTAACATTCAACCTATGGCAAGCCATGCATTCCTTTCCTATCATCTCAATCAAGAGATAAGGAAGTGCATAACATACAAAATTCTAATATGCCAAAACATAACAAGTCCATACCCCGGCTCAACAAGATGAACTACTCTGATACCACCTAATGTAACACCTATTGATCTAATAACTACTGCACAACTATCATTATACCACAGTCACTAGGTCCAGGCATGTCACAGTGTCAAATATCCAGTATTTTCAAATTTATAAGATTTATAAGATAATTAGAGATATTTCCATTATGCATAAATAGAAAATACGAGCCTCAATATGAAATGTAATTATATTGTCTCGTAATACAAAGTACAACATTAGTTTAATACAGAGTACACATCTATCATCCTTACATAAATTAACGTACAACAATATAAAATGTAGATTTTACATAGCATAACATAACTACCATACAAAAGTTTGACCTTCTCCGAAGTTTAACACATGTAAGGAATGGTTTTGCTTCTGATCTTCTTCAGCGTTTCTAATAGGGAATACTCGACCTTGTGACACTTCCAGATGGTTAGGAGCACGAACATGCGTTATAACCGAAACCTCTCTAGAAAAGAGGCAGCGGTTATCCCACATCTCCCCAATAGGTATAGGGAACTCCACACGTATAGGAACATAAGATATGTTCGTACCAGCTCCAGGTTCATTACCGCACTGAACTAGGGTCACATTCCTGACGTAAGTAACACGCTCTGCTTCGAAGTCAAAGTGCCAGGCTTCCAAGCCACTATGAAATTGTATCTACGTGCGTAACAGAAGAGGTTGTGCAGATGTCATCACAAGGAAATAGAAGTCGATCTTTAAATCCTAACTAATCGGACTCAAATTCGCGCTCTTCACTGTCTTTATTCAATACAACATAAAACATGATAATATAGTAAAGAGGTGAGACACCCAACTTTCATTACCATTATAGCAGTAAGAAGACAACATGGCGTAGAGCGCCCACATAGCAACACAGTCCACATATTCATTAACAGTAATAGTAGAATTTATAGCAAAGTAGTATGATTATAAGTAATGATATCTCAAGCAATCAGCACAATATCCAGATAATTATTGCAGAAATAAAACAGATATTTTCATAGTCACAAGTGTTCATGCTTAACAATTTATGAGACCGACAATGGACAGTGCATAATGCATTATGATACCAAAATCCTATTCCATGGAGCTAGACATCAACATTTTCGGAGAGAATGATCAAGGAGTAATGTCAGTATATCGTTAGCCTTAAAAATAGTGTGCTTCATCTCATAAAAATATTTGCACAACAATGGCTTATACATGGCATAGTTCTGGGCATTGGCAGTCGCCTCGAGCTGTTGAGCAGCTCTCTCTTGTTGTTGAGTCGCACGCTCTTTCTTTAGCGATGACTTCGCCATCCGGATTGCCTCAATAGCAGTTGCAATTTCTCCACTTCTCGCCATCTTACTCTTTCTCAAATCGGGTTAATCACCACAAGGTAAGTTAGAGCATTTCAAAACACAAACCATGTGGATTTCACACATCACAAGCAAGACAGACTCACACGCAAGACCCAAAGAAGACATAAACCGGGCTCATACCACTTAATGTAACACCCTTTTTGGGAGGGAACGTCACATTGCAAATAAAAGAAAATACGAAAAAGTAAAGTTCTAACATTTCAAGACTTGGTTCATTCGTTTAAGTTTAACTTGTTCAATTCTTAAATACGCGAGCAAAATAGCAGAAATATTTTTTTTTATAATCATTTTAACCATGCGGAATATAAATGACGGTGAAGGATAAAATAGTAGACAAAATTCTCATCTGAATAACATGCATATAGATATATATATAAAATGTACTGACATCATTTATACTTAGATACAAGCCTGAATTATCCAAAAAGCAAAACTATACCTGCCCCAAAGGATTATACAAATATGCCCCAGAGATACCAAAATATACACCCCACAAAAAATACATCAGGCCCCAAAAATAAAACACTGGTAGTCATCAGTAGCTGCCCGTAGACTCAGTCTCTCAGATGAGGAGGGACCGTATCCGGGTCCTCAGCAGGATCCTCCTCTTTAGAGGAAACCTCCATAGGAACCACAGAATCACGGGCAGGAGCCCGAGCAGTAGAATCAAAAGAGTCCTCCCAAGGGGTGTAGCAACGATCACCCCACATCTCACGGATGGGCAAGTAAAACTCCAGTCGCAGGCTGATGTGGCAGGTGAGGACAGGTGCCTCATGACGTCTCCAGGCTAGGGTGATCGACACATCTCCCAAGTAGACGCAGCGATCGGAATTCAAGTTGATATGCCAACACTCCGGCCCTCCGAGGAAGGTCAGACTCACATCACCAAGAAATCCGTGCATACGTGCCGCCATCGTCTCAGTTGAAGCTAGTCTCGTTCGGGCCAAAAGCCGGGAAACACGGGATCTTCCGCCTCCTTACCGTCGTCTTTGATCAATACAGTATACACATATACAGCAAATAACAGAGATACAAGAAAGAGGTAAGACATCCTACCATCATTACCAATTATAGCAACTAGAAACAGTACGGCGCCACGTGCCCAAATAGCAATTCAGAATATCATATTCAACTAATAAGTAGTAATTCCAACAGTAAGCAAATAAACAATTCCAAGCAGATAGTCATCTCAATAATAACCAAATCAGTCATAGATATGGAAAAATAAATATTAACAATGATAATGTATATCATGACTCACATGCATGCTTTCCCAAATTCCTACTCCATGGAGCTAGACTCAAACAGTCGAAGAGAAAGATCAAGAGACATATCTGTAACTCGGCTGCCAAGGCCAGTGCTATCAATAAATGTTCTTATGCACAATCATGGCATTGTATAGATATTCTACACTAGATCACGATATAGGACAGTGTTAAGTCTGGATCGTCGGTGTGTTTGCATCGGTTTGTCCCACAGGCAGAGGAGCTACCAACTGCCCCTTGTGAAGGACCCGCACCCCGACGCCCCCAAGGTCATAACATAACCCACACTTGTCTACTGATACCCGCACTAAGGTGTGTTCAATCTCCTAGGCAACTTGGCCTTACAACAGTCCACAAGGACATTAACAATGCATATGACACTATGCATGGACATGTATGATTCACAATCTCATACAATTACATAACATGCCACAATAGGCCAATATAAGCATCAATATACAAATGGTCACTCACATGGACCCATAGCATCATAATGCAAGGATCAAGTCAACTTGTACATTTTTAGGTTCATTATGAATCCTAACTTAGAATTTATTTTCCTTTCAAGGTTCATATCAAATCCAATTCTTACAATTAAACAAATCTTCCAAGGTAATTCAATTTTCATACAATTTGTAAATTGTTCAAGTTCTTAGGTTTCACACTCTCTTGTTCTTCACTCACTTATAATTACTTCAAGTCTTATGATAATCTCACTCTTAGTCCTTTAAGATTCATGAAATCTCTAATTCTACTAAATCCTTCCAATTTATCAATTATCCACTCATTGCATAGGTTTCTAATTACCTAATTACTTATGCTTCCAAACTACCAAAATCACATAATTACCTACAATTACCCTAGAGGCCGTGGCCTCACAATGGTTACAATTTCCAATCCTTTCAAGTCATCTTGCTACATGCCATTCCCTTAATTCATTTAAGTTGTTCACTTGTTAAATTAGGTCACTAAGAACCCTAATTCTTGGCCTCAAAACCGTAGCCATCACATAGGCTTCAATTCCAATTTTCTTCTTCCATTAAATTCCATCTTGTTACTTGATTAATTCTAGTCTTATGCTTGTTACACATTAACCACAATTTATCTAATTTTCCACCCCCAAAACCGTGGACCTCCAAGAAGGGTGTTCAATTATTTTTTGTCCATTTCAAACCATTCAATCCAATCCAATATTCCATTATATACAACAAATCAATCCAATAGCATAAATCAATTAAAATCAACACATAGACATACTAATCACAAAATCAAAGGATAACCCTCATTAGGGTTTTTCCACCAACAACACAATCAAGGTTCCTAGATGCTAAGAGAGGTTGAGGAGGAGTGTCTTCCTCTTACCTAAGTGAAGAAAACAAAAGAAGAACACCAAGAACCTCCTTTGAATTTTCGGATTTGAGCTCCAAGAACCCTAAAAATGGTGACTTTGTTAGAATCAATACCAAGGCTTGAAAAATAAGCCATGGATGGCCAACATGAAGACCATAACCATGAAAATAGAAGGAAAGTAAGAGGAGTCTTGAAACTTACCCAAAAAGCTCAAAGCTTGGAGCTTGGAGAAAATGGTGAAGATGGAGGAATTTCAAGAAACTCTAAGAAGAAAAGATGCTTAGAATGGTGAGAAGATTAAGGAAATGTAGTTGGTTTAATTTTTTGTGATGGTTGAGGGAGAAGAAGAGGGCTGGCCGTGAGGTTGGTCTAGAGAGAAGGAGGAGAAAAGAAAAATGAAGAAGAAGAAGAAAGGGTAGAGAGAGAAAGTGTTTTGGTAAAAAAATGAATTTGTGTAATGTGTAAAATGAATTAATGAAACCAAATTTCCCCCCCCCACCAAGGGCTGCTGCCATGCTTGAGAGAGAGAGAGAGAGGAGAGTTGGCTTCCAAGAGAAGCCAAGGGCATTTGAGTCAATGTTTGGTCAAAGCTTCTCAAAGAAGCTTTGATTATTTAACATTAAATTTGAATTAAAGTGGATTGATTAGACATAAAGTGGATTTCATTTGGATAATGTGATAGGATTTTTATTACACACTATTATCCAATGGATAATAGTTACAGTTGATAGAAGTCAGTATTTAATTAATCTGACAGATAAATTTTTCGCAGTGTTAATTTATTTTATCTGTTAAGATTTCTCGGAAATTATGAAACTTCGTAAACTGTGTTCAGTCTCGGGTTTAGTAAGATCCCCCGTCGACATATCCGTAGTCCAAGGTTCGCGGAAGAAATATCGCATTTCTCTGGTTTTGCTCAGTGTGCACGTTAAACGAGGAATATACTAAAATATTCGACGTTTCCGAAAAATTCCTAAAAATTTCTCAAAAATTTCAAATATTATAAAACGACTATTCGTCATATAATTTTCCAATTTTTGAAGCATTACAGTCGTTTTCCCGACTCTGCTCAAGTTTCGCGCAAAACGAAGAATATATTAAAATATTCATCGTTTCTCAAAAATTTCAGAAAAATTCACACAAATCACAAATATTAGAAAATGACTATTGGTGGTGAAATAATTAATTTCTGGAGTGTTACACTGACCTCAGCAATTCTCAGCTCAGTGTGCACGTAAAACGAAAAATATATTAAAATATTTGTCGTTTCTGAAAAATTCTAGAAAAATTCCTAAAAATCAAGAATAATATAAAATGATCATTTATACTTAAACAAATATTTTTCGGGATGTTACAACACTCCCCTACTAAAAGGAAATTCGTCCTCGAAATTTACATACCTCAAAATAGTTCCGGATGTTGCTCCATCATCTTGTCTTCCGGTTCCCAAGTTGCATCACCAATTGTTTCATTCCAGATCACCTTCACCAATGGGATCTCCTTGCCTCTAAGTTGTTTTATCCGTCGGTCCTCGATTCTCGCAGGAGGCGCCTCATAGGTCAAGTTCTCTTTTAACTGTACTGTGTCCGGTGCTATGACATGACTTGGATCAGGCAAATACTTACGAAGTTGTGACACATGGAAGACATTGTGTATGTTGGAAAGAAAAGGGGGTAAGGCTATCTGGTAGGCTACTGGACCTATCCGGCGAAGGATTTGGTAAGGTTCAAGAAATTTTGGAGTGAGTTTTCTAGATTTCAAAACCCGGCCGACCCCAGTCGTGGGTGTGACTTTCAAGAATACATGCTCACCTTCCTCAAACTCAAGAGGCTTTCTCCTCTTATCTGCATAACTCTTTTGCCGGCTCTGAGCAGTTCTCATCTTTTCTTGAATCATCTTGACCTTCTCAGTTGTCTGCTGAATGATATCTGGTCCAATCGTAAGACGCTCACCGTCTTGGTACCAACACAATGGTGTTCGACACCGTCGTCCATACAGAGCTTCATAGGGTGCCATCCCTATACTCGAATGATAACTGTTGTTGTAGGTGAACTCTATTAGTGGTAGAACTTCATCCCAACATCCAGTTTGTTCCATAGTGCAAGCTCTAAGCAAATCTTCTAAAGATTGGATTGTCCTTTCCGATTGACTATCGGTTTGTGGATGGTACGCTGAACTCAGACGTAACTTCGTTCCCAACGATGCTTGTAAACTCTACCAAAATTTTGAAGTAAATCTCGGATCCCTATTCGAAACAATACTCGTAGGCACACCATGTAGCCTAACGATCTCACCAATATACAACTGGGCAACTTCTCCAAACTGTACCTCATGTTGATCGGGAGAAAATGGGTTGACTTCGCGAGTCGATCCACTATTACCCATATCGAATCGTGTTCTTTTTTTGTCCTCGGCAAACCCACAACAAAATCCATCACAATGCTGTCCCATTTCCATTCAGGAATAGATAATGGTTGTAGCAATCCCGCTGGTCTTTGATGTTCCACTTTAGCTCTTTGACAAACTAAACAAGTCGACACACATCTAGTGACGTCGCTCTTCATTCCATGCCACCAGAACAATTTCTTCAGATCTTGGTACATCTTAGTTATGCCTGGGTGCATACTCAGCTTGCTGGTGTAAGCATGTTCTACAATATATCGCCTAAGCTCTTGGTCACGGGGAATACAAATTCTACCTCAGAATCTCAGAATTCCATCCGTTCCTTCTTCAAATTTTGTCTCTTTGCCTTGCCTTATCAATTCTCTCGCTTCTTGCAAGAATTCATCGGATTTCTGCTTTTCCCGTATGTCATCCATTAGTTCACTTGAGATGGTGACCATATTCATACAAATCCTTCCGGCTTCCAACTTAACAAACGACCATACATCCCTAAACTGTTCTATGAGGTCTCTTTCCTTGATCATCAAGGCAGAAGCACTGATAGTCTTTCTGCTCAAGGCATCAGCCACGACGTTCGCCTTGCTAGGGTGGTACAACAACTGGAAATCATAGTCCTTCAGGAATTCTAGCCATCTCCGCTGCCTCATATTCAGTTCTTTCTGATCATAACAATATTTCAAGCTCTTGTGGTCACTGAAGATGTTGAATATTGCTCCATAGAGAAAATGCCTCCATATCTTTAGAGCAAAGACCACGGCTGCAAGTTCCAAATCATGTGTAGGGTAGTTCTTTTCATGTACTCGCAACTGTCGCGAAGCATAAGCTACAACTCTTCTATGTTGCATAAGAACACATCCCAATCCTTGATACGAAGCATCACAGTACACCTCGAATGGCTCATTCGGATCAGGTAGCACTAACACCGGTGAGGTAGTTAGCCGTTTCTTCAACTCTTGAAAACTTTGCTTGCAGCTATCAGTCCATTCAAAAGCTTGGTTCTTCCTTGTCAACTGGGTGAGCGGTCCAGCAATCTTGGAAAATCCTTCAATGAACCTTCTGTAATATCCAGCTAAACCCACAAAGCTACGAACTTCCGTCACTGACTTTGGTTGCTCCCACTGTAATACTGCTTCTACTTTCGACGGATCCACTGCAATCCCTTCCTTCGAGATCACATGGCCTAAAAACTTCACCTCATCAAGCCAAAACTCACATTTCGATAGCTTGGCATACAATTCCTTCTCCTTTAGAATCTGAAGAACTATGCTGAGGTGTTCAGCATGATCCTCCTAATTCTGGGAATATATCAGGATATCGTTAATGAAGACGATAACAAACTTGTCTAAGTAAGGACGAAAGATCCTGTTCATGTAGTCCATGAAGACAGCAGGTGCATTCGTAACACCAAACGGCATTACAAGGTACTCATAATGACCGTATCGGGTACGAAAAGCAGTCTTGGGCACATCCTCTATTTTTACTCTTATCTGATGGTACCCATATCTCAAATCAATCTTTGAAAACACTGCTGCTCCTTTCAGTTGGTCCATCAAATCATCAATTCTTGGGAGTGGATACTTGTTCTTGATCGTCAGCTTGTTCAATTGCCTATAGTCCACACACAATCTTGAGGTACCGTCCTTTTTCGAACTAACGATCGGTGCTCCCCACGGTGACACACTCGGTCTAACAAACTGTTTCTCCAAAAGCTCCTCTAGCTGTTTCTTGAGCTCAGCCAATTCGGTTGGCGACATACGATAAGGTGCTATAGACACGGGACCAGCTCCCGGTACCAGATCAATGGCACACTCGATCTCACGTGTCGGTGGTAAACCGGTACTTCTTCCGAAAAACTTCGAGAACTCTTTCACTACCTAATAGTGTCCAGTCGGCACCTCGCTCTCGATTTTCAAAGAAGATAGTAACATGTACCCCTGAGCTCCTTCTTTCAAGAAAGCTCGTGCTTGGTTGGCCATCAAGTATCTAGAATTCTCGTCCACGGGGAAAACTATGATTTTTCTGGAACAATCTAATAGAACATGATTGGAAGATAACCAATCCATCCCTAGGATTATATCTAACTGTGACAAAGGTAGACAGATCAGATCAACAGAAAAGACTCAACCTTCAACCACTAGGGGACATTTTAGGCAGACTTTGGTAGTAACTACAGGTTTATCAATGGGGGTTGAAACAGTCAATTCAAAAGGTAGTTCAGACACAAGTAAGCCAAGTCGTAGCACACAGTCATATGATATGAAAGAATGGGTTGCCTCAGAGTCATACAGTACTTTTAAAAGATTACCTTCGATGGTGCCTTCTCCTTGAATCAAGTCTTCGGATTCGGAGGCTTCAGCTCCGCTCATAGTGTAAACTCGACCTCCGGCTTGCGGTTTCTTAGCTCGAGTCGTATTGACTGAAGGTTCAGCCTTTGCTTGATTGCAGTCTCTAGACATGTGGCCCGGTTTGCCACATCTGAAGCAGATGATTCCCTTGATCGTGCAATCCCTCGTGAGATGATCTTTCCCACACTTTAGGCATCTGGACGGGTAGGTCACATTTTGCCCAGTTCAGTTCCCAGAGGAACCTCCACCAGAACTTCCACCGGTTTGCTGCTGACTTCCCGCTGGTCAGGAATAAGGCTTCTTTTGGAAGCGGTTTAAACCACTGCCTCCACCTCTTTGGGACCGTACAGGCCCAAAGCTCCTGTTCCTCGAGTCTCTAGCCTGTTCCAAGGCTTCAACTTCACAGCAAGTGTCTAACAATTCTGAGAATACCTTCATCTTCAGGGTAATCACAGCTTTCTTCACCTCATACCTCAATCCCTCGGTGAACTTCCAACATTTCCAGGCTTCATCAGTCTGATACTGGTAGTGTGTTGAGAACTTCTCCAGGTTCTCAAATTTAGCTGCATACTCACTGACAGTCATGTTCCCCTGTCTCAAGTTGAGAAACTCAAGCTCTTTCGTATGTCTCGCATTAGCAGGAAAATATTTGTCCAAGAACTTGTTCTTGAACACATCCCATGTGATGTCAGTTCCTTCAGCTTCCAATGCTCTCTGAGCCCCGTTCCACCAGTCTTCGGCGTTGCCCACAAGTATAAAGGTAGCATAATTCACCTTCTTGTCTTCGGCACAGTTCATGCCACGGAAGACTTTCCCTAGTTCCTTGATCCACAGACTAGCCTTGTCTGGATCAAATTCTCCCTTAAATTGTGAAGGGTTGTGACGACGAAACTCTGCTAAGTTCTGGGCATTGGCAGTCGCCTCGAGCTGTTGAGCAGCTCTCTCTTGTTGTTGAGTCGCACGCTCATTTTGCTGCGCGATGACTTCTGCCATCCGCTGCATTGCCTCAATAGCAGTTGCAATTTCTCCACTTCTCGCCATCTTACTCTTTCTCAAATCAGGTTAACTGAAAACCACAAGGTAAGTTAGAGGAATTCATTTCAAAACACAAACCACAGAGATTTCACACATCACAAGCAAGACAGACTCACACGCAAGACCCAAAGAAGACATAAACCGGGGCTCTGATACCAACTTAATGTAACGCCCCTTTTTGGGAGAGAACGTCACATTGCAAATAAAAGAAAATGTGGAAAAGTAAAGTTCTAACATTTCAAGACCCGGTTCATTCGTTTAAGTTTAACTTGTTCAATTCTTAAATATGCGAGCAAAATAGCAGAAATATTTTTTTTTATAATCATTTTAACCATGCGGAATATAAATGACGGTGAAGGATAAAATAGTAGAAAAAATTCTCATCTGAATAACATGCATATAGATATATGTATAAAATGTACTGACATCATTTATACTTAGATACAAGCCTGAATTATCCAAAAAGCAAAACTATACCTGCCCCAAAGGATTATACAAATATGTCCCAGAGATACTAAAATATACAGGCCACAAAAAATACATCAGGCCCTAAAAATAAAACACTGGTAGCCATCAGTAGCTACCAGTAGACTCAGTCTCTCAGATGAGGAGGGACCGTATCCGGGTCATCAGCAGGATCTTCCTCTTCAGAGGAAACCTCCATAGGAACCACAGAACCACGGGCAGGAGCCCGAGCGGTAGAATCAAAAGAGTCCTCCCAAGGGGTGTAGCAACGATCACCCCACATCTCACGGATGGGCAAGTAAAACTCCAGTCGCAGGCTGATGTGGCAGGTGAGGACAAGTGCCTCATGACGTCTCCAGGCTAGGGCGATCGACACATCTCCCAAGTAGACGCAGCGATCGGAATTCAAGTTGATATGCCAACACTCCGGCCCTCCGAGGAAGGTCAGACGCACATCACCAAGAAATCCGCGCATACGTGCCGCCATCGTCTCAGTAGAAGCTAGTCTCGTTCGGGCCAGAAGCCGGGAAACTCGGGATCTTCCGCCTCCTTACCGTCGTCTTCGATCAATACAGTATACACACATACAGCAAGTAACAGAGATACAAGAAAGAGGTAAGACATCCTACCATCATTACCAATTATAGCAGCTAGAAACAGTACGACGCCACGTGCCTAAATAGCAATTCAGAATATCATATTCAACTAATAAGTAGTAATTCCAACAGTAAGCAAATAAACAATTCCAGGCAGATAGTCATCTCAGTAATAACCAAATCAGTCATAGATATGAAAAAATAAATATTAACAATGATAATGTATATCATGACTCACATGCATGCTTTCCCAAATTCTTACTCCATGGAGCTAGACTCAAACAGTCGGAGAGAAAGATCAGGAGACATGTCTGTAACTCGGCTGCCGAGGCCAGTGCTATCAATAAATGTTCTCGTGCACAATCATGGCATTGTACAGACATTCTACACTAGATCACGATATAGGACAGTGTCAAGTCCGGATCGTCGGTGCGTTTGCATCGGTTTGCCCCACAGGCAGAGGAGCTACCAACTGCCCCTTGTGAAGGACCCGCACCCCGACGCCCCCAAGGTCATAACATAACCCACACTTGTCTACTCGCACCCGCACTAAGGTGTGTTCAATCTCCTAGGCAACTTGGCCTTACAACAGTCCACAAGGACATTCACAATGCATATGACACTATGCATGGACATGTATGATTCACAATCTCATACAATTACATAACATGCCACAATAGGCCAATATAAGCATCAATATACAAATGGTCACTCACATGGACCCATAGCATCATAATGTAAGGATCAAGTCAACTTGTACATTTTTAGGTTCATTATGAATCCTAACTTAGAATTTATTTTCCTTTCAAGGTTCATGTCAAATCCAATTCTTACAATTAAACAAATCTTCCAAGGTAATTCAATTTTCATACAATTTGTAAATTGTTCAAGTTCTTAGGTTTCACACTCTCTTGTTCTTCACTCACTTATAATTACTTCAAGTCTTATGACAATCTCACACTTAGTCCTTTAAGATTCAT
This sequence comes from Ormosia emarginata, assembly GCA_029884605.1. Taxonomy (NCBI): domain Eukaryota; kingdom Viridiplantae; phylum Streptophyta; class Magnoliopsida; order Fabales; family Fabaceae; genus Ormosia; species Ormosia emarginata. Next base: position 48,882,338 of record JAQQTP010000077.1, on the reverse strand, counting down.
GAAATCTCTAATTCTACTAAATCCTTCCAATTTATCAATTATCCACTCATTGCATAGGTTTCTAATTACCTAATTACTTATGCTTCCAAATTACCAAAATCACATAATTACCTACAATTACCCTAGAGGCCGTGGCCTCACAATGGTTACAATTTCCAATCCTTTCAAGCCATCTTACTACATGTCATTCCTTTAATTCATTTAAGTTGTTCACTTGTTAAATTAGGTCACCAAGAACCCTAATTCTTGGCCTCAAAACCGTAGCCATCACATAGGCTTCAATTCCAATTTTCTTCTTCCATTAAATTCCATCTTGTTACTTGATTAATTCTAGTCTTATGCTTGTTACACATTAACCACAATTTATCTAATTTTCCACCCCCAAAACCGTGGACCTCCAAGAAGGGTGTTCAATTATTTTTTTGTCCATTTCAAACCATTCAATCCAATCCAATATTCCATTATATACAACAAATCAATCCAATAGCATAAATCAATTAAAATCAACACATAGACATACTAATCACAAAATCAAAGGATAACCCTCATTAGGGTTTTTCCACCAACAACACAATCAAGGTTCCTAGATGCTAAGAGAGGTTGAGGAGGAGTGTCTTCCTCTTACCTAAGTGAAGAAAACAAAAGGAGAACACCAAGAACCTCCTTTGAATTTTTGGATTTGAGCTCCAAGAACCCTAAAAATGGTGACTTTGTTAGAATCAATACCAAGGCTTGAAAAATAAGCCATGGATGGCCAACATGAAGACCATAACCACGAAAATAGAAGGAAAGGAAGAGGAGTCTTGAAGCTTACCCAAAAAGCTCAAAGCTTGGAGCTTGGAGAAAATGGTGAAGATGGAGGAATTTCAAGAAACTCCAAGAAGAAAAGATGCTTAGAATGGTGAGAAGATTAAGGAAATGTAGTTGGTTTAATTTTTTGTGATGGTTGAGGGAGAAGAAGAGGGCTGGCCGTGAGGTTGGTCTAGAGAGAAGGAGGAGAAAAGAAAAATGAAGAAGAAGAAAAAAGGGTAGAGAGAGAAAGTGTTTTGGTAAAAAAATGAATTTGTGTAATGTGTAAAATGAATTAATGAAACCAAATTCCCCCCCCCCCCCACCACCAAGGGCTGCTGCCGTGCTTGAGAGAGAGAGAGAGAGAGAGAGTTGGCTTCCAAGAGAAGCCAAGGGCATTTGAGTCAATGTTTGGTCAAAGCTTCTCAAAGAAGCTTTGATTATTTAATATTAAATTTGAATTAAAGTGGATTGATTAGACATAAAGTGGATTTCATTTGGATAATGTGATAGGATTTTTATTACACACTATTATCCAATGGATAATAGTTACAGTTGATAGAAGTCAGTATTTAATTAATCTTACAGATAAATTTTTCGCAGTATTGATTTATTTTATTTGTTAAGATTTCTCAGAAATTGTGAAACCTCGTAAACTGTGTCCAGTCTCGGGATTAGTAAGATCTCCCGTCGACATGTCCATAGTCCAAGGTTCGCGGAGGAAACATCGTGTTTCTCTGGTTCTGCTCAGCGCGCACGTAAAACGAGGAACATACTAAAATATTCGACGTTTCTGGAAAATTCCCAGAAAATTCTCAAAAATTACAAATATTATAAAACAACTATTCGTCATATAATTTTCCAATTTTTGAAGCATTACAGTCGTTTTCCCGACTCTGCTCAAGTTTCGCGCAAAACGAGGAATATATTAAAATATTCATCGTTTCCGTAAAATTCTAAAAAAATTCACATAAATCACAAATATTAGAAAATGACTATTGGTGGTGAAATAATTAATTTCCGAAGCATTACACTGACCTCAGCAATTCTCAGCTCAGTGTGCATGCAAAACGATAAATATATTAAAATATTCGTCATTTCTGAAAAATTCTAGAAAAATTCCTAAAAATCAAGAATAATATAAAATGATCATTTATACTTAAACAGATATTTTTTGGGATGTTACACTATGACCCTACGCTTAGTCTATTCCCACTCGCACATAGGTGTTATTCAACTCCTAAGCATACACCGCCTTACAACAATGTCCAACGGACAACACATATGCATGACGATGCAATTTCCAATCATGTATGTCTATCAATGATGCATTCATCATAAGCATACCTCAATGGCATATACATTCATTCTCAATATCAATAAATCATATCAATGATACATTTATCATAAGTATACCACAATGGCATATCATCATTTCATATTATGGAATTCAATCTTTCCAATGTTTCATGTCTTGATCAATTATGATAATTCCTAAGTTCAATAGCCCTCAAAATCGTGGCCTCACAAGCTTGTCTTTAGACATGGCCCGTGTTTTCGACCCAGAATCTTCAAAAATGTTATTTTTTATGTTTTTCAAGTTCTTGACTAGATGGAATCATTTATACATGTTTCCTAAAGTATGTTAAGACACTTTTAGGGTTATTTCACAAGGAAAATAATTACCTAGTAAGTATGGATAAGTTGAATTTCTAAACTTCTCAAAAGTTATGAATTGTTTAGAAAAGGTGTTTGGGACCTTAAACATAACATTATGGCACAGAATACCACTTGTCATGTGACAGTAAGGAAAGCCAGACACAGATTTGATGAGTAAGTTATACTTGTCAAGAAGGCTTTGTTTACCCTACGAAAGCAAGAATTGGGTTATATATGCAAGTCCTTTGATTAAAGCTCTTTTTTTTCTTATTGATTTGAGTTGTAATGGGGTATTAGTTAAGAGTGGTTCCTTTAACAGCTAAAGTTGAGTCACAACACAATTATCTTAATTAAGGGTTAGTTAAATCCCTTGACCTTACAAAATAGCGAGTGAGACTCTTTGCTAAGGATGATATTGTGAGACAAGATAGCCAGAGAAGCCTCTTGTGAGGGTAAAATTTATGAGTAAGACAATTTACCAAGTTTAGTGAAGTTAAACAGTTATATGAGCTATTGTGTAATATCAAGATAATTTAAATTTCTATATGTTATACAATTATATGGGCGGTTATATAATGTTGTTGCAGTTTCAATTTGTGTATATATATTAATGAATACCATGAGATACTTGTATATTAATGAGAAATTTTATGTTCTCACCTCTTTCTCGTGTTTCTATGGTAAAGCAGGTTAGTACCCCTTGGAGGGTCAAAAGAAAACGAAGATAGAGCTACGAGATTAAATAATTTAGTTTATGTTTTTGTATATATATATATTTATATATATATATATATATATATATATATATATATATATATATATATATATCATACTCATGCCGTGAAGGCTTTTGATGTATATATATATGTATGACTTTCATTTATCGTGGCTCTCCATATTAATTTTTTTGTGAATGATATGGAATTAGTATATTAGATAGTATAGAAGTAACATGTCCAATACTGTATATCTTTGTGTATTATAGTTATATCGAGATATCTGTCTTGAGGTGTTACAGGTTGCTGTATGTGAATAAGAATGAAGAACCTTTCATAACTATTTATTTAGATTCTAAATGAGAAGGAGATCCAAATTCAAAAAGGTCAATTAGATGATAGTGTGTTCTTTGGTGACTCATTGATTTCTTAGAGCAGCAAGAAACAAAGAACTATCTCTTAGTCCAGCACAAAAGTTGAATATAGAGTTGTGGAATTAGTTGTAGCTTAAATTCCATGATACAAAAATCTTACTAGAGAATTGGGAATTAAAATTCAAAATGTTACCTTGTGCTGTAATAATCTAAGTGCTATCAAACTTGCTCACAATCCAGTGTTACACTCTAAAAGCAAATGCTTTGATTTGGATTATCACTTCATTTGTGAGAAAGTTGATATATTCACTAATAGCAACTTGTTGATATATTCACTAAAAGTTTGTCTACATCACAAGATTTTTGCATAACAAATAATCTGTCCATGACATTTGAAGTCATTTGTTTGAGAGGGGGTGTTAAAGGTGTTAATTTATTATTTGATTAGACTTTAGTTACTTAGTTTACTGTACATTCAGCATATAGTAGTCTACTGTACATTCAGCACATAGTCACCTTTTATGTATTTTAATAATATAAAATAAATGTATACATTGATAGATGGATGTATGACCTCTTTGAATCAGATTCTAAGAAATAGAATAAAAGAAGTCCTTCCTCTCGTCTCACTTTCTTTGTTCTTCTTTGCTCTTCTAAATCTTGTCTAATGTTTCATTCTCTCCTTGCTCTTTTCTTCACTTTGATGATTATTTTCTTATACAAGACTTCTTACCCACATCTCCACTCACAACTCCACTCACGCTTGAATTTCCAATACAATTATCATTGACATTCTAATTATACCTTACTCATTTTTATAAATATTTGCGTGCCTCATATGGGAAAGTAGTAACAAGAAAAGTCTAATGAATGCCTTCTATTGATATTGTCTTTTCTTGGAGTTGTTGAATCTTTTTAGATCTTGGTTTAGAATTTGATGGTGACATTTTAAATGGAAATTACGTTACTGGGGGGCCATTAGAATTATAGTGACCAACTAGTTTTGCCTTTTTATGTGGACTTTTTTTGGTCAAATTTCACCACATATCCTTTCAGAATAAGTTTTCCAACACTAAACAAAATTTGAGATAAGGAAGGAACATAAAAATTATCTTTGATAAGTTTTGTATTAGCTTACACATAAAAAATTATGATCTTAAATATCTCTATAATATGTTTAGAATTTTCTGTATTAAGCATCTCCTTCAACATAGCTCATTGTTTTTATTTTGACTTATGATTAGAAAATAGTAGTCTTTTAACAAAATAACCAATTCTGAAAGGCAGAGTTTGCAATTGTAAACGCTTCTGTAAAACTATGACAAACGCCTCACTTGGAGTTTTAATATTAATTAATCCTAGACCATATGCAATCTTGATTAGTTTTTGACAATTTAGAGCACATAATGAAACACGAGAGCAGATTAAGTAATGGATCTGGTGAGATTTTTGTATACTCTAAAAGTACTACACTCAATTCAATTAAAACATAATATGGGAATTACATAATCATACAAGTCGTTGAAAAGAATTTAAAATATTCATTAATAAATTTTATATCAAATCTCAGTCGGTCGTTAAGAATATTATCTTTAGAATTAATATAATAGAATTTCCCAATATTAATAAATAAAATTGAAAAATATTGTGTTATTTGGAGTGGAGTTGAGATCCCAAAATGAGCCGTGTTCACTCATAATCGTGACCGCCCAACCCCTTTTGAAAAATAAGCAATACCCTCAATACCGAAAAACAAAAACGTTGTATGGTTCTACTTCTACATAACAAGAGAGGTCTAGAGCATATAAAGGTAGAATTGTTCGATTTTGCACAAGCCTAACTCATTTCTTTTTTATTCAATCAATTCAGTAACATACAGACGATGTTTGAAGCCATTATTTTTAACTCATTCAAGGGCAGAGAAGAGGCTAGATCGCAACCATGCATTCATCTGCTAGCACGTAAAAAAAAAAAAAAACACACAAATTAATACCAAACTTTGAAGTTCCACCCAACCAAACTTAGGCAGAGAACCTCTTCTCAATCATAACATCGCCACTCTCTGGAGCTTCAACTTTGTGAGAGTGACCATGGCAGCACTTGTAACTAACAGAAGCTATTTCCATTGATCGCCCACACGACAGATCTGGGCAATTTATGGGGTCTAGAATATCTGCAGGATAGTTAGCCAATTGCATAGCTGCACATGCAGGAGGAGAATCTCGACGCTTGCTCTCATAATATTCTATGAAAGCTAAGTCAAAGCCTGCTTTCTCCAGCACTCTATCTTTCCATAAATCAAACTCAGCCGCAGTGGCAAACATAAGGTCACCACGACCCAATAGCTTCACGTTAGACCCTTTACTAAGAAGAACCCATCCCTGTGGGTCTTGTTTAAGGCAAAGGAGGCTCTTTATCTCCTCAATCGTCCGGTCCTTGTTCTTCTTCTGGATCTTGCTAGCAAACAAGCTCTCAATGCCAATCCAGAAGCGAGGAACAATATTCCTGGTTTCATCCTTTCCAAATTGATAGGACTCTATTAAGGCGTCTGCCTTCTTGATAGTCTCATGCTTTCTGATTTTTTCCACTGCCTCTGTGAAGTCTTGGATCCACTTATTATCGGGACCTCCATAGATGAAAATGAAAGTGTCCGCTTTAATCTGATTCACATAGAAATGTATAGAGAATTTTATTTTGATTGTATAGCCCATAGTTAAATAAATAATAGCAATGTTAACATGGTCAAAGAGTGTAATGTATATTTGTACATTGACTACATTCATATCAAAATTGAAATACATTTGTACTTAAAATAATGCTTCATGCATCTCTTATGTGTATATTACCTCACATTAGGCATAGATAGAATAATGAAAGTGTAAGTGTATAAAAAATAAGATAATATAGATTATAATTAAATAATAAAAATTATATAAATATAAAATAATATATGTGTGAGTAACATTATCAGTGTACTTACAAGGTCTTGTAATGTTGGATTCACTTTCCTCATTTCGGCCCAAAACCAATTCCATTTTTGAGAAAGTAGCTCATCATCAGTGGGCCCGAAAGGGAAGGCATCGATCCCCCAAACGAAAATCAAGTGCATGGCATTATAGTTTACCACCTTACCTTGAGGGTTCAACACAGGGATGATAGGCTTATTCTTGTAGTTCAAGTCCTCTCTTATCAGTTTGATTCCTGCTAAGGGATTGTAGTACTCAACCACATACCATGGCATGTCATTCTTCAAATTGTCAAACGTTGCCCTGTGGATAATGTTCCAATCATTTACAATGGGCATCCACAAAATCTTAAAATCATCTTTCGAGTATCCCTTCACTTCTTTAGGATCTTCTTGCAATCCGTCATAGATAGATCGTAGAAGCCGAACCTCATCTCTAATGCTGTCGAGGCCTGAAATGAACAGTAAGACATGCTTCCGCCTGAACACTTCGATGCTAACCTGTTTGGAATCAAAATTAAAAGGAAACGAGGACTTAGTCATGTTTCAATGGGACACACCAATGATTTGAGCACATAGTAATAGTACTCTTAAATTGGAGATCTCTAAACTCATATCACATCAGAAGCAGGCAAAGTGGGAATTATAAGTGACATATAGAAAGCTGGGCAACCTATATTATATTGTATAAAAAAGATTCCCAGTACAAGACAGTAATGGTCATGGTAGCAAAATAAATACTTCAATACTAACCCTTCTTCTATTGAAGCCATCATACACTTGGTGATCCTGAATATCATTGTGGAAGATCAGAACCTTCAAAACCTCTACAATTTCTGTAGGAGTTTGAAAGACCTTCTTGCGCCTCCAGTAATCTTCTAGCTCACCTGCAATAAACAGAGATAATAATCTCTTATCAGCATTGGATTTATCCTTCTTTCAATGCATGTTTAATGATGTATAAAATAGAATTCACTAAGCACATGACCTATTTCCTTTCTGCTCCTCGTCTGATGCGCCTTTAATTTGCTGACAATGGAGGAAAGCTTGTTACCAAAATTTGATATTTCATATGTGTCCTCCCTGAACCAAATCAATTGCAGTTATATAAAGTGTGACAACCACACATATAAATAAATAAATAAATAAAAGAAGGTGTAGGTGTTGTATTTGAATCTCTACAAAATAATGCTGGTTTTGAAAGTTTGTTACAAAAGCATTTGATTTATAAAACTCTCTTTTCCTTTAAAAAAATAAGGAAAAAAACTTGTTACGTTAGGATATCATTAATTATTTATTGTTTGCATGTAATGTTGATAATAATGTTATAACACTGCAATTGTAGAAGTGTGACTGTGAAGCATATGTGCTTATATATATACAAAAGAAAAAAAAAACTAGCAAAAGAAGTTTTAAAACTTTGAGGTGAGGCTGCATATGAAAGCATTGCAAAAATAATGTGACAACATATAAAAAGAAATTATGAAATAATCAAAGGCACTTAAAGCTTTTTTTTGTTACATGACAATTGCTTCGCTATTATTAAGGTTATAAAAATTCTAAAGCAGTATATATGAATGATAAATCTGTCCTTTCTTTTAATGTGTGCGAAAAATAACAGATGTACTGAGAGTGAAAGTGCATGACATTTTTAGGTTGGGTTATGTTATTTGAACACCAAATAACATGCGGTATGCAATAGCTTAGCTGATGCATTTGATGTTATGGATGCTTGGTGGGGAGGATATGATCCCTCTCTGATGCATCTGCGCCTCTTCATTTCCCTTATCCCCTTCCCCCTCCCATTGGGGCCTCTATGAGGCATCCCATAGGTCACACCTCTGGGTAGGGCCTCCCTATAGGCTCAATGGAGCCTAGCACCAAAAATAAATAAATAAAATAACATGTTGTACAGTTTGCATGATATATTTCAAAAATCAAACATGTAATTTGGACAAGAGCTAGAGCCTAGAACTTACGAATCACCCATGAGAAAATCAATATGATTAGCACAAGCTACAATGGTGATGATTGTCCAGTAGACAACCACAGGAATCTCTTGCAAGGAGTCTGACAATGCTGGCACATCCTTTGGGTCATAACCTTTGGTAGACAGCCTCTCCAACTCAGTGATGCACTCAACGGCTAGCAATACGTTCTTTACCAAAATGTTATAGTCAGCAATGGCTTGTCTATTCCTCTCGATGGTTTGAACTCGATTCATTTGTGCTAACGATCTTCCAAGTTGGTCTCCGCTTGGAACCTGGATAAGGTGCCAGAAATTTCCATATTCCAAAGAAAAAGCGGCTAGTGCTATTACCGCTTTTCCATCCCAGGAATAGGTTTTCAGCTGTTCAAGTATCCAAATTGTTGTCAGGTGTGCGTGATGCTCACCATGAGGTGTGCTCATCATCTACAACCACAAAATAAATTATTATAGAGATACATAAAAGCTGCTGTTAAATTTTCACATAATTAAACGGTACTAATAAATGGGATGTGCCATTATATGTGTGTCTAATTTTGTAACCGTGTGGGATTTACGTAACTCTTTAAAACTTCAATTTGGGTGCAGTTAAATATTTCATTTCACGGCTTAATTACTCTGTTTATTTTTTCAATGAACTTGTGTTTAACTTGTAGATTAGCATTTACTTAATAAGTTGTTACACATTTATTGACATGATTTGCAGATTCCAAAATAATGTATCTCTACTCACAAAGTGTATTTATCCCAAATTCAAGTAAATTTCCATGCATAGAGGGAGTGGCAAATCCCATAACAAGGAGTTCTAATCAATATGCCACAAAATAAGCTTGTTAGAAATATAAATCATTGATGTGCCTTCACCCTATAATTTAAACTTTTGGAAGAATTAGTTTATCACATAGTATTAGAGCTTTTATGACTAAGTGATGTAAAGTTCAATATAAAACCGTTCATGTATTTTGATCTAAAAGTGAAGAAATTCTTGTATAAACTTAGAACACTCAGTTGAATACACCAAGTTAATCAATACTTAATATTTTTATAAATTTTTGTGTCACATAATTAAAAATATAAAAATTTATAAAAATACTAAGTGTTAATTGATCTGGTACATTCAACTTAAGTATTTTAAGTTTAGGCAAGAAGTTGGTTCATGACAAACCTTATAAGCAATTTCCTTTAGTGTACGGAACGGTGGGTTGAAACTGGATAGGGGAACCTTGTCTTCTATAAGATGACTGGGTGTACCACTCTGTAAAACAAATGGTAAATTGTTCAGTTTATTGATAAATTATTTACATATTTGCAGAAGCGACATAAATATCGAAGGTTACCTTAGCTACAGCACTGTCGGCGGCTGCAGTGGAACGATTGATGATGTTTGAAGTTACGTTGAAAAGCGATTCCACATCGTACCTTTCAGCAGTGTGGACGTGAGTTATGTAAACTTTCTCTAGGATCTGATCGTCAGTCAAAGCTAATGGGTTCAGCAGCGAAGCCTTCGCTTGCTGCAAGGTGGACACACTCGAAACTGACCTTGACGACATTTTTGTGATTCAGGTCTAGATATTTCTTTGGATCTCTCAGGTTTTTGATGCAAATGATGCCTTGTTACGTTGGTGCAGGGCCTATTTATAAGATTAAGAGTGAACATGAGTATACAGTTACTATAATAGCTTTACTGAGAGTGATTAAAAGAAAACATATATCAGCCAACTTCTTCTATGACCTCTACGCTGGATTTTACATTAATATACCCTTGTACGTTCGTGATTAAGTTCAGATAAGTAGGGATATTATGGGCATTTCGTTATGATTTCCTTCAGCTTTTGCTTTTGATAAAGATGGTAAGTCTGTCTAATCTTCAAGTAAAGAATAATTGTATACTAAAGGTTAAAGGAAGGGGAATATGTCTATAAGATTGCAATTTGCAAGCAATGGATAAAATGAAAAGTGTGGGCCTTGATTCCATATGCAAATAACGTAACAACCATGTACAAGAACTTGTAACTTGAGAAATTAAATATGAATTGATCAAATATTCACTTGTGAGGTGGAGAGTTTCGCTCTCATAACTCAAGTTTAAAATTGACTAATTAATTAGTGTTACAAGCGGAATGTAAAACGTATCTCATATTTATTGTAATTGTTTTAAATTAGACCATGCTTCCCCTGCAAAATAGAAAATAATAATTAGTTAAATTAAAGTGTTGGTCCCTATATTTTATATTTATTTTTAATTTAGTCTTTATATTTTTTTAAATCAATTCTCATACTTATAAAAATTTTCAAAATAATTTATGTTATTAACAACTTTTGTTATAATGTTATTATAACACTTTGTCACTGATTAACAAAATAAATATTTATTTATTCAATATGAGCTCAATTTCTTTATAAAACATCAAATAGGTGTTTCTTCATTTTAGTATATTCTTATTTCTTCTGAGTAAGTATTATTTTGTTCAATATGTACTTATTCATTTTATTAAGTGCTTATTTTTTTAAGTAGGTGTTTTTTATCTAATAGATACTCTTTTAGTTGTTCCTTTTTACTATTTAAAATGTCTAGTTGAAATTAAATTAACGGTGTTAGAACAAAAGTTAACAAAGCAGAGATTATTTTAAAAACTTTTATAAATCTGAGGATTAATTTGAAAATAAAAAAATTATAAAGATTAAATTGAAAATGAAATGTAAATTATAATGATCAAAACTTTAATTTAATAGTAATAATAATAATAAGAGACTCAAAACGTAATATTGTATGAAGTGCATAAAAAATTGAATGATCTGTTAGTGTAATATATAACTAAGTTTAATTTTGTCAAGAAAGTAAAAAACGGTTGATTAATTTAACATGTAATTCAAAGCTTACAACATTTAATAAATCCAAGGATTTTTTTTCTTTAAATTAAAGTTTAGGAGAGGGGAGGTTGTCACATTTCAATGTCGCCACAAATCTCAAACAAGATTTATAGTAATCCTATCAATTAATCCAATTCTCATAAACCTAATGTATAGTTAACGTGTATATACGCTTTAGCTTAGTGACTCATAAAATCTTAAAACTTGAGAAATTATAGGGGATTGAGTTCAAAACCTAATAACTACTTATTAAAAATAAATGATTTTTTGTTAAGGTTGGCTCAACTAGTTTAAGAGTTTTCAATAATGCCCTTACTCTCTAAGTGCACAACTGCACGGGTAAAAGTTCCCTCTTAGTCAATAATCCCGCTTGGTGATCATTTTGAAATGTCATTCTCGCTCTAACTGGTAATATTAAAATAACATATATATCCTTACTACCATTTTGTTTTACCAAAAGTAATTGTTTTTTGTGGTATATCTACTTTTGTGAATTTATTTCGCATTGTATTATTCATTTTGAAAACAGATTTGTAAATAAGTTTAAACTTGTTAATGTGATGTTAATATAAGCTATTTTCAAACAATATTAAAAGGACAGTATATTTGTTAATGATGACATAAATTGGGTAGAAACTTAACCCACACATAGAATTAAAGTAAGAATTATAATGCTTTTTCGTATATGGTAACCAATTAGATAGTGAGATATATACAGAGCGTTTTGGAGACAATCCATTGTTAGAAGAATACGACGGAAGAGTTAGAAAGAAGCCAAAAAGAAAAGGAAAAGAAGCAAAGGTTATAGATGTGATGCAAGAAAAGACAGATACTTAAGGATAAGATATACTTGGTTTCTGAAAAGGAAAAGCTTAAAAAGAAAAAGATTAAAAAGAAAAAAATTCATTTTAAGTAAGCTGGTTTTTCTTTTTCTTTTTTCTTTTTTTTTCAATGACGATTAATATTATTTATGATCGAACCAAAAATAAAACATTTCTCTTCAACTCTTCGTCAAGAGAAACAAGAAGGGAAAGTAGTAAGTCAAAAAAAAAAAAAAAAAGGAGAGTGTTGGTTGTTAGAATGTAAAATGGTATGCTAGTTGGTGGTTAATTGAAGTGTCTGTTAAATTGGTGAAAAACTGAATACTTTCATTGACTGTGAATGTGCACACATGTACAAAGTACAGAGGATAAAAATAAAAAGATAAGCTAAACTAACTAATCAAATATTCCTATCAGAAACATATGCTATCTAAGATTCCTAAAGATACAACAGATAACAACCAAATAGAACAAATTACAAGAGATAAAGATAACATCTAGTACAATAGATAAGAATGGTTAATACCCACTCATAAGATGGTGTGTGCAGTGTAGAAACACCCATCTTGGTCTTCAAACGCACTGGTTTGCCAACTGACTTATTAAATAAATTTGCAACCTGATTTGCTAAGCTAACTTTTGTGACATTCCACCTAGTTCCGAGGACGCGACTTGTGTGGGTGTGACTTCTCATGCTTAATTACTTAAATAGTGTACTTTTATTACACAGCCATATCGAAGTAGATCTATGTTTACAATTCAGCCTCTAAAATTTTACAAACAGGTTATAATGATGTTATCATCCTATGAGACTTCTTTTACATCCATCCATAACCTAATAACCCATCAGCTTTTATACTGTATCCACAGCTAGTGTTGGTAACCCAAAAATATTGGGTTGAGCTTTCAAACCAAAAGCTGGCAGATAAGGCCATGAGCTTGTAAGGCCCAATGAGATAAGTAGACCAGTGGGATTGAAGTTGTAAAAATGGTGTATTTTGCTGTCTGAAACTAATTAAGATGAAATCAGGTTGATTAGGTCAAAATTGTGGATAAGGAGAATGGAGAAAGTGGCACCTGAAAAATAGAAAGACGGGATTTGGTAGTTAATACCAATATTCAAACATGCATAGAAGGGCATTTTTTGTAGTTTTCTTTGTTGAAGCTAGATGAAAACATGCCATGGAGATGCCCTATGACCTAGGAGTGCATGGAGTGATTAAGTGGTTAGAGATCATGCTCCTAAAATTAAGGAAAATGGACATTGAGGCCTGAAGGTGTACTGAAGCAGCAATTTTCGTAACTCCAATTCTATAAATAAACTTCTAAGGCATTGCAGAAAGGATTCTCAATCAATCACACAAAAATTCATCTATTTTCATATAGTTTATCTTTCATTTTCTAGTATTTTACAACTTTTCCTTTACATTTTAAGTCATTTACTACTTTCATTTACATTTCCAAGCACTTTACAACATTTCTTTACAATTTTCATCTTTACTTTCTGCAATTTCATTTGTTTTGTATTTCGGAGCACTCGTTATTTCATTGTATTTCAGCTTTCTCACTTATAACCTGTTGGATTCAAGTTCTTTAATGCAATTCAGTATTCTTTACATTGATTAAGTCATTTATATTGAATCCATTGTTGAGGACTTGCTTTAATACCTCAAGAACTCACACCGAAAGGAAAATTCTCCCTTTTGGGAGCTTTCTAAGATGAAGTTTATACTATATTAGAACAACGGTAAAAGTGTGGAATTTGACTTTGCTTTGTAGGCAAAGCTAACTTTTGCTTTTTCCACACTAACATCTTTTAGGCACGCCCAGTGGACTCCCTACATTCAAGATCTCCAAAATGTCTAGGTGTTTCTAAACTTGTTTAGTGTTTCAAGCGCATGCAATTAAGATTAGGCCATTGCATTTCGACTGTGGTTATGACTTCCTATGTTGAAACGCCTATTGTTCCTTATGTTGGTCACTCGGGGCCAATTACTGAGACACATGTCGATACCATTGCCATACAAGCCACAAGTAAAACTGTAAGCTTGGATCATACAGTGGCACAAGATGATAATATTGCCTTAATTTGGTATCAAATTGACCAGAGCATGGGCGAGATTACTCTTATGATAACGACTCAAATAGCTGAAGTGGTGAGGCCTTTCATTGTGAATAAAGTGTAAAGAAGCATAGAAAGAGAGGCGAGGGACATTGCTTAAGGAACACTTACTCAACATGACTAGCTGGTGGCAAGAAATACTTATTGTATGCTGCCACCACCAGCTTTTTCCCCATTGGCAATGTAGCACACGACTCATATGGTCGGGACCCCAATGTGTACATAGCTCCACCTACTCCATGGTAGCCAATGGGAGCTTCTTTGGGTACATCATAGAATCAGATGTCGGCAGGTTAATATAATTATTCTACTCAATCGGTGCCAAGGCTAATTGCATAGCCATTACAATACGGTCAGGTACAGATAGCCTAGAGATTGTTAGTAAATCTTGGCAACTTTAATAATGCAGCAGCTATTTAGCTGAATGCTATGCCAAATCCTTCAAGATTCACACCTGTGTGGCAGCCTACAGCTAAGACTTATGTGTCATATTAGCCAGCTCCTCAGCCATACGTGCCTCCTGGTGCCACAGCTCAGCCATGGGAAACACCCCTGGGTGGATCTTATGGCTCCATACCCATACAAGGTTATGGATAAGGGCAAACACCCTATTATGCTCTAGTCACAGAAGCTAAGTCAGGGCAGACACCGTATTATGCTCCGGCCATGGACGTTAGTCCACGATATACACTATATTATGCTCCGGCTGCGGAAGCTAGGCCAGGACAAACACTGTATTACGATTAGGCTTTTGAAGCTATAACGTCTTTTAATATTGAACCAAATCAAATAGAAGATGTCTTGAAATGACATTTTAGGGTAACTTTAAAACTAAATGAAAGACCTGTGTATAAAAAGTCATATCCTGAGTGGATTGATTGTGCAACAGCTCTTCTGAATGGCTATATGTACTCGAAATTTTCTACATTTTCTGGGAAAAATGGTCAGACCACTTTGGTACATATCAACTGATTCACTACCCAATGTAAGAAGATCAGCCAAAATGACTTTTATCAGCTACAATTATTTCCATTTTCATTAACCAAATCGACTCACAAATGGTATAATTATTTGCCTCCCAGCTCAGTTCAAAGTTGGAATAAGATGAAATGGTTATTTCATGACTACTTTTACAAAACACAATAAAAGTTTTCAATAGCTGATCTAACAATGATTAAATAGAAGTTGAATAAGCCGGTAGCTGAGTACACAGAAAGGTTCAAGTAAGCAAAAGCTCTCTGTCATCCCCCATTGCCTAAGAGTGAATATGCTAATCTTGAATATTTTTCCAAATTTGCCTCAACTAGCTTCTAAGGCCATCCGATATGAGAGATGGATCAAAGATAAGGAAAGAAAAAGGTCCTCAAAAGCTGACAGAGGCCCACCTGCCATTTCACTTGTAGGATATTCTGGCTATCCTATTGATGAGGAGTATGTGTAGGACAAAGAAGGGGAGATCAATGCAATAGAAATTATGAATGGATTAGCTTACACATGGCCAGCTTTGAAAGCCCCGAAAGCTAAGTAGAAAGAATGCACTGAAGCTAAAGAGAAGTACCTATTTGATATCTCCAAAGCTGACCAGATTTTTGACTTCTTGTTGAAATACAAATATATCAGGCTTCCTGATGGCCATCGTATTCCAAAATCAGAGGATATTAGTGACAAAAAATATTATAAGTGGCACAACTCATACAACCATTTCACTAATAATTATGTTGTGTTTCGAGCTGCAATGCAAAAAGTTATCAAGGATGGGAGATTTAAATTCTCAAAAAAAGGAGCTTTAGATATGGTTGTTGATGCTGTGTGTATGTAAAGTAGTTTGAAACATATTTTGTGTTATTATTCGTTTACATGGGTGATATACTATTAGTTTAAACTAGTCTTATTTTTGTGAATGCCATTAAGAGTTGGCTATCCTTCAATTTTGAGATGATGTATATGAGTGAACCAGAATATATCTTAACAGTTAAAATCCAAAAGGATCACTATAAGAATCAGATCGCTTTGTCACAAGAGTCATATATCAAGAAGATTCTTGAGAGGTCCCATAGATACCCCTATAGCAAAAGTTTCTAAAATTGAAAGCTTAAGCCTAGAAATATGTCCTAAGACTAAATCTAAAAAGGATTTCATGAAAAAAGTCCCTTACTCCAATGTTGTTGCGAATTTAATGTATACAATGATGTTCATACGACTTGATATTTGTTATGTTATAGGTCTAGTAAGTCATTATCAGTCCAATCCGGGGCAAAAACATTGGCAAGCTGTCAAAAGGATCTTGAGATACTTGAGGGGTATTGTTGACTATAAATTATGTTATCATGGAAGTGACCTACAGTTGGTAGGCTACTCTGATGCAGACTGGGGCGGAGATCTAGATGAAAATAAGTCCACTTTTGGTTATGCACTCTTGTTGAATAATGGTACCATTTCTTAGAGAAGCAAGAAGTAGATATACATAGCTCTGTCGACCATAGAATCTAAATTTGTCGCATGTTCTGCTGCAGTGTAAAAGGTTGTGTCGCTGAGACGATTCATGGATAATTTGGGGCTTATTGGTGGGCCAGTAGATCTAGTGTTATGTGTTCCTTTATTAGGCCGCAAGTGCACGGGTCATACAAGTAATACAGCTAAAGAGTAAAGATCATTCCCTCGAGGATATATGGCTTCCATTACTAAATAACAACCAATAGCTTAGCTAAATTCTATTCAAGAACATATAAAATAGAGAAAGAACAAATAAACTAAATCTAAACTACAAAAGCAATAAAGATAATGGTTTAGAGATCTAGGAAATCCTTCTTCACCTCTTACTTCAACTAATGATATGCAATCCTTCCAAGCAACATCAATGATTAGTTAGTTTAGCTTGAGAATCTGATTTAGTTAAAAGCCTATGTCTAGCACAATTAACCCTGGTGTCATTTATCTAATCCACTATGTTTCCATGAGAACTAGTGTAAACTCCACAAATGAATGATCTATTCTCAAACACCCGCTAATATATGGTTAAAAGGTATATTTCTATCCAGTTAGCCAATCAATTCATTCAAGCCAATTGAACTCGTCGAACATGCATCCACCATACCATGTCCATATCCACAAATCCCTATGTCTAGTTCATTTGCATCAACTAAGATCATGCAATTGTTGGCCAAACAGAAGCAAGCATTAAGCATAAGCATAGTAGAACAAAACCAAACATCAATATAAACTCAAAAGATAACATAAACATCAATATTCATATAAAGATCCAAAGTATCCCTAAATATAGCTTGACTAATCCATGAACACGAAATTACACATCAAAACAGTGTTAAAAAGATAGAAGAGAAAAGAAAACTAAGGTAGAAGAGGAAGGAATCCATGGATGTGATCTTTAAAGCTTAAATCATCTTCCTAAGGAAGATGACCTCCATCCTTGACTCCTCCAGCCTCCAATCTACCCAGAATTGAAGAACAGGCCGCAACTTCTCTAAAACTTAAAAACTAACATGGAGCTCTCCTGTAAAATTTGTTAAAATTCTATTTTTAGACTCAGAAAAACAGAGGCACGCCATGACATTAACATGCCTATGCCGCGGCGCATGTCAAATTAGGTCGGGGATGTTGCGGGGCTCAGTCTTCACGTCGCGGCGTGCAAATCTTTGAGCTCTCTGACTTTAGTGCAAGGGATTCACCACCCGCCGCGACGTGACAAGTTTGCCTGCAGAATTCTACAGCAAACATAGTTTTGTTGCCATTTTTGCTCCTTTGGGTTCCTCTTGGGCTTTCTCATCAGCGTTGGTCCAAATTTTCCACCAATCTACTTGTTTGCAGCTCTTCCTACAATAGAGAAATCACCACATCAGTGACAAATGCAAAATCCACTTAATCAATAACATAATACGCACAGTTTGCTCAATATCATATAGGGAAGGTTTCAAAATTGGATATAACAAATATAAGCATAAAATCTTTCAAATATGCATAAATACAAGGACTTTAGCAATCATAGAAATACAGATATGGGGCACAAATAACTATACAATGTGGAGTTATCAAGTGTCACTTTGCTATGATAGCTAGGAAGCCATAGCCTACACTAAGGACCCTAAGTATCATAGCCGGACAAAGCACATGGGCACAAAGTATAATTTGCGAGGGATATCTTAGCCGAGAAGGAAATCACTTTGTAGTATATTTTTGCACATAGGATGGTAGTTGATCCCTTACCGAAGCCGATACTTAGGGAACTGTTTGTTGAAAATGTGAAATCTCTAGGAATGCGTAGATTGTAAAGTCTTGTATTTCCTTGCTCTTAACTATTTTGGACGTAGTGCATGAATTTGCTTTATGAATGAATGTGTCGTTCATCATTTAGTTCCATACATCATAGAATATTTATACACAATATAATAGCATGTTGTACAAGTTGATAAGGTTGGTTTTCTCACACGAATAATCACCTTAGGTGCTTAAGAAAAGCAAGCCAAGATGAGACATTTGTGTTTCTTAGCGTCAAGAAAGGCTGCCAAAGGGTGTTGTCGTGGGTATAAACATAACATGGTTTATTTATGTCACCTTGGTAAGAGATTAGGATAAGATCCAAGAGAGATATAACATATGGATTGAATTATGGATATCCACCATCCATAATACCTGTAGCCAGATATGAGATCTCCTCTAGGAGCCATAAGGGAAAGTGGAGTGGTAGAACTCGGGTCAAGTACCGAGGGTACCTAGACTAAGATCTGTATGGTGTAGAATAGAGAAAATCGATATACACTCTTATGAGATAAGAGATACACTATAGCATGTGTTTCATATCGTATGCGCTTATGATCATACTTGGGAAGCAAGTGAACGTGTGATTGGCTATGAGTCATTGAAGACTGGTTTTGATGATAACAAATATGAAGATGATGGGAAGACTAAGTCCAAGAACTTCAAGAATAGCTTTAGGACTTAAAGTCTTTTTTGTACGAAGCCTTTTGGATATCTCATTGCTTTTGGAAGAAAAATTTCTAAACATGTTTTCCAATAAATTCAATAATTTCAAAATGGTTTTTGAAAACAATTAAAAGCTAATTGGGTTTTTTGAGACAAATTGGCAAGTTTTGAAACTGTTTAAGAAATGTTTTCTAAACAGCTTTATTCGAATAAATGTCTCTTTATTCGAATAAACCAATCTCAAATGATTGGCTTTTATAAAAGCTTATTCAAATAACTTTGTAGTATTCGAATAACAGCTTCGTTTTTCTCTGTGTGCTTTTGGTTTTAAATTGGTTTATTCGAATAGCATCCATGCTATTTGAATAAAGAGCTCTTCTGAATTGTTTTGTAAAATGAACTATTTGAATAAACTCTGCGTTATTTGAATAGACCTATTTTAGAGAAAACGTTTTTATAATAGAGTTATTCTAAATAGCAGCATAAAGAGTAAAGATTGCTCCTCTATGATATATGGCTTCCATTACTAAATAACAATAATGAGAATAACTCACATGTTATTCGAATAACCTATATCAGAACTGGTTTTCACGAGACTTTTCAAAACATAATATTCGAATAACACAAAAGTTATTCGAATAAACACGGGTTACAGGTTTAGAAAGAAACGACCATATTTACATTTAGTGATTGATTTAATTATTCCCAACAGCTATTTTCTTCAGAGCTCTATAAATAAAAACCTTGGGTCATCTTTGAAAGCTGCCTAACTATCTGAATAAATCTTTACTTGCTTTCACACGTGATTTATAATTTTTACATATTTCATGTGCTCTTTTCGCCAA
This sequence comes from Ormosia emarginata, assembly GCA_029884605.1. NCBI lineage: Eukaryota > Viridiplantae > Streptophyta > Magnoliopsida > Fabales > Fabaceae > Ormosia > Ormosia emarginata. The sequence goes on along the minus strand of JAQQTP010000077.1, from coordinate 48,862,251 downwards.
AACTTTGAGATATCCTTAAAGAGCTTCTTAGTGCTTCAAGTTGTATTATTTACTCTTTGTGAGAGTTTCTCTTCTTCTACATTCTGTTCTATTTAATAGAGGGTAAGACATCCCTCAAAGGTTTGTGTAAGGATGAGACATCTTTGTAAGTTAAGGCTTTAGCACAAGGGTAGAGTTTCCCTGCGTGTGAAAAGTGCTCTAGTTTGTAACGGTAGCAAGCACTTGTTCAAGCTTGTATTGCTAGTGAAAAATCTCATATAATTTTTAGAGGACTGGACGTAAGCCATAAGTGGTTTAGTAGCTGAATCAGGATAAATATTGTGCATGTTTTTCTCTTCTTAATCTCTTTAATTACTGCAATTTATTTATTATTGCTTACCTGCTTATTTTGTGTGCTTAAGGCTTTTTATCCTCTCTTTGTATTCACATCTTTTAAGAAATAACTTTAACGAAATTTGTTTTATAAGTGTTTGTGAAAAGTTTTTAAATACTTAATTCACCCCCCTTCTTGAGTACTAGAGCCACTTGGTAACAAGTGGTCGTCTTGATCCTAACAGAATGGATCCTTGTTTCATTGCTATATGAGTCCCAAAAAAGTACAAACCCTTTCACTGATGCCCTTATTACTTTGACAGTATCATGAGGTGACAAGTCAATGTATGCTACTTTAGTATATATCCAAGGGCTATGATAATGTGACTTAATGGAGATTTACTAGGAAATCAACTAATTCTAATCTCAGTGATATGTGGGTGAAAGGAAGATTGTGTTGAATATATACACATTATGCTTATGTCTGAGATATGTCCCTTATGATAATATTTTCAGGGAGCATCATAAGCCTGGACATAAGGCATTTTAGAGGTCACAATATTAAGGCTCTAAGTGATTGAAACTCACGAGGGATTAGAGATGCTATGCGTGAGTGTATATAGACAGATCTAGGATATCAGAGGCACAATTATGACAAAGCTAATCACAAAAGGGTTGGAGAACTTATGCTAGTCCTAAGATGGATTCCTAGTATAAGAGCTCCCGAATATAGTTCTTAAGTGGTCACAACAACACACTCAGTCTGAAAATCCAAAAGAATGTTAATTTGAATGAAAACCTCTGATTATTCATCCTATCATATATGAATGGGTGATGTTGGAAAATGGGGTGACCATGATGGGCTAACACATATCCATGACTCGACTCAGTTGGTTAATTAATTGGTCAAATAAATTTGAATAAGGGTCTAGTGGGAGTAGTTACTATAACTCCCAAATTGGATAACTCCCTTTGTGTAGGAGAGTAGGAGGCAATTAATTTTCAATATATTCAAGTGAAAGACCTCCCATAAGATAGAGAAGCAAGAGATCATTTTCTCTTTCAGAGAGAAAAGTGAGTAAGAGCATAGCCCTTTGGATTTGAGTTTGTTGATTGTGGAAAACACACAAGATTTTATTGGTGATCTTGTGTAAAACCCTAAAGGCGAGTACATGGTGTAGAGCACATCATTGGAGAGTATTCAAGATTGGATTTGACTAAGGTATGATCATGTTTAACAGTGCATAAATCTCAAAGTTCTAGTCTTTTTTTTTTCCTGATAAAAGAATTGATGCAATGTTAGTCGATGGGAAGAAAAAAAGGTGCATAGGAAAAAGAAAACTACCTAACTTTTCCTATTGGAAATTTAAGGCTGGCAGCATATTATAAGAGCTGGTGCTGCACAAGTCAAAAGGGAGAAAAAGGACAACAACGTATAGGAAAGAGAGACATGGAAAACACACAAGATTCTATTAGTGATCTTGTGTAAAACCATAAAGGCAAGTACGTGGTGTAGAGCACATCATTGGAGAGCAATCAAGATTGGATTCAACTAAGGTATGATCACATTCAGTTGTGCATAAATCTCCAAGTTCAAGTCTCTAATTTTTTCCCAACAAAAGAGAATTGATGCAAGGTTAGTTAGTGGGAAGAAAAAAAAAGGTTCGTAGGAAAAAAAGGAAACTACCTAACCTAACCTATTGGAAATTTAAGGGGGGCAAAATATTATAAGAAATGGTGCGGAGCATATAAAAATGAAGAAAAAGGACAACAACGTATAAAAAAGAGAGAAGTGCAACAACATTAGGAGGACACATCAAAATTGTAAAAACACAGTCATAGAGGAGAGGAGTAGCTAACTACAATTTGTGGAATTATTCTTCAAAGAGTTTTCATCTTTTATCTTCTCTACATTTAATGTATTATGAATATTTTGAGATGTTTACATTCACTATGCTAGGCTAGTTTTTCTTTTGGTTAAGGGTGATATTGAAACTCTAGGATGATTTATTCTCTAATTTGATTTGACATTAATTTCTCTTTTCATATACTTAAGTTGTTTGCAATTTTCAACACTTTAATGTTTATGATATATTCAAAATTCTCTTAATATGCTTATCTGAGTTTGTTTTGAAATTATCTACTACTATATTAAGATTTTGTGCTTCCATGGAATTCTAATTAATTGCAACACTTAGGTTTAATTGTTATGTTCAAGTAATGGTTAACTTTTAAGGGAGAATTCAACATAGGTTCATAAGGTCCACATGAGGTTATCTTGCTTAGAACAACTTACCTTCTATTTTAATTGATAATTTGATTCTATAAATTTTAGGATTAATTATTAGTTAAGGTTAGGAGGGAACATTTTTGTCCTAACTATTTTGGAGGGATAGGTAGTTTACATTTAATTACTCATGGTTACTAGCTCAAGTGAATATGAGAATTAGCTAAAATTGAATTAGAGAAATAATAATCTTAGTAGTGAAAATTGATCCTTAAACCAAATCAATTAATCAATTTTAAGCTCATCACTTTTCATAACTTTTCATTTTGGTTAATTTAATCATTTAAGTTTAATTTTAATTATTCTTTTGTGTTTTTACTATCTATATTAGTTACTTGGCTTAATCATTTATTTTCCTTGGGGAACGATACCTTATTTGCCATTGTAATAAAATTTAATTTTTAAAATTGAAAAAAAAGAGGTTTAAATTTGATAGTAAAATGACCTATCAAGAACCCATCCTTTGTTCCCTCTCCAGAAAATTCAAGTTATGAACTAGAAGTACATTCACCCACTCCGTCTCATACTGAACCCTCTGCTGCTTTAGAACCTTCACAACCGCAACTTCATAATCCACCTAAAAGAAGATCCATGAGAGTCATGTAAGGGGTAGTGACATCTATTGTGCCCAAGAAGAAGGGTAAGATAGAGGAGGTAGTAAATCTGGAAGATGGAAAGTCTCAAGAGCTTGAGCAATCTAAACCTTGTTAGACTTTGGTAAAACTGGTTTCAACAAAAGATACCAAAAGAAGATTTGATGAAAAGTTCATAATTAAGAAGGCAGTGCCTGGGAGGAGCATATTATTCGATGAAATGGAAAAAGAAGGAAGGCACTTCTGGCCTCATATGAGAATTCTAGAATAGAGCAACTTCTTTAGTATTTTAGAGAAAGTTTATCCATCACTTTGCCAGAAACTCTATGTTATAGCCTTTATGATGAGAGATCCACCTTCTGTTCTGTCCAACGTCAAGGGAGTCCAAATCATCCTTAATATAGACTCACATGTAAAAACCACAGGGGTACCAAAGAAAGGTCTGGAGGCTTATCACCACGGAGGTTGGCAGATTGGATATGGGTCTTGGGAAGATGTTATAGAAACTCTATTCATAGATGCAGAATAATCCAAATTGGCAAGCAAGTTGAATGCAACTACCAAGTTTCTTCACTCCTTATCCTGGCGATTTAGTCATGCTAAGAATTGGGAGTATTGAGAAGATTCATGAAGCTGATATTATAATATCCCCCCTTCCAACTTGTTTATTGAAGCTGCTAAGCAACTGTTATGATTTTATGTGCATGTCTCTGTTATATGTGCATGTAGGCAGATAACTTAGCGAGTAAACTATCTTATAGAATTAATTAGAATAGTTAATTAAAATATGAGAAAATTAAGAATAAATAGAGATTTATCTAGAATAATTATAAATAAGATTATTTATAATTATTAAGATATAAATTAGCTTTTTATGGACAATAGAAAAATTACATAAAGTAGATACTAAGTTAATTAGAGATTAATTGGTAAATTAACTAAATAATTAATACATCTTGTGATATTAATTAAAGCCTAGTGATCTAATTAGATTAATAAATGGTTAATTAGATATAATTATAATATTACATTAAAGCAATGATTAGAAATCCACCAATAGGATTTCATGCAACCTAAGGAAGCACTAAGCTTCATTCTTAGTGGTTTAGGATATTTTAGAGTAATGAAGATCATAATGTGATTGGACCCTAATTGCATGCAATAGGAAAAGCTTAGAGCTCTTTGGCGCAATTTTAGTATTTAGGGTTAGTACATAAGTGATATAGGGTTTGCATAGGACTTCAGAGAATCCTAATGCAGCCTAGGACGTATACAAGTCCTAAATAATGAACCCTAGGGTAGATAAACTTTACCTAGTATGTGATCTGAGACTCGTAACTACCCGAAATGCTCCTAAATGAACCCTATGGCGATAGCTTAGCGCCTAAGTTACCTAGGTCGTCTCCCATGGCCATCCAAGTAACTCCACATGAACACAAACCTACTCCTCACCAACTCTCATCCCTCGGCCTCACTTAACATACACACTATTAGAAATTTGGGTTTTAGCGACTGATTTAGAGACTGATTTATTTTGGTCTCTATAGAGACTGATTCGGAAAAAAAATTTAATTTGATACCGAAATAAAATCGGTCTCTAAATTTTTTAGAGACCGAATTAAAAATTGAAATTATACTATAAAAAAATTTTAAAAAAAATAAAAATGTAGTCTATTGTTAGAGACCGATATTTTGGTCTCTAAATAAAAAAATTATAAAAATAAATAAATAAATAGATAGTAATAACAAATTCGGCTTACGCTAAAAAATTTATAAAAAGATAAAAAAAAATAAAAAAGAGTTAGAGATTGATATTTCAATCTTTAAATAAAAAAAATTATAAAATAAAAATAATTAACAACTAAATTTTCAGTCTATAAAAAAAAAATAAAAAGTGTTAGCAACCAAAATTTTGATCTCTAAATAAAAAAATTTATCGAAAAAAATCACTTACTTTTTCCTTGTCTCCCTCAGTCATCTGTTCCCTCTCGTTCACTCACTCTTTTACTCATTTCTTTCTCCCATTCATTCTCTCTTGCTGGTCCCCTTGTCTCTCTCTCCCGTCTGCTCTCTGCTCGATAGTCCACTCTCTACTCGGCCGTCCGCTCTCTGCTTGGCCATCTGTTCTCTGTTGTTCTTGCTTGGCCGTCCACTCACTCTGTTCTCTCATGCTCGCTGTCCCTCTCGTTCGCGGGTAGATCTCGCTGCTCTCTAACCGGTTTGCTCTTGTTGCCGTCAAATTTAGTCTGTTCTGACCATTTTCTTGCTTTTCTATTTCTTTGATTCTCACTTACACTTTTTCTTTCGTTTTGTGTGGGCTGGAAAACAAAGGGTTAGGGCAAGAAAAATGAAAGAAAGGGGAGAAGGAGGGAGAGGAAAAAGCTTGAAGAATCAAGGGGAAAAAAAGAAAAACCATGAGGTAGGGGGTTCTTTGCCATCTCTTATTCATCTTTTTCTATTGATTTTGAGTTGAAATCTAGTCCATGGAGCTACACAAGCTCACAGCCAGAACTGTACCAGAACAATGGTTTTTATTTTTTGTTGTGCTTCTATTTATTTTATCTTGCTTTAATCTTAAATGTTGTTCCCTTGAGATTTTGATTGAAAACTTGTAAAATTGGTTGATGTTGATGCTCTAATGTTCACGACTGATTTGGGTTAGGAGCTAAATTTGAATGTTTATTTAAACTCTAATGAGATTTATGTTGAATTTGTAATGCTTTTAGTGATGTGTATGGCCTAGTGTTACTGGTTTGAATGTCTCAGCTGAGTGCTCTTTTTGAGACCAAATTTGTACTCATGTTTATACTTGATTTAAGATTTGAATTAGAATGTTGAAAAATGATGAAAACAACGAGATTTCCAAGTAATAATGGACTGATTTGGTTTGAACAGGTTGCTGACCTGTTTTAAAATAGAAATTAGAACGCTTATATATTATAATTTATGACTTGAACTGTGTTAAAATTTATGGCAGAGTACTATCCTTTTGTGGTTAGGTTGGTTTGTTTGACAGTAGCAATTTTTCACCTTATAATGTATCACAAGGTGAATAACTATTCTGAATTACAAGTTTATTTTTTGTTGTTGTTTGATAGCCCCTTTCTTTTGTCAACTTTCTTTGGTCCCTTCATTTGTCAGCTGAAGTAGTTTTTTGCTTTGACTACTCTAGGTTCTGTATGTGTAGCAATGTTAACATGATGTAGCATCATTTGGTTGTTTTTTGTCACCTTTTGTTTTCAAACCAATGGTCTTGCAGAATATCTTGGAAGTTGTTACATGGCCCTTTACATGTATACCTTGTAGTTTAGATGAAAGATAGTAGTTGTAGTTGCATTCCTAATCTACATTATTACTCAAATTTAGATATTATATTGGCCAGTTAGAGCAACTAAATTAAAATTATATTTTATCGACCTTCTCTCAGATGCTGATAATAGCAAGAATTCTGGAATAGGCAAAGATAATGGAACCCATCACTTGTTTCTCCCATGTTAATTGCTATAAACCAGTGACTTATTACTTGAGGCTTTATATTGTTTCTAACTTTTCTTTCTTAATTTTGCTTTTAGAAGATGACATGGGAAATGTTTCAAAGTGAAAAAGAATCTTTGGCAGAAAGAATTTTCTCACAGAAAACTACTAGTTTGATGCAACTTGTGTATGGGGAATCTACTGTTAATTCAACCACTATAAACAAAGAGAATGATAATAGTGAGGATGATGAAAGTGAAGATGACTTTTTAAGCCTATAGAAGAAGTTAAAAAGGTTGGTCCATTACTGCCTTGCACTACTTGTATTGAATTATTCATTGTTTTCAGAGTAAGAAGTGTTCTTTAATATATTAGAGATTGCAAGCCTATTTGTTGCAATTTTTTGACTGTATGAAATTGATCTTTGGAATGAATTAGTAATTATTGCTTTGCAATGTTTTCTTTCCCCTATCAAGGACAATTAGAAAAGCAATTTCTAAAATGTACATGTTGGCAGATTCTAAAGATGACTCTTTAAATTTGCTGGCCTTCAGAATATCTGCTTATTTGCTTATAAACTAAGTTGTGTGTATTTGCTTGTCTTTTAAAATCTATAACAAAACATGAGATGGATTGAATGATGGAATGGTCAACACTGAGGATTGTTCTAAATTTGCACATTTTGTGGATCGGAGATGGGATGAGAAAGATAATGAGGATTGTTCTCATAGTAAGGGGGATTAATGCATTCTTTGGTTTGCTTTAAGATTTTGAATTTGTTAGAGTGAGTGATGACTTTAAGTCTCATTTCTTCTGTGTGATCCAAAGTCTCATTGTTAGAGTGAGTGATGATTTTCTTTGTTATGTGCTATATTAGTTTCATGTCGATGCATTAAAGTTTATAGATTTTAGAATACACTTTTGTCTTGTTTATTATGCTAGCATGAACTACTAATTATCTGTATTACTTAATTAATCTAGTTTGGGGTATCGTCTAGGGAATTTGGTTGATATGGAACGGGAGGGTAGGCTTTCTGAATCATTGCATACTCTTGCTAGGTAGATGAGTGTACTTGATCTTCATCTTTCCCTTGTATAAGTGATCAATTATTTTTGCAATATTAAATTGAACTTCTTTCTGTCTATTAAAGGATTTTTCTGCCAAATATGCCTCAAGAGATGAGGTCTATATAGTATTTTTTTGGTGTTTTAACCTTCTTTCTTTTTGGTTTACTGTAACTATTTACTTTGACTTCATTCTAACGACTTCTTTTGGGTCATTGTTTTAATTTATTATTGTCACTACTTGAGTGTCGGGAAATATATGACTTATTGCTTAATATTTATTGAAGCGTTGAAAAGAAAAATTACAAATGGGTTTTTCCTTTGTTTTAAATTTAGTAAGTAATTTCACTCTTGTTAATTCCTTTGTTTTAATTTAAATCATAAATCTCACCCATTTGTTGTTTTAATTTTGTTAAATTTAGTCCATTCTTGAATGAGTTTCTTTATTGATTTTTTAAATTTTGTTTTCATATGTATAGGTGCTTGTTGTTGAACTTTCAGACTTTGGAGATAAGAGGTAAATCCCAATCTTTGATTTTTTAAATTTTGTTTTTGTATGTATAAACATGATCTTGATACAAAGATCTTTGTCCTTATTTTATCTTAAACTCCTTCTACCCGTTGCAAAGGCCCTTAGGCAAGTTGCCAAAGGAAAAGCTTCTGCTCAAGTTGAGGATGCTGAATGGAAACGTAAATATGAGTTGGAGAAGGCATGCAATCTGTAGTTTGAAAATAGAGGTTCTAATAATTGAATAACTACAAGATGCAATTTCTGTACTTATATTTTTCTATTTTGTAATAATTGATATTGCAGAAAAAAAAGAAACTTTTTCATCTGATTTTGACTTAACTGAAAAATTCATGCTCTCTGTTTACTTGGAGATTGCTGAACAACTTTTTCTTTTTGATTGCTTTGATTCACACATTTCAGCTATATACAAGTTTGTTACTTTTTATCTTATTTTTATTCTTTATTCATCCAAAATTACTCACAGACATTTTATTCTTGTCTTAAGTCTTTGATTAATGCAATGCAACTTCTATCTGTGAGTGTTTGGAATTCAATTTCTTGTAGTTGTATCATATTGTTTTGCACTTTACTCTCTTAATTAAGAGTACTTTGCTGGCCTCAGTTTTTGTTTTATAAACATCTGAAGCATTGAAGTCTTTCACTTCTTCTAAATAAGGAGTGGTTTCCTTCATCACGTTGTTCTGAGCTTCTTGATTTTTCCTTGAATTTGCTAGGTATTCGTCCTCGACATGATCTTGTCTTTTAGGATTTAGAACTTTCCTCACTTTTAGACTTTTAGTCATTGAATTTAAGGACCTTTCTGATTCTGATCTGATTTCTAATTATTTAAACTTAGCAGTCCTTCTATTTTCATTATTGAATTGCGAGAAGTTTAATTTGATGGTTTCTGTAACACTCAAATTGGGGATATCACATTTTCGATTAATAATAAATAAACATTACCTAAGTTATAAAACGTTTGGTACATAATTAATGAGTTATAAATTTTTATTTTTACACATCATAGCATTAATAAAAATAAAACGAAACATAAAATAAAACAAATTATTATTACATACATCATAATATACATATGATTTTTGTTTTAAGTATACAAATAATTTACAACTACAAATATTTAATAAAGCAGTAAAAAGTTAGCATAACACTAAAACATAAATATATCCAAGTGCACATCGAAGATTTCTATCCTTCCGAAGGATCCTCCTCAGATGGATAGTCGGATGATAGAAATTCTAGATGTCTCGCAGCTCTACGGATAGAAATTCGTGCTGTTGATACGCTATTAAGCTCACTAGGTGTATGAAAACGTCTTTCCTAGTAACGCCTAATAGACAAAGGCATCTCTAGATGTAAATAAAAAGTAGTAGTAAATATCGGTGCTCCATCAAATTCTCTACACAGAGACATAATCAGACGCTCCACATACACAACTGTTCCTCTCTTAGCTCGCAATCGTCAGGCCTTAGAGCCTCCGTGAAACTCAAGTATCACAAAATCCAAAAACTCAGGCAGAGTTATACCGCGTCACACTCAATCCAAATGATATGGATGATCAAGCGGCTTGCCTTCCTCGAACTGATCGCTTGGTTGCTACTCCTCTGGGTACTGAATATCTAGAGGCTGCTCCTCTTCCTCTTCTTCTTCCTCAAACTCTTTACAGAATATAAATAATAATACAGAAAATGCATACAAAGAGGTGAGACAATCTACATCATTACTAACATGGCAGTACAGAAAACGACAGTACATATAGATATCACAGTTGATTCAAAAATCCATATTATCACATTATGCACAATATCTCACATTAACACATCATACATAATATCTCAAATTAAATATAAATAATCACAAATAATCACATTATGATGCAGATCACAAATACAAATGTACACCGACTCATTCCTACTCCATGGAACTAAACACAAACATCAGAGAAAATGATCTGGAAGACCTATCTATACCTCAGGCTGCCCAACTAACTATTACACAATCAAACGTCGTGTAAATAGCACACAGTCAAAATCGTCGTGTAGTTAGTACACAGTCCAAACGTCGTGCACAACAGGCATTGTACTAGACAGTCTCCACAAGATCTTGATTAAGAATATTGCTTGTCGAGATCGTCAGTGTGTTGCCCATTACCACGGCCCAGAGGAGCTACCAACTGTCCACATATGGAATCCTCCGCATACTAACGTCTCTAAGTTCACTCAATGAACCGCACTACGCCAATCACACCCACAACACGGTGTAATTCATTTCGTCAGTCAATTGCCAATTTCAACCAAATTGACACATCTCTCAATGTATGAACATGAACCAAAATTACACAAATGCCCTCGTTATCACTATAAATCATAATTACACAAATGCCCTCATCATCACCATAATTTACATCAATACCCTCAGTATCGGTATAAACCAAATATAGTATGTCTCCACTTGCCAGTACTATTTCTCAACATATCTGGGTCTACCATTTTAGCCCGACAGTAAAACTTTCTGTTCCTTTTGGTCGCATAAAGATTTTATCGTGTTTTCGCAATTGCATCACCTTTTTCAAATGTTTTCAAATCACGTAAATATTTTTTCGACGTTTTAAATGTCGCGTAGTGTTTTTAAATCATTTTCTCAATCGCGAAATGTTTTTAAATCGTTTTCTCAATCGCATAACATTTTTAAATTGTTTTCTCAATCGCATAACTTAAAAATCTTTATTTTAAATACGCGTAAGCTATTTCTAGTATTTTTCAACTACGTAGAATATTTCTTTGCTTTCTAAATCATATTTTGAGACTTTCTCCATTATTTGTTTATTTTTAGTTAATTTTGATAACATTTCGTTTAGAAAATCTATTAAATGATATTTTTTATGTTTTCCTTTAAAAATTACCTCTATTAGCCTTAACCATTATTTACTACTTGAAACTTACTAACGCGCTTCAAAACTCAAAGGTGAGCTCTACGTTAGCATTTTTCGAGTGTCCAATTTATTTCCTATTTATACTTAATTTCTCTAAATTAGGTTTCTAAAACTAAGTTCATTTATTTTGTTCTTCAAAATTCGTTGAAATTGAATTCTTTTTAAGTTAACTACATAGTCCACATTAGAGAAATAATTTTGGAATCAAATATATATTGAATGGCATTTTAGCCGAATTCAACATATTCTTTACAAATCATCTTTAAATTATTTTCCATCCTCTAAGTCATTCTAAAATTCATTAATTCAATTAATTCATTCTTTTAGAAAATGGTTGAGAACATTTTGGTTCTCTTTTTCTTGGTGACGTTGTGAGCTTCCTTATATTCTTTGGAACACTCATGCAAATCCTCACATGTTATTCACATCCTACCATAATTATCATACATCTATGAACACATACCATATATTTTAAAGCTTTAGACATGCTTGCAAATATAATTGACGAGCGTCGAACTCAGTCAAAATTATAACCGAAGTTATTAACTAAGTTTGCGATAGTGAACAACACCTTCGTCTCCTCAAGGATCGTAAATGCAATTTTATCAAATTAAGTTAAGTTAGAAAGGGGGGTTTTGATTGTTCAAGAATTACAATGACAAGATCTGAAGAAAAATAACAATTAAAAGAACAAATCAATTCAAATCTATCCAGATTGGGTGGATTCAATCATGTAGACCTTTCAACAAACACATGAAATACATTTGAATGATTAACTTGGATCTAACCGAGATCTCTGCATCGATCCAGACCATACTTTTATAATCGTCAAATTCAATTTGATAAACACAAATCTGCATAATCGCATTCATTCATGTAAATATATGTCAATTTAAGCACCGAATTCAATTAACCTGTAGCACAAATCAAGAAACTCTAACATCTTCAATTACATGATTAGTTTAGATCAATCATTTAAGTTTCATCACAAATCTCAATCTTCAAGTTATGTGATTAATTCAGATCAATCACTCTAAGTTTAATCACAATACTTAATCTTAAAATAAACATAAACAAATCACCATTCATGCATTCAAGATCAAGAAAACAAGAAGAAGAAGAAGAAGAAGAATAATCCAAATATAAATTAAATACATTACATAAACCAAGTCTCAAGAATCAAACCACAATATCTTCAAGAGTTCCAAATTGACTAGAAGTGACTTAGCTCTCCATTACAATGAAGGAAAAATATACAAGAACTATGAAAAGCTATCTCTAACACCAAGTGTCTGCTTAGAGCTCTCCACATCCAGCCTTTTATAGAGGATTAGGAGTAGTAGGTGAGATTAGTAGGTGGAATTAGTAGGTGGAATTAGTAGGTGGATGAGTAGGTGAGATTAGTAGGTGAGATTAGTAGGTGAACTTCCTTGTCTCCGAAATTATTTATTGCTGAACTCATTGATTTCGTCATTTTCAAGCCAAGTGGTCTTCATGAAAGTTCTAGGAAATTGTCTAAGCTTTCCAATGGCTGTGGAAGCACCCAAAAATTGTCCTACTTTAAGATATGATTCAATTACTACTGTATTCGAATGGTTTAAGACATCTGTTTTGACTTTCGGACCAATATCACCATCAAGGAGCCCGAATCAAGTTTTGTGTTTGTCATGAAAGTTGTACATATGGTCTTAACTTTCAGATTACAAATTTTCAAATTTCATTTTATAAACCCAAACTCGAATTATGTTACGTTACTACACATTGTTCGGGTTCCAAAAAAACCCGTATTCTGATTTCCATACCCATTAGCTCCCCAGATGTCTGAAATTGTCTTTGAGCTCTTCATCAAAGTTGTAGAGCTCTCTCTTATCTTTCCTACTGAAGGTAAAATTCATAATTATCGACATTTAGAACTCAAGATATGGCCAAAATACGTAAATAATGTAAGACCCAAATAATGTTGAAAAAATCAATTAAGTCCGATTCGAGTTCAAACTTACAAAACATAATCAAATTCAATCAATTAAGTACATGAAGAGTGTAAATGACTAATAATAAGGGTTTATTAATGTATAAAATATATGATTATCAATAATCAATCACAAATAAGAAAAGACATTAAACAACTAAGTGAATGAATCTTTATGGATTCTTCACCACAAATACATCCATTTTCTCACCACCACACAAGGTTGATGAGATTAAATCTCCCTCTTACCTTAAGGGAAGACAAACTCCTCCTAAACTCCTCCTAGTGATTTTCGTGTGACCTCCAAAGGATCCCTAACAAGCTCAAATAAATTTTAAAGAGTCATAACTACAGGTAAAAAATATAACCCATGATCAATCATGGCTTAGAACCTAAGAAATCAAGTTAGAAATAAGAAACAAGGGTTTTCACCTTGTAGGAAATAATCTTCAAGGTGGTTTTCCAAGCTCAAGATGGATGATTTTGAAGGAACTCTCAACTAGAGAAGTTCTTAGAATGATGTTTGGATTTGAGAAGTGGTGTTAGATGAAAATTTAGAAGAGTGGAGGTGTTGGTTTAGGGTGGTGGCCGAATAGCTCAAGGAGAAAGCTATGGAGTTTTTCTTGGTGTTCTTGAAGAGAGAGAAGTAAAAGCTTAAGTGATAGTAAGGTAAGAATGAAGTGAAATGCCCTCCTCTCCTATGCATGGCCATGGAGCTCAATGGAGGTGGCCACCTTTGTTGACCTTCCAAGACCTCCTAACAACCTTAGATGTGATCTAGGGTGGATATCCAAGGCTTTGCCCCTAAGTTAGCTTCCCATTAGTGTAGGAAATCAAGTCACCAAGCTTCTTGATCCTTCTTGAATGTGCTTGGCCTAATTGCTCCAAGGGAGAGCAAACTAAGTTTGTGTTCTCTTAGACAATCTAGTTAGACTTAGGTGCATTTGGTTATGTTGTTTAGCTACTTGTCTAACTATCTAGTTACTTAAGGTTGCTAGCCATTATCTAACTTTACTAGAACCTTCTCTAACTAGAATTCTAAGGTATAGCTAACTAGTTTTACTTCATTTAGTTACTACTTAGATACATTAATTTAACTTAGTTTAGTTAGATCAACTTAGTTTAGTTTTCTAGTTACTTACTAACTAGTCTAACCACTTTTGTGGACTTGTTTCCTATTGGCTTAGAAACTTTCTAGCCACTATTGTTGACTAGCTCTCATTGGCTTAAAATAATTCAAGCCCATTTCGTTGACTGGTGCACCCAATGTGGGTCCCACAGACTTTTTCGGCTCCATGGTCTATTTTGGAGCAGATTTCTACTATTTTTGAGACAATAGGTATTGTCCAATAAAATAATGTTATAAAAATATAAAATATTTTTATTGCATAGTTAAATTCTAAAAATTAAAAGATTAATACACGTATCACTTGGAATTGGGTTTAGTAAAATCCCTCAGCTCCGAATACTTAAAGTAAGATTTTCCACAGCCTGAAAATTATTATTTTCTTGACTCGGAGTAAATCACACACAACAGTTAAATACAGTCACGAAATAGTCAAATTAATTTTATAACACAGAAAAATATAAAATAGTACATTTAGGATAATATCGTAATTTAACTGAAAGTTGGGGTGTTACAGTTTTAATCCGGACTTGATGACAAAGTAAACCTTTGAAGGATTTTGGATGTTAATTCAATACCTTCTAAAATTCTAATATCTAAGAAGATCCAATGGTTTCATTGAAAAATTCTTGTAGTCATGGAAACACAGAAGAGAATGCTGGTAGTGTCTCATTTGCTGTGACTTCCATGTTTGTGTTACCACGTGGCTTGCATCATAATGTTGCTGACTATATGCTTTCCATCTCAACTGCTACCTTATGCTCTGTCTATATCTCAACTTTGGAAGTTTGTAATTTCTATTTGTTGCTTGTTTTTATTACAAAGCAATCATGCCTAAAGCATCAGGCTAATCTTGATGATATGAGGACAAATAACCCGACCAACCAACCTACATTATGTAATATAAGTCATAATTTAAAAGGAACTCTAAATATAAGTCATAATTTTTTTTTAATATATTAAGCCTTTTAGAGACCGATTTAGAAACCGATTTAGAGACCGATTTAGAGATTGATAAATCGGTCTCTATATTAGAGACCAAATTAGCTACCGATTGTATAAAATATATAATATATAATATGTTTCTACTTTTAGAGATCAATTTAGAGACCAATTTATCGGTCTCTAAAAAATTGGTCTCTAATGTACTTTTTTGAAAAATAATTGACTAATATTTGACCAAAAATTAGCGACCAATTTTTTTAAATAATCGGTCTCTAAATCTAGCGACTGACCAATATTAGTCGCAAATATTTAGCGACGAGAGGTTTAGAGACCGATTTAAATCGGTCTCAAACTATTTTAGAGATCGATTTTCTTGATTTAGAGACCAATTTTTCGGTCTTTAAAACCCAAATTTCTAATAGTGACACGCACACAAGCCGTCTTCATCACTTTACACACACACACACACACCACACCAAGCTTAAGAGAGAAAGGGAAGTAGAGAGAGAAAGAGGGGCGGAGAAGGAGGTGCCACAATATGCCCACATTGCTGGCCACCCAAGACCACCACGGAGCAAGGAAGGACTTCCTTTCCTCACCACCATCTTCTTCCACTGTTTGAACCATCAAAAACTGTTGTTAACCCCTCTTGTCGCGAGTATAAGGAGACTAGGTAGGGGTTTTATGACTTGATTTCTCTCTTTAACCTTGAATTAGTTGTTGTGTTTGTTGTTGAGGTAGGGGAAAACGATTGCTTAATCGTGGAAAAGCCATGAAAGGCCACAGAAGAAGCCATGGCTGCAGCGGCCATGGTGGTTTGAAGGCCATAAGGTGGCCGGAGCTGAAAGGAAAGGGAAGGGGCTTGGAGGCATTTTTAAAGGATAGGTGTTTGGTGGAGTTGGCTGTAACACACTAGAAAAACATGTTAGGCTTGTATATAGACATGGAGGTAGCCTAATACTTGCTTAACATGTCTGTTAAGTTTTGTGACTGTCTGAGCACGTTTAGGTACTTTGCTGCAATGCTATGTGTGGAAATTAACTGTTTTTAGCTCTAGAAGTGGCTTAAACTGCTTAGTTAGTGGAAATATATGTGGAGAGTTTATTTCCAGGTCACAAATGTGTGAATTGTGCTACAGCTAAAGTTTGAGGTTAATCAGAGTTAGTTTGATATTTTTAAGCATACTAGTTGTGTGTTTTAATGCTGGATTGACTGCCAACAGATATAGAAAAGTTTGGAAATGGTGAAAATAGATTTTTAATTAATCTTAGGATTTATTTTAAGTCTGTTGGAAGTGAGAGAACTGGATTTAGTGAAATATGAGTGTTCTTAATAGATCGAGATTTTTGGTACAAGTTAGTACCCATTTTATAAGTAGCAAAATTGAACTTTGCTACTCATAAGTCCTATGGTTAGGAAGCAGAGAACATAAAAGAGAAGAGAAAAAAGAGAAAAGAGGAAGGAAGAAAGGAGAAGGAAATGGAAGAAGGATGAAGGAACAAGTGGAGCAAAGGAGAATCAAAGAGCTTGGATCCATCTTTGGCTTCATCTTCAAGACCTTGAGGTAGGGGGACTTTGTTTTGACTCTGTTTCCTTTTTTCATCATTTGGTTCTATGTGTTGACATGATGGGAAAAAGGGGTTGGAAGGGTTGTTTTGTGTGTTCTTGGCATATTTCTTGTTGATGAACTTGAATATGGCTTGTTCTTGGTTTGTTGGAAGCATGAAGATGAATTATTCATCACTTGAACACCATAGTTCCCATTGGAGTTGAATTTGGGGGTTTAGGTTTTTAGATGGATGATGGGTTGATTAAATCCATGATTCACGGTTTTGAGTGAAATCAAAGTGGAATATAAGTTGCTTTGTGTAGATAGACCTTGTGTAAGGTTAGAAATCACTTAGAAGTGAGGTTTGAGTGATTGGAAGAGGGTTTTGTTCCAATGGAACAATAACCCGTATCTGCAGAATTCTATAGAAGTTTATGTCGCAAGGTCACGCCTAGGCGTGACTGAACCACGCTTAGGTGTGGGTGAGACAGAGAGTGTCATGCCTAGGCGTAGATTCTTGGATGTTACAGGATTGTTATCCTATCACATTCACGCCTAGGCGTGGATGGGTGGTGCCTAGGCGTGACTTCCAGACTTTGTCAAGTGTTGAATCTTGATGTTTTGGAGTTCCCTAAGTGTTGGAATCATTCATATATACTTTCCTAAGTGTGTTGAGACACAGATGGGGTAATTCTTGGGGAGAATAACCTTATGGCATATATCTACAAGTTGTGAAACCTAAGCTTCATTTGAGAGGTGAAATGCTTAGATTAGTGTTTAGAGTTGTAAGTCAACATGATATTGATTTTAGCTATCACTTGTGATGGTGATTTTTGATGGGAATGACACATAAGGTAAGTATGTGAGTATTCCTAAGTTGATAGTTGGAAAACCTCATGGAGGAGGATGGGCACATTTAAGGGCATTGGTTATGATTTCGTGTAGGAAAGTAATCAATGTGGTGTTGAATGTGTATTAAATATCATTTTGCATGTTTTCTCACACACTTGTTATTTTCACATATCTATGATTGATATATGAGATGGTATAGTACACTCATTGTTGTGAGATGGAATAGTCTATTCGTTGCCAGGTAGTGATTGAAGGTTGGAGCCTCACTACTTAGAGAAGTAAAAAGGAATCATAGTTCTTGGAAATAGTTGAGTTTCATGACATTGCACCAATACTGTTTTACTTCATTGCATAATCATTGTCTTACGACATGTTTAGACATAAACATACAACATAACAAGCATTGCATTTGCATGGTAATTGTATGGGCAGTTACCTTAATCGATAATATTTAAGATTGTATGAGCGGTTGTATAATATTGTTGATGGTTTCGTTTTGAGGTTATAGTTATAGGTTGCCTTGTGAATATTACATAAGTTGCATGCTAATATTCTTGTGGCGTTAGGCAGTGACTCATTTGTAGATTACAAGTGCAATTGGATGTTTATAGTTTTATTTATTTATTGTTGTGAATAAACTGCTGGTTTTGGAATACTTCTACTGAGATGTGATTTCTCACCCCGATTGTGTTGCCATGTAAATCTAGGTACGTGTTCTCCAAAAAGAAAAGCAGGAGCTTGGAGTGCTTAGCATAGTGTAGATAAGTAGTTTCTTTTGAAATGATGTATATATTGTATTTTTGAAAATACAGATGTGGTGTAATATTTATATATTCATTTGTGGCTTATATTTTCTATATAATGTTGTTGTGTTATATTGAAAATCACATAACTGTGAAGTAATAGGTCCAAATCTAATGACTATGGTAATATACTATGGTTATTAAATTCATGATGTTACATTGGCCGCCACCTAAGGGCAGCCAACGGTGGAGAAAATTGATGGTGGTGGCAGCCTCGGGTTGGCCACCACCTTGCCATGGATGAAAGGGGTTTTGAAAACCCTTGGTTTTCTATGGGTGGGTTTTGATGGTGGTGGCTATGGAAGGCCACCATGAGACGAAGATGGTTAACAGTTGATTTAGGTGGTTATTGACAATAGTTTAAGTAGTGGTGGCCGTCACCAAGGTGTGGCCAAACCTATGGTGGTTTATGGTGGTGGTGACTAAAGGAGCCACCACTTGACTTAGCTGTGAAGAATTTTAGATGGTGTAGGCCACGGCCATGCTAGGTGGCCATTGGCCTTGGACTGGCTTTGAGCCATGGTGACCTTAGTTGTACCTGATTACAAGGGTTGGCCACAACCTTAGGATAAGGAATTTAACACCCTTAAAGGCTAATTATATGTTTAGTAAAATCAATGAATGCATAATGAACCTCAGATTATAGAGAAATGAGTGTCGAGTTGATCCCTGAGGTTATTACCTCGCAAGGGTTATATGATATTGATAATGAAGTTTTATGAGTTAAGGGTAGAATGGTAGGTTACTTAGTTGTCAAATTAACTCAGCAAATCTTTGAGTACATGCATGAGATTGCATGTTGGTGACTGTAACTATTTTAAATGTTTATGTATACCTTGTACTAGCTATTGCATGATTATGATGAATTCAGAGTTATTGATAATGTCATATGATAATTTGAGTAGCTATTATGATTATAAACTATGAAATACTATGCATTATACAACTACTCATGAAAGTGTGCTTTCCCAATAAGAGAGTAAGGTTAACCTTGCCAAAAAGAATAAGGCTTACCTTATCATAGAGAGCAACCTACAAGAAAAATTGATATTTGAGGTGGATTATTTGTGATGGATTCGTATCTTTCACAAATTGTGAAAGATTTTGTGACAAAATAATTTGTGACAGAATTTTGTAGCATAAATGCAGACGAATTTTTTTTTGAAAACATAACACCATGTTTTCAGTAAAAAAAAACAAAATTTAAAAAGAATGAAAAACTTATATTAAAAAATAATTTAAAAAAATTGAAAAAACGTTTGCAGTAGATTTATTTGCCGCAAAAGAAGCATCAAAATTTCGGTCAAGGATATATTTACCTGAAATAATTATTTTAATAATAAAAATTTAGTATTTTTCATTTGTGGCGGTTTTTGCCGCCGCTAAGTCCTCCGGTAATTTTTTTTTTCAGAAAAAAAGTTGTGAAACCACTTTTAATTTATTTGACTACTGTTTCTTCCCATTTAACCTTAACACGTTAGCTGCCCAACACCATCTCCAACCCAACCTCAC
This sequence comes from Ormosia emarginata, assembly GCA_029884605.1. Lineage (NCBI taxonomy): Eukaryota > Viridiplantae > Streptophyta > Magnoliopsida > Fabales > Fabaceae > Ormosia > Ormosia emarginata. The sequence goes on along the minus strand of JAQQTP010000077.1, from coordinate 48,842,303 downwards.
CACCACTTCTCAGCTCACCGCCGCCACCACCACCTCTCGCGACCACCATCACGCTTGACTGGCGACCATCTCTACAATCCTTTGCCGAACTCGCGCGACCACCACCGTGATCGACCACCAGCCGTCGGCCTCGTGTCCCCTTCTTTGAGCCATCCACAGGTGACACAGCCACTGCGCTAGACCATCAGCAGCGATGTACCAAGCTCGTGCGACCTAGACATAACTCAAACTACCTCGCGCAACCTGTGATCTGTATGACCTAGCCGCGACATGTCTTCTCTCTTTCTTCCACCCAACAAAGACACCTTTGCCTTGAAATGAGGTCTTGGTTGAATTTCCTTTCTTTTGTTGGGTGATTGATTGTAGTTAAAAAAATGTTATTCAGATTTTCATTCTTCATGCTCTGCAGGAAGTTCACAACAAGTACAGTGGGGAGAATACAGATTTTCAAGGGGTCCATTTTAAGGTGCATCTCAGTTTGGTTGCCTTTCGAGAAATTTGTTTTCTGTAGTATGGTGTAATCAGATGACTTGTGTCCTAAATTTATTCTTTATGGGAGGTCAATTTTATTGAATCAGTTATAGTGGAAGTGATGCAACAGGTTGATTCTTTGCTTTGTATCAATATGATGAGGCCTAGGTTTTATCTGTTTGATGATAATACATGACATGCATCAATTTCATAACCATTCTGTTGTGATTATGAAAGTTACCTGCTGAATCATGCTGACATGGGACCTTTCAGTTATATTTCTGTGGAATCTTATGTGTGCTTTCAAAGTGTTTTACACTGATGGATTTTGAATATTTATTGAAAAGAGTCTCAAGTATATTTTTCTTGGAAATTATCTCATTTAAAATTTGGCATCAAGTTTAAAGCTTATAATCGAATGTTATATCTTATGTTTGTATATCTGTTTGTTTGATGGTTGGGCTGACACAGTCTTAAACCTCCTACAGGGTAGAGTTAGTGTTGCGATGTCATTGGGTTTAATGGTTCAGAGCTAATATCCTCAAAACTTGATGGTATGTACTAATCTACATGATATATAAGTCTTGTAATTGGAAATTGACATTAGTCATGCTATTGGTGTTTTCTTGTGAACTGGCATTTTCTTTCAAATGCATTACTCTACGAAAATAACAGAGCCAATGAATTAATATAGGTATGTAATAATACTTTCCTAAAACAAAACCTTTTTGGCGTGGAAGTGAAATGGCAAATCCCTGAAGTTATTGCAGTATCAGTTTAAGAGATTTAACCAATCTACAAACATATTTTAAATAAGAAAAATAATGACACAAGACTTACTGAGGAAAATGTCTTTTAACAATTCTTTATGTATGTAATGTTGTTGCTTAATGGCAGTATCAAATTGAGTTTTCCTTTACTTTTATGAAAAAGCTCAACTATTAATGCTTGAAGTTCGTATTCTTTAAATTAAGAGTTGAATTGAGTGAAATACCTATCTTTTAAACACTTGAGGGATTGAGAGTGAATTTTGTGAGGATCTATCATTCTTGACTCACGCTTTTCAATTGAAGTTTCCTTGCTTATTGGTTTGAGATGTGAAGAAACGTTACCTCATAAATGTTTTGATCCCTTGAATCTTTGGTTGCTCTTCTTGTTTATAAACTTTTGCATTCTTGAATATCATTAAAAATTGAGTCTTTTAGAGTTTTTAGCTTTTGAGTTTTTGTAGTTTTTCCTTGTTCCCTAATTTTGGTTTTATGTGTTTTTCCCGGGAATGCAAAAGCTAAATGTGGGGGAATTTGATAGCAATATATTTTATTCATTTAATAATCCTCTCATCAGGCTTCTTAAGGTTCAATTGATTTTAATTAAGTTAGTTTTGTCACATTTTATGGTATTAAGCTTAATTCGATCATTGAAGGAATTATTGCATGAATTGGCCTTAATTTGTCATTTTTGGCAATGTTCAGTAAATTAGTTATAATCTGAGTTGCAAATATTTGATTGATGTGATTCTTGTCTTGTAGGAAAGCTAAGACAATTCTATACAAGTTTCATAGAGACCTCGAGAGCTTAATCACATGTTTGGATAATTTAAATTAAAGTGGAAGCAAGAGTCAGAATGCTGATCTTGACAGCTTAACCTTTACGCACACATCAACCCATTTATTGAGATATAGGAGTTCAAATGACATCAAATGCCCAAATGAAAGTTAAGACACAAATCTACAACTTTCATGAAGAACATAAGAGCTAAATCGGATGTCTAGTAGGTCAGATTGGGCTTGGAAATCAGAATAGAGGTGTTGTAGCTGGAACCCGAGGAAAGTGTAAAAATTGGGTAATAAGTTAGGCTGTAGGATTTGATTGGCATGAAACCGATGGCATTTGAAAGATAATACAAAACCCTTCAACTCTCATGAAGACCACTTTTCAAGATGATAATGTTATGATAGAGTTATAGTCATGTAAAGACAACTGAATTGGTTGGTACAAGTAGAGAGACAAGCATGACAATAATTTTTCACTCATCCACCCATCATCCCAACCACACATTAAACAACTCTATTATCATCTTCAACTTATCTACTCATCCACCTCATTAAACATCCATCATCTTCATTCCACCCAATAACTCATTAAATAACTTTTGTCATTTTTCACTTATCCACCCACTCATTAAATGACTATTGTCATTTTCCACTCATCTAACCACTCATTAAACAAGTCTATTGTCATTTTGTATTTTTCATACTCTATAAAAAGCTACATTAGTTGCTCATGAAAGGTATCTTAATGGAGAGATTAAGACCAAGTTCTTGTATTATCTTGTTGTAGTTTTCTTTTGTTCTAAATAGAAGTTATGTGCATCTTCTTCTTCTTCTTTTTTTTCTTTCTTCTTGCTCATGAGTAACTAATTTTCATTTTGCTTGGGTGAAAGGGTAAAGTTCTTGGTAACGAAATAAGGTTAGATTAATCTTTTTTCTTGTGCTTGAATAATATATTATTAAGTGATCATTATATATGTTGTATTTTGTTTCCAATCAATTTAGAAACTCTCCTTGTAAAGTGGAGATCTTGATTTGTTGTAGACAAGAGGTTGATATAATGAATGCTTGAACCCATTTACAAGTGTTGGTGTTGGCGAATAATTAAATGAACCATAATATAACTACATATATAATCTTAAATGAGCTTTAAATGTTATATTTTCTGATTGAAACTTTCGTTATGCGTGAATTTCAATTGAGTTATAAAAAGAAATAATTTTGTCCTTTATTTATTACCAAGAGTGGATCTCCTAGCCCAAACAACTCTTTTTTCATTTGTGAACAACTTCTATCACCTTTATTGTTGTGACAAATCTTTTTCTTACCTCACAGAATTTTTCTGCATCAATTCCTTATAGATCGACCTCAGACTCCTAAGAATTTATTACTTGAGACAACCTACACTTGAGTTTGCAACACATCATTCGTATCAATCTTCTCCACCATCGTTATACCGAGGAACTTGAGTGCGTCTGGTCTGTAGGTGGGGATCAAAATATATAGAAACAAAATTAGAAATTTCTTCTAAAATATATGCTTCATGTAACACCCTCTTCCCCATTGGAAGGAGGAGGACGTCACAACTTTACGAATTCAAAATCAATCACATTAACGCGGTATATGAAATAAGTTTAACCCAAGTTATAAAATTAGTAATTATTAAAACCATAATATTTGACGTAAAATACTCTTTTACTTGCGGATAACAGATCAAACAAGCAGGTAGATAAAAAAGCATCATTGACAAATATATATATATATATATATATATATATATATATATATATATATATATATATATATATATATATATCATGAGGGTATGCAGACTCGTCATGCATGTACACAATGTACTCAATTCCTATTCTATGGAGCTACACAAATATTTCAGAGAGAATGATTGGAAGACATGTCTGTATCTCGTCAGCCATAAATCAAGTACTTTTGATAAAATCAATGTTTGCGCAACAAGGTTTTATACAAGACATTCTATACCAGATCCTGATTAGGGTGAATGTCTCGGTCTAGATCGTCGGTGTATTTGCATTGGTCTGGTCCACGGCCTAAGGGAGCTACCAGCTGGCCCTTGCGGACACCCTACACCCTGACGTCCCCAAGGTCAATAAAGACCTACACTAGGCCCATCGCACTCGTACGAAGGTGTAATTCAACTCCTAGGCTCATACAACCATAACAACAGACCAGATGACTTTACAAGGTACGATGAATGCCTTAATGCACACATACATACATAATATCATCAATGTCATGCAATCCATGATCATACACCGTAACAATTCACAGTAATTATTAATAATTCAAGATTCCACTTATGGGCGCGATACTAGCATTATCATTTCAATTCTTGTTTCTCTATTCCAATTAGCACTTCTCTTTATCATTGATAAAATTTACGTACTTAAAGTCTTATAAGTCTCAAAGTTTCACTTACACTCATTTTCTTTCAAGACCAAAGTCCATCATAGTTTTATGTTAAGGCTCTACTTCTTTTATTTTTCCATCTTATGAATTCTCAATTTAGTATTTAGTCACTTAGTTATTCAAGCTTCACTTTGATTATGAATTTTCCTCTTGATTACCCTAAATGTCTGAAAACCCTAATATTCTTAAGTTCCAAAAATTCCTCTTCTTGCTTACTTATTTCAATTCTTTAATTAACTTATTTTTAACCTAATTTTTTCTAAATTCCAAGTTACTTTAAGATTTATCCAATACTTCCATTTTCCTTCTTCTTGGTCGTGAACCCTAGGTTCGTAGAATTTAATATTCATCTTCTTAATCCATTGTTTTAATTTCTCAATCAATTCATTTTCCACTTAAACTTATACGTTTTAATTCATTACCAATTTAGTCATAAGTTTTCCTAATATTCTTCCTCTTGGCCGTGACCTCACCTAAGGTCTCAAGGCTCTAAAATTTCCATTCTTTTATCAATTAGCTCATCAAGTTTCATGTTTATACAAAATTTTATTTTGGTTCCCCATTTAAGGCCTCAAAGTCGTGAGCTTCACCTCCAAAAGACGAAGTATTCTTTGTGATCTACACATAAATTCAACCATACAACAATCATAATCTATCAACATACATAATACCACATCATTAATAATAACACCCTACAAATCACATAACTATAAACTATTGAAAAACAACCAATTAAGAGGAGAAAACCACACTTAGATTCCTCATTTTCAACATACAAATTCATCCCCCACCACCATGAGTGGTTAATGAGGATGTTCTCTCTCTTACCAAAGAAAATGCCAAGAAAAATGTCTCCTTGATGGTCCTTGAAGATTTCATCCAAGCCTTCAATAAAATCCTACGAATTTCAACTCACAAAATCAACATTCTAAGCTTGAAAAAGAGTGAATCAATGGTCATAAAGAGGACCATGAACACGAAAATGAGGAGAAGGAATAAAAAATCAAAACTTTATCTCAAAAGCTTCAAGTTTGGAGCTTGAAGAAAATGGTGAAGATGGAAGCTTTAGGAAATAATTTCAACTAGAAAGGTGTTTAGAATGTGATGGAGATTAAGAAAATGTGAATGGATAAAATTTTTGAAATCATAGAGGTAGAAATAATGGAGTGGCCGCGAGGTAGGAGGCGAACAAGAGAAGAGAGAAAATGAGAGAAAATGGAAGAAGATAAAGGTAGAGAGAGAAAATGATATGAAATTTGAATGAAAAGGTGAAATATGGCTTAAGTGAGATAAAAACTTTTTGGCTCCTTCCTTTTCTCTCATTGTCGTGGAGTTGCCCATGGGAGAGAGAAGATTTGGTTCTCCAATAAGCCATTAGGAAGTTGCTAGGAAGCTTCCTCCAAACTTCTCCAACAAGTCAAATTTTACCTTTTTAAAAAGTCAAAGGTGATGTCATGGTGATGATGTCATTGTTGTGATATCATTAAAGTGTTCTCTAAAACATGGCTAACATTGTACTAAGTTTATTATCAGTGGACAAAAGTTACAGTTAACAAAATCAGTATTTATTGTCCAATAGATAATAATGCATACCGCAATTTTATTTATCAAATAAAATCTCGAAAAACATAAATCTCGTAAATTGTGCCCGACCTCGAGTTTAGTAAGATCCTTAATAGATGTTTCCACAGTCCAAGGTTTACCAGTCTCAGAAAAAATATTTTATTTTCCCAGCTCCACTTAATGCATACGTAAATCAACAAAAATATTAAAATAATCCAGTAATTCAAATAATTTCAGAAAAAATCCTAAAAATCACAAATATTATAAAATGAACATTTATCATAAAATAAGCAATTTTCAGGGTGTTACAACTCTCCCCTTCAAAAAAGAAATTTCATCCTTGAAATTTTTATACCTCATAATAGTTGTGGATATTGTTCCTTCATTTTGTCCTCCAACTCCCACGTTGCATCTCCAGTGATGTCATTCCAGATTACCTTCACCAATGTAATCTCTTTGTCTCGAAGTTGTTTCACCCTTCTATCCTCAATCTTGACAGGAAGTGTTTCATAGGTCAAATTCTCTTTTAATTGCACTGTATCCGGTTCAATGACATGAGTTGGATCAGGAATGGATTTTCGTAATTGTGACATATGGAAGACATTGTGTATATTAGAAAGAAAATGTGGTAAAGTTATTTAGTAGGCTACTGGACCTATACGACGCAGGATTTGATAAGGTTCAATGAATTTAGGAGTAAGTTTTTTGGACTTAATAACTTTTCCAACACCCGTCATAGGTGTAACCCTTAGAAACACATGATCGTCTTCCTCGAACTCTAGAGGTTTTCATCTCTTGTCCACATAACTCTTCTGCCTACTTTGAGTTGTCCTCATCTTTTCCTGAATAACTTTAATTTTTTCTATCGTCTGTTGTACAAGATCGGGTCTCAATGTGAGATGTGCTCCGTCTTAATACCAACACAGAGGCGTTCTACAACGTCATCTATACAAGGCTTTATAGGGTGTCATCCCTATACTTGAGTGAAAACTGTTGTTGTAAGTGAATTTGATCAAGGGTAAGACTTCGTCCCAACTTCCTCTTTGTTCCAAAACACAAGCCCTTAACAGGTCTTCCAAAGATTGGATTGTTCTTTCAGACTGTCCATCCGTTTGTGGATGATATGCAGAACTCAAACGAAGCTTTGTTTCCATGGCTGCTTGTAGACTTTGCCAAAACTTTGATGTGAACCTCAGATCTCTATCAGAAATGATGGTGGAAGGTACACCATAAAGTCTAACGATCTCGCCAATAGACACTTGGGTCAACCTTTCCATCGAGTACCTTATGTTAATCGGTAAGAAGTGTGCAGACTTCGTAAGTCGATCAACAATTACCCATATTGAATCACATCCTCTTTGGGTCTTGGGCAATCTAGTCACGAAATCCATTGCAATACTATCCTATTTCCATTCGGGAATAGTCAGAGATCGGAAAGTCTCTGGTGTTTAACTTTTGCTTTCTGACAAATTAAGAAAGATGACACATATTTGGCAATGTCTCTTTTCATTCCATGCCACCAATACATCTGTTTCAGATCTTGATATATCTCGGTCATTTCAGGATACATACTTAACTTGCTTGTGTGGGCTTCTTCGAGAATTAACCTCCTAAGCTCTAGATCATCAAGTACATATTCTGCCTTGGAACATCAGAATCTCATCTGGTCCTTCCTCAACTGTTGACACCATGCCTCGTCTTATCAACTATCTTTCATCTTGTAAAAACTGGTCACTCTTCTGCTTCTCTCGAATCTCTTCCATTAGATCATTCAAAATAGTAACCATACATAAACAAACTTCCTCTAGTGTCATTTCCAAAGACAACCACATATCTCTGAATTGCTCTATTAATTCTAAGCATTTTTTGACTCAAGGCGTCTGCTATGACGTTTGCTTTTCCAGGATAGTATTGAAGCGAGAAGTCATAGTCCTCCAAAAACTATAGTCATCTCCTCTGTCTCATGTTCAGCTTCTTTTGCTCAAATAGGTATTTCAGGCTCTTGTGGTCACTGAAGACGTTGAACGTTACTCCATACAGAAAATGCCTCTATATTTTCAGAGCAAGCACCACTGCGGCTAATTCCAAGTCATGTGTTGAGTAGTTCTTCTCATGCACTCTCAGTTATCTTGAAGCATAGGCTACGACCTTCTTGTCTTGCATAAGCACACACCCTAATCCTTGATATAAAGCAACACAAAACACTTCAAACGGTTCATTGGAGTCAGGCAGAATCAATATAGGTGCAGAAGTTAGTCGCTTCTTTAATTCTTGGAAACTTCACATGCGTCCGTCCACACGAAAGCTTGATTTTTCCTAGTAAGATGGGTAAGAGGTCCCATTGTCTTGGAAAATACTTCAATGAATCTTCGGTCGTATCCGGCTAATCCTACGAAGCTACGGATCTCCGTCACGGTCTTGGGTCATTCCCATTGAAGAACTACTTCAACTTTCGATGGATCTACAACAATTCCTTCCTTTGAAATCACGTGCCCCAAAAATTTGACTTCTTCCAACCAAAATTCACACTTTGACAGCTTGGCTTACAACTTCTTCTCTTTCAGAATTTGGAGAACGATCTTGAGATGTTCAGCGTATTCCTCCTGACTTCATGAATAAATCAAAATATCATCAATAAAGACAACAACGAATCTATCCAAATAATGATGAAGGAAATAATGATGAAAGATTCGATTCATGTAGTCCATGAATACAACAGGAGCATTTGTTACTCCGAACGGCATCACACGATACTCATAGTGTCCATAGCGTGTCCGAAAAGCTATTTTGGAAACATCCTTCGCCTTCACACGAATCTGATGGTAACTAGATCGTAGGTCAATCTTAGAGAAAACAGCAGCTCCTACTAGCTGATCCATCAAATCGTCAATTCTCGAAAGTGGATACTTGTTCTTGATTGTGATCTTGTTCAGCTAGCGATAATCCATGCACAACCATGAAGTTCCATCTTTTTTCTTAACTAACAGCACTGGAGCTCCCCATGGTGAAACGCTAGGTCTCACAAACTGCTTCTCTAATAGTTCCTCCAATTGTTTCTTGAGCTCCGCCAACTCTACTGGTGACATTCGATACGGTGCCATAGATACAAGATTAGATGTAGGTACAAGATCAATAGAGAATTCCACTTCTCTTTCCGGTGGAAATACAGGTATGTCGTCAAAGAAGACTTCAGGAAATTTGTTGATCACTGGAATAGCTCGTACCTTGGCTTCACGCTCAGCCTCCAAAGAAGATAAGAACATGTATCCTTGGGCTCCTTCCTTCCAGAAAGTTCTGACTTGACTGGCGGTTATAAATCCAGAAATCTCAAAATTAGGAAAAACTAAGGTCTTATTGGAACAATCCAACATGATATAGTTAGAAGATACCCAATCCATTCCTAGAATTACATCTATTTAGAACAAAGGCAAACAAATCAGATTGACCGAAAATGTTTGACCTTCAACAGAAATAGGACAATTTAGGCAAACTTTTGCAGTAGTGATAGGTTTAGCAGTAGGAGTAGAAACAGTTAGATCAAAAGGTAAGGAAGATATAGATAATCCTAATCGGTTCACACAGTCATAGGAAATAAAAGAATGCGTTGCCTCGGAGTCATACAGTACAATTAAAGGATTACCTCCTATGTCACCATCTCCCGTAATCAGATTTTCAGAATTTGAGGCTTTAACTCCACTCATGGTATAGACCCTTCCTCCAGCTTGGGGTCTTGCAACACGTACATTATTGATAGAGGGTTTCACCTTGGGATTGTTGTAATCTTTGGATAGATGTCTTGGTTTTCCACACTTGAAGCAGATGATCCCTCTAATCGTGCAATCTCTCGTAGGGTGATCCTTCCCGTACTTGAGACATTTTGAAGAAGATGTCCCAGTTGGACTAGTTCGATTGCTACTAGAACTATCTCCATAAGGTTGTTGTTGTTGACTTCCCGATGGTCTAGCATATGGCTTCTGCTGAAACTGGTTGTTGTTGTTTCCTCCCCTTTAGAACCTAGACAGTCCAAAGTTTTGATTCCGAGTGTCTAGGGATGGTTCCAAATCTTCAAGTCTACGACACATGTCCACCAATGCTGAGAATTAATTCATTCTCATCGGTAGTATGCCTCGCTTCAGCTTGATTGTCAAGCCTTCTACAAATTTATGACACTTCCATATTTTGTCTGGCTGGATTTGAAAGTATCGTGAGAATTTCGATAAACTCTCAAACTTGGCAGCATACTCACTGACTGTCATTCCACCTTGTCGCAGTCTAAGAAATTCCATCTCCTTGGTGTGTCTAGCACTATCTAGAAAATATTTCTCCAGAGACACCTCGTAAAACACTTCCCATGTGATTTCCCTTTCTTCAGCCTGCAGCACTCTCCGAGTTGCCTTCCACTAATTCTCACCATCTTCTGCCAACATAAATGTGGCATAAGTCACTTTGCAGTCATCCGTGCATCTCATCCCTTCAAATATCTTCTCTAGTTCTTGGATCCACAGACTCGCTTTCTTTGGGTTAAACTCTACGTGAAACTGCGGTAGATTATTGCAGTGAAATTCTGACAAATTCTGAGTCTTCGCATTTGTCACTTGTTACTGGGTTGCTTTTTCATTTTGTTGTACTATAACATCTGCCATTCGCTGCACCGCCTCAATTGTTGCAGCCATGCCTCCACCACGAGCCATTGTTTTTCCTCAGAGTTAGACTGATCAAAACACAAAGAAAGTTAGATGTAACCTTTCGGAAACCAAACACAGAGAATCACACAGTTAGATGTAACCTTTCGGAAACCAAACACAGAGAATCACACAGTACAAACAAGACAAACTTAACTACAAGCCTAAAAGAAGACTCGAACTTGGGCTCTAATACCAAACCTGTTGTAACACCCTCTTCCCCTTTGGAAGGAGGAGGCCGTTACAACTTTACAAATTCAAAATCAATCAAATTAACGCGGAATATGAAATAAGTTTAACCCAAGTAAAATCAGTAATTATTAAAACCATAATATTTGACGTAAAATACTCTTTACTTGCCGATAACAAATCAAACAAGCAGGTAGATCATAAAGCATCATTGATATATATATATATATATATATATATATATATATATATATATATATATATATATATATATATATATATATATATAAATATTCATATCAGCTGATTCGTATGGATCATATACAAATCTGTACCCTAAAATACTTACAAAAAGAATGGCACTCCAAATACATCTGCGCACTAAAAAATGTACAGATGATCAAGAAAGACTGACTAGCAAAAAGACACGACTAGCCCAAGTCCTACATACCTAAACCAGAGGGTCCTCAGAGGGATCATCTTCCGATTCCTGAGAAGAGATGACCACAGTAGGAGGTGCACCCTAACGGATTAGCTTCCGCCCAGAGGACACAACGTTATCCTCATGAGGAGTATAGTAGAAGTTATTCCACCATTCCCAGATAGGTATGTTAAACACTAACTGAACAGATACAGAGAAAGACAAAACAGGGGCCTCACGAAGATCCCTACGAAAAGTCAATGTCAGCTCCCCAGTATAGGTAACCTTCTCATTAGCTAAGTTGACTGACTAAGCGTCTGCTCCATCATGAAAGTACACATGGACATAACCTAAAATACACAGTCTTGACATCATCTCAGCACAACAACTATTATCAATTAAAGAGGGGGTAATTCCTCTTCAAATCCTTCTTGGTCTTTAGTTAATCAAAACATACAGCAAACAACATAACACAACTAAGAGGTGAGAAATCCGGCATCATTACTAACAGGCAATGTAGAGACAGTACAGACCGAAATACCATCCAAATACAGAAATTAGCAATATCAAATATCAATAGTAGGGGTAACATTAGTAATCTAATAGTTTAATAAATCATTTAACACTAAATAGTCAAACACATATATATATAAATGTCTTGAGGGTATGCAGACTCATCATGCATGTACACAATGTACTCAATTCGTACTCCATGGAGCTAGACAAATATTTCGGAGAGAATGATCGGAAGACATGTCTGTATCTCGTCAACCATAAATTAAGTGCTTTCGATAAAATCAATGTTTGCGCAACAAAGCTTTATACAAGACATTCTATACCAGATCTTGATTGGGGTGAGTGTCTCGGTCCGGATCGTTGGTGTATTTGCATTGGTCTGGTCCACGGCCCAGGGGAGCTACCAGTTGGCCTTTACAGACACCCCACACCCCGACGTCCCCAAGGTCATTAAAGACCTATATTAGGCCCATCGCACCCGCACGAAGGTGTAATTCAACAGACCACATGACTTTACAAGGTATGATGAATGCCTCAGTGCACATATATATACATAATATCATCAATGTCATGCAATCCATGATCATACACTGTCACAATTCACAGTAATTATTAATAATTCAAGATTCCACTTATGGGCGCGATACTAGCTTTATCATTTCAATTCTTGTTTCTCTATTCCAATCAGCATTTCTCTTTATCATTGATAAAATTTACGTACTTAAAGTCTTATGAGTCTCAAAGCCTCACTTACACTCATTTTCTTTCAAGACCAAAGTTCATCATAGTTTTATGTTAAGGTTCTACTTCTTTTATTTTTCCATCTTATGAATTCCCAATTTAGTATTTAGTCACTTAGTTATTCAAGCTTCACTTTGATTACAAATTTTCCTCTTGATTACCCTAAATGTTCGAATACCCTAATATTCTTAAGTTCCAAAAATTCCTCTTCTTGCTTACTTATTTCAATTCTTTAATTAACTCATTTTAACCTAATTTTTTTCTAAATTCTAAGTTACTTTAAGATTTATCTAATACTTCCATTTTTCCTTCTTCTTGGCCATGAACCCTAGGTTCATAGAATTTAATATTCATCTTCTTAATTCATTATTTTAATTCCTCAATCAATTCATTTTCCACTTAAACTAAGTTCCAAATCATTACCAATTTAGTCATAAGTTTTCCTAATATTCTTCCTCTTGGCCGTGACCTCACCTAAGGTCTCAAGGCTCCAAAATTTCCATTATTTCATCAATTAGCTCATCAGGCTTCATGTTTATTCAAAATTTCATTTTGGTTCCCCATTTAAGGCCTCAAAGACTAGAGCTTCACCTCCAAAAGACAAAGTATTCTTTGTCATCCATACATAAATTCAACCATACAACAATCACAATCTACCAATATACATAATACCACATCATTAATAATAACACCATACAAATCACATAACTATAAACCATTGAAAAACAACCAATCAAGAGGAGAAAACCACACTTAGATTCCTTATTTTCAACACACAAATTCGTCCCCCACCACCATGAGTAGTTGATGAGGATGTTCTCCCTCTTACTAAAGAAAATGGCAAGAAAAATGTCTCCTTGATGGTCCTTGAAGATTTCGTCCAAGCCTCTAACAAAACCCTAAGAATTTCAACTCACAAAATCAACATTCTAAGCTTGAAAAAAAGTGAATCAATGATCATAAAGAGGACCATGAACACGAAAATGAGGAGAAGGATTGAAAAATCAAAACTTTACCTCAAAAACTTCAAGTTTGGAGCTTGAAGAAAATGGTGAAGATGGAAGCTTTAGGAAATAATTTCAACTAGAAAGGTGTTTAGAATGTGATGGAGATTAAGAAAATGTGATTGGATGAAATTTTTGAAATCATGGAGGTGGAAATAATGGAGTGGCCGTGAGGTAGGAGAACAAGAAGAGGAGAGAAAATGAGAGAAAATGGAAGAAGAGAAAGGTAGAGAGAGAAAGTGATAGGAAATTTGAATGAAAAGGTGAAATATGACTTAAGTGAGATGAAAACTTTTTGGCTCCCTCCTTTCCTCTCATTGCCGTGGAGTTGCCCAAGGGAGAGAGAAGATTGGCTTCTCCAACAAGCCATTAGGAAGTTGCTCAGAAGCTTTCTCCAAGCTTCTCTAACAAGCCAAATTTTAGCTTTTTGAAAAGTCAAATGTGATGTCATGGTAATGACATCATCGTTGTGACGTCATTAAAGTGTTCTCTAAAATATGACTCATACTGTACTAAGTTTATTATCAGTGGACAAAAGTTACAGTTAACAAAACTAGTATTTATTATCCAACGAATAATAAAACGTACTTCGATTTTATTTATCAGATAAAATATAAAAAAATATAAACCTCGTAAACTGTGCCTAGTCTCGGATTTAATAAGATCCCCTGTCAATGTTTTCACAGTCTAAAGTTTATCAGCCTCGAAAAAAATATTTTATTTTCTCGGCTTCGCTCAGTATGCGCGTAAATCAAGAAAAATATTAAAATAATCAAACAATTCAAATAATTTCAGAAAAATTTCTAAAAATAACAAATATTATAAAATGAACATTTATCATATATTAAATAATTTTTGGGGTGTTATATTCACAAATAAATCCTTCAACTCTCGCCTTATTTCAGACTTTCCTTTTCAAATATGGCATATACCTCTCAAAGGGGTACATCCACCTATAATGCCCTAGTCCTCCTACCTTAGCTTCATAGGGGAGATGCACGACTAGATGTTCCATCACTTCAAAGAATACTGGAGGAAAAATCTTCTCTAACTTGCAAATTGTTTTGCTAATGGAAAGTTTTGCATTCTCCATGGTGGATGCATGAATTTTAGTTGCACAAACTTCTTTAAAGAACAAGTTGCGTTATGTTAATGGTCCCCATATAGGTTTTAGCAAGATATCACGAAATGTCAGAGGAAGTAACCTTTGCATAAAAACATGACAATCATGACTTTTCATTCTATATATCTTCCCGCTGTCTACATTGATGCATCATGCGATATTCGACGCATACCCATTAGGAAATTTCAACTATTTTATCCACTCACACATCATCCTCCTTTGATTGGCATCCAAGACATATGTCGCCTTTGGCTTTTTACACTTGCCATTCTCAACTATTAGCTCCAAGGTGTGACATTTGCAAATTATCTTCAAATCTTCTCTTGTATTTGCATTATCTTTTGTCTTGCTCTTTATGTCCATGACAGTGTTGAAGATATTGTCAAACACGTTCTTCTCGACATGCATAATGTCTAAATTATGTCGTATTAGATTAGTGGACTAATAAGGTAATTCTTAAAGTATGCTCTTCTTCACCCAATTGTGGTGCATACCAAAGCCATCTTGTTTTTGTTTACCTTAATTCAAGCCAAAAATGACTTCCTTTAGTTGAGCCACTCTATTCAAGGCATCGGTCCCACTCAACCGTTGCGGTGGATTAGATTTTTCCATTGTGGATTTCTTAAAAAAGTTTCGATCACGGTGAATGGATGATCAAAAGGTAGAAATTGGCGATGGCAATCAAACTAGTAGCATTTCCTACTGTGCTTCAATACAAATGACTTATTGTGATTCATACAAAGCGGACAAGAAAGTTTTCCATGAGTGCTCCACCTAGACAACATTCCATAAGCTAGAAAGTCACTTATTATCCACAATAAAGCCGCTTTTATATTGAAATTTTGCTTCTTCCAGGCATCATAAGTATGTACCCCATGATCCCACAATTTCTTTAGATTGTCAATTAGGGGTCTAAGATAGACATCTAAACTTTTACCTGGTGACTTTGGTCCAGGAATCATAAGAATGAGGAACATGTATTCCCTTCTCATACACATACTTGGGGGTAGATTGTACGATTTGACAAAAACAGGCTAACATTAATACGATGTGATTGAACCGCTGAATGGATTAAAACTGTCTGTACAAAAGCCAAGCCTAACATTTCGAGCCTCTAGCATAAATGTTGAATGGGTAGCGTCAAATCATTTCCAAGCCTCAGCATCAATTGGATGCGTGATTACTGATTCATCTTTACGCACTCGATTTGAATGCCAACTTATATATTGTGCAGTATTTTTGGACAAAAACAGACGTTGGAGTTTAGGAATAATGGAAAAATATCCCAACACTGAGTGCGATATATCCTTCTCATTTGATGAATATCCTGCCTTCAGTTTGAATTGTGGTTGTCCACATACTAAGCAAATTGAGTATAGTCTCTTGTCACTATATTCTTTGTAATACAATTTGAAATGATTAGGATATGCCTCTATCTTCTTATATCCTAATCTCAACTCACGAACCATTCTCTTTAATTTGTAAAAGTTTTCGGGTAACCTTTCAGGCTCTAGAAGCATGCTCTTGATTATGACAATCATTCTATCATAACAACTCTCACTAATGTTGAACTCTGACTTCAAGTTCAAAAGTTGAGTTACAGTTGACAATTTCGCGTGCTTATGGCAACCATCCCATGAAGGTTCGTCAACGTTTCTTAACAAGTCATAAAACTTCGAAGCTGACAAATTTTGATCTTCTCATAAATCTTGACCTTCTAGATTTAATCTATCACCCGCGGCATCTATAACCATATCCACGTATGGATTCCTAGTCTCCACTTCATCATCATGGACAATGGATGATAAGCCACTATCCCCCTATCTGTCCTCGCCATGAATAGTCCAATTTACATAACCATCCATAAATCCATACTTATACAAATGTTGTTCTACTCCAAATAACTCCTTCCAAACATGGTTCTTACATTTAGCACATAGACAAAGGATGTGACTTAATGCATTAATAACCGTCGAGTCTCCTAGAGCGACCTTAATGAAATCATCAACTTTATTCTTGAATTCTTCACTTACATAGCCAGTAGGATCTTTACTTCGTAACATCCAACTTCAATCGGGTCTCATGATTGCTAAAATTAGTTTAGCACATTAATACAATCCTTTTCAAAAATAAATTAAAGAAAAAATTTCTTCCCAAACTATCCAACTTAGACAATTCAAGATTCAATATAATGAGTAGTACCTTGAAAAGGTACACGTGCTCACTAATTTTAAATCTCAATCGAGAAACTAAGGCTTCACTTAAACAGGAAACTAAGGCTCCTTAAATCTCCACCTCCTTCTTAACATGGTATGACCTTATCTCATTCGATAAGAAACTTTTTCAACACTTGATTAATAGTTATTCCTTAAATCTCATATTTTATACTTGAAGAAATTTTGGCAGCATTTCCCATTGGTCTTCAAGTGCATGACTTGAACGCGGTGAGATCTACCACATTTACGTATGCACCCAAAGAACAAAAGGAAATGTAACAGACCAAAATTTTAACTAAGTATAAGATATGATATTTAAAAATAACTATTAACCAAGTGAAGAAAAAATTTCTTACCAAACTGTCCCACTTGGACAATTCAAGATTCAATATAATGAGCAGAACCTTGAAAAGGTATGCGTGCTTATTAATATTGAATCTCAAACAGGAAACTAAGGTTTTGCTCAAATTTTAACTTGAAAAAAAAATAAAACTTTAACCATATGTGGCAATTTTATCCTTAGTACTTGAAATTCAAGTTCATAGGGTAATTGCCAAAAGAGTTACTAATAACAGTAGCTAAAAACAGAGCGATCGTTATCAATAACCCAAAAGAAAAGGAAACTGAGCAAGGAGCTAAAAACAACATAAATAAAGATTGGTAACGAAAAAAATACTAAACAAATAGTTAATTCCCACTTAAAACAAAGTATACCACATCTACTTTTGGTTCATGATATATTGCTTTATATAGGATGAAAAGTTCCTAAGATGTGTTATTTCTTTTGGTGCTCAGAAGACAAGATGATATAACATGTAATTGAATCTCCAAGGGCATAATGCTCCATGCTGATGTAATTTTGTTCCTCCAACATTAAAAATGAGTCAGGTTTTATAAAACCTTAAAGAGACTAATTTAAATTGGAATAGGTCAAGAAATGCAAATTAGGAATGTAAAATAATTATAAAAAAATAGATCTTAATCAAGCATATAGACAAATAGATACCAATATAGAACAACAAACTAGTGTTTCAAAATCAATGATACAAACTTATACAATAAAAACCTAATCAGTTTTTACAAGATTTGACAAAGCTACAAATAAAGGCAGTGCAATAGAACCAAAAAGAAAAGGAAAATCATGTATAAAAAATAATGTAGTAATACTCAGTACTCACGAAACCTCGAATGCCCCTTCCATAATAGTTCCTACATAAATAGCTAGTTCCAGGGACCAAATAACTTCTAGAGGTTTATAAGGAAAGAAACCAAACATCAAATTACCAATACTACATTTCAACAGAACATACTTCTAATATTTTCAAACAGATATTATTCGTCTAGAGGTATATTGACAATAATGCAATCTTCCACACAACTCTTTAAATAGTAAATGCAATCACATCAAACAACTATTAGAGAAAACAAAAACTACATAATAAAATTATCGGAATATATAAACAAAAACATGAATAACTCATATACTTTTATAGTGCCTATAAACTAATTTTTGTTTAGCACTTTTTTAACTTCAACTCAACAAATATGGTTATAATCAGAACAAACTAAATTAGGAGCCCTAATGTGACAAAGGCAACAAAATAGCTAGCAAAGTTCATATCTTATTTCATTTAGATATAGAAGTTCCTAAAAAAGAGAATATAGAATAAATGCAAATGAACACATCCAACAGAGCATGAGTGAGACACACATATGTGCACACAAACAAAAAGACATCATACAAATGCTACAAAAGTAAATGATATAATCAAACTGGTAGAAAATCACCCTTATGTCCCTTGATTCCTAAAAGGCAAAGCCTAGTCAACTTGAAAAATCTTTTCCTTCAACTCACTAGAATATTTCATAGAAGTCGTGTAACTAGACCAAAATAACAACAATAGTAATCATAAAAGGAAGGAAAAAAAAGAGAGAATTAAACCTAAATTACTAATTATTAATAACTAACAATATAGTTGGTTCAACAAATTTAATAAAATCATTTATAAGCAACAAAATCATTAGTAATACTTTAAAAATATATATATATTTAGCTTGATAGCCACATGTATACCTTTTGGAATGAAAAGGCAAAGATACTGATAAAATATGATGCAGAAGGCATACTAAACAATAAACAGTCACAGAGTATAAAGCAAGATAAAACATCGTAGGCTGTAACTCTACCTGACAGAGTATAATTAGGTCCCTTGCGACCCTGCCTCAGATCTAGATGCTGAGGAATTATCACTATCAAAAGCTGCACTAACACATACAAATCAGAAAGATAAAACATTTGACTTCAACACATCTTTACCTTCTAGTATTTAATTATAAGTATCCTACAAGGCAAGTTAACCACTAGGCATTTGAAATAGGACAGATCAAGGCCGTATATGTCTAGAAACAGTATGAAAGCTTAACAACCATCTTAGATTCATGAAGATCTTTAAAAAAATGAATTGTATCTCTTGATAGTCTTTTTTAAAGCAAAATTACACAAACATGGAAACACAAACTAAAATTAAAACAGACAATACATCAATGTTTACCACAATTAAGTTGTTTTTATCTATTGATAGCAATGTTTACACTCATGTCAAAATAATGGATCTATGTAGAAACCGCGTCAAATTAAATAGACAATACACCTAAAGAAGGTTGTCAATGGCTCTATGTAGAAACCACATCAAATTTAGATTACATTCTAGTAACCAACATTGACACAAGGTTATTAACAATCTGTGCAGGCAGGGGTAGGCCTAGGCTAAATTGAAAATTATAGGTTTGGGTGGCCAGTTTTAAGAAAATATTTTTTTTTGGTTTACCCTGCTTATATATCAGCATGTTCATAGCTAAGCCTCTTATAATGTAATAATTTCTATGTCAGTTTGTAATATGAAAAATACTTATAATTTCCATGCTTTCTATTACCTTTCGAATATATTGTCAAATTTAATGATCTGGTTTACTGAAAAAAAGATACATGTTACTGACATACTGGAAGTAACACTAGCTTTACTCATATCGACGACCAAGTTACTATATTATATAACCTTGTCAAAAAAAACTATGTTATATAACTAGAGGGGCACCAATATGCCTATTTTGAGTTAAGTGACTTGAGATCAAATTAAGACCAGCATCTTCATCTTAGTACAACAAATGAAACACAATTGGAACTTTCTGTCATTTTGGTTATTATAGCTTAATATATTATTAACAGAAGCCCAGGAGCGTGAAGGATCAAAAGCAACAAGCTAGGCCCCCAACATACTTTAATCAATACAACTTGTAAATTGTAATACTTAATTAATATTGATAGCTTATGCTTTTTTTTTGGGGGGGGGCACAAGCCCAATAGCGGCACAATAATAGCAAACTAAAAATAAGTTTAGCTTATGTTTTAAGGATAAAGTTTTTTTAGACTTTGTCTCTAAAGTGAGCGTGCTTATTGCCTAGCCTTCTTAGCCTTTTGTGCTTATTCTTTTTCATTTTTATGCATTGCTCAGCTAGAGATACCATAACCATTAACAACTTCCTACGAGATAAGGGAAAGGATACTCTTATTTCAGCTGGAGTAAATTTTGAACTAGGATTTTTCACTCTTAATGGAAGCTCTAGTAGCAGAAGATATGTAGGAATATGGTACTACAAGTTGAATCCACAAACAGTTGTATGGGTTGCTTACCGAAACAACCCACTTCTAGATTTTAGGGGTGTTGTTTTTGCCATTGCAAAATATGGGAATCTCAGAGTTTTGGACAATATTGGGAGATCCTACTAGGGTACAAATCTTGAAAGATCATCTTCACTACACAAGATAGTGAAGCTAATGGACAATGGGAACCTCATTATACAGTAATAAAAAACAAGAAGCTATAAACTTGTAGAAGCTCCCAACTTTTCCTAAATTCATAAATGCTCCTTTTTTTCTGTCTTATGCAGATCCCATTACTCACATTAGCTAGTATTTATCTAATATCATTCTTAAGAATGTTAATAGCTAATTACACACACATGTAACTTGCAAAGTTTGCAACTAGCATAGGCCAAGGCAAGTAACATATGACCCAAAAAAATAAAATAAAAAATAAAAAAATCTCAACAGCTATAAGCTGAAAAAACTAAAAAATGCACAATTTCAAAAGACACCATCAACAACAAAACATGACAAATTCCACCCTAAAAAAAATAATCTTTTAGGCAAAAAATTGAAAAGGAATGAAATATGCATACCCTCTAAATCCTCTTGCCAGTAACGGGGCACTTGGGTCCGCTGGCTCTCTTCTTTGTGCTATAATAAACAAGCTTCCCATCTGTATTTCCAAAGCCCATTAGAATCAATAATGCGATTCCTGAGTGTGTAAGAGAGAGTGATGAGATAACTTACCTGTATGGATGTCGCTTGCTTGGGTCGCATCGCTGCTGCGCTCAGAAGGAGGGGAAGGGAGTAGGTGAGCGGCTATAGGCGTCATCGAGTGGCTACCGTGCTCAGAAGGAGGGGAAGGGCGTGGGTGGTGGAGGGGAAGGGCGTACTGGTTGGGTGCTGTGGGTGGGAAAGAGTTGTGGAGGGGATGAGATAACTTTTGATTCTAACCTAAATTTTAAGTTTTGGCTCTTTATTTACTAAATGGGCTCTTTTTCACTAAAGGCGTGGGCTCTTTTTTTAGCGAGGAAAATTATCCATCGCAATTCCCTCGCTAATTATAGTGAGGGAAATTTTCTCTCTCTATTCACTCCTTGTTTTCCCATTGAATTTATTTTTGAAATTTAGCGAGGGTTCAGTTTTTCCTCGCTAATCTCTCGCAATTCCCTCGCAAAATTTCATCGCTAAATCACGATTTTCTTGTAGTGTAAGGTAATTATCATGAGCTAGCTCTCAAACTCGACATGAGCGAAGCATATGACATGGTTGAATGGACTATATAAAAACCATCATGTACTTGATTGGGTTTGATTCTAAATTCATAGATCTTATTATGGCATGTATTATACTATCATATATTCAGTTTCTGTGAGGGGTGAAGTCTTTGGTTACTTTAAGCCAGGAAAAAGTCTTTGCTAAGGAGATCCTTTATTATCATATATGTTTTTGTTTTGTTATGAAGGGCTCATTTTTCTATTATAATAGCTTGAAAGCAGTCAACAATTTTAAGGGTCAAAAACAGTAGAAAGAGCCTAATAGTCACTTCTTTATTTTTTGTTGACTCTATTTTGTTCTAGAAAGCTGATGAGCACCACATAGACACGGTAACTAAACTGTTGGATTATTTTCAACGTGTCAGTGGTCAAAAGATTAATTTGGAAAAATCAGCAATCTTCTTTTCTAAGAATACATCCCACAAATTGAGAACCCAACTTACCCATCGAATACAGGTATGGCAAATTGGTACTACAGATAAGAACATAGGGCTTCTGTCTTTAGTGAATAAGTTTAAGAGAGAGACATTTATTTATATCATCTAGAAAGTCAAGTCTATACTAGAAGGATGGCAAAACAAATTGTTGTCTAGGGAAAGCAGTTCTCCTCCAATCAATTTTATCATCAATCCTAATATACTCCTTGTCATTCTTCAAACTCCTAGATAGTGTTTGCGCAATGGTTCAGAAAATTATGAGTGACTTTTGGTGGGAGAACATTGTTAGAAATAAGGGCATTAAATGGGTAAGCTAGCAAACATTTAGTTTACCAAAGAATGAAGAAGGACTAGGATTCACAAATGTAAAAGCAATGGATATGGCTCTTCTAGCAAAACAAGGTTGGAGACTTCTATCCGATCAACACTCCCTCATTTACAAAATTCTAAAAGGTAAATATTTCCCTTTTGGGGACTTCCTCTCAACTACTTTTGGCGGCAATTCGTCATGGGAATGGACAAGTATTTTGTACAAATGGGAAATGCGAAGTAGAGGGATTTATTAGGCAATAGGGAATGAAATAACTTTGGAGATTTACAGGATAAAATGGCTAGATGTTGGCCCTTTTTTTCTCCATCCATGGCCTTCCCAACCATCCTCAAACCATTCTTCCTTTAATTATTTCTCTAATGGATCGAAACCTTTGCATGTGGAAATCTGACATTGTTTAGCAGTTAGTTGAGACCTTAATTGCTGAAGCTATATATCGAATTCCTATACATCAAGGTCCTAATCAAGTGGTATGGAATAATCACTCATCGCATGTCTACACTACTCAATCAGGATATAAGATAGCTATGGAGCTATTATACCCGAATCAATAGTAAGAGATGGGGCTTTTGGCTTTTCTTGGAGATCGTTGTGGGCGTTAAAAATACCACCCAAGAAGTATTTCCTTTGGAGGTTGCTACACCATGTCTAGTTTTGCATCCATATTTGCAAAAGAAAGGTATCCAAACTTCTTCCTCAAACTGCTACCTGTGCTATTATGAAATTGAAGAGAAAGAGCACCATTTCATATAATTCCTGTGAACACCCAATTTTGTCTGGGTCATGTTAAGCTTTTTCAAAAAAAAAAAAATTGGGAAAGGGTAAAAGGAAAATAAAGTAGCTCAATTCTCAAAGCCTAACTTTCAAGTCTAATTCTTGACCCAATAATTAAGAGCCTCAATTCCCAATATTAAAAAAAGAAAAGAAAAGAAAAATAGGGATATGATTTTAATGAGAAATCATGATTTAATTTTCTTAAAAAATAATAAAGGATATGCTTTTAATGAGAAATCGTGATTTGATATTCTTGAAAAATAGGAGATATGCTTTTAATAAGAAGTCATTATTTGATTTTCTTAAAAAATAATAATAAAGGATATGCTTTTAATAAGAAATCATGATTTGATATTCTTGAAAAATAAGAGATATGCTTTTAATGAGAAATCATGATTTAATATGAGAAATCATGATTTAATATTCTGATTTAATATTCTTGAAAAATAAGGGATATGCTTTTAATAAGAAATCATTATTTGATTTTCTTAAAAAATAATTGAAGAATATGCTTTTAATGAGAAATCATAATTTGATATTTTTGAAAAACAAGAGATATACTTTTAATAAGAAATCAAGATTTGATTTTCTTAAAAAATAATTGAAGGATATGTTTTTAGTGAGGAATCATGATTTGATACTTTTAAAAATTAAATTCAAGATTTAAAAGGAAAGAATTAAGAGATTGTGATGGTTTAATAAAAAAAGGAAAAGGAGAATGTGTTTTAAATAAGAGATCATAATTCAATTTTTTTTTTAAATAAATAAATCCATGAATAATTTAGGAGGCTAATTTTGTTGGGATTTTTTGTGATCAATTATCATTTAATGGGTTTTGAGTGCTGGTTGATGACCCATTCCCTAACTTTAACATTAGCCTTCAACTTCACCATCATGGGCGGTCATCTTGTTTCCAAAAAGATATGCAAACTTGACATCCCATCAGCAAAGGGGTACTCTTGCACTTGTCTCTCAACAAAAGTCACATCTTCAATAATAAAATCGGGTTGAGGATCTACCTTTTTGATCATATTGCTTGAGAATTTGTCTTTTATGGGCAAAACAACAACAAGCGGTCTTTTTGCTGCCTTCGAGCCCTTGGGCACCCAAGCAAGCCTTGCTTTTGCACTAGCTCGTATTGCTAGAACACTAGCTCCCAAGTGTTATCATGTTGACTGGGTTGCTTCCATAAAAGAATTGGTATCGACAGCCATCTCCATAGCTCTTTTGCCTAAGAGCTTAAACCTCCCTTCCTTGATAACTTTCTGTATCGCAGTCATGAAAACTACACAATTATTAGTTATAATGACTATAAGAATTGTGACACTTACAATATTTTTTGCCATTAATATCCTTTGGTTTTAGGATATGATGGCCTTCAAGAAGCTTGAGCTATTTATCCTTCAGTAAAAAATAAAAAATCTGGTCAGTTTTGGTGATGTCAAAGAGGTGCTCCTCTTTTGCTTCCACCATTCCTTCTACTTAGCTTTCGATTTTCTTAATGTTGGGCAAGTATAAGTTAATCCATTCACGATTTCCACTACACTAATCTTACTTTCCTCATCTTGTATATATCCCTCATTAATGGGGTACCTAGAGTATCCAACAAGTAAAATACAATGCAGGCCTCTATCAATTTGTGAGGACATCTTCCTTTCTTTGTCTTTGATCTATGTTTCATAGTGGATGGCCGTAGAAGCTAATTGAGGCAAATCTACAAAATAAATTAAGATTAGTCTTTCTTTTAAGAAATCAAGCGTACCTTCTATGGTAGCTTTACATATTCACTCTCGGATAATGAAGGGTGACATAGTGCTTTGGCTTCCCTGAATCTTTCTAGGTAATCGGCTACTAGCTCATTCAGCTTCTACTTGATCATAATCATATCGGCTATTAAAAACTCTGGTTGTGTTCTATAGAAGTAATCATGAAATACTCGTTCCATTTCATTCCATCTCTGGACTGAGCCAAGTGGCAGACTATTGTACCACCTGTGAGCTGATTTAGTTAATGAAAGTGGAAATAACTATAGCCGATAAAAATCACTTTCGCCAAGCTTTCCACATTGAGCCATAAATCAATTAATATGCTCCAAAGTGGTTTAACCGTCTTCCCTAAAGAATGTAGTAAATTTAAGATATTTATAATCTTTTGGTAGATGTGCCACACGATCAATCCACTCAAGATATGACTTTTTGTACACCAGTCTCTCATCTAGCTTCAAATTGACCCCCAAAATGCTGCTATAGGACATCTGCTATCTAATTTGGGTCAATATTAAGAGACAGTCTAGCTTTGATAGTCAGAGCATAGTAAGATGCATGGCCTGGCCTAGCTTATCTTCTGCGACTAAAGGATAGTAAGGTGCTTGTCTTGATCCATAACCCTGCGTGGGTATAGGCCCATAGGATCCATTAATAGCAATATATTTTATTTATTTAATAATCTTCTCACTACATGTCTTAAAGTTCAATTTGGAATAATTAAATTAGTTTTGCCACATTTTATGATATTGGGCCTTATAAAAATTATTGCATGAATTGACCTTAATTTGTTTATTGGGTAGTATTTAGTATTTTGGATATAATTTGAGTTTCAAATATCTGATTGATGTGATTCTGGTCTTGTAAGAAATATAAGACAAATATCTACAACTTTCATGTGAATTCAGGAGCTGAATCACATGTTTGGATAATTTAAATTGAAGTTGAAGCAAGAGTCAAAATGTTGATCCTAACAACTTGACCTATGTATGCTCATCAGCCCATATCTTGAGTTATAGGAGTTCAATGGATGTCAAACTAAGCCCAAATTAAAGATAAGATCCAAATTTACAACTCTTATGAAGACTCCTAAGCTAAAATACATTGTTTTGGGTGTGCAATTGAAGCTAGAAAGCAGAGATGAGTTGCTAATGAGTTAAGTTACTTAATTAAGCATAACTTGAGTTGTAGGCCTCTAATTGACATGGGACTTAGGCCCACTAATCCATAATGGACCCAACTTTATAACTAATCATGTAAGGCAAAATTAGGGGTTAATTATAAGGGTTAACAGCAGAAGTCCGAGACTGAGCTTTTCATTCTACACTTTTCATTCTCTCTCTAGATCTAGATCTCTTCTTTTCTCTCCCTTCTCTCTAGTTTTTTCTCTTTTTCTGTAAGTTCTTCCCTCCCATTCATGGAGGGTTAGAGCTTTTAATTAATCCAAGGGATTGACATTCTTGATGCTTAATCTTGAGATTTTGTTTTAATTATTTTACATTCAATTATTAATCAAGTTTATATCTTTCATCTTTGCTTAATTCTGATTGAGTTGTTTAATTTGATTAGGTTAATCATATGATAATTGTGTAATTACAATATATGAAAGATGAATTGCAGAGACTGGACAAGGCATTAAAGGTGTTTGATGAAATGTTTAGCTTGGTTGGATCTTGGTTTTTAAGTTAATTCAGGTTTTGGATAAATGCTTCATTTGTCTAACCCTAATTAATTGAATTCTAGATGTGTATCTAGCAGAAGATCCATGGATCATTTTGAGGCATCTTGATATGATCTAAGACCAAGGATTCAGTTGATAATTAAATGGACCTATAATGATCAAGGATGAATTAAAATCAAGATTGGATAATTCTCTTGGATTGATTATTTCTTAATTTTGTTTTCTCTTCTTAATTGTTTTCTGTTTCTGTTATTTGATCTTACAAACCCCTTTTTCCCTATTTACTAACATTTTGATTTGATTTCATGATCATAATCAGAGTAATCTGTGGGCTCAATCCAGTGTTACCTTATATTACAATTTATTTTAGTAAACTGGTTATAAAATGATTTAAATTTGGCAACCTCAGCAGTTATCATGAACCCATGAATGTTTCCTGAGGTTGAGGTGTGGGAACAAGACATATGTATGGTTGTGTATCTAGCTGGTACATCATATAAGTCTTAGTAGTCGGCTGCCACACATGTGTGGTGCTAATTGGGTTTATCATAGATTTTCGTTGATAAGCTACAATGCCATTAGTATTTCCAGTACTTGCTAACGGCCTATGAGCTATGTGAACATGATTGTATTGCAATGGCTATGCAGTTAGCCTTGGTAATAAATGAGTAGAATAATTATATTGACCTATCAGCATTTGAGGCTAAGATGAAGCCATAGAAGCTCCCATTAGCTTCTAGGGAGTTGTTGGATTTGTGAGCATGGGAGTTCCAACCATATGAGTCATTTGCCCACATTATTGATGTTGGAAAAGCTATTGGCAGAGGTATAAAATAAGCATTCCCAACCATTTAATGGTTGTATTGAGTAAAAGTTTCATGGGTAACGACCCTAGCCTCTCTTTCTCTGCTTCTCTGAACTTCATACACAATGAGAAGCCATACAACCTTAGTTATCTGAGTAGTTATTAAAGGGAGGACTTCGCCTACACTGTGGTCAATCTAATACTGCATCAAGGTGAGATTATCACCCAGCGCCACAACATTAACCTCATTCTCAAAACCATCAATGTTACTTGTGGTAACCTCATTCTCAAAACCATCAATGTTACTTGTGGCCTTTGTGGCAACATCATGAGCATTTACCTCAATATTTACCCCCAAGTAACTAGAGGGTGGAACAATAGGTGTTCCAACTTGGGAAGTCATAGTCGCGGTAGAGATACAACGACTTGATCTGAATTGCAAATGCTCGAAATGTTAGGTAAGTTCATAAACACTTGGAGACCTTGAAAATCTTGAGTCCAAAGGTCCTAAAGGGTGTGCCAAAAAAAAGTTGGTTTGGAAAAAGATAAGTTAGCTTCTGCCTGTAAAGCAAAAACAAACTCCACATTCTCACCATTGTCCTAATATAAATTAAGCTTCACCTAAGAAAACTCCCAAAAGGGAGAAATTGCCTTTCAGTGAGGGTTCTTGAGGTAACTAAAGAAAATCCTCAGCTTGAGATCCAAAAACAAATAACTTCCACAATGTAAAGAAACTGAATTATATTATATAACTTGAATCCAATAGAGTACATGAAAGAAAGCTAAAATACAAGGAAGTAAATGGTGCCCCGTAATACAAAGCAAAGAAAACTATATAAAATAAAGATGAAATCGATAAAGAAAGGCTATAAATGTGCTGGAAATGTAAAGGAAAGCAATAAATGGATGGAAAAGTAAAAGAAAATATGTAAAATGCTAAAGAACTAAAGAGAAAATGACTAAAACATAGATGATTTTGGTGTGATGATTCAGAGATCCCTTCTTAAGAGCTTTAGATGTCTATTTATAGAGTTGAAGCTGGAAAAATTATAGCTTTAATGCACTTTCAAGCCTCTAAATCCACTTTCCTTAATTGTAGGAGCATGATCTTCATCAACTTGGTCACTTCCAGTCATTACTTGATCATAGGGTATCTCCATGACATGATTTCAGCTAGCTTTATTAAAGAAGACTAGTAAAAATGTCCTCTTCATATGTTTGAACATTGGGAGCAATCACTTCCCCCATTATCTCCTATTTTTAAGGGATGTGCACTACCAGATTCTACAGCCCTCATCTTTGACTTGGTCAACCCATGTTTAACACATCTTTTGTTGTCCAATCCACGCCGTTTTTGGAGCTTGAACCATTTTCAGTTGTTTTCCATTATGGGCTAAACCTACTCAAGCCATTATCTCTCAGCTTGTGGTTGGTTGGCCCAACCCACTAATTTTAGGTTACCAACAAATACGTTATGTAATTTGATAAATTCTTAAATGCTCTCATAGTAATAATAAAAAACTCTTGTTCTATACTATTTGTTGTGTACCACCTCAGTTATATGGATTATCATTATCTCCCACTTTAATAACATTTTAAATATTCTAGCTAAGGTGGTACAAAATGAATGGTATAATGCAAGAACTTTTTTTTTACTCTAAGAGTGCCTAAGAAATCTATTTTGGACCGGGTTTTGGGTTAAAAGTTCAGGAGCAACTCGGCCCACCAGAGTAACACCTAGATATTATTACGCACTATATTGATATGTACATCTGGGTATTTATTAAGCATAAATCTCTCAAAGTATCCTTGATGGATATGAAAGCTAATTACATCCCACATAAATAGATAAGTTATTTAAAAGAGATCATATTCCTTAATGGATTATAATCCTAAATAACTGCATTCAATATAGATTGCATTTAATTCTAAAACTCTCTTATAAATGTCATGCAAGGTCTCAAAGGTATGAATTTTATCTGAGATATAGATTGTCTTCCTTGTGCACGGTCTAACTTGAGCGTCAGAGTGTCTTTTGTAGGTACCCACCCCCTTGCACCACCGCTACAGTTGCCATGCCATAGAGAAGTCTACCTTCAACCACCTTTGCAAGTAATGCTCTTAATCTAGCTCAGAACATTGGTGCTGTCTGTAGGAATCAGATAAACTTCTATTCCCACCATCGTCATTATAGTTAACTCGATGAGAAGACAAGCTCTAATAAAGAATCACCAATCTGGTTGTGTTGTGTTGGCCACTAACTCGTCTCTAACCTCTGAGCCATGATTAGCCTCCTTCACATCAATCTAGATGGGACCAGTTGACTAGTGTTAGTCTTCTTCTCCAGAAGAAGCTACACAAGTGTAGCCATAACAGAGTAAGCTATACTTTTCCTTCTTTCCACACAACTGGACAAGGCAACCATAGAGCACATCATAGCAGCACCCATGGAGGAGACACTCTGCCTATCTCCTTTTTTTCATAGATCTCCACAAATGCTGATCAGAACTCAGATTACATATCATATCAGATCAACTATGCTATCAGCGACCCATGAGCGGGGGTCAAAATAGCTGCGACCATAACCTAGCGTATCCACTAACCAGCCATTGCTATGATCAGCCTCTGCCACCACGACCCACCCTTAAAATCTAGACTTTGATGGTAGGGTATGACGATGACAGGTTGAAAAGCCCCATTGTGCTGCATCGTCCTCCCACAAGATGCAGATACGAAAATTGACAAGGTGGGGTTTTAATTGTGTTGGTGGTGTGTGGAGATTGCAGGTTGTGGTGGAGGCAAAATCGCAAGCCCCTTTATTTTGTCAAGTCCAGAACATACATTACAGAGGTTACGTATGTCACCGGAGCCAATGCATTCATCGGGTCCTAGTTAGTTCAAACCCTCTTGGATAACCCATCTACACCACCATTGTCCCCCTACACTCTTAACGATCCATAAGCCGCAAATCGCTTCAACGTGAAGCACATCATTCTTACCTCCTCTATCTCTGCCATAGAACATCCGTTTGGGTTTCATCCAAGATGGCATAGAACATCCATCTCAATGCCAAGTTTCAACATGAATTACAAGGGGAACCAAGCCCCTAGCAGACTTATCCACCATAGAGAGGAGCCTGTTGTCCGTTGCACACAAGAACATGATCGGGTCTCTCCCTATGATGTGGTGCATCATGTCCCCTATCGAGCAAAGGGTAAAGGCTTATAAGAACAAAGAATTTGTGGCCTCGATCATAGGTTACAGGTCCAAGGTCAAGTCCGAGTGCAATAGCATCCTCAAACTCTCGAACTCCAACCTCATTCCCTTTACTTCTACCGGTGAGCCTAATGTCTCTTCTTGAAGATGAAAAAGGATCATCATCGCTACTTGGTTGAGTTTAAGGTTAGCGATGATGGAAAAACTGTTGCTAAGAACACCATGGTGTCTTACAAGGTTGTCCAGGAAATTCCTCATGCGGATCTTACGCTTACTCATCCCATAAGATTGGGTTTGGCACTTAACTTCTTTGTGTTCTTCTACAAAATTCTTAACCAGACTGATAAAGCATGTGGGATAACTAAATAGTGTCTTCTTTACTGGAAGTTATCTTGGACAATGTGCGATATTCAAAGGACACAAAGCTTAGCATTTCTTTGGTTCTCCTTGGTGTTGTTGTCTGTATAGTCACTGATGTAAAGGTTCTTGGAGGCCTTGGAAAGAGTAGTTCCACGCAATCAAGGAAAAAAGTCTTTTCGACTATCACGATACTGTACAACGGGAGCTCCAACGTCACTACACTCGTTGTGGGCTTTTTATGCTCTTCTCTGTCTTTTAAGGGAATTGATGGCCAAAGGACCAGCCAGTAGGTACAACAATGTACGAGATCATGATGTGCCCGTCGCTAATAGTAATGTTGAAAAAGAGGCTTTGTCTATTGAGGGAAACATTATTTTGCTAGTTTTGACCCTAGTTCTTGGACATTGGTTGACAATTAGTTCTTAAACAATCACCAGCACCACCAATGTTATTAGGACTAGGTTGAAGTAAGAATGGCCATTGAAGGTGAATCTAATGCCTCTTCTCTTTTGTCAAGGGACCCTTATGTGAGCCACAGGTACTATACCAACTCTATATTGAGTTATTTGTTGGAAGAAAGGATAAGAAAGATCAAAATGATAAAAAAGGAGGGTTGCATTAGCCACCTGCATTATTTGGGAGTGCATTGTTTTCATGGTATAAATTGGTAGTAGTGACCATGATTGAGCTTGGAAGGCACCACCACACTAAATCTCAAAACAATCCCCACAACTTAAACCATTATTGAACAAGGTCGTACTCAAATCCCATACCCCTGGTTATACAAGTTCCCATATCAATAAGCTTCACTAATACTTGTGGATCTTCTGTTTTGGTAATTTTCGGGAAGACTAACCTGAAGCTGGTAGGTCTCATTGGTGTCCATGAATTCCTTTGTGAAACTAACTTTTTGCATCACCGCCACCCTTTTTTAGGTCCATATGACCTCAACACCTCTAGATCTCACTTATCATCGGTGGCTGTTTAGCCACTGGAACTATTAAACCTCGGTTGTGACTTTGAGTCCACGAGTACTTTGGTTCATTATCATCTAAGCTAGTACCTTGACCGTGACCTCGAGTCCACGAGTACATTAGCCAGACATCATCTGAGCCAGTACCTCGGTCGTGACCTTGAGTCCACGAGTACTTTGGTCCGACATCATTTGAACCAGTACCTCGGTCATGACTTTAAGTCCATGAGTATAAGATCTTGTTCCTTATGGGGTCTGTGAATTCCTTTAATGTTTTAAGACCCTCAAGCAAGACTCCACCTTGAGAATGTCTATAAGAGCTCATTCCTTATTGGATCTGGGAATTCCTAAAAAGTCTCAAAACCCTTAAGCTATAATTTGTCTTGAGAATGTCTACTGAGCCCGTTCCTTGTGGGATCTGAGTTTTCTTTCAAAGATTTTAGGACCCTCAAGCCGAACTCTGCCTTGAGAATGCCTACAAGAGCTTGTTCCCTATGGGATCGGGGAATGCCTTAGATTCCAATTAAGAGGAACCACCCACGAAACCCTTTTCTTCAATTTTATCACCAGTTATGTGCCCATACCCAGATCCTCAACACTTGGTCATAACCATTTTGTGGTTGTGAAATTAGTTAGCAACACAGATTATGACATCTGTGGTCTACCATTAGGTACCTATCATGGATGTCTATGTTAAATTGGTTCTAAAATTGAAAATTCCTATTAGGTGATTTTCTGAACTAGACCGTTAACACTAAAGACCCCGGTCATGGATCACCTTTTATTTTGCCTAAGTCTTTAAAGGAATTCCGAGTGCTCAAAATTTGGGCATTAGGCCCTAGACCAAGGTTTGACGTGATTGTAATTCTCCTAAGTCTCTAAATGGCTAGCAAATGTATATTAATGATAGGCGTTGGATCTAATACAGACCATGGAAAAGGAAGTAAATGCGACAACAATCCTAGTTCATTCTACGAACCCCAATTGCATACTGGAATGTCCATCTCAAATCACCTAACACGTAGACCATGGCTGAACCACAGCGCATCCACGAGTGTCAAGCAAGTGACATGTTAGCACCTCAATTAAAGCTCTTGATCCCATAGGGGCATTGAAGACTCCGACATCGTGTAAATCTTGGATCCCATAACTCGAGGGCATTGAGACTTGATACTTAGCTATGCTAACCAAAGCTGGGGGCAACTGTTTTGGATCGTGGTTCAGGATCATGTCCTATGGGTTAACCAGGCACGCATCCAGCTAGAGTCCGTCATTGACACCCCAACAGGAATTCACTTATGACATGCAATTGAGATCCCCTGAACTACACATGAGAACAACATATGACATACCTCGGATGACAGAATGATGATGCAAGCAGAGCGATCCACCATGGATCCTAGCTTTACTCATTAACCCTTGGGGCATACTATGATATATCACAGATGTCAGCCCTTTGGAAAACATCGTGAGATCTGGCGTTGACTTTAACTTGGATCCTTTTGTTCACTGTGTGTCGTGTGCTCCTGCGTGTCGTGTGCTCCTGCAAAACATGGGTACCTTGACACTTAGCTATCCCATCTAAGCGTCAAGGTAGAGGCAACTGTTCTAGATCGGGTTTTTGGTTAGCTATTCAGGAACAACCTGACCCACTAGAGTAACACCTAGATATTATTATGTGCTATCTTGATAAGTACATTTGCTTATTTATTAGGCATAAATCTCTCGAAGTATCATTGATGGATATAAAAGCTAATTACATTCCACATAAATAGGAAAATTAGTTAAAAGATATCACAATCATTTACGAATTCTAATCCTAAATAATTGCATTCAACACAAATTGCATTCCATTCTAAAACGCTCTTATAAATGCCATGCAAGGTCTTAAAGGCAATCTGAGATACAGATTGCCTTCCTTGTGCACGGTCTAACTTGAGCGTATGAGTGCCTTTTGCAAGTATTTACCCCCTCGCACCACCGCTGCAGCTGCCGTGCCATATATGTAACACTTGTGAAAATATGTTAGGCTTGTATATGATTACAAAGGTAGCCTAATACTTGCTTAATATGCCTGTTTAATTATGTGGCCTTCTGAGCACGTTTAGTCACTTTGCTGTAATATTATGTGTGAAAAATAGCTATTTTTAGCCCCGAAATTGGCTTAAGCTGCTTAGTTAATGGAAATAAATGTGAAGAATTTGTTTTTAGGCCACAAATGTATAGGGGATGGTGTAGTTAAAGTTTGAGGTAAATTGGAGTTAGTTTGGCATTTTTAAGCATACTGAGTGTGGGTTTTAATGTCGGATTAACTACTAGCAGATATGAAAAAATACGAAAATGGTGAAACAAGATTTTTTATGAATCTTAAGATTTATTTTAAACTTGTTAGAAGTTAGGAAACTTGATTTAGTGAAATCTAAGTGTTTTTAACAGATCAGGAATTGGGATAAGTCACTTAAGTGACAAAGTAAGGCACGATTCCTCATTCTTTCTGCTACCTTGACTTATTTAAGTCTCAAATGAGATATTTCTCTCATTTTCTCACCCTCATCTCACGGCTGAAGCAAGGAAACAAAAGGGGAAAGCAAAGAAAGGAGCAAAAGGAGGAGAATCAACTAACCAAGAGGAGGAAGAAGGAAAGGAATAAGAGGAGCTTCTCACTTCTTTCAATTTCTGAAGTTTGAGGTAGGGGGACTTTGTTCTTGACTCTTTATTCCATTTCTCCATCTTCATTCATGAGTTGGCTTGGTGAGGGAAATGGATTTGAAGTGGCTTTTTTGGTATTTTTGGCTTGAATCTTGTTGTAGAACTTGAGGATGACTTGTTTGTCGTTTGTCGTATGCTTAGTGATAGATTTTTCATCTCTTAAACACTCATAACCTCACTTGAGCTAAAAGAGGGTTTTTAGGTTTTTAGGATGATGAATGATTCATTGATCCATTTTGGGGTAAGTTAAAGTTGTATAAGAGTTACAACATGTTTATGAATCTTATTTGATGTTGAAAATCACTTGAAATTGAGTTTTGAGTGATTGGAGGAGGGTTTTGTTCCAGTGGAATAATATCTGTATCTGAAAAATTCTGCAAAAAGCTTTTTGCATTGCGGCGTGATCGTGCCATGCCGAGGCGTGAGAGTAGTCGAGAGCTACACGCCGTAGCGTGATTGAGAGACAAGTCAGGTCATGAGTGGGCAGAGAGCTGGGCGCTGCGGCGTGGGAGAGTTGCGTAGAGGAGTGACTTCCAGACTTGGTCAGGATTTGTTGTTTGATGCAATGAAGCCTTCAAATAGTGTAGTTTCTACTTTTATGCTTCTTAATGAGTGATGAGACTCTAATAGGGGTATTAAATGAAGTGTTTATGTGATGAATGTAAAACAATTGGTATGTTAATTATTATAGTATTTAGCATCATTGTTGTTCATGCTTGAGATAAGATGGATGTAAACTAATTAGTATACTAACTATTGTGATACTTGACATCATTGTATTTCATGCTTATAGTTATGAATTTAAATCAATTGGCGTGCTAGTTACTGTATTAATTGGAATCATTGTTTTTCATAACTATGTTGATTAGGTTGAGTCCTCATTGTTGATGATCAAATATGATTTTGAATGAGATGGTAACCAGCCCTTCCTATCATAGTGATCACTGTGGATGATCACACATGATTAGAAGTGAAGAGGTAACATGCCTTCCTTATCATAATGATGAGCTAAGGATGGTTCATTCCCTCATACCCAGAGAGAAGATTGCTAGAACTGGGTTCCAGTGCTTGTACAATGCTTATGGAATCGGGTTCCTTTGCTTTGTTCAAGACTCATGCATATCATACATTTCTAGAGTGGCTAAGGATGGGATCCTTCGCTAAGTCTGAGGAATCATGACATTATTCACATTTATTCTTAGGTTATTGCATAGGCATAAACATAAGACTTAATTTGGTATAGCATGACAATTGTATGGATGGTTACTAATCATAACATATTCATGCATGACAATTGTATGGGCGGATTCTTATTTATGAGACCGTGATGGTGTTTGCAAGTATTGTGTGAAAATGAGTTTTCTATACAACTTATAAATGAAAATCTATTTTAGGAAGAGAAAGGATATAGTTTTGGCTTTTGCCACCTTTTTAGTTTATATGTGTATATGACTTGAGTTTAGAACTTGTGATTTTTTTTTCTGAAATAACTGGAATGATTGTGATGAGATGTTTATGGATTTAACTACTGAGAATATGTGATTCTTATCCCGTGTGTTGTGATTTCCATGATGATTCCAGGAAAGAAGACTTAGAGAAAGTGAATGCAAATAGGAGCTTGGAGAGCTTAGTTTAGCTATGCTTTATAGTTTCTTTTTGAAACATGTATGTTTTGTGCTTTGAGAGGCCTAGTTTACTAGTTTGTATACATGTTATATTTATGAGAAAGACACTTTGTATATATCGTTAATTCGTGACTTATATTTTCTTTTATAATGTTGTTATGTTATATTAGAAATGTTTAAGTAGTTAGTAGTATGTTTAGATTTAATTACTATGGTCTAATACAGGTTATATTGTTGTTACACTACTAGAAATATGGGTTTTAGAGATCGAAATAGAGACCGATTAAGAAAAAAAAATAATTTGCCACCGAACTAAAATCGGTCTCTAATTCGGTCGCTAAAAAAATTAGAAACCGAATTAGAGACCAATTTAGAAAATGAAAATTATGTTATAAAAGAAATTAAAAAATAAAAATATGTCGTTATGTTAGAGACTGATATTTCAGTCTCTAAATTAAAAAAAAATTAGAGACTGAATTTTCGGTCTCTAAAAAAACAAAGTTGAAGGTGTTAGAGACCAAATTTTTGACCTCTTATTAAAAAAGTTAAAAAAATGTGTAGAGACTGAAAATTCGGTGTCTAAAACAAATCACGTTTTTAGCTTAAGTCCCTCTTTCTTTTTCAGTTTTCACCACTTCTCCCTCTACCAAATTCGAAACACAGCCGCAGCCACCCTCCTTGCACACCCGCCGAGCCACCCGTGCCTCACCGTTCCTCAGTCGCGTCATTCCGTGCCTCGTCCGGATCTCAGCACCGTAACTCGTGCCTCGTCATTCCTGAGCATCGTTCCCGTCGCCTCTTCCACCCAGCCGCACCGTTCCCGTCACGTCTTCCACCCAGCCGTGCCGTTCCCGTCGAGTCTTTCACCTGTGCCTCGCCATGCCACCACCATACCAGCTCGTGTCGTCCACTGTGACACCAAGCAACGCCGTGCCTCCACACCGCGAGCAAGCCAAACCCGCCATCTGCATTTCGCCTCCACATTGCGAGCAAGCCAGTCCACTGTCCTCCCCTGCAACCCACGACCACAGCCCACCAGAAACCTCCATCTGCTTCGCTCCTGCCTGCAACCCGCGACCACGACCCACCGTTCTACCCACCAAGCCAGCTGCACCCAGATCTGCCAAGATCATCTCATCGGAAACCACTAGTAGATCCAAGACCACCTCGTCGGAAACCACCACGCCTGGTCGCGCACCACTGCGGCCATTGCTTTGCCTCCCCATTGAACCTGCGACATTTCCCCCCTGGTGCGCGTCACTGGTGCGTTTTCTGCCTCTATTTTGCTTCTTTATCTTTTTTCTTTTTTTTTCTTTATTTTGTTTATTTTTATCTATTTGGTTTCCCTTATTTAAACTGGAAATAGGCAGAATGAGGATGAGAAAGAGAAGTTACATGCTAGGGATGAGCATGGTTTTGATGAGAGTAAGAAGGAAGAAGAAAGTTCCATTGACAGAACAGAATCTATTTGTGATGAGTTCTCCCACATGCCTACAAGCTATTTGAGTGAATGTGTAAGTGAGGTATTTGTTTTTCTTTCAGTGATAGCGTTACGATGTTATGATCCCTCTTGGACATTGTGTTATAGTATGATTGCTGTCATGTTCTTTGTGTAACTAAGGTATTTGTTTTTCTTCTCCATTGAATTGCTTTTGCATCGAACTTCTATAACATAAATTCGGTTTAGTTCCTTCAGTTCATGTGTAACATTTATTCTCTGCCATGGATTGATAGTTCAATCACACCTTAACTTTGGCTTTGAATTTAGGAATTTCAAACATATTTATGATTTCTCTGTTGTTACGGTTCAGTAATTTGGTTTGACTCCTCCACACCATTTGGAGTTTCAAGCACATTTCTTTCATCTGTGCCTTCCTTCTCATTTGCTTCCTCCGTAAGTATTTCGAGGAGTGAGTAAAAAATATAATGTACTCAGTGAGCAATTCTTTTTTTTATATATATAATTTTTAATAATAATAATGCTCAATGCATGGTTCCTGGAAAAAATTCTTTGTTCTCAAT
The DNA here is from genome assembly GCA_029884605.1 of Ormosia emarginata. Classification (NCBI taxonomy): domain Eukaryota; kingdom Viridiplantae; phylum Streptophyta; class Magnoliopsida; order Fabales; family Fabaceae; genus Ormosia; species Ormosia emarginata. The sequence goes on along the minus strand of JAQQTP010000077.1, from coordinate 48,803,763 downwards.
TGATAGTTATTGTTTATATTTTCTTTCCTTTTTATATTAAATTTGCGTAGGGTGACTGAGGAAGTGGTGAATGAAACTAAAAAGAATTTGGGTGATGAGAAGCCTGCGTAGGTGAGGAAGATGCAACATATGGAAACAAGGAGAATCCTGCTAAAGAAACTAAAGAAAGGAGCCCGAGGATAAGATGAATGTTTAACTTAATTGAAGCTTTCTCTAATGATCTTGAATATGCTATTCTATCTTCTATATTTTCTATGTTTCATAATCAGGAGGCAAATAGAAGAGAAGTGTCTTATGAATAAATGATAAATTATTCAAGTTCAGCTTTGGGTGTCTGTTAAATGTATCTGTTAGCAAACCCCCAATTAGAATTGTGTATTTCTAAAGAAATACAAGTGAGCATAGGAGATCAGAACATGTTTCTGTTATAAGTAACTGTCCAACTGACAGTCAACACTTGATTTGTTTCATTGTTTATATGTGTGTGTTTTTGTTTATTTATTAGCCTAATGTCGAAAAATAGTTTATTATATATTTTTTTTACTTCCAATAAAATAAATCAAGTTTTTAATTTTTTAACCAGTTAGGATGCTTTGGCATAGTTGCTTATAGGCAATGCTGAAAATGGGTTGTATATAGGCTGAAGCAAAGTTGTAAAGAAGTTGTTGGTCTATATTGTGTTTTGATTTCTTTATATGTTCTAGGTTTTCTACAATTGACCAAATTCCTTGCATTTTAGCTTACTTTCTCTTTGATTATTATATGTTCTGATCCTTCTACTAACTTATTTTTGGGTCTTGGTGCCTTATAGGAAGTGTTTGTGGACCCAAGCCATGATGAAAGCTTGATCTTTGAGCTTTTGAAATTTAAGCCCAACATTGCTAATAATGGAAGTGCTGCATGGTTTCTTCAAGACCTTGCTAGTGAGCAGGATGCTGAAGAAAGTGTGGTATGTCATTGTTTCATTTTAGTTTCTTAAGTTATAGGATTAATGAAGTGTGGCACTGTAATTGGTATATAGAAACTGGATTCTATTATGTTCCTTCTATACATTGGTAAAGAATATTCGTGGAATGTGAGGGTGGCACTAAGAGTAGGCATGTATTTTGAATCTTTGATTGTTTTGTCGTACTATTGGGTCCAATAAAAAAAGTGCTTAGGTGGCTTGTTGGTTTAGTTCCATTAAGTGTGCTATAATTTCTATTCTATTTAATTTATTAAAGCTTCCTTGTAAAAGTTTTTTGGGTGATGGTAGTAGTCACATGGCTTAATTTAAATGTTTAACTTGGGCTTTAATTTTGGGTATTATGATCTTTAACTTTGTCTGAATGTTTTCTATGTTGTATATTAGGAGATTTAGATGTCATTGATGATTAGTAGACTCCATTCCCTCCTATCAACATACTATAATATTGCATGTGATCTTTCTTCCTTTTAATGCCTGAGTTTTTTTTTTTGTTGGTATACAATACCTGAGTGATTTGATTTAAAAGATCTATAACTCTACTTCAATCACAAAAGGAATTTGATCTGAGAGGATAACTTTCCTTCATCTTAGTTCATGTAATGTCTTATTTGTTGCAGAAGTCTATTGTGTCTCATGATCATCTCTTCTCTTTAAATTAATTTAGGTTATTGAACAGTCAAGAGTCCTTGAGGCACCTGCTTTGATGTACAGAAATACACCTGCTGTTGTAATAACTGCAATAGGCCAAATGGTAAAGTTTATATACTTGTTTTGACTTTGATTATTTCTTGGTCATCTAAATGAGTCACTTAATGCTCATACGTTGTTCTTATACTTCTCTGGCTTGTCAATTATATATGATAATATACTTACATGCCTTGTTATTTATTATTATTCAGCATTCACAAAGAGTGAGGACATGCAAATACAATATTATGACTGCTAAATTTAATTGACTTACTTAACTACCTACTTATCCATTATTTGTTACTCTTTATATCATTTGATTACCTATGTATTACATGATTACTTGAGTATTAGTAGCCTTTCTTTTCCTCGTTTAATGTAAATTGCATCTGCCGTTTAATTTTGGCATCTCAGTGGCCATCCATTCCTGCATATTGGTAAATTGATATCTACCCAGCCTTTTAAAATTTTGCAATAAGAATGAGCATTATATTGTTAATACCTGACGGGTTGAACTAATTATGAGAAATACTAAAGTGGATTCTGTTACCAAGTGGCTTCAATACTCAAGAGGGGGGTGAATTGAGTTTATAAAACAAGTTCGCAATTCTTTCGCAAAACACTTGACTATTGAATTTTGTTGAAGCTATTGACTATTTGAAATGAATGAATTGATAAGAACAATATATATTACTTAATAACCAACCGAGAGAGAAGTAATCAAGTAAGAATACAAGCAATACACAAATATAAAGAGAAGGGTTTAGAGAATCAAACACAATAATTTATCCTGATTCGGTCACTAATCCACTTGTGACCTACGTTCAGTCCTCAAGCAATCACTCAAGATTTTTCATTATATCTTCAAGCTTCAATAGGTGCTTGACTACCTTTACAAACTTGAGCACTCAACTCCTTGGGATGCCTCACTCTTGAGCTTGAGTCTCTTCAAACAAAGGGACGCCTCACCTTTTTACAATATGGAGGGATACCTCACCCTCTCTTTACAAAGCAATCAAGGTTGATATAAAGAAGCTCTCAAAAGAGTAAATAATACAAATTGAAGCTCTCAAAAGAGTAAATAATACAAATTGAAGCTCTAAGAATGCTCACAAATGATATCTTAAAGATTAGTAAAAAACAGAGCAAATAGTGATTTTAGAGATTGATTCTCGTTTTGATGAATTGCTAAGATGTTTTAGGTTCAAGAACAACCATCAATGATGCCCCAACAACTATATTTAAAGCTCATTCATTAAAAGAGCTGTTGGAGGGTGGTTGAAGCCAAGCATTTAATGCAACTAATATAGCCGTTGGGCATGTCAGAACACTGGTAATCGATTACAGGCTTTTAGTAATCGATTACATGGAAGATAGAATGCGTTCTTGGCTTTCTGGGCTTGTGGTAATCAATTACATGACTCGTGTAATCGATTACACGCCCTCTGACTTTATGGTAATCGATTACAATTTTGTTGTAATCAATTACATGGCCCTTTGAACGTGTTCTTGGCTTTCTGTGAACATGGTAATCGATTACTAGCTTGGGTGTAATCGATTACATGTCCTCTGACTTTCTGGTAATCGATTACATGGATGGCGTGATCGATTACAAGGCTTCTATTTAGCTTGTAATCGATTACTAAACATTGGTAATCAATTACACTATACTTTAAACTCATTTTTCAAGCCTGAAAGAGGATTCATGTCATTCCTAACTTAAGAAAACATGGATTTAAACAATATTGAACTTTGTTTGGCATGATCCAAGATTAAAGAAGTCCTCTTTTTAGGAATTGATCTTTGAAAACCATTGATTAAAACTATTTTTGAAAAACCATTTGAGATATCTTGAGAACATTTAACATTGATGTTCTAATGCTTATATCTAAACCTCTTGATTCCTTCCTTTGATCTTGATTTTCTCTTTTGCTCTTGATCTTCATCTTTGTCTTTGTTATCAACAAAAATCAATTGACATGCTTCAAGACACATGCATTCACAGATCCAAATGTTTAAATTCAAATAACATTATTGTAAAGTCAAACTAGCACATATGCTTGTGAAGAAGCAAATTTTGTCCTATAGAAAAGTTAAACTACGGTCGCTTAGGTGATACTTATTTACAGATTTTCCATAATCCGTTCAGTATATTATGTTATGGAGTAGTTGCATCTTTGTGAGTGTTCATTCTTAACATTATTAAAGGACAGTTCTGCAGGGTTCGAGTTAGTATACAGTCACCAGAAGGGATTACAACGCTGCATAGAGTACTAAATATAGTCACCAAATTTCTTTCCATCGCTCATATTCTATTCTTTTCTAATTTGGTTCATTTTTGTTGGTTATATATGTAAATAAAAATTAAATCCCTCTTTCCCTTCTTAATAATAATAATAATAATAATAATAATAATAAGATTTTATTTAGCTGATGCTTTTCTTCTTAACCTTTTTTGGAATCCCTTTTCTTATCCCTTGTTCCTTGCCTAAATTTCACTTTTTTGATGCTATTTTTACGTGAGATTTAAACTTTTAAAGCCTATACAAGGTTTCTTGTACTCATCAATTGAGTGTCCCTTTGATAAGCTCATACTTGTTATAATTTGTCCTTTATCTAATCAATCCATTGGTACAATTGGATTGGACCCCATCAATTATTGTTCATCATCATCTTCACCTGTGATGAAGGACTATGTTGTAATTAGCCCTGTCTTTTACTTATTTATTTTTCTTTACTTAGTTATTGATTTTGGCTGGCACCGGCACTGTATCTACGTTTATTGGTTCTCTTTAAGAAGTATTAGGAAAGAATTAGGAAAGTTTATATGAATCTGCAATGCAATTGATCTTGTTTGCAGAAGAACTTCACAAACATCGGAGAAGGAGTCTGAAACTCCAATTGAAGATTGGCATCAATGAAGAAAGTATGGCCAAAAAGTTATCCTCAATGCCAAATACCGAGGTATATATCTATATTAAATTATTAATGAATTTAATTCCTCCCTTAAAAGTTCCAGTTTACTCCTCTGATTCTCTCTAAACACATCTTTTTTTCTGAGCCTAAATGGATATATATATGCAGCAACTACTATAGGTTCAATGATCAAGTCAGTGGTGAGGGTTCACCAGCAGAGGGTGCAATACGCTCTTCCTCAGCTAATCATGAATCACGTGCACATCAATAGATGATATTTTTTGTATTTAGCCTATGGAAAACTACTATCGATTTTTAAACTATGATAGTGCTTTTGTATTAACTTTATATACTTATTAAGAAATCAGACCATCTATTATCTTGTGTGAATTTCAGCTAAGTGTGCTACTATTTCATGTTAAACAACAAAATTAGAAAAATATATTTGACATGTTCATGTCCATTGCATTTGTTATACTTACAATTATAAATTTGAAAGAACATGGTTATACTATTTGATGTTTGACATTATTATAACTCTCAAATGCAAAACATATTCCATTATTATTATTATTGAATATATAAAATATATATTTGTGAAATATATAAAATATATTCAGCATTTTTAGAGACCAATTTATAGACTGATAAATCGGTCTCTATATTAGAGACCAATTTAGAGACCGATTTTATGAAATAAATAAAATATATTCAGCATTTTTAGAGACAGATTTAGAGGCCGATAAATCGGTCTCTAGTTTAGAGACGGATTTAGTGACCAACCTTATAAAATATGTAAATGTTCACGTTTTTTAGAGACCGATTTAGAGATTAATTTAGAAACTGAAAAATTGATCTCTAATAAATCGGTCTCTAATGTATTTTTTTGAAAAATAATTGACAAAAATTTGACCAACATTAGAGACCGATTATTTAAAAAAAAACGATCTCTAAATTAGTCTCTAAAGTTAGCGACCAACCAAAATCGGTCTCTAATATTTAGCGACGAGCGTTTTATAGACCGATTTAAATCAGTCTCTAAATCGGTCTCTAACTATTTTAAAGACCGATTTTTATGATTTAGAGATCGATTTTTCGATCTCTAAAACCCAATTTTCTAGTAATGTTACAACAGAAAAGTCTACCTTCAACCACCTTTTCAGGTAATACTTTGAATCTACTTCAAAACAGAATCTTATGTAATTTTACTATATACTAGATAATGGGAGATAAATGAGTAATTTTTTAATTCTTTTTACGAATTTTATAATTTAAAAAAAAATTACTTTACATCGTTCGAACAAAATCAACTCTTTTAAACTAACTTTCTGAAGTATCATTCCCAAACCAAAATAAAATCTAACATAATTTTTTAAATAATTTTTTCAATATCAATTCTTTCAAAATCAACTTAAGTAAAATCTAAACCAAACAAGAATTAACAAGATTGTGCTCCTAAGTACTTTATTCAGAAAATTTAAATTGTTTAAAAGAAATATAAAAGAGCAAATAGCTTGAAAACTATAGTTTGGTTTGGAAAATTAAAGAAATCACGAGAAACATTGGCATTGTAATCTCTTTTATTTTTTAATTTTCTACTAAAATCTGTTACATTGGTTTTATTAATTGATGCTGGGTCTCTGGAAATAATAGACTTTGAATGTATAGGCCGTTCTCACAGTCAAGTTTTGGTGGTCATATCCAGAGAACAAGGTAGTTTGAGATTTAGCTAAAACCTGTGCTGGATGTCAACTCCGAGAGTCCTGGGGAACTAGCTCTCACTAGATCCTTTAAAAGCGGTTGTTACCGAGAATACAAAAATACAACAAATCAACAAAATCTTGAATCAGCAGCAGCAATTAAACTACAACATAACTCGTCACATTATGTAGGAATTCTAGTGTTCATTCCCTCGCCCCTTTTCCAGCTGATTGATTCAGTTTTTCATTATCCAACCAACCCCTTTTTGCGAGCATAGGCAACAATCACGAGAAAAATAACAGCAGAACATACTCCTGTAAAAATAACTACCTGCCAACAAAGAAGATACATTATATTCTTTATTTTGAATATCCCATTCAAAAATTTGCAGCATACATATATATATATATATAGCAATTGTTTAATTGCGTACCCATTTGAACAAGTAACCATGGTCTGTATTCCATGAATATGGAAAATTCATGCCAAGTATTCCAGTCACCAAAGAATAGAAAGCTAGACAAATATGTCCCGAGTTAAGAAAGAGCTCTAACTGCATATAATGTTGAAGAAAATGGATACAAAAATTCAAAGGCTTAGCAACCTTAAAAGTAATATACATAACAGAATAATGAATAATGATATATGACATGGCATGCATAATGCAGAAACAAATATAAAAGCACCTGAAGTAACTGATTTCGATGGTTGTCAATCTGCAAAATATTAACGCTTTTCTTATATGACATTCCATTCACCAAATACCAATAGACATTACCAGTAAATTGCTAGTTATTTACCTGAATATTAATATAATCTTCTGTATCGTCAATATACCCTCGTAGCTATAAATGAAAAGTAATTAGAAATATATGATACTTATCATAATTAACCTTGATATATTATTTACGGATTGGCAAAATCAAAACTACAAAAATTTTGTTATTTAGGGTAAAAGCAGATAATGTAGAATGGCATATTCAAATAATGAAGTATAGATTAGTCACCACCATCTCACAGAGAAATCAATTACAAAAGCAAAACAAGCACATCAAAGATTAAAGTATATGGCTAAAGGGCTCTGACTTTGAACAAAAGTTCACGCAATTGAGTGAGAACCCATGAATATTCTAAATTCTCTATTAGAGAGAAAATTATATTTAGCAACAGCAAAAAGAAAATAAATAACCAAAAATAATAATAATTGAAAGAGAGTTACAAAACTTTGCATACAAGCATTACATTTTGTCAATATATACAAAAAGGTTTTGGTAACGCAACAGGGTTGGAGTTTGTTGATCCAATCCAAAAGCTCACCCTTTTATGGAACATTGAGACGTTCGATATATTTTAGTTTGTTACAATATTATAAACACAATGACAAGAGATGGCAATCGAGGTCGTATTGTCATATAACCCAGCAAGACTTATGCTTGAAGCGGCAATTAATATTTCTAATTTAAGTTTACCATTATCCATTTCATCATCAGTATCCTGTATTTTCCTCTCAAATTATGTGGTTCTCCAAAATGGACAAATTATTTCTAACAATTTAATCTTAAAAGTAGATAGAAAACTATTCGTTATATAGATGTTCTCCACCATAAATTTCAGAATGTTATCAAGGTAAAACACCTTGTTAAACATTCAGAGTATTTGATTTGGTCAAACTTCCAATATGCTTAACAGCTAATTTGAAGTCTCTACGTACACTAAAAGCTAGGCCTACTACAGTTGCCTAGTAATTAGAATAAATCACGGATTATAAGCTCTAAATTAGTGAGCAAAATATTGAATCATAACATATATTTCCATATTTGAAACTATACAATATTCTGAAACACAGATGAAACTTACTGTGGTTAATTTGTTTAATGTGCCATCAATTTGCATGAAATAAACCTGCAAAATGAATAGCCACCACTTATTAACAGTTTTTCTCATTAAATTAAAATAAAAGATCGTTTTTTACTTTTTGAAAGTAAATAATGTTATAACCTCTAGTAACATTTCAAGCTCCTCCACATCATTTTCATCTCCAAGCAATGTTGCCACACTCGCTCTACTTGCTTTGGATACTTTTGATCCTCTGGTAGGGGAGGCACTTAAGCAATTGGCAGGACCTGATCCACTAACTGGTGATGATGCGCCTGCCAACTTTCTTGATAAGTATAGGTCAGCCATGTCATCATCGTCATCCATTAATTGTTCAAGCTCATCTCTCACCTGCAGAAGATAACAAGAACTTGTGACAAGCGAGGTAAATGGAATATAACATGTATTCCGTACTCCAATTAAAAATTCAAAACTGATCTAGGTAGTTTACAATCCTACTGGGACAATGCTCATAAGGAAGTCAGAGTACAAGTCAACGCTATGGTTTGACTAAGTAATTAAAAAAAACCATTTTTTTTAAAAAAATAAATTTGGGAGCGGTGCAAGTAAATGAATTTTCAAGTTTGATATGTCATATATCTTTCCTTTTCATTTCATAAAAAATAAATTCTATTAAGAGGGAGGAAAAATAAGAAAATTACGACAAAGAGGACATTCAGAAGTCATACAGGAAAGAACGTTTTTAAAATTACCAAAGAACCCTCCAATACCTTTGTATTATCTATATGCCAACTTTATATACCGAAAAATAATAACGCTATGAAGAATGCATGAAAATAATCCTATCCAATATGAGGTGGTGAAAAATGAATCTTAAAATCACACCTTGAAAATTTTTAAATTTTAGAGAACTAACATGGAAGGATGAGTATTGGCTCAACAGCAAGGTTGCCTCCTTGTGACCTAATGATTATGGGTTTTGGTCGTGGAAATAGCTTCCTACTCAAGCAGGTAAGCTGGGCACATATGAACGTTGTTAGGTCTACCCATTTAGTGAACTGGTATGAAGGCATAAATATAAGTTCAAATTGCAAATTACTTGCTTTAACTTTAAACTTATTGAGTCGACCAAAAAAAAAATTTTAAACTTACCGAAAATTATTTTCTGAAATTTCAATTTTAGTAAATTACCTTCTTAAAAAATTGAAGCAAGTAGTTCACAATTTAACCTAAATATAGTAATGAATTGCTCAAGCACTCAAGCACTATCAACACATGTGCATAACACTTGAAAGTATTAAAGTGGTTAATTATAATTGAGATTATGATTGATCACGATTAATTTTAGGGATGATTGTAATTGATTTAGTATATAATTAAATTGATTTAGTACATAGTTATATATATATATATATATATATATATATATATATATATATATATATATAATATATATTTGTATAGAAATAGAGATAGCTCTCATGTATTCATTCATTTAGAACTATACACAAATTACTAATATTTGTCTAATATTTATCTCTTTGTTTTTCTTTCTAATTTGGTATCAGAACGTCTAGGCTTTCGATCCAATCATAGATTCAAGACTCTAGACTTTAGACTTCGATTTAGATTTCAGAATCCAAAAGTTTAGTTTTTTGCGTTCTTCCTTGGTATAATGGAGAAACTAGATATTGCTCAGTCTCCTTCAGTTGTGCTTACTGCTCCCAGATGTTGCAGATATTGTAAAGACTTAGGACACTTGATTGAGAATTATCTCACATGTCCTCCAAGGTCTGATCAGAATAGGTTTCAACCTTGTCCCAATTCTTCTAAGTCTGTGCTTGTTACTACTATTGCTAAAGGATCCCTAGGTTCTTCAGCCACACCACATGCTGCCTTTTCTTCTAAGTCATATGATCTTGTGTCCCTCCTCAAGTGTCTACTATCTAATTCTGGTAATATCTCTTATGCTTTATTAACCACACTAAGTAATACTAAATGGTACTTTGACTCTACTTGTTGTAACCATATGACGTCCACATATCAATCTTTTCCATCCCTATCTGTTAATGACATTGCACATTCTATATATACAACTGATGGATCTCTTATGAATGTTAGTCATAAGGGTTCTGTCTCTTTAATTAGCTCACTCTTAACTTACCTGATGTATATCTTATTCCTAAATTAAATGTTAATCTCATTTCTATTGGTCAAATATGTGACCTTGGTTATGAAGTCATATTTTCTTCTTCTGGTTGTCGTATGTGGGATCCATGGAAAGGATAAGTCATAGGGACTAGATGTAAAGTCGGAAGGCTGTTTGAGCTCACCAACCTTCATGTTCCTCCTACCTCAAATCTTTGTGCAGCATCCACCTCCATCCAACTATGGCACTATTGCTCATAGTTCTCTAGGGAAGCTGCATCCCATATTATCTCAAGGGGTTCTAAGTTCAATCAATAATGAGTCTTTTCACTACATATCTTGGCAAAATTACTAAATAACATGTACTTTCCTTCAGTAAAAGTACATTTATTTCTAAATCTCCTTTTAACCTTATGCACTCTAATGTCTAGGGGCCTGCCCTCACACCAACTATGAGAGGTAATAGATATTTTGTAATATTTATTGACGATTTTTCTCATTTTACTTAGATATATTTAATGAAAAAATGTTTAGAACTTCCTCAAATTTACATTAATTTTGCTACTATGATCAAAACTCTTTCTCAAAATTAATTAAAGTTTTTCATTGTGATAATGCTTCTGAATATCGTGATTCAAAACTTCTTACCTTTTTTGTTGAATAGGATATACTATCTGAGTTTTCTTGTCCTGGTACCTCTCAGCAAAATGGTCATATTAAAAGAAAACACTATCATATCCTTGAATCTGTCTGAGTTATGCTCATCTCCTCCTCTTGTCCTGAACGTGCTTAGGGTGAAGCCACTCTCAACACTGTCTATGTCATTAACCATCTTCCTTCCTTTGTTCTGGGTAATGTATCTCCCTTTGAATGTCTCACCATACTTTCCCATATTATAACTCTCTCAAAGTTTTTGGCTGTGCTTGTTTTATTCTCCTTTAACCTCATGAGTACACTAAACTTGAGCCTCGAGTACGTCTCTGTTGCTTTTTTGGTTATGACATTGAACATAAAGGTTATCGTTGTTAGGATCCAACCTCTCAATGTATCTGTATCTCTCGTCATGTTGTCTTTTGGGAAGACACCATGTTCTCCTCACTCTTAAAGCTCAAGTCCTTCACTTCCACTTTGACTCCTTTTTTGACTAACCCTTTTGTTGATCTCGTTCCTAGTGATTCTGATACAGGTTCCTCTAGTGAGGTTCCAGTTACTTTCGATGTTTCAGCCACTCCAGATGACGTTGTTCTAGAAGTAGATCCTGCATCTGTCATTGCACCTGCTTTTCCTTCTAAGCGTCCAACTAGGGTAAAAACTTAGCCTACCTATCTTCGTGATTATATTTTTTTTCTACCATGCTTTACTTACATGAACCTCAATCCTATCAGGAAGCCTCCACAGATCCTCATTGGCAGCATGCTATGCAAGAAGAGTTACAAGCTTTAGAGAACATTAATACTTGGGACCTTGTTGATTCTCCTTCTAGTAAGACACTTGTGGGATGTAAATGGGTATTCAAGATCAAGACTCATTATGATGTTTCAATTGAGTGATATAAGGCTCGTTTGGTTTCCAAAGGTTTCAGTCAAGAATATGACTTTGATTATGAGGAGGCCTCTGCACATGTTGCTCGCATCACTTTAGTTCGTACTTTTACTATTGTAGCCACTCAGAAATGGACTTTAAATTAGATGGATGTGAAGAATGTCTTTCTTAATGGTGATTTGGAAGAAGAAGTTTATATGTGTCCACCTCCTGATTATACTTGTGTACCAAATAAGGTTTGTCACCTTCGAAAAGCTTTATATGGTCTCAAATAAGCACATCGAGCTTGGTTTTCCAAGTTTCACAATATTATCAATTAATTTGGCTTTTCATCCAGTGCCCATGATTCTGCCTTGTTTACTCATAAAACTGATAGAGAGGTACTGTTCTGTTGCTTCTCTATATTGATGATATAATTATTACTGGTGATAATACTTCAGGTATTACTGAGCTTAAACAGTTCTTGAGTCAGTATTTTGAGATGAAAAATCTTGGACCTCGTAGTTATTTTTTGGGGCTTGAAATCCTTTCTTCTATTGATGACATTTCTCTATCTCAAGCTAAATATGTCTCAAATCTTATCTCTCAAGCCGATCTCTTCGACAGTCGCACCGAGTCCACTCCTCTAGAACTTAATGTCATATTTACACCTCTGGATGGAACTATACTTGATAATCCTACTCTTTATCGACAGTTGGTTGGTAACTTGATTTATCTTACTGTAACTTATCCAAACATTTCATATGTTATTCATCTAGTTAGTCAGTTTATGTCAGCTCCACGCATTACTCATTATGTTACTATTCTACATATTATTCGGTATATAAAAGGAACTTTGTTTCATGGACTTCATTTTTTAGCCAACTCCTCATTGGTTCTCCAGGCTTATTCTGATGCTGATTGGGGTAGAGATCTCACTGATCGACAATCCACCACTGGCTATTGTATCTATCTTAGTGATGCACTTATTTCATGGCGAAGCAAGAAACAGACTTTAATTGTACGTTCCAGTACTGAAGCAGAATATTGGGCACTAGCTGACATTACATCTGAGATACTTTTGTTACGTTGACTTCTCTTAAAGACTTAAGATTTTCTCAGTCTTTTCTCACTGCTCTTCACTATGGTAATATGAGTGTTATTCAAATTGTTCAAAATAATATTCTTTTTTTGAATGCACCAAGCATATTGAGATTAACTCCCATTTCATCTGTCAACACATTCTTCATAGTGCTCTTCGTCTCATTTTCATTGGTCAATCTGTTCACCAAAGCTCATCATCCTGGTCGATTTTGCACGCTGGTTTCCAAACTCAAGTTAGTTTTTTCTATACCCACTTGAGTTTGAGGAGAGATGTTAGCGTGATTAATTATAATTGAGATTATGATTTATCACAATTAAGTTTAAGGATGATTATAATTGATTTAGTACATAATTAAATTGATTTAATATATAATTATATTTTATTATTTTTATTTTCTGTATAACAACATTCTTACATAAATAAAAACTAATCTTCTTATATTTATTTATTCAGAAATATACACAAATTACTAATATTTATGTAATATTTATTTCTAGGCAGAAGGAATATACATTGTAGGCATAAGGTGTAGAATATGCATCTTCACATGCAAGACAATTTTTCCAATTACAAATATTTCAACAACACAGCAAAACTAGACACACCTTTTGAACCCTAGTAGTCAGCCTCGTGATTGAACTCTTCAGTTTACGAACTCTGTCCAAATTACGACTACTAATCTGAAGATTACAAAAATTCAAGATAAAAATAACACCACGAAAAATATTTCAAAAATTAAAAAGAAAATTGGAACAGATTCCTCAAGAAGGTCCAAATACGGAACTAGATTAAACATATACACACCAACCAAAAGAAACCTTAGTTAGAATGAACACCTCAATGATGATGAATATAAATAATCAAAATGATAAGATCTTTGAACAAAGAGAAAGAAAAATCCTCTCAACCACTAATATCAAGAAACTTTGTATTTGTTAGGTTATTCAATATCTGTGAAAAGGGGATTTCAGATTAAAAACAAAACAAGAGACAAGAAACACAAAATAAGGAAGTCAATTGTACATGTACCTTAGAGGTAAGTTCATCTAATGCAGGATAAGCAGCTATCTCCAGTTCTGTTGTACGAGCAGCGAGGAAACTACAAATTGCTTCTAAAGTTACCTCCAATGCTCGGAATTCAAAGGGTAACTCTGCATTGCATAATCTAGATTGTTCAGATAACAAGGGAATGTGATGATGCAGAACAAGACAGATTTTATATGCTTATTGTCACTCTTGGTTCATCTATAATCAAGCATACCATCTTCATCAGTCACTTCAGTATCATGTTGACCACCAGGATAGTCTTGATCATCTCCTTGGTTTGTATGAATGGCATGCAACCTCCTTTGCAGTTCCTCAACAACAGGGATCACATTTTCATCTGTTGGGTCTTGCAAAAGCACCTAACCCATAATTTAGATACAAATTAAAATCTCTATCTCCAAACAGAGATCCATCTTAAATAACTTCTAGAAACAACTAGATGTTCTTCAAAAGAATTCATACATATACAACAGAAAAGCAAATTTGACTAACCTCTTCAGCCGTGATAATTGCCTTGATATGCTGAAACCCCAAAACCACAGAAGCAAATTAAACAATAGAATAAAATGAAACAAAAGCCAAAGGAAGAAAAAGTATATGCAATCAATGTGGAAAAGTAAAAAAGCGGCAGCACCTCCAAGTTAAGGACAATAGCCTTTTCTCGACTGAGAATGGTAGAAGGGTAAGAGAGAAAAGGATCGAGAATCCTGAGATCACGAGCATGAATCTGAACCCGATGCATGATGTCATACATGTCCGCGTCAAGTAAGGAACCATGGCCAGTTGCATCCAACTGAATCCAACTACTCCTAGGAGAAATGCTTGTCTTCCTTACAATCGCCAGTCCCTCTGCCTGGGGAACCCGTCCTGAACCATCTCTGACCATCCTAAAACACAAATCAGCTACAATGAAAAGAAGAACACTTGTTTCACACACACACACTTTCAGTTTTAGGTGAATAGAAGAAGGTACAATACAAGATATATCAACATCACGGTTGGTGCAAATGTGGGTGGCGTAGAGTTTATAGGATGAGGCCCATTAAGTTTATGCCGACTACATAATTCTAGAATTGCTAAGACAAATAAGGTAAGTCTATAGCATATCGTTGTTCATTGCTAATTATTTTCTTCCCATGCAAATGCAACCCTGCAATTACGTTTTGACTTTTCCCTTTTTTTTTTATTTGTCTTTATCTTAATAAGGGAACTTGTTAAACAATCATTAAAAATTAAATTTATATAACTTATATTTTATTTTAATCTGATGAATTAGATAAGAAAAGAAGGTAGCAGTGGAATATGACATAAATGAAAAAGATAGAATAATAAAATCTGAATTCAATGAAAAAAAAAAAAAAATTAACATTACTCAGAGAATAAAAATAGTAAAAAAATATAAAAAAGACAACATATTTATTTTTTATAACAATAAAAAAATTTATTAGAAAATTATAAAATATTTACTTAAAATGTTAATTGTTTTTATTTTTTTAAATAATATTTAAATCATTTACTAATATACTAGAAAGCGCCACCTATACTTATCCATGAGAAAATGTTTTGAAATTAATGAATACATTGGACTATTCTTTATCTTGATTTAATAGTATCTTTTTTTACTGCATGAATTCTTTGATTTAACGAATCTGTTGAAAAAAGGTAGAACAATTCAGTTTGTTATGAAAATTATTGGAAAGTAGATGATAAAAAGATATTACAATAGATTATTATCTTATCTTGATTTAATTCAGTCTTGATTATAAGGAAACTTGTATCTAATTGAGATTTGATTATAAGAAAATATGTATCTAATAAGGATTTGATATGGTTTTTTACACCTCATCTTTAGACTATAAATACTCTTTTGGGTGCCTTATCTAACACACATCTTTGATATTGATTAATTACATTCTTTTCTCTCTATTTATTCGCTATTCTCTATTACTTATGCTATTTATTATTATTTTTATAACATGTTATCAGCACGAAAGTAAATAGTTGTCAACAACATATTCTGATATAGTGTAGTGTGCAATATTATAAGAATGAGGATATTGAAATTAAGACCATCAAAGAATTACGATGTTAAAATAATTGTCAAAATAGAAAACACACCTTGCATGCAAAAATTTAACTCACTTGTAAGATGTGAAGATTTCAAACTTGTAGTTTGAACCTAAGAAGAAGTTTTAATGATCTTGAAATTCGAATCCTAAAAAATGTAAAATAATATGTTGATGCACATGAGTGCTTATGAGAAAACGAAATAAGGATAAATACAGTCATGAAATATGAAGTATGACTCAATATAGACTATGGAGAAGTTTATTCTCCAATGGTAAATGCAATTATATTTTGATATATGATAAAGTTATTTGTACAAGCAAAATATACACATAACGTGTGTTGTTACATCTTATTCTTCACTCCAGAGTGATATCTACATGAATAATCCTTGAAGGATTGAAGATATCAACAATATCCAATGTATTTGATTTACATATGCTGATAATTTATATTATTTTGCTAATTGTATTGAATATTTCTTATTGGTAAGTAATGTTTGGTTTATATCAATTGTGGATAAATTTATTTCAATGATTCAACATGATTCCATTTTCCTATGTGTCTTTATAAAGAAATTTGTAATTTGCTATAATTGCTATGAGTGTTGATGATTTAAATATTCATCAACATTCATAACAATTATATAGCACTTCGTGTAACAATCTTTGGTCCCCTTGTTTTGTGATGTTTTGATCTCTTCTTTTGGGTGTTTATTTAATACAACCCTTTTTATATTCTTTCAGGTTTTTTGAGTTTTTCTATTGATTAGTCCAATAAAATTATCCAGATCTTTTAGATTTATTATTTTTGGGATAAATTTAAAGTGTTTGATTTTGAATTTCTTATATCAATTTTATGTTATAATAAATATGAAATTTTCTAATTTTAATTTTCTTAGATTATACTCATACTTTAGTTTTACATAATAGTAAGATATTTAAATCTATTGAAATAAAAGATGCGATACTCTTTTCATATGACAACACGTTATGTGTTGATCTTTACAATAAAAAATGTATTATTATTGATAATTTTAAAATTAAGAATAAAGTTACAAGTCATGAATTACTTTTGAATAAAAATTGTATCTATTTTTTTAATATATTTATTATTTTTACTAAAATTATAAGTGTCACTTGACTTTTGGTCAAATAAATTTATAAATTTATGCTAAAAAAATGTTGATGATTTAAATATTATTGAAATTACTTAAAGTTGTTCCAAAACTTTATGCTAAAGAAAGATCTAGAACGGAAAAGCTTTTGAAGAACAAAGTTTTGTGTCAGATCGCACTTAGCAAGGTATATTTCCTTTCCAACTAAAAGATATTAGAACAGAGAAATGAGCATATTCTTTGATATCTTCGAGGAGCAATGGATATTTAATTTAATACGTTACATTTAATACATATTAATTATATTTATATTTCTTCATAATAATAATTTGAATTATATTAAGGGGCACATGTTAGTGCATCGATTTGTCGCATGGCATCTTTTCATTTTATTTTTTTCACGAATTATTTTTTTTGGTGAATTTTCTTAACGAACTCTATCTTTATATATTATATATACAGATTTATATCTTCCAATAGTAAGAATGATGATTTCCAAAGTTATTTCCCTTTTAATTTTGGGTTTTGCTCCACATTTAGACCCTGTTTTGAATACTTATATTCATTTATTTAAGTTTATTTATTGCAATAAGCGTTGATGGAGAATTTTGATCTAATTTTAATGAGCTTATCAAAAGAGCTTTTGAAGCACTTTTAAACTGTTTTGGGCTTATTTTCATATGCTAGAAATTGAAGCCTGTGAAAATATTCCATTGCAAAAGAAAAAAAAAATCTTTGGCAATAGCTATTTTTATAATAATTCTTGATTAAATTAACCTTAAAGAGTTATCAAAATTTCAAAATGAAGACAATGGTAACAGGACCTTGGTTGTAGTAGATTAAATACCACTTACCAGTGCCTGTAGGCAGAGTAATAGGAGCTTGACTGTAATTACAAGTGTAAATAAGTTAAATTATTTATGAATTATTCAAAATTAACTTATTAAATGCTCGATTATATGAGCTTATTTGTTTAAACTCAATTATATAAATAAATGAAGGTCAAGCTTTATACATTAAAAAAAGAAAAGAATAATTACCCACGATCTATTACCAACGACAGGCAATCCACGACAATTCTTTCTTTTGCCGCTCTCTGCCGACTGCCAGTGCTATTTCTTCCATCTACTGCAAGTGTGCATTTGTGCCATTTTCAAGCTGATTTCTCAGACATATTAAGGAAGAAGAATTGGTATGCTACTCTTATATTACTATGTATACTAACTATAGCGATCATTCAATCTATGAGGTGATTGATTGAATAGGTGGGCCTAACAACCTACAACCTAGTACCGTACACCTTGTCACAAGAAATAACAATTCCTTTAAATATATAGGAATGGGAAAAGAAAAATTAATAAAATTTGAATCTAATCTTTGACTTTAATTTTTGTTTTTAATTTTATTTATTTTTTTATTTTTAAATTTATTTAATTTAATTAACAGACACATAGATAAAAATTAAATAAAATTAAAAACAATAGTTGAAATCAAAGATTAGAACCAAATTTTGCTAAAAAAAAAAATTATAACACGTTGACACCATAAAAATATAAAATTTTCACTCTCATTTTGAGTGCATTCAAGGAAACACCTCTGCTTTTCAAATGCTTATCTTATTCAAATTTCTCTCTCATCTCATTCTCGAACCTTCTCAGAGCTCTGAATTTGAATTTCATGGTCAAATTTTTGTTTTTGTGATGGATACGATGTTTAATGGATGGAGTAGGCGACAAAATTAAGGTTTCCTCTGCTCTTGTACACAGACATAGACACTGACACACGAGGAGTTGATGGTGGTTGTGAATCCACAACCTCTGCAGGTGCGTTCGCTCGAGGGCCACGCGATACCGGTCGAAGACAACGAGGATATTGGTGAGTATGAGGATGGTGATGATGTTTGTTTTCTCCAATTTTCCCTTATTCATTGCTTCGCTTTCCATCCATGATTGCGCGAAGCTCTCCATCAATGGTCGTTCGGTCCAACCTTCTCTTGCAAGTTTCAAATTCGAACAAACAAGCAATGCAATCAAACCAGATCAAACACTACAGTTGAAGTTGACCAGTAAAAACATTTATATTGTATTTAGTCTTCATCGCTCTTAAAAGTATAAAGCAAATCCATTGGGAAATTCGGTGATCATTGATTTTCCCCTTTCCTATGAATTTTGGGTGATCAATTGATGCTACTCAATTATCTACACGAGCATATCGTTTCCTTTTGTTTTTAAAGTCTTCAATTTGATTTTGTATCAAGATTGTGTTCTCATTCAAATAGATATTGTGTTATTTGTAGTAGTTCTATTGTGAATGCTTTTTCCTTGCCATTCTAGTTTGAAACTTTTGGGTTTACTTGCTATGCTAGGGTTTTGCACAAGTTAATTGCAATTAAATGTTTTGGATTGAAAGGTATCAGCCTAGAGAGGAAAAATTTAGAGAAAGAGAGAGAAGTCTTGTGTGAAAAAAATGTGATCTCATTATGTAGCTTTCAGCTTTTACAATCATTTATAGTATATACAGTTATAGTTGTATCTAACTGATGCGATAATAGAATTATGCTAGTTGTACAAACTTCTAACTGTTACAGTTATAATGTAAACTAACTTTACTTAACAGCCCCTCATAAACTCAGAGTAGAAAGGTCTTCAACTCTGAGTTTGGACCTTAAAGTATGAAACTAAGAACTAGAGACTGCCTTTGTTAGCATATCATCAATCTGTTCTCTTGAGGGAACATGTTGGACACTTATTTCCTTTTGAATAACTTTCTCTTTAACAAAGTAGAGTCCAACTCGAAATGTTTAATTCTAGTATGGAGAATGTGATTGGCTGCTAATAACACAACACTCAAGTTATCACACTACACTACTAGTTGCTTGACTATTGGTACTTTTAGCTCACTAAGCAAGGACCTCAATTAGGTGATTTCAGTTACTATAATAGCTAAGCTTCTATATTTGTGTTCAGTATTCGACTTGGAAACAACATTCTACTTATTTGAGGACCAAGAGACCAGATTGTTGACTAGGAAGACACATAGTCCTAATGTGGACCTTCCATCATTAAGATCTAAGGCCCAATATGAGTTATAAAATCCAGTGATGTCTTGCTCTGGAGACTTTCTAAGAAGTAACCCATTGGAAAGAGTACCACTGAGGTATCTTAAGATCCTCTTCACTACTGTCCAAGGAGACTTTAATGGAGAGTGCATAAACTGACATACTCTATTCACACTATAGGCTATCTCGAGCCTTCTTATAGTAGTATGTTGCAACCCTCCAATAGTTGATCTATGGAGTTTAGGATTTGCGACTGGACTTCCTTTATGTGCTGACAGTGTCAAACCACCTGTCATTGGAGTGTTCATGGATCTAACATTAGACATTCTTGCTTTGGCCAATAAATTTGTAATATACTTGGATTGAGAGAGGTGGATTCCCGCATCTTGAGTTTGATGAGCCTGTATTCCAAGGACGTAGCTTAGTGGTCCTAGGTCTTTAAGAGAAAAAAATGGAATTTAAAGTAGATATGAGATCTGAAATAGCAGTGGCTAAATCTCTAGTGACTAGAACATCATCAACATAGACAAGCACCACAGAGTGGATTGAGGAGAGAATATGAGGAACAAAGAGGTATCATATTTGGCAGTGCGAAGGTCCAAGTGGTACAAGGTTGTAGTTAACTTGTCAAACCAAGGCCTGGGAGCTTGCTTAGGGCCATAAAAGGACTTCATGGGGGTTTACAGACTAGTGTGCCATCATTTTGAATGAAACTAGGAGGCTGCATCATATACACTTCCTCTTAAAGGTCTCCATTGAGGAATGCATTGGTGAAGTCCAACTGGTGAATGAGCCGATCTTTGGATAGTGCCACAATCAACACAACTCTTAATATAGTAGGCTTAATGACAAGGCTAAATGTCTCAGAGAAATCAAATCATTCCCGCTAGTACTTTTCCACTAGTCGAGATTTACACTTCTGGATATTGTCATCCAGATTATGCTTCACCTTAAAAACCTATTGGATGCCCTATCACAGGGACAATGCACCAAGGACCAAGTACCATTCTTCATTAGAGCATTGTATTCAGCTAACATGGCATCTTTCCATTAAGGTAAGGATAGAGCTTCAACAACCGAGGCACGTTCAAAAGAAACAAAAAAGGCCTTGGGCTTGAACACACCGGCTTTAGACCTGGTTATCATTGGGTGAGAATTCTGAGTAACACTGTTGGAAATTGTAGGGATACAATATTAAGCATAAACCTGTAAAGAACCTGGATAGAAAGGCACTGTAGAAGCTATTTGTAACATCCCGAGAAAACATGTTAAGCTTGTATATAGTCTCAAAGGTACTATTATACTTGTATAACATGTCAGTTAAGTTTTGTGATAAACTGAGTTTGTTTAGGTACTTAGTTGCAACCCAAAAGTTGAAAAGTAGCTTAAAATGACTCAGGTAGTAGCATAAGTTGTTAAGTTGTTGAAAATAAACCTAGAGTGTTTGTTTCTAAGTTGCAAATAGGTTGAATATGGTGTAGTTAAAATTTGAGGATAATCAGAGTTAGTTTGATATTTTTAGGCATACTGATTATGCGTTTTAACGTCAGATTGACTTCCAGCAGATATGAAAAAATAGAGAAATGGTGAAACAAAATTTTTAGTGAATCTTAGGATTTATTTTGAGTCTGTTGGAAGTTTAGAACCTTAATTCGTAGGAATCTAAGTGTTCATAATAGATCAGGAATATCAGTACCACATTAGTGATAATCCTTTAAGAAGTCAAAATAGACTTCTTTTCTCTTGTTTTCAAGGCAGAGAGTAGAAAAGAGGAGAAAGGAAGAGGGAAAAGAATGAGGCAGCTGTGGGAAAGAAGAGAAAGAGAAGGAAAGTAAATGGAAGAATCCAAGAGCAAGATTAAAGCTTTAAGATCAAGTTGTCTACAAGACGTAGGGGTTTTATTTCATCTTTTCCCCACTCATCTTCATCTTGTTTTTTTAGTTTTTCTTGATGAATAAAAAGAGGGTTCAAGAGGTAAAAGATGTTTCTTGGTTGGTTATGGCTTCCAATGACTAAGTTTGGTTGATTTATAACTTAACCTATGCTTGAATGTAGTTCATGAACCTAGGAACTTCCATTGATAACTTAAGTGGATAGCTGGAAAATGGGTAGAGAAAGTGTTGTATAGGTTCATGAAATCCATGCTAGATAAGTTGAAATGTTTTATGAGGACCTCAATATGATTAGAGATCATGTTTGGTGATGGAAATCATTTAGGAGCTCTTTTGGAGGAGTTGTAACATGAAAATAGTGTTTTTCTACAGAAAAACACCATATAACTAATTACCATTAGTGAATAATTGGTTATTGAACATGTGAGAACAACATTTTCAATTTTGTGTTTCAGAATAATCGGTTATAAAGAGCTTATAATCAGTTATGTTGTTTCAAAGAATCAGAAATAGAATAGGGTATCCTGACAGTTTGCGATGTTTGTTGCATAACTTGAGTTGTAGATATCGAAATGACCTGATTTCAGTGCCATTTGAAAGCTAAAACATAAGGCTTTATGTGGTAAAAATTTCAGAATTTAATAGCAAGCCAATAAATACCAGTTTCTATTTGAATTCAAGGCATATTCTCTAGAAAAATGCATTCTGGCAGTCAGTAAACCAGATTGCATATTTTCTTGCTCCGATGCCGCATTGACATAAGAATAATGCCATTTTGAAGCTAAGTTGTAAGGATTCTCACCTATAAAATTTCATAATTTTACCACTTATAGTTTATTCCCAGTTTTAGTTTAAAATCAAGTTAGATTTAGAAAAGCAGTGAGTGCACTGTTTTAGCCTATGCATTTTGTTGCATAACTTTAGATACACTTAGCCAAATAAAACAAGGTTTGTGACATTAGAAAGATATAAGAGAAATCTATATGCTCATAAAATTTCAGAATTTTAGAAGTTAAGATGTACATTTGGGGCATTCTTGAAAATCAGCATTTCTAAGCGCTCAAAGTAGGTTCCTAGGAAATTTATTTTGGGAAAGAGGATTTACCTACTTGCTAGAACCTATTATACATGCCTAGTAAATTGTGTTGAGACACTAGTAGGGGTATTTCATTAAGAAAATGATTACCTTACATATATGAGAAAGTTTAAGGCTTTAAGCATTCTATAAGTTAGGAATTGGCTAAAGTAGGTATCTAGGACCTTGAGTATACTAGGGTGACTTAGTTTACCACTTGTGGTGTGATAATGAGGCAAGCTAGATGCAAGTATCCTAAGTATGATTTCTTAACTAGAAACATGGAATATGCTCCTTTATGAGTTAGAAGTGAGCTGAAAGTACATGTTTGCTAGAGTTTAGTTCTTCACTTGGTTAGAGAGAATCATGTGATGAGTTATACATAATGCTGCATAGTTTCCCGTTATTTGCTAATTCCAAAGTAGAGTAATCTTTAATGATGTACAATCATATGACCAAAAGAGATAAATGGAAATTCAAAAATTCTCTTTAAGTGATGATTTAGCCCTAGTCTCTCAGAGGGTTAAGGTTACTAGTTCCTATGTAGTGGAGTCAGTATTCTCTCATAGTGGAAGTTAGAACCAGTCCACTCATTACCAAGTAGCTTGAAGAGTCAGTCTTCTTAACTACAAGTTTAAAGAGAACGTGAAATATGCAAGTGACACACACACAATTCTACACTCACACAATCACAATGCATTTCACAATTATGATTCCTGAACATCGTATGCACATGAGCATGTTGCGTCCATATTCATTTCTTATTCTTTGGCAATTGTATGAGCAATTGCTTATTATTGATGATATTTTACTATTGTATAAGTAGTTGTTCGATATCATTGATAGTTCTATATGTGAGTTTGAGATTTTGGATTGGCTTAGTAAATGTTTACATAGAGTAAGGAAAGGGAAATATTCTAATGGTATCGAGTAAAGACTGAATTGCCTGTTGTGAATTATAAATCTTAAGTTAGTAAGTTTATTCATAGAATAAGGTTATATGTGCAGTACTTGTAACAAGTTTATGAATGAACTAGTTGTGATATGTTATAACTGTGTAGATAGTTGTTCTTATCATATGAGTATGAGACATCTTTGATACATTATACAGTTGTATGGGCGATTTATAATGTTGAAATAGATTATGTTTATATGAAAGTTATATTATAGAATGCCATGAGATACATGTTTATACTGAGGATTTTTATGTTCTCACTCTTTTTCTGTGTTTCCATGGTAATAGCAAGTCAAGATTCTTTTCAGAGAGTAAGAAGATAAAGAAATAGAAGTACTAGTGTAGATTAGTTTTATTTGTTTCTTTTATAGACATAGTTAATGTATTTATTTATATTAGCTTTGATGTTGTATAAGTTGTATATATAACATTTTGCCCATAGGGTTATTATTGTATATGTGTAAGACTTTTAGCTATGGCTCTCCATAATTATTACTAAATGTTATGGATTAGTTGATGTATGAGTTAGAAGTAACATAACTAGTACTGTTTATCTAAGTATTTGTTAGTTATACTAGGGTAACAGTATTAGGCTGTTACATTATGGTATCAGAGTAGTTCATCTTGTTAAGCTGGGGTATGGTGTAACACCCACCATAGGGTGCCACATTTATGCTACTTAATTACCCAAATACCCTCAAGTCATAAAAGGTGATGTTGTGATAAAAATAAGAGTTGTAAATTTTTTTTTCTTCTTTGATAACGATAAAATAAACTTAGCGGAAAATAAAAATATAATACATCATCACACATAATTTACATCATTATACATTACACACGTACTGTTAAGATTATTTATATTACAGACCATCTCTCAAAACTACAAACACTCTTAAATAATTACACACATATGTTTATATCAGAGTTCAAACTTGCCCAAGTTTAACTAAGTAACAAAACCCTCAGATGGGTCCTACTCAGATTCCTCAGCAGACAGGAATCCGTTATTACGTGAAGCTCTACGGACAGGTGGCTGCGCAGACGACACGATACTTAACGCACTAGGAGTACGGTAGTAAGCTCCCCAGTACTGCCTAATGGATAGTGGAAACTCTAACTGTATATAAATATTGACACTAAAGTAGGGGTTCCCTTGATAAAGCCTACTGTAAGTAATGTTCAGGTCCCCTATATAAAATATACACTATCGATCCAAATGGACATGCCAGGCCTCCGAACCTCCACGAAACTGTAACGTCACGTATCCTAGAAAGCTGGGCATCTCCATCTTCTCAAAATTCTGCGTTCCCAGACGTGAGAAGTAGTTCTTCTTCTCCTTCATATTACAAATATGGCATCAACATATTATCAATCAAAATTAACATTTAATAATTACAAGAAAATGTCATCTACACTAAGCAGATATTTTAAAAAGTATAATTGTCATAATCAATATTTCACAACTATTATATCTCACAGATGTAAGCATTTATGTTAATGCATGAACACATAGACTCGATTTCCTACTCCATGGAGCTAAACTCAGGTCGGAGAAATTGATCGAAAAGATCTACCGGTACCACGTGCCTCAGACCAAGTGCTATAATTATATCTTGCACATCTAGCACATACACGACAGTCTTTATCAGATCTCGATTAAGAATAGTGTCTCGGTCCGGATCATTGGTGTGTTGCATCGGTCTAACCCATGGTACAGAAGAGCTACCAACTGCCCATTGTGAGCAACCCGCACCCCAATGCCCCTAAGGTCAACGAGTGACCTACATTACGCATATTGCACCCACTCAAGAGGTGTACGTTTCTCCTAGGCAATTAGCCATATACAGTCCATCGGACCATTTTCAATGCATATGTAATGCACCAATTACCAACCAAAGGTAAACCACATAATTTTTCATACCAGGTTCAAATATTGATTTACTTTCGTATATTAATGCTAATTACAGGCAAACTTCTCAATTTCTTGTACAGTATTCAGATACTAATTTTTAACTGTAAAGTTTACTGTATATTAACAGCAAAATCACATTACCATGTTTTTCTTATTCGCAAAATATTTTTATCACATTTTTACAGTCACGTAATATTTTATTACGTAAACAATGATTTGTAACCTTTTCTGTTACGTTTAAAAAAATCGCGTAACCATTTTCTACTATATTCTAAATTGCGTAAAAATATTCTTTTATTTTTAAATCACATAGCGATTTTTCTTCAACATTTCGATCTTATAAAATATTTAAACGCTTTAAAAATCGCGTAAAAATATTTTAACATTTTTAAAGTCGCGTAACTTAAAAA
This sequence comes from Ormosia emarginata, assembly GCA_029884605.1. NCBI lineage: Eukaryota > Viridiplantae > Streptophyta > Magnoliopsida > Fabales > Fabaceae > Ormosia > Ormosia emarginata. The sequence continues at coordinate 48,777,349 of JAQQTP010000077.1, read as the reverse complement.
TTACGTTTTTGAGTTACGTAAATCATTTTTTACTATTTTTACCCTTCGTAAAATATTTCTTAACATTAAAAATATAATTTTGGAGTTTTCTTACAATAATATAATTTCTTACTTTATTCCCTTCCTATTCTTAGTCAAAAATCTTTTCCGTAATATATTTTCTCAAAATCACTTTTTATTGATTTAATCTTACAAAATCACATTTAGTTGATTTAATTACTGTTTCTAACTTTAAATTTCCTAATGTATTCCAAAACCCAATAAATAAATTCTACATTAGCAAAATTAAGTTACAACGTTTTCTTTTATATGTCTAAATCACTTCTAAAAATTAATTCTCTTTAAAATAATTTGAAATTTAACACTTTCAATCTCCTTTTTCTTTTATTTATAAAAATTCCACTTCACTTAATTGATAACACTTTAATTCCCTTTCCAAAATCCTTATTTAACAATTCTTGTATTTTATAACATCAAAACATTTTTCTAAATTATCAAAACCTTATATATGACCTTTGTAACCATCAAATAATTTTCTTGTAAATCATCTAAGTTCCATTCGCGTTTCTACACAAAATAAATTTATAAAAATACAACTCAACCGTGTGCATTATTTTTGTAAAACAAACCCTTTTGTTTATTTTCCTTACTTCTCAAATCATTCAATTTTATCATTCATGAAAATATAATTTTGTGAACACCAAATTGGTTGGTGTCTTGGCCGAAAATTTGCTTAAGTTTAAGGACTAAAAATTAACTTCATTGTTTTTAAAAAATTTCAATAAAAACCTTAGTTTTGGAAACCCAAAACCGTGACCTTCTCTATGGCCTTTGGAGCTAAAATTTCTTATTTCAACATGCATCCATCATAATATATTTAACATATCTTCGTCATGCATATCATAGGTATATCATATAAGTAAATAAAAAAAATCATACTAAGCATGCATACACAAGTAAATCATTCAAAGCATATCAAGCATAGGAAAAAATAATCAAAGCACATAACACACACAAATTATTACATGACCATGGATATGAATCCTCACATGGTTTCACCATTCATCAAATATAAAATCATCTCTCACCACCATGCTTGGTTGGTGAGATGGAACTCCCTCTTACCTCTTGAAGAACCATAAAAGCTCCTTGCTTTGGATTTAGAACAAGATCTCCAACAACAAAAGTCTCTTGAACATAAAACAAACACAAATAAATTAGTATATTAAGCTTGATTAAGAGGAACCATGGATCAAACATGGTTTAGAACATGAAAAAGAAAAGAATAAATGAAGTTTCCTTACACTTCACCAACAAAAACTCTATAACTTGATCTTAGTAAAAGTCCTTCAAGATGGAAGATTTAGAGAAAGTCTTCAACATGAAAGTTGCTTAGAATAAGGTAAGGATTCAAGAAACTAGGTTGTATGAAATTAAAGAGTGATGGAGGAGAGATTTAGGGCGCTTGGCCGAATGGTCTTCTTAGGGAGAGAAAATGGAGTTTTCTTTGGTTGGTTTCTTGAAACTTAAGAGAAAATGTGAAGATGTGATAATGTGAAGTGTAGAAATGAATTATTTGGTCTTCAAAGCTATGCATGGCCGTAGCTTGCATTGGAAAAAGGTGGAAACTGAAGTTTGAAAAACTATAGCCTTTTGGAATGATCATTAATGATCAATAGGAAAATAATTGATGGTCTTGACACTTGGCTATTGCCTTCATCTTTTTCTTTGGTCTAAAAAGCCTATTCAAAGTTGTCTCCCCTCTCCCTTCCATCTCCAAACCGTCCCCCCCTCTTCCATGCTTCATAAAAATATGACAAAATTCATAACCATCATTCTAAGCTATCCTAACCCTTGATTAAAAGAATGGTTTGGATTAAAATAGCTATTAAGTTTAGGTTATAGATGGAAGACTTTATTTGAGCCATTGTATCATTTTTGGCTTGCAATCCTAACCATTGAATGTGTCTCCAAAATGAAGGGTCAAGATTACACCTTCAAACTTTACATCCAAGGGTCTAAAATGGTTGTAGTCATTTTTGTTGACCAATTCTCCACCATTGATCTAAATCCAAATCTAATGGTCATTAATGATCCTTCTCCACCATTGATTAATTCTACTTCCAAGGGTTGATAATGGTCATTGTCAAATCTCCACCCTTGATTTAATTTCCATCCAATGGTTATAATTGATCTTATTCACTTTTAAGATCAAATATCCACCGTTGATTAAATCAAGATTAAATCTCCAACGGTGATTAAATCGATGGTGGATATCCAAACCACCAATGTTGACTTAACAATATAGAATTTTATTTTTATCTGTTATAACCTCACGAAAGAATATATTTACTGTATTTTTATCGTCCGATAATTAAATACAGTACAAAATACAGTAAAGGAAATTTTCTAAAACTTTTTCTGGATTCAGGTTTAGTAAGATCCCCTGTCTCCGTCTAAACAGTACAAATTTTTCTATGCGTAGAAAAATTTTCATTTTGTGGAACCCACCTGGACCCACGTATGGCCACCTAGGCCCACATACACCCCATAGGGCCCACAAACAGTAAAAATTTCATAATCACACATAAAATCACAAAAATTAGAAAACTCACAAATATCACATCAGATTACATAAAATAATTAAGACTTTTCAGTAATAATTAAATTACGTAAAATTTTTCTGGCCCGAAAATTATTATTTTCCTGACACGGAGCAAATTACTCAAAACGATCAAATATACAGACGGAATATTCAAAATAATTTTACAGTACACAGAAATCACTAAACAGTAGAATTCTGTTAACTGTCAAAATTACTGTTTAATAAATAGAAAGTTTGGGGTGTTACAACTCTCCCCCTCTAACAAAAGTTTCGTCCTTGAAACTTGATGAACTTGATTTCACAGCCTCAGAATAAATAGGGATACTGTTCTTTTATCTTTTCTTCTAGTTCCCATGTAGCTTCTCCACTGAAATCATTCCAAACAATTTTAACAATGAAATTTCCTAACCTCGAAGTTGCTTTGTCCTTTGATCTTCAATCTTTACTGGAAAAGTTTCATAGGTTAAATTTTCCTTCAGTTGTACTGTGTCTGGCTCAATAACATGAGTAGGATCAGAAATATATTTCCGTAGTTGTGATACGTGAAATACATTGTGAAGATTTGACAGAAAATGTAGTAATGCAATCTGATATGCCACCGGACCCACCTGACGTAAAATCTGATACGACCCAATAAATTTTGGAGTAAGCTTCTTAGATTTAAGCACTCATCCAACACCCGTCATAGGCGTCACTCACAAAAATACATGGTCACCTTCTTCAAACTCAAGAGATTTTCTCCTTTTATCAGCATAAATCTTTTGTCGAGTTTGGGTCACGCTCATTTTATCTTGAATCATCTTCACTTTCTTAGTTGTCTGTTGGACAATCTCTGGTCCTAACACAGCACTCTCACCGTCTTGATACCAACATAACGGTGTTCTGCATCGTCTCCCATACAATGCTTCATAGGGTGCCATCCCTATACTTGAATGGAAACTATTCTTATATGTGAATTTTATCAATGGCAAGAATTCATCCCAACCTCCAGTTTGCTCCAGTACACAAGCTCTCAATAAATCTTCTAGAGACTGAATTGTTCTTTCTGACTGACCATCTGTTTGTGGATGGTAAGCAGAACTGAGATGTAGCTTAGTTCCCATCGATTCTTACAAACTATTCCAAAATCTCAAAGCAAATCTCGGATCTCGATCCGAAATAATACTGGATGGTACACCATGAAGTCTAACAATTTCACTGATGTACACTTGGGCCAACTTCTCTGTTGAGTACTTAAGATTAATCAGCAAAAAGTGCGCTAACTTAGTAAGCTGATCAATAATTACCCAAATAGCATCATAACCCTTTCGAGTTTTTAGTAAACCTGTCACAAAATCCATTGTGATGTCATCCCATTTCCACTCAGGAATAGGCAACGGTTACAACATTCCGAATGTCTTTGATGTTCTACCTTAGCCTTCTGACAGACTAAACAGGATTATACATACTCTGTAACATCTTTCTTCATTCCTTGCCACCAATATAATTGTTTTAAATCCTGGTACATCTTTGTGGCTCCTAGATGTATACTCAACTTACTCTTGTGAGCTTCATCCAAAATCATTTTCCTAATATCTGGATCATTAGGCACATAAACTCTTCCTTGAAACTTCAAAATTCCATTAGCACCTTCGCTAAATTCCAACACTGCTCCTTGGCTCTTTTCTTTTTTGCTTCTTGCAAATACTGGTCACTGTTTTGTCATTCACGAATTCTATCCATCAAATCATTTGAAATGGTGATCATGTTTAAACGCATCTTGCCCGGGGTCAATTTCACAGATAATCGCATATCCCGAAATTCTTCTATCAACTCCTTCTCTTTGATCATCATAACAGAAGCACTAAGTATTTTTCTACTCAACACATCCGCTACGACATTCGCCTTTTCGGGATGATACTGCAATTGAAAGTCATAATCCTTCAGAAACTCTAACCAACGCCTTTGCCTCATGTTCAACTCTTTCTGGTCAAACAGATATTTTAAACTTTTATGATCACTAAAAACAGTGAACGTCGCTCCATAGAGAAAATGTCTCCACACTTTCAATGCAAACACCACTGCTGCTAACTCCAAGTCATGAGTTGGATAATTCCTCTCATGATTTTTCAACTGCCTTGAAGCATAAGCCACCACCTTACAATTTTGCATAAGTACACAACCTAATCCTTGGTATGAAGCATCACAATATACTTCAAAAGGTTCGTTTGGATCAGGTAAAATCAATACCGGTGAAGTAGTCAATCTTCTTTTCAACTCTTGAAAACTTTCTTCGCATACATCAGTCCACACGAACAGTTGATTCTTTTGTGTAAGTTGGGTAAGAGGTCCTGCAATCTTTGAAAACCCCTCAATGAACCGTCTATAATAACCAGCTAATCCGATAAAACTACGGATTTCTGTTACAGTCTTTGGTCTTTCCCATTCCAAAACTGTCTCCACCTTTGAAGCATCAACTTTAATTCCTTCTTTTGATATCACATGTCCCAAAAATTGAACTTCGCTCAACCAAAATTCACATTTGGACAACTTGACATATAATTTATTTTCCTTCAAAATCTGAAGAACCACCCTGAGATGTTCAACATGTTCCTCCTGACTTCGAGAATAGATCAAGATGTCATCAATAAAAACAACAACAAACTTGTCCAAGTATGAATGAAGGATTCTATTCATGAAGTTCATAAATATGGCTGGTGCATTTGTTACACCAAATGGCATCACTAAATATTCATAATGCCTATAGCGCGTCCGAAATGTAGTCTTGGGAATATCCTCCACTTTCACACGTATCTGGTGATACCCAGAACGTAGATCAATCTTAGAAAATATTGCAGCTCCTCGCAATTGATCCATCAGATCATCTATCCTTGGAAGTGGATATTTATTCTTAATCGTAACCTTGTTCAATTGCCGATAGTCTACATATAGACGTGAAGTCCCATCCTTCTTCTTAACTAATAAAACTGGAGCTCCCCATGGTGACACACTAGGTCTCACAAATTGCTTCTCCAATAAATCGTCCAGCTGTTTCTTCAGTTCGGCTAATTCTACTGACGACATCTGATAGGGTGCTATAGATATCGGTCCAGCTCCAGTTACTAGATCAATAGAAAACTCAATTTCCCTTACTGATGGTAGTTCTGGTATATCCTTAGGAAACACTTCAGGAAATTCGTTGACCACGAAAATATCCTTCAAGACATCTTTACATTGCCCTTCCAAAGAAGATAATAATAAATACCCACGATCTCCTTCTTTCAAACAAGCTTCCAGTTGAGTAGCCGTTAAGAATTTAGAATCCTTAGCCTCAGGAAATACTAATGTCTTATTCGAACAATCAATTAGGATATGGTTAGAAGACAACCAATCCATTCCCAAGATTATATTAATCTTGGATAGAGGCAAACAGATCAAATCCACATAAAAGATTCTATCCCTAACGCAGACAGGACAATTCAGGCATACTGTTGAAGTAACTACAGGCTTATCAGTAAGAGTAGCAACATTCAAATCATATGGCAATGTAGTCACAGTCAATCCCAAACGCTCCACGCAATCACATGCAATGAAAGAATGTGTTGCTCCCGAATCATAAAGTATGGTTAAAGGATTACCTTCAATAGCACCCTCCTCTATTATCAAGTCCTCAGATTTAGCGGCTTCCTCCCCACTCATTGTATAGACATGACCACCCGCCTGTGGCCTGGCAGTACTGACGTTTCCCATAGAGGATTCCTTCTTTATCTTATCACAGTCTTTGGAGAAATGTCCAAGCTTTCCACACTTAAAACAAACACCTTCCTTATGTTGACAATCCTTCGTAAGATGATCCTTCCTACATTTAAAACATTGAATAGGAGTCCTAGCTTGACTTGCCTTATTAGTACTAGAACTTCCTCCCACAAATTGCTTCTTGTTCTGACCTCCTGCCGGTTTTGCATATGGCTTTTGCTGAAAGCGATTTGCTTGATTATTCTTCCCTTTTGAAACCTTGCAGGTCCAAAATTCTTATTTCTTGCCGCACGTTGATGATCAATCTCTTCAACTTTATGACATTTTTCAATCAAAGTTAGAAATTGATTAATCTCCAACATCGATACAGCTCTCTTAATATCTAGCTTTAATCTTTCCTCAAATTTCCTGCATTTCCAGCCCTCATCTGGGTTCATCTGCAAATATCTTGAAAACTGAGACAGACTTTCAAATTTTGCCTCATACTCACTTACGGACATCAATCCTTGTCGTAAACTCAGAAATTCTATTTCCTTCATATGCCTCACACTTGCTGGAAAATATTTCTCCAGAAATTTTTGCTTGAAAAGTTGCCTTGTCACCATCCTTCCTTCAACTTCCAACAGTCTTCTAGCTTCTGCCCACTAACGTTCACCATCTCCTACCAGCATAAACGTTGCCAACGTAAGCTTCCATTCATCAGCACAACCCATACCATCAAATATCTTTTCAAGTTCTTGAATCCAAAGTTCAGCTTTCTCCGGATCAAACTCTCCACGAAACTTCGGTGGATTATTCCTTCAAAACTCTGATAAACTATGAACATCTGCATTCGCTCTCTGATTCTGCTACACAATAACTTCAGCCATTCGTTGCATAGCTGCTACAGCTGCAGCCATGCTCAAATTATCATTCCCATTAAGTTCCATATCTGTGCTATTATTCCCACGTCCACGTCCTCGTCCAGTCATTACTTTTTTCCTACTCAAATTGGACAATACAAAGAAAGCAAGGACAATTTTCAAACAATATTGTTTCTTTTCAGAAAACAATAACAGAGAATCACACAACATAAACAAGACAGACCTAACCACAAACCCTAAAAGACTCTAACTTGGGCTCTGATACCAACTAATGTAACACCCACCATAGGGTGCCACATTTATGCTACTTAATTACTCAAATACCCTCAAGTCATAAAAGGTGATGTTGTGATAAAAATACGAGTTGTAAATTTTTTTTTCTTCTTTGATAACGATAAAATAAACTTAGCAAAAAAAAAATATAATACATCATCACACATAATTTACATCATTATACATTACACACGTACTGTCAGGATTATTTATATTACAGACCATATCTCAAAACTACAAACACTCTTAAATAATTACACACATATGTTTATATCAGAGTTCAAACTTGCCCAAGTTTAACTAAGCAGTAGAACCTTCAGATGGGTCCTCCTCAGATTCCTCAGCAGATAGGAATCCATTATTATGTGAAGCTCTACAGACAGGTGTCTGCGCAGACGACACGATACTTATCGCACTAGGAGTACGGTAGTAAGCTCCCCAGTACTGCCTAATGGATAGTGGAAACTCTAACTGTACATAAATATTGACACTAAAGTAGGGGTTCCCTTGATAAAGCCTACTGTAAGTAATGTTCAGGTCCCCTATATAAAATATACACTATCGATCCAAATGGACATGCCACGCCTCCGAACCTCCACGAAACTGTAACGTCACGTATCCTAGAAAGCTGGGCATCTCTATCTTCTCAAAATTCTGCGTTCCCAGACGTGAGAAGTAGTTCTTCTTCTCTTTCTTGTACTATTTCTTTCTCAACGTCCTCAGCCAATTATAAATACAATATACAAATATACATACAATGAGATGAGATCACCTACGCCAATACCGACATGGTAGCATAGAGATAACATAACAGTATGCCATATAAACACATCATATTACAAATATGGCATCAACATATTATCAATCAAAATTAACATTTAATAATTACAAGAAAATGCCATCTACACTAAGCAGATATTTTAAAAAGTATAATTGTCATAATCAATATTTCACAACTATTATATCTCACAGATGTAAGCATTTATGTAATGCATGAACACATAGACTCGATTTCCTACTCCATGGAGCTAAACTCAAGTCGGAGAAATTGATCAAAAAGATCTGCCGGTACCACGTGCCTCAGACCAAGTGCTATAATTATATCTTGCACATCTAGCACATACACGACAGTCTTTATCAGATCTCGATTAAGAATAGTGTCTTGGTCCGGATCATCGGTATGTTGCATCGGTCTAACCCATGATACAGAAGAGCTACCAACTGCCCATTGTGAGCAACCCGCACCCCGTGCCCCCAAGGTCAACGAGTGACCTACACTACGCGTATCGCACCCACTCAAGAGGTGAACATTTCTCCTTGGCAATTAGCCATATACAGTCCATCGGACCATTTTCAATGCATATGTAATGCACCAATTACCAACCAAAGGTAAACCACATAATTTTTCATACCAGGTTCAAATACTGTTTTACATTCATATATTAACGCCAATTACAGGCAAACTTCTCAATTTCTTGTACGGTATTCATATACTGATTTTTAACTGTAAAGTTTACTGTATATTAATAGCGAAATCACATTACCATGTTTTTCTCATTCGCAAAATATTTTTGTCACGTTTTCACAGTCACGTAATATTTTATTACGTAAACAATGATTTGTAACCTTTTCTGTTACGTTTAAAAAAATCGCGTAACCATTTTCTACTATATTCTAAATTACGTAAAAATATTCTTTTGTTTTTAAATCACATAGCGATTTTTCTTCAACATTTCGATCGTGTAAAATATTTAAACGCTTTAAAAATCGCGTAGAAATATTTTAACATTTTTCAAGTCGCGTAACTTAAAAATTACGTTTTTGAGTTACGTAAATCGTTTTTCACCATTTTTACCCTTCGTAAAATATTTCTTAACATTAAAAATATAATCTTGGACTTTTCTTACAATAATATAATTTCTTACTTTATTCCCTTCCTATTCTTGTCAAAAATCTTTTCCGTAATATATTTTCTCAAAATCACTTTTTATTGATTTAATCTTACAAAATCACATTTAGTTGATTTAATTACTGTTTCTAACTTTAAATTTCCTAACGTATTCCAAAACCCAATAAATAAATTCTACGTTAGTAAAATTAAGTTATAACGTTTTCTTTTATATGTCTAAATCACTTTAAAAATTAATTCTCTTTAAAATAATTTGAAATTCAACACTTTCAATCTCCTTTTTCTTTTATTTATAAAAATTGCACTTCACTTAATTGATAACACTTTAATTCCCTTTCCAAAATCCTTATTTAAAAATTCTTGTATTTTATAACATCAAAACATTTTTCTAAATTATCAAAACCTTATATATGGCCTTTGTAGCCATCAAATATTTTTCTTGTAAATCATCTAAGTTCCATTCGCGTTTCTACACAAAATAAATTAATAAAAATACAACTCAAAAACCGTGTGCATTATTTTTGTAAAACAAACACTTTTGTTTATTTTCCTTACTTCTCAAATCATTCAATTTTATCATTCATGAAAATATAATTTTGTGAACACCAAATTGGTTGGTGTCTTGGCCGAAAATTTGCTTAAGTTTAAGGACTAAAAATTAACTTCATTGTTCTTGAAAAATTTCAATAAAAACACTAGTTTTGAAAACCCAAAACCGTGACCTTCTCTATGGCCTTTGGAGCCAAAATTTCTTATTTCAACATGCATCCATCATAATATATTTAACATATCTTCATCATGCATATCATAGGCATACCATATAAGTAAATAAAAAAAATCATACTAAGCATGCATACACAAGTAAATCATGCAAAGCATATCAAGCATAGGCAAAAATAATCAAAGCACATAACACACACAAATTATTATATGACCATGGATATGAATCCTCACATGGATTCACCATCCATCAAATATAAAACTATCTCTCACCACCATGCTTGGTTGGTGAGATGGATCTCCCTCTTATCTCTTGAAGAACCACAAAAGTTCCTTGCTTTGGATTTAGAACAAGATCTCCACCAACAAAAGTCTCTTGAACATAAAATAAACACAAATAAATTAGTATATTAAGCTTGATTAAGAGGAACCATGGATCAAACATGGTTTAGAACATGAAAAAGAAAAGAATAAATGAAGTTTCCTTACACTTCACTAACAAAAACTCTATAACTTGATCTTAGTAAAAGTCCTTCAAGATGGAAGATTTAGAGAAAGTCTTCAACATGAAAGTTGCTTAGAATAAGGTAAGGAGTCAAGAAACTAGGTTGTATGAAATTAAAGAGTAATGGAGGAGAGATTTAGGGTGCTTGGCTGAATGGTCTTCTTAGGGAGAGAAAATGGAGTTTTCTTTGGTTGGTTTCTTGAAACTTAAGAGAAAATGTGAAGATGTGATAATGTGAAGTGTAGAAATGAATTATTTAGTCTTCAAAGCTATGCATGGCCGTAGCTTGCATTGGAGAAAGGTGGAAAGTGAAGTTTGAAAAACTATAGCCTTTTGGAATGATCATTAATGATCAATAGGAAAATAATTGATGGTCTTGACACTTGGCTATTGCCTTCATCATTTTCTTTGGCCTGAAAAGCCTATTCAAAGTTGTCTCCCCTCTCTCTTGCATCTCCAAACCGTCCCCCCTTCCATGCTTCATAAAAATATGACAAATTTCATAACCATCATTCTAAGCCATCCTAACCCTTGATTAAAAGAATGGTTTGGATTAAAATAACTATTAGGTTTAGGTTATAGATAGAAGACTTTATTTGAGCCATTGGATCATTTTTGGCTTGCAATCCTAACCATTGAATGTGTCTCCAAAATGAAGGGTCAAGATTACACCTTCAAACTTTACATCCAAGGGTCCAAAATGGTTGTAGTCATTTTTGTTGACCAATTCTCCACCATTGATCTAAAACCAAATCCAATGGTCATTAATGATCCTTCTCCACCATTGATTAATTATACATCCAAGGGTTGATAATGGTCATAGCCATTTATAAGACTAAATCTCCACCCTTGATTTAATTTCCATCCAATGGTTATAATTGATCCTATTCACTTTTAAGATGAAATCTCCACCGTTGATTAAATAAAGATTAAATCTCCAACGGTGATTAAATCGATGGTGGATATCCAAACCACCAATGTTGACTTAACAGTATAGAATTTTATTTTTATTTGTTATAACCCTATGAAAGAATATATTTATTGTATTTTTATCGTCCGATAATTAAATACAGTACACAACACAGTAAAGGAAATTTTCTAAAATTGTTTCCAGATTCAGGTTTAGTAAGATCCCTTGTCTCCGTCTAAATAGTATAAATTTTTCTATGCGTAGAAAAATTTTCATTTTGTGGGACCCACCTGGGCTCACGCATGGCCACTTGGGCCTACATACATCTCCTGGGGCCCACAAACAGTAAAAATTTCATAATCACACATAAAATCACAAAAATTAGAAAACTCACAAATATCAAATCAGATTACGTAAAATAATTAAGACTTTTCAGTAATAATTAAATTACGTAAAATTTTTCTGCCCGAAAATTATTATTTTCCTGACACGGAACAAATTACTCAAAACAATCAAATATACAGATGGAATATTCAAAATAATTTTACAGTACACAGAAATTACTAAACAGTAGAATTCTGTTAACTGTCAAAATTACTGTTTAATAAATAGAAAGTTTGGGGTGTTACATATGGATTGGCTAGGCTTAGGCAAGTTTAGAGTTTTCCGCTAAGTGTTATGCATTTCTTATCTCATATGTGAGATGTGTTGATAGAATTACCTGACAAGCCTTAAGTTTGAATGTTAATGGTTACTATCACACTTAGTGTATATAGGAAACTATTACTTCACCCAGGAGAATTAGGAGAAATAGGATTTCTTCTAGTGAAGGTTCATCCATTATGGTTGAAGTGTTCATAGAGATGGCAACTGCTTGAGGGAGCAGACTGCTATCACAAATAGAGTTTTAGAGGAAATGAAAACAAGTTCATCTTAGCAGCTAGTGCCACTAGTACAGTTAATTAAAATATTCCAAATCTCTTAAAGTCTAGAAAGACCAACCATGCATCCTTTAAGGGAAAGTAAGACCCGTTTGGAATATGGAGATGACTTAAGAAATTAGAGAAATCTTAATAGTTAAGGTTTGTTCAAATGACCTCAGAGTTTTGGTTGTCTCTTATAAGCTAAAAGGGGAGGCAGAGTTTTGGTTAGTAGGTGCCAAGGTGTTGTTAAGACCTTTGGCACTTAGATTACTTAGGGAGTATTAGGAATTCTTTTCAGGATAAGCACTACCCTGAGAACTAACAAAATGTTAAGAATATAGAGTCCCTAAGACCTGAGTAGGTGAAATGTTAGAAGGCCAGTTTATGGCTAAGCTTGAAGAAGTACGAGTTAAGAGGAAAGTAAGTTACAAAATCGAACTTTGATCCATAGAACTATGAGTTAAGTGGTTATGGTGTTCGTTTTTTATGAGCTCATCATTCTTTGTTTGTGAAAGCTATTAAGGGATGAATAGTATCAAGTTCTTCATGATACTCGAAGTAAAATCATGATTAAGTGAAGCTGAGTTATGTTTTCTGAGTTTATATTTGTATATATAAGTGGAAACATTTATCATAGTTGTTGATAGAAGTATGATAAGAGAGTTTTACTTATCATAAAGACATAATTTAATCTCTTATAGTTTAAGTTGAGTGAAATTATGCAAGTTTTAGAGAAATGCTCTATTGTCTCATTTAGTTAGGTTAAAATGAAGCATTAATCAAGAGATGGTTCCTTTAATAATTAAAGTTGAACCATAGCATAATTATCCTAACTAAGGGAGTGAGTTAAACCCCTTGGCCTTACAAAGTAGTGAGTAAAGCTCTTTGCTAAGGATGGAGTTGTGACACAAGGTAGTAAGAAAAACACCTCGTGAGGGTAAAGATGTGAGTAAAACACTTTACCAGATGTGTAGAGGAAGTAGCCATGCAATCCCTCCACATCAGCTAAGTAAGTGAGACTAAATAAATTTTGCCAAGTATAGTAGAGAAGTGAGGTAAACACTTTACCGAGGACAAAGCAGTGAGTTATGTTCTTTGTCAAAAAACATGAGGAATAAGAAAAGCACTCATGTAAGAGGTAGTAAGAGTGAGTTAAACTCCCTACTAAGGGTCTCAGGTAAGAGTGAATTAAGCTCTCTGCTAAGGATAGTAAAGCGAGAAAAGCTTACTATCAAAGGTAATAGAATGAATTAAGTTCTATGCCATACTAAGGAGTGAGATAAGCCCTTATGCAAATGTAGTAAAGTGGGGCCAACTTACTACAAAGAACAATATGATGAGTTAAGTCCTAAGTCAGACAATAAGGTGAGTTAAATAGTTTGCCAAGTATAGTTAATCTAAGATCTAGTTGTCTTAGAATCATAAATAGAAAGAGACTGTCTCTAAAATTGTTTCTAGGATTATGGAAGAACATAGCTAGTATATTAGAGTAGTTTTGGAAACTTTTAGAGAAAAGTTTTAGTGAGCCAAGTTAGCCAAGAGCTAGTTTTGGTTATAAGTGATACAGTTTAAGGGTTATGTAGTTTTTCAAGGAGGAATTGTTGAGAATCCTAGCAAAGTTTGAGCAATGGTACAATGGCAAGAACCAACCAGAGTGACCGAGGTTAGAAAGTTTATTAGTAGACTTTCTCTTTTAGTGCTACCTTGACTAGGTCAGCTAGAAGAGGTAGTAGTTTTAGTGGACTCTAGCTTGCGAGTATAGTTTCTAAGAGTTGAAGAAGAGGTTGATTACTACGTTAGTGTTGGTAATTCTAGATTCCCATGAGAACTTTGAGGTAGTTAGTGATGCTTTGAAGATGGGACTAGGGTTTGTTCTTATGCAACAAGGGTAAGTAGATACCTATGCATCGAGGCAGATAGATCTACACTAGAAGGAATACCCTATGTGTGATTTGGAATTAATCACCATGGTGTTGCCTTGTAGATTTGGAGACATTACTCATAAGGAGTTTAGTAGAGATGTTCAGTGATCATAATAGTTCCAGGTACTTGTTTGATCAGAGGAAGCTGAACATGAGACAGAAGAGATATATGGACTTCTTCATGGTTTATAACCTTGAGTCATAGTATCATATGGGTAAGGTCAATGTAGTGTCAATGCACTAAGTAGGAAAATCCTACAGAGGTCCCAGATGATGGTCCAAGAGAGTGAATTTCTCGAAAGTTTCAGGGATTTGAGTCTCGCGGTAACTATGATGCCATATAGTCTTAGTGAGCAACGTGGACATAGTAAAAGACTTAAGGACTCAAATTGTAGAAGTTCAAAAGGAGGAAGGAAGTTCTAAGGGATACTAGTGAGCAGATCTTTTTAGAAACCCAATAGGATTTTAGCATGACAATAGATGGAATGACGAGGTTTAGATACTGACTTTGTATTCCAAGAGAGTCAGGAATCAAAGAAGGGATTCTAAGAGGAATTCACAAGAGTAACTATGTCATCTATCTAAAGGCTACTAAGATGTTTCAAGAGTTAAGGAAGATATCTTAGTGGCCTAGTATAACAGAGGACATAGCAGAATATGTTATGTTTTAAATAATAGTGGAAAGATTGAGTTATTTGCTCACTTTTTACCAAGTAGAGTTAGTTAACCTCTACATTAAGTAGTATAACTACTTTTGATAGAGATACTAGGTTCACACTCAGTTTTGGGAAAGCCCTGCAAAAGAAGTTCAGAGCTAAGTTAAGATTTAGTACAATTTACCACCCACAAGAAGAGGAATCCAAGAGCTTAGAGGTAAACAAATTTCCTTTAGTGAGAGTATGGTAGGGAGAAGCTGGTACTGAAAGAACTACTTGGGAGTTAGAATCCCAAGTAAAGTGAGTTTACTCAGAGTTGTTTGTATGAGATGAGCAATTTTGAGGACAAAATTTTAAAAAGAAGGGGAGAATGTAACATCTCGATAAAACATGTTAGACTTGTATATGGTCTCAAAGGTACTATTATACTTGTATAACATGTTAGTTAAGTTTTGTGATAAACTGAGTTCGTTTAGGCACTTAGTTGTAATTCAGAAGTTGAAAAATAACTTAAAATGACTCAGATAGTAGCATAAGTTGTTAAGTTGTTGAAAATAAACCTAGAGGGTTTGTTTCTAAGTTGCAAATAGGTTGAATATGGTGTAGTTAAAATTTGAGAACAATCAGAATTAGTTTGATATTTCTAGGCATACTGATTGTGCGTTTTAATGCTAGATTGACCCCCAATAGATATGAAAAAATAGAGAAATGGTGAAACAAGATTTTAAATTTATCTTAGGATTCATTTTGAGTCTGTTGGAAGTTTGGAACCTTGATTCGGATGAATCTAAGTGTTCATAGCAGATCGGGAATATCAGTACCACATTAGTGGTAATCCTTTAAGAAGTCAAAATAGACTTCTCTTCCCTTGTTTTCATGGCAAAGAGCAGAAAAAAGGAGAAAGGAAGAGAGAAAAGAAGGAGGAAACCGTGGGAAAGAAGAGAAAGAGAAGGAAAGTAAAGGGAAGGATCCAAGAGCAAGATTAAAGCTTCAAGATCAAGTTGTTTACAAGAGGTAGGGGGTTTTATTTAATCTTTTCCCCACTCATCTTCATCTTGTTTTCTTAGTTTTTCTTGATGAATAGAAAGTGGGTTCAAGAGGTAAAAGATGTTTTTTGGTTGGTTATGGCTTCAATGACTAAGTTTGGTTGATTCATGACCTAACCTATGCTTGGATGTAGTTCATGAACCTAGGAACTTCCATTGATAACTTAAGTAGATAGTTGGAAAATGGGTAGAGAAAGTGTTGTATAGGTACATGAAATCCATGCTACATAAGTTGAAATGTTTTATGAGGACCTCAACATGATTAGAGATCATGGTTGGCGATGGAAATCACCTAGGAGCTCTTTTGGAGGAGTTATAACGTGAATATGATGTTTTTCTACAGAAAAACACCATATAACCAATTATCATTAGTGAATAATCAGTTATTGAGCATGTGAGAACAACATTTTCAGTTCTGAGTTTTAGAATAATCGGTTATGAAGAGCTTATAATCGGTTATGTTGTTTCAAAGAATCAGAAACAAAGCAAGGTATCCTGACAGCTTACGATATTTGTTGCATAACTTGAGCTGTAGACATCGAAATGACCTGATTTCAATACCATTTGAAAGCTAAGACATAAGGCTTCAAGTGGTAAAAATTTCAGAATTTAATAGCAAGCCAATAAGTACCGATTTCTGTTTGAATCCAAGGTAGATTCTCCAAAAAAAGGCATTTTGGTAGCCAGTAAACCAGATTGCATAATTTCTTGCTCCAATGTTGTATTGACATGAGACCAGAGCCATTTTGAAGCTAAGATGTAAGGCTTCTTGCCTATAAAATTTTATAATTTTACCACTTATAGTTTGTTCCCAGTTTTAGTTTAAAATCAGGTCAGATTTTAGAAAAATAATGAGTGCACTGTTTTAGCCTTTGCATTTTGTTGCATAACTTTGGGTACACTTAGCCAAATGAAGCAAGGTTTGTGGCATTGGAAAGATATGAGAGAAAGATATATGCTCATAAAATTTCAGAATTTTTGAAGTTAGGATGTACATTTGGTGTATTCTTGAAAATCAGCCTTTCTAGGCGCTCAGAGTAGGTGCCTAGGAAATTTATTTTGGGAAAGAGGATTTACCTACACGCTAGAACCCCTTATACATGCCTAGTAAAGTGTGTTGAGACACTAATAGGGGTATTTCATTGAAAAAATGATTACCTTGCATATATGAGAAAGCTTGAGGCTTTAAGCATTCCATAAGTTAGGAATTGCCTAAAATAGGCATCTAGGACCTTGAGTACACCAGGGTGGCTTAGTTTACCACTTGTGGTGTGATAATAAGGTAAGCTAGATGCAAGTATCCTAAGTATTATTTCTTAACTAGAAACATGGAATATGCTCGTTTATGAGTTCGAAATGAGTTGAAAGTACATGTTTGCTAGAGTTTAGTTCTTCACTTGGTTAGAGAGAATCATGTGATAAGTTAATGTAGTAGTTTTGTATGAGTTATACATAACATTGTATAGTTTCTTGTTACTTACTAATTCCAAAGTAGAGTAATCTTTAATGATGTACAATCATATGGTCAAAAGAGATAAATGAAAAGTCCAAAAGTCTTTTTGAGTGAGGATTTAGCCCTAGTCTCTCAGAGGGTCAAGGTTACTAGTTCCTATGTAGTGGAGTCAGTACTCTCTTATAGTAGGAGTAGGAACCAGTCCACTCATTACCAAGTAGCTTGAAGAGTCAGTCTTCTTAACTACAAGTTTAAAGAGAACGTGAAATATACAAGTGGCACACACACAATGCTACACTCACACAATCTTAGTGCTTTCATAATTATCATTCCCGAATATCGCATACACATGAGCATATGCATCCATATTCATTTCTTGTTCCTTGACAATTGTATAGGTAGCTGCTTATTATTGATGATATTTTATAATTGTATGGACGGTTGTTCGATATCATTGATAGTTCTATATGTGAGTGTGAATGCTTTTGTCTTAAAGCATATCAAATAAGTTTTTGATGATAACAAAGTCAAGATGAAGACCAAGATCAAAAGAAAAGACCAAGATCAAAAGAAAAGACCAAGACCAAAAGAAGAAGAACAAGATCAAAAGAGGTATATTAGATATAAGTCTTAGAACATCAATGTGAAATGCTCTCAAGGTATCTCAATTATATTCAAATGATTTTTCAAAGATCTCTTAAATCAACTTGTTTTTTAAAGTTCATATTTTAAAGAAATGTTGATTTCAATCTTGGGTTTTGTTAAACATTTGTAAATCTTGTTTAGTCCAAGTTTCCCAATGTTAAAAATGGCTTGGAGACTTAATCGGGCTTGAAAAATGTGTTCAAACGGTAAGATAATCGATTACACATATGTTGTAATCGATTACAAGCTAAATAGAGAGATGGTAATCAATTACATTGAGCATGTAATTGATTACAAGCATGACAGAAGCCTTGTAATCGATTACACTAAGTGCAGTAATCGATTATAAGTCTGGCAGAGGCTATGTAATCGATTATACAAGGATGGTAATCGATTATATCCTACCTAGAAAGCCAAGAACACGTTCATATAACCATGTAATCGATTACCAAGAGTGTATAATTGATTACCAGCATTTTGATAGTGCCCAAGGGCTATATTTGATACATTTAATGTTGCCTATTCAAGCCCCCAACGGCTCTTTTGATCTAAAAACTTATAAATACACATCTTGGGGCATCATTTGCGGCTAACCAACAATTAAGAAACATATTTCAATCACTCTAATCTGTGAATTACCATTAAATCACTTGTGCTTTATTTTTGTACATATTTGAGAAATATTTGAAGAGCATTATATGGCTTCAATTTGCGTAATTTACTCTTGTGAGAGTTTCATCTTATATACACTTTGATTCTTTGTGAAGAGGGTGAAGTATCCCTCTAGAGAAAAGAGAGTGAGGTATCTCTCAAAGATTGTAAAAGGTGAGGTATACCTTGTTGTAAAGAAGGTGAGGTATCCTTCAAAGGTTGTAAAGGGAGTGAGGTATCCCTCTAGTGAAAAGGGTGAGGTATCCCTATTTTGAGGCTCAAGCATAAAGGGTGAGGTATCTCAAGGTGTGGTGAGTGCTCTATTGTGTAAAGGTTTTCAAGCACCCATTCAAGCTTGAAGTTTAGTGGAAAATCTCGAGTGGTTTAGTGGAAAATCCTTATGTTTGTTCTTCTCAACTTTATCTTTTTACTTTGTGCTTTAATTATATATACTTGAGTTAAGTTTGTTATCTAGCTTTGCTTAAATACTTTCTATCTTGGGTTGTTTATTTGTAAGTGATTCATTCGATCACATTTATCTATTCACTTCAATTAAATAATAACTTTAACGAAAATTTAATAAACAAGTGCTTTGCAAAAGATTTGCGAAAATATTTCATAAATTCAATTCACCCCCCTTTTGAGTTTGAGGCCACTTAGTAACAAGTGGTATCAAGCTAGACTCTTATATCAAGAGCTTAGTAGCTTTAAGAAAGTGATGACTTCAAACGGTTTTTCTTCTGAAAGTTCTTCTCTTTATAGACCTCCCTTTTCTAATAGGGTTGGGTATGCTTATTGGAAAGAAATAATGAATTTTTTTATTGAAACTATTGACTTAGACGTGTGAGATGCTGTTGAAAATGGTCCTTTTGTACCCACACAAGTTATAAATGGTGTAAGAATTAATACACCAAGAAGTGAATGGATGGATGATGATAAAAAGAAGGTCCAATATAATTTGAGAGTTAAAAACATCATTACCACAACTTTAGGGTATAATGAGTTCTTTAGAGTCTCAAATTGTAAATCTGCCCAAGAAATGTGGGACACCTTACAAGTAACTCATGAAGGTACTAGTGAAGTGAAAAGCTCAAGGATAAATACTCTCACTCATGAGTATGAACTTTTTAGAATGAACCAAGGTGAAAGCATTCAAGAAATGCAAAAATGATTTACACATATTACAAATCATCTTGCTTCATTGGGAAAGGCTTTTTCTAATGAAGATCTTATTAACAAAGTGTTGAAATGTTTGAGCTGGCATTGGCAACCTAAAGTGACGACTATTGCGGAGTCAAGAAATCTCTCAACCATGACCTTAGCCATACTTTTTGGCAAGCTCCAAGAGCATAAAATTGGAGTTGAAAAGACTTAATCAAAATGAGGAAATTGACAAGAAAAAGAAAGGAATAGCTCTCAAGGCCACTTCCTCAATAGTCGATGATGATAGAGATGATGGAGATGGCTTGGAAATAAATGAAGAGAATTTTAGTCTTCTAGTAAAGAAATTTGAAATATTCTTTAAAAAGAATGGAGCTCAAAGAAGACCCCCCTTTCCCTAAAGGAATGTCTATCACAAAGGGGAAGGAACCTCATCCACTTCTAAATGCTATGAATAGGGAGAATTGAGTCACATGAAGATAGAGTGTCCAATCTATTAAAAGAAAGTGGAAAAGTATGATAGGAGGTCCTCAAAGGAGAGGAAGGAAAGAAGAGCCTACATAGCTTGGGATGATAATGACATAGATTCAACCGATAGCTCGGATAATGAGAAAACCAATCTATGTTTCATGGCTAGAGGAGAAGAGGAAGATGAAGATGACACGGAGGTAAAAACCTCAAATTTTGAATCAAATTCTTCCCCTTCCTATGATGAATTGCAAGATGCATTTGAAGAATTGCATAATGAATTTATGAGGCTTGCAAAACTTGTCTCATCATCTAAGAAAACAATTTCTTCTTTTGAAAACAAAATCTCTATTTTAAACAAGGAAATTGAGGAACTAAAACTAGAAAATGAAACTCTTGGATTTATTGATGTCAATTCTTCATGCATGGCATGTTCATCACTTGATAATGCATCTACATCTTTTTCTTGCTCATCATGTAAAGCATTTGAAAATGAAATTGAGGATTTGAAAAATACACTTGCAAAATTTACATTGGGAAAGGACAATTTGAATATGTTACTAGAGAAACAAAGATGTGCTTTTCAAAAGGCCGGTTTTGGGTATAACTCCAATAACCAACAAAAATCTTATAAGAATCTCTTTGCTTCCTCAAGTACATCAAATAGCCCTTTTATCAAATGCTTTTATTGTGGTAGGAAAGGGCATAGTGCATCTTCATGTAATGCTAGAAAGAACAAAAATACCAAGGTTGGAACTAAAATAGTTTGGATTCCTAAAGGCACCTTGCCTAACTCTAACACACAAGGACCCAAGATAATTTGGGGACCAAAAGCCAAAAATTAAAATGTGTTGTAAGTGTGCTTGAAGGCCAAGAACTGAATTTGGAACCTCAGAATTGGCTGCTGCAAGCACAAGATCAGAAAATACTCCAAGTTCTCTTCCTTGTCTCCAAGAAGCTTGGACTTGCAACCCTTTTGATAAGTGGAGATATGTCTTATGCTTTAACTTACTTTGAAGTTGTACTTTTCTAGCTTAATATCTTGAAAATATCTCTATATGTGATAATATGCTAGATAAGTTCACTTCTTGTTTGAAATAGCACATTTGATGAAAATACCTTTGAACTTGGCTCTTTGGATCAATCATGCATCTAAACTCTTGCTGCACAATTTTGATGCATAATTTTCTGCATAATGTGTCATATGCTGTATAATCTGTCATTTTGATGCATAACTTGCCACTTTTACAACACAAAGTCACAATCTTCTGCATAATCTCATTTCTGCTGCATAATGAACTCATTTGCTGCATAAAATGCAACTTTGCTGTATAACATGTATTTTAACTGCATAATCATGACATTTTTGCTACATATCTTTTGAATTTTAATATATTTGAATCCAATACTGACTTGAGCGTCGGAGATTTCCCCTAAGTTATTTTGCAGGTGCTTCCTCATGTCAAAGACCTCCAAGAAGCTCAAAAACTTCACCAATCCATCAAAATGATGTAATTCTTGGTAAAAGTAGCAAATTTGCATAATTATGAGTTTTGGATCATAATCAGAATAGATTATATGCTTGCATGATGTTGGAATTGATTTGAGATGTTTTGAAACTAATTTGAAAGGTTTAAAATTGATCATTCACTGTTTAACATGCAAAATCTGAGTTTTAGTAATCTGGTAATCGATTACAAGACCTTTGTAATCGATTACAAAGGCTTTGCCAAGTGTTCCAAGCCAAGTCAGAAAATAGGTAATCAATTACACCTCCAATGTAATCGATTACAACATTCTCAGAAGGCATGTAATCGATTACACCATATATGTAATCGATTACCAGGAATCCAGAACATGCGTAATTGATTACATAACCATTGTAATCGATTACATAGGGTTTTAAAAGGCAAAAACACATGGGACATCCATTTTTTCATCTGCCATCAAGCTTTGTCATGATGATTCCTTGTTTATACACTGTCTAACCCATAGCTCCTTTATATTTGTATATGACTTTAGATCCTTTTAGTATCAATGATTATAAAATCTGATATACTTTTTCCTTATATGCTTTTACTATTGGTATCACATATTGATGTGCTAAACTATTTATACTTTGATATTGATCCTGCTAGGCTGAAATGATTATACAATGCTGAATGCTTATGTTATTTTTTGATAATGCCAACATGGGAGAGATTAGTGAAATATATTGCATGCGTACAGGGGAGCTTTGCGCGTTTTGTAACACCCCTTTGGAGGATGTCACACATAAAAGAAAATAAAAGAAATAGAAATAAAATCTACCCAAGTTGTGAAACATTTGTTAAATATTATTACGGGTTGTAAAATAATTCCGATAGATGAAATATGATATAAAAAGATAATGCTAAAAATATGAAATAAAAAAAAAACATCATTACCGATAATATACATATGATTAAGTTATAAGTCGTACAAATAATTTACAACAAGGACTACAAATATTTAAACAAAAACAAGAAAGAAAGCAATAAAAGAGTTAATATATACGTACATACGTTTGTACGACGCCCAAAAAAAAACATCATGGTTATCTAATCCTCGATGGATCACTCTCAGCATGAAAATGATCATCAGGAGATAGATATCCCGGATGTCTCGACACACGGCGATAACGGGATCGCGCAGTCAATACGATGCTTATCTCACTAGGCTCAGGGTTTTCAGCACCCCAATAGCGCCTAATGGATAAGGGTAACTCTAAGTGCAGAAATAACGTCGTAGTCATAATGGGCTCTCCATCAAATCGCTGACGTAGAATCACGGTCACCGTCCTGCATATGTCACGAATCACGATCGCCTCGTAGATGCCAAGCCAAAGAACCTCCATGAAATACTAGCTCTACGAACCCCAAAAATCCTCAGCGCTGCCATCCTCACAATCAATCCAGGAGGATATGGATGATCGGATGGTTCTTGATCGTCAAACGATCGTCCGCTTTGCTGACCTTCCTCCTCCTCGGGGTACAAGATCTCAAGGGGCTGATCCTCTTCCTCAAAGTCTTTACCGCGTAAAATAAATAAACAGAAAATACATATAACAAAGAGGTAAGACAACATAAAATCATCACAACATGGCCAATAAGAAGACGACAATCAACATATATACAGTTCATGCAATACGAAAAGCGTTAACAATTATAATAACAGATTGAAGTAAAATTTAGATATCATAACAATATATCACACCACATATAAAACATCACGATAAAATAAGAAAGATAAGAATAAACAGATAAGATATAATAACCAAATATAGTAACAAGAACTAGATAAAATAAACAAATAAAATACAAATAAACAATAAATAGATAAAATGGAAACAAATAGACATAGAGATAAATAATATGACAAAATCCTACTCCATGGAGCTAAAGAAAACACAAGTATCGAGAGAGGAATGATTCGTAAAATCTATTAGTACCACGGCTGCCCCACCAACTATTGCATAAGTTGTCACACGTTGCGTCTATAGCCCCACGACACAAGAATCCATCATCCAGGGCGTGGTGTAGTTCACGGTCTCACGTTGTGGCACTACAGGCAAATGTACTACTAGATTTCACAAATCTCGATTAAATATAGTGTATGTCGAGTACCATAGTGTGCTATCGGTTTACCACGGCCCACAAATGAGCTACCAACCCTGTCCATGTGGGATCCCGTACACTAAAGTCTCCAAGTTCATTAGAACAATGAACCACACTACGTTTATCTCATCGACAACACGATGTGATTCGTCTCGCAACCAATCCACCAAAAACTTGGCACACATAGATAGAAAGCACATACGGGTTCACATTTTCCCGACAAAGAAAATAAATTCTCAAAAACACATGCGGGTTCACATTTTCCCGACAAAGAGATAAATTTTCAAAAAGCACATGCGGGTTCACATTTTCCCGACAAAAAAGATCCTCAAAAATAATCTTGACGGGTTCACATTTTCCCGACAGCATAAAATAAATATAGTAACGGTCAATCGCGTAGAAATTTTATCGCGTTTTCATAATTCCGTCGTTTTTACAAACGTTTAAAAATTGGGTAAAGATATTTTTCTATTTTTAAAATCGCGTAACATTTTTAATACGTTTTCTCAATCGCGTAGGATTTTCAAATCATTTTCTTATTCGAATGCCTTTAAAATTACTGTTTAAACAGACAGAAATATTACTTAGTACATTTAAACTACGTAGAATAATTTTTCATACCGCATACTGTCTTTTGGATATTTTTGCTATCTTATTGGTTCATTTTTACTAAAAATTGACAGTATTTTGTTTAGAATATCATAATAATGGTTTACTAAATTTTTCCATAAAATTTCCATTTACCTAATTTTTTTTAACCATATCATTTAATTCTTTTTGAAATCTCTAACATGCTTCAAAACCTAAAGTGAGCTATATGTTAGAAAATTTCTCAACATTACTGTATTTCCTTCCTAATGATAAAATTATTAGTTTTAATCCTTTAAGCTTAATTCTACTCAATTTGTTTCTTCAAAAACCATTATAGAAAATTTCTTCTTAACTTGTATTGTCTCTTTATGATTGAAAAAGGTTTGGAATCAAGTTTTAAAAATCATGATTACCTATATTGGCATGTTGGCCAAATTTCATAAAACTTTTGCATTTGATTTCTAAATTGTCTTTCACCTTTCAAATTATATCAAATGTATTATATTGTCTAAGTTCATTCAATCATATTAGAAATAGTTAGCAAGAATCAATTTAATCCTTTAGGCATGTTGGCCCAAAATACTAAGTCTTTACTATTTGATTTCTAAATGCATTTTCTTTGATCAAATCAATTTGAAACTTTCTTGATTCTCCTAGGTTAATTAAGTTACACTTTAGGAAAAATCAAGAGAACATTTTGGTCCTCCAAACTTGTCATTGCCGTGAGCTATTGGATGTGCTCTTTGGAACACTCATGCAAATTTAAACATGTTATTCACATCCTATATACTATCATACAATTCTAACACATGCAATATATTTTCTAACACATGCAATATATTTTCTAACACCTAAACCTAAATTAAAGCTTATAGACATGCAATCAAAAGCTAATAGACATGCAAAATTATTACAATCATCAAACAAGATAGCTACTAACAAATACCACATAAACTACTAACAAACACAAAAATTAACAAATACACACATAATTAACACATGACCACCGAATCCTTATGGATTCTACAAACATCACAAATGGCTCCATCTTCTTACCACCATCAAGAGATGATAAGAATTGTCTTCCTCTTTACCTTAAATGAAGACAAAAGGCTTGCTTTCACACCTCCTAGGTCACGGTTTTCACCACCAAAAATACCTAGAAATCTCAAACAAAATCTACATGTTACTAACCATGAAAAAGAAGCTAAACCATGGAGAAATCATGGCTTAGAACTTTGAAAAAGAAGAGAGAAAAGAAAAGCATGAAATTTCACCTTCTAGGTAAAACTTTCAAGGTTGATTTCCAAGCCTTAAATGGAAGATTTTGAAGAAACTCCCAACTAGAAAGGTTCTTAGAATAGTGTTTAGGTTAGGAAAACTTGGTTAGAAAAATTTTTGGATGGTTGGATGGTGTAGTATTGGTCTTGGCCGAAAATGGTGAAGAAAATGAACAAGAATGGTGGCTAGGGTTTTGATGAGAGAGAAGAGAGAAAAGTGATGAAGATGAAGTGTTGTTTTGGCCTTCTCACTCCTAATGGCCGTAGCCTTCAAGTGGTAAGGATGTGCATGGATTTGGCTTCATCCAAGCCATTGAATACATCAAAGGCTAGGATTAAATCTTGGTGATCAAGCTTCATTTCTATTGGTTGGTTCATGATGACTCGCATGCTTTGAGTCACAAATTATTTAATTCTCTCATTGAGTCAATAATGAGTCACTGTTTCTGAAAGTTCTACTAAACGGTGATTAATTAAGCTACCGATCTAACCGTTTCACGCTAATTGTGGGTCCCGCAAAATATTTCCGGTCCACTTGTCACTAAAATATACTTGACTAATAAAATAATATTATAATAATATAAAATTATTTTATTTGTGATTAAATCCTAAAAATTAAAAGATTATTTTTAGTCTCATTCAGATCGGGTTAAGTAAGATCCCCCATTCTAAATAATAAAATAAGATTTCCCAGGCCCTAAAAATATTATTTTCCTGTCTCGAGCAAATCACACAAAAAGTCCATATAAAATCACAGACAGTATTTTCAGGCATTAAATCATATAGAAAACAATTAAAAACAGTAAAAACAGTGAAAACAGTACGTTCGGGACGTAACGGTCATTTTCTCGTTTTTTCCACAACGTAGGTAATCGTCCAAAACGTTCAAATAAAATATCCAAAGATTATATAGGCTGTATATCTTTCAAAAAATTAAAACAAGAGCTTCGAAAAAATTTTTATTTTACCGTCTCAAAACAAATTACGTAAAACGATCAAATAAAATTTGAGCCAGTATTATCGTAATTGTTTTCATATAGAAATCGAGAACAAAAAAATAGGGACACAGCGGTCATTCACACAAAAGCATGAAAAACAGAAAATAGTACATTCAGAATATTTTTTAAAAATTGGGGCGTTACACGTTTACATGAAAATCATTTATCCTATCTCATGCATACATTACGGGAGAGAGTTGTGCTTAATCTCTGATAGATAAATAAATACAAATATTTCTCTCTTTTCAATGTTTATTTTGTCATCATCAAAAAGGGGGAGAATGTGAATGCTTATGTCTTGAAGCATATCAAATAAGTTTTTGATGATAACAAAGTCAAGATGAAGACCAAGATCAAAAGAAAATACCAAGACCAAAAGAAGAAGACTAAGATCAAAAGAGGTATATTAGATATAGGTCTTAGAACATCAATGTGAAATGCTCTCAAGGTATCTCAATTATATTCAAATGGTTTTTCAAAGATCTTTTGAATCAACTTGTTTTTCAAAGTTCATATTTTAAAGAAATGTTGATTTCAATCTTGGATTATATTAAACATTTGTAAATCTTGTTTAGTCTAAGTTCCCCAATGTTAAAAATGGCCTAGAGACTTAATTGGGCTTGAAAAATGTGTTCAAAGGACTTACAAGCTAAACAGAGAAATGCTAATTAATTACATTGAGCATGTAATCGATTAGAAGCATGACAAAAGCCTTGTAATCGATTACACTGATGCAGACTAAAGGATGCAAACCCAAGTGCAGGTTGTCTCAAGTAATAAATTCTCGGGAGTCCGAGGTCGATCCACAGGGAATTGATGAAGAAAAAATAATTGAGGTAAGAAAAAGATTTGTTATAACACCAAAAGTAATAAAAGTTGTTCACAAATGAAAAAAAGATTTGCTTTGGTTAAGAGATTCACTCTCGATAATAAATTAGAGGTAAGATTATTTCTCTTTATAACTCTATTGAAATCTACACATGAAGTAAGTTCCAATCGAAAAATATAACATTCAAAGTTCAATTATATATGCAATCATATTATGATTCCTTCAATTATCTACTAACAATTATAAGTGAGCTCAAGCATTCACTGTGCCAATCCTCTTGTCTATAATAAATCAAGATCTCCACTATACAAGGAAGGTTTCTAAATTGATTGGAAACAAAATACAACACATATAATGTCCACTTTATAATATATCATTTAAGCACAAGAAATAGAATAATTTTACCTTATTTCATTACCAAGAGCTTCACTCTTTCATCCAAGCAAAATGAAAATTAAGTACTCATAATCAAGAAGAAAAAAAGAGAGTAGAAGAGAAAGATGAACATAACTTCAAATTAGAACAAAAGAAAATTACAACAAATGAAGACAATATACAAGTATGAACATAATTTCTCCTAACTAAGCCTAAAACCAAAGTCTCTAAAATGATTAGCCAATGGAGCCTTTTATAGAGGATTAGAGATACAAAATGACAATGGAGCTGATTATTGAGTGGGTGAGGAGTGGGTGGATGAGTGGAAAATGCCAAATGGTGAGTTGATGAGTGGAAAGTTATTAAGATTCTTTGTCTCCAAAATCATTCAGTGCTGATCTCATCGATGCCATCCGATTTATAAAACATGGTCTTTATAAAAGTTGTAGCATTTTGTCTTATGTTTCTAATGGCACCAGTTTCAGCTCCAAAGGCCACCTATAGCCCGAGATATGACCTAATTACTGAACAGTGTTCAGGTCCAAGTACAACACCTCTGTTCTGACTTCAAAGCCTAATATCACTTTTAAGAAGTCCAATTTGAGTTTTGTGTTCTTCATGAAAGTTATAGATATGGATCTTAAATTTCAAATATCCAAATTTAAGCCCAAGAAAGTTCCTACAGCCCAAGTTATGCTCTGATTAATGCACACTATTCAGGTTCCAGTCATAAAACCCGTGTTCTGACTTCCAAGCCCATTTAGCTCCACTAGATGTCCGATTGAGCCCTAGAGCTCTCATGAAAGTTGTAGAGCTCTCTCTTATCTTTCCTACAAGGTAAGATACATAATTATAAGACATCTAAAACTCAAGATATGGCTAAAATACAGCTATAGAGTAAGACTAAAATAGTGCTAAAAAATCAATTAAGTCCAATTTGAGTCTAAACTTACAAAATATAACCAGGCTTAATCAATTAAGTACATGGAGAGTGTAAATGACTAAAAATGAGGGTTTATTAATGTATAAAATATGTTATTATCAAATTCACCCATACTTAGCTTTATACACTCTTGGACAAACACATAAGACCAAAGTTAGGAAACAAAGAAAAACGACATAGACTTAAAAGCTAAAAACTCTAAAAGACTCGATGAAACAAGAAGAGCAACCAGAAATTCAAGGGATCAAAGCATTAATGAGGTAACATTTCTTCACATCTCAAACCAACAAACAAGGAAACTTCAGTTTAAAAGAATGAATCAAGAATAATAGATTTTCACAGAATTCATTCTCAATCTCTCAAGTGTTTAAAAGGTAAGTATTTCACTCTATTCAACCTATGAACAATTGCATTATCATAAGCTTGCTCATCTTCTACTTCTCTGCTACTCAAAACACATGCATACAAAAATCAAGAGGACTTTATTCAAGGTTGTAATGGGGTCATGGTAAAGGAGAGGGGATAATATGGATATGAGAAGATAAATACTAAAGAGAATAAAAGAACATTATGGTATAGCTAGAGTGGAGAAGATGTTGGAGAACATTCATCATAAAGGACAATGACCAATATTTGACTAATGTTTTGTTGAAGATCAATCCCAAATTGATGAATTGAATTCATTGTTAAGTCTGAACCTTCTCCTTTTCTTCCTATTGTTTCCAAGCATCCATATTTACTCTAGGTATGGATATGTCATATGGTATATCAGGGGACTCTGATAATCCATTGATTACAACAGTGGTCAACTCTTTCTTTTTTTTTTGATCATTTTGCACATACCCCCCACACTTATTCAAGAACAAGGCCAATGCTCTCTTATTCCCTAAAGTTGGGTAAAAACATGTTTTTTTTAAGGCATGTAGTGAGCTAAAAACAAGTATTAGTCAAATAAGTTCAAAGGAGTTACACAAAAGAAAATATACAAGGATGACTATTTAGTCAAAGTAGCTATTTTAAAATGCCTCAATCATATTTATGTATGCATGTAAAAATGTAGCCTAAAAAAGAATCAAAGCAAGTTCTAGAGTAACAATTCCATCAGTGAAAATCACACAAGAAAGAAGAGAATAATACAAATGTTCAATTCATTCATCAATACGCTCAAAATCTCACAAGGCTTATTTCTATCATTCTTAATCCAGCATATCAACATTCATATCCAAGCTTGTGATTTTTAAGAAAGAAGACAATTTATGCTAAGATCCAAGAATCCATTTGCAACTTCTACACAAAATAATTATTTTCTCAACTAAGATGCGTCTCAAGAGTAAACTTACCTCCAAGGCAAAATTTACTCCTTACTCTGCCATCCTTAATTAGTTTTACTACGAAGAGGTTTTTGACAATCAAATCACTAAATATACTTCCCAATTTAGATGCGTCTCAGGAGTGAAATTATTTCTTACTCTGCCACTATTCATTGGTTTAGTAAGTCCATGACAATCATATCACACTTCCCAAAAAAGAATTTTTTTTTGGTTAGTTGGACCCAAGAGACAATTTAAAAAACTTCTTCCAAGGTACCAAAATCACCTAGTAAGGCAATGAATGCATCAGAGTTGTCAAGCATTATCTTCATTCGTTCATGCATTAATGATACCTTAAGTTCCTCCCCAATTGTCTTTCCAGTGATGTTTTGTTGAGCTTAAGGTTCAGGAATGACATCTAAAACCTGACTGCCTCCTATATATGCAGCAAGTGATACAACTCTCATTAATCTACGACAACCTCCCTCATATACAAGATGAATATTCCTCGCAGCAAGTGATCGACCAAGAGTGGTAGCTGCATTTACAAACTCTAAACCCTTCCCATACTTAGACCCACAAAATACACAGATATTTTTAACTTGACAAACAGAAACACCTTCCATTTCTATTCTCACCTTCCCTTTGAATGATTCTAAGTTAGAAGAAAGTGGAGAAAATGAAGTGTTTAAATAGGAAAAAGAATGGAAAGAGTAATAATAGCACCTATAAGAGTAGGTTGGTTGTTGTCAGAAAAGTTTGAAATTAAGAAACACAATTTTTTTTTAATTTTTATTTTTTTTGTTTTTTTTGTTTTTTTGTTTTTGTTTTTGTTTTTTTTGTTTTTTGTTTTACTTCAAGAAAACCATCAGGGTAAAGAAGTCTAGAAACCCCTGAAGGACCCTGCTCAAAGGATCGTCTGTCCAAAATCAAAATTCAACAAAATCATAAAAAGATAAAAGAAATATAATAGCAAATGATGACATACCTTTAGGTTCAGTTTACATGACGTATCTTTACACTGCGCGTCATGAGTGCAGTAGTGGCATATCTTTATACTACGTGTTACTAATGCAGTAAACACTCACGTCCGTCTATTCGAAGAAATGAGAAAGAAGAAACCAACGTGGGTTTCTATCTTGGGTCTGGAACCTAGAGAGCTCACACTTGGGCTCGTAACATCAACAAAGATGTTAAAATCTGAAACCCATAATGTCCAAGATCTAAAACATCCCATCCCAGGGTGCTGAGAGCCCCTTCTAATAAAAGAGAGGATCAAGCTCAGATGCTTCATACGCTTTGGCAGCCACAGGTTATTTCTCACTAATAACCAGAGTGGGATGCTTCTTCCTGTCCATCAACTCCACAGTGCCTAGATGGTAATCATTGGGTTATGGAGTGTGACTCTTTACAGAGCATGGTACACGAACTTTTTTTAAGGACCAGTGTGCAAAAGTCCACCCGAGTCAATGACGGGTCTGCCAAAGGCTGGGGCTCTACAACTAATTAAAGTCATGGCACTCCTTCTGGATCACCCTTGTTCAAATATTTTTTTTCTTTTTTTTTTTTAAGAAAACATGAAGAAAAAGAAGATAATATGTACAGATTATTAGGGATATGGCTCACATCTGCCTCTGGTTTCACATCCTGTAACGACTTAAACACCTTCTATGAGTCGAGGATAAGCTTCCCATCTAATTTTTTTATAAATTTGCAAACAAGGTATTTTAGAGTCAAATTCCCAAGACTGTAGCGTTTTTCTTCATCATTGAAGAGATTCCACAAATTAAGAAGTTCACGATGCACAAATCAACAAAAATGCATCTCAAGAGTCAATAAGAAATCATCTAATGACTCCTTACTCAGTCCATTCTTAATGAAGAAAATTTTACCTTATCTGTTTGCGGAAATCATCCCCAAAGAACGACATCGCTTATTATAATTCCATCGTGCACATTTGTGATAGACTTATAACCTTTTTGCTCTTCTCCTTTTAGAATATGAACTTTTTCCAAGACTTGGCATATATGAGTCAAATGAAATTGAAGACTCACCTGCTAGTCGAACCTTTGCTTCAATTATCCAGCATACATCTTCTAGCATACCCTTGTGCATTAACAGTCTCAATCTTCCACATCTAAATTTGTAGATTTTTGTCAGAGCATTTTGAAGGAGGGAAGGAAAATGTTTTCTTAGGTTTGAAAGAATGACATCCATTTTAAAGGAGAAGGATTCAGTTATTTTGGGAAACTGAAAAACAAACTGACTTGAGAGTCACGGAGTACCGTTATCCGCCACTTAACCGACAACACAAAGAACTGCAAAAAGAAGGCAACAAAATTAGAAAAAATTCTATTCATAACAAGGATCAGAAAGATAGATGAATTCTACCTCATCAACTTGGTTTTCCAGAAATGGTTTGAGTCTTTGTCCATTGACTTTAAACACATTACCATTCCTAGGATTCTCAATGTCTATGACCTCATGCAGATACACATGTTTGACAACAAAAGGGCCACTCCACCTATATCTCAATTTTTTAGGGAATAGGTGCAGACGAGAATTATAAAGCAGAACTTTTTGACCAATTTCAAAAGATTTTCTCAAAATTGTCTTGTCATGAAAAGCTTTTGTTCTAGCTTTATAAATCTTTGAGTTTTCATATGTATCATTTTTCAATTCCTCAAGTTCATTTAATTACAATTTGTGTATCTTACAAGCATCATCAAGGTTTAGATTGAAAGCTTTAATGGCCCAAAATGCTTTATGTTCTAATTCTACAGGCAAATGACAAGGTTTTCCATAGACTAACCGATAGGGTGACATGCCCAAAGATGTTTTGAAAGTAGTACGGTAAGCCCAAAGTGCATCATTTAGTCTTAAAGACCAATCTTTATGATTTGGGTTAACCGTTTTTTCCAAAATTTGTTTAATCTCCTTATTTGCCAATTCAACTTGTCCATTTGTCAGAGGGAGATAAGGGGTAGAATTTTATGTGTAATACCATATTTTTTCATTAAAAATTCAAATGGTTTATTGCAAAAATGTGTTCCCCCATCACTGATGATAGCTCGAGGGATTCCAAATCGATACAAGATATTTTCTTTTAAAAATTTGAGAATAGTTTTATGATCATTGTGTCGGCATGGAATCGCCTCAATCCATTTTGAGATATAATCAACTGCAACCAAAATATATACAAATCCAAATGAGGATAGAAATGGGCCCATAAAATCAACTCCCCAACAATAAAAAATTTCAATGACATTGATGGGGTTCAGAGGCATTATGTTTCTTTAGAAATTGAACCTATTTTTTAACAATTTTCATAATTTTTGCAAAAGTATAACAGTCCTTAAATAAAGTAGGCCAATAAAATTCACACTGTAAGATTTTCATAGCTGTTTTCTTTGAAGAAAAGTGACCTCCACATGCTTCTGAGTGACAAAATTTAATGAAACTACCTACCTCACTATCGGGCATACATCTCTGAAAGATTTGGTTAGGACAATATTTGAACAAGTATGTGTCATCTTAATAAAAAAATTTCACCTTTGTCAAAAATTTCCTTCTATCTTGGTGCGTCCATTGAGGTGGCATCTTTCTTTCTTATTCTTCAATAAGAGATGAGGAAATTACCACTAGAAAGCTTTGTTCTTCTCTCAAAAATGTGTACTTTAACCCAACAGGTAATGACTTTAATTTCAGTGTGGGTACTTCTTCATGGGTATTATCATTTATGAGTTTTAGCTCTTCGAATCTCGGCTTCCATCCTTTGTATTCTATTTCCTCTGTACAATCAAGCAAATCAAATGAATTAATAAAACAAACTTCTAATGGGTTAGAAGAATTCCCTTTTTGAAGATGATAATCTACAATGACTTCAATCCCTTCAACTTCCTCCTTTTCATCAAAGACTTCCTGTGGTTGCTTGCACATGTTAAAAACATTGAGTTCCAGTATCATATTTTCAAATGTTAGTTTCACCACTCCATTTCTGCAATTTATCAAAGCATTAGATGTTGCTAAAAATGGACGGCCTAAAATAACATGAATTGACTTGCAACTATCAACCATAGGTTCAGTATCCAAGATAATAAAATCCACAAGATATATGAATTTATTAACTTGAACCAACACATCTTCCACTATTCCTCTTGGAATTTTAATTAATCTATCAGTAAGTAGAAGAGTTACAGAAGTTGGTTTTAACTCACCTAAGTTGAGTTGCTAATAAACTGAATATGGAATCAAATTAACACTAGCACCAAGATCAAGTAAAACTTTTTCAATTTTTTGTTCTCCAATAATGCATGAAACTGTAGGACAACCAGGGCCTTTAAATTTCAAGGCATTATTATTTTGAAGAATTGAGCTTACCTATTCAGCTAAAAATGTATTCTTTTTCACATTTAGTTTCTTTTTAACAGTCACAAGTCCTTCAAATATTTGACATAAGAAGAAATCTGTTTGATAGCATTTAACAAAGGAATATTGACCTTTACTTGTGTCAAAATTTCAAAAATTTCAGTGTTATGGTTCAATTTCCTTGAATTGTTTAATGCTTGAGGAAATAGGGGTGCAAGTGAGAGTTTGGTCTCTTTTTGTTCAACTTCTTCATTTTCTTGGGGAATTGGTTCATCTTCTTTCTCACAAGGTTCGGGAATTTGTTTTTCAACAACCTTTCCACTCCTAAGAGTTATCATTGACTTGACTTGGTCCATTTGTTAGTTTTCTGAACTCCCCTCATTTAGACTATACTGACCCTTGGGATTTGGTTGAGGTTGAGAAGGAAATTTTCCTTTCTCATGAATGGCGAGAGCAGAAGTAAGTTTGGCATGAGTGCCTTTTATGTCATTCATGGTTTGACTGTTTTGTTTATTAATGATCTCTTTCTTTTTTATGAATGCATACAATGTTCCTTCAAGGTTTTTCCAATATGGTGGGACATAAGGTGCATATCCTTGAGAATTTTGAGAGTCCTGTTGTTCCTGAGAAGGTGGTAGTTGCATAAATTGTGCTTAATTATTGTTCCTCCAGCTGAAGTTCAGGTGATTTCTCCATCTCGGATTGTATGAATCTAAAAAAGAAGAAGTAAATGACTTTTTAAAATTGTTCATTGCATTTACTTGCTCATGTACAACTTCTTTAAAAACAGGAATTTTTGGACATTCATTTGTTGAGTGTCCTAATTCATCATAAATGCCACAAATTTCTTCATTTTGCATATATTTGATTTCTTTTGCTTTTCTTAATTCCATGGCTTCAATTTTTCTAGTCAAACTGCCAAACCTAGCATTTAGATCTTCCTCTTGACTAAGGTGATATTTTCCTTTATTAGCACTTGTATGGTTAGATCTAATTAAATTTTCAAAAGGGTTAGTACTATGCCAAGATTGAGAATTTTCAGCTAACTGGTTTAAATAGTCTAAAGTTTCATCAGGTTCTTTATTAAGAAACTCATCATTGCACATTGTTTCCACAAATTGTTTTGTTTCAAGTGTTAAACCTTCATAAAAGAAGCTTATAGTGTGCCATTTTTCAAAACCATTATGTGGGCAAGAATTTAACAAATCTTTAAACTGTTCCTAACATTGAAAATATGCTTCATTTGAATTTTGGGAAAAATTTTAGATTTGTCTTTTCCATAGCATTAGTTTTATGTGTTAGAAAAAATGTCTTTAAGAACTCACCTTGCATTTCTTGCCATGTGCCAATTGATCTTGATTTCAAAGTGTTAAGCCAAGTTTTTACTTTATCTTTCATAGAAAAAGGAAACAATTTAAGCTTAACAATCTCTTCAATGCAATTTTGGTCATTGAAAGCAATACACACTTCTTCAAATTCTTTCAGATGTAAATATAGGCTTTCAGATTCTAAACCATGAAAATTAGGAAGTAAAGAAATCATACATGACTTAAATCTAAAATTGTTGTAAAGAAATCAATATTCATGCATGGTTCGCAACAGTTGATTTTTATGTTCATCATGTACACTTTCATTTTCAGCCATTGTGTCAATTGTGTGTGATTGTGATTCAAAGAAATCAATATATAAAGTACCAGGATTAATTTTAATTAAACGACCAGAATTTAAATCACAATACCAATTAATCATAAATAAATGACATAAAATAGAAAAAATAATGTACAATTAGGCGGTTTACACCAGCCATTAAATATTAATAAGTAAAAAATTAGATAACTGATAAAGTAAAAAGTTAGATAACTGATAAATTAAAAAGTTAGATAATTAGAGAGTTAATAGTTAGTAAGTTAGAAAGTGTAGAAAGTAAAGTGCGAAAACTAAATTGCATAAAATAAATTTAAAATATGAAAAAAATCGGAGAGAGCGAGAGCCCCACCAGAGCAAGAAAAGAGAAGAGAAAGAAGAAAGATTAATTCATTACGTTAGAAAGCAATAATAAATAACAAAAATTAAAAAGTTAGATAACAAAGAATAAATGACGTAAATTAAAAGTTAAAGAGTAAAAAATAAATGATGTAAATTAAAAGTTAGAGAGCAGAATATAAAAGTTAGTAAGTAAAAATAAATGACATAAATTAAAAGTTAGTAAACATAAATAAATGACATAAATAAAAAAAATTAGAAAGTTAGTAAGTCAATAAGTTAGTAAATTAAAAGAGTAGAGATAGAGTATACCAGATGATGAATATACAAGATGATGAAGTTTACTTAAAGAAAGAGAATCTCAATAAATTAAAACTTCAAATCAAGTTATTACTAAGTGACTTCAATACTCAAGAGGGGGGTGAATTGAGTTTATAAAACAAGTTCGCAATTCTTTCGCAAAACACTTAAATGTTGAATTTCGTTGAAGCTATTAACTATTTGAAATGAATGAATTGATAAGAACGATAGATATTGCTTAATAACCAACCAAGAGAGAAGTAATGAAGTAAGAAAATAAGCAATGCACAAATATAAAGAGAAGGGTTTAGATAGTCAAACACAATAGTTTATCCTAGTTCAACCATCAATTCACTTGTAACCTACGTCCAATCCTCAAGTGTAACATCCCGGGACTGCCTGCAGGATTGACGAGTGTCTCCATAAACAACTAACACGAGTCTTTTCAGCGTACTTTGTCCTCACTCACACGCATCCTAGGAAACTTCCCAGGAGGTCACCCATCCCACAATTGCTCCAGGTCAAGCACGCTTAACAATGGAGTTCTTATGTTCTAGGCTCCCGAAAAGAAGTTATAACTTGTTGATATGGCTACGCCTAATCAATTCCTTTAAGTCATCCTCAACTATGCAGTCCCATACCTGCACAGTGTTTGAATCCTTCTCATTCCGGTGCGTATTCAGTTCATTCATGGGACCCTTCGCCTAGAAGCATGCCAAGAACCGCTCCTTGTACGTGCTTCTCATGCACTGGCGTTCACTCCCCGCCCTCATCAACCCCGGGACACCACATGCCCACCAGCTTCTGCCTGGTTCGTCCCCGAACCACACCGTACTGGGAGAGGTCCCGTCTCTGATACCATCTAATGTAACATCCCGGGACTGCCTGCAGGATTGACGAGTGTCTCCACAAACCAACACGAGTCTTTTCAGCGTGCTTTGTCCTCACTCACACGCATCCTAGGAAACTTCCTAGGAGGTCACCAATCCCACAATTGCTCCAGGTCAAGCACGCTTAACAATGGAGTTCTTATGTTCTAGGCTCCCGAAAAGAAGTTGTAACTTGTTGATATGGCTACGCCTAATCAATTCCTTTAAGCCATCCTCAACTATGCAGTCCCATACCTGCACAGTCTTTGAATCCCTCTCATTCCGGTGCGTATTCAGTTCATTCATGGGGTCCTTCGCCTAAAAGCATGCCAGGAGCTGCTCCTTGTACGTGCTGCTCATGCACCGGCGTCCACTCCCCGCCCTCATCAACCCCGGGACACCACATCAAGCAACAACTCGAGATTTTCCACTATATCTTCAAGTTTCAATAGGTGCCTGACAACCTTTACAAACTTGAGCACTCAACTCCTTGGGCTGCCTCACCCTTGAGCTTGAGCCTTTTCAAACAAAGGGATACCTTACCCTTTACAAATTTAAGGGATGCCTCACCCTCACTACAGATTTTACAGAGATTGAATAGATTGAAACTCTCTCAAAGAGTGGATGATACAAATTGAAGCTTATGAGTATTAAGGATTCACACTTTAGCTCAAAAACAAGGAAATATATGAAGAGAATGTGCAAAACTCATATTGATGCTTAAACAAGGTTTTTCAAAATATTTCTCTATCCTCATCAATGCCCGACAACCTTACATTTAAAGCCCATTGAGAATTAGAGCCGTTGGGGGTAGTTGAGAAGCATTAAATGCTTCAATATATCCGTTGCACTCTATTTTTGAGAAACCATGTTATTCGAATAACATGATGGTTATTCGAATAAAGCTTTATATAGCATTTAGAGGAAAAGCTTGCTGGGCAACGTTATTCGAATAACACAAGTGTTTTTCGAATAAGTCACTTAAAAACTAATTTCTGGAAAAACATGTTATTCGAATAAAATAAGGTTTATTCAAATAACTCATTCAAATTCTGAAGTGCCTTTGTCCTCTTTAAATGTTTATTCAAATAAAACAGGGTTTATTCAAATAAATCTTGATCAGTTGACAAACTTGGCTTTTTTTAATTTTGTTATTCAAATAAACCTTGTTTAGTTTGAATTTTTGCCTTCTCTTAACTTCTGTTATTCGAATAAAGTGACCTTTATTCAAATAAGCTATGTAAAATTTGTTTTGTCAGTAATGAAGCAATGCCAAGGGATACCAAGAGGTTTTATATAATTTTTGGCACTTAGAAATTGTTTCTTTGAGAAACCAAAAACTATTTTTGAAGCTTCTCTTCTCGTTTTGTTATTTTAAAACAATTGTGCTTTTCAAGTTCTTTTAGAAAAACAAGTTATGGAGCATTTGTGTTAATCACATTATACCTTTACATATTGATCTAAGTCCTAAAGCTAGTCTTGAAGGTCTTGGACTTGATCTTGCAACATCTTCAAGTTTGTTATCTTCAAAACAAAGTCTTCATAGGTTGATAGCCAATTACATTCTATCCCTTTTTGATGATGACAAACAATCATTGAGAAAAAAGTTAGTTTCATAAATTGGGATTCACAAAATTATAAGAGAGACTTACTACTCCTCTAGTTTGTAAGAGGATAATTAATTTTCAGAGTTATGCGTAACTCCCCTTTTCTTTTGGAATCCTTGATCCTTTTTAGGAAAGATTTTCTAACCTATCTTTTCTCAACACAATCTCCAAAATTGTCAAAATATAACACTATAACTTTTTCTCCCTCTTTTGTCATTATTAAAAAGATGGGGCAAGATAAAGCTAAGTCAAGTAAGAGATGTTCAATTATCTTATCAAGATATATATATTCAGTTATGATAAAACAGATTAGATCGATTCCCATATTATTAAGTTGAACAATATAAATAAGAGAATACTTATTGTTATTTATGCATAGCAAAATAAAGCCAATTACATTTGATATTTGTCTAAAAGGCAGAAATAGCAAGGTAAATCATAAACAAGGATCCTAAAAACTAAGAATCCTAAAAATATAGATCTGGAGGAGGGGAACTGGGAGCCTGTCCAGGCACCAAGGCTCTCAAAGTAGCTTGTTCGTACTCTATAGCCTCAAGCCGATCAAAGATAATGCTGTTGGTGTTCTCTATATAGGCCTTGAGGTTGAGCATAGTCTTCAGAAGCTGTTCATAGGACATAGAACTAGCAGCAGGTGCATTAACTACAGGAGCACCATCCTCTTGAACTTCACTAGGTGCAACAAGGGCATTTTCCTCAAGAACGTCTTCTTCTTCAGCTCTAACTTCACCTACCTCATCAGGGTATACCCATCCTTCAGCATCAATGTTGACCATCTTCATCTTTTTCAGTGTGTATTGCCTAAATATGTTGAAATGAGTCAACACAATAGCTTGTTATGTCTTTTAAACCCGAGGATAGTCCCGTAGGAAGGCCATAATTAGCAGCGCATAAGGCAGCACAATAGCTCGTTCTTTCCCTTTATCCTTCATCATATGTTTACTGATGAAGTTTGGCCAATTAATCTTGTGGCCCTTCTTTAGAATCCATATCATGCAGATGTCATCTTCTGTCAGGTGAGCATATCTCCTACCACGAGGGGCAAGAATATATGCGTAGGCATAGTGAAGGAGCCATTCTTGACTTTTGAGCATTCCTCCCTTCAACCCAGCCTTTCGAATCACTGTGCCAGGTTTCACAATTATATTAATGGCTTCTTCTCTGTTGTAGTCCAGAGGCCTACTTTCTTCTTCAATGAGAGACCTAGTGGCATGCATGCTAAACTTGTCCATCCATTTGGCAGGAGTAATTACGATTTGTTGATCCTTGACCTCAGAAACAATATTTTTATTTTCAAGTCAGAGATTATAGAAGAATATTTTTACCAGGTCAGGATAGATTTTGTCCCTATAGCAGCACATTCTCAAGACTCCCTAGTGTTGCAATTCATCCAAGAATCCAAAGCCTTATTCCTTCTCAAACCAGGGAAGATCAATGTACTTTCATTGTACCACGTTCCTCATTATGAAGCTTTTGCTGAAACGGGCTTTGTCTTCATTGTTGGATGATAGCCTACGAAGTTCAAGAGGGTTGTTTGTGGGTGCGGTCTTGGTGCGAGGACATTTAGAGAAGGAGGCCATGGTGTAGAAGGGATGTGGGTATGGTGGTGGAGTGGGAGAGAAGAGGTGGGAGTGAGAGAGAGAGAGATGGGAGTGAAAAAGAGAGAGGATGAAAGAAGGGGAAAAGAGAAAAGAATGTGAAAATGAATTTTGGGTGTACGCAGATTTATAAAGGCACGTGTTTTATTCGAATAAAATTTGTGTTATTCGAATAAAATTGGGGTTAACGAAACGTCTTGGCATTTCTGCCAAGCGTTATTCGAATAAATCTTGTGTTATTCGAATAAAACTTTAAGTGAGTGAAACATCTTGGCATTTCTGCCAAGCGTTATTCGAATAAATCTCGTGTTATTCGAATAACATAATATATGTGACATAAATTCAAATGTTCCTGTGAAATGTTATTCAAATAAGGGTTACCTTATTCGAAGAAGACATATGAAATATCAGATTTTGGGAGCAGCAGGAATGTTATTCGAATAAATTATGCTTTATTCGAATAAAACTATTAGAAAAACATCATCGCCCAAGATTAAATCAGCAGAATGAGGGGAATAAATCTTACCCAATTCGTGGAGTTCCTGCAAAACAAAATTAGGGGAATCTCCGATGCCCAAGTCAGTAAAGATTCATGATCAAATTAAAGCAAGAATGCAATGAATTCAGTCAGATTATGCAGCAAAGATGACATATTATACAACAGAGTTAAGTTATGTACAAATCTAACTTATGCATGATTGATCCAATATGTCAAGTTCATTTCTTATATAGAAGAATGCATCTTTTGCCAAAGGTTTAGTGAAAATGTCAGCTAGTTGCTTAGTGGTTTCCACAAATTCAAGCAAGCAATCACCTTTTTGAACATGATTTCTTATGAAATGATGTTTTATTTCTATGTGTTTTGTTCTTGAGTCCGAGATGGGATTCTTAGATAAATTGATTATACTAGTGTTACCACATCTTACAGGGATGTGATTTAGCTCAAGACCATAGTCTAGAAGTTATTTCTTCATCTAGAGGACTTGAGCACAACAACTTCCAACTGCAACATATTCAGCTTCAGTTATAGATAGTGCCACACTATTTTGTTTCTTGCTATACCAAAAAACAAGTGAGCTTCCAAGCAAGTGGCATGTTCCACTAGTGCTCTTCCTATCCATTTTGCATCCAACAAAATCAAAATCAGAATAACCAATCAAGCTACATGAGGCACCCTTAGGGTACCACAATCTTATTTGTGACGTACCTATTAGATATTTTATAATTCGTTTTACAGCACAAAGGTGAGATTCTTTAGGATTTGCTTGAAATCTAGCACACATGCATACACTAAATATGATATCCGGCTTACTTGCAGTAACACAAATAAGTGAGTCAATCATACCTCTACACTTAGTAATTTTTATAGATTTACCTCCTTCATCCTTGTCCATGTAACAGGAAGTACTCATTGGTGTTGCCATTTGCTTGGCACCTTCCATTCCAAACTTCTTGAGCAACTCCTTGCAGTATTTGGATTGACTTATAAAAGTTTGATCCTTTGTTTGCTTGATTTGAAGACTAAGGAAGAAGTTGAGCTCACCCATCATGGACATCTCAAACTCACTTTGCATAATTTTAGCAAATTCTTTCCAAAGAGAGTCATTAGTAGCACCAAATATGATATCATTAACATAAATTTGAATAAGAAGAATGTCATGCTTTTTATGCTTGATGAAAAGAGTAGTGTCAACCTTTCCTCTAGAAAAGTTATTTTTTAAAAGAAACTTACTCAACCTTTCATACCAAGCTCTAGGAGCTTGTTTCAAGCCATACAAGGCCTTTTTAAGTTTAAAAAC
The DNA here is from genome assembly GCA_029884605.1 of Ormosia emarginata. Lineage (NCBI taxonomy): Eukaryota > Viridiplantae > Streptophyta > Magnoliopsida > Fabales > Fabaceae > Ormosia > Ormosia emarginata. Next base: position 48,734,401 of record JAQQTP010000077.1, on the reverse strand, counting down.
ATGGTTGGGTAATTCAAAGTTTTCAAAACTGGGAGGTTGATCCACATACACTTCTTCTTATATGAAACCATTTAAAAAGGTATTTTTGACATCCATTTGAAAGAGCTTAAAATCCATGATGCATGCATATGCAAGTAGCATTCTAATGGCTTCTAATCTAGCTATGGGAGCATAAGTTTCTTCATAATCTATACCTTCTTCTTGATTATAACCCTTAGCTACGAGCCTAGCTTTGTTTCTTATTATTAAGCTTGTTTCATCAAGTTTGTTACTAAAGACCCATTTGGTACCAATTATGGAATGATCATTGGGCCTTGAAACTAATTCCCAAACTTGATTCCTCTTAAATTGGTTTAGTTCATCTTGCATGGCCAGGATCCAATGTTCATCATTAATGGCCTCATTTATGTCTTTAGGTTCAACTTGAGAGACAAAAGTCATATGGTTACATGTATCTCTAAGAGAGTTACGAGTGATTACCCCTTTTGATACATCACCTATCACTTTGTCAAGAGGATGATATCTTGATGTTCTCCATTCCTTAGGAAGATTTATGATTTGAGAGTCCTCTTGTCTTAGGGAACCATATGAGCTTTCTTCTTGCTTCTTGACTTCTTTTTCTTGATTTTCTAGGTGAGTCCTTGCCAAAATTTCGGCAACATCATTAACAGACTCCATTCTCGACTCATTTGGATTAGTTTCATCAAATGCAACATGTATGGACTCTTCTATGGTCATAGTTCATTTAATGTAAACTCTAAATGCCTTACTATGTTTAGAATAACCAAGAAATATTTCCTCATCAGATTTTGCATTAAACTTCCCCAAGTTATCCTTTCCAATATTTAAAACAAAGTATTTACATCCAAAAACATGAAAATGTGAGACATTTGATTTTCTTCTTTTGTATAATTCATACAAGGTTTTCTTTAAAATTGGCCTTATTAGAGCCCTATTTATAACATAACAAGCAGTGTTAACCGCTTCGACCCAAAAATACTTAGGAAGGTTGACCTCATTAAGCATAGTTCTTACCATTTCTTCTAAAGATTGATTTTTTCTTTCTACAACACCATTTTGTTATGGTGTTCTAGGAGCCGAAAAATTATTCTCAATGCCATGTTCATCACAAAATGTTTCAAATTCATGGTTTTCAAACTCACCACCATGTTCACTTCTTATGGATGCAATATAAAAACCTTTTTCATTTTGAATAACTTTGGCAAGCTTTTTGAATAATTGAAAAACATCATTTTTGTGAGACAAAAATAATGTCCATGTAAACCTAGAAAAATCATCCACAATCACTAAGGCATAGTCATTCCCACCAAAGCTCATGGTTCTAGAGGGATCAAAAAGATCCATGTGCAAAAGTTGTAGAGGTCTAGAAGTTGAAACCATATTTTTAGCTTTAAAAGAGACCTTTACTTGTTTTCCCTTTTGACATGCATCACAAAGTTTATCTTTTTTAAATTTAAGCTTTAGAAGACCAATTACTAGTTCTTTAGAAACCAATTTGTTTAAGTGATCCATGTGAATATGAGCAATTCTTCTATGCCATAACCATGAATCATTTTTTTTAGACATAAAGCATTTAACATCATTTGAGGAAATGTCATCAAGGCTAATCATATATATGTTATTGACCCTATGACCAACAAACTTAACATGTTTTTCCTCCTTACCCTCAATTGTGCAACAATTTGAATTAAATATTATTCTATTTCCCTTATCACATAGTTGACTATTGCTATGCAAGTTATGTTTGAGTCCTTCAACAAGTAAAACATTATCAATAGATGAGGAAAGGATCTTACCAACTTTACCAACTCCAAGAATCTTTCCTTTATTGTTGTCACTATATGTCGCATGACTACTCTTCTTGGGTACAATGAAAGAAAACTTGGAGCCATCACAGGTCATATGCTTAGAGCATCCACTATCAAGATACCAACTTGAACTTTTGATCTTCAAGCACACCTACAACACATATTTAGATTTTAACCTTTGGTACCTAAATCTTCTTGGGTCCTTGTGTGTTAGTATTCCCTTAGGGACCTAAATCATTTTAGTTCCAACCTTTGTGTTGATTTTCTACATATTGATGTACTATGCCCTTTCTTTCCACAATGAAAGCATTTAATGAAGGGACTACTTGAGATACTTGAGGAAACAAAGAAATTTTTAAGAAACTTTTGTTGATTGTTGGAATTATATCCTAAATCGACTTTTTGGAAAACACATCTTTATTTCCCTAGCAATACATTCAAGTTGTCTCTTCCAATGGTGAATTTTGCAAGTGTGTTTTTCAAATCCTCAATTTCATTTTCATATTCTTTACATGAAGAACAAGATGAGGGTGTGGGTGCATTATTATGTGAAGAACAAATCATGCATGATGAGTTAGCATTAATAAGTCCAAGAGTTTCATTTTCAACCTTGAGTTCTTCAATCTCCTTAGTTAAAATAGAAATTTTGTTAGTCATTAAGGAGATTATTTTGTTGAAAGTTAAAACCATTTTAGTGAGCCTCATGGATTCATCATGTAATTCTTGAAATGCATCTTGCAATTCATTATATGAAGGAGAAAGTTCAAGGTTAGACGAGGTTATCTTAGTTTCACTTCTTCTTCTTCTTTTCCATTTGCCATAAGGCAAAGATGGGCTTCTTCATCTTCCGAATCATCGGTGGAATCCATATCATTGTCTTCCCATGCAATGTATGTTTCCCTTCCTTTTCTTTCCTTAAAAGGCTTCTTTTCAAATTTCTCCATCTTCTTTTGATAAACCAGACATTCTATCTTTATGTGCCTCGGTTTTCCACATTCATAGCAAGTTGGAGTAAATGAAGTTCCTTCTCCCTTTTGATATGACTTCTTAGGAGGAAAATAAGGTCTTCTTTAATTTCCTTTCTTCTTGAGAAATCTTCCAAACTTTTTCACAATGAGGCTGAAATTCTCTTCACTCATTTCAATATTGTCAAGATCATTTCCATCATCTTCATCTTCATATTCAATTGAGGAATAAGTGGCTTTGAGGGCAATCCCATTTTTCTTCTTATCTTGCTCCTCATTTTGACTTAATCTATTTAGCTCCAACTCATGCTCTTGAAGTTTTCCAAAGAGGGTGGCCAAGGTCATTGTAGCTAGATTTCTTGACTCTAATATAGCCGTCACTTTGGGTTGCCAACTCCTGCTCAAGCATCTCAAGACTTTGTTAATAAGATCTTTATTGGAAAAAGTTTTTCCCAATAAAGCAAGATGATTAATTATATAAGTAAATCATTTTTGCATTTCTTGAATGCTTTCCCCTTGATTCATTCTAAACAATTCATATTCATGGGTGACTGTATTTATTCTAGATCTTTTCATTTCATTTGTGCCCTCATGGGTTACTTGTAATGTATCCCACATTTCTTGAGCTGTTTTACAATTTGACACCCTAAAAAATTCATCATACCCTAAAGAAGTAGTGATGATATTTTTGGCTCTCAAGTTGTATTAGACCTTTTTCTTGTCATCATCGGTCCATTCATTTCTTGGTGTATTTGTTCTAACACCATCAACTAGACATGTGAGGACAAAAGGGTTATTTTCAACAGCATCCCACACATCAATATCAATAGCTTCAATAAAAATCTTCATCATTTCTTTCCAATATACATAACCATCCCCATTGAAAAAAGGAGGTCTATTTATAGAAAAACCTTCATTAGAAAAACCATTTGAAGCCATCTTTACACTTGAAGCGGCTAAGCTTTTTATACAAGAATCTAGCTCTGATACCACTTGTTACCAAGTGGCTTCAATACTCAAGAGGGGGTGAATTGAGTTTATAAAACAAGTTCGTAATTCTTTTGCAAAACACTTGAATGTTGAATTTCGTTGAAGCTATTGACTATTTGAAATGAATGAATTGATAACAACAATAGATATTGCTTAATAACTAACTAAGAGAGAAGTAATCAAGTAAGAAAATAAGTAATGCACAAATGTAAAGAGAATGGTTTAGAGAGTCAAACATAATAGTTTATCCTGGTTCGACTACCAATCCACTTGTGACCTAAGTCCAGTCCTCAAACAACCACTCGAGATTTTCCACTATATCTTCAAGCTTCAATAGGTGCTTGACAACCTTTACAAACTTGAGCACTCAACTCCTTGGGATGCCTCACCCTTGAGCTTGAGCCTTTTCAAACAAAGGGATACCTCACCCTTTACAGATTTCAGGGATGCCTCACCCTCACTATAGATTTTACAAAGATTGAATAGATTGAAACTCTCTCAAAGAGTGGATAATACAAATTGAAGCATATAGGTATTGAGGATTCACACTTTAGCTTAAAAACAAGGAAAGATATGAAAAGAATGTGCAAAACTCGTATTGATGCTCAAACAAGGTTTTTCAGAATATTTCTCTAACCCTATCAATGCCCAACAACCTTGCATTTAAAGCCCATTGAGAATTAGAGCCGTTGGGGGTAGTTGAGAAGCATTAAATGCTTCATTATATTTGTTGCACTCTGTTTATGTGAAACCATGTTATTCAAATAACATGATGGTTATTCGAATAAAGCTTTATATAGCATTTAGAGGAAAAGTTTGCTGGGCAACGTTATTTGAATAACACAAGTGTTATTCGAATAAGTCACTTAAAAACTAATTTTTGGAAAAACATGATATTCGAATAAAATAGGGTTTATTCGAATAACCCATTCGAATTTTGAAGTGCCTTTGTCCTCTTTAAATGTTTATTCGAATAAAACAGGGTTTATTCGAATAAATCTTGATCAGTTGACAAACTTGGCTTTTCTGACTTTTGTTATTCGAATAAGCTTATTTGAATAAACCTTGTTTAGTTTGAATTTTTGCCTTCTCCTAACTTCTGTTATTCGAATAAAGTAACCTTTATTTGAATAAGCTATGTAAAATTTGTTTTGTCAGTAATGAAGCAATGCCAAGGGATACCAAGAGGTTTTATATAATTTTTGGCACTTAGAAATTGTTTCTTTGAGAAACCAAAAACCATTTTTGAAGCTTCTCTTCTTTTTTTGTTATTTTAAAACAATTGTGCTTTTCAAGTTCTTTTAGAAAAACAAGTTATGGAGCATTTGTGTGAATCACATTATACCTTTATATATTGATCTAAGTCCTAAAGCTAGTCTTGAAGGTCTTAGACTTGATCTTGCAACATCTTCAAGTTTGTTACCATCAAAACAAAGTCTTCATGGTTGATAGCCAATTACACAAGTTCCCGACAACAGCACCAAAAACTTGATGCAGACTAAAGGATGCAAACCCAAGTACAGATTGTCTCAAGTAATAAATTTTTGGGAGTTCGAGGTCGATCCACAGGGAATTGATGAAGAAAAATTAATTGAGGTAAGAAAATGATTTGTCATAATACCAAAAGTAGTAAAAGTTATTCACAAATGAAAAAAGATTTGCTTGGGTTAGGAGATCCACTCTTGGTAATAAATTAGAGGCAAGATTATTTTTCTTTATAACACAATTGAAATTTACACATAAAGGAAGTTCGAATCGGAAAATATAACATTAAAAATTCAATTATATATGCAATCATATTATGATTCCTTCAATTATCTACTAACAATTATAAGTGAGCTCAAGCATTCACTGTGTCAATCTTCTTGTCTACAAGAAATCAAGATCTCCACTATACAAGGAAGGTTTCTAAATTAATTGGAAATAAAATACAACACATATAATGTTCAATTTATAATATATCATTTAAGCACAAGAAATAGAATAATCTTACCTTATTTCATTACCAAGAGCTTCACTCTTTCACCCAAGAAAAATGAAAATTAAGTACTCATAATCAAGAAGAAAGAAAGAGAGTAGAAGAGAAATATGAACATAACTTCAAATTAGAACAAAAGAAAATTACGACAAAGGAAGACAATATACAAGCATGAACATAATTTCTCCTAACTAAGCCTAAAACCAAAGTCTCCAAAATGATCAGCTAATGGAACCTTTTATAAAGGATTAGAGATACAAAATGACTAGGGGGCTGATTATTGAATGGGTGAGGAGTGGGTGGATGAGTGGAAAATGCCAAATGGTGAGTTGGTGAGTGAAAAATTATTGAGATTTTTTATCTCTGAAATCATTCAATGTTGATCTGATGGATGCTATCAGATTTATAAAACATGGTCTTCATGAAAGTTGTAGCATTTTGTCTCATCTTTCCAATGGCACTAGTTTTAGCTCCAAAGGCCACCTATAGCCCAAGATATGACCCAATTACTGAACAGTGTTTAGGTCCAAGTACAAAACTTTTGTTTTGACTTCAAAGCCCAATATCACCTTCAAGGAATCCGATCTGAGTTTTGTGTTCTTCATGAACGTTGTAGATATAGGTCTTAACTTTCAAATATCCAAACTTCATCCCAACAAAGTTCCTACAACCCGAGTTATGCTCTGATTACTGCACACTATTCAGGTTCCAGTCATAAAACCCATGTTCTGACTTCCAAGCCAATTTAGCTCCACTAGATGTCCGATTAAGCCCTGAAGGTCTCATGAAAGTTGTAGATCTCTCTCTTACCTTTCCTACAAGGTAAGATACATAATTATAAGACATCTAAAACTCAAGATATGGCTAAAATACAAAAATAGTGTAAGACCAAAATAGTGCTAAAAAAATCAATTAAGTCCAATTTGAGTCCAAACTTACAAAACATAACCAGACTTAATCAATTAAGTCTATAGAGAGTGTAAATGACTAAAAATGAGGGTTTATTAATGTATAAAATATATGATTATCATACACCAAGTGCAGTAATCGGTTACAAGTCTGGTAGAGGTCATGTAATTGATTACACAAGGTTAGTAATCGATTACTTCCTGCCCAGAAAGCCAAAAACACGTTGATACAACCATGTAATCAATTACCAAGAGTGTGTAATCGATTACTAGCATTCTAACAGTGCCCAATGAATATATTGAATACATTTAATGTTGCCCATTAAAGCTCCCAACGGCTTCTTTGATCTAAAAACTTATAAATACATATCTTGGGACATCATTTGTGTCTAACCAATAATTGAGAAACATCTTTCAATCACTCTAATCCGTGAATCGTCATTAAATCACTTGTGCTCTATTTTTGTACATATTTGAGAAATTCTTGAAGAGCATTATAGGGCTTCAATTTGTGTAATTTACTTTTGTGAGAGTTTCATCTTATATACACTTTGATTCTTTGTGAAGAAGGTGAGGTATTGTAACACCCTCCATAGGGTATCACATGTCTGACTCCTGACTCATAATCTGAAAAGAAGTTTGCACAAAGTTTGAGTTATAAAAAGTTGAGTTTTTAAAATTTCTTTTCTTGCAAGAATAAATCTTAATCTTCGAAAATTTATAAGTAATACTTGAAAAATGTATTGAAACAGTTTCATATACAATATTGACACTAATTAATATTTCACAATTTAAAGAGAAATATAAATATAAAATGACAGACTCTTTTGTTCTTTCTTTTTCCACAAGAGCAAACCCATTACGAGTCCTACTTAATAGCACGATGTAACACTAACGATGAGAATTTAACATACTTGTTCCTTCTCCCGTATCAAACTTGATACATCGAACTCTACTCCTTGTCAATACTTTTGCTCCCAACGAGTCATGAATGTCCACTCCTTATTGTTGTCCCTAATCTCGAGTGTCCATCGGAATGTCCATCTTGAAGCATCGACACATTTGTTCTAAGTCCGTTCCTTGTCCTCAAACATCTTTTCCGTTTCAACACCGTCTTTTCAAGGTCATTCTCTCGATGTTGTCTCCAAACGTAGAGGTATTTGTCACCCGCGTGTCTAAGACAACTCGTTCTTTCTACTTGTATAATTTTAATAATACGTACATAGCCAAAACAACATAACAAAGAGGTGAGATCACCTACACCAAGTACTAAACATGGCAAGACAAGAGATAACACAAACAACAATATCATACGATTATATCATATCATAATTACAATCATGCCATCATCATTATGGTTATCACACGTATACAATATTAAAATCATGCTATCAACATTAATCAACTATCATCATCTAATTATTCAAAACAATTGTCATAACTAATATTCCTCAATTAATATCATAATGATATAAATGCTCGGATTTATGCATATGCACAAAAACTCAATTTTTCAAAAACAACTCCATGGAGGTTTTCACAATTTCGAGGAGAATGCTCTGTCAATTGTCACCCTTAGCCCAAGGACAATCTTCCAGTTGTTGAAAAGAATCGTGCTTTGTCGGGTATCGTCAATGCGTTAAACGGACTGCATCGCCAAGTGGCAAATGGTCCAAATTTAGCCCACTTAGATATCCACCGGTCGACCGCGCCTTGACGTCCCCAAGATCCATCATAGACCTCACTATCAATTCTCATTCCCTCTTCAACCACAAGGGCCATAATACAATGCACGAATATATGCGTGCAAGTCCAACCCCAACGGGCCAAATCTTTTCATTCTTATTTGTTCAATGTATCTTATGCTTCAACGCATATTTTTCCAATGCATGTATAATGCACCAAATCCAATCACAGCATCTCTTTCCAATGCATATAAATTGCACCAAATTATAATTGTATTTTCAACAAAGAAAAATCATGTTATCACATTTTCATAGTTATAAAACACTTCGCCAGTGTTTTCACAATTCTAAAACGTTTTGTTACGTTTTCAAAATATTGTAACACTTCTGTTACGTTTTCAAAATTCTAAAACGTTTCCGTTATATTTTCACAATACCGTAACACTTCTATTACGTTTTCAAAATGTTGCAACTACTCTTTCATTGCACTAATCTTTCAACGTTTTTCTCAAACACGTAAAAATATACGTTTATCAAATCTCCTAATATTTTTCCACTTTGTTTCAAAATTGCGTAACTTAAAAATCATTATTTTACGTTACATAAATCATTTTCTATCATTCTCAAAATATTTAAAACACTTTCCAAATCTCATAATGATTTTCCACTATTTTCATAATCACGTAAAAATATTACATTACGTAATAAAACTTTTTCGTTGTTCTCGTAATTCAAATCGCTTAAAATATTTTAACGCATCTCCAATGCGTAGAAATATTTTACCGTATTTCAAAATTGCGTAGCTTAAAAATTTCATTTTTTAGATACGTAAATAATTTTTTTCACCATAATTTCATTACAGAGAATATTTCTTAACCTTCAAAAATTCCTTTTCACCTTTTCTCAAAATAATATAACTTTATACTTCATTTAATATATTTTCTTACTCAAGAAAATCTTTTTCCACATTTCTTTACTCAAGAAAATCTTTTTCGCAATACATTTCATAATTTCACTATTTTTCCAATACGCAAAATATTCTTTAATATTCCAAACGTCATTTTGAAAACTACGTAAAATATACCTCAATATTCCAAATATTATTTTGGACTTTTGAAAAACTCAATATCGTTTCCAATGTCATTTTTCACATTTTCTCTTTTAAGAAAACCTTTCCAAAATATATTTCACAAAATCACTCTCCAAAACCCAAAGAATGATTCATATGTTAGAAAACGATAAATTATTATATTTTTCATTTTTCCCAAATCATTTCCAAAATCCATCTTTCTCAAAATAATTTATTCAAGAAAATCCTTTTTCATAATTTATTTCACAAGTTCACAATTCCATTGATTTTAATCAATGTTTTTAACTTTAAAATTTCTAACGCTTTCCAAAAATTCAAAGTTATATTCTCCATTTTTTTTTCAAGTGATAAAACACTCTGATTCCCTTTCCAAACTTCTTGTAAAATCAAATCTCTTTGAAAACAAAGTGAGTTCATTTTGGAAACTTGTTCATAAAATCAAGACATTTCAAATCTTCAAAAACGTGGGCATGACTATTGAAGTCATGAAAACATTATCTCTCTCTAAGTTGATAGGATTTTACACAAACAAAACCATTAAAATCTTTTACAAAAACGTAAGACTCACAGTGTTTGAAATCAAATCATTTGCTCATTTTTATTTTTCACTTTCTTTGCAAATCCTTTTAAATCATCATTGCTATTTTCATTTAAATCTCACGTTTAGTGAAACACTTAAAAACTTTGTACACAAAATAAATCAATAAAAATTCTTCTAAAATTGTGTTCATGTTCTCTTGAAAAACAAACCTTTAGTTTATATTCCATATTCCTCAAATCAATCCCATTTTATTCTTTCATAAAAATATAATTTGTAAACACCTATGTTGAGGTGTCTTGATCAAAATTCACTAAGTTCTAGGGATCCAAAAATTTGTTCTTGAAAATTTTCAACATGAACCCTAAACAAAGGGCATCAAAACCGTAGTTCTTCCTTGGCTATTAGAGCCAAAAATCAATTTCTTTTCCACCATCAAGTTATGGCATATACATATATATTTCATTATAAATAATATAAGCATACCATCAAAGTCATAAAAGCATGTATAGCATCTCAAGCATATTATCAAAGCTATAAAATCATACAAAGCATATCAAGCATAGAAAATTAATCAAAGCTCATAAACACCCACAAATTAATTACATGACCATGGATATGAATCCTCACATGGATTCCACATCCATCAAATAAAATACCATCTCTCACCACCATGCTTGGTTGGTGAGATGGATCCCCCTCTTACCTCTTGAAGATCCTCCAAAAGTTCTTGATTTGCTTCTTTTTCCAAGTCCTTCACCACCAAGGGCTTCTCAAATACAAAATAAAACACACAAATAATTAATATACAAGACTTGAATAAGAGAACCATGAATTAAAATCATGGTTAGAACCTTGAAAATCAAAAGAAAGGTGAAGAGTACCAAATTTCACCATTAAAGCTTCAATCTTTAGCTTGAAGAACAAGGTTGAAGATGAATGATTTAGAGAAAATCTCCAACATGAAAGTTTCTTAGAATATCATGGAGATTCAAGATCTAGAGTTGGATGAAATTAAAAGAGCTTGGATGGTGATTTTAGGGTATATAACCGAATGGTGTATCTTGAAGAACAAAGATGAAATTTTTGATTTTTGATAGAAACTTGAAGCTTGAATTTGAAGATCAAGATGAATGATTTTGGAAAAACTCATAACTAGAGATGTTCTTAGAATGATGTTTAGGTTTAGAAAATCAAGTTGGATGAAATTAAAAGTGATGGAAGGTGCTTCTTGGAGAGCTTGGCCGAATGGTGTTATTTTGGGAGAGAAATGGAGTTTTCTTTGGTTTTGCTTCTTGAAACTTGAAAGAAAAGGTGAGGATGTAATAATAGAAAACATGAAAATGAATTCTTTGGTCTTCTTTAGAGTGAATGACCGTAGCCTTTCTTGGAGAGAAAGGAGAAAATAATTTGCTAAGTCTTGCTTTTGGAAAATGATGAAGATTGATCAAGATAGGTACTTAATAATCTTCAAATTTTTCTTTGGCCTAAAAAGGCTACTCAAAAATGTCTCCCTTCTTCTTTGTTTTCTTCAAAACCGTGCTCCCCCTCCAAATGACTTTTAAGAATGCAAACAAAACAATAAAGGGTAGTTTGTCTCCAAAAAGAAATGCATGGTCATATAATATATGTGCTAAGTCATCAAAAATTGACTAAAGCATTAAATAATGGTCCTAAAGTCTCCTTTGCTCCAAATTCATTACAAAAACCGTCCCCCCTCCTTCATGATGCATTTAATAATTTGTCATCTTTTCTAGCCATCATTTGAAGCCTTTCTAGCCATTGATTAATTCAATGGTTAGGATTTAGGTAGATTTTTAATTTTAGAAGACTAAATCTGGCCATTGGATTTTTCTCCTTTAAATTCTAGCCCTTAGATGTGTCTCCAAAATTAAGGGTCAAGATTGCTTCTTCAAACTTTAAATCCAAGGGTCCTAATTAGTCTTTGCTTCCTTTAGAAGACCAAATCTCCACCATTGATTGATTCTTCATCCAATTGGTCATAAATGGTCTTTGTTACTTTTAAGATTAAATCTCCACCCTTGATTTAATCTAATTCCAATGGTTATAAATGGTGCTTGTCACTTTTCAAGACCAATTCTACACCTTTGATTACATCTATGGTTGATATCAAAGTCTTCCTAACCAAGTTTATTCTCACACCATTGATTAAATCAATGGTTATTATCCAAGCTTTTTTATTAAGTTTGTTTCTTAACCTTTGATTAAATCAATGGTTAATATTCAAACTAAGTATTCTCATCCAAGGGTATAAATCAAGTCAAGCTCTTTTTGACTACGCAGTGTAATATTTATTCTTGTATCCTACAAATAATATTTTTTGTATTTTTATCATCCGATAATTAAATACAAAGATAAAATACAAGATAAGAAATTTTCTAAAAGCTGCTTTCCGGATTCAGGTTTAGTAAAGATCCCCTGTCTCCCTAAAAAGATAAATTTTTCTATGCGTAGAAAAATTTTTCACTTTGTGGGACCCACCTGGGCCATCGTGTAACTGGGCCCACATACATTCCCTGGGCCCACAACCAAGAAAAAAAAAATTTATAATCATCCACAAAATTCACAATTATTATAAAACACACAAATATAAAATCGAGTTACGTAAAATAATTACCTAACAAGAAAAATTAAATTACGTAAAGTTTTACCTATCCAAAAATTTTTATTTTCCGACACGGAGTAAATCACTCAAAACGATCAAATACGTTGACGGAATAATCAAATAAATTTTACAAATACTTCGAAATCACTAAATAGTGAAATTATTAACTTTTAAAATTACTCAAGCTTTTACTTTAAATAGAAATTCGGTGTTACAGGTATCCTTCTAGAGAAAAGAAAGTGAGGTATCTCTCAAAGATTGTAAAGGGTGAGGTATCTCTTGTTGTAAAGATGGTGAGGTATCCCTCTAGTGAAAAGGGTGAATTATCCCTATTTTGAGGCTCAAGTACAAAGGGTGAGGTATCCCAAGGTTTGGTGAGTGCTCTATTATGTAAAGGTTTTCAAGCACCCGTTCAAGCTTGAAGTTTAGTGAAAAATCTCAAGTGGTTTGCTTGAGGATTGGACGTAGGTCATATGGGGTGGCTGAACCAGGATAAATCCTTATGTTTGTTCTTCTCAACTTTATCTCTTTACTTTGTGCTTTAATTATATATGCTTGAGTTGAGTTTGTTATCTAGCTTTGCTTGAATACTTTCTATCTTAGGTTGTTTATTTGTAAGTGATTCGTTTGATCGCATTTATCTATTCACTTCAATTAAACAATAGCTTCAACGAAAATTTGATAAACAAGTGCTTTGCAAAAGATTTACGAAAATATTTCATAAACTCAATTCACCCCCTCTTGAGTTTGAGGCCACTTGGTAACAATGAGTTTGAGATTGTGGATTGACTTAGTAAATGTTTACATAGAGTAAGGAAAGGGAAATATTCTAATGGTATTGAGTAAAGACTCAATTGCCTGTTGCAAATCCTAAATCTCAAGTGAGTAAGTTTATTCATAGAAGAAGGTTATATGTGCAGTACTTGTAATTATTTTATGAATGACCTAGTTGTGATATGTTATAACTGTGTAGATAGTTGTTCTTATCATATGAGTATGAGACATCTTTGATACGTTATACAGTTGTATGGGCAATTGTATATGAAAGTTATATTATAGAATGACATGAGATATATGTTTATACTGAGGATTTTTATGTTCTCACCCCTTTTCTGTGTTTCCAGGTAGTAGCAGGTCAAGATTCTTTTCAGAGAGTAAGAAGATAAAGAAACAGAAGTACTAGCGTAGATTAGTTTTATTTGTTTCTTTTATAGACAGAGTTGATGTATTTATTTATATTAGCTTTGATGTCGTATAAGTTGTATATATAACACTTTGCCCTTGGGGTTATTGTTGTATGTGTATGACTTTTAGTTATGGCTCTATATAGTTTTTGCTAAATGTTATGGATTAGTTAATGTATGAGTTAGAAGTAACATAACTAGTACTGTTTATTCATGTATTTGTTAGTTATACTAGGATAACAGTATTAGGCTGTTACATTATTTCAGTAGATACATAATGGAGATAGGAAAGGGGTTGAGGTTGAGTATCCAAATATGAGGCATTCTGTGAATGAAATGAAGGGATAAGTGGAATAAAAGGAAGGTGAAAGGATAAAGGTGTGAAATATTGAGAAGAAGTAGACACAAGACTAGGAAGTTAGGATTGATATAGTGACTCATCAAAGATAACATGTCTGGTGATATAGATTTTACCATTCTTATCTAGGCACCTATACCCTTTGTGGATAAAATTGTACAGAATGAATGTGCACCTCTCTGACCTGAAATCAAGCCTTTATGAGTTTTATGGCCTTAAGTCAGGATAAAAGGCACAACCAAGAGACTTAAGAAACGTTTAGTCAGGCCTCTGGTGAAATAACACTTCTAGAGGGGTTTGAGTAGATAAAAAAGGAGTAGGTACCCTATTGATAAGAAAAGTAGTTGTAGTGAAGACATCTCCCTAAAAGTGAAATCGCAAAGAGGTTTAGACAAGTAAGGTGATGCCCATTTCAGAGATATGCCTATGTTTTCTTTGACTTAAGCCATTTTGCTCACGTGTATAGGGACAACTAATTGTATGAATGATACCATGGTCTTGAAGAAATTTAAGAAAGCAAAATACTCTTTACCTCTATCAATTTGAATAGATTTGATTCTAGTGCCCAATTGAAGTTTTACCATGGACTTCAACTTTAGAAAAACAAGAAAGGCTTCTGATTTATTATAAAAAAGATAAATTCAAGTATACTTGGAATAGGCATCTAAGCAAATATAGTATCAATAACCATCTAAAGTAGAAACTAGGGAAGGTCCCTATATATTAGAATATATCAATTCCAATGGTTGAGAATACATAAAATCTGAGGGAGTAAAGGGAAGTTTGTGGGATTTTTCCATGCAACAAGCACTGCACACAAACTTTGAGTTAATATCAAAATAAGAAATGTTACATTTATTAAGTACAATCTTTATGACTTTGTAAACAGGGCAGCCTAGCCTAGAATGCCACAAATATACATAACAACTATTAACGGGTGGGGTTTGGATTGAGTGTGAACTATTACTATATATAACGGTAAATGTAGAATGAGAGAAAGGAAACTGAGATTGATGTGTAAGCTGAAAGTTGTCAAAAGTATAGAGACCATCCCTAACTTATCCTTGCTAGATTATTTCCTTGGAATCTTGGTATTTTACAAGACAATAATCAGGGTGAAATCCAAAGAAAACTTAGTTATCTTTAACAAATTTAGAGACGCTAAGCAAGTTTTTAGTTATAACAAGGACATGTAACAAATGATTAAGGGCTAAAGGAGAATTAACTAATAAAGAAACAATAGTAGAATGCCCAATATTTTGAATAGCCAAACCTGAACCATTTCCAATTTGCACTTGATCTCAGCCAACATAGTCTAATTTGGTTCCAAGATTGCTAGCATTTGGTGTCAAATGTCCTGAAGAACTAGAATTGGGTACCACACTGGATCAAACACAATTTCTAGAGTTTCAAGAATTAGAGGTTGTATCATTTGCTGCATCTGCCTAGATTGACCGAGAACAGTAACAAACATTGCTTGAGTTAGTGGTTGATTCTCATGAGGACTTAGGTACCGTTGATCAAATAGATGATAACAATACTAAGCTACGTGCCCATATTTTCCATAGAACCGACACTGGGGTTTGGAATTGGAACTTCTATTCTGATTCCAATTTTGTTGTTTGCCACTATTGCCTCTACCACACTGGCCTCGATCCCCTCGATTTTGAGATAAACCTTCTCGAGACTATGAGAATTGAGCAAGATTGGTTTATATCTATTACATATCCTTTGAATTGAGTTTGTGCCTCTCAAGGCGTTCTTCTTGAGGCATCTGAAAAGCCTCTATTTCGCTAATCAAATAGGGCTTGAATTGTGAGATCACTTAAGTGAGAAACCCATTATATTCTTCACCTAGACCATCAATGATTGAATCTGTAACGCCCCTTTTTGAGGAGGGAACATCACACCAAAAAGGACAATGTGGAAAATAAAACATAAACTAAGACCTGGTTCATTTATATAACAAATAATCTTGTTTATTTGTAATTCGTGTGAGTAGTTTGATGAATACTTTTTTTTCTTTTGTCGTAAGAAAAAAAATGATAAAACATAATTACAACAAAATCAACATCAGAAGTAAACCATGCATCGTACATATATATATATATACTTATATCATCATTATTTAGTTACAACAACGGATATACAAAATGAGCAAAAGCTTTACCCGCACCAAAAGATTACACATGTATTACACATGTATAGCCCACCAAAAATAACAAAATATCAGGCCCTCAAAAGATTAACAGATAACTATCAGTGGCTATCACATCATCAGCCCCTAAACTAACGAGAAGGAACCGTGGCTGGATCTTCCTTGGGGTCTTCATCATCAAAGGAAATTCTCATTGGAGTAACAGAGTTATAGGAGGGGGCTTGTGCAGAGGATTAAAACGAATCCTCACATGGAGTGTAGTAAAGATCACTCCACATATCACGCATGGATAAGTAAAACTCTAAATGAACATTAGCAGTAAAAGTAAAAATAGGTGGGTCATAACGATCCCAAGCCAGAGTCGCCGTCATGTCCCCACGGTAGACACAACGATCCGTATGCAGGTTGATGTGCCAGCAGTTCGAACTTCCGTGAAAAGTCAGCTTAACATAACCCAAAATGCATGTGGACGTGACGTCATGCTCCTAAGCAGGTACTAATCAAAATCAGGCCAAAAGCTATGGAACTCGTGTACTTCCCCTTCTTCACCAGCGTCTTCAGAGAAACATATAATATATACATAAATAGAAGAAACATAGAAAAGAGGTGAGACATCCTACATTCAATACTAATTATGGCAGTAAAGAAACAAAATGGCGCAGGACACCTACATAGCATAACAGAAGTAATAATTAGCATCAGGATTCACATAATAACCAAATGAACAATTCCAGGCAGTTATACATCAATAAACAATAGTTCCATGAACACATGAATAAATAAATATCAGATGATATGTTGACTCACTATGCACATGCACATGGTACCAAAATCCAACATTTGACACTACAAATCCTACTCCAAAGAGCTAAACAAAAACATCGGAGAGAATTATCAAGGAGATATGTCGGTATCTCGTCAGCCATAAAAATAAAGTGCTTTCTAGAAAAATTCATAATTTGCACATCAAGCCTTTATACAACGGCATTCTTACAGGATCGCGATATAGGACAGTGTCTCGGTCCGGATCATCGGTGCATTTGCATCGGTCTATCCCATGGCCTAGAGGAGCTACTAATTGTCTGTTTGTGGTACACCCGTACCCCGACACCCCCAAGGTTAACGATATGACCCAGGCTAGTCTACTCGCACCCGCACTAACGTGTGATTCAATCTCCGAGGCATACAGCCTTACAACAGAGTCCACCGGACTGTCACAATGCATGATGACTCAAAGCATTTCCATGTATATTTAACAAAAATATACTTTCTCATAACATGCCACGTTTTGTCCAAGATAAACATCAACAACATCCATGTACATTTAACAATAATATACTTTCCATAACATATCACAATTTGTCCAAGTTACACATTAATAATTCCTTGGTTCTATTCATGGACCCACAATAGCATAACATCAAGTTCTCAAAAGTGGTAAAAACGCTCTTTAAGGTTCATTATGGAATTTGACTTTAGTTTAACAATTCTGATAAAGTCTTTCTCTAGAGGAATTCTCTAAATTAGTCAAGTTCATTACTTTGGTATATTTATAGCAACCTAATTCTAAAATACAGAAAATTGGCTGGTTATGCACTGGACGCTTAGGTGCCATATCTTCAGTGCTGGTTGAGCACCTAGGTACTCAACACGCAGCGCCTGAGCGCTCACTAAGTTGCGTTACTGAAAATTCTCTCTGGTTGTTGGGCGCTTAAGCGTCTAAGCTTCAGCGCCTGAGCGCCGATTGAGCACCTGGGTGCTCACTACACAATGCCTGAGCGCTAACAGAGCTATGTACAGAAAAACTTTCTGGACGTTGAGCGCTTAGACATTCAAACTCCAGCCTGAAGCGCTTAGGTTGAGCGCCCGGCGCTCATCACCGCTCACAAGGCTGGCGCTCACTACAAGGTGCTGAGCGCTCATGCATCAGCAAGAATTCTACAGAACTCGTTTCTGCAAATTCTTAGTCCCATTTCAAGGCTTCTCATTAATTTCAAACAATCCAACACATGGTTCATAGTCATCAAGGTACAAAATGAAAATCAATAGATTCATTGTCATCAAAACACACAATGAAAATCCATAGATTCATACAAATCAAATAATAACAAAACCATGAAAATAATACAACCAAGAGAGTAATCCCATATAGATTCCCTCATCAACAACATCAAACAAACATTTCCTCGACACCAAGATAAGTTGAATAAGATTATCTCCATCTTACCTAAGGGAAGAATAAGAAAAGACTCCTTGGTTGCTTCTTAGTGGATTTTCGTACAAGACCTCTCCAAAAACCCTAAAAATGCAACTCAACAAATCAACACCAAAGCTTGAGAAAGAAAGGATCCATAGTCATAGAAATGACCATAGAAATGAAAAAGAAGAAGAAAAGAAAGGATCAAGAGATTTACCCTCAAAAGCTCCAAACTTGGTGATAATCACATATTTTATTAATTAAGAAACCCTTATGTTTAGTCATTTACACTCTCTATATTCTCAATTGATTGAGTTTGGTATGATTTTGTGAGTTTAAGGTCAAATTGGTCCTAATTGAATATTTTCAGCAATATTGAGATTTGACACTATTTCTGTATTTTGGCCATAACTTGAGTTTCTAATATCTGATAAACATGAATTTTACCTTGTAGGAAAGCTAAGAGGAAGCTCTACAACTTTGATGAAGAGCTCGAAGTCCCAAACAGATGTCTAAAGGACCTCAGTTTACATGGAAGTCAGAATACGGATTTTGTCACTAGAATCCGGACGGTGTGCACTCATAAAATCATATCTCAAGATGTAATAATGGAGATGGGCTGAAATTTGGAGAGTTGATAGTCACGATCCAAATAAACAACTTTCATGAAGAACACTTTTTGAAAAAATGAAGTCTAGTAGGTCAGTTTGAGCTTGCAATTCAGAACAGAGGTGCTGAAGTTGGGTTTGAGCAACCTGCGGTATTTGGGACATATCTTGGGATGAAGGAAGCCAAATTGGACGAACTAGACATGAATTTTATAGCCAAGACAAAGATATACAACTTTCATGAAGAGTACTTTTCATGGATCTGAAGTATAGTGGGTCGTTTTTGGCTTCCAAGTCAGACACGAAATTTTCGTCCTCAACCACCCACTCATCCATCCACTAATCCACTCATCCACTCATCCACTCATCCACTAATCCATCCACTCATCCACTAATCCATCCAATCATCCACTCATCCACTAATCCAACCACTCAACCACTCCACCCACTCACCCACTAATCCACCCACTCATCCATCTACTCACCCATTCATCTCCATAATTTCCCACTCACCAAAAGTCCTTTGGCATTTTCCACTCAACCAACCCACTCACTCATCCACTAAACCAACCCACTCAACCACTCCACTCAAACACTCCACTCACTCACCCACTCATCCACCCACTCCCCTTTGTCATTTTGTTACCCTAGACTTCTATAAAAGGCACCATTGGTTATCATGAATAAGTTGTATTCTCCTTCATTTTCTCTCATAGTGTCTTCTTGTTTCTTTATAGTTTCTCATAGTTTTTGTATATTTTGATGCTCCCCTTCATGGTAATGGAGGGCTAAGCTACTTTCGGTCAATTTAGAACTCTTGAAGAGATTGTGGCTTGGATTCTTGAGACCTTGGTTATGTAATGTATTTGATTTATATTTGAATTCCTATTCTCTTCTTCTTCTTCTTCTTCTTCTTCTTAATCTTGAATGCATGAATGGTGATTCTGTTTATGTTTGATCTGATTTGATCTTGATTTAAGATTAAGATTTATGATGAAGCTTGGAACTGATTGATCTAAACTAATCACATGAATTGAAGATTTGTGATGGTTAGATTGATCTAAACTAATCACGATTGAAGAGCCTATTGGTGCCTTAATTGAATTCGGTGCTTAAATTGACATATATCTACATGAATGGTGCGATTGCAGATTTGTGTTTATCACTTGTCAATTGAATTCTGGACGATTATCTAGTGTGAATTCTGGATCTAATGCTGAGATCTCGGTTAGATCCAAGTTAACCATTCAAATGTGCTTCGAGTGTTTGTTGAAAGGTTTATGATTGAATCCACCTAATCTCGGATGAATTTCTGAATTGACTGTTCTTCTAATTGTTATTTCTCTTTAAATCTTGTCACTGTGATCCTTGAACCATCAAAACCCCCCTTGTTTTTTCTAACTTAATTTAATTTGATCAAATTGCATTTACGATCCTTGAGGAGACGATCCGGTATTGTTCACTATACTACAAGTTTAGGTAATAACTTCGGTTATAATTTTGACTGAGTTTGGCGCTCGTCAAAATTTTGGCGCCGTTGCCGGGGATTATTAAGTGTAATCTTTTCATTTTAAGTGTTTTTACTAACCTTTGCTTTTTATTAACTTTTCTAACATTTTTATCCATTGTCTAGTGTATTTGCTTATTTATTTGTTTTTGTGAGATGCATGACTAGGTCCGAGCCTGATAACTTGGTTGACTTTGATCCTGAGATTGATAGAACCTTGTATAGGTTGATTAAAGCTCGTAGGCTAAGTGCAAGAATTGCTTCTGAATTTGATCTTAATATTGGGAGTGAACTTAAGATCTTGAATAATTTTGAAACCATGGCTGGTAACATGCAGAATGGAACTCTTAAGGAACTTGCTGCTTCTGATATAACTAACCAGTCTTTGTGTATTCAATACCCAGATCTTGATGCTGATTTTGAGTTAAAATCTGGATTGATACATTTGTTGCCCAAGTTTCACGGTTTTGCAGGTGAGGATCCCTATAAGCATCTAAAGGAGTTCCATGTGGTTTGTTCAACCATGAAGCCACATGGGATCTCAGAAGAGCACATCAAGCTGAGGGCATTTCCTTTCTCACTTACTGATATAGCCAACGATTGGTTATTTTATCTTTCACCAGGTTCAGTAACAAGTTGGACTGACATGAAGCGGTTGTTCTTAGAGAAATTTTTCCCTACCTCTAGAGCTGCTGCCATTAGAAAAGATATATGTGGCATAAGACAAATGACAGAGAGACCTTGCATGAATATTGGGAAAGATTCAAGAAGCTGTGCTCGAGCTGTCCCCACCACCAAATCACCGATCAACTCTTAATTCAATATTTCTATGAAGGCTTGCTGCCAAATGACAGAAGCATAATGCATGCTGCCTCTGGAGGAGCCTTAGTAGACAAGACCCCTACAGCAGCGAGAGATTTGATAGCAAACATGGCAGCCAATACCCAACAATTTGGCACACGAATTATTACCTCAACCAGAGGAGTCAATGAGATTCAATCATCTCATGTAGACCAACAGAGAATGGAACACAGACTTGATGAATTGACTTCTTTGGTGAGGTAGTTAGCAGTGGGACAACAAGCACCAATGCAGATGGCTGCAACTGTGTGTGGCATTTGCTCTTGTTCATCTCATCCTACTGATGCATGCCCCACACTTCAGGATGGTGGTTCTATTTTTCTAGAGCAATCTATTGCAGCGAATGGTATTTTTCCCGTAGACCCCAATATCGAAAATCACAAAGAAGAACCGGTATGATCCATTTTCTAATACCTATAACCCTAGTTGGAGGGACCATCCCAACCCGAGATATGGAAATTCTCAACAACAACAACAACACCACCCTACCAACAACCGCGAAGAAACCGCAGCTTTAGATACCAAGCTACGAGGCCCCGGCAACAAGTACCAACCACTGCATTTAGGCAAGCACAACTTGCGCCGCCACCCATGCAAGAGTTCCCTCCACTACTGTTCCAACACCACTCACCGAGCCACCTTTCGAAGACTTGATGAAACAGTTTCAGCAGAATGTCAATGCCACCATCCGAGAATTTACAAACTCAAATTGGGCGATGGCAACCACTGAGTGAGTTGAAAAGTCAAGGGTCGAACCAATTGCCTTCACAAACAAATCAACAACCCAAGAGGCAATGTAAGTGCCATTAGCTTGAGAAGTGGTAGAGAAGTTGACGGTCCTACTCCACCACACCCGAACTACAAGTGCAAAGAACCAGGAAGGTGACCGAAAACGAAGAAAATGGATAGCTCACCAAAAATCTATGACACGGAAGAAAAATGTGCGAGAAATTCAAATCGGCCATTCCACTACCTTTTCCAAACAGAGTCACATAGTCCAAGCATACTGCGCAAACAGAAATAGAAAGAGAAGTCATGGACACATTCAGGAAGGTGGAAATCAATATTCCTCTCTTGGATGCAATCAAGCAAATTCCTAAGTATGCCAAATTTCTCAAGGAGTTGTGCACCCACAAGAGAAGACTTAAGGGTACTGAGAAGATTAGCATGGGTAGAAATGTTTCTGCAATGATTCTGCCAAGCATGCCACAGAAATGCAAAGATCCTGGAACTTTCACAATTCCTTGCACGATAGGCAACTCCAGATTTGAACATGCAATGCTAGATTTGGGTGCTTCAATCAATGTCATGCCTATGTCAGTTTATAAGTCATTGAACATTGGCACTTTGCAACCCACTGGTATCGTGATTCGGTTGCGAATAGGACCATTGCTCATCCAGCGAGTCTTTGGAAGATGTGTTAGTTCGGGTGAATAAGTTAATTTTTCCAGCGGACTTCTATGTCTTGGACATGGAAGATGAGTCTTCGGCAAACCATGCTCCATTGATTCTAGGCAAACCATTCCTCAAGACCGCCAAGACCAAGATAGATGTGCATGTTGGCACCCTTTCTATGGAGTTTGGCGATGATTTGGTACAGTTTAACATTTTTGATGCCATGAGACATCCCCTAGAGGAGCATTCTGTTTTCCATATTGATGTGATTGAGATGCTGGTTGATGATGTTTATGCTGATTTATATGCTGAATTCCCTGATATTGTTGACTTTCTGGATTCTGTTTCTTGTGATACATGTACTGCTTGTGATATTGAGCCGTGTGTCTTTGCATGTCTTTGAGATTTATCTTTGGTATGAGTGATGATGCAACTCAACTTGCCGACTTGAATGATACCACATGTGAAAATAGAAGTCGAATCTGTCTTTGAATTTAATGTTGCTTTGAATTAGTTGTTTCAAATAGCTTGTCCTTCCATTGTACAAATTTCATCCTTAGAGTTGAAGACTTTGCCGACCATCTTAAATATGCATATTTAGGAGATGGTGAGAAGCTGCCAGTGATTGTTGCTAAGAATCTGCAACTTGAACAAGAAGAAAAATTGCTGCGGTTTTGAGGCGAGAATAAGCAAGCCATCGGATGGACACTTGCAGATCTTCCTGGTATTAATCACTCCACATGCATGCATAGGATTTTATTGGAGGAGGACACGAAACCAGTAAGGCAACCCCAAAGGAGACTGAACCCCTTGATTCTAGATGTGGTGAAGAAGGAAGTGACCAAGCTACTTCAAGCTGGCATTATTTATCCCATATCAGACAGTAAATGGGTGAGCCCCGTGCAAGTTGTTCCCAAGAAATTTGGGGTCACAGTAGTTGAGAATAAGAATAATGAACTTTTACCGACAACAGTTCAGAACAGTTGGCGGGTTTGCATTGATTATAGGCGGCTTAACCAGGCTACCAGAAAAGATCATTTTCCGCTACCTTTCATTGATTAGATGTTGGAGAGGTTAGCTGGCAAGTCGCATTATTGTTTCCTAGATGGATATTCGGGCTATTTTCAGATTCATATAGCCCTAGAAGACCAAGAGAAGACTACTTTCACTTGTCCATTTGGCACATTTGCATACAGGAGGATGCCCTTTGGTCCAGTGTAATGCTCCTGCACCTTTCAAAGGTGTATGGTAAGTATCTTTTCTGACTTTTTAGAGAATTGCATGGATGTGTTTATGGATGATTTTACTGTCTATGCCTCTTCCTTTGATGCATGTTTGGATAGTCTGGCTCAGGTTTTACATAGATGCATTGAAACTAACCTTGTTTTGAATTTTGAGAAATGTCATTTCATGGTAGAACAAGGCATAGTTTTAGGGCATATAATATCTAGCAAGGGTATTGAGGTAGATCCTGCGAAAATAGATGTTATTTCATGCCTATCTTACCCCACATGCGTGCGGGAGGTTCGTTCTTTCCTTGGTCATGCAGGTTTCTATAGGCGATTCATAAAAGATTTCAACAAAATTGCTCTTCCACTATCCAACTTGCTACAAAAAGAAGTGGAGTTCCATTTTGACCAGAAATGCAAGGATGCCTTCAATCACTTGAAGCAAGCATTGACCAGTACACCTATCATCCAACTACCAGATTGGACACTCCCATTTGAGCTCATGTGTGATGCCTCTAATTATGCTTTGGGAGTTGTTCTTGCACAAAGGGTCGGCAAGATATCTCATGTCATCTCCTATGCCTTAAGAACTTTAGATCCTGCACAAGTCAACTACACTACCACTGAAAAGGAACTTTTAGCAATTGTTTTACTTTAGACAAATTTCGATCATATTTGCTTGGTTCTAGAGTGGTTGTGTTTTCAGATCATACAGCTCTGAAGTTTCTCCTAAAGAAGCTTGATGCAAAGCCTAGGTTGATTAGGTGGATTTTGCTCCTCCAAGAGTTCGATATTGAAATCCGTGATAAAAATGGAGCGGAGAATTTAGTGGCTGATCACCTAAGCCGAATTGAAAGGGAGGCAGATACTTTTCCTATCCATAATGTCTTCCCTGATGAGCAGCTTTTCAAGCTGCAAGGTAACACTCCTTGGTTTGCTGATTTGATAAATTTCTTAGTTGCTGGTGTTTTCCCTGCACATTTTATTAGGGCTCAGATTGATAAATTGAAGAGTGAGTCAAAATATTATGTGTGGGACGACCCTTATCTGTGGAAATTTTGTAGTGACCAAGTCATTAGGAGATGCGTGCCTGATAATGAATTCTATTCTATTCTTAGCTTTTGTCATACACTTGCATGTGGCGGTCATTTTGGTCCCCAAAGGACTGCTAGGAAAGTTTTGGAATCTGGATTATATTAGCCCACTCTATTTCATGATGCATATGTGTTTTGTAAATCTTGTGATCAATGCCAAAGAACAGGAAATACTTCTCGAAGGAATGAGATGCCCCAGAAATCCTTATTGTTCTGTGAGATTTTTAATGTATAGGGTATTGATTTTATGGGACCCTTTCTTGTTTCTTTTGGTTTTGTTTACATTTTGCTAGCTGTTGATTATGTATCCAAGTGGGTGGAAGCGAAAGCTACTCGGACTGATGATTCCAAAGTTGTTGTGGATTTTGTTAGATCACGTATTTTCTCGCAGTTTGGAGTTCCGAAGGCCATCATCGGTGATCGTGGTTCACATTTTTGTAATCGAAGCATGGAAGCTTTGATGAAAAAGTATGGGGTCTTGCACAGAGTTTCTACACCTTACCATCCCCAAACTAATGGGCAAGCCTAGATTTCCAACAGGGAGATCAAGCAGATACTCCGTAAGACAGCTCAACCTAACAGAAAAAGACCGGAGCAAGAGGCTTGAGGATGCTTTATGGGCTTACCGGACTGCTTATAAGACACCAATCGGGATGTCTCCGTATCGGATTGTTTTTGGAAAAGCCTCACCACCTACCGGTAGAAATTGAGCATCATACATTCTCAGGCGGTGAAAAGGTGCAACTTGGACCTAGATCAAGCAGGTATGGAGAGAAAGCTGCAACTGCAGCAATTGGAGGAGATTCGCTTAGAGGCTGATGAAAGTTCCAAACTTTATAAGGAGAAGACCAAAGCCTTCCATGATAAGTTAATTCTGAGGAAAACATTTGAGATTGGTCAAAAAGTTCTCCTCTATAACTCCGGCCTCCGACTCATGCCTGGCAAATTAAGGTCTAGATGGGATGGACCATTTATTATTACTAAGGTTTTTCCTTCGGTGTCGTGTTCGGATTAAAAGTGAGGTCACCGCCAAAGCTTTCATCGTAAATGGACACCGCCTCAAACAAGATTCATGAACTTCCGAGAGAATGCGAAAATGGAGGTGATGAACCTTCTCCATCCGCATTATGAATAAAAAAAAGAAAAAAAAAAGAAAAAAATATTAAAAAAAAAAAAAAAAAAAAAAAAAAAAACAACTGTGCTGACAATGAGGTAGGTAATGCCATTAAATTTTGTCACTCGGAAGCATGTGGAGGTCATTTTTTTTCTTCAACGACAACAACTGCGAAAATCTTGCAGTATGGATTTTATTGGCCTACTTTATTCAAGGTCTGTTACACCTTTTGCAAAAGCTGTAGAAATTGATCAAAAAAGTTTTGCTTTGAGATTATCATCTGCACCTACTCCTTGGGAAATTGAGATCTAGGTGGCGCGGTTCTTTTGTTGTCAAACACGTGTATCCTCTGGGGCCGTAGATATTGAGGATCCTAGGAATGGTAATGTGCTTAAAGTTAATGGACAGAGACTCAACCATTCCTGGAAAACCAAGTTCTTGAGTTCTTTGTGTTGCCGGTTAAGTGGCGGATACGGTACTCCATGACTCTCAAGTCGATTTATTTTTCAGTTTCCCAAAATAACTGAACCCTTCTTCTCCTTTAAAATGGATGTCATTCTTTCAAACCTGAGAAAACATTTTCCTTCTCTTCCTCAAAATGCTCTGAGAAAGATCTACAAAGTTCGATGTGAAAGATCGAGACTGTTAATGCACAAAGGTATGCCAGAAGATGTACGCTGGATAATTGAAGCAAAGGTCCGATTAGCAGGTGAGTCCTCAATTTCATTTGACTCATATATGCCCGGTCTTGGAAGAAGTTCATATTCTAAAAGGAGAAGAGCAAAAAGGTTACAAGTTTATCACAAATGTGGACGATGGAACTGTAACAAGTGATGTCGTACTTTGGGGATAGTTTCCGCAAATAGAGAAGATAAAATTTTCTTCATTAAGAATGGACTGAGTAAGGAGTCATTAGATGATATCTTATTGACTCTTGAGACGCATTCTTGTGGATTGGTGCATCGTGAAATTCTTAAATTGTGGAATCTCTGTCTCCACTATTGATGAGCTCGAATTTATAAGAATTAGAAACCAGTTTTGGCATTCTTGGACGTTAAAACCAGTAAGACGGATGTATTTTGAGCCATATCCACAAACAATCAGATATATCATCCTCTTTCTTCTTCTTCATAAATTAGAAGCTTTTGAGTATGTAAGGTAGATTGTATCCCACATGTGAGATCGGCCACTTGTCCCTTTATTAGCTCGGATAGATTGGTCAACAGAAAAAAAAACAGGGAAGCTATACATACAAAGGTAAGTAAAAAAGAAAAGAAAGCCAGATCTGAAACTTTCTCTTTAATGGGTTTGATTTTATTAAAAAAAAATTTTTTTGTTTTGTTTGGAATATGATATGATTGTCATGAACTTATTAAACTAATTAGTGATGGCGAGTAAGTTTGGAATAACATCCACCATAAGTAATTTTACTCTTGAGACGCATCTTAATTGGTGGCAGAGTAAGGAGTTTTTTAGGTAGTAATTAATTAGTTTTAAATTGTGGAAGTACTAAAGTTTTATTGTTTGATTTCTTTTCAGGGTCTGATGCGGCACTGACAGTGTGCTTCTTTTCTACTTAGCGTTGATTCACTTCTTATCAGGTTGTGTTGCTCTTTTCTATATCTCTCTTTCACATTGAGGGCAATGTTATATTAAGTGTGGGGGAGAGATTTTAGCATGTTTCTGTTTCTTTTGGTTTGTTAAAAAAAATCAATCAAAAAAATAAAAAAAAAATAAAAAAAATAATAATAAAAAAAGGTTCATTGCATGATTGAATAACTTTTCTCCCTTCTTGAACTGATATGCTTGGTGATGGATGATTGAATTGATGAAATGAGTTTGATGGATGTATACCTTGTGAGATTTTGAGCCTAATGGATGGATTCAACATTTATGCCATTCTCTTCGTTCTTGTGTGATTTTCACTCATGTTAATGACCACTCTAGAACTTGCTTTGATTCTTTTTGAGGCTACATTTCACTTGCATGCATGAACATGATTGAGGACCTCTTTCTTAATTAGCCAGTTTAACCGAATAGTCAACCTTGTTTTCAATATGATATCAAGCACTCTTTTGACTTCTTGAAAATTCTCTGATTCCTGCCAACCTTGTATATTTTCCTTTACTTAACCTCTTTGAGTTTATTTGACCATTCCTTGTTTCTAGCTCATTATGTGCCTTAAATGAAAAATCGTGTTCTTACTTTACCTTAGGGAATAAAAGAACATTAGCTTGGTTAATGGATGAGTTTTTGAACAAGTGTGGGGGTGTGTGTACAAAATGGTTGTTGAAAAGGAAAGAGTGCCTAAAAAAAAAAAAAAAAAATGTATATAGAAAAATGTATGTATATAGTTATGTTCATATATATATATATATATATAGGATTATATAAATGAATATGTAAAGGGATATACATTAGAGTTGGGATGAACTTTTATGCTTGTTATTTGAACTCAGCTCTCATTTGCTTTTATTCTCTTTGGTATTTATCTTCTCATATCCATTTTATCCTCTTCTATTACCTTGACCTCACCACAACCTTGAATAAAGTCCTCATGATTTGTGTGTGCATGTGTTTTGAGTAGTGGAGAAGTAGAAGATAAGCAAGCTTATGGTAGTGCAATTTTCATGGGTTGAATTGAGTGAAATACCTACCCTTTAAACACTTGAGAGATTGAGAGGGAATCTTGTGAAGATCTATCATTCTCGATTCATGTTGAAGATACCTTGCTTGATGGTTTGAGATATGGAGAATTGTTAACTCGTGAATGTTTTGATCCCTTGAACCTTTGGTTGTTCTTCTTGATTGTAAAATTTTGGTCTTGAGTTTTGTCCAGGAGTGCAAAAAGCTAAGTGTGGGAGAATTTGATAATCACATATTTTATTCATTAAGAAACCCTTATGTTTAGTCATTTACACTCTCCATATTCTCAATTGATTGAGTTTGGTATGATTTTGTGAGTTTAAGCTCAAATTGGTCCTAATTGAATATTTTCAGCATTATTGAGATTTGACATTGTTTCTGTATTTTGGCCATAACTTGAGTTCCTAATATCTGATAAACATGAATTTTACCTTGTAGGAAAGCTAATAGTAAGCTCTACAACTTTGATGAAGAGCTAGAAGTCCCAAACAGATGTCTAAAGGACCTAAGTTTACATGGAAGTCAGAATACGGGTTCTGTCACTAGAATCCAAACGGTGTGCACTCATAAAATCATATCTCAAGATGTAATAATGGAGATTGGCTGAAATTTGGAGAGTTGATATTCAAGATCCAAATAAACAACTTTCATGCAGAACACTTTTTGAAAAAATGAAGTCTAGTAGGTCAGTTTGAGCTTGCAAGTCGGAACAGAGGTGCTGAAGTTGGGTTTGAGCAACCTGTGGTATTTGGGACATATCTTAGGCTGAAGGAAGCCAAATTGGACGAACCAGATATGCATTTTATAGCCAAGAAAAAGATATACAACTTTCATGAAGAGTACTTTTCATGGATCTGAAGTATAGTGGGTCGTTTTTGGCTTCCAAGTCAGATACGAAATTTTCGTCCTCAACCACCCACTCATCCATCCACTAATCCACTCATCCATCCACTATTCCACTCATCCACTCATCCACTCATCCACTAATCCATCCACTCATCCACTCATCCACTAATCCAACCACTCAACCACTCCACCCACTCACCCACTAATCCACCCACTCATCCATCCACTCACCCATTCATCTCCATAATTTCCCACTCACCAAAAGTCCTTTGGCATTTTCCACTCAACCAACCCACTCACTCATCCACTAAACCAACCCACTCAACCACTCCACTCAAACACTCCACTCACTCACCCACTCATCCACCCACTCCCCTTTGTCATTTTGTTACCCTAGACTTCTATAAAAGGCACCATTGGTTATCATGAATAAGTTGTATTCTCCTTCATTTTCTCTCATAGTTTCTTCTTGTTTCTTCATAGTTTCTCATAGTTTTTGTATATTTTGATGCTCCCCTTCATGGTAATGGAGGGCTAAGCTACTTTCGGTCAATTTAGAACTCTTGAAGAGATTGTGGTTTGGATTCTTGAGACCTTGGTTATGTAATGTATTTGATTTATATTTGAATTCCTCTTCTCTTCTACTTCTTCTTCTTCTTAATCTTGAATGTATGAATGGTGATTCTGTTTATGTTTGATCTGATTTGATCTTGATTTAAGATTAAGATTTGTGATGAAACTTAAAACTGATTGATCTAAACTAATCATATGACTGAAGATTAAGATTTGTGATGAAGCTTGGAACTGATTGATCTAAACTAATCACGTAATTGAAGAGGTTAGGTTACTGATTGGTGCCTAGGTTAATTGAATTCAGTGCTTAAATTGACATATATCTACATAAATGTTGCGATTGCAGATTTGTGTTTATCACTTGTCAATTAAATTCTGGACGATTGTCTAGTGTGAATTCTGGATCAAATGCTGAGATCTCGGTTAGATCCAAGTTAACCATTCAAATGTGCTTCAAGTGTTTGTTGAAAGGTTTATGATTGAATCCACCTAATCTCGGATAGATTTCTGAATTGACTGTTCTTCTAATTGTTATTTCTTTTTAAATCTTGTCACTGTGATCCTTGAACCATCAAAACCCCCCCTTTTTTTTCTAACTTAACTTAATTTGATCAAATTCTATTTACGATCCTTGAGGAGATGATCCGGTGTTGTTCACTATACTACAAGTTTAGGTAATAACTTCGGTTATAATTTTGACTGAGTTCGGCGCTCGTCACTTGGTCTCCAATGGTGGAAGGTGAAATAGGAGGATTTAGGAGATGACCACCAAAGAGAAGAACCTTAGAATGATGGAAGGAAACTAGAAATGTGATTTGTTTAGCAAACAAATGGAGATGGTCTCCAAGTGTGGGTGGTGCTGTGGAGGAAGAAGAAGAGAAGAAGAGAGAAAGGCTTGAAGAAGAATGAGATGAGAGAAAAAAAAAAGAAAGAGAAAGTGATAGGTTTTTGTGTTTTGAGATAGAAATGAAGGTGATAAAGTGAGAAGAAATTTTTGGCTCCCAAAGAGTGCATCTGCCGTGGAGAGTGTGGAGAAGGAAGAGAGAGAAATGTATTATTTGGGAAATTTTTAGGAAGTTTCCCTTAAGAAGCTTTGGTTTAAATTAATCATTCTTTTGAAATAAAGTTAAAAGATGTGACATAAAGTAGATTTTGGATAAAATGATAGGGATTTTTACTACAAGCTATTACTCAATGGACAATTATTACAGATAGTAAAGCCAGTATTAATTATCCAACTGATAATAAAATGTACAGCGATATTTACTTCATAGAACATTCTGCAATTTTATTTATCAAATAAAATCTCGAAAAATGTAAAATCTCATAAAGTATGTTTGGTGTCGGGTTGAGTAAGATCCCCCAATATTGCTTTCACAGTTCAAGGTTCTCAGGAAAAATATTTCATTTCCCCGGCTCCGCTCAGTGTGCACGTAAAACGAAAAATATATTAAAATATTTAACGTTTCTGGAAAAATCCACAAAAAATTCTAAAAACTCACAAATATTATAAAATGACTATTTATCACAAAATTATCAATTTTTGGGGTGTTACAACTCTTCCCTTCTAAAAAAAAAATTTGTCCTCGAAATTTTCATATCTTAGAATAATTGTGGATGTTATTTCTTCATCTTGTCTTCTAACTCCCACGTTGTATCTCCGGTTGTGTCATTCTAGATTACCTTTACTAACAGGATATCCTTCTCTCTAAGTTGCTTTATCTTCCTATCCTCAATCCTTACAGGAGTTGTCTCATAGGTTAAGTTTTCTTTCAATTGTACTGTGTCCAGTGCTATGACATGACTCGGGTCATGAATATATTTTCGTAGTTGTGACACATGAAAAACATTGTGAAGGTTAGAAAGAAAAGGTGGTAAGGCTATTTGGCAAGCTACTGGACCTATCCGGCAAAGAATTTGATAAGGTCCAAGGAATTTTAGAGTAAGTTTTCTTGATTTCAGAACTCGGCCAACCCCAGTCGTAGACGTGACTTTCAAAAACACATGCTCGCCTTCCTCAAACTCAAGAGGCTTCCTTCTCTTATCGGCATAGCTCTTCTGTCGACTCGGAGCCGTCCTCATCTTTTCCTGAATCATCTTGACTTTCTTAGTCGTTTGTTGTATAAGATCAAGTCCAATAGTAAGAGCTCACTATCTTTGTATCAACACAAAGGTGTTCTGCACCGTCATCCATATAGAGCCTCATAGGGTGCCTTCCCTATGCTCGAATGAAAACTATTGTTGTAGGTGAACTCTACCAATAGTAAGACTTCATCCCAACTTCCAGTCTGCTACAAAGCATAAGCCCTAAGTAAATCTTCCAATGATTGAATCATTCTTTCCGATTGACCATCGGTTTAAGGATGATACGTAGAACTCAAAGGTAGCTTCATTCCTATTGCTTCTTGTAAACTTTGCCAAAACTTTGACATGAACCTTGGATCTCTATTAGAAATGATACTTGTAGGCACACCATGCAGCCTAACGATTTCACCAATATACAGTTGAGTCAACTTCTCCATGTTGTACCTTATGTTGATTGGTAAGAAATGTGTTGACTTTGTAAGTCGATCAATGATTACCCATATTGAATCGTAACATTTTCTGGTCTTTAGCAATCCAACCACAAAATCCATCACAATACTATCCCACTTCCATTTAGGAATAGCTAAGGGTTGTAACATTCCAGAAGGTCTTTGATGTTCAACCTTTGCTTTTTGACAAACCAGACAAGACGACACACATGTCACTCTTCATTCCGTGCCACCAAAATAATTGTTTTAGATCTTGGTACATCTTGCTTATTCCCGAATGCATACTCAATTGGCTCATGTGAACGTGTTCGAGAATATAGTTCTTAAGCTCTTGATCCTTTGGTACACAGACTCTACCTCTGAATCTTATGATTCTATCAGTTCCTTCCTCTAATGTTGTCGCTCCGCCTTGCTTCATCAGCTCCCTTTCTTCTTGCAAAAACTTGTCAACTTTCTATTTTTTTCGGATGTCCTCCATTAAATCATTCCAAATAGTGACTATGTTTATATAGATTTTTCCTAGTGCCAATTCCACAAAGGACTATACATCCCTGAATTGCTCCATCAAATCCTTTTCCTTGACCATTATAGCAGAGATACTGAGTTCTTTCTACTTAAAGCGTCTGCCATGACGTTTG
Source organism: Ormosia emarginata (assembly GCA_029884605.1). Taxonomy (NCBI): domain Eukaryota; kingdom Viridiplantae; phylum Streptophyta; class Magnoliopsida; order Fabales; family Fabaceae; genus Ormosia; species Ormosia emarginata. Next base: position 48,700,850 of record JAQQTP010000077.1, on the reverse strand, counting down.
CCTTTCTAGGGTGATACAGAAGTAGAAAATCATAATCCTTTAGAAACTCCAACCACCTTCGCTGTCTCATATTCAACTCCTTTTGGTCGTATAGGTACTTCAGGCTCTTGTGGTCGCTAAAGATGTTGAACGTTGCCCCATAAAGAAAATGCCTCTATATCTTCAAAGCGAATACCACAGCTACTAACTCCAAGTCATGGGTTGGGTAGTTCTTCTCATGCACTCGTAACTGTCTTGAAGCATAAGCCAGTAATTTTCTATTTTGCATAAGCACACATCCTAATCCTTGGTATGAGGCATCGCAATACACTTCGAAGGGTTCACTCGGATCGGGTAGAACTAACACTGGTGAAGTAGTTAGTTGTTTCTTCAATTCTTGGAAACTTTCTTTGCAAGCATTAGTCCACACAAAGGCTTGATTCTTTCTCGTAAGCTGAGTGAGAGCCCTCGCAATCTTAGAGAATCCCTCAATGAATCTCCAGTAATGTCTAGCTAATCCCACAAAGCTCCAAATTTCTGTCACTGTCTTCGGTCATTCCCATTGCAGAATCACTTCCACTTTTGACGGGTCTACAACAATCCCTTCTTTCGAGATTACATGGCCTAAAATCTTGCCAAAATTCACACTTCAACAGTTTGGCATACAACTTCTTCTCTTTCAAAATCTGGAGAACTATGTTGAGGTGTTCAGCATAATCCTTTCGATTTCTAGAGTAGATTAGAATATCGTCAATGAAGACAACAATGAATCTATCCAAGTAAGGACAAAAGATTCTATTCATGTAATCCATGAATATGGCAGGTGCATTTGTCACACCAAATAGCATCACAAGATATTCGTAATGATCGTAACGAGTATGAAAAACCATTTTGGAAATATCTTCCACCTTTACTTGAATCTGATGGTAGCCCAATCGCAGATCGATCTTAGAGAACATTGCTGCTCCTTTTAGTTGATCCTTGAAGTCCTCTATCCTCGGTAGTGAATACTTGTTCTTGATCGTGACTTTATTCAGCTGACGATAGTCCATACACAACCGCGAAGTCCCATCCTTCTTTTTTACTAGCAACACTGGTGCTCCCCATGGTGATACATTGGGTCTAACAAACTGCTTTTCTAATAGTTCTTCTAACTATTTCTTGAGCTCAACTAATTCTGATGGTGACATCCTGTAAAGTGCTATAGAAACAGGACCAGATCCAGGCACAAGATCAATGGTGAACTCTATCTTCTACTTCGGTGGTAGACCAGGTACATCATCAGGAAAGACTTCGAGAAACTTGTTAACCACTAGAATTGTATTCATATCTGCCTTGCCCTCAACTTTTAAGGAAGACAATAGCATGTATCTCTGAGCTCCTTCTTTCAAGAAAGCTTGAACTTGGTTAGCCGTCAAAAATCTATAATTCTCATCCATAGGGAAAACTATGGTTTTACTAGAACAGTTTAACAAGATACAGTTAGAAGACAACCAATTCATTCCTAAAATCACGTCTAATTGGGAAAGAGGTAAACTAATCAAATCAACAGAAAAGATTCGACCTTTAATAATTAAAGGACAATCTAAACAAACTTTTGTGGTAATAACAAGTTTAGCTGTTAAGGTAGAAACAGTCAAGTCAAAAGGTAAAGAAGACACAGGTAAACTAAGTCATCACACACAGTTATAATAAATAAAATAGTGGGTTGCCCCAGAGTCATACAGTATAGTCAAAAGATTACCTTCTATGATACCCTCTCCTTGTATAAGATCTTCAGATTCAGAGGCTTTTGCTCCACTCATGGTATAGACTCGACCTCTTGCTTGCGTTTCACAGCCCTTGCAGTGTTGACCGAAGGCTCGACCTTAGCTTGGTTGCAGTCACGAGAGATATGTCCAGGATTCCCGCATCAAAAATAGATGATTCCTTTGATGGTGCAATCCCTCGTCAGGTGATCCTTCCCGCACTTCATACACCTTGGTGTAGACGCCACAATCTGACTAGTTTGGTTTCCACCAGAACCTCCACTAGTACCTCCACCAGGTGACTGTGGCTGATTTCCCAGTGGTCGGGAATAAGGATTCTTCTTAAAGCAGTTTGAATTGTTGCCATCTCCTCTTTGGAATCTAGTAAGTCCAAAATTATGGATCCTCATGTCCCGCGCCTGATTTAGATCTTCCACCTGGCAACACTTATCTAGCAGCTCTAAGAATTAGTTGATCTTCAAGGTTATGACTGCCTTTTTCACGTCATACCTTAACCCTTCTTCAAATTTTTGATACTTTCACACCTCATTCGATTGATGTTGGAAATATGTTGAAAATTTGGACAAGCTCTCGAACCTCGCAGCATACTCGCTGACAATCATATTCCCTTGCCTCAAACTGAGGAACTCCATCTCTTTTGTATGTCTTGCACTCGCTAGGAAATACTTCTCTAAGAATCTGTCCTTGAATATCTCCCTAGTGATTACTCAACCTTCAGCTTCTAGCATCTCCGACCAACATGAAAGTGGCATAAGTTACCTTCTTATCATTTGCACAGTTCATGCCTCTAAAAATTTTCTCTAGCTCCTTGATCTATAGACTAGCCTTCTCTAGATCAAATTCCCCTTTGAACTTAGGAGGGTTGTTACGATGGAATTCTGATAGATTTTTAGTGTCGGTCGATGCTTCCAATTGTTGTACAGCCCTTTCCTGCTATTGAACAGCTCTTTTAGTTTGTTATGCGACAACATCCGCCATTCGTTGCATCGCTTTTGCAGCTGCCGCCATGCTTTCAACTTCTTGTCTACGTGCCATCGTTTTCTCTTAAAGTCAAGTTATACAAAATACAAGGAGAGATTAGATGTATCATTTCGGAATACTAAACACAGAGAATCATACAACACAAACATGACAGACCTAACCACAAAGACCCAAAAGAAAACTTAAACTGGGTCTCTGATACCAAACTAGTGTAACGCCCTTTTTTGAGGAAGGAACGTCACACTAAAAAGGACGATGCGGAAAATAAAACATAAATTAAGACCGGTTCATTGTATAATAAATAATCTTGTTTAGTTATAATTCGTGTGAGTAGTTTGATGAATACTCTTTTTTTTTTCTTTTGTCATAAGAAAAGAAGATGATAAAACATAATTATAGCAAAATCAATATTAGAAGTAAACCATGCATCGTACATACTTATATACTTATATCATCATTGTTTAGTTACATCAACTGATATACAAAATGAGCAAAAGCTTTACCCACCCTAAAAGATTACACATGTACAACCCACCAAAAATAACAAAATATCAGGCCCTCAAAAGATTCACAGATAACCATCAGTGGCTATCACAGCATCAGCCCCTAAACTAATGAGAAGGAACTGTGGCCGGATCCTCCTCAGGGTCTTCATCGTCAGAAGAAATCCTCATCAGAGTAACAGAGTTACAGGCAGGGGCTCGTGCAGAGGATAAAAACGAATCCTCATGTGGAGTGTAGTAAATATCACTCCACATATCATGCATGGGTAAGTAAAACTCTAAATGAACATTGGCAATAAAAATAAAAACAGGTGGGTCATAATGACCCCAAGCCAGAGTCGTCGTCACGTCTCCACGGTAGACATAGCAATCCGTACGCAGGTTGATGCGCCAACAGTCTGGACCTCCGTCAAAAGTCAGCTTAACATAACCCAAAAATACGCGTGGACGAGACATCATGCTCCCAAGCAGCTACTAATCAAAATCAGGCCAAAAGCCGGGGAACTCGTGTACTTCCCCTTCTTCACCAACGTCTTTAGAGAAACATATAATATATACAGAAATAGCAGAAACATAGAAAAAGAGGTGAGACATCCTGCATTCAATACCAATTATAGCAGTAAAGAAATAGAACGACACATAACGCCCTCATAGCATAACAAAAGTAATAATTAGCATCATGATTCACATAATAACCAAATGAATAATTCCAGGCAGTTATACATCAATAAACAATAGTTCCATGAACACATGAATAAATAAATATCAGATGATATGTTGATTCACTATGCACATGCACATGGTACCAAAATCCAACATTTGGCACTACAAATCCTACTCCATAGAGCTAGACAAAAACATCGGAGAGAATGATCAAGGAGACATGTCAATATCTCGTCAGCCATAAAAATAAAGTGCTTTCTAGAAAAATTTATAATTTGCGCATCAAGGCTTTATACAGCGGCATTCTCACAGGATCGCGATATAGTACAGTGTCTCATTCCGGAGTGTCGGCGCGTTTGCATTGGTCTATCCCACGACCCAGAAGAGCTACCAACTATCCGTTCGTGGAACACCCGCACCCCGATGCCCCCAAGGTCAACAATATGACCTACACTAGTCTACTCACACCTGCACTAAGGTGTGATTCAATCTCCTAGGCATACAGCCTTACAACATAGTCCACTGGACTTTCACAATGCATGATAACTCAATGCATTTCCATGTATATTTAACAATAATATACTTTGTCATAATATGCCACGTTTTGGCCAAGATAAACATCAACAACATCCATGTATATTTAACAATAATCTACTTTCCATAACATATTACAATTTGTCCAAGTTATACATCAAAAATTTCTTGGTTCCATTCATGGACCCACAATAGCATAACATCAAGTTCTCAAAAGTGGTAAAAATGCTCTTTAAGGTTTATTATGGAATTTCACTTTAATTTAACAATTCTGATGAAGTCTTTCTCAAGAGGAATTATCTAAATTAGTCAAGTTCATTACTTTGGTATATTTATAACATCCTAATTCTAAAATACATAAAATTGGCTGGTTATGCACTGGGCGCTTAGGTGCCGTATCTTCAGTGCTTGAGCGTTGGTTGAACGACTGGGCGCTCAACATGCAATGCCTGAGCATTTACTGAGTTGCGTTACTGGAAATTCTCTCTGGTTGTTTGGCGCTTAAGCATCCAAGCTCCAGCGCCTGAGCGCTAATAGAGTTACGTATAGGAAAACTTTCTAGGCGTTGAGTGCTTAGGCATTCAAACTCCAGTGCTTGAGCACTAGTAGAGCGCCTGGGCGCTTATTGCACAACTCTTGCGTGCTCATGCATCAGTAAGAATTCTGCAGAACTCGTTTCTGCAAGTTCTTGGTCCCATTTCAAGGCTTCTCATTAATTTCAAACAATCCAACACATGGTTCATAGTCATCAAGGTACAAAATGAAAATCAATAGATTCATAGTCATCAAAACACACAATGAAAATCCATAGCTTCATACAAATCAAATAATAACAAAACCATGAAAATAATACAACCAAGAGAGTAATCCCACATGGATTCTCTCATCAACAACATCAAACAAACGTTTCCTCACCACCAAGATAGGTTGAAGAGGATTATCTCCCTCTTATCTAAGGGAAGAATAAGAAAAGACTCCTTGGTTGCTTCTTGGTGGATTTTCGTCCAAGACCTCTCCAAAAGCCCTAAAAATGCAACTCAACAAATTAACACCAAAGCTTGAGAAAGAAAGGATCCATGGTCATGGAAATGACCATAGAAACAAAAAAGATAAAGAACAGAAAAGATCAAGAGATTTACCCTCAAAAGCTCCAAACTTGGTCTCCAATGGTAGAAGGTGAAATAGGAGGATTTAGGAGATGACCACCAAAGAGAAGAACCTTAGAATGATGGAAGGAAACTAGAAATGTGATTTGTTTAGCAAACAAATGGAGATGGTCTCCAAGTGTGGGTGGTGCCGTGGAGGAAGAAGAAGAGAAGAAAAGAGAAAGACAAGAAGAAGAATGAGAGAAGAGAAATTTTGCTCTTCGCCTTTTAGAATACAAACTTCTTCCAAGACCTAACATGTATGAGTCAAATGAAATTGAAGACTCAGCTGTTAGTCGGACTTTTGCTTCAATTATCCAGCGTACATCTTCTGGCATACCTTTGTGCATTAACAGTCTCAATCTTTCACATCGAACTTTGTAGATTTTTTTCAGAGTATTTTGAGGGAGAGAAGGAAATTTTTTTCTCAAGTTTGAAAGAATGACATCTGTTTTAAAGGAGAAGAAGGATTCAGTTATTTTGGAAAACTGAAAAATAAATCGACTTAGGAGTCACGGAGTACCATATCCGCCACTTAACCGGCAACACAAAGAACTGCAAAAACAAGGCAACAAATTAGAGTGAATTCTAGTTATAACAAGGATAAAAAAGAGAGATGAATTCTACCTCATCAACTTGGTTTTCTAGAAATGGTTTGTGCCTTTGTCCATTGACTTTAAACACATTACCATTCCTAGGATTCTCAATATCTATAGTCCCATAAGGATACATATGTTTAACAACAAAAGGACCACTCCACCTAGATCACAATTTTCCAGGAAATAGGTGCAGGCGAGAATCATAATGCAGAACTTTTTGACCAATTTCAAAAGATTTTCTCAAAATTGTCTTGTCATGAAAAGCTTTTTGTTCTGGCTTTATAAATCTTTGAGTTCTCATTTGCATCATTTTTCAATTCCTCAAGTTCATTTAATTGTAATTTGTGTATCTTGCAAGCATTATCAAGATTTAGATTGAAAGTTTTAATGGCCCGGAATGCTTTATGTTCCAATTCTACAGGCAAGTGACAAGGTTTTCCATAAACTAACCGATAGGGTGACATGCCCAAAGATGTTTTGAAAGTAGTACGGTAAGCCTAAAGTGCATCGTTTAGTCTTAAAGACCAATCTTTATGATTTGGGTTAACCATTTTTTCCAAAATTTGTTTAATCTCCCTATTTGCCAATTCAACTTGTCCACTTGTCTGAGGGTGATAAGGGGTGGCAATTTTGTGTGTAATACCATATTTCTTCATTAAAGATTCAAATGGTTTATTGCAAAAATGTGTTCCCCCATCACTTATGATAGCTCGAGGGATTCCAAATCGACACAAGATATTTTTTTTTTAAAAAATTGAGAACAGTTTTATGATCATTGTGTCGGCATAGAATCCCCTCAATCCATTTTGAGACATAATCAACTGCAACCAAGATATACATAAATCCAAATGAAGATGAAAATGGACCCATGAAATCAATTCCCCAATAATCAAAACTTTCAATGACAAGGATGGGGTTCAGAGTCATCATGTTTCTTTTTGCAATTGAGTCCAACTTTTGACAATTTTCACAACTTTTGCAAAAAGTATAGCAGTCCTTAAATAAAGTGGGCCAATAAAATCCACACTGTAAGATTTTTGCAGTTGTTTTCTTTGAAGAAAAGTGACTTCCACATACTTCTGAGTGATAAAATTTAATGACACTACCTAACTCACTGTTGGGCACACATCTCCGAAAGATTTGGTCAGCACAATATTTGAATAAGTATGGGTCATCCCAATAAAAATTTTTCACCCCTGTCAAAAATTTTCTTCTATCTTGGTGCGTCCATTGAGATGGCATCTTTCCTGTTACAAGAAAGTTGACTATGTTAGCAAACCAAGGCATAGAATTGACATAAAATAAAAATTCATCAGGAAAAGAATCATTGATAAGTGTGCTATCAAAAGGTGAGCCTATTGTAAGTCTGGACAAATGATCAGCGACAACATTTTCGGCTCCTTTCTTATCTTTTATTGTGATGTTGAATTCTTAAAGCAACAAGATCCACCTTATCAATCTTAGTTTAGCATCCTGCTTAGACATCAAATATCTAATAGCAGAATGATCGGTGAAAATCACAATAGAAGAACAAATTAAGTAAGATCAAAATTTGTCCAGTGCAAAAATTACAGCAAATAGTTCTTTTTCAGCAGTAGTATAATTCATTTGTGCACTGTTTAAAGTTCTACTTGCGTAACAAATCACATGAAGCTTACCTTCTTTTCTTTGGCCTAAAACAACGCCCACAGCAAAATCACTAGCATCACACATTAACTCAAAAGGTAAAGACCAGTCATGAGATTGCATGATAGGAGCTGATGTCAGAAGACCAATTAATTTTTCAAAAGATTTTTGACATTCTTGAGTCCAATCAAATGGTGCATCTTTCAATAGAAGATTACATAGTGGTTTAGATATAGCACTAAAGTCCTTAATGAATCTTCTGTAAAATCTTGCATGTCATAAAAAGGAACGAACTTCTCTGACTATTTTTGGGGAAGGAAAATAAGCAATTAATTCAACTTTGACCTTATCAACTTCAATTCCTTTAGAAGATATCACATAATCTAACACTATTCCTGAGGTAATCATATAATGACATTTTTTCCAGTTTAGCACAAATCCTTTTTCTTCGCATCTTTTAAGAACTTTTTCCAAATTATCAAGACAATTTTCAAAAGAATTTCTAAAAACTGTCAGATCATCCATGAAAACCTCTAAATAATGCTCAATCATGTCACTAAAAATGCTTAACATGCATCTTTGAAATGTTGCTGGAGCATTACAAAGGCCAAAAGGCATTCTTCGATATGCAAAAGTACCAAAGGGACATGTAAAAGTGGTCTTTTCTTGATCTTCCAATACAATTGGTATTTGATTATAACCCGAATAACCATCAAGAAAATAGTAGTAAGGATGTCCTACTACCCTTTCCAGAATTTGGTCAAGAAATGGTAAGGGAAAATGATCTTTCCTAGTAGCAGCATTTAATTTTCTAAAATCAATACATATACGCCAACTAGAAGAGACTCATGTTGGGAATTGCAGATCAAAAGTCTCGCAGCGGAATAATAGAATTCCCTCACAGGATCCATGCGAAAAAGTCCATAATCCGAGTTTTTAAAATTTTACCTCTTGAAGCGTGATAATCACAAGCGAGGTGAATCACCAACACCGTAATAGTGACAATGTCTCTGCGGTATCCACACGAACAGACTTGCAAAAAGGAGTCACGCCTCTGTTTCGTAGTACTAGCTGCGAAGAGAGGAGAAGAAAACCTCACTATCTTTCACTCACTTTTCTGTAGGTGCGGCTAGGGTTATGATGTAACCTAGTAGCAGCCCCCTTAGCAGTATTATTTATAACAAAGGCTGCCTTAAGTGAGTGTGAGCAGTAGCAAGGTAAGTGGTGCAACCCTAAACCTATCTGTCATGAGTTAGGCCCACAATTGAATCCGAGTCCAACTTGGATTCTAATTACTCCAATTTAATCTGTTCTAAGTATGCGACCCTGCAGGTTCTCATAACGTTGGTAGTAATATTAAAATCTCATTTTAATATTACAAACAGTGAGTGGTATCTAGCAACACATCACTGCTACCCAAGTAATGAGAATGTCAGTGATTTAACATAACCTATCCGTGACCAATGTTTCCGTGTAGTTTAGTCCCTTTGTCCAGATATCCAGATTGAACACAAGGCATGGAATGTGTCACCCTTGTTTAGTTCAATCTTTAGTTTCCTGATTCCCGAGTAAACATAGTAATAACGAATGAGATCAATATCTCATATTGACTCATTTAAGCATGACCATGCATTTCGTAGTCTCACTCAATCAGGGGGCCTGAAGATATCACTCCTGTTATGTAGGAGGGACAAATCCCATCTAGGTCACTCACGTCCCTCCACATGTATCGCGGTATGTCTAATAACCAACTTTATAATCATCTTGTTACAGATGACGTTTGATGGCATTAAAACACACAACTCCTTATGTAGGAATCGTAGTGATTTCAGGTCAAAGGACCACATACACTATTATCACTATGAGAATCGCTTATGACACTCACGTAACGATCCACGTAGCGTTCTCATAGCGGGTCTGTCTAATACATCATTACTCTAATATGTATCTATGTGTAGACTTGATATCTCATATCCATGACCCGTGAGATATGGTCATCAGTCTATGCACATACTAGTCTCAATGCATTATGGTTGTCCTAATTAACAATAATACTTGACTAGGGACATTTAAGAATAGTGTTTTATCCAATAGGATCTCACGATCAAGTCATCCACTTGATGTCCTATGGTATCAAACTTACTATTCTAAGGACTTTATTATGTCTACTAAAAAGAACACAATAAATGAAATGCCTCATATAAAATAACATAATATAATGTATGTAAATACAAACAAAATGTATTGGCCACTAGGGCATACACCAACAACTCACGCAGGTATTAATTCACCCTTATCATTTTCAACCACTGTTATTCTAGATTTTTTTGGCACAACTTGTGTAGGGCTTACCCATTGACTATCAGAGATAGGATAGATAATTCCAACATCAAGCAATTTAAGGACTTCAGCTCTAACTACCTCTTTCATGTGTGGATTTAATCTTCTTTGAGGTTGTTGAGAAGTTTTAGCATTATCCTCTAAATGTATTCTATGTGTACAAATTAATGGATTAATGCCCTTTATGTCCTTTAATGTCCATCTAATTGCACTTTTATGCCTTTTAAGTACTTCTGTTAACATACCTTCTTGTTCTTCAGTAAGAGGCGAGGAAATTACCACTGGAAAGTTTTGTTTTTCTCCCAAAAATGTGTACTTCAACCCAGCAGGTAATGGCTTTAGTTCCAGTGTGGGTACTTCTTCATGGGCATTATCATTCATGGGTTTTAGCTCTTCAAATCTTGGCTTCCATCCCTTGTACTCCATTGCCTGCGTACAATCAAGCAAAGAGCATATTTCAGAGATATCATCTTCTAATTGTATGCCTGAATCAAATGAATTGACTAAACAAATTTCTAATGGGTCAGAAGAACTCCTTGTTTGAAGATGATCATCTATAATGGCTTCAATTCCTTCAACTTCCTCCTTTTCATCAAGGACTTCCTGTGGTTGCTTGCACATGTTAAAAACATTGAGCTCCAATGTCATGTTTCTAAATGTTAGCTTCACCACTCCATTTCTGCAATTTATTAAAGCATTTGATGTTGCTAAAAATGGACGGCCTAAAATAACAGGAATTAACTTGCAACTATCAACCATAGGTTCAGTATCCAAGACAATAAAATCCATAGGATATATAAATTTATCAACTTGAACCAACACATCTTCTACTATTCCTCTTGGAATTTTAATTGATCTATCGGTAAGTAGAAGAGTTACAGAAGTTGGTTTTAACTCACCTAAGTTGAGTTGTTGATAAACTGAATATGGAAGTAAATTGACACTAGCACTAAGGTCAAGTAAAGCTTTTTCAATTTTATGTTCTCTAATAATGAATGAAACTGTAGGACAACCAAGGTCTTTATATTTCAACGCATTATTATTTTGAAGAATGGAGCTTACCTATTCAGCCAAAAATGCGTTCTTTTTCACATTTAATTTCCTTTTAACAGTGCACAAGTCTTTCAAATATTTAGCATAAGAAGGAATCTGTTTAATAGCATCCAACAGAGGAATATTGATCTTCACTTGTTTCAAAATTTCAAAAATTTCAGTGTGGTGGTCCAATTTCTTTGGATTATTCAATGCTTGAGGAAATGGGGGTGAAGGCAAGAGTTTGGTCGCCTTTTGGTCAACTTCTTCATTTTCTTAGGGAAGTGGTTCATCTTCTTTCTCACAAGATTCGGGGATTTGTTTTTCAACAACCTTTCCACTCCTAAAAGTTATCACTGACTTGACTTGGTCCATTTGTTAGTTTGCTGAACTCCCCTCATTTAGACTGTACTGACCCTTGGGATTTGGTTGAGGTTGAGAAAGAAATTTTCCTTTCTCGTGAATGGTGAGTGCAGAAGAAAGTTTAGCAAGAGTGTCTTTTATGTCATTCACGGTTTGATTGTTTTGTTTATTAATGGCCTCTTGCTTTTCTATGAATGCATGCATTATTTCTTCAAGGTTTTTCTTCTATGGTGGGACATAAGGTGCATATCCTTGAGAATTTTGAGAGTCTTGTTGTGCCTGAGGAGGTGGTGGTTGCACGAATTGTGATTGATTATTATTCCTCCAGCTGAAGTTCGGGTGATTTCTCCATCCTGGATTATATGTATCTGAAAAAGAAGAAGTAAATGGCTTTTTAAAATTATTCATTGTATTTACTTGCTCATGTACAACTTCTTTAAGAACACGAATGTTAGGATATTCGTGTGTTGAGTGTCCTAAGTCATCACAAATACCACAAATTTCTTCATTTTGCACAAATTTGATTTCTTTTGTTTTTCTTAATTCCATGGCTTCAACCTTTCTAGCTAAACTGGTAAACCTTGTATTTAGATCATCCTCTTGACTAAGGTGATATTTTTCTTTATTAGCACTTGCAAGGTTAGATCTAATTGAATTTTCAGAAGGGTTAGTACTATGCTAAGATTGAGAATTTTCAGCCAACTGGTTCAAATAGTCTAAAGCTTCATCAGGTTCTTTATCAAGAAACTCACCATTGCACATTATTTCCACAAATTGTTTAGTTTCAGGTATTAAACCTTCATAAAAGAAGCTTATAGTGTGCCATTTTTCAAAACCATGATGTGGGCAAGAATTTAACAAATCTTTAAATCGTTCCCAACATTGAAAATATGCTTCATTTGAATTTTAGAAAAAATTTTGGATTTGTCTTTTCATAGCATTGGTTTTTTGTGTTGGAAAAAATTTCTTTAAGAACTCACCTTGCATTTTTTGCCATGTGCCAATTGATCTTGGTTTCAAAGTGTTAAGCCAAGATTTTGCTTTATCTTTTAAAGAAAAAGGAAACAATTTAAGCTTAACAATCTCTTCAGTGCAATTTTGGTCATTGAAAGCAATACATACTTCCTCATATTCTTCAGATGTAAATATGGACTTTCAGATTCTAAACCATGAAAATTAGGAAGTAAAGAAGTCATATCTGGCTTAAATCTAAAATTATTGGCATTAAGTGAAAAGATAAAACATGATGGACTAGAATTTCGAGGTGGTTGCAAATATTCACGCATGGTTTGCAACGGTTGATTTTCATGTTCATCATGTACACTTTCATTGTCAGCCATTGTGTCAATTGTGTGTGATTGTGATTCAAATAAATCAATATATAAAGTACCAGGATTAAATTTAACTAAACGACCAGAATTTAAATCATGATACCAATTAAGCATAAATACATAAATAACTTAAAATAAATAAACAAAAATAATGTACAAGTCAAGCAGATAACCTCGCCATTAAATATTAATAAGGATGTGGTATAAACCAACCACCCAATAACTATTAACAAATAAAAAGTTAAAAATAAAATACAAAAAATGAAGTGCGAAAAGTAAATTGCGGAAAGTAAATTGCAGAAAATAAATTTAAAATATGAAAATCGGAGAGAGGCAGAGCCCCACAGAGCCGGTGAAAGAGAAGAGAAGAAGAAAGATTATTTTGTTATGTTAGAAAGCAATAATAAATAACAGAAATTTAAAAGTTAGAGAGCAGAAATTAAAAATTAGAGTAACAGAAATTAAAAAATTAGTAAGCAGAAAATAAATGACAGAAATATAAAAGTTAGAAAGTTAGTATGTTAGCAAGTTAGTAGGTTAATAAGTTAGATAGTTAGAAAGTTATAGAGTTAGTAAAGAAACAAAAGGATCGGCAAGCCGATCTTTTGCTCCGGTGAGGGAGAAGAGAGAATAGATTTTATTAAAGAAAAAGAACCTCAATAAATTAAAACTTCTAATCAAGTCCCCAGCAACGGCGTCAAAAACTTGACTGCAGGATTTAAGGATGCAAACCAAAGTGCAGGTTGTCTCAAGTAGTAAATTTCTCGGGAGTCCTAGGTCGAACCACAGGGAATTAATGAAGAAAAATTAATTGAGGTATGAAAGGATTTGTCACAATACCAAAAGTAATAAAAAATGTTCACAAATGAATTCAAGAACTTGCTTGGGTTAGAAGATCCACTCTTGGTAATAAATTAAAGGCAAGATTATTTCTCTTTATAACTCAATTGAAATCCACACACAACGGAGGTTCCAATCAGAAAATATAACATTCAAAGTTCAATTATATATGTAATTATATTATGATTCCTTTAATTATCTACCAACATTTGTAAATGAGTTCAAGCATTCACTATGCTAATCCTATTATCTACAATAAATCAAGATCTCCATTATACAAAGAAGGTTTCTAAATAAATTGGAAACAAAATATAACACATATAATGCCCATTCAATAATATATCTTTTAAGCACAAGACATAGAATAATCTAACCTTATTTTATTACCAAGAGCTTCACTCTTTCACCCAAGCAAGATGAAGATTTAATTACTCATAGATAAGAAGAAAGAAAGAGAGAAGAAGAGAAAGATGAGCATAGCTTCACTTTAGAACAAGAGAAAATTACAACAAAGTAAAACAAGAAACAAGCATAACCATAACTTGTAAAAACTAAGCCTAACACAAAGTGCACCAAATGATCAGCCAATGATGCCTTTTATAAAGGATTAGGGATACAAAATGACAAGGGGGCTGATTAAGAGTAGGTGGATGAGTGGATGAATGAGTGGAAAATGCCAAATGGTGAGTTGGTGAGTAGAAAATTATTGAGATTCCTTGTCTCTGAAATCATTCAGTGCTGATCTCATGGATGCCATCAGAATGAAGCAACATGGTCTTCATAAAAGTTATAGCATTTTGTCTCAGCTTTCCAATGGCATCGAAATCAACCAAAAATTCATCCTATAGCCCATGATATGACCCAATTACTGCAGACTGCTCAGGCCCAGTTTCAGCACCTCTATTTTGACTTCCAGACCTAATATCACCTTCAAGCTGTCCGAATGAGCTCTTATGTTCTCATGAAAGTTATAGATATGGGTCTTAACTTTCAACTCTCCAAATTTCTACCCAAGAAAGTTCCTACAAATTTCGAGTTATGCTCTCGAATACGTACATCTGCTCAGTTCCAAGTTCAGTCAAAACTTGTATTCTGACTTCCAAGCCTAATTAGCTCCACTAGATGTCTTATTGAGACTTTGAGCTCTTCATCAAAGTTGTAGAGCTTTCTCTCAGCTTTCCTACAAGGTAAAATTCATAATTTCTAGACATCTAGAACTCAAGATATGACCAAAATACAGAAATAGTGTAAGACTCAAATAATGCTGAAAAAATCAATTAAGTCCAATTTGAGTCTAATCTTGCAAAACATAACCAGGCTTAATCAATTAAGTACATGAAGAGTGTAAATAACTAAAAATGAGGATTTATTAATGTATAAAATATGTGATTATCAGTGAGGTATCCCAAGGTGTGAGGAGTGCTCTATTGTGTAAAGGTTGCAAGCATCTGTTTTAAGCCTGAAGTTATAGTAAAAAATCTCGAACTGTGTTTCGAGGACTGGACATAGGCCATAAGTGGTTGGTAGCTGAATCAAGATAAATATTGTGTCTATTCTTCTCTCCTTTATCTCTTTATTTTTAGCAATTTATTTAATATTGCTTACCTATTTATTTGCTATGTTTAAAGTTTTCTATTATCTTCCTTATTCTCGTATTTGTTTTATATATAGCTTCGAAGAAATTTACTTTTATCTGAGTTTGCGAAAGGTTTTTTAATTACTCAATTCACCCCCCCTCTTGAGTACTGAAGCCACTTAGGTAACATTTGTGCTATTTTTTTTTTACAGAACATGTTTTGTTTTGATCTTGTTTCACCTGTTTTGTTTAAACGTGCTAAAGTTTCCCTTTTAAGGCTTTGAAATGAAAGGATTATGAATTTGTTTAATGTCCTAGTGTTTTATTCCTGTTCTTGATCATGATGTATTGAGGGTGTGTTGTGCATGGTGAACCTAAGTTGTGATTTTGAAATCAGTTTGCTCCTTTTCTATATGACATGGTTTTCTTTCTTGTAATTTCTCAAACTTTTTAGCTTGTTTATGTGATGATTTGATTTTATGCTGATTAAAGTGAGTATAACTCACTTAATGGCATTCTTGAAGTTGAAGTTCTTGTCACTACCTGAACATCAGAGTTTAGTTCCTACCCTTTACTGCATAATTGGGAATATTCTAATTTAATAGGGTGATTTGTGATTTTTGTTAGTCTTAATGTGTTGTGTGGTGATGTTGGCTAAAATTTGGTTTGTTATTGTACTTGTTTGGCACAACTAAAGCTTTACTAGTTTTCTTGAGCAAGTGATTCTATTATAGTGTCTTGAAGAATATGGCCGAATATCTTTGGTTGTATCTTTAGTTGGCTATGTTAGATTTACGGGTAAACGGATGGGAAGTTTTATTTTATTTATTTATTTATTATTATTTTTCATAATAAGCAATCTGGTGATGTTAAGACATAATAAGCTTTACGTTCTCTTTAAAAAAAATTATAGAATTTTATTTAATCACAATAAACTCGATAATCTATAGGTGACGTCTCTAACGTGATGTCGAGTTTTCCTATTCAAACCTTAACATGATTAATTAAGTTGTAACAGCTTGTAATTCAAATTTTCAAAATAGAAAATTAAATCAATTTTTTTCAATTAAAATCAACCCAACACATAAGTGTTTTTTAAAGAATTACGTGACTTTAAGTTTTTTATTGTACTTGGGTATGTAGATGTACAAGTCAAGTTAAAAATTAATTTTACTTTTTATTTTATTTTACTTTGCTTTTATTTTATTTTATTTTTTAAAAAAGAGTAAAACAAAAATTTAAAGATTTTAAAAAGTTGCACAATTATCTTAAGGTAACCGTCTTAGGACAAATGTATTAGAGGTGTTATGAGATTAAATCTCCACTCTTTTTTATGCATAATTAGACTCTCGAATCTAAATTTTTAAACGCAAATCATTTTTTTTAAGTTTTTCAATTTTTCATAATAAAAAAAATAAAATTGATGAGACTTGATTTATCAACTCACAATAGCTAATGCTCGAGTGTGATAATTGATTACCAAGTTGTGATAGTTGATTATCAACTTACAGATTACTAATATTGGTATGTGATAATCGATCACCAAGTGATGATAATCAATTATCATTTTGCATAATGTTAATGTTGGTATGTGATAATCGATCATCAACTTACAGAATGCTACTGCTGGATAGTAATAATCGATTACCAGAATATGATAACTGATTATCAGTCCCTTGTTTTAAGTAAACATAGTTCTTAACTACATAAAAACCTAATTGGATACATATATACTATATGATGTGATGAGATTTGATTAAGTTCACTAAGTAAAATGACTTATGTTTAGGTATGTGCACTTGATAAGCTTGTGAAATAATGATATTGTGCACTTATTATGCACTTGATACATTTATGTGATGAAGATAATGTGCACTCGATATAATTATATGATGAATTGTGATTTGTTCCTTTAGAATGTTAAAGTTGAGCTAGTATTGAATTGCTATGTAAAGTGCTCAAAGTTTAAAAGATATTGAACATGATCCTCGTACAAAGGGTGATCCTTAGATGTTATTCCCTTATGAAAGGTAGTCCATTGATTGTTTTGACCAGTAATGGACTTTTGGAAATGATCGTTGTATTGGGAGGGGTGATCTTAAATCAAATATTAGAAATGATCCTCATACGAGAGGGTGATCCTAGATGTGAATCCTTCTTGAAAGGAAATGATCTTCGTATGGGGGGTGATCCTAGATGCGATTCGTTATAGATTTGGCCAAGGTTAGCTAGGGTAGTTCTGTATAACGAAATACTGTTATGTATAGGATGAGTACTCAAGTGATGCGAATTGATGTGTTGTAAACCCAAGGGCAAGTTGTCTCAAGTAATAAATTCTCAAGAGTCCGAGGTCGTTCCACAGGGAATTGATGAAGAAAAATTCTTTGAGATAAGGAAAGGATTTGTCACAATAATAAAGATGATAGAAGCTGTTCACAAATGAAAAAGGAGTTGCTTGGGCTAGGAAATCCATTCTTGGTAATAAATTAAGGATAATATTATTTCTTTTTATAACTCAATTGAAATCCACGCATAACAGAGGTTCCAATCGAAAAATACAACATTCTAAACTCATTTAAGATTATATATGTAGTTATATTATGGTTCCTTTAATTATTCGCCAGCGCCAACACTTGTAAATGGGTTCAAGCATTTATTGTATCAAACTCTTATCTACAACAAATCAAGATCTCCACTTTACAAGGAGGGTGATATGCCAACACGTATAAATGAGTTCAAGCATTCATTGGGTCAATCTCTTATCTACAGCAAATCAAGAGCTCTACTTTACAAAGAGGGTTTCTAAATTAATTGCAAACAAAATATAACATATATAATGATCACTTGATAATATATCATTCAAGTACAAGAAAGAGATTAATCTAACCTTATTTCATTACCAAAAGCTTCACCATTTCACCCAAACAAAATGAGAATCAGTTACCAATGAACAAGAAGAAAGAAAAAGAGAAGAAGAAGAGGAACATAACTTCTATTTAGAACAAAAGAAAGTTACAACAAGAGAAACAAATAATACAATAACATGATCTTGATCTCTCAAACCAAGATGCCTCTAATGAGCAACTAATGTAGCTTTTTATAGAGCATGAAAAGTACAAAATAACAATAGAGTTGTTTAATGAGTGGTTGGATGAGTGGGTGAATGAGTGAAAAATGACAATAGAGTTGTTTAATGAGTGGGTGGATGAGTGAAAAATGACAATAGAGTTATTTAATGAGTGGGTGGATGAGTGGAAAATTATTGACATGCTTGTCTCCCCACTTGCACCAACTAATTCAGTTGTCTTCACATGATTATAACTCTATTAAAATGTCATTATTTTGAAAAGTGGTCTTCATAAGAGTTGAAGGATTTTGTCTTACTTTCCAATGCCACTGGTTTTAGCCTAATCAAACTCCTACAACCCAACTTACAACCCAATATTTACACATTGTTTAGGTTCTAGCAACAACACCTTTGTTCTAACTTCCAAGCGCAATATAACCTACTAGACATCCGATTTAGCTCTTGTGTTCTTCATGAAAGTTGTATATTTAGGTCTTAAATTTCATTTGGGCTTCGTTTGATGTCATTTGAACACCTATAGCTCAAGAAATAGGCTGATGAATGCACAGAGGTCAAGCTATTAGGATCAACACTCTAGTTCTTGCTTCAACTCCAGTTTAAATTATCTAAACGTGTGATTCAGCTCTGGAGTTCTTCATAAAAGTTGTAGATAATTGCTTTAGCTTTCTTAAAAGACTAGAATCACATCAATCAAATATTTGCAACTTAGATTATAGTCAATTTATTGAACATAACAAAATAAACAAATTAAGGCCAATTCATGCAATAATTCCTTTAATGATCCAATTAGGCCCAATATCATAAAATGTGACAAAATTAACTTAGTTAAGCCTAATTGAACCATAAGAAGCCTAGTGAGAGGATTATTAAATGAATAAATATATTGCTATCAAATTACAGAGGAATATTAACCTTCACTTGTTTAAAAATTTCAAAAATTTCAGTATTATGGTTCAATTTCCTTTAATTGTTTAATGCTTGAGGAAATGGTAGTGAAAGTGAGAGTTTGGTCTCCTTTTGGCCAGGTGGCTTATCAACCCCTTTCATATCTTGGGGAATTGATTCATCATCTTTCTCACAAGGTTCAGGAATTTGTTTTTCAATGATCTTTCCATTCCTAAGAGTTATCACTGACTTGACTTGATCTATTTGTTAGTTTTCTGAACTACCCTCATTTAGACTGTATTGCCCCTTGGGTTTCGATTGAGGTTGAGAAGGAAATTTTCCTTTCTCGTGAAAGGTAAGTGCAGAAGCAAATTTAGCAAGAATGTTTTTTATGTCAATCATGACTTGAATGTTTTGGTTATTAATGGCCTCTCACTTTTCCATGAATACATGCAGTGTTCCTTCAAGGTTTTTCATATATGGTGGGACATAAGGTGCATATCCTTAATGATTTTTAGGGTCTTGTTGTTCTTAAGGAGGCGATGGTTGCATAAATTGTGCATGATTATTATTCCTCCAACTGAAGTTCGGGTGATTTCTCTATCCGGGATTGTATGAATCTGAAAAAGAAGAGGTGAATAGCTTTTTAAAATTGTTCATTGCATTTACTTGCTCATGCACAACTTCTTTAAAAACAGAAATTTTTGGACATTCATTTGTTGGGTGTCCTAAGTCATCCCAAATACCGCAAATTTCTTTATTTTGCATAGATTTGTCTTCTTTCACTTTCCAATTCTATGGCTTCAACCTTTCTAGCCAAACTAGCGAACCTAGCATTTAGATCTTCTTCTTGACTAAAGTGATATTTTCCTTTACTTGCAAGGTTAAATCTAAATGAATTTTTAGAAGGATTAGTACCATGTCAAGATTGAGAAGTATCAGCTAAATGGTCTAAATATCCTAAAGCTTTTTTAGGTTCTTTATCAAGAAACTCACCATTGCACATTGTCTCTACAAATTGTTTGGTTTTAGGTGTTAACCCTTCATAAAAGAAGCTTATAGTGCATCATTTTTCAAAACCATGATGTCATTCTCTCGAATTTAAGAAAGCATTTTCCTTCTCTTTCTCAAAATGCTCTAACAAAAATCTACAAAGTTAGGTGTGAAAGATTGAGAATGTTAATGCACAAGGGCATTCCCAAAGATGTACGCTGGATAATCGAAGTAAAGGTCCATTTAGCAGGTGAATCCTCAAATTCATTTGCCTCTTACATGCTTGGTCTCGATAAAAGTTCATATTCTAAAAAGAGAAAAGCGAAAAAGAATGCAAGTTTGTCACAAATGTGCATGATAGAATTGTAATAAGTGATGTCGTTTTTTGGGGATGGTTTTCGCAAACCAAGAAGATAAAATATACTTTAATAAGATTCATACGTGAAGCTTTTTTATACACCAACATGTATGAATCTTTCAAAGGGAATCAAACGATAAAACTTCATTACTTCCACAAATCAACACAAAATAGTTACTTCTCCAATTTAGATGCGTCTCAAGAGTAAATTTACTTCAAGGGCATAATTTACTCCTTACTCTCTCATCCTTAGATGCGTTTGAGTAAAATTACTTCAAGAGTAAAATTGACTCCTTACTTTACCATACTTAATTGGTTTTCCTGACAATCATATTAAAAAATATACTTACCCAATTTTTTTTTGTCAACTATCCTTCCCCTCAAATAGATCACAACATTGTCCTCAATGTTAAAATATAGATGAGTAAAGGATAGAAGATATTACCTGTTATGGCAATTATTGAAAAGAAAAACCTGACACAAATTTAAACAGAAACAAAATACGATAAATAAAACCAAAGGTACAGGTAAGTTATAGACGGAGTGTTAGATCAGTCCTACATTCCTTGTTACTTCCCTCTGACCAATCTATCTGAGCTATTACTGGATCAGGTTCATAAACAAAAGCTTATAATTTATCAATTAACTCATCGAAAGTGGAAGTAGAGATAAGGAATCGTCTTATCGAAGGTGTGATAAAGTTCTATTCCATAGCATGGTCAAGAAAAGATAACGAACCATCAAAGAAATTATTAACATTCAACAAACCTATGAGTTTATGATGGATGTTCAGTTAGGCCTAAGAGACAATTTGGAAAACTTCTGTCAAAGTACCATAACCACCTGGTAAGGCAATGAATGCATTGAAATTTTCAACAATTCTCCTCATTTGTCCATGCAAAGTTGATACTTGTAATTCCCCCCCAATTGTCTTTCCAGTCATGTTCTTTTGAGTTAAAGCTCTAGAAATGATATCTAAAACTTGACCGCCTCTTATATGTGCAAAGATTGATACGACCCATATTAACCCATTGCTACCTCCCCCATATGCTACTCGAATGTTCCTCGTTGCAAGTGTTCAACCAAGAGTGCTTGCTTCATTTATAAACTTTGTACCCTTCCCAAAACTTGACCTACAAAATATACAGATATTTGTAAATCAACGAACATAAGCTCCCTCTATTTCTACACTTACCCTCCCTTTGAATGATTATGAGTTAGATGAAAATGAAGAAATTGGAGTATTTAAATAGGAAAAAGAATGGAAAATGTAATAATAGGACCTATATAGGTAGGTTGGCTGTTGTCAGAAAAGTTTAAAATTAAGAAACAAATATTTTTTCTTTTTTTTTTATTTTTTCTATTATTTTTTTATTTTTTAAAAAAGAAAATGAGAGCTGGAACCAGTCCAAAACTAGAGGCTAGGCTCTCACGCCCGTTTATTCAATAAAGATGGCATATCTTTATACTACGTGTCATCAGTGTAGTAGGTGACATATCTTTGAGTTGCGTGTCACCAGTGCAACATAAGAACTCCACAAGGATTGGGAACACCCTGCCAAAACAGGCCACAAAAACCTTTGAGCCATTTTGTCCTGCTTACAGAATAACAGCCCTATCTTCCTGCAAACATAATTAAATGTCTGTATTCTAAGAAGGATGTACTCTATCGTAGCCTGCCAGAACTCGCCATAGAGGCCTACTAATTAAAGTAAGTATATGGCTCAGTGACAGTTTCACGTGCACTGTAAAGACGAGATACTTCTATCTGTCCATCATTCATCCAGAGCCTAGGAAAATCTTAGGAATGGACAATGCAACTCTTTACAGAGCATGGCACACAAACTTTATTTATGGACCGACGTGCGAAAGTCCACCAGAGTCAATGATGGGTCTGCCACTGATAGGGGCGCCACACTCAACTAAGAGCATGGTACTCCTTCGATCGTCCTTCTTTTTTTTTATGAATAAGATAATAACATATAAGTTGTTGTGATTGTGTCTCACATCTTCCTCTAGTTTTACGTCCAGTAACGGCTTAAACGCCTTCTATGAGTCGAGGATAAGCTTCCCATCCAATTTTCTTATAAATGGGCAAACAGGGTCTTTTAGAGTCAGATTCCCAAGACTGTAACGTTTATGTTCGTCCCTAAAGAGATTCCTCAAATTAAGAAGTTCATGATGCATAACTCTACAAGAATGCGTCTCAAGAGTCAATAAGATATCATCTAATGACTTCTTACTTAGTCCATTCTTAATAAAGAATATTTTATCTTCTCAATTTGTGGAAATCATCCCTAAAGAACGACATCACTTATTATAATTCCATCACGCACATTTGTCACAAACTTGCATTCTTTTCACTCGTCTCCTTTTAGAATATGAACTTTTACCAAGACCTGGTATGGAAGAGGCAAATGAATTTGAGGATTCACCTGCTACACAGACCTTTGCTTCAATTATCCGACGTACATCTTTTAGGATGCCCTTGTGCATTAACATTCTCAATCTTTCACACCTAGCTTTGTAGATTTTTGTTAGAGCATTTTGAGGAAGAGAATGAAAATGCTTTCTTAAATTCGAGAGAATAACATCCATTTTAAAGGAGAAGGATTCAGTTATTATGGGAAACTGAAAAATAAACTAACTTGAGAGTCACAGAGTACCGTTATCCGCCACTTAACCGGTGTCACAGAGAACTGCAAAAGGAAAGTCACAAAATTAAAATAACTTCTTCTCATAACAAGGATTCGAAAGGGAAATGGATTCTACCTCAGCAACTTGATTTTTCAGAAATGGTTTGAGTCTTTGTTCATTGACCTTAAACACATTACTATTCTTAGGGTACTCAATGTCTATGGCCCCATGAGGATACATATGTTTGAGAATAAAAGGGCCAGTCCACTTAGATCTTAATTTTTCAGGGAATAGGTGAAGACGAAAATTATAAAATAGAACTTTTTGACCAATTTCAAAAGATTTTCTCAAAATTGATTTGTCATGAAAAGCTTTTGTCCTAGCTTTATAAATTTTTGAGTTTTCATATGCTTCATTTTTCAATTCCTCAAGTTCATTTAATTGTAATTTGAGTAACTTGCAAGCTTCATCAAAGTTTAGGTTAAAAGCTTTAATGACCCAAAATGCTTTATGGTCTAGTTCTATAGGCAAGTGACAAGGTTTTCCATAGACTAACCGATAGGGTGACATGCTTAAAGATGTTTTGAATGCAGTACAATAAGCCCAAAGTGCATCGTTTAGTCTTAAAGACCAATCTTTACGATTTAGCTTAACCATTTTTTCCAAAATTTGTTTAATTTCCCTATTGCTAATTCTACATGTCCACTTGTTTGAGGGTGATATGGGGTGACAATTTTGTGGGTAATGTCATATTTCTTCATTAAGGATTCAAATGGTTTATAGCAAAAATGTGTTCTCCCATCATTGATGATAGCTCGAGGGATTCCAATTCGACTCAAGACATTTTCTTTTAAAAATTCAAGAACAGTTTTATGATTATTGTGTCAACATAGAATCACCTCAATTGATTTTGAGACATAATCAACTACAACCAAAATATACACAAATCCAAATGAGGATGAAACTGGACTAATGAAATCAAATCCTCAACAATAAAAAATTTTAATGACAATGATAGGGTTCAGAGGCATCATGTTTTGTTTATAAATAGAACTCAATTTCTAACAGTTTTCACAATTTTTACAAAAGGTATAGCTGTCCTTAAATAAAGTGGGCCAATAAAATCCACACTGCAAGATTTTTGCAGTTGTTTTCTTTAAAGAAAAGTGACCTCCACATGCTTCTGAGTGACAAAATTTAATGACACGACCTACTTCACTGTCGGGCTCACATCTTCGAATGATTTGATCAGGACAATACTTGAACAAATATAGGTCATCTGAATAAAAAATTTTCACCTCAGTTAAAAGTTTCCTTTTGTCTTGGTACGTCTATTGAGGCGACATCTTTCTTGTTAAAAGAAAGTTGACTATGTTAGTAAACCAAGGTATGAAATTGACAGAAAATAAAGATTCATCGAGAAAAAAATCATTGATAGGTGTGATATCAAAAGGTGAGCTGTCGTAAGTATGGACAAATTATCTGCAATAACATTTTTGGCTATTTTCTCATCTTTTATTGTCATGTTGAATTCTTGAAGCAACAAGATCCTCCATATCAACCTAGGTTTGGCATCCTACTTAGACATTAAATATCTAATAGCAGCATGATCGGTAAAAATAATAGTAGAAGAACTAATTAAATAAGCTCAAAATTTGTCCAATACAAAAATTACAGCAAGTAGTTATTTCTCAATTGTGGTGTAATTCATTTGTGCATTATTCAAAGTTCGACTTACGCAATAAATTACATGAGGCTTACCTTCCTTTCTTTGGCCTAAAATAACGCCAACAGCAAAATCACTAGCACCATACATCAACTCAAAAGGCAAAGACCAGTCAGCGGATTGCATGATAGGAGCATATGTTAGAAGATCGATTAATTTTTCAAAAGATTTCTGGCATGCTTTTGTCTAATTAAATGGTGCATCTTTTATTAGAAGATTACATAATAGTCTAAATATGATACAAAAGTGCTTAATGAATCTTTTGTAAAATCTTGCATGTCCTAAAAATGAATGAACCTCTCTGACTATTTTTTGTGAAGTCAAATGAGCAATTAATTCAACTTTGACCTTATTAACTTCAATTCATTTGGAAGATATCACACGACCTAACACTATTCCTGAGGTAACCATGTAATGACATTTTTCTCAGTTTCACACAAATTATTTTTCTTCGCATCTTTTAAGAACTTTTTCTAAATTATCAAGGAAAATTTCAAATGAATTTCCAAAAATTGTCAGGTCATCCATAAAAACATATAAATAATGGTCAATTGTGTCACTAAAGCATGCATCTTTAGAATGTTATCGGAGCATTACCAAGGCCAAAAGGTATTCTTTTGTATGCAAAAGTACCAAAGGGACATGTAAAAGTGGTATTTTTTCATAATTTGATCAAGAAATGGCAAGGAGAAATGATCTTTCCTAGTGGCAGTATTTAATTTTCTAAAATCAATACACATATGCCAACTAGATGAGACTCGCATAGGTATTAATTCACATTTCTCATTTTCAACCACTATTATTCCAGATTTCTTAGGCACAACTTATGTAGGGCTTACCCACTGGCTATTAGAGATAGGGTAGATTATTCCAACGTCAAGTAATTTGAGCACTTCAGCTCTAACTACCTCTTTCATGTGTGGATTTAATCTTTTTTGAGATTGTTGAGATGTTTTAGCATTATCCTCTAAATGTATTTTATGTGTACAAATTAATAGATTAATGCCTTTTATATCCTTTAATGTCCATCGAATTGTACTTTTATACCTTTTAAGTACTTTTATTAACATACCTTATTGTTCTTCAGTAAAGGTTGAGGAAATTACCACTGGAAAGCTTTGTTCTTCTCCCAAAAATTTGTACTTCAACCCAATAGGTAATAGCTTTAGTTCCAGTGTAGGTACTTCTTCATGAGTATTATCATTCATGGGCTTTAACTCTTCGAATCTCGGTTTCTATCCTTTGTATTCTATTACCTGTGTATAATCAAGCAAAGAGCATATTTCAGAAATATCATCATCTAATTACATACCTGAGTCAAATAAATTAATTAAATAAATTTCTAATGGGTCAGAAGATCTCTTGGTTTGAATATGATCATCTATAATGGCCTCCATCCCATTAACTTCTTCCTTTTCGTCATGGACTTCTTGTGGTTGGTTGCATATGTTGAAAACATTAAGCTCCAGTGTCATATTTCCAAATGTAAGCTTCAGCACTCCATTTTTGCAATTTATCAAAGCATTAGATGTTGCTAAAAATGGGCGACCTAAAATAATAGGAATAGACTTGCAACTATTAACCATAGATTCAGTTTCCAAGATAATAAAATTCACAGTATATAGAATCTATCAACTTGTACCAACACATCTTTCACTATTCCTTTTGGAATTTTAACTGATTTATAGGCAAGTAGAAGAGTTATAGAAGTTCTCACCCAGGTTGAGTTGTTGATAAACTGAATATGGAAGCAAATTAATACTAGCACCAAGATCATGTAAAGCTTGTTTAATTTTATGTTCTCCAATAATGCATGAAATTGTAGGATAGCCAGGGTCTTTATATTTCAAGGCATTATTGTTCTGAAGAATGAAACTTAACTGTTCAGCCAAAAAGGCTTTCTTTTTCACATGTAGTCTCCTTTTAACAGTGCATAAGTCCTTTAAAAATTTGGCATAAAATGAAACTTGTTTGATAGCATCTAACAGAGTAAAACTGACCTTCACTTATTTAAAAATTTCAAAAATTTTAGTGTTGTGGTTCAATTTCCTTGAATTGTTTAATGCTTGAGGAAATGAGGGTGGAGGCGAGAGTTCAGTCTCCTTTTGGCTAGGTGGCTTATCAACCCCTTCCTTATCTTAGGGGATTGATTCATTATCTCTCTCACAAGGTTTAGGAATTTATTTTTCAATAACCTTTTCGCTCTTAAGAGTTATCACTAACTTGACTTGATCTATTTGTTGGTTTTTTGAACTACCCTCATTTGGATTGTACTAACCCTTGGGTTTCGGTTGAGGATAAGAAGGAGGGTTTCCTTTCTTGTGAATGGTGAGTGCAGAAGTAAATTTAGCAAGAGTGTGTTTTATGTCAATCATGACTTAAGTATTTTGGTTATTAATGGTCTCTTGCTTTTCCATGAATGCATGCAATGTTCCTTCAATGCTTTTCCTATATGGTGGGATATAAGGTACATATCCTTGAGAATTTTGAGAGTCCTGTTGTTCTTAAGGAGGTAGTGGTTGCATAAATTGTGCATAATTATTATTCCTCCAGTTGAAGATCGGGTGATTTCTCCATCCCGGATTGTATGAATTTGAAAAAGAAGGGGTGAATGACTTTTTAAAATTGTGTATTGCATTTACTTGCTCATGCACAACTTCTTTAAAAACAGAAATTTTTGGACATTCATTTGTTGAGTGTCCTAGTTCATCACAAATGCTACAAATTTCTTCATTTTGCACAGATTTGACTTCTTTACTTTTCCTAATTTCATAGCTTCAACCTTTCTAACCAAACTGGCGAACCTAACATTTAGATCTTCTTCTTGACTAAGGTGATATTTTTCTTTACTTGTAAGGTTAGATTTTTAGAAGGATTACTACCATGCCAAGATTGAGAATTCTCAGCCAAATGGTCTAAATATCCTAAAGCTTCTTCAAGTTCTTTATCAAGAAACTTGCCATTGCACATTGTTTCCACGAATTATTTAATTTCAGGTATTAGCCCTTCATAAAAGAAGCTTATAGTGCATCATTTTTCAAAACCATGATGTGGGCAAGAATTTAACAAATCTTTAAAGTGTTCCCAACATTGAAAATATGCTTCATTTAAATTTTGAAAAAAAATTTGAATTTGTCTTTTCAAAGAATTGGTTTTATGTGTTGGAAAAAATTTCTTTAAAAACTCACTTTGCAATTCTTGTCATGTGCTAATTGATCTTGGTTTCAAAGCGTTAAGCCAAGTTTTTGCTTTATCTTTCATAGAAAAAGGAAAGAATTTAAGCTTAACAATTTCTTCATTGCCATTTTGATCGCTGAAAGTGATACATACTACCTCAAATTCTTTTAGATGTAAATATGGGTTTTTAGATTCTAAACCATGGAAATTAGGAAGTAATGAAATCATATCCGGCTTAAATCTAATATTGTTAGCATTAAGTGGAAAGATAAAATATGATGGACTAGAATTTCAAGGTGGTTTCAAATATTCACGCATGGCTCGCAATGGTTGATTTTCATGTTCATCATGTACACTTTTATTTGCATTCATTATGTCTAATGTGTGTGATTGTGATTCAAACAGATAAATATATAAAGTACCAGGATTAGTTTTAACCGAACGACCAAAATTTGAATCATGATACCAATTAAGCATAAATAAGTGACTTAAAATAGAAAAGAAGATGTACAAGTAGGCAGTATAAACCAGCCATCGAATATTAACAAGTAGACTGTAAAACCAGCCATTAAATATCATAGTTAGTAAGTTAGAAAATTAAAAGAGTAAGGAAAGAGAATATACCAAATGGTGAAGTTTATCTAAAGAAAGAAAACCTCAATAAATTTGTTCTTCAAATCAATTACCCAGCAACGGAGCCAAAAACTTAATGTGAAATGATGTGTTGCAAACCCAAGTACAGGTTGTCTCAAGTAATAAATTCTCAGGAGTCAGAGGTCGATCCATAGGGAATTGATGAAAAAAATTCTTTGAGGTAAAGAAAGAATTTGTCACAACAATAAAAGTGATAAAAGTTGTTCACAAATGAAAAAGGAATTGTTTAGGCTACGAGACCCACTCTTAGTAATAAATTAAGGATAAAATTATTTCTTTTTATAACTCAATTGAAATCCACGCATAACGGAGGTTCCAATCGGAAAATACAACATTCAAAGCTCATTTAAGATTATATATATAGTTATATTATGGTTCCTTTAATTATTCGTCAACACCAACACTTGTAAATTGGTTTAAGCATTCATTGTGCTAACCTCTTGTTTATAACAAATCAAGATCTCCACTTTACAAAGAGGGTTTCTAAATTGATTGGAAACAAAATACAATACATATAATGTTCACTTGATAATATATCATTCAAGTATAAGAAAGAGATTAATCTAACCTTATTTCATTACCAAAAGTTTCACCTTTTCACCCAAGCAAAATAAGGATTAGTTATTCATGATATAAGAAAGAAAAAGAGAAGAAGAAGAAGATGAATATAACTTCTATTTAGAACAAAAAAAAACTACAAACAAGATGATACAAGAACTTGGTCTTAGTCTCTTAACCAAGATGCCTCTAATAAGAAACTAATGCAGCTTTGTATAGAGCATGAAAAGTACAAAATGATAATAGACTTGTTTAATGAGTAGTTGGATGAGTGGGTGGATGAGTGAAAAATGACAATGGTTGTTTAATTAGTGGCTGGATTAGTCGGTGGATGAGTGAAAAATGACAATAAAGTTGTTTAATGAGTGGGTGGATGATAGGTGGATGAGTGAAAAATGACAATAGAGTTATTTAGTGTGTGGGTGGATGATGGGTGGATGAGTGAAAAATTATTGTCATGCTTGTCTCCCTACTTGCCCTAACCAATTTAGTTGTCTTCACACAATTATAACTTTATTAAAATGTCATTATCTTGAAAAATGGTATTCATGAGAGTTGAAGGATTTTGTCTTAGCTTTCCAATGCCACTAGTTTCAGCCTAATCAAACTCCTACAACCCAACTTATAGCCCAATCTTTTCACATTGTTCAGGTTCCAGCAATAACACCTCTGTTCTAACTTCCAAGCCCAATATAATCTACTACACATTCGATTTAGCTCTTGTGTTCTTCATGAAAGTTGTATATTTGAGTTTTAAATTTCATCTAGGCTTAGTTTGGTGTCATTTGAACTCTTATAGCTCAAGAAATGGGGTGATGAATAAATAGAGGTCAAGCTGTTAGGATCAGCACTCTAGTTCTTACTTCAACTCTAATTTAAATTATCCAAATATGTGATTCAGCTCTTGAGGTATTATGAAAGTTGTATAGAATTGTCTTAGCTTTCCTACAAGACTAGAATCACATCAATCAATTGCAACTCAGATTATAGTCAATTTACTGAACATTGCCAAATAGACAAATTAAGGTCAATTCATGCAATAATTTCCTTCAATGATCCAATTAGGCCCAATATCATAAAATATGACAAAACTAACTTAATTAAGCCTAATTAAACCTTAAGAAGCTCTATAAGAGGATTATTAAATGAATAAAATATATTGTTATCATCAGGCATGATAAGCAGACTATCACCGAGTGTTTGGTAATGTGAGGATGCGACATTTCCTCCCTTCCTATTAATAAAAAAGGACATGAGTCTTGCGAATATGCTTATAAAGAAGATAAATTAATGAGCACTAAAGAAAGATTTATGCATTGTTGAGCATTTACACATCATTATGAAGTTATTATTTATATAAATCATAGATTTGATAATGAATATTTGTATCTTGAGAAATTGTAAATATTCTAATAATAGTGATACATTCTTGATTATTCTTATGATTTATTAATAATGTGTTTGAAACTATTTATATTATTTGAATATGAGTTGCTGATCAATTATTAAAATTGAATTTCTGCCCTCGGAAAGAGAAAGGAATCATTTTGGCATTAGCCACATTTCTATGAGATATTTTAAGAATTGATTTGATTTCCCGAAGCAGTTGAAATTGTTATGATGACATTTATATGTTAGAACTACTGAGAATTTCTAGAATTCTCACTCATTTTATGTTTTCTTTTCATGATAATTCCAACACGAGACTCATCTATGGATTAGAGACAAAGATGCTGATGTAGTATAGGATTACCTATTATTTTTTACCATTGCCATGTACTTATAATTATGCAGTAGTTTGTATATAGTTTATATATACTTATGCTTATAAAAGCTTGGTATGTATCACTTGAATATTAATGTATTAAATTGTATGAAATATTAGTGTTAGCATGACTTTTACATATCAAGTATATAATTGGACATCTTAGGTGTATATTTATATTTAAAAATATTATTATTCCTCACAAGGCTCAAATAAGCAATAGAATTAGTATAATTAATTATTAAGAAAAATAATAATTTAGATGTACCTAAACCTAAATACTTATGTGTAATAGGATATATTTATAGTATTAATTTTGTGCGTTACACTGACCACCCGCCAACTTGGAACTGTATGATGACCAAAGGCAGAGGGAGGGGGAACATAGGTATGCCATAGTCTCTCCTAACTTTATCATTGTCTTCATATACTCTTCATGTATTTAGTTGATGACCCCCATAAAATGAGTTAAGTTTATACATAATTTCTTTAGTTATTTGAAATTTTTGTGCAAATAATATAATCTTTACAATTATACAAGATTTACCTATACAAATTAAAATGAAAAAATTTAAAAAAAAAAAGTAAAAAAAAAGGGAAAAAAAATTCTACGTTATATATGTTTAGTCTGACTTTCCTTACACTAAATTTCTGGTTCCGCCGCTGATGATGATGAGTCCACCAACTCCAAGAGCATATAATGGCATTCAATTCAACCAAGTTGCTCTCTGGCCCAAACACAATTATGAGTAGAGCCTTTCCGGGGACCTTGAGGAAAACGGACTTACAGTGATTCTAATTCTGCCACCTAGTTTTATCTTTGACTTTGACGATCTTTCATGCAAATTCATAGCACACTTCTATACGAGTATAACTCACCGAAAGACGTGAATAAGTGTGGTTGAATTCAAATAGCAAAGAGATTAGTCTCTCAAGGAGTTCATGACCTGCTTCAACAAGGAGGTACTAGAGATAAAGGATCATAGTCCTTCTGTAGCCATGCACACCATCATCATGGGACTAAAACCTGGGGCGTTTGAATTTGGACATATGAACTCGGACGGCCAAATACATCAACCTCAAAAAAGTCTCTTTGGCAAAGTAGGCAATTGAAAGACCACCTAATACCGACAAGAGACAAAAAGAAAACTACGCCAAGGCAAGTACTATATTTCCATTAAATCATATAATTAATACTTGGTTTGATATAAATTAGGAAACAATATAGGGAAATCTATGCCTAATATGCTATACTTTGATAAAATCTCTTCCTTAAAGACTTACTGATTTTCTTTGATATTTTAAGTCTAAATTGAAGATTTGGATAAAAATCATTGAAGATTTGATGAGAGATTTGAAGAAAGTTGAGCTTGGATTCAAAACAGCACAGGGTCATTCGAGGAGACAATCTACGCAAGTTGTAGGAAGCAGACACGACCAAAAGTCCGAGGCCGTACATGGAGTTATCCACACCATTTCAGTGGGTTTAGTTGAAAGCGAAGAATCATCATCTGAAATAAAGAAGCACTTGAAACACTTGAAAGCAATCATAAGCGAGGTCACCAAGTCACATAATAAACGGCTAAGGACAACCTAGGACCTCGCTATCATGTTTTCATATGAATATTGCCATGGTATCATCCGCGGGCATGATGACCTAGTAATTTTGTCTACCATCGTTGCCAATTTTGAGGTCAAAAGAACTCTCGTAAATTAGGGAAGTTTCCCAACACAATATTTTTCGATGCCATTTTACAATTTCAGATTCCAATCACTAATCTTAATTTTTTTTAATCGCTCTTTTATTGGATTTTGTGGTAGTTCAGTGGCAGTGAGAGGATACATCGAGCTCCACACCACATTTGGAAGCACCATGACCGCAATGCTCGTAATCCTAATGGCCGCAACCCG
Organism: Ormosia emarginata; assembly: GCA_029884605.1. Classification (NCBI taxonomy): domain Eukaryota; kingdom Viridiplantae; phylum Streptophyta; class Magnoliopsida; order Fabales; family Fabaceae; genus Ormosia; species Ormosia emarginata. The sequence goes on along the minus strand of JAQQTP010000077.1, from coordinate 48,667,817 downwards.
TTCACAACCACAACCGCAATTTAAAACCATGTGTGGCAGAAAGCAACCGCCATCTTACAAAGACCAACTATCTTGATCAAGTGAAGATGATAGCTAGATGTAGCTAAAAGAAGGGAAAAGATGATGTGAGAGGGCTTAGGCTCTGCAACGCATCCACCACAAGCAACCGTTGTTTGCACCTATATTCATCCTCTACAAATACTGAGATGAGCAAAAGAGTAAAGGGAGGAGGACAAAAAGTGTTACCAAGTGGCCTCAAACTCAAGAAGGGGGGTGAATTGAGTTTGTGAAATATTTTCGCAAATATTTCGCAAAGCACTTGTTTATCAAATTTTCGTTGAAGCTATTGTTTAATTGAAGTGAATAGATAAATGCGATCAAATGAACCACTTACAAATAAACAACCCAAGATAGAAAGTATTCAAGCAAAGCTAAATAACAAACTCAACTCAAGCATATATAGTTAAAGCACAAAGTAAAGAGATAGAGTTTAGAAGAACAAACACAAGGATTTATCCTGGTTCAGCCACCCCTTGTGACCTACGTCCAGTCCTCAAGCAAACCACTCGAGATTTTCCACTAAACTTCAAGCTTGAACGGGTGCTTGAAAACCTTTACACAATAGAGCTCTCACCACACCTTGGGATACCTCACCCTTTGTGCTTGAGCCTCAAAATCAGGATACCTCACCCTTTTCACTAGAGGGATACCTCACCTCCTTTACAACCTTTGAAGGATGCCTCACCCTTTACAATCTTTGAGAGATACCTCACTCTCTTTTCTCTAGAGGGATACCTCACCCCCTTTACAAAGAATCAAAGTGTTTACAAGATGAAACTCTCACAAGAGTGGATTACACAAATTGAAGCATTATAATTCTCTTCAAGAATATCTCAAATATATACATTTAATGATGATTCTCGTATTAGAGTAATTGAATGATGTTTCTTAATTATTGGTTTGCCACAAATGATGCCCTAAGAAGTGTATTTATAAGTTTTTAGATCAATAGAGCCATTGGGAGCTTTTGTGGCAACATTAAATGCCAAGAAAATATAGCCGTTGGGCATGTCAGAATACTAGTAATTGATTACAGGGTTTTGGTAATCGATTACATGGAAGATAGAACGTGTCCTTGGCTTTCTGGGCTTGTGGTAATCGATTGCATGACTTGTGTAATCGATTACACGCCCTCTGACTTTATGGTAATCGATTACAATATTGATGTAATCGATTACATGGCCCTTTGAATGTGTTCTTCCCTTTCTGGGCATATGGTAATCGATTACAATATTGTGTGTAATCGATTACACGTCCTCTGACTTGCTGGTAATCGATTACCAAGAGTGTGTAATCGATTACTTTCCACTTTGAACATATTTTTCAAGCCTAAATGAGGATCCATGCCATTTCTAACTTTAAGAAACTTGGATTGATTAATATTGGTATATGTTTAGCATGATCCAAGATTAAAAAACAACATCTTTTTAGAATATGAACTTTGAAAAACAAGTTGATTAAAAAACATCTTTAAAAAACCATTTGAGATATAATTGAGATACCTTGAGAGCATTTCACATTGATGTTCTAAGACCTATATCTAATATACCTCTTTTGATCTTGGTCTTCTTCTTTTGGTCTTGGTCTTTTCCTTTGATCTTGGTCTTCATCATGACTTTGTTATCATCAAAAACTCATTTGATATGCTTCAAGACATAAGCATTCACATTCTCCCCCTTTTTTATGATGATAAAATAAACATTGAAAAGAGAGAAATATTTGCATTTTATTCATCAGAGATTGAAGCGCAACTCTCCCCCGTAATATATGCATGAGATAGGATAAATGATTTTCATGTAAAAGTGTAAAAGCTCCCCCATACGCATGCAACATATTTCACTAATCTCTCCCCCGTTGGCATTATCAAAAACAACATAAGCATTCAGCATTGTATAATCATTTCAGCCCAGCAGGATCAATATCAGAGTATAAACAGTTTAGCACATCAATATGTGATACCAATAGCAAATGCATATGAAAAAGAAATCGTAGATAGTATTTATCATTTATGCCAAAAGAATTCAGAGTCATATACAAGAGCAAATGAGGTTAGATAAAGATTAGGCATAAGGAAAGCATCATGAAAGAATAGAACATCAAGATTAAGCACGATTGTGAAAAAATAAGGCTTTGTAATCGATTACCCTTTTTTTTGTAATCGATTACACGTGTTCTGTTTTCCTTCTAATTGATTACAAAGTTTGTGTAATCGATTACATGCTCTCTGGGAATGTTGTAATCGATTACATTGGAGGTGTAATCGATTACCTGCTTTCTAACTTGGCTTGGAACACATGGCAGAGCCTCTATAATTGATTACAAAGGTCTTGTAATCGATTACCAGATTACTAAAACTCAGTTTTTGCATTTTAAACAGTAAATGACCAATTTTAAACCTTTCAATTTTGTTCCAAAGCATTCAAAATCAATTCCAAACATCATGCAAGCATAGAAATTGATCAGATTATGATCCAAAACACATAATCATGCAAATTTGCTACTTTTACCAAGAATTACATCATTTTGATGGATTGGTGAAGTTTTTGTGCTTCTTGGAGGTCTTTGACATGATGAAGTACCTGCAAAATAGCTAAATGGGAACCTCTGATGCTCAAGTCAGTATTGGATTCAAAATTGATTAAATCAAGGTAGTTGTGCAACAAAAATACTATATTATGCAGCAAATTTCAGATTATGCAGCAAGAAGACAAATTATGTAGAAGATTATGACTTTATACAGCAAGAGAGACAAGGTATGCATCATTTTGCAGAAGATCACAGATTATGTAGTAAAATCATGCATTATGCAGCAAGATTGCATTTTATGCAGCAAATAAGTTCATTATGCAGCGGAAATGAGATTTTGCATTACAATTGTGCAACAAGAGTTTGGATGCATGATTGATCTAATAAGCCAAGTTCAAGGATGTTTTACATCAAATATGTTATTTCAAACAAGAAGTGAACTTATCCAGCATATTATCACATATAGAGATATTTTCAAGATATAAAGCTAGAAAAGTACTACTTCAAAGCAAGTAAAAATATATAACAAATCTCTACTTATCCAAAGGTTTCAAGTCCAAGCTTCATGGAGACAAGGAAGAGAACTTTGGAGTATTTCCTGATCTTGTGCTTGCAGCAGCCACTTTTGAGATTCCAAAGTCCATTCTTGGCCTTCAAGTACACCTACAACACATTTCAATTTTTGGCTTTTGGTACCCAAGTTTTCTTGAGTCCTTGTGTGTTAGTTTTTGGCAAAGTGCCTTTGGGAACCCAAACCATTTTAGTTCCATTCTTATTATTGATATTCTTCCTTATATTACAAGTTAATGCACTATGTCCTTTCTTGCCACAATGAAAACACTTTATAAAAGGACTTGTTGATATACTTGAGGGAACAAAGAAATTCTTGTAAAGTTTTTGTTGATTTTTGGGATTGTACCCTAAACCAGCCTTTTGAAACACACATTTTTTATTCCCAAGCAATATGTTCAAATTAGCTCTTCCAAGGATAAATTTTGAAAGAGTATTTTTCAAGTCTTCAATTTCCTTTTCAAAAGTTTTGTATGATGAACAAGAAAAGGATGTAGATGCATTATCAAGTAAAGAACATGTCATACATGAGGAATTTGCATCAATGAGTCCAAGAGTTTCATTTTCAATTTTAAGTTCCTCAATTTCCTTATTTAAAATAGAGATTTTGTTTTCAAAAGAGGAAATCGTTTTCTTGGATGATGAAACAAGTTTTGCAAGTCTCATAGATTCATTATGCAATTCTTCAAATGCATCTTGCAATTCATTATAGGAAGGGGAAGAATTTGATTCAAAATTTGAGGATGTTACCTCTATGTCATCTTCATCTTCCTCTTCTCCTCTTGCCATGAAACATAGATTGGCTTTCTCATTATCCGAGCTATCGGTTGAATCGTTGTCATTATCATCCCAAGCTGTGTAGGCTCTTCTTTCCTTCCTCTCCTTTGAGGATCTTTTCTCATACTTTTCCACTTTTCTTTGATAGATTAGGCACTCCATCTTCATATGTCCCAATTCTCCACATTCATAGCATTTAGGAGTGGATGAGGTTCCTTCCCCTTTGTGATAGACATTCTTTTGGGGAAAGGGAGGTCTTCTTTGAACTTCATTCTTCTTGAAGAATCTTCTAAATTTCTTTACTAGTAGGCCAAGATTCTCTTCACTTATTTCCAAGCCATCTCCATCATCTTCAACATCATCATTGATCAAAGAGGAGGTGGTCTTAAGAGCAATTCCCTTCTTTTTCTTGTCAAGCTCCTCATTTTGGTTGAGTCTATTCAATTCCAATTCATGTTCTTGAAGCTTGCCAAAAAGTGTGGCCAATGTCATTGTTGCTAGATTTCTAGATTCCGAGATAGTCGTCACTTTAGGTTGCCAATGCCTGCTCAAACATCTCAATACTTTGTTAATAAGATCTTTATTAGGAAAAGTATTTGCCAATGAAGCAAGATGATTTGTAATATATGTGAATCGTTTTTGCATTTCTTGAATGCTTTCACCTTGGTTCATTCTAAAAAGCTCATACTCATGAGTAAGAGTATTTATCCTTGATCTTTTCACTTCACTAGTACCTTCATGAGTTACTTGTAAGGTGTCCCATATTTCTTAGGCAGATTTACAATTTGAGACTCTAAAGAACTCATCATACCCCAAAGCTGTGGTAATAATGTTTTTGGCTCTCAAATTATATTGGACCTTATTTTTATCATCATCCGTCCATTCACTTCTTGGTGTATTAATTCTTACATCATTTACAACTTGTGTGGGGACAAAAGGACCATTTTCAATAGCATCCTATACGTCTAAGTCAATAGCTTCAATAAAAATTTTCATTCTTTCTTTCCAATAAGCATACCCATCCCCATTGAAAAAGAGAGGTCTATAAAGAGAAGAACTTTCATAAAAACCATTTGAAGAGGCCATCACTTTCTCTTGAAGCTACTAAGCTCTTTAAACAAGAGTCTAGCTCTGATACCACTTGTTACCAAGTGGCCTCAAACTTAAGAGGGGGGTGAATTGAGTTTGTGAAATATTTTCGCAAATCTTTCGCAAAGCACTTGTTTATCAAATTTTCGTTGAAGCTATTGTTTAATTGAAGTGAATAGATAAATGCGATCAAATGAACCACTTACAAATAAATAACCCAAGATAGAAAGTATTCAAGCAAAGCTAAATAACAAACTCAACTCAAGCATATATAGTTAAAGCACAAAGTAAAGAGATAGAGTTTAGAAGAACAAACACAAGGATTTATCCTGGTTCAGCCACCCCTTGTGACCTACGTCCAGTCCTCAAGCAAACCACTCGAGATTTTCCACTAAACTTCAAGCTTGAACGGGTGCTTGAAAACCTTTACACAATAGAGCTCTCACCACACCTTGGGATACCTCACCCTTTGTGCTTGAGCCTCAAAATCAGGATACCTCACCCTTTTCACTAGAGGGATACCTCACCTCCTTTACAACCTTTGAAGGATGCCTCACCTTCTTCACCATAAGGGATACCTCACCCTTTACAATCTTTGAGAGATACCTCACTCTCTTTTCTCTAGAGGGATACCTCACCCCCTTTACCAAGAATCAAAATATTTACAAGATGAAACTCTCACAAGAGTGGATTACACAAATTGAAGTCCTATAATGCTTTTCAAGAATATCTCAAATATATACAAAAACAGAGCAAATGAGATTTAATGATGATTCTCGGATTAGAGTAATTGAATGATGTTTCTCAATTGTTGGTTTGCCACAAATGATGCCCTAAGAAGTGTATGTATAAGTTTTTAGATCAATAGAGCCGTTGGGGGCTTTTGTGGCAACATTAAATGCCAAGAAAATATAGTCGTTGGGCACTTCAGAATACTAGTAATCGATTACAGGGTTTTGGTAATCGATTACATGGAAGATAGAACGTGTTCCTAGCTTTCTGGGCTTGTGGTAATCGATTGCATGACTTGTGTAATCGATTACACGCCCTCTGACTTTATGGTAATCGATTACAATATTGATGTAATCGATTACATGGCCCTTTGAACGTGTTCTTCCCTTTCTGGGCATATGGTAATCGATTACAATATTGTGTGTAATCGATTACACGTCCTTTGACTTGCTGGTAATCGATTACCAAGAGTGTGTAATCGATTACTTTCCACTTTGAACATATTTTTCAAGCCTAAATGAGGATCCATGTCATTTCTAACTTTAAGAAACTTGGATTGATTAATATTGGTATATGTTTAGCATGATCCAAGATTAAAAAACAACATCTTTTTAGAATATGAACTTTGAAAAACAAGTTGATTACAAAACATCTTTAAAAAACCATTTGAGATATAATTGAGATACCTTGAGAGCATTTCACATTGATGTTCTAAGACCTATATCTAATATACCTCTTTTGATCTTGGTCTTCTTCTTTTGGTCTTGGTTTTTTCCTTTGATCTTGGTCTTCATCATGACTTTGTTATCATCAAAAACTCATTTGATATGCTTCAAGACATAAGCATTCACAAAAAGAAAAGGCACAGATAGAGTTTTATAATTTTCATATAGTTTTTCTTGTTTATGATTTGTATTCTAAGAGCGATAAGAGGGTTTCTACTATTCTTAGCCATTGGGACAGAGCTCTGTTCAGTAATATTTTCTTTCCATCATTTTTTTCTTTGTTGCTTTGTACTGAAAGGTCTTAGTTAGAAACAGAAATAAGTAAATAAATATTAGTAATTTGTGTATATTTCTGAAATGAATAAATACATAAGAGTTAGTCTATATTTATACAAGAAGGCTACTGTACAAAAAAGGAAAATAATAAAAATTAATTATAAACTAAATCAATTACAATCATTCTTAAAACCAATCATAATCAATCACGCTAATATTCTCCCTCAAACTCAAGTGGGTATAGAAGAAACTAATTTGAGTTTGAAAATCAAAGTACGAAAATGGTCAGGATGATGAGCTTTGGTAAACAGATCGGCTGGCTGATCAAAAGTGCTAATGGAAATGAGATGAAGAGTACCATGAAGAATGTGTTGAAAGATGAAGTGATAGTCGATCTCAATATGCTTGGTGCGCTCATAAAAAACATCATTGTGAGAAATCTGAATAGCACTCCTATTATCACAGTGAAGAGCAGTGGGAGATGACTGATGATTGTGGGATTTAGAGGATGCAAACCCAAGTGCAAGTTGTCTCAAGTAATAAATTTCTCGGGAGTCCAAGGTCGATCCACAGGGAATTGATGAAGAAAAATTAATTGAGGTAAGAAAAGGATTTGTCACAACACCAAAAGTAATAAAAGATGTTCACAAATGAATTTAAGAACTTACTTGAGTTAGGAGATCCACTCTTGGTAATAAATTAAAGGCAAGATTATTTCTCTTTATAACTCAATTGAAATCCACACACAACGGAGGTTCCAATCGGAAAATATAACATTCAAAGTTCAATTATATATGCAATCATATTATGATTCCTTTAATTATCTACTAACATTTGTAAATGAGTTTAAGCATTCACTGTGCCAATCCTATTGTCTACAATAAATCAAGATCTCTATTATACAAAGAAGGTTTCTAAATTGATTGGAAACAAAATACAACACATATAATGTCCATTTGATAATATATCATTTAAGCACAAGAAATAGAATAATTTAACATTATTTCATTACTAAGAGCTTCACTCTTTCATCAAGCAAGATAAAGATTTAGTTACTTATAGACAAGAAAAAAGAAAGATAGAAGAAGAGAAAGATTAACATAGCTTCAATTTAGAGCAAGAGAAAATTACAACAAAGGAAAACAATAAACAAACATAACCATAACTTCTAAAAACTAAGCCTAACACCCAGAGCACCACCGAGAGCACCAAATGATCAGCTAATGGTGCCTTTTATAGAGGATTAGGGATACAAAATGACAAGGGGGCTGATTAAGAGTAGGTGAGGAGTAGGTGGATGAGTGGAAAATGCCAAATGGTGAGTTGGTGAGTGGAAAATTATTGAGATTCTTTATCTCTGAAATCATTCAGTGTTGATCTAATGGATGCCATCAGAATGAAGCAATGTGGTCTTCATGAAAGTTGTAGCATTTTGTATCAGCTTTCCAATGCTACTAAGATCATCCAAAAATTCATCTTACAGCCCAAGATATGACCCAATTATTGTATATTGTTTAGGCCTAGTTTCAGCACCTTTGTTTTGAATTCCAGACCCAATATCACCTCCAATCTGTCCGAATGAGCTCTTATGTTCTTGATGAAAGTTGTAGATATAGGTCTTAACTTTTAAGTATCTAAATTTCAGCTCAAGAAAGTTCCTATAGCCCGAGTTATGCTCTGATTACTGTACATTATTCAAGTTCCAATCACAAAACCCGTGTTCTGACTTCCAAGCCCAATTTGCTTCTCTAGATGTCCTTATTTTACCTAGAACTCTCATGAAAGCTGTAGAGCTCTCTCTTATCGTTCCTACAAGATAAGATACATAATTTTTACACATCTAGAACTCAAGATATGGCATAAATACAAAAACAATGTAAGACCCAAATAATGTTGGAAAAATCAATTAAGTCCAATTTGAGTCCAAACTTACAAAACATAACCAAGCTTAATCAATTGAGTATATGAAGAGTGTAAATGACTAAAAATAAGGGTTTATTAATGTATAAAATATGTGATTATCAAATTCTCCTACACTTAGCTTTTTACACTCCTGAGCAAAACACATAAGACCAAAGTTAGGAAACAAAGAAAAATGACATAGACTCAAAAGCTAAAAACTCTAAAAGACTCGATGAAGCAAGAAGAGCAACCAAAAATTCAAGGGATCAAAGCATTAATGAGGTAACATTTCTTCACCTCTCAAACCAACAAGCAAGGAAACTTCAGTTGAAAAGAATGAAACAAGAATGATTGATCCTCACAGAATTCAGTCTCAATCTCTTAAGTGTTTAAAAGGTAAGTATTTCACTCTATTCAACCCATGAACAATTGCACTACCATAAGCTTGTTTATCTTCTACTTCTCCGCTACTCAAACCATATGCATACAAAAATCAAGAAGACTTTATTCAAGGTTGTAATGGGGTCATGGTAAAGGAGAGGGGATAATATGGATATGAGAAGATAAATACCAAAAAGAATAAAAGAGCATTATGGTACAGTTAGAGTGGAGAAAATGTTTTAGAACATTCATCATAAAAGGCAATCGCCAATATTTGACTAATGTTTTATTGAAGATCAATCCCAAATTGGTGAATTGAATTCATTTTTAGACCTGAACCTTCTCCTTTTCTTCTTGTTGTTTCCAAGCATCCACTTTTATTCTAGACTTTAATAATCCTTTGATTGCAACGGTGGTCAATTTTTTTTTTATCATTTTGGACACACACCCCCACACTTATTCAAGAACAAAGTCAATACTCTCTTATTCCCTAAGGTTGGGTAAAACATGTTTTTTTTTAATTATTATTTTTCTCTTTTTCTTTTTTTTTCTTTTTTCTATTTTTTTAAGGCACGTAATAAGCTAAAAACAAGAAACGGTAAAATAAGGTCAAAGGGGTTATACAAGGGAAAATATACAAGGATGACTATTTGGTCAAAGTAGCTATTTCAAAATGCCTCAATCATATTTATGTATGCATGTGAAAATGTAGCCTAAAAAAGAATCAAAGTAAGTTCCAGAGTAACAATTCTATGAGTGAAAATCATACAAGAAAGAAGAGAATGATACAGATATTCAATCCATTCATCAATAGGCTCAAAATCTCACAAGGCATGTTTCTATCATTCTCAATCCACCATATCAACTTTCATATCCAAGCTTGTGATTTTTAAGAAAGAATACAATTTATGCTAAGATCCAAGAATCCATTTGCTACTTCTGCACAAAATAACTATCTCCTCAACTAAGATAGGTCTCAAGAGTAAACTTACCTCCAAGGAAAAATTTACTCCTTACTCTGCCATCCTTAATTGGTTTTACTACGAATAGGTTTCTGACAGTCATATCACTAAACATACTTCCTAATTTAGATGCGTCTCAGGAGTAAAATTACTCCTTACTCTGTCATCATTCATTGGTTCAGTAAGTCCATGATAATCATATCATACTTCCAAAAAAAAAAAATTTTTGGCAACTATCCTTCCCCCCCAACTAGATCACAATATTGTCCTCAATGTTAAAATATAGATGAGTAAAGGATAGAAGATATTACCTGTTGGAGAAATCTGACACAAATTTAAACAGAAACAAAGTACGATAAATAAAATCAAAGGTAAAGGAAAGCTATAAACGAAGTGTCAAATCTGGCTTTCTTTTCATCCTGTTTCCCTCACTGCTTCCTATTGACTAATCTATCTAAGCTATTGCTGGGTCAAGTTTATGAACAAAAGCTTCTAATTTATCAATCAACTCATCAATAGTGGAAGCAGAGATAAGAAGTTGTCTTGCCAAAGGTGTGATAAATTTCTGTTCCACAGCATGGTCAAGAAAAAGTAACAAAATATCAAAGAAATTATTTACATTCAACAAACTTATGGGTTTATGGTGGATGTTCAGTTGAGTCTAAGAGACAATTTGAAAAACTTCTTCCAAGGTACCAAAATCACCTGGTGAGGCAATGAATGCATCAGAGTTTTCAAGCATTATTTTCATTCGTTCATGCATTGATGATACCTTAAGTTCCTCCCCAATTGTCTTTCCAGTGATGTTTTGTTGAGCTAAAGGTTCAGGAATGACACCTAAAACCTGACTGCCTCCTATATATGCAACAAGTGATACAGCTCCCATTAACCCACGACAACCTCCCCTATATACAAGATGAATTTTCCTCACAGCAAGTGATCGACCAAGAGTGGTAGTTGCGTTTACAAACTCTAAACTCTTCCCATACTTAGACCTACAAAATACACAAAAAATTTTAAGTTGACGAATAGAAACACCTTCCATCTTTATACTCACATTTCTCTCTAAATGTTTCTGAGTTAGAGAAAAGTGGAGAAAATGAAGTATTTAAATAGGAAAAAGAATGGAAAGGGTAATAATAGCACCTATAAGGGTAGGTTGGCTGTTGTCAAAAAAGTTTGAAATTAAGAAACACATAATCTTTTTTTTTTTTTTTTTTTTTTTTTTTTTTGTTTTTTTTGTTTTTTTTTTTTTGTTTTTTGTTTTTTTTTTTACTTCAAGAAAACCATCAGGGTAAAGAAGTCTAGAAACCCCTGAAGGACCCTACTCAAAGGATCATCTGTCCAAAACCAAAATACAGCAAAAGAAATATAATAGCAAATGATGACATACCTTTATGTACAGTTTTCATGGCGTATATTTATACTGTGCGTCATGAGTGCAGTGGTAGTATATCTTTATATTGCATGTCACCAGTGTAGTAGACACTCACATCCATTTATTCAAAGAAAAGAGAAAGAAGAAACCATCGTGGGTTTCCATCCTGGGTCTGGAACTTGGAGAGCTCACACTTGGGCTCATAACATCAACAAAGATGCTAAAATCTGAAACCTGTAATGTCCAAGATCCAGAACGTCCCATCCCAGGGCGCTGAGAGCCCCTTCTAATAAAATAGAGGATTAAGCTCAGATGCCTCATACGCTTTGGCAACCGCGGGTTACTTCTCACTAATAACCAGAGTGGGACGCTTCTGCCTGTCCATCAACTCCACAGTGCCTAGATGGTAAACATTAGCTTATGGAGTGTGGCTCTCTACAGAGCATGGTACACGAACTTTTTTAAAGACCAGCATACAAAGGTCCACCCGAGTCAATGACGGGTCAGCCAAAGGCTGGGGCTTCACAACTAATTAAAGTCATGGTACTCCTTCCGGATCGCCCTTGTTCAGACTTTTTTTTTCTTTATTTTTACTTTTTTTAATTTTTTTTTTTAGAAAACATGAAGAAGAAGAAGATAATATATACAGATTATTGTGGATATGACTTACATCTACCTCTGGTTTCATGTCCAGTAACGACTTAAACACCTTCTATAAGTTGAGGATAAGCTTCCCATCCAATTTTCTGATAAATTGGCAAACAGGGTCTTTTAGAGTCAGATTCCCAAGACTGTAACGTTTTTCTTCATCCTTGAAGAGATTCCACAATTTAAGAAGTTTACGATGCACAAATCCACAAGAATGCATCTCAAGAGTCAATAAGATATCATCTAATGACTCCTTACTCAGTCCATTCTTAATGAAGAAAATTTTATCTTCTCTGTTTGCTAAAACCATCCCCAAAGAACGACATCGCTTGTTACAATTCCATCATGCACATTTGTGACAGACTTGTAACCTTTTCGCTCTTCTCCTTTTAGAATATAAACTTATTCCAAGACCTGACATGTATGAGTCAAATGAAATTAAAGACTCACTTGCTAGTCAGACCTTTGCTTCAATTATCCAGTGTACATCTTCTAGCATATCCTTGTGCATTAACAGCCTCAATCTTTCACATCTAACTTTGTAGATTTTTGTCAGAGCATTTTGAGGGAGAGAAGGAAAATGTTTTCTCAAGTTTGAAAGAATGACATCCATTTTAAAGGAGAAGAAGGATTTAGTTATTCTAGAAAACTGAAAAATAAACTAACTTGAGAGTCACAGAGTACCGTTATCCGCTACTTAACCTGCAACACAAAGACCTGCAAAAAGAAGGCAACAAAATTAGAATAAATTCTATTCATAACAAGGATCAGAAAGAGAGATTAATTCTATCTCATCAACTTGGTTTCCAAAAAATGGTTTGAGACTTTGTCAATTGACTTTAAACACATTACCATTCATAGGATTCTCAATATCTACAGCCCCATGAGGATATACATGTTTGACGACAAAAGGACCACTTCACCTAGATCTCAATTTTCCAGGGAATAGGTGCAGGCCAGAATTATAAAGCTGGACTTTTTAACTAATTTCAAAAGATTTTCTCAAAATTGTCTTGTCATGAAAAGCTTTTGTTTTGACTTTATAAATCTTTGAGTTCTCATATGCATCATTTCTCAATTCCTCTAATTCATTTAATTGCAATTTGTGTATCTTGCAAGCATCATCAAGATTTAGATTGAAAGCTTTAATAGCCCAAAATACTTTATGTTCCAATTCTACAGGCAAGTGACAAGGTTTTCCATAGACTAACTGATAGGGTGACATGCCCAAAGATGTTTTGAAAGCAGTATAATAAGCCCAAAGTGCATCGTTTAGTCTTAAAGACCAATCTTTACGATTTGGGTTAATCGTTTTTTCCAAAATTTGTTTAATCTCCCTATTTATCAATTCAACTTGTCCAATTGTCTAAGGGTGATAAGGGGTGGTAATTTTGTGTGTAATACCATATTTCTTCATTAAAGATTCAAATGATTTATTGCAAAAATGTGTTCCTCCATCACTGATGATAGCTCGAGGGATTCTAGATTGACATAAGATATTTTCTTTTAAAAATTTGAGAACAGTTTTATGATCATTGTGTCGGCATGGAATCGCCTCAATCCATTTTGAGACATAATCAACTACAACCAAAATATACACAAATCCAAATGAGGATGAAAATGGGCCTATGAAATAAATTCCCCAACAATAAAAAATTTCAATGACAAGGATGGGGTTCTGAGGCATCATGTTTCTTTTTGAAATTGAGCCTAATTTTTTACAATTTTCACAACTTTTGCAAAAAAGTATAGCAGTCTTTAAATAAAGTAGGCCAATAAAATCCACACTGCAAGATTTTTGCAGTTGTTTTCTTTGAAAAAAAGTGACCTCTACATGCTTCTAAGTGACAAAATTTAATGACACTACCTACCTCACTGTCGGTCACACATCTCTGAAAGATTTGGTTAGGATAATATTTGAACAAATATGGATCATCCCAAAAAAAATTTCACCTCTGTCAAAAATTTCTTTCTATCTTGGTGCGTCCATTGAGGCGGCATCTTTCATGTTACAAGAAAGTTGACTATGTTAGCAAACCAAGGCATGGAATTGACAAAAAATAAAAATTCATCGAGAAAACAATCATTGATAGGTGTGCTATCAAAAGGTGAGCCTGTTGTAAGTCTAGACAAATGATCAGCGACAACATTTTCGGCTCCTTTCTTATCTTTTATTGTGATGTTGAATACTTGAAGCAACAAGATCCACCGTATCAAATCTTGGTTTGCCATCCTGCTTAGACATCAAATATCTAACAACAGCATGAACGGTGAAAATCACAATAGAAGAACCAATTAAGTAAAATCAAAATTTGTCCAGTGCAAAAATTACAACAAGTAGTTCTTTTTCAGTAGTGGTATAATTCATCTATGCATTATTTAAAGTTCTACTTGCGTAACAAATCACATAAGGCTTACCTTCCTTTCTTTAGCCTAAAACAGCGCCCACGGCAAAATCACTAGCATCAAAAATCATTAGCATCACACATCAACTCAAAAGGCAAAGACCAATTAGGAGATTACATGATAGGAGCAGATGTCAGAGGATTAATTAATTTTTCAAAAAAAATTGACATTCTTGAGTCCAATCAAATGGTGCATCTTTCAACAGAAGATTACATAATGGTCTAGATATGGCACTAAAGTCTTTAATGAATCTTTTGTAAAATCCTGCATGTCCTAAAAAGGAATGAACTTCTCTGACTGTTTTTAGGGAAGGCAAATGGGCAATTAATTCAACTTTGGCCTTATCAACTTTAATTCCTTTAGAAGATATCACATGACCAAACATTATTCCTGAGGTAACAATGTAATGACATTTTTCCCAGTTTTGTACAAATCATTTTTCTTCGCATCTTTTATGAACTTTTTCCAAATTATCAAGACAATTTTTAAAAGAATTTCCAAAAACTGTCAAATCATCCATGAAAACCTCTAAATAATGCTCAATAATGTCACTAAAAATGCTTAACATGCATCTTTGGAATGTTGTCGAAGCATTACAAAGGCCAAAAGGCATTCTTTTATATGCAATAGTACCAAATAGACATGCAAAAGTGGTCTTTTCTTGATCTTCCAATGCAATTGGTATTTGATTATAACCCGAATAACCATTAAAAAAATAGTAGTATAGATGTCCTGCTACCCTTTCCAAAATTTGATCAAGAAATGGCAAGGGAAAATGATCTTTCCTAGTAGCAGCATTTAATTTTCTAAAATCAATAAACATACGACAACTAGATGAGACTCGCGTAGGTATTAATTCACCCTTATCATTTTCAACCATTTTTATTCCAGATTTCTTAGGCACAACTTGTGTAGGGCTTACCCATTGGCTATCAGAGATAGGATAGATAATTTCAATATCAAGCAATTTAAGGACTTCAACTCTAACTACCTCTTTCATGTGTGGATTTAATCTTCTTTGAGGTTGTTGAGAAGTTTTAGCATTATCCTCTAAATGTATTCTATGTGTACAAATTAATGGATTAATGTCTTTTATGTCCTTTAATGTCCATCCAATTGCACTTTTATGCCTTTTAAGTACTTCTGTTAGCATACCTTTTTGTTCTTCAGTAAGAGACGAGAAAATTACCACTGGAAAGCTTTGCTCTTCTCCCAAAAATGTGTATTTCAACCTAGCAGGTAATGACTTTAGTTCTGGTGTGGGTACTTCTTCATGAGCATTATCATTCATGGGTTTTAGCTCTTTAAATCTTGGCTTCCATCCCTTGTACTCCATTACCTGTGTACAATCAACCAAAGAGCATATTTCAGAGATATCATCTTCTAATTGCATGCCTAAATCAAATGAATTGACTAAACAAATTTCTAATAGGTCAGAAGAACTCCTTGTTTGAAGACGATCATCTATAATGGCTTCAATTCCTTCAACTTCCTCCTTTTCATCAAGGACTTCCTGTGGTTGCTTACACATATTAAAAACATTGAGCTACAATGTCATGTTTCCAAATGTTAGCTTCACCACTCCATTTCTACAATTTATCAAAGCATTAGATGTTGCTAAAAATGGACGGCCTAAAATAACAGGAATTGACTTACAACTATCAACTATAGGTTTAGTATCCAAGACAATAAAATCCATAGGATATATGAATTTATCAACTTGAACTAATACATCTTCCACTATTCCTCTTGGAATTTTAATTAATCTATCGGCAAGTAGAAGTGTTACAGAAGTTGGTTTTAACTCACCCAAGTTGAGTTGCTGATAAACTGAATATGGCAGCAAATTGACACTAGCACCAAGATCAAGTAAAGCTTTTTCAATTTTATGTTCTCCAATAGTGCATGAAACTGTAGGACAACCATGGTCTTTATATTTCAACGCATTATTATTCTGAAGAATGGAGCTTACCTATTCAGCCAAAAATGCTTTATTTTTCACATTTAGTTTCCTTTTAACAGTGCACAAGTCTTTCAAATATTTGGCATAACAAGGAATCTATTTGATAGCATCTAACAAAGGAATATTGATCTTCACTTGTTTCAAAATTTCAAAAATTTCAGTGTGGTGGTCCAATTTCTTTGGATTATTCAATGCTTGAGGAAATAGGGGTGAAGGCGAGAGTTTGGTCTCCTTTTGGTCAATTTCTTCATTTTCTTGGGGAATTGGTTCATCTTCTTTCTCACAAGGTTCGGGAATTTATTTTTCAACAACCTTTCTACTCCTAAGAGTTATCACTGACTTGACTTGATCTATTTGTTGTTTTTCTAAACTCTCCTCATTTAGACTGTACTGACCCCTTGGGATTTAGTTGAAGTTGAGAAGGAAATTTTCCTTTCTTGTGAATGGTAAATGCAGAAAAAAGTTCAGCAAGAGTTTCTTTTATGTCAGTCATGGTTTGATTGTTTTGTTTGTTAATGGCATCTTGCTTTTCTATGAATGTATATAGTATTTCTTCAAGGTTTTTCCTATATCTTGGGACATAAGGTGCATATCCTTGAGAATTTTGAGATTCTTGTTATGCTTGAGGAGGTGGTGGTTGCATGAATTGTGACTGATTATTATTCTTCCAGCTGAAGTTCAGGTGATTTCTCCATCTCGGATTATATATATCTGAAAAAAAAAGTAATAAATGACTTTTTAAAATTATTCATTGTATTTACTTGCTCATGTACAACTTCTTTAAAAATAGGAATCTTAGGACATTCATGTGTTAAGTGTCCTAAGTCATCACAAATGCCACAAATTTCTTCATTTTGCACAGATTTGATTCCTTTTATTTTTCCTAATTCCATTGCTTCAATTTTTCTAGCCAAACTGGAAAACCTTGCATTTTGATCTTCCTTTTGACTAAGGTGATATTTTCCTTTATTAGCACTTGCAAGGTTAGATCTAATTGAATTTTCAGAAGAGTTGGTACTATGCCAAGATTGAGAATTTTCAGCCAACTAGTTTAAATAGTCTAAAGTTTCCTTAGGTTCTTTATTAAGAAACTCACCATTGCACATTGTTTCCACAAGTTATTTAGTTTCAGGTATTAAACCTTTATAAAATAAGCTTATAGTGCACCATTTTTCAAAACTATGATGTGGGCAAGAATTTAACAAATCTTTAAATCATTCCCAACATTGAAAATATGCTTCATTTGAATTTTGGGAAAAAGTTTGGATTTGTCTTTTCATAGCATTAGTTTTATGTGTTAGAAAAAATTTCTTTAAGAACTCACCTTGCATTTCTTGCCATGTGCCAATTGATCTTGGTTTCAAAGTGTTAAGCCAAGATTTTGCTTTATCTTTTAAAGAAAAAGAAAACAATTTAAGTTTAACAATCTCTTCAGTGCAATTTTGGTCATTGAAAGCAATACATAATTCCTCAAATTCTTTCGGATGTAAATATGGGCTTTCAGACTCTAAACCATGAAAATTAGGAAGTAAAGAAATCATACTTGGCTTAAATCTAAAATTATTGGCATTGAGGGGAAAGATAAAACATAATGGACTAGAATTTCTAGGTGGTTGCAAATATTCATGCATGGTTCACAATAGTTGATTTTCATATTCATCATGTACACTTTCATTTTCAGCCATTGTGTCAATTGTGTGTGATTGTAATTCAAACAAATCAATATATAAAGTACCAAGATTAATTTTAACTAAACGACCAGAATTTAAATCATGATACCAATTAAGCATAAATAAATGACTTAAAATAGAAAAAATAACGTACAAATCGGTAGTTTACACCAGCCATTAAATATTAATAAGGATATGGTATAAACCTACCACCCAATAAATATTAATAAGTAAAAAGTTAAATAACTGATAAATTAAAAGTTAGATAATTAGAGAGTTAATAATTAGTAAGTTAGAAAGTGCAGAAAGTAAAATACAAAAAATAAAGTGTAGAAAATAAATTGCAAAAAAATAAATTACAGAAAGTAAATTATAAAAAATTAATTGCAGAAAGTAAATTGCAGAAAATAAATTTAAAATATGAAAACCGGAGAAAGGTAGAGCCCCACCAGAGCAAGCGAAAGAGAAAAGAAGAAGAAAGATTATTTCGTTATGTTAGAAAGCAATAATAAATAACAAAAATTAAAAAATAAGAGAGTAGAAATTAAATAATGTAAATTAAAAGTTAGAGAGCGGAAAATAAAAGTTAGTAAGCGAAAAATAAATGATATAAATTAAAAGTTAGTAAAAATAAGTAAATGACATAATATAAAAGTTAGAAAGTTAGTAAGTTAGCAAGTTAGTAGTTAGCAAGTTAGTAAGTTAGTAAGTTAGATAGTTAGAAAAGAAATCGAAGGATCGGCAAACCGATCTTTTGCTTCGGTGAGGCAGAAGAAAGAATAGATTTTATTAAATAAAAAGAACCTCAATAAATTAAAACTTCAAATCAAGTCCCTGGCAACGGCGCCAAAAACTTGATTGCGGGATTTAAAGGATGCAAACCCAAGTGCAGGTTGTCTCAAGTAATAAATTTCTCGAGAGTCCGAGGTCGATCCACAGGGAATTGATGAAGAAAAATTAATTGAGGTAAGAAAAGTATTTGTCACAACTCAAAAGTAATAAAAGATGTTCACAAATGAATTTAAGAACTTGCTTGGGTTATGAGATCCACTCTTGGTAATAAATTAAAGGCAAGATTATTTCTCTTTATAACTCAATTGAAATCCACACACAACGGAGATTTCAATCGAAAAATATAACATTCAAAGTTCAATTATATATGCAATCATAGTATGATTCCTTTAATTATCTACCAACATTTGTAAATAAGTTCAAGCATTCACTGTGCCAATCCTATTATCTATAATAAATCAAGATCTCCATTATACAAAGAAGGTTTCTAAATTGATTAGAAACAAAATACAAGACATATAATGTCCATTTGATAATATATCATTTAAGCACAAGAAATAGAATAATCTAACCTTATTTCATTACCAAGAGCTTCACTCTTTCACTCAAGCAAGATGAAGATTTAGTTACTCATAGACAAGAAGAAAGAAAGAGAGAAGAAGAGAAAAATGAACATAGCTTCAATTTAGAGCAAGAGAAAATTACAACAAAGGAAAACAATAAACAAGTATAATCATAACTTCTAAAAACTAAGCCTAACACCCAGAGCACCACCCAGAGCACCAAATGATCAGCCAATGATTCCTTTTATAGAGGATTAGGGATACAAAATGACAAGGGGGTTGATTAAGAGTAGATGAGGAGTAGGTGGATGAGTGGAAAATGTCAAATGGTGAGTTGGTGAGTGGAAAATTATTGGGATTCTTTGTCTCTAAAATCATTCAGTGCTAATCTTATGGATGCTATCAGAATGAAGCAATGTGATCTTCATGAAAGTTGTAGCATTTTGTCTCACCTTTCCAATGCTACTAAGATCATCCAAAAATTCATCCTACAGCCCAAGATATGACCTAATTACTACATACTATTCAGGCCCAATTTTAGCACCTCTATTTTGACTTCTAGACCTAATAGCACCTCCAATCTATTCGAATGAGCTCTTATGTTCTTCATGAAAGTTGTAGATATGCGTCTTAACTTTCAAGTATCCAAATTTTAGCCCAAGAAAGTTCCTATAGCCCGAGTTATGCTCTGATTACTGCACACTGTTCAAGTTCCAATCACAAAACTCGTGTTCTAACTTCCAAGCCCAATTAGCTCCTCTAAATGTCCTTATTTTACCTAGAGCTCTCATGAAAGTTGTAGAGCTCTCTCTTATCTTTCCTACAAGATAAGATACATAATTTTTACACATTTAGAACTCAAGATATGGCAAAAATACAGAAATAATATAAGACCCAAATAATGCTGGAAACATCAATTAAGTCCAATTTGAGTCCAAACTTACAAAACATAATCAGGTATCAATTAAGTACATGGAAAGTGTAAATGACTAAAAATGAGAACAATTTGATTAAATTGTGAAAGACCTCTTATTATCCTTATAGATTCATAAATTAATTTTATTCCCAAATAATAAATATGAGTTTATTAATGTATAAAATATGTTATTATCAACTAAGAAAATCCCAAGTCTTCAAGAAGCCAACGTAACCAAAGTATCTTAGATGTGGTGTCAGCTAATGTCTGATATTCTGCTTTAGTACTATAACGTGCAGTTAAAGCATGTTTCTTGCTTCGCCATGAAATAAGTGCATCACCAAGAAAGATATAATAGCCAGTCATAGATCATCAGTTAGTGGGATCTCCACCCCAATCAACATCAGAATAAGCCTGGAGAACCAAAGAGGAGTTGGCTGAAAAATAAAGTCCATGAAATAGAGTTCCTTTTTATATACCGAATAATATGTAGAACAACAGCATAATGAGTAGTGTGCGGAGCTGACATAAACTGACTAACTAGATGAATAGCATATGAAATGTTTGGACGAGTAACAGTAAGATAAATCAAGCTACCGACTAACTTCCGATAGAGAGTATGATTATCAAGTATAGTACCATCTAGAGGTGTAAATCTGACATTAGGTTCTAGAGGAGTGGACTCGGTGCGATTGTTGAAGAGATCGACTTGAGAGATAAGATCCGAGACATATTTAGCTTAAGACAGAGAAATACCATCAGTAAAAGAAAGGATTTCAAGCCCCAAAAAGTAACTAAGAGATTCAAGATCTTTCATCTCAAAATACTGACTCAAGAATTGTTTAAGCTCAGTAATAGTTATAGTATCATCACTAGTAATAATCATATCATCAACTTAGAGAAGTAACATAACAGTACCTCTATTAGTTTTGCAAGTAACAAGGTAGAATCATGAGCACTGGAGAAAAAGCCAAACTGGCTGATAGTATTGTGAAATTTGGAAAACCAGGATCGAGGTGCTTGTTTGAGACCATATAAAGCCTTTCGAAAATGGCAAACCTTATTTGGTGGACACGTGTAACAAGGAGGTGGACGTATATTGTAACATCTCGAAAATTGATACTTTTAGGATAAATAATCATTTTACAATATTTAGAATTTTCTGAAATTTTTTTGGATTTTTCTGAGAACGCATAATATTTTAATATTATTCTTCGTTTTGCGTGCACATTGGGCAGAGTTGGAAAAACGACTGTAACGCTCCCGAGTTGGAAAATTTTATTACGAATAGTTATTTTCTAATATTTGTGATTTATGTGAATTCTTTCAGAATTTTTTGGAAACGATGAATATTTTAATATATTCCTCGTTTTGCGTTCGTATTGAGCAGAGTCGGGAAAACGACTGTAATGCTTCAAAAATTAGAAAATGATAAGACGAATAGTCGTTTTATAATATTTATAATTTTTGAGAATTTTCTGGGATTTTTCCGGAAACGTCGAATATTTTAATATATTTCTCGTTTTGCGTACACGCTGAGCGAAGCCGGAGAAACGAGATGTATTCTCCGAGAACCTTGAACTATGGACATGTTGACGGGAGATCTTACTAAACCCAAGGCTGGACACAATTTACGAGGTTTTACATTTTTCAAAAAATTTAGCAGTCGGAATAATAAAATGCTGTATAAATTTCATCTGTCAAATAAATTAATACTGAATTCTGTCGACTGTAACTATTATCCATTGGATAATAGCATGCATTAGAAATCCTATCACCTTATCCTAATGCAATCTACTTTATGTCAAATTAAATCTACTTTAATTCAAATTTGTGTGCTTTTTCAAAGCTTCTTTGAGAAGCTTTGACCACCAAATGACCCAATTACCCTTAGCTTGCATGAGAAGCCAAATTTTTCCCCTCACTCTCTCCTCTATTCAGCAGCCCACTCATGCCAAGGAGGGCAAAAAATGTAACTCATCCACACTTAACCTAAACCCACCAAACCCTAATTCACTTTACCTATCACTTTCTCTCTCTTCACTTCATCTTCTTCATCTTTTCTCCTCCTTCTCTCTACCTCCACCATGAGCACGAAAATGGCAGCTCCTCCTCCTCCAGTTTTGCTCATCTTTTCTCCTCTCTAAGCCCATTTCTACACTTGCCTTCAACTCATCTACCTTCTTTGTGTAGAAAGTTTCTCCATTTTCCATTTCTACCTCCATTTTCTCTCCACCTCTTCTCTTCTTCCTCCTCTTGAATCTGAAAATGGCAGCCACCACCACCATTGTTTCTCTTCACTTTTCTCTCCATAAACACCATTTCTATACTTCTCTCAACCTCCTCTACACTTTCTCTTTAGAAAATCTCTTCAAAAATCCATCCTTTCTACCCCTCCTTCTTCAAATCCGAAAATCACCCTTCCATGGATGACCAAGCTTTTTGATTTTTCTCTTCACTAAACATATTTATACACTCATCTTCATATTCTCTACAAGTTTCATTTAGAAGGTTTGCTCAAAATCCAACCTTGTCTCCATTGTCTTTCAAGGTAAAGATTCTTGATTTCTCTCCATTTTCTTCTCATTTTCGTTTTCCTTGGTTGCTATGTGACCAAGGGCTTCTCTTTTTGAGCATTGATGTGTGATTTGAGTGATTTTGAACACTCTAGGGTTCTTGGGAGAGTGGAATCAGAAAATCACGAAAAAGGAATCTCAAGGAGTTCAAGCTTAAGGCTTTAGGTAAAGTTCTTCCAATTCACCTCTCAATTTCGTTTTCCTTGGTTACCTATGTCACCAAGGATCATTCTTTTCAAGCTTTAGTTTGTAAATATGAGAATTTGACCACTTTATGGTTCTCTTGAAGGTGGAATCCGAAATTTACAAATCAAGGAACCAAGGAGTTGTTTTCTTGCATTGTCTCCTCTAGGTAAGAGGGAGACTACTCACTTCAACCACTTATGGTGGTGAGGAGACTTTGTATGTGTGTTGATGGAGAAATCCATCCTTGTATGCTCTTTGTATGCTTGCTTGAATTATAAATTTTGTATGATTTAGTATTCTTGAATTTGATTGATACTTGATTATGCTCTTGAATATGTTTGATATATTAATTGTGCTTGATCATGTTGGGGTTGCTAAATGGAAAATTTGGAGTTTCCTACCTTAACATGGTGCCACGGTTTTGACTAGAAGTTAGGGGTGAAAATTGGTTTTGTATACAAGTGAAATAAGACTTATGTAATCAAAGGTTGAATGATAGTATTAACACAAATGAATGGAGGACCTTGAGAGTTTAATACCCAAGAGGGGTGCCACGGTTTTGGTCTTGGTAAAGAGACAAATGGATTAATCTTAATGAACTAAATTTAAGTGAATTAGTGTTAAGAAAACTAATGCATAAAAGTGGAAAGAAAAATTGGATAATGGACATCATGAAGCCACGGTTTTGGCATTGAATCTTCGCCACTTGGATTGATTTTAATGAACTAAAAACTTAAGTCAATTAATAATAAGAAGTTAATACCTAAAAGAGAAGGAAAGAATGGATTTGAAGACTTGAAATGGAAGAAAATAATTTGGGATTCACCATTGGGAGGTCACGGTTTTGGGCCCAAGAAATGGGTCTCTTGGTAAACAATTTGCATCAAGTGCAAGACTTAAATTAATTGAATGTATAAAGTAAAATTAATGGAAGAAAAATAAATTGGGAGTGCCTCTTGGGAGGTCACGATTTTTGGGCCAAAAAGGGTGGTCTTTTTGTGATCAATTTGTAATAAGTGCAAGCCATAATGTGATCAAGTGGGTAGAATAAAAATTGATGGAAGGAAAATTTGGAATTGGAACCTTGAGTGAGGCCACGGCCTCTAGGGTAAATTTGGCTTAATTAGGGAATTTTGGTAACTTTGAAATTCAAGAAATCAAGTAGCTAAAATCCTAGGTAATGAACTAGAAATATTACCAAGTGAAAGAATTGAAGATAATTTAAGATTTCATAAATTTGAAGAACCAAGAATAAAACTTTCATAAGACTTAGGGTAAATTCAAGAGAGTAAGAACAAGAGAGTGTGAGTCTTTAAGAGCTTAGAATGATTTATCAAGTGTAAAAGAATGAATTACAATATGAAGATTAAATTAATTATGAGAATTTAATTGGAAATGGACCTTGTAGGAAAGACAAATTCTAAGTTAGGATTCATAATGGACCTAAGAATGTACCATTTGGCTTGATCTCAATATTATGATGTTATGGGTCCATATGAGTGACCATTTGTATATTGATGCTCTCTTGGCCAATTGTGGCATATTATGGAATTGTATGAAATTGATGATTATACATGTCCATGCATAGTGCCTTATGCATTGTGAATGTCCTGTGGACTGTTGTAAGGCCAAGTTGCCTAGGAGATTGAACACACCTTAGTGCGGGTGCGAGTAGACTAGTGTAGGTCATGTTTGACCTTAGGGGCATTAGGGTGCGGGTTCCTCACATGGACAGTTATGAGCTACTCTGTGCCGTGGGGTAGACCGATGCAAACACACTGACGATCCGGACCGAGACACTGTCCTATATCATGATCTAGCGTGGAATGTCTGTACAATTCCTGTATGTGCACGTGAAAATTACTAGTTTATAGCACTTTGGCTGCGACAGCCGAGTTACAGACATGTCTCCTGATCTTTCTCTCCGACTGTTTATGTCTAGCTCCATGGAGTAGGAATTGTGGTATCATAATACATTGTGCATCGTTCATTGTCGGTCTCATAAACTGTTGAGCATGAACACCTGTGAATGTGAAGATAATTGTTGTACTTCTGTAAATGATTATCTGATTGTTGTGCTGATTCCTGGAAATACTATTATGATCTGCCTGCTATTGCTTACTGTTGTTCTACCTTTACTATAAATATCACTGTTATTATTGACTCTGATTATTGCTCAGAATTGAATTGCTTTTATTATAAATTCCGTTGTTGCTATTGATGAATATATGAACTGTATTGCTTGGTGGGCGCTTTGCGCTGTGCTGTTTTCTTACTGCCAATAGTGGTAATGAAAGATGGGTGTCTCACCTCTTTCTTATATTTGTGCATATTTATATTTGATAAAAGATCGTGAGGAAGATAAAGAGAGACCACACCTTGGTTGATTGGCTTGAGCGTCTGGACAAGATTTCTTCGACTACGTAAGATTGCAGTCGCGAGGAGGCATTGATGCCTGTCGTGTCAACTGGGACGCCGTGCATCATATACATATGGGGTTGCGGCTTTGTCTGCTGGTAGTACACATCCCTGGGTTACTACTTTTCCCCCTTTAGTGTTTTTATTCCCGCTATATTTTATTGGACTCTGTAATTATTATATTCTATGTCATCAGTGATTTGTGTAAATTGACTATAAAATATATATATAAGGAATATGATTTTATTTCAGTGGTTGTATTATAGGTTGAATACATTTATATTTCATTCGAGACTCGTATTTTTTACTTATGCAAATTGTTAAAAAAAAATATAGACTCTTGAGAATTTAAATTGCTATTACCATGGTTGTGACACACTTGGATTTAGTAACTGTGGTGTAATGACGATTACGCTCCAATTGCTACATCAAGGGGTGTTACATATATAAACTTCTTCTTCCAAATCACTATTAAGAAATGCATTTTTCACATCCATCTGATTTAGAGACCATTTCTGAGTGGCCGCAATAGCAAGAAGAGTACAAACTGAAGTGATGTGAGCAACAGGTGCAAAAGTCTCCTCTTAAGCAATGCCATATTCTTGAGTGAAACCTTTGGTAACCAAACGAGCCTTATATCACTCAATAGAGCCATAAGAACAAGTCTTGATTTTGAACACCCATTTACATCCCATAAGTGCCTTACCAGAAGGAGAATTGACAAGGTCCAAAGTATTACTGTTCTCTAAAGCCTGTAACTCTTTTTGCATAACATGCTGCCAATGAGGATCTGTGGAGGCTTCTTGATAGGACTGAGGTTCATGTAAGTGAAGCATGGTAGAAAAATAATGATAATCATGAAGATAGGTAGGCTGAGTTCTTACCCTAGTTGAATGCTCAAAAGGAAGAGGGGGTGCAATGACAAGTGCATGATCTACATCTGGAACAATGTCATTAGGAATGACTGAAACATCAGAAGTGACTAGAAGCTCACTAGAGGAACCTACATTAGAATCACTAGGAAAGAGATCTACAAAGGGTTAGTAAAAAAAGGAGTCGAAGTAGAAGTGAAAGACTTGAACTTTGAGAGGGAGGAGAACATGGTGTCTTCCCAAAAGACAATATGACGGGAGATACAGATGCGTTGAGAGATTAGATCCCGATAGTGATAGCCCTTATGTTCAATGTCATAGCCAAAAAAGCAATAGAGACGTGTTCGGGGCTCAAGTTTAGTTTACTTATGATATTGAAGGAGAACAAAACAAGCACAACTAAAAACTTTAAGAGAGTTGTAATCTGGAGAAGAATGGTGGAGACATTCAAAGGGAGATAAATTACCCAGAACAGAGGAAGGAAGACGGTTGATGACATAGACAACGTTAAGAGCGACTTCACCCCAAGCACATTCAAGATAGGAGGAGGAGATGAGCAAAGCTCGAATAGAGTCAAGAATATGACAGTGTTTTCTTTCAGCACAACCATTTTGCTGAGAGGTACCAGGACAAGAAAACTCAGAGAGTGTACCCTGTTCAGCAAGAAATATGAGAAGTTTTGAATCACGATAATCAGAAGCATTATCACGATGAAAAACTTTAATTATTTTTTAGAAATGAGTTTTGATAGTAGTAAAATTAATGTAAATTTGAGGAAGTTCTGAATAATTTTTCATTAAATATATCCAAGTAAAATAAGAAAAATCATCAATAAATATTACAAAATATTGATTACCTCCCATAGTTGGTGTGGGGGCAGGCCCCCAGATATCAGAGTGCACAAGGTCAAAAAGAGATATTACTGAAGGAAGGTGCAGGTTGTTTAGCAATTTGACAAGAAATGCAGTGAAAAAACTCATTATTGACCGAACCTAGAGCCCCTTAAGATAAGAGGGGACGTAGCTTCCCTAGAGAACGATGAGCAAGACGTTGGTGCCACAGTTGGATGGAGGTGGATGTTGCATAAAGATTTGAGGCAGGAGGAACATGATGGTTGGTGAGCTCAAACAGTCTTCTGACTTTACATCCAGTCCCTATGACTTGTCCTGTCCGTGAATCCTACACACGACAACCAAAAGAAGAAAATATGACTTCATACCCAAGGTCACATAGTTGACCAACAAAAATGAGATATGCATCAGGTAATCTAAGAGTGGGCAAAGAGACAGAACCCTTATGACTAACATTCATAAAAGATCCATCAATTGTATATATAGAATGTGTAGTGTCATTAACAGACAGGGATGAAAAAAACTAAGATGTGGACGTCATATGATTACAGCAAATAGAATCAAAGTACTATTTAGTAGTACCTGGTGTGGTTGATAAAGCAGAAGAGGTATTACCAGAATTGGATAATAGATACTTAACAAAGGACATGAGATCATTAGTAGAAAAGGCATCCTGGGGTATGGCTAAAGAACCTGAGGATTCTTTAGTAGTAATAGTAATAAGCACAGGCTTAGAAGAACTGAGACGAGATTGAAACCTATTCTGATCAGACCCTAGAGGACATGTGGGGCAATTCTCAATCAAGTGTCTTAGGTCTTTACAATATCTGCAATATTTGGGGGCAGTAAACACAACGGAAAGAGACTAAGCAATATCTAATTTCTCCATTATATCAAGGAAGAACGCAAAAAATTAAACTTTCGAAGCTGAATTAATAGAAAATAAATCTCAAAAATAAAAAGATCTCACAAAAAAAAACTTTTAGAAAAGATCTGACATCACGTCAACACAATCACAATAGCAAAAATATTGCTAAATTAGTTTGAGCAGCACGCATGTCACTCCAAAAACACCAAAACGATCAACACGTCATACGATGGAAAAAAATGCAGAAAACAATGCACAAAATAGACTTGATATCAAGTAGGAACAGTGTGGAGAATATTTGAAATTTAGGATTGGACCGAGAGCCTAGACTCTCTAATACTAGGTTAGAAACAAAAATAAGAAAATAAATATTGGTAATTTGTGTATATTTCTGAAATGAATGAATACATAAGAGTTAGCCTATATTTATACAAGAAGGCTACTATACAGAAAAGGAAAATAATAAAAATTAATTATGTACTAAATCAATTACAATTATTCTTAAAATCAATCGTGATCAATCATAATCAATCATTCTAACAGTCTCAATGGTTGATGATCAATAAATTTTGATTATGATGGACCATGTGTTTTGTTTCTTTTTGCATTTTGTCATTCTGATTGAGATAGCTTTTAATATGTTAATTAGTTAATGTGTGTTCGTTATGTCACCAACTATATGACAGAATGCTTGAACCACTACTCTTGCTATTGACACTTGAATATTTAGATCTTTGGTCTTTATGTCTATGTATGATCTCTGAGGTCATGGATATGTCTTTTAACTTTTGCAGAATTTGTGTATCATTGAAAAAATTAACAACCTGAACTATGATCCCTTTTGACCAATTGATTTGCATTGCAGTTTCATTGATCTTTAAGGGTTTCTATTTGTTTTTGGTGTGGTTTTTGGCTTTCACATGTTAACTGCACATGTCCTACTCATTTATAGTATGTTGAATACATGGAATGGGTGAAAAATGGTAATCTTTTTAGTTTTGGGTTCTTTTCTTTTTTTTATAAAAAGTTAAATAAATAAAATATTTTCTTTGGTATTCATCCTAGTTGCCTTATGATTTAGACTTGGGATGCCACTCAATGTTAGTATTACATCTGGCTTTCTTGGGGTAAGATGCATGGATATTTTTAGACTGATTAGTGCTTTATATGTTATCTTATTACATTAACTGAATTATGTTGAACACTAGAGTAGTATTTGTTTGCTTTTTCATTATCATATAAAATGGAAACCAAGATGAAAATGTTGGGTTCAAGTCCTACAAGTTGAATTCTTTGAGGTGAATGATCCAAGGTATTTATAAGGTGCTAATTTGGAATTTGTAAAAAGTGGTTGAGTTGTTTGTATGCTTGAATGAAGATCATTTGGGGTCAATCTATTTTCAGCTTTGTACTTTACATTTTATTCCTTTTAACTTTTGAATGGTCATATTTGTGAGCGTCACCTTGCTCTGTTATGTGGCTGTTCTACTTTTAGATATAGGTTGAGAAAAACTAAGACTTCTTCTATTCATGATTATATGCCTTGTCTAATCCCCTGGACTCTTGGTGTCCCATGAAAACTCTGATTTGGGTGTCTCAATTTTCCTCTGCATGTTAAAGTTATCATAACCTTATAATTTTCTGTGGTAGTGCATAGTTTGTGGGGTCTTCTATTGACATATCTTTCATGGTGCTGATATGGTAATTGAATAAGAGTACACATGTGTTTTATTCATACTCTTAGTGAATTTCAATTCCATCTACTATAAAAAAAAAAAACTCCATGCGCGACTACATAAGTCAGCCCCGAGGACGAGGAGCTTTGGTGTTGAATTTTTTATTTCATATTGACAAGATAAAATGTTTAATATAAGTGTAAGGTTTCAATAAATAGGAATTGATAAAAGAGGTGAGTGGAGTGATGAATGTGATAATCTTGATTTTTTTTACCAATGATGATGCACTAGGAAAAGTGGATAAGAGAATCAATGAGAATGCTTGGGTTTGTGTTAATCTAATGTTCTCTATTTGGTATTAAGAAGTCTTAATATGTTTGATAAAAAAATTGGAAGATGTCAAAAGGCCATTCACTCTTATATGGATAAGGATCCTCTCCTGTTGGTCAAAGACATAATAGTGTCATATTTCTTATATCTTAAATTCTTATATCTTAGCTATTAGTTTATAACAAAACTTTATCTACGTAAATATTATGACACATCAATTAAGACTAAACTATACTGTTTTATTTAACATATCCTTTTTTTTCCTCAGAAGCAGACATGCGCTTTTTTTGGTGTTATTTTCACATTTTTCCACTGTTTCACCTCTTCCACCTCTCATCCTTAGTAGATTGTAAATTAATTTTTATTCCTTCAATTAACTCCACACCCAAACCCACTCTAACGAAGCAAAGCAAATTACTATAAGTGTTTTCCTGTCTTTTTTTATTTTTCCATTAGTATTTTTCTTTTTGTTACATAACACACTAGTTGTTCCTTTGTTTGTGGCTACCTTCCTTCATTATGGAATTTAGTTGCTTATGCTACACATAAGCTTTGAGACTTATAGGTTTGGAATTATGGTGTTGGGTTTGTTGCTATTTGTTAAAGTGACTGACTGAGGGCACTTGAATCCACCTCTTGTTTGATCTTAGATAATGGAATTTATTTTTTTAAAAAAAGATGATTTACTTAAATACAACAAGTTTTCTCCTTCTTATTTGAAGATAAACTAAATTTTTCATACTCATTTTAGTTTTGTTGACTTTGTTATTTTAGGACGTTTGCTAAAATATGCACTATGTTAGATGACCTGGATTTTGAAGTTGTTTGGAAGCTTGAAATAGGCATGGAATTTAATAACATAGATGAAGCATGGAAATTTTGGGGTCCTATAGTGCTAGAATTGGATTTTATGTTCAAAAACAATGGCATAGCACAAGTAAAAAAGATAAAGAGGCTACTACATGTAGATTTCTGTGTTCTAAGGAGGGTGTACGTATAAAAGACAAGCGATATCATTTGACTGGCAATCCTCGGCTAGAAACTCAAAGCAAATGTCTAGCAAGATTAGGAATCAAAATTATAAGAGAAACTAGAAAAAATAAAGTATATGATTTTATTGTTGAGCATAATCATGTTTTACATCTTAAGGAGACCACTCAAATGCTACCCTGTCAAAGAAAATTAACTCAAGTGCAAGCGTATTAGATTGATTTAGTAGATGATTCTGGCATAAAGCAAAAGGCTTCATTTGAATTAATGAGCAAACATGTTGGTGGAACAGTGAATATTGGTTACACATGTTTAGATCAAAAGAATTATCTTTATAATAAAAGGATGAAAAACTTGGAGTATAGAGAGGCAAGTAGCTTATTGAGATACATCCAATAAGAATCATTACAAAATCCTTTCTTTTACTATGCAATACAGTTAGATGTGGAAGAACAAATAACAAACATTTTTTGGGTTGACGCAAGGATGATTATTGATTATGCTTATTTTGGTGATGTGGTTACTTTTGATACTACGTATAGTACTAATAATACATATAGACCTCTTGCTTTATTTGCAGGCTCTAATCATTTTAGAATAGTGGTAACCTTTGGAGCTGCTCTCCGACAATGAAGTCATTTAAATAGTTGTTTGAAACATTCTTGCAAGCACACAAGTAAAAGAAGCCTCAAATTATTTACACTTATCAAGATCCTATAATGGCTAAAGTTTTGCTTAAGGTAATGCCTCAAACATATCATGGTTTATGCACTTTTCATTTGATGCTAAATGGCATAAAGTGCTTTTCATCTATAATTGTTTTTATCCTTTAGCAGATGATTCAAGCATAAAGCAAAAGGCATCATTTGAATTAATGAGCAAACATGTTGGTGGAACAAAGAATCTTGGTTACACATGTTTAGATCAAAAGAATTATCTTTGCAATAAAAGGATGAAAAACTTGGAGTATGGAAAGGCATGTAGCTTATTAAGATACTTTCAACAAGAATCATTTGAAAATTCTTCCTTTTACTATGCAATACAATTGGATGTGGAAGAACAAATAACAAACATTTTTTGGGCTGATGCAAGGAAGATTATCGATTATGCTCATTTTGGTGATGTGGTTACTTTTGATAGTACTTATAGTACTAATAATGCATATAGACCTCTTGCTTTATTTGTAGGTTTTAATCATTTTAGAGGAGTGGTAACTTTTGGAGTTGTTCTCCTTTATGATGAGACAGTGGAGTCATTTAAATGGTTATTTGAAAATATTCTCGATTGGGTATTGGGTCCACAGATCTAAAGTAACCTGGCACACCAAGATAGAACCTGGACATTATTGCTTGCTCATAACTACCTCTTTACAAGGCATAAGTCTCTCAGAATTCCTTTAAGAGATATGAATGCTAATCATATCCCGCATAAATAAGGTATTAACTACAGGGAATAACGGTTTCCCTAAATATAGTTAACAACATTCAATTCGAATTAAATGTTATAATCTTTAATGCCCTAATATGCTCATACTTATACCCTACAAGGCCTAGAAGGTACAGATCTAATCTTTAATCATGTGCACTACCCTCATTACACACAAACTGAGATGAGCGTTAGAGTGCCTTTTACAGGTACCCATCCCCTCGCATCACTACTGTAGCTGATATGCCACAGAGGTTTCCACTCACCATTACCTTCTCTAGTAACCCTTAGAACCCAATTCTGAACATTGGTACTGTTTGTGGAAAATGATAAATTTATACTCTCAACATCACCATCAATACTCTCATTACCACCATCATCATGGTTAATATAAGGAGGAGACAAACATCAACTAACCATAATCGCGCTTCTGCTTCGTGCAACCCACCATTTACAAATCACTGTCTAGTATCTATCCCTACTGCTCATGAGCCAATCATAGAACCGGTCGTAGCTTAATCGGAACCCAAACAAGACGGGCGAGAGACTTCTTTCACTGGAGAGAATCTACCCCCTCATTACCCGTGAGTTCTAGTGAGACAATGTCTAGGTCCTCTAAGATCACCATCTGGCGATGGATAGTGGGTATCAGCTTTGCAATGCCTTGGAGATCGAGTAGAGAATGAAGTCCGGCCTCACCGTGCTAAATTTGATCATCAGGAGCTATCTAGGGAAGAACGACTCTCTCTGGTTTGACTTTAAAATGAAAGAATTCATCTCCAAGAGGAGAGAATCCATAACTTGGAGAGAGTTGCCAACCAAGATTATGAAGGTAAAAATCGATCTTCGAAGAGAAATCGTGAAAATACAAGAGATAGAACTCACAAAGATAACTGCCATCCAAAAAACTCTAGGATCGTGGATCCCAATCATAATGCTAAACCTGACCATACAAGAGAGCAGGAACACGAAGTAAGGAATACGATTTCACAAAACTAACCCTTCTCTGATAGACTAATGACTTACAAAATCCCTAGGCACTTCAAGTATCCTACCAATATTGAAGCTTGTGATAGGACCACGGACCTTCAGGAACACTTGGATGCCTACATTTCTACACTTTTGTTTGCTGGAGGCGATGACTCTCTCATGTGTCGTGCTTTCCCCTTGTCTTTAAAGAAAGCCTGCCTTGAGATGGTTTACCACCTTAACTGCGAGGTTCATAGATAATTGGGGGAGCTTGTCTCAAGATTTTTATTGCATTTCACCACTAGCAAAGTACAACCTAAATCTATTTCATACCTTTCCCAGACTAAGCAAGGAAAGAAGAAGTCTCTTCGAGACTTTATATCTCGGTTCAACAAGGAGATTGTGAACATACAAGACTGAGATGAAAGGCTCAAATTGTACTACATCAGAGAAGGGCTCCTACCAGGACCATTCTCCATCTCACCAGTAAAGAAGGAGCTCAAAACAATGGACGAGTTTCATACTCGTGTTGATAAATACATCAATGCTAAAGACGTCCTCTAAGCTAGGAAGCATCTTGAGAAAGGAGAGGATGCCAAACCTAAGCCCGAACCATCCAATCAACAAAGTCGGAATTCAAAACAACCTTTCATGGGGAAATATGAGGAATATACTCCTCTAAACATATCTCAGGCTCAAATTTATCAATAGGTAATGAATAGCAAGCTCTAGAATATACAATGACCTCCTTCTATGAAGAAGCACGCACAAAAAGATAAGTCCAAGCACTACACGTGGCACGATGGCCACAGATATAATACAAAGGATTGCATTAACCTCCAAGACGTCATTGAGTCGTTGATCTGAGATGGGCTCGATATATGCGCCAATCTCGGAGCAGCCATAGGGGAGGGCAAAACTACAAGAAACGGAGTTATAGCCCATGAAGAAGTCCATCCCCACCTTAATAGAGAAGACGCTCTCCACCCAGGAATGATAATCCTAGTGTAGGTGCATCACGAAATGCCTAAAACTGAGACAGGGCATAACCCTGCGATGATGATCATGAACATAACCGTCACCATGCTGAGGTAACCCAAATAATAAACACCATCTTGGGGGGTTTCGCAGGCGGTGGTAATTCTAGAAATGGCAGGAAAAGGGCCCTTTGGTTTGTGATGAGCATGGCATCCCTCACAGAATCCAAGTCGGGAAAAAGGTCAAGAAAAACCCCATCGATCTCATTTTCTAATGAGGACTATGGAAATACCATCCTACATCACGATGACCCCAAGGTCATTACCGGGATAATCACAAATGCCGAGGTTCATAGAATGTTCATGGATCAGGGGAGCTCGACTGATATTATGTTCCTAGACTTAGTCAACAAGTTAGGATTATCAAAAGAAGAACTCATACCATACACCAGCGAGTTGATCAGAATCACAAGGGACAAGATCACCCCAGTTGGGTATATTAAGACTCACCTAACCTTGGGAAAAGACCCCCTCTTTAAACTATCAAGGTCAAGTTCCTAGTGGTTGTCTTCCCTTTGACCTACAATGTTATCTTGGGTCATGATTTCCATAGCCTACTTGGCCATGAAGTTTATGGACTAGTAGGACAAATTTGTGACAGTCAAAAGGGACTAAGCCATAGTGTGGAAGTGTTACAACTAGAGCCTGAAAATCACCAAAAACCTCGGATCGTGGATCAATGCAAGAATTCAACTTTGGTCACTACGGACTCCGTTAACGTCCTTTTGATCGAGTTGGACGTATGTGAAGAGATCCACAATACACATCCCCAACCTGACAGAGAGCTCTAACTGCTTCAACTTGGTGGCAAGTCGAACTAGGTGAACAAGACTAGAGGGCAACTCAGTCATGAGGAAAGATCTCAGTTGTCTGAGGTCTTACAGAAAAACAAAGATGTCTTCACCTGGACTTCAGTAGACATGCTAGGTTTAAACCTATACTTCATTTGCCACTAACTTTCTATTATGAAGAATGTAAAATCGGTGGCTCAACATAAAAGAAAGATTAGTCCGAAAAGGTAAGAGGTGATCTAGAAACAAGTGAAGGAGCTATTGGAGGCCAGATTCATCAAAGAAGTCTCCTACACCATATGGCTTTCTAACGTGGTCTAAGTCAAGGAAGCCAATGGGAAGTGACGTATGTGCATTGATTACACTAACCTCAACAAGACATGTCCAAAAGACCCCTACCCACTTCCTAACATTGATAAGCTAATAGAGAACTCATCTGGTTTCAAGTTACATTCCTTTATGGATGCTTACTCCGACTACAACCAGATTTCTAGAATGCAGAAGATGAAAACAAGTCTTCCTTCCGAGATGGGAAGTTATTTCTACCGGGTTATGTCGTTTTGACTTAAAAATGCAAGAGCAACTTACCAGTGTATGATGAATAAGGTCTTTAAGGGACAAATTAGCAAAATGCTGGAACTGGAAGTGTACATTGATGGTATGATAGTCAAGACGACGGATACTGGTGACCACATTAAAGACTTAGAGGAAGTATTCACTGAGTTTTAGAAGCACAACACATGATTGGATCTAGAGAATTGTGTCTTTGGGGTACAAGCTAGCAAATTTTTAGGGTTTCTGTTGACAAACTGAGGTATTAAGGCCAACCTAAAGAAATGTCAGGTCATGCTCAATATGGCAAGTCCCCAGTCCATCAAAGAGGTACAACAACTGACAGGCCAAATCACTGCCCTCACACGTTTCTTGGCCAAGGCTGCTCAAAAGTCTCTCCACTTCTTTAGAATTTCAAAAAAAGGAAAGAACTTTGAGTGGACCTCAGAATGTGAGGTCGCGTTCCAAGAGTTGAAGAGAATGTTATCCACGCCACATATTCTGACAAGACCGAACCCCGATAAGACATTCTACACCTACCTCTCTGTCAGCAATGAGGCAATTAGCTCAGTTCTAATAAAAGAAACACACGAGGGTGAGTGCAATTAGCTCTTGTGTTTGCTAATAAAAGAAAGTTTCCCACGAGGGTCGAGGTGTTTTTGGTCTACTTCGTTAGCAAAGTCCTTGCAATGAAGGGGTAGCATTTTAGACAATACTTTCAATGTCACCACGCCATGTAATAGTGAGGACGGAGTTCGACAACCACACCCCTGGCCATGGTCGGACCACCCAATCAAAAAAAATCTAAAACACGACTATAGTCGGATCTCGTGGGGAGAATGATCACTTGGCCAGCATAGCTCTCCTAGTTTGGAGTCACCTATGAGTTGAGACCAACTTTAAAGGATCATATACTATCTTCCTCTCTTCCTCCTAACATGAATTCGAGTTCACACCCATGTCTCGAGACTCCTTTTTGTTTCATCAATGCCCTACATTGATGATGATTAATTGACATTCTTGGACCATCTATATTAATGGAACCTTGAATCTCAAAGGGAGCAGTGTTGGGGTCATGTAGGAAAACGAAGCCGGCCTCGTATTAGAGCATTCATTAAAGTTTGAATTCCCCAGATCAAACAACCAAGTCAAGTATGAAGTATGCATTGCGTCTTGTATCATAAACGACAAAGGAAATGGCGTCCTTTATTCACAATACATAGTCCTTTTGTTTAATTTAATTGAAACGACTCCCATAGTCCCTGTGGATTCGATATTTTATTACTTGACGACGACATCCCAAATTTGAGGGGAGTATCGTGTTCTTCTTGGAACCCCTATTTTTAATTTAATTATCCAAGGTTAAAAAGCTAATGAAGGCATTTGACAACGTTAAGGTGGAGCACATACCAAGGGAACAAAACTCTAGAGCTAACATAGGTCTGTGATCTAAGACAACTTACTCACTCTAAGATTCACAAACAATGAAGTCCTCATACTGGAAGATGATGAAACCTGTATGACACTTATACTTTCGCTACCTCATTGTAGAGCTGGCTCACTATCCAATTGGAGGATCAAAAATTCTTTCCAAGCCCAAAATCACAAACTTTGTTAGATGGTGATCAGAAGCTTGGGATAGATATAAGGCTTTCTGGTACACCATTCTTAAGAACCATTTGTATCATTGTGGTTTCTCTTCTCCCCTCTTCAAGTGCCTTGGCCCAAAGGAAGTAGAATATGTATTAGCCGAGATTCAAGAAGGAAGCTCAGGCCACAACCTTGGTGGAAAATCCTTGGAAAGGAAAGCGCTGAGAGTATGATATTATTTCTATGACTTCAGCCCCACCTAAAGGAAAGCGCTGAGAGTATGGTATTATTAGCCCACTATGGAAACTGACAGTAAGGAACACATACAAAGATGTGACCAATGGCAGCGCCACTCAGACATTTATGTAGCACCTCCTGAAGAGTTGTCAATGATGTTTGTCCCATGGTTGATCTACCAGTAGGGGATAGATCTCCTAGGTCCCTTCCCCCAAGCACTAGGGTAGGTTAAGTACTTGGTGGTAGCTATAAATTATTTCACCAAGTGGATTGAGGCAGAACTGTTAGCTATAATTACCTTCGCACGAATCCAAAAATTCACCTACAAGAATATGATTAGCAGATTTGGAATCCCAGAGTCAATTGTCACGGATAATGAAACCTAGTTCACTGATTAGAAATTCAAAGATCTCATAGTTAGCCTCAAGATCAAACAACACTTTACCTCGGTGGAGCATCCAAAAACTAACAGGAAAGTTGAGCTCGCCAACTAGGTTATACTTAGAGGGGTAAAAAAGAGACTTGATGATGCAAGAGAAACTGGGTGGAATAACTTGATCATGTCCTATGGGCATATCGGACCACACCACATTCCTCCATTAGGGAAACCCTCTTTAAGTTGACCTACGGTTGTGAGGCCATGATTCCGATGGAGATAGGAGAATCGATCTGGATGAAGCAAAACTTCTCTGAGGAAATCAATCCTAACCTCATCCACTATGAACTTGACTTGCTAGAGGAACAACATTATATTACCCAAGTCTAAGAAGCATCCCTTAAGTAAAGGATTGATGTGTAACATCCTCCCTAACCTAATAGCCCTAATCAGAGTTATAGAAGCTCAGTAATACTAGTGAGAATTATCTATTAATTCAGAAAATTTTATGAACTAGTTTGAGTGTAATTCTATAACATTGAGTATAAGAGAATAATTAAGGTATTTGCAGAATCGGTTGATATGATGGAAATAAATATAGAAAATTTATTTCCTAACTAAGAACCATTGATAAGAGTTGGTGAAAATTTTGGAGAAGCAGCAGAGCAAGTTTGGTATTTTTAAGGATACTATTGAAAAATAACCAGAACAGTTGAGTAGTTTATAAAATTATGAAATTTCATGGAAAAGATAAGTAGAATACGGAGAATATTTCGGCATGAAAAATAATTTATGATAGGTATATTTACTTATTTTACAGGTTTGATTTACTTTGAAAAAATAGCAGAACTTATTTAACGAATAGCAGTATATGAAAAATTATGGAAAGATGGATCTGAGGACTAAGATGAGTCCTAAAATTTTTCTTAATACTTATGGATACTTGAAAATATAGTTTTGGAAGATTAAAGTGTACACATCAAATTCAAAAGTCCCAGCATCCTATTTTCCTATTCATCCACCGCCTCCACTTTATCTAATATATCAATCTTTCTCTTCATGTTTTGGGCCTTATTTTTTAGAAACTAATGGCTGAAATAGAGAGAAAGGAAATGAAAATAGAGAGAAGAGAAAGGAGAAAGAAATGGAGAAAGAAACGAGTTTTTGGTTTTAAGCTTTTTTATAAGCACCTTAGAGCCATCATTTTGAGTTGGTGTAGTTAGAGAAATTAATCCTCATCACTTCCTCTTTCCAAAGAGTCAAGAATCACCATCATCAAGCTTTATCTTCCTCTCATTCCACTCTCAAAACCATGAGCTTAGGGAGCAAAGGTTGGGGTTTTTGAAGCTTTGCACCTTTTTCTCTCTTTGTTTTTTTTTTTAATCATGAATATATAGTTATGAATTTGGGCATTTTGATATTTTAACTTGATGGGGTTGTGAGGGTTTGGAGGGTGAGGCGTAAGATTAGATGATTTCCTTCCTTATTCTCCATTGATTTATAACTTCTTGAGCTTGTATTTGTTGGGGTTTGATAGCATGAGTTTGTATTTGTGTGGTTTGATAGAATGGGCATGAATTTCGTTTTCCTAAAGAAGTGGCTGTAAAATCTGATTTTTAACAAGGTTATTGGGTTGTTAAAGGTTGGAAATTCATGATTGGTTTATTGAGAATCCTTGGCTAAAACTTTGGTAATTTTCTAGGCTAAATTTCTTCTAAAAATATGATTTTTGGGTCATGCAATGCCCAAATCCAAGGATATTTTTTTTTAATGTTTAATAGTGTATTTGCATGATTATAATCTTAAGGTTTGAATTTTAAAATTTGGAAAGAATTTTGGTGAGGCAAGATTTTTGGTTATTGGAAAAATAAATTGGTATCCTATCTTTGAATTCTTGTAATGAACAATTAGATGAGTTTGATTACCTATGATGAGAAAAGCTTTTATATGTAATATGATTGCATGTTTGACAATATGATGATTGAAGTGATTTGAAGAAAAATGATTTTTCTCTCATAGGTATCCCTTTATGGAACTAGGTTGAGTTGGGTTTTGGATATACCTTGTAGTTAGGGTAAGGCTTGGACATTGGTAAGAGAGAATATGAGAATCTCTCTACACCAAAGTATTTGATGTTGAGGAAGACCTCTCTCTTTACCTGAGCTTCTCTCGTCATCAGGTAGTAGAGGATGGATAATTCCCTCACTACTTGGGGTGATCCTAAATCCTGGATAGTATGAGAAACGAAGAACCTCTCTCTATCCCAGATGATTGATTGCTTGATAGTGTGAGGGAGGATAATACCCTCCCTATCATGGTAGTATAAGGACTTGATATCCCCTCTCTACCATAAGTCTAGACTGGGGATAGGACGCTTCTTCTTTACTAGATAGAGATAGACATGGCCTAGTTACTCGAAGTAGTTTTATGTAGCAAATCGATTGTCATGAATAGGTTGATATGCCCCAAACTGAAAACAAACTACTACCAAGTGAATGGTATTGTGAGGTTAATACAACCTCCATACCTTGATTTTAAGATGACACATATGTCCTTATGATTTGATGACATGAGATTCGATAAAATGATTTATGATTTGATGACTCAAGATTTGATGATATGAACTATGATTTGATGACATGAGATATCATAAAAATGATTTATGATTTGATGACATAAGATATCATAAAAATTATTTATGATTTGATGATTCGAGATTTGATGATATTATTTATATTTTGATTACATGAGATTTGATGAAATAAATGATGATTTGAGACATTAATTTTGATGAATGAGATTCCTTGACAAGAATTTGAGACCTTGATAAGATTGATGATTGATTTGACTATTGAAATGATTTTTGATAAATGATATAAAATGAACCTCTGTTTCAGGAAGAGGAAGGACCTGATTTAGCTTTAGTCACCTTCCTACGAATTATACATTAATGATTTCAAACGATTTTTATCGAAATAACTGGAATTATTGTGATGACATGATTTTTATAAACTACTAAGAATTTTATGATTCTCACCCCCTTACTTGTATGATTTTCCACGATGATTCTAGGCAAGATCTAGACAACCAAGTAAGATAGTGCTTTGGCATAAAAAGTTAGTTATACCAATTTTGTGCCATGAGGCAATCTATGTATATAATGTACATGGATGCACAAGTTGTATAAACTTCATTTCTTGATATATGTATATTATGCTTCTGCAAAAGGCTCATATTTTGATATTTATTAAAAGTTATTTATTTGAAAATTTGATGATATTTGTAAGTAATGTACCAAATTCTAATTACTAATGCATAAACTGGATACATCATTAGTACTAGTATTTGGGATGTTACACGCTGCATAGTGCAACTCCAAAGTGATCCCACGTCGATTTAACCCCGACGATCTCGTGTTGCATAGGGTGGACATTGGAGGAGAAAATGCAAGAGATGGGAAGCTCACTCCTAACTGGGAAAGACCATATATAATCACGTCCAAAACCAACATAAGAGCTTACACCTTAGAAACCCTCTCGGGTAAGGCAATCAAGAACTTTTGGAATGCAAACAAGCTGAGAAAATACTATAGTTGAGCACTGTATCGGGTTATCATTTTAGGACCATGTAATAAACTTCTTTGGATATCAATAAATCAATGTTTCTCCAAATGTTGTTATATCTGAAACCTAATACCTCAGTCATGACCTTAGGTTAGGACTTGTCCAATTACATTAATAAAACCCCTCGCAAGGGAAACTGAAAATAAGTTAGGCATTAGAAAGTGGGGCTTGATCCCTCTAGAGTCACCATCGTCTCGGACCGCCCCGCCTCGATTTGCACCACCTCGATCTACACCTCCTCGGTAACCACAACCCTAGCCTCTTCTTGTCCAACCTTCGATATAGCTTCTATCCCTCCTCCTCCATCCACTCTTCGGTCCACTTGGTTATTTAAGGTAGCCTCGGGGATAGCAACATCCATAATTTGGCCATCCCGGACCTTCTTTAGAGCACCAATCCCTTCTTCATTAAGACCGGGGTTAAGTAGGTGGAGTTCGTTAAGAGCATTCTCGAATGATTCCACCATAAACCTCGACCAATCATCTTCTATTTGTGTAATTTCTTCATTCAGCCTGGTCTCAGTCTAGCGCAGAAGTTCACATTGAGCCCAGACATTAGTAATGATGGACTTAGTAGAGGTCAGGTTCTTTATCAACATGTTCTCTCAAGCCGTTGCTTCGCCAAGTTGGACTCAAAGCGCATCGACTTTAGCAGCCTTAGCTTGAAGTGAATCCATCTCAACAACTTTAGCCCGGAGAGAAGTCACCTCGGTAATATCTACAGTGAGATTAGCGACCTCATCCCGGAGCCTACCAACCTCGGAGTCACACAGCTTAAGCTCTTTGGTAGCCTAGGCTAGTTGCCCATCCTTCTGGGCAACTTCCAACTCAAGTTTTTGCTTTTCATCCTAAAGGGTGTTAAGCTCCCTACCCAAGCTAGAAGCCTCCCAGACAGACTCCAAGGCCTCCTCCATAAATCGAAGGAAAGAGGCGATGCACAAAGTTTAGATTTGGGCTTTATAGAGGAGCTTCGCCATAGTGTGCTCAATCAATACATCAATCTCGAAGGGACTCAACAAGACACTGTTAATGACGCTGGTAAGATCTGTCCCCCGATTTCACACCAATCCAGATGGAAAGCAGAGCAAAGCACCCTCAGACCCCAAACTGGTTGGGACCTCGAACATCTCGGGCTCCTCCAAGATTCCCTCAATGGCTAGCCCCTTCCCCCTTGCATCTATGTTGTTTTCAGCCTGTCTCTTCCAAGGTTGTAGCAGAGGAATAGGAGAACTGTTCTTAGCA
Source organism: Ormosia emarginata (assembly GCA_029884605.1). Classification (NCBI taxonomy): domain Eukaryota; kingdom Viridiplantae; phylum Streptophyta; class Magnoliopsida; order Fabales; family Fabaceae; genus Ormosia; species Ormosia emarginata. Next base: position 48,624,873 of record JAQQTP010000077.1, on the reverse strand, counting down.
TCTCAAACCTCGGTGTTTGTGGAAGATGGGGGGACCACCTTAACCGTGGGTTGAGGGACTACACTGCTCGAAGGTGAAGGAACGGTAAGAGTCAACCTTGAAGGAGTTATGGGGGCTTGAGATCCAGACGCCCTACCACTCTTGGCTGCTAACCTCTGAGCCAGGTGCTGAAGTCTGGTATGTGGAGCCATGATTTCTACAAAAGAAGAAAAAGCATTACAATACTTAGACAAATATTAAGTGCAAAATAAATATTAAATGTAAGAAGAAATGTGCAAGATGAGATACCTAACAAGGCCTTTACGGAATCGACCAGCTCATTCAAGATATCCTTGTAATAGATGACCTTATTTTCTTTAGTCCAGTCTACCAGGAAGCACGGGGCCTCAACCTTGAGAAGAGTGACCTTGGAGATTAGACCCTATGTCTCTTCATTCCTCTGCTCCCAACCAGCTTGGGTCTAATATAAATTGAGGAGTGGTTAGCCTTCCAGGGTGACGAAAAAAGGTGTCGACCCCGAAGCTCCTTCTATCCTAAAAATGTCCTTTTTGAAATTCTTAAAGGACTCTTGATAGAGATTGAAAACTTTGCACCCACTCTGCGCTCACAATGTGGCCCATCCCTTTGGTTATTTGTTCCCAGACGACGAAAGCCAAGAAAAAAGGAAGAAGAAAGAGTTGATCAAGTAGGGCCAGTCGAAGACCCAGCAGACGAGCATGAATGCTCATACAAACCCTCAAGCATTCAGATAGAGTTGAGTAGGCGCCACCCACAAGCGATTGAGGACACTTATCTCAAACTCGGTGAATAGCAGTCATACTCCAATCCAAGTAAAGAGAGCCTCGTACATATATATTAAATGCTCGCCCTCCATATGGACCGAGCATATCATCTCCTCTTCCAGTGGATGCTGGATCATGAACTCCTGATCTCTAAGCCCATCCACAGTTAGTTTTAAGTATTACTGCTTCTCATGGGCATCTCTTGCAGTCTTCATATTAGATGGGGTGCCCAAGACTTCTTGGTCCACCCATTGGTACATGCTCATATCTCGTGGAAAGATGAGTTCCCTCTGCTCAGCAAGTGCCACCCTCCTGTTTCGTGTCATACCAATAGAGGACGCACTTGTATTAGACTCTAAAGAATCGCTCAAATCTCCTAGTGCCATTATAAGTTTGGAGAACAGACAAGCTGGCTGACGCCTTGCCAACTCTCTGGCTTGATCCGGCTTTTAGAACGCCTCTAGAATCCTTATCCGAACCAAGGAGCTGGGACCCTCATCAGAGTCCCCACCATGGGCTTGAAGCCTCTGCATTGTTTGAGGCGGTGGGGATGAAGGAGGACTCGGAACCTCCTTTGACAAGCCACTATTTTGCATTGTCTCCTCACTCCCTAATATTTCCCCCACTAAATGTTCACAGAGAAAAGGGTGAAAATGAGGAGTACCTTGAGTTTTGAAGCATAAAAGAAGCTTTAAACAGGGAAGTGAGTGCAAAAAAGGCTTTGAATCACTAATAGCCGCCATGAGAGTTCGTCAAAAATCGCCTAGGTTGCTGAAGGAAGAAATCTGAAGTGCAAGAATAGGCAAAAAATGGGTAGGGTTCAACCTCATTCCTATTTATAAGCGTGGAAAAATCACCCCAATCACTACCATTAATGGGGGCAAATATGCCTTTTTGTTTAAAACGCCTCATCATGACACCTTTTTTTTAAATTTAAAAACGACTAATCATGATGCTATGAACCCTAAACGATGGCTACCACTATTTCTCAGCCATGTGGCATACTGTTTCTGAACAAAAGCAACTTAAAGGACAAGGTACAGAATGTTCAGAACTAAAACGATGTGTGACGTTTGAGGACATCTAAGCTAGATCATGGACTCCTATCAAGACCGTGGTAAAACTACAACTCAAAGCTTGATCCAAAATCGAAGTACATTCATAACACGAACCCCACAAACTACACATGGAGGCAACCAACTACCTACCCTAAACACCAGTATGATACTTAAGCAAGGTGATCCATCACGGATCCTGGCCTTACTCATTAACCTCGGGGGCTCACTATGATACATCATGGACCTCAGCCCTATGAAAAGATATTGTGGGATCTGACATTTACACGATGACTCAAATCCGCTTGTCCACCGCCTGTCGTGTGCTCCTAAACTCAAATATCTTGACATTTAATTGTCTCACCTAAGCGTCACGTTGGGGGCAACTGTTCTGGACTGAGTATTGGATTCACAAATCAATAGCAACCCGACCCACCAGGATAGAACTCGGATGTTACTGCACATTCATAACTGCCTCTCTGCAAGGCATAAGTCTCTCAAAATTCCTTTAAGAGATATGAGTGCTAATCACATCCTGCATAAAATAGAGCATTAACTATAGGGAATAATGATTTCCCTAAATATAGTTAACAACATTCAATTTGAATTAAATGTTATAATCTTCAACATCCTCATACGCTTATACTTATACCCTGCAAGGCCTAGAAGGTACCAATATAATCTTCAGTCATGTACACTACCTCCTTACACACAAACTGAGTTGAGTGTTGAAGTGTCTTTTGCAGGTACCTATCCCCTCGCACCATTACTATAGTTGTTGTGCCACGACAGTTTTCACTCACCACTACTTTCTCAAGTAACCCTCAGAACTCAATTCTGAACAGAAACACTCTTGCAAGCACATAAGCAAAAGAAGCCTTAAACTATTTTCACTTATCAAGATCCTACAATGGCTAAAGCTTTGCTTGAGGTAATGCCTCAAACATATCATGAGATGCACTTTTCATTTAATGCAAAATGGCATAAAGCACCTTAGAAACATGATGAAGATTCGGTCTAATTTTTTAAGAGATTTTAAGGCATGCATATACCAATATGAGGAGGAAAAGGAAATTGATTTTTGACAGCATGGGATAAATTGTTGAGAGACTTTAGTCTTCATGAAAACAAGTGGTTAATTTGCTTGAATAAAATAAAAGAAAAATGGGTAAAATGTTTTATGAAAAATGTTTTTACTATAGGCATGTGAAGTACATAACTTAGTGAAAATTTAAATGGAGATTTGAAAAGTTGTTTAAAGTCAGACTTAGATATAGCCCATTTTTTAAAGCAGATTGAAAGGATTGTTAGTGATAAAAGGTATAATGAGTTGCAATGTGAATTCGAATGAAGACAGAAATTTCCAAGGTTAAAGATGGAGAGTTCGCCTTTGTTGCAACAAGTTGCACAAATTTATACTACCATGATTTTTGATATTTTCCAAAAATGATATGACTTATTTTCTATAACATGGATAAAATATTGAAATGAAGGTGAACCAATTTCTGAATATGTGGTTGGTATGGTCAACAATGATGCTAAGCTCAATGTCTCTTTTAATTCATCTGATAAAACAGTATCATGTAGTTGTGGAATGTTTTAGACATTTGTCACTTTATGTTGTCATGCTTTGAAGATATTTGATAGAAATGATATTAAATTAGTGCCTAACTAATATATTCTAAAAAGATGGACGAGAGATGCAAAAAATGGATTTGTGCAAGACACAAGAGGAAGGATTGTACAAGAAGATTCTAAGCTTGATAGCACACAACACCACAAACAAATTTGTCTAAAATTGGTAACGTTAGCAGCTCAAGTATCTGACTGAAAGGAAGCCTATGTTTACTTAGACAAGGCTACTAATGGATTAGATAAAGAAGTTGAATGTATTCATAATAGAAATATGGGTATAGATAATAATACAACCTATACATCATCTGCTACATTAAATTCAAGTGAAAACATAATGCATCAAAACCTTGACTCTCATAGAGCCAAAGGCTTGAAAAAAAAAAAAGATGGTGTGAAAAGAGGGAGGCATCCAAGAATATATTCCTCCATTTGATGTTTCACGAATTTTTATTGGTGACCTCCTAGGAACAGTTACTTTTCTAGAATGGCCATTAGAGGTTTCTGATTTTCCTATAGATATTGTATCCAACAAGTCCCTTATTTCTCCTTGATAATCTTCAAAATCAAATGCACAATTAAGCCCCAAAAAAGAATAAGAATTCAAGGAAAGATTTCTTTTTTTCTATAAAAAGCAATGACACATGTACAACCAACCAATTTTAGCACTGTTTCAAAAGATAATCCATGGCAAACAAAAAATAATCGCCCTAAAGGCTTCCATAGTTCCATTGATCAAATAGAAGCATATATGGTTTCCAGGAAATGAATCATGTGCAATGATGTAAAATAAAACAAGAACCACTATACACCAAAAATTGTAAGCATGACCCACCACCTAACCATCTAATTCCATCAACCTTGTGTTCATAGAGGCATACCCTTGTAATTGCACTTACTATTTTCCAGACTCAAATTTGTTACTTCTAACTAATTTGAGACATACATCTATAATTGTTTACATCCTTTTCCATCTTAAATCTCGTTGTAGCCTTAGAAATTAGGATCACTAAATGGGTCAAAAAAAATTGAACAATGAAGAAAAATAATTAAAAAAAAAGAAAATTGAATAAAAATTGAAGGAGAGAAAAGCAATAAGGACAGAGGTCATACACAAGAACATGGGGAAGGAGATGAAGACGAGGCTAAAGAAAATCTTGAGTAAGGAGGGGACACCGAGCTCGGCCAGTGGATCGATGAAGGGTGACAAGAATCTTGAGCAAGGAGGTCGGGGGGTCGAAACTGAGTTCTGCCAACAAATAGAGGTGATGGATAGCTTAAGAATGGAGATGAGTCACCATGAAAGGCAAAACACGATGTGTTTAGGAAAGGTGAAAAAGAATTAGGAATCTCCAACAATGTTCTCCTAAAAGGTGAAAAAAAATTAGGTTATGATCCTAGTTCATGTGTCAAGATCTTATTCGTAGATAAAGTTATATTTTAAACGTAAGGTTGTGATATAAAGAATAGGACTTCCTATTTTTGGCTAACCGGAACCGGAGAGGATCTGTATCCTTTTTTAGTTAATCATTTATGGATCCATTATTCAACTAGTACTAGTATATATATAAAATACTAATAAGGTGTCAAATATTTTTTTTATTTATATTTTCTTCAAGTTTATATGAATGTGTTTTTTTTTTCTTGCCACTAAATAAGAAAGTGTGTTTAGTGGTCTTAGGGAGTTCAATACTTTTAGGCCAATTCTTTTTAGAGTTATTCTGTGGTCTAATGTCATATTCAACCACATTTATAACATAAATAAATAATATAACTTACGTATCCGGGTAAATTTAGCCATGACAACTTGTTGATTAAATGATGACATCTCTAGGTTTACACTAAGCTTCATTTTAAGGTGATTAAGTGAGCTATGACAACTTAATCCCAATTGTCTTTCTTTTTTTCACTTTCTTTTTGCGTTAACATCAATTTTGCAATATTTTTTTACTCACTTTATCTCTTATTTTTAAATAAAATAAAATTCTTTTTTTACTAAAATTCTTATAATAAGATTTAGGTTAATTGAGTTATAATAGCTTGTTGACTTAAAGTTTTTTTTTCTTTTCTCAATATTTATGATAATAAACAATTTTTTTGTGATAACTTTTTTCCAAAAAAAAAAATCAAAAGAGGCTTTTCTCTTAATTTAAATCTTTTTCTTAAAAACTAAAATCAACTATTTTTTATATAGTTAAAAATGGTAAAATAAATAGTTATAGGTTATTAATAATTTGTACAATTAACTTAGGGTAGCCGTCTTAGAATGGGTGTATCAGGGATGCTATGAGATTTAGTTTCCATTATTCTGTTACCAAGTGGCTTCAAACTCAAGAGAGGAGTGTGAATTGAGTTTATAAAAGATGTTTGTAAACTTTTCTAAAAATACTTGTTTATCAATTTTTGTGGAAGTTATTAATTGTTAGATATAAATAAATAGATGAGAATGAACACTTCTCACACCAATAAATCAGCCAAGATATAAAGTATTCAAGAGAGCATACAATAAGCAAAGCACAAAAGTAAAGGAGATAGAATAAAGAGAAACAAACTCAAGATTTATCCTGGTTCAACTACTCCTTGTTACCTACGTCTAGTCCTCAAGTAATTCACCAAAGATTTATCCACTAAAACTTCAAGCTTCAATAGGTACTTGCAACTTTTACAACCAAGAGCACTCATAACATATTTGAGATGTCTTACCCTCTGTGTTTGAGCCTCAATACAAGGGATACCTCACATTTTTTTCTCTTGAGGGATACCTCACCCTCTTACACCGCAAATCAAAGAATAAATAGATTGGAAACCCTCACAAAAGTAGATTATACAAATTGAAGCTCTATAGGTAGAAGAATGATCGCACTTTTTAGCTCAAAACAGAGTAAGAGTATTGAAGGCTGGTAAAGTTTATATTAAATACTCAACAACTGATTTTAAAATGATTTCCTTTTTCCCTTTAGTCTCTAATGACTTGTATTTATAGCCCAAGTCATTAAAGAGCCACTGGGAGGTGGTTGGTGGCATTCACTACTAGAAATTTGGATTTTATTGAACAATTTAGAGACTGATTTATTTTGGTCTCTATAGAGAACGAGAGAGAGACTGATTAAGAAAAAAAAATTAATTTGCTACCGAAATAAAATCAGTCTCTAATTCGGTCTCTAAATTTTTTAGAGACCGAATTAAAGACTGAAATTATGTTTTAAAAAAAATTAAAAAATAAAAATATGTCTTATTGTTAGATATTAATATTTTGATCTCTAAATAAAAAAATTATTAATAAATAAATAAATAACGATTGTAAATTTAATCTTTAAATAAATAAAAAAAAAAAAAAAATTATTAGACTAATATTTCGATCTCTAAATACAAAAATTTATAAAAAATAAATAAATAACTAGTGGCGAATTTTTGTTCACTAAAAAAATTAAAAAAAAAAAAGGCTAGAGACCAAGAAAATTCGGTCTCTAAAGACTTTTAAGTCTCTGGAAGGGGGAAAAACGAAACACAGATAGATAGTAAAAAAGGGTTTTGAGGGGGGAAATTCACGGTAGTGCACTGGCAGAGATGACGCTGGCTTGGTTCGCGGCACGGCGTGGAGGACAGCGCGAGGTGGGACAATCTCGGAGGTCCCGGTTCTGATGGCTCGTGCAGTTTCAGGTGCGGTATCTGGTCCAGTCACGGTGGTGAACGGTTACAGAGGACGGATCTGCAGCGACGGGACGCGGTGGTGTTGGGCTTCGAGAGGTGAGGCGGGTTCGAGGATAGGGGTTGTGGTGTGCGAACGGCTCTGGTGTTTCTGGATCTGGCCGGTGTTTCGATCAGACGCGGGTCGCATTCGCTAGGTCGCTGGGTCGCGTTCGCAGTGAGGGAGTCCCCCTCTCCGATGAGGGAGAGATTCTTCGGGTTGATAGGGAGGAGGAATTTGCCAAGATGGATCAAAGCCACTAGCTTGTAGAATTTGATATTCATAAATGATGATATGGATAGGATGGTGAAAAAGGAAAAGGAGCCACCCGTAAAGTAAGTTCTATGTCTTAGTTATAGTGCAATTTGCCTCTTTTTTTTATCGTTCTCCTATTTTGTTGTTTTAATACTAAGCGTGCGCACACTGATATCACCTTATATCTATATAATTTTCAGCATCTGATGGTCTCACTTCGTTTTTTACACACCTACACTTACACTTTGATTCTGACACCTAATCTGGATGTGAGGAGATGTGATTCTTAAAGATGTGCAACAAGCATTTTTCTCGTAGAGACATAGTAATGCAGTTTCTGCAGTGAATTTACTGTTATGTGGTTTTTTTTTCTTGCTGAATGACTTGGTTGCCCATGAGTTTCCTTCTTATTTGAAGTTGCTTCATAATTTGAAATTATTGCAGTGCAGCTGCGCTAGTAGAGTGGTGGTAGTAGTCTCTGCCTCTCTGGAATATTATTGTTGATTTAAGAACTGTAGTCCATCCATACTACAACTAGAATGCCATTAATTACACTATGCCTACATTGCGGAAAAATAGATGAATTAAAATTAAAATTTTATAAAATAAGAATATGTCCACTTTCTAGAGGGAGGTCTGTGGTCTGGTATTAGCTATTTTCTTCTCACACGGGGAAGATTTTTGATGGGGTCATCTTGATTGGAGTCACATGACTGACTAAATTGAATTGATTAATTAGGCTAACATATGCATTTCTTCTCATGAATTAAGCTTGCATTTTAAGTTGCTTTTAAGTTGATATATATATATATATATATATATTCTCTTGGTATTCTTTTGGATGATATTTAACAGTACAATGTGGTAAGTATGCACTGAAATTTTGAACAATAGAGAATTTGAATTTTGAAATTATGTTGATGTTATTTTGACTTCAAACAGAATAACTAACTGAGAAATTTGGACATAGATCCTTGTACATTGGGTCCAGCTCTCTGGCTCAAAATTGTGTTTTTCTTTGTGTCTAATCCTCCATAATATGACCATGAGTTTGTGATATCAGTAAAGGCTGTGAACGAATATCTTGAGCATCAGAAGGACAATGTAACAAATTTGATAAAACAGAATCTGGTAGTTGGTGATATATATAAGCGTGAAAATCTGCAGGTATGCACGTCTGATTAAAATATGTATCCATTACAAATATTTCCTCGGGTCAAACTAACAACAAATTCTTACCCTTATCAAAAGTAAAAGGCAACATAAGTGTGTTAGGGCCATTCAATTTGATGTGATTGAGAAATAACATTTGCTTTACATATCACTTGCTTTATTATTAAATTGTTTAGAGTGTTTGGTGAATGCTTTGGCTTATTAAAATAATTTGTAAATACGTATTTTGTAGTTTTCTACTGACGACCTCGTCAAAGAGGTTGAGAATTCCATTACTGAATTCAAACGTCAAAAACAAGAATATGATGAGGAATGGATGAAGCAACAGGTTTGCATGTTACTTGAGTTTGTTAACTGTTATTGTTTTCTGTTTTGGTAGCTTCATCTTTACATATATGCATATACAAACAAATATCTTGAACCAGCTTCAAAATGGTCCATGAACGGATAAGCACTTCCTAGTTGAATGCTATGTTAACTAAATTCTATACATTGTCTAGACAATGGTAGGTTAGGATAAATCTTTTCAAGGAGGAGAATTTGTGCTTTTGGTCAAACTTCTCTCTCTCCTAATTTAAAGGATTGATTGATATGATCTTTTTGAACTTTCCTGAAGGTCCAAGAAATACTAGAAGGAGCTAAGGTGCTTGAATGGTTGAGACAACATGCAGAGATTCAGTATGTAACCAGATGAGAGATAAGCACTAGCCAAAACAAATCAGGAAAGTGAAATTACAGGTCCGTTTGAAAGGATTTTGTTTCGGCTGATGTAAGTTGTGAGAAAATAAACTATTCATTATTGAATTTTGAAGAAAGAATATTAAGAATAGAATTATATTATGTCATGGCTTATATTATGTTAGACTTTTTTGTTGCTTTAACTTTTTGCATTGATTAGTGGCATATTGGTATTGATAGACCAAATTTGCAAACAAAATGCAAGAAATGACTCAAAGAGTATCAGAGCAGGGAACTCTTGTCCTAGATGAGTTGGATGTGTGGCACAATGTGGCTAGAGTGAAAAAAGGTAAAATATATGGTCTTGGAATTGAGTCAACTGTAGTGGCTGGAAGACTACAATATTGTGGCTCAAGTTCATCATCATCTGACTGGGTGCGAAGAGATGAACTTGAAGAATTAAGAAGTGAGAAAAATGAGTTTCGGGCTCAAGTGGCAGATAATAGGAGATAGATTGAGGAGACAAATCGGCTGGTACAAGAGATGATGCAGTTGATTAATTTTTAACCTTCTCAAACATTTCCCGTGACTGATGGAGCAGAAAAGGAGGAGGAGGAGGAGGAGGAGGAGGAGAAGTTTTTATGATTAGAGTTTAGTTTGTGTTGTGTTCAACTTTCTTACATTTGAAATGTTGTAGATAATGCTTAGTTTAGTTTATTCTAGAATGTCTTGATGTTTAAATGAGATATTTTAAAGACAGAATTAATTTAGTTTATGTTATTTTTTATTTATGTGTTTGGTTATATGAGATTGTTGACTTTTGTTTATTAGGTGTTTTAAAAATTTGAATTTTAATAAATTTAAAAATAATTACAAATTCAAATCACAAATTAGAGACCGAATAGATAAATTATATAAAAAAATGACATTTAGCAATCGATTTAGAGACTGATAAATTAGTCTCGTAATATATTGAGGCTTTTAGAGACTAAAAAATTAACTTCTAGTTTAGAAACTGATTTTATAAAATATATAATATATTCATAGTTTTAGAGACTGGTTTAGAGACTGATAAATTAGTCCCTAGTTTAGAGACTACATTAGCGACCGATTTTATAAAATATATAATATATTCATGCTTTTAGAGACTATTTTAGAGATTAATTTAGAGACCAAAAAATCAGTTTTTAAAAAATTAGTCTCTAAATCGGTCTCTAATATATTTTTTTAGAATATAGTTGACCAATATTTGACTGAAAATTAGAGACTGATTTAGAGACCAAAAAAATCAGTCTCTTTAAAATCGGTCTCTAATATTTAGTGACGAGGCTTTTAGAGACCGATTTAAATCGGTCTCTAAATCGGTCTCTAACTATTTTAGAGACCAATTTTCTTAATTTAGAGATCAATTTTTCAGTTTCTAAAACCTAAATTTCTAGTGGTGATTTAATACAAGCCATTAGCCGTTAATTTATTTATTTGGAAACCCAGATAATCGATTATTGGAATCCATAATTGATTATCATCGAGATAGCACAAAAGAAATGAGTTTCTGGAACTCAATAATCGATTATCCACTTGGTATAATCGATTATTGGCTTTTAAATAAACAGGTGCACAGCGTCTTTTAAGTTCAATTATTGATTATGGCAGGGCAATAATCGATTGTTACCTAAAGGATCAAGATTCATGGCATTCTGAATTTTGCTAATTGATTATGGAAATCCTATAATTGATTATTGCCTTTAAAAACTCAAAGTAAGGCATCTGTTGAACCCAGATAATCGATTATGACAATCCAATAATTGACTATTTGGCTTCAAACAACTTTGAAAAACTTAATCATCTTAAGTCAAATGCCTCCAATTAATCCAACAAGCTTTCAAGAACTTAAAAGTCATTCTCATGATTTTAAAACTCATTTTAACAACTTGAAAAACACTTTGAAATATGTAACACCCTTGTGGGGATGTCACATTTATGATGCAATAAAATAAAATAAATAAAATATTATCCAAGTTGTAAAACATTTGTTACATTAATAATATGGGTTGTAAAATTTTTCCTTTTTATACAGGATATTACTAAAAAAAAATAACACGGAACATAAAATAAAACAAACTGTCATCACATATAATATACATATGATTTTGTTTTAAGTAGTATAAATAATTTACAGCTATAATATATTTAACAAAAATAGTAAAGAGTTAATATAATACATAACATCCAAAAAGTGCCCAAGTGCACATCCCAAATTCCTAACCCTCTGAAGGATCACTCTCAGATGACACTTCAGGTGATAGGTATCCAGGATGTCTCGGCGCTCTACAGACACGAGTCCTTGCGGTCGATACACTGCTAATCTCACTAGGCGCATGGAACATCCCTTCCCAATGACGCCTAATAGACAGCAGCAACTCTATGTGCAAATACAGAGTAGTAGTAAAAGCAGGTTCCCCATCACACTCCGATCGTAGGGACACAGTCAAACGTCCCATGTAAACCACAGAAAACGCCAGGCCTCTGAACCTACGTGAAACTCCAGTCCCACGAACCCAAGAAATCGTGGCAACGCCATCCTCCAAATCAATCTAGCGGGTATGGATGATCAAAAGGTTCGCCCTCGTCAAACTGGTCACCCTGCTGCTGCTCCTCCTCCTCCTCAGGATACACACTGTCTAGAGGCTGTTCCTCTTCCTCTTCCACACATTCTTACATAAAATAAACAATACCATTGCATATACAAATACAGAGGTAAGACAATCTATATCATCACAAAACATGATAAATAAGAAAACGCAAATACAGCAGAGATAACAGTTCATACAATATATCATACCATAACATCATAAATAACAATATAATTAAATACAGAAACTCAATGCAACAGTAACACATAGCAATAATTCAACAGAGTCATAATATCAAAGATAAAAATATTACAATGTATGATACAAATGCAATACGACTCGTTCTACTCCATGGAGCTAGACACGATATCTGAGAGAATGACCCGCAAAGATCTATTAGTACCTCAGTTGCCTAACCAAACTATTACACTATCTAACGTTGTGTCTATAGCCCACTGTCCAACATCGTGTAGTAATACACAGTCCAAACATCGTGTAACTACAGGCATTGTACTAAAATAGACTTTACAAGATCTCGATTAAGTATAGTGCGTGTCAAGATCACTAGTGTCTTTTACTACCACGGCCTGTAAGAAAAAGCGACCAACCCGTCCACATGTTGAATACTCCGCACACTAATGCCTCCAAGTCCATACGAAGAAATGAACCACACTACGCTTATCATACCGACAACACGTGGTGTAATTCATCTCGTCAATCAAATCACCAATTATCAACCAAATTGGCACAACTCAATGCATGAATAAAATCATAATTACCAAATTACCCTTAGTCTCAAAATATTCTCATATTTATGCAAATGCCCTCAATGGCAAAAATCTCAATTATACAATACGTCCCACTTGACAGTACCGTATCTCAATATGTCCGGGTCCACCACTTTGGCCTGACAGTAAAAAAACTTGTTGTTCCAATTAATCGCGTAGAAATTTTATCTCGTTTTCACAATTTTGTCATTTTTATAAACGTTTTTAAATTGCGTAAATATATTTTGCTGTCTTTAAAATCGCGTACTATTTTTAAATCGTTTTCTCAATCGCGTAAGATTTTTAAATCATTTTCTTAATCGAAAAGCTTTAAAATCTCTATTTTAAAACTACGTAAGTTATTTTCACTACTTTAAAATTACGTAGAATAATTTTTCCTTACGTTATAAATATATTATAAAACGTTCTCTTTTATTTGTCTATTTTTAGTAAAATTTGACAGTATTTTGTCTATAAAATCTACTAAAATTTGTATTTTCAACGTTTTTCCTCTAAAAATTCGTTTTCTTAGTTTATTATTACTAAATCCACTTTAGTGATTGTTTCTATGCTTTAAAAGTTAAAAGCAAGTATTTTTCATAGTTTTTGTTCATCTTGCTACTATATCACATCTCTAATAAAAAAATTGGTTTACTTCTTTAATTCTTGAAAATTTATTACAAATGCATTCTTTTTATATAAAACATCAATTCTACACTTAGAAAATAAATTTTGGATTGATTACACTTTTATTTGGGCATGTTGGCCGAATCCCATAAAATGTTGGCATTTGATCCTTGAATCATTTTTCTTCTTCTAAATTAATTTGTAGCTTGTCAATTTACCTAAGTCAATTAAATTTCTCTTTTGGAAAAATTGTTGAGAACATTTTGGTTTCCATTTTTCATTGAGGCCGTGAGCCTTGGATTTGTGTACTTTAGAACACTCATGCAAACCTTGCATATTATTTACATCCTACTAATTATCCATGCATATATTAACACATACAATATATTCAAAGCTTGTAGACATACATATCAATACAAATCATAAATAAGAAAGCTATTACAAAACACACCAATGAATCCTTATGGATTCCACAATCATAAACAAATCCATTTTCTTATCACCACCCAAGGATGATAAGATTAAAGTCTTCCTCTTACCTTAAGTGAAGAAAAACTCTTCTCCTTTCCTTCCTAGTGATTTCGGGTTCACCCTCCAAAATTACCTATCAAGCTTAAATAAATTCTACAAATTACTACCATAGAAGAAAAACATAAACCATGAGTCAATCATGGCTTAAGTCCTTGGAAATAAGATTAGAAATGAAAAACAAGGATTTTCACCTTTAAGGAGAAATCTTCCAAGTTGTTTTCCAAGCTCAAGATGAATTTTTTTGAAGAAATCTCTAACTAGAGATAGTCTTAGAATAGTATTTAGGTTTAGAAAAGTAAGGTACATAGAATTTTAGGTGGATGGTTGATGGTGGCTAGGGTTTGGCCGAATGGTGCACAAGGAAAGGTTCAATGGAGTTTTTGTTTGTGCAAGAGAGAAAGATGATAGAAAACTAACAACACTAACCCTTCTCTCCTTATTGTAGCCGTAGAGTCACCTTAGGGAGGTGTCCACTTTGGTGGCTTCATCGAAGCCTTAAAACTCATCAAAGGCTAGGATAAATACTTGGTCTCCAAGCTTATTTCTTATTGGCCTGAACACACCTAGTTATGCTTATGACTATGCACTTCTGGGAGCTTCCTAAAACTCTTGACCGTGAGGCCCTCCAAACAAAGCAACTAAGTTTGCATTCCTTTTGATTATCTAGTTACACTTAGGAATATAATCTAGTTACTCATTCAACTAGTTAGTTACTCAAACTAACTTAGTTAATTTGATATTTATAGATTTTTATTAATTTAGAAACCAACTAGATAGCTAACTATATTTTCATCATCTAGTTACTTAAAAAGTTTCTATACTAATTTAGTTAGTTTCTAATCCAACTAGGTTAGGTTTTCTAGTTTAATTCTAACTAGTCAAACCAATCTTATAGACTTGATTCCTATTGGTCCAAAACAAAATATCAAGCCACTAATGTTGACTATTTATTCTAAACGTGGGTCCCACAGACTCTTTCGGGTCCATGATTCGTTTTCGAAGCAAATTTCTACTGTTTTTGAGACAATAGACACTGTACAATAAAATAATATTATAATAATATAAAATATTTTTATTACCCAGTTAAATTCTAAAAATTAAAAGATTAACAACAAGATATCACTCGGAATAGGGTTTAGTAAGATCCCCCCGCTCGAATAATTGCTATAAGATTTTCCCGGCCGAAAAATTTTTATTTTTCCAACCCGAGCAAATCACACCAAACAGTCAAAAATAAAAACAAAACAATCAAAATATTTTTCTGTCATCCGAAAAAATAGAAAACAAATTTAAAATAAAACAGTCATATATTCAAAAATTAGGGCGTTACAACTCTCCTACAAATAAAAAAAATTTCGTCCCCGAAATTTGTTGTACATCAAAACAACTGAGGATATTGCTCCCTCATTTTCTCTTCCAGCTCTCAGGTAGCATCACCTGTCACATCATTCCATATCACCTTCACTAGCTCAATCGTCTTCCCTCGAAGCTGCTTCACTTTCCTGTCTTCAATTCTAACAGGAAGTGTCTCATACGTTAAGTTATCCTTTAGTTGCACTTCGTCGGGTTGTATAACATGCATCGGATCAGGAATATACTTCCTTAACTGAGACACATGAAATACATCATGCAGATTGGATAGAAAAGGCGGCAAAGTAATCTGATAGGCTACAGAACCTATCCGTCAAAGAATTTGATAAGGCCCAATAAACTTAGGAGTAAGCTTTTTGGATTTGATAACCCTTCCGACACCAATCGTAGGAGTTACTCGCAAAAATACATGCTCACCCTCCTCAAATTCAAGAGGTCGTCTTCGCTTATCCGCATAACTCTTTTGCCGACTCTGGGTAGTCCTCATCTTCTCTTGAATCATCTTTACCTTTTCTGTAGTCTGTTGTACAAGATCTGGTCCAATAGTCATACTCTCCCCATCTTGATACCAATATAAAGGTGTTCGGCATCGTCGTCCATATAGCGCTTCATAGGGTGCCATCCCTATACTAGAGTAAAAACTATTGTTGTAGGTGAATTTTATTAAAGATAAAAATTCATCCCAACTCCCTCGTTGTTCTAACACACAAGCGCGCAACAAGTCTTCCAAAGACTGTATCATCCTCTCTGTCTGACCATCAGTTTGCAGATGATAAGCAGAACTCAATCGCAGCTTAGTTCCCATGGCTTCTTGCAAACTTCGTTAGAACCTTGACGTAAACCTCAGATCTCTGTCAGAAATTATGCATGTAGGTACACCATGTAATCTAACAATCTCACTGATGTATATCTGGGTTAGTCTTTCCAATGAATACTTAATATTGATCGGCAAGAAGTGTGCTAACTTCGTAAGCCTATCAACTATAACCCATATCGAATCATGCCCTTTCCTTGTTGTCGGCAATCCGATAACAAAATCCATCGAAATACTATCCCACTTCCACTCTAGAATAGCTAACGGTTGTAACATACCGGCTGGCCTCTGATGTTCCACCTTTGCCTTCTGACAAACCAAACAAGACGCCACACGTTCTGCTACATCTCTTTTCATCCTTGGCCACCAAAACAACTTTTTCAAGTTTTGATACATCTTGGTCATCTCCGGATGCATACTCAAATCACTAGTATGGGCTTCATCCATAATTGCTTTCTTAAGTTCAAGGTCATCAAGTATACAAATTCTTCTCTTGAATCTTAAGATTCCATCTAATCCTTCCTCCACTGTTGCTTTATGACCTCGCTCCAATAATTCCTTTTCGTTTTGCAAAAACGCATCCTTCTCCTGTTTATCTCGAATTATATCAAGCACCTCATTCAAGATCATAACCCTACCTAAACGAATCCTTCTAGGCTCCAATTCCACTGACATCCACAAATCTCTAAACTTGTTAATTAATTCTTCCTCCTTTATCATCATTGTAGAAACACTGATCACTTTTCTACTCAGAGCATCAGCTACCACATTAGCCTTTCTTGGATGATATTGGAGTTGAAAATCATAATCCTTCAAAAATTCCAACCATCGCCTCTACCTCATATTCAATTCTTTTTTATCAAACAAGTACTTCAAACTCTTGTGATCACTAAAGACATTGAACATAGCTCCATACAGAAAATGCCTCCACACCTTCAATGCAAAAACCACTCAGCTAATTCCAAGTCATGGGTTGGATAATTCCTTTCATGAACCTTCAACTGTCTAGAAGCATAAGCCACCACATTCCGATTTTGCATCAATACGCATCCTAACCCCTGGTAAGAAGCATCACAATACACTTCAAAAGATCTGTTAGGATCCAGTAAAATTAACACTGGTGCAGTTGTCAACCTCTTCTTCAACTCTTGAAAACTCGTTTCACGTTCCTTCGTCCACTCAAAAGCTTGACTTTTCCTCGTGAGCTGTGTAGGCGGTCTAGCTATCTTGGAAAAACCTTCTATAAACCTCCGGTAATATCCAGTCATTCCAACAAAACTCCGGACTTCCGTTACAGTCTTAGGCCTTTCCCATTGCAAAATAGTCTCTACTTTCGATGGATCTACTGCAATACCTTCTTTGGATATCATATGACCTAGAAATTGAACTTCCTCCATCCAAAACTCACATTTCGCCAATTTGCGTACAACTTCTTTTCCTTCAAAATCTGAAGAACTATACCGAGATGTTCAGCATGCTCTTCCTTAGATCGAGAATAGATCAGAATGTCATCAATAAAGACAACGACAAATCTGTCTAAATATGGATGAAAAATCCTATTCATATAGTCCATGAGTATCGCATGAGCATTCGTCACTCCGAACGGCATAACCTGATACTCATAATGCCCATAACGAGTTCGGAAAGCTGTTTTAGGTACATCATCAACCTTAACACGAATCTGATGATAACCTGATCTCAGATCTATTTTAGAGAATATCACTGCTCCCTTCAACTGATCCATCAAATCGTCAATTCTCGGAAGCGTATATTTATTCTTTATAGTCACCTTATTTAGCTAGCGATAATCTACACAAAGTCGATAAGTTCCATCCTTCTTCTTGACTAAAAGCACTGGTGCTCCCCACGGTGAAACACTAGGTCGCACAAACTGCTTCTCCAACAGTTCCTCCAATTACTTCTTTAATTTCACCAACTCCGCTGGTGACATCCGATATGGTGCAATCGATATAAGACCTGCTCCTGGCACCAAATCGATAGAAAACTCGATTTCCCTCTCCGGTGGCAAACCAAGTACATCATCAGGAAAAATTTCTGGAAATTCATTGACAACAGGAATAACATTCACATCCTTCTTACTCTTCACTTCTAGAGAAGATAATAACATATATCCCTATGCTCCATCTCTCAGCAATGAATTGACTTTAACAGCAGTCAAAAATCTAGAACTTTCTTCCTTAGGAAAAACTATGGTTTTACTTGCACAGTCTATAAGGATATGGTTAGTAGATAACCAGTTCATTCCTAATATTACATCTATCTCCACAAGAGGCAAACAAAACAAATTGACTGAAAACATACAATCATTTATAACAACAGGACAGTTCAAACATATCTTAGATGTAACTACAGGTTTAGCAGTTGGTGTAGAAACAACCGGTTGAAAACTCGAGAGAAAGTCACGAGTGCGGTTTCAATCTTTCCACACAATCATATACAATAAATGAATGTGTTTCACCAGAATCATATAACACAGTCAAAAGATTACCTTCAATGACACCTTCCCCCTGAATAAGATCCTTAGACTGTGAAACTTCAGTTCCAGTCATTGTATATACTCGCCCTCCTGACCTTGGCTGATTACCTCCTGATCTCGGCTGATTAGCACGAACACTTCTCACAGCAGGCTTTCTCTCCGGCTGAGTACAATCTCTAGATACATGTCCAGGTTGTCTGCAATTAAAACAGAGTGTCCCCTTGATTGAGCAATCCGTAGAGATATGGCCACTTTTCCCACACTTGAAGCACGTCGGTGTAAACGCCACTTTCTGACCAGCTCTATTACCACTTGCACTTCCCCCAACAGGTGGTCGTTGAGATTGATTCCCCAGTGGTCTAGAATATGGCTTGCGCTGAAACCGACTGTTGTTACTGCTACCACCCCTCTGAAACCTCGTTGGTCCAAAATTACAGTTTCTTTGATCCCATGACGGCTCCAACTCCTCAATTCTTACACAAGTATCCACCAAAGCATGAAATTGATTCATTTTCAAGAGTAGTACTCCTCGTTTCAATTCCACCCTCAACCGTGCCTCAAACTTCCAACATCTCCACACATCATTATGTCGAGTTTGAGCATAATCCGAGAACTGAGACAAGCTCTCAAATTTAGAAGCGTACTCATTAACAGTCATGTTGCCTTGACGTAAACCAAGAAATTCCATCTGCTTGGCATGTCTAGCATTGGCAGGAAAATACTTATCCATAAATACTTCAGAAAATACCTCCCAAGTAATTTCTGTTCCTTCAGCTTGCAATAATCGACGGGTTCCTCTCCACCAATGTTCACCATCCCCTCTCAACATGAAAGTAGCATACGTCACCTTCTTCTCATTGGTGCATCCCATTCCTTCGAATATCCTCTCCAAGTCTTGTATCCATAGACTTGCCTTCTCAGGGTCAAACTCGCCTTTGAACTGCGGCGGATTATTATGCCTAAACTCAGATAAATTTAGGGCACCGGTAGTAGCATCTTGCTGTTGAGCTGCTCTTTGATTTTGCTGAGTAATCACTTCAGTCATTCACTGCATAGCCTCCACAGCTACAATCATGGGGTCCACATCATGATTTGCATTTGTACATCCTCTTCTTCTGCCAGATCTTCCGCCAGACATCTTTTTTCTTCATTCATAACAAAACAAAGTTAGATATATCCTTTCGAAAGTAAATCACAGAGAATCACACAATACAAGCAAAAACAGACCCAACCACAACCCCAAAAGACTCTAACTTGGGCTCTGATACCAACTAATGTAACACCCTTGTGGGGATGTCACATTTATGATGCAATAAAATAAAATAAATAAAATATTACCCAAGTTGTAAAACATTTGTTACATTAATAATATGGGTTGTAAAATTTTTCCTTTTTATACAGGATATTACTAAAAAAAAATAACACGGAACATAAAATAAAACAAACTGTCATCACCTATAATATACATATGATTTTGTTTTAAGTAGTACAAATAATTTACAGCTATAAAATATTTAACAAAAATAGTAAAGAGTTAATATAATACATAACATCCAAAAAGTGCCCAAGTGCACATCCCAAATTCCTAACCCTCTGAAGGATCACTCTCAGATGACATTTCAGGTGATAGGTATCCACGATGTCTCGCCACTCTACGGACACGAGTCCTTGCGGTCGATACACTGCTAATCTCACTAGGCGCATGGAACATCCCTTCCCAATGACGCCTAATAGACAGCGGCAACTCTATGTGCAAATACATAGTAGTAGTAAAAGCAAGTTCCTTATCAAACTCCGATCATAGGGACACAGTCAAACGTCCCACGTAAACCACTGAACCTCTATCCTCTCTCAAACGCCAGGCCTCTGAATCTCCGTGAAACTCCAGTCTCACGAACCCAAGAAATCCTGACAATGCCATCCTCCAAATCAAGCTAGCGGGTATGGATGATCAAAAGGTTCGCCCTCGTCAAACTGGTCACCCTGCTGCTCCTCCTCCTCCTCCTCCTCCTCCTCCTCAGGATACACACTGTCTAGAGGCTGTTCCTTTTCCTCTTCCACACATTCTTACATAACATAAACAATACCATTGCATATACAAATACAGAGGTAAGACAATCTATATCATCACAAAACATGGTAAATAAGAAAACGCAAATACAAAGCAGAGAGATAACAGCTTCATACAATATATCATACCATAACATCATAAATAACAATATAATTAAATACAGAAACTCAATGCAACAGTAACACATAACAATAATTCAACAGAGTCATAATATCAGAGATAAAAATATTACAATGTATGATACAAATGCAATACGACTCGTTCCTACTCCATGGAGCTAGACACAGATATCTGAGAGAATGACCCGCAAAGATCTATTAGTACCTTAGGCTGCCCAACCAAACTATTGCACTGTCTAACGTTGTGTCTATAGCCCACTATCCAACATCGTGTAGTAGTACACAATCCAAACATCATGTAACTACAGGCATTGTACTAAAATAGACTTTACAAGATCTCGATTAAGTATAGTGCGTGTCGAGATCACTAGTGTGTTGCCAGTTATCACGGCCTAGAAGAGCGACTAACTGTCCACATGTGGAATAC
Source organism: Ormosia emarginata (assembly GCA_029884605.1). Classification (NCBI taxonomy): domain Eukaryota; kingdom Viridiplantae; phylum Streptophyta; class Magnoliopsida; order Fabales; family Fabaceae; genus Ormosia; species Ormosia emarginata. The sequence continues at coordinate 48,603,753 of JAQQTP010000077.1, read as the reverse complement.
TCCGCACACTAATGCCTCCAAGTCCATACGAAGAAATGAACCACACTACGCTTATCACACCGACAACACGGTGTAATTCATCTCGTCAATCAAATCACCAATTATCAACCAAATTGGCACAACTCAATGCATGAATAAAATCATAATTACCAAATTACCCTTAGTCTCAAAATATTCTCATATTTATGCAAATGCCCTGAATGGCAAAAATCTCAATTATACAGTACGTGCTACTTGACAGTAGCGTATCTCAATATGTCCAGGTCCACCACTTTGGCCTGACAGTAAAAAAACTTGCTGTTCCAATTAATCGCGTAGAAATTTTATCTCGTTTTCACAATTTTTTCATTTTTATAAACGTTTTTAAATCGCGTAAATATATTTTGTTGTCTTTAAAATCACGTACTGTTTTTAAATCGTTTTCTCAATCGCGTAACATTTTTAATTCGTTTTCTTAATCGAAAAGCTTTAAAATCTCTGTTTTAAAACTACGTAAGTTATTTTCACTACTTTAAAATTACGTAGAATAATTTTTTCATACGTTATAAATATATTATAAAACGTTCTCTTTTATTTGTTTGTTTTTAGTAAAATTTGACAAAAATATTTTGTCTATAAAATCTACTAAAATTTGTATTTTCTACGTTTTTCCTCTAAAAATTCATTTTCTTAGTTTATTATTACTAAATCCACTTTAGTGATTGTTTCTATGCTTTAAAAGTTAAAAGCAAGTATTTTTCATAGTTTTTGTTCATCTTGCTACTATATCACATCTCTAATAAAAAAATTGGTTTACTTCTTTAATTCTTGAAAATTTATTACAAATGCATTCTTTTTATATAAAACATCAATTCTACACTTAGAAAATAAATTTTGAATTGATTACACTTTTATTTGGGCATGTTGGCCGAATCCCATAAAATGTTGGCATTTGATCCTTGGATCAATTTTCTTCTTCTAAATTAATTTGTAGCTTGTCAATTTACCTAAGTCAATTAAATTTCTCTTTTGGAAAAATTGTTGAGAACATTTTGGTTCCCCTTTTTCATTGAGGCCGTGAGCCTTGGATTTGTGTACTTTAGAACACTCATGCAAACCTTGCATATTATTCACATCCTACTAATTATCCATGCATATACTAACACATACAATATATTCAAAGCTTGTAGACATGCATATCAATACAAATCATAAATAAGAAAGCTATTGCAACAAACACACCAATGAATCCTTATGGATTCCACAATCACAAACAAATCCATTTTCTTATCACCACCCAAGGATGATAAGATTAAAGTCTTCCTCTTACCTTAAGTGAAGAAAAACTCTTCTCCTTTCCTTCCTAGTGATTTCGGGTTCACCCTCCAAAATTACCTATCAAGCTTAAATAAATTCTACAAATTACTACCATAGAAGAAAAACATAAACCATGAGTCAATCATGGCTTAAGTCCTTGGAAATAAGATTAGAAATGAAAAACAAGGATTTTCACCTTTAAGGAGAAATCTTCCAAGTTGTTTTCCAAGCTCAAGATGATTTTTTTGAAGAAATCTCTAACTAGAGATAGACTTAGAATAGTATTTAGGTTTAGAAAAGTAAGGTAGATAGAATTTTAGGTGGATGGTTGATGGTGGCTAGGGTTTGGCCGAATGGTGCACAAGGAAAGCTTCAATGGAGTTTTTGTTTTTGCAAGAGAGAAAGATGATAGAAAACTAACAACACTAACCCTTCTCTCCTTATTGTAGCCGTAGAGCCACCTTAGGGAGGTGTCCACTTTGGTGGCTTCATCCAAGCCTTAAAACTCATCAAAGGCTAGGATAAATACTTGGTCTCCAAGCTTATTTCTTCTTGGCCTAAGCACACCTAGTCATGCTTATGACTATGCACTTCTTGGAGCTTCCTAAAGCTCTTGACCGTGAGGCCCTCCAAACAAAGCAACTAAGTTTGCATTCCTTTTGATTATCTAGTTACACTTAGGAATATAATCTAGTTACTCATCCAACTAGTTAGTTACTCAAACTAACTTAGTTAATTTGATATTTATAGATTTTTATTAATTTAGAAACCAACTAGATAGCTAACTATATTTTCATCATCTAGTTACTTAAAAAGTTTCTATACTAATTTAGTTAGGTTCAAATCCAACTAGGTTAGGTTTTCTAGTTTAATTCTAACTAGTCAAACCAATCTTATAGACTTGATTCCTATTGGTCCAAAACAAAATATCAAGCCACTAATGTTGACTATTTATTCTAAACGCGGGTCCCACAGACTCTTCCGGTCCATGATTGGTTTTTAAGCGATTTCTACTTGTTTTTGAGACAAGTAGACACATCACAAATAAAATAATATTATAATAATATAAAATATTTTTATTACCCAGTTAAATCCTAAAAATTAAAAGATTAACAACAGTATCACTCGGAATAGGGTTTAGTAAGATCCCCCTGTTCCGAATAATTGCTATAAGATTTTCCCAGACCAGAAAATTTTTATTTTTCCAACCCGGAGCAAATCACACCAAACAGTCAAAAATAAAAACAAAACAGTCAAAATATTTTTCTGTCATCCAGAAAAATAGAAAATAGCGAATTAAAATAAAACAGTCATATATTCAAAAATTGGGGCGTTATAAAATATAGGGTGCTATCTTGGGTTCTTTGAAAAATAGATTTTGAGCTTAAGTGTGAACCCTTTTATCTTTACAAAAGGTCTAAGTCCTATAACTAGTCTTGCAGGTTCTTGGACTTGATCTTGCAATCATCTTCTTGTTTATTATCAATAAAACCATTGTCATTGTCAATTATACATTCTCTATGCACAATCAGCTCCTAAACTCAACTTGGTTTTGAAGATCATTTTGGTTTGCCAATTTCTCCTAATCTATATAAAATTGGTGGCAACTCCTCTTTCCAAATTTCTTTTTTGTCATTCCATCACGATCACAATCATGACAAATGGCGACTCCACTAGAGATAATTAGAAAGTCAAGCCCATCAAAGTTAGTTGTGCAAAATTCCTTTTTAACCTCAATGATGTTTGTTTTAACCCCTTTTGTATTTGTTTGTTGCATTGCTACATTGCTCTTGGTTGGAGAGTCAATTGTGATCCCCATTGCTAATCGCTTCTCCCATTTTCCTTTAACTTCTCAAAAGAACTAAGTCCAGTATAAAGGAATGTAGGTGATTTCGTCAAGGTTGAGAAAGAAAGCGATGTCACCACCTTAGGCCATGATGCAAAAAAACCTATTGTTCTTCCCCTTGAAGGATGACTTAAACATGGTCAGGAGCTTAAACCCCCTATGCTTAGTAAGAGAAACCCAAGTGCTTGTGTATCAGGCAGATATTAGTACTTGGAGAAAAAAAAAGCATATCTAAAATGGGCACCTCCTCTCCTTCCTATAAACACGAAATTTCAAAATTCTTATTGTAACCTAAGGAGATTAGGTGCTCTTGTGAAGGAGTTTAGATAAGGGGAATGTCAAACCCAAATGGGTGAAAAGGGATTTTAAATATGATAGAAGTTACCCCTTTCCTTAGAGGAACAACCTCAATTATTATTCTCTCTCAGCCTCTAGGCTAGTAGACACCTCGTCACTCTCTTCCAAATATTCCCTAATGACATTACTAAGGCCTATGGAAGACCTATACCATAGAACTTAAGCATCCACCCAGCCATACTCTTTCTCTTCAAGGTTCCCTGCAAGCACCCCTTCTTCATCACTATATCCAGCCCAAACAATTGGAAGAAAGACAACCTACATAAAGCCATGGGAGAATCGGCTCAACAGGAACCCAAGCCTAGGAACCAATCTTAAGAAAACAAATTAGTAACTTGTGAGTGTGCAAACAAAGATACCAAATAGGCACACAGAAAAAGAAGGCCCTTGTAGCGTCCCGAAATTTAACAATCATAGTATAATCGTCATTACACTACAGTCCTTAAACTCCTTGGCACGCCACAAATACAATAACTCGTTTCCACAATTTATTATTGTGCAAGTACATAAAATATGAGCCACGAATAAAATATATCTATTACACAACTCCACAATATACAACCACCGGAGGAATATACTTTCTTTTATATACAGGTACTTAACATAAAGTACTATTAACATAAAACATAGCGCCTACATATCCAAATAAATGAAGACAAGTACAACAGCATAAAAGGGGAAAAGTAGCAACCTTGGGATAGGCACTACTCGTAGACAGAGCCACAACCTCTATGAATATTAAAACAATCGGTGCCCCGGTCGACACGCCAGGCATCAATGCCCCTATGTCACTATACCTACACGTAACCAATAAATCTCGTCCAGACGCCATCACAAGAGTAAGCAAATCAACTCATCGAAATCCAGACAATTCAACCTCGTCCCCCTTCACAGTCTTCATCAACACAAACATAAAGTAGGACAATACAACAAAGATGTGAGATCCCCTACATTGCATACCAAAATAACAGCGAGAAAAGGTACGAATGACGAGGTCATTCCATACATACATATATCATAAGTATATTCAAGATATTAATTCATAAATATCATCAAAAAGCATATCTCACAATAAAATAAGCATTAACAGTATTATGACAATAGATATCAACAGAACGTGTATATATATATATATATATATATATATGAAATGAATATGCCACCACAATATGTATGTTGACCATGAGACAACAATGTTCACTTACCATGTGTATGCATAATGAACCAATTCCTACTTCATGGAGCTAATACTCAATTTTAGAGATAAACGTTCCAAAAGATCTGCCCCCCCTCAATGACAGTCTACACTAGACCACGAAAAGAATAGTATTTATCGGGCTCTTAATGCGTTGCAACGGTTTATCATGGCCAGGGGTGTAATAATGTGATAACATGATCACTAAATGAACCATCGCGCCTCATGTTCTCATTCACTCCTAGGCAACAAAAGTCATACAGACACTGACTGTATAATGTTTAACGCATGATAACTCAATGCATTACTCCAGCCATCATTGTACTGTTCCCAATGGTATTAAACAACCGCCCATGCAATTGTCGAATATCATTAGTATCAATGCTATTATGTAATCGCTCATACAATTACATAATAACACTGATCCACCCGGGTCTAGTCTAACCACAAACCAAGGTTTTATCAAATGTGAAACATATTAACCGCATGATTCAGAAGTCATTATTAACCAAAACAATCATCAACATCATACTGTCATTTCCATTCATAATGCATCATTATAGCATGAGTCAAGAATCATCAATATCATGAAATTCATAATCATAAACCAACACCTCATCAAGTATTTTTATTAGAGTTTCAATACTCATTAAGAAGCATAAAAGAAGGTATTATACAAGTGAATTTCTTTCATTTCCACTAACTAAAACTCTGTTCTTCCCAGTGTTCAGCGCTCAGGCGCTAGCATAGTGCTCAGGCGCTCACCACGAACAGTCTAGGTGCTAGATGTACTGCACACACGCAGCACTCTCTCTGGGCAATGGGCGCCCAGGCGCTATCTTCAAAAATCAGTTTTTTTGCATAATTTTGCAGATAGAGCTACGGTTCCATCAAGGAGTAAAAATACTCCACACCCTCAAATCTCAATTCTACTTGTTATTTTCACCTCATGTAAGAACCACTATCATTTCAATTCTTGTTTCTCTATTCCAACTAACACTTCTCTTTATTATTAATAAAGTTTACTTACTTAAAGTCTTATAAATCTCAAAGCCTCACTTACACTCATTTTCCTTCAAAAGTCATAAATCATCATGGTTTTAGGTTAAGGTTCTCATTTCTTTTATTTTTCCATCTTATGAATTCCTAATCAATCTTCTAGTCATTAAATCTTTAAAATCCCACCTTTGATACTAAATGGTTTCATGGTTTCCCTAAACGGCCAAAACCCCTAACACTTTTAGGTTCCAAAAATTCTTCTTCTTGCTTACTTACATCAATTCTTTAATTAACTCATTTTTAACCTAAATTTTCTAAATTCCATGCTACCTTAAAATTTGTCCAACATTTTCATTTTTTTCCCTTCTTGATTGTGACCTCCATCAAGATTTCCAAGCACATATCACACTTCCATCATCAATTTACATTATAGCATATTCATACATAATATTCAAGCCATAAAATCGCATAAAACAAGTAAAAACAACACATGAAGCAAATAGGCATAGATAACAAATTCATACAACTAAGTGAATAAGTCCTCATGTGGATTCTTCACTTGCTACATACAATCTCATTTCCCACCACCAAACTTGGCCGATGAGGTTAATCTCCCTCTTACTTAAGAAGACAACACAATAAAGCAAGCTTCTTGACCCCTTTGTTGCAATTTTCGTCTTACAGCTTCAAGAGAATCCTAAGGTGAGCAAACTTTTAAAGTCTTCATTCAAACCATGAAAAGAGAAGTCCTTGGTCACATAAGTGACCAAGAAAAACGAAAAAGAGAATAAAAGAGAAGAAAGTCAAGAACTCTACCTCAAAAGCTTCAAGCTTGGGCTTCAATGGTGGAAGGTGAAAAAGGAAAAACTAGAGGATGGTCACCAAGGAAAAATGCCTTAGGATGATAAGAGGAAGCAAGCAATGGAAGTAGTTTAGCAAGCTAGTGAAGATGGTCCTTCCATGGTGTGGGTGCCGTGGAAGAAGAAGAAGAGAAGAGGAAGAGAAGAGCTTGAGAGAAAAAGAGATAAGAGAGAAAAAGGAAAGAGAAAGTGTCTTGGAATTTTTGAAATAAGAAGGAATGGATGGTAAAATGGAAATGTGACAATTTTGTCACATTTTTCCTCCACTTAGCCATGGAGTGTGGGGAGGGAAGAGAGAGAAATGAAGCTTCCTTGAGAAGCTTGATGGAATGAAGCTTCCATGAGAAGCTTGGTTATTTTTTTTCAAAAGTCAAACGATGTGACATAAAGCAGATTTTAAATAAGGTGATAAGAATTTTTTTTTCACTACAAGTTATTATTCAATGGGCAATTATTATAGTTAATAGAAATCAGTATTTATTGTCAAACGAATAATAAATTTGTACAACGATTTTTATTTATCAGATAAAAATTTCAAAAACATAAATCTCGTAAAGTGTGCCCGACCTCGAGTTTAGTAAGATCTTCTGTCAATGTTTCCACAGTTCAAAGTTTACCAGCCTTGGAAAAAATATTTCATTTTCCCAGTTCCGCTCAGCGTGCACGTAAAATGAAAAACATATTAAAATATTCAACAATTTCGAAAAAATTCACAAAAATCACAAATATTATAAAATGACTATTTATCATAAAATAAATAATTTTCGAGATGTTACAACTCTCAACAAGAAATTGGAACTGAAATGATCTACGAAAACACGTGCACACTAGACTTGGAAGAAAAAAGGGAGAATATGAGAGAAATAATTTCAAAAATGGAATAAAAGGAGAGTTGGAGAAAAGAAAAGTCCTTGAAAAGAGTTGTAAGTGAAAGTGAAAAGTTTCTTTGATCGAATCGTCAAAACCTATTTAATCATCAATGCCTCAATGGTCCAAATCCTCTACGAGTCATCTCTCATTCATTTTTGCATCTTGAGATTATTAAGACCATTTTTCTATTTTTACAAAAATAAAAAAGAACATTAAATATGATGTGAAAGTTTATGAAAGAACCAAATAAGGCATATTAAAACATCCAAAACCTCAATTGTTAAGAAAATATGCATTTTTCAATAACCCAACATTCTAATATCTTAAGTCAATATAAACCCTGAGATTCTTAAAGAAATAGTTATGAATTAATCATTAAAAGTGTTACAAAATCATATATATATGTGCCCACAATTTAACAAAATATTGAGTCACTTCCAAATATGTTCTTCACTATCCAACCAACCCCTTCTTGTGAGCATAGGAAAGAATTGCGAGAAAGAGAGAAGAAGTACATATGGCTGTGACAATAATTACCTGCCAATATAAAAGATACTTATTTAAAGATATGGACCAAAATACTAATATACATAGATAATAATCATAGCATACCCATTTAAACATGAAATTGTGGTTCTGATTCCAACTGTATGGAATATTCACGCCAAATATCCCAGTCACCAAAGAAAATAACGCTAAACAAAGAGTTCCAGAGCTAAGAAAGAGCTCCAACTGCATACAATATGGAAGATGATATTACAAGTATTAACTTCACAGATATAATTTATTGAGTGGGATAGTTTATGTTGAGAGATAAATTTAAAATTGAAATAAGAGTTTTATTAATGTGTATCTTGGGGCATGGTTAAGGAGTTAAAATAGAAACTCTTAAATGAAAAGTTGAAACATTTGATATTTTGAAAATCCAAAAAGTATTTAATACTTTTTTCAAAGGTACATGTTAATAAAACCATTTAAATAATTCTTATATTAAACTAAGAGGGAAGAAGCTAAATCATTAAAATAATTTGATACACTTTTTTTCTCGAGTTTAATTTTGATATACTATCAACGTAAAGTTTTTATATCATCAACTAATCATTTATTATCTCATATATGACTTTTGATATATTTATTGTGATAATCAAATATTTTTAATTAACTAGTGTGAGAGTCAAACCCTAATAAAATATTTACACATCATTAATAAACTAGTGAACATAACATTTTCTTGTACAAAAAAAAAAGAACATAACATTTTTTAATAAGAATTAATGATGTGTCTATATATACTTCATTGACTTAGCACACCTAAGTCAGGAACACTAAATTTATACAAAAATCTCTATTTATTTTGAACAAAGATTCAAGTTTGTATAATTCTTAAGGGTTTTATCTATTTGTTTAAATAAAAAGACATGTCTATAAAGTTGTTTATATATATGTATTATTGGTAAATTGTATCTATTTATTAAAAGACATGTCTACATTATTCTTAAAGGTTGTCTATAGTTATTTTAAATGAACAAAAATGTCTACAACGATTCTTAAGGGAAGTGTGTATTTTAAATTAACAAGACATGTCTTCCCATATAGATACAATAATTCTTAAAAAATTTGTCTATTTATCAATAGACACATCCTTATATATAAATACAATAATTCACATCACTTATTATAAACAAGAGTTAATCTATAATGTTTTGGAAAATAAAATTCCTCAACTCCCTTCCTATAAGTTAATTAGAATTGTTCTTAAGGATAGTTCTATAGAAATTGCTCGAGGGCATACATGATAGTGCTCTTGAGCTAGTAGTTGGGGCAAATAACATCCTAATAGAATGGAATGGGAATGGCATTTTTGGTTAGGTCATTGTACTGAGAATGAGCATTCCTACAATTGAAGGAATAGGTTACGAGAACCGTGATAAAAAGGGGGGAAAGGTAAAAAAAAAAAATACCATTGCAGATTAAATTAGGTTCATGTCAAATCAGGCAACACCTTTGTATGATGAGTCACTTTTATTTCTCCCCACCTTTTCATGCAAAATAAAACAAAAACAAATCCATGCAAATCCCAGGCAACACATCATGTTTTGAAGTCCCAGTCGTCGTTGACATTGACACCTTCTGATTTTGATCTTGCTATTAGTGTCATATGTGAGTCAGCATGGGATTTCACTGTCACTCTCCATCTTCTTTCTTGAATCTGGTATCACTACTCTTGCCTATTGCACATTAGCCGCTGCAATTGCACTTTGGGGGATTGAAACTAGTATGATGGTTTTGATTTGTGTATCCATAGTACCTGGTGATTTGGGTTTCTATTTTCTGATCAAGGAATTCGCTTTATGGGAATTCGTACATTCATGATTTGGCTAAATTGGTTTTAATTATTGGACCTTGTACTAGAATTAGTATGGTGTAATGCATGGGCATGTATCTTTGGGAAAATTTTCTATTGTAACTCAACTTTTTTTTTTTAATCTTTGAATAAGAAAGTCAGTTTCAAAAAAGATGATTTGTAATCCCTATTCTTAATTAACCAAATACCTTCCCTTATGTTTGAGGCAAACAACGGGTCTTATAAGGTGGGAATTTACTGTGCCATATATATGGTCTACTATTTAGTTTAAGAACCATGTAAACTTGGATTTAGTATAGAGACTCGCCATAATAACAATATTAGGGACTAGTTTTTTAATATTGGTAAAAGATGATAAAGGAATTGTTGATGCTCATCCAGAGATATTACTAATCTCTAAACCTACACAAGATCTTAGTAAAATGAGATGTTGATGCCTAGCTGGAAGTACTTCAGACTTATTTCAATTTCTGCAAAGTCTACTTAATGGTAACTAAGCTTGTGAAATTCGTATATTAATGAGTATGCTCATCAGCTCATGTTTAGTTTAGATATATATATATATATTACTTTGTGTTTTCAATAATAATGATGGACCTATTCTCACAATAATGTACTATTAAAATCCTCTTCTCTCTTTGAGCACAATAAGGGTCTTGGATAGAGGTGTAGCGTGGTTCTCTGTTTAATTATGCCTTGATCTTGTTTTGTAGCCTGTATCCTTAGATGGAGACACAATAACAAAATAAGGGGTATAAGGAGAATGATGCAAAAGAAACAAGGGTGGATGATGAAGACATTCTTGTCGAGTATGACGACGGAGACATCACAGAGGGGGTGGATGGGTGCAAATGAACCTAGTAGGAAAGATCGTTGCAAAACAAACCTATCAATAAGCATGTTCTCCAAAATGCCATGTTGAACATATGGGGGAGTCACAAGGGTTCATCATCATCTTCTTTGATGATGAACCAATTTTGGACTTGTATTGAACGGGAGCCCTTGGTTATTTCGAAACTTGTGGCTGGTGTTACAACATTGACAGCAAAATCTGAAAACAAAGGAGATGTACTTTGATCATGCGAATACCCAGATTCAATTATGGGGCTTACCTGATCACTATAAGACAACACATATAGGAAGAAACATAAGTGTAGTTGTGGGGGAGATGGTCAACTGTGGCCTATTTATCTTAAAGACTTCTAAAGATCATATTATGAAGGTGTAGGATGACTTGGATGTAAAGAAGTCACTCCAAAAGTGTGTTAATATTCGTAACAAACAAGATGGCATAATATGTAAGGATTTGAAAATCGAACCAACTATTGAATTGATAAAGGGATTCACTCATGGCTCAATAGTCAAATCATAGTTAAATCGGAATATAATTTTATATATAATTATCAAGTTATTTTTATTTATAATTATTAATCTTTATAGATTATAGATATAATTTTAATATGTTAAGTATTTTTTATAACTTATAGAAGTATTGATTTAAATAAATAAATAAATAAAAATAAAAGCTAACATAATATTATTAATAAAAAAGTAAATTATTAATTTAATATAATAATAAAAATATATGTTAACATTTATAAATTTTTAAATGTTACACATTAATTATTAATTATTCGATTTTGAAACGAAATATATATAAAAAAAAAAAAATAACCTAATATCCAACACATGTAGGTGGAGCATGACAAGCTCAGTGACTTAAAATAGGCAAGATTAGTGTTTGACTCTCAGCTTTGGAAGTTCAAGTAGTTTTTGTCAATAATTTTTGAATTGAACCAGCTTAGTTCAGGGTCGGTCAGGACAATTCACCTGGTTTACATCTGATTTGTTGGTTCGAAATCAATTTTCTAACACATTGATTGTAACAACCTAAGTGGTCCAACTAACCGGTCTTATCCGATTTTCTTAACTATGATAATATGGGTGGGCTTAAGATATGAAAGATTACTCACTTTTTGCTATTACTATGGGATTAGAAGACATGATGAGAAGACGTGTCCAATGGTGTTGAATGATGAGGAACAAAATGTAGTAAATTAAGGGAAGTAGGGCCATGGTTACGCGCAGCACATGTGGGTCAAAGGTTGTAGACTAATGAACGTAAGAGGCAAGATGGATTGGGTTCATATAGTGCATTAAGCAAGGGTAAAAAGCAGGGCACCTCCAACACCAAAAGCCTAATGAAGATGCTGGAAGTTTATCTATGGAGGAGAAAGTGGCTCTGGACAATGCATTTTCGTATATAACCCAACACCACGAATAAGGAGCAACTTGAAGAAAGTGTCACAGTGAGTTACTAGATATTAAAGTGGAAAGAGACAACTCTACATCTATAATGGTTTTTGGAGTGAGCCAATAGAACGTAGATGGGAGTGATTTTCTAGAGGATGTGTCGGGTGGGAGTGACATACTTTAAGTGTTATCTCCTGTAGCATGTACTAGAAGAAAGATGGCGAAAAGTGAAAGTAGTAAACAAAAGCAAGCTAAGTGGCAAAATTTAAAGGGGGACCAAACAACGATAAGTGACCAACTAGGTTCCAATACTAATATTAAAACAACATGCAAGGTTGTAAGCAGTATGGGTGCTAGGGAGATTAAGAAGTCAGGTAGATGTGTGCTAAAGAAATGCATCCTACCTAAATCATTGACATCGGTGATAGTTGCTAGGCAGCACTATCAAGATCGATGAGGTTGTCAAGTTAGAACTGTCGAGGGCTTAGGAACCCACTAGCAGTTTGAGCTCTTAAAAAGATCATAGCATAAGAAGCTCCCAGTTTTGTTTATTTTTTTTTGAAAGGAAACAAGGTGTAGTGTGGCTAAGATGCAACACATGAGAAATATAGGTGGCTTCTACAATATTGTGGTTGTGGATTGTAAGGGAAATGGCAAGGATAGGGCAGATGGGCTGGCATGTATGTGGAATAATGAAATGGACTTACATATTTTAATGTCACCTAATCAAATAGATATACTAATCAAAGTTGCTGATACAAATTCTAAGTGGAGAGCTATAGGGATTTATGGGTGGCTAGAAAGAGAAAATAAAATTCAAACTTGTGTCCTAATGAAGAATTTGACTTATGTCTTGAATATCCCACGGATGTTTTTCAGAGACTTCAATTTAATAGCTTCACAGGAGGAGGAATGTAGTGGTAATGTGACTAACAACAACCTATTAGGGTGTTTTTGAGACGTTATGTAGTATTGCCAATTGAGGGACTTGAGTTTTATTGGAAACAAATTCATATAGTAAAATGGTAGACAAGGGTAACATATAATCCATGCCAAAATGGTCCGAGCCCTCGCTACACACACGCGTAGTTAGATTTATTTGCTTATCTAGAAGTGTAGCACTTGCCAAGATACTAATCAAATGATGCACCTATCCTCTTCTTTTTTAGGTCTAGCTCAATGAAAAAGGAAAAGAAGGACAAGGCCATTTTGAATTGTAGAGTTCTAGCTTCAGGAGGAAACTTGTTCATCTACTATGCATGATTCTTGCTCTATATCAAATCTAGATAATGAAGGGGAAATCCAATATTGTGCATGGACGCTAGGTAGTTGGGGTGGAATGGTCTTTGGTGATATTGAAAAAAAAAAACAAAACAAAAGCAAAAATTATTGAAGGAGGTTTAAGATAGGCCACCACTGAGGTGAGCTTTCTTAAAGTAGTGGAGCTTACTATTGAACTTGATGATATCCTAGTAAAGGAGAAGGTGAGATAGTGTCAATGGTCCAAAGTGATAACTTACAAAAAGATCATATTTTAAGTGCTTTATTTGCTATATTTATCGAAATAATCTTTATAATCCAATGGCTTTTATCTCATATTTAGGAAAAGCACTTATGTTAGGGTGATATTATGATAATTATTTTTTATGTTAATTTAGGTCTTTCATATCATATTTGGTATTTTTATTGCAAATTCGATAGAAGATCCCAAGAGAATAAATTTCTTATACAACTCAGTTGCAGATTCGCACTATTTTTTGCTATACTACACTAAAACAAGCATAAATTGAGCTAAAAATATGTAAATGAGGTGATTCTTATAGCATTGGAAATTTAAGATAAAATTCTACAACTTTTATGTTAAGACCAAAAGTTAATTTAGTTGTTTTAATGTTGAAACTCAACATTTAATGACACAGTCGCAATTTTACCCTAAGACCAACATGGCTAGGCCTTGCTATCATGCCACCCAAAACACGACCTTGCCATATTTTGAAGGGCATAACATGTTTTGGCCTATTTTTGCATAATTAGAGATTCTTTACACACCAATATGGGCCGAAAACCTTTATAAAAACCAAAGAACTAACCCTAACATCACTCTAATTTATAAATACTACATTAAGAGGCTGCATATCAATCAATTGGGAATTAGATTAGAATTGGAAGAGGAGTCATCATAGAACCAACTTGAAGATCCGAAAAAAAAAAGATGAGTTCCCAAAGAGAAGAGCTTTGGAGACAAGATTTAATAGGAAGATCAAGGAGATTGAAGACATCTACATAAACTGTTCTATCCTTTTATCTCTTGATTTCTCTTTTATTATGTTCATATTGATTGTATCCATGACTTCCATAGCCATGTTAGATTAGATATTTTCTTTTGGTTGAGGGTGATTTCAAAGCCCTAGGTATGACTTTGAGTATTTGATAGAGATGCTATTCTTTGACTTTTAATTGAGCTTGTTTGTGTTCTTCTATTAGAATTCTTCATGATTCTTTTCTTGACTTACTTAGAAGTGCTACTAGATAGATCTTGATAGGTTTTTAATGCTAGTTTAAGAAGGCGTGAAAACATCTATAATGGTTCATTTAGTTTTCTTAACCCCAACTAGCAATTTGTAGTTAATGATTAAGATGGCTTTCCATTAAGTATTATGGAAAATACAACATAGGTTAAATGATCCCCAATGGTCCGCGATTGTTGCTTAGATAAGTCTGTCTTTCTTAATATAATGCATCTATTTGGGTGTCCTATTCGACTATGATGAGAATTCTAGATTCTTTGTAGGAAGGTCAAATAAGTACAGATCTGGGGCAAGAAGGCCTTGTACTTTCTAAACAACTAACAAAGGAAATATTATGATAGTCGCAAGTGTCTCAGGCTATCTACAGTTAGGCTATCTATAGTTGGTAGGTTCAAATAGGATTCAAGGAATAGTAATGAAAACAAATTATCTTAAGTGGTATGTTTTATCATGTCGAAGTCTACTGGTGGAGATTAATCCCTTAACCAGTCTTTATTCATTGCAGTTTATCTCTATATATGAATCATTTGCTATTTTTTTTTTTAGTCTTGTTATTTATTTAATTTATACTTACAAAAACCCCAAAAATAATCTTGGCTTGATAGTTTATTTGGTTTAACATCAATCTTTTGTGGGAACGACCTTTACTCATCATTGCACTAAACTACTATTCTAAGCTATACACTTTGGTAAGGTTTAAACATTAATAAGTTTCTATGCAATGACATACTCTTAGTTCTTGCCTTGTTGCCTAAGCATGGTATTTGGAACCAATCCAGTTTCTGGCCTCATTGGGCCAAATTTGATCCTTTTACACAACAATTGGCCAAACTCACGTTTCTTACGAAAAGATTTGAAAAGTTGCATCAAAGAATATGGAAAATATTCCTTAGTGGGCCACACCACCAATATATGTCCAATATATTGAAAATTCTAGAAAGTATAGGATCAATTCTATACACTCACTACCGTATAGATCCTACGAAACAAATCACCTTCTCCAAACAAGGTGGACCTAAGGGATGATGAAGGCATAGTAACTTTAACAAGTAAGGAAAAGCTTAAAACACCGCTTAGTGTTCAACAATTAGAGCAACCCATGGAAGATACTCAAAAGCAAGAGAGCACTAATTCTTCAACTCAACCAAGCACTTCATCTACGGAAATGAGCTCAATGCATCCAATTCCTTCTTATGTCACTCCTCCATCATTACCAAATACAATTGCACTATAAAAAGAGAAGGAACATGAGATAGAAACCTTGAAGACTTTTTATAAGGCGGAGATCAATAAACCTCTACTGGATACTATTAAACAAAAGCCACATTATGCCAAGATTCTCAAGGAATTGTGCTTCACCAAGCTAAATTCAAAGGGTGATGAAGATGCAAGTGTGTGGGAGAATATTTCATCATTACATCAAGAAAAGGCCTTACCTGAGTGCGAGAATTTAATTGGTGTTGTTGATTTCTTAAGATTACAAAGTTTCAAGTTGCCTAATAAGAACAATCTTCAAGTAGCCGTTAGTATACAACTAGAAGTGGAGGATTCTAAAATGCTAAAGATGGAGTTGGGTTTGAATAAACAAGTCAAAGAGATGGGTGACTACAATGCATTCATATGAAAGGTATAATATTTCTCTTATTTGATTACAATTATCTAACAAGTAACATGTGTCTTTTGTCTTACAGATGCCTACATTACAATGGAGACATGTTCCAAACATATTCCTTGGAGACTATGGATGAAAGTGTGGACAAACTCAGACTGAGAACAATAAACCAAGAGCTTGTTGGGAGGCAACCCTATCTATGAGAATCATTTATACCATATTTGAACTCTTTAAACTTCTATTTATCTTTAGTTTTTAGTTTGTTTTGTCTTGTTTGCTTTTTTGTGTGTTTTAGTTTATGATTTCTCATGCAAATTGTCATGATTTTGATTGCTTCAATTCAAATCTCAAAAAAAAGCATGGCCACAAAGAATGGATATGCTTGAATAAAAATAAAAAATATAATTAAAAAATAACAAATAAAAAAACACGACCAAGTCGTGCCGTTTGATGAAGTGCTCAAGTGGCCCTTCAACCCACTCAATTCAATCCCAATTCATCCCAAACCCTTCCCATCATCGTCACCCCTGTTTTTAGTTATTATGTATTTGATTTGAACATTATATTATCTTTAGTTGCATTCAGATATTTGGATATCATGAAAACCAATCTTGGATATATGATTGTTATCATGGGTTGTTTAGGCGGCCCACTAGATAAATCCTTAAAATTATCTAATGAGTTCTTATTGCATTAGATGTGGTTATTGTGCCTTATATTCACTCACATGCTATTATACTTTATTGTTATGAATGTCCATATCTATTATGTTCTCCCTTGCTATTGCTTGATGGTCATTAATTATTCTTAGTTGCCTATCTTTTTGAGCTTTATTTGCAAGCATAGTGACATTGAAGACAATGTGAGATTTAAGTGTGTGGTGTAATATTAGAGTTCTATTGTGATATGATAAAATTTAAATTTAATAGATAAGATTTAATTCAATTGATAAGATTTAAATTTAAATTTAATGATATAAAATTTGAGTTGATCAGATTTAATGAGAAAATTTAAAAAAATTTATGATAATTTTTTATCTTGATGGGATAAGAATTGAGTTGATTTGATTTTGATAAACGTGGTCCTATGACTTAATGGATAATTAAGATGAGATTTTTATTTTTTAGATATCATTGTGATTTTGTTTTTATCTAATGCATGTGATTTTGTTTTTCTTATTTCCCTCTTTCTTTATTTTTCTATTATTTAATGCTTAGTGTAGATTCTAGCTAGTGTTATAGAGTCAACTTAAATGCCTCATCGAGTTCGGAGCCTTTATAGAGGGATATGTACGTAGTGTTAGACAACAAAAAAAATCAGAAAAATGATAAAAATAACAAAAAGATTTTCTTTTCTTTTAGTTATCTTAGATTTTAATGTAGAGTATTAGTTTAGAAAGCATACACGGGTTAGAAATCATCATCTAATAAATTTTCATCGTCAAGCATAGATTTTTCAAAAAATAAATAGAATATGATTTGCTTTGACAAATATCTTAAGATACCAAAAAAGTTTGATGCATGACAGCTTAGGATTGTCTAAATGGTAGTAGTTCATGATTGTCATTCTTGTTTAACTTGAAACAACTTGCTTTTCTAAGTATGCTTATCATAGATATATTGATTGAGTTTGTGAAATATTAGATTAGATAAGGTTTATGTGTATTAAAGTAAATTTTGAAGTATCTCATTGGTCCAAAAACAATTCTTCTAGACCTATCAAAGTGAAATCCTAGTGTATGCTTTCTAAGCGAGATAATTTAGACATTCATAGTTAGCCCTTACCCTAATTACCTACCCTACATAAATTTTTCCCTAGGAACCCTTTGAATCCTATCTAAATTTTAAAACAAAATAGTGGCCATATTTTTTCTTTGATTTATCCCATATATTCCCTACCTCTTTTTAGCCTAAACACTTGACCTATGTGAGAAAGAATTATGGAGGGAAGTGAAAAGGCTCATTAAGTAAAGTTGAACATCAAAGAGGATAAAAGTAAGAAAAGTGCTAGCCAAAAAAAATAAGAAAAAAAGAAAGAGAAGAACAAAAGTCCAACCAAGTGTTCAAAAAATAAGTATTGGGTGGGAAGAAAAGTAAGAAAGAAAAGTATTGTAGAAAAGCCTACCGAGGGTGAGAATTTTTTTTGTGTGGATTAGGTGCACAATCATTAGCTCGAGTCTAACAAAAGCTATCCTTCTAAAACTATATATGGTAGATTGTTTTGAAAGTTAAAATCTCAAAATTATTATTATTATGTACTATTCCTAATGCATTTTTATCTTTCTTGCTATAATTTCTCTTTTGCCTTTGGGAAATCCATATCCTTTCTTTGTTTATTAGCCTTACCCCCTTAGCCATGTTGCAATGAAAGAACTTTTCATGTCTTAGATGCTAGCACTACATTACTGGAGATAGGAATAGTGATTTTGCCTATAGGGTTGGGAGTTAAATGAATTCATAGAGGTATTAAGAGTTGCTTGATCTGCATCAACTCATTCGGGATTGATGGATTCATGATACTAGTTTGTAATGGTATATTTGGTTAAATGTTTTGTATCTTATTAAGCTTGAACGCATGATTGGATGATCAGACTCTTGGCACTTGAAAGAGTTGATTATATCGATCTATGGAGTTTATCTCTTGATATTTAGATTTGCAAACTCTTGTTATCTTGATTCAAAAGAAGAAATGCCCTTTGTTTCTAATTTCTTTTCATTGCTTGAGGACAAGCAATAATTTAACTATGTGGGAATTTGATAAGTTATAATATAATCATATTTTTAGTGCTTGATTTGCATAATTAGAAACTCTCTGCACACCTATATGGGCCAAAAACCTTAATAGAAACTAAAGACCTAATCCTATGATCACTCTAATCTATAAATACTACATTAAGAGGTTGCATATCAATCAATTATGTATTAGATTAGAATTGGAAGAGGAGCCATCTTGAATATTTGAAGAAGAAGACGAGTTCCTATAAAGAAGAGCTTTGGAAACAAGATTCAAGAGGAAGATCAAGGAGATTCAAGACATCTACATAAACCGTTTTATCTTTCTATCTCTTGATTTCACTTTTATTATGTTCATATTGATTGTATCCATGGCTTTCATAGCCATGCTAGATTAGATCTTTCCTTTTGGTTGAGGGTGTTTTCAAAGCCCTAGACATGACTTTGAGTATTTGATGTAGATGCTATTCTTTGAGTTTTGATTGACCTTGTTTGTGTGCTTCTATTAAAATTGTCCATGATTCTTATCTAGATTTACTTAGGAGCACTGCTAAATAGATCTTAATAGGTTTCTTATGCTAGTTTAGGTAGGCACAAAAATGTCTATTTTGGTTTGTCCAGATTTCTTAACCACAAGTAGCAATTTGTAGGTATAATTAGGATGACTTTTTGTTAATTGTGATGGAAAATACAACATAAGTTAAATGATCCCCAACGATATGTGATTATTGCTTAGATCAGCCTATCTTTCTTAACTTAATGCAGATATTTGGGTGTCTTATTAGGCCATGAAAGGAATTCCATATTCTCATTAGGAAGGTCAAATAGGTAGAGATTTAGGTTCAGAAGGCCTTGTACATCCTAAACAACTAACTAAGGAAAGATTGGGGGTAGTTGGTGTCTCGGGCTATTAACAGTTGATAGGTTCAATTAGGATTCAATGAATATTATTGAAAAGAAATCCTCTTTAATGGTATGTCTTATCCTATCGAAGTTTATTTGCTATTTTTTTGTTTTATTTAATTTAATTTAATTTTAGATTTGTTATTTATTTAATTTTTAATTACAACCCCCGCCCCCTCCCCCTAAAAATCTTGGCTTGATGGTCTGGTTGGTTTAACATCAATCTTCTGCAAGAATGACCCTTATTCATCACAATACTAAATTATTATTCTATACTACACTTTGGTAAAGTTTAAACATTGATAGATTTCTACACAATGACATACTCTTAATTCTTGGCTTGTTGCCTGGTTGTAATATTTGGAATTGATCACAAAGCCTCATGGCTCAAATATGGAGATAAGAACACAATTTTTTTTTTCCATAAGAAAGCCTTGCAAATGGGGAAAAAAAACAATTTGAATTGATTCTATCTTGGATGACTTTGGAATGAAATATTTTGAAGAAAAGGATATTGATAGAGTGATGACAAATTACTACCAGACATTGTTCACATTGTCTTACCCAATGGATGTGGATGAAATTACCCAAGTGGTAGAGGGGAGAATGAACCTGATTTGCTATAGGAGATGAACAAAGAATTCACAAAGGAGGAGGTGTATGAAGCCTTAAACAAAATGCTACCGACAAAAGCACTAGGACCTAATGGTATGCCCACGCTATTTTATCAAAAGCCCTAGCCTATTGTTGTGAACAAGGTAACAACTACTGTTTTAAATATTTTAAATAATGATGGTGATCCTAGTTCATTCATTCATACTTTCATTTGTCTCATTCCCAAAGCGAAACAACCCAACCCAAGCATCTTAAGATTTCCGCCCTATATTTTTATGTAATGTGGTTTTTAGGCTCATTACATAAAACGGTTGCTAATAGATTAAAGCTTGTTCTGCCTGATATTATTGGTGATTTTCAAAGTGCTTTTGTCCTAGGAGGTTGATCACTAATAATGCGCTAATTGACCGGTGGTTCAAAAAAGGGTGCTTGCTTTGTTTGGTCAAAATTATGGAAATGAGACATCTCAATTCGCTCAAGGATGTTTGCATGGAGAATCAGGCATAGGAGTATTGCTACTAGGAAGGGTCTTACCCGAGAAAGAGTAGATTATGGTGTAATGCGTCTCAAATGCTCCCAATACCCTGAGACTGTGGAACATCTATGAGATTGCCAAGGTGCAATAACTACTATTTCAATCCCTATGTGGTCTGAATGTAATAAATGTTAAAGGTGTGTGTATCAATTGTTGGTTGGAAAATATGTTTATGATATGGACAGATGAGGCACCGAACATGGTAATTACGCTACTTCATGCCTGGAGTGTGGCTTGCGGAGGAACAAGTTGTGCTTCGAGAACAAATATACAGCCCCTAAGATGGTGATCCAATGATCTCTCAAATGCCTTTTAGACTTCAAGAAGGAAAATGAGAAGTAGAATATCCGACTAGCTACCTCTGTTATAATTAGAGTAGCAGCTCCTATCACATGGAACGCTCCTTCATTGGGTTTCTTCAAGCTCAACACGGATGCTTCGGTCCATGATGATGGATTGTTTGGATTTGGCACTGTCATAAGGGATTATGAGGGCAATATTGTTGCAGATACTACCAGGGTTGGGCAAGGAAGCTCGGATATTTCAATGGCCGAAGCTATGGCATTGCGGAAAGGCATTAAAGTTGCACATGAGTTATGCTTTTGTGATTTGGCGGCTGAATCGAACAACCAAGAATATATCCAACTTCTGCACCAGAACCTTGACTCTCATTCCTACTTAAGCATGTTGATATCTGATTGAAAAATGTTGACAACGTGTTTAGAAACTTTTCTTGCAAACATAATGATAAAGGAGGGGAATCGGGTGGCACATTCTCTGCCTGCTTTAGCTTTTATTACCCATGATCATGTCTAGGTAGAGAAGGCTCCTAAGGTTGCTCTAAATTTGGCTCTCTTGGATGTATTGAATGCTTCCTCTAGTTGATATATTAATATTTTTTCAGTTAAAAAATAATAATAATGTTGGACTTGTGTTGTTGTTATTTTTTGTTTAATGTTCAGTAGAAGCCTTGTTGCTGTCTGAATGTGGCAGCTCATCTTTTTTGTCATACTTGATCAATCCATGTCCATTCCATCTAACTAGTGCACTTGCTCACACCTTGGTCAGCCTAGTCACCCATAGTTAAGCAAGCTCAAGGAAATTATACAAATTTGATTCCATTGCAGTCTCAGCTTCTAGATAGATTACATTTTAATTATTTTCTAACACAGTTATATGTGTCCTTGCTTGGACATATCAGACTAGGAAAAAAGATATAAAGGGAAAAGGCTCAAGTGGTTGGTTTAGTGGTAAATGAGCTAAGTGATATATAAGTAAATACACAGTCATATGTTGAAATCTTAACTATGCCAATTATTTGGGGTTATCCTAACATAATCCCTAATCCCAATATGGGTGGCCTACCTTTAATCTGATCAGGAAGGTGCATTAGACATAGTACACATAAGTTAGCATGAACATTATTTGACCCCCAATTAAAAAAAAAAAAAGAAAGATATAGAGGGAAAGTGAAAACACATGTGATTTTTAATAAATGTTTAAATATCTATTTTTTATCATAATCTAAGGGTTGTTATTTGTTTCTTTCGTCTTTCTTAATAAACCATATGCCCCTACTTTATATGTTTTTATAATTTGCCTAAATCAAGAAACATAGATAGGATGGAGAAAGGTAAATGTACCTTAATCAACTGATTTCGACGATTGTCAATCTGTAGGATGGAATAGTTTTACTTATATCTTTTGTTATTCACCTTGTACCAAGATTATAAATAAATAAATTTCAAGTTAGTTACCTGGATATTAATATAATCTTCTGTATCGTCAATATATTCTCTTAGCTGTGAGGGCAGAGAAAAATTAATAAAAGTAATTAGAAAAAAGACAAAGGTTATATGAGGTAAAGCATAGATAAGGTAGAACAAGAAGTTCTCAATTTGAGTTATTAAACTTAAACATCTTAATCGAGAACTAATGAAAGGCTTGCATAAGGGCCAAAAAGCTTACATCTATTTCATTTACTATTTTTAGAAAGGTCAGCTATTATTTCTAGACTAACATGTCTAACCGGCACAAATCCATGGTGTAGTATACCATGAATTCTCTTAGATTAATATACATTAAACATGTGCTAATTGATGTTTGGGAATTTTTTTGTATTGGTTTTATTATAAGTTGGAAGAACTTACACCAGAAATCACTTAAATGGTTAAGGCATAATTATACCTATGCAAGTATTCTCTTATAACTAAACCCCATGATGGTAGAAAGGATAAGGGAAAGAAAGAATGAAAGCATGGAGAAATTATTTAGGCACCATGGTACCTAACGAGTGCAAACCATACATTAATTGCCTTAATTAGAAAACTTTATAATTCTATGGAGCTAAGAGTTAAAGTAATAAAAACTTAAACAACTAAAGGTTTATAATGCTAATACTTAGAAGAAAAGAAATAATTAAATGGGTTGAGTGGAGAAATTAGAAGTCTAGAGAAAGAATGAATATCCACTAATTACAACTTGTTATTTCTTCTTTTCATTAAACCATACAAACAACCATATAAATTATGAGTTATAGGTAATCAAGTTTATTAATTAGATAATGAGGAATTTGAGGTGGAAGCCTATGGGAGAGATATGTCACCTTCATGCAAAATTTATGCATGATACCTATACACACACATGTCCTCTCCATCCTTCATGTCCTCTCCATCCTTCATGCAAATCATGAACATGACAACTATACATACACATGTCCTCCACACCTCTTATGCAAATTCAGCACACGACACTTGTCCTCATCACTTTACATACAAAATCAGCACATGACACCTACACACCCTAGTAAGCCTCACCTCCCCTAAGCCAGGTTATATATATTTTCCAAAAAGTCTTCTTTCCTCCATTGTCCATTTCTCTAAAAAAACTATGGAGAAGAATAGCTCCCCTCATCGTGGACCATGGCACATACTATTTACGAAAAGATGAAATTTTTACAGGATGCATGTAATTTAAGCAACTTGATTTTCATGAATATTTTCATCAAATTTGTTTCATGATTACTTGTTGGACTCACTTTCAAAATACTGCAAATTTTCTTGTGCATGCAACTCAGAGTAATATGGACAACAAGCTATCCTGATGTAGAAGATATCTCGAGACTAGTATTTGTGAGTGAAGTTTGTGCACTAGTTCTTATTTATACTTTTTCAAAAAGATAATCAAGCTTTTTAGATTTATGAGAGTTCAGCAATCACCCTAAGATTCGCATGTACATATGTGAGTACATCAAGAGTGCTTGATAACCCAATCTATCGATGCTGAATGTGTGCATTGCGAAACTAGTTATGCTCGCCCGCAGTACGTTATAGACGCAAGGTTATGCACTATTTCTATAAGGAAATAAAATTGTGTCATGACTAATAGTTGTAATTTTTAACTTAGTGATAAGTGTTTAATCCTAACAAGTGGTATCAAAGCGATGTTGTAGGTTCAAGTCTCCCGGATGTCGCTGGGGGAGAAATTGTTGGATTTATAGGAGTCCAACAATCACTCTAGGACTCATACATACATATGAGTGTACATCAAGGGTACTTGACAGCTCAACTTGTCGATGTGTCACTTGTGCACTGCAAAATCCTTCATACCCGGACACAACACATTATAGACGCGGAGCTATACGTTACTACTATAAGAAAATAAAGTTGCATCATGACTAACAACTATAACTTTTAGTCTAGTGTTAAACGTTTAATCCTAATAAAGCTATTAGTGTTAAATATGAACTTGTTTACCCAGACTTTCGTTGTATTAGTATAAAGAGGGTGACTATAAACTAATATACTTTTGAGACCTAAGGTTGAACAACCTCCTTACTAATGTCCAATGCATATATATACATATATAATTATATATATAGATAAGGGTCTTAGATTTGTGAATAATGTTGTGATTAAGAGAAAAATAAAAGGAGGTCAAACCTGAAGAGTCTTCAATCCAATAAGATAAGATAATTAATTCATACTAATGTGACAACACTAGTTATGCAAAATTGGCCTCAAATTCGTGTATAACTGGGAACTAAATAGAGTCTTTGGAATTTTGTACTTTTGATCCTATAAAATGTTGTATCTAAGCTTTTATAAGGCAGTAGAATTAGAACAATTGGACCCCTATAGCCAAAGTTTTGCAACCTAGAACCTATGCTGCCAGAAATATGTCACGGCATCAACTGTTCTTTTTTCCAAATAAAACTGATATTGCATCTCTTGGACATAATTCATGATAATTTTACCCAAAATACCACTATGTCTTAGCTTTCAAATGGACAGGTCTTGTGTCAAACGGATATATATAACTTTATGTTATGCAACCTTGAACACTGGATGTTAGAAACCTAATTCTCTAGAGTGTGATCCATTTTCAAATAAAAAATGGTATCAAACCAGATAAGGAAGAATTATGACATTCTAACACAAGATAGTATTTCTCCTTAGCTTTCATGTGACACTAGTTTCATATCTTTTCAAGTCTTATAACTCAAGCTATGCTTAGTTCAAATTACCAATAGGGGTGAAAATAGATTTGTCTGATACTTGACCTGTTTACTAAACAAGTTGAATTAAGATTTTTTAAAAACTCGTTTAATTAAAAATGTTAGGTCTCATAATTTAATAGGCCTTTTAAGTCTGACAAGTTGGCCCAACCTATTTAATTATATATAATATAATATATAATATATATTATTATAATTGTAATTATTATAATTATTAATTTATTATAATATATTAATATATTTTTAATTAAATTTTAATAAAAGTCAATAATTAAAACTTAAATTTGTAAGTTAAAATAAAAATAACATATTAAAATTATGTTATAACTTAACACTCACTCTCTACTTTTATAAATGCTAACAACTTTTTTACTCTAATCTTTGGTCGATATAAGACTTAGAGATATATTAAGTTATCAATTTTCCCCTCCAAAGTACTTCCAGATGCGTATCATAGATGATACAGATGCTTCAATGTTGATTCATCTTCCTAATCAGTATCTATTCTTCTATCCCCTACAGCCATTGATGTCAAATAATAAGTGGATAATTAACAGACTCAATGATCACGATTGATAGACTTAACAAACACAACAGAAGTTCAACAAACAAGTGAACCTTAAGCACGATCCAGGGAAGGACATGACAAATTGTATTATTAATTATATAGTGTTAGTAGTGCCAGTGATTGAACGAAACACTGCTTCAACTTGTTCAGGGGTTAACTGCATTCCATTCCAATTACGGGATAGCTATGATGACATTTCACAGAACTAAATAGCGTTTTCTTTGTTTTCTTTTATGTATATTGTTTAATTAGCTTGATGATTGTTTCAACTTTTGAAAGCAACTATAAAAAATGTTTATATAAATTGAATCATTACAATTTGTTATCATATTTTCTGTATGTCGGGGCAGGGAAAAGTTATGATAAAACAAGAATAATGGATTCCATAAGCACTCATTTTGGACAGTTTAAAGGCACATCATATAAGCACATATTAAGGGATTTTTTTCTTGTATGCAGATGATTCACCCGTGTAGGAATCATCACTTTAAAACATACTCCATCAATGAAAAGTCGAATAAAAACTTGCAATATTTATCATGTTTTATTGAACAAATCAGCTATTGCTCCATCGAACATGTTAACATACATTGTTTTCTTAAACATTCCTTGAAGCATGGGAGCTTGATGTTGGTCCACATAGACTAGAAACTGACAACTTGGTATATCTCCAAGTCCCACATCGATCAAAGATTAGAACAAGAAAATTGTGAGTATCTATAAAATTAGGAGGTGAGTATTACGTTATTACAAAAGTATATATTAGCCTATTTCAAGGCTTAGACTTGTTAGCTTATATAAAAGT
Organism: Ormosia emarginata; assembly: GCA_029884605.1. Lineage (NCBI taxonomy): Eukaryota > Viridiplantae > Streptophyta > Magnoliopsida > Fabales > Fabaceae > Ormosia > Ormosia emarginata. The sequence continues at coordinate 48,576,898 of JAQQTP010000077.1, read as the reverse complement.
TTGTTAACCTATTTAAAAGATAAGTTTGTTAACCTATTTAAAGACATGTTAACTTATGTAAAAATAGGCTTGTTAGCCTATTTAAAAGCTTATTAACTTATTTAAAGGTAGACTTATTAGTTTATTTAAAAATCTTATTGTAAAGTAGGTATTTAAATAAGCTTTCAGGCTATGCTAGACTTTTAAAAAAGTCAAATCAGACCTTAAAAATTGATTTATTTCAAGTTCACATGACAAACTCCGATCTTATAATTAAAATATAGGTCAGACCTGTTTAAGGTAAAGGTAAAGTCTGGTCTGACTTGACTTGTTTACACCCCTAATTGTCAACATAGGCAACAAGTCTCGAAAATTGGACTTTTCCTAGAAATAAATTAGAGAAAAAATTAATAAAATGATTAAATTAAGTAAACTTTTAATGGGTAGAACTAGCAATTCTCTAATTCTAAGTAAGATCATATCCCTAAGGATCTTACACATGGAGCTATAAAAGAGGGATTAAATATAATATCGCCATCATCTCACAATATATAAAATTCAATACTATGAACAAAATGTTTATATAGCCAGGCCAAATCTGTATGAAAAAAGAAAGCTTGAACTTAAAGGATTAACCAATAAAGTGAGGCCTAATAAGCTTTAATTTATTATATTGTAGAAACAAGATGTTGTATTTACTGCCAAAAACTCTTGTATCATTTTGTTTTAAGAATATGAATCCTCTGCAGTTCTTAAAAAAAATGCAAGAAGTGTTGTTCTTGATCCAACAGTTCACAGTTATTGAACTATATTTCTTACCAATATTTCACCATATAATAAAATATTCTTAAGAGTTGAGATCTCTTACAATTTAAAAAAAAAATGCAGAGGATCCTCATCTTTCTTTTAAACATACAGTAGAATTTGTGCTATTTCCAAAGCATTGTGTAATTAACTTGTACTACTGACTAGAAACACCATCTTATTCTTTACCACCAATTTTAAATATTAATTAGGCAAACAGCACGTTAACTATCAACGTAAAACTTAAAGATTGATAAATGGATAATAAAGCTCTATATTAGCCAGTAAAAAGGTGAACAATAACTTTTCTCTGTGTTTGAAATTATTCAATTTTCATAAATTTTTGTATGAGTAATGCTATAATCGTCATATATATATCCTACTAATTACTTAAAATAATAAATATTAAATGAGAAAGTAAAATATTTAATGTCTTGATAACTTAAAAAATTTAATAATTTCTTCTTTAAATAATTAGAAAGATTATTATTAGTATTCATTAGAAAAATATAAAATTATTCTTTTCATAACAGTTTTCTTTTTTTCTTTTTTTTTTCTGCAAATCTAACAGTCATTTCTAATATAGAACAATTAGGAACTATAGATCCACATTAATTGTACTAACACAAACGCACGCAGATTGCTCTTACCGTGATTAATTTTTTCAATGTGCCGTCAATTTGCACGAAATAAGCCTGCAAAACCATTATTTAGCACTTATTTTACACAAAATTTCCAGTAAATATATTTTTTTTCTATTTTATGAATTTAAAGTAAATAATGATGTAACCTCTAGTAACATTTCAAGCTCCTTCACATCATTTTCTTCACCATGAATTGTTGCTACACTTGCTGTACGCACAGAAGATATCTTTGATCCTATGGTCGGGCAGTTGGAAGCCTTATTTGCTGCACCTGATACACTAACTGGTGAAGATTGACCTACCAGCAACTTTCTTGATAAGTATAGGTCCGCCATATCATGGTCATCATCCAATAGACGTTCAAGCTCATCTCTCACCTACGGGTTTTAAGAAGATCTGGTGAGTAAAAAGAATATATTCTATTGAAAACTAAAACCCTCGATGAGAGAGGAGAAGAATAAGGAGAAGAGAATAATGAAAGTGGATCGCATTTGATATTTGTTTCACATTAGCGGTTAATATATTCACCTTAAAGGCAAAGACTAAAAGTGTTGATCACTTTTAAAAAATGAAGGACACAAATCAAAACCTAAATTTATTAGGGACTAAAACTAAAAATGATATATTTATAAGGACTAAAAATATAATTAAATTAAAATAAAATTAATAATTAAGAATTATCTAAGTTGTGATAGATTATTAATTGAAAACATCAATTATATCTAATAAATTGGAAGCCAAATAAATACAAAAACCTGCATTCTTATAATTTTAAAATTAATAATTAAAACTAATCAATCCACAATTATTTTTAAAGAGTTATGTAACTTTTGGCTTCCTCATTGTACTTCAAAGATACCTAAGCAAGTAAGGCACGCCAAATTTTAAAGTTTAATTTCTTTATCTTCATCTACTTCTAAGTTTGTTAATATTTTAATTTAGTCTGTTATGCAAAACTTATAACTTTTTCAATTTAGCTTTTGGCCTTTACGAATTTCCATTTGTAAGTTCCTTAGTTTTTTTATTTTTTTTTATCTATGTAAATGTTGTAATTTATTTTTTTAATATTTTGTTATTTTTTATTTTGTGAGAAAATTAAATATATTTAAGTTATTATAATTTTACAATTAGTTTTGAGCAAATTATCTTACAACGAATGTATAGAGATGCAATAAGATTTAATTTTTACCATTTTTTTAATATAAACAAACTCCCAAATTTGATTTTGTTTTAAACATTTTTTTCAAATTTTAGAAAAACAAAACATTTAATTTTTTTCCAAAATAAATAATATTAGTAACAAGAAACAACTCTTCTAAAGCTTTCAGTTGTTTCACTAACGGTTGGCACAGGCTCCAATCAATTCATGTTGGTTATTCACAGACATAACCATTTTGTGACAACCAATCAATTCATGATGTTTCTTGACATGGTCAATTAGTTGATTTTGCGATCAGGCAAAATATCTAAACGTATACCTTATGAACCTTAACAGTCAGCCTTGTCGTTGTACTCTTCAATTTACGAACTCTATCCAAATTAAGAATGCTAATCTGTAAAATTATAGAAACTCATAAAGTTAAAATAAAATAAACAAAAAAGATTAAAAAAAATTAAAATGAACCTGATTCTTATATAAGAATATAAAGAATTAAAGCATCCACACCAACTAATAGAAACCTTCTTCTTAAAGTCATAATTCATAGATAACATGAAAACCTCTATAACGATAAATATGTGCAATCAAAAGGGTGAGACTTTTGAACTACAGGAAAGTTTAATTTTAATATATTGTCAATATAAAAAATTTTACATTATCAATCAATTATATATCATCATATATATGATTTTAAAATCATTATTATGAGAAAAAAATATTTTTAGTAATATAATAAAATATTATTAATTGATAATATAAAAAAAATTACATTGAATGTGCATCAAAATTAAATCCAAGAAGATATTCAATAAAGCACTTTTATTAACTCTTATTCTATATATTGGGAAACACACAGAAATCATAACTGAAACAAGGCAAAGAAATACGTGATGAGGAATGAAATTATTTACGTACCTTTTTTGTAAGCTCATCTAACGAAACATAGGTAGCCGTTTCCAATTCTGTGGTACGTGCAGCAAGGAAACTACAAATGGCTTCAAAAGCTACCTCCAAGGCTTGAAATTCCATGGGTGAGTCTATGTTGCAAAAACTAAATGATTAAGACATGTTTAAAATATTTAAATTTTGTACTGGGAATAATAATCTTTAATGCCAAAAAAATTATTATCACTGAAGCAATTATGCCATAATATATATATATATAGAAAGGATCTATTTATATTTAGTATAAGTAAAAAAGACTTATACTTAATTTTATATTTTTTATTTTATTTTGATCTTATAGTTATTTAATGATATAAATGATAATCACGTGATCAAAATAAAATAAAAAATATAAAATTAAATATAATTTTTTTTTAATTATGCTAAGTATAAATGGATGTCTCTTCTCTCTATATATATTACTTATGAATCCATTCATCTTAAATTGATAGCACAAAACCCTGCGTTTACAAAATTTCATGAATAGGTCTTTGAAGTGATTTTCAAAAGTCTGTGAATGTAACAGCATGTCAGGTCATGTGAATGTAGTCATCGAAAAGCTCTGCACATCTATTTTCGTATTTCCAACTTCACTTAATTTCGATTTTTTAAGAATTAATTATGATATTTTCTTTGCAAGCTATCAGGACTCAGGAGTGCCTTATAGTTAAAGTTAACATTTAATTTTTTTCCATTATTTTTTATTTATCTTTTTTAAAAACTTGTTTTGTTTACTTTTATTTGTCATTTAACAAATCAATGAAGTATTAATTATTTTTTATTAATTATTTTTTCTTAACTTTATTTTCCGTATTAATCAATGACAAAAGATTAATAGAATGATAATAATATTTTAAATAATTTAATAAAAAATAATTTAGTCATATAAAGTTACTTTTGTTTATAATTGATGTTATTTAATAACTTTTTTAATTCTTATGCAACAAACTTATAAGAGAGATAAAAAAAGAACAAAAAGAATATTGATTAATGGAATGACACTTGAAACTTGTATGAAATTGATAAGCACAAAAATTGCCCTTAATTATCCATTTTCAAAGATCATTTATTTATGACATTTATTTATTGTTTCCTATATACTGTGAATGCAACTTTTGGAACGACTATTTTGAGTAATTTGTGATGTTGTTAAAATCATGCGGAGGCTTGGGTTCTAGGTGGCGGTGCTAATCCTTTGTTGAAAGCGATCGCCTCATGTGTGTGAGTTTGTTTCCCTCTTGTTGTGAGGGTTATCGGAGGGGAGTTAGATTAAGGAGGGACTCGGTGGGGTCATGGTGGATGAGTTAATAGCACGTTATGGTAAGATGACTCTATCTGGGAAAGAGACAATAGCAATTAAAGTCCAGCCGCAAGAGCAGAGGGGTCATCAACCCAGAAGAAATATAATCTGATGGGTAAACTAATAACAGTGAGACCATTTAACATGGCGCTAGGAAGAACGATAAAGAAAATTTGGAAACTGATTAAAGGCTTCGAGTTTTGTCGTTTGTGTGAGAATCTGAGATGCTTCAAGTTTGCCCATAAGAAGGACTATGACAGAACGCTATGAGGATGCCCCTGGTCCTTCGATAAGTACCTATCGGTTCTCATTGCATATGATGGTAAAATCAGGCCAATGGAGGTTTCCTTTTCTCGAGGCCCTTTCTGGGTGAGGGTGTTAGATCTATCGATGAGTGCAGTCTCAAAGTCAACAGGTGAACAGATAGGGAACTTGACGGGTGAATGTTTAATGGTTAACTTGGATGAGCGGGGTACTATTATGGATTTGCGAATCAAAATGAACTTGGACATCTTGAGGCCTCTTCACAAGGGAGTCATGCTTCATATGGATACTGATTCGGAACCTCAATGGTTTTCATAAAATATGAGAGGATGGCAAACTTCTATTATGGTTGTGGCATCATTGGGCACCTGGCGGATGACTATGAAACGGTCGAAGTGGAAGGAGAAAATGAATTCCCATATGAAGATTGGTTGAGGTGGAGCTCAAGAAATGATAGTGGCAGACAAGTAGTGAAGTTCCAGGAGGATCTCAATCAATCAGGCAGTAAGGGAGTGGGGGTGTAGGGAAGGAAGTAGGGGCAATCTTAACTTCTTCGACAGAGGTCAGTAGCTCCCAACATAAACATCATAGGCCTAATATTACAGGAGTTGTGGTGGAGGGGGAACCCCAAACAGTACACTCCAATGAGGTTATTTGTGAGAATAATCCAGAAAGTGAGAAAGGAAATGTTCAGGCCATAACAACTCTCACAGGCAAAGGTGATGGAAAAGATGGAAGAAACTCAGATCTTCCCCGATAGCGAGTAAACTTGCCAACAACAATGCAAAAGTGATAGCAAAAAAGAGACTTAGGGGCGTTCATTGAGGGTGGAGACATATGGAGATAGATGTTGGACCAGTGACTCAGAAAGTTCATGTAGGAAAGGGACATGAGATGGCAGCTTCATCAGAGATAACGACGGAGGTTTCTACACAACCCCACCAAGACCAATGATAATTTTAGTGTGAAACTGTCGTGGTCTCGGTAATCCACGTGCAGTTCCAGCGTTGAGCCTCTTGGGGAGGCAAGTTAATCCCGAGGTGATCTGTTGGATCAAAACAAAGCTTTCTGGTGATGGGTTTTCGAAATTGAAATGGAAAGTTGGTTTTACCCATGGATTCGTTGTTGGTTGCAAAGATCGCAGGGGTGGTATTGGGTTTCTATGGCGAGAAGATGTAGACTTATCCATAATGTCTTACTATAACCAACCAATATATGCCAGACTCAACTTTTAAGGTGAGGAGGGAACTTTGCGTTTCACAGTGTTTTACGGTGATCCGATGGTATTGGAGAGATCAAGCTCATGGAACCTGTTGAGAAGCCTTCAAACCAAAGAAGATATTCCATGGCTGGTGGGGGGTGATCTAAATGAAATCTTGGATAATTTAGAGAAGACGAGGGCTTTGAGGGCAGAATGGCAAATCAGAGGCCACAAGGAGACAGTGGATTACTATAGGTTGACTGATTTAGGCTTCACTGGTTATAGATGTACCTAGAACAATGAGCGAAAAGGACAGGAAAATGTCCACGTAAGGCTTGACCGCTTCCTAGAAAATTCGGGTTGGCTTCTTAAATACCCGATTGCGTAGGTACATCACCTTATCTCTTCTCATTCAGACCAGTTTCCAATCATGATCAAAATGGACGGTGATACAAATCGAAATGCTGGTCAGAATAAGAAAAGGTCATTTGGGTTAAAAAATATGTGGAGTCGGGATCCTAGATGTGAGAGAATAATAGCTAATGGGTTGAGAGGTTGTTCGAGCAGTTCTAGGAGTGAACCAATTTCAGAAAAAAAAAAAAATAGAGATGTGGGCAAAACATTGGCCTCTTAGATTTGGAAAACATTTAGCAACATCAAAAAAACAAATCGAGAACTTGTAAGCAAAATTACAAAACTGGTGATGAAGCCGCAGGATGAGGAGACAGTCAACAAAACAAAGATCAAAAGGATCTCAATGAAGTGTTACAAAAAGAAGAGATAATGTGGAGGCAAAGTCACGAGTCCAGTGGCTTAGAGAAGATGACTTGAACACTAAATTCTTTCATGGGAGAGCCTCTATGCGCAAGAAGAAAAATAAAATAGTGAAGCTCAAAGATGAAAATGACAACTAGCAATGGGAAAGCCCAAGCCATTGAGTTGGTTGTGAATAGCTGCTTTCTAAATCTCTTTTCCACCTATGATTCTGAAAGGGTGGAGAAGGCCTTGGTTGAGAGATTTAATTGTATTAATGCTGGGATGGAGTCCTTCCTTTCAATGTCGTTCACTCGTTTAGAGGTCAAAGAGGCCCTCTTCCAAATGGGGCCCTCTAAATCACCTAGTCTAAATGGGATGCTGGCATTGTTCTGCCAAAAGTTTTGGCATATTAAAGGAAATGAAGTAACTAAGGCAGTCCTAAATTTCTTGAATGGTGGTGAGTTTTGTAGTGATTAAATCCAAACATTTATTGTGTTGATTCCCAAAGTTTGCAATCCAGAAAATATGACTCAATTTCTCCTTATCTTTCTTTGCAATGTCATTTATAAAATTATTAGCAAAATTATACCCAATAGATTGAAGATTGTCCTTCCTTTATAATTTCATAATCTCAAAGTGTTTTTGTTCATAAAAAATATATCATAGACAATGTCCATATATTTCATAAGCTTGTTCATGCTCTAAGAAATAGGAGATTAGGGAAGGAAGGATACCAAGCTTTGAAGTCGATCGTGAATAAAGCTTATGATAGGGTTGAATAGTATTTCCTGGAAGCAATTCTTAGAAAGCTTGGTTTCTTAGAGAGATGGGTTGGTCTCATTATGAGATGTGTTTCTTCTGTGACTTACTTGGCTCTCATTAATGGGTTCCCTATTGCACAACTTCACATTGAGAGGGGCTTAAGACAAGGTGATCATCTCTCTCCCTACCTGTTTGTTATGTATTCCAAAGCTTTATCTTCCTTATTATATTAGGCTGAGATTAGCCAAAGATTAATGGATTTGAGGGTGTGTAGATCAGCTCCCATGGTTTCTCTTTTTTTTTTTTTACAAATAATATTATTTTTTTGAAAGCTTCCTCTGAGGATCGCATCGTAGTTTGGGGTTTGTTTGAGTTGTATGGCAAGACTTCAGGTCAAAGAATTAACTTTGATAAATAGGCATCTTCTTTAGACCCAGTGTGCTAAGAGGAAAGTGAGAACAAATCTTGGAGCTTTTTCACATTCAACAAGTGGCTTATAATGAAAAACATTTTGGCCTACCCTCAATGGTTGGTACGTAGATCCAAAAATCATGCCTTCCAATCTCTAAAAGATAAGGTGTGGAAGAAGACCCAAGGATAGAAAGAGAAGCTCTTTTCATCTAGTGGTAAAGATAATCTGATATGAGCAATAGCACAGTTATTCCAACTTAATCCATGAGTTGTTTCAAGATTCCCTTGTCCCTTTGCCATGATTCGGAGAAACTTATAAGTAAGTTTTGGTGAGATGATCAAATAGATACAAAGAAAATTCATTATGTGAGCTGGGGAAACTCTGCTGGCCCAAAGGGTGTGGAGGTATATGTTTCTGAGATTTGCACTCCTTTAATTTGGTAATGCTAGCCAAACAAAGGTGGTGAATTCTTTGCAACCCAGACTCGCTCGTGGTGCGGATTCTAAAAGCCAAATACTTCCCCAAGATGAATTTGTTAGTGGTCGATTCCTATTGGTGGTTGGTTACATGTTGGTGGTCAGTTACATATGGTCGGTTCCTATTGGTGGTCGGTTACATGTTGGCGGTCAGTTCTTGTTAGTGGTCGATTGCTATTTTTTAATTTGGCATTGGGAATACTAGGAGTTAATGTAGCATTGGAATCAATAGGGTCCTAGAAAATAGTTCAATTCTTATTTATTATTCTTGTAAATACAAATTGTATTTATTCCTTCATGTATATAAATATCAGCGTGCTGAGTGCAAATGACTCAAGCAATTCACAAACACAATATTATTCTACATGGTATCAGAGCACAATCTGAACCATGTTTGTTTTCAAACTCCATCATCCTTCCATACATGGTAAACGAACGAGAGAGTGTTAACTCAGAGGTAGTATCTAGATCAGAGACTGGCACCTCTGCCATAACTAAGTCGATCAAAGGACCTATTCTTCCTATCACTGGGTACAAAGTGAACGACCAGAACTACATACAATGGGCTAGATCAGTTCGAATTTTTCTCCAAGAAAAGGGAAAAGAGGAATATATCACCAGTGATTCCAAACAACTAGAGAAGGATGATCCCAACAATTAAAAATGGAGACTCGAGAACAACCTAGTGATGTTATGGCTATTGAACATAATGACCAATGAGATCGGAGAGAATTTCATGTACTACAATACTCTTTAAGAGATATGGGACGCAACAAAGGAGACTTATTCAAACGTGGATAACACCTCTTCAACCTTTGAAATCAAGAGCTTGCTTTATGACCTACGACAAGGCAATTCCATTGTTACTAAATATTTCAACACCCTGACCCTATATTGGAAGCAATTTGACATTTACGAAGAGATCGAATAGAAGTGTCCTAAAGGCAGCATGTAATACAAAAATCTCGCAGAGAAAGACAGGATCTACAAGTTCCTCCTTGAACTTCATAAGAACCTCAACGATGTATGTGGGAGGATTCTTAGAACCAAACCACTTCCAAAGGTTCAAGAAGTATTTTCTGAGATGAGAAGGGAAGAAAGTAGGAGAAAGAGAAGTCCAAACTCAACTCCTTACTCTGAAAGTTCAACCATGGCAGCAAAAGAACATCAATCAAATTAGCCACACTTCCAACAGAAGAAAACCTGCCCTTGGTGCGAACACTGTAGAAAGATAGGCCACACAAAGATACATGCTGCTTCATTCATGGGAAACCAGCAAATGCGAAATCATCCTATGGTAGAGAGAATCGTGGCAATACAACCACTACCAATATGTTTAAGACAGACAAGGTAAGTGCTGCACTTGAAGCAATTCCTTTTAGGAAGGAGAAGATGGAGCTACGACATGAACTACTTCAACAGACTATGCAAAATGCTGGAACAAATATTGGTGTAGCGTCTGTAGCATAAAAATGTAATTTTTTAAATGCTTTCAATGCTAGTCAGGGAAGAACAACCTCATGGATTGTAGACTTAGGAGCTTCTGATAACATGACTGGAGATATTATAGTCTTTGAAAAATAGTTTCCCTATCATAATAATTCCACAGTCCAAATTGTCGATGGCACACTCTTAAAAGTTGTTGGTAAAGGTTCAGTTGTTATCTCAAAGGATATTACTCTGAACTACATCCTTTATATTCCCAAACTCGACTGTAACTTGTTGTCCATAAGCAAACTAACAAAGGACCTCAATTGTGTTACTAAATTTTCACCTTACATGTGTGAATTTCAGGCTTTAGACTCGGGGAAGAGGATTGACAAGTTAAGGAATGTGCTGGACTCTACCTCCTTTGGGTTAATGACTCCAAGAGAAAACTAGAAACTCATGCTTGTGAAGTTTCTTCACTTAAAGAAAATTCGGTAATGTTGTGGCACTACCAGCTAGGCTACCTTAATTTTATATACTTGGAAAAAATGTTTCCCTCACTATTCAATAAAAATCCAAAATTTTCCAATGTGAAGTGTGTCAACTATCCAAACATACTCAAAATTCTTACCTTGCTCAACCATATAAGTCATCCCAACATTTTTCCTTAATCCACAACGATGTGCAAGGACCCTCTAGAATCAACAACATAACAGACTCTAGATGGTTCATCATCTTCATTTATGACCACACGAGTTACATGGGCATTCCTTATGAAAGAAAAATCAAAGGTGTGGGAAAAATATTTGAAAATTTTCATAATATGGTGCAAACACAATTTTATACCAACATTCAAGTGCTTAGAACTGGCAGTGGTTAAGAATATTATTAGTCCATCCTTTGGTCCTATCTCTAAAAACATGGTATTATATTGCCTCACAATAGAATTTGATTGTTGAATAAAAAAATCGACACTTGTTGGAGATGACTAGGTTACTTATGCTGGCTACTAATATATTATCCTAATTCTGGGGAGATGCTATCCTTTCTACAACCTACTTAATCAATAGAATGTCCTCCAGAATCCTCAAATTCAGCACCCCATACTCTATCTTTTTGTCCTTCTATCCAAACCCTCGACTCCTACCATCCATTCCCCTTAAAATCTTTGGATGCTTAGCCTTTGTCCATGACCACCAGCCTCATCGTAGCAAACTGGACCCTAAATATCTAAAATGCATTTTCTTAGGGTACTCACCAAACTAAAAAGGCTACTAATGTTATTCTCCTTCAACCAAAAAATTCTACCACTCCATAGACGTGACCTTCTTTGAGAACTAACCCTATTATCCCAAAGCTACCATTCAGGGGGAGAAGACAACAATTAAGGAAGAATGCCAACTTTGGGAAATTGGAGAAATGGAGACAATCGAGATCATTCCAATAATTGAAACTACTCCAAAAGTACCTGTTCAAACCCAAGTGACTGAACGCCCTATCCAACAATCGAAACTATACTAGAAACCCAAGTGTATGAACCCCTTTTATCCTATTGAACCAAGTTCTTCTCCCACTGCACAAGCGAATAAAAATCTACTGGTTTACTCAAGGAGGCAGAAAACTCAAATGGAACCAGAATCCTACATAACCCCGAAGTAAAGTTAGGAATCTAACCAGGCTCTAGAGCTTCCAGAAGTTCATCCAGGTAACACAACTCCTAACCCATAATTTGATATTCCTAGTACAGAATTGCTTGATCTTGATATGGCCATTGTTGTAAGGAAAGGAGTGAGATCTTGTACTCAACATCCTATTAGGAATTATGTGACTTATGAGAATTTGTCACAAGGTTATAAAGTCTTTGTTATTTCTCTTGAAAGCATTCAAATACCAAGGGATATCTAAGAGGCATTTCAACAACCTGAATGAGTGGCTGCTATAAAGGAGGAAATCCACGCATTAGAAAAGAATGGTACTTAGGAACTTTCAGTACTGCTAGAAGGAAAGAAATTAGTCTAGTGCAAGTGAATTTTTTCAATTAAATATAATACTGATGGGAGCGTGAACAGGTACAAAGCTCGGTTAATAGCAAAACTTAATTCAGTCTGAGTTATCTTATCCCTAGCTACAAATCTAGATTGGCCTCTACACCAACTAGACATTAAGAATGTCTTTCTTAATGGTGAATTAGAGGAGGAAGTCTACATGAAAAATCCTCTTGGTCTTGAATCATCGGGAACTTCTGTCAAGGTGTGCAGACTCCGCAAATCCCTATATGGTCTCAAGCAATCTCCCCGAGCGTGGTTTGATAGGTTGACTCGAGTTGTCAAGAAAGATTGGTTCATGTAATGTCAAACAGACTATATTGTGTTTGTCAAGTACTCTTTGAAAGTAAATATGGCCTTATTTATGGTATAAGTTGATGATATCATCACCACGAGTGATGATCATGAAGAAATTGAACACCTCAAGAAGTTCTTAGCAAAAGAAATTGAGGTTAAAGACTTATGACAACTCAAGTAATTCCTAGGAATGGAAGTTGCTCGCTCCAAATATAGGATCTCCGTGTCTCAAAGAAAGTACACACTGGACTTATTGCAGGAAACAAGTATGCTGGGATGTAAACCAGCTGACACCCCAATAGAACCTACAAGAAAATGTGGGACAAAAGAAGAAAGTCCTCCAATCAACAGAGATAGGTTCCAAAGACTAGTGAGAAAAATAATTTATCTAACTCATACTATACCAGACATTGGGTTTGCTTTGAGTATGGCAAGTCGTTATATGACAAACCCCACTGAAAACCATATGAAGGTTGTCAACTGAATCCTACAATACCTAAAAGGAACCCCAGGTAGAGGTCTTCTGATAATCACATATTTTATACATTAATAAACCCTCATTTTTAGTCATTTACACTCTCCATGTACTTAATCGATTAAGCTTGGTTATGTTTTGTAAGTTTGGACTCAAATTGGACTTAATTGATTTTTTAACATTATTTTGGTCTTATACTGTTTCTGTATTTCGGCCATATCTTGAGTTCTAAATATCTTATAATTATGTATCTTACCCTGTAGGAAAGATAAGAGAGAACTCTACAACTTTCATGAAGAGCTCTAGGGAAAAATCAGACATCTAGTAGAGGTAATTGGGCTTGGAACTCAGAACATGAGTTTTGTGACTGGAACCCGAACTGTGTGCAGTAATCATTGCATAATTTGAGTTTAAGGAATTGATATGGGCTAAAAATTTGGCATCTGAAAGTTAAGACCCATATCTACAACTTTCATGAAGAACACAAGAGCTCATTCGGACAGCTTGGAAGTCATATTGGGTCTGGAAGTCCAAACAAAGGTGCTGAAATTGGGCCTGAGCAATCTGCAGTAATTGGGTCATATCTTAGGTTGTAGGACGAATTTTTGGATGATTTTGGTGGCATTGGAAAGCTGAGACAATTTCCTAGAATCATGAAGATCACTTTGCTTTATTCTGATGTTATCCATGAGTTCATCACTGAATGATTTTAGAGATAAGAAATTCTAATAATTTTCTACTCACAAAAGTTCTTTGGCATTTTCCACTCGTCCAGCCACTCATCCACTTACTCATTAATTAATTCTCTTGTCATTTTGTATCCCTAATCCTCTATAAAAGGGATCATAGGCAGATCATTCGGAGAATCTTGGTTAGAGATAAAGTTCATGTTATTATGTTATTTACTTGTAGTAATTTTTTTTGGTTATAAATAGAAGTTATGATCATCATCTTCTTCTTTTCTCTTTCTTTCTTCTTACTCATGGGTAACTAATTTTCATCTTGCTTGGGTGAAGGAGTGAAGCTTTTGGTAATAAAATAAGATTAGATTAATTTCTTTCTTGTGCTTAAATGATATATTATCAAGTGATCATTATACGTGTTGTATTTTGTTTCCAATTAATTTAGAAACCTTCCTTGTAAAGTGGAGTTCTTGATTCATTGTAAACAAGTGGTTTGGGACAATGAATACTTGAACCCATTTAAAAGTATAGGTGTTAGTAAATAATTAAAGGAACCATAATATAACTACGTATATAATTCTAAATAGACTTTGAATGTTTTATTCTCCGATTGGAACCTCCGTTGTGCGTGGATTTCAATTGAGTTATAAAAAGAATTAATCTTGTCCTTAATTTATTACCAAAAGTGGATCTCTTAGCCCAAGCAAGTTCTTTAATTTAATTATGAACAAGTTTTATTATTTTTATTATTGTGACAAAGTCTTTCCTTACCTCAAAGAATTTTTCTTCATTAATTCCCTGTGGATCGACCTCCGACTCCCGAGAAAATTATTACTTGAGACAACATGCACTTAGTTTGCATCCTTTAATTTGCATCATCTTCATTTCAAAAAGAATATGAAAAGAGGAATTGAAATCTTCATTGATGCAGATTAGGCAGGGTCTTTGACTGATCGAAAGTTCACAACTGGTTATTGTTCATTTGTGTGGGGTAATCTAGTCACATGGAGAAGTAAGAAGCAGTTTGTGGTTGCACGGAGCAATGCTAAAGCCAAATTTAGGGCCATGGCCCATGGTATTTGTGAAGGAATTTAGTTATAAATGATGCTTAAAGAACTTAGAATCCCTGCAAACTACACAATGAAAGTCCCATGTGATAACAAAGCAGCCATCAACATTGCCAAGAACCCGGTTCATCACGATAGAACTAAGCATGTAGAGATTGACCATCATTTCGTAAAAGAAAAAATTGATAATGAGGTTATAAATCTTGAGCACACACCCTCATGCTTCTAAACAGTAGACATTTAAACTAAAACTCTTTCAAAGCCTACTTATGAGAACCTCATATCCAATCTGGGCATGATTGACATCTACCACACAACTTGAGGGGGAGTGTTGGTGGTCGGTTCTTGTTGGTGGTCAGTTGCATGTCGGTGGTCAGTTCCTATTAGTGGTCGGTTGCTATTTTTTAATGTAGCATTGGGAATACTAGGAATTAATGTAGCATTAGAATCAATAGGGTCCTAGGAAATAGTTCAATTATTATTCATTATTCTTGTAAATACAAAATGTATTTATTCCTTCAAGTATATAAATATCAGCATGCTGAGTGCAAAAGACTCAAGCAATTCACAAACACAATATTATTTTATAGAGGGTCATATAGGGGCCAACCTATCTTTTACTTGGAGAAGCATTATAAAGGAAGGAAAGTGTTGGAATTGGGAATGCTCTAAAGGATAAGGGATAGGGCTCAAGTCAAAATATGGGAGGACCTTTGGATTCCTATGGAGAACAATTTTAAGGCATATACAACTCATCTCATAGACACAACACTTCACTTGGTGCAGGAGCTTATAGACACGACTTCTAAAACTTAGAAAGTAACTATAATTCATGAATTATTCCCACCTAAGGTTGTAGAATGCTTTTACTCCATTCAACTGGGGAAGATAGGGAGACCAGGCACTTTTTATTGGTTCTTTGACTCCAAAGGGTTCTTCTTAGTTAAAAGTGCATATAAAATAGCATGGAATAAAGCTTTAGAGGAGAAATGTGATACAGGGCCATAGGATATGAAAAAATGTAGGATGTAAAAAATGTGAACTCTATGTGGAAGAGACTTTGGAAACTAATGGTTCCACCAAAGGTCCATATTTTCCTATGTCGTTTATGTAGAGATCTACTTTTTACTCAAAACAAGTTGATCCAAAAAGAAGTTCATATAAGGGTTGACCACCTTTTTTTCCTCATGTGCATAAAAGCATCACTCATTTATTCGGGGAGTGTGACGATATCCAGTCTATTATGACTGACCAACAACATTCTTTCTTGAATGGTCTCAACAATGGGGAACCATGGATATTATTCATGGATAAGTGTTGTGAGCTGGCGATGAGAGTATTCTCTAGCAGTTGGCCATGCTAGGGTATGAGACCTAGTTCAAACGGAACTCTCGCTGGTAGGAGAAGGTGATTTGAGCTGTTATGTAGGTGGTTGTGTCGCTCAAACTAACTTGTGTGCATTCATAAGAGCTCGTGAGAGGCTTGATGGGCTTGTCTCATGTGTCTTTGACTCACGGAATAGCTGGCGATCGCCCCCAATTCAATACCTTCAAAGTTAATATAGATGTGGTAGTATTTGAAGAAGTCCTTGTGTTTGGCATGGGCAAGGTGATTCATGACTGGAATGGAAGTTTCATTATGAAAAAATCATGCCTGAAATATAGTTCTATTACAGTAAACTTGGGTGAGTTTTTGGCAGCTAAGGAAGACCTCAAGTTCGCTTAGGAGCTGGGGTGTAGAAAAATTATCATCGAAGGCGATGCACAAGCTGTGTACAATAACTTGAATGAAAATGAGCAGGATTTTTCTTATATAGGATCCATTATTCAGGACATTATGTGCTATGTGATAATCACATATTTTATTCATTAAGAAACCCTTATGTTTAGTCATTTACACTCTCCATATTCTTAATTGATTGAGTTTGGTATGATTTTGTGAGTTTGAGCTCAAATTGGTCCTAATTGAATATTTTCAGCATTATTGAGATTTGACACTGTTTCTGTATTTTGGTCATAACTTGAGTTCCTAATATCTGATGAACATGAATTTTACCTTGTAGGAAAGCTAAGAGGAAGCTCTACAACTTTGATGAAGAGCTCGAAGTCCGATTCAGATGTCTAAGGGACCTAAGTTTACATGGAAGTCAGAATACGGGTTCTGTCAGTAGAATCCGAATAGTGTGCACTCATAAAATCATATCTCAAGATGTAATAATGGAGATGGGCTGAAATTTGGACAGTGGATAGTCAAGATCCAAATAAACAACTTTCATGAAGAACACATTTTGAGAAAAAGAAGTCTAGTAGGTCATTTTGAGCTTGCAAGTCGGAACAGAGGAGCTGAAGTTGGGTTTGAGCAACCTACGGTATTTGGGACATATCTTGGGCTTAAGGAAGCCAAATTGGACGAACCAGCTATCCATTTTATAGCCAAGACAATGATCTACAACTTTCATGAAGAACACTTTTCGTGGTTGAAGTATAGTGGGTCGTTTTTGGCTTCAAAGTCAGACACGAAATTTTCGTCCTCAACCACTCACTCATCCATCCACTAATCCACTCATCCATCCACTAATCCACCCATCCACTCATCCACTCATCCACTAACTCACCCACTCATCCACTCATACACTAATCCAACCACTTAACCACTCCACCCACTCATCCACTAATCCATCCACTAATCCATCCACTCACCCATTCATGTCCATAATTTCCCACTCACCAAAAGTCTTTTGGCATTTTTCACTAATTCAACCACTCAACCATTCCACTCACTCATCCACTAAACCAATCCACTAAACCAATCCACTAAACCAACCCACTAATCCATCCACTCAAACATTCCACTCACTCATCCACTCATCCACCCACTTCCCTTTGTCATTTTGTTACCTTAGACTTCTATAAAAGGCACCATTTATCATGAACAACATGTATTCTCCTTTATTTCTCTCTAAGTTTCTTCTTGCTTCTTCATAGTTTCTCATAGTTTTGTATATTTTGATGCTCTCCTTCATGGTAATGGAGGGCTAAGCTACTTTTGGTCAATTTAGAACTCTTGAAGAGATTGTGGTTTGGATTCTTGAGACCTTGGTTAAGTATTGTATTTGATTTGTAATTGAATTCCTCCTTTCTTCTTCTTTTTCTTCTTCTTGATCTTGAATGCATGAATGGTGATTCTATTTATGTTGATCTGATTGATCTTGGTTTAAGATTGAGATTTGTGATAAAACTTAGAACTGATTGATCTAAACTAATCACATAAATGAAGATTGAGATTTGTGATGAAACTTAGAACTGATTGATCTAAATTAATCACGAATTGAAGAGGTTAGGTTAGTTTTGATTTGTGCCTAAGTTAATTGAATTTAGTACTTGAAATTAACATAGATTTTCATGAATGGTGCGATTGCGGTTTGTGTTTATCACTTGTTTATTGAATTCTAGACGATCGTCTAGTATGAATTTTGGATTTGATGCCAGAGATCTCGATTAGATCCAAATTAACAATTCAATTGCGCTTCAAGTGTTTTATGAAGGGTCTATGATTGAATCCACCCAATCTTGGATAGGTTTCTAAATTGACTGCTCTTTAATTGTTATTTCTTCCTTTAATTTGTTAAGTGCGATCTTAAACTGTCAAACCCCCCTTTTTGCTAACTTTCACTTGATTTGATTAAATTGCATTTACGATCCTTGAGGAGACGATCCGGTGTTGTCACTGTGCTACAAGCTTAGGTAATAACATTGGTTATAATTTTGACTGAGTTCGACGCTTGTCACTATGCTTCCTAGTTTTGTTGTTTTGATTGTTTATATGTTGCACATAGTAGTAATCAAGTTGTAGATTTCATAACCAACTTGGCCAATAGTATTGGCTCATGTACCTAGCTTGAGGAACCTCTAACTACTATTGTCCTAATGTTTTCTTTGGATATTAAGCGTTAATGAATTCTTTCTTCATTAAAAAAAAATCAGACCTAATAGTGAACTAATTAATGAGATTTTCAGTTTAGGTTTAATTGATTCAATCGTTCAAATTAAATAATTCACCCCTAACTAGATTGGTAGAATTTTCTAGTTTTGGGCTTATATTCATTGGTGTATATTTAGTTTTATAAAATAAGTTAAAAATGGATAACATGATATTTTTCCTAATAGAGCATGTTATTATGTGATCCATTGAGTTTGGGAATAACCATGTATATATGTTGATTAAGTTTGAACTCAGTTGGTAAGTGTGCTAGATTATGGGGTAGGGTCTAGTAAAGTAAACTAAGGCCTATGATGAGTAGAAACTATATATATAATAAGGCCAAGATCCCATTCCTAATAAGGGAAGACCAATACATATCTATGTAATACTTCAAACTTCTTGAAGGTAATGACTTCAAGAGGTACACAATGTTCATTTATTTATAATTTTCTTGGTATTCAAGTTCTCGTATTAGCATGCTCATGCTTAATATGTAGAGTTGTCAATTTAGGTTGAAACCCATGGGACAGCTAATGAGCATATATTTTATACATTAATAAACCCTCATTTTTAGTCATTTACACTCTTCATGTACTTAATTGATTAAGCTTGGTTATGTTTTGTAAGATTGGACTCAAATTGGACTTAATTGATTTTTTCAGCATTATTTGGGTCTTACACTATTTCTGTATTTTGGTCATATCTTGAGTTCTAGATGTCTAGCAATTATGAATTTTACCTTGAAGAAAAGTTGAGAGAAAGCTCTACAACTTTCATGAGAGTTCCAAGAAAAATATGGACATCTAGAAGAGCTAAATGGGCTTGGAAGACAGAACACGAGTTTTGTGTCTGGAACCTGAATAGTGTACAATAATCAGAGCATAACTCGGGCTATAAGAATTATCTTGGGCTGAAATTTACATTTGAAAGTTAAGACCCAGATCTACAACTTTCATAAAGAACACAAGAGCTAATTCGGACAGCTTGGAGGTGATATTGGATATGGAAGTCAAAACAGAGATGCTGAAGCTGGGCCTGAATAGTCTGCAGTAATTGGGCCATATCTCGGGGTATAACAATTATCTTGGGCTGAAATTTGGACATGCGATAAGATCAAGATCTACAACTTTCATGAAGATGACTTTTCTATTTGATGACGGAATCCATGACTTAAGCAATGAATGATTTTAGAGACAAGAAATCTCAATGATTTTCACTTTTATCCTCACCATTTGGCATTTTTCACTCATTCATCCACTCATCCACCTACTCTTAATCAGCCCCTTTGTCATTTTGTATTCCTAATCCTCTATAAAAGGCACCATTGGCTGACCATTTGGGGCACTTGGTGTTAGGCTTAGTTTTTACAAGTTAAGGTTATGCTTGTTTCTTGTTTTATTTTATTGTAATTTTCTCTTGTTCTAAAGTGAAGCTATGTTCATCTTTCTCTTCTTCTCTCTTTCTTTCTTCTTATCCATGAGTAACTAAATCTCCATCTTGCTTGGGTGAAAGAGTGAAGCTCTTGGTAATGAAATAAGGTTAGATTATTCTATTTCTTATGCTTAAATGATATATTATCAATTGGACATTATATGTGTTATATTTTGTTTCCAATCAAGTTAAAAACCTTCTTTGTATAATGGAGGTCTTGATTTATTGTAGACAATAGGATTGGCACAGTGAATGCTTGAACTCATTTACAAATGTTGGTAGATAATTAAAGGAATCATAATATGATTGCATATATAATTGAACTTTGAATGTTATATTTTCTTATTGGAACCTCTGTTGTGTGTGGATTTCAATTGAGTTATAAAGAGAAATAATCTTACCTTTAATTTATTACCAAGAGTGGATCTTCTAACCCAAGCAAGTTCTTAAATTCATTTGTGAACATCTTCTATTACTTTTGGTGTTGTGACAGATCATTTCCTACCTCAATTAATTTTTCTTCATCAATTCCCTGTGGATCGACCTCGGACTCCCAAAAAATTTACTACTTGAGACAATCTGTACTTGGGTTTGCATCCTTAAATCCCGCAGTCAAGTTTTTGGCACCGTTGTCGGGGAGTTGATTTGAAGTTTTGATTTATTGAGGTTTGTTTTCTTTAATAAAATCTATTCTCTCTTCTCCCTCACCAGAGCAAAAGATCGACTTGCCGATCTTTCTGTTTCTTTACTAACTCTCTTAACTAACTACTAACTATCTAACTTACTAACTTGCTAACATACTAAATTTCTAACTTTTATATTTATGTCATTTATTTTCTGTTTACTAACTTTTAATTTATGTTATTTATTTTTTGGTTACTAACTAACTTTTTATTTTCTCGCTCTAACTTTTAATTTATGTTATTTATTTTCTTTCTCGCTTTTTTTTTGCACTTTCTAACTTACTAATTATTAACTCTCTAATTATCTAACTTTTTACTTTATCAGTTATCTAACTTTTTACTTGTTAATATTTATTGGGTGGTTGGTTTATACCACATCCTTGTTAATATTTAATGGTGGGTGATACCGCTAGCTTGTACATTATTTTTGTTTATTTATTTTAAGTTATTTATGTATTTATACTTAATTGATATCGTGATTTAAATTCTGGTCGTTTAGTTAAAATTAATTCTGATACTTTATATATTAATTTGTTTGAATCACAATCACACACAATCGACACAATGATTGACAATGAAAGTGTACATGATGAACTTGAAAATCAACCGTTGCGAACCATACGTGAATATTTGCAACCACCTAGAAATTCTAGTCCATCATGTTTTATCTTTCCACTCAATGCCAACAATTTTAGATTTAAGCCAGGTATGATTTCTTTACTTCCTAATTTTCATGGTTTAGAATCTGAAAGTCCATATTTACATTTGAAAGAATTTGAGGAAGTATGTATTGCCTTCAATGATCAAAATTGCACTGAAGAGATTGTTAAGCTTAAATTGTTTCCTTTTTCTTTAAAAGATAAAGCAAAATCTTGGCTTAACACTTTGAAACCAAGATCAATTGGCACATGGCAAGAAATGCAAGGTGAGTTCTTAAAATTTTTTTTTCCAACACATAAAACCAATGCTATGAAAAGACAAATCCAAAATTTTTCCCAAAATTCAAATGAAGCATATTTTCAATGTTGGGAACGGTTTAAAGATTTGTTAAATTCTTGCCCACATCATGGTTTTGAAAAATGGCGCACTATAAGCTTCTTTTATGAAGGTTTAACACCTGAAACTAAACAATTTGTGGAAACAATGTACAATGGTGAGTTTCTTGATAAAGAATCTGATAAAGCTTTAGACTATTTAAATCAGTTGGCTGAAAATTCTCAATCTTGGCATAGTACTAACCCTTCTAAAAATTCAATTAGATCTAACCTTACAAGTGCTAATAAAGAAAAATATCACCTTACTCAAGAGGAAGATCTAAATGCTAGGTTTGCTAGTTTGGCTAGAAAGGTTGAAGCCATGGAATTAAGAAAAGCAAAAGAAATTAAATCTGTGCAAAATGAAGAAATTTGTGGCATTTATGATGACTTAGGACACTCAACACATGAATGTCCTAAGATTCTTGTTTTTAAAGAAGTTGTACATGAGCAAGTAAATGCAATGAATAATTTTAACAAGTCATTTACTTCTTATTTTTCAGATACATACAATCCGGGATCGAGAAATCACCCGAACTTCAGCTGGAGGAATAATAATCAGTCACAATTCATGCAACCACCACCTCCTCAAGCACAGTAAGACTCTCAAAATTATCAAGGATATACATCTTATATCTCACCATATAGGAAAAACCTTGAAGAAACACTGCATGCATTCATAGAAAAGCAAGGGGCCATTAATAAACAAAACAATCAAACTATGAAGGATATAAAAGACACTCTTGCTAAACTTTCTTCTGCACTCACCATTTACGAGAAAGGAAAATTTCCTTCTTAACCTCAACCAAATCCCAAATGTCAGTACAGTCTAAATGAGGGGAGTTCAGAAAACCAACAAATGGACTAAGTGAAGTCAGTGATAACTCTTAGGAGTGGAAAAGTTGTTGAAAAACAAATTCTTGAACCCTGTGAGAAAGAAGGTGAACCAATTCCCCAAGAAAATGAAGAAGCTGACCAAAAGGCGACCAAACTCTCGCCTTCACCCCCATTTCCTCAAGCATTGAATAACCCAAAGAAATTGAACCACCACACTGAAATTTTTGAAATTTTGAAACAAGTGAAGATCAATATTCCTCTGCTAGATGTTATCAAACAAATTCCTTCTTATGCCAAATATTTGAAGGACTTGTGCACTGTTAAAAGGAAACTAAATGTGAAAAAGAAAGCATTTTTGGCTGAACAGGTAAGCTCCATTCTTCAGAATAATAATGCGATGAAATATAAAGACCCTGGTTGTCCTATAGTTTCATGCATTATTGGAGAACATAAAATTGAAAAAAGCTTTACTTGATCTTGGTGCTAGTGTCAATTTGCTTCCATGTTCAGTTTATCAGCAACTCAACTTAGGTGAGTTAAAACCAACTTCTGTAACTCTTCTACTTGCAGATAGATCAATTAAAATTCCAAGAGGAATAGTGGAAGATGTGTTAGTTCAAGTTGATAAGTTTATATATCCTATAGATTTTATTGTCTTGGATACTGAACTTATGGTTGATAGTTGCAAGTCAATTCCGGTTATTTTAGGTCGTCTATTTTTAGCAACATCTAATGCTTTAATAAATTGCAGAAATGGAGTGGTGAAGCTAACATTTGGAAACATGACACTGGAGCTCAATGTTTTTAACATGTGCA
Source organism: Ormosia emarginata (assembly GCA_029884605.1). Taxonomy (NCBI): domain Eukaryota; kingdom Viridiplantae; phylum Streptophyta; class Magnoliopsida; order Fabales; family Fabaceae; genus Ormosia; species Ormosia emarginata. The sequence goes on along the minus strand of JAQQTP010000077.1, from coordinate 48,553,419 downwards.
AGCAACCACAGGAAGTCCTTGATGAAAAGGAGGAAATTGAAGGAATTGAAGTCATTATAGATAATCATCTTCAAACAAGGAGTTATTCTGACCCATTAGAAATTTGTTTAGTCAATTCATTTGATTCAAGCATGCAATTAGAAGATGATATCTCTGAAATATGCTCTTTGCTTGATTGTGCACAGGCAATGGAGTACAAGGGATGGAAGCCAAGATTTGAAGAACTAAAACCCATGAATGATAATGCCCATGAAGAAGTACCCACTCTGGAACTAAAGCCATTACCTGCCGGGTTGAAGTACACATTTTTGGGAGAAAAGCAAAACTTTCCAGTGGTAATTTCCTCGTCTCTTACTGAAGAACAAGAAGGTATGTTAACAGAAGTACTTAAAAGGCATAAAAGTACAATTGGATGGACATTAAAGGACATAAAAGGTATTAATCTATTAATTTGTACACATAGAATACATTTAGAGGATAATGCTAAAACTTCTCAACAACCTCAAAGAAGATTAAATCCACACATGAAAGAGGTAGTTATGGTTGAAGTCCTCAAATTGCTTGATGTTGGAATTATTTATCCTATCTCTGATAGCCAATGGGTAAGCCCTACACAAGTTGTGCCTAAGAAATCTGGAATAACAGTAGTTAAAAATGATAAAGGTGAATTGATACCTACGCGAGTCTCATCTAGTTGGCGTATGTGTATTGATTTTAGAAAATTAAATGCTGCTACTAGGAAAGATCATTTTCCCTTGCCATTTCTTGATCAAATTCTAGAAAGGGTAGCAGAACATCCATACTACTATTTTCTTGATGGTTTTTCGGGTTATAATCAAATATTAATTGCATTGGAAGATCAAGAAAAGACCACTTTTACATGTCCCTTTGGTACTTTTGCATATAGAAGAATGTCTTTTGGCCTTTGTAATGCTCCGGCAACATTTCAAAGATGCATGTTAAGCATTTTTAGTGACATGATTGAACATTATTTAGAGGTTTTCATGGATGATTTGACAGTTTTTGAAAATTCTTTTGAAAATTGTCTTGATAATTTGGAAAAAGTTCTTAAAAAATGCGAAGAAAAAGGATTTGTGCTAAACTGGAAAAAATGTCATTACATGGTTACCTCATAAATAGTGTTAGGTCATGTGATCTCTTCTAAAGGAATTGAAGTTGATAAGGCCAAAGTTGAATTAATTGCTCTTTTATCTTCCCCAAAAATAGTCAGAGAAGTTCGTTCCTTTTTAGGACATGTAGGAATTTACAGAAAATTCATTAAGGACTTTAGTGCCATATCTAGACCATTATGTAATCTTCTGTTGAAAGATGCACCATTTGATTGGACTCAAGAATATCAAAAATATTTTGAAAAATTAATTGGTCTTCTGACATCTGCTCCTATCATGCAATCTCCTGACTGGTCTTTGCCTTTTGAGTTAATGTATGATGCTAGTGATTTTGCTATGGGCGCTGTTTTAGGCCAAAGAAAGGAAGGTAAGCCTCATGTGATTTGTTACGCAAGTAGAACTTTAAACAGTGTACAAATGAATTACACCACTACTGAAAAAGAACTACTTGCTGTAATTTTTACACTAGACAAATTTTGATCTTACCTAATTGGCTCTTCTATTGTGATTTTCACTGATCATTCTGCTGTTAGATATTTGATGTCTAAGCAGGATGTCAAACCAAGATTGATACGGTGGATCTTGTTGCTTCAAGAATTCAATATCACAATAAAAGATAAGAAAGGAGCCGAAAATGCTGTCACTGATCATTTGTCCAGACTTACAATAGGCTCACCTTTTGATAGCACATCTATCAATGATTCTTATCCTGATAAATTTTTATTTTCTGTCAATTCCATGCCTTGGTTTGCTAACATAGTCAACTTTCTTGTAACAGGAAAGATGCCGCCTCAATGGATGCACCAAGATCGAAGGAAATTTTTGACAGAGGTGAAAAATTTTTATTGGGATGACCCATACTTGTTCAAATATTGTGCTGATCAAATCTTTCAGAGATGTGTGCCCGACAGTGAGGTAGGTAGTGTCATTAAATTTTGTCACTCAGAAGCATGTGGAGGTCACTTATCTTCAAAGAAAACAACTGCGAAAATCTTGCAGTGTGGATTTTATTGGCCCACTTTATTTAAGAACTGCTATACTTTTTGTAAAAGTTGTGAAAATTGTCAAAAGTTGGGCTCAATTTCAAAAAGAAACATGATGCCTCTAAACTCCATCCTTGTCCTTGAAATTTTTTATTGTTGGGGAATTGATTTCATGGGTCCCTTTCCATCTTTATTTGGATTTGTGTATATTTTGGTTGCAGTTGATTATGTTTCAAAATGGATTGAGGTGATTCCATGCTGACACAATGATCATAAAACTATTCTCAAATTTTTAAAAGACAATATCTTGTGTCGATTTGGAATCCCTCGAGCTATCATAAGTGATGGAGGAACACATTTTTGCAATAAACCATTTGAATCTTTAATGAAGAAATATGGTATTACACACAAAATTGCCACCCCTTATCACCCTCAGACAGGTGGACAAGTTGAATTAGCAAAATGGGAGATTAAACAAATTTTGGAAAAAATGGTTAACCCAAATCGGAAAGATTGGTCTTTAAGACTAAACGATGCACTTTGGGCTTACCATACTGCTTTCAAAACATCTTTGGGCATGTCACCCTATCGGTTAGTCTATGGAAAACCTTGTTACTTGCCTGTAGAATTGGAACATAAAGCATTCTGGGTCATTAAAGCTTTCAATCTAAATCATGATGATGCTTACAAGATACGCAAATTGCAATTAAATGAACTTGAGGAATTGAGAAATAATGCATATGAGAACGTAAATATTTATAAAGGCAGAACAAAAACTTTTCATGACAAGATAATTTTGAGAAAATCTTTTAAAATTAGTCAAAGTTTTGCTTTATGATTTTCGCCTGCACCTATTCCCTGGAAAATTGAGATCTAGGTGGAGTGGTCCTTTTGTTATCAAACACATGTATCCTCATGGAGCCGTAGATATTGAGAATCCTAGGAATGATAATGTGTTTAAAGTCAATGGATAAAGGCTCAAACTATTTCTGGAAAACCAAGTTAATGAGGTAGAATTGATCTCTATTTTTTATCCTTGTTATGAATAGAATTCACTCTAATTCTGTTTCCTTGTTTTTGCAGTTCTTTGTGTTGTCGGTTAAGTGGCGGATACGGTACTCCGTGACTCTCAAGTCGGTTTATTTTTTAGTTTCCCAAAATAACTGAATCCTTCTTCTCCTTTAAAATGGATGTCATTCTTTCAAACCTGAGAAAATATTTTCCTTCTCTCCCTCAAAATGCTCTAAAAAAAATCTACAAAGTTCGATGTGAAAGATTGAGATTGTTAATGCACAAAGGTATGCCAGAAGATGTGCGCTGGATAATTGAAGCAAAGGTCCGACTAGCAGGTGAGTCTTCAATTTCATTTGACTCATACATGCCAGGTCTTGGAAGAAGTTCGTATTCTAAAAGGAGAAGAGCAAAAAGGTTACAAGTCTATTACAAATGTGGACGATGGAATTGTAACAAGCAATGTCGTATTTTGGGGATGGTTTTCGCAAACAGAGAAGATAAAATTTTCTTCATTAAGAATGGACTGAGTAAGGAGTCATTAGATGATATCTTATTAGCTCTTGAGATGCATTCTTGTGGATTGGTGCATCGTGAAATTCTTAATTTGTGGAATCTCTTCAAGGATGAAGAAAAACGCTATAGTCTTGAGAATCTGACTCTAAAAGACCCTGTTTGCCAATTTATAAGAAAATTGGATGGGAAGCTTATCCTCGACTCATAGAAGGCATTTAAGCCGTTACTGGACGTTAAACCAGAGGCAAATATGAGCCATATCCATAAACAATCTATACATATCATCCTCTTCTTCTTCATGTCATCTTTCAAAAAAAAAAAAAAAAAAAAAAAAAAAAAAAAAATGTTTGAACAAGGGCGATCCGGAAGGAGTACCATGGCTTTAATTAGTTGTGGAGCCCCAGCCTTTGGCTGACCCGTCATTGACTCGGGTGGACCTTTGCATGCTGGTCCTTAAAAAAGTTCGTGTACCATGCTCTGTAGAGAGCCGCACTCCATAACCCAATGTTTACCATCTAGGCACTATGGAGTTGATGGACAGGCAGAAGCGTCCCACTCTGGTTATTAGTGAAAAGTAACCCGCGGCTGCCGAAGCGTATGAGGCATCTGAGCTTGATTCTCTCTTTTATTAGAAGGGCCTCTCAGCGCCTTGGGATGGGATGTTTTGGATCTTGGACATTATGGGTTTCAGATTTTAGCATTTTTATTGATGTTACGAGCCCAAGTGTGAGCGCTCTAGGTTCCAGACTTAGGATGGGAACCCACGATGGTTTCTTCTTTCTCCTTTCTTCGAATAAACAAACGTGAGTGTCTACTGCACTCATGACACGCAGTATAAAGATACGCCATGAAAGCTATATATACAAGTATTTCATCATTTGCTATTATATTTCTTTTATTTTTGTATGATTTTACTATATTTTGGTTTTGGACAGACGATCCTTTGAGCAGGGTCCTTCAGGGATTTCTAGACTTCTTTACCCTGATGGTTTTCTTGAAGTCACAAAAAAAAAAAATCTTTTACCTTTGATCTTTGATCCTGACCCAGCAATAGCTCAGATAGATTGGTCAGCAGGCGAAGAGCGATGAGGAAGCAAAATGAAAAGAAAGCCAGATCTGACACTTCGTTTATAACTCTCCTTTACCTTTGATTTTATTTATCATACTTTGTTTCTGTTTAAATTTGTGTCAGATTTCTCCAACAGGTAATATCTTCTATCCTTTACTCATCTATATTTTAACATTGAGGACAATGTTGTGATCTAGTTGGGGGGGAAGGATAGTTGACTACCAATTTTTTTTCTTTTCTTTTTTTGGGAAGTATGATATGATTGTCATGGACTTATTAAACCAATGAATGATGGCAGAGTAAGGAGTAATTTTACTTCTGAGACGCATCTAATTTGGGAAGTATGTTTAGTGATATGAATGTCAGAAACCTATTCGTAGTAAAACCAATTAGTGATGGCAGAGTAAGGAGTAAATTTTGGAAACAATTTTTACTCTTGAGACGCATCTTAATTGGTGGCAGAGTAAGGAATTTTTTTTAGGTAGTAATTAATTAGTATTGATTTGTGGAAGTAACAAAGTTTTTGTTGTTTGATTTCCTTTGAAAGATTCAAGCGAATGCACTCTCACATCCTTTGAAGCAATTGAAATTCAGGAATCATAACATAATTGAATAAATTATCTTCTTTCTTAAATTTCACATGCTTGGTTATGGATGTTGATATGATGGATTGAGAATGATAGAAAAATGTCTTGTGAGATTTTGAGCCTATTGATGAATGGATTGAATATTTGTACCATTCTCTTCTTTCTTGTGTGATTTTCACTCATGGAATTGTTACTCTAGAACTTGCTTTGATTCTTTTTGAGGTTACATTTTCACATGCATACATTAATATGATTGAGGCATTTTGAAATAGTTACTTTGACCAAATAGCCATCCTTGTATATTTTCCATTGTGTAACCCCTTTGAACTTTGATCATTCCTTGTTTTTAGCTCATTTCATCCTTCAAAAAAAAAATATGTTTTTACCCAACCTTAGGGAATAAGAGAGCATTGACCTTGTTCTTGAACAAGTGTGGGAGTGTGTGTGCAAAATGATCAACAAAAAAAAATTGTTTGACCACCGCAATTAAAGGATTATCAGAGTGGATGCTTGGAAACAACAGGAAGAAAAGGAGAATGTTCAAGTCTAACATTGAATTCAATTCACCAATTTGGGATTGATCTTCAACAAAACATTAGTCAAATATTGGTGATTGTCCTTTATGATGAATGTTCTCAAACATTTTCTCCACTTTAACTGCACCATAATGCTCTTTTATTCTCTTTGGTATTTATCTTTGCGTATCCATATTATTCCCTCTCATTTACCATGACCCTATTACAACCTTGAATAAAGTCCTCTTGATTTTTGTATGCATGTGTTTTGAGTAGCGGAGAAGTAGAAGATAAGCAAGCTTATGGTAGTGCAATTGTTCATGGGTTGAATAAAGTGAAATACTTACCTTTTAAACACTTGGGAGATTGAGAGTGAATTCTGTGAGGATCTATCATTCTTGATTCATTCTTTTCAACTGAAGTTTCCTTACTTGTTGGTTTGAGATGTGAAGAAATGTTACCTCATTAATGCTTTGATCCCTTGAATTTCTTGTTGCTCTTCTTGCTTCATTGAGTCTTTTAGAGTTTTTAGCTTTTGAGTTTATGTCAGTTTTCTTTGTCTCCTAACTTTGGTCTTATGTGTTTTGCCCAGGAGTGCAAAAAGTTAAGTGGTGGGAATTTGATGAGCATATATTTTATACATTAATAAACCCTTATTTTTAGTCATTTACACTCTTCATGTACTTAATTGATTAAGCCTGATTATGTTTTGTAAGATTGGACTCAAATTGGACTTAATTGATTTTTTTCAGCATTATTTGGGTCTTACACTATTTTTGTATTTTGATCATATCTTAAGTTCTAGATGTCTAGCAATTATGAATTTTACCTTGAAGAAAAGCTGAGAGAAAGCTCTACAACTTTCATGAAGAGCTCCAGGAAAAATATGGACATCTAGAAGAGCTAAATAGGCTTGGAAGATAGAACACGAGTTTTGTGTCTAGAACCTGAACAGTGTACAGTAATCAGAGCATAACTCGGGCTGTAAGAATTATCTTGAGCTGAAATTTGGATATTTGAAAGTTAAGACCCAGATCTACAACTTTCATGAAGAACACAAGAGCTAATTCGGACAGCTTGGAGGTGATATTGGGTCTGGAAGTCAAAACAGAGGTGCTGAAACTGGGCCTGAATAGTCTGCAGTAATTGGGCCATATCTCGGGCTGTAAGAATTATCTTGGGCTGAAATTTGGACATCTGAAAGTTAAGATCAAGATCTATAACTTTCATGAAGATGACTTTTCTATTTGATGACGGAATCCATGACTTAAGCAATGAATGATTTCGGAGACAAGAAATCTCAATGATTTTTCACTCTTATCCTCACCATTTGGCATTTTCCACTCATTCATCCACTCATCCACCTACTCTTAATCAGCCCCTTTGTCATTTTGTATTCCTAATCCTCTATAAAAGGCATCATTGGCTGACCATTTGGGGCACTTGGTGTTAGGCTTAGTTTTTACAAGTTAAGGTTATGCTTGTTTCTTGTTTTATTTTGTTGTAATTTTCTCTTGTTCTAAAGTGAAGCTATGTTCATCTTTCTTTTCTTCTCTCTTTCTTTCTTCTTATCCATGAGTAACTAAATCTTCATCTTGCTTGGGTGAAAGAGTGAAGCTCTTGGTAATGAAATAAGGTTAGATTATTCTATTTCTTGTGCTTAAATGATATATTATCAATTGGACATTATATGTGTTCTATTTTGTTTCCAATCAAGTTAAAAACCTTCTTTGTATAATGGATATCTTGATTTATTGTAGACAATAGGATTGGCACAATGAATGCTTGAACTCATTTACAAATGTTGGTAGATAATTAAAAGAATCATAATATGATTGCATATATAATTGAACTTTGAATGTTATATTTTTCGATTGGAACCTCCATTGTGTGTGGATTTCAATTGAGTTATAAAGAGAAATAATCTTACCTTTAATTTATTAACAAGAGTGGATCTTCTAACCCAAGCAAGTTCTTAAATTCATTTGTGAACATCTTTTATTACTTTTGGTGTTGTGACAAATCCTTTCCTACCTCAATTAATTTTTCTTCATCAATTCCCTGTGGATCGACCTCAGATTCCTAAGAAATTTACTACTTGAGACAACCTGCACTTGGGTTTGCATCCTTAAATCCCGCAGTCAACAGCCCACTAATTAAGCCCTGCATGGGACCATTTATTTTATTAGCTCATCTACTAGTAGGGATTTCTTGCCCTTAACCCACAAAGCCCCACCTATAAGTGGGTTAGGGCAGGGCTGTCCAGTGGGTCAGCCCCTATATCAAACTTTTTTTATTTTTTTAATTATTTCTTATCAATAATTTTAATTCGCTAATTTTTTTAACCCTAAAAAACCCTAATTCACTCCAATTACAGTTGAGTGCGGTAGTGCCTGAAGCATTTCACCGGAGCCGCCATCTATCACTGATACCGAAGCAGCACAACACATAGGTTCCTCTCTTTTTCTCTCTCTAGCCTCGTCTTCCTCTCTACTAATCATGGGTTCGCTTGAGTGGTACAAGCAATTAGACGGTGGTGAAGGTGGGGCAGTAAGGGTCGTGCAAGGCGAGGTGGCGCAGTGGAGCAGAGGAGTATGAGTTGAGATATGGTGGTTGAAGGAAAGCACAACGAGTTTTCTATGCAGAAGTTGGCATTGGACATGGCAGAGGAAGCTTGGTGATGGGTTATGAGGTTCTATTTTTCGAGTTTTTTTGGTGGGGTTTGTGGTGATGCTTCTCAAGTTGGGATTTTCGGTCTTGGATGGTTATGTGACATGGGTTGTAGTTTGGTGAATTTGTTGGGTTATTCTGTTTTCAGGTTGTATGGTTTGATGGGTACAAGATCGGTGTTTGAATGGTGCTGAAAGTATTTAGAGTTTTTGGCAAATATTCTTAAAGTTTATATATAAAACATTGTCAACTGTGTTCCAAATTGTGTTTTAGTTCTATTAGCTATGAACCTTGAATTATTAGTGAATTTTGAATTATTAGTGAATGGAAAATCTTAATATTGCAATACTTTTAAAAAGATGAAGACCGTGGTCAAACTGTCAGAGTTTGCTTTAGCATATTTGTGCTAAAGGAATATATGGTTAAGCAATTTATGAAAATTTTGTTTGATAAACTAATTAGTGCATTTATCTGTTGAAGATACATGTTTTCCAAGTTGGCAGAGAAGTGTGGAAGAGATCTTATTAGTTCACTAGTATAGACTGAATGTTGACATGTTTTTATTGTGATAAAATGTATGGACAATGAAAAGTAGTGCTAAACTGTAATCAAATTTATTTGTTCAACTCCAAGAAAGATTGTTGGTTTCATTAGATCCTTGGGATATTAATATCTTTAGTTTCAAATTTTGATTTGGTTAGTTTTTGGTGACATATCATGTTGCATTTTTGGTTCACTCTTGTTAATTCAGAACCTAGTAAAGTATTCTCAATTTGGGTGTTACTGGTAGTTGTCCTTGGTTGATGTTTGTTCCTTTTCCTCTCATATGAGACTCTAGAAGAGCTTCTTCATTGCACCCATTGAATGCTTTACTTATGCTATATACATGTCTTTTATGAATAATATAATCTGGAAAAAAAAAGAAAAAGAAAAAAAGAAGAGGGTAACAGAGTACTACACAAATTAAGAAGGTTTGGCTTTTGGGTTAGTGGATTCCTTTTCTCTTAATTTTTCTAATCTGAAAATTGAATGAAAAGAATTAGTTTTTCTTTATCTCCCCCGCCTCTCTCTCTTGTCAGGGCTGCATAGCTAAATTTGTGATTATCATCTACTTTGGAGAAGAATGCCTCACATTTCAATATTTAAAACCACTTATTGCACAACATATGAACTATTCTTGAAAATTCCAATAGGAATGTTACTGTAATAATCATTAGTCCATCACCTGTAAGAATATGCTTAGTCTATTAAATATTTAAGTAATAAAAAAACCTTTCTCATATTTGATTTTTGCAAGGTATTCGACTTACCTGCATTGGCTTTAAGATATCATACTTAATCTGCGTAGAGTTTGCATGCAGTATGCTTCTAAAATATATTTTTGAAGTTAGACTTGGTTTCAGTTTATAGTTGAAAAGGAATTTATGACTAGTAGTTGATATGTGCATTATGACTTCCAGCTTGTTCTTGCTTTTTCTTTTTTGGTTTCAGACTTCAAAGTTATTATATGGAAATATCTTTATATGGAATGAGTTCGACCTTTACATTTATCTCTCTTTGTTTCTGCTATAAACTCAATGCCATGATTAAGTAAAATGATATGCCCTTGAAAAGCTTCATTTAAATTATTTACTTTTAAAATTATGAGTACTGATACAAATCTGTACTTGTAATTCTTTTAAAATTTTTCTGTAGAAATGCTTGAGTTCAGACAAATTTTTTAGCTCACCAATAACAAGTTTATCAATAGTTTGAATTTTATCAGGGTCATAGGGAGTATGAGTAGCCTGCAGCTAGATATAAGCTGACTTCAGGGAAGATATATTTGTAAAAATCTTAAATACTAGGGTTTTCATATTTTTTGGATTCTGATTCTAATTTTGACTTATAGAATGGGCTAGGGCTAGCCCATAAAATACATAGATTAAGTTTTTTTTAGTGGGCCACCCCATGGGCATGGTGGGCTAGGGCTAGCTCATTAAATAAGTGGACCAAATTTAATTTTTTTTATTGTGAGTCAACCCATGGGCTAACTATAGCCTACTTTGCCCTATGGACTTTTGACCCTGTGGGTTTTTTTTATCTTGTGAGCTTTTTGGCCCTAACCTGCGTGGACTAGGGCTTGATAAGGTGAATTTGGTCTTTTTGATAGCTCTATCAATATATGTTTAATCCTTGTATGTAGTATCAGCGTAGTTTATAATATGTTTAGAACCCCAAAATTAATTTAGTAAAATTCCAAAATTGTTTGAAATTTGGGGTTTTGTAAAATACAAATTATTAGATTGAACTTCTTTTGGGGTTTTGATTCAATTGCCAAAGTTTGGGACTTTGGTTCTTTGTGGAATATAATTCATTTTGGACCTTTTTTGAGTTTTGAGATCCTTGAAAATTTTGAACAAACATAGTTTGCATATTTGGTCTTTGTAACTTCAAGCCTTTCACGAGTCTTCAACACTTTGATCTAGGTTTCGACTAGTTTTGAATCTCTATATAGAAACCATATCAGAAGCAAAATTCAAGAAGACAAGGTCTCTATGGACATTGGTCATCCACCATTAATGGTAGTTCGAACTTCTTTTGGGTCACTGCAAATCGCAAACAAGGGAATTTTTCCACTTGAATCACATATGGGTTTCACGTTTTATGCTTTTCTTGATTATCAAGCCTTATTGGTATAGTCTTTTAATGTATTTGGAAAATTATAAATGGATGAGAAAATGTTTTGAGCAATTGTTTATCCTTGTTTGGGACTATGTTAATTGAGTAAATATATGTCACCACAATGATTCATTTACAAAATAGTTAGCTATTAGATTAAATTTCTTGGATGTTATGTCACTTAAATTAATTTATGATTTGATTCACCCACATAGGATTAACTCGTTAATTAATTTATTCTTACATGACATTTTTAGGATGATTTTGACAATAAAAAGATGATTTTGACAATAAAAATCTTTCTGCCCACGTGTGTTGGACTTTTTTATACTATTGTTATTATATAGAATTAGAATATTCTTCATCCACAAGAGAGTTTATCTCTATATGTGTTATATCCTTGTTTTGGTAATTATTATTATTGTTTATTGCCTTTCTAATCATTTTCTTGTTCATGTTTTTTACTCAAATGACTTTTCCCTTAATGACATTGTTAATAATGTTGTATTTCTGCCTATTATGAAAATTTATTTTGCTTGATCATCAGTCCTAATCATGTTCCAAAATTTAAGTCTCAAATTTTATGTGATAAAAATGATATAAAACTATCTAAAAACATCATAAGAGGTTAAATTATAGTCTGCTACTTAGGTAGTTGTTCTATGTTTACAAGTGTTTGTATATTTGTGGTGTGGATAAAGAGTTTGTCCATGTTTTTGCTAACTTTATTGTTTAGAACTAGCACATGTTTAATATATATGCCTAGATCTTTTAAAGTTGAATAAAAAGCTTTGTCAATCTCTTATGTGATAGTGTAAGGTTTATAGTTGCAATATTAATTTGGTATGCTGATTTGAGTTGTATATGCAATAATTATGTTTAAGACACTGTTGAAAATATTATTGTTCTCTCTATATATAGAATTCTATTAAAGTTAAACATTTGGTGCCTTAGAGGTATTTATATATAGAGAAGTTTTTCGAGATATTAAAATATCTTGGTATTTTCTTATGATGTATAATTGTTGCATTAACCTTTTATGGTTATCCTTATGAAAGGTGAGGGTTATGTTTACCAATGATTTTTTTTTTAAGTTTGCCTTAATGTTATATAGACTTTTTTTTTATCTTTATGAAGCACATGATGCTTGTTGGCTATTAACTCATTGGGTATTATGCCATATTGTTTAACATGCATTAAGTGGATATGAAACTGAAGTTGCTTGTATTAGTAATGTTATAGGCTAGTATTTGTCCATGAAAATTATATATAAAATATATTGGGTCTCTATGATGGGAAGGAAGTCATCTTAAAAATTTCTCAACTCATGTAGAGTAATATTACACATCAACTAATTATTGATGTATTGTATGTTATGTGCATAATTGCATTTTTAAAAGGTAGAGAATGATCATTGTTGTTTGTGATTATGTGACTGTCGAGGGGAGAGTTGTGACATAGTCACGGCTAATGTTTGTCAATTTATATGCAACATAAGGATCAATTTTACCTGATATTCAACTTGGTCAAGCTTTTAAATTATGACAGGTTGAATGAGTTTTATTTATACTAAGTTTTATGCTCTTCATACGATGCAGTATGTTTCCTCATAAAATGTGTTTATGAGAGATGTTATATATTTTGACAATGTTGATTATCATTGTCATCTTTTTTTCACTGTATTATTTGTTAAGTGCATGTGGAGAGCTATTTTTGTTATGTTTCTTGTCATAATGTTATTTTGGAGAGCATGAATAAATTATTATTGTTGTAAAATTTTATGGCAAGTGAATTTTATTAGTCAAGTAAATTGTGACAACCAGAGTAACTCATTTATTAAGCTAATGGAAAATCTCATGAAAGGTTTTTAAGTGGTCTTATCTTGGTTGAATTGACCTGTTGGCTCTGTGTTATATGAAATTGGTAGTGTAATATTGATTATTATAATTTGCACACTATATCTATGCTATTCTGATTTTGTGCAAATTGATATTTTTCTTATCACTTAGGTGATGCGATATATATGAAATGAACACTTCATGATGTGTTTCATGGGAAACATGATTTACGGAAGCTTATGTATGAAGTTGAAAATGGTTTTTAGATTGTAACTTCATCCTTATTTAGGAGCCCTATTAATGGATATGAATGTTTATCATATAGTGACTTATTCTTAAAGTTAATGAAGCTATATGTCATTTACTATAAAGGTGGTTGTGTTGCTTAAATCAATTAATGTATTAGCCCACCCACAAGAAGTCTATTATAAGAATCCATATGGGGGTTTATATTCATATATGTTTCGAGTCTTTGTAATGATGACTGTTGTCACAGGCTATTATCCATTTGATCAACCAAAGGTTGATTGTGTTCATTTTCAACTTTATATCATGTTTTCCTTTACCAAAGTAATTAGACTACAACGTTTCAAACTTGACTAAAAATTCTGTAAAGGATGAGAAGTATATATAGTGGTGATTTTAGCCATGATGGATATTATATTTGTCCATGGAGATATGCTAATTTTATACTCAAGTGAATTTTCTTCTTTGCAAGAAAATGTTAATTGTTTTGATAAATAGGAGTTACAGTATGTGGTGTGCATTTTATCCATAGGTGATTGCATAATCATATGCTTAAACTCCTGAAAAGAATATGATTGTGCCCAATTAAATGTCGTTAGATCATATTCTTGTAATTATTTATATATGTTGTGCAAAAAATACAATTCTATGAAAATTGGGTGGGAGCCAAATGTTTTGGCTCGAGCATTTTTAAAGGAGTTGTATTTGATAAACCTGTCTTTGATATATTGTTTGTTTTCGGGGTACATGTATTTGATTTGTCTAAAAGCTCTTGGAATTGAAGAATTATATTTAATATGATTAATGTGTTCTTATTAGAGTGTCTTATAAAAATATCATTTTAATTTATTTAAGATATAATGAAATTTATTTTTGGGCAAGTAATAGTGATAATAGGCATGTTATTATTTGTTTTCTAAAGAAATATGGGAGCATAATTGATAATCACATATTTTATACATTAATAAATCCTCTTTTTTAGTCATTTACACTCTCCAAGTACTTAATTGATTAAGTCTGGTTATGTTTTGTAAGTTTAGACTCAAATTGGACTTTATTGATTTTTCTAGCATTATTTGGGTCTTACACTATTTCTGTATTTCCGTCATATCTTGAGTTTTAGAAGTGTAAAAATTATGTATCTTACCTTGTAGGAAAGATAAGACAGAGCTCTACAACTTTCATGAGAGCTCTGGGTAAAATAAGGACATCCAGAGGAGCTACTTGTGCTTGGAAGTCAAAACACAGGTTTTGTGATTGGAACCTGAACAATGTGCAGTAATCAGAGCATAACTCGGGTTATAGGAATTTTCTTGGCCTGAAATTTGGATATTTGAAAGTTAAGACCCATATCTACAACTTTCATGAAGAACATAAGAGCTCATTCGGACAGATTGGAAGTGATATTGGGTTTGGAAGTCAAAACAGAGGTGCTGAAACTGGGCCTAAACAGTCTTTAGTATTTGGGTCATATCTTGGGCTATAGGATGAATTTTTGGATGATCTTGGTCGCATTGGAAAGCTGAGACAAAATGCTACAACTTTCATGAAGACCACATTGCTTCATTTTGATGGCATCCATGAGATCAACACTAAATGATTTCAGAGATAAAGAATCTCAATAATTTTTCACTCACCAACTCACCATTTGGCATTTTCCACTCATCCACCTACTCTTTACCTACTCTTAATCAGTCCCTTGTCATTTTGTATCCCTAATCCTCTATAAAAGATACCATTGGTTGATCATTTGGTGCTCTTGGTGTTAGGCTTATTTTTAAAAGTTATGGTCATGTTTATTTATTGTTTTCCTTTGTTGTAATTTTCTCTTGCTCTAAATTGAAACTATGTTCATCTTTCTCTTCTTCTCTCTTTCTTTCTTCTTGTCTATGAGTAACTAAATCTTCATCTTGCTTGGGTGAAAGAGTGAAGCTCTTGGTAATGAAATAAGGTTAGATTATTATATTTCTTGTGCTTAAATGATATATTATCAAATGGACATTATATATGTTGTATTTTGTTTCCAACCAATTTAAAAACCTTCTTTGTATAATGGAGATCTTGATTTATTGTAGACAATAGGATTGACACAGTGAATACTTGACCTTATTTACAAATGTTGGTAGATAATTAAAGGAATCATAATATGATTACATATATAATTGAACTTTGAATGTTATATTTTTCGATTGGAACCTCCGTTGTGTGTGGATTTCAATTGAGTTATAAAGAGAAATAATCTTGCCTTTAATTTATTACTAAGAATGGATCTCCTAACCCAAGCAAGTTCTTAAATTCATTTGTGAACATCTTTTATTACTTTTGGTATTGTGACAAATCCTTTTCTTACCTCAATTAATTTTTCTTCATCAATTCCCTGTGGATCGACTTCTGACTCCCTAGAAATTTATTACTTGAGACAACATATACTTGGGTTTGCATCCTTTAAATCCCGCAATCAATAATTTATTTATTATAAATATATATTTTTAGAATTGTTAATCACATGTTGATCTATGCCTTGTTTAAACATTTCAAAAGTATATAAATAAATTATCTTTGGGACATTAGATTGTATTATTGATATAAGCTTGGGTTTATATTGTTAAAAAATTTCCTAGCCTCAAAAGAGATGAGAGTATGTATTATACTCAAAAGAAATAATTTTATTTATGTTTTTGGGCAAAATTTGTGGCTTAACAAATAATGTTTTTTGTTTAGGACTACCTGTCTTTCTTGCTTTAATTTTGTCTATAATTTTAATTGATGGGACTGGGATTCAATAAGATGTTTATTGCATTCACATGCATGGTCTATTAGGATATGTAAAAGTATATGTTTCTTATTGATCCTATCTGTGTATTTATGATGTTTATTCAATTTGTTTTTAACAAGCGCCTGATGTTTATGCTATATATATGATTTCAAATATTCTTGCTTGTCGAAGTTGTAATAACTAAATTTATGTTGTTTATGTTGTAATTAACAGTGAAGCTATGTTAGCTTAGTTTGTAAGTCAGTCACTCATTAAAACCTTAGTGGATTGTATCTTTTGATGTGATTGGTTAATGAGAGTTGATAAAATTATGATAGCACATTACGTGTGCAATTGGAACTCCTGTGAATATCATAAACCTTTTACTATCACTACAAGAAAACAGCGATTTTGCGGTGGATTTTTTGCGACGAATTTTTTACTGCGGATTCGAATCCGCCGCAACTGCGGTGGATTTTTTGCCGCGGATTCGAATCCTCTGCAATTGCAGCAGATTTTGCGACGGATTAAAATCCATTTCAATTTGTGACGGATCTTGCGTCGGATTAAATTGCGACAGATTTTTGCAGCAGATTTTTCGCCACTAAAATTCTCCAATGACTTTTCTAGCGTAATTTTTTTTTGGAAAATTTTTTTTTGCAAAGGATAAATCTGCCACAAATTTCACAGCAATTTAAAAAAATATTTGCGGTGAAAAAATCGGCCGCAAAATATATCAGTATAATAAAAATTCCAAAAAATATTATAACAATCTGCCGCTAAATCCGGCGCAAATCTAAATTTAAATTTGTAGCTGAAAAATCCGCCGCAAAATTTGATAAGTATAATAAAAAATTCTAAATAAAATATTAAAATAATTTGCGGCGGAAAAATATGCCGCAAATTATGCCTTAATTCAAAAAATACATTTGCGGTAGATTTTTCCACCACAAAAAATCTGCCGCAAGATTAAATCTACTTCATCTTTTTCCTTCTACCATTTTCATTTTTCAGATGACATTCTTTCTCTAATTATTTCTCCTCTCTCCCTTCCCCTTTCTCACTTCCCCTTTCAAGATAAAAGCTTCCATGAGCAACCTTTGTCATCTTCAAGACCTTGAGGTAGGGGGAAAACCTTATTCTTGACTCATTTTCCTATTCTTTTCATCTTGTTCTTGAGTTGTGACTTGATGTGAGAATTGAGGTTTTGAGTTGTTTTGGCTTGAATGTTGTTAGAAAACTTGAGAATAACATGATTTAGTTTGCTAGAGGCATAGAACAGTTTTTCATTACTTGTATACCTTGATTTTCCATTTGAAATGAGAATTTGGAGTTTTAGGTTTTGAATAACCAAGGATGAGATTTATTGTGTTTTGATTCATTTTCAGGGAAATCTTTTGGTGTTTTATGTTCCCTTCATGTTTGTGAACTTGTTTGGGACTTAAACTTACCTAGAAACTGGATTGGAGTGGCCAAAATCTTGGAACCATAACTACGGTTCTGTAACACTTCTGTCCTAGGAACACAGCCCGTGTTTGAATACACCGGGGGGGCGTGTCCCTCTCTACCAGTGCAAATCTAGTGGAAACGTGCAGATAGAGAATGACATGACCCTCCCATGTAAAATTACATGACACTTATAATGAGAATTAGCTTTTGTGCTCTTCATGAAAGTTGTAGCTCTTTCTCTTAGCTTTCCAAGGACACCTAATTCACCTTATTTTGACATACGTAGCTCAAGTTATGCTCATTTTACTGAGCAAAGGTTAAGGGTTGAAATTGAGAAAAATGCCAAAATATTGTTTTGGGAAAAACTAGCTTTCCTAAGTGTGGGGACCTTTCTTGTATACATTTATAAGTGTGATGAGACCTTAGTAAGAGTGTTTAATAAAGTGTATTCGTGATGCATGTAAATCAATTGTTATCCTAATAGATAAGTTTAAAGATTAATTGATGAACAAATATGATTGGAAATATTTGGAATTGTGGCAATTGTTGGGAATCTATTGAATGTAATAAATGAAATAGAATGGTGCTCCTTTTTAAAGAAGGCTACGGCTAGTTCAGGTGCAAATGAGATTTCTAGCTTAACTTATATTTAAAAATCACATCAAGGTGACTCTTATTAGAAAGGTATTATAAACGTTTCTTGTTTTTATTTATAAATGGTTTATGTCAGAAATGAAAAGACGAATTGTTTTGACTTATGTCACTTTTCTATTTAATAATTAAGTAACTTGTTTATAAAAGTTATTATGAGATTATTAGATTATGAGACTATGAGATTATGTTGTATAAATCTATTATTGAGAATTTCAAATTATCACCCCAACTTCTTATTTTCATGGTAAATCCAGTATATGATCAAAGCAGGAGCGAAAGAAGGCATTGAAGACTTTGTATAAATCCAATTTGTGTTTTTGTTAAAGCTAGCATCACGTTGCATTTTGTGACACCTTGAGGAGGAGATCTCCAACTGGTGTGGTGTGGCAGTCTCTAACAGGTTTGATCTACTCTTTGATTCACCCTTTCTTCTTTTTGATTGGTGTTAATTAACCTGCATTGCTTTTGCTTAGTCTTTTGTTAAAAGTTAGGCTTGGTATAATGTATGCATAAGATTTGGACTTTTATTGGAGAACACTTTTGCATTTTTGACTTTCTAAATTGACCACATTAGTGGAGAATACTAGTTGTTTGGATTAAAATATTTATACATGTATAATTTTAAAATATATTAATTATATAACATATGTTGTGTATTTTGCATTTTTGTATTTTGATTTAAGTGTAAAATTATTATTGCAGAAAATGGTAGTTCCAGAAAATCGTAGATGGATGTATAATAAGACTTAAACAAGAATTTGTATATGGAGTTGAAGAGTTTGTGAATTATACATGTCGATCTTCCCATTACTTAAGTGAAGGAACAATTAGGTGTCCCTGTTTGATATGTTATAGTGAGAAATTGTTGAAACTTGAGATTGTGAAAATTCACTTGTATAAAAAAGGATTCAAACCTAGGTATTGGTATTGGACAGATCATGGAGAGGAAGAGCCTGATCCAATTAATGTAGATATAAACTCTGGTGTGAATACTGCTAATAGTCCTATATTAGAGGATGAAGACGTGGTTGATAGATATCAAAATATGGTTTGTAATGCGGCTGGAACAGACTTTGGGGATTTTAGGAGTCGTTTTGAACAGAGTGTTGAGAATGCTTCACATCCAAAGGCCGAAGAGTTTTATGATCTATTAAATGCTTCAAGCCAGTCATTATGGCCTGGCTGCGAAACTCATTCTGAGTTATCCTTGGCAGTTCGAATGTTAAGCCTCAAATTTGATTATAATGTAACACATGCATGCTTTGATTCATTTATGGATATATTAAGAGAGGTTACTGCACCAGGATCACGAGTTCCTCTAAATTACTATAGAACAAAAAAATTGGTTGCTAAACTCGGGCTTGCTTCAAGAAAAATAGATTGTTGTGTAAATGGTTGTATGTTATACTATGATAATGCCAGACAATGTAGGTTTTATGGTGCTAAAAGATACGAACTTCGTAAAACTAGTAATGGGAATAACAACGAAGTTCTGGTGAAAAGAATGCATTATTTACCTCTTATTCCTAGGCTCAAGAGATTGTATTCCTCTATGAGCTCATCTGTACACATGAGATGGCATGCTGAAAACAATAGGAAAAAGGGAGACATGTCGCACCCATTCGATAGTGAAGTATGGAAGTATTTTAATAGGACATATCCTGAATTTGCATCTGATCCTAGAAATGTTAGGCTTGGTTTATGTGCCGATGGATTCACTCCCTATAATCAATCTGCTTCTCCTTATTCTTGTTGGCCTGTGATAGTCACTCCATATAATTTACCTCCAGAAATGTGTATGACTGCCCCATACATGTTCCTAACATGCATTATTCCTGATCCTCATAATCCCAAGAGCAAGATTGATGTTTATTTACAACCATTAATTGATGAACTGAAAATTTTATGGGCGGGTGTTTTAATTTATGACGTGTCAAGCAAACAAAATTTTATGATGAAGGCTGCATTGATGTGGACAATAAATGACTTTCTTGCTTATGGAATGTTGTCTGGATGGATGACTGCTGGTAAATTAGCATGTCCATATTGCATGGATCAGACAAACACATTACATGGGTTTCTACAAAAGCTAAGGATTTATATGTTAGTATTTCTTTAGAAATTATTACCTTTAATATTAAATCATGTTATAACAATAACCATAAGAAGTTTTTTATTTCCATCCTCAGGAGGAATTCAAAACAAAGGAATCTGAATAATCTTCTCAGTGCTCAAATGAAGAAGGGGCATCTGGTACACAAATGACCAGTCGAAAGTTTTGGATTAAAACTGTTGGCGGTCCTAAGAAGGGTTGTGTTTATGGCCTTGGTTCTCAAGCATCTATTTATGATCATGGAGATTCATCTTCCTCAAGGCCTATGTCGAGTCAAGTTCCTGAGCACGTTATTAATCAAGTTAAATAATAGCTGTAATATTTTTTATTAATTGATTTTTGTATTTTGATAGATGTAGTCAATCATCTTATTTTTCATATTTTTGGTTAATTCATTATTCGTGAAATGAATTGATGAATTTATGTTTACATATATTAATCGAGTTAAGGAAGCGATTGCGGCAGAGATGTTGGATCGGGTTCAAGCATTTCAACAACAAATGGAGCAAAAAAGCCAACAACGTGAGGCGAGTGGAAAATGTGATTTGAACAATACCAGCGTCAATAGAACCAAATGATTAAGGAGCTGAAATCATATATACAAGCTGTTGGCACTCAACCAAGCCAACAATTACAACTAACAGAAGAAGATAATCAGAATAGTGAAGATGATCATGATGAAGATGACAATGATAATGAGGATTATTAAACTTTGTATTTGGACACACTTTGTATGTGATTTGTTATGTTTGTTCTATGGATTGGTTAAATGCATTGACAGGTTGAAATTGATGTCTAAGTGGATTTTGTTATATTGTGGATTTTGAATATTCAATTTAATTTTTTTTAATATTCAAAAAAATTTGCGACGGATTTTGAAAAATCCTTCGCAAATTGAAAAATCTGCCGCAAAATCCGCCACAAATTAGTTGTGGAAAAATTTGCTGCAAATTAGCGGCAGAAAAATCCACCACAAAATCAGCCACAAATTAGCGGCGGAAAAATCCGCCGCAAATTAGCCATTTTTCGGCAACTATTCTGACATGTCACCGGAGAGTTTTGCGACAGATTTGCTGTAGAAAAATTCGCCGCAAATTTGCGTCGGAAATTAAAATCCGCCGCAAACTATATTGCGTCGACCATATTTGTGGCAGACCAGAATCCGCTGCAAATCCGCCACAAATTGTTAATTTGCGATTGATTTTGAGTGATTTGCGGCGGATTTATCCTTCACAAATCTCCTTTTTTCTTTTAGTGTATGTGCACATGATGGTAATTTCATGAGAAATGTGACCTTATCATGTTATGATGATATTATTTTGATATCATTTGGATGTTTTCTTGGGAAAACATTGGGTTTTTAACATAAAGATAATTAATTCCTTTGAGGAAATTATGTTTCGTAAGAAACATATTTATGATTTCCTTGGGGAGATTGTTATGTTTTCTTGGGATAACAGGAGCTTTTTACAATGCTCTTAAAAAACTTTGGAGCATGGATGCTCCTTATATTTGACTTGTTATTACTTGTTTTTAACATTTTTTTTAAAAAAATATCATTTTTCTATTATTTATTTTTTAAATCCCTTATTTCTTATTTTTTGCATTTTACTCCAACTGAAAAATCACAAGTAAAGACTCTAATCACTTGAATAAAAAGGTTGGATTCGTGACAGATATTCAAGACCACAACACAAACTAATTGAAGATTCTAGGTCTATTGGCTTGTGTGATGAACCTTCTTTGAATAATTCCTTAGAAAATCCACTATAATCCTAACTTTTCCCCATATCAAAAGCCAACGAGTTCCCCAAAAGGATTTTCTTCTAGGTCACTTTCTTAGACCCAAACAACATCGATGCATCACCCTTGAGCATGTTTCGAGACAAATCCACAAATGCTAGGTTCAGCCCCCCAACCTAATGATGTCATAATCTTCCTAGAGAGTTGGTTGTGCAAGAGCGTGAGCAAGGTGAATTGCTTCGTGAAGGAACCAAAGGAGTTGAGGACTATGTCGGTGATCCAATTGCCGTCAAATGTGATTCCAATGAGGTATGGAAGACCACATAGTGAGGCCAAGATTTGGCCGAAGAAGTCAAATGAGAGTTTGTATAGAATGAAGGATGAGAGAAATTAAGGATTTTTCTGCAAATCCTTAAAACATAATTCCCTTTCGTTAGGGACTAATTTTGTAATTAATAACTTTACTAATAACTTATTGAACATATTTCAAGTCATTGATAAGCTATTGACGCAATTGTCAACATAATCAATAGCTCAACTAGTATGGTGTATCCATGCAGCCAAATATTTTAAGTGCATTAAAGACAAAGCCGAAAACATTAGTCTTTTACAAGAATGATGTTTGGTTTCTTTTATGGAAGTGATGTTTCATGTGAAACATGTTTGTAATCTCCTTAAGGAGATTGGTTGTGTTTTCTTGAAAAGACACAATGTAAGATCCATACACAGTAGCATGAAGGAGATCGCATATTATGTTATGATGTGTATCTACACTTGTACACTTATACTTGTGATCATTCGAATAAGGTTTAATTATGTGGTCATTGGTGAATTAGACTCTATATAGTTTATCTTTGCCTATGACTCTTAGTTGATAGTTTTGTTGGGTGTTTTGATCATGTTTGTAGTGATTATTATCAAATTATGTTAGTGACCACAAAGTTGTTTATCCTAAGAGTCATTTTCAAAATGTTTTTAAAATAATTTTAAAACTTGATCAATATTGTTCGAGTGGGAAAATGTTAGAATTTTTTTATTGGTGTATGTTTGGATTTATAAAATGGGTTGAATAATTAATTTGATATTTCCCTAGAAGCACATGTTATTATGTGATTCATTATGGTTTTGAACCTAATTGGTACATGTGCTGAATTGTGGTACAGGGCCAGGTAACTTATAGCCCACAATGGGTGGAAACTGGGGTTATTGGTATTAGGGGCGGAACTAGAAAATTTCGTTAGAGGGGACTAATTTACAATAACATTCTCTTACGCATGTTGAGGGGGGCGAATTTTATATATCTTGGGGAGCTTAGATTAAAAACCATATATAATAAGTAAGAGTTTTTTCGTCTTATTAAGTTGGTCTGCCCCTGATTGCTATATATATCATGAGGTCAAGATCCTTTCTCTACTCCTGACAGTTCTAACTGTGCACTAGTCTTATCAAGATCTCGGTTATAGAGGAAGAATTGGAAGGGTATATCCTGTTCCTAGAGCACACATATGTGTATAGCATTTGTTCAAGCTTTTTGAAGGTACTTAGGTTTCTAATATGACTTGAAAAGGTATGCAATGTTCAGTTATTTATAGTTTTCTTTATGTTTTAAATTGTAGTATTGGCATGCTCAGTATGTATTTAAATCCTTAAATAAATTCCTAATTCGAACTATGATGTAAATCAAAACACAAATAGACAAGAGAAACATAAGCAATCAGTATGCTTATTATCAATTAAGGCTCATTTATAATTTATCATACCATCTTCAAAACCTTCAATCTCATGTTGATTGCCAAGGTACATAGGAGCCAATCTCCTTTTAAGTTCCTCAACAACAGGGATTACATTTTCATCCATTGGATCTCGCAGCAATACCTGTCCACAATTTAGCCATGATAACAATCTTTAAGTAAAGACTTATCTCAAAATGTTGAAACAATTGTTATTTATAAACTATTAATACAATAATTTGAAGCAGAAATTAAAAAGATATATATAGTTTATAGTATAAAAATTATAATATATTACAATTACTCTGAAGTTTAAAATTTATAAATTTAGAGAATAGCTTAATGTTAGACTTATTAGTTGAAGGCCTGTTTTCTCTTCTTATCCTATTTATTTAAGGGAAAAAAATGTTAAATGTTTGATTGTGCATATGTTGAAAGATGAACCTCTAATGCTACTTTGGTATAAATGAATAAAATGTTATTTCACATTTAGTACATGTTTGGATGCGGAGAGAAAATAAAAGGAAAGAAAATGAGAGGAAATAAAATGAAAAGAAAAGAAAAAAAATAAAAAAAAAATAAATTTTCTCTCTTATTATTTGGATCAAGAGAAAAAAAAAGAAAAAAAATGATACATATTTCTTCCTCTTGTTTGGATTGAAAAAAAAATGAGAAAAAAAAAAATATATTTACATCAAATGACTTTTATATCCCTTGTTTTAATGTAATGAAATATAGTTATTTTTTAATATATTATATCTCACACCTACCTAGCTACCCCACCCAACTGTGATGAACCTCATAGGATCGGCTCAACTGTGTCCGTCTGTGACAAAACTTTTGTGGTTGAGTGACTGTATGTGACTGTTGTAGAAGAAATGTATAAAAGGTTATAATAATTATTATTAGATTCATATTCTCTTATTCTCCCTCGTTTTATTTGTTACTGCGAGGAGAAAATTTTTTGGTACGTCTCACATGTATTTTTTTTTCTATTTCTTATTTTCTCTCTACAACCAAACAAGGAAAAATAATATATTCTCTCTATTTTGTCTCCTCCCCTTTTCTTTCCTCTCATTTTTTACTCAAACAAACAATGGGTTAATATCAGAAGGAGAGGATTCACAGTTACTATTTAGCACGAGGCAAGCCAGACAAAAGGTGACCAAGTCACATCTTTGAAACTTTAAAAGAAAATGACATTGTGGTATCATTAACAATCAGAGTCAACATAAGATCCATATTGAGGCCAGTGACATCACTAGTGACACGGCCATGACTAAAGTTGTTGACCCAATCAAGGACAAGCTAGTGTTCTCCCCTTCTACTGGCATGCAATTATTTGCTGGAAAATTGTCAAGCCCAAACCGTACCCGAATCGAAAGGAGAGCAAAGAAATTTGTGAGAAAAGCTGCTTTTGCTACTATGGTAGAAGGTAGGGGAAGGAAAGGGCACTACATAATGAAGCTGAAGGGGAAGGAAAGAGACAATATCATGAAGTCCCTTGGTCTGCTAGGTTGAAAGTGATTTGGTTAGAGTACCAATGATTGATGTCCTATTTAGAACTTTGTTTTCCGTTTATTTTAAATAATGAACTCTTTATCTATTGATTAAAAAAAAAATTCTTATGTTTATTAATAAAAAAATATGAAATGGTATTCTTATTCTAAATTTTATTTATAAAATTTTATTCTCTAAAATAGATAGGATTGAGATTTCATATTTTTATTAAATATAATCACCATACATTTTTCTTAATACATCGCGACACAATATACCCTTTAGTAATTTATAAACAAAATGTGTATGCTTATAAATTTTAGAGAAACTTAAATGTTCTAAAAGTAAGAGAAAGTTTTTACTCTATATTATTTAATGTGTACAATTTAATGTGTAATGCTTTAATTATAACATTAAAAATATTGTTAAAATATGAGATAATAATGACCCATAAAACTGATATGATATATATTAAAGTATATAATAATAACTTTTTCTTACTATGAGATTATCTAAAAATCTCTATAATTGTTATGTTCATTTCATGTAGGTATATCAAGATCTAATATTGAGAGATATTCCTTTTTGTACTATGTAAAGTTCAATGAGATTATAAAAATTAATCTAAATCCGAATATGTATTGATCCAAGCTAAAGAATATCAATTTGTTGGCTTATCATCTTTTGGATACCAGACCATTGCCTTTTCTACAACATTTTGGATGATTTTTTAATTCTAGAATTTTATTTAATTTGTCTTAAAAATTGTAAATCTTGTAGTGTACCAATGTAATAAAGAATAGAGCTATAATCATAAAGGAAAAAAAATTAAAAAATTATAATTTTTTTGGTATCAAGTTGTTAAGAAATTAATCCTAAATATTATTTAAAAAAATGCACAATCATATATACACATGCAAAAGTGTGAAAAGAAAGAATTCAAACTTTTTTAAAAAATTTCATTAGGAATATTTATGTCATTTACATCAATTTAGATTTTATTTTATATTCTATCCATACAACAAACAGCAAAATTGAAATAAGAGTCTCATTCTAATTTATTAATTTCTATTTCTATTTTTATTCATATTCTTATTCCTAGAATTCCATTTTTTGCATTAACCATGACAATTTAAATAAAAATTAAACAAATTCGTCAGAAAAAAGTAAAAAACTAAACAAAGAAAAGTTTGGATAGGCTATAAACTCTACACTAGGGGTGTTTATGAGATGAGTTTAATTTATCCCAATTTCAACCTGATTTTTCAATCAAGCCAATTTTCTTGACTTAGACCCAACTTGATTATGGTCCAACTAATGATCAGGACTAGGATCAGGCCTACTCGATATTTTGACAAAAATTGTATATTTAGACATCATATATATCTAAAGCATAAAATTTTACAAGTAAGAAACTAAAATTATGAGATGTTTTACAATATATATTTCAAAACAAATTATATCAATATAAATATATTATCATGTTATGTAAAAATTATTAAATTTTTTTTACATACTAAATGTATTAATTTAATACAAGAAGTTTTATTATTTGTCACAAATTATCAAAAAAATTATAAGATTTTAAATATTGTGTGACATCGAATCGAATTAAGTCAACCCAAAGTGTAATTTAAATTTGACCAAAATATACATCGAGTCTAATTTCTAGAATCTAATTTAAAAATATACCGGGACGAATTATGGACAAGTCTTGAATACCCCTACATTGCACACAAGCAACAACAATCAAAGCATTTTTTTTTTAATTTGCAAATTTTAGTCAAATCTGTGGCCTAGAATAGTGAACAGTCCTGCTATTTGCACAAATAATATTTAAATATACCTTGCACTGACATGATTTTAACCAATTGTCATATTGATTTAAACATTTAATCACTTATAGCTAACAACTTACTAAGGTGGTAGGAGATAGTTGATTAACCATTTGCAAACATGTATAGCTAATAAATATAATATGTATAGCTAATAAATATCTATATATGTAACCAATGAATTTCGTAGGAGTGCTTATGGGTCAGGTTAGGTTGAGCTTAGGAATGGCAATAGGTTGAGGTGGGG
Source organism: Ormosia emarginata (assembly GCA_029884605.1). Lineage (NCBI taxonomy): Eukaryota > Viridiplantae > Streptophyta > Magnoliopsida > Fabales > Fabaceae > Ormosia > Ormosia emarginata. The sequence goes on along the minus strand of JAQQTP010000077.1, from coordinate 48,526,167 downwards.
GTGGGTAGTGCTCCCCCGCTCCTATCCTTGCCTATGTTCTCATTGTACGTACACATTTATGATCTGCATAGGGGAGACGAGTATCTATGGGATATCTATGGGTATCTAATAATTCAAAATGAAATTTTAAAAATTAAAAAAAACATAAATAAAATAAATATTAACATCACATACAACAATATCTTTCAACAACTCAAAATTCTTACAACATTAAAAGAATGTCACAACTCACAAACACATCAACTTCGATTATATTTTGTTAATCAATCTATATAAATAATTATTACAATGATGGTATTTATTCATTCAAAAAAATTCTTTGTAAGATAATAACAAAATATAATTTTTCATTTCATCTCAAAGTGAAAGAGAAAAAAAAAACATAATATATATATAAAATACGAAATGAAAAAATATATTCAGCGAGTTTGCGGATACCTGTAGATGAGTAGTATGATCCCTACCCCTATCCCTGCCCTCGACCCTACCATTGATTCCCACGGGTGCAAATATTTTTGTCATCCCTAGTTGAGTTTAACATGTCCGATCTTGATTCAATATTTTGTACTAGTTAATTTTTTGGGCTTGGACTTGACCCAATCATCTCCTGACTAATGACTGAGCTAGAACTGAACTGGAACCAGACCAACTTGACATTTAGACAAAAAAAGTATGATTTTTTTTGTTACACCAAATATATAAATTTTGACAATATGTATAACTAAGTCAAAAAAAAAAATTTAGAAGTAGAAATCTAAAATAAAGAGATGTTTTACAATATAATATCTAAACAAATTATATTAATATAAAATTATTATCATGTTATTCTAATGGTATTAATTCAAGTTAAGAAGTCTTATAATTTATACCTAACCAAAAAAATTATGTCTTAAAACATTATGTAATATTGGGCTAGGTCAACCCAAAGTATGGTCTGGTCTTGACCCAAAACACACAAGTCTATTTTTTAAAATTCAAACTCAACTTAGGGTAGGCTTAGCAAGATTATCGGGGCAAGTTGGGTCTTAAGCATCCCTAGAATTTAAAAAGGATTAGCCGTTAATTTAGGGTTTAAATAATTTGTTGTTAACTGTAAATGGTTAATTGATTAAATCAGTTTAACAATTAGTTATTTGCAAGTCTACAAGAGAATGTGAGAAAGTGTTTTTGTGCAAGAAATATTTCCCAAAAGTGAAACCTAATTGGAGTACTTAACTTGCAACTTGGCACATTCTTCATGATCGCCATGAAAGCAAGAAGAGTAAATCCCTAGTTCTAACTTTCAAAGATACAAGTGTCATCATTTTGGTTCTCCAAAGAATTTTGATATCAATTTAATCCTTCGAGCATAGAAAATGAAATTAATTTGGTCCTTAAAAAAATTGACATCAGTTTAGTCACTCAATCATAGAAAATAATATTAATGTATTTCTTGAATCATACAAATTTAACATCAAATTAGTATTTCAATCATAGAAAAAACATTAATTTAGTCCCTCAATAGGGGTGGAAATAAGTCAGAGTACCCGTTAGAAGCCTATGACCTGACCTGTTTACTAAACAAGCCAACACTTTTTTAAAAGCATGTTTAACTAAAAAGGACAGGTCTTAGGCCATCTAATAAGCCTGTTAAGCCTAACAAGCCGATCTAACTTGTTTAACTATATATAATATAATATAATATAATATATATTATTATAATAATTATAATTATAATGATAAATTTATTATAATATATTAATATATTTTTTAATTAAATTTTAATAAAATTAGTAATTAAAACCTAAGTTAGTAAGTTAGAATAAAAATAATATATTTATCAATATATTTAATGTAATATATTTATTAGAATGAAAATAATAAATTAATATTTATCTATCACTTTTACAAATGCTCACTACTTTCTTACTCTGGTCTTTGGTTGATGTGGAACTTAGAGATATACCAAGTTATAAAATTTTATAACTTGATATATCTCCAAGTCCCACATCGATCAAAGAATAGAGTAAAAAAGTAGTGAACATCTATAAAATTAGAAGATGAGTGTAAGTTATAACAAAGACTTATTGTCTTTGAATAGGCCCATTGGTTTATTTAAAGTCTTAGGCTTGTTAACCTATGTAAAAGCATGTTGACCTATTTAAAGGTAAGTCTGTTAACCTATGTAAAGGTTTGTTGACCTATTTAAAGGTAGATCTGTTAGCATATTTAAAAGCTTCACTATAAAGTAGACCTTTAAATAAGTTTTTAGGTTATGCTATCCTTTTAAAAAGGCCAAACTATGCCTTAAAAATTAGCCTATTATGCTCAAATCTTATAATTGGGATACATGTCAAGCCTGTTTAAGGCAAAATCTGACCTGACCTGTTTCTATCCCTATCCCTCAATATCAAAGTCCATACACAAAAGGACAACTTTGATGTCACTTTTCATAATTAAGAGACTCATAAAGTTTTAGAGGACCAAAATAATGAGATTTGTATCTTTAAAGAATTAAAATAGGAGTTTACTGAAGCAAGAATGAAGTGGAGTTGTAAAAATGTGATTTGAATCCTCTAAAGTGTGTGGTGTAGTTTATAGGATAAAGTGCAAGATCCTACCTATTGATGAGAAAATAAAAGATTTAAGATTTTATAAGATATAAACATTTACATAACATATCATGAATATGTGATAATCCAATTTCTTGATTTTCTCATCAATGATTAGAATTCACACACTTTACTCTCTAAAGTACGAAATAATACTTACACATCACTTTTTTTTTTTTAATCTTTTCCTACAAGTCTTGTTTTAGGAAAAAAAATATAGAAAATGAGCATAAAAAAGTATGCTTCTATTGTTTCATTACTCAAAAGAAATAATTTAAAAATAAAAGTTTTTTAACAAGTGTCCTAAGAACACATGACGAAATCTAAAATAAAAAAAATTGCATGAAAAGTAATTTCTTTTTTAATTTTTAATACATTGAATACTCTATTTTTTATACAAAAATTTTTATTTTAAATTCTTAACAACTGCCGGACACTTTTTAGAAAAATCCTAAAAATAATAAACAAAGAACATTATTGTTTCCAGCGACGATTTTTGGCTTTGTCATATGCAAAGGGTTGCGAGGGGAAATAAAGGGAGAGAGATACCTAGAAAAGATAATAGGGCGTCCCGACCAAGATGAGTGTCTAGAGAGAGAAAGAGGAGGAGAGAATCACATAGGTTGGATGGAATTGGAGTTGATTGAAATCCACAAAATTGCCATCGATATCTTTCCTTCCCGGCTACCCCTATACATTTAACTATTTTTTCTTCGTGGGCAAATTTTGATTGTAAACTCCAAAAAGAAGCTTAAATCACCGACGAGTCGACGACACCAATTCTCAGGCTTCTCTTTTTGGGGTAAATTCTCATGCTTATTTGATTTATAGTGATGCTACAATGTGAGAAAAAAAATTAGTCAAAATGGCAGGGACTATCAGACTAGTTATTTCAAAGAGTGTTAACTCATTAGGTTAACAATTTTGACAATAAAATTCTAGTTGTTCAGTCCGTTGCTACTAGTTTAATTGGTAAGAGTTAGTAAGATGCAGAAAGAGTAGTAAAGTTTAACATCCATTAATTCTCTTTATTCCACTTTCTTTTCTTATTCTCATCCCTTCTCCCAAGTCCTTTAGAGGGGCCAACTAGAAACTCTACTTAGGTTCCCTCCGTCAAGTCCACTTGCTGAGTCACTTACCGAAGAAATTTTCTTAGTTGTTTAGTATTCTTCTTCAATTTTATATTAATAAACCCACAATAAATTTGTTATGCATTTCCTTATGTGTGTGATCAAATGCAACAAGAGTCTATAAGTTCATAGATACGAAGAAATTAAATTGACTAACCTTTTCAGCTGTGATAATTGCTCTGATATGCTGCCATGGTATTAAAAAAAAAAAAACAAAATCAACAGTTGAAAGTGAAAAGTTTAATCACACACAAGACCAGAGAACAATAAAAAAATATATATGCAATTTCAAATTTACTGCTTTTATATATCAAGTTTTATTATATTTAAGGTTTAAATTTAAATTAAATCGGTATTCATCGTTGTTAATATTTTAGAAAGCAAACTAAAATATAAAATTTATGTAACAACTATACTAAAACTTCAAAATGTAAATTATATCTTAAAAGTATAAAAAATTGAAGGTAATTACGTAAAATTTAACTCTTTCAAAAACAAAAGTAAAATTATTAAAATTAGTGGTTATTTTTTAGAACTGCTTTAGGCTATCTATTTTTTAAACAAATAAGTTTACATACATGTCAGACTATTAATACATAATATGTACACGTGATAAGGTAAAATTTTAATGATAGAGTAAATTACATTCTTTATTTTAAATTGAGGTTTGTCAAAATGTCCCAAATTTGGCTTGAAATCACACTCCACCCAATTTTTGTACTTTATTAACTTTTGACCTAACACCGTTAAGTATCTAATAAAACCTGCTTATTATTATTTATTTGTGAGCTCTAAATTACATCTAAAGTTTTTTTTTTAAAGTTTAATCTAATGATTTATTCTACATAAAATTAACTTTTCCTTTTAGTAAAAAAATAAAAAGGATATAATTTTACTAATTTTATGAATAAGAGTATAATTCATGTATTTATTTTATCCTAACAAATTATTACTATCCTGTATGTCAATTATGTGAACAAAAAAATTATACTCTTCTTTGCCTGTTTTATTTCTTTTATTGAATCCTCAACCTCAATTATTTATAATAAATCCATACTTCGAACTAATTTGTCTGTATAAGAAATGCATAAGCATAATATGTTGTTGCTGATAAATATCACGAAAACGTTGATTTAAAGTGAGTATATTTATGGGGAAAAAAAACTTGACTCTAACTCTTGACTTAAATCATTGCTTCCAACCTCATTTAATTTCCCTTTATGTATCTATTAATTTAATTAAGAATAATGTTATATTCTCTTACAAGTTCTTCATAGTAATCATCCTAATATTAAATGAAAAAAATATTAAATAAAAAAGTAAATGCATCTAATGTCTTGAGAACATAAAAAATATTCAATATTTTTTTCATTTAGTAATTAGAAAAATTAGTAGAAAGATTAGAGGTAAGGGTTGAAACCAAATGTTAGAGCCAAGTTTTATTCTTTGTGAGAGGATCTCATGATGAGGCAAGATTAAGACAAATTTTTCTATGTTAATATATACAAATTAAATGTGGTGTTAGTTGAATATTTGGATTTGAATTTAGTAATTTACTACAAATATTTAATTTTACAATTTCATATTGTTGCTTGTTAGACAAAGTATAACTTGATTTTAAAATTTGTGCTTCATTATTGTTGCTTGTTAGACAAAATAACTTGATTTTAAAATTTGTGCTTCATTATTGTATAGAAGCAATGAAGCGCGAATTTTAGAATATGTTATTCTAAAACCAAGGTTGGAGACGTTTGTGATGTTAAAATCAATAACTTTTTTTTTTATATACCTTTCGAGTCACTTAACGGTGTTTAGTCAATAATTTATCGAAGTTAAAAAATGAAATAGAATGTAACTTTTGACTGAATTTAGGGTCTGCTGTCATTTTAAAATACCTCAAGATAATGGAATATAATTTACTCTTAATGATATGATTTGAATCCTTAAATTATGGATAAAGTTAACTATACAAAATAATTTAAAAATATATCAACGCAGATAAAAAATTATCAGTTAACAATTTGATTGCGTTTTAGTAATGGGCAATGTTTCTTGCTTATCACTTTTTAACACCTTTTGCTATACTTCTTTGTTTGGAAAAAGAGAACAAAAGAATGTATCAATTAATAGGTGTGTTTCTTTTATTTATTACTTAAAAAATAATATAAAAAGTGGTATACAAATAATATTGTTGTTTAGTTATTAGTAATTTAATCGATTTAGTTTGGTGATACTTGCAGTCAAAATCAAAATTTCATGTACCTCCAAGTTAAGAAGAATAGCCTTTTCTCGACCAAGAATCGCAGATGGGTATAAAAGTAGAGGGTCCAGAATCCGAAGATCACGAGCATCAATCTGAGCAAGATCCATGATAGCATGCCTGTCCATATTGACAATGGAACATTGACCCTTAGAATTCAACAGAATCCAACTCGTGCTCGACTGTGGTTTCTCATTCAGAGCCACCCCATCCATCTCATCTACATGGACTTTGCTTCTATCCCTAGCCATCTCTCAAACCTTCACAGATCCCAATTCAATAACAAACCTAGAAATTTTGCCTTTAGTTAATGCATGATGGTATTATCATTCACTCACACGTAATTTAGTTTCATAACAAAAGAGAATGAAAGGCTCGGAAATCAGATTTCAAGAGAAAAAGAATATATATATATATTCGTAGATTTCATATTTATTTGTTTGCAATAGCTTTCTAGAGTTGACGGGTAGCTTTGCTTTTTAAATAGCGGGCATTTGATGAAGATGGAGAGTGAAGGTATATAAATGAACACAAGGCATTGCAAGAATATGAAAAGGTGAGATAGGTAATTACCGAAATCAAATATAGAAAGGATAATGTTACTCACACAGATAATTTTTTACACAGGTTTCAATGCATCACGAGATTTTGTGAAGTCTGTCACAAAACATTTCTCTTACCAATATGAGGATGAGGTAGGAATAATGTTACTAATACCAGATCGTCAAAAAAAAATGTTACTAATAACAGAGTCAAATTTTATGAAAACCTGTGTTTGCCAGTCACTATACGCGAGTAAACATAACATAAATAGCCCCTGGCCAGTGCTCACCGTCTCAGTTGAGCCTATTAATTTAAAAATTTCATCAGTTTCCTATGTCCAACAGCCACTCCTACTTTACGTATGCTTCACTGCTTCAAAATATTCACTATCATTTATTTTTGTTCTTTTATGCTTTATTTAATATATATGAGCGTGTGGATGTAATGTAACGCCCCCTAATAAACGCATCTCAGTTATCACCGTTTCCTGATAAACATACAACTCTTTTCTCAAAGACTCTAACTCAACCATTACTTAATTATAATATGCTTCCCAGCTAACGATCGAATAATTCTTTATTTTTATTTTCATTATCAGTCATTATCTCTATTATTCTGTTATCTGTCAAGAATCAAGATGGTATTGACGTTCCAAATATGAGGAAATTGCAACACCCACACCTTCACAATTTAGAATCTTTAAACAGTCCTAAGATTAAATATATGGCTTGCTTGTTTTTTTATTTTATAAATCTTCAAATGAATCAAAGATTTTAAAGATACACCAATGTGGAAAAAATTTCTTTTGAAGTATGTATAGTGGAGAAATTAATTACCTGCGAGTTACAGCAGAGAATCTATCAAATGGAAGTCGCAACCTTTACATTTTTCCGATCAAAATGAAGCTGAGTGTGAATTCCTAGAAACGAATCTGAGCATGGAAACAGAAATGAAAGGAAACAATAAGTAATAGTGATACAGGAAGATAACCTGTGAAGTGAGTCTTACAGTTTTTCTAATGCACTCGGCTTTGCAATTATGCGCCACTATTTGGGTGTAAGAAAGCTAAGAGAAAAGTAAGATGATGGAAATCAAAGCTTATAAATTTATTTAAAGATACAATCACTCTAAAGCAAGAAGAAAGAAATGGATGGAAAAAAAATTGATTCACCTTAATCTGTTCGATCGTGTGAAATTGAGAAACCTGCAAAATATACTTGCGAAAACAAGAGTCGTCGTAGGGAATGAAGAAAATAGGGAGCTTCGTATATATGGGAGAGCCAGAAAAAGAAAAAGTTAGAGGGAGACTGGGAGAGGAAGATGAAATGAAAGTCAACGATTAAGTGGAATCTTCAAACTTAAAACTTGAGTGCTAACATGAAGCTGAGTGGGTTTGCGGGGAAAAGAAAGTTGCCGGGATAAATCACTATAAGGATCACTTTAGTGTAACCGTAAAAATGGAAGCGAAAAAATAAGGGAGTTTTAATAGGTTGTCAGCTGTTACCCTATAATTTTACTTATTTTAAATAGATCTTTTACAGGTTAAAAGTTCTAAGAACTTTATATTTTTACAAATTTTCAAATAAGTTCTTATAATTTAATTAAATTTTTACTAATTTTATAAAAAATTATAACTAAATCATTTAAACATATAATAACAACATAGAATGACTTATAAAAATTTATTTGCGAAATTTAAAGGGTTTATTTTAAAATTTTAAAAGTATAAAATTTTTTAAACTATAGAAGCATATTTAAAAATTTAATAAAGCTATAAGGACCTATATATTAATTTAGTATTTTTTAATTTAACTCTAGCAAGATTGGAACAGTGACCAACTTAATTAACATAGTTTATTTTTACTAATTATGTCAACAGTTGACTACCTTTTTAATATGAACAAAACTTAGATAAAGTTCTATGAGTTATTGTGATGTTCTTCTTTAATGAAAGCATGACATATGCATTATTTTTAGCTATCTCATCCTCTTTTTAAAATTTTTCATAGCTGAAAAATATAAAAAATAATATATATGTCATATTTTTATTAGAGAATGACATTACAAATACTTAAAAACTTTATCTAAATTTTTTTAATATATATAATTTTATATGTAATCTCAGTGATGAATTTTTTGGTTCCTTCTCGTAAAAAAAAAATTGCTTTCTTTTTAAGATATACACTCTAACTTTACATTTTTGCCTTATTCTAAAAAAATATTAAGCATATTAATTAAAACCATTAGAAGTATATGGAGTTTTTTATAATATTAAAACTAAAATTAGTTATAAATTCGCTCAACACGCTGGCACCTAAAAATTTGAGAAAAAGCTTCATTTTTTTTTTTCTGATCTAAATGACGACTCATTTATTCAATAAGAATATCAGAAGTTAGCATTGGGACCACTAAGTCAGGAAGATCCTAAATGGCCTAGTACAACTTTCATGGGAAAAGAAGCTAGGACATTAGCTGCCTAATTACATTATCGAGGATCCAGGAATATGAGCACATTCAAACCACTGAAACCAAGAAAAGCTTCATACTTGTTAGATTATTTTTAATACGTATGGATTGGTATAATTATTAATTTTTCAAAATTTAGATTAATTAAATATTAAATATTATGAAATATCTATTAATTTAGTTTGTTTGTGATTAATTTTGTTATTGAACTCTTATAAATATTTAAACACATATGGATAATATTATTTTAAGTTTGTAGACATTATGTATATGAGTTTTCTATAATAGGTAAGTTAACACATATTGTAAACATAGAAAGAAACCTCTATTCTCATTCTATATATATCATGGTTACTCCATTGAAACCACAAGGGTTTTGTGTGTATATATAGAATGATGATAGTTTTTTTTCTCTACACACACGCACTTGTCATAATTTCTAAGATCGGACATGACTGCACTTATATTTATTCTTTTCATGTGATTCTATAACCAAATCTCTAGTATATTATATTTTATACATGTCATAATTTGAAGTTAAATTGATTTAAGAATTTTGACATCATTAATTAGTTTGAATTAAAATTCCTTTAATTAGTATCAGAGTCAATTTAATCCTTATTATGATTGTAAATCACATGATTTTCTTTGAGATTGGGATTTTGTTAAATGGGATTTTAAGAAAGTCACTTATTCTTTGAAAATTGATGAAGACCTAAAATTAGTTCTAAGAACATCGTTGAATTGGGTTTTTTGTTTGGTTAAAATTGGGAAAATTCAAGCCAATCGTGTTAATTACATATGATCATTGAAATCATTATGACTTAAATGTGCATGACAATAGCTATGCATATAAGTACGTGGTGGACGGTTTCGTATTGCAATACCCGTTCTTTCTTCTTTTTTTTTTTTTTTGTAGATTTTCTCGTGGGGTTAACAGGTGAATTTGAGCTTATTTCATGCTTTACACTCTCTCTAGTGGTGCAAAGTTTAATAATAAAATAATGTTGTTTTGACACTTCATGCTTTGAAAATTAAAAGCATGCTTGTTATGATGCAAGAAAAAAAATTATTGATTGTTTTTAGTGTTGTTAATTTTGTAAAAGTTTGATTAAATATATACGAGCATGGTATTAAATTACATATTGTATAATATTGCGTTTTGTAATTTTGGTGCAAATCTCAGTATTGGAAATTGACACCCCTTTGTAAACTATCGTGCAAATTAAAATTTTAGAGTTTATTTTAGTATTTTTAGAGTTATTTTGAATAATTTTTCTTATACTCACTATTTATATAGTGAATAAATGAATAAATAAAGAATTAACTCATTATGCCTTGAGCGCGTGATGTGGTAAGAGGTTTCATCGGAATCATGAGAATAAAAGTTTGTAATTAATTTTCACATAATTATGGACACTTTTATATTGAATATTATCTTTTATAATATTTGGTAACTATTGAGATTATTTCCACTACATATAGTAGATAAGTGAGAATTATAATTAAAATAATAATTTTAGATATTTTATTATTTAGATAAATTTCGTATGATAAAGAGCATTGATATTGATAAATATATTATTTTGATGCTAAGAAATTCATGTTGACTGTGCCTTTTACTGCTGTTGAGGATTGTTTTTTAATTGAAGACTTATTTAAATAAGTTTGGACATATTAAAATTTATTTATTTAGGCATATTTTGCTCATCTTTAATTACCAAAACTAATTTTATTAGTTGAGCTTGTTGAGCTCTGTAAATTGTGCAATCTAATTCTAGGAATTATTCTTAAAATAATTTTATCGTTATAAAGAGCATGGTATTGTATCATGTGTTGCATATAATTGTTTTGGCATTTGACGTTTGTGTATTAACAATATTCAAATCCTTTGATATATATTATCAATAATTAAAGTACAGTTATATGTGATTAATTTTATTGTATATCGTGCTATTGTAAATTTATATAAATCTCTTTCAATATGGTCATTGTGAGAATATTATTTAAAATATTTTGATTATTGGGAAACATTCAAAGTAATGACAAATTTATATTAAGTTATTATTATGGTTAAGTTTCATATATATCATAAAATTAATAAGTAAATGATAATCATATATTTTATACATTAATAAACTATCATTTTTAGTCATTTACACTCTCCATGTAAATAATTGATTAAACTTAGTTATGTTTTGTAAGTTTGGACTCAACTTGGATTTAATTGATTTTTTAGCATTATTTTGGTCTTACATTATTTCTGTATTTCGGCCATATCTTGAGTTCTAGATGTCTTATAATTATGTATCTTACCTTGTAGGAAAGATAAGAGAGAGCTCTACAACTTTCATGCAGAGCTCTAGGGAAAAATCAGACATCTAGTAGAACTAATTGGGCTTAGAAGTCAGAACACGAGTTTTGTGACTGGAACTCGAACTATGTGCAGTAATCATTGCATAATTCGAGTTTAAGGAATTAAAATAGGCTGAAATTTTGAAAACTGAAAGTTAAGACTCATATCTACAAGTTTCATGAGAACACAAGAGCTCATTCGGACAACTTGGAGGTCATATTAGGTCTGGAAGTCAAAAACAAGGGTGTTGAAATTGGGCCTGGGTAGTCTGCATTAATTGGGTCATATCTTGCGTTGTAGGATGAATTTTTGGATGATTTTAGTGGTATTGGAAAGCTGAGACAATTTCCTATAACTTTCATGAAGACCACTTTGCTTCATTCTAACGTTATCCATGAGTTCATCACTGAATGATTTCAAAGACAAGAAATTTCAATAATTTTTCACTCACAAAAGTTCTTTGACATTTTCCACTCAGCCACCCACTCTTCCACTCACTTATTAATCAATTCATTTATCATTTTGTATCCCTAATCCTCTATAAAAGGGACCATAGGCAGATCATTTAAAAAATCTTTGGTTAGGGAGGAAGATTATGCTTATGTTATTTACTTATTGTAATTTTCTTTTGTTATAAATAGAAGTTATGATCATCATCATCTTCTTCTCTCTTTCTTTCTTCTTGCTCATGGGTAACTAATCTTCATTTTGCTTAAGTGAAGGGGTGAAACTTTTGGTAATAAAAATAAGGTTAAATTAATTTTCTTCTTGTGCTTAAATGATATATTATCAAGTGATCATTATACGTATTGTATTTTGTTTCTAATTAATTTAGAAACCCTCCTTGTAAAATGGAGTTTTTGATTCATTGTAGATAAGTGGTTTGGCACAATGAATGCTTGAACCCATTTACAAGTGTAGGTGTTAGTAAATAATTAAAGGAACCATAATATAACTACGTATATAATTCTAAATAGACTTTGAATGTTTTATTCACCGATTAGAACATTCGTTGTACGTGAATTTCAATTGAGTTATAAAAAGAATTAATGTTATCCTTAATTTATTACCAAAAGTGCATCTCCTAGCCCAAGCAAGTTCTTTAATTTAATTGTAAATAAGTTTTATTATCTTTATTGTTGTGACAAAGCCTTCCCTTACCTCAAAGAATTTTCTTCATCAATTCCCTGTGGATCGACCTCGGACTCCCGAGAAATTTATTACTTAAGACAACCTACACTTGGATTTACATCCTTTAATTCGCATTAGTAAATCTTATTTCAATAAGATTTTGTTGTTACCCTTTAATGTTTATTCTGTGAGCTATTTGTAAGAGATGTATAAAGTTCTGGTGAAATGAATCTTACTAAGTTAGCATCCAATTTTGTTGGCTCTACACAAGAGGATAAGCAACACATAGGGCTGTGCATAAAAACCAAATGAACCAAACTAATCCATGAACCAAACTGAACCATTTTTAAAATAACTTGAACCAGTTTTATTTTATAAAAACTTGAACTAGTTTATTTTATTAAATGGTCCGGTTAACCATTTTTATTTTTAATTCAGATAACCACATTATCATTGAACTAACCCATTTCAAATATCAGAAAACTTACAAACAAAACCCGATTCATCTCTCCACTTCCACTGCAATTTTCAGAAATTCATCTCCAACCTTATGAACCCTAACCCCCAAATTACTGAACCCTGACCCTAAATCGTGCACCACGACTTCCTTAATCGACGATATCTTCAAGCTTTTGCGTGGAAAGACCAAATCGAAGTCACATTTCAGGATCGAGGGTATTGCGGGATTTGGAGGGATTAGCAGAGGACGAGACAGAAGGGTGGTGTTGAGTTTCTGCTATGTTTGGGTAGACTCAGACAAGGTGAATAGGCCGAAACCAAAATCGAGTTTTTGCTGTGTTTGGGTAACATAATTGTTCTTTTGTTTCTACTATTGAATATTAAGTTAATTGTAATGGGATTCTATGATCTCTAGTTTTTTCATTTCAATTGGTGTATATCAATGATTCTGATGGCTCTGTATTGATTATTGCACCCAAATTTGAGTTAATCAATTCTATGGTATTGCTTGTCCATACATGAATATTAGTTGCTTGATGAAATGCCTAGGCCAAGTTTATTTGTTCTGACGTTGATGGCTAGAAGAGTTTGTTTGACCTTTTCCTTTAAATGTTAATCTTATGATTGCTTATTAAATGTTAACCATTCTTTGAACCTCCTGACAGTAATAAAGATTATCAATTATGGAAATATGCTGAATTCACTTTTACTGAAAGACCAAATTGAACATTCTGTAAAAAAAGTATCACAAAAGAGAGAATTCTGTAATGAAGGAAGAAAGGAAAAAAAGTTCTAGATATTGACCTCTCTTCAAAATTCTAGTATGGTGTGCCTTTGTAGAGTGTAGACAAATACGTTTCTGCTACTTTCAGTATTTTATTTTATTTGTAAAATATTAAATATTAAAGCTCTTAAATATTTCTAAATATGAATGAATGAATAAGATATCACATAGAGGTAGGATTTTCTTCCTCCGTAAAGCATCACTATTAACCATATTCTATGTAAACACAATAGGCAGCGTAGGGTTCTGTCATGTGAAAACAAAGAGAATAAAACATAGAGGGGTGCTAAATTATGCTGCATTTATTTTAACAAATGTGCTAATTATTAAATAAGTTTAAAATGTGTAGTAACTAAGTTTGAGATGATTTAGCCTTGTCCTCCTGAGATAATTTTCACAATGCACTTTGCAATTGAATGTACTAGTATTCCATGGCAATTTTGTATTCAATTGCAAATGACAGAGCTAAGCTTAACTTTGCCAAGATCTTGGGTTGGATACAGTGAGGCACCAATAAGTTAACTCTTCATTCACTTTGGAAAAGCATATGAGTGGTAGTTACTATCAAGCAATCAGAAAAGGCAAGTTGGGAATCCACTGATGACATAACTTTTAGAACGTTTTATTCTTTTTCAGATGTTATTCTAAATGACAACTATCCAATCTCATCTACCAGAATAAACCAAATGCATACTAATATAAATAGACCTTCTATGGAGCTCAAGTAATTCAGCAGAGCAAAGCAAATTCTTCAATTCACTTAAACCATAGTTAACAAACTCTTACACTATATAATTACTCAAATGTTCTAGCAATGGATATGGTGGCAAGGTTGACTGCTGACAAGCCAATGGTGATCTTCAGTAAGAGCACTTGTTGCATGAGTCATTCTATGAAGGCTCTCATATGCAACTTTTCTTCAAAAATATGTTTCAATATTTAATTTGTTGCACTTGCATATAAGTTTATCTCCTTTGAATCTGTGAATGTTATCTTTAGTGCCTGAGTTATAATATTGCAATGAAAAAGTACCAATGGAAATTATAGTGTATGTGGAAATGCCATCTTGTCTAGCTTTCACATTGGGATCAATAATTTGAGTAAACTATTCATCATTCTAGGTTGTTAATATGGTTAACTTAACCATATATGCATGATATATATTGTTTAAACTGGTTAGTTGCAGTTCAAGTTGTTTAAATGCTGTCCTTTTTTTTTTTGTTAAGAAGGAGATGGAGATTTTGGAAATAATTAATGTTAAGGTTAATAATTGACTTCTTATTTTACATATAGATGTCATCAATGGGTGATCTGAATGACTTTTCGGTCTCGGATACAACAAAGCATCTGGTTTCTACTCCACCAGTTGTCTCTGACACTGTTGGTGTGTTACCGCCTCGCCCTGATGGGCGTAGAAATCGGTATGAGGCTTGGAAACATTTTTCTACGGAGTCCGGTTTAGATAAGAAAGCTAGATGCAACTATTGTGGTATCTTGATCGAGTATGATAACGGAACAAGTGTTATGCTTTGATAGCTTCAGTTGAGTTGGTGAATATACTTTGTATTTGTATTCAGAAAATGACAGTGGAGAATAAAATGGATGATACTAGTGACCATTTTCCCATAGGAATGCATGTTCTTGCCGTTGACGATGACCCCACATGCCTATTGATTTTGGAAACTCTGCTCCGAAGATGTCAATATCACGGTTTGCTTCTTCTACTCTTCCTTATGTTTTTTATTTGTGCTTTCTTTTTTCAATATCCTTAGGTTCAGTGTGAAGAATCAGTTATATCTTTTGGTCTTGACATTCCAATATGAATACTTCTATTAATTAATTTTTTTTGCAGGGTATATTAATTTAGTTCTAATTTTCAGTCAACCCCAACTCTCTAACGTTGTCCAGTTTTCATTTTTCTTAATTTTTTTATGTTGTTTCTGAAATGTTGGGTTCAAATTCAATAGTGGTAGTAGTAGGAGGTTTCTGGAATAAGTAACATATTTCTTTTTGTTTCTTGTCTCTTCCCCTAGCTTTGATTTCAATTGGTGTATATGCAATGAATGTGCTATATTCTTTCTCTTTCAGAATTATATTTATTTTAGTTATGGCTGGTGGATTTTGCAGTAACCACTACTAATCAAGCAATAACGGCATTGACACTGTTGAGAGAAAACAGAGACAAGTTTGACCTGGTAATCAGTGATGTGCATATGCCAGACATGGATGGATTTAAGCTGCTTGAGCTTGTAGGACTTGAGATGGACCTACCTGTCATAAGTAAGCGGGAATCTTACATGCAATCTTAAACAGTTCATCATTTTACTATTTCTTCATTTTGATTCCCATTACTGATTATTGATATAATGGTTTGAACTAGTTTTTGAACCAGTTGATAGTTGGTTTTTAAAAACGCAAACCGGTTCAGAACCGGTTTTAAATCCAAACAGAACCGGTTCTAAATCCAAACCGGTTTTGAATCCAAACCGGTTCTAAACCAATTCTGAACCGGTTCTAAACCGGTTCACCAAACTAAAACAAGTTCGGTTCTAGAGAAAACCGGTTTGGTTTTTTGAACTGAACCATTTTTTGGTTCGATTTCGATTCGGTTCAGTTTTTTATGCCAAACCAAACCATGCCCACCCCTAGCAACACACTATATGAGGTTAGTTATAAAACTTATATGGTTATTGACATATTGTATAATTGCATAAGTGGAGAAATTTGTTCTTAAGGTTTTCTTCTCCCTCTTCATGTCTATTTTAGAATATGCAATTTGTATAAGAGTGTTGAAATTATTTGATTGATGTGGCATGAAAATTTGGGAACTTTATAAGCAATTTTGTCATTGATTATTGTAGTTTCTTGTGGTCACATGCTCACCTATTATAAGACCAGTATTGTGTTTTGTAAATCTTGTAAGATTTGATCTCTAAAAGTTCCATCCAGAATATTTATAATTGTTTTGAACATTTTGTATAGTTGTGAGTTACTACTAGAATTTTTAGATTTAGAGACGGAACAAATTCTGTTTCTAAATGTATAAAATTCTATCTCTAAATATTTAGAGATATAATTAGAGATGGAAATTGTTCCATCTCTAAACCTGGCGTCTCTAATTGTTAGAGACAGAAAAGTTAATTTCGTCTCTAATTTAGAGACGAAAAAATTCCGTCTCTATTTTTGTCTCTAAATCTGTCTCTAATATTTTAAAAAATATTAAAAAAAATTAAGCATCTAGTTGGGATTTGCCACAACTAGACACTTTTATTTTATTAAAAAAAATTATATTTTTCTATGCATATAATTATCCAAAATCAAAATTTACCAAAAATCACAATAAATCATTAATTATTATAATTATCCAAGTAACTATAGTCTAAAAAGTTCTTCCTCAAGTTCATCAGCTGAAAATACACTCAGATTACCCTATCTATCTTTAAGCCTATACAAATATACAATGGCACAATCCTAACACAACTAACTAGACTGAAACAACAGACCTATTATTCTCTAGGAAGAGACCAAAAAAAATAAAAGGGATGGCAGATTTATACAACAAGATGAAGGCATGCCTCTCTCTATCTCTAAAACACACACACACACACACACACAATGACACAAAGTCACAAACATAAAATTCTTAAAAATTGTTCCTTCAATGTATTGGGAAAATGAATTAAAAATGGATAGAGGAAACAAGAATTTAATTTAATCAATGTACAAAACAAGGGGCTATATCACTTTAGGAATTTTTCCCCCAATTTGAATATACATCTAAAGATGAAGAATAAACCCTCTACCTATATTAACTGAAATCACAACACTATCACTTCTTCACCACATATTTTAAGAGTCCATATTAATCAATAAACATTCAGCAAATGAGTGAGTGATATAGATTATGTGTAGGTATTATACAAAATCCAACACCAGAGGACTGGTATAGGAGGAAGGTAGATGAAGTTTCAACTTTAACAGATTTAGGAAGATCAGTCATTCAGAAAACATGAGCCACACAGAACATTTATTCTCCATATATAAATGAGAAAGACAAGTACTTTATCAAAGTTATTAGAAACTTAAAGTAAGAGGATAAGTGAACAAAATGGCATTTTTCTCCTTAGTGTATATGATCAGCTGCAACAACCCATTGAGGACTATATACATGCCAGAGTTAAAGATCAAATAGAACTGAAGCAAAATCAATAAAATGCCAATTGATATCCATAAGCCAATTTTTTTATTCAAAATAAATAAATAAATCAATAATAATAATAATAATAATAATAATAATAATAATAATAATAATAATAATGGGAAGAAAAAGAATAGTATTCATAAACAGGAATTCCCCCAGCCATAAGACTAGATTGTAGAAAGTTTTATCCTCCCAGTTCAAAATCTATGTTTTAAAAATTATGTAGTTTGATCACAATGTGTTCAAGCCTTCAAGGTATAACCAGAAATGAAAAGAGAAACTACTGCAATCATATTTCCATTTTCACTAAGCAGCAAACTAACTCCTTTAATAATGCACCTCAGATAAGCAATCATAAAAACATTACATACCCAAATTCTTCCATCGCGCCTCCATGCCTGAATCACTGCCCTTGCATAGATAGGAAATAGCAATTAAAATGCAAGAAACACATGTATACACACACAGTCTGAATGGGATGTTGGCATTATTCTACCAAAAGTTTTGGCATATTAAAGGAAATGAAGTAACTAAGGCAGTCCTAAATTTCTTGAATGGTGGTGAGTTTTGTAGTGATTAAATCCAAACATTTATTGTATTGATTCCCAAAGTTTGCAATCCAGAAAATATGACTCAATTTCTCCTTATCTCTCTTTGCAATGTCATTTATAAAATTATTAGCAAAAGTATGCCCAATAGATTGAAGATTGTCCTTCCTTCAATAATTTCAGAATCTTAAAGTGTTTTTGTTCATAACAGATATATCATAGACAATGTCCATATATTTCATAAGCTTGTTCATGCTCTAAGAAATAGGAGATCAGGGAAGGAATGATACCTAGCTTTGAAGTTGATCATGAATAAAGCTTATGATAGGGTTGAATAGTATTTCCTAGAAGCAATTCTCAGAAAGTTTGGTTTCTTAGAGAGATGGGTTAGTCTCATCATGAGATGTGTTTCTTCTGTGACTTACTTGGCTCTCAGACTATGGGTTCCCTATTGCACAACTTCACATTGAGAGGGGCTTAAGACAAGGTGATCATCTCTCTCCCTACTTGTTTGTTATGTATTCCAAAGCTTTATCTTCCTTATTATATTAGGCTGAGATTAGCCAAAGATTAATGGATTTGAGGGTGTGTGGATAAGCTTCCATGGTTTCTCTTTTCTTTTTTTTTTGCAGATGATAATATTATTTTTTTGAAAGCTTCCTCTGAGGATTGCATCGTAGTTTGGGATTTGTTTGAGTTGTATGGAAAAACTTCAGGTCAAAGAATTAACTTTGATAAATAGGCCGTCTTCTTTAGACCCAGTGTGCTAAGAGAAAAACGAGAAGAGATCTTGGAGCTTTTTCACATTCAACAAGTGGCTTATAATGAAAAATATTTTGGCCTACCCTTAATGGTTGGTAGATCCAAAAATCATGCCATCCAATCTCTAAAAGATAAGGTGTGGAAGAAGACCCAAGGATAGAAAGAGAAGCTCTTTTCATCTGGTGGTAAAGATAATCTGATATGAGCAATTGCACAAGTTATTCCAACTTAATCCATGCGTTGTTTCAAGATTCCCTTGTCCCTTTGCCATGATTCGGAGAAACTTATAAGTAAGTTTTGGTGAGATGATCAAACAGATACAAAGAAAATTCATTATGTGAGCTGGGGAAACTCTGTTGGCCCAAAGGGTGTGGAGGTATATGTTTATGAGATTTGCACTCCTTTAATTTGGTAATGCTAGCCAAACAAAGGTGGTGAATTCTTTGCAACCCAGACTCGCTCATGGTGCGGATTCTAAAAGCCAAATACTTCCCCAAGATGAATTTGTTAGTGGTCGGTTCCTATTGGTGGTTGGTTGCATGTTGGTGGTCAATTACATATGGTTGGTTCCTGTTGGTGGTCGATTGCATGTTGGTGGTCGGTTACATGTTGGTGATCAGTTCTTGTTGGTGGTCGATTGCTATTTTTTAATTTAGCATTGGGAATACTAGGAGTTAATGTAGCATTGGAATCAATAGGGTCCTAGAAAATAGTTCAATTCTTATTTATTATTCTTGTAAATCCAAATTGTATTTATTCCTTCATGTATATAAATATCAGCATGCTGAGTGCAAATGACTCAAGCAATTCACAAACACAATATTATTCTACATGGTATCAGAGTACAATCTAGACCATGTTTGTTTTTAAACTCCATCATCCTTCCATACATGGTAAATGAACGGAAGAGTGTTAACTCAAAGGTAGTATCTAGATCAGAGACTAGTAGCTCTGCCATAACTAGGCCGATCAAAGGACCTATTCTTCCTATCACTGGCTACAAACTGAATGACCAGAACTACATACAATGGGCTAGATTAGTTCAAATTTTTCTCCAAGGAAAGGGAAAAGAGGAATATATCACCAGTGATGCCAAACAACTATAGAAGGATGATCCCAACAATAAAAAAATGGAGACTCGAGAACAGCGTGGTGATGTTGTGGTTATTGAACACAATGACCGATGAGATCAGAGAGAATTTTATGTACTACAATACTCCTCAAGAGATATGGGATGCAACAAAGGAGACTTATTCAAACGTGGATAACACCTCTGCAATCTTTGAAATCAAGAGCTTGCTTCATGACCTACGACAAGGCGATTCCACAATTACTGAATATTTCAACACCCTAACCCTATATTGGAAGCAACTTGACATTTACGAAGAGATCGAATGGAAGTGTCTTGAAGACAGCATGTAATACAAAAATATCGTAGAGAAAGACAGGATCTACAAGTTCCTGCTTGGACTTAATAAGAACCTCAACGATGTACGTGGAAGAATTCTTGGAACCAAGCCACTTCCAAAGGTTCAAGAAGTGTTTTTTGAGATGAGAATGGAGGAAAGTAGGAGAAAGATCATGTTAAGAAGTCCAAACTTAGCTCCTTACTCTGAAAGTTCAACCATGGCAACAAAAGGACATCAATCAAATCAGCCACACTTCCAACAGAAGAAAACCAGCCCTTGGTGCGAACACTGAAAAAGACAGGCCACATAAAGATACATGCTGGTTCATTCATGGGAAACCAGTAAATGCGAAATCATCCTATGGTAGAGAGAACCATGGCAACTCAACCACTACCAATATGTTTGAGACAGACAAGGTAAGTGCTGCACTTGAAGTAATTCCTTTTAGCAAGGAGAAGATGGATCTACTACATGAACTGCTTCAACAGACTATGCAAAATGCTGGAACAAATATTGGTGTAGCATCTGTAGCACGAAAAAGTAATTTTTTAAATGCTTTCAATGCTAGTCAAGGAAGAACAACCTCATGGATTGTAGACTCAGGAGCTTCTGATAACATGACTGGGGATATTACAATCTTTGAAAAATACTTTCCCTATCATAATAATTCCACAGTCCAAATTGTCAATGGCACACTCTCAAAAGTTGTTAGTAAAGGTTCAGTTGTTATCTCAAAGGATTTTACTCTGAACTCTGTCCTTTATATTCCCAAACTCGACTGTAACTTGTTGTCCATAAGCAAACTAATAAAGGACCTCAATTGTGTTACTAAATTTCCACCTTACATGTATGAATTTTAGGCTTTAGACTCGGGGAAGAGGATTGACAATGTTGAGGAATGTGCTGGACTTTACCTCCTTTGGGTTAATGACTCCAAGAGAAAACTAGAAGCTCATGCTTGTGCAATTTCTTCACTTAAAGAATATTCGGTAATGTTGTGGAACTACCAGTTAGGCCACTCCAATTTTATATACCTGGAAAAAATGTTTCCCTCACTATTCAATAAAAATCCAAAATTTTCCAATGTGAAGTGTGTCAACTGTCCAAACATACTCAAAATTCTTACCTTCCTCAACTATATAAGCCATACCAACCTTTTTCCTTAATCCACAACGATGTGCAGGGACCCTTTAGAATCAACAACATAACAGACTCTAGATGGTTCGTAATCTTCATTTATGACCACACGAGTTACATGGGTATTCCTTATGAAAGAAAAATCAAAGGTGGGAAAAATATTTGAAAATTTTCATAATATGGTGCAAACATTCATAGCAGCATTCAAGTGCTTAGAACTGACAATGGTCAAGAATATTATTAGTCCATCCGTAGGTCGTATCTCTAAAAATATGGTATTGTACATCAAAGTTCATGTGTAGATGCCTCACAATAGAATTTGATTGTTGAATAGAAAAATCGACACTTGTTGGAGATGACTAGGTTACTCATGTTGGCTACTAGTATATCATCCCAATTCTGGGGAGATGCTGTCCTTTCTACAACCTACTTAATCAACAGAATGCCCTTCAGAATCCTCAAATTCAGCACCCCATACTCTGGCTTTTTGTCCTTCTATCCAAACACTCGGCTCCTAACATCCATTCCCCTTAAAATCTTTGGATGCTTAGCCTTTGTCCATGACCACCAGCCTCATCGCTGCAAACTGGACCCTAAATATCTAAAATGCATTTTCTTAGGGTACTCACTAAATTAAAAAGGCTACTACTACTATTCTCCTTCAACCAGAAAATCCATGGACGTGACCTTCTTTGAGACCCAGCCTTATTATCCCAAAGCTGCCATTCATGAGGAGAAGACAACAATTAAGGAAGAATCCCAACTTTGGGAAATTGGAGAAATGGAGACAACCAAGACCATTCCAATAATTAAAACTACTCCAAAAGCACCCGTTCAAACCCAAGTGACTGAACCCCCTATCCAACAATCGAAACTACACCAGAAATCCAAGTGCCTGAACCCTTTTATCCTATTGAACCAAGTTCTTCTCCCGCTGCAGAAGCAGATAAAAATCTACTGGTTTACGCAAGGAGGCAGAAAACTCAAATGGAACCAGAATCCTACATAACCCCAAAGCAAAGTTAGGAATCTAACCAGGTAACACAGCTCCTAATCCAGAATTTGATATTCCTAGTACAGAATTGCTTGATCTTGATATGGCCATTGTTGTAAGGAAAGGAATGAGATCTTGTACTCAACATCCTATTGGGAATTATATGACTTATGAGAATTCGTCAAAAGGTTATAAAGTCTTTGTTATTCCTCTTGACATCATTCAAATACCAAGGGATATCTAAGAGGCACTTCAACAACCTGAATGAGTGACTGCTAAAGGAGGAAATCCATGCATTAGAAAAGAATGGTACTAAGGAACTTTCAATACTAGTAGAAGAAAAGAAATTAGTCTAATTTAAGTGGATTTTCTCAATCAAATATAATACTGATGGGAGCGTGAATAGGTACAAAGCTCGGTTAATAGCAAAACTTAATTCAGTCTGAGTTATCCTATCCCTAGCTACAAATCTAGATTGACCTCTACACTAACTAGACATTAAGAACGTCTTTCTTAATGGTGAATTAGAGGAGGAAGTCTACATGAAAAATCCTCTCGGTCTTGAATCATTTGGAACCTTTGGCAAGATGTGCAGACTCCATAATCCCTATATAGTCTCAAGCAATCCCCCCGAGCGTGGTTTGATAGGTTAACTCGAGCTGTCAAGAAAGATTGGTTCATGTAATGTTAAATAGACCATATTGTGTTTGTCAAGTACTCTTTGAAAGGAAAGATGGCCTTGTTTATAGTATAAGTTGGCGATATCATCATCACGAGTGATGATCATGAAGAAATTGAACACCTCAAGAAGTTCTTAGCAAAAGAAATTAAGGTTAAAGACTTATGACAACTCAAGTAATTCCTAGGAATGGAAGTTGTTCACTCTAAAAATGGGATCTTCGTGTCTCAAAGAAAGTACACACTAGACTTACTATAAGAAATAAGTATGCTAGGATGTAAACCAGCTGACACCCCAATAGAACCTATAAGAAAATGTGGGACAAAAGAAGAAAGTCCTCTGACCAACAGAGATAGGTACCAAAAACTAGTAGGAAAAATAATCTATCTAACTTATATTAGACCAGACATTGGGTTTGCTTTGAGTATGGCAAGTCGTTATATGATAAACACTACTGAAAACCATATGAAGGTTGTCAACCGAATCCTACAATACCTAAACGGAACCCCAAGTAGAGGTCTTCATTTCAAAAAGAATATGAAAAGAGGAATTGAAATCTTCACTGTGCAGATTGGGCAGGGTCTTTGACTGACCAAAAGTCCACAACTGGTTATTGTTCATTTGTGTGGGGTAATCTAGTCACGTGGAGAAGTAAGAAGCAGTTTGTGGTTGCACGGAGCAATGCTGAAGCCAATTTAGGGCTATGGCCCATGGTATTTGTGAAGTAATTTGGTTACAAATGATGCTTAAAGAACTTAGAATCCCTGCAAACTACAGTATGAAAGTCCTATGTGATAACAAAGTAGCCATCAGCATTGCCAAGAACCCAGTTCATCATGATAGAACTAAGCATGTAGAGATTGACCATCATTTCGTAAAAGAAAAAATTGATAATGAGGTTATCAATCTTGAGCACACACCCTCATACTTCTAAACAGTAGACATTTTAACTAAAACTCTTTGAAAGCCTACTTATGAGAACCTTATATCCAATCTGGGCATGATTGACATCTACCACACAACTTGGGGGGGAGTGTTGGTGGTCGGTTCCTGTTGGTGGTCAGTTGCATGTTGGTGGTTGGTTACATGTTGGTGGTCAGTTCCTATTTTTTAATGTAGCATTGGGAATACTAAGAGTTAATGTAGCATTAGAATCAATAGGGTCCTAGGAAATAGTTCAATTATTATTCATTATTCTTGTAAATACAAATTGTATTTATTCCTTCAAGTATATAAATATTAGCATGCTAAGTGCAAAAGACTCAAGCAATTCACAAACACAATATTATTCTATAGAATTTTATAGAGGGTCATATAGGGGCCAACCTATCTTTTACTTGGAGGAGCATTATATAGGGAAAGAAAGCATTGGAATTGGGAATGCTCTAGAGGATAAGGGATAGGGCTCAAGTCAAAATATGGGAGGACCCTTGGATTCCTATGGAGAATAATTTTAAGGCACATACAACTCATCTCATGAACACAACACTTCACTTGGTGCAGAAGCTTATAGTCACGACTTCTAGAACTTAGAAAGTAACTATAATTTGTTAATTATTCCCACCTAAGGTTGCAGAATGCTTTTACTCCATTCAACTGGGGGAGATAAGGAGACCAAACACTTTTATCGGTTCTTTGACTCCAAAGGGCGCTTCTCAGTTAAAAGTGCATATAAAATAGCATGGAATAAAGCTTTAGAAGAGAAATGCGACAGAGGGCCATAGGATATGAAAAAATGTAGGATGTGAAAAATGTGAACTCTATGTGAAAGAGACTTTGGAAACTAATGGTTCCACCAAAGGTCCGTATTTTCCTATGTCGTTTATGTAGAGATCTACTTCTTACTCAAAATAAGTTGATCCAAAAAGAAGTTCATATAAGGGATGGCTACTTTTTTTTTCCTCATGTGCATGAAAGCATCACTCATTTAAAGGAAATAACTTGCTTAGACATAACTTGCTTAACATTAGTCAATTATGTGATAAAGGAAATAAAGTTATATTTGATTTTTGTTGTTGCATAATTAAAGGAAAAGATGATAAACAAGTTAAGTTTATTGGTCATAGGGTTAATAATATATACATGATTTGCCTTAATGATATATCCTCAGATGATACTAAATGCTTTATAAGTAAAGAAGATGATTCATGGTTATGGCATAGAATGATTGCTCACATTCATATGGATCACTCAAATAAGTTGGTCTCAAAAGAGCTAGTAATTGGACTTCCTAAGCTCAAATTTAAAAAAGATAAACTATGTGATACATGTCAAAAGGAAAAATAAGTAAAGGTCTCTTTTAAAGCTAAAAATGTTGTTTCAACTATTAGACCTTTACAACTTTTGCACATAGATTTTTTTGTCCCTCTAGAACTATAAGCTTTGGTGAAAATTACTATGCATTAGTGATTGTAGATGATTTTTCTAAGTTTACATGGACATTATTATTATCTCACAAAAATAATGTTTTTAATCATTTAAAAGACTTGTCAAAGTTATCCAAAATGAAAAAGGTTTTTGCATTGCATCCATAAGAAGTGATCATAGTTGTGAGTTTGAAAACCATAAGTTTGAAACCTTTTGTGATGAACATGACATTGAGCATAATTTTTCTGTCCCTAGAACTCTTCAACAAAATAGAGTTGTAGAAAGGAAAAATCGATCTTTAAAAGAAATGACAAGAACTATGCTCAATGAAGCTAACTTTCCCAAGTACTTTTGGGTAGATGCGGTAAGTAAAGCGTGTTATATTATGAATAGGGCCCTAATAAGGCCAATTTTAAAGAAAACCCCCTTATAAGTTGTATAAAGGAAGGAAGCCAAATGTCTCACACGTTCATGTCTTTAGATGTTAATGTTTTGTTTTGAACAATGGAAATGATAACTTCGAGAAGTTTGATGCTAAGTCTGATGAAGGAATATTTCTTGGCTATTTTGTACATAGTAAAGCTTTTAGAGTATACAATAAAAGAACTATGACCACAGAAGAGTCAATACATGTTGTTTTTTATAAAACTAACCTAAATGGTCCGAGAAAGGATTTAGTTGATGATATTGTAGAAATCTTGGCAAGAACACACTTGGAGAACAAGGAAAAAGAAGCCAAAAAGCAAGAAGAGAGCCCATTTTATCCCCCAAGGCAAGAGGATTCACAAATCATGGACCTTTCCAAGGAATAGAGGACATCAAGATAGCATCCTTTTGACAAGGTGATAGGTGATGTGTCAAAATAGGTAACTACTCGTAACTCAGTTAGAAATATATGTAATTATATGCCTTTTGTCTCTCAAGTTGAACCTAAAGACATAAAAGAGGCCATTAATGATGAACATTGGATATTGGTCATGCAAGATGAACTAAACCAATTTGAGAGAAATCAAGTTTGGGAATTAGTTCCAAGGCCCAATGATCATTCCATAATTGGCATCAAATGGGTCTTTAGGAACAAACTTGATGAAACATGCTTAATAGCCAAAAACAAAGCTAAGCTTGTTGCTAAAGGTTATAATAAAAAAGAAGGCATAGATTATGAGGAAACATATGCACCCATAGCTAGATTAGATGCCATAAGAATGCTACTTACATATGCATGCATCATGAATTTCAAACTTTATCAAATAGATATCAAAAGTGCCTTCTTAAATGGTTTTATACAAGAAGAGGTGTATGTGGAACAACCTCTTGAATTTGAAGATTATGAATTGTCTAACCATGTTTTTAAATTGAAAAAGGCCTTGTATGACTTGAAACAAGCTCCTAGAGTTTTGTATGAAAGGTTAAACAAGTTTCTTTTGGAAAAAGGCTTTACAAGAGAAAATGTTAACATTACTCTCTTCGTTAAAAACAAAGTGCATGACATTCTCCTTGTATAAATATATGTTGATGACATAATTTTTATGTTTCTAATAAGTCTCTTTGTAATGAGTTTGGCAATACTATGCAAAGTGAATTTGAAATGTCAATGATGGGTAAGTTAAACTTCTTCCTTGGACTCCAAATTAAGAAAACAAGGGATAAAACTTTCATAAGTCAGTCCAAATATTACAAGGAGCTGTTCAAAAAATTTGGAATGGACAACACCAAGCACATGACTACACTTATGAGCATTTCTTGTTATTTGGACAAGGATGAAGGAGGTAAACCCGTAGAAATCACTAAATATGATTGGTTCTCTCCTTTATATTACTGCTAATAGGCCTGATATTATGTTTAGTGTGTGCATATGTACTAGATATCAAGTAATCCTAGAGAATCACACTTAAGTATTGTAAAAAGAATAATGAAATATTTTGTTGGCACTTTACAAATGAGATTGTGGTACCCCAAAGGTGCCTCTTATAGTCTAATTGGTTATTTCGATTTCAATTTTACTAGATGCAAATTGGATAAAAAGAACACTAGTGGGACATGTCACTTGCTTAGAAGTTCTTTAATTTCTTGGCACAACAAGAAGCAAAATAGTGTGGCATTGTCTACAGCTAAAGCTGAATATGTTGCAGCTGGGAATTATTGTGCTTAAATCCTTTGGATGAAGCAACAACTTCAAGACTATGGACTTCAGCTTGATCATATCCCTATAAGATATGATAATACTAGTGCAATCAATTTGTCTAAAAATCTCATTTTGCACTTAAGGACTAAGCATATTGAAATTAGGCACCACTTTATAATAGATCATGTACAAAAAGGATATTACATGCTAGAATTTATTGAAACAACTAAACAACTTGTAGATATCTTCATCAAGCCCTTAGCAAAAGAAACATTCTTTTATATTAGAAGAGAATTTGGCATCATTGATCAATCATGTATATGAATGAATGTTTGAATTTATTGCTTTATCATTGATTTATTTCTCTTGAAATATTTCTGACTTGAGCGTCAGAGGTATTGCAAAATTTGTTTTGCAGGTACTCCATGTTTGGGTAAGAATCCTTCTTTCAAACTTATGTTTTAAAAGTGTTTACTGACGCATTTCTTTTGGTTTAATTTAACATAACCCACAAGCCCACAATAATTTGCAATTTCGTATGTCTTATTCAAATAAGGAACACCTTATTCGAATAACACTTGACAAAAGCGTTCTAAAATTATGATCTTTGGTGTATTATTCGAATAACCATATGGTTATTTGAATAAAGCTTGGCAGAAAGCCAAGTCTGTTAGTTTCTTCATTTTATTTGAATAACAAGAATGTTATTCTAATAACGCTTAGCAGAAAGTCAAGTCTGTGCGCGTTGTTATTCAAATAATGCAAAAGTTATCGAATAATGTTTAGCAAAAGCCAAAACATTTGAGTTACCATGTTTTTATTAAAATAACGTGGTTGTTATTCGAATAAAATGCGGGCTATAAGTAGCTTATGCGCATTTCCTCTCTCTATCTCTATTTTTCATCTTCTTTCTTCTCTCTGAAGCTCACTCTCCTCCATCTCCCAAAACTCCATTGCACCTTGCCTTTATTATCCTAACCCCCAAACACAAACCTAAACACCCCACATTCACCCATGGCTTCCTCCCCCACAGGTCCATACACCAAAATCGCTCCCACCAACAATCCATTGGACCTTTGTAGACTCTCCTCCAACGAGGTTGATCTGGGCTGCTTTAGAACTCACTTCTGGGGAAGAAATCTTATGCAACCTAAGTACATTGATTTGGTTTTCTTTGAAGCTATGGGTAGGTTCGAGTTTCTGGACTTTTTGGACCACCATGGGGTGCTCAAGCTCTGCTACTGCAAGGATATCATCTTCCTGGACCTCATGAAGATGTTCTATTGTAACCTCAAGTTGGATAGCCCCAACATCATCTCTGAGGTCAGAGATTAGCAGGTAGTGATCACTCATGCTGACTACATAAAGCTGTTCAACATAAGCATTGATGGCCCTACAATTGAAGAAGACAATGGGCCAAATATCAAAGAGTTCAAAAGGACAGAGGCTGTTGAAGACATTCTAAAGCCAGGCCTAGTTGTTCCAGAAAAAAGGGGTCAAAGGAGGTATGCTGAAGAGCCAAGACAAGCTCCTACATTATGCTTATATGTATATCCTGGCTCCTAAAGGAGGCAACTACACCAACCTCAGTGAGGATGACATCTTCATGCTATAGATCTTGTGAAAGGGTTATAAGATCAACTGGCCCAACTTCATTGGGAAACATATGATGAAGGCCAAGGGAAAGGAGAGATCTGAACTACCTTATGGGCTCCTGATCACAACTTTCCTCAAGAAGTACCCCCAAGTCACAGAAATAGAGCACCCATCAATGCTGACTCATTTCAACATCTTTGGGTCATACACCTTGAAAAACATGAAAATGGTTCAAGACGATGATGGCAGCTGGGTGTACTGGATGAGCTTGAAGAAATTGCAGCTGATGAAGAAGTTGAAGGTGCTCTTAAAGGTGTCCTTGCTGAAGGTGCTCTTGGTGTCCTTGCTGAAGGTGCTCCTGCTGCTGCACCTGCTGTTGTTGATGGTGCTATTGGCCTAATCACAAATACGCAGCTGATGGCAACCCTACTGGACAAATGTGCATATATGGAGAACACCTTCTCTGTTTTGTTTGACATAATAGAAGGTGTAGAGTGTGAGCAGGCTGCCTTACGAGCTTTGTTGATGGATAGAGTTCCAAACTCACCTCCTCCACCACTGGATGCACATCTTTAGGATCTGTAGTTTTTATGATCTTTGTTGTGATGTTTTTGTTATGTATTGGCTATTTTTTATTGGAACTGTACATGTAATTGGCCAACAATATATTTTAATGAATAAAATGAATATGATTCTGCATTATCTTGTGTCCTTGCAATTCTAGCTTGTTATATTTGAATATATCATGCTAAAATAGACCTAAGTAAATTGCTGGACTTAAATGAATATCATTTGCTTGCTTTGGCTTTCTCTTGCCTTTTTTTTTATCATGACAAAAGGGGGAGAAAAAGTTAGAGTTCTCACATTTTGAAAATGTTTTTGAGCAAAGACAGGAAATTATAAATTGAATCTTGGGATTCCAAAAGTAAGGGGGACCTATGCATGTCTCTAAATTAAATTCACTTCTTATGAAAAAGAGGGGGAAGAAGTATCTCTAATAACCTTGTGAATTCCAATTATTTGAACTAACTCTTTTCTCAATGATATTTTGTTATCATAAAAAAATGGGAGAATATAATTGGTTATTGACCTTTGAGGACTTTGTTCTGATGATAACAAACATGAAGATGTTGCAAAATCAAGTCCAAGACCTTCAAGGATAGTTTTAGGACTTAGATCATTGTGTAAAGGTTTAAAGGGTTCACACTAATGCTCTAAAACTTGTTTTTCAAAGAACCCAAACAGCACATATGTTTTCAAGGCTTCAAAATGGTTTTTGGTTTCCAAAGAAACATCTACTAAGTGCCCAAAAGCTTATAAGATCATTTGGAATCAATTGACAATGTTTAAAAGCTATATAAAATATTTTTCAAATGGTTTATTCGAATAAAGGTTTTATTATTTGAATAACCAAAGTCAAAGAAGCCAAGAATTCCATTTACTTAAGCTTTATTCGAATAAAGTCCTGCTTTATTCGAATAAAAGTTTAAAATAAGTCTTGGCGCGTATGGTTTATTCAAATAACCAAGTCGTTATTTGAATAACACGTTTTTCAGAAAATAGGTTTTAAAAGGTTTATTCGAATAATGTAAGTGTTATTCAAATAACACATTCCAGAAAACTTTTCACTTACATGCTATTTAAGACGTTATTCAAATAACATACCTGTTATTCGAATAATAGTGTTTTCCAAAAACATAAATAAACGGCTAGTTTGAAGCATTTAATGCTCCAACCAACCTCTAACAGCTCTAATCTTTAATAAGCTATAAATAAAAGTTGTTGGGCATTTATGGCGATTAGGAAAATCAATCTGAAAAACTTGGTTGAGCATTAATATGAGCTTTCATAGCCATTTCACTTAATCCTCTGTTTTGAGCATTCAAAGTGTGAATCCATACACCTATTGATCTTCAATTTGTATTATCCACTCTTGAGAGAGTTTCTTATCATTCATACTCAGTTTATTTTGAAAAGAGAATGAAGTATCCCTCAAGGATTGTAAGGGTGAGGTATCCCTTGAAGTTGAGGCTCAAACATAAAGTGTTAGGTATCCCAAGGTGTGTTGAGTGCTCTATTGTGTAAAGGAAGCAAGTACTTGTTCAAGCTTGAAGTTCTAGTGAAAAATCTCGAGTGATTGTTTCAGGACTGGACGTAGGTCACAAGGAATGACTGAACTAGGATAGATATTGTGTTTGATCTTCTAAACTCTACTCCTTTACTTTTGTGCACTAGTTTATTTGCTAGCTTGATAATTATCTGCTTTGGCTTATTCTTTTGTGAGTGAAAGTATTCATTCTTCTCTATCCGTTCATCTCTATCAATCAATAGCTTCAACGAAAATTGATAATCAAGTGTTTTGTGAAAGATTTGCAAAAATATTTTATAGACTCAATTCACCCCCTCTTGAGTATTGAAGCCACTTAGTAACACTTGATTTATGTTTTTCAATTGAAGTTACTATGCTTGTTGGTTTGAGATGTAAATGAATGATACTTCATGAATGTTTTAATTCCTTGAATTTTTTGTTGTTCTCCTTTTGCATTCTTGAACATCTTTGGAAAATGAGTTTTTCTTGAGTTTTTTAACTAGTTTATGTTGTTTTTCCTTCATTCCCTAGTGGTAGATTTCTACTTTTGCCCAAGAGTGCAAAAGCTAAATGTAGGAGAATTTGATAAACACAATTTTTATATATTAGTTAACCCTCATATTTAGTCTCTTCAACCTCTTGTATGCTTAATTAATTAGTTTTTGCCATATTTTATAAGTTTGGGTTCACATTGGGCTTAATTGTATTTTTTAGCATTATTAGGAATTTTATACTGCTTTTGTATTTTAGGTATAACTTGAGTTTGAGACATCGAAAAATTATGAATTTTATCTTGTAGGAATGCTGAGAGAAATCTCTACAACTCTCATGCGAGCTCGAAGGCTAAATCAGATGTCTAGTGGGTTAGATTGGGCCACGAATTCAGGACAAAGATGTTGTCATTGGAACTTGGACGATGTTCAAATATTAGGCCATAATGTGGGCTGTATGTGTCATATGGACCTAAAACTAGTGGCTATTGAAAGCTAAGACATATATCTTCA
This sequence comes from Ormosia emarginata, assembly GCA_029884605.1. Lineage (NCBI taxonomy): Eukaryota > Viridiplantae > Streptophyta > Magnoliopsida > Fabales > Fabaceae > Ormosia > Ormosia emarginata. The sequence continues at coordinate 48,493,536 of JAQQTP010000077.1, read as the reverse complement.
CTTATTATGAAGACCACTTATCCAAACTGTGACATTTTGATAGTGTTTTCACCATTTGAAGTCGGATGGCAGGTTTTGAGAGCTGTTAAGAATGTTTTGGGCACAACTCTCTCATCTTAAGTCCAAATTATATGAATTAGATGTCTAATTAAAGTTAAGAGGAAGAGGATTAACCCTAAGCTAAGTGCAAACTTGAATTTTTAATTTTAAAGATAGTTATTTAAGTAGCAACTACAAACACGAAACTCAACCCTAATTTTCTCCTAGCTGCTCTTGCTTGCACTTCCTCTCTGATCATCTTTCTTCTTCTCCTCTCTCTCTAGTTTTCTTTCTTTTTCTGTTTTTCCCTTCCATTTATGGAGGGCTAGACCCTTTTAAATCAATCCTAGGGATTAACAACCTTGATGTTTAATTTTCATATCTTGTTTTGATTATTTTACATCTAATTGCTAATCAAGTTTCTCTTTTACTTGTTGATCAAGTTTATCTTTTACTTGCTAATGCTAATCAAGTATCTCTTTTACTTTTTAACCAAGTTCCTCTTTGATTTTTTTAAATATGAATTAAATTGCTTAATTTGATTTAGATGTTTATGTCATAATTGCATAATTACCACATGTTTAATGACGATTACAAAGACTAAACAATAGATCAAAGGCTTCTTGGGTGTTATTTGTTAAGCTTGGTTGAATTCTGGGTTTTAGATTATTTTAGGATTAGATGGGTGCTTAATTCATTTAACCTTGACTGATTAAATTCTGGATGCTTATCTCGTAGAGAATTTATGGATCATCTGAAGGCTTCTTGATGTGCTCTAAGACCTAAAATTTGGTTAGCAATTGAATGGATTCCTAGTAATCAATGATGGATTAAATTCAAGATTAGTTAATTTCCTTGAATTGATTATTTACTTAATTCGAACCTTTGATCCATTTAAGCTTTTAATTTAAAAACCCTAACATGCATTGGCTTCATGAGTGCTTCCAAGAACACAATTCGGCAAATTTTAATTATATTCTGTTAATTAATTTTGCAACATTTTCCCCCTGTTAACATCTTAATTTGATTGTTTGATTAGAGTGATCTAAGGGCTTGACCCAGTTGTGCATTATACTACAAGTATTTTAGTGAATTAATTTATAAATTGATTTAATTTGATAGTCTCGACTGTAACACCCACCGTAGGGTGCCACATTTATGTTACTTTATTACCAAATTACCCCAAGTTATAAAATATAATGTTATAATAAAATACGAGTTGTAAATTTTTTTTTTGAAAGTAATAATTCTGTTATGACAATAAAATAAACTTAGCGGAAAATAAAACTATTATACATCATCACACATAATGTACATCATTATACATACTGATCATCACACGTAATTTACATCATTATACATATTACACAAGTGTTTTCGGTTTATTTATTACAGACCATTTCTTGAAACAACAAACACATCGTTGAGTGATATCTCCAGATTATATGCGGTTTTTGGTGGATTGGTTGTGAGTTGGGAACGTTAGTGTAGCCATATGGACCCGGTCGGTCGACTTAAATAATTACAGACATTATTTATATCGAGTTCAAACATGCCCCGAGTTTAACTAAGCGAGAAGACCCTCGAGATGGATCCTCCTCGGGTTCCTCGGCGGTAGGAATCCAATTAGTTATGACGAGTAGCCCTACGAACAGATGTGTCGGTGACGACACTATGTATCTTGATTTCCGTTGGGACATAATTTCTAGTATCCCGTTTATGATGTATGTTTTGAGCGTGTCGCTTTGATATGCAACGGAAATTCAACATGAACAAAGATAGTCACACGAGAAAAATGGATCCCCACGATACAGATTTTATTTATTTTCTACTAATTATATTTTTAAATTATATTTTTTTTGTTTTGAAAAATATATAACTATATATAAAAAAGTGTGTTTTTAATTACTTTCCAATAGAAATTTGAGATTTGTGAAAGTTGTGAGCATGCATCAATTGAAGTTAAAGGTTTAAAACATAAGTGAATAAATTGTCTTTCATCTTAAAATTAACTAGTTTGGTAATGGAAATTGAATTGGCAGATTGAATTTGATAGAAGTATACCTAGCGAGACTTTGAGTCTTTTAATGAATGGATCGAACATTTGTGTCATTCTCTTCTTTCTTGAGTGATTTTCACTCATGAAATTTGTTACTCTAGAACTTACTTTGATTCTTTTTGAGACTACATTTTCATATGCATACATGAATATGATTGAGACATTTTTCTTGAATTAGCTACTTTAGCCAAATAGTCAACCTTGCATATTTTCTCTTGATTAACCTCATTGAGCTTATTTGATCATTCCTTCTTTTTAGCTCATTACATGCCTTAAATGGAAAATCATGTTTTTATCTAATCTTAGGGAATAGGAGAGCATTGACATTGCTATTGGTAGAGTTCTTGAACAAATATGTGGGTGTGCTAATTAGTGTGCAAAATGTTTGGTGAAAAAGGAAGGAGTAGCCAATTGAAAAAAAAAAAAGACCTTTTTGTAGCAAAAATTTCAACTCCAAGAACTTGAAGATTTGATCAAGAGTTAAGAACTTATAAAAACCAAAGCTTTCCATACTAAGTAGACTAATATGAGAAATAAAAAAAAGAAAAATAAAAAAAAAGAAAAAGAATATGTAAAGAGAATTTACATTGCATGGAGTTGGGATAAACTTGAAATATACTTTCATGCTTGTTATTCAAACCCATCCCTAATGTTCTTTTATTTTCTTTAGTATTTAATTTGACATCTTCATATTATTCTCCTCCCTTACATTGGCTCCATTAAAAAAGTCTTCCTGATTTGTGTGTGCATATGTTTTGAGTAGTGGAGAAGTAAAAGGTAAGCAAACTTATGGTAGTGCAAATTTTCATGGGCTAAATTGAGTGAAACACTTACCTTTTAAACACTTAAGGGATTGAGAGTGTATCTTGTGAGGTTCTATCATTCTTGATTTATGCTTTTCAACTGAAGTTACTTTCCTTGTTGGTTTGAGATGTAAAAAAATGTTACTTCATGAATGTTTTAATTCCTTGAAGCTTTGGTTGCTCTTCTTGCTCATAGACTTTTGCATTCATGAACATCATTGGAAAGTAAGTCTTTTAGAGTTTTAGCTGTTGGTCTGAAAATCCGCAAGTGCATGGGTCGACAAGTAATATATGTGAGAGTAGAGTATCGTATCCCAAGGGATTGACAAATAGAAGAATGCTAAACTTAACCAAATTCCACAAATTCTTATCTAAGTAATCGAAATGTGAGAGTGGATTGCAATTAAAATAACAACTTAAAAGAGATAAAATAAGAAAGCACCAAATACCAAATCCACAAGAGAAGATGAGAATGATTAAAGCCTAGGGGTCCCTATTCACTTGCTACTTCAATGAATAATTGCAATTAACAAGCACCCATCAATGAAATGATATTTGCTAGCTAATAACCATCAATAGATAAGAGCTTATGTCTAGGACAATTACCCATGTGAAACCTAGCTAATCTACTATGTGTCCATGTGAGTTAACATAAGAGTCACATATTGAGACCAATTATCAAACACTTGCCATGCATGACCAAGAGGTATGTGTCCATCCCTTTAGTTAGTCAACACACCCATACCAATAGAATGTAATTAAACATACATCAACCATATCATATCTATATTCACAACACCCGATTTCTAGTTCAATTGGAATATTAAAATCATGCAATTGATGGCCAATCAATAACAAGCACTAAGCATAGATATGGATGAACAAAACCAAATTCATTGAAGGAATACTTAACCAATTACAAGATATTCAAATCCATAGCAAGATCCTAGAGAGCCCCTAGATTAGAGTTTAGTTACACATCATGAAAGAGGAGAAAACAAATGAAATCAAATGATCCATCAAGGTACAAATCAAGAGAAAAAAGAGAAAGAATGAACAAAAATAGAGAGATTCCAAGCTTGATCTTCCTCCTTGATCTTGATTCTCCCTTGAGTCACCTCCAATTCAAATGGGTTCCTCCTCCTCTCACTTGCTCTTTGAGTTTCGTGCTTAGGTCAAAACTGAAGCCCTCTTCCTTCTCTCAAAAATCAGAATAAAAAGGGTTAATCTCGTGTGCTAGGATTTTTACCACACCTAGGCGTGCCTTTTTCACGCCTAGGTGTAGTTATGAATCATGTGCCTTCCTCTACTGTCCACGCCTAGGCGTGACTTTACCACGCCTAGGCGTGACTTTACCACGCCTAGGCGTAGATGTCTCAGTCTGAAAACCCTGGAAACCTGAGCTTGCCATGCCTAGGCGTGGCTTTTCCATGCCTAAGTCTGGATGTCTCTGCCTGAATTGGTCTGAAAACCTGAGAGGGCCACACCTAAGCGTGGATTTGTCACGCCTAGGCGTGGGTTGACAGCTTTTCCTTCTCTCTAGCATCCTTCTTCATTTGAGCTCCTCTTTGCTTCTTTATCCCTTCCAAGGTCTTTCCATCATGAATATCTGCTTCAAAACAACACTGAAGTCTATCAAACCATAATCAATTCAAATCCCTAAATAAAATAATCAAACATTTGATTCTCAATCGATTGAGACCACAAGCTTAGATTCTCAAAATTATGCATGAATAAGACCTTTGAACTTAAGAACTTGAAGATAGCATGCTCATATTCATTCAAATTCAAGAGAAATAACTTCATTTCCTGAAGTTATCATTAACTTTTGAGTTTGTCTCGTTGTTCCTTATTCCTTAATGTTTAATTTCTAGTTTTGCCTAGAAGTGCAAAAGCTTAGTGTGGGGGGATTTGATAAACACAACTTTCATATATTAGTTAACCCTCATATTTAGTCTCTTAGACCTCTTATGTGATTAATTGATTGGTCTTGACCACATTTTATAAGTTTAGATTTAAATTGGGCTTAATTATATTTTTTAGCATTATTGGAAATTTTACACTATTTTTCTGTTTTGTATATAACTTGAGTTATAGACATATAAAAATTATGAATTTTACCTTATAGGAAATCTGAGAGAAAGATCTACAACTTTGATAAAAAAACTCAAAGGCTGAATCAGATGAAGAACTCAAAGACTGAAAGTGGAAAGTATAGAAACTTGTGCTTCTTTTTGTGCTTAAATTGTATCTTGTACTTAAATACATTTAAATTATATCTTGTGCTTCTTTTTGTGGTTCCATGTTTTTGTTGTTTGTGATGGCAAATTGTGTAGGTATTTGGTTCAAGATGAGGCAAAAGCGTAAGGATTCAGGACAAACAATGTTAGAAAAGTTGTAAGGACAACAAAGTGGCAACAATAACGAAACTTCCCAAGATTTACAACAACAAATTAGTGATAATCAGCTCGATACCCAACCTATAGATGTGAACATAACAACTCAAGGTTTTTCTTATATGGTGGGACATAAGGTGCATATCCTTGAGAATTTTGAGAGTCCTGTTGTGCCTGAGGAGGTGGTGGTTGCACGAATTGTGACTGATTATTATTCCTCCAGCTGAAGTTCGGGTGATTTCTCTATTTTGGATTGTATGTATCTGAAAAAGAAGAAGTAAATGACTTTTTAAAATTATTCATTGCATTTACTTGCTCATGTACAACTTCTTTAAAAACAGGAATCTTAGGACATTCATGTGTTGAGTGTCCTAAGTTATCACAAATGCCACAAATTTCTTCATTTTGCACAGATTTGATTTCTTTTGTTTTTCTTAATTCCATAGCTTCAACATTTCTAGCCAAACTGGCAAAGCTTTTATTTAGATCTTCCTCTTGACTAATGTGATATTTTTCTTTATTAGCGCTTACAAGGTTAGATCAAACTAAATTTTTAGAATGGTTAGTACTATGCCAAGATTGAGAATTTTCAGCCAGCTGGTTTAAATAGTCTAAAGCTTCATCAGGTTCTTTATCAAGAAACTCACTATTGCACATTGTTTCCACAAATTATTTAGTTTCATGTGTTAAACCTTCATAAAAGAAGCTTACAGTGTGCCATTTTACAAAACCATGATGTGGGCAAGAATTTAACAAATCTTTAAACCGTTCCCAACATAGAAAATATGCTTCATTTGCATTTTGGGAAAAATTTTGGATTTCCATTTTCATAGCATTGATTTTATGTGTTGGAAAAAATTTCTTTAAGAATTCATCTTACATTTCTTGCCATGTGCCAATTGATCTTGGTTTCAAAGTGTTAAGCCAAAATTTTGCTTTATCTTTTAAAGAAAAATGAAACAATTTAAGCTTAACAATCTCTTCAGTGCAATTTTGATCATTGAAAGCAATACATACTTCTTCAAATCCTTTCAGATGTAAATATGGGCTTTTAGACTCTAAACTATGAAAATTAGGAAGTAAAGAAATCATACCTGACTTGAATATAAAATTATTGGCATTGAGTGAAAAGATAAAACATGATGGACCAGAATTTTAAGGTTGTTGCAAATATTCATGCATGGTTCGCAACGGTTGATTTTCATGTTCATCATGTACACTTTCATTTTCAGTCATTGTGTCAATTATGTGTGATTATGATTCAAACAAATCAATATATAAAGTACCATGATTAATTTTAACTGAATGACCAGAATTTAAATCACGATATCAATTAAGCATCAATAAATGACTTAAAATAGAAAAAATAATACACAAGTCGGCAGTTTACACCAGTCATTAAATATTAACAAGGATGTGGTATAAACCAACCACCCAATAAATATTAACAAGTAAAAAGTTAGATAACTGATAAAGTAAAAAGTTAGATAGTTAGAGAGTTAATAATTAGTAAGTTAGAAAGTGCAGAAAGTAAAGTACAGAAAGTAAATTGCAGAAAATAAAGTACAAAAAGTAAAATACGTAAAATAAATTTAAAATATAAAAATCGAAGAAAGGCAAAACCCCACCAGAGTCGGCGAAAGAAGAGAGAAGAAGAAAGGTTATTTCATTACGTTAGAAAGCAATAATAAATAACAAAAAATTAAAAAGTTAGAGAGCAAAAAATAAATGACGTAAATTAAAAGTTAGAGAGCAGAAAATAAAAGTTAGTAAGCAAAAATAAATGACATAAATTAAAAGTTAGTAAACATAAATAAATGACATAAATATAAAAGTTAGAAAGTTAGTATGTTAGCAAGTTAGTAAGTTAGATAGTTAGAAAGTTAGAGAGTTAGTAAAGAAACTGAAGGATCGGTAAGCGGTCTTTTGCTCCAGTGAGGGGGAAGAGAGAATAGATTTTATTAAAGAAAAAGAACCTCAATAGATTAAAACTTCAAATCAAGTCCCCGACAATGGCACCAAAAACTTGATTACTGGATTTAAGGATACAAACCCAAGTGCAGGTTGTCTTAAGTAATAAATTCTCGGGAGTCCGAGGTCGATCCACAGGGAATTGATGAAGAAAAATTAATTGAGGTAAGAAAAGGATTTTTTCATAACACCAAAAGTAATAAAAGTTGTTTACAAATGAAAAAGGATTTGCTTGGGTTAGGAGATCCACTCTTAGTAATAAATTAGAGGCAAGATTATTTCTCTTTATAACTCAGTTGAAATTCACACACAACGGAGGTTCCAATCGAAAAATATAACATTAAAAGTTCAATTATATATGCAATCATATTATGATTCCTTCAATATCTACCAACATTTGTAAATGAGTTCAAGCTTTCACTGTGTCAATCCTATTGTCTACAATAAATCAAGATTTCCATTATACAAAGAATAATCTAACTTTATTTCATTACCAAGAGCTTTACTCTTTCACCCAAGCAAGATAAAGATTTAGTTACTCATAGAGAAGAAGAAAGAAAGAGAGAAGAAGAGAAAGATGAACATAGCTTCAATTTAGAGCAAGAGAAAATTACAATAAAGAAAAATAATAAACAAACATAACCATAACTTCTAAAAACTAAGCCTAACACCAAGAGCACCAAATGATCAGCCAATGGTACCTTTTATAGAGGATTAGGGATACAAAATGACAAAGGGGCTGATTAAGAGTAGATGTATGAGTGGGTGGAGTGGTTGGATGAGTGGTTGGATTATTGAGATTCTTTGTCTCCGAAATCATTCATTACTTAACTCATGGATGCCATCATCAAATGGAAAATTCATCTTCATGAAAGTTGTAGATCTGGATCTTAACTTTCAGATGTCCAAATTTTAACTCATTTCACCACCTACAGCCTGAGATATGGCCCAATTACTGCAAACTATTCAGGCTCAGTTTCAGCACCTCTATTTTGACTTACAGACCCAATATCACCTCCAAGCTGTCCGATCTGAGTTTTGTGTTCTTCATGAAAGTTGTAGATATGGGTCTTAACTTTCAAGTTTCCAAATTTCAGCCCAAATAAGTTCCTACAGCCCGAGTTATGCTCTGATTACTGTACACTATTCAGGTTCCAGTCACAAAACTTGTGTTCTGACTTCCAAGCTCAATTAGCTCCACTAGATGTCTAAATTTTCTCTCAGCTTTCCTACAACGTAAAATTCATAATTTCTAAACATTTGGAACTCAAGATATGACCAAAATATAGAAACAATGTAAGACCCAAATAATGTTGAAAAAATCAATTAAGTCTAATTTGAGTCTAAACTTACAAAACATAATCAGGCTTAATCAATTAAGTATATAGAGAGTGTAAATGACTAAAAATGAGGGTTCATTCATGTATAAAATATGTGATTATCACCATACAAGTTTTTGGAGCCGTTGCCCGGGATTAAGTTTAGATTTTGTGTTATTTCTTACATCTATTCACAACTCTTATTTCAAGTTTTGTTTGTGCATTTTTATTTTTCAAGTACTTGGCTCTTGTATGCGAAGAACTCAAGGTGTGTCTCGATTTCCTTACGATCCTAATATCGAGAGGACATTTCGTAGATTGTTAAGGGAACAACAAGTACAAGAGCAAATACTAAATTTAGATAGTGAATCTGAGATGGCGGAGGAAGCAAATGTTGAAAGACCCTTGAGGGAATATGCTACCCCGAGTGCTAGAGAAATTCGATCTAGCATTAGAAGGCCAATTGTACAAGTATAAACTTTTGAGATTAAGCCTGCAATTATCCAGATGGTTCAGAATAATGTGCAATTTAGAGATTTACACCAAAAAGATCCTAATGCTCATCTAGCCAACTTCCTGGAAATATGTGATACTTTCAAGCATCACGGGATGATTGTTGATGCAGCTCAATTGAAGCTATTCTTTTTTTCTTTGAGGGATAGGGCCAAAGCATGGCTTCATTCCTTACCGAAGCATTCCATCACTACTTGGGAAGAGTTAGCGCATAAGTTTTTGGATCGATTCTTTCCTCCCATGAAGGTAATGAAGTACAGGAATGACATCTTGTCATTTAGGTAATTTGAAGGAGAAACTTTGTATGAGGCGTGGAAGCGATTCAAGGAGTTGTTAAGGAAGTGCCCACATCATGGTATTGCAAAATGGATGTTAGTACATACCTTCTACAACAGCTTGACAACATCCATTCGATCCATAATTGATGCAGCAGCCGGAGGGGCTATTATGAGCAAGACGATGGATGTAGCCTATGACCTTTTGGTGGAAATGGCTAACAACAACTATCAGTGGCCAGCATAAAAAGCTAGTCCTAGGAGAATGGCTGCCGGTATACATGAGGTGGATGCTCTCACTTCACTTAAAACTCAAGTGGCAGCTCTTTCTAAGAAAATTGACACCATGGGAGTAAATTCAGTAACCAATGGAGCCAATAGTTCAGCAGAAATTTGTGATCATTGTAGGGACCATCACTCCATTTCTAATTGTACGACTAGCTTGGAGAGTGTACAATATGCTAGTCAATTCCGTCAACCAGGTCACAACAGTGTTTTTGGTATACTTATAACCCTAGTTAGCGGAACCATCATAATCTCTCATGGGGTGGAAATGCTTAAGGCTCTTCCTCGTCTTCTCAGCATAAAGAAGCACCTCGTGTTCTTCCAAGTTTTCAACAACAGAGCCCCATTCAAGCCCAAACTTCAACATCAACTTCAACTTCCAATTTAGAGAAGATGTTTGCTCAGTTTATGACTATTTAACAAGATTATATGACCAAAACTGATTCAAGACTAGCGTCCAACGATGCATTGATGCAAAGCCAAGCAGCTTTATTGAGGAATCTTGAGACTCAAGTGGGCCAACTTGCCCAAGCTCTAAATAACAGGCTCCCAGGAAATTTTCCAAGTGACATCATCAATAATCTTAAGGGTGCACCTAATGAGCATTACAAGGTTATCTCATTGAGGAGTGGGAAGGAGATAGAAGGTAATCCAATGACCAAACTGCTTGAAGAAAAAGTGGAGGTGGCACAAGATGAAGAGGTTGTGAGCAAGGAGGTTGAGAAAAATGAGAAAATTGTTAGGGAAAGGGTTGAAGACAAGAAGAAGGAGGACAAGCCCATGACACCACCTCCACCTTTCCCTAACCGACTAGCAAAGTAGAAGCTTGATACTTAATTTCAAAAATTCTTGGAGATTTTCAAGAAGCTTCACTTTAACATCCCGTTTGCTGAAGCATTGGAACAACTGCCAAGTTATGTGAAGTTCATGAAGGACATCTTGTCCAAGAAGAGGAAATTAGGGGATTATGAGACTATAGCTCTCACAAAAGAGTATAGTGCAATCTTGCAAAACAAGCTACCTCCCAAATTGAAAGACCCAGAGAGCTTCACCATTTCATGCACAATCAGGAGCCAATTCTTTGGAAAAGCCTTGTGTGATCTAGGGCCAAGCATAAACTTGATTCCCCTATCCATCTTCCAAAGGCTAGGTTTTGGGGAGGAGAAGCTGACTTAAGTTAACTTGCAACTAGCTGACCGTTCTTTCACATACCCTAAAGGGGTCATAGAAGATTTATTGGTCAAGGTGAACAAGTTCATCTTTCCAGCAGATTTCATCATTCTAGATATGGAAGAAGACTGCAATGTGCCTTTGATTCTTGAGAGACCCTTCCTAGCCACGAGTAAGACAATGATCGATGTCCAAAAATGTGAGCTCACAATGTAGGTCAATGAGGATAAGGTAACTTTTAACATTTACAAATCCATGAAATTTCCCAATGACCATGAAGAATGTTCTTACCTGGGTATGATTGATCAAGTAGTCAATACTGCATTCCATACTAATTTTACTGATGATCCCTTTATTTTATCATTAACATCTAAACATGAGCATGTAGATAGGGATGATGTGATAGAATGTATTAAACTGCTTGACGTGTCTACTAAGTTTTACAATAAACCATGTTTTGAACTGTTAAACATACCTTCTGATAAGCTCAGTCTCCAGCCTTCAGTCATAGTCCCACCCAAGTTGGAGCTCAAGCCACTACTTGATCATTTGATGTATTCATACCTAGGGGAGGCATCCACATTGCCAGTTATCATTTCCTCATCCTTGTTAGAAGAGCAAGAATCCAAGTTGCTCAGAGTGCTTATGGAATACAAGCAGGCCTTAGGGTGGTCCATTGCGGATATCAGAGGTATTAGCCCCACCATCTGCATGCACAAAATATTGTTGGAAGCTGATCATAAGCTAACCATTGAACATCATAGGCGTCTCAATCCCATCATAAAAGAAGTTGTCAAAAAAGAGATTATCAATTAGCTGGATGCGGGTATCATATACCTTATCTCTCTCTCTCTTACATTACTTTACAAAGCTTGTAATGTAAGGCTAAGGGTAAGGGTTAAGAAAAAAGGGGTAAGATAAATAAAACAAAAATTAAAATACAAAATCATGCACATTTCACAATCCAAGCCTCAAAATGTTGAACAAGTGCAACATGGAGCATAGGAATCCATCACTTGATTTGCATTTTTTTTATGAATTTTTTTCTTTTTCTTTCTTTATTTATATTTATGATCTCCACCCCCCAAACTTATTTCTTTGCAACACTTTAGGTGGACTTTCTCTCTCTCTCTCTCTCTCTCTCTTTCTCTCTTTCTCTCTCTCTTTAAACTCCTTTGATACTTTATGCACAAAGAATGACTAAGGCTTGAATAGTAAAATAATACAAGATATGCATTCAACAAAGGGTGTGTAAGAAGGATAATTGTTTTTTCTTCTTTTTTATGGGTATGGGAAAGGAAAATGTAGGTAAAGAAAATAAATAAAGGCCAAACAATAACAAGGCTGCAAAAGGGACCAAAGGATATAATATTTTTAAGGTTGGCTTGAAAGGCTCAAAAGTGTCTAAAGAAAGCCCTTATTATTTCCTTGATCATGCATTATTTAGGATTTCACCTCAAAAGATAATATAATAACTTCTAGATACAAGTCATCCACACACATACAATCCTATAAACTTTCTCTAAACCTGACATGCATTCGTATTCCAAGGTCTATCAAACATAAAGATGGGAAGCACATTCATACACAAGAAAATAGATCATATGATATCCTAAGAAAATAGATCAATCCATAATTTAAGCAATCATTAGATATTCAATTCAACACACCAACATGCATAGTTTCAACACAATGACTCAAAACACAATCAGGTGATGAATACAAAATAAAATAAATAAAAACAAATGTGAAAATAAAAAAATAAAGAAAAGAAAAAAAAACTCTTTTTGGTGGTGAAAGCTATATACATCCCCCTACAAAGGCTCTGAACTAGAGGAAACACCTAAGCTGACTCAATATTAACTGCGAAACAACAATGGAAAAATATTAGTTAATAAAATAAGAAATAACAAAATAATAGCAAAAACAAATAACTAACCGAAAAGATAAAAAAGTAAAGAAAAAGAAAGAAAATTTGGGTTGCCTCCCAAGAAGCGCTTGTTTAATGTCATTAGCTCGACATTGCCTTTTCAATTAATCAAGGTGGCTTCAAGCAACAAAAGTAAGATGACGCCTTTCTTTTTTCAGAATTGTGCCTCCATCCTAGGCCAATGGCCTTAGAAGCACCTCCAAAGGTGTTTTTGAACTTGACCTGAGTTGGGTTATCCTAAATTTATCTTAGCATGAGAAATTCCACTAGGTCATGGCAGTTTCAATTGATCAACAAGTAAGAGACCAGTTTGCAGTGAGCCATGGATAATAGGAGTATCTTTCTTTATTTCAACAACTTGAGTTTTAAGATGGTCAACACCAGCATTGTATAATGGTGGGGGGTCTTTAATAGCCAAGACTTCATGTTTCTTAGCCTGAATGATATTGATAGGGGCATAGAAATTTGACATTGGAGATGATTTAGCATCTCTAAAGACATTAATTGTCGCATGGTCTCCATCCACTCTCAATATAAGTTCACCCTTAGGTACATTAATCACAACTCCTGAAGTTGCTAAAAACAGTCTTCTAAGAATAAGAAGAATGTCAGCATCCTTTTCCATATCCAATACCACAAAACCAACATGGAAAATAAATTTGTCTACCTTAACAAACACATCTTCAACTATACTATAAGGATGCTTGATAGATCGATCTGCTAGTTGAAGGGAGATCATTGTTGATTTTACCTTTTCAAATCCCAACTTGTATATCATAGATATCGGCATGAGATTTATGCTCGCCCCAAGATCACATAAAGCATTCCTAATATTCAGCTTCCTAATAGTGCAAGAAATGGAGAAACTACCTAGATCTTTCAATTTAGGTGGTAGTTTCCTCTGAATTATAGCGTTGTACTCTTCAGTAAGTACCACAATCTCATCTTCTTTGAGTTTCCTCTTCTTTGATAACAATTATTTCATGAAACTTTGCACAAGAAGGCATTTCCTCAAGTGCTTCAGCAAAAGGGATATTTATTTGTAACTTTCTGAAGACGTCTAAGAACTTGGAGAATTGCCTCTCTTAATTCTCCTTTTTTAACCTTTGAGGAAACAGAAGTCTAGCATACAAGGAAGGATCAATTATTTTGTTCTGCTCATGATCCTTTTTCTTCCTTCGTCATTTAGGTTGTTCATCCTTAGCTTCTCCATTACAATACTCTGGAGTTAAGACATTCACAATAGGAACATCATTTTTCTCAATTCCTGATGAATCAAGTGCTTTTTTCACTTGTCATTCCAAAGTCTTGCCACTTCTCAAAGTGATTGCTATATAATTCTCCTTTGGATTGATCAAAGTATCACTGGGTAAGCTGTCTGGGGGTCTATCTTGAAGTTGTCTCGCTATCTGTCCCACTTGATTTTTATGACTTCTAATAGCAGCCTCTTAATTCTTGTAATTAGTCCTTGTTACCTCCATAAAAGCGAAACTCAGTTGTACAAAAATAGAGGTATGTAGAGAACACTACTAGAAATTTGACTTTTAGAGACCTAAAAATCGGTCTCTAAATCAAGAAAATCAGTCTCTAAAATAGTTAGAGACCGATTTAAATCGGTCTCTAAAAGTCTCGTCGCTAAATATTAGAGATCGATTTTAAAGAGACCGATTTTTTCGGTCTCTAAATCGGTTGCTAATTTTCGGTTAAATATTAGTCAATTATATTTCAAAAAAGTACATTAGAGACTGATTTAGAGATCGATTTTTTAGAGACCAATTTATTGGTCTCTAAATCAGTCTCTAAATCGGTCTCTAAAAACATGAATATATTATATATTTTAACGCAGTCTCTAAACTAGAGACTGATTTATCAGTCTCTAAATCGATCTCTAAAACTCTGAATATATTATGTATTTTATAAAATCGGTCACTAAGTCGATCTCTAAACTAAAGATCGATTTATCAATCTCTAAACCAGTCTCTAAAATCTCTAAATGTCTTTCTTAATAATTACTAGAAGATCAATCTGTAATACCAAAACTTCAATTTAATCTATATTATTATTCTTTTTGTTGTTTTTCAGAAAGAAAAACTATGAATTTTTCTTATTTCAATTGACTATAAAATATAGAGAAATATATAAGAAAAAACATGCTACAGGTCTGCCACTAAATCTCCTTAATTTCAGTAAAAATCTACTAAATTAAACTTTAAGTATATTCCTTCAACCAATTTGCTAATAAAATGGAGCATCAATGAGTGTATAAACTTTATATAATGGTTGTCCATTGCACTCTAATGGAAGTAATAGCATATAAATCTTGGTAATTGATTAGCTCTTTACCTTCTTAAACAAAGGGAAAACACTATAATCTGACTAAAGAAGAAAAGTTAGACAAATACGTTTTCTTTCTTTAATGCATGAGATATAGACTTGCACATACATTTCAACTCAAAAGATACAAGGATTTTCAGATTAAAAGAGAGAGAGAGAGAGAGATACAAGGATCTGTCACTATCAAGATGATTCTTAAACAAAATACAAGAGAAATAAATAATTTCAAAAACTGGATCCACCTTAAGCAAGAAATTTGCTCCTACTACAAGACAAGCCATTTTATCTTCTTTATCAAGACTAACTCCGAGACTTTCTTTGAAAATGTCAACAAATTTATAAGCAGCAAAGCAGTGCTTCATATATGACAAGCTGGAAATTCAATGTGTGAAATTGATTGAAGCCTGCACAAAATAGACAACAACAGTGACATAACATTGGGATGATGATGTCTTAGACCATAGTGAAATGTTGCTAAAGAGAGACAAAATGTGAACTCAAATTGACCTAAGTGAAAGATGAAAGCCCAATCCCCATTAGCATAGATGTAAGTTCTAATAAATAAAAAGGGCGAGAGGGGCTCTTTGGTCTTTCCCTCCTCATTTGACTTCCCATTATATATTCAAAGGAAAAGACTAGGCAGTCTTTTGTGTTTGACGGTGAGTTAAGGACCATGTAAGTATTAATTCCCCTAAAATATCATATACTCTTATACAGACAGATTGCAAACTGCAGAAAGAGTAAAGGCAATGCCTTTTTGGTGAATGGCATTTTATCCTTTCATTTAAGGCAACTCAGGGGTGCATGCCAGTTTAGTGGTTTTCTTTTTATCCTTTTGAAATATAATGCCACAAATAATAGTATATATTTATAAATACATCATCTCATATTTATATAATTTTTATTATTTAATTATAATAGATTTTATCTTATTTTTTTACATACTTACATTCTAATTATCTCACCTAATACCAGTTGCGAGAAATGTGAGCTATAATAATGTGTATCATTTTTCTAATGCCACATGTCAAAGAGGACAATATTTTGCACATATTAAATTATTTTGCACATGTAATTTGAATAATCTTAAGTTTCAGGCATATTTTTAATGCTACCAACCTTTTTACATTGGGGACTCAGAACATTGCACTAAATAAGAGAGATTCTAAGTTGGATAACCATTTAACTCAATTACTAATAGTTGCAGGAACAAACAACCATTAGAAGAAAATATGCCTATGTTCAAAAGTGCACTAAACAAAACAAGAAAATATTGCAGTGCAAACCTGACCACTAGGTAAATCAACCGTTATCATCATGCCTGGACCTAATCATCCTTTCAAGATAATCTTTGACTTATCCGCAGGTACAACACCAACCTAAAAAAGAATAAGACAAGGCATAATATCTTAAATCCAATAATTGAAAGTAATGAAACAGAATCAATGGCTTCAGAACTATAATTCTCATTTCTGCACATAAGTATGAGAGATGCTAACTTTCAAATAAATATGTTTGAACAAGACCAAATAATTACACATGTAGCATTTTTTATAAGTAAAGACCATTAAAAAGACATCAGATGAAAAGGTAAAGCAAAACCCGCGTACACAGGATGTGTTCAAGGAAAAGCACAGAAGAAAGGTCAGAAAACTAATATTTGAAATATTGTCCTTGAGTGTCATTTGTTACTTATTAATAACAAAGTTAAAGCAAATAATTAACAGGATGGTAATCAGAAAGCAGCTAACAAAAGAGAAGGTATTGTATCATTAAGTGAAGTAGTACCTGAGGTATTGTATTTTTCTCCATTACAAAATTTTTCACCAGTTTTGGTTCACAGGCAGGTTTAGAAATAACTACTTATCAAAGCCATAAAAAAATAAAAACAAAGAAACACGTTTGCAAGAACACACAGTCAAAGAATCAACATAAATATACTCAGTTACACACAAATATATTGTTGATTGAGCTGATGGGACGTAAGTTTGTCAATGGTAGTGAGTTTGTCAATGGTAGTTTGTCATTATGCAAGAATACCATTGTATTATGGAATAAAGTATAATAAATAAGGACATGCAAATCAAACTTGTACATAGTTGTTACAAGGACAAGGCCAAAAGAAAGGAATATTATTTTTATAAAAGAATTAAAACTAGAACTAGATGAAGTAGACATTAACTTTTCTGCAATTCTAATAATTATACAGCACACTGCTTCAATAACTTGTACTAAAATTGAAGTCATCTCAAATCATAGTAGTTAATATAAAAAGCAAGACAATTAGGGAGTAAAAGTATCTTAAATGAGGACTTATTGGTAATAGGGTGTCAGGATTTAAGAGCATATAACCAACAAAGAACATCATTTGCCATCTGGGAAAATATGCAAGCAATTAAATGCAAGTCAGATTTGCTTTCAAATTTATATGCACTTGAATTGCTTGTAAAAGGTCTATCCCACCCCTAGAACAATGGTTTGGCTTTGCAGCCAAATAACTTGGATTTCCCATAATATGGGAACAGAAAAAGAAAATAAACTTCATTCATCAGGCTTCTCATATCATGCCCTAATAATTCATAAAAAAGACTAATTTCCTTGCCTCAACCACACAGGCTAAGAAAAGACCACAATATGTAGTTGGTATATCATGTGCCAACAACAAGTGATGATGAAAAATAAGGAAATAAAGTCTAATTCAATTTCCACTTATCCTTAATACTACACATCTCCAACAAGTATATCAAGCAATTTCTATTTGCATGATCTAATGATACATGAGTAGGTGCATAGTGCATCAAAACCAATATATATATATATATATATATATATATATATATATATTGATAAAAGCATCAAAACCAAAATATTCAAAAAGTTAAAATGAAAAAGTCATTACTAACATTACAAGTTACAACAGAGACATAAATCTGACCTAAACTAAGATACTAATAATAATCAATCAGTGAAGAGTACCTGGTAAAATAATATCATATTGGTTCCTTGAGCTTAAGATATCTACTTCACAAGTTATTGCCTCCTGTTTGATCCTCCATGTCTTCTCTATGCCTTCAACCTCCAGATAACCTCCCTCGCTAGGCATAAGCCACTGCATATTCGAAATTAGAAATGTGGGAACATGGGAAGTTCAAAACATGTAACTATATCAATAAATCTATTAACAACTAACATCAATGACTCTACAAATTATACAAGATGAAACTAGTTGACCCTTCAGCCTCCAGCTTTCGCAGATTTTCCATATAATTCTTCTTTAACAGCTAGTTGACCCTTCAGCTTTTTATCCTTCAAATCCTGCAAATAATAGTTTACAATTTAAGATTAAGAGATAACATATTCAAGTACCAATGTCATAATTCTAGAAAGCTGAATGCTTTATACCTCCAAATTAGCAACTTCTCCTCTGAGATACTTCTTTATTTTCATATCTAACTCATCAGAAATGTCCTGTAAAGCAACATAGCATGTTGAGAATCATAAACTTGAAATATCATGCAGAGATACCAAACAACGAGCCTTCATTTTCAATATGCGCCATCTTCAATAGAGTGAAATAAAATTATGGTAGAATATTAAAAATGCAAATATGTAAAAGGACAACTGCCTATTGAGCTTAATCTTTTCCTGATTCTTTTTTATCTTCTCCTTGTATGATTCCAATTCCCGATTCATCCTTTGCAGCTCTTCCTTTAGCCACAAAAACAATTCAACCAAAATCAGAAACTAAACATATTAATTAGTAACAACACATAGTCACTGTAACAAACCACATACCATGTTGAAACAAAAACCACAATGAGGAGAGTCAAAAAGTTAGCTTGACAAGCTAATTTATGCTAATTCAATACATTAAAATGGTTCTATAATAACACATGGAAACAATAATCGTCCAGCTTCAAACATGATATTATCAGATGTCACTCGCTCCATTTTCGTTCTTATCCTACTACAATGCTTGCAGGTATGCACCTGTTCATACTTCATAGGAGAATCTAACCAGTAACCACTATACCATGTTATTACAAGCCACGAAATCGCTTGATTCCATGTTATTACAAAGCAAAACACATATTCCCCTTAATAGTTCATTTCATACTGAGACAAATAAAAGGATCGCACAAAAAAAATGGGTTCCTTGCACTTCAACCACGTGACAAGTGTTATCTTCGAAATCTTAATGGACCAAACAAGAAGAAACATAGATCTATGTGGTTATTTTGCTCAGACAAAAGGTTTCAAACCTGAAACAAATTTTCTAGTTTTTTTAATAAAAAAATCACATAATAATATGCCACAAATCAACAAACAAAAAAATGTATGAAAAAAGAAGGACTAACTCTTGATAAGCAGAGAGTATGAAAATGGAGGCAAAAAGGACTTTGCCAAGGAAAGAAGCGAAGGCCATTCTGTTTTGCGTGTTTCTCTTTCTTTCTTCTGAAGCAAAGAGCTTTTAGAGAAGGAGACGTAGGCAAGATCACGTTTGCAGGCAGCGCGGAGGTTGGCGACGGCGGCAGAGCGAAGGGAAGGGTCGAAGGCGAAGGCGTTGCCTAGGTGGAACGACGGCGACCATTCGAGCGACGAATGCGAAAGGATCGTCGAATACAGGTAGCTCGCCAGGGCTGGTTTCGATTCGGAGTCGCGATAGCCCTCCACTTTGAACTAGGCCCACACCCATGCGTCGAGCGGTGAAAGGCTAGCGACGAGCACCGAGGGCCCGGGGCAACGGCCCGGGGCGAGAAGTTAGCAGCGACGGGCTTGTGGCCAGCGGTGAGGGTAGGGATGGCAATTTTACCGCGAATGCGGTACCGCGGGTAATATCCGTGACGACTCGGACGGGTAATACCGTTTAATTTCCCATGCGGGTATAAATACCCGTTTAAGTTATCCCCGTTTAATAAACGGGGCGGGAATAGGGGTAGTTTCCCCCGTACCCGCGGTACCCGCGAAAAAAAAATAAATTTTTTTTATATAAAATTATTAAAAATCTTATTATATAAATTAAAATATTATTATATTATACTTTTTTTTCATTTATTTTATTTTATTTATTAATTTATTAATTTTATTTATAATTTATTTCATACCGCGGATATCATGGTCTACCCATTACCCGCGGGGAATAATAAACGGCCCGCACGGATATGGGGGCGGGACGACGGGCGGATATTATCCGCGGGGGCGAGACGGGGGCTACTACCGCCCCCCCCACCCGTTGCCATCCCTAGGTGAGGGTAAGGGAGAGGCAACAAGCTGTGAGGGTGAAAGAGTGGCGGCAGGGTGAAGGTGTTAGGGTTTGAAATGAGAAAAAATTGAAGGGGTTGTCAGCTGATATGGTAAACTTTTAGAGACCGAATTTACGGTCTTTATCTTTTTTTTAAAAAAAATTATTTAAAGACCGATATTTCGGTCTCTAATAATATTTTCTTTTAATTTTTGTTATAATATAATTAGTGGCTGAATTTGCGGTTTCTAATTATTTTTATTTTTTTTATAAATTTTTTATTTAGCGATCGAAATATCGGTCTCTAAATTGGTCACTAAAACTCAAATTTTTAATAGTGACCGAAATATCGGTCTCTAATTTTTTATTTTCTTGCTTCCTATTTATTTATTTATTTCTATAAATTTTTTATTTAGAGACCGAAATATTAGTCTCTATTTCGGTCTCTAAAAAATTTAGAGACCGATTTTATTTCGGTGGCAAATTCAATTTTTTTTCTTAATCGGTATCTATAGAGATCGAAATAAATCGGTCTCTAAAACTCAAATTTCTAGTAGTGAAAAGTTTCTCCATTGCAATCTCAAGAGGAGACTTCTAGTTGGGCTGAGCATTCAATGGTACTGCTTCTTCTAAGAGAAATTAGGATGATTCTTCCAACCGAGATTGTAGGTATTAAAGTAAGGGTTACCTTGTGATCTTGAAGGATTTCCTATATAGTTGACTTGTTCTAGAACAATAACACCTGAATTTCATGCTTCACATTAACCATTGACATGGTTGCCTCCACAGAAGTCTTAAGTTAAGGCTTAGTGATTGATTAAATTTACTAGCATACTACCAACTTGCTTGGTGAGGTTAGCAATTTGTTATATAATAGTCTTATTATGTGCAAGTAAAGCATCAACAGTGCAAAGTTCCATAACTCCCTGTTTAATTATAGATCTTCCACTAGGCAATTGGTACTCATTAGTAGCCATAATCTCGAATAATTCCTAAGTCTCTTCTAGAGTTTTTGTATTTAGAGATCCACCTGCATATGCATCAACCATGGCTTTAGTAGAATGATTCAAACAATTATAAAATATATGTACCTATTGCCAAGTCTCAAAGGCATGATATGGATATTTTCTTAACAATTCTTTAAACCTCTCCCAAGCTTCATACAAGGATTCCCCTTGATTCTGAGTGAAGCAAGCAATCTCACTTCTCATTTCAACAAACATAGATGGAGGGAAATAACGTGTAAGAAACTTCCTCACCAAAGTATCCCAAGTAGTAATACTCCCTTGAGGTTGAGATTGAAGCCAAGTCTTAGCTTTGTCTCTCACGGAAAATAGAAAAAGCCTCAACCTAATTGCATCATCACTCGCCCCCATTATACTTTATAGTGTCACAAAGCTGCAAGAAATTGTTGATGTGAAGATTGGATTCTTCTACCTTAGTACACCCAAACTGATCCTGTTGTACCAGCTGACGAAGAGTTGGTTTTATCTCAAAATTGTTAGCCTGTATGGCAGGACGCACTATACTGGTTGAGACATTTTCAGAAGGAGTTACATAGTCAACTAAAGTGCGTCTTCTTCGTTCAGTTGTATTTTCTGCCATATTTTCTTCTTCAATTTTGTTTCTTTCTCTAGCTGCTTTTATGTTTGATCTTGTTGTTCTTTCGATTTTCAGATCAAAAAGTAATTTTTCTAGCTCCACAGTACCTTGCATAAGCAAACAAACAAACAAACCAGAGTGAATTAAAGAAAAGAAATTAAAAATAAAAATAAAAATAAACAATTGAAAATAAAAATAAACAAAGAAAAAAATGCTTAAATTAGTGCTTCATCAACTACTATTTAATATTGACAAACAAAAATCCCCGGCAACAGTGTCAAAAACTTGTTGTGATATTGACAAGTGCACCAAATCATAAAAGTAATAAAAAGTGAGTTCAGTAACGTTCCTACGAGAATTATGTTGACAATTATTAAGTTCGCCAAATTGACACTATCCAAACTATCGAAAAAAAAAGAATTAAAAATATAAATGAAAGAAAACAATAAACAAAATAATAATTAAAAATATCAAGAATTAGATCAAGGGTGAAAAACGATGAGATGAAAGTGTCATGGATCATATTTTACTTGAACTCTTTTGATGCAATTTCAAATATTGGTTTAATCAAGTTTTATTCCAATGATTCATGATCAATTCTCAAAATTAATCAATATCTAATCCCTTAGTATATTAATCCTCTTTATACTATTTAAAATTAACTAATTCATTAGTCTAACCACAAATAGAAAATGCATTATCATAAAAGAGAGAATTAAAAGAAAGACCACACAACCCACAACGTCTATTCCTAGCGATTGCGGAAATTATGATGTTTATCACAAGTTCTAGGTTTGTGCACAATTTTCCCAAATGACACATAACCCAATAATCATTCCAAAATTGATCAGGTTTAGAAAAGTATTAAAAGAAGAGATAAATACATAAATTATGAAATAGAAACACAGATTAAACCCATAAAAGAATTTACATAATCCAAGTATCAATATTCATCATCACCCTAACGAAAGAGGTTTAGTTACACATAGGAAAAGAAGAAAACAAAGAAAAGAAAATGACAAATTCTATAGAAGGTTGATAGAAATGTTGAAGAAAATTCATAATCTTCAAACCTAGATATGCCCACACCAAATTAGGGTTTGTGCTTCCACTTTGATCCTTAATGGCTATTTAAAATCTGTGCAAAAGTATAGCTCTTTTGCTAAACTCATTTTTCCCCTTTTATAGAAAAGTTGACAGCTATTTGTATCTGACTTGCACGATTTTTCTCATCCTCCAAATGGCCAAATTTGCCCTCACTCTTAAAAGGGAAGTTATAGGATTTTCTTTTAGCTTTTCAATTCCTCAAATGGTGCATCGATCTGATCTATGTAGTCCAAGATATGGCTCAATTAATGAGGAATGGTCAGGATAGTGTAAGAATCCAAATTTTGCTAAAATCAATTCTCTTTGAGAATCCTTATCCAATCTTCAATCTAATCCTTATTTAAGATTTTGCATCTAATTAAAACTCTAATTAGCATCTAAGAATAAGATAAGAATCCTTGAAATATTTATCTTCAGGTCTAGTTGAGTTCCCTCTTCAGAAGTCCACACTAAGCTTAGGCACTAGAAAGGACGGACTCGGTCGAGGTTAGATCCTTCTTCAATGCATCCTCTTGAGTCGTTGGTTCACCAAGTTGGACTTGTCGGCCTCAATAGCTTTGGCTCGGAGTGACTCCACCTCAATAACTTGAGCCTGAAAGGAAGGGACCTTGGCAGCATCTGTAGTAAGGTGAGCAACCTTCTTAGCTCCGAGCCTGTCTAATTCAGAGTCACGCGTCTTGAGCTCTTTGTTAGCCAAAAATAGTTGCCTGTCCTTCTGAGTAGCCTCTCAGGTGGCTTGGGCTAGCTGTTGTAGCATTGTCTTTGCCTCAATGGTTTAATATGTTAAGTTTTGATGATGACAAATACAAGATAAAAAGAATAATGCTTATGCTTCATAGATATTCTTAATGAGATATATTGTATCATGCATATGAAGATATTGAGTTATGAATTTGGACTAACTATGCTTGTGTTAAGTGAGTAATACTTGGTAGGATAGTCCTAGTACCAAGAGTGAGCTTTACAACTAGAAAGCAAAAGATCACAACTATGCTCAACTCAAGAAGAATGAGAATAATAAAGATGTTCCAAACAATTTATGAGATTTGAAGAGAAGAAATTTGTGAAAGCTTGGATTACATCAAGAAGCCTAAGGACTAGAATTGGTATATTTTTCTTTTAGGTTTTCTCCTATGTAAAGATAGAGGTTTTATAAGAAAAGAGCTCAAATATGTTTTTAAGTCTTCAAAAATGGTTCTTACATATTTAAATGCCCAACAAACTATTTTTGGAAAGTTAATCTTGGTGGTAGTTCACACCTTTGAAAAATAGCCAAGTTTGTGTTTTGTAAAACTGACATTTGGTTACTATTTTGATCATAACTGACATTTGAAACATAGTTTTATTGTGAAACTATTTCACATGAAAATAGACTCAAATATCTTTCCAATGAGTGGTCATTTGCTTTAAACGGATAAGAAATGAAGAAGTTATGACCATTTAAAGTCAGTTTTCAAAAATAGTCAAGTTTGAGTTTTGAAAAACTGACCTTTGATTACTATTTTTATCATATCTTTCAAAATACTTTGGTTTTTGTTCTGAAACTTATTTCATTTGAAAATATACTCAAATATCTTTCCAATGAGTGGTCATTCGCTTTAATCGGATAAGAAATGAAGAAGTTATGACATTTTAAAGTCAGCTTTCAAAACCAGAAATGCTATAATCGATTATACAAGTCCTATAATCGATCACAACGTTGATAGAAGCCGTGTAATTGATTACCAGAAGTGTGTAATCGATTACCAAGTGCCTATAAATGCTCCCAACAGCTATAAACGGCTACTTTTCATAAAAAACATTTCTAAACACTACCAATGGCTATTTTATCACTTAGGCTCTATATATAAGTGTTATATGAAGCTTATACACCTCTTGAACACTTGATTTGATCCTTGAATCACCAAAATCATATTTTGAGCTCTTTATTGCAAAATCCTTCTATTCCTTTGTTCTTCAATTTGTATTATCCACTCTTGAGAGAGTTTTTTATCATCCATACTTTGTTCTTCAAGTTGTATATCTACTCTTGTGAGAGCTTCTATTCTTTCTATTCACCTTGAAATCATTGTAAGAGGGTGAGGTATCCCTCAAGAGAGAAAAGGGTGAGGTATCCCTTGTAGTGAGACTCAAACACAAAGGGTGAGGTATCCCAAAGGTGTTGTGAATGCTCTTGATTATAAAGGTCATCAAGTACCTATGAAGCTTGAAGAATTGGAGGCTCTAGCACAAGGGTGAGGTATCTCAAGATGTGAAGAGTGCTTTTGTTTATACAAAAGTTTTCCTAGCACCCGTGAAGTCTAGGAGATAGTGAAGAAAATCTAAAGTTAAGCTTGAAGACTGGACGTAGGCCACAAATGGATTGGTGGCTCAACCAGGATAAATCTTGTGTTTGATCTTCTTAACTCTATCTCTTTACATTTGTGCCTTAATTATATATGCTTGAGTTGAATTTGATATCTAGCTTATTTACTTGATTTATCCTATAGCCCAACTAGTATTTGTGAAATCTCTAATAGTTGCACCTTTGTTAAACTTATTCCGCTGCATTTATTAATAGAGTTATTCAAAATGCTTAATTTCTCAAAGGTGTTTTAAAATTTGTAATCACCCAATTCACCTCCCCTCTCTTGGGTGATGGTTGCCAAGGCTAATAAGTGGTATCAAAGATTCGTGCTCTAGTAAAAGCTTAACCGCTTGGAGTTAAAGATCCTTATTTGTTGGGAACCATTAAAAGCTTTTCAAAATAAATGATTTTGAAATTGATAAACCATCATTCTTTAATGGTATGAATTTTGTTTATTGGAAAGCCAAAATGGAAATTTATATGCAATCGATTGATCTTGATTTATGGGATATTGTACTTGATGGATTTACTTGCAAATCAAAACATTCTTGGAATACTTATAATAAGAAATGTTTTTCCTTGAACATTAGAGCAATGCAAATCTTACGAAATAGTTTAAATGATGATGCTTATGCTAAAATTAAGAGTTGCTCTAGTGCTAAAGATATATGGGATGCTCTTGATTTTATTTATCTTACTTATAATGATTTCTTGCACAAAGTTGTATATAGAGAGCAAGAAGAGCAAAAACCTCTAGAGGAAGACAACATTGAAAAATGTCCTCAAGAACATGTCCAAAGCAAGAAAATGAGCTCAATGCCTCTTGGTGATGATGGTGCTCAATTTGAAGAAATGGCAAAACAAAACAAAATTGAGAAAGAAGATGTTCTTGAATGCTTGATGGACAATAATGAGGAATATGGTGATTCCCTTAAAAAGGACTTTGAGGTAAATAATGCTAAACCATAATATAATCCTTCCTATGATAAGCTAAAATGTGCATATGATGAATTATATTTTTTTTTAATCAGCAAAGGAGTTAATGTGCAAAGGCATCACTATGAGGTGTAACATCCCAACCAGGTTGGCACCCTATACCCCACCAGTCATTTGCAGCACAAAAACAGAAATTAAATTAAAAAAATAAAATAATACAAAAAGAGCATGGGGGGGCCAAACCAAAACCCAAGAAAATCTGTCAAGAAAATCTAAACAAAGGAAGACCAAACCTATTATGATTAAAGTAATCCATAATAAAACTAGGTGGTGAGTCCCACCAAGTGAAGCATTTACTAGCTAAACCATGAGATGCTAACTTGTCAGCCAAGAATTGCCCTCCCTAAAGATATGAGAAACTCTAAACTCCATCATTTTGATTAGAAAAATGCAGTTTTTCCATCTATTTTTCAATCTCCAAGGGACAAGATTATCATTTGTGAAGGCATCCACAACCAACTTTGAGTCACATTCCAGCCAAAGCATTTTCCAATTTCTCCTAAAAGCAATTTCAATGGAATGGATTGCTGTTGAGAATTCGCATAAAGAGAGGGAGAAATACCAATGTATTCGAAAAGCAACCCGAAATTTCACCCCTCATACCTCTGAAAATTGCACCACAAGAAGCATGACTCGGATTGCCTCTTGAAGCACCATCAGAATTACACTTTATCCAACCACAAAGAGGAAGGAGCCAGCAAACTTCTAAAATCTTTGGAGACCGAGCAGGGTGGCTAACAACTGCAAAGGATTTTAGCACTTTGAAATCATCAATTGAGTTAGACATTGTGCCTTTCGAAACTGTTCCAGAGAGCTTGGATGCAGCAGCAATGCAACTAATTGCATGATTAACCGAAAGCTGTTTATTATTGAATTTGATATGATTCCTGCAGGACCATATATGCCAAAAGCAATGAGTGATAGCAGATGTAACAATGTCTTGAACTTGAGTGCACCAGTTTCGATTGCAGGAGGAAAGTACAGATGTAATAAAAGATAAATCCACATTACAACATAGCACCGTGGAGGGCCAAGACCAGATTTTCCTAGAGAAGCAACACTTGAGGAAAAGATGGTCAGAAGACTCATCTGTAGAACCACAGAGACTACAAACAGAAACAACAATCAACCCCTCTGCCTCAAATTCTCATCAGTAGGAAGTTTGTTGTGTAATAGTCTCCAAAGTAGGAAAGACTTCGAAGGAGGGATGCAGGTACTCCAAATTGATTTAAACCAGGTTACAAATTGAGCATTGTGACTATTAAGAAAGGTATAAGCAGCTTTGAAGCTCAAAGAACCCGAATCACTGTGCTTCCAGATTAAACAATCTTCTCCATGATCCATAGGAAAATGCATAGAAGCAATTTCAGTAAACAGATAGGGAGACTTACCAATTAAGAAAGAAGGGATATTCCAGGAGTGATCAAAAATGAAATCACTGACTTTTGCCTTCAAAAAAGAAAGCAAGTGATCCGGGAAATGCAACAATTCAGCTATAAGTCTGTCATTGTGAAAAAGCCAAATATCATACCAGAAATTTATTGATTTTCCATTACCAATCTGCTAACAGCTATGTCTTTTAACAGTTTCTAAATAGAGCTTCAATCCTGGCCAAATTGAAGATTTTACATAGTGACAAACAGGGGAGTTGAATCTGAAAAATCTAGCCTTAACTAGATTAGACCAAGACTTTTTGTATGACCACATCTCCCAAGTTAATTTCAAATAAAGCGACCTTATTAATAGGCTCAGAAAGATCTCACCCAAGACCACCGGTTTCAATAGGAGAGCAAACCTTGTGCCAAGAAACAAGTGCAAACCTTTTTAATTAGAATATCTCCGGACCATATAAAGTTCCTAATGCATTTGTCCAAGGATCGGAGGAGGAAGTAGGCCAAGAATAGACATGGAAACTGTATAACAGCATGCCATGAATGACTGATTTGATCAATTGCACTCTGCCCATTATTGAAAGAAGAGAACCTTTCCAAGAAGCCAGTTTAGATTTTATCCTATCTGCAATAGATTGCAAGTGAATGGCTTTTGGTTTGCCCTGAAAAATTGGGACACCAAGATAAACAAAAGGCAGACTTCCAGCAGAAAAACCAAGGAGGTTACTGATTTCTATCTTCCTTCTTGGGGGCATTGAGCCAACATAGAATTTGCACTTTGCCAAGCTTAGAATTTGCCCGGATTCAGCACCATATTCATTGAAGAGATTCATAAGAGCCCTTAGGTTCTTTTTAGTACTCTTGCAAAAGACCATTATGTCATCTGCATAGAGGACATGAGAAAGGGTAGAGATGCCTCTTGGACCTGTCATTGGGATTAAAGAGCCTGAATCAATCAAAGAGGTAATTGCTCTACTTAGAACATCTTCTGCCAAACAAAAGAGGAGAGGAGATAGAGGATCGCCTTGCCTCACTCCCCTTTTACAAGAAAAAAATCCTGTGGGATGGCCATTAACTGAAAAGGAAAGCTTAGCTGAAAGTAGAATGATTCTAATCCAATTGTAAAAGGTGTCATGGAAACCAAAAGAGTGAAGCACTTTAATGAGAAACGCCCAATCGATTGTATCAAATGCTTTTTTAATATCAAACTTGAGCGCAATATTGCCACCAAAGCTCTTATAACCAAGCATGTTGGCAGCTTCTGAAGTAATGCAAATATAGTCCTGGATCTACCTACATTCGATAAAACCCCTTTGCTGATCAGAAATTATTTTTAGGGCAATTACAGCAAGCCTATCAGCCAAAACCTTGGTTATGATCTTAAATTGATAGTTAGCAAGGGCTATAGGTCTATAATCTTCAATTTTAACAGCACCATGGAATTTAGGAATTAGGACAACCATGTTTGAATTTAGATTAGGCAGCAACCAGGATTCCTTAAAGAATTGAAGAACAGAATCATAGACATCATGCTTGATAATATCCCAAAAATGTTGATAAAAGATACCACCAAAACCATCTGGACCTGGGGCACCCAAGGCATTCATGGAAAACACAGCTTTTTTGACCTCTTCCAAGGTTAGCAGATTGGTGAGAAGAGCATTGTCTTCTGTAGAAACTAGATTAGGGACAACTCTATCAATGAGATTACTGCTGGTGCATATGTTTTGAGAAGCAAATAAAGACTTAAAGTAATCCAACACATGATTCTCAATGTCAAACTGATTGTCTAGAAGAACATCACCATGTTTTAAAATGGACATTTGTTTAGAAACAAGCCAGACCTTGGCCACTCTGTGGAAAAAAAAGAAGTATTTCTATCTCCTTGCATGAACCAATTGACTTTAGCCTTAGCTCTCCGAACTCTTCTTGAAAGTGGAGAGCTTGTTGAAGATCGATTGAGCAACCAGCTCCTCATCATTAAGAGAATCGAATAACCTTTTAAAGAAATTTCCTCTTGGATTTTATCAACTTTGATCCTGAGCATGCTTTGCACCTTTAGATGAATATCCCCAAAGATTTGCTTATTCCAGACTTTCAATTCAGCTTTCAAGTTTCTAAGCTTTTGAGCAAGAATAAACATAGGCGCCCCTCACAGGTCTACTCCAGACTTCTCCAACAAGCCTCTTGCAATCTATATGATCAGTCCACATACTGTGGAATTTAAACTGGGAAGGAAACGTTTGAATACCTCTTTTTAAATCTAAGAGCAAAGGGAAGTGATCAGAAGATTCTCTTGTCAAGGTGCAACAGGAAATACTGGTCCAAAAGGAGAGCCAATCCTCATTGCAAACTGCCCTATCCAGTCTCCTTTCTATATGAGCATTAGATCTTCTTCCATTAGTCCAAGTAAACTCAGCGCCCCTTGTGACTAGATGAGTAAGATGACCATTATCAGACCATGCTCGAAACTCATCACAAGAGATTCTATAAGGAAGCTTTCCTCCCCTAACTTCGTGAGCTCCAAGAACTGCATTGAAATCACCAACAAAAGTCCAGGGCCCCGGATTAGAGATTTGCAAATCAGTTAACTCTAGCCACAACTGTCTTCTCAGAATGTGATTAGTACTTGCATATATAGTTGTAATAAAAATTGACTGATTATCCCATAAGACAGACAAGGAAAATTGTTGTTGAGACTTTGAGATTACAACAGGATTCAATCTATCACTGCAAATGCCCCACAGATTAGGCATGTGACTTCCTCTATCATTTTCCAAAAACAGTTTAAGATGAAGATGCTGCAAAAACTGATTTGGCAATTGATCAGAAAAAATAAAAGGCTCTGCTAAAAATATAAAATCAGGCTTATGATCAAGACAGAACTTTTTTAATAACAATCTAGTAGCTAGATTACCCAAACCTCTAGCATTCCAAAATATGATCTTCATATCAGAAAGAAGGAGAAGAAGCAGCCCTATAGTGGGCATTTGCCTTAGCAGCTTGTAACCTTTTGCTTTTTCTTAATCTTTTCTTTTGAGACTTTGAAAGAGCCACTATGAAGTCATCAGTGGCAGAATCAGATTGATCATCATCCACTTTTCATTCCAAAACTTGCCAACAATATTCAAGTCTCTTTTAACTACCTCATTATGCTCAGAAGGAATTATGGAAGCAGATGTAGAATCAGGAACAAAAGATTGCTGGATAGATGGAGAGACATGTTCAACTGAATCCAGAGACTTCTCATTTGAAGGAGGATTATTAAAATTAAATTGAACATCAATAGAAAAATCACCCGAGGGAGTTACATCAGTGTGAGAATTGGGTCTAATAACATTTGCAGCATCCTCTTCAAAGATTGTTTCCACTTCATCACTATCAACATTAGCAATATGTTGAGCATGAGTGTAATCAGGGAATTCATGAGAATATCCCAAAATAGGATTAATTCGAGTCTGCACATTGGAAATAGGCTGATTAGAATTCTGTTCATGAACAAGCTTAGTTCTTTGATCATCATCATGATTATTTGGAATGACATTATTCCCGTCCTGCAAATCATTTAAACCTGTGATAGAGCCACCAGCTGCCATTCCATCAATCTCAATAGCTTTAGGTTTGGGAACATAAAAAGCAGTTGCCCAGCATCCTTATATTTAACAGCAGCAAATTGTTTATTTTTCAAAGGATCAAAATCTTGTTTCAATGGTTTTGAACTCTTTCTGCAATTATCAATAGAATGACCGATAACTTTACAAGAAAAGCAAAACAATGGCAGTCTTTCATATTCAACTCCCACAAAAAAAGCATAATCTTTCCTTTCAACAAGAATTTGATCATGGAGAGCTCCTGCAAGATCAATGTCCACTAGCACCCTTGCATAATGCCCCATGGATCTATTGATTGTTGCATCATCTAAGGATAATGGAACACCGATCCCTCTTGCTATGGCAAACAAAATCTTTGGCCTCCAATATTCTAAAGGAAGACCAAAAATTCTGACCCAACATCGCATATGATGAATTATATGATGATTTGTCAATTATAGAAAATAAAAACTTATCTTGTTTGGAAAACATTTTCTTCATTGAAAAAGATATTGAAACATTGAAAAATGAATATGCTTTTCTTGATGAGAAAATGCCTTTGAAATGTGAAACCTCAACTTCTTTTGAAAAGTGTATTCATTTAGAAAATCATGGTGAGGACTTATATTCCAATTTTGCTAAAGCAAATGATTCTAATTGTTTATAATCCATGATTGTTAATAAGAATGAAATTGATATTATTTCACATGGAAATTCAAGTAAGGCTTATGGCAAAAATGACATAGAATATAAAAACAACAAAAGGCTTATGTTTTCCAAAAATGATCTTCAAAGGACTAAGTCATCATTAAATTCAATTGTTTGTAATTTTTGTGGTCATCTAAGATATATTTCTTATTTGTGCAATTATAGAAGAAATTCTTATATGAGAAATAACTTAGTTTAGATTCCGAAAAGTCTTAAAGGTTCTAGTACTAACATTCAAGGACCCAAGATGAAGTGGGTACCAAAATGTCCTCCTAGTGTCTCAATTATGCAGAAAGTTTCTCAAAAGAATGGACTAATTAGTCAAAAGAAAAAGGAATCATTAAGAAGAATGCTTCCAAAGCCCATTGGTAGAAGTTTTGGTCAAAGAAGGAAGATGGCTTCAACCAAAGCTTCTCAAGTACAAAATGTGGAACTTGCAAAATTCAAAACACCAAAAGAGAAGCAATGGGTAAAGAAAAGAGTTTCCTTGACTACTAAGGCCAAGGTATCAAAAGTTTCTACCTCTTATGCACATTCACTTGCAAAGTCAATGAATTTGAGGTATATTCCTTATAGGCCTTAAGTGATTAATTGAATCATGTGTACTTGGTAAAATTTGAATATTATATATAGCACATGATTATATTCTTGTTACACCATTTACTCATTACCTTACATATTTCTTGATAATATGGTATTCTATGACTATGGATTCTTTCTATGCTTTAAATTTTCTATATATCTCTACATGTGATAATATGCTAGATAATTTCACTTCTTGTTTGAAACAACACATTTAATGAAAACATCTTAGAACTTGACATATTGGATAAATCATAAATCTAACTCTTGCTAAAAATCATAACTTTTGCTGCATAAAGTTACAATCTTCTGCATAATTTGCAGTTTTCGCATAAACATGTGTTTTGGATCAAGAACTGGTCAGTTTTTATGCTTACATGATGTTTGGAATTGTTTTGGGAAGTTTTGGAACTAATTTGAAAGCTTTGAGTTCTTTCATTTACTATTTGAAGTGCAAAAACAGAATTCAGCAAGCTTATAATCGATTACAAGACCTTTGTAATTGATACAGAGGCTCTGCCAAGCGTTCTAAGCAAAGTCAGAGAGCTTGTAATCGATTACACATACTATGTAATCGATTACAACGTTTCCAGAACTCATGTAATTGATTACACTAACCCTATAATCGATTACAAGGTTCACAAGGTTCCCAGAAAGTTGGTAATCGATTACACCAAACATATAATCGATTACATGGATTCTAGAGGACTGGTAATCGATTACACACACATTGTAATTGATTACACAGGCTTTACAAATGAGTTTCAGTGCGCAAAAACCATATTTCTTTTGTTACTCGCTTTTTTCTTAGTATGTGCTTAATGATCAATGAAATGAAATATCTTTTGCCCTTGTGAACTCATTTATTGTTTTTTTTTAATGCTTATTTGCTCATGAGTTTGGTATAATGACTAACCTCTATGAATCCAAAATTAATGGATACCAAAGAAAGTTCTTTGAATTGTGTTGTAGGGTGACTATTTACTCAAGCAAGCATTGAAGTGAAATACAACTATGCCACTTGAGGTTGAAAAATTTGAAATGGTTCAAGTTCTCCAAGAGTAATGAAAACATAAAAGGATGACATGGAGAATCACAACATTCTCAAGGAGCCTTGATGCATATAAGTTGGAATCACCTACAAAACCTAAAGAGTACACTTTTGGTGACATCAATCTCTTATCCTCATCTATGCTTTAAATTGAATATCATGTGATATTTGGAGAAGTAGAGAGTTATTTTTACATGCCTTACATGATCATTGTTTGCCCCAAAACGCTTATATATGTTTTGATGATGATCATGTCTTTCTTGACAAACTTGAATCTTGCTTTGAAAATGCTTAAACTATGCTTTTGGATTCAAGTGCATATGTTCTTCCTTTATTCTTGTAAGAGCTAATATTGCATGGTTGATAATGTGGTACATGTTTTACATTGTATATCAACCTAAATTATGCTTGTAAATAAGTTTAAATGATATTTGATGTTAACCTATGTTTTAGAGAACTTTTAGAGTTAGTTTTGGAAGTGTCTCTATGTGCTTCAAATATAGTCATCAAATATTGAAATGTCAAGCATAAATGGATAAAGAGAAAAGTTAAGTGAAGAGAAACATGACGAGACTTTCTTCAAGTACAATAGAATGGAATATGCAATGGAAGAAAGCTCAAACTCAAAGGACAAATAAATGAAGAACATGCTAAAGAAGCAACACTCTCTCAATAAGTATCTCTATCCCTAAGCTATTGTGGTATTCTATATGTTATGGATTGTATGATACTTGTTGATAAATTGATCTTAAATGATTTGATGCTTTCCTTGTAACACCCTCCTTAGGGCATTACATTTCTGACTACCAACTCCCAATCTTCAATCAGTTCATAAAAGGTTTGAGTTATAAAACATGGGTTTTAAAATTTTTTCTTGCTGAAACGTAAAACTTATTGAAATTTATAGGTAATATTGAAAAATATATTTAAACTATTTAATATACAATATTGACACCAATTAATATTTAATAATTATTTAATAAATATAAAACTTATAGACTTAATTTTAAACAGTAGCAAACCCCATGATAGGTCCTACTTAATAGCACGGTAAAACACTAACGAGAATACTCAACATACTTATTCCGTCTTGTATCCATCTTGATGCGTCATATATCTGTTCCTCATCAACACTGCACACCAACCAATCCGGTATGGTCACTCCTTGATGTTGTCACAGAATTCATAATATTTGCCTCCCGTCACGTCTAAGAAACTCGTTCCGTCTACTATATAATTTTTAATAATATAAACACAATAAAACAATATAACAAAGAGGTGAGATCACCTACGCCAATACCAATATGGTAGCATAGAGATAACACAAACAGCACACCATACAGATATATCATACCATAATTACAATTATGCCATCAACATTATTGTCATCACACAGATACAATAATTACAATCATGTCATCAACATTATTTATCATCATCATTATCCAATATTCCTCAATTATTATATCACATAGATATAAATATTCAATATTTATGATAATGCCCTCAATTATTATCCAAGTATTCAATAGTTCAATTATCATAACCAATGCTCAATAATGATGCATATGTCATGCATGTAGACTCATTGTCCTACTCCATGGAAGTTTTCATAATTTCGATAAGAATGCTCTGGTTAATTGTCAGCCTTAACTCAAAGACAATCTCCCAGTCGTCGAAAAGAATCGTGTTATTATCATGTATCGTCAATGCGTTGCAACGAACTGCATTGCCAAGTGGCACATGGTCCAGCCTTAGCCCATAGACAAATGTCTACTGGTCGACCACCGCGCCTCGACGCCCCCAAGATCCATCATAGATCTCACTATCAATTTTCATTCCCTCTTCAACCACAAGGGTCACAATAGCATTAGCTATTAATTTTTTGTTCAATGCACGAATATCTCAATGCAATTTTGTTCAAATTCATCATATGCCTCAATGCATATTTTCCAATTTCATCATATGCCTCAATGCATATCTTTCCAATGCATGTATAATGCACTAAATGCCAATCACAGGCAAAATTCATCATTTTCTCATACAGTGTCCATACACTGGTTCAACAATAATCATATTGTATTTTCAATAGCGAAATCATATTATCGCGTTTTCATAGTCTCGAAATACTTTTGTCGCGTTTTCACAACCGCGCAACATTGCTATTACGTTTTCACAATTTCGCAACATTTTTGTCACGCTTTCAAATTGTGTAACAATTTTCCATTATTTTCTCAATCACGTAAAAATATTTACACGTTTCTCAAATCGCGTAGCGATTTTCCACCATTTTCACAATCGCATAACTTAAAAATCATTCTTTTAAGTCGCGTAAACCATTTTTCATCATTTTTGAAATATTTAAACACTTTCCAAATCGCGTAGAAATATTTTAACGTTTTTCAAATCGCGTAGCTTAAAAATCACGTTTTTAAGTTACGTAAAACATTTTTCACCATTTTACAACCACGTAAAATATTTCTCAATATTCCAAACATTATTTTGAACTTTCAAACAAATCAATATCATTTCCAACATCATTTTTCACATTTCTCCTTTAATAAATCCTTTCTTCAAAATAATATAATTTATCACATTAGTTTCCTCATTTTCTTACTCAAAAAAAAAATCTTTTTCACAATATATTCCACAAAATCACTTTTCTATTGATGTAAATCAATGTTTCAAATCCTAAAATTTCTTAACGCACTCCAAAACCCAAAGGATGAGTTACACGTTAGAAAATCCCAAGTCACCAACATATTCTTTCTAATTCCAAATCAATTCTAAAAATCAATCATCTTAAAATAATTTGAGGTTCAAACACTTTCAACCTCTCTTTTCCATTCATATATGAAAATTCTATTTTTCAAGTGAAAAAACACTCTGATTCCCTTTCCAAAATTCTTGTTCTAAATCAAATTATATTTCCACTTTGAAAAGCACTTTGTTTCATAAAACCAAAGCATTTACAAACCTTCCACAACCATGGTACATGGTTCCAATGGCCATCAAATATTTTTCCTTCTAAATCAATGAAGTACATTCTTATTTTTATACAAACAAAACCATTAAAATTTCTTGCAAAAATCGTGAGATTCATGGTCTTTAAAATCAATTCATTTGTTCATTTTCATTTTCACTTTCTTTGCAAATCCTTAAAATCATCAACTCATTGCTCTTTTCATTTAAAACTCATGATTAGTAAAATACTTAGAATCTTTTGATTCAAAAATATCCTTGAGAAACAGTGAATACTTATTCTTTGTAAACAAACCCTTTGTTTATTTTTCTCGCTTTTCTAAACATCCAATTTTACCATTCATGAAAATATTAATTTGTAAATACCTATTTTGAGGCGTAGAGGCCGAAATCCTCATGGTCTTTGGAACCAAAAATTATTTTCCTTTCCAACAATTTTTATGGCATACATCACATATAATCAACATATTATATTTCAAGCATACCATAAAAGCAATAAATCATACTAAACATGCAAACACAAATAAATCATGCAAAGCATATCAAACATAAGCAAATAATTAAAGCACATAAACACCCACAAATAATTACATGACCATGGATATGAATCCTCACATGAATTCACCATCCATCAAATGCAAAACCATCTCTCACCACCATACTTGGTTAGTGAGATGAATCTCCCTCTTACCTTATGAAGAACCTCTAAAGCTCCTTGGTTTGCTTCTTTTTCTGAGTCCTTCACCACCAAAAGCTTCTCAAATACAAAATAAAACACAAGTTTATTAGTATATTTAGCTTGAACTAGGGGAACCATGGATCAAACATGGCTTAGAACATGAAAAAGAATTAAGAAATGAAGTTTCCTTACACTTCACCATAAAAAATCTATAACTTTGCTCTTGAAGAAAGTCCTTGAAAATGAATGATTTAGAGAAAGTCTCCAACATGAAAGTTGCTTAGAATAAGGTAAGGATTCAAGAAACTAGGTTGTATGAAATTTTTGAGTAATGGAAGGTATTCTTGGTGGTCTTGGCCGTGAGGTAACTTGAAGGAAAAGGAGAGAAAAAGTTTGAAGAGCTTAGGCTTTAAAAAATGATCAATAATGATCAAGAATAGCAATAATGGTGTCTTCAAATTTTCCTACACAATAAAACATCACAAAACCGTTCCCCCCCTTTCATGCATTCTCCTTGAGTGACCAATTTCAACAGCCATTATTTGAAGCATTCCTAACCATTGATTAGTTCAATGGTTAGGATTAAGGTAGACTTTAAGTTAGAAGACTTAATGTAGGTCATTAGATCTTTCCTCCTTGAAATCCTAGCCATTAGATGCATCTCCAAAAATGAAGGGTCAAGATTACTCCTTCATACTTTAAATCCAAGGGTCATAATTAGTAATAGCCATTTTAGAAGATCAAATCTCCACCATTGATTAAATCCACATCCAATGGTCATAAATGGTCCTTGTCACTTTATAAAACCAAATCTCTACCATTGATTAAATCCACATCCAATGGTCATAAATGGTCCTAGCCACTTTATAAGACCAAATCTCCACCCTTGATTTAAATCTAAATCCAATGGTTATAAATGGTCCTAGTCACTTTTTAAGACCAAATCTCCACTCTTGATTAAATCAATGGTTGATATTCAAAGTCTTCCTTATTAAGCTTGTCTTTACAACTATTGATTAGATCAATGGTGAACATCCAAAGCTTTCTAACTAAGTTTATTCCCACACCATTGATCAATAGTGATCATCCAGTGCTTCTTCATTAAGTTTGTTTCTCAACCGTTGATTAAATCAAGATCAAGTTTTCACTATTGATTAAATCAATGGTGGATATCCAAACCAACAATGTTAACTTAAGCAATATAATATTTATTTTTTTATCTGCTATTACTCTCCGAATAATATTTTTACTGTATTTTTACCGCACGATAATTAAATAGAGTACAAAACACAGTAAAAAAAAATTTAAAAACTGTCTCTGGATTCAGGTTTAGTAAGATCCCCTGTCTCCGTCTCAACAGTACAAATTTTTCTATTCGCGCAGAAAAATTTTTACTTCATGAGATCCACCGACCCACGAGATGACCCAAAAACAATCAGAGAAATATAAAAAATTATAATTATCCACAAAAATCACAAAAATTATAAAACTTATGAAAATCAAGTGGGATTAGTAAAAATCATTAAGGATTTTCAAAAAGAAATAAAATATGAAGGCTCAGTATACTGACCTCAAAATAATATTAAAATAATAAAAAAACGTAAAAACTCCCAAAAATTCCTAAAAATCATAAAAATTATAAAATCCACATAAGTCGAGTCAGATTATTCAAAATAATTAAGAATCACCCGAAATAAATAAAATACGAATTTTTAAGGTGTTGCAATACTCCCCCTCTAAAAAGAATTTCGTCCTCGAAATTCGTAGTTGCTTTCGAACCAAAAATGGATACTGCTCTTTTATCTAATCTTCCAGTCCTCACGTTGCATCTTCGCTTACATCATTCCCTTTGACCAACGAAAACTCTTTGCCTCACGTTCAACTTCTCCTGATCAAACAGATATCTCAGACTTTTGTGATTGATTAAAACATTGAATGTTACTCCATATTTCCAATGCAAACTCAACAGCTACTAACCCCCATTCACGCATAGAATAGCTTTTATCAGGTAACTTCAGTTTTCTTGAAACATACGCTACAACTCTTCTATTCTACATGAGCACACATCTTAAACTCTGATGTAACGCATCACAGTACACCTCCAATGGTTCACTGGAATTAGACAGAACTAATACCAGAGAAGTAGTCAAACACATTTTTAACTCCTGAAAATTTTCCTTGTATGCATTAGTTCATACAAACGCTTAATTCTTTTCTGGTAAGCTAGGTGAGAAGTCCTGCGATCTTGGAAAATCTCTCAATAAATTTTCTATGGATTTCCATTACCATCTTTGACTTTTCCCACTGAAGAACTATTTCAACCTTTGAAGGATCCACTGCAATCTCTTCCTTAGAATTACAGAATCCAAAACTGAACTTCATCCATCTAGAATTCACATCTTGACAACTTAGGATATAACTGCTTCTCTTTTAGAATTTGGAAAATCACACTGAGATGTTTAGCATGTTCCTCATGATTTCGAGAATAGATTAGAATATCGTTAACAAAGATAATGACAATTCTGTCTAGATAAGAACGAAAAATTCTACTCCTATAATTTATAAATATTATAAGAGCATCAGTCACTCTACACGACATCAATTAAAATTTCCTTGTCCTCGTATCGCTTCATTCTCCTGCCTTTGCTCTTAACTGAAAGTGTCTCACTCATTGTGTCCTCTTCCACATCTCTTACATAACAGTAAAGACGTCATGATCCAAATTGGGTTTACTGCTAAAAGCACTTCCTCCACACATTTGCTGCTACTTCTGATTTCCTGGTGATCGTAACTACGTTTTTCGCAAAAATCAATTACTTTCCTATTATTCCTCCTTTGGACCTAGATTCCAAAGTTACAAAGTCTTGTATTTCAAGACTGATTCTCTCCCATCAGATCCTGAACTTTAGCCTCCAATTCCCACTGTTCAGCGATTCTCTGTTGCTATTGTACTATCACGTCAGTTATCCTCCGCATTGCTCCCGTAGTGGCAACCAAATCGTTAGTGTCACGCTCTGCTTTCACACGCGTACGTCTATCACGAGCCATCATCTATCTTTGTCTATCACGAGTCATTTCCTTTCTTCAAAGACGGACGAATCAAAATAAAATGGAAACCATATGTAACCATTTCAAACAACATTGTTTCCTTTCAGAAATAAAAAACACAGAGAACATAACACAAGCAAAATAGACCTAACCACAAACCCCAAAAGACTCAAATCGTGCTCTGATACCAACTAATGTAACACCCTCCTTAGGGCATCACATTTTTTGACTACCAACTCTCAATCTTCAAATCAGTTCATAAAAGGTTTGAGTTATAAAACATGGGTTTTAAAATTTTTTCTTGCTAAAACGTAAAACTTACTGAAATTTATAGGTAATATTGAAAAATATATTTAAACTATTTAATATACAATATTGACACCAATTAATATTTAATAATTATTCAATAAATATAAAACTTACAGACTTAATTTTAAACAGTAGCAAACCCCATGACGGGTCCTACTTAATAGCACGGTAAAACACTAATGAGAATACTCAACATACTTATTCCGTCTTGTATCCATCTTGATGCATCATATATCTGTTCCTCATCAACACTGCACACCAACCAATTCGGTATGGTTACTCCTTGATGTTGTCACCGAACTCAAAATATTTGCCTCCCGTCATGTCTAAGAAACTCATTTCGTCTACTATATAATTTTTAATAATATAAACACAACAAAACAATATAACAAAGAGGTGAGATCACCTACGCCAATACCAACATGGTAGCATAGAGATAACACAAACAGCACACCATACAAATATATCATACCATAATTACAATTATGCCATCAACGTTATTGTCATCTGTAACGCCCCTTTTTGGGAGGGAACGTCACATTGTCAAATAAGATAAAATGCAGAATTTAAATAAACAAACGATTAAGACCCGGTTCATTATATTTAATTGATGTTTAACCATGTGAGCAAAATTGGCAATATTTTTTTTTTAATAATAATGATAATACGGAATGTGAATAAAAGTAACGAATAAAACAATACATTTAATTTGCACTGAATAAAGATACATATATATATATATATATATAATTTAATACAACTGTTTTATAGATACAAGCTTGCCATCACCAAAAAGCAAAATTATACCCGCCCCTTGGAAAAATCATGCATATATAACCATCATGCATATACAAAATATACAGCCCCACCAAAAATAAAATACATTAGGCCCCCAAAATAAAAATACTGGCAGCCATCAGTAGCCACCAATGATCATCGACCCCTCAGATAAAAAGGGACCGATTTAGGATCCTCAGGAGGACCCTCATCAGGATCTTCCTCATCCGAGGACACTTCCATGGGAACCACAGAAGCACGGGACGGAGCCGAGCGGTGGAATCGAAAGAATCCTCCCGCGGGTGTAATAACGGCACCCTACATCTCCCAATGGGCGGTGTAAAACTCCGGACGCAAGCTGAGGTAGCAGGTGAGGACCGGTGCCTCATGACGTCTCCAGGCAAGTGCTATCGACACGTCTCCCTAGTACACGCAGCGATCGGAGTTCAGGTTGATATGCCAAAGACTCGGCCCCCAGGAAGGTCAGACGCACATCACCCAGGGAACCCACGCATACGTGCAGACATCGTCGCAGTAGAAGTCAATCTTGTGCGGGCCAGAAGCCGGGGAAGGCAGGATCTTCTGTCTCCATACCGTCGTCTTCGATCAGTACAGGGTACACATAAACAGCAAATAATAGAAGCACAGGGAAAGAGGTAAGACATCCTACGTTATTACCAGTTATAGCATGCTAGAAATGAAACGGCGCCACGCGCCCAAATAGCAATCCAACACATCATATTCAATTAATGAGCAATAATCTCAACAGTAAGTAATTAAACAGTTCCAGGCATATAATTATTATAATGACAGTTAAATCAAGTATAGTTACAGAAATAAGAATTAATGATGACAGTGTGTATCATGACTCACATGCATGCTTTCCCAAATTCCTACTCCATGGAGCTAGACTCAATCAGTCGGAGAGAAAGATCAGGAGACATGTACGTGACTCACCGCCGAGGCCGGTGCTATCAATAAATTTTCTCGTGCACAATCATGGCATTGCACGGACATTCTACACTAGATCACGATATAGGGCGTTGTCAAGTCCGGATCGTCGGTGCATTTGCATCGGTTTGCCCCACGAGCAGAGGAGCTACCAACTGCCCATTGTGAAGGACCCGCACCCCGACACCCCCAAGGTCATAACACGACCCACACTTGTCTACTCGCACCCGCACTAAGGTGTGTTCAATCTCCTAGGCAACTTGGCCTTACAACAATTCCACAAGGACATCACAATGCATAAGACACTATGCATGCTCATGTATGATCCACAATCTCATACAAGTTCATAATATGCCACATTAGGCCAATATAAACATCACTATATAAATGGTCACTCACATGGACCCATAACCACATAATATAAGTATCAAGCCCATTAATGCATCATTAGGTTCATTATGAATCCTAAATTAAACTTCGTCCCCTTTCTAAGGTTCATGTTCAAAAATCAATCCTTATAGCCAACTTAATATTCCGAGACAACTCAATTCCCCATAACTTACATTTTATTTGGGCTCTTAGGCCTCACACTCTCATGTTCTTCACTCACCTAGAATCTCTTTAATTCTTATGACACTTTCACTCTTGGTTCTTTGAAAATTTATGAAGTCTTAGCTTTAATAAATTCTTCTAGTTCCTTAATCATCCATTTCATTACTTAGGTTTACAATTACCTAATTAATTATGCTTCCAATTCATTAAAATCACATTTTCCACCTAAAATTGCCCTAGAGGCCGTGGCCTCCTCATTAATCCAATTTCAAATCTTTTCAAGTCCTAATCATGTACACCATTCCCTTAATTATTTAAATTGTTCACTTGTCCAATTAACTCACCAAAAACCCTAGGTTCTTGGATCCAAAACCGTAGCCACCATAAGAATTCCAACTTCAAATTTTTCTTCCATTACATTCCATTTCATACCTTGATAATTTAAGTCTTATGCCAATTACAATTTCAACACAAACTCCTCTAATTTTCTAACCTAAAGCCGTGGCACTCTTGAAGGGTGCTCAATCAATTTTTCATCCATTTTAAATCACTCAATCCATTCCAACAATCCATTATATACAACCAATCCATCCAATAGCATAAATGAATTAAAATCAACACATAACACAATTAATCATTAAATTCAAGAACAACCCTCATTAGGGTTCTTCACAAATCAACACAACCAAGGTTCCTAGATGCTAAAAATGGTTGAAGAGGAGTGTCTTCCTCTTACCTAAGTGAAGGAATCAAAAGAACTCCAAGAAAGCTCCTTGGATTTTCGGATTTGGCCACCAAAACCCTAAGAAAATGGTGATTTGTTAGAATCAATATCAAGGCTTGAAAAATCAACCATGGATGACCATTAAAGGAACCAAAATCACGAATCAAGAGAAGAGGGAGAGTGGTCATGAAACTTACCCAAAATGCTCAAAGTTGGAGCTTGGAGAAAATGGTGAAAATGGAAGATTTTCAAGAAGCTCCAAGAAGAAATGATGCTTAGAATGGTGAGAGGATTAGGAAAATGTATTTAGTTGGAATTTTTGTGATGGTTAGGGAGGGAGAAGGAGAGCTGGCCGTAGCCCTTGTAGAGAGAAGGAAGAGAGAAAGTTTGAAGAAGGATGAAGAAGAAATGGTAGAGAGAGAAAGTGTCTTTTGAAAATTAATGAATTTTGGTGTAAATGAATTAATGAAAGGAAATGAATTTTCCTTGCTTGGAGGCTGCATTCCAGCCGTGTGGGGAGAGAGAGAAGAGAGAGGGAAATGGCTTCCAAGAAAAGCTAAAGCACATGGGTCAAAGGTAAGGTCAAAGCTTCTTAAGGAAGCTTTGATTATTTAATCAATAAATTTGAATTAAAGTAGATAGATTTGGCATAAAGTAGATTACATTAGGATAATGTGATAGGATTTTTATTACACACTATTACCCAATAGATAATAGTTACAGTTGACAGAAGTCAGTATTTAATTAATCTGACAGATGAATTTTTCGCTGTATTGATTTAATTGTATCTGTTAAAATTTCTCGAAAATTATGAAACCTCGTAAACTGTGTCAAGTCTCGGGTTTAGTAAGATCCCCCGTCGACATGTCCATAGTCCAAGGTTCTCAGAGAAAACATCGCGTTTCTCTGGTTCTGCTTAGCGCGCACGCAAAACGAGGAATATATTAAAATATTCGACGGTTCCATAAAATTTCCAGAAAATCCCCAAAAATTGCAAATATTATAAAACGACCATTCGTCATATAATTTTCCAATTTTCGAAGCGCTACAGTCGTTTTCCCAACTCTGCTCGAGTTTCACGCAAAACGAGGAATATATTAAAATATTCATCGTTTCTGAAAAATTCCAGAAAAATTCACATAAATCACAAATATTAGAAAATGACTATTCATGGTG
Organism: Ormosia emarginata; assembly: GCA_029884605.1. Classification (NCBI taxonomy): domain Eukaryota; kingdom Viridiplantae; phylum Streptophyta; class Magnoliopsida; order Fabales; family Fabaceae; genus Ormosia; species Ormosia emarginata. Next base: position 48,448,628 of record JAQQTP010000077.1, on the reverse strand, counting down.
AAATAATCAATTTTCGGAGTGTTACACTGGTCTCAGCAATTCTCAGCCCAGTGTGTACGCAAAACGAGGAATATATTAAAATATTCGTCGCTTCCGAAAAATTCCAGAAAAATTCCTAAAAATCAAGAATATTATAAAATGATGATTTATGATCAAATATGTATTTTTCGGGATGTTACAACACTCCCCTACTAAAAGGAATTTTGTCCTCGAAATTTATATACCTTAAAATAATTCTGGATGTTGCTCCTTCATCTTATCTTCCAATTCCCAAGTCGCATCACCAGTTGCTTCATTCCAAATCACCTTTACCAATGGAATCTCCTTGCCTCGTAGTTGCTTTATCCGTCGATCCTCGATTCTCGCAGGAGACGTTTCATAGGTCAGGTTCTCTTTTAACCAGTCTTGTGTCCGTGCTATAACATGACTTGGATCGGGTAAATATTTACGAAGTTGTGACACATGGAATACATTATGTATGTTTGAAAGAATAGGGGTAAGGCTATCTCGGTAAGCAACCCCGGACCTATCCGTGAAGAATTTGGTAAGGTCCAAGGAATTTCGGAGTGAGTTTTCTAGATTTCAAGGCCGGCCCCCCACTCGTGGGTGTGACTTTCGGAACACATGCTCACCTTCTTCAAACTCAAGAGGCTTTCTTCTCTTATCCGCATAGCTCTTCCGTCGGCTCGAGCGGTTCTCATCTTCTCTTGAATCATCTTAACCTTCTCGGTCGTCTGTGGATAATGTCCGGTCCAACCGTAAGATGCTCGCCGTCTTGGTACCAACATAATGGTGTTCGACACCGTCTTCCATCTGAGCTTCATAGGGTGCCATCCCTATACTCGAATGATAAGCTGTTATTGTAGGTGAACTCCACCAGTGGTAGAACTTCATCCCAACCTCCGGTCTTTTCCATAGAACAAGCTCTAAGTAGGTCCTCTAGAGATTGGATCGTCCTTTCCGATTGACCATCGGTTTGCGGATGATACGCCGAACTCAGGCGCAATCTCGTTCCCAACGAAGCTTGTAAACTTTGCCAAAACTTTGAGGTAAACCTCGGATCTCTATCCGAGACTATACTCGTAGGCACACCATGTAATCTGACAATTTCTCCAATATACAGTCGGGTCAGCTTTTCCAAACTGTACCTTATGTTAATCGAGAGGAAATGAGCCGATTTTGTAAGTCGATCGACTATTACCCAAATCGAGTCATGTCCCATCCTTGTCCTTGGCAATCCCACAACAAAGTCCATTGCGATGCTGTCCCACTTCCATTCAGGAATAGACAATGGTTGCAGCAACCCTGCGGGTCGCTGATGTTCCACTTTGGCTTTTTGACAGACTAGACAAGTCGATACACATCTAGTGACATCACTCTTTAGTCCATGCCACCAGAACAACTTCTTCAAGTCTTGGTACATCTTCATTATACCAGGGTGCATACTTAGCTTGCTAGTGTGGGCATGATCCACAATATATCGTCTAAGCTCCTGGTCACGAGGAATACAAACTCTACCTCGGAATCTCAGAATTCTATCTGTTCCTTCTTCGAACTCTGTTTTCTCGCCTTGTTTCATTTGTTCTCTCATTCCTTGCAAGAATTCATCGGTCTTTTGTTTTTCCCGTATGTCTTCCATCAACTCGCTTGAGATGGTAACCATATTCATGCAAATTCTTCCGGGTTCCAACTTAACAAATGACCATACATCTCTAAATTGTTCGATGAGATCTCTTTCCTTAATCATCAAGGCAGAAACACTGATAGTCTTTCTACTTAAGGCGTCAGCCACAACGTTTGCTTTGCCAGGGTGGTACAACAACTGGAAGTCATAATCCTTTAAAAACTCCAGCCATCTCCGCTGTCTCATATTCAGCTCTTTCTGATCGTACAAGTACTTCAAGCTCTTGTGGTCACTGAAGATGTTGAATGTCGCTCCATAAAGGAAATGTCTCCATATCTTCAGAGCAAAAACCACAGCTGCCAACTCCAAATCATGAGTCGGGTAATTCTTTTCATGCACTCGCAACAGTCGCGAAGCATAGGCTACCACCTTTCGGTGTTGCATAAGAACAGATCCCAATCCTTGATACGAAGCGTCACAGTACACTTTGAACGGTTCATTCGGATCAGGTAACACCAATACAGGTGAGGTAGTCAGCCGTTTCTTCAACTCTCGAAAACTTTGCTCACATCTATCAGTCCATTCGAAAGCTTGATTCTTCTTTGTCAATTGAGTGAGCGGTCCGGCAATCTTGGAAAACCCTTCTATGAACCTCCGGTAATATCGGCTAAACCAACGAACCACGGACTTCCGTCACTGACTTCGGTTGTTCCCACTGCAGTACTGCTTCTACTTTGGATGGATCTACTGCAATTCCTTCTTTTGAGATCACATGACCCAAAAACTTCACCTTATCTAGCCAAAACTCGCACTTCGACAGCTTGGCATACAGTTCCTTTTCCCTCAAAATCGAAGAACTATCTTTGAGGTGCTCGGCATGATCCTCCTGATTACGGGAATATATCGGGAGATGTCATCAATGAAGACGACAACAAACTTATCCAAGTACGGACGAAAGATGCGGTTCATATAGTCCATGAAAATAGCAGGCGCATTCGTCACACCAAACGGCATCACAAGATACTCGTAATGACCGTATCGCGTACGAAAAGCAGTCTTGGGTATATCCTCCATCTTCACTCTTATCTGATGATACCCAGATCTCAAGTCAATCTTCGAAAATACCGCTGCCCCCTTCAGTTGGTCCATCAAGTCGTCAATTCTCGGGAGAGGATATTTGTTCTTGATTGTCAACTTGGTCAATTGCCTGTAGTCCACACACAATCTTGAGGTATCGTCCTTCTTTCGAACTAGTAACACAGGTGCTCCCCACGGGGACACACTCGGTCTAACGAACTGCTTCTCCAAAAGCTCTTCTAGGCTTTCTTAAGTTCGGCTAGTGCTGCGGTGACATTCGGTAAGGTGCTATAGACACGGGACCAGCTCCCGTACTAGATCAATAGCAAACTCGATCTCACGTGCCGGTGGTAAACCGGTACTTCTTCGGGGAAGATCTCGGGAAATTCCTTCACTACCGGAATAGTACTCAAATCGGCCTCACTCGCAACTTTCAAAGAAGATAATAGCATGTACCCCTGAGCTCCTTCTTTCAAGAAAGCTCGTGCTTGGTTGGCCGTCAAGTATCTAGAATTCTCATCCACAGGAAAGACTATGGTCTTACTAGAACAATCTAACAGAACATGGTTGGAAGATAACCAGTCCATCCCTAGGATTATATCTAACTGTGAAAGAGGTAAACAGATCAAATCAACATAAAAGATTCGACCTTCAACAATCAAAGGACACTTCAAACAGACTTTGGTAGTAACTACCGGTTTATCAGTGGGGGTTGAAACAGTCAATTCAAAAGGTAGTTCAGACACAGGTAAACCAAGTCGTAGCACACAGTCATATGATATGAAAGAATGGGTTGCCCCAGAGTCATACAGTACTTTTAAAAGATTACCTTCTATGGCGCCTTCTCCTTGAATCAAGTCTTCGGATTCAGAAGCTTCAGCTCCACTCATAGTATAAACTCGACCTCCGGCTTGCGGTTTCTTGGCTCGGGTTGCATTGACTGAAGGTTCAGCCTTTGCTTGGTTACAATCTCTGGACATATGGCCCGGTTTGCCACATCTGAAGCAAATGATTCCTTTTATCGTGCAGTCTCTTGTGAGATGATCCTTCCCACACTTCAGGCATTTGGACGGGTAGGTCGTATTCGCCGGTTCGGTTCCCGAAAGAACCTCCACCGAACTTCCACCGATTTGTTGTTGACTCCCGTTGGTCGGTTATAGGGCTTCTTCTGAAAGCGGTTTGAACCACTGCCTCCACCTCTTTGGGACCGTACAGGCCCAAAGTTCCTGTTTCTCGAGTCTCTAGCCTGCTCCAAGGCTTCAACTTCACAGCAAGTGTCTAACAGTTCTGAGAACACCTTCATCTTCAGGGTGATCACAGCTTTCTTCACTTCATACCTCAGTCCTTCGGTGAATTTCCAGCATTTCCAGGCTTCATCAGTTTGATGCTGGTAATGGGTCGAGAACTTCTCCAAATTCTCAAACTTAGCGGCGTACTCGCTGACGGTCATGTTCCCCTGTCTCAGGTTGAGGAACTCCATCTCCTTTGCGTGTCTCGCATTCGCAGGAAAGTATTTGTCCAAGAACTTGTTCTTGAACACATCCCATGTGATGTCAGCTCCTTCGGCTTCTAGTGCTCTTTGAGCTCCATTCCACCAGTCTTCGGCGTTGCCCACCAAAGATGAAAGTAGCATAGTTCACCTTCTTATCTTCGGCACGTTCATGCCTCGGAACACCTTTTCCGGTTCCTTGATCCACGTACTAGCCTTGTCTGGATCAAATTCTCCCTTGAATCTGCGGAGGGTTATGACGACGAAACTCGCTAAGTTTTGCGCATCGGCGGTCGCCTCAAGTTGTTGAGCAGCTCTTTCTTGTTGTTGAGCAGCGCGTTCATTTTGTTGGGCGATGACTTCAGCCATTCTCTGCATCGCTTCAATAGCAGCTGCCATTTCTCCATCTCTTGCCATCTTGCTTTCCTCTCAAATTAGATTACTGAAAACATAAGAAAAGTCAGAGGAATCCACTCAAGACACCAATCACAGAGATTCACACAGCACAAACAAGACAGACTCACACTGAAGACCCAAAGAAAACATAAACCGGGGCTCTGATACCAACTTAAATGTAACGTCCTTTTTTGGGAGGGAACGTCACATTGTCAAATAAGATAAAATGCGGAATTTAAATAAACAAACGATTAAGACCCGGTTCATTATATTTAATTGATGTTTAACCATGTGAGCAAAATTGGCAATATTTTTTTTTTAATAATAATGATAATACGGAATGTGAATAAAAGTAACGAATAAAACAATACACAGAATTTGCACCTGAACAGCAGACATATATATATATATAATTTAATACAACTGTTTTGTAGATACAAGCCTGGCCATCACCAAAAAGCAAAACTATACCCGCCCCAAGGGAAAACTCATGCATATATAACCATCATGCATATACAAAATATACAAATTTCACCAAAAATAAATTACATCAGGCCCCCAAAAATAAAAACACTGGCAGCCATCAGTAGCCACCAATGATCATCGACCCCTCAGATAAAAAGGGACCGATTTAGGATCCTCAGGAGGACCCTCATCAGGATCTTCCTCATCCGAGGACACTTCCATGGGAACCACAGAAGCACGGGACGGAGCCCGAGCGGTGGAATCGAAAGAATCCTCCTGCGGGGTGTAATAACGGGCACCCCACATCTCCCTAATGGGCAGGTAAAACTCCAGACGCAAGCTGAGGTAGCAGGTGAGGACCGGTGCCTCATGACGTCTCCAGGCAAGTGCTATCGACACGTCTCCCAATTACACGCAGCGATCGGAGTTCAGGTTGATATGCCAGCACTCTGGCCCCCCAAGGAAGGTCAGACGCACATCTCCCAGGAACCCACGCATACGTGCAGACATCGTCGCAGTAGAAGTCAATCTTGTGCAGGCCAGAAGCCGGGGAAGGCAGGATCTTCTGTCTCCTTACCGTCGTCTTCGATCAGTACAGGGTACACATAAACAGCAAATAATAGAAGCACAGGGAAAGAGGTAAGACATCCTACATCATTACCAGTTATAGCATGCTAGAAACAAAACGGCGCCACGCGCCCAAATAGCAATCCAACACATCATATTCAATTAATGAGCAGTAATCTCAACAGTAAGTAATTAAACAGTTCCAGGCATATAATTATTATAATGACAGTTAAATCAAGTATAGTTACAGAAATAAGAATTAATGATGACAGTGTGTATCATGACTCACATGCATGCTTTCTCAAATTCCTACTCCATGGAGCTAGACTCAATCAGTCGGAGAGAAAGATCAGGAGACATGTCTGTGACTCGGCTGCCGAGGCCAGTGCTATCAATAAATTTTCTCGTGCACAATCATGGCATTGCACAAACATTCTACACTAGATCACGATATAGGACAGTGTCAAGTCCGGATCGTCGGTGCGTTTGCATCGGTTTGCCCACAGGCAGAGGAGCTACCAACTGCCCATTGTGAAGGACCCGCACCCCGACGCCCCCAAGGTCATAACACGACCCACACTTGTCTACTCGCACCTGCACTAAGGTGTATTCAATCTCCTAGGCAACTTGGCCTTACAACAGTCCACAAGGACATCACAATGCATAAGACACTATGCATGCTCATGTATGATCCACAATCTCATACAAGTTCATAATATGCCACATTAGGCCAATATAAACATCACTATATAAATGGTCACTCACATGGACCCATAACCACATAATATAAGTATCAAGCCCATTAATGCATCATTAGGTTCATTATGAATCCTAAATTAAACTTCGTCCCCCTTTCTAAGGTTCATGTTCAAAAATCAATCCTTATAGCCAACTTAATATTCCGAGACAACTCAATTCCCCATAACTTACATTTTATTTGGGCTCTTAGGCCTCACACTCTCATGTTCTTCACTCACCTAGAATCTCCTTAATTCTTATGACACTTTCACTCTTGGTTCTTTGAAAATTTATGAAGTCTTAGCTTTAATAAATTCTTCTAGTTCCTTAATCATCCATTTCATTACTTAGGTTTACAATTACCTAATTAATTATGCTTCCAATTCATTAAAATCACATTTTCCACCTAAAATTGCCTTAGAGGCCGTGGCCTCCTCATTAATCCAATTTCAAATCTTTTCAAGTCCTAATCATGTACACCATTCCCTTAATTATTTAAATTGTTCACTTGTCCAATTAACTCACCAAAAACCCTAGGTTCTTGGCTCCAAAATCGTAGCCACCATAAGAATTCCAACTTCAAATTTTTCTTCCATTACATTCCATTTCATACCTTGATAATTTAAGTCTTATGCCAATTACAATTTCAACACAAACTCCTCTAATTTTCTAACCTAAAACCGTGGCACTCTTGAAAGGTGCTCAATCAATTTTTCATCCATTTTAAATCACTCAATCCATTCCAACAATCCATTATATACAACCAATCCATCCAATAGCATAAATGAATTAAAATCAATACATAACACAATTAATCATTAAATTCAAGAACAACCCTCATTAGGGTTCTTCACAAATCAACACAACCAAGGTTCCTAGATGCTAAAAATGGTTGAAGAGGAGTGTCTTCCTCTTACCTAAGTGAAGGAATCAAAAGAACTCCAAGAAAGCTCCTTGGATTTTCGGATTTGGCCACCAAAACCCTAAGAAAATGGTGATTTGTTAGAATCAATATCAAGGCTTGAAAAATCAACCATGGATGACCATTAAAGGAACCAAAATCACGAAATCAAGAGAAGAGGGAGAGTGGTCATGAAACTTACCCAAAATGCTCAAAGTTGGAGCTTGGAGAAAATGGTGAAAATGGAAGATTTTCAAGAAGCTCCAAGAAGAAATGATGCTTAGAATGGTGAGAGGATTAGGAAAATGTATTTAGTTGGAATTTTTGTGATGGTTAGGGAGGAGAAGGAGAGCTGGCCGTAGCCCTTGTAGAGAGAAGGAAGAGAGAAAGTTTGAAGAAGGATGAAGAAGAAATGGTAGAGAGAGAAAGTGTCTTTTGGAAATTAATGAATTTTGGTGTAAATGAATTAATGAAAGGAAATGAATTTTCCTTGCTTGGAGGCTGCATTCCAGCCGTGTGGGGAGAGAGAGAAGAGAGAGGGAAATGGCTTCCAAGAGAAGCTAAAGCACATGGGTCAAAGGTAAGGTCAAAGCTTCTTAAGAAAGCTTTGATTATTTAATCAATAAATTTGAATTAAAGTAGATAGATTTGATGTAAAGTAGATTACATTAGGATAATGTGATAGGATTTTTATTACACACTATTATCCAATAGATAATAGTTACAGTTGACAGAAGTCAGTATTTAATTAATCTGACAGATAAATTTTTCGCTGTATTGATTTAATTGTATCTGTTCAAATTTCTCGAAAATTGTGAAACCTCGTAAACTGTGTCAAGTCTCGGGTTTAATAAGATCCCCCGTCGACATGTCCATAGTCCAATGTTCTCAGAGAAAACATCGCGTTTCTCTGGTTCTGCTTAGCGCGCACGCAAAACGAGAAATATATTAAAATATTCGACGGTTCCGGAAAATTTCTAGAAAATCCCCAAAAATTGCAAATATTATAAAACGACCATTCGTCATATAATTTTCCAATTTTCGAAGCACAACAGTCGTTTTCCCGACTCTGCTCGAGTTTCACGCAAAACGAGAAATATATTAAAATATTCATCGTTTCTGAAAAATTCCAGAAAAATTCACATAAATCACAAATATTAGAAAATGACTATTCATGGTGAAATAATCAATTTCCGGAGTGTTACACTGGTCTCAAGCAATTCTCACCAATGTGCACGCAAAACGAAAATATATTAAAATATTCGTCGCTTCCGAAAAATTCCAAAAAAATTCCTAAAAATCAAGAATATTATAAAATGATGATTTATGATCAAATATGTATTTTTCGGGATGTTACATCATCACACAGATACAATAATTACAATCATGTCATAAACATTATTTATCATCATCATCATCCAATATTCCTCAATTATTATATCACACAGATATAAATATTCAATATTTACGATAATGCCCTCAATTATTATCCAAGTATTCAATAGTTCAATTATCATAACCAATGCTCAATAATGATGCATATGTTATGTATGTAGACTCAATGTCCTACTCCATGGAGGTTTTCACAATTTCAAGAAGAATGCTCTGGTTAATTGTCAGCCTTAGCCCAAAGACAATCTCCCAGTCGTCGAAAAGAATCGTGTTATTGTCGAGTATCGTCAATGCGTTGCAACGAACTGCATCGCCAAGTGGCACATGGTCCAGCCTTAGCCCACAGACAAATGTCCATTGGTCGACCGCCGCGCATCGATGCCCCCAAGATCCATCATAGACCTCACTATCAATTCTCATTCCCTCTTCAACCACAAGGGTCACAATAGCATCAACTATTAATTTTTGGTTCAATGCACGAATATCTCAATGCAATTTTGTTCAAATTCATCATATGCCTCAATGCATATTTTCCACTTTCATCATATGTCTCAATGCATATCTTTCCAATGCATGTATAATGCACCAAATGCCAATCACAGGAAAAATTCATCATTTTCTCATACAGTGTCCATACACTGGTTCAACAATAATCATATTGTATTTTCAATAGCGAAATCATATTATCGCGTTTTCATAGTCTCGAAATATTTTTGTCGCGTTTTCACAACCGCGCAACATTGCTATTACGTTTTCACAATTTCGCAACATTTTTGTCACGTTTTCAAATTGTGTAACAATTTTCCATTATTTTCTCAATCAAGTAAAAATATTTACACGTTTCTCAAATCGCGTAGCGATTTTCCACCATTTTCACAATCGCATAACTTAAAAATCATTCTTTTAAGTCGCGTAAACCATTTTCCATCATTTTTGAAATATTTAAACGCTTTCCAAATCGCGTAAAAATATTTTAATATTTTTCAAATCGCGTAGCTTAAAAATTACGTTTTTAAGTTACGTAAAATATTTTTCACCATTTTACAACCACGTAAAATATTTCTCAATATTCCAAACATTATTTTGGACTTTCAAACAAATCAATATCATTTCCAACATCATTTTTGACATTTCTCCTTTAATAAATCCTTTCTTCAAAATAATATAATTTATCACATTAGTTTCCACATTTTCTTACTAAAAAAAAATCATTTTCACAATATATTCCACAAAATCGCTTTTCCATTAATGTAAATCAATGTTTTAAATCCTAAAATTTCTTAATGCACTCCAAAACCCAAAGGATGAGTTACACGTTAGAAAATCCCAAGTCACCAATGTATTCTTTATAATTCCAAATTAATTCTAAAAATCAATTATCTTAAAATAATTTGAGGTTCAAACACTTTCAACCTCTCTTTTCCATTCATATATGAAAATTCTATTTTTCAAGTGATAAAACACTCTGATTCCATTTCCAAAATTCTTGTACTAAATCAAATTATATTTCTACTTTGAAAATCACTTTGTTTCATAAAACCAAAGCATTTACAAACTTTCCAAAACCATGGTACATGGTTCCAATGGCCATCAAATATTTTTCCTTCTAAATCAATTAAGTACCATTCTTGTTTTTACACAAACAAAACCATTAAATTTTTTTACAAAAACCGTGAGACTCATGGTCTTTAAAATCAATTCATTTGTTCATTTTCATTTTCACTTTCTTTGCAAATCCTTAAAATCATCAACTCATTGCTCTTTTCATTTAAAACTCATTTAAATACAGTACAAAACACAGTAAAAGAAAATTTTAAAAACTGTCTCCGGATTCAGGTTTAGTAAGATCCCCCGTCTCCGTCTTAACAGTACAAATTTTTCTATCTGCAGAAAAATTTTCACTTCGCGGACCACCACCTGGGCCCACAGACAGCCCAAAAACAATCAGAGAAATATAAAAATTTATAATCATCCACAAAAATCACAAAAATTATAAAACTTATGAAAATCAAGTGGGATTAGTAAAAATCATTAAGGATTTTCAAAAAGAAATAAAATACGAAGGCTCAGTATACAGTATCAAAATAATATTAAAATAATAAAAAAACGTAAAAACTCCCAAAAATTCCTAAAAATCACAAAAATTATAAAATTCACAGAAGTCGAATCAAATTATTCAAAATAATTAAGAATCACCCGAAATAAATAAAATACAAATTTTCGGGGTATTACATTCCTTACATGAGAAGTATGTTTCGCATTGACAAAGTGTCTAATTGTATATTAACTTGCTAACTTTTGTCATTGCATATAGGGTGGATGATATTAGTACTATACATACTTTGATCCCTATAGCATATTTCCTCAATGTGAATGTTTGATATCAATGATTCTCTTGATTTATGGTTTCTTTGTAGTATAATACCTATGAGAATCATGCTCTTGTCTTGAAAAGAATATGTGGTTTCAATATAAAACCCTTCTACCCTTTTAAAATACTTTTGAGAATATAATGTGGTCTTACAAAATTCTTTTTGAAAGGGGAAGAAGTTTTAAAATAGTTTTTGATTGATAGATTAAGAATATAATCTTTATGGTAATGTGCTTACATGGTCTTGGCATGCATATTTCCCTTTATCTATGTTGTGCTTCAATAAGGGGGAGCTTATCTTACATATCCTTTTTCCATATTCTTGTTAACCCTAAGAACATATGCGTAACTATGTTAAACTATTATGTTTGATATTTTGATAATATGCATATTTTGAGGGGGAGCCTAGTTCTTAAATTATTGCTTATATCTCTTGGCTTACATCCTTACTTGACATGAAGTGTTTTATTATTAATACTATCAACATGTCAATAAAGATCATCTCTTATTGTCTTTCCCTCTATCAGTGAAAGAAGGTAAACATTCTTAAACTTTATATCTTTTGATTCTTTCATTGAAAAATGCTTGATATGTGACAAGTTATATGATCTTTCATTTGAAAACCTCAAATCCATGATCTTACACGAATATTTTGTAACTCCTAATAAGTGATATCAAGTGATACTTATTTATCATGTGGTATGTAAGATATTACATGCTAGACATAATTTCTTAAGCTCATTGCTATCATGTTCTAATAGTTGATGTACCAAAATATGACAAGCATTACATGAATAATCTTTTATATCTTGAAAGCATGCTTGTTTTATCTCTCTTTTCTTAAATCATATATAGAATTAAATAAAGGGAGATAGTTATGATTTGAATAACTTGAAGAAGCTTATGAGTTTTGATGATCCTACTCTTTTTGACAACACGAGTTTTATTTATAAAGGGAGTGAAAATATTATCTTTCCATCCTAAGCCTTTTTGTTGATGTCAAATAGGGGGAGTGAAAACTGGAAAGAAAAATATGTATGTTCTTGTACTTATTGTTGAAATGCTTACATGAATATCTATTTTTCTATATTACATATTTTTCTTTGGTGATTTGTCATCATGAAAAAGGGGGAGATTGTAGCATTGTCTTTGCCTCAATGGTTTAATATATTAAGTTTTGATGATGACAAATACAAGATAAAAAGAATGATGCTTATGCTTCATAGATATTGTTAATGAAATATATTGTATCATGCATATGAATATATTGAGTTATGAATTTGGACTAACTATGCTTGTGTTAAGTGAGTAATACTTTGTAGGATAGTCCTAGTACCAAGAGTAAGCTTTGCAACTAGAAAGTAAAAGATCACAATTATGCTTAACTCAAGAAGAATGAGAATGATAAAGATGTTCCAAAAAATTTACGAGATTTGAAAAGAAGAAATTTGTGAAAGCTTGGATTACATCAAGAAGCCTAAGGACTAGAATTGGTATATTTTCCTTTTAGGTTTTCTCCTATGTAAAGATAGAGATTTTACAAGAAAATAGCTCAAATATGTTTTTAAGTCTTTAAAAATGATTCTTACATGTTTAAATGCCCACCAAACTATTTTTGGAAAGTTAATCTTGGTGGTAGTTCACATCTTTGAAAAATAGCCAAGTTTATGTTTTGCAAAACCGACATTTAGTTACTATTTTGATCATACATTTCAAACTACTTTGAGTTTTATTGTGAAACCTATTGCATATGAAAATAGACTCAAATATCTTTCCAATGAGTGGTCATTTGCTTTAAACGGATACGAAATGAAGAAGTTATGACCATTTAAAGTCAGTTTTAAAAAACAGTCAAGTTTGAGTTTTAAAAAGGTGACCTTTGATTACTCTTTTTATCATATCTTTCAAAATACTTTAAATTTTGTTTTGAAACTTATTTCATTTGAAAATATACTGAAAGATCTTTCCAATGACTGGTTATTCGCTTTAATCGGATAAGAAATGAAGAAGTTATGACCTTTTAAAGTCAACTTTCAAAACCAGAAATGTTGTAATCGATTACACAAGTCCTGTAATCAATTACAACATTGACAAAAGCCGCGTAATCGATTACCAGAAGTGTGTAATCGATTACCAAGTGTCCAAAAATGTTCCCAACAGCTATAAATGGCTAGTTTTCATAAAAAATCATTTCTAAACACTACTAACGGTTATTTTATCACTTGGGCTCTATATATAAGTGTTGTATGAAGCTTATACACCTCTTGAACACTTGATTTGATCCTTGAATCACCAAAATCATATTTTGAGCTCTTTATTGCAAAATCCTTCTATTCCTTTGTTCTTCAATTTGTATTATCCACTCTTGAGAGAGTTTTCTATCATCCATACTTTGTTCTTCAAGTTGTATATCTACTCTTGTGAGAGCTTCTATTCTTTTTATTCACCTTGAAATCATTGTAAGAGGGTGAGGTATCCCTCAAGAGAGAAAAGGGTGAGGTAACCCTTATAGTGAGACTCAAACACAAAGGGTGAGGTATCCCAAAGGTGTTGTGAGTGCTCTTGATTATAAAGGTCATCAAGCACCTATGAAGCTTGAAGAATTGGAGGCTCTAGCACAAGGGTGAGGTATCCTAAGGTGTGAGGAATGCTCTTGTTTGTACAAATATTTTCCTAGCACCTGTGAAGTCTAGGAGATAGTGAAGAAAATCTCAAGTTAAGTTTGAGGACTAGACGTAGGCCACAAGTGGATTGGTAGCTGAACCAGGATAAGTCTTGTGTTTGATCTTCTCAACTCTATCTCTTTACATTTGTGCCTTAATTATATATGCTTGAGTTGAATTTGATATCTAGCTTATTTACTTGATTTACCCTATAGCCCAAGTAGTATTTGTGAAATCTCTAATAGTTGCACCTTTGTTAAACTTATTCCGCTGCATTTATTAATTGAGTTATTCAAAATGCTTAATTTCTCAAAGGTGTTTTAAAATTTGTAATCACCCAATTCATCCCCCTCTTGGGTGATGGTTGCCATGGCTAACAACTGCTTATCCTTCTCGGTAATTTCACACCATAGGATATTGAGCTCCCTCTCCAAGCGTGTAACCTCCTAGATGGACCTCTAAGCCTTCTCTACAAATCGAAGGGTCGAGGCGACGCGCAAACTCCAGAGTTGGGCCTCACGAAAGATCTCTTCACGTCACGCTCGATCAGCACATCAATCTCAGCGGGACTCAGTAAGTGACCATCAATAAAGCGAACAGGATCAGCCCCCCGAGTCCACATCGATCTTGATAGAAAGTGGCGAGGAGCCACCCCAGGCCCCAGAGCATCCTCAGGCCCTGGGCCAACTGGAACCTCGTCTATTTTATGCTCTTCCAGAATGCCCTCGATTGCCTGCCTCTTCCCCCTGTCATCCTTGCTGCTCTCAGCCAGCCTCTTCCAGAGTTGCAGTGGTGGCACAGGAGAGCTCATTTCGGCAACTTGGACTTCAGTACCCGAGGAAGCTAGGGAGATCATCACGACCACTAGAGTATGGACCGCACTACTCAATGGTGAAGGAACAGTAACAGCCACCCTTTAATCATTAGTAATTACTCTTTATAGTTACCACATTAGATTTAATGATAAATTTAAAAAAGTTAAAAATTTTAAAGATTTTTACATTCTAATTATATATAACTAACAAGTAACCTGTGCAATGTACGATTTTTTATATAAATTCTAATGTCTTAAAATTATATTTTATTAAACGTTTTGATGTGTATAGGCTTTATTAATCAAGTTTAGAAATATAAAATTAATTAAGTAAATTTAGAAATTAATTAAGTTGATTTGATTTGTAATTGATATGGAGAAGAAATAGCTAAATAGAATAGTTTAGAGTAAATAGAAAGAATTAATATAAAAAGAAGAATTAATGTAAAAGAATAAACACATGCATAAGGAGAAAGAGAGTAACCAAATACATTTTATTAATCTCATTAGAGAAAAACATATAATTTAAAGAGGAGTACCTAAAGATGAATTGCTTACTCTTAAGTATGAGTACTCAATTTTATAATATAAGGGTAAATTATATTCAAATTCTTTAACTTCTTATTACATACATATGATTCACTTTGAATATTTTGTATTGTTATTTATTTTTATCATAACAACAAAATAAAAAAAATATTGATTGACAAACATGTAATGCTGATCACACTACAACAATTTTGTCTTTTGGCAAGGGCTGAAAAGCGTTGCCTTTAGCTGAAAATCGTTGCCTAAAGTCTATGGCAACGTTTTCCAGCCCTTGCCAAGCCGTTGCCATTTCCATCGTGGCCTATTATAATAGGCAACGCTTATCTAACTTTTTGGCAACACTTTACAAAAAACGTTGCCTATTCTCATCTTCTGGCAACGCTTTTAAGATGTTGTCTATGAATAGTTCTGGCAACGCTTTTCACACGTTGGTTTTAGGTGCTGCTTTAGGCAACGTTTTATCACTGTTGCTTTTAAGTTCGACCTAAGGCAACTTGTAAAAAACGTTGCCTATACTCAAGGTTTTGGCAACGTTTTTCACATGTTGCCTATAACCATTGCTTTAGGCAACGTTTTATAACCGTTGCTTTTAAGTTTATCATAAGGCAACTTGTAAAAAACGTTGCCTATTGGTTCAGATTTTGGCAACTTTTTCTGTTTTAAGCAATAGTTTTGAAACGTTGCCTAAGCTATTTTTTTTAAAAAAAATTTATCTATGCATACCTATTTTTTACTTTTTACTTGCATATTAAAAAATCACATATTAAAAACTAATAATACATTAAAAAATTAATTCTTCTCAAATAAAATATATTAAATTATGTAATGTAATTACTTTGTATATACACCAAAACTAAAAAAAAGTCATTTACTACTATTGTACAAAAAAGTAGTGCAATTGTTCTTAATCATATAATACAAATGAAATAATAAAAAAAAAAGCTAAAGCTAAATATCCTTCGCAAATTTTCATAATTGTGGAATGCAAGATGTCTTTGTTTCGCTTTATCCGGTAGATTCTCACCGCAAAATAATAATAATAATAATAAATATATATATATATATATATATATATATATATATATATATATATATATATATATATATATATATAAATAAACAAATATTCTAAAACACATAAATATTTCTCTTAAGGCAGGTATGAAAAATTTTTCCAGTATTGAATAATGTGATTTGGTTTGAATTATCACACCAAACAGTAGTTGGTATATAAGCATATAATAAGCTTTTCCATCCCACTATTACTAGTCATTGCATCCCATTATTTTTTACATTCTTTTCATGCAACTAATATCTAGTACCCAAGAAAAATACAATGGAATACAGTAATTTTACGAGTAATGTCTTTTCTTTTTCAAACAAATATTGATAGAGATCTAATGAACGAAGAAGTTCAAGTTCATTCTCAATTCTAATGATTGAATGATTTTGCTTCTATTTTTCTCCTAATATCTTTCTCACACAGACAACGTGTTTACACATTGAGAATTTTGAATCTTCTGATATCTTCTTCTAAAATGGTTAAAAATGCACATTGTAGTATGCATGAAATACAATGGTTCATTAAGTGCACCCCACACTGAATGCATTGACATAACAAGAACAAGAAATATGAACGAATCAACATGTGTAACACAAAGTATACCTGAAATTTAGCAACAGTGTCAAGAGTACGAAGTATTCCTTGTGGCAATTGTGCAGCAAGCTCTCTTATACTTGGTTTGAGCAAATAATTCTTGAAAAAGCTGAACAACCTGAGAAAAAAGACAGAAACTTAGCAATCAGTAAGGGTAAATAAAAACTATTGAAAAATATATGAAAAGAAAAGAAAAGTCATGCTGCCCATAGGTGAAATCAACTTAGGAAGAAAAAAATGGTGGTTTAGGCAAACTGTATACCAAAACAATTTAAGTTTTCTGAAGTTTAAATCCAAAGTGCATAAAAAATCATGGTTGTTGTGCACAAATTTCACCAATATTATACTTCTCTGCACATACATTTGACCAAGATTTCCTCAAGTAATGTTGAGTTTACAAGCTGTATATATATGTATTCTTCTAGTTATATTGGTTTTGGATTTGTTCGTTAGCTTAACTGATTAGTTTTTTGTGTCAAGTGCAAATACTTAGCATTAAATCTCGCCTTCACCAATGAGTGAGAGGTCAGAGAAAGAAAAATATTATCTCCTATCCTATTGTGAAATTCACACAATCACAATAATACATTTAAAAAAGAAAAAGCTGGTTTATACAAATTTAGATTTTCTTTCTCTTACTTTTGATAAGTCTGGATCATGATAACACACTTCTCAAGTCTCAATCACACATACCACATCTTCAATTTAGTTTGACTATTAAGTAGAATTTCATTTCGTGGTTCCTAATCAACATCATGTTACTTATACACACTCAATCATTCAATCAACTTACCCCAAGGGCTATCTTTAGTTTCGTGCTGTTGTAGAATCTAATACATTAGGATTAATATGATGACTAAAAATTGAGTTTTTACTCATATTATGGAACTCATTTCTTCATGAAAGTGTCTTGTTGTTTGTTCAATATTGACATAAACAAAGCATTTTTCTCTTTTTGTTTTCAGAATCAGGGAGGTTCATAGTAAGCTTAGACGGTTATAAATAAATTAGTTATATTCTTCCAAGTTCGTTTTCTAAGCATCTAATACAATGTCATAAAAGATTCAAAATATGCTTAGATGGTTATAAACAAATTATATTAATCCTTCACAATCTTTATTTTTATAGACAAGTATTAAATTTAGCAAAACACGTGAACTTAAAAGTGTTAAACACTAAGACCAGAGTCTAGGAGAAACTTAAGATTAGATAGCAACTTCCCAGTTAGGACCTCCTCAAAGGATCATGTTACCGACGAATAGTGTATATGGTTCTTTGCAATTTTCTTTTTTAGTAGTTTTCTGGTGGAGGACATCTATAACATGTGAAACATGGGCTTTATTCTAACAGACATTAACGGGCATGAAGTGGCATTATAAAGATACTCAGTGCATGTCGCATGTTAGCCATTGATCAAACAAATAAGTGATTTCACAAAGCATCATTGAAACTGTTAATTATCAGTGACACAAAGTAAATCACAGAGAAAATAATATGTACAACAATAATATCAAACCTACTGAATTAGAAATAATAATTAAAAAAAAAACTAGAAAGTTAGAAAGCAAGGATAACAACTTTACTAGTTCCAGCTACCTGAAGTACACCAAGCCAGCGTATCTTGCTCAAATCAACTCCATATGTTAAATTGGCACACCCATGGAAATACCTACCTATGAATAAGTTTCAGAAAGAAACATTAAAGCTACGGCTATCAATTGCATCATTTTTAAAAATATTATTGCAAAGCTACATGATCAGCCCACTAACAAAGCATGAGTAAATTATGCATATTGCAGTTACATAGATAACAAAACCAGGATTTAATTCGCTGTGAATAACAAGAAGCCCAAATGAATATGGTGAATTTTGTGTGTCAAGCAAGTTTCACCCGGTTGCAAAGCAAAGGTAAAATGGTAGCAAAGCAGGATAACATACCTTGTAGCAACAGCCCTAAAAGGAAAAGCTTAATTGTCCTCAATATCACTTTTTTGGTAGCACTTGGTTTGCTAGAGACTTTCTGAAAGGTTATACAAAGGTGAAAAGAATTGTAACATTGTTCAAAATTTCGGTTCGTTTATTATTTGTATTTACATAAGAAAGCCACTATACAGTTACAATGTCAAAACCATCACAGAAAAATGAAGCACATAACCATCACATTTACTGGTTTTAAACCAGAAAAATGAAGCACTACGTTACTGGTTTCAAACCAGAAAAATGAAGCACATAACCATCACATTTACTGGTTTTAAACCAAAAAAATGAAGCACTACGTTACTGGTTTCAAACCAGAAAAATGACGCACATAACCATCACATTTACTGGTTTTAAACCAGAAAAAATGAAGCAACCACATTACTGTTTTCAAACCATAAAATAAAGCAACCACAATCTTTCGTTCTTGGTTTCAAACCAGAAAATAAAACAACCACAAGAAACCACGACGTCTTCGGTTCAAACCAGAAAATGAAGAACATAATAATCACATTTTTGGCTTGCTTGCTTTCCATTAATAACCTGTTATGTTTTGCTCTCAAACTAGAAAACTTAAACATATAACAACCAACCATTGTAACTCTTATACTCACCGTACCCTTAACACTAAAGCTATCAAAAATTTTAGTTAATTGGATTATCAACCCACTGCAAATCCAATCAACACACATAAAAAAATTTGTTTACACTATAAGCAAACTTGAAGAGCTGCAACAGAATTTCTCAAAAGATTTTCATACATGAATTGGTAAACTGCAGGATGAAATCCAAGATAAAGTAAATAGAAAACCTTACACAGAAACCAAATAAATCCCCTACCTCACTTGTGAAATCAAGCTTCAAATTGTGCCTTTCCTTTGTCTTGCTTGTTCCTTTCCTTCTTCTCTTGTTTCTCTTGTTTTTGTTCTTCGTTTCCCTTCCAATTTTCTCTTGTTCCACCCTTTTGTTTTGCTGCTGCAATACCGTATATGAGAAGAGAAAAGTGGTATGAAGGTCAAGATATCAAAAGGAAAAAAAAGAGAGATACAAAAGTGGTATGAAAGCATAATATAAATGCTAAGAATCTGACATCGAAAAACACAAAAGGAAAAAAAAAAAGAGAGAGCAAAGACGCAAATACACGAGTGCAATAAAATTTTAGTACCCGAGTATTACAGAAAAATTTCAAATTTCTTCTCAGAACACACAGAGCAAACAACAACGCCAAATCAAGTGCCTCAACAAATTCCAGACACGATAAAATATGATAAAAAAAAATTAAAAATTAAAAGAAAAAAAACAGAGGAGATATAGAGGTAGAGTAGTTACCAGGAGATATAGATGGCTCAAAGGAAGCAAGGTTCCTCAAGAAATCCAAGTCACCAGACAAAGATTCAAACGCCTTTGATTCTGCTGCTCCAAATCCAAAACCGCCAGACTCAGCTTAGGAATCACTCAAAAAGCAACGGAGAGAAAGCTTTTCACTGTAAAAACATGTTGAAGTTAACAATTAATTAGAAAATTCCAGAATTAAAAAATGCCAGTACTGTTTTCTACTTCTTTCAAATCAGTTCATTTCAGGTTGTTCTCAGATAAGTTCTCACTTTTCAGCATATTTATATTTATAAACAATGAATAAACCATGTAGACCCCCAAGAATCGCAAACTAACCCACACAAAAGTAAACTTTGTAACAAAAACAAACAAACCTACAAGCTACCAAAATAATCACCTTACAGTTAAAATTCCAGTTAACTCCAATGCAAACTCCAACAAACATCAACAGAAATTAGAGGTTTCACTTTAGTCTCATATTCTTGATGGATACATATAAGAATAAGAAGGTATGAAATATTGTTAAAACCCACCCAGTTGAGAAATAGAAGAAAAGATTAGAAATTTGCATACTTTAAGAGAATCGGAGGCCTTCTTGAGCTCAATCTCAAGCTCCATCATGGTGGTGGCCTTGCTTGGACTTGATGACGGCGGCCAAGGCGCGAATGGTAGCTACGGCCTCCACCAAATCAGGCTGCTTCCGCCACGTGTTGAACTCCTCAATCACAGAGAAGGCCTTACCTTCGGGTTCGAGAATCCATGGGCATGGGGATGGGGGTCTGGTAGTGGCAGGTTGTGTGGGGCGATGGCAGACTGAGCTTGGGCGAGCCAGTCGGTGGTGACAACGCCAAAGTGCGCCGCCCTCGTCTGGTAGTAAGCCGAAATCTTAGGGTTCTTTGTTCACCAGAGATAACAGCTCTAGAGGACTCACCTTCGTCTTCTTCGGACGAGAAATTTGAAGATGGTGAAGCCTCTGTACATTAGAGTTTCTCGTAGGTACGGGGAAAAGCTAGGTTTTTCTGGGCCCCTCAACTTGAGCTCTGGAGGCAAAGCTGCACCGCCACCCGCTATGGCAGATAAGAAACATGTTCCGGTGAAAGCAGTGGCGGAGAAGGCTCAAACGGAAACGGATGGTGCTGCTAAAACGGTAAAAACGTGTGATGGGGGTTTGAGGGGTTAAACGAGAAGTGCAAAAAATTTTCACATTCCCGCTGTATATGAGCGCCTATCTGAATAAGAATTTCGAAACATAAAAACTAATAAGCAACGTTTTCATTGGTTTTAAAAATAAATATAATGGGAACAGTTTTACACCGTTGCTTATTCCTTTTAAAACAACGTTTATTAAACGTTGTATTAAAAAATATTGTCTAAACATCTTCAACTTTAGACAACGGTCGTAAAGGGTTGCCTATAGTACTTATTACAACATTTTTTAAACGTTGCCTAAAATATGTGGTCTAAAGTTATAATTAAAAGCAACTTACAAAAAATGTTGCCTATACAAGTTGAGGCAACGTTTTTTAAACGTTGCCAGAAACTCCGTTGCCAGAAGCCAAAATTGTTGTAGTGTGATGAATACGCTAGTATTCATATAATTAACATTCAAGTGAGCATTGTTTATATAATGTTTAATAATGATATTACCACTTTTAATTAGATTTAAAATTTAATTTTGATACACTATCAGTGTCTTTTTTGCACTGCTATTCAATAATGTATTATCATATCATTTAATAAGAGTGACATCTGGTATGAATTTTAACTCATTAAATGATGTGATAACACATCATTTAATGTCAGATAAAATATTTTTACACTGATTATGCATCAAAATCTGCTTCTTAGATTTATTCAAATTTTTTGTTACAATAACAGTACGGTTTTTCATAAAAAAAATATTTTAGTTCTTCATTACTAATGTGCACTTAATGACTTTAATTAGAGTAAATTTTTAATTTAGTCCTCAAAAAATTAATCACGACGAATTGGTCAAATGATAATTTATTTTGTCATGGAATGATATTAATTTAGCTCCAAAGACTTTTGGGCCATTTTAATATAAAAACTTATTATTTGAAGACCAAATTAATATAATAATTTTTCAATGACTAAATTGATGTTCTAAAAATTTTAGATGAACAAAATGAAAAATTTATAATTTGTAACCTCGTTACAATGTTCTCATGAATTGTTCAAATATTAGGACGACATAGGATATCTCATTGGAACAGATATTTTGACGTTCAATCGCTCTATGAATTTTATATATAGAGCAAGTCCCTAAAATTAATATGTATTTTCCTCCAAAGCTATGCCATTAAGCTGTCATTGTCCGATCCTATACATGTATTTTAGTGCCATTTACCGTAATAATAATGTTAGTGATCCCATATGGCCAAGTGAAAAAAAAAAAAATTGTTAGTGATCCCGTATGGAATTAATATTCCAGCCACATTCACCCACCAAACTCAACAGTCACCCAGTCAATATGCATTTGATTATAGAAAACTAATAGACAAGTACTATAAAACTAATGGCCATGAGGCTCTCAATGAAACCCCCATCAACATGCACATGGGCTTGTTCCCTTCTCTCACTATGGACCATATAAAAATTTTAATGTCTTCCTCATCCAGCTGGGACATTAATAATTTTGCAGTATGCAAATTAATTAAGGCACAAATCAAAATAAATGATACCTAGAATCTTTGAGGAAAAAATGCATCAAAATTCAAGGAATTAAGCACACAACAATCATTACAGCAAAGAAGGTTCACATAATAGCTAGCAAAATAAGTGCTTATTAGGCAAGCCATAAGTAATAATAAACAAGCCAGACGAGCTGTAGGTTAAGTTTATTGTTTCTTGTCCATTACAAATGCCCATAAAATTAAAGTTGAATCTATATACGACCAAAACAAAATACAGACACATCCAAACTAACAACACTATGCTCCATATCTGTCTCTGAAGAAGTGCTTTATATATCCTTTAATGGTCCTCTTTAGTAAGGGACTTTAATACAGAATATGTCGTAGGCCAGCCTCAGCTTCTGCTTTTGCATTTTTCCATGGCTCTTGGCGCTGAAAGTACAGAACAAGATGTCAACATTAGACTAGCCAGAAAAAGGCATATATGAAAAGTGATTAGTAATTTCGTTTTATAATAAGCAATTCCACGAGTCATCAAATGAGTGAAAAGATATATATAGTTGATGTAATTTAAGGTATAATGATGCATACCAAGCCCAATCGCTTCTGATCCTTTCATTATTCGCAGACGCTTGCATGATTCAACAAACATCCTTCAGGAAATTAAATAATTGAAGTTAATTTCATGGTTTAATGAATTCAAACTACGCTTATCGATTTTTATGGTCCCTTGCGGACTTGTAGTTGAGGATTAAAAGCTAGTAACTAGTAATAGTAAAGCAGGCTTCTGAATAAATCAAAAATCAAGAAGGATTTTTTGGACTTTGTACGACTAACTATAATAAAGACGGATGAAGATCACTTGTCCTCATTTCCTGTCTTCTTCCTTGTCCTTCCACTTAAATTTTGACAAGTGTAAAAAAAAATTAAAATACAAAAAGACATATAATTAAGTTTAAAATACTTAACAAAATTTAAATAAAGAGACAAAAAAAAAGACAGAAAATGAAGACAGGTGATCCTCATCCAATAAAGACATCACTAAATTTGCAAGTATATGTATATAATAAATGGTGAATACTTTTTCTGTGCTATATATGTAATGAAAACTGCAAATAATATATGCAGCAGATTTTGTTGTTCGATGAAGTACTTACTCCCACGGGACATCGCCCACGACCATCCAGTCACCATCCTTATCTTCATAGGTTGGCACATATTCAGAACTGTTCAGAAGATCCATCAACTTGCTCTCGTTCATGAAGTCAATCATTCCTTGGGCCCCATAGTTACCTTCAGTAGACCAATAAAACATAAATAACAAGAAAAACTAATATAATATACTTCTGAGTAGTAGTTAATTACAGGCACTCACCTACAATCAACTAGCTAGAATGTAACATTTCCAAGATTAAACCCAATTCGTGCACGCATCATCAACAATTTCAGATGCACGATAGATCGGGAACAATAAATTAATGTTAATTTAATCGGTTATATTATGTGCAACTCTCTTCGACTTTTATTATATACTTTAATCTCAGTTGTTATATATGAATATATGATGAGATTTTATGCGTAGTACTTACCCATGGTGAAGGAGCTGAACATTTTGGCTAAAGCATCAGATAATTCTTTGTAGCTTTTGTACATTTTCAAGTCCACTTTGCGAAGATAAGGTGCGCCATCCATGGAAACCTTGACAAATGCCCCAGAAGGAGTGCTGTTTGTTGTCTTCTGAGTGCCATCCTCACTGTTAACCTTTTGGGACATAATGTTCTTCCTGTATGAGCGCACTGGTGGCCAACCAACAACTTGTGCCCTGAAATATTCCAAATACCCATCTATCATATTCTTCTACTTTTTGTTTTGTTTAAGATGAAACACATACTGCACAAAATTTGAACTTAAGACCTACTACAACGGTGAATTAAGAAATATAATCATCGCATACTGTAGTTTACCATACAAGAAAAGATTATATAGAGAAACGTGGTACTTAATTAGCACTGGGGAAAGAAATGTGCATTCACTAATGGAACTTGGAAGGTTGAATAAGGAAGCAAAAATCGGAAAAGAAAGTTGCACATCAACTTGTGCTAAGTCCAACAAAACAAAAATTGGAAAATAGAAGCATGCAGAGGCCGTTAATTATGGAAGAAAAGTAGGGAAACGGATTACTTACTTAGCTGGTGGCTTGGCTGGGTCCTTAAGGAGGGTCTTCTCCTTTGAGACATCCTTCAAATTCTCATTCAGATCTTCCTTGGGTTGAAGATGAAGCTTGAGATCAACTGTCTCAAAGAACCCTCTCTTTCCGGTTGTTCTTGGAGTTTCCACCTCAGTGCCACCACCAAGTAAACCCAGGCAAAGCTCAGTCTCCTTCAGGTTCAAATCATGCTCCTTGACCAGTAAAGTTGCCATTTTTTGGCTTGGTAATGAAATCCACAGCCTCAGCAACAACAGATACTTAAATAAAAGAAGTTTTTTTTTTCTCTCTCTCTTAAAGTGTTTCTTCTTATGGCATAGGTAGCTGCTCTTTCCTTTGCTTCTCCTTTCTTGTGTCCTCTCCTTCTATTATAATGCTACTTGGTTTCGCTATATAGATTGCCAGAGAAAGAGGGGGAGAGAGAGAGAGATCGTCAATAATACATGTGTGAGGAGCAAGATTTTAAATCTTGGTCACGGTTCCATTGCGGTTTTTGCGATTGTGAGCATTACGATTGTTGCGATATGGATTGTGATCGCTACGGCGTGAATTCTTCATAACTTGACACAAATTAAATTAAATTATCTATTTTATTGTACAATGTATCATAACTAATAATTTATAAATTTTTTCATTAATAAGAGATATCCAAAAGTAATAAATTAATTGACTAATATTAAAACGTAAATAAATTAGTAGCTACTCATTCATTCAACAAAGTTCATTCATAACTGATTACTTCATCATAAATAAATCAATAGCTACTCATATATTTAACAAAGTTCATACATGAGTGATTACCTCAACTTCAACATAAACAAATCATTAGCTACTAATACATTAAACAAAGTTCATGAATGAGTGATTACTTCACCACATGGTAGAATGACGTACTAGATCATAACCTCCACTTTCGCTTTGGTTATCATTAATTCCTGCTCCGCCAAAGACATAATCAAAAAATCCTGAATTTCTTGGTGGTTCCATTTGTTGTTGTTGATCATAGGAAACATTTGATGGTGGATACTGATAAGGTTCTTGGTAGTTCATGGAAGGTTGATAATATGGTGAGGCTGACATAGGTGGATAGTAGTCATGAAACATGTATGAAGGATGCTGATAATATGGTAGATAGTTGCCTTGGCTGCCTTCAAATGATGCACCAATACCAAAATCACCAAAGGATTATGATACACTAGATGAGGAAGAATCATTCATCATAGTATTTTCACGCCTTCTATTTTTCCTAGGCTGGGATCCACCTCTACTACTGCCATCGATTATATCATCAGAAGGATCTACATCTGTCTCCATCCTATAATTTGTCATGTCAATCATGAGATTTTGAACACGTCTAAAGTATGACTCTTCTTGAAAAGAATGATACAACCCTTCACCTGCTCCTTGACTTTGTTCGGCATTACCAACACTACCAGTGTTATTACTTGGTGGACTTGATCCACTATCATGACCTTGACTAGGTGTTTCACTTAAATCTGAATCATCCCTACCAACTATTCCTTCACCATCATCATCATCAGAATCAATAGAGAGTCATTCTGAGTTTTGGATCCCATCCAATAATGGTCCCTCTCTATCCTTAAGCCATGGTGATAAAGGATCTTTATCCTGAAATATATAATCAAGATTAATAGGATTGAAGCTAGCATCAATCTCTTCTTGACTTCTTTTCATAGAGTCTCTCTTTCTCAACTTCATGTTATAAAATGTAAATACAAGTTTTTGTAATTTCTGGTATTTTAATCTATTTCTTATCTTTGTATGAATATAGCTAAATGTACTCCAATTTCTCTCACAATTAGAAGCTGAAGTTGTTTGGCTGAGAACTTTTATAGCTATGCATTGAAGTTCAGGAGTACAAGATCCAAATATCATCCACCATTTAGTTGATCAAATAAATGATTATTCATTATTATGTATATTAATAAAAAAATAAAAGGTAAAAAACATCTTGCATTTACACATCAAACACCAAAAACTACAAAATCTTACCAGGATTCATTTGTGACCAAGCTCTTTGAGCTTATGTTGTACCAAATGTCTCTTTCTTATCTCGAAAAAGCAACAACTACAAGCACCAACGATTCATATAAGTTTTCAAAAATTATAAGTTTCTAAATATTAACGTATCACAATTTGGTTCTTAGATGACCAATTATGATATATTTCAAAATCTTAAATGCAAATTAATTCACCTGATTGATAGCTTTGATTTGATTATCAATGTTTGCCTCCAATTTGCTTATCACTTTTGTAGTTCAATCCAAGGTTTCCCTTGCTACGTCTCTTCCATGTTCAACTCCAAATTGAAATTGAGGATTGAGAAAATAATATTATGAATAAAAAAATAATAATTAGCATCTCAAAATCAAATATAAGTCTTTGAAAAAAATTTAAATTAAATATAATGATATCATTATACTGAGTGTAGTAACGACAATTTTTTTGAAGGGATTGTTTTGCTCTATCAATTGCTTCATAAACAAAGCCCATTGTTGGTTTGTCATCACCATCTACCAATCTCAAAACCTTGACAATTGGCTCAAATACCTTTATAATATCACTGGCCTTACTCCAAAAATCTTTGCTGAAAATAATTTTTTTAGCTTCATATGCAGGTCCTGATTTCTCCTTTCTCCACTTAGATTTTCTAAATTCCTCAGACTCAAACATATTTCTCAAAGCATGTTTTTGCTTCACAATTGATTCAACCTGCAAAAACTGTGTTGCGAAATGAGCTATTGCTACACAAATAATTTCCCTGCCACTTGTATACTTCTTCATAAGATTTACTATCCAAATGTGGTTGTAGATAAACAAAGTCATTTTCTTTGCATCTTCTAGTATTTTTTGGACATTAGATTTTTTCCAATATCTTCCAACCATAAATCTAAGTAATGAGCTGCACATGTAGACCAATAAAGATGCAGTCTTTTCTCCATTAATTTTAAACTAGCAGCTTTTAGTGCCTTCTCATTATCAGTGACCACTTAAATAACATTATCTCCTCTGAATTCCTCCACAACTTTATCAAGAAGCTTAAAGTAATAATCAGTGTTTCTACTGGGAACATTAGAAGCATCAATAGATTTTAAGAACATTGTTCCATTACTGCAATACACTAGAAAATTCATAATGTGCATGTGATTTATGTTATTTGTCCAGCCATCACACATTATTGTCACCCCTATTTCCTTCCATGTTGGTTTAAGTTCATCATTTATATACTGTCTCATAGACTGATATTCTTTTTCCATGTACACCTCTGAAACCTCATAAGAAGTAGGGAATTCAACTCCTAGTCCCAACTCTGCAGCTTCAGTGAGTAAAATGTGTAGCCATGGAGAATTGCATAAATTCATCGGAAGACGCTCATATATTATCAATTTAGAGACCGTTGCTGCTAACTTATTTCTCAGTGTTTTCATCATATGTGTATTAATTTTGGTCTGTTTCATACTTTTACTTCTAGCCAAATCAACATCCACTGACCTCAATCGGCATTCAAGATCGCTTGGTTGATGTTGACGAGAAGCTCTGCTATTGCCACTAGCATGAGAGCTGCCTCCACCTTCATATATAGAATCTAATCTTCTAGTTTGTTGTCTAAATCTTTGCCTGTCTTCCCAATGTCTCTGTGATATAATGCTCTCTGTGATATAATGCTTTCTTCAGTAGCTTGCCTTATAACTCTATCTTCATCAATAAAACCTTCAATATCATCATCTTCATCTCCTCTTAAACGTGCCATAAGTTCTTCTTTTCTCTTTCTGAAGTCTATTTTCTTTGCTTTATTATCCAACAAAAGCTTCATCATATTTTCTCTGACAAAAGTTGAGAACCTAGCACAACCCTTGACTTCTACTTGTATGTGTGCAAGATGTTCTTTCAACCGAGTAATTCCACCTATTAACACTCTACCACAGAATTTGCATTGCACATTATTTCTAGTTTAACCAGGTACATATCTTCCAAAGTACTAATCAATATCTTCACTTTGGAGCACCTTCTGCTTTACCTGTTGGAAATTCTTCTCTTGGTAGTATTGTTTAACTAACCTACATATAAACAAATATGTGTTTATAAATTTTTTAAAAAAAATTTGATAATAAATTATATAATTAAAACTTAAGTATTATAACATATGTTTCAAGCTAATTAATAAAACTTATTCACTCATCTAATTTCTCCATTCCACCCCCCATTTCCCCCACCCATGTCTCCCTCCCTCTGATTTTTTCATTCCCACCATTTTTTTTCTTTTCTAATTTTCCCATTCCCCCCCCCCAACTACCCACTCCCATGCCCCCTTTCTTATTTCCCACCCCCGCTCCCGATTTTCTCGATTCACCCCCCCCGCTTTGAATTCCCATCCCCCTGTACCCACGCCCACGCCATGCCCCCTCGATTTTTATTTCCCCATCCCCCACCTACCCACACCCCCGCCCCTCCCCTCCCTCTCGATTTCCCCATCCCCCCACACCCCCTCCGATCTTCCCCACCCCCACATACCCACACCCCGCCCCTTCCCTTCCGATTTCCCCATCCCCCTCCTCTATTTTTTTTCTCATCTCCCCTCCCTCCCCCATTTCCCCTCCTCTGTTTCTCGAGTTTCTCCCTTTTCCCGTTCCCCCCCCACTTCCCCACTCCCTCACCTTACTCCCCCACTCATTCATGGGCTACCACGGTCGTCCATGGGCCCTTCATCGTCCCTTATGTAACTTCCCAAAATTTCCTATCTCTTAAACAGTAATTTTGACAGTTAACAGAATTTTACTGTTTAGTAATTTATGTGCACTGTAAAATTATTTTGATTATTCCATCAGCGTATTTGATCATTTTGAGTGATTTACTCTGTGTCAGGAAAATAAAAATTTTCAGGCCGGGGAAAACTTTACGTAATTTAATTTTTACCGTTAGGTAATTATTTTACGTAATCTGATTTGATATTTGTGTGTTTTCTAATTTTTATGATTTTTGTAAATGATTATGAATTTTTTTCTGTTTGTGGGCCCAGGGGGTGTATGTGGGTCCAGGTGACCATATGTGGGCCCAGGTGGGTCCCGCAAAGCAAAAAAAAATTTCTACGTATAGAAAAATTTATATTGTTTAGACGGGGACAGGGGATCTTACTAAACATGAATCCGGAAACAGTTTTTAAAATTTTCTTATACTGTGTTTTGTACTGTATTTATTTATCAGACGATAAAAATACAGTAAATATAATCTTTCGTGGGGTTTTAGCAGATAAAAATATAAATTATATTGCTTAAGTCAACATTGGTGGTTTGGATATCCACCATTGATTTAATTAATGATGGAGACTTGATCTTGATTTAATCAATAGTGGAGATTTGATCTTAAAAGTGAATAAGATCATTTATACCCGTTAGATGGAGATTAAATCAAGGGTAGAGATTTGGTCATGTAAAGTGACTATGACCATTTGTAACCATTGGATTTAGAAGTGATCAAGGGTGGAGATTTGGTCTTGTAAAGTAACAAGGACCATTTATGACCATTGGATGAAGATTTAATCAATGGTGAAGATTTAGTCTTAAAAAGTGACAAAGACTAATTATAACCCTTGGATTAAAAGTAAGAAGGAGTAATCTTAACCCTTAATTTTTGGAGACACATCTAATGGCTTAGATTTAAAGGAGAAAGATCCAATGGCCTAGATTAAGTCTTCTAACCTACCTAAAGTCTACCTAAATCCTAACCATTGAATTAATCAATGGCTAGAATGCTTAAGATGGTGACTTGTGAAATTAGTCACATTTTGAAGAAGCATGAAGGGGGGGACGATTTTGGAGAATGCATAGGAAGGAGGAGATAATTTTGAGTAGCCTTTTTAGGCCAAAGAAAAAGTTTGAAGACCATTAATTACCTATCTTGATCAATCTTCATCATTCATTGTTTTTTCAAAAGCAAGACTTATCAAAATATATTCTCTTCTTTCTCTCCATATGAGCTACGGCCATGCACTCCAAAGAAGACCAAAATTTTTTGGTTTCTATCATTTGTATCATAATTGTTTTCTATTCATCATCTTCTCCAAAGCAAAATACAAAAACTTTATTTTCTTCTCCAAGAAACACCATTCGGTCAACACCTAGAAACCATGTCTCCAAGCTTCCAAAATTTCATCTAAACACATTTTCTAAACCTAAACACCATTCTAAGAACATCTCTAGTTATGAGTTTTTCCAAAATCATTCATCTTAGGCTTCAAATCCAAGATTCAAGTTTCTAGCAAAAATCAAAAATTCCATCTTTGTGCTTCAAGAGAAACCATTCGGTCAAGACACTCAAAACCACCATCCAATCTCTTTTAATTTCATCCAACCATAGATCTTGAATCTACATGATATTCTAAGCAACTTTCATGTTGGAGATTTTCTCTAAATCTTCCATCTTCAAGGAGTTTTCCAAAAGCAAAGTTCTAAGGTTTTTGAGGTGAAGAGTAAGGAAACTTCATTTCTTCTCTTATTTTTCATAATCTAAACCATGTTTGATCCATGATTTTCTTAATCAAGCTTAATATACTAATTTTTATGTATTTTGTTTTGTATTTGAGAAGCCCTTGGTGGTGAAGGACTTGGAAAAAGAAGCAAAACAAAGAGCTTTTGAGGATCTTCAAGAGGTAAGAGGGAAATCCATCTCACCAACCAAGCATGGTGGTGAGAGATGGTTTTATATTTGATAGATGTTGAATCCATGTGAGGATTCATATCCATGGTCTTGTAATTTATTTGTAGGTGTTTATGTGTTTTAATTATTTGCCTATGCTTGATATGCTATGCATGATTTTATGGCTTTGATGGTATGCTTATATTATGCATGATGAGAATATGACATGCTTATAGTATTTATGATGAAATATGTATGTGTATACCATGATGCATTGATGGAAAAGAAATCAATTTTTGGCTCCAATAACCAAGGAAGGGCTACGATTTTGATGCCCATAATTAGAGTTTCATATTGAAATTTTTCAAGAACAAGAAAATTGATTTGTTTAAATGAAAATTATGAAGTGGAGAAAAATGAATTTCCTTAGTTCTAAAGGCTATGGAATTTTCGGCCAAGACACCTCAACATAGGTGTTTATAACTTAATATTTTCATGGAAGAATAAAATTGAATTGATTTGAAAAGCATGGAAAATGAACAAAGGATATGTTTTTCAAGAGAACAAGAACATGGTTTTGAAGGATTTTTATTAATTTATTTTGTGTAAAAAGATCCTAAGTGTTTTTCTAAACATGAGTTTTGAATGAAACGGCAAACGCGTTGATTTTAAGGATTTGCAAAGAAAGTGAAAAAGAATTTGCAAAGAAAGTGAAAATGAATTTGAACAAATGGGTTTGGTTTTATGACCATGAATCACACGGTTTTGAAAATAAAATTTTAATGGTTTTGTTTGTGTAAAACCATATCAATTTAGAAGGAAAAATATTTGATGGTTTCAATAGTCATGTCCACGTTTTAGAAGGTTTGTAATACCATAGATTTATAAAATAAAGTAATTTTCAAAGAAGAAATACAGTTTGGTTTAATACAAGGATTTTTGGAAAGGGAATCAAAGTGTTTTATCACTTGAGAAAATTTTATAAACGAAAGACAAAGAGAGGTTGAAAATGTTTTAACTTCAATTTATTTTGAAGAGAATTGATTTTAAAATTAATTTTAGAAAAATGGAGAATATAATGGTGATTTGAGAATTTACTAACGTATAACTTATTTTCAAGTTTTGGAGTACATTAGGAAAATTTAAGATTTTGAAACATTGATTTAGATCAATGGAAAAGTGATTTTGTGAATTATATTCCGAAAAGAATTTCTTTAGTAAAGAACTGTGGAAAAAGATTTTCTTGAGTAAGAAAATATATTAAATGAAGTATAAAGTTATATTATTTTGGGAAAAGTTAAAAAGGAATTTTAAGGTTAAGAAATATTTTCTCGTAATGAAATTGTGGTGAAAAATTATTTATGTATCTTAAAAACGTGATTTTTAAGTTACGTAATATGGAAAAATATTTCTTTGCGATTTTAAATATGTTGAAATATTTATACGCGATTTGAATTACGTTTAAATATTTTACGTAATTTGAACTACTGTTGAAAAATCAATATATGATTTAAAAGTGATAGAATATTTTTACGTGAATGTGAAAATGACGAAAAATTGTTATGAGATTTGGAAAGTGTTTTAAATATTTTGAGAATGATAGAAAATGATTTACGTGACGTAAAAGAATGATTTTTTTAGTTACGCGATTTTGAAACAGTGAAAAAATACTATGCGATTTGAGAAACATATATTTTTACGCGATTGAGAAAAACGTTGAAAAATTAGTACTTGGTTTAAAAGTGCAACAGAAGAGTTGCGGTATTTTGAAAACGTAACAGAAATGTTACGAAATTTTGTAAACGTAACAGTAGTGTTACGCTATTGTGAAAACATAATAAAAATGTTTTAGAATTTTAAAAACATAACAAAAGTGTTACGGTATTTTGAAAACGCAACAGAAGTATTGTGAAATTGTGAAAACGTAACGAGAATGTTGCGCAATTTTGTGAAAACATGACAACAATGTTTTATAACTATGAAAACATGATAAGATAATTTTGTTATTGAAAAATACAGTATGATTACTGTTGAACTAGTGTCCATACACTGTTTGTGAAAACAACGAGTTTTGCTTGTTATTGACACATGGTGCATTATATATATATATATATATATATGCGTTGAGGTATATAATTTAATTGAACAAACGAATTTGAAAAGAATGACTCTTGCGGTTGGACTTGCACTGATATATTCGTGCATTGCATAAACTATATCTGAGAAATTATGAGATATACCTGTGATTGGTACTATACCTGTGATTGGTATTTGGTGCATTATACATGCATTGGAATGGTCCGATGAGGACTGGATATGGCTGATTGCCTAGGACAAACACACCTCTTGGGTGGGTGCGATATGCGTAGTGTAAGTCACTTGTTGACCTTGGGGGCATCGGGGTGCGGGTTGCTTACACGGGTGGTTGGTTGTGCTTCTTCCCGTAGGTTAGACCGATGCAACACACCGATGATCCTGACCGAGACACTATTCTTAATCAAGATCTGATAAAGACTGTCGTGTATGTGCTAGATGTGCAAAAATTGAAATGAGACTTAAAGCACGTGGTCTGAGGCACATGGTACCGGCAGGTCTTTTCGATCATTTCTCCGACCTGAGTTTTAGCTCCATGGAGTAGGAAATCGAGTCTTGTGTACATGCATAATCTGAACACTTATATCTGTATGATATATTAATTGAGAAATATTGGCTATGACAACTGTTTTGAATACTTGGATTGATATATGATTGGATAATGATAGTTGATTAATATTGAATATATTATTGGAAGTTTGGTATGATCTCCCTGTATGATATTGTTGTTTGTGTTATCTCTATGCTGCCATGTTGGTATTGGTGTAGGTGATCTCACCTCTTTGTTATGTTGTTTTACTGTGTCTGTATTGTTAAAATTAAACAGTAGAAAGAATGAGTTGTCTTAGACATAACGGGCGATGGATACTCTGAGATTGGTGACAACAATAAGGAGTGGACATTCAGGACTCGAAGGTGTGCAGTGTTGATAAAGAACAGATGTAGAACAGATGTCTGATACAACAAGATGGATACACAACAGAATAAGTATGTTAAGTTTTAACGTTAGTGTTGTACCGTGCTATTAAGTAGGACCCGTCATGGGGTTTGCTACTGTTAAAAAAAAGAGTCTGTTAATTTTATATTTCTATTTAAATTGTGAAATATTAATTGGTGTCAATATTGTATATTAATCAGTTTAAATATATTTTCAGTAATACTTATGAATTTCAGTAAGTTTATGTTTCAGTAAAGAAAGAAATTTTAAAACCCATCTTTTTATAACTCAAACCTTGTGTGAACTTCTTTACAAATTTTGAGTCGGGAGTCAGACATGTGATACCCTAGGGAGGGTGTTACATTAGTTAGTATCAGAGCACGGTTTGAGTCTTTTGGGGTTTGTGGTTAGGTCTATTTTGCTTGTGTTGTGTTCTCTGTATTATTGTTTTGTGAAAGGAAACAATGTTGTTTATAATGGATATCAGATCCATTGTATTTCGATTCGCTCGTCTCTAAGGAAAAAAAAAAAGAAATGGCTCGGGATAGTTGTTCTTGTGTGGAAGTGGAACATGTTACTAGTAATGTAGTTGCAGCTACGGGAGCAACGGGAGCAATGTGGAAAGACGACTGCACAAACAGAGGATCGCTGAACAGTGAAAACTAGAAGTTGAGGTTCAGGATCTGATGGAAGAGAATCAGTCTTGGAATATAAGATTTTGTATTTTGGAACCTGATATTTTTAAGGATATTTGGAAAGTGATTGATTTCAACGGAAGATGTATTTACAACCATTGAGGGAACCAAAGGCAGTAACTATGTGAAAGAAGGTACTTAATGAAGGAATGTACGTCAAGAAAACAAACGTTTATTTGAAATGGTTACATCTAGTTTCCATTTTATTTTGATTCGTCCATCTTTGAAGAAAAGAAATGACTCGTGATAGACATACGCGTGTGGAAGCGAGACATAATGGTGGTGATATGACTGCAACTTTGGAAGTAATACAAACAGTGGCTGAAGCAATTATACAACAAACTCAGAAGATTGTTCTGCAGCAAGAATTGATTTCTTAAGCTAAGATTTTGTTAGAGTTAAATCAATCTCAGGATGAGAGACCCTGTAACGTTGGACTATA
Organism: Ormosia emarginata; assembly: GCA_029884605.1. Taxonomy (NCBI): domain Eukaryota; kingdom Viridiplantae; phylum Streptophyta; class Magnoliopsida; order Fabales; family Fabaceae; genus Ormosia; species Ormosia emarginata. The sequence continues at coordinate 48,412,931 of JAQQTP010000077.1, read as the reverse complement.
TTGGTTACGAAAAAAAGGAAATCGTAAGGTCAAGCGATTCCAACAGAAAACGTACTTGCAATCTCCAAGAAGTCAACAACAATAACAATCTTGTGGAGAAAGTACTAGTAATGACATGTTTGGTTTGACTGTGATATCTGCACCGGAATGTAAGAAGTGTGGAAAGGGGCACCTAACGAAAGATTGTACGTTAAGGAAATAATTTGTTTTAAGTGCGGGAAGTTTGGAACACAATCTTTGAAAATAGAGTTCCAATGAAAATAGAGTTTTCTGTTAGTAAAATCTCAGGTAGTAGGAAGCGTTCGAGCGAAAGATTTAAACAATGGAGATTGTGTCATTAGAGCCAATCCTATAAATCATACTGAATATTTCTGTGAATAACCTATTCCTTATGGCATATGATTGAGTAGATCAATTATATGTTAGAATTATTCGTAATCCTCTGATTTGCTTACTTCCGTTTCTATTCTTAGTCGATCGAGCTACTCAAGTTATTCAAATCATTGTTATAGATCAAATCTTTGTGTTAGTTTGATCTGTCGTTCAAAATTTTGTGTTAGTTTGATCTGTTTCATAAATAGACGTAATCTTTGAAAATGGATTAGTTATTTTCCAACCATATCCTATAAGATTGTCTCAATACAGTGTTAGTATTTCAAAAAAACTCATTCCTAAAAATCAAGCAAAATCAAATTCTTGTTGAATATGTTTGGTTACATATTAGATCATTTCGCTACCTTTTCTTCCTAAACCTCTATAATGTTCTTTCATATATTGCATTTGCAAGAAAGAATATTTTGCAAGAAAGGATATTCCAATTTAAAATCTATGTTATAGTATTTGATATAATGTGGTTGAAAGGAGAACTCATATAGTGAGACGTTTCCTGTTAAAGAAGCTAAAGCTGGAGAATAAAGTGATATGAGGATAAGAAAATTTTAAGTAATACATTACATTAGTTGGAAGTTATCTGAGAAAAACTATTCTAGGCATGAATGAAGGTTGGTAGCCGCTGTATTGATATCAGAGAATTCATTCTTGAAGATCGAGTTACATCCAATTCTTTGCTGGATATGTTCGATAACATATTCGATTCGTTTTGTTCTTTTCCATGATGTTTTCTTTCATCTACTGCAATTGAAGGAATATCTTGCAAGAGAGAATATTCCTATTTATATCCAGGTCAGAGTATCAAAGTGGCGCAGTGGAAGCGTGGTGGATTCTTCAAAAGTTGAAGAAGTCTGTCTATGGGAAAAGTTAAGACGGTAATGGAAAACCGTAGAAAAAAAAATTATTAAGATATTTGTTTGATCAGGAGAAGTGAACAAGAGATAAAGAACTTTCAATGGTTTAGAATCGTTTGGAATAACGTAAGAGGTGAAACTACATGGGAATCAAGAAAAGATAAAGAATAATGTCATTATTTATTCCGAGGGTGTGAAATCATGGTCATGAAATTTCGAGGACGAAATTTCTGTAAAGAGGGGGAGTATTGTAACATCCCAAAATTTCCTATCTCTTAAACAGTAATTTTGACAGTTAACAGAATTTTACTGTTTAGTAATTTCTGTGCACTGTAAAATTATTTTGTTTATTCCGTCAGCGTATTTGATCGTTTTGAGTGATTTACTCCGTGTCAGGAAAATAAAAATTTTCGGGCCGGGGAAAACTTTACGTAATTTAATTTTTACCGTTAGGTAATTATTTTACGTAATCTGATTTGATATTTGTGTGTTTTTTAATTTTTATGATTTTTGTGGATGATTATGAATTTTTTTCTATTTATGGGCCCAGGGGGTGTATGTGGGCCCAGGTGGCCATACGTGGGCCCAGGTGGGTCCCGCAAAGCAAAAAAAAATTTCTACGGATATAAAAATTTATACTGTTTAGACGGAGACAGGGGATCTTACTAAACCTGAATCCGAAAACAATTTTTAAAATTTTCTTGATCTTGTGTTTTGTACTGTATTTATTTATCGACGATGATAAAAATATAGTAAATATAATCTTTCGTGGGGTTTTTAGCAGATAAAAATATAAATTATATTGCTTAAGTCAACATTAGTGGTTTGGATATCCGGACCATTGATTTAATTAATGATTTGAGACTTTATCTTGATTTAATCAACAGTATGGAGATTTGATTTTAATCAAGTGAATAAGATCATTTATACCCATTGATATGAGATTAAATCAAGGGTAGAGATTTGGTCATATAAAGTGGCTATGACCATTTGTAACCATTGGATTTAGAATTGATCAAGGGTGGAGATTTGGTCTTGTAAAATAACAAGGACCATTTATAACCATTGGATGAAATTTAATCAATGGTGAAGATTTAGTCTTAAAAAGTGACAAAGACTAATTATAACCCTTGGATTAAAAGTAAGAAGGAGTAATCTTAACCCTTAATTTTGGAGACACATCTAATGGCTAGAATTTAAAGGAGAAAGATCCAATGGCCTAGATTAAGTCTTCTAAAATCAAAAGTCTACCTAAATCCTAACCATTGAATTAATCAATGGCTAGAATGCTTAAGATGGTGACTTGTGAAATTAGTCACATTTTGAAGAAGCATGGAGGGGGGGACGGTTTTGGAGAATGCATAGGAAGGAGGAGACAATTTTGAGTAGCCTTTTTAGGCCAAAGAAAAAGTTTGAAGACCATTAATTACCTATCTTGATCAATCTTCATCATTCATTGATTTTCCAAAAGCAAGACTTATCAAAATATATTCTCTTCTTTCTCTCCATATGAGCTACGGCCATGCACTCCAAAGAAGACCAAAAATTTTTGGTTTCTATCATTTGTATCATAATTGCTTTCTATTCATCATCTTCTCCAAAGCAAAATACAAAAACTTTATTTTCTTCTCCAAGAAACACCATTCGGTCAACACCTAGAAACCATGTCTCCAAGCTTCCAAAATTTCATCTAAACACATTTCCTAAACCTAAACACCATTCTAAGAACATCTCTAGTTATGAGTTTTTCCAAAATCATTCATCTTGAGCTTCAAATCCAAGCTTCAAGTTTCTATCAAAAATCAAAAATTCCATCTTTGTGCTTCAAGAGAAACCATTCGGTCAAGACACTCAAAACCACCATCCAATCTCTTTTAATTTCATCCAACCATAGATCTTGAATCTACATGATATTCTAAGCAACTTTCATGTTAGAGATTTTCTCAAATCATTCATCTTCATGGAGTTTTTCAAGATCAAAGTTATTGGGTTTTTGAGGTGAAGTGTAAGGAAACTTCATTTCTTCTCTTATTTTTCATGATCTAAACCATGTTTGATCCATGGTTCCTCTTAATCAAGCTTAATATACTAATTTTTATGTATTTTGTTTTGTATTTAAGAAGCCCTTAGGTGATGAAGGACTTGGAAAAAGAAGCAAAACAAAGAGCTTTTGAAGATCTTCAAGAGGTAAGAGGAGATCCATCTCACCAACCAAGCATGGTGGTGAGAGATGGTCTTATATTTGATGGATGTTGAATCCATGTGAGGATTCATATCCATGGTCATGTAATAATTTATTTGTGAGTGTTTATGTGCTTTGATTAATTGCCTATACTTAATATGCTTTGCATGAGTTTATGATTTTGATGGTATGTTTATATTATGCATGATGATAATATGGCATGCTTTATATATATATATATATATATATATATATATGTGTATATGTATATATATGATGATTTGATGATGGAAAAGAAAATTAATTTTTGGCTCCAATAGCCAAGGAAGAGCTACGGTTTTGATGCCCATAATTAGAGTTTCATGTTGAAATTTTTCAAGAACAAGAAAATTGATTTGTTTAAATGAAAATTATGAATTGGAAAAAATTTTTTGGTCCCTAAAGGCTATGTGAATTTTGGTTAAGACACCTCAACATAGGTGTTTATAACTTAATATTTTCATGAAGATAAAATTGGATTGATTTGAAAAAATATGGAAAATAAACAAAGGATATGTTTTTCAAGAGAATAAGAACATGATTTTGAAGGATTTTTATTAATTTATTTTGTGTAAAAAGGATCCTAAGTGTTTTTCTAAACATGAGTTTTGAATGAAAATAGCAAACGTTGATTTTAAGGATTTGCAAAGAAAGTGAAAAAGAATTTGCAAAGAAAGTGAAAATGAATTTGAAAAAATGGATTTGGTTTTATGACCATGAATCTTACACGATTTTGAAAACAAAATTTTAATGGTTTTGTTTGTGTGAAAACCATATCAATTTAGAAGGAAAAATATTTGATGGTTTCAATAGTCATGTCCATGTTTTATTTTAAGGCTTGTAATACCTTGATTTTATAAAATAAAGTAATTTTCAAAGTGAAAATATATTTGATTTAATACAAGATTTTGGAAAGGGAATCAAAGTATTTTTATCAGAAAATAGAAAATTTTATAAACGAAAAATAAAGAGAGGTTGAAAATGTTTTAACTTCAATTTATTTTGAAGAAATTGATTTTAAAATTATTTGAGAAAAATGGAGAATATAATGGTGATTTGAAAATTTACTAACGTATAACTTATTTTCAAGTTTTGAAATACGTTATGAAAATTTAAGATTTTGAAACATTGATTTAATTCAATGAAAAGTGATTTTGTGAATTATATTTAAAAAATTTCTTTAGTAAAGAAATGTGGAAAAAAGATTTTCTTGAGTAAAAAATATATTAAATGAAGTATAAAGTTATATTATTTTGAGAAAAGTTAAAAAGAATTTTTAAAGGTTAAGAAATATTTTCTGTAATAAAATTATAGTGAAAAATTATTTACGTATCTTAAAAACGTGATTTTTAAGTTACGTGATATGGAAAAATATTTCTATGTAATTTTAAATACGTTGAAATATTTATACGCGATTTGAATTACGTTTAAATATTTTACGTAATTTGAACTATCATTGAAAAATCAATATATGATTTAAAAGTGATAGAATATTTTTACGCGAATGTGAAAATGACGAAAAATTGTTATGAGATTTGGAAAGTGTTTTAAATATTTTGAAATGATATGAAAATGATTTACGCGACGTAAAAGAATGATTTTTTTAGTTACGCGATTTTGAAACAAAGTGGAAAAATACTATGCGATTTGAGAAACGTATATTTTTACGCGATTGAGAAAAATGTTGAAAAATTAGTACGTGGTTTAAAAGTGCAACGAAGAGTTGCGGTATTTTGAAAATGTAATAAAATGTTTTGAAATTTTAAAAACGTAATATTAATGTTACGCTATTGTGAAAATAAACTAAAAATGTTTTAGAATTTTAAAAACATAACAAAAATGTTACGCGATTTTGAAAACGCAATGAAAATTGTGAAATTGTGAAAATAACGAAATGTTGCATAAAACATGATGATTATGTTTTATAACTATGAAAACATGATAAGATAATTTTGTTATTGAAAAATACAACGATTTTTGAACTAGTTCCATACACTGCTTTTGTGAAAACAACGAGTTTTGCTTTTAGATGCATTGGTGCATTAATATATATATATATATATATATGCGTTTGAGGTATATGATTTAATTGAACAAATGAATTTGAAAAGAATGACTCTTGTGGTTGGACTTGCACCGATATATTCGTGCATTGTATAAACTATATCCGAGAAATTATGAGATATACCCGTGATTGGTACTATACCCGTGATTGGTATTTGGTGCATTATACATGCATTGGAATGGTCCGATGAGAATTTGGATATGGTTGATTGCCTAGGAGAAACACACCTCTTGAGTGGGTGCGATATGCGTAGTGTAAGTCACTTGTTGACCTTGGGGACATCGGGGTGCGGGTTGCTTACACGGTGTGGTTGGTCGCGCTTCTTCCCGTAGGTTAGACCGATGCAACACACCGATGATCCCGACCGAGACACTATTCTTAATCAAGATCGATAAAGACTGTCGTGTATGTGCTAGATGTGCAAAATCAAAATGAGACTTAAAGCACGTGGTCCGAGGCACATGTGTACCGGCAGTCTTTTCGATCATTTCTCCGACCCGAGTTTTAGCTCCATGGAGTAGGAAATCGAGTCTTGTGTACATGCATAATCCGAACACTTATATCTCGTATGATATATTAATTGAGAAATATTGGCTATGACAATTGTTTTGAATACTTGGATTGTATGAATCATTTTGATGACATTATTGTGATTGGATAATGATAGTTGATTAATATTGAATATATTATTGGAAGTTTGGTATGATCTCCTGTATGATATTGTTGTTTGTGTTATCTCTATGTTGCCATGTTGGTATTGGTGTAGGTGATCTCACCTCTTTGTTATGTTGTTTTGCTGTGCCTGTACTGTTAAAATCAAATAATAGAAAGAATGAGTTGTCTTAGACATAACGGCCATGGATACTCTGATTTTGGTGACAACAATAAGGAGTGGACATTCAGGACTCGAAGGTGTACAGTGTTGATAAAGAACAGTATGTAGAACAGTGTCGATGCAACAAGATGGATACACAATAGAATAAGTATGTTAAGTTTTAACGTTAGTGTTGTACCGTGCTATTAAGTAGGACCCGTCATAGGGTTTGCTACTGTTAAAAAAAAAAAGTCTGTTAATTTTATATTTCTATTTAAATTGTGAAATATTAATTGGTGTCAATATTGTATATTAATCAGTTTAAATATATTTTCAATATTACTTATGAATTTCAAAGTTTATGTTTCAAGAAAGAAAGAAATTTTAAAACCCATATTTTTATAACTCAAACCTTGTGTGAACTTCTTTACAAATTTTGAGTCGGGAGTCAGACATGTGATACCCTAGGGAGGGTGTTACATTAGTTAGTATCAGAGCACGGTTTGAGTCTTTTGGGGTTTGTGGTTAGGTCTATTTTGCTTGTGTTGTGTTCTCTCGTATTATTGTTTTGTGAAAGGAAACAATGTTGTTTATAATGGATATCGATCCATTGTATTTCGATCAAGCGCCTCTAAGGAAAAAAAAAAAGAAATGGCTCGGGATAGTTGTACTTGTGTGGAAGTGGAACATGTTACTAGTAATGCAGTTGCAGCTACGGCAGCAACGGGAGCAATGTGGAAAGACGACTGCACGAACAGAGGATCGCCGAAACAAAGTGAAAACTAAAGTTGAGGTTCGGGATCGATGAAGAGAGAATCAGTCTTGGAATATAAGATTTCGTAATTTTGGAACCCGATATTTTTAAGGATATTTGGAAAGTGATTGATTTCAACGGAAGATGTATTTACAACCATTGAGGAAACCAAAGGCAGTAACTGATGTGAAAGAAGGTACTTAATGAAGGAATGTACGTCAAGAAAACAAACGTTTATTTGAAATGGTTACATCTGGTTTCCATTTTATTTTGATTCGTCCATCTTTGAAGAAAAGAAATGACTCGTGATAGACGTACGCGTGTGGAAGCGAGACATAATGGTGGTGATATGACTGCAACTTTGGAAGTAATACAAACAGTGGCTGAAGCAATTATACAGCAAACTCAGAAGATTGTTCCGCAGCAAGAATTGATTTCTTAAGCTAAGATTTTGTTAGAGTTAAATCAATCTCAGGATGAGAGACCCTGTAACGTTGGACTATATTGGTTACGAAAAAAGGAAATCGTAAGGTCAAGCGATTCCAACGAGAAAACGTACTTGCAATCTCCAAGAAGTCAACAACAATAACAATCTTGTGGAGAAAGTACTAGTAATGACATGTTTGGTTTGACTGTGATATCTGCACCGGAATGTAAGAAGTGTGGAAAGGGGCACCTAACGAAAGATTGTACGTTAAGGAAATAATTTGTTTTAAGTGCGGGAAGTTTGGAACACAATCTTTGAAAATAGAGTTCCAATGAAAATAGAGTTTTCTGTTAGTAAAATCTCAGGTAGTAGGAAGCGTTCGAAGCAGAAGATTTAAACAATGGAGATTGTGTCATTAGAGCCAATCCTATAAATCATACTGAATATTTCTGTGAATAACCTATTCCTTATGGCATATGATTGAGTAGATCAATTATATGTTAGAATTATTCGTAATCCTCTTATTTGTTTAATTAGTTTCTATTCTTAGTCGATCGAGCTACTCAAGTTATTCAAATCATTGTTATAGATCAAATCTTTGTGTTAGTTTGATCTGTCGTTCAAAATTTTGTGTTAGTTTGATCTGTTTCATAAATAGACGTAATCTTTGAAAATGGATTAGTTATTTTCCAACCATATCCTATAAGATTGTCTCAATACAGTGTTAGTATTTCAAAAAAACTCATTCCTGAAAATCAGGCAAAATCAAATTCTTGTTGAATATGTTTGGTAACATATTAAATCATTTCGCTACCTTTTCTTCCTAAACCTCTATAATGTTCTTTCATATATTGCATTTGCAAGAAAGAATATTTTGCAAGAAAAGATATTCCTATTTAAAATCTATGTTATAGTATTTGATATAATGCGGTTGAAAGGAGAACTCGGTTAGTGAGACGTTTCTCTGTTAAGCTAAGCTAAAGTTTGGAGAATAAAGTGATATGAGGATAAGAAAATTTTAAGTAATACATTACATTAGTTGGAAGTTATCTGAGAAAAACTATTCTAGGCATGAATGAAGGTTGGTAGCCGTTGTATTGGTATCAGAGAATTCATTCTTGAAGATCGAGTTACATCCAATTCTTTGCTGAATATGTTTGATAACATATTCGATTCGTTTTGTTCTTTTCCATGATGTTTTCTTTCATCTACTGCAATTGAAGGAATATCTTGCAAGAGAGAATATTCCTATTTATATCCAGGTCAGAGTATCAAAGTGGCGTAGTGGAAGCGTGGTGGATTCTTCAAAAGTTGAAGAAGTCTGTCTATGGGAAAAGTTAAGACGGTAATGGAAAACCGTAGAAAAAAAATTTAATTATTAAGATATTTGTTTGATCAGGAGAAGTGAACAAGAGATAAAGAACTTTCAATGGTTTAGAATCGTTTGGAATAACGTAAGAGGTGAAACTACATGGGAACTGAAGAAAAGATAAAGAAATAATGTCATTATTTATTCCGAGGGTGTGAAATCATGGCTATTAAATTTCGAGGACGAAATTTCTATAAAGAGGGGGAGTATTGTAACATCCCAAAATTTCCTATCTCTTAAACAGTAATTTTGACAGCTAACAAAATTTTACTGTTTAGTAATTTATGTGCACTGTAAAATTATTTTGATTATTCCGTCAGCGTATTTGATCGTTTTGAGTGATTTACTCCGTGTCAAGAAAATAAAAATTTTCGGTAGGAAAAACTTTACGTAATTTAATTTTTACCGTTAGGTAATTATTTTACGTAATCTGATTTGATATTTGTGTGTTTTTTAATTTTTATGATTTTTGTGGATGATTATGAATTTTTTTCTATTTATGGGCCCAGGGGGTGTATGTGGGCCCAGGTGGCCATACGTGGGCCCAGGTGGGTCCCGCAAAGCAAAAAAAAATTTCTACGGATATAAAAATTTATACTGTTTAGACGGAGACAGGGGATCTTACTAAACCTGAATCCGAAAACAATTTTTAAAATTTTCTTGTACTGTGTTTTGTACTGTATTTATTTATCAGATGATAAAAATATAGTAAATATAATCTTTCGTGGGGTTTTAGCAGATAAAAATATAAATTATATTGCTTAAGTCAACATTCATTGGTTTTTGGATATCCCATAGATTAAATTAATGATTTGAAGACTTTATCTCAACCACCGATTTAATCAACAAAAGACTTTTGATCTTTTGATCAATAAGATCATTTATCAATTAGATTGATATGGATTTAATCAAGGGTAGAGATTTGGTCATATAAAAGTGACAAAGACCATTTATGAACCATTGGATTTAGAATTATCAAGGGTGGAGATTTGGTCTTGTAAAATAACAAGGACCATTTATAACCATTGGATGTTAATTTAATCAATGGTGAAAATTTAGTCTTAAAAAGTAGCAAAGACTAATTATAACCCTTGGATTAAAAGTAAGAAGGAGTAATCTTAACCCTTAATTTTGGAGACACATCTAATGGCTAGAATTTAAAGGAGAAAGATCCAATGGCTGATTAAGTCTTCTAAAATTAAAAGTCTACCTAAATCCTAACCATTGAATTAATCAATGGCTAGAATGCTTAAGATGGTGACTTGTGAAATTAGTCACATTTTGAAGAAGCATGGGGGGGGACGGTTTTGGAGAATGCATAGGAAGGAGGAGACAATTTTGAGTAGCCTTTTTAGGCCAAAGAAAAAGTTTGAAGACCATTAATTACCTATCTTGATCAATCTTCATCATTCATTGATTTTCCAAAAGCAAGACTTATCAAAATATATTCTCTTCTTTCTCTCCATATGAGCTACGGCCATGCACTCCAAAGAAGACCAAAAATTTTTGGTTTCTATCATTTGTATCATAATTGCTTTCTATTCATCATCTTCTCCAAAGCAAAATACAAAAACTCTATTTTCTTCTCCAAGAAACACCATTCGGTCAACACCTAGAAACCATGTCTCCAAGCTTCCAAAATTTCATCTAAACACATTTCCTAAACCTAAACACCATTCTAAGAACATCTCTAGTTATGAGTTTTTCCAAAATCATTCATCTTGGGCTTCAAATCCAAGCTTCAAGTTTCTATCAAAAATCAAAAATTCCATCTTTATGTTCAAGAGAAACCATTCGGTCAAGACACTCAAAACCACCATCCAATCTCTTTTAATTTCATCCAACCATAGATCTTGAATGTACATGATATTCTAAGCAACTTTTATGTTAGAGATTTCTCTCAAATCATTCATCTTCATGGACTTTTTCTAAGATCAAAGTTATTGGTTTTTGAGGTGAAGTGTAAGGAAACTTCATTTCTTCTCTTATTTTTCATGATCTAAACCATGTTTGATCCATGGTTCCTCTTAATCAAGCTTAGTATACTAATTTTTATGTATTTTGTTTTGTATTTGAGAAGCCCTTGGTGATGAAGGACTTGGAAAAAGAAGCAAAACAAAGAGCTTTTGAGGATCTTCAAGAGGTAAGAGGAGATCCATCTCACCAACCAAGCATGGTGGTGAGAGATGGTCTTATATTTGATGGATGTTGAATCCATGTGAGGATTCATATCCATGGTCATGTAATAATTTATTTATGTTTTATGAGCTTTTATTAATTGCCTATATGCTTTGCATATGCTTTGCATGAGTTTATGATTTTGATGGTATGTTTATATTATGCATGATGATAATATGGCATGCTTATATATATATATATATATATGTATGTATATGTATGTGTATGATGATTGATGATGGAAAAAAATTAATTTTTGGCTCCAATAGGCCAAGGAAGAGCTACGGTTTTGATGCCCTTGATTAGGGTTCATGTTGAAAATTTTCAAGAATAAGAAAATTGATTTTTTAATCCCTTAGAACATAAAGTGAATTTTGGTTAAGACACCTCAACATAGGTGTTTATAACTTAATATTTTCATGAAGATAAAATTGGATTGATTTGAAAATAATGGAAAATAAACAAAGGATATGTTTTTCAAGAGAACACAGAACATGGTTTTGAAGGATTTTTATTAATTTATTTTGTGTAAAAAGATCCTAAGTATTTTTCTAAACATGAGTTTTGAATGAAAATAGCAATGATGATTTTAAGGATTTGCAAAGAAAGTGAAAAAGAATTTGTAAAGAAAGTGAAAATGGATTTGAAAAAAGTGAAAAATAAAAATGAACAAATGATTTGATTTTATGACCATGAATCACATGTTTTTGAAAACAAAATTTTAATGGTTTTGTTTGTGTAAAACCATATCAATTTAGAAGGAAAAATATTTGATGGTTTCAATAGTCATGTCCATGTTTTTTTAAGGCTTATAATGCCTTGATTTTATAAACAAAAGTAATTTTCAAAGTGAAAATATATCTTGATTTAATACAAAGATTTTGGAAAGGGAATCAAAGTGTTTTATCACTTGAGAAAATAGAAATTTTCATAAACGAAAAATAAAGAGAGGTTGAAAATGTTTTAACTTCAATTTATTTTGAAGAAATTGATTTTAAAATTTATTTGAGAAAAATGGAGAATATAATGGTGATTTGAAAATTTTAACGTATAACTTATTTTCAAGTTTTGAAATACGTTAGAAAATTTAAGTTTTGAAACATTGATTTAATTCAATGAAAAGTGATTTTGTGAATTATATTTTAGAAAAGAATTTCTTTAGTCAAGAAATGTGGAAAAAGATTTTCTTGAGTAAGAAAATATATTAAATGAAATATAAAGTTATATTATTTTGAAAAAGTTAAAAAGAATTTTTAAAGGTCAAGAAATATTTTCTCGTAATGAAATTATGGTGAAAAATTATTTACGTATCTTAAAAACGTGATTTTTAAGTTACGATATGGAAAAATATTTCTATGTAATTTTAACTACGTTAAAATATTTATACGCGATTTGAATTAACGTTTAAATATTTTACGTGATTTGAACTATTGTTGAAAAATCAATATATGATTTAAATAGCGATAGAATATTTTTATGCGATTGTGAAAATGGGGAAAATTGTTATGAGATTTGGAAAGTGTTTTAAATATTTTGAAAATGATAGAAAATGATTTACGTGACTTAAAAGAATGATTTTTAAGTTACGCGATTTTGAAACAGTGAAAAAATACTATGCGATTTGAGAAACGTATATTTTTACGCGATTGAGAAAAATGTTGAAAAATTAGTACGTGGTTTAAAAGTGTAACAGAAGAGTTGCGGTATTTTGAAAATGTAATAAAAATGTTTTGGAATTTTAAAAATGTAACGATGATAATGTTACGGTATTGTGAAAACATAATAAAAATGTTTTATTTTAAAAACATAAAAAAGTGTTACTTTTTGAAAACGCAATTTTGAAAATTGTGAAAACGTAAAAAATGTTACGCGATTTTGTGAAAACACGACAAAATGTTTTATAACTATGAAAACATGATAAGATACATTGAAAAATACATTATGATTCTTGTTGAACCAGTGTCCATACACTGTTTGTGAAAACAACGAGTTTTGCTTGTTATTGACACGTGGTGCGTTTTAGATGCATTGGAAAAAAAATATAATATATATGCGTTGAGGTATATGATTTAATTGAACAAATGAATTTGAAAATAATGGCCCTTGTGGTTGGACTTGCACCGATATATTCGTGCATTGTATAAACTATATCTGAGAAATTATGAGATATACCTGTGATTGGTACTATACCTGTGATTGGTATTTGGTGCATTATACATGCATTGGAATGGTCCGATGAGGAATTTGGATATGGTGATTGCCTAGGAGAAACACACTTCTTGAGTGGGTGCGATATGCGTAGTGTAAGTCACTTGTTGACCTTGGGGGCATCGGGGTGCGGGTTGCTTACACGGGTGGTTGGTTGCGCTTCTTCCCGTAGGTTAGATCGATGCAACACACCGATGATCCCGACCGAGACACTATTCTTAATCAAGATCGATAAAGACTGTCGTGTATGTGCTAGATGTGCAAAATCAAAATGAGAATTAAAGCACGTGGTCGAGGCACATGGTACCGGCAGATCTTTTCGATCATTTCTCCGACCTGAGTTTTAGCTCCATGGAGTAGGAAATCGAGTCTTGTGTACATGCATAATCTGAACATTTATATCTGTATGATATATTAATTGAGAAATATTGGCTATGACAATTGTTTTGAATACTTGGATTGATGATATGATCATGGATGACATGATAGTTGATTAATATTGAATATATTATAGTGATTAAGTTGATTGCAATTATGATTCTCTCCTATATCTGTATGATATGTTGTTTGTGTTATCTCTGTCTTTGCCATATTGGTATTGGTGTAGGTGATCTCACCTCTTTGTTATATTGTTTTGTTGTGTCTCGTATTGTTAAAATCAAATAATAGAAAGAATCGAGTTGTCTTAGACATAACGGGCGATGGATACTCGAGATTGGTGACAACAATAAGGAGTGGACATTCGGGACTCGAAGGTGTGCGGTGTTGATAAAGAACGGATGTAGAAACGGATGTCGATGCATCAAATGGATACACAAGAATAAGTATGTTAAGTTTTAACGTTAGTGTTGTACCGTATATTAAGTAGGACCCGTCATAGGGTTTGCTACTATTAAAAAAAAAAAAGAGTCTGTTAATTTTATATTTCTATTTAAATTGTGAAATATTAATTGGTGTCAATATTGTATATTAATCGGTTTAAATATATTTTTAATACTTATGAATTTCAAGTAAGTTTATGTTTCAAAAGAAAGAAATTTTAAAACCCATCTTTTATAACTCAAACCTTGTGTGAACTTCTTTCAAATTTTGAGTCGGGAGTCGGACATGTGATACCCTAGGGAGGGTGTTACATTAGTTAGTATCAGAGCACGGTTTGAGTCTTTTGGGGTTTGTGGTTAGGTCTATTTTGCTTGTGTTGTGTTCTCTGTGTTATTGTTTTCTGAAAGGAAACAATGTTGTTTATAATGGATATCAGATCCGTTGTATTTCGATCAGCACGCCTCGAGAGAGAAAAAAAAAGAAATGGCTCGGGATAGTTGTACTTCCTTGGAAGTGAAACATGTTACTGGTAATGCAGTTGCAGCTACGGAGCAACGGGAGCAATGTGGAAAGACGACTGCACGAACAGAGGATCGTTGTAAACAAAGGGAAAGAAAAGAAAGTTGAGGTTCAGGATCTGATGGAAGAGAATCAGTCTTGGAATATAAGATTTTGTAATTTTGGAACCCGATATTTTTAAGGATATTTGGAAAGTGATTGATTTCAACGGAAGATGTATTTACAACCATTGAGGAAACCAAAGGCAGTAACTGATGTGAAAGAAGGTACTTAATGAAGGAATGTACGTCAAGAAAACAAACGTTTATTTGAAATGGTTACATCTAGTTTCCATTTTATTTTGATTCGTCCATCTTTGAAGAAAAGAAATGACTCGTGATAGACATACGCGTGTGGAAGCGAGACATAATGGTGGTGATATGACTGCAACTTTGGAAGTAATACAAACAGTGGCTGAAGCAATTATACAACAAACTCGAGAAGATTGTTCTCGCAAAGAAGAATTGATTTCTTAAGCTAAGATTTTGTTAGAGTTAAATCAATCTCAGGATGAGAGACCCTGTAACGTTGGACTATATTGGTTACGAAAAAAAGGAAATCGTAAGGTCAAGCGATTCCAACAGAAAACGTACTTGCAATCTCCAAGAAGTCAACAACAACAACAATCTTGTGGAGAAAGTACTAGTAATGACAGGTTTGGTTTGACTGTGATATCTGCACCGGAATGTAAGAAGTGTGGAAAGGGGCACTTAACGAAAGATTGTACGTTAAGGAAATAATTTGTTTTAAGTGCGGGAAGTTTGGAACACAATCTTTGAAAATAGAGTTCCAATGAAAATAGAGTTTTCTGTTAGTAAAATCTCAGGTAGTAGGAAGCGTTCGAAGCAGAAGATTTAAACAATGGAGATTGTGTCATTAGAGCCAATCCTATAAATCATACTTGAATATTTCTGTGAATAACCTATTCCTTATGGCATATGATTGAGTAGATCAATTATATGTTAGAATTATTCGTAATCCTCTGATTTGCTTACTTCCGTTTCTATTCTTAGTCGATCGAGCTACTCAAGTTATTCAAATCATTGTTATAGATCAAATCTTTGTGTTAGTTTGATCTGTCGTTCAAAATTTTGTGTTAGTTTGATCTGTTTCATAAATAGAGACGTATCTTTGAAAATGGATTAGTTATTTTCCAACCATATCCTATAAGATTGTCTCAATACATTGTGTTAGTATTTCAAAAAAACTCATTCCTAAAAATCAAGCAAAATCAAATTCTTGTTGAATATGTTTGGTTACATATTAGATCATTTCGCTACCTTTTCTTCCTAAACCTCTATAATGTTCTTTCATATATTGCATTTGCAAGAAAGAATATTTTGCAAGAAAGGATATTCCAATTTAAAATCTATGTTATAGTATTTGATATAATGTGGTTGAAAGGAAAGAGCTAAAGCTGGAGAATAAAGTGATATGAGGATAAGAAAATTTTAAGTAATACATTACATTAGTTGGAAGTTATTTGAGAAAAACTGTTCTAGGCATGAATGAAGGTTGGTAACCGTTGTATTGGTATCATAGAATTCGTTCTTGAAGATCGAGTTACATCCAATTCTTTGCTGGATATGTTTGATAACATATTCGATTCGTTTTGTTCTTTTCCATGATGTTTTCTTTCATCTACTACAATTGAAGGAATATCTTGCAAGAGAGAATATTCCTATTTATATCCAGGTCAGAGTATCAAAGGGGCGCAAGGGAAGCGTGGTGGATTCTTCAAAAGTTGAAGAAGTCTGTCTATGGGAAAAGTTAAGACGGTAATGGAAAACCGTAGAAAAAAAAATTTATTGAGATATTTGTTTGATCAGGAGAAGTGAACAAGAGATAAAGAACTTTCAATGGTTTAGAATCGTTTGGAATAACGTAAGAGGTGAAACTACATGGGAACTGAAGAAAAGATAAAGGAATAATGTCATTATTTATTCCGAGGGTGTGAAATCATGGTATGAAATTTCGAGACGAAATTTCTATAAAGAGGGGAGTATTGTAACATCCCAAAATTTCCTATCTCTTAAACAATAATTTTGACAAGATAACAAATTTTACTTGTTTAGTAATTTATGTGCTTCGTAAAATTATTTTGTTTATTCCGTCAGTATTTGATCGTTTTGAGTGATTTACTCCGTGTCAGAAAATAAAAATTTTCGGTAGGGAAAACTTTACGTAATTTAATTTTTACCGTTAGGTAATTATTTTACGTAATCGATTTGATATTTGTGTGTTTTTTAATATTTGTGATTTTTGTGGATGATTATGAATTTTTTTCTATTTATGGGGCCCAGGGGTCCTATGTGGGCCCAGGTGACCTTACGTGGGCCCAGGTGGGTCCCGCAAAGCAAAAAAAAAATTTTTCTACGGATATAAAAATTTATACTTGTTTAGACGGAGACAGGATCTTACTAAACCTGAATCCGAAAACAGTTTTAAAATTTTCTTGATCTTGTGTTTTGTCTTGTATTTATTTATCGGATGATAAAAATACATAAATATAATCTTTCGTGGGGTTTTAGCAGATAAAAATATAAATTATATTGCTTAAGTCAACATTGGTGGTTTTTGGATATCCAATAGATTTAATTAATGATTTGAAGACTTGATCTCAATGATTTAATCAACAGTGGAGATTTGATTTTAAAAGTGAATAAGATCATTTATACCATTATTAGATGGAGATTAAATCAAAGGGTAGAGATTTGGTCATATAAAGTGACAATGACCATTTGTAACCATTGGATTTAGAAGTGATCAATCAAGGTGGAGATTTGGTCTTGTAAAATAACAAGGACCATTTATAACCATTGGATGTTAATTTAATCAATGGTGAAGATTTAGTCTTAAAAAGTGACAAAGACTAATTATAACCCTTGGATTAAAAGTAAGAAGGAGTAATCTTAACCCTTAATTTTGGAGACACATCTAATGGCTAGATTTAAAGGAGAAAGATCCAATGGCCTAGATTAAGTCTTCTCAAAATTAAAAGTCTACCTAAATCCTAACCATTGAATTAATCAATGGCTAGAATGCTTAAGATGGTGACTTGTGAAATTAGTCACATTTTGAAGAAGCATGAAGGGGGGACGGTTTTGGAGAATGCATAGGAAGGAGGAGACAATTTTGAGTAGCCTTTTTAGGCCAAAGAAAAAGTTTGAAGACCATTAATTACCTATCTTGATCAATCTTCATCATTCATTGTTTTTCCAAAAGCAAGACTTATCAAAATATATTCTCTTCTTTCTTTCCATATGAGCTACGGCCATGCACTCCAAAGAAGACCAAAAATTTTTGGTTTCTATCATTTGTATCATAATTGCTTTCTATTCATCATCTTCTCCAAAGCAAAATACAAAAATTTTATTTTCTTCTCCAAGAAACACCATTTGGTCAACACCTAGAAACCATGTCTCCAAGCTTCCAAAATTTCATCTAAACACATTTCCTAAACCTAAACACCATTCTAAGAACATCTCTAGTTATGAGTTTTTCCAAAATCATTCATCTTGGACTTCAAATCCAAGCTTCAAGTTTCTAGCAAAAATCAAAAATTCCATCTTTGTGCTTCAAGAGAAACCATTCGGTCAAGACACTCAAAACCACCATCCAATCTCTTTTAATATCATCCAACCATAGATCTTGAATCTACATGATATTCTAAGCAACTTTCATGTTAGAGATTTTCTCTGAATCTTCCATCTTCAAGGAGTTTTTCAAGAGCAAAGTTATTAGGTTTTTGAGGTGAAGTGTAAGGAAACTTCATTTCTTCTCTTATTTTTCATAATCTATACCATGTTTGATCCATGGTTTTCTTAATCAAGCTTAATATACTAATTTTTATGTATTTTGTTTTGTATTTAAGAAGCCCTTAGTGGTGAAGGACTTAGAAAAAGAAGCAAAACAAAGAGCTTTTGAAGATCTTCAAGAGGTAAGAGGGAGATCCATCTCACCAACCAAGCATGGTGGTGAGAGATGGTCTTATATTTGATGGATGTTGAATCCATGTGAGGATTCATATCCATGGTCTGTAATAATTTATGAGTGTTTATGAGTTTTAATTATTTGCCTATACTTGATATGCTTTGCATGATTTTATGATTTTGATGGTATGTTTATACTATGCATGATGATAATATGGCATGCTTATATATTTATGATGAAATATGTATGTGTATACCATGATTTGCATTGATGGAAAAAAATTAATTTTTGGCTCCAATAGCCAAGGAAGAGCTACGGTTTTGATGCCCATAATTAGAGGATTTCATGTTGAAATTTTTCAAGAACAAGAAAAATTGAATTGTTTTGAAAATTATGAAGTGGAGAAAAATGAATTTCCTTGGTTCTAAAGGCATGGAATTTTTCGGTAAGACACCTCAACAAGGTGTTTATAACTTAATATTTTCATGGAAGAATAAAATTGGATTGATTTGAAAAGCATGGAAAATAAACAAAGGATATGTTTTTTCAAGAAACAAGAACATGGTTTTGAAGGATTTTTATTAATTTATTTTGTGTAAAAAGATCCTAAGTGTTTTTCTAAACATGAGTTTTGAATGAAACGCAGCAAACGTTGATTTTAAGGATTTGCAAAGAAAGTGAAAAAGAATTTGCAAAAAAGTGAAAATGAATTTGAACAATGGGTTTGGTTTTATGACCATGAATCACACGATTTTGAAAACAAAATTTTAATGGTTTTGTTTGTGTAAAAACCATATCAATTTAGAAGGAAAAATATTTGATGGTTTCAATAGTCATGTCCATTTTTTTTTAAGGTTTGTAATACCTTGATTTTATAAAAAAAGTAATTTTCAAAGTGAAAATACATTTGATTTAATACAAGGATTTTGGAAAGGGAATCAAAGTGTTTTTATCACTTGAGAAAATTTTTTATAAACGAAAGACAAAGAGAGGTTGAAAATGTTTTAACTTCAATTTATTTTGAAGAGAATTGATTTTAAAATTAATTTGAGAAAAATAGAGAATATATTGGTGATTTAAGAATTTACTAACGTATAACTTATTTTCAAGTTTTGGAGTACATTATGAAAATTTAAGATTTTGAAACATTGATTTACATCAATGGAAAAGTGATTTTGTGAATTATATTCCGAAAAGAATTTCTTTAGTAAAGAACTGTGGAAAAAGATTTTCTTGAGTAAGAAAATATATTAAATGAAGTATAAAGTTATATTATTTTGGGAAAAGTTAAAAAGGAATTTTTAAAGGTCAAGAAATTTTTTCTGTAATGAAATTGTAGTGAAAAATTATTTACGTATCTTAAAAACGTGATTTTTAAGTTACGTGATATGGAAAAATATTTCTATGTAATTTTAACTACGTTGAAATATTTATACGCGATTTGAATTACGTTTAAATATTTTACGTAATTTGAACTACTGTTGAAAAATCAATATATGATTTAAAAGTGATAGAATATTTTTACGTGAATGTGAAAATGACGAAAAATTGTTATGAGATTTGGAAAGTGTTTTAAATATTTTGAGAATGATAGAAAATGATTTACGTGACGTAAAAGAATGATTTTTTAGTTACGCGATTTTGAAACAGTGAAAAAAATACTATGCGATTTGAGAAACATATATTTTTACGCGATTGAGAAAAACGTTGAAAAATTAGTACTTGGTTTAAAAGTGCAACAGAAGAGTTGCGGTATTTTGAAAACGTAATAGAAATGTTACGAAATTTTGTAAACGTAACAGTAAGTGTTACGGTATTGTGAAAATGTAATAAAAATGTTTTAGAATTTTAAAAACGTAACAAAAGTGTTACGGTATTTTGAAAACGCATCAAAAGTGTTGTGAAATTGTGAAAACGTAACGAGAATGTTGCGCAATTTTGTGAAAACATGACAACAATGTTTTATAACTATGAAAACATGATAAGATGATTTTGTTATTGAAAAATACAGTATGATTACTGTTGAACCAGTGTCCATACACTTGTTTGTGAAAACAACGAGTTTTACTGTTATTGGCACGTGGTGCATTTTAGATGCATTGGAATATATATATATATATATATATATATATATATATATATATATATATATATATATATATATATATACGTTGAGGTATATGATTTAATTGAACAAACGAATTTGAAAAGAATGACCTTGCGGTTGGACTTGCACCGATATATTCGTGCATTGTATAAACTATATCTGAGAAATTATGAGATATACCTGTGATTGGTATTATACCTGTGATTGGTATTTGGTGCATTATACATGCATTGGAATGGTCCGATGAGGATTGGATATACCTGATTGCCTAGGAGAAACACACCTCTTTAGTAGGTGCGATATACGTACTGTAAGTCACTTGTTGACCTTGGGGGCATCGGGGTGCGGGTTGCTTACACGGGTGGCTGGTCGCGCTTCTTCCCGTCGGTTAGACCGATGCAACACACCGATGATCCTGACTGAGACACTATTCTTAATCAAGATCTGATAAAGACTGTCGTGTATGTGTTAGATGTGCAAAAATTGAAATGAGAATTAAAGCACGTGGTCTGAGGCACATGGTACCAGCAAGTCTTTTCGATCATTTCTCCGACTTGAGTTTTAGCTCTATTGAGTAGGAAATCGAGTCTTGTGTACATGCATAATCTGAACACTTATATCTGTATGATATATTAATTGAGGAATATTGGCTATGACAACTGTTTTGAATACTTGGATTGATATATGATTGGATGATGATAGTTGATTAATATTGAATATATTATTGGAAGTTTGGTATGATATCCCTGTATGATATTGTTGTTTGTGTTATTTCTGTACTGCCATGTTGGTATTGGTGTAGGTGATCTCACCTCTTTGTTATGTTGTCTTGCTGTGTCTGTATTGTTAAAATTAAACAGTAGAAAGAATGAGTTGTCTTAGACATAACGGACGATGGATACTCTGAGATTGGTGACAACAATAAGGAGTGGACATTCAGGACTCGAATATGTGCAGTGTTGATAAAGAACAGATGTAGAACAGATGTCTGATACAACAAGATGGATACACAACAGAATAAGTATGTTAAGTTTTAACGTTAGTGTTGTACCGTGCTATTAAGTAGGACCCGTCATGGGGTTTGCTACTGTTAAAAAAAAAAGAGTCTGTTAATTTTATATTTCTATTTAAATTGTGAAATATTAATTGGTGTCAATATTGTATATTAATCAGTTTAAATATATTTTCAGTAATACTTATGAATTTCAGTAAGTTTATGTTTCAGTAAAAAAAGAAATGTTAAAACCCATCTTTTTATAACTCAAACCTTGTGTAAACTTCTTTACAGATTTTGAGTCGGGAGTCAGACATGTGATACCCTAGGGAGGGTGTTACACCTTACTCCCTCACCTCTTTGTTTCGTCAAGAACACTGAACACCCACGGCCCACCCACAGGCCACACCCACACTGATGATCACATATTTTATACATTAATAAACCCTCATTTTTAGTCATTTACACTCTCCATGTACTTAATTGATTAAGTCTAGTTATGTTTTATAAGTTTGGACTCAAATTGGACTTAATTAATTTTATTTAGCACTATTTTGGTCTTACGTTGTTTTACGTATTTCTACATATCTTGAGTTCTAAATGTCTGATAATTATGAATTTTACCTTGTAGGAAAGATAAGAGAGAGCTCTACAACTTTGATGAGAGCTCAAAGTCTCAATCAGACATTTAGTGGAGTTAATTGGGCTTGGAAGACAAAACATGCGTTTTGTGTCTAAAACCTGAACAGTGTACAGTAATCAGAGCATAACTCGGGCTGCAAGAATTATCTTGGACTGAAATTTGGATATTTGAAAGTTAAGACCCATATCTAAAACTTTCATGTTGAACACAAAACTTGATTCGGGTTCCTTGATAGTGATATTGGGTCTGAAAGTCAAAACAGAGGTGCTAAAACTGGGTATGAACAGTCTGTAGTAATTGGGTCATATCTTGGGCTGTAGGACGAATTTTTAGGTGATTTCAGAAGCATTGGAAAGCTTAGACAATTTCCTAGAATTTTTATGAAGACTACTTGGCTCGAAAATGACGGAATCAATTACTTAAATAATGAATTATTTCGGAGACAAAGAATCTCAATAATCAAACTACTCATCCAATCATCCAACCACTCAACCACTCATCCAACCACTCCACCCACTCATCCACCTACTCTTAATCATTCTCCTTGTCATTTTGTATCCTTACTCCTCTATAAAAGGTACCATAAGCTGGATATTGAGAGCTTAGTGTTAGGCTCTTGGTGTTAGGCTTAGTTTTTACAAGTTACGGTTATGCTTGTTTATTGTTTTACCTTGTTGTAATTTTCTTTTGCTCTAAATTGAAGTTATGCTCATCTTTCTCTTTTTCTCTCTTTCTTTCTTCTTATCTATGAGTAACTAAATCTTCATCTTGCTTGGGTGAAAAAGTGAAGCTCTTGGTAATGAAATAAGGTTAGATTATTCTATTTTCTTGTGCTTAAATGATATATTATCAAATAGACATTATATGTGTTGTATTTTGTTTCCAATCAATTTAAAAACCTTCTTTGTTAATGGAGATCTTGATTTATTGTAGACAATAGGATTGGCACAGTGAATGCTTGAACTCATTTACAAATGTTAGTAGATAATTAAAGGAATCATAATATGATTACATATATAATTGAACTTTGAATGTTATATTTTTCGATTGGAACCTCCGTTGTGTGTGGATTTCAATTGAGTTAAAAAAAGAAATAATCTTACCTTTAATTTATTACCAAGAGTGGATCTCCTAACCCAAGCAAGTTCTTAAATTCATTTGTGAACATCTTTTATTACTTTTAGTGTTGTGACAAATCTTTTTCTTATCTCAATTAATTTTTCTTCATCAATTCCCTGTGGATCGACCTCGGACTCCTAAGAAATTTATTACTTGAGACAACCTGCACTTGAGTTTGCATCCTTTAATCCCGCAGTCACACACCCACAGCTACACCTCTAAATAGACATAAATCACTAAATCAGTCATGGATTTGAGGGGTTACCTGAGGCTGAGGGATGAACTGGAGATCGCAAAACAGAGGTCGAAGGTCCAGATCGAGATGTGGTGGCAGGAGCTCCTTCTTCAACAGATCTGAGGACAAGATGCATTTCTGACTCTCTCAAGGTTAGGCTTTCGTTAGGGTTGATCTGGTGTCTTTTTTACTTTTTATACTGAGAAAGTTTGAAAGAAACGGGGTTGAAAAACCAAACGGAGGGGTGTTGCGACTGAAATGCCGTTACGTCTCGTCCGTTGCGGCCACAACACTATTCCGTTGCGGCCACAACACTATTCCGTTGCGGCCACAACACTATTCCGTTGCGGCCGCAACACTGTTCCATTGCAGCCGTCGTGCGTGATTGTCAAACTCAGTTATGTCACGGGCTGAAGTGAAAACTACTGCTGCCGCGACCGTTTTATTGCGGCCGCTACAGTGATCTCGTTTCGAGATTTTAAACCTTGGTGAGAAGCTATGTTCTCGAAACAAAATAACTCTATGTTTTAGGATAAATATTTACTATTAGTTTAAATTAATAATTTAAAATTTATGTAAATTTATTTAAAAATAAATAATAATTTTTTATTGAAATATATATTAAGTAAATATACTCTAGCAACATGTTATAATTTATTGTGCTTTTGGATGCATGCTTATGTGATATCAAGTTTGGGACGAATGGCATGGTGGCACATGGACATACATGGGGCGTCGATCTTCGGAGAGAGAGGATGGGGCATAATCGACTCCAACTGTTGATTTCAGAAGACGTTTGTTATCTTCTTAAAAGGCTTTTGAGCAGTGATGTTTCAAGTAATTTATCTATAACAGGTAAAAATGTGTTTGGGACGGATTATAATTCGTCCCTAATGTATATTGACACCAAAGGAAGCTGTTGTCTAGTAAATCAACATGTTTGGTTAACTTCTCAAAAGTTGTTGATTATATTCTATTTGTACGGCAACATATGTTAGTGAAAAAGTTTAAATTTGAACATTTTTGTAAAAAAAAATTATTAAATTATTTTTGGTTTGAGATATAAATATTATTTTATTTTTAATTAAATAATTTTTTAATCAATCAAATAATTTTTTAATTATTTTATATTTATTTTAATAATTTAATATATAAAAATAATTTTTTATACTTTCTAAATAAAATAAATTAACTTAAAACTATTTTTCAACTAACATAACTAAATATAATCGATTATTAAAATAATCAAAATTTTATAATTTAAATATTAAAATAATCAATTATTAAAATAATCAAATTTTCATAACTATCTCAAACTCACACTTAATATTTTCCTATCTATATAGCTTTAACTTTTGTGGTAACTTCAGTCTTTTATTTTTAAATTTGTTTTACTCATTTCAAATTATTATTTAGATTTCAAAATTTCTCTCTTCTCTGTAACAAAGCTTTCTATCTCTATAGATGGTGCACCCTAACAAAGCACTGAGGATTTAGTTTGTCAGATTCTTCGTGGCCTTGCCCACCTCCGCTGTTGCCATATCGTTTGCTGGGACATCAAGCCCTCCAACCTTCTCGTCAAGTCGCGCAAGCAGTTAAGATTGCGAATTTTGGGATGGGCGATTATGAACCAAACCATCAAATCCCAAGCCAACACCATCGTCTTCCTCCTCGCCAAGTTCTCTTTATCAAAGATGGGAGTCAGCATTTCTTTTGTCAATTCCAATGTTTTAGAAATGAAAAAAATTTACAACTGTCCAACTCAATGTTGAGGCTGCTGTTCTAATCGTGATTTAGTTTTCAATCCAAATAAGTTGGGAGTTAGAGGATTCTTGGTTACAGTCTTATTGGGAGTTAGAGGATTCTTGGTTACAGTTTTATTCGTGATTTAGTTTACGCTGACGGAAAATGGATTCAAATCCATTCATAGATCAAGCTGGATAGTGGAGCCGCCACTGACGATTGCCATTCGCCAAGCTCGCATAACCAGTATCCCACTGTGCGAAATGGATAACGGCTGTACGACAACAAACGAAAGTTAATGTCTCATCCACATCCAACCAGGGAAAAGGAATTCCGGAAGAGAAATGTTTTATTTTCTTATAATTTATTTTTAATAAATTTTTTAATTATTAAATAAAAAAAAAAGGTATTAAATATTTTTGTATGTTTTTAAAATATTAGATATATTTATTTTTTATCAGCTCCTGATTTAATATATTTTTTTCATTTTCTCTTAATATTAAGAGAATTATTAAAAAAAATTGTAAGAGAATACTCATTCTGAAAACCAAAGTTTTTGGGCAATGAATTTAACCACAATGGTTTTGCATCAATTTCACCTTTCAAAGTATTGCTTCAGGAGCTGATACCTCTGCCAAGTCCCCGCAAAAACTGTTCTCAGTGACCAGAGGAAGCTGATTTCTTTGGAAGGACCATTTTATAATAATGTTTTTTCTCAAATTACCTAATCACCAGGTTGCAAGTAAAGAATCTCTATCGTTCATCTATTTTCCATGATATCCAATGGTTAAAACAAGATGGAGCGTGGATGCTCCCGAATTAACGGGGAGCGATGATTTCGTATGCTAACGGGATTTGAGGTACCTACTCTGCTTAACTGGAATGCAATCACCTTAATTTTTGTCTCCCGAATATACTAATCTGTCCTTGTGATTTTCAATTCACATGCAGGGCAGGGCACGCCCGGTCTTGTTAGTTTCCCAGCGTTTATGGTCCACCCAAAATGAATTAAGTTTGATGAATTAATTTAAATAGTTTAATAAAATAAATAAATTAGAATAATAAAAATATACATAAAATTAAAAATAGTTTAAATTAATTCAATTCAAATGACTTAGTTCATAATAGATTGAACTGATCAACTCATTAATATTATATAAGAACAAACTAGATTAATAAAATATTAATTAAAATTCACATAATTCAATCTAATCTGATTTATAGTCCTCTCATTGAAGAATTAGTTGTCTAATAACTATGTACTTGAGTTATCTATTACACATTGGTTTTTCTCTTTCTTTATAGGGAGACAAGACAATTTTGTATAATTTACAATTGTTTTATATGGATGAGGGTTCTCTAAAGTAATTTATGAACAAGTAAATATTTATCAATTATTAATAAATGAATAGATACATCTATTAATAATTGATAAACATTTACTTGTTCATAAATTACTTTAGAGGATCCAAATTCATTTTACACATATCACTACCATGCAATCATGTCTTTTAACAAGTAAAAGCAGTAAAAGCAGTACTTATTTATTTTACAAGTAAAGCATGTCATTTTTAATAATTTTAAAGTATGGATTTTATTTTATTTGATTTATTGTTTAAAAAAGTTAAAAAGGTATTAATTATTAATTTTTTATAACTTTATTTTTGTATCTTAATATTTTTACTAAGTGAAATAAGAGAAAACATTAATAGAGTAAAAAGATAACGTACTTATATTTAGTTATATTATTTTAAGATTGAAGGTATTTAATAGTTTTTTAATTTTTATATAAAAACCTTAAATAAAAAATATTTTGAATTGGAAGAAGTATTGTAATTTCTTTAAAATCTTCATTGCATGTATTGTGACTAATGATAGTGACAATTATCATAAGATAAATTATTAAATATTCTTGAAAAATCTCTTATTTTATAGTATAGAATATACATTACTTTAATTTTGTGAATTATTATTATTTCTCATTTTAAATATATTTTTAATTATATAACTAATATACATCATGATCAACGTGGTTGCAACATGTTAATGACAGTTGCCAGAAGACTCTAATAATGGTGACTTGGATAGAGCATGCCGGCAGAGACAGTGATTAGAAGACACCAACAACGATGGTGATTAGTTACTGCCAAAAGCAATGGTGGCCAGCGACAATGGTTATCGAGGTAAATCGGTGACAATAGTTGTTATAGTACTTAACTGACAAAGGTATTGAGCAACAAAATATAAAATATAATTTAAATTTTGAGTTTAGTTAGTATATATTATTAGAGTAAAAAATTTTTACACTAATATTTAATGATATCTTGATAAATTAATATTTATTATTATATTTTTAATAATTAAAATAAAATATATATGTATCAAAATATAAGTAAATGTTAGTGAAAAAAAAATTATATTATTAATGTATATCACTTTAATTTTTAAATTTTTATCTTTGATCCTTATAATTATAAATTCTTAGAGTTGAGTTAAGAATTTAAAATGATAAAATTAGTTTTTTTTTAATTTTATAAAATTAGACTTAGAATTAGAATTTCAATTAATGTATATATTGAATAAGATAATTAAAATTAAAATTTAATTTTGATATATTGTTAATATAAAAATTTTTATATTATTAATTAATCATATATTATTATATGTGTAAATTTTAAAATAATTATTATAAAAATAAAATATTTTTAATAATATTACAATATATAATTAAATAATTATGTAAAAGACTTTAGACTATAAATGTCAAATTCTAATTCAAAAGCTCACTGCCAAGTGCAATTTCGTTCGCCAAACCGTAGTTTACGAAATTTGAAACTTTTGCTTTGCAGCATTCAAATCCTAGGAAAGACTCCTCTATAAATATAAACTTACAAAGTAAATGGCACTAATTAAGTACATATCGCTGGATTGTTATTGACTTTTATTTCTATCATTGCCTTAATCATTAGGATAATGAAACATGAATAACTAAAACGAGATAATCAAATATCTTGACTTAGTGCTATAATAGTCAATATAACATGAGGATATATCTGATAAGAAGAATATTTATTATAAGAGTTAATATATTTTATTTTTAAATTATATATAAATAATTAAAATTAAAATTTATTTAAAAATCACATGATCATATAAAAAAATTATATAACTTTATATTTTAATCTTAATTATTAATATAAAATTTAATAGTCATAATTTATTATTTTCATTCCCACACTATGTATGTATGTATAGACTGTAGACACACACAAAGGTTAAAGAGAAATTTAAAGACACGGGCTCAAGAATAAGTAGACTTTTTTTTTTATGCAGTGTTTTATTATCACTTTGTAGTGTCTCTCCCAATATTGCATCTTAACATCTTAAAGTCATTTTGCTAATTTGGTTAAAACAGTAAAAAGTATTTTCAAAGCTGTTAAGTAGATTCACGCGCAAGCTCAATTGCGCTCCCCTAATTTATTAAAGTTCTTCTAATTTTTAACTCGAGCTAGCGTATCAACCCATGATCTATTTTTGCAACATCGATGCATGTCTCATAATAATAATGGTGAATTTTACAATGTGAATCGTCATTATATCCGAGATTAACTCGTAAAATAATGCTAGTATGATATCTTATGCATATATTCCTCTCTAGTTTGTGTAAACACGGTGGCGAATGGTTAATCTATTATATTATTGTTTATGGTAAAGTTTTGTAAAGATAAATTTGGTTCTAGATCTTGATTTAGGGAAATGAATTACTTCTTTAAGAGATTCTATAGTACTTTAACTGATATTTTAATCAAGAAGGCCAATAATGATTTGGAGTCTTTCACATAGATGTGTGAATAAAAAATACAAGTATAACAATGTTGTGATAATTAACTTAGTAAAAAACATAAAGTAAATGGAGTAATGAAAATGTAATAAAAAGAATTTGCTTTGAAAGTTAAAGATTGCTTTAAGATAAGAAAAAAAAAATTAAAAGAAAGTAGTTAAATAACATGAAATGTAAAGAACAAAGCAATAAAGTGCAGCAAAGTAAATTTGATATGTAATGTAAAGTATAGAAAGATAAAGAACATAAATTGAAAGAAAGCAATGTAAAATGAGAAAGATAAATGTGCAAATACGTAAACGAAACAGAAACGTAAACTTGCAGAAAAGTAAAGAAAATAGATAAATGAAAGCAATTAAAAGAACTCAAACGATCTTGAAAGAATCACTTAATCAGAAGTAGAAGAGATATTGCAAAAAAAATTGGAAATATAAATAGAAATGAATTAACTTCGCATCAAAATTGTAAATTGTATAGAAAATAAACAACTGGAAATATAAATGGAAAATGTACTTGACTAACTTGTGTGTTTGCTCGAGAATGTCAGAGTGACGTGAGAGCGTGTTTATAAGTGTATAAGTATTGAATTTTTGATTCCCAAACATTTCCATCATTTCAGTATTTATAGATATTCTAAGTAACTATATTTTTTATAAGATCTTGACATGTGTTTAAAATAAAGAAAACTGCCTAATGATTATCTTGGGCTTACCGGATTGCCTACAAGACACCACTAGGGATGTCACCCTACCGGATTGTCTTTAGGAAGACATGTCATCTACCGGTGGAGATAGAACATAGAGTATTTTGGGCAGTGAAGAGTTGCAACATGGACCTTGACCAAGCGAGAGTGGAAAGGAAATTGCAATTACAAGAATTGGAGGAAATCCGCTTAGAGACCTATGAGAGCTCCAAAATCTACAAGGAGAAGACCAAGGATTTCCATGACAAGAATATTACAAGGAAGGAATTTGTGGTTGGGTAGTTCTTTTCTACAATTCCCGCCTCAAGCTTATTCTCGGCAAGCTCCGTTCTAGGTGACTAAGTCCCTTCAAGGTCACTAAAATCTTTCCTTATGGTGCGGTGGAGATCACAAGTGAGGCAACTCATCGAATATTCAAGGTCAATGGACATCTCCTCAAGCCATTCTATGAGGGAGCTCAAGAGAATATAATTGAGGAGTTCCATTTGCAAGTGACCATTTACACTTGATAAGGATGTTTCCTCTCTTTCTCTTTTATTTTACTTGTCCTAGATTTATTGATGATATTGACGGTTTGATGATCTTCGAGCTTTACATTAAGGACAATATAAAATTTAAGTGTAGGAGAGGAATTTACATTCTTTTTCTATTGTTGCATTTTTTAATCTTACTATTTTTACTATTTTGTTATGTTATTTAACTGTTTATGTTTTGATATTTGTTGTTTATTGATTTTTTGTTTGCAATTTTGTTGTTTTTGTTCTGTTTTTATTGTTGTTGTTTTTACTGTTTTTGTTGTTTCTATTTTCTATTTTCTGCTACTATTAATGTTTCTATTTTATTTTTTCTGTTTTAAAATATTTTATTATTTTAAATTTTGTTCTAAATTCTATTTTTTTTTAAATATTCATAACAAAGTGTGTTTTTATTTGCTTTCCAATGAAACTTTGAATTTGTGAAAGTTGTGAACATGTATAAATTGAGATAACATAAGTGAATAAATTATCTCTCATCTTGAGAATAACTAGTTTGGTAATGAAATTGAATTAGTAGATTAAATTTGATAGAAACATACCTTGTAGGACTTTGAACTTTTTAATGAATGGATTAAATATTTGTATCATTTTCTTCTTTCCTATGTGATTTGCACTCATGGAATTTATTACTCTAGAATTTGCTTTGATTCTTTTTTAGGCTACATTTTCACATACATACATGAATATGATTGAGGCATTTTTCTTCAATTAACCACTCTAGCCAAATAGCCAACCTTGCATATTTTTCATTGATTAACCCTTTTGAACTTATTTGATCATTCCTTATTTTTAGCTCATTACATGCCTTAAATGAAAAATAATGTTCTTACCCAACCTTATGGAATAAGAGAGCATTGATATTGTTATTGTATGAGTTCTTAAACAAGTGTGGGAGTGTGCTAATTGATATGCAAAATGTTGGTGAAAAAGGAAAGAGTAGCCAATTGAAAAAAAAATGTGTAAAAAAAAGTCAATAAGGCAAAAGAAAAAAGAATATGTAAAGGAAATTTGCATTACATAGAGTTGAGATAAACCATCATGTTGGTTATTTGGATTCAACCCTAATGCTCTTTTATTCTCTTTGGTCTTCAACTTGTCATATATATATTACTCCCCTCTTTTACCTTGATCTCATTACAACCTTGAATAAAGTCCTCTTGATTTGTGTCTGCATGTGTTTTGAGTAGTGGAGAAGTAGAAGATAAGCAAGCTTATGGTAGTGTATATTTTTATGGGTTGAATTGAGTAAAACACTTACCTTCTAAACACTTAAGAGATTGAGAGTAAATCTTGCGAGGTTTTATCATTCTTGATTTATGCTTTTCAATTGAAGTTGCTATGCTTGTTGATTTGAGATGTAAAGAAATGTTATTTTATGAATGTTTTACTTCCTTGAATTTTTGGTTGCTCTCCTTTTGCATTCTTGAACATCATTAGAAAGTGAGTTTTTCTTGAGTTTTTAACTTTTAAGTTTGTGTTGTTTTTCCTTTGTCCCCTAGTGGTGGATTTCTACTTTTGCCTAAGAGTGCAAAAGGTTAAGTGTGGAGGAATTTAATAAACACCATTTGTATATATTAGTTAACTCTTATATTCAAAATTTTAGACCTCTCATGTGCTTAATTGATTAGTTTTGGTCACCACTTATAAGTTTGGGTTTAAATTAGGATTGGTTGTATTTTTCAACATTGTGGCAATTTTATACTATTTATGTATTTTGGATATAACTGGAGTTATAGACGTCTAAAAATTATGAACTTTATCTTGTAGGAAATCTAAGATGAAACTCTACAACTATGATGAAGAGCTCCAGAGCTGAGTCGGATGTCTAGTGGGTCATATTAGACCTAGAAGTCAGAACAAAGGTGTTGTCATTAGAACCTAAGTAGTGTGCAAATATTAGGTCATAACGTGGGCTGTAAGAATCAGAATGGGTTGAAACTAATTCCATTGGAAATCTGAAACAAAGCCCTTCAACTTTCATGAGACCACTTATCATAACAGTGATGTTTTGATATGGTTATTAATGCCTAAAGGGAGCTAATGGGATCTAGGAGCTATTAAACGTGTTTTGGTCATAACTCCTTCATTAGGTATCTAAATCTTGCAAATTAGGTGTCTAATTAAAGATAATTGGAAGAGGAAACGTCCTAAGCTAGGGACATACTTGTATTTTCACCTTTAGAATTTTTTATGTGGGGTTTTGAGCTTAGAGCTGAGGCTATACAAGGGCATACTTCTCACTTTAGTTTTCATCTTCTCTCTTGCTCTATTCTCTCCTCTCCTCTCTTCTCACTTTTTCTAGGTTTTATTTATTTTTTCTATTATGCTCTCCATTCATGGAGTACTAAAGCTTTGTAATCAATTCTAGGGATTGAAACACTCATGATGTTTAATCTTGAGACATTGGTTTGAATGTTTAATTTACTTGTTAATCATATTTCTCTCTTCCCTTTCTTTGATTATTTTACTCCTTGGCTGAGTGCTTAACTTGGTCTTGGTGTTCATATGATGGTTGCATAATTATCATGTGTTTAATGGGAATTGATGAAACTAGACAATGCATTAAAGGTGTTTGATGAATTTTCTAGCTTACATGAATTCCAGAAATAAGATTCATTTAGGGTTAAATGGATGCTTCATCTATTTTTCATTGATTGACCAAATCCTAGGTGCTTACCTAGTAGAGAGTTCATGTTGGATGAGGACTTCACAGAGACTAGGTAATGCATTAAAGGTGTTTGATGAATTGCTTAACTTTGTTGAATTCTGAGTTTTAGGTTGATTTAGGGTTAGATGAATGCTAACTTCATATGACTTTGATTAACTAGATGCTAGATGCTTATCTAGTAGAGATTTCATGGGTCATATCACTACTAGAAATTTCTGATTTAGAGAAGGAAAAAATTATGTCTCTATTAGAGACAGAAACAAAGACGAATTTTATGAATTAGAGATAGAAAATAAAATTTAAAATTTAAAGACAAAATTTAGAGACGAAAATTATCAGTCTTAGAATTTTTCATCTCTAATTCCACCTCTATTTGGTCAATTTAAAGTCAAATATACTTAAAGACGGATTTTAGAGATAGAAATTATCCGTCTCAATTTTTTTTGTCTCTAATTTTGTTTCTATTTGGTTAATGTGATGTTGAAAGTCAAATATGTATAGAGACGAAATTTAGAGACAAAATTTATCAATCTCTGAATGTTCTGTCTCTAATTCCACATCTATTTAATCAAATAAGTGTTTAAAAAAATCAAAATATATTAGAGATGGATGTATTTCGTCTCTAAATTATATATGTTATTTAATTAATAAATTTTTTAAAAGATAGAGATGGAATGTTTTTTTTTTCGTCTCTAATATTTCTACCTAAAATCCCTAAATCCCTAATTCTAACCCAGAACCCTAATCCTCTCGATCCCTCATCTCCATCTCTAAGCTCAGAACCCTCATCTTCATCTCTGACCTCCCCATCCCTCATCTCCATCTTTGAGCTTATTCCTTCAGTTTAGATCCGTAATTCTAACTCAATCTCACCATCCCACCTACCTAGATACACATCTCTAAGCTCGGAACCCTCATCTCCATCTCTGAGCTCGTTCCACCGTACCACCCACCGTCTCTGACCTTCACTCAATCCCACCATTACCAACAATAACCTATTTCCCCTCTTCTCTCACCGTAAATCCCTTCTCCTCGTAACCCTTCCACTCCCCATCCTAACCCATCCACCGTAACCCCTCCACCCACATCCCCACCACTACCGTGCCTACCCACCCCCATTTCCTTTTTCCTCACAGCTTACCCACCTTTTCTTCACAACCCCTGTACCCACAACCATCGTAAGCTCTCTCTAACCACCGTATCTCCCTCTCTTTAGACACCAAGTCCTCCATTCTTCCCCAATTTTTATTTTTTTTCTTTTTATTTTTATTTTACTATTTTTTATTCCTCTTGTTGAGTTTTATTTATTAATTTTTTGTTTATTTAATTTATTAGCTACATTTTTCTTTTGTTTTCTTCCCATTTGCAATTTTTGTACTTTATACTACTGTTTTTAAGGATGGCAAAACTCCCCGCTGGACACAGATCCCCGCGAACCACCTCGAATGGGGCCCCGAATGCGGGGAATTTCTCCCTCGGGGATGGGAACGGGGAGAAAAATCTCCCTGTAGTATATTCGGGGACGGGGACCATAATCCCACCCCCGCGGGGTCCCCGTCCCCATTAAATTTTTAAAATATCCTTTATAATATATATATATATATATGTATTTTAATAATTTCATCTTTTATTAAATTTTATATTTATTTAAAATAAAAAATATTAAAATAATTTATTTCATTTTTTTTATTTTTTTGATATAGCGGGGAATCCCCATGAGTATCCACGGGGATTCGGGCAACGGGGATAGGGGAAAAATTCCCCCGCGACGGGGAATGGGGACGGGGACAGGGAGAAAATTGGGGTGCGGGGACGGGGAGAGGGGAAGTACTACCCTCCCCCGCCTTGCGTGGGTGCCATCTCTAACTGTTTCATTTCCCATGATTGAATGCCTACTGCCTAGTTGACGTTTGACTTGTTTTACCTGCCATTTGCTTTGAATGCCATTTTGGAATCCCTTATTGTTGTATCTGGCTATTTTTGCCTGTGGATTATTGGATTTTGGCCTGTCCATTATTTTGAGCTTTTGTTGTGTGGATGTGTTCAAGATGTGTATCTTGGTTCATCTAATATCTATTTGACAAAGTTTTTGTAGGGGATTAAGCAGTAGTTGTTTGTAGGGGATGCGAGAAAGATCTCGAATCGAACATAAAGTTTTTTTTATTTTTCTCTCAAACACATTTCTATTAGTAGACATAGCTCATAGCTCTCCTTTATAAAAAGGTCCTCATTCTCTCATACATAGATTAAGATTGTCACAAAACAACAACTTTGATCATCTGCAACTACAACACACACATAGAGAACAACTATTTGATTCTCTACTCTGGGGTTTGTGGCTCAATTTTGCACCTTTAACTCTGTCACTTGGATTGCGTGGAACTGTTTGGCTGGACTTTTTTGTTTTGTTTTATTGGAAAATACAATATAAGTCATTCTTTTCCTCTCCTCTACTATACTTGGTTAGTTCATTGTTCGGTTAATGACATTATGAGTGATAATAAAATTGGGGAGTGAGTGAAGCTCTTTATTTGTCATGTGGAATTTGGAAATTTTATTTATTTATTTATTTTAATGTGGGTGTAGGAGCTTTGTTGATAGTTTTGAGTTTAATGACATTTTTTTAGGGAGGCCCATCTTATAGTTGCGTTAGGATGATGATTGGAAAAATATTTACAATAGTCCATTACTAGACAAGGATGATATGAGAGCAAGTCATTTAATGGACATGATACAAATAAATTCATGATCAAGGAATTCTTTCAATGACTTTGTTGCCTCTACTTTTACTTGAGAAATAGTGACTTTGATGTTGCATTTGAATTTTGATAAGACTCTTTTATGGTTGAGAATCAATTTTGATCTTCAATATCAGTGGGATCACTGCCACTGCAACCATATTTTGTTATGATCTTCGTCCACATTGAATGGTTTTTCTAGTAAAGTTTAGCAATTGTTGCAATTCTAACATTTTATCACCAGTGCAATTACAGTTTAGAATTATAGAGATTACATTGTTGATATATAAAAAGGTTACAAAAATATGGCAATTTCATTTATTGATGTGAGGTATATTTTTCGAGGATTAGGAATGCGAAGAATCTTGAATTTCTCTCGCTATTCGATTTGGTTGTGAAGCAACTGAATTTTACAATGTTATTTTGACCATATTTGTAACACCCAACTTTTGGGTTAATTATAGTATTGTCTTAAATGTATTGTTTTGTATTTTCTGTGTGTTATAAAATTTATTTGACTGTTTCGTGATTGTATTTGAGTGTTTTGTGTGATTTACTCCGAGTCAAGAAAATAATAATTTTCGGGCGGGAAAAATCTTATTTTAATTATTTGGAGCTGGGAGAATCTTACTAAACCCAATTCCGAATGATATGAATATTAATCTTTTAATTTTTAGATTTAACTATGCAATAAAATAATTTTATATTATTATAATATTATTTTATTTTACAATTGCTTCAAAAATAGTAGAAATCTGCTTCAAAACGACCATTAACCCGAAAAAGTCTGTGGGACCCATGTTTAGTGAACCAGTTAACGTTTTTGGCTAGATTAAATCCTAAACCAATGAAACGTAGTCAACAAAAGTGGCTTGAACATTTTAGACTAATAGAAATCAAGTCCACAAAAGTGGTTAGACTTGTTAAGATTAAACTAGAAAGCTTAACTAAGTTAGCTTGAAACCTAACTAAGTTAACATAGGAAGCTTGTTTAGTAACTAAATGATGGAAACCTATTTAGCTATCTAGTTAGAGAAGGTTCTAAAAATATCAAGACAAAACCTAGTTAACCTAAGTAACTATATAGTTAGGCAAATAACTAAACAAACTAATCAAATGCACTTAAGTGTAACTAGATTTCATAAATGAATACAAACTTCATTACTTCTCCTTGGAGCAATTCGGCTAGAGCTTTCAAGAAGGATCAAGAAGGCTTAGTCATTAGATGACTAGGGTTTTCCTACACCAATTAGAGACAAGCTTGGAGCCAAAGCCTTTGATATCAACCATTGATCAAATCTAGGGCTATTAAGTGATAGGAGGAGTCAACAAAGGAGGCCACCTCCTTTGATGAAGCTCACGGCCAAGTAGAGCTAGGAGAAGCTTTTCACTTCATTCTTCATTTTTGCTATCACTTAAACTTACTCTTTTCTCTCTTCAAGAACAAAAATCACCATTGTTGCTTCTTTAAGAGCCATTCGGCCAACACCAAGAAAACACACTTCCAACCTTCAAAATTTTCATCTAACCCAACTTCTCAAATCTAAACATCATTCTAAGAACATCTCTAGTTGAGAGTTCTTCCAAAAAAATTCATCTTGAGCTTGGAAAATCACTTTGGAGATTTTTCCTACAAGGTGAAACTTCTTGTTTCTTACTTCTAACATGATTTCTAAGGTTCTAAGCCATGATTGATCCATGGTTTATGTTTTTCTCCTATAGTTATGACTCTTTGAATTTTTGTTTAAGATCTTTAGGTTTCTCTTGGAAGGTCACGAAAACCATAGGAGGAGAGTTAGAAGGAGTTGTCTTCCTTTAAGGTAAGAGGGAGATTTAATCTCATCAACCTTGTGTGGTGATGAGAAAATGGATTGTATGTGTGTGAAGAATCCATAAGGATTCATTTATGTGGTTGTTTAAATGCTTTCCTTATTTGTGATTGATTATATTTGCATGTATGTTTATAGCTTTAAAATATATTGCATGTGTTTATAAATGCATGATTATTAATTAGAATGTGAATAACATGTAAGGTTTGCATGAGTGTTCCAAAGGACACAACATGGAGCTCACGACTTCACCATGAAAAAGAGAACCAAAATGTTCTCAACCGTTTTCTAAAGGAAGGATTTAGTGGAATTAGGTAAGTTAATGAATTCCAAAATGATTTAGAAGATGGAAAATGATTTAAAGATCAAATGCAAAGATTTTGTTAAATTCGGCCAACATGCCTTTTAATGTGTAATCAATCCAAAATTTGTTTTCTTAGTGTAGACTAGTAAAAAGAATTCATTTGCAATGGATTTTCAAGAACTAAATAAGTAAACGAATTTTTATTAGAAATATAGTATAGAAGAGAAATAAATAAAACTCTTGAAAAACACTTACCTTTGAGTTTTAAAGTATGATAGTAAATTTCAAAGTGTATTTTGTAGTTATAAACTAAACAAAGGAATTTTTAAAGGAAAACGTAGAAAATATCACTAAGTAGATTTACTAGACAAGATACTGTCAAAATTGATTAAAAGTAGTCAAGTAATAAAGAACATTTCAAAAATAAAATTTATAACGTAAGGGAAATATTCTACGTAATTTAAAAGTATTAGAAATAACTTACGCATATTTAAAATAATGATTTTTAAGCTTTACGGTTAAGAAAACGATTTAAAAATCTTACGCGATTGAGAAAACGATTTAAAAACCTACACAATTTTAAAAACAACGAAATATATTTATGCGATTTAAAAACGTTTATAAAAGTGACGCGATTGTGAAAACGTGATAAAAATTCTACGTGATTAATTGGAACAGTGAGTTTTGCTGTCGGGCCAAAGTGGTGGACCCGGACATGTTGAGATATGATATTGTCAAGTGGAGACGTACTATATTTGAGAATTTTGAGATTGATGGCGTTTCTGTAAATATGGCAACTTTTTGTAATTATATTCATGCATTGAGAGTCTTGTCAATTGGTTGGAAATTGGCAATTGATTGATGAGACGAATTACATCGTGTTGTCGGTGTGATAAACGTAGTGTGGTTCATTGAGTGGACTTGGAGGCATTAGTGTGCGGAGTATTCCATATGTGGACAGTTAGTCGCTCCTCTGGGTCGTGGTAACTGGCTACACACTAATGATCTCGACATGCACTATTCTTAATCGAGATCTTGTGGAGGCTGTTTAGTACAATGCCTGTAGTGCACGACGTGTTTGGACTGTGTACTACTACACAATGTTGGACTGTGGGCTATAGACACGACATTGGACAGTGTAATAGTTTGGTTGGACAACCTGAGGTACTAATAGTTCTTTTCAGATCATTCTCTCTGATGTCTGTGTCTAACTCCATAAAGTAGGAATGAGTCGTTATGCATTTGCATTTGTGACATGCATCATAGCATTATTATTTGTGATATTATATGATGTGTTAAATTGTGTTATTATACTGTGGTATGCATTATTGTGTTAAATTCTGTTATTATTTATGATGCTATGGTATGCTTTGTTGTATTAAACTGTGATATCTGTTGTATTATCATTTTCTTATTTATCATGCTGGTAATGATGTAGATTGTCTCACCTCTTTATTTGTATGTGTTTCTGTATTATTATTTTATTTCTGTAAAGAGTTTGAGGAAGAGGAAGAGGAACAACCTCTTGATATTCAGTATCCCGAGGATTACCGGCCGAGTGAGCAGTGCGAGGACGGCGAGCCGTTGGATCATCCATACCATCTAAATTGATCTTGTGGTTATGGCGTTGCCTGGATTCTTAGGTTTTATGAGACTGGAGTTTCACGGAGGCTCGGAGGCCTGGCGACTACGGGAGGATATAGGATCGGTGATTTACTTGGGGCGTCTGACTGTGTCCCTACGTGGAGAGTTTGATGGGAAGCCGATTTTTACGACTACTTTGTATTTACATCTTGAGTTGCCGCTGACTCTAAGGCATCACTGGGGAGGACTATTTCATACACCCAGTGAGATCAGTATTGTATCGACAGCACGGACTCCTGCCCGTAGAGCTTCGAGACATCCTCAATTTCTATCATCCGATGATCGATTTGAGAGTGATCCATTGGAGGGTTAGGAATTTTTGATGTGCACTTGGGCACTTTATGTTTCTAGTACTGTTATGCTAACTCTTTACTATTTTATTTAAATATTTGTAGTTATAAATTATTTGCACAACTTACGATAAAATCATATGTATATTATGGAGTGAGATAATAGTTTGTTTTATTTTATATTCTGTGTTATTTTATTTAATAACATCCAGTATAAAAGGAAAAATTTTGCAACTCATATTAATTATGTATCAAATATTTTATAACTTGGGTAGATTTTATTTTATTACATCATAAATGTGACATCCCCACAAGAGTGTTACAATAAATGATACTGAGAAATTTTGGGAAGAGAATCAAAAGGAAACTTGGGATTTTTATTGGGTTGGAAGCTTTGTTTAGCTCCCTGTTTACGTTGCGTTTACAATGATCTTCAAATGCTTTTGATTGACATTGTTTGGATTGGATGAAAATATTTGTGCTTGTGGTATCACTACAAGAATTTCATAATTTTGCGATAGAATTTTGAGAAATAGCGAGGGAATTGCGAATGATTAGCGAGGGAAAAATAAGCCCTTGCTAAATTTCAAAAATATTTTCAAGGGACAAATAATGAGGAAATAACGAAAGAATTGTGAGTGAATAATTTCTTTCGCTAAAATTAGCGATGACATTACAAGAAATTTTTTCTTTTGCTAAAATTAATGAGAGAATTATGAGATTCTCTCACTAAAATTAGCAAGAGAATAACGAGTAAAAAATTTCTCCCACTAAAATTAATGAGAAAATAGCAAGTGAATACTTTTTCTCACTAAAATTTAGTGGAGAATTGCGAGAGATTACTTCCCACTTTAATGCTTTGTTTGGATGAGGAGAAAAATGGGAAGAGAGAAAATAAGAAGAGAGAAAATAGAGAAGAGAGAAAATAAAGAAAAAATATATTTTCTCTTTTATTGTTTAATCAAGAGAAAAAGGAAAGATAGAAAATAAGAGAGAAAAATTTCTCTTGTTTGGTTGTGTAGAAAATTAGAAGAAAGAAAACGTAAAAAATTTAAAAGACTTATATACCCTTATTAAATATAATGATATAAATATTTTTGCAATTTTGAAAAAAATTCTTTCTCTCTTTTTCTCCTCATAAGAGAAAATTTTGTGGGAACCACTTTTTTTCTCTCCTTCCTCTTTTTCTCCTCATCCAAACAAGAGAAAATGTTAAAATCTTCACATTTTCTCTCTTCTCATTTTCTTTCCACTCATTTTCTCTTAAAACAAACAATGCATAAAAAAAAGAGTCGACGCCTATGATGAAAAAGAGCTCACTCAGTAATTAAGAACCAAAACAAACTTTAGGTTAAAATTTCCCCTCCACAACTCCTTCCCACCTACGGCCTTCCCCTCCATCTGAGCACGCAGCCACGCGACAACCACCTGTTGCCGCTCACCCACTCCGTTCCCCTCCTTCTGAGCACGGCAGCGATGCGATACAAGCGAGCGACAACCCTGTAGGTAAGTTGTCTCATCCCTTATCTTACACACTCACGAATCAATGAACCCCATCTCCTCCATCCGATTCAACCACCGTATGCTATTTTTTGCACCTCGCCCGTTCCTGCAATATGAAAACCCTTTGAACACCACACCATTCTTCTATACAAACATGAAACCCACCCACTTCACTGTGCTTTTCTTGACCCCCGCACATTACCCTTGTCCCAGATGCAAGGAAACTTAGCAACTAGAAAAAGGGGAACTAGGTAGAGATAAGAAAATAAGGGTTCGGCACGAAGAAGGAAAAAAAAGGGGTTTTTGCTTTAGGGGAGTTCTACACAGTAAGAAAAAGGGGGCGAAATCAGATGGAAGAGGAGAGGGCAACGAAGAAGAAAAGAAAAATTAGAGAAAGGAAGACACAAAGGAGAGGAAGAATTTTGGTTTTCAGAAGGCCATTTCAATCTTAAGAAATTCCCAGGGTAACTTATATTTTATTTTAATTTTCAGATTTTTAGATATAACGTAGGCACACAAGTATGGTTGTCTGATAGTAAGCAATCTGAGTTTTGGTATTTGGTCTTTATGTGTGGTTTGCTGAAAAATTGAAACCATGGCATTT
The DNA here is from genome assembly GCA_029884605.1 of Ormosia emarginata. Taxonomy (NCBI): domain Eukaryota; kingdom Viridiplantae; phylum Streptophyta; class Magnoliopsida; order Fabales; family Fabaceae; genus Ormosia; species Ormosia emarginata. The sequence goes on along the minus strand of JAQQTP010000077.1, from coordinate 48,370,837 downwards.
TAGTGTAGTGGGTGAACTTACCTCTTTAAAATTTAGGAAGATGGGTGTGACTAGGGAATTAGGCGATTTGAGTATGTTCACAGCTCATCAGGTTTAGTTTGACACACAAATGATAACAACACTGGTTTTAGGCACACGATGTCAACTACTGAAGCTTAGGATCACAAGCTCAGAACTATACTGGACCATCTCAGGAAGCAACTGGATAGTTGCAGCAGACACATAGGTAAGCCACTTAAATATATAATTATCATATGTTCATATGGAAGCATATATATATATATATATATATATATATATATATATATATATATATATATATATAGATAGATAGATAGATAGATATCCCTGATAACAATATTGCAAGTCTATTAATATGGACTATATATAAAGCTAGCTAGTTAATAAAGATAGATGCTGAAGCTTATGAAATGCTCAGCCAATTCTATTTAGGATGCTCCACCTTGACAACAATGAAGGTTATCAAGGTTCTGATTTATGCAAAAGATAATATTCTGCCTCTATATTGGGCTAAGCCAGCTAAAGATATGGGTGAATGTGTGGAAAGACAGAGGCAGCAAGTTGAAGGATGCTACCAGCAGATTGCTCTTGAAAAATTGGGAAATGATCCATTACTTGCTGATTCTGCACTGGTTTATTTGCTTCCACTGTAGCCTTCTGAAACTCCAACACTGCCCGGTGCTCCTGAATCTTGGTGAGTGTTAACAAACAAAAATCATCATCTTTCTGTAGCAAATTATGTGCTAATAGTAATCTATTAAGCTGGGATGCTTAATTTAATTTATGAATCCAAATTTCAAACAACACTTAAATTAGTTTGTACATGTACTTACCCAAAGGGACATATTGTTGTTTTCATCTCCCAACATTCTTTCCTAAATTACAGCAAGATAGATTAATTGTGGATAGATGTCTATTAAAGGTTAACGGTGGGGTTTGTGTGTGTGTGTAAGTGAGAGAAAGATAGTCATTATATGACCTTCCTTCTCAGATTCTCCATCTGCTATTGCAAGAGCTCATTCTACGTGAGAAGTCATGTCAAATAATTTGTGTTAAAGATTGAATCATGAAAATTTTATACAGATAAGTTACATATTGAACAAGTCATTGCTTTAAGTTGATATATGCATCGGATTTGTGGCTACAGGGGAACACAATGTGGTCGAAAACAATATTTGGTGACAATAATTAATCAATACTAGCAAGTTAGAATGCTATAAGCTAAAGCTGCTAAATAATAATCAATTTGATATAGTGAAATAATTAATTTTGTTTTATTTATCATATATTATTTTCATTAAACATTTTGTTCAATTTTTCACTACTGTCATTTTTTTTATGGGAAAGAGTCATTGAAAGGAGACTAAGACAAGAGACTAATATTTCAAAGAATCAATTTGGTTTTATGCCTGGGAGGTCAACCATGGAAGCAATCTATCTTCTACGAAGATTTACGAGCAGATATCGGAGGAAGCAAAAAGACCTACACATGGTTTTCATTGATCCGGAAAAAGCCTACGATAGGGTACCGAGAGAAAGTCTTGTGGAAGGCTTTGGAGAAGAAAAGAGTTCGTATTGCCTATATTCGAGCAATCCAAGATATGTATGATGAGGTTAAAACCAAGTGTGAGAACATACGAAGAGTTCCCTAAACCATTGGGTCGCTTTGAGTCCTTATCTTTTTACCTTGGTCTTGGATGTCTTGTCGTATATATCTAAGAGCCAGTGCCACAATGCATGTTTTTTGCATATGATATAGTCTTAGTTGGAGAGTCGAGAGAGGAAATAAACGGGAAGCTAGAGTTATGGAGACGGGCTTTGGATGAACATGGCTTTCGTCTAAGCAGGAGTAAGACGAAGTATATGGAATGTAAGTTCAGTAAGAAACATGCTAATGCTAGCTTAGCGGTAAAAATTGGAGATCATACCATACCACAAGTTACACAATTTAAGTATCTTGGATCCATCATACAAAATGATGGAGAGATAGAAGGAGATGTAAACCATAGGATTCAAACTGGATGGATAAAATGGAGGTGTGCTTCAGGAGTTATTTGTGATAGGAAAGTGCCTCTCAAGCTTAAGGGTAAATTTTACCGCACAGCTATAAGGCCCGCAATGTTGTATGGTACTGAATGTTGGGCGGTAAAAAGCCAACAAGAGCACAAGATCAGTGTTGCGGAGATGAGGATGTTGCGTTGGATGTGTGGCCATACTAGACAAGATAGGATTAGGAATGAATGCATTAGAGAGAAAGTAGGGGTAGCACCTATTGTGGAAAAGATGGGAGAATCTCGCCTTAGGTGGTTTCGACATGTAAGGAGAAGACCCTTAGAAGCCCCTGTAAGAAGAGTAGATCAGATGGAGAATAGCCCAATAGCTAGAGGTAGAGGAAGACCAAGAAAGACTATAGGTGAAACGGTTAAAAAAGATCTAGATTTGAATTGCTTTTCTGAAGACTTGGTTCATGATAGGACACAATGGCGTCGTCTGATCCATGGCGTCGTCTGATCCATGTAGCCGACCCCACCTAGTGGGAAAAGGCTTGGTTGTTGTTGTTGTTGTTGTCATTTTTTTTTATATTACTGTGCTCAATATTGTTGATAAACTCTGGAAAGGGTGCAGAAAAGGAACAACAATAAGTTGAACATAGAAAACCCATTGCAGAAGAAAGAAGATAAAATCAATTAGAATAAGGAAGATAGAAAGAGCACCTTACGGTTTCGAACCTTTGCAATATAGTTCTCTAGTTCCTCTTCAAGTTTAGTAAAGTCCTCGTATTATAAACAATTCATAGCATTGCAGTACCCTTTTGGTAATGGATCCAGGAATTGACATATCTAGAAGCTTGTGATTAATTAACATATGGTGGTTTAGTTTCTTGGCTTTGTTCTTTGCCTTGCAGTATTAAAAGTGCTACATTTTATAGAAAAGAATGTCATTATTTGTAAATATCTTATCTTTACTTGTCATTATGTGAATGTGCAAGCAAAGGCAGGAAGGGAAGATAAAAAATTGGAGAAGAAAAAGCTTTACTTTGCTGCCAAGATGGAAAAAAGAATTTGTTGAAGGAATATAGATGATGATAATAGTAGTAAATATTGGCATATAGCAGAATATCAGCATCTATTATTTTTCTGATTTATTTCCTGTAGTCTTACCTCTTTTGTCTTGCGTATAACAAGTTACAGTGTTATCTCTTTGGTAATTAAAACCTTACTTCCGAGCTTTTTGTTGATTACTTGATTGAATTTTTGTGTACCATTGATGTGCTAAAGCTTTGTGATTTTGGTGCAGTTGCGTGTGAAGGCCATTTATGCAATCTTACTTTCATCAGTTTTGGGTTTAAGAATTGCTATGGGTATCAATTATGCATATATCCAGTATGTCACTTGGCGACTTCAGGTCTCTCATAATGATAATCCAGTATGAATGAATCTCTTCAAAATAGAAAAAACTTCCTGGATTTTCTTTATACCTGCTGACATGATGACTTTCTGTCACACTGTTTATTATGAACCTTCTGTTTGTCAACAAATACCATTACCATGTGATATATTGCTACTAAATAAATATTATCAAAGTGAATATGCAGGAAAGCAAGAGAAACAAAATGTTAAGACATTTTTCTAAGGAAGTCTAAATTCCACCTAGCTATTGCAGGCCAATAGCTTTCTTTTTTTATTGTCGTTCTCTTTTCTCAACATGTTTGGGTGTTTAATTTTACATTTTTTTTTAGTTCAACACTCTAATTTTGTGTTAGATGAATGTTTGATTGAGAAATTGAGATAGTTTACTTTTTCTATTGAGATGTCAAATTGTGTGTGATGGTGGCACAGTGTACGTGCATGGGTGGAGTGAGTGTGTAGTGTAGGTCTGGTGGTTTTTGCTTTTTTTCTTTCATTTTTTTTTGTTGTGACTTAGTAGGGATGTGGGGCGGGGCGGGCGGGCTGGGCGGTAGTAGCCCCTCGTCCCCGCCCCGCGGATAATATCCGCCCGTCCCGCCTCGCCCCATATCCGTGCGGCACCGTTTATAATTCCCCGCGGTAAACGATAATATCCGATTAAATAAATTATAAATAAAATTAATAAATTAATAAATAAAATAAAATAAAATAAATTAAAAAAAAGTATAATATAATAATATTTTAATTTATATAATAAGATTTTTAATAATTTTATATAAAAAAATTTATTTTTTTCGGACCGCGGTACAGGAAACTACCCTCGCGAACTTAAACGGATTAGCGAAGAAATAGTGAAGGATTAACGAGAGAAATTAGCGAGGGATTAGCGACGGATATTAAGTCCAAAATTTTTAGCGACGGATATTAGGTCCAAATTTTTTTTTCTTGTTGTGATTAGGATTGGTGAGGGAATAGCGAAGGAAATTAGTGAAGGATTAGCGACAGATTAACGACGGATTTTAGATCTAAAAATTTCCAAACTATAGCGATGGAATTTTCCTCGCTAATTTGCGAGGGAACACAGGCGCCATTTTTTAAAATTTTGTGAGGGATTAGCAACGAATTAGCTAGGGAATAATTCCCTTGTTACTTAGCGATGAAAAAAATCGACGGACGTGTCCCTCGCTAATCCCTCGCAAAATTATTTTGCGAGGGATTAGTGAGGAAAATTTCCCTCACTAATTTCCTGATTTCTTGTAGTGTGTTATGCTTTTTAGTCGTAGCACTGAGAAGGTATATTATAGTTTTTTATGCAAAAGATGAATGGCTCTTGTATACAACTTCTAGGTATATTATAGCTTTCTTATGCAGAAGATGAATGGCTCTTATGACTTCTTTTACAGAAGAAATTATATGTATACCTCTAGCTTATAAACATATTCTAGGTATATTTTGACATAGTTAATCTTTGCCATAAACTCTCATTTGACATGGCAGTTTTGGTTCAATTGTAAAGTTACATGCTTGTTTTGGTATTCTTCATAATTCAAGTGTGAATGTGTGCATACTTACAACAACATTTTCTAATCATTTTTTTGCTTGTTGATTTTGCTCCATAACTTTGTTACAACTTCTGGTACTAGTAGTAGCAACTGAATTTTGTAATTATGGTGGGTGCCTCAGGTTTTGGAGCCCCATAGTAGGCACGTTGATGAAGGATTCAGTGAGGCACGTGTGTTGGCCGAGGTGTCTCTGTTGCTAGACAAAATACGTGTCATGTTTGGAAGATGGCCTGTTGCTATGGCCATCGGTTATATTGATTGCTATAAAATTGGGCAACCATATAAATAGGTTTTGGTCGTAGTAACATCGGGTTGGTCCGTAATGTGTTTTGATTCCAACCTCCAAAAGTTGTGGGAAAATAATTTACAGGTTGGTTGATTGTATGATGTTTTAGTTGTACCATTTCTCAGGATAGAATTTTAACTTAATCTTTTAGATTATCCTATTATATTGTGTTGAGTTTACTAATTATTTTTCTGGTTATTAACAAGAGGATTTTCCACATAATGCTCACCATAGGGAAGTTGCAATCTCTATAAAGCAATTATACTCTAAAGCATGGAGATACAGGATACATCATTGTTGGTGGGAGGATAGAAATGTAGCCGCATGTATGTGTCACTTTTCTCCTTTTTCTAGGAAATGCTTTGAACCAAGGAACTGCCAGGGGTAAGTTAAAACAAATGTATATAGAAGTAAATAGATGTAACATGAATCATGCAAGTTTGGGTAGCAAAGAAATCTACCATCATTTTTAGAACATATCTATGATTAAAAGAATTTATATTTGAAGGCTTCATGACTGGTGCACCTTCATTAGACTCCTTTTTTTTTTATGGACGTGCAATCTTGTGTATGTAAATATAACCCATGCACTTTATGTTGGTTTTATTTCCCTTTCATTTTTTACTTAATTTTTCTCTCCTGTGTTGTGATAGTAGATTATTTGTACTTGGAGGTTTTTTTTTTCTCTCCTTGAAGGGTAAGGTTAATCACCTTTTTGTTTATTAGTCAATTTCCAAGAATTTCCATTAGTGATCTGCACCCTTTCATCATTCCTTGATAAATTTTATTTTTCTAACTTTATCTAAAGAATTTCTTCATTAATCCTTTGTATCAGCCATTTCAATGTTGAGAACATCATGTTCACAAATCTTATTGCTACATTAATTAATAATTTCACCCACAGATGTATACTAATTAAGTCCAGTGTTATCAAGTGGCTTTAAAACTCAAGAGGGTGAATTGAATTTATAAAATTTTTTCACAAATCTTTCGTAAAACTTTTGATTACTAATTTTCGTTGAAGCTATTAATCGATAGAAATGAATGAATGAGATAGAAAGATATTGCACTCAAATGAACTAGACAAGGGACATAGTATTTAAGTAAATCAATAAAACAATGCACAATATAAAGAAGTTGAGTTAGGAAAATAAACACCAAGCTTTATTCTGATTCAGCCATCAATCCATTTATGGCTTACATCTAGTTTTCAAGTAATCACTAGAGATTTTCACTATATCTTCAAGCTTGAAATCAGGTGCTTGATAATTTTTATAAATTTAAAGCACTCAATACACCTTAGGATACCTCATTCTTGTGCTTGAGCCTTTATATTCAAGGGATACTTCTCCTTCTCTTGATAGATTATACAAGATTAGATGAAAGAAACTCTCTTTATAGCAGATAATACAAATTGAAGAACTATGATATTAAGGATTCACACAACTTGAAGCTCAAAACAGGGTATTCAATGAAATGATGAGAAAACTTGTATTTAATTCTCAAGAATATTTTTTCAGAATGTTTTTCAACCCACAATCAACGCATAAACACTTTTATTTATAGCTTATTGCATTTAAGATATGTTAGAAGTAGTTGGGGGCATTACGTGCTTTCAAAGGAGCCGTTGGGAAAGTGTTCTGCGTTTGAGCATGACTTGTTATGTCATAACTATAATCGGTTATGACTTGAAAACACGATATCCTGGGCTTTTATCTAATTTCATAACCTATTATGAGTTTTTCATAATCGGTTATGAAGCTTATCATAACTTGTTATGAATTGTCAGAGTTAGACTCTTGTATAAAGAGCTTAGCAGCTTCAAGAGAAAAGATGACTTCAAATGATTTTTCAAATGAAGGTTCTTCTATAAACAGACTTTTTTTTTTCAGTGGGGATGATTATGCTTATTAGAAATAGAGGATGGAGAATTTTATTGAAGCTATTGATATTAATGTGTGAGATGTTAAAAATGGTCCTTTTGCCCCACATGTTTAGTTGATGATGTAAGAATCAATATACCCAGAAATGAATGGACTGATGACGACAAGAAAAAGGTCCAATACAATTTGAGAACCAAGAACATCATCACCACTTCTTTGGGGTATGATGAATTCTTTAGGGTGTCAAATTGTAAGATCGCCCAAGAAATGTGGGATACATTACAAGTAACCCATGAAGGCATAAGTGAGGTGAAAAGATCAAGAATAACTATACTCACTCATGAATATGAATTGTTTAGAATGAACCAAGGGGAAAACATTCAAAAAATGCAAAAATGATTTACTCATATAGTTAATCGTCTTGCTTCATTGGAAAAAACTTTTGCCAATGAAGATCTTATTAACAAAGTTTTGATATGCTTGAACAGGAATTGACAACTCAGTGATGATCATATTGGAGTCAAAGAATCTAGTCACAATGACTTTGGTCACCCTCTTTGGAAAGCTTCAAGAGTATGAGTTAGAGCTAAATATATTAAGTCAAGATGAGGAGCAAGATAAGAAGAAAAAATGAATTGTTCTCAAAGCCACCTCCTCCTCAATTGAATATGAAGATGATGGAAATAATCTTGACAATATTGAGATGAATGAAGAGAATTTTAGCCTCCTTGTGAAGAGGTTTGGAATATTTCTCAAGAAAAAAAGAAGTCAAAGAAGACCTCCTTTTCTTCCTAAGAAGTCATATCAAAAGGGAGAAAAAACTTCATCTACTTCAACTTGCTATGAATGTGAAAAACCGGGGCCGATGAAGATGAAATGTCTGATTTATCAAAAGAAGATGGAGAAATTTGAAAAGAAGCCCTCTAAGGAAAGAAAAAGAAGGAGATCATACATTGCTTGGAAAGACAACGATTTGGATTCCACCAATGATTCAGAGGATGAGGAAGCTCTTTTTTGCCTTATGGCAAATAGAGAAGAAGAAGAAGAAAGTGAAACCGAAGTAACCTCATTTAATCTTGAACTTTCTCCTTCATATAGTGAATTGCAAGATACATTCCAAGAATTACATGATGAATCCATGAGACTCACTAAAATGATTTTAACTTCTAACAAAACAAACTCCTTATTGTCAAACAAAGTTTTTATTTTAACCAAGGAGATTGAAGAACTCAAAGTTGAAAATGAGACTCTGGACTTATTAATGCTAACTCATCATACATGATTTGTTCTTCACATGATAATGCACCTACACCCTCATCTTGTTCATCATGTAAAGCATTTGAAAATGAAATTGAGTATTTGAAAAATACACTTGCAAAATTCACTTTTGGAAGAGACAACTTGAATGTATTACTAGGAAAACAAAGATGCGTTTTCCAAAAAACTGGTTTAGGGTATAATCCTAACAACCAACAAAAGTTTCTCAAGAATCTCTTTGTTTCCTCAAATACCTCAAGTAGTCCCTTTATTAAATGCTTTCATTATGAAAAGAAAGGGCATAGTGCATCAATATGTAATGTGAGGAAAAAAATCAATACAATGTTGGAACTAAAATAGTTTGGGTCCCTAAGGACACCTTGCCTAACACTAACACACAAGGACCCAAGAAAAGTTAGGTACCAAAGGTTAAAATTTGAATATGTGTTGTAGATGTGCTTGAAGACCAAGAGTTCAAGTTGGTATCTTGATAACGGTTGCTCCAAGTACATGACCAGTGATGACTCCAAGTTTTCCTTCCTTGTCCCCAAGAAGAGTGGTCATGTGACATATGATGACAACAACAAAGGGAAAATCCTTGGAGTTAGTAAAATTGGTAAGATCCCTTCCTCATCCATCGATAATGTTTTGTTTGTTGAAGGACTCAAAGATAACTTACTTAGCATTAGTCAATTGTGTGATAAAGGCAATAGAGTGATATTTGATTCTAATTGTTGCATAATTGAAAAGGATGATAAGCATATTAAGTTTGTTGGTCATAGGGTCAATAATATATATATGATTAGCTTTGATGACATTTTCTCAAATGATGCTAAATGCTTTATGAGTAAAGAAAATGATTCATGGTTATGGCATAGAAGAATTGCTCACATTTACATGGATCACTTAAACAAATTGGTTTCTAAAGATCTATTAATTGTGTAACACCCCAAAATTTGTTATTTTACAGTAATGACTGAATTGTACTGTTTTGTTATTTCTGTGTACTGTAAATTTATTTTGACTATTTTGTGACTATTTTTGATCGTTGTGTATGATTTACTCTGGGTGAAGAAAATAATAATTTTCGGGTCGGGAAAAATTTTTACTGATTTATTCAGAGTCGAGGGATCTTACTAAACCCGAATCCGAGAGATACGTGTCATAATCTTTTAATTTTTAGAATTTATCTATGAAAAAAAATATTATGTATTTTATTATACATCGAACAAATACTTACTGACTTGAAAGCAGTATATTTTGTCCATTGAGTAATATTTTTTATGACTATTGTCCATTGGGTAATAGTTTGTAGAGAAAATTTTAATGACTTGTTTTATGAACCAATTAGAATAGTTGAAGCTTAATGAAAACCAATAGAATGTGGTCAACGAAAATGGCTAGACTAGTTAGCTATGTAACTAGATGAAACTAGATAACTTAAACTAAGTTAGCATAAAGCCTAGGAAGTAACTAAATGGAACAAACTTAGTTTGCTTCTCCTTAGAGCTTCATGGTTTTGGGAGGATCTAGAGTCTTCTAGAAGGTTTGTTAGTCACACTTAAGAAACTAGATGGTTAGCAAAGAAACTAGGAAATCTAACTAAGTTAGCTTGATTTAGCTAGGAATCAATTGAATTAGTGACTTGGTTAGCTTTCCCTTGGAGCTCCACGGCTAGGAAGCTTCATGGATCATCTAGAATTAGGTGATTTATTGCATGACTAATAGGTTTAAACCAATAGAAACTTAGGTGATCAAAGCATGATCATTTGGTGACTTAAGCCATGTGTTACTCATTAATTTGTAAGCTAAGTATCTTACTCCTTTGGAGAAGCATTCCACGGCAATGCATTAGATAAATAGGCTATTCATTTCATTTCATAACATTTTGGGACAAAGAACTTCATTTCTCTCCATCTTGAAGCTCTGGGCTAGCACACCAAAAGCCACCATCCAAATTTTCTAAAATTCATTCAACTTGATTTCTTAAACCTAAACACCATCCTAAACACTTTTCATGTTATGAACTTAAGTTAGTTCATCCATCTTGTGCTTGGAAACCAAGCTTGAGTTTTCTACTCCTAAAGTTTATTAGGGTGTTCTTGGAAAGCTACACGAAATTCCTTGGAGGAAGCTACTAGGAGGATTTTGTCTTCTTTGAGGTAAGAGGGAGATTAACCTCATCAACCACATGTTGGTGATGACAAAATGACTTGTTTGTGGTGAAAAATTCATAAGAATTTATTCACTTGTGTGATTTATAGCTTACTTTGTTTGTGATAATTTTGGTTGGTATGTGTTATAGCTCTGATTATATGCTTGATTATGTGATTTTGAAGCATGATGATTTATTGTATTAAGTAAGATGTGATTCACATGTTGATAAGTTGCATGAAGGTTCCAAAGAACCTATGGAGGTTCACGATTTTACATCACCAAGAAAACAAGATGTTTCAAATTATTTTCTTAAATCATGGATTAAATGATTTAATGATAGAAATTGGATTATAGGGTTTTGTAAATGATTATGTGATGAAGAATAATTAAATATGGTTTATAAAGTATAAATGAGTTTTTGGCCAACATGCTAAGGTTTAGTATTTTAAGATCCAAAATTATTTTCCTAAGAGTAGACTTAGGCAAGTAATTAATAAGAAATCAATTTAATGAATATTGAGTAGAAAAAGGAAAGTAGATTCAATGTTAGAACTAAATTAGCATATTTAAGATATAATAAGGAATAAAACTTAAAACTTGAAATTTGTTAACGTATAGCTCACCCTTTGGGTTTTGAAGCGCGTTAGAAAATTTTGAGCTATAATGTTTAATTAAATCAAAGAAGTCAAATTTCTGTAAAGAATAGTAGAAAATATTACGTTAAGAATTTTTAGTAGGATAATATTCTAAATACGACCAAATTGCCTATATTATGAAGAAAATTTTATAAATAAATTTAGAAAGTTACGAAATGTTTTACGTAAGTGAAAAATGCTAGAAAAACCTGACACGGTTTAAAAATAGTGATTTTTAAGTTACGCGATTGAGAAAATGTCTAAAAATCTCTATGCGATTTAGAAAACGTTTGAAAATATTTCTGCGATTGCAAAAACGTTGGAAAATATTTACGCAATTTGAAAATGTAAGAAAAATGTTACACGATTTCAAAAACACGATAAAATATTTACGCAATTGGAAATAATAGCAGTTTGTTGTCGAGTTATAGTAGTGGACCAAGTTATGCTGGAAAGTGATACTGCCAAGAAAGGAGGTATGCATGTGAAATACAATGAAAATAATGTTTGTATGTATTTTTGGATCAGACATCATGCATAGAAAAGTGTATCAGCTTAATTGGTTAAGGCAAATGTGCTTAGGAGATTGAAATTACATCTTCATGTAGGTGAGAATTGCGTAGTTACAATCTTCAGTGATCTTGGAGAAGTTGGGGTATGGAAAGTCATATGTGGCCAGTTAGTAGCACCTCTACGTCGTGATATCCTGTGCAAACACACTAACGGTCTTGACGGAGTTACTACTCTATTCGTGATTTGTTGAGAGTGTCTTGTATTAGCCATGTTACGCACCATGATATGAAATATTGACACATGATTTAAGGCTAATGATATACAGACATGTACTCTCTATCTTTCTCTCCAAAATTGTGGTTAGCTCTATGGAGTAATATTTGGTCTTGGTACATATGCATAATGGGTCAGCATACTGTCATGATAATTATGTTATTGGATATATTATCTGTGATGTGATAGTATCATTGTATGTAAAAATATTATATCTGTGCTATTTACTATCATTTTCTATACTGCCTCAATAATATTGATGTAGAGGATCTCACCTTTTTGCTGTATTATATTTATTGTATATGTTTGATGAAGACCAAGGAGACGAAGGAGCTGGTAATTCTATTTACCACCAGTAGTATATCTTTTTGCTGTGTTGTTTTATATGGTAGCAAGACGTCAAGTTTTGGGTTTCGTCACAGTGCAGTTCTATGGGGGAACTGACCCGTGGAGGTTTGACTATGGGAATGAACGGTTTGTGTATACTGGGGACTTAACTCTTAACCTTAGTGGTACTAGAGGTGGAACTCCTGTGTTGACGCAACATGCTACAGTGCGTCTTAAGTTCACGATGCCTATATGTGAGCTCTGGGGTGGTAGCTTTTATACCCCGCAGGAGGATTCCATGGTATCATCTACTAGGACACCCGCTAGGCATAGGTTATATCCGCCAGGGTTCTTTAATGATGACACTGAGGAGGAGGAGGAGGAGGATCCTGTTGAGAGCCCAAATCCTTAGTTTGGTTTAGAAGGTTATGTTTTAGTAGTTTATATTTTTGTTGTGTGTACTGTATATATTAACTTTTGGGCTTGAGTATGTAATTATGTAAATTATTTGTAAACAATGTTTTGCTATGTATGTAAGTATGGTGAGTTTACTTTCAATTAAGTTTTATGTTTAAAGATTTTTATTTATTTTCTGTTTTTCTGCAAAAGAAATTTTAAAATCAGTATTTTACAAGATTAATTCTTTTACAACTTGGGTAAGTTATATTAGGATTAATCTTAAATGTGATACCCTACTATGGGTGTTACAAATTGGACTTCCAAAGCTTAAATTTGAAAAAGATAAATTTTGTGATGCATGTCAAAAGGGAAAACAAGTAAAGGTCTCTTTTAAAGCTAAAAATGTGGTTTTAACAACTAGATCTTTAGAACTTTTGCACATGGATCTTTTTGGTTCCTCTAGAATTATGAGCTTTGGTGGGAATTACTATGCATTAGTGATTGTGAATGATTTTTCTAGGTTTACATGGACATTATTTTTGTCTTACAAAAATAATTTTTTTCACTTATTTAAAAAGCTTACCAAAGTTATCTAAAATGAAAAAGGTTTTAGTATTGCATCCATAAGAAATGACCATGGTGGTAAATTTGAAAATCATGAATTTGAAACCTTTTGTGATGAACATGACATGAAGCATAATTTTTCTGCCCCAAGAACACCACAACAAAATGGTGTTGAAGAAAGGAAAAATCGATCTTTAGAAGAAATGACAAGACCTATGTTCAATGAGGCCAACCTTCCTAAGTACTTTCAGGTGGATACGGTTAACACCGCTTGCTATTTTATGAATATGGCTCTAATAAGGCCAATTTGAAAGAAAATCCCATATGAATTGTACAAGGGAAAGAAGCCAAATGTTTCACATTTTTATGTCTTTGGATGTAAATGCTTTGTTTTGAATAATGGAAATGATAACTTAGGGAAATTTGATGCAAAATCTGATGAGAGAATATTTCTTGGCTATTCTATACATAGTAAGGACTTTAGAGTTTATAATAAATGAACTATGATCATAGAAGAGTCCATACATGTTGCATTTGATGAAACTAACCCAAATAGTCCAAGAAAGGATTTGGTTGATGATGTTGCAGAAATCTTATCAAGGACTCACCTAGAGAACAAGGAGAAAGATGTCAAAAGTTAATAAGAAAATTCATATGATCCCCAAAGGCAAGAGGATTCTCAAATCATAGACCTTCCCAAGGAATGGAGGTATTCAAGTTATCATCCTCTTGACAAAGTGATAGATGATGTATCAAAAGGGGTAATCACTCGTAACTCTCTTAGAGATGCATGTAACTATATGGCTTTTGTCTCTCAAGTTGAACCTAAAGACATAAATGAGGCCATTAATGATGAACCTTGGATCTTGGCCATGCAAGATGAACTAAACCAATTTGAGAGGAATCAAGTTTGGGAGTTAGTTCCAAGGTCCAATGATCATCCCATAATTGGTACCAAACGGGTTTTTAGGAACAAACTTAATGAAACAGGCTTAATAATAAGAAACAAAGCTAGACTTATAGCTAAGGGTTATAATCAAGAAGAAGGCATAGATTATGAAGAAATATATGCTCCCGTAGCTAGAATAGAAGCCATTAGAATGCTACTTGCATATGCATACACCATGGATTTTAAACTTTTTCAAATGGATGTCAAAAATGCCTTTTTAAATCATTTTATACAAGAAGAGCTGTATGTGGAACAACCTTCTAGTTTTGAAAACTTTGAACTGCCCAACTATGTTTCTAAATTGAAAAAGGCCTTGTATGGCTTAAAACAAGCTTCTACAGCTTGGTATGAAAGGTTGAACAAGTTCTTTTTGGAAAATTGTTTTTCTAGAGGGAAGGTTGATACCATTCCCTTCATCAAGCATAAAAAGCATAACATTCTTCTTGTTCAAATATATCACTACTAGAAATTTGGCTTTTAGAAACCAAAAAATCGGTCTCTAAATCAAGAAAATTGGTCTCTAAAATAGTTAGAGACCGATTTAAATCAGTCTCTAAAAGCCTCGTCGCAAAATATTAGAGACCGATTTAGCGACCGATTTTAAAGAGACCGATTTTTTTGGTCTCTAAATCGGTCTCTAATTTCAGTTAAATATTAGTTAATTATATTTCAAAAAAGTACATTAGAGACCGATTTAGAGACCAATTTTTTAGAGACTAATTTTTTAGTCTCTAAATCGATCTCTAAATGAAAAAAGAAAAAAAAAATAATTTTCTATGTTGTATTGAATTCAATTTGGGATAATAAAATGTTCCTCCTCAAAATTATAAAATGACTATGAAGAAACTTTTATAATCTACAATCACTCCTTTTCCGTATGTACCTCTCTCTAATCTCTTATCTTAATTATCCCCAAACTTGTGTCACCCACTCTCTTTCTCTCTCTATCAATGTCTCTGTATCTATAAGAAAAATCAATGTCAAAATGTAAGCCAATGTGAAGAATAGCAAAGCCAATTACTAACCTCATTCACATGAAAATCAGTTTAGAAGCTGTGTCTGGTTTCCAAGCCTCTTGTCCAAGCCATGCATCAAACACTAATGCTGTCAAACAACAATGATTTATGAAATCAGACCCTTCTTTCATTGAAAACTGGAATTACACGAAAAATAATTATAACCTAAAATTTTTATGGTTAAAAGCTTCAGGTGTTATCTTTCTAACAAGCTAAACGGTGCATGATTTCGAGTTGTGTAACCCAAGCTATGAGCTAATAAATGCACACTTCCAGACATGAAAAAAATGCAGACTCAGACCTGACTTTCGGGAAAAGCTGGCATCATTTGGGAAAGGAAAAAAATATGGGATTTTCACAATTGAAAGCCTTGTCTTAGGTTTTTAACCCCCCAAAAAAATAGCTCCCAAATCGATCATGTACAACCCAAATTATGAACAAAACTGTCAGCTTCATTATTTTAATGTAATCAAACACAACAGAGCAGAAACAGAAGAGAAGAACAGAACCCTATATAATTAGACAACTCATAAACCAGAAAATAAAATTCAGATAAAAGATGAAAAAAAAACTGCTCTCGATTAGCTTTCCATCCCATGTTATGGATTCTTCTGGCAACTGCTCTATTGTGTGGCTGCCAGAATCGCTGAAAATTAGAGAAAAATAATAATAGTTAAGCACTTTTAATGTAGATAAATCGTCAATCAAAATGGCATCTGATGATTAAATGGAATAGCCATCAACAGATAAAGAAACGACACCAGATATTACATCCCAAAGGGAGAGGCAATTTCAACAAGAGGTAACAATAATTTTTCTTTAGGTAGAAACAAGGAGCATGAATATTAAGTTCTAACAAATTGGAGCCAAGCTTTTATAAAATGATAATAATGACATTGGATCAATCAGAGGCTAATCTGTGATAGATTGACCTCATAGAGTTGTCAAGTACTGTCTAATATAAGGAGTATCACAACTTCACTAGTCAAAACATTTTTCGGTTTGTTCTTATCTCAATGTATAAAGAATCTGTTATGTTAGACATTGATTATTGGGGCCAAATGAAACTAAAGATGGATAGTATTCAGGGATTTGTTACTCCAATACTTCACTTGGATCCTTGTCCTTTCTTCATATCATTGTTGGAAATTCAAATGGGAGTGAAGAAATCCCACATTGAAATAGAATGCACCAAGTGAGAACAGCATAAGCTACAATAACTCTTTTAATCTATGAACATATCAACTTCATACAACAATATGAAGCTTATAAAGACAGAGAGCAGAATAATTACAAGAAGGATAACATATCCTTTCAAATAATAAATATCAGCACTTAAATGAAAAAAAATTATTATAGATGAGATTTCTAATTTCTCAGAACCGCCCAAAGAAATATAGCAGAAAGTCAAACAAGTTACAACAAACATTGCACAACTTGAAAGGATTCTCCCGTGTTTTGCATCTCCAAAGTGCATTTTTTTGGGTGGGAGAATTCATTAGATATATTTGCTACTATGTCAGAAATTATATTGTATGTAATAAACTCCCAGTGGCATTATTAAAGTTGGCAGTGGTACAACTAACTAGCATTTTTTATTATTATTATAAGGCTTCATTTTCATCTGCATTGTCATAAATAATTCTTATGCCGTGCGAAGAGTTAACATAAACTCTAAACTTCAATTATATGAATGAATCACTTGATACTTTAATTCAAGTGGTTTAACTTCTGACATATAATTAATGTAACACCCTCCTTAGCGTCACATTTACGACAAATATAATAAAACTTTACTTAAGGTATAAATCATTTATTATAATATAATAATATAAGTTGTAAAAATTTTCTTTTTGTACATTATATCATTAAATATAAATAAAATAAATAGAACATGAAATAAAACAAACTCTTAAATATACACCATAATTATACATATAATTTTATCTTTAAAGGATACACATAAATACAAACTACAAACTATTTAATAAAGAAGTAAATTGTTTGACTCATAACCAACTATAAACTAGCCCAAGTACACATCTAGAAGTTCTAATCCTTCGAAGGATCCTCCTCGAGGAGATCATCGGAAGACAGAAACCTAGGATGTTGTGTAGTCCTATAGACAAGAGTCCGTGTTATCGACACACTACTAAGCTCACTAGGGGCATGGAAACGTCCACCCCAATAGCGCCTAATAGACAAGGGCAACTCCATATGTACATAAACAGTAGTAGAGAACATCAGAACACCATCATATTCCCTACTAAGGGACACAGTCAAATGTCCCACATAAACTATCGACTCCCTATCAGCTTGTAGATGCTAGGCTTCAGAACCCCCAGGAAACTTTAGTTTCACGAACCCCAGAAAACTTGGTAGCGTCATATTGCGTCAAAATCAATCCAAAGGATAAGGATGATCTAGAGGTTTGCCCTATTTGCACTGATCACTCGAATGCTGTTCCTCCTCGTACTGATAATAAGGAGGTTGCTCCTCTTCTCCGTCCTCAAAGTCTTTACTGAACATAAATAATAATACAGAAATACATACAAAGAGGTGAAACAATCTACATCACTATCAGCATGACAATATAGAAAATGACAGTACATACATATATAACATTTAATATTTCAAATTATATTATTACATCATACATAATATCACAGATCAAATATAAATATCACATCATGATGCAGACCACATATGCAGATGTACACAGACTCGTTCCTACTCTTAGGAGCTAACCACAAACATAAGAGAGAATGATTCAGAAGGTCTGTCCGTAGCTCTGGCTGCCCTAGCCAACTACTACATAGTCTAAATGTCATGTACAACATGTATTGTACTGGACAGTCTTCACTAGATCGTGATTAAGAATAACGCTTTGTCAAGATCGCTAGTGCATTGCTCAGTACCATGGCCTAGAAGAGTTACCAACTGTCCCCCTGTGGAATCGTCCGCACACTAACGCCTCTAAGTTCGCTCAATGAACAACACTATGCCTATCGCATCTATACTACAGTGTAATTCATCTCTTAAGTAACTTGTCAATATCAACTAAATTGACACATTTCTCTATGCATGGTACATGAGCCAAATTCACACATGTCACAATATTATTACTTTTCACAACCACACGCCATCACTTGACAGAACCATATTTCAACATAACCGAGTCCACCACTTTAACCTGATAGCAAACTGTTGTTATTTTCAACTGTGTAAATATTTTATCGCATTTTCACAATTGCGTCACCTTTTTTCAACTTTTTCAAATCGTGTAAATATTTTTCAACGTTTTTAAAATCGCATAGTATTTTTAAATTATTTTCTCAATCGCGAAACATTTTTAAATCATTTTCTCAATCGCATAATTTATAAATCATTATTTTAAATACTCATAAGGTATTTCAAATATTTTTCAACTACGTAAAATATTTCTTTACTTTCTAAATTATATTTTGAAACTTTCTCCATTATATATTCATTTTTAGCTTTATTTACAGACATTTCCTTTTGAAAATCCTTTAAGTAATATTTTCTACTGTTTCCTTTAAAAATTACCCTTCTTGGATATAACTAATATTTACATCTCGAAACTTGCTAACGCGCTTCAAAACCCAAAGGGTGAGCTATACGTTAGTACTTTTCAAGTGTTTATTTTATTTCTCATCCTTACTTAATTCCTCTAATTAAGCTCTAAAATAACTTCACTTTCTTTTATTCTCTAAAATTCATTAAATTGGATTCTCATTTAAATTAATTACATAGTCGACACTTATAAAATGATTTTGGATCAAACATATCATAAATGGCATGTTGGCCTAAATTCACTATGTTCTCTATAAATCATCTTTAAATTATTTTCTATTATCTAAGTCCTTGTAAAAATCGTTAATCCAATTAAATTAATTAATCCATGATTTAGAAAATAATTGAGAACAGCTTGGTTCTCTTTGTGGTGGTGAAGCCGTGAGCTTCATGTGTTCTTTGGAACACTCATGCAATTCCTCAACATGTTATTCACATCCTATTGCATACAATAACTATCATGCCTTCATAAACACATATTAAAAACATATATCAAAGATATAGACATGCTTGCATAAAAAATCATCAGAAATAGGAAAAACTTTAAATAACCAAGTGAATGAATCCTTATTGGATTCTTCACCACAAACACATCCATTTTCTCACCACCCGTACATGGTTGATGAGATTAAATCTCCCTCTTACCTCTAAGGAAGATAAACTCTTCTTGGACTTCCTCCTAGGGATTTCGTATAGCCTTCAAGAATCCCTAACAAACTTAAACAATTTATAAAGTCATAAACTATGATTGAAAAGGAAAAACCATAGATCAATCATGGCTTAGAACTTCAAGAATCAATTGAGAAACAAGAAACAAGGACTTTTACCTTGTATAGAAGAAACTTCAAGGTTGTTTTCCAAGCACAAAAAGGATGATTTTGAAGAAACTTACAATATGAAAGATGTCTAGAATGGTGTTTAGGTTTAAGAAGTGGTGTTGGATAAAATTTTAGAAGAGTGGAGGTATAGATTTGGTGTGGAGGCCGTGAGGTTCACAAGAGAGAAAATGAGAGAATTTTGGTGAAGCTTTCTTTAGAGAATGGATGAAGATGAAATAAACTAGCTAAGTGTTATCCTTAGCTCCTCTTAGAGCCTTATGGCCGTGGAGCTCCCTAAGGAGGTGACCACTTTGGTTGACCACTTAAGACCTCCTAATGGCCTTAGATGAAATCAATGGTTAATCTTCAAAGCTTTGCCTCCAAGCTTGTTTCCTATAGGCTTAGAGAATCAAGTCATCAAGTTCTTGAACCTTCCTTGGAGTGTCTTGGCCGAATTGCTCAATGGAAGAGCAAACCAAGTTTTGATCCATTTTAGTTTCCTAGTTAGGCTTAGGTTAATCTAGTTTCTAATTCCTTTTCTTCTTAATGAAACCAAGCTAACCTAGTTTGATCTCCTAGTCACCAAAGTGTGAATCATTAACATCTAGAAGAATGGTGAAGCTTCTTAACTATGGATTCAAAGGAAAAGCTAACCAAGTTTCATTATGTAATACCCCAAATTTTCTAACTATTTGACAGTAATATTGACAATAATAACAAAATTCTACTGTTTAGTGATTTCTATGTACTGTAAAATTATTTTGAGTATTCCGTGAATACATTTGATCGTTTTGTATGATTTACTCCATGTCAGGAAAATAATAATTTTCGGGCTGAGGAAAATCTTACGTATTTTAATTATTACTGTTAAGTCTTAATTATTTTTATGATTATTTTAATATTATCCATGGGCTGTCTATGGGCCCAAGAGGGTTGTACGTGGGCCCAGGTGGGTGCAAAAAAGTAAAAAATTTTCTGTAGCCAGAAAATTTTGTATTGTTGAGATGAGGACGAGGGATTTTACTAAATCCGAAATCGAAAATAGTTTTTAAAATTTTCTTTTACTGTGTTTTGTACTATATTTAATTATCGGGCAATAAAAATACAATAAAAATATTGTTCGAAGGGTAATAGCAGATAAAAATAAATATTATACTGTTTAGTCAATATTAGTGGTTATGACAGCTTTATGATGGACCAGTAGGAAGCAAGCTTAATGTTGAAGCCTTTGGATATTCACCATTGATTTAATCAATGGTGAAAATTTGGTCTTATAAAGTGACAAGGACCATTTATGACCTTTGGATATAAAGTATGAAGAGGTGATCTTGACCCTTCATTTTGGAGATACATCTAATGGCTAGGATTTCAAGGAGGAAAGATCTAATAGTCTTATAATCTAGAGGCTATAATTAGAATCTACATTAATACTAACCATTGATCTAATCAATGGCTAACAATGCTCAAAATGTTGGCTAGTGAAATTGGTCACTCATTGAGTGTACAAGGAGGGGGGGACAGTTTTGTAATGGCTTAAGGTAGCAAAGTTTCAAGACACCATTGTTACTCATTCTTGATCATTCTTGATCATTCCAAAAAGCTAAGCTCTTCAAACTTTTCTCTCCATTTCTCTTCTTCTTTAGCTCACGGCCAAGACCCCTAGAGCACACCATCACTCTTCAAAAATTTTAAACAACCTTACTTCTTGAATCTATACCTCAATCTAAGACACTTTGTAGTTTAGGCCAAGTTCTAAATCCATCATCTTCAAGGACTTTCTTCAAGAGCAAAGTTCTAGGGTTTTTAAGGTGAAGTGTAAGGAAACTTCACTTCTTATCTCTTTTTCATGTTCTAAGCCATATTTGATCCATGGTTTACCTTGTTCAAGTTTAATATGCTAATAAACTTGTGTTTTGTTTTGTGTTTAAGAAGCTTTTGGTGGTGAATCACTTGTTCAAGGAGTAAACCAAGGAGCTTTTGAGGTTCTTCAAGAGGTAAGAGGGAGATCCATCTCACCAACCAGGTATGATGGTGAGAGATGAAATTTTATTTGATGGATGGTGAATCCATGTGAGGATTCATATCCATGGTTGTGTAATTATTTATGGGTGTTTATGTGCTTTAAATTATTTATTTGTGTTTGCATGTTTTAAGTGATTTTTATTGCTTTAAGGTATGCTTGATTATATGAAATGATGAATATGTATATGTATGCCATGATTTGATGATGAAAGGAAAATAAATTTTTAGTTCCAAAGACCATAAGGATTTCAGCCTCATACCTCAAAATAGGTGTTTACAAATTAATATTTTCATGAATGGTAAAATTAGATGTTTAGAAGAGCAAGGAAAATGAATAAATGTTTTGGTCTCAAAGAACAAGTGTCTCATGATTTTTGGAGGAATTTTAACAGTTTTGTTTGTGTAAAAACATGAATGGAACTTAGTTGATTTGGAAGGAAAAATATATGATGGTCTCAATGGCCATGTAACACGATTTTGAAGGCTTGTAATGCCTTGGTTTTATGAAACAAAATGATTTCAAAGTGGAAATGTAATAGATCTAGTACAAGGATTAAAGAAATGGAAACAAAGTGTTTTCACTTGAAAAATGGAATTTTCGTATATGAATGGAAAAGAGAGGTTGAAAGTGTTTAAACCTCAATTTATTTTAAAGAGGATTGATTTTTAGAATTGATTTAGAATTATAAAGAATACATTGGTGACTTAAAATTTACTAACGTATATCTCATCCTTTGGATTTTGAAGCGCATTAGGAAATTTTAAGTTAAAAACATTGATTTAATTCAATGAAATGGTGAATTTGTGGAATTTATTGCGAAAAGGATTTCTTGAGTAAGAAAATGTGGAAAATGAAGTGAGAAGTCATATTATTTTGAGAAAAGTTGACATGGAATTTAGAAGGTTGAGAAATATTTTACGTAGTGGAAAAATGATGGAAAATGCTTTTCATAACTTAAAAATGTGATTTTTAAGCTACGCGATTGCGAAAATGATGAAAAATCGCTACGCAATTTAAAAAATGTTTAAATATTTCTACACGATTTGGAAAGCGTTTAAATATTTTTACGCGATTGAGAAAACGTTGAAAAATTAATTCGTGATTTGAAAACGCGACAAAACTGTTGTGCGATTGAGAAAATGCGATAATATGATTTTGCAATGGAAAATACAGTAAAGATACTATTGGGCCAATGTGAGGACCTTGAAAATGAGATTATGAATTTGAACTGAGAATGGGCCAGTGTGTGGACCCTGAATGTGAAATTATGAATTTGAACTGAGAATGGTGCATTGTACATGCATTGAAAAGGTCTGATGGACTGGATAAAGCTAATTGCCTAGGAGAAAGTACACCTCTTGAGTGGGTGGAATATGCATAGTATAAGTCACTTGTTAACTTTGGGGGCATCGGGGTGCGGGTTGCCTATAGTGGGCAGTTGGTAACTCTTCTGTACCGTGGGTTAGACCGATGCAACACACCGATGATCCTGACCGAGACACTATTCTTAATCAAGATCTATTAAAGACTGTCGTGTATATGCTAAATGTGCAAACACTAATGAGAATAGTTGCACGTGGTCTGGGCCATGTTGGTACAGATAGATCTTTTGGATCAATTTCTTCGACCTGAGTTTAGCTCCATGGAGTAGAAAAGTGAGTCTTTATGCACATGCATAATCTGAATATCTATATCTGTGTGATATATTAATTGAGGAATACTAGATGATGTTGATGGCATTATTGTAATTATCATGTGATTATACCATGAAATGTTGAATATTGAATAATGTTAAGGGCATGATTGTAATTATTGAATAACTGGAAAATATTGAGGGTATAATCGTAATTATTGTCTATTTGGTTTGATAAATGATTTTGAGGGCATGATTGTAATTATGGTATGATATAGCTGTATGGTGTGTTGTTTGTGTTATCTCCATACTACCATGTTGGTATTGGCGTAGGTGATCTCACCTCTTTATATGTCTATTTTGTACTATAATTATAATTGTAAAGACGTTGAGCAAGGGATTGAACAAGAAGGCGAAGAGGAACAGATTCTTCCTGAGGAAGCAGAGTTTTGAGAAGATGGTGATGCCCAGTTTCCTAGGATATATGACGTTGCAGTTTGAGGAGGTCCGGAGGCCTGGCATGTCCATCTAGATAGAGGGTGTATTTTCTATATAGGAGACTTAAATGTTACCCTGAGTAGGCTTTATCAAAGGAACCCTTATTTCAGTGTAAATATTTATGTACACTTAGAGTTTCCGTTATCCATTAGGCAGTACTGGGGAGCTTACTACTGTACTCCTAGTGAGATTAACATTGTGTCATCTGCGTGGACACCTATCCGTAGGACTTTGCGTCAAGTTGGATTCCAACCTGTTGAGGAATCTGAGGAGGATCCGTCTGAGGGTTATGCTGTTTAGTAATACTTGGGCAGTATGTTAGTTTTAAATAATGTTCAAATACTTTGAGAACTATGTCTGTATATAAATAATCTTGACAGTATTTTTATAATGTATATATGATGTAAATTATTTGTGATGATGTTGTAATATTTTTATTTTCCACTAAGGTTATCTTATTGATATAAAGAAAATTTTATAACTCATTTATATTACAAATCATATTTTTTAATAGAATGGGTAATTTGGTAATTAAGTAACATAAATGTGATACCCTACAGTGGGTGTTACACATTCCATTTAGTTACTACATAGAATATAAACTAACTTAGTTAGGTTTTCTAGTTACTAGTCTAACTAGTCCAACCGCTTTTGTTGACCATTTTCTATTGGTTTAGAAAATTCAAGCCAATATCGTTGACCAATTTCTATTGGT
This sequence comes from Ormosia emarginata, assembly GCA_029884605.1. Classification (NCBI taxonomy): domain Eukaryota; kingdom Viridiplantae; phylum Streptophyta; class Magnoliopsida; order Fabales; family Fabaceae; genus Ormosia; species Ormosia emarginata. The sequence goes on along the minus strand of JAQQTP010000077.1, from coordinate 48,346,307 downwards.
TCACTTAACAGTAAGTCACAAAGACTTTTTCGATTCCTATTGTCCATTGGGCAGAAGCTATTGCTCTTAAGTCAGTAGGTACTGTCTATCGGATAATAAAATAATATTAAAATATAAAATATTTTTGTTTCACAGATAAATTCTAAAAATTAAAAGATTGATACACGTATCACTAGGAATTGGGTTTAGTAAGAACCCCCAGCTCCGAATAATCAGATAAAGATTTTCTCCGGCTCGAAAATTATTATTTTCTTGACTCAAAGTAAATCACACATAACAATCAAATATAGTCACTAAACAGTCAAAATAATTTTATAGCACACAGAAATTATAAAACAATACAATTCAGAAAATACCATAATTTAGCAAATTTTAGGGTGTTACAACTCTCCCCCACTAAAAAAAATTTTGTCTCCGAAACTTATCGTACCTTAGAAAAGATGTGGATATTACTCCCTCATTTTATCCTCCAGCTCCCAGGTAGCATCTCCCCTTACCTCATTCTAGATTATCTTTACCAATACAATCATCTTTCCTCGAAGCTGTTTCACTCTCTTGTCCTCAATCTTAACAAGAAGCGTCTCATACATCAAATTATCTTTCAGTTGTACTTCATCGGGCTGAATGACATGCGTTGGATCGGGAATATATTTTCTTAATTGAGACACATTGAATACATTATGGAGATTGGAAAGAAAAGGAGGTAAAGCTATTTAATAGACTACTGGACCTATTCGACGAATAATTTGATAAGGTCCAATGAATTTAGGAGTGAGCTTTCTGGATTTGATAACCCTTCCGACACTAGTCGTAGGTGTTGCTCGCAAGAACACATGTTCACCTTCCTCAAATTCAAAAGGTCTCCTTTGCTTATCTGCATAGCTTTTTTGTCGGCTCTGAGTCGTCCTCATTTTCTCCTGAATCATTTTCACCTTGTTCGTTGTTTGTTGTACAAGATCAGGTCCTATAGTCATACTTTCCCCATCTTGATACCAACACAAAGGTGTTCGGCATTGTCGCCCATATAGTGCTTCATAGGGTGATATCCCTATACTTGAGTGAAAACTATTGTTGTAGGTGAATTCTATCAAAGACAAGAATTCATCCCAACTCCCTTGTTGTTCTAACACACAAGCTCGCAACAGATCCTCCAACGACTAGATAGTTCTCTCAATCTGACCATCAGTCTACAGATCATAAGCAGAACTTCGACATAGCTTAGTTCCCATGGCTTCTTGTAAGCTTCGCCAAAACCTTGACGTAAACCTCGAATCTTTATCGGTTATGATACTAGAGGGTACATCGTGAAGTCTAACAATTTCACTAATGTACACCTGAGTCAATCGTTCCAACGAATACTTGATATTGATTGGTAAGAAGTGCGTTGACTTCGTAAGCCTATCAACTATAACCCATATAGAATCATGACCCTTCCTAGTTTTTGACAATCTGGTAACAAAATCCATTGAGATACTATCCCATTTTCATTCTGGAATAGTTAAGGGTTGTAACATACCAGCAGGTCTTTGATGTTCAACTTTTGCCTTTTGACAAACCAGGCAAGACGCTACACGTTCCGCAACATCTCTCTTCATTCTTGCCCACCAAAACATCCACTTTAGATCTTGATACATCTTAGTCATCCCCGGATGCATACTCAACCTACTAGTATGAGCTTCATCAAGAATTGCTTGCTTAAGATCAGGATCATCAAGTATACAAATCCTTCCTTCTAATCTTAAGACCCCATCAAATCCTTCCTCAATCGTTGCCTTATGACCTTGCTTCAAAAATTCTTTCTCATTCTGCAAAAACGGATCATCTTCCCGTTTTTCTCGGATTTCTTCTAACAAGTCATTCAAAACAGTAACTCTATTTAGATGAATCCTTCCTGGTGCCAATTCCACAGACAACCACAAATCTCTAAACTGATTGATCAATTCCTCCTCCTTTATCATCATGATAAAAACACTGATCACCTTCCTACTTAAGGCATCTGCCACTACATTTGCCTTTCCTGGATGGTATTGAAGTTGAAAATCATAATCCGTCAAAAACTCTAGCCACCACCTCTGCCTCATGTTCAACTCTTTCTGATCAAACAAGTATTTCAAACTCTTGTGATCACTGAAGACATTGAGCATGGCCTCATACAGAAAATGTCTCCACACTTTTAACGCAAAAACCACTGCAGCTAGTTCCAAATCATGCGTTGGATAATTCTTTTCATGTACCTTCAGTTGTCTTGAAGCATAGGCTACCACATTTCTATTCTACATCAACACACATCCTAATCCCTGGTATGAAGCATCGCAATACACTTCAAAAGTCTCGTTTGGATCCGGCAAAATCAACACTGGTGCAGTCGTTAATATCTTTTTCAACTCTTGGATACTTGCTTCACATTCTTCTGTCCAAAACTAAAGCTTGACTCTTCCTCGTGAGTTGTGTAAGAGGTATTGCAATCTTAGAGAAACCTTCAATGAACCTTCGGTAATATTCGGCCAATCCAACAAAACTCCGAATCTCTGTCACTGTCTTTGGCATTTCCTATTACAGAATGGTTTCCACTTTCGATGGGTCCACCACAATACCTTCCTTGGAAATCACGTGACCCCGAAACTGAACTTTTTCTAACCAAAATTCACATTTTGCAAACTTTGCATACAGTTTTTTTACTTTTAAAATTTGGAGAACTATGCTAAGATGTTCAGTATGCTCATTCGGATTTTGAGAATAGATCAGAATGTCATCGATAAAAATAATGACAAATCTGTCTAGGTATAGATGAAAGATCCTATTCATGTAATCCACGAATATTACAGGTGCATTTGTCACTCCGAACGGCATCACTTGATGCTCATAATGCCCGTAACGAGTTCGGAAAGTGGTCTTAGGTATATCCTCTACCTTGACACGAATTTGATGATAACCTAATCATAGATATATCTTAGAGAAAACAACTGCTCCTTTCAATTGGTCCATCAAATCATCAATCCTTGGAAGTGGATATTTATTCTTTATCGTAACCTTGTTCAGTTGATAATAGTCCACAGAAAGACGAGAAGTTCCATCCTTCTTCTTGACTAGTAGTACTAGTGCTCCCCATAGTGAAACACTCAGTCGCACAAATTATTTTTCCAATAGTTCCTCCAATTGGTTCTTCAACTCTACTAATTCCGATGGCGACATCTAGTATAGTGTAATCGAAATAGGACTTGCTCCTGGTACAAGATCGATAGAAAACTCTATCTCTCTTTCTGGTGGTAAACCGGGTACCTCATCGGGAAAAACCTTGGGAAACTCATTAACGACAGAAATAGCGTTCACGTCTTTCTCACTCTTGACTTCTAAAGAAGACAGCAGCATGTATCCTTGAGCTCTATCCCTCAACAATGATTCGACTTTAGCGGTAGTTAAAAATCCAGAATTCTCATCCTTAGGAAAAACTAAAGTTTTATTGGATCAGTCTAGTAGGATATGGTTAGAAGATAACCAGTTCATTCCTAAGATTACGTTTATTTCAACGAGAGATAAACAAATTAAATTAACAGAAAAGACTCGATCATTTATGGTAATAGGGCAATTCAAGCATACTTTAGATGTAGCAACAAGCTTGACAGTTGGTGTAGAAACAATCAATTGAAAACTCAGAGAAGACACATGCAATTTCAATTGATCCACACAATCATATGCAATAAATGAATGCGTTGCACCCGAATCATATAGTACAGTCAAAATATTACCTTCTACGACACCTTCTCCCTAAATAAGATCTTTGAACTGGGAAGCTTCAGCTCCGCTCATCGTGTATACTCGCCCTCCAGATCGTGGTTGAGTAGCACGAATGTTACTCATATTGGTTCTCTTTTTGGCTGGTTGCATTCCCTAGAAACATGTCTAGGCCTTCCATATTTAAAACAGATAGTTCCCTTGATTGAACAATCTCTGGATATGTGGCCACTCTTTCCACATTTAAAGCACCTCGGCGTAAACGCCACGTTTTGGTTAGTCTTGTTGCCACATGAACTTCCCCTAAAAGATGGACGTTAGGGTTGGTTCCCCAGTGGTCTTGAGTAAGGTTTGCATTGAAACCAGTTGTTATTGTTATTGCCTCCTCTTTGGAACCTAGTCAGTCCAAAGTTAGGATTCCTCAGGTCTTGCGACGGCTCTAGCTCCTCAAGTCGTCAACATGTATCCATCAGGGCACGAAATTGATTTATCCTCATGGGCAGCACTCCTCTTTTCAATTCTACCCTCAGTCCTTCTTCAAACTTGCAGTATTTCCACTTCTCGTCAGGCTGGATTTGGAAATACCTTGAGAACTATGACAAGCTCTTGAATTTCGTTGCATACTCATTAACAGTCATATTACCTTGTCGTAAGCCGAGAAATTCCATTTCCTTGGCATGTCGAGCACTAGCAGGAAAGTACTTCTCCAGAAATACTTCGCAGAATACCTCCCATGTAATTTCAGTTCCCTCAGCTTGTAGTAATTGTCGAGTTCCTCTCCACCAGTTCTCATCGTCCCCCATTAGCACAAATGTAGCATATGTCACTTTCTAATCATCAGCACATCCTATTCCTTAAAATTTTTTTTTCCAGTTCTTGGATCTAAAGACTCGTCTTCTCTAGATCAAACTCGCCCCTGAACTATGGTAGGTTATTGCTTCTAAACTTAGATAAATTCTGGGCATCAACAGTCGCCTTGTGTTGCTGGGCTGCTCGTTGATTCTTCTGCGTAATTACTTCCGCCATACGCTGCATAGCCTCAGCAGCTGCAATCATTGGATCAACATTATGTCCCATGTTTGCATGCGTTCCTCTACCTCGAGACATTTCTTTCTTCATTCAATCAAACAAGACAAAACAAAGTCAGATGTAACATTTCGGAAACAAATCACAGATAATCACACAACACAAGCAAAATAGACCTAACCACAAATCCCAAAAGACTCTAACTTGGGCTCTGATACCAACTAATGTAACACCCTTCTTAGGACGTCACATTTACGACAAATATAATAAAACCTTACCCAAGTTATAAATAATTTATTATAATATAATAATATAAGTTGTAAAAATTTTCTTTTTGTATATTATATCATTAAATATAAATAAAATACATATAACATGAAATAAAACAAACTCTTAAATATACACTATAATTATACATATGATTTTGTCTTTAAAGGATACACATAAATACAAACTACAAACTATTTAATAAAGCAGTAAACTGTTTGACTCATAACCAACTATAAACTAGCCCAAGTATACATTTAAAAGTTTTGATCCTCCGAAGGATCCTCCTTGGGGAGATCATTGGAAGACAGAAATCCTAGATATTGTGTAGCCCTACGGATAGGAGTCCGTGCTGTCGACACACTACTAAGCTCATTAGGGGCATGGAAACATCCACCCCAATAGTGCCTAATAGACATGGGCAACTCCATAAGTGCATAAACAGTAGTAGAGAACATCGGAACACCATCATATTCCCTAGTAAGGGACACAGTCAAACTTCCCACATAAACTAACGACACCCTATCAGCTTGTAGACGCTAGGCTTCAAAACCACCATGAAACTCTAGTTTCACGAACCCTAGTGATGCGTGCGGATGTAGTGATTAAAATTAAGATAAAAATCAGTTGTCAGGCCCACCAGAAAATAAAAACCTTACAACTAGTTGTAGTTAGTAAGGGTCGATCCACAGAGAACCAATTCAATTAACACTATTAAACAATTCTCAATTTAGACTCTGATTAACAATAAACAGTAAAAGGGGGGTTTTGGAGTTTTGATGAACAATGAACAGCTTCAAAGATAACAATAAACAAACTGAAATCAACAATATAAGAAAATTGGTTAAGAGATTGAATCTACCACTAGATTTATATGATAATGTAAATCCACATATCCTTTTTATTCCAACATGCTCAATTATGTTTTTATGCAATTGTGAGAGTAAATCTCTGTTTTCCTTACGTGTTGGCCAATTTAGCAACCGCTCAAATCAACTCCTAATCACTGATTAGTCATAAAGCAACCGCTCTTACAACTATCCAACAATTGCATTAAGATTTAGAAAACCAATTACACTAAGGTCTAATCACACACCGGGATTAAATTGCTTAGAACATATATTTCTCTAGATCTAATACCGCAAATCACAAGCGTAATAAACCCAGATCTACCACTTTTATAACGGCAAATAGCACAAAGATAATTATACCCACATGAACATCATACATCCCACTAGATCTACTACCGCAACCGCGCATAATAAACCTAGATCTACTACTTTGAAAGTAGGAACAAGTACAAAAACCTTCATACCAACAATAGATTCAGAAATATATGAATAAAAACATAAGCGTGTTGAAATAATCAAATATGCAAAGTTTACAACATTAATACTAGCGGTTTCATCACCCCTTAACCAAGGGAGGTTTAGTTACACATAGCTAGAAAGAAATCACAAGAAAAACTGAGAGAAAATGAAGGAGAGTTCCCCCCTCCCTATGATAACTAATGGTGCCCTTTTATAGAAGTCTAGGGTAACAAAATAACAAACGTGAGTGGATGGATGAGTGGGTTAGTGGAGTGGGGTGGTTGAGTGGATTGGTTGAGTGGGTGAGTGGTTAAGTGGGTTGGTTTGAGTGGAGTGGATTAAATATTGGTTGAGTGGGTTAGTTGAGTGGATGAGTGGTTGAGTGGGTGAGTGGATGATTGGTTGATTTAGTTGAGTGGGTTGGTTTAGTGGGTGAGTGGTTGAGTGGAGTGGATTAAATATTGGTTGAGTGGGTTAGTTGAGTGGATGAGTGGTTGAGTGGTTGAGTGGGTGAGTGGATGGATTAGTGGATGGGTGGGTGGAGTGGTTAAGTGGTTGGATTAGTGTATGAGTGGATGAGTGGGTGAGTTAGTGGATGAGTGGATGAGTGGATGGATGGATTAGTGGATGGATGAGTGGATTAGTGGATTAGTGGATGGATGAAAATCTCGTGTCTGACTTGGAAGCCAAAAACGACCCACTATACTTCAGATTCATGAAAAGTGTTCTTCATGAAAATTGTAGATCCTTGTCTTGGCTATAAAATGGATAGCTGGTTTGTCAAATTTGGCTTCCTTAAGCCCAAGATATGTCCCAAATACCATAGGTTGCTCAAACCCAACTTCAGCACCTCTGTTCCGACTTGCAAGCTCAAAATGACCTACTAGACTTCTTTTTCTCAAAATGTGTTCTTCATAAAAGTTGTTTATTTGGATCTTGACTATCCACTGTCCAAATTTCAGCCCATCTCCATTATTACATCTTGAGATATGATTTTATGAGTACACACTGTTCGGATTCTACTGACAGAACCCGTATTCTGACTTCCATGTAAACTTAGGTCCCTTAGACATCTGAATCGGACTTCGAGCTCTTCATCAAAGTTGTAGAGCTTCCTCTTAGCATTCCTACAAGATAAAATTCATGATTGTCAAATATCAGGAACTCAAGTTATGACCAAAATATAGAAACAGTATAAAATCTCAATAATGCTGAAAATATTCAATTAGGACCAATTTGAGCTCAAACTCATAAAATCATGTCAAACTCAATCAATTAAGAATATGGAGAGTGTAAATGACTAAATATAAGGGTTTCTTAATGAATAAAATATGTGTTTATCAAATTCCCCCACACTTAGCTTTTTGCACTCCTGGGCAAAACTCAAGACCAAAACAAGGACATAAGAGATTAACAAAAATTTAAATTCCAACGACATTCAAGAACCCAAAATTTTACAATCAAGAAGAACAACCAAAGGTTCAAGGGATCAAAACATTCATGAGTTAACAATTCTCCACATCTCAAACCAACAAGCAAGGTATCTTCAACATGAATCGAGAATGATAGATCTTCACAAGATTCCCTCTCAATCTCTCAAGTGTTTAAAAGGTAGGTATTTCACTCAATTCAACCCATGAAAATTACACTACCATAAGCTTGCTTATCTTCTACTTCTCCACTACTCAAAACACATGCATACACAAATCATGAGGACTTTATTCAAGGTTGTAGTGAGGTTAAGGTAACAGAAGAGGATAAAATGGATATGAGAGGATAAATACCAAAGAGAATAAAAGCAAATGAGAGCTGAGTTCAAATAACAAGCATAAAAGTTCATCCCAACTCTAATGTATATCCCTTTACATATTCATTTCCCAATCCTTTTCTTTTTTTTTTTTTTTTTTTTTTAACTATATACATACATTTTTTTTTCTTTTTGGCACTCTTTCTTTTTTCAACAACCATTTTGTATACACACCCCCACACTTGTTCAAAAACTCATCCATTAACAAAGCTAATGTTCTTTTATTCCCTAAGGTAAAATAAGAACACGATTTTTCATTTAAGGTACATAATGAGCTAGAAATAAGGAATGGTCAAATAAGCTCAAAGGGGTTAAGCAAAGGAAAATATACAAGGTTGGCAGGAATCAGAGAATTTTCAAGAAGTCAAAAGAGTGCTTGATATCATATTGAAAACAAGGTTGGCTATTTGGTTAAACTAACTAATTAAGAAAGAGGGCCTCAATCATGTTCATGCATGCAAGTGAAATGTAGCCTTAAAAAGAATCAAAGCAAGTTCTAGAGTGGTCATTAACATGAGTGAAAATCACACAAGAAAGAAGAGAATGACATAAATGTTGAATCCATCCATTAGGCTCAAAATCTCACAAGGTATGCATCCATCAAACTCAATTCATCAATTTAATCATCCATCACCAAGCATATCGGTTCAAGAAGGGAGAAAAGTTATTCAATCATGCAATGAACCCCTTTTTTTTTTTCTTTTTTTTTTTTTTTTTTTGAATTTTTTTTTACAAAAAGAACATGCTTGAAATCTCTCCCCACGCTTAATATAACATTGCCTTCAATGTGAAAGAGAGATATAGAAAAGAGCAACACAACCCGATAAGAAGTGAATCAACGCCAAGCGAGAAAAGAAACACACTGTCGATCTGCATCGAGTACGAAAAGAAATCAAACAATAAAACTTTAGTACTAATTAGTTACTACCTAAAAAACTCCTTACTCGCCACCAATTAAGATGCGTCTCAAGAGTAAAATTACTCCTTACTCGCCATCACTAATTGATTTAATAAGTACATGACAATCATATCATACTTTTCAAACAACACAACAAATTTTTTTTTTTTTTTTTTTTTTTTTATTATATATATATATATATATATATATATATATATATATATATATTGGGTCAACTATCCTTCCCCCCCAACTAAATCACAACATTGTCCTCAATGTTAAAATATAGATGAGTAAAGGACAGAAGATATTACCTGTTGGAGAAAGCTGACACAAATTTAAACAGAAACAAGGTACAATTAAATCAAACCCATTAAAGATGAAGTCGCAGATCTGGCTTTTGTTTCTTGTTACTTCCTTCGCTACTTCCTGTTGACCAATCTATCTGAGCTAATACCGGATCGGGTACATACTCAAAAGCTTCTAATTTATCAATGAGCTTATCAATAGTGGAGGCAGAGATAAGAAGTTGTCTTGCTGAAGGAGTGATAAATTTCTGTTCCACAGCTTTGTCAAGAAAAGATAACAAAAGATCAAAGAAATTATTAACATTTAACAAACCAATGGGTCTATGGTGGATGTTTAGTTCAGCCCAAGAGACAATTTGAAAAATTTCTTCTAAAGTACCAAAACTACCTGGTAAGACAATAAATGCATCAGAATTGTCAACCATTGTTTTCATTCGTCCATGCATAGATGTTACCTGAATTTCTTCTCCAACTGTCTTTCCAGTGATGTTATTTTCAGCCAAAGGTTTAGGAATAACACCTAAAACCCGATCCCTCCTATAAAAGCGAAGTGATACAGCCCCCATTAACCCACGACAACCTCCCCCATATACAAGATGAATATTCCTCGCAGCAAGTGATCGACCAAGAGTGCTAGCTGCGTTTACAAACTCTAATCCCTTCCCATAACTCAACCCACAAAAAACACAGACATTTTTGAGGTTACGAATAGAAGGCCCCATTCTATACTCTTCCTCCCTTTGAGTGTTTCTGAGTTGAAGGAAAATGGAGAAAATGGAGTGTTTAAGTAGGAAAAAGAATGGAAAGGGGAATAATTGCACCTATGAGGGTAGGTTGGCTGTTGTCAGAAAAGGTTGAAATTAAGAAACACAGAATCTTTTCTCCTTTTTTTTTTTACTTTTTTTATTTTTTTATTTTTTTATTTTTTTATTTTTTTTTTTGTTTGACTTCAAGAAAACCATCAAGGTAAAGAAGTCTAGAAACCCCTGAAGGACCCCTCGCTCAAAGGATCGTCTGTACAAAAATCAAAATACAACAAAATGATACAAAGATAAAAGAAATAGAAAATGATGACATACCTGTATGTACAGTGTCCATGGCGTATCTTTATACTGCGCGTCATGAGTGCAGTAGACATCACGTCCTTTTTTTTTTTTAAAAAAAAAATTGTTAGAAAAACTTGATGAAAGATGAGTGTATACTTACTTAAGATTGGGATGGAGGTAGTCTGCTCTTTCGGCTTTGTGCCAAAGCATTGTTGACCAGTATTCGACCCATTCAAGACCAAATGCAACATAGGGCTCCCAAAAGGGACAAGTGGCCATAATACGATTGTCGCCTCACATGTGGGATACAATCTACCTTCTTTGTTTTTCAATTAAGAAGGCTGGATCAGGATGCATGCATTTCCTCATTCACGGTGTGTGTTACCAAAGCCAACCCTAAGACGTATACATAAATTTTTTTTTTTTTTTTGTTTTGAGAGATGACATGAAGAAGAAGAAGAAGTGATGATATGTACAGATTGTTTGTGGATGTGGCTCACATCCGCCTCTCGGTTTAACGTCCAAGAACGGCTTAAACGTCTTCTATGAGTCGAGGATAAGCTTCCCATCCAATTTTCTTAAAAATTGGCAAACAGGGTCTTTTAGAGTCAGATTCCCAAGACTGTAGCGTTTTTTCTTCATCCTTGAAGAGATTCCACAATTTAAGAATTTCACGATGCACCAATCCACAAGAATGCGTCTCAAGAGTCGATAAGATATCATCTAATGACTCCTTACTCAGTCCATTCTTAATGAAGAAAATTTTATCTTCTCTATTTGCGGAAACTATCCCCAAAGTACGACATCGCTTGTTACAGTTCCATCGTCCACATTTGTGACAGACTTGTAACCTTTTTGCTCTTCTCCTTTTAGAATATGAACTTCTTCCAAGACCGGGCATATATGAGTCAAATGAAATTGAGGACTCACCGCTAATCGAACCTTTGCTTCAATTATCCAAATACATCTTCTCGACATACCTTTGTGCATTAACAGCCTCAATCTTTCACATCGAACTTTGTAGATTTTTCTCGAGCATTTTGAGGAAGAGAAGGAAAATGTTTTCTCGTGGTTTGAAAGAATGACATCCATTTTGAAGGAGAAGAAGGATTCAGTTATTTTGGGAAACTTAAAAATAAACCGACTTGAGAGTCACGAGTACCGTATCCGCCACTTAACCGAGCAACACAAAAAAAAAAACTTAAGAACTTAGTTTTCCAGGAATGGTTGAGTCTTTGTCCATTAACTTTAAGCGCATTACCATTCCTAGGATCCTCAATATCTACGGCCCCGAGAGGATACACGTGTTTGACAAAGAAAAGAACCGCGCCACCTAGATCTCAATTTTTCAAGGAGTAGGTGCAGATGATAATCTCAAAGCGAACCTTTTTGACCAATTTCCGCAACTTTTGCAAAAGGTGTAACGACCTTGAATAAAGTAGGCCAATAAAATCCATACTGCAAGATTTTCGCAGCTTGTTGTCGTGAAGAAAAGTGACCTTCACATGCTTCCGAGTGACAAAATTTAATAGCACTACCTACCTTATTGTCGGGCACACAGCTGCTTTTTTTTTTCTTTTTTTTTTGGTTTTTTTTTTTAGAGATTCAAATGCTTACAACCAACAAACAGATAAAAACATAATCTAAGAAACTAATGAAAACACAAAATAAAAAGGGATAAAGAGAGCAAATTTGGTTGGGTTGCCTCCCAATGAGCGCTTAGTTTATTGTCCTCAGCCCGACATGATGATACTTTCAATGCTCCTCATATTGTGGAAGGATGAGGGTCATTACTTCCATCTCTGCACTGTCAGGAAGTTCATGATATGGTTTGAGACGATGACCATTGACCTTAAATGCTTTGCCAGAAATTTCACTCCTGATCTCAACTGCACCAAAAGGAAAAACATTAGTTACCACAAACGGCCCAATCCACTTAGAATGCAGTTTACCTGGAAATAATTTGAGTCTTGATTGGAATAGCAGGACTTTTTGTCCTCTGTGAAATTTCTTTCTGGAAATCAATTGGTCGTGGAATGCCTTAGCTTTAGTCTTATAAATCAGGGCATTCTCAAAGGCCTCATTTCTTAGTTCTTCCAATTCTCGTAATTGGAACTTCCTTTGCTTTCCAAAGACCTTCCAATTCCATATTAACTTGTTTAATGGCCCAAGAAGATCGATGTTGCAACTCAACGGGCAAATGACAGGGCTTTCCATACACCAACCGAAATGGTGACATGCCGATGGGAGTCTTATAGGCAGTCCTATAAGCCCATAAAGCATCTTCAAGTCGAGTGCTCCAATCCTTTCTTGAGGGATTCACTGTCTTTTCAAGGATTGACTTAATCTCCCGGTTGGACACTTCGGTTGCCCATTTGTCTGTGGATGGTAAGGAGTGGAAATTCTCATGCATTACTCCATATCTCTTCAATAGAGCATCAAAGGTTTTGTTGCGAAATGGGTCCCTTGGTCACCGATGATAGCCCTCGGGGTCCCGAACCTGGAGAAAATATGTGACTTAACAAAATCTGCAATGCTTTTAGAATCATCGATCGAGTGGCTTTTGCTTCCACCCATTTAGACACATAATCAACAAATAAAAGAATGTATGTGAAACCAAATGAAGGAGGGAATGGTCCAATGAAATCAATACCCCACACATCAAAGAGTTCCACAAAAATGATCGGAGTCTGAGGCATTTGATTACGAGGACCAATATTACCTGTTCTCGACAATGGTCCACAAGACTTACGAGTGTTGTAGCGTCTTTGAAAATTGAAGGCCAATAGAAACCACTTGTCAAGCACTTTATTGGCTGTCCTTTTACTTGCCAAAGTGTCCTCCACATGCATAGGTGTGGCAAAAGGAGAGGATGGAGTGTGTCTCGAGAATCGGAATGCACCTCCTAATGACTTGATCTCGCACAATGCTTCCATAAGTACGGGTCATCCCGGATATAGTATTTACAATCCTCCTTAATTTATCTCTTTGGGCCTTGTTCAAACCCTCCGGAAAGTCCTTAGTAACCAGGTAGTTAACAATGTCAAGCATACCAAGGGATTATGGTGTTGACAACCATCAAATATTCATCCGGAAAAGTCTCCATGATAGGCATTTCTTCCTCTTCAGTTACCAATCTACTCAAGTGATCGGCCACCAAGTTTTCGCTCCCTTTCTTGTCTTTAATCTCCAAGTCAAATTCCTAGAGCAATAAAATCCATCGGAGCAATCTAGGCTTTGCTTCTTTCTTTGTTAGAAGATACTTCAAGGCTGCATGATCTGAAAACACAATCACTTTAGAACCAATTAGATATAATCTAAATTTTTCTAAAGCAAATACAACAGCTAGAAGTTCCTTTTTTGTGGTTGAGTAAGTAAGTTGAGCATCATTTAGAGTCCTTGATGCATAGTAAATGGCATAAGGAACTCTATCAACTCGTTGTCCCAAGACACTCCCTACTTTGCAAAGTCACCGGCATCACACATTAGTTCAAAAGGTAACTCCCGGTTGGGTGGCCCGATGATAGGTGCAACAGCTTAACAACTTCTTGAGTTTATTGAAAGCTTCCATACATTTCTCATCAAAGTTAAAATTAACATCTTTTTGAAGAAGTCTCAAAGGGGCAATGAGACTTTAGAAAAGTCTTTAATGAATCTCCGGTAGAAACCCGCATGACCAATAAAAGAACGAATCTCCCGCACACTAGTGGGTGGTGGCAAAGAATGCATGAGTTCTACCTTAGCTTTATCTACTTCAATTCCCCTAGCAGAAATTACATGACCTAACACAATACCTTCATTCACCATGAAATGACATTTTTCCCAATTCAGTACCAGGTTAGTGTCAATGCATCTTTTAAGCACCAAAGTTAAATGTTCCAAACAATTTTCAAAATCATTTCCAAAGACACTAAAGTCATCCATAAAAACCTCAATGATGTTTTCAATGTAATAAGAAAATATACTTATCATGCATCTTTGGAAAGTTCCTGGTTCATTGCAGAGTCCAAAAGGCATTCGCCTATATGCAAAGGTACCAAATGGACAAGTGAATGTAGTCTTGTCTTGGTCTTCTGGAGCTATGACAATCTGATTGTAACCTAAAAAACCATCCGAAAACAATAATAAGAATGACCAAATTAATCTTTCTAACATTTGATCAATGAAAGGTAAAGGAAAGTGGTCTTTTCTCGTGGCGGCATTCAACTTCCCGTAATCAATATAAACACGCCACCCATGTCTCGTAACCTAGTGGGAATAAGCTCATTTTCAGCATTTCTTACCACAAGTAATTCCAGCATTTCTTTGGTACTACCCGGACCGGGCTTACCCACTTCTTGTCGAAATGGGGTAGATCACCCCCACACTTAGGAGCTTCAAGATATCTCCTTTTTCACAACCTCCATCATGGGAGGATTCAATCTCCGCCGAGGGTCTCTCACAGGTTTAGTATCCTCCTCCATTAATATCCCGTGCATACAAACGGAGGGACTAATACCCTTGATATCGCCTATTGACCAACCAATGGTCGTCTTATGTTCCCGCAAAACAGCTACCGCTTTCTCTTCTTGCTCTTGGGTGAGTGACTTTGCAATTATTACTTTGGAAGGGTGTCCTTCTCCCCAAGAAGATGTATTTAAGATGATCGTAGTGTTTTCGGTTCCCAATTCAGTGCTGCCTCGCACAACAAGGTTGAGGTATATCGGTAGTAACAGGTAAATCAACAAAAGTTAACTCATGCTCTTCCGGTGGAAGAGAGCTCTTGTAAGGCAAAGAACAATTTCATCAATGTCTTCACTCCATGGCTCTTCTTCACTCTTCTTCTTTTCCTCCCGTACATCTAAGCTATGAGTTAGAATTGTATCAAGAGCATCAAAATGGTCGGTATCAAAAGTCATGAGAAATTAAAGAATCAAAAGGATCAAAAGAATCAATTAAACAAGCAGAGTGCACATCACTTGGGTATCTCATAGCTTCAAAAATATTGAATCTAATTAATTCCCCATCAAATTCCATTGTTAGAATTCCCGAGTGCACATCAATTTTTGTCCGTGCGCCTTCAAAAATGGTCTTCCTAGCAAGATAGGAGCAGATTTGGGAGACTCATCCTCTTCCATGTCCAAAACATAGAAGTCTCAGGAAACACTAATTCATTCACCGCACCAAAACATCTTCAACCACACCCTTAGGGTATGCATTAGATCTATCACCAATTGAATAACAACACCAAGTAGGTTCCAAAGGACCCAAGTATAAAGATGCATAAATAGAATATGGCATGACATTTATAGATGCACCTAAATCAAGCATTGCCCTTTCAAACCTTGTGTTACCTATAGTGCATGGAATGGTGAATGTGCCAGGGGTCCTTACATTTGGTTGGGAGTTTCTTTTTAATTACAAATTTGAAACATTTTCTCCCACTTGGACCTTTTCATTTCCTTTTAACTTCCTCTTGTTAGTGCATAATTCTTTCGAAATTTTGCATATCTAGGTACCTGCTTAATGGCATCTAACAAAGGGATATTCACCTCTACCTTCCTAAAAGTCTCAAGTATTTCTTTTTCTCGCTTCTTCTTTCTTGGTTTTAACCAACCTACTAGGAAAAGGAGCTTTAGTGACATATTTAGGAAGGGGTTCAGAAATACTTACCTTAGGGGTTTTGGAAGTTTGCCCTTATCATTTGCTTCTTTGGGTGGTTCATCATTCTCTTGAATGATTGGTGGAAGAGAGGTAGGCTCATCCATCGTCTTTCCGCTTCTCAATGTGACAAAGACTAGCATTTTCCCTCGGATTCACTTCGGCTGTGAGGGTAGTTTCCCTGAAGCTTGGCTTTGAAACTTGTTGAATTCTGTGGACAACTGCCTTATCTGATTCTACAAGTTATTGATTGCAGTCCTTGTTTCTTGTTTGAAACTTTGTATAGTTGCATTTGTTTCTTGTTGGAACTGCAAATTATTAGTGGCCATTTGTTTTACTAGCTCCTCTAATGAAGGCTCAGATTGCTTAGGAGCTTGAACTTGTTCTTGTCTCGAGGGAAAGGTACTTGCCTTTGTTGGAATCCGGAGGTCCATAAGCCGGAGGTTGATTTTGAGGTTGCTTTGCATAGCTGAAATTTGGATGATCCCTCCAACCCTGGATTATATGTGTTTGAGTAGGGGTTGTAATTTTTTGAAAGTCCAAAGATATCCCCTACTACTCTTACCTCCTCATTTGTGTCTTCTTGGAGAGTGGGACACATATCGTTGGGATGTCCAGGATGAACAACAGATCCCACAAGCGTGAACGGTGCTTTACCCGAATCCATTAACCGCCGAACCATAGCAGTCAATTGAGTCATCTCGTTGTACAGTATAATCGGTTTGTCTCTACTTCTTTCACCGCTCTTACTCCAAAGTGTCATTTCTAGAGTAGAATTGTTGAGTATTGATGACCATTCTTGAGATCAAGTTTCTAGCTTTTTGAGGAGTTTTATCAATCAATGCTCCTCCGCTAGCAAAGATCAATCATGTTGCGATCCATCACTTGTAAGCCTTCATAGAAATACTTGAATTAAAAGTCACTCACTTATTTGATGATGAGGGCAGATGAAACATAGCTTCTTAAATCTCTCCCAGTAGTCATGGAGTGATTCCCCATGCCTTTGTTGAATACCACATATTTCTTTTCTGATTGTTGCAGCTTTTGAGGCAGTGACGAGCGCCGAACTCAGTCAAAATTATAACCGAAGTTATTACCTAAACTTATAGTATAGTGAACAACACCGGATCGTCTCCTCAAGGATCGTAGATGCAATTTGATCAAATCAAGTTAAGTTAAAAAGGGGGTTTTGATTGTTCAAGGATTACAATGACAAGATCTCAAGAAAAATAACAATTAAAAGAACATCAATTCAAATCTATCCGAGATTGGGTGGATTCAATCATAGACCTTTCAATAAACACCGAAATACATTTGAATGGTTAACTTGGATCTAACCGAGATCTCTTAAATCCGAATTCATACTAGACAATCGTCCGTAATTCAATTGACAAGTGATAAACACAAATCTGCAATCGCACCATTCATGTAAATATATGTCAATTTAAGCACCGAATTCAATTAACCTAGGCACAAATCAAGAACCTAACCTCTTCAATTACGTGATTAATTCGATCAATCAGTTCTAAATTTCATTACAATACTTAATCTTAAACCAAGATCAAATCAGATCAAACATAAACAGAATCACCATTCATGCATTCAAGATTAAGAGAATGAGAGGAAGAAGAGAAGAAGAATTCAAATATAAATCAAATACATTACATAACCAAGGTCTCAAGAATCCAAGTCACAATCTCTTCAAGAGTCCCGAATTGACTAGAAAGTGACTTAAAAATTACAATGAAGGAAAAATATACAAGAACTATGAAAAGCTATCTCTAACACCAAGTGTATGTTGTTTTTAGAGCTCTCCACATGCTTCCTTTTATAGAGGATTCAGAGTAGTAGTAGATGGGTAGATGAGATTAGTAGGTGGAATTAGTAGGTGAGCTTGGTAGGTGAGATTGGTAGGTGAACTTGGTAGGTGAGATTGGTAGGTGAACTTGGTAGGTGAGCTTCCTTGTCTCCGAAAGTATTCATTGCTGAACTCATTGATTTCGTCATTTCTGAGCCAAGTGGTCTTCATGAAAGTTCTAGGAAATTGTCTAAGCTTTCCAATGGCTCTGAAAGCACCCAAAAATTCGTCCTACAGCCCAAGATATGACCCAATTACTACAGACTGTTCAGGACCAGTTTCAGCACCTCTGTTTTGACTTTCAGACCCAATATCTCCATCAAGGAGCCCGAATCAAGTTTTGTGTTTGTCATGAAAGTTGTACATATGGGTCTTAACTTTCAGATTACAAATTTTCAGTTCATTCTATAAACCCAAACTCGAATTATGTTCTGGTTACACACCTGTTCGGGTTCCAACAAATCCCGTATTCTGATTTCCATGCCTAATTAGCTCCACTAGATGTCTGAAATTGACTTTGAGCTCTTCATCAAAGTTGTAGAGCTCTCTCTTATCTTTCCTACAAGGTAAAATTCATAATTATCAGACATTTAGAACTCAAGATATGGCTAAAATACAGAAATAGTGTAAGACCCAAATAATGCTGAAAAAATCAATTAAGTCCGATTCGAGTTCAAACTTACAAAACATAATCAAATTCAGTCAATTAAGTACATGAAGAGTGTAAATAACTAAACATAAGGGTTTCTTAATGAATAAAATATGTGATTATCAGGCAGGGAAGTATCTATCTAGGAAAGTTCGGGCCATGTCCTGCCATGATTGGATGGATCCGGGTGGCAAGTAGTAAAGCCACTCCTTAGCTGAGTCTTTCAATGAGAATGGAAAAGCTCTCAACTTGACTTGCTCTACATGAATTCCTGCAGCTTTCTTGCTAGAACATACCACATGGATTTCCTTCAAGTGCTTGTTGGGGTCCTCTCCGGGTAATCCATTGAAAGATGGCAAGAGATGGATTAAACCGGATTTCAATTCAAATGCCTCTTCATTTTCAAGAATGTTTATGCAAAGAGGCTGTTGATCTAGATCTGGAGCACCCAATGCCCTTAAAGTGTTTTCTGCCATTGTCACTTCTTCTTCAGGATATTTCAGATGGCTCAAATGTCTCTCGAACTTGATAGATCAATGTAACTCTCCTTCAATGTCGGCGGTGTGAGTTGGAAGTTAGCTTGATGGAAGGGAAATTGAGGATGTGAAGTGAGTTGATCAATATAGTTCCTCAAATTTAGCAATCCTTCGTCTACTCCTTCAAAGGACATCAACACCTACAAAACACTCAGAAAGAAAGATGAAAAATAAAATAAAATAAAATAAAATAAAAACAGAATAAAAAAGGAAATAAATTAATAGTGTAATTGAAAAATTGGTTCCTCAAGAATCGCCAAAATTCGATGCGTGCGGATGTAGTGATTAAAATTAAGATAAAAATCAATTGTTAGGCCCACCTTGAAAATAAAAACCTTACAACTAGTTGTAGTTAGTAAGGGTCGATCCACAGAGAACCAATTCAATTAACACTATTAAACAATTCTCAATTTAGACTCTAATTAACAATAAACAGTAAAAGGGCGGTTTTGGAGTTTTAATGAACAATGAACAGCTTCAAAGATAACAATAAACAAACTGAAATCAACAATATAAGAAAATTGGTTAAGAGATTGAATCCACCACTAGATTTATATGATAATGTAAATCCACATATCCTTTTATTCCAACATGCTCAATTATGTTTTTATGCAATTGTGAGAGTAAATCTCTGCTTTCCTTACGTGTTGGCCAATTTAGCAACCGCTCAAATCAACTCCTAATCACGATTAGTCATAAAGCAACCGCTTTTACAACTATCCAACAATTGCATTAAGATTTAGAAAACTAATTACACTAAGGTCTAATCACACAATCGGATTAAATTACTTAGAACATATATTTCTCTAGATCTAATACCGCAAATCACAATCGCATAATAAACCCAGATCTACCACTTTTATAACTGCAAATAGCACAAAGATAATTATACCCACATGAACATCATACATTCCACTAGATCTACTACCGCAACCGCAAGCATAATAAACCTAGATCTACTACTTTGAAAGTAGGAATAAGTACAAAAACCTTCATACCAACAATAGATTCAAAATATATGAATAAAAACATAACGTGTTGAAATAATCAAATATGCAAAGTTTACAACATTAATACTAGCGGTTTCATCACCCCTTAACCAAGGGAGGTTTAGTTACACATAGCTAGAAAGAAATCACAAGAAAAACTGAGAGAAAATGAAGGAGAGTTCCCCCCTCCCTATGATAACTAATGGTGCCCTTTTATAGAAGTCTAGGGTAACAAAATAACAAACGTGAGTGGATTGATGAGTGGGTTAGTGGAGTGGGGTGGTTGAGTGGATTGGTTGAGTGGGTGAGTGGTTAAGTGGGTTGGTTTGAGTGGAGTGGATTAAATATTGGTTGAGTAGGTTAGTTGAGTGGATGAGTGGTTGAGTGGGTGAGTGGATGATTGGTTGATTTAGTTGAGTGGGTTGGTTTAGTGGGTGAGTGGTTGAGTGGAGTGGATTAAATATTGGTTGGTGGGTTAGTTGAGTGGATGAGTGGTTGAGTGGTTGAGTGGGTGAGTGGATGGATGAGTGGATGGATTAGTGGATGGGTGGGTGGAGTGGTTAAGTGGTTGGATTAGTGTATGAGTGGATGAGTGGGTGAGTTAGTGGATGAGTGGATGAGTGGATGGATGGATTAGTGGATGAATGAGTGGATTAGTGGATGGATGAAAATCTCGTGTCTGACTTGGAAGCCAAAAACGACCCACTATACTTCAGATTCACGAAAAGTGTTCTTCATGAAAGTTGTAGATCCTTGTCTTGGATATAACATGGATAGCTGATTCGTCAAATTTGGCTTCCGTAAGCCCAAGATATGTCCCAAATACCATAGGTTGCTCAAACCCAACTTCAGCACCTCTGGTCCGACTTGCAAGCTCAAAATGACCTACTAGACTTCTTTTTCTCAAACTGTGTTCTTCATGAAAGTTGTTTATTTGGATCTTGACTATCCACTGTCCAAATTTCAACCCATCTCCATTATTACATCTTGAGATATGATTTTATGAGTACACACTGTTCGGATTCTACTGACAGAACCTGTATTCTGAATTCCATGTAAACTTAGGTCCCTTAGACATCTGAATCGGACTTCGAGCTCTTCATCAAAGTTGTAGAGCTTCCTCTTAGCTTTCCTACAAGATAAAATTCATGATTGTCAGATATCAGGAACTCAAGTTATGACCAAAATACAGAAACAGTGTAAAATCTCAATAATGCTGAAAATATTCAATTAGGACCAATTTGAGCTCAAACTCACAAAATCATGTCAAACTCAATCAATTAAGAATATGGAGAGTGTAAATGACTAAATATAAGGGTTTCTTAATGAATAAAATATGTGTTTATCACCTAGAAAACTTGGTAGTGTCATACTGCATCAAAATCAATTCAAATGATAAGGATGATCTAGAGGTTCACCCTCTTCGCACTGATCACTCGGATGTTGTTCCTCCTCGTACTAATAATAAGGAGGTTGCTCCTCTTCTCCGTCCTCAAAGTCTTTACCAAACATAAGTAATAATACAGAAATACATACAAAGAGGTGATACAATCTACATCATTACCAGCATGACAATATAGAAAACAACAGTACATACAGATATAAAATTTAATATGTCAAATCATATTATCACATCATACATAATATTGCAAACCAAATATAAATATCACATCATAATACAGACCACATATGCAGATGTACACAGACTCGTCCCTGCTCCATGGAGCTAACCACAAACATCAGAGAGAATGATCTAAAAGGTTTGTCTGTAGCTTCGGCTGCTTCAGCCAAGTACTACACAGTGTAAATGTCATGTACAATAGGCATTGTACCAAACAGTCTTCACTAGATCGTGATTAAGAATAGTGCTTTGTCAACATCGCTAGTGCGATGCTCAGTACCACAACCCAGAGGAGCTACCAACTGTCCTCCTGTGAAATCTTTCGCACACTAACGCCTCCAAGTTCACTCAATGAACAACACTATGCCTATTGCACCCGTACTACGGTGCAATTCATCTCTTAAGCAACTTGCCAATATCAACCAAATTGACACATTTCTCTATGCATGGTACATGAGCCAAATTCACACATGTCACAATATTATTACTTTTCACAACCACACGCCATCACTTGGCAAAACCATATTTCAACATAACCGAGTCCACCACTTTAACCTGATAGCAAACTGCTATTATTTTTAGTCGTGTAAATATTTTATCGCATTTTCACAATTGCGTCACCTTTTTCCAACTTTTTCAAATCACATAAATATTTTTTGACATTTTTTAAATTGCATAGTATTTTTAAATCATTTTCTCAATCGCGTAACGTTTTTAAATCATTTTTTCAATCGCGTAGTTTAAAAATCATTATTTTAAATATTCGTAAGGTATTTCTAATATTTTTCAACTACGTAAAATATTTCTTTACTTTCTAAATTATATTTTTGAAACTTTCTCCATTATATATTTATTTTTAACTTTATTTACAACATTTCCTTTTGAAAATCCTTTAAGTAATATTTTCTACTGTTTCCTTTAAAAATTACCCTTCTTGGACATAAGCAATATTTACATCTCGAAACTTGCTAACGCGCTTCAAAACCTAAAGGGTGAGCTATATGTTAGTACTTTTCAAGTGTTTATTTTATTTCTCATCCTTACTTAATTCTTCTAATTAAGCTCTAAAATAACTTCACTTTCTTTTATTCTCTAAAATTCATTAAATTGAATTCTCATTTAAATTAATTATATAGTCCACACTTAGAAAATGATTTTTGATCAAAGATATCATAAATGACATGTTGGCCTAAATTCACTATGTTCTCTATAAACCATCTTTAAATTATTTTCTATTATCTAAGTCCTTGTAAAAATCATTAATCCAATTAAATTAATTAATCCATAATTTAGAAAATAATTGAGAACATCTTGGTTCTCTTTGTGGTGGTGAAGCCGTGAGCTTCATGTGTTCTTTGGAATACTCATACAATTCCTCAACATGTTATTCACATCCTATTCATCCAATAACTATCATGCCTTCATAAACACATATTAAAAACATACATCAAAGCTATAGACATGCTTGCATAAAAAATCATCACAAATAGGAAAAACTTTAAACAACCAAGTGAATGAATCATTATGGATTCTTCACCACAAACACATCCATTTTCTCACCACCAATACATGGTTGATGAGATTAAATCTCCCTCTTACTTCTAAGGAAGATAAACTCTTCTTGGACTTCCTCCTAGGGATTTCGTATAGCCTTCAAGAAACCCTAACAAAAACAATTTATAAAGTCATAAACTATGGTTGAAAAGGAAAAACCATGGATCAATCATGACTTAGAACTTCAAGAATCAATTTAGAAACAAGAAACAAGGATTTTTACCTTGTATAGAAGAAAGAAACTTCAAGGTTGTTTTCCAAGCACAAAAAGGATGATTTTGAAGAAACTTACAACATGAAAGATGTCTAGAATGGTGTTTCGGTTTAAGAAGTGGTGTTGGATAAAATTTTAGAAGAGTGGAGGTATGGATTTGGCGTGGAGGCCGTGAGGTTCACAAGAGAGAAAATGAGAGAATTTTGGTGAAGCTTTCTTTAGAGAATGGATGAAGATGAAATAAACTAGCTAAGTGTCATCCTTAGCTCCTCCTAGAGCCTTATGGTCGTGGAGCTCCCAAAGGAGGTGGCCACTTTGGTTGACAGTTCAAGACCTCCTAATGGCCTTAGATGAAATCGATGGTTAATCTTCAAAGTTTTGCCTCCAAGCTTGTTTCCTATAGGCTTAGAGAATCAAGTCATCAAGTTCTTGAACCTTCATTGGAGTGCCTTGGCCGAATTGCTCATTGGAAGAGCAAACCAAGTTTTGATCCATTTTAGTTTCCTAGTTAGGCTTAGGTTAATCTAGTTTATAATTCCTTTGCTTCTTAATGAAACCAAGCTAACCTAGTTTGATCTCCTAGTCGCCAAAGTGTGAATTATCAACATCTAGAAGAATGGTGAAGCTTCCTAACTATGGATTCAAAGGAAAAGCTAACCAAGTTTCATTCCATTTAGTTACTGCATAGAATATAAACTAACTTAGTTAGGTTTTCTAGTTACTAGTCTAACTAGTCTAATCGCTTTTGTTGACCATTTTCTATTAGCTTAGAAAATTCAAGCCAATATCGTTGACTAATTTCTATTGGTTCACTTAACAGTAAGTCATAAAGACTTTTTCGGTTCCTATTATTCACTGGGCAGAAGCTATTGCTCTTAAGTCAGTAGGTACTATCCACCAGATAATAAAATAATATTAAAATATAAAATATTTTTATTTCACAGAAAAATTCTAAAAATTAAAAGATTGATACACGTATCACTCGGAATTGGGTTTAGTAAGATCTCCCAACTCCGAATAATCAGATAAAGATTTTTTCTGACACGAAATAGTCAAAATAATTTACAACACACAGAAATCATAAAATAGTACAATTCAGACAATACCTTAATTTAGGAAATTTTGGGGTGTTACAATTAATATTTGAAAACAAAAGAATAATGAAAGCAATTAATAAGATGTTAAATATAATACACCACATTTATTGTTAGATCTAGAATGATTACACTGCACGTAACAAGCAATACTGAAACAAAGGCAAATAATAGAGTGACTCATATACCGTTGGAAGACAAAAGGTAATACATACGTCATAATCAACTTTCTGAATTTGTAATAAAATAGAGAAATAGACATAACCAGGATAATCTAGCTTTCAACACTACTGATCAACAAAAGAATACGTCAACATAACAGTCATAAGCCATGATCAGGTTCCTAAAGTAATAATAAGCAAATAACATGATGTGGGCCGACAACAGAGAGTGCAAGAGGGCTTCTGCGGACAGGGAAACAAGTTTATAAGAGAAAGCAGTACTATGAACTCAACTAAATGGGATGTACCCCATGTACATTGAATCAACTATATCAAACAGTCTCTTCTTGTCAAGGCAGGTCACTGTGAGCTAAAAAGCCAACTAGCAACACCAAAAATGCATAGTGCAGTGAGCAAGCTTAATAGTGAAAAAGCTAAATAAAATATATAAAATTAATGACATACGTCGAGAAATCAGCAGAAGTAGTTGCAACACGTAATGTATTAGTATCCAAGCAGTAACTCCATACGGTATCTTTGTGCCCTTCAAATGTTCCAACCCAATCTCCACTCTCTCCATTTCTGAGCATAGGACTAGAATCTGAAGATAAGCAAAACTCAAATATCACACCATCTTCCATATAACAAAATCAACGGAACAAACTCAGTATGTTAGTGTATATATGTGTGATTTAACTGTCTTATGGTTGCAACAATATCCTAAAATGTTTTTTTTAGAGCGAAACAAATATAGTAAGTAACCTAACAAGTCATC
Organism: Ormosia emarginata; assembly: GCA_029884605.1. NCBI lineage: Eukaryota > Viridiplantae > Streptophyta > Magnoliopsida > Fabales > Fabaceae > Ormosia > Ormosia emarginata. Next base: position 48,320,822 of record JAQQTP010000077.1, on the reverse strand, counting down.
CACTGACGTTGATATGCATTTTGGAATCAAATTCTGAGTCCCGAGCACCAAAACAATCCGAAAGTAAGTCAAATGAGATCCATAAAAAAAATAGACAATCATTATTCCTAACTGAGACATGCGCAACAAATTGAATGCCTTGAATTTAGGGGCAAAAAAAAATGTGAAGGTGATGGCGATTGGCAAGAGAAAGAGGAGAGCGTACCCTTGCTTGCATTGATGAGGAAGAACCCATCGGGCGTAATAGGACTGTAGAAAAGATTGACCACTGGATGAGAATGACCATAGCACATAAGTGGAACCTCCATCTCGCTCACCAAACTACTGCATAGAACTACCAAGCTAGACAAAGATCAAAGTTGACTCCAGTGAAATGGAGAATGGCACAACTGTGACTGAGACCCAAACATTTACGAGTTTGAGTTTGAGTTTGGGTCTGGAGATTGAAAACTTTTTTTGCAGTAAAAAGAAAAATTGAGATTCCACTAAAATAAAAACAAATCAAAAGCATATGCAAGTTAATCTAACTGATTCAACAAAAAAAAAATAGAGAGAAAATGAAACAAGCTGATAACAAAAATAAAATGGAAATTATTCCGAAAACCCCAATTAACAAACGAACCCAAATTGAATTAGAGGCCCAAAAAAAAAAAAACACACTGGAGTTCGAACAACAACAGCTTCACCTATACCTTATTTCAGATCAATAGGAAGAGATCTAAAAATATCAAGTGTAGAGAGAAGAAAAATCAGAGAAAGAAGAGAAGCATGGGTTACCATGGCCTGATGCAGAATAGGGTTCTTCTCCCTAACTAGGGTTCAAATAGCAGTGTTCTTCTTCTTCTTCTTCTTCTTCTTCTTCTTCTTCTTCTTCTTCTTCTTCTTCTTCTTCTTCTTCTTCTTCTTCTTCTGCTGCTGCTGCACGGCTGAATATAAGGGAGAACGACGAGGGTGACCTAGCGAGAGAGGACAAGCGGTGGCAGGGGTGACGAACAGCGGCCAGCGGCGGCAGGGGCGACGAGCAAGTGGTCTGCTAGGGTTCAAAATGGTGGAAAATGAAATGGATAGAAGAAAGGTAGAGGGAAATGATAACACGGAAGGCTTAAAACGCGAAAAGGCTTAACGATTTGCATTTTCGGTCGCTACATATTTTTTTTTTGTAAATTTTTTTATTTAGAGACTAAAATTTCGATCTCTATCACTTCTTTTTTTTTTAGCGAATCGAATTTTCGGTCTCGAATTATTTATTTTTTAATAAATTCTTTTATTTAGAGACCAAAATATCAATCTCTAATGATAAGATAAATTTTTATTTTTTTATTTTTTTAGAGATCAAATTTAAGGTCGCTAATTGATGTTTTTGTGAATTTTTTTTATTTAGAGATCGAAATATCGGTCTCTAATAATAAGACGCATTATTTTTTTTAGCCATCGAATTTGCAGTCGCTACCTATTTATTTTATTTTTTTGTAATTTTTTTTATTTAGAGACCGAAATATCGGTCTCTAATAATAAGACACTTTTTTTTTTTTTTTTTTTTTTAGTGACCGAATTTGCGATCGCTACCTATTTATTTTTTTATAAATTTTTTATTTTGAGACCGATATATCGGTCTCTAAAAGATTTAGAGAATGAATTAGAGACTGATTTTATTTCGGTAACAAATTAGATTTTTGTTTCTTAATCGGTTTCTATTTCGATCTCTATAGAGACCGAAATAAATTGGTCTCTAAATCCCAAATTTCTAGTAGTGTATGTTGATGATATTATTTTTGGTGCTACTAATAACTCTATTTGTAAAATTTTTACTAATATCATGCAAAGTGAGTTTGAGATATCCATGATGGATGAGCTCAACTTCTTCCTTGGTCTCCAAATCAAGCAAACGAGGGATGAGAGTTTCATAAGTCAATCCAAATATTGCATGGAGTTGCTCAAGAAGTTTGGAATGGAAGGTGCCACGCAAATGACTGCACCAATAGGTACTTCTTGTTATTTGGACAAGGATGAAGGAGGTAAATCAGCAAAAATTACGAAATATAGAGGTATGATTAGCTCACTCATTTATCTTACTGCTAGTAGGCTTGATATTATGTTTAGTGTATGTATGTGTGCTAGATATCAAGCTAAACCTAAAGAATCACATATATGTGCTGTTAAAAGAATCATGAAATATCTTATAGGCACTTCACAAATGGGATTGTGGTACCCTAAGGGTGCCTCATGTAGCCTAATTGGTTATTCCGATTCTGATTTTGTTGGATGCAAAATGGATAGGAACAGCACTAGTGGGACATGCCACTTGCTTGGAGGCTCAATAGTTTCTTGGCATAGCAAGAAACAAAATAGTGTGGCATTGTCAATAGATGAAGCTGAATATGTAGCAGCTGGGAGTTGTTGTGCTCAAATCCTTTGGATAAAACAACAACTTCAAGACTATGGTCTTGAGCTTGATCACATCCCTATAAGGTGTGACAACGCTAGTATAATTAATTTGTCTAAAAATCCCATTTTGCACTCAAGAACAAAACACATTGAAATAAGGCATCACTTTATTAGAGATTATGTTCAAAAAGGTGATTGCATGCTTGAGTTTGTGAAAATAACTAAACAACTAGCTGATATCTTCACTAAACCCTTGAACAAAGAAGCATTCTTTTATATAAGAAGTGAACTTGGTATATTGGATCAATCATGCATTTAAATTTGGAAAATAACTTGTGAATGCTTATGTCTTGAAGCATATCAAATGAGTTTTTGATGATAACAAAGTCAAAGATGAAGACCAAGATCAAAAGAAAAGACCAAGACCAAAAGAAGAAGACCAAGATCAAAAGAGGTATATTAGATATAGGTCTTTGAACATCAATGTGAAATACTCTCAAGGTATCTCAATTATATCTCAAATGATTTTTTAAAGATGTTTTCAAATCAACTTGTTTTTCAAAGTTCATATTTTAAAAAGATGTTATTTTTAATCTTGGATCATGCTAAACATATACCAATATTAATCAATCCAATATTTTTTATTATTTCTTGTGCTTTCCTAAAGTTAGAAATGGCATGGATCCTCATTTAGGCTTGAAAAATGTGTTCAAAGTGGAAAGTAATCGATTACACACTCTTAGTAATCGATTACAAGAAAAATCGAGTGTGTAATCGATTACACACAATATTGTAATCGATTACCATATGCCCAGAAAGGGAAGAACACGTTCAAAGGGCCATGTAATCGATTACACCAATATTGTAATCGATTACCATCAAGTCAGAGGGTGTGTAATCGATTACACAAGTCATGTAATCGATTACCACAAGTCCAGAAAGCCAAGAACACGTTCTATCTTCCATGTAATCGATTACCAAAGCCCTGTAATTGATTACCAGCATTCTGACATGCCCAACGGCTATATTTTCTTGGCATTTAATGTTGCCACAAAAGCCCCCAACGGCTCTATTGATCTAAAAACTTATAAATACACTTCTTGGGGCATCATTTGTGGTTAAACCAACAATTGAAAAACATTATTCAATTACTCTAATCCGAGAATCATCATTAAATCTCTGTTGTACTATTTTTTGTACATATTTGAGATATTCTTGAAGAGCATCATAGGGCTTCAATTTGTGTAATCTACTCTTGTGAGAGTTTCATCTTGTAAACACTTTGATTCTTTGTAAAGGGTGTGGTATCCTTTGTTGAAGGTGAGGTATCCTTCAAAGGTAGTAAAAGGGGTGAGGTATCCCGGTTTTGAGGCTCAAGCACAAAGGGTGAGGTATCCCAAGATGTGGTGAGTGCTCTATTGTGTAAAGGTTTTCAAGCACCCGTTCAAGCTTGAAGTTTAGTGGAAAATCTCGAGTGGTTTGCTTGAGGACTGGATGTATGTCACAAGGGGTGGCTAAACCAGGATAAATCCTTGTGTTTGTTCTTCTAAACTCTATCTCTTTACTTTGTGCTTTAACTATATATGCTTGAGTTGAGTTTGTTATTTAACTTTGCTTGAATACTTTCTATCTTGGATTGTTTATTTGTAAGTGGTTCAGTTGATCGCATTTATCTATTCACTTCAATTAAACAATAGCTTCAACGAAAATTTAATAATCAAGTGCTTTGCGAAAGATTTGTGAAAATATTTCATAAACTCAATTCACCCCCCCTCTTGAGTTTGAGGCCACTTGGTAACAAGTGGTATCGGAGCTAGGCTCTTGTGTAAAGAGCTTAGCAGCTTCAAGAGAAAGTGATGGCCTCTTCAAATAATTTTTCTGAAAGTTCCTCTCTTTATAGACCTCCTTTTTTCAATGGGGATGGGTATGCTTATTGAAAAGAAAGAATGAAAATTTTTATTGAAGCTATTAACTTAGACGTGTGGGATGCTGTTGAAAATGGTCCTTTTGTCCCCACACAAGTTGTAAATGGTGTAAGAATTAATACACCAAGAAGTGAATGGACGGATGATGATAAAAAAAAGGTCCAATATAATTTGAGAGCCAAAAACATCATTACCACTGGTTTGGGGTATGATGAGTTCTTTAGAGTCTCAAATTGTAAATCTGCTTAAGAAATGTGGGACACCTTACAAGTAACTCATGAGGATACTAGTGAAGTAAAAAGATCAAGGATAAATACTCTCACTCATGAGTATAAACTTTTTAAAATGAACTAAGGTGAAAGCATTCAAGAAATGCAAAAATGATTTACACATATTACAAATCATCTTACTTCATTGGGAAAGACTTTTCCTAATGAAGATCTTATTAACAAAGTGTTAAGATGTTTGAGCAGGGATTGGCAACCTAAAGTGACGGCTATCTCGGAATCAAGAAATCTAGCAACTATGACCTTAGCCACACTTTTTGGAAAGCTACAAGAGCATGAGTTGGAGCTGAATAGGCTCAATCAAAATGAGAAGCATAACAAGAAGGAAGAGAAAGGAATTGCTCTAAAGGCCACCTCCTCAATGATTAATGATGATGATGATGAAGATGATGGAGATGACTTGGAGATTAATGAGGAGAATCTTAGCCTTCTAGTAACGAAGTTTGGAAGATTCTTCAAAAAGAATGGAGCTTAAAGAAGACCTCCCTTTCCCTCAAAGAATGCCTATCACAAAGGGGAAGGAACCTCAACCACTCCTAAATGCTATGAATGTGGAGAATTGGGACACATGAAGATGGAGTGCCCAATCTATCAAAGGAAAGTGGAGAAGTATAAAAAGAGGTACTCAAAGGAAAAGAAAGAAAGAAGAGCCTACATAGCTTGGGATGATAATGACATGGATTCAACCGATAGTTCGGACAATGAGAAAGCCAATCTATGTTTCATTGCTAGAGGAGAAGAGGAAGAAGAAGATGACATGGAGGTAACATCCTCAAATTTTGAACCAAATTCTTCACCTTCCTATGATGAATTGCAAGATGCATTTGAAGAATTGCATAATGAATCTATGAGACTTGCAAAACTTGTTTCATCATCCAAGAAAATAATTTTCTCTTTTGAAAACAAAATCTCTATTTTAAACAAGGAAATTGAGGAACTTAAAATTGAAAATGAAACTCTTGGACTCATTGACGTAAATTCCTCATGCATGACATGTTCTTTACTTGATAATGCACTTACATCCTTTTCTTGCTCATCATGCAAAACTTTTGAAAAGGAAATTGAAGACTTAAAAAATACTCTTTCAAAATTTACCTTTGGAAGAGATAATTTGAATATATTGCTTGGGAAACAAAAATGTGTGTTTCAAAAGGCTGGTTTAGGGTACAATCCCAAAAATCAACAAAAACTTTACAAGAATTTCTTTGTTCCCTCAAGTTCATCAACAAGTCCTTTTATAAAATGTTTTCATTGTGGCAAGAAAGGACATAGTGCATCAACTTGTAATGTGAGGAAGAATATCAATAACAAGATTGGAACTAAAATGGTTTGGATCCCTAAAGGCACCTTGCCTAACTCTAACACACAATGACCCAAGAAAATTTGGGTACCAAAAGCCAAAAATTGAAGTGTGTTGTAGGTGTGCTTGAAGGCCAAGAATTGACTTTGAAATCTTAAAAGTGGCTGCTCCAAGCACAAGATCAGAAAACACTCTAAGTTCTCTTCCTTATCTCGAAGAAGCTTGGACTTGCAACCTTTTGATAAGTGGAGATGTGTCTTATGCTTTAACTTGCTTTGAAGTTGTACTTTTCTAGCTTAATATCTTGACAATATCTCTATATGTAATAATATGCTAGATAAGTTCACTTTTTGTTTGAAATAACATATTTGATATAAAACACACTTGAACTTGGCATATTGGATCAATCATGCATCTAAACTCTTGCTGCACAATTGTAATGCATAATCTCATTTCTGCTGCATAATGAACTTATTTCCTGCATAAAATGCAATCTTGCTGCATAATGCATGATTTTACTACATAATCTGTGATCTTCTGCAAAATGATGCATACCTTGTCTCTCTTGCTGTATAAAGTCATAATCTTCTACATAATATGTCTTCTTGCTGCATAATTTGACATTTGCTGTATAATATAGTATTTTTGTTGCACAACTACCTTGATTTAATCAATTTTGAATCCAATACTGACTTGAGCGTCGGAGGTTCCCCTTTAGCTATTTTGCAGGTACTTCATCATGCCAAAGATCCTCAAAAAGTTCAAAAACTTCACCAATCCATCAAAAGGGTGTATCATAGTCTGATCAGTTTCTATGCTTGCATGATGTTTGGAATTGATTTGGAATGCTTTGGAACAAAATTGAAAGGTTTAAAATTGATCATTTACTGTTCAAAATGCAAAATCTGTGTTTTAGTAATCTGGTAATCGATTACAAGACCTTTGTAATCATTACAAAGGTTCTTCCAAGTGTTCCAAGCCAAGTCAGAAAGTAGGTAATCGATTACACCTCCAATGTAATCAATTACGACATTCCTAGAGAGCATGTAATCGATTACACAAACTTTGTAATCGATTACAAGGAAAACAGAACACGTGTAATCGATTACAATAAAAGGGTAATCGATTACAAAGCCTTATTTTTCACAATCGTGCTTAATCTTGATGTTTTATTCTTTCATGATGCTTTCCTTATGCTTGACGAGCGCCGAACTCAATCAAAATTATAACCGAAGTTATTACCTAAACTTGTAGTATAGTGAACAACACCGGATCGTCTCCTCAAGGATCGTAGATGCAATTTGATCAAATCAAGTTAAGTTAAAAAGGGGGGTTTTGATTGTTCAAGGATTACAATGACAAGATCTGAAGAAAAATAACAATTAAAAGAACAGTCAATTCAGAAATCTATCCGAGATTGGGTGGATTCAATCATAGACCTTTCAACAAACACCTGAAATACATTTGAATGGTTAACTTGGATCTAACCGAGATCTCTCGCACCAGATCCGAATTCATACTAGACAATCGTCCGAATTCAATTGACAAGTGATAAACACAAATCTGCAATCGCACCATTCATGTAAATATATGTCAATTTAAGCACCAAATTTAATTAACCTAGGCACAAATCAGTAACCAACCTCTTCAATTACGTGATTAATTCAAGATCAATCAGTCTTCTAAAATTCATCACCATACTTAATCTTAAACCAAGATCAAATCGATCAAACATAAACAGAATCACCATTCATGCATTCAAGATTAAGAGAACGAGAAGAAGAAGAGAAGAGGAATTCAAATATAAATCAAATACATTACATAACTAAGGTCTCAAGAATCCAAGCCACAATCTCTTCAAGAGTCCCGAATTGACTAGAAGTGACTTAGCTCTCCATTACAATGAAGGAAAAATATACAAGAACTATGAAAAGCTATCTCTAACACCAAGTGTGTGTTGTTCCTAGAGCTCTCCACATGCTTCCTTTTATAGAGGATTCAGAGTAGTAGTAGATGGGTAGATGAGATTAGTAGGTGGAATTAGTAGGTGAGCTTGGTAGGTGAGATTGGTAGGTGAGCTTGGTAGGTGAACTTGGTAGGTGAGCTTCCTTGTCTCCGAAAGTATTCATTGCTGAACTCATTGATTTCGTCATTTCTGAGCCAAGTAGTCTTCATGAAAGTTCTAGGAAATTGTCTAAGCTTTCCAATGGCTCTGAAAGCACCCAAAAATTAGTCCTACAGCCCAAGATATGACCCAATTACTATAGACTGTTCAGGACCAATTTCAGCACCTCTGTTTTGACTTTCAGACCCAATATCTCCATCAAGGAGCCCGAATCAAGTTTTGTGTTTGTCATGAAAGTTGTACATATGGGTCTTAACTTTCAGATTACAAATTTTCAGCCCATTCTATAAACCCAAACTCGAATTATGTTCTAGTTACTACACACTGTTCGGGTTCCAGTCACAAATCCCGTATTCTGATTTCCATGCCCAATTAGCTCCACTAGATGTCTGAAATTGACTTTGAGCTCTTCATCAAAGTTGTAGAGCTCTCTCTTATCTTTCCTACAAGGTAAAATTCATAATTATCAGACATTTAGAACTCAAGATATGGCTAAAATACAGAAACAGTGTAAGACCCGAATAATGCTAAAAAAATCAATTAAGTCCGATTCGAGTTCAAACTTATAAAACATAATCAAATTCAGTCAATTAAGTACATGAAGAGTGTAAATAACTAAACAGAAGGGTTTCTTAATGAATAAAATATGTGATTATCAAATTCCCCCACACTTAGCTTTTTGCACTCCTGGGCAAAACATATAAAACTAAAGTTAGAAGACAAAGACAAACGACACAAACTTAAAAGTTAAAAACTCTAAAGGACTCAATGAAGCAAGAAGAGCAACAAGAAATTCAAGGGATCAAAGCATAAATGAGGTAACATTTCTTCACATCTCAAACCAACAAGCAAGGAAACTTCCGTTGAAAAGAATGAATTAAGAATGATGGATCTTCACAAGATTCCCTCTCAATCTCTCAAGTGTTTAAAAGGTAGGTATTTCACTCAATTCAACCCATGAAAATTACACTACCATAAGCTTGCTTATCTTCTACTTCTCCACTACTCAAAACACATGCACACACAAATCATGAGGACTTTATTCAAGGTTGTAGTGAGGTCAAGGTAACAGAAGAGGATAAAATGGATATGAGAAGATAAATACCAAAGAGAATAAAAGCAAATGAGAGCTGAGTTCAAATAACGAGCATAAAAGTTCATCTCAACTCTAATGTATATCCCTTTACATATTCATTTCCCAATCCTTTTCTCTCTTTTTATATATATATATATATATAAACATAACTATATACATACATTTTTCTTTTTTTTTTTTTTTTAGGCACTCTTTCTTTTCTTTTCTTTTTTTTTTCAACAACCATTTTGTACACACACCCCCACACTTGTTCAAAAACTCATCCATTAACCAGGCTAATGTTCTTTTATTCCCTAAGGTACAGTAAGAACACGATTTTTCATTTAAGGCACATAATGAGCTAGAAACAAGGAATGGTCAAATAAGCTCAAAGGGGTTAAGCAAAGGAAAATATACAAGGTTGGCAGGAATCAGAGAATTTTCGAGAGGTCAAAAGAGTGCTTGATATCATATTGAAAACAAGGTTGGCTATTTGGTTAAACTAGCTAAGAAAGAGGGCCTCAATCATGTTCATGCATGCAAGTGAAATGTAGCCTCAAAAAGAATCAAAGCAAGTTCTAGAGTGGTCATTAACATGAGTGAAAATCACACAAGAAAGAAGAGAATGGCATCAATGTTGAATCCATCCATTAGGCTCAAAATCTCACAAGGTATGCATCCATCAAACTCAATTCATCAATTCAATCATCCATCACCAAGCATATCAGTTCAAGAAGGGAGAAAAATTATTCAATCATGCAATGAACCCCTTTTTTTTTTTTTTTTTAATTATTTTTTGAATTTTTTTTTAATATAAATTTTTTTTTTTGAATTTTTTTTTTAGAACAAACGAAAAGAAAGAAAATCATGCTAAAATCTCTCCCCCACACTTAATGTAACATTGTCCTCAATGTGAAAGAAAGAGATAGAAAAGACAAAAAGAAATCTAATTACACAACCTATAAGAAGTGAATCAACGCTAAGCGAAAAGAAACACACTCACTCGGTCTCTGCCGCATTACTAATTGAAAAGAAATCAAACAAGAAAACGTTAGTACTTCCACAATTCAATACTAATTAATTACTACCTAAAAACTCCTTACCACCTTTTTACCAATTAAGATTTTCTCAAGAGTAAAATTACTCCTTACTCGCCATCACTAATTGGTTTAATAATAGATCCATGACAATCATATCATACTAAACAAAACAACAACAATTTTTTTTTTTTTAAATCAAACTCTTTAAAGAGAAGTTTCAGATCGGGCTCTTGTTTCTTGTTACTTCCTTCGCCGCTTCCTGTTGACCAATCTATCTCGAGCTAATACCTGATCGTGTACATACTCAAAAGCTTCTAATTTATCAATGAGCTCATCAATAGTGGAGGCAGAGATAAGAAGTTGTCTTGCTTAGAAGGAGTGATAAATTTACGTTCCACGACTTTGTCAAGAAAAAATAACAAAGATCAAAGAAATTATTAACATTCAACAAACCAATGGGTTTATGGTGGATGTTCGGTTCAAACAGAGACAATTTGAAAAATTTCTTCCAAAGTACCAAAACCACCTGGTAAGGCAATGAATGCATCAGAGTTTTCAAGCATTATCTTCATGCGTTCATGCATTGATGATACTTTAAGTTCCTCCCCAATTGTCTTTCCATTGATGTTCTATTGAGCTAAAGTTTCAGGAATGACACCTAAAACCTGACTGTCTCTTACAAAGGCAAAGAAGTGATACAGCCCCCATTAACCCACGACAACCTCCCCCATATACAAGATGAATATTCCTCGCAGCAAGTGATCGACCAAGAGTGCTAGCTGCGTTTACAAACTCTAATCCCTTCCCATAACTCGACCTACAAAAAACACAGACATTTTTGAGGTTACGAATAGAAGGCCCCATTCTATACTCTTCCTCCCTTTGAGTGTTTCTGAGTGTGAAGGAAAATGGAGAAAATGAGTGTTTAAATAAGAAAAAGAATGGAAAGGGAAATAATTGCACCTATAAGGGTAGGTTGGCTGTTGTCAGAAAAGGTTGAAATTAAGAGACACAGAATCTTTTTTTTTTTTTTTGTCGACTTCAAGAAAAACCATCAAGGTAAAGAAGTCTAGAAACCCCTGAAGGACCCTGCTCAAAGGATCGTCTGTACAAAAATCAAAATACAACAAAATGATACAAAGATAAAAGAAATAGAAAATGATGACATACCCGTATGTACAGTCTCCATGGCGTATCTTTATCTTGCGCGTCATGAGTGCAAAGAGACATCACGTCCTTTTTTTTTTTTTTTTGAAATTGTTAGAAAAACTTGATGAAAGATGAGTGTATACTTACTTAAGATTGGGATGGAGGTAGTCTGCTCTTTCGGCTTTGTGCCAAAGCATTGTTGATCAATATTCGACCCATTCAAGACCAAAGAACATAGGGCTCCCAAAAGGGACAAGTGACCATAATACGACCGGGCCCTCACATGTGGGATACAATCTACCTTCTTTGTTTTTCAATTAAGAAGGCTGGATCAGGATGCATGCATTTCCCCATTCACGGTTTGTGTTACCAAAGCCAACCCTAAGAAGTAGACATTTTTTTTTTCATTTTTTTTTGTTTGTTTGTTTGTTTTTTTTGAAAAATGACATGAAGAAGAAGAAGAAGATGATATGTACAGATTGTTTGTGGATATGGCTCACATCTGCCTCTGGTTTAACGTCCAGTAACGACTTAAACGTCTTTTATGAGTCGAGGATAAGCTTCCCATCCAATTTTCTTATAAATTGGCAAACAGGGTCTTTTAGAGTCAGATTCCCAAGACTGTAGCGTTGTTCTTCATCCTTGAAGAGATTCCACAATTTAAGAATTTCACGATGCACCAATCCACAAGAATGCGTCTCAAGAGTCAATAAGATATCATCTAATGACTCCTTACTCAGTCCATTCTTAATGAAGAAAATTTTATCTTCTCTATTTACGGAAACCATCCCCTTAGTACGACATCGCTTGTTACAGTTCCATCGTCCACATTTGTGACAGACTTGTAACCTTTTTGCTCTTCTCCTTTTAGAATATGAACTTCTTCCAAGACCGGGCATATATGAGTCAAATGAAATTGAGGACTCACCTGCTAATCGGACCTTTGCTTCAATTATCCAGCGTACATCTTCTGGCATACCCTTGTGCATTAACATTCTCAATCTCTCACATCGAACTTTGTAGATTTTTCTTAGAGTATTTTGAGGAAGAGAAGGAAAATGTTTTCTCAGGTTTGAAAGAATGACATCCATTTTGAAGGAGAAGAAGGGTTCAGTTATTTTGGGAAACTGAAGAATAAACCGACTCAAGAGTCACGGAGTACCGTATCCGCCACTTAACCTAAGCAACACAAAGAACTCAAGAACTTGGTTTTCCGGGAATGGTTGAGTCTTTGTCCATTAACTTAAGCGCAGTACCATTCCTAGGATCCTCAATATCTACGTCCCCGAGAACCAGGTGTCTCATTTTTCCATAATCTAAAAGCAGAACTTTTTGACCAATTTCCGTAGCTTTTGCAAAAGGTGTAACAGACCTTTAATAAAGTAGGCCAATAAAATCCATACTGCAAGATTTTCGCAGTTGTTGTCGCTGAAGAAAAAATGACCTCCACATGCTTCTGAGCGACATTACCTACCTCATTATCGGGCACACATTTTTTTTTTTTCTTTTTTTTCTTTTTTTTTTTTTTTTTTCTTTTTTTTTTTTTTTTTTCTCTCTTTTTTTTTATTCATAATGCGGATGGAGAAGGTTCATCACCTCCACTTCGCATTCTCTGGAAGTTCATGATCTTGTTTGAGGCGGTGTCCATTTACGATGAAAGCTTTGACAAAGTGACCTCACTTTTAATCCGAACACACCAAAGGAAAAACATTAGTAACAATAAATGGTCCATCCCATCTAGACCTTAATTTGCCGGGCATGAGTCGGAGGCGGGAGTTATAGAGGAGAACTTTTTGACCAATCTCAAATGTTTTCCTCGAATCAACTTATCATGGAAGGCTTTGGTCTTCTCCTTATAAAGATTGGAACTTTCATAAGCCTCCAAGCGGATCTCCTCCAATTCTTTGCAGTGTGCAGCTTCCTCTCCATACCCGCTTGATCTAGGTCCAAGTTGCACCTTTTCACCGCCCGAGAATGCTCGATGTTCAATTTCCACCGGTAGGTGGCATGCTTTTCAAAAACAATCCGATACGGAGACATCCCGATTGGTGTCTTATAAGCAATCCGGTAAGCCCATAAAGCATCCTCAAGCCTCTTGCTCCAGTCCTTTCTCGTTAGGTTGAACTGTCTTCTCGGAGTATCTGCTAATTTCTCTGTTGGAGACCTCGGCTTGCCCATTGGTTTGGGGGTGGTAGGGTGTAGAAACCTTGTGTTGGACTCCATACTTCTTCATCAAAGCCTCCATGCTTCGATTGCAAAAATGTGAACCTTGATCACTAATGATGGATCTCGGGACTCCAAACCTACAAAAAATCATGTGATCTAATAAAATCCACAACAACTTTAGAATCATCGGTCCGAGTGGCCTTAGCCTCCACCCATTTAGATACATAATCCACAAAGCCAGCGTAATATAAACAAAACCAAATGATACAGGAAAAGGACCCATAAAGTCAATACCCCAAACATCAAAAATCTCACAGAATAATAAGGGTTTCTGGGGCATTTCATTCCTACGAGAAGTATTCCTGTTCTCTGGCATTGATCACAAGATTTGCAAAACATATATGCATCATGAAATAGAGTGAGCCAATATAATCCGAGTCTAAAACTTTCCTAGCAAATCCGTTGAGGACCGAAGTGGCCGCCACATGCAAGTTTATGACAAAAGCTAAGAATGGAATGAAATTCATCATCAGGCACACATCTCCTAATTACTTGGTCACTACAAAATCTCCATAAGTAAGGATCATCCCACACATAATACTTTGACTCACTTTTCAATTTATCAATCTTAGCCTTAGTGAAATGTGCAGGTATTGCTTTAGCAACCAAGAAATTAATCAAATCAGCAAACCAAGGGATGTTGCCTTGCAGCTTGAAAAGCTACTTATCAGGGAAAACATCATGGATGGGAAAAACATCTGCCTCCCTTTCAATTCGACTCAAGTGATCAGCCATCAAATTCTTCGCTCCACTCTTGTCACGGATCTCAATATCAAACTCCTGGAGGAGCAACATCCACCTAATCAACTGGGGCTTGGCATTGGGCTTCTTCAGGAGAAACTTCAATGCTGCATGATCTGAAAACACAACCACTCTGGAACTAAGCAAATATGATCGAAATTTATCTAAAGCAAAAACAATTGCTAAAAGTTCCTTTTCAGTTGTGGTGTAGTTGATTTGTGCAGGATCTAAAGTTCTCGAAGCATAGGAAATGACATGAGATACTTTACCGACCCTTTGTGCAAGAACAGCTCCCAATGCATAATTAGAGGCATCACACATCAACTCAAATGGAAGTGTCCAATCTAGTGGTTGGATGATAGGTGTCTTGGTCAATGCTTGCTTCAATTGATTAAAGGCATCCACGGCACTTCTTGTCAAAGTGGAACTCCACATCTTTTTGCGGTAAGTTGGATAGCGGAAGTGCAATTTTGCTTTGAAATCCTTTATGAACCGCCGATAGAAACCTCGCATGACCAAGGAAAGAACGAATCTCCCGCACGCATGTGGGGTAAGATAGGCATGAAATAACATCTATTTTTGTAGGATCTACCTCAATACCCTCACGAGATATCACATGCCCTAAGACTATACCTTGTTCTACCATGAAATGACATTTCTCAAAATTTAGAACGAGGTTAGTCTTAATGCATCTATGCAAGACCTGAGCCGACTATCTAAACATGCATCAAAGGAAGATCCATAGACAGGTAAAATCATCCATGAATACGTCCATGCAATTTTCTAAAAAATCGAGAAAAGATACTTACCATACACCTCTCGAAAGGTGCACGGAGCATTGCATAGACCAAAGGGCATCCTCATGTATGCAAATGTGCCAAATGGACAAGTGAAAGTAGTCTTCTCTTGGTCTTCGGGGCTATATGAATCTGAAAATAGCCCGAATATCCATCCAGAAACAATAATGTGACTTGCCCGCTCTAACATCCGATCAATGCTCCAACATCTGATCAATGAAGGGCAGCGGGAAATGATCCTTTCTGGTAGCCTGGTTGAGCCGCCTATAATCAATGCAAACTCGCCAACTGTTTTGATCCCTTCTTCCAATAAAATCTTATGCATACATGTAGAGGGACTAATACCAGGAATATCTGCAAGAGTCCATCCGATGGCTTGCCTATTCTGCCTCAAAATCTGCAGTAATTTTTTTTCTTGATCAGGTTGTAGGTTTTTAGCAATGATCACCGAAAGTGTCTCACCATCTCCCAAATATGCATATTTAAGATGGTCTGGTAAAGTCTTCAACTCCAAAGATGGAGATCGCACAATGGAAGGTAACAAGTGATCTGAAACAACTATCTCAGCAACATTAATTTTAGCATGGTACTGACTCTCATTCTCAATTGTTGCATCATCATCAGCTGTATCATTACTCATAATAGAATAAATCTCAGCACATGCAGCACATGGTTCAACATCACAAGTGGCACATGTATCACAAGAAACAGAACCAAGATAGTCAACAATATCAGGGAATTCAGCATATAAATCAGTATAGACATCATCAACCAAAGATCTCAATCATATCAACATGGAAAACAAAATGCTCCTCTAGGGGGTGTCTTATAGCATCAAAAATGTTAAATTGTACCAAATCGTCGCCAAACTCCATAGAAAGGGTGCCAGCATGCACGTCTATCTTGGTCTTGGCGGTCTTGAGAATGGTCTCGCCTAGAATCAATGGAGCATGGTTTGTTGGAGACTCATCTTCCATGTCCGAGAATGTAGAAATCTGCTAGAAAAATCAACTCATTCACCCGACTAACACATCTTCCAAAGCACACTGCAGGATGAGCAAGTGGCTCTATTTGCCAACTGAATCACGATACCAGTGGGTTGCAAAGTACCGATGTTTAAACACTTATACACTGACATGGGCATGACATTGATCGAAGCACCCAAATCTAGCATTGCATGCTCAAATCTAGAGTTGCCAATTGTGCAAGAAATTGTGAAAGTTCTAGGATCTTTGCATTTCTGTGGCATGCTTGGCAGAATCATTGCAGAAACATTTCTACCCATGCTGATCTTCTCATCCCCTTTCAACCTTCTCTTATGAGCACACAACTCCTTGAGAAATTTAGCATATTTTGGAATTTGCTTGATTGCATCTAGGAGGGGAATATTGATTTCCACTTTCCTGAATGTGTCCATGACTTCTTTTTCCATTTCTGCTTGCATTGTTCTCTTGGATTGTGTGATCCTATTTGGGAAAGGTAATGGAATGGTAACATCTGAATTCTCTGCAATTTTCTTCAGTGGCACAGATTTCTGGACTGAATTATCCATTTCCTGTTTTTGGTCAATTTCTGATTGCTGTAAGGTTGGAACATCAACTTCTTTGCTACTTCTCAAGGTAATTGCACTTACGTTGCCTCTTGGATTGTTGACTGTTTGTGAAGGCAATTGGATAGAACCTTGACTCTTTAGCTCGCTCACAGTGGTTGCCACCGCCCGATTTGAGTTTGTAAATTCTGAATGTTGGCACCGACGTTCTGCTGAACCGAATGTTATTTGTGGCCATTTGTTTCATCGGTCTTCCAATGATGGCTCACCGGAGTGGATTGACAGATCGCCGAACAGTTCTTGTTGTCCGAATGCGGGGGTATTTGTTGGTATTTGTTGCTTAGACCTGCACTTGGTATCTAAATTGTTGTTCTTTATTTGGTGGGGCTATTGTTCTTCTTTGGTGGGGCTTTGTTGTTCTTTGGCTAGGATTCCCATATCTCAAATTGGGATGGTCTCGCCAACCAGGATTATAAGTGCTAGAAAATGGATCATATCTAGATTGTTCTTTGTTGTTGCTTGATATTGGGGTCTACCAGGAAAAACACCACCGGTACGAGAACACATTGATCTAGAAAAGCAGAACCATCTTCCTGAAGTGTAGGGCATGAATCAGTAGGATGAGATGAATTAGAGCAAATTCCACACACTGATGTAGTCATCTGCATGGGTGGTTATTGACCCACTGCTATCTGTCTTACCAAAGAAGTCAATTCATCTAGTCTGTGTTCCATTCTTTGTTGGTCCATATGAGATGCTTGAATTTCATTAACTCCTCTGGTTGCGGTGATGATCCGCGAGCCAAACTGTTGGGTATTGGATGCCATGTTTGCTATCAGATCTCTTGCGGCGGTAGGAGTTTTGTCTACTAAGGCTCCTCCCGGAGGCAGGCATCGATCATGCTTCTATCATTTGGCGGAGAAACCCTCATAAAAGTATTGAATCAAGAGTTGGTCACTAATTTGGTGATGAGGGTAGCTCGAACACAACTTCTTGAATCTCTCCCAGTATTCATGCAAAGTCTCACCAGACATCTGTCTGATGCCACATATATCCTTCCTAATTGCAGCAGCTCTAGAGGCAGGGAAGAATCTCTCCAGGAACAACCTCTTCATGTCATTCCAACTTCTGACTGAACCTGGTGAAAGATAAAACAACCAATCTTTGGATGCATCGACAAGTGAGAAGGGAAATGCCCTTAACTTGATGTGTTCCTCAGAGATGCCTTGTGGCTTCATGGTTGAACACACAACATGGAACTCTTTCAGGTGCTTATGAGGATCTTCACCCGCAAGACCATGAAACTTTGGTAACAAGTGTATCAAACCAGATTTCAACTCAAAATCTGCATCAAGATCAGGATATTGAATGCACAAAGATTGGTAAGATACATCAGGAGCAGCAAGTTCCTTAAGGGTTCTATTATGCATGTTATCAGCCATGATTTCAGGATTACTTAAGTTATCAGGTTCACTCCCAAAATTAGGTTCGAATTAACTCGAATTTATCACACGAGATCTAATTAATCTATGCAAGGTCCTATCAATCTCAGGATCAAGATCAAGCAAGATATCGAGATTGGACCTAGTCATGCATCAACTAAAGCACAAAAACACAAAAACTGCAACTAAGCAAAATACACTAAACAACACTCAAAATATGCAAAAATAAATCTAGTTAATATGTCTAAACATTTTTAAAAATTATAGAATCAACACAGAACAAAATCTACATAAAAATGAAACTAGAAAATGCAATAAAAAATAATAAAAAATTGAAAAAGTGGTCTAAATGATAGAATTTTGAAAAACCAGGGGTGACCTCACAGTTTACTATGAGTCTTGTTTATCGTGTCAAGTTTTCCTTCAACCGACCAAGTTTCACTCATTCGGGCATGTTTCATTCGAAAATTGCAATAGTTACCCGTAATCACTGTTTTCCGTCTTTCCTAATTCAGAAAAAATTCAAAAGCTAAGATAAAAATGTTAGTATGGTATGAACAATGTTAGTAAATGAAAAATAACTGTTAGAATAGGTAAGAAAGAACAAAAATTAGTAAGGTTACTCAAAATGAAAAGATTACACCTACGAGTTCCCCGGCAACGGCGCCAAAATTTTGACGAGCGCCGAACTCAATCAAAATTATAACCGAAGTTATTACCTAAACTTGTAGTATAGTGAACAACACCGGATCGTCTCCTCAAGGATCGTAGATGCAATTTGATCAAATCAAGTTAAGTTAAAAAGGGGGGTTTTGATTGGTCAAGGATTACAATGACAAGATCTGAAGAAAAATAACAATTAAAAGAACAGTCAATTCAGAAATCTATCCGAGATTGGGTGGATTCAATCATAGACCTTTCAACAAACACCGAAATACATTTGAATGGTTAACTTGGATCTAACCGAGATCTCTCGCACCAGATCCGTAATTCATACTAGACAATCGTCCGTAATTCAATTGACAAGTGATAAACACAAATCTGCAATCGCACCATTCATGTAAATATATGTCAATTTAAGCACTGAATTTAATTAACCCAGGCACAAATCAGTAACCTAACCTCTTCAATTACGTGATTAATTCAGATCAATCAGTTCTAAATTTCATCACAATACTTAATCTTAAACCAAGATCAAATCGATCAAACATAAACAGAATCACCATTCATGCATTCAAGATTAAGAGAACAAGAAGAAGAAGAAGAGGAATTCAAATATAAATCAAATACATTACATAACCAAGGTCTCAAGAATCCAAGCCACAATCTCTTCAAGAGTCCCGAATTGACTAGAAGTGACTTAGCTCTCCATTACAATGAAGGAAAAATATACAAGAACTATGAAAAGCTATCTCTAACACCAAGTGTGTGTTGTTCCTAGAGCTCTCCACATGCTTCCTTTTATAGAGGATTCAGAGTAGTAGTAGATGGGTAGATGAGATTAGTAGGTGGAATTAGTAGGTGAGCTTGGTAGGTGAGATTGGTAGGTGAGCTTGGTAGGTGAACTTGGTAGGTGAGCTTCCTTGTCTCCGAAAGTATTCATTGCTGAACTCATTGATTTCGTCATTTCTGAGCCAAGTGGTCTTCATGAAAGTTCTAGGAAATTGTCTAAGCTTTCCAATGGCTCTGGAAGCACCCAAAAATTCGTTCTACAGCCCAAGATATGACCCAATTACTACAGACTGTTCAGGACCAGTTTCAGCACCTCTGTTTTGACTTTCAGACCCAATATCTCCATCAAGGAGCCCGAATCAAGTTTTGTGTTTGTCATGAAAGTTGTACATATGGGTCTTAACTTTCAGATTACAAATTTTCAGCCCATTCTATAAACCCAAACTCGAATTATGTTCTGGTTACTACACACTATTCGGGTTCCAGTCACAAATCCCGTATTTTAATTTCCATGCCCATTTAGCTCCACTAGATGTCTGAAATTGACTTTGAGCTCTCATCAAAGTTGTAGAGCTCTCTCTTATCTTTCCTACAAGGTAAAATTCATAATTATCAGACATTTAGAACTCAAGATATGGCTAAAATACAGAAACAGTGTAAGACCCGAATAATGCTGAAAAAATCAATTAAGTCCGATTCGAGTTCAAACTTACAAAACATAATCAAATTCAGTCAATTAAGTACATGAAGAGTGTAAATAACTAAACATAAGGGTTTCTTAATGAATAAAATATGTGATTATCAATACTTAATCTTTATCTAACCCCATTTGCTCTTGTATATGACTTTGAATTCTTTTGGCATAAATGATAAATACTATCTACGATTTCTTTTTCATATGCATTTGTTATTGGTATCACATATTGATGTGCTAAACTGTTTATACTCTTATATTGATCCTGCTGGGCTGAAATGATTATACAATGCTGAATGCTTATGTTGTTTTTGATAATGCCAATGGGGGAGAGATTAGTGAAATATGTTGCATTGCTCAAGATTAATGAAATATGTTGCATGCCTACAGGGGAGCTTTTGCACTTTTACATGAAAATCATTTATCTTATCTCATGCATACATTACGGGGGAGAGTTACGCTTAATCTCTGATAGAAAAATAAATGCAAATATTTCTCTCTTTTCAATGTTTATTTTGTCATCATCAAAAAGGGGGAGAATGTGAATGCTTATGTCTTGAAGCATATCAAATGAGTTTTTGATGATAACAAAGTGAAAGATGAAGACCAAGATCAAAAGAAAAGACCAAGACCAAAAGAAGAAGACAAAGATCAAAAGAGGTATATTAGATATAGGTCTTTGAACATCAATGTGAAATGCTCTCAAGGTATCTCAACTATATCTCAAATGGTTTTTTAAAGATGTTTTCAAATCAACTTGTTTTTCAAAGTTCATATTCTAAAAAGATATTGTTTTTAATCTTGGATCATGCTAAACATATACCAATATTAATCAATCCAAGTTTCCTAAAGTTAGAAATGGCATGGATCCTCATTTAGCTTTGAAAAACGTGTTTAAAGTGAAAAGTAATCGATTACACACTCTTGGTAATCGATTACCAGCAAGTCAGAGGCCGTGTAATCGATTACACATAATATTGTAATCGATTACCATATGCCCAAAAAGGGAAGAACACGTTCAAAGGGCCATGTAATCGATTACACCAATATTATAATCGATTACCATAAAGTCAGAGAGCGTGTAATCGATTACACAAGTCATGTAATCGATTACCACAAGCCCAGAAAGCCAAGAACACGTTCTATCTTCCATATAATCGATTACCAAAGCCCTGTAATCGATTACCAGCATTCTGACATGCCCAACGGCTATATTTTCTTAGCATTTAATGTTGCCACAAAAGCCCCCAACGGCTCTATTGACTTAAAAACTTATAAATACACTTCTTGGGGCATCATTTATGGTTAAACCAACAATTGAGAAACATCATTCAATTACTCTAATCCGAGAATCATCATTAAATCTCTTTTGCTATGTTTTTTGTACATATTTGAGATATTCTTGAAGAGCATCATAGGGCTTCAATTTGTGTAATCTACTCTTGTGAGAGTTTCATCTTGTAAACACTTTGATTCTTTGTAAAAGGGGTGAGGTATCCCTCTAGAGAAAAGAGAGTGAGGTATCTCTCAAAGATTGTAAAGGGTGTGGTATCCCTTATTGAAGGTGAGGTATTCTTCAAATGTTGTAAAGGGGGTGAGGTATCCCTCTAGTGAAAAGGGTGAGGTATCCCGATTTTGAGACTCAAGCACAAAGGGTGAGGTATCCCAAGATGTGGTGAGTGCTCTATTGTGTAAAGGTTTTCAAGCACTCGTTCAAGCTTGAAGTTTAGTGGAAAATCTTGAGTGATTTGCTTGAGGACTGAACGTAGGTCACAAGGGGTGTCTGAACCAAGATAAATCCTTGTGTTTGTTTTTCTAAACTCTATCTCTTTACTTTGTGCTTTAACTATATATGCTTGAGTTGAGTTTGTTATTTAGCTTTGCTTGAGTACTTTTTATCTTGGGTTGTTTATTTGTAAGTGGTTCAGTTGATCGCATTTATCTATTCACTTCAATTAAACAATAGCTTCAACGAAAATTTAATAATCAAGTGCTTTGCGAAAGATTTGCGAAAATATTTCATAAACTCAATTCACCCCCCTCTTGAGTTTGAGGCCACTTTGTAACATAACTTTGTTGTATATTCTGGTTTGCTGCATAATTTGATTGAGTTCATTGCATAATACTCTTGCTTTAATTGTTCATGAATCCATTACTTACTTGAGCGTCGGAGTTTCCCCCAAGTTTGTTTAGTAGGAACTTGATCTATGCTCAAGTCCCTTAATCATCCAATCTCCAGTTCTTACTGAAGAAATTAGATTCAAGCTCATTCAAAGAAGTATAATCAATTTTTGAGCTATATTTAAGGTGTTTAGAGGTGATGGAAATATGGCTAAGTCAAGTAATTCCTAAGGATGGAATAAGCTATTGGTATATTAAAGGATGATTTCTTGAAGAATTTTATGGTTTTGATGGTGAAAGACAAGTGTTAATGGTCTTAAAGGTTGAATTCTTAAAGACTTTTTTCTAGTTTTGTCTGAGAAATAAAGAGTTAGAGGATGGACATAACCTGTTATGGAAAGGTTATAATCTGTTATTGGTGTTTGTAGATGGTTTGGCACGTTAAACTTAGTCTTTGCTAAGACAAAATAATTTATTACAAGCATGTCATAATAAATTATGAAGAATTCTGGATGTTGGAGGCTCTCTGCCAAGCCTTAAATAATTGATTATGGGCCTCACATAATCAATTACAAGCTCATATTGTGTCTCTGGGACACAAAATAATCGGTTATAGGAACACACATAACTGATTACACCAACAAAAAGAGAAAATGATGTGTCTCGGCCTTCACTACATAACCGATTACACCAGATGCATAATCAGTTATGGGCCTTCATCTAAAGCCAAACCGAGAAGCTCCCATCATTCACGAGTAACCCCCCTTTCCACTATTGTCATCTTCTTCCTCTCTAACCCACTCACACCCACACACTCAAACACCTCTCCCACTCCAAATCCAACCAAAATCCACCACTAAACCCCACTTTCCATAACTTTCCATCAATTTCTACCCATCAAAACCTCCATTTTCTTCCAATTTCTCACCTCCCCTTTCACTTTCTCTCTCCTCCAAATGTGCCCTAACTCCATTGTTGACCATGGCTAGCAGCTCTTCTCATATTCCCAGAAGATTTCACTCAAAGAATCCCAATGTACCCAAGGGAACTTCTCCCTAAGACAATGACCCAAATTCCAACATCAACCTTGACCTTGGCAGGTACTTTTCTAATTTAATTCAAAAAAGAAAGTATCATTTGGAGTTTCATAGAAGAAACATTATTAAGCCCAAGTATGTGGATTAAGGGTTCTTCATCCAACAAGGGTTTACCTTCCTCACTGATATCTTAGAATATTATGGGCTAAAAACATTTGTATCTGCTCCAAGTAAGTATTACTACCTTGAAGCTACCAAAGTTTATTTCTATAATTTGCTCCTTGTTGGACCAAATTTGGTTTCTGAAGTTGACAGACATAGGCTACTTGTAACACCTAAACATTAGCACATTCTGTTTGGTTTGAAATATTCTAGGGAAAGGTTCACAGAGGAAAGTCACACACAATGGGAAAATTATGATAAAAGAGCAACCATTGAGGCTATGATTCAACCTGGCATCCAGGTTCCAACTACCAAAAATTTCACTGCTGGTCATTTGAAACCACAAGACCATCTTCTTTATTTAGTGCTGGTTTATCTTTTGGCTCCAAGGACTAGCAATTATGCCCTAGTTGAAGAGGAAGATGTCTTCTTCATGTGGGCAATGAAACAAAGTATGAACATCAATTGGCTCTTTCTCATCATGCACTACATGATGAAGGCCAAGGAGAAGCTCATGTTGGATCTCCCATATGCTCTGATTGTCATAAAAATTCTGGACCATTATGACAGAGAAGCTAATTTTATACAAGAAGCTGGTGTGGTTGAGCTTACTGGAAACAACAAATTTGGGAAAGCCACATTTAACCGAATGCAAATCAAAAGAATTAATGGTGACTGGGTTTATGGAAGAGGACGAGAAGCAGCAGTAGCAGTTGAAGGTCCTGATGCCCCTGCAAACAATGAAGACCGTATTCTCGCTATTCTTCAAAACATTCAAGCTCAGAATGAAAGAATTGAAACTAGGCTTATAAATCTTCATGCTTATTAAGAGAATAGCACCACAACAATCTATGATCGCCTCAGTGCCATGGAAGATTGCTTGGACAGGCTTGAGCAACGCTTTTTGAAGGATCATGGGACTTGAGTTTGGATCCCTTTTACTTTGTCAATATGTTTATTGTATATATATCTCTGTTTTGCTACTATCGTGAGACATGCTATATAACTCTATTTATGTTTAGTTTATGTTCTTGCCTTGAATATTATGATATTGATGATATATTGTGGCAATCCATTTATATTTTGATGATACAATTGCTCAATATTATTCTCGTACTGTCAATTAGCAATGGTTTTGCACTATCTCTTCTCTCTTTGTCAAAATATATGGAATATCTTTTTTATCATGACGAAAATGAGGAGAAGAAACTCTTTGAGAAAAGGTAAACAAAAGGTATACATTCAATGATTTTGGGATTCCAATATCAAGGGGGAGCTGTGCAAACTTTGAACTTGTCACCTCTTAAAAAATATAGGGGGGTAAGTTTTATTTAATACCTTGTGTGAATACCAATTTAATTGAACTAATATTTTTCTCAAATGATTGTCTGCCATCATCAAATAGGGGGAGAATGTGAATGGCAATGGTCTTAACTTTGATGATCACTAAATAAGAAAGCAATAAAGTGCAAAAGATCAAGTCCCAATGTTTTTCAAGACTAGCTAATAGGACTTAGATCATATGTAAAGGTATAATGGACTCACACAAAAGCTCATTTCTTGTTTCTAAACTCATCTTTAAAATGGCTTTGCATAATCATGTTTTCATCTTGTGAAAATTGTGTTTAAGATTGTGTAAAATGCTCTTAGAAAGTTTGGAAAGATTTTGGATATCCTCGGTTGAGAATTTCTTTGAAAATCTTATGTCTCTGAGAAAACCCATAATAGGCTATGAATTCTCCATAATAGGTTATGGATTTTCCATAACAGGTTATTTACTTAGTCAGAGGCCTTTTCCTACATTTTCTTGAAGCCTCATAATCGATTATGATATTTTTCCTAACCTGTTATATAACAAGTCAGGAAGTGGTTGTATGTTTTCTAAATGTCCATAACCGATTATAACTATTTCATAATAGGATATATGTTGTTACATAACATCCCACTTTGTTTTTAATTGATTCTATAATTGATTATGAGAAAACACATAATAGGTTATGACAATTCATAACAGTTTATGATAAGCTCCATAAACGATTACGAGTTTTCTCATAATCGATTATAGAATCAATTAAAAAAAAGTGGGACGTTCTATAACAACATATAACCTATTGTGAAATAGTTGTAATTGGTTATGGACATTTGAGTCCTCATTCCGTGGAGTTAGATATTGAGGTTAGTCTGTGATTGGTCTAATGTGAGAGCTTGTAAATTTTGACTTTAGGAGAATGTGGGAAAGATTAAAAATGTGCATACATTTTTTATTGACTAAAAGTTCTAATTTCTAAATGTCACTAAGCATATAAACATGAAGAACCTTTAGCATATACCAATATATGATATCAAGAACCGCAATATGTGTATTTAGTATTTTGTTACCATGTAATTCTCTTAAAGTTATTTTGTCTTTGGAACTAACTATTTGTTTAGGAACTGTATGAATGAAGTATTGAAGGTTTCTTGAATAGTGCTACTGCTATTTGTTTTATAAATGTTCTCTATTTTTTTTTTCAATTTATTTTTGGTTGTATGGCACTGCCCTTATTAGCAATTTTGTTACATCTTGTCAAATTGGAGTTTATACTGTCTGAGTTTGTGACATTGACTTTGAAATGTTGGTTTTTGTCTATTTTTTCTGTGTGTCTATATGCTTCATTATGTTTTGCTTTGCTTTGATCACAAATTAAGGAAGGAATGAGCTTTGTAAAGCGATTCTTATCAATTACTTAACGCCATCTTCCCAATTATTACCATTTACCCCTTTCCCATTAAAGTTAGATATGAGAATTCCCACCAAGGATAAAGATCAAAATAGAATATCTCTGATGTCTAATTTGCATGTCTTGATGTTTTCTAATTTAAAGTAGAGGAACATAAATGCATTAGCATGGAGCGTTTACTAGTTCTTTTGCTTACCGCAAGTGCATGAGTCACACTTGTAGTATAGCTAAGAGTCGGATATCGTTCCCACGAGGGCAAACGTTAAATTCAGTACTAAGTATAAACCAATAACTCAAGTATTTCTATTCAAGGACATATAAATTGGAAAGAGATGTATTAAACTAATTAGAAGAACTTTAAAAACTATCAGATTGAGTGAGACAATGATTTAGAGAATAAGACATCCTTTTTCACCTCCTATATCAATTGTTAACAAGTAATCCTTACGAGTAATATAAATGCAATGGCTAGGTTAGCTTGGGAATCTGATTTAGCCAAAAGCCTATGTCTAGGTCAATCAACCCTGGTATCACTTACCTAATCCACGATGTTTCCATGAGAACTAGTGTAAGCTCTACTAATAAACAATTTATTCCCAATTAATTATTATGCATTATCAATAGGTATATTTCTATCCTATTAACGAATCATCGCATCCAAGCCAATTCAATGAAATAAAACATGCATCAATCATACATACGATCTCAAATCCAAATTCCTATGTCTAGGTTTATTAGATTTGAACAAATCAATTGAAAGCTGATCAAACATTCAAAGCATTAAACACTATATGATTGAACAAAAACCAAATCATGTATATAACTCAAAGGATTACAAGATTAATCAATATCCATAGGAGGATGCAAAGTAAAATCCTATAAACAGCCTAGTCAGCCATGACAAATGAAAATATATTACAAATACTCATAGTCGTGGAGATGGAAAAGAGAAAGGAGAAGAAAAGGGAAGAAAAGGGAAGAAAAGAGAAGAACAAAGCTTAAGGGAGTGATCCTCCAAGCTTTAATCCTCCACTAAGGTGAAGAGAGACTCCAAACTTGGTCACTTCTGCTTCCTGCTGGTTTGAAATGCTAAAACCTGGCCGCAGCTTTCTAAAATATAACCTAACTCCTATTAAAAATTGATGCAACAGTATTTATAGGGCTCAAAAAATAGAGTCATGTTGCAGCATTCAACTATCTACGTTGCGGCGCATTACATTTAGGTCAGGTATGCTGTGGCATTCACATGCCATGCCGCGGCGTGCAATATGCATAGCTTTCTGATTTTTTATGCAAGGGAGGCACACGTCACGACATTAAAATGCCACGTTGCGATGTGACAAGCTGATCTTTGCACTTAGCTTTCTCTTGCAATGTTGGTCAAAATCTGAAATGATTCACTTGGTTGGAACCTTACCTGCCATAAAGAAATTTCCAATTCAGTATCAGTGCAAATGTACTCAATATATCCAAGAATCAGACAAATTTTCTCAGAATCATGATGGAAGACGTTGAAATCAAATCATATGAGTATACAACTAAACTCTTCCATTCATGCATCAAAACAAGGACTAAGCAGACAATAAAGCATAAATATAAGGCCCAAATAACTATAATTTGTGGAGTTATCACACCCCCGTCAGCAAAAATGAATCGCCCCTCATCAAATGGCGGAGGGGGAGACGGCTCTCGGTGTCTATGGCTGGAGGATCCTCATTGTCTTTTTGGTCCCATTTTACCTGAAAGGGAATTGCAAACAGTCAATATCAAGTAATGGTAATGTAAGCATAAGAAAAATTTACAATTTCTAAAAAATTCTGGAAAATTAGATATCTCACGCCGCGACATTGACACATGCGCCGCGACATTAAAGTTGTTCATGGACACGCCGCGACACTCACATGATACGCCGTGGCATTCATACTATTTCATATTCATGCTGCGATGCTCAAATTACACGTCACGATATGCAAACACTTAAGTCCTAGCGCCGCGGCATTCATAAACAACGGCGTGGCACGTATTCAACTCGTACCCAGAAATACCCATCAAATCAGGCAAATCAACTCCCTCAGGCAGTATATCACAGTAAACTACATTAAAAATAAAACATTCTACTATTTAAACATATTTAACCTCACTAAACAACAACAAATATACATTTAACACAGGCATTAAAAAATGAAATAAAAACATAATAAAATTAAAAATAAACAGAAGGAGAAAGCTTCATACCTTGTTCGGAAGCGAGGAAATGAAGCTAAAGATGAAAGAAATGAAAAACAAAGGGGGTTTTAAGAGAAAACATAGAGAGAAATGAGGGAAAAATGAGGGACGAATAAACCGTCGTGGCGTTTAACCCAACAGATGCATCACGGCACGACGTGATACGTATCTTGTATGCCACGGTGCAATAAATTCCCTCTAAAATTAATATTTAAATAAATACTATTATTACTATTATTATTATTATTATTATATATATATATATAAATATTTTTGTTTTTTTTACAGATACATACACCGCAGCATAAACACATTTGTCGCTGCAACGTGAAATAACTAAATAATAACCTAATGAGGCCTCACGCTGTGATGTGTAAATAACTCATGTCGTGGCATGAGAGATCAGTCTGTTGAATTCTGCAGCAAACTGACTCTAGCGACTTTTAGCCAAAATGCGTTATTAACTCCTATACAACATGGCCAAATGATCAAATAACAGTTTAATTATCAACTACTTAAACAAACCACAAAAAACACATATTAAGTACTAAGGACTTAAAAAAACAAAATATAAACATATATAAAACACAAAATAAATCTTGGGTTCCCTCCCAAGAAAGGCCTAATTTATAGTCCCAACAAGACTTTATGTGTAGTTCCATTTGCATTTGCTCCAAAAGGGAGGATCTTCCTCCTTTGCATCAGAATGAGCTTGAAACACTTGAAATGGGATGGGTTTAAGCTTCTCATTTATAGCTTTCTTAAAAGGTGGAATGCATAACTTAACCACCATTCTTGAATTCAGCCGCTCTAGCTCATCATCTCCACTTCCTCGTGTTGAGATCACTTGACATTGGCTAGGGGCACTTACTACACTTCCACAAAGTACCTTAGATGGCATCTCATCAACTTTACTTACCAAACAACATTCTTCTTGATTTTTAGGACTCTATGTAGCCTTGAAAATGTTCAAAGTGACCTCCTGATCTTGGACCCTCATAGTGAGCTCTCCTTTCTCCACATCTATGAGGGTTCTGCCTGTTGCAAGGAAAGGCCGGCCTAAAATCAAAGGGACCTTGTTGTCCTCTTCCATGTCAAGTATGACAAAATCAGCAAGGAAAATGAACTTGTCCACTTTTACCAGTATATTCTCAATAATTCCTTTTGGATAAGTATAGGAGCGATCAGCTAGTTGGAGAGTTATGGATGTGAGCTTGCATTCTCCCAAACCTAGCTTTTGGTATATGGAATAGGGCATGAGATTGATACTGGCTCCTAAATTGCATAAGGCCTGCCCTAAGAAATCCTTCCCTATGGCACAAGGGATTGTAAAACTTCCCAGATCCTTCAGCTTTGGGGGAAGCTTTTGTTGTAAGACGGCGCCACATTCTTCAGGCAATGCCACCATTTCATAGTCACCTAGCCTACGTTTCTTGGACAAAATATCCTTTATGAATTTAACGTAGCTGAGCATCTACTCCAAGTCTTCAGCAAAAGGGATGTTTATAAGAAGTTTCTTGAAAACTTCCAAAAACTTCTTGAACTAATCATCCATGTTGTTCTTAATCTGCCTGCTTGGAAAAGGCAAAGGATGTATATATAGATTGTTCACAAACTTCTTGTCCTCGGCCTTCTCCTTAGAAACTTCAGGTTTCTGCTCAACATCCTTGCTCACAGCCTCATTCTCATGGTTTATTTCAATGTCTTCCTCCAGCATCCTTGTCTTTGGGTTTCCCTCTATGTCCTTGCCACTCCTCAGTGAGATGGCATTGCAGTGCTCATTGGGGGCACCCCTGGGATTAGTGACCGTATCACTTGGTAAGGTGCTAGGGGGCCTGTTGTTGATAGTATTTGCCAGCTGACCCACTTGTGTTTCCAATGCTCTCATCGAAGCAGTCTGGCTTTGAAACATTGCATCATGCTTTATCAAATGAGCATATGTTCTTTGCATGTAAGAGTCGGTCTTGGAAATGAAAGCATCGTTCTTTGCCATTAACTGCATGAACATATCTTCCAATGTAGGTTTCCTTTCTTGCATTGGTTGTCTTAGCTGAGCTGGAAATCCAGGAGGGTTATACGGGCATTCCTGTCCAGGGGCATTGGAGGATGAAGAGGGTCCTTGGTCATCCCTCAATGAGAAATTTGGATGGTTCCTCCATCCAGGATTATATTGGTTGAAGTATGGGTTATTCGGTTGGGAGTAATAGTTGCCCACATAATGTGCACTTTTAGACATACTAAGGCACCTATCACTCGTGTGATTATCTCCACAATGTCACAAAGAACAAATGGGCTTTAATGAGATCTTTGTTGTCCCATACTATCCATTTTGCTTGCCAATGCCACAACCTATGCTGTAAGTGAGGTTATGACATCCACTTTATGCACACCAACCACTTTCTATGGAGTGTTCCTTGTTGAAGGCCATTGATAGCTGTTAGCAGCTAATTCTTCCAATAGCTGGAAGGCATCATTGAAGGATTTGCTTAACAAGGAGCCTCCAGCTGCAGCATCTACTATTAGGCGGTGGTAGCAAGCCCTTATGAAATGAATAGATCTGATGCCAAGGTGGTATCTCATGATGTGGGCGCCTTCTTAACAGATCCTTGTACCTTTCCCAGGCTTCATGTAAGGATTCTAATTCAGACTGGGTGAATGATGTAATATCATTCACCATCTCTGCAGTCTTGGCCGGAGGGAAGTATTTGTTCAAAAATTTAGTATATACCTTTGCCCAAGTTGTGATTGATCCTGCTGGAAGAGAATGCAACCAACTTTTAGCTCTATCTCTTAAAAAGAAAGGGAAGAGCCTTAAATGAATAGCATCATCAGATACTCCATTATGCATAAACGTGTCATAAATCTCTAGGAAGTTTGAGAGATGCGCGTTGGGATCTTCATTGGATAAGCCGCCAAACTGTATTGAAGCTTGGATCATTTGGATAATGGACGGCTTTAACTCAAATTTGTTTGCTCGGATGGCATGACATCTAATATTGGAGTACAAATTATCCATTTGAGGAATAGCAAACTCCTTCAATGGCCTTGTGTGACTATTGTCCTCCACCTCGTTCATAGCGGATTCTTCCGCCATCTTACTACTACCTGAAACAATTAAGGAATAATGAATTAAATTAATATTTTGCAAAATAAACTTGAAATAGAGATACTTAAACTCGTTGTTTATATTAGCTAAGCTAAATTTAAACCACTATCCCCGCCAATGGCGCCAAAAACTTATTGGCTCTTTTGCTTACTGCAAGTGCACGGGTCGCACTTGTAGTATAGCTAGGAGTCAGATATCGTTCCCACGAGGACAAATGTTAAATTCAATACTAAGTATAAACCAATAACTCAAGTATTTCTATACAAGGTCATATAAATTAGAAAGAGGTGTATTAAACTAATTAGAAGAACTTTAAAAACTATCAGATTGAGTGAGATAATGATTTAGAGAATAAGACATCCTTTTCCACCTCCTATATCAATTGTTAACAAGTAATCCTTATGAGTAATATAAATGCAATGGCTAGGTTAACTTAAGAATCTGATTTAGCCAAAAACCTATGTCTAGGTCAATCAACCCTGGTATCACTTACGTAATCCACTATGTTTCCATGAGAACTAGTGTAAGCTCTACTAATGAACGATCTATTCCCAGTTAATTACTATGCATGACTAATAAGTATATTTCTATCCTATTAACGAATCATCGCATCTAAGCCAATTCAATGAAATAGAACATGTATCAATCATATATACGATCTCAAATCCAAATTCCTATGTCTAGGTTCATTAGATTTGAACAAATCAATTGAAAGCTGATCAAACATTCAAAGCATTAAACACTATATGATTGAACAAAAACCAAATCATGTATATAACTCAAAGGATTATAAGATTAATCAACCATAGGAGGATCCAAAGTAAAACCCTATAAACAGCCTAGCCAGCCATGACAAACGAAAATATATTACAAATACGCATAGTCATGGAGATGGAAAAGAGAAAGGAGAAGAAAAGAGAAGAACAACGCTTAAGGGAGTGATCCTCTAAGCTTCAATCCTCCACCAAGGTGAAGAGAGACTCCAAACTTGGTCACTTCTGCTACCTGCTGGTCTAAAATGCTAAAACCTGGCCGCAGCTTTCTAAAATATAACCTAACTCCTATTAAAAATTGATGCAATAGTATTTATAGGGCGCAGAAAATAGAGTCACACCGCGGCATTCAACTATCTATGTCGTGGCGTGTTACATTTAGGTCAGGTACACCACGGCATTCACATGCCATGCCATGACGTGCAATATGCGTAGCTCTTTGACTTTTGATGCAGGGGAGGCACACGCTGCGACATTCAAATGCCACGCTGCGGCATGATAAGCTGATCCTTGCACTTAGCTTTCTCTTGCAATGCTGGTCCAATCTGAAATGATTCACTTAGTTGGAACCTTACCTGCCATAGAGAAATTTCTAATTCAGTATCAGTGTAAATGTACTCAATATATCCAAGAATCAGACACATTTTCTCATAATCATGATGGAAGACGTTGAAATCAAATCATATGAGTATACAATTAAACACTTTCATTCATGCATCAAAACAAGGACTAACCAGACAATAAAGCATAGATATGAGGCCCAAATAACTACAATTTATGGAGTTATCAACGCTACGTCCATTGATATTCAATAACATATTTATCTTGCCTACTGACCCCAAAAGAAATAATAGATCTTAGGAACCTCCGTTGTTTTCCTGATCCCATTTTTTTATTTATTTAAAGTTTAATACTATGTCTGGAAATTGAAGGACCCAAAATAACATTTGTACATACAATTGATCTGACTGTCTAAATTTATTGATCATAGAATGTTTGAACTACTCCTAACTTTTTTCCCCATTTGTTGTTTCATTTCATATGGCAGATCTCAGATATTTAGATCAGATAGTGATGTGATGCTTGCCTAGTTAGTTTTTCTTTGAAGCTTCCAGATTATGGATCTAAATTTAGTAGTTGGTTTATAGAGAAAGCATTCTCAAGGCCGCTTGTGATCCTACTAATGCAGTATGGAATCTTTTTCTCTCATTTGTTGGAACTATTGCTCGATTGTTATTCATGGCCTTATTTGTGTTGTCAAGAACTCTTGTATAATATTTAGTAGAATATAATGGTAATTAGGTAGTTAGTTTTTTGTAGCAGTGTACATTGCTAACTAGTGCTACTTGCATTAAGTTCAATTTAAATGGTAGCATGTATTTTTTTATTACTTTTTTTTTTTAAACTTTGAGTTGCATTACTTGTAATTGTATGAGTTAGAGAGAAGTCTACTTGTAAAATATAATAGCAATTAATGGCATGCATAAGATATTGTAACTATTTCATATACTTTCAACTATTTTGATATCTTTTAGTTACTTGGATAATTATAATGATTGATGATTTATTGTGAGTTTTGGTAAATTTTAATTTCGAATAATTATATGCATAAGAAAATAAAATTTTTATATAAAATAAAGGCATCTGGTTGTGGCAAATCCAACTAGATGCCTATTTTTTTTTAAGATATTAGAGACAGATTTAGAGATGAAAAAATTCGTCTCTAAATTTAGAGACG
Source organism: Ormosia emarginata (assembly GCA_029884605.1). NCBI lineage: Eukaryota > Viridiplantae > Streptophyta > Magnoliopsida > Fabales > Fabaceae > Ormosia > Ormosia emarginata. The sequence goes on along the minus strand of JAQQTP010000077.1, from coordinate 48,286,752 downwards.
AAATTAGAGACGGAATAGTGCCATCTCTAATTAAATCAGTATTATATTTTAAAAAAATTGACAATATCTATCTCTAATTTAGAGACAAATTTTTTTTATTTAGAGACAGATGTTTTCCATCTCTAAATTAGAGACAAAATTAATTTTTCTATCTCTAACAATCAGAGACGTCAGATTTAGAGATGGAACAATTTTCGTCTCTAAATATTTAGAGACAAAATTTTACACATTTAGAGACGGAATTTGTTCCGTCTCGAAATCTGAAAATTCTAGTAATGTATTAAAGCTTCTTAATGTGACCTAAAACTAAGAGTCTGGTTAGTCAGTGAACGAATCCTTGGTGGTCAAGGATTCCATTGGATTGGTTGTTTAATTAACTTTGTTTACAGTTTTTTATTTTATTTTTTGTTTAATTACTCATACAACTAACCCCCCCGATTGTTAACTTATTAATATAATTGATTAGTTGGAATGACCAAGGGCTCGACCCGGTTGCACCACATACTACAAGTTCTTGGTGAATCGGTTAACCAATCTCATCTAATTCGGTAGCATCGGCAACTATCAATGTATAACTTCAAAGGACATCCTAGCATTAGAGGCGTCATCACTAGAGGATTGGCCAAACAGTGCTTGATTTGGTCAAAGGCCTCTTTCTTCCATCGAAACTCCTCTTCAGCTCTGAGCTTCAAAAGTGGGGAGAAGACTTTGGTCTTTCCAGACAAATTCGAGATGAATCTTCTTAGGAAGTTAATTTTTCCTAACAAAGACTGGAGTTGCTTCTTATTTGAAGGAGGTGATGCTTCAAGTATAGCCTTAGCCTTGTTCTGATCAACCTTTACTCCTTTCTTTTGGACTAAGAACCCAAGAAAGTTTCTTGCAGAAATACCAAAAACACATTTAATAGGATTCATTTTTAATCCATGCTTTCTCATTCTTTTAAATGACTGTCTCAAGTTTGACAAATGTTCTTATTCTGACTTCGATTTAACCACCACGTCATCAATGTAAACCTCTATTAATTTACTAATAATATTATGAAAGGTAGTATTCATGGCCTTTTGATATGTGGCTTGATGCGAATTAAAAGATGCAAACTCAAGTGTAGGTTGTCTCAAGTAATAAATTTCTCAGGAGTCCGAGGTCAATCCATAGGGAATTGATGAAGAAAAATTCTTTGAGGTAAAGAAAGGATTTGTCACAACAATAAAGATAATAAAACTTGTTCACAATTAAAAAAAGAACGTGCTTGGGGTAGGAGATCCACTTTTGGTAATAAATTAAGGATAAGATTTTTCTTTTCATAATTCAATTGAAATCCCCGCACAATGGAGGTTCTAATCGGAAAATAAAACATTCAAAGTCCATTTAGAATTATATACGAAGTTATATTATGGTTCATTTAATTATTTACTAACACCAACACTTGTAAATGGGTTCAAGCATTCATTGTGCCAACCGCTTGTCTACAATGAATCAAGAACTCCACTTTACAAGGAGAGTTTCTAAATTAATTGGAAACAAAATACAACACATATAATGACCACTTGATAAAATATCATTTAAGCACAAGAAAGAAATTAATCTAACCTTATTTTATTACCAAAAGTTTCACCCCTTCACCCAAGCAAGATGAAAATTAGTTATTCATGAGCAAGAAGAAAGAAAGAGATAAGAAGAAGAAGAAGAACATAACTTTTATTTAGAACAAAAGAAAATTACACCAAGAAAATCAAATAACATAATAGCATGATCTTGATCTAAAAACAAGATACCCCCAAAATGATCAGCCAATGCTCCCTTTTATAGAGCTTGAGTAGTACAAAATGACAATGAAGTTATTTAATGAGAGGGTAGATGATGTGTGGATGAGTAAAAAATGACAATGGAGTTATTTAATGAGTGAATGGATGATTAATGAGTGAATGGATGATTATTTAGTGGGTAAATGATTAATGAGTGGGTGGATGATTATTGTAACACCCCTAGATCTAATAACTATGGCACAATCGTCATTACACCACAGACACTAAAATCCAAGCGTGTCACAGTCTCAAAAATAGTATTTTCAAAAATATATTTCAATTATACATAAATAGAAAATATAAGCCCCGAATGAAAATATATTTAGTACCCAACCATTCAGAATACAACCATCTAAGGAAAAACATATTTCATATATAATGTATTCGTCCTTAACACAAAGCACTGATAACACGAAACATAATACTTACATATTCAAATACAAGGTAACATGTACAAAAGCACTAAAGGGGGAAAGTAGTAACCCTGGGATAAGTACTACTAGCAGACAAAGCCGCAACCCCAAATATATGTGACGCTCGGTGTCCTAGCCGACACATCAGGCATCAATGCCCCCATGAAGTTGCACCCATGCGTAACCGAAAAATTTCGTCCAGACGCCATATCGAAAATAATGAATCAGCCCAATCTGATCAGTAAGGGTGTGGTCCCCCATCTTCTTCATCCTCACGATCTTTTATCAAATATAAATGTAAAACAGAAATACAATGATACAGGAAAAAGGTGAGACATCCGACTTATATTACCAATTATGGCAGTAAAGAAACATAATGGCGCAGAATGCCCACATAGCAGAGCAACAACATTAAATAGTAATAATCACATACAAGAAAAGAAACAACAACAGAGTCTCAGATAATGAATAATGAAAACACTTTAGATAATCTTGATATCGATAAAACAATAGTATAATTATCATATAAATGAGTGTCAAATGATATGTCGACTCACAATGCTGACTCACAATGCATGTGCACTTGGTACCAAGATTTTCTATTCTATTTCAAAGATGAACGTTCCCGAAGATCTGTCCCCCTCAATGACAGTCTACGCTGGACAACGAAGAGAATAGTGCTTTGTCGGGCCTGTAATGCGTTGCAATCGGTTTATCATGGCCAGGGGTATATAAAGTGATAACATCATCACGAAATGAACCACCGCGCTTTACGCCACCCCAATAGATCCATCAGGGATCACACTATCCAATTATCATTCATTCACCACAAAAAGAATAGTGATTTGTTGGGCCCGTAATACGTGCAATCGGTATACATTGCGCCTTACGCCCCACATAGATCCATCATAGATCACACTATCAATTCTCATTCATTCACCGAGTAAAGAATAGTGATTTATCAGGCCCGTAATACATGCAATCAGTATACACCGCGCCTTACGCTCCCCATAGATCCATCACAAATCACACTATTCAATTCTCATTCATAGGCTTATATAGCTTTTTTACAGTCATCGACTGAGCAAATATTCAATGCATGTTGACTCAATATATAATCATAGGCTCATCTAGCCTTTTACCAGTAATCGACTGAGCAAATATTCAATGCATGTTGACTCAATGCATAATTATATATATTTCACAATAACACTTTTCCATTACATACCACAATTTGGCCAATTTAAGTATCAATAGAATTTTAGTCCTAAACACGGACCCACAATAGTATAGTATTAATTTCTCAAGAGTGATAGCACACTTTTATAGGTTTATTTCAGGGTTTCTCTTTAACTTATTCTTATGAGATCATTATAAAGTTCCACCTTAATATTATGGAATCATTATAAAGTTTCACTTAAATTAACATCTCTTATGAATTTTATTTTCTAGAGGGATTCTCTTGAAGTCCTTATTCAATCTTCATTCCTTTAGATTGATCAAGTTCCTTAATCTAATCAATTATGCTCACTTAAAATTACTCTAAGGTTCTGCAAGTCTCACAAACTCTCTTGTTCTTCCCTTATGTTCAAAATCATTCTAATCCATAAGATAATGTCTTATTCTTTTCCTTCAACAGATTCTGAACCTCAATATCCAATTCCGTTGTGCGGCCTTCTAATCTTGGTGAGTTGTCACGTCAGCTATCCTTTGTATTTCTTCTACAATCGCAGCCATACTTCCATTATCTTGTCTTGCACTCACATGCGTTTGTCTATCACGAGCGATTGCCCTTGTATGTCTACCGCGAGCCATTAACTTTTTTCGAAGACAGACAAAACATAACACAGTAAGGCAAACGTAATTATTTCAAACAACATTGTCGCATTTCAGAAACCAAACATGAAGAATCATACAATCCAAACAATATAGGTCCAATCCACGAATGCTAATAGTCTCCAACTTGAGCTTCTTCATTCTGCCTCCTATGGTGTAACCTCTTGCAAGTCGTCAACCCCCAAACAGCTCCTCGAACTAAACTCACCCCAGTTATTTCTTTCTCCAGAAGATCGATTTTTCAAAACCTCTTGATCTCCTCACTAAAGAACTCCTATTCTCCTAATACAGTACGCCTAGGTAAAGTGATAGTTTCCTGTACACACAGAACATTACATATTGAGTAGGCCAGTCCTCAATATCATGCAATTGTATAACAGTAGCTACTAACATTCAACCGACGACAAACCATGCATTCCTTTCCAATCATCTAAGTCAAGAGACAAGGAAGTGCACAACATACAAAAGTTCTAATATGCCTAAACATAGCAAGTCCATACCCCGGTTCAACAGGATGAACTACTCTGATACCACCTAATGTAACACCCCTTTGATAGAGTAAGCACGGCACAATCGTCATTACACCACAGTCACTAAATCCAGAAGTGTCACAGTCTCAAAATAGTATTTACAAAGAATTTATTTCATTTATACATAGATGGAAAATATAAGCCCCGAATGAATGCATATTTAGTATCCAACCATTAAAGTACAACCACTGAAGAAAAACACATTTCATATATATCATATTCATCCTTAACACAAAGCACTGACAATACTAAATATAGTACTTACATATTCGAATAAAATATAGCGGGTACTAAAACACACAAGGGAAAAGTAGTAACCTTGGGATAGGTACTACTAGCAGACAAAGTCGCAACCCCAAATAGATGTGACGCTCAGAGTCTCAGTTAACAAGACAAGCATCAATGACCCCATGAAGTTGCATCTGTACGTAATCGAAAATCTTGTCCAAATGCCATCGCGAAGATAATGAATCGACCTAGTCCAATCAACAAGGGTGTGGCTTCTTTTCATCTTCCTCACGATCTTTTATCAAATATGAGTATAAAACAGAAATACGGGGATACAGGAAAGAGGTGAGACATCCTACTTATATTACCAATTATGGTAGTAAAGAAACAGAATGGCGCAGAGCGCCCACATAGCAGAGCAATAACATTTAAGCAACAGTAATCACATATGGTAAAAGAAAATATCATCAGAATCTCAGATAATGAACAATTAAAAACATTTCAGATAATCATGACATCAATAACACAATAGTATAATCATCATATAAATGAGTGCGCCAAATGATATGCCGACTCACAATGCTGACTCACAATGTCGACTCACGATGCCGACTCACAATGTTGACACACAATATATGTGTACTTGGTACTAAGATTTTCTATTCCATTTCAAAGATGAACGTTCCAGTAGTGTTTGTCCCCCTCAATGATAGTCTATACCGGACCACGAAGAGTATAGTGCTTGTCAGTTCCTCGTCAGTGCATTGCAATCGGCTTTCCGGCCAAGGGTATACAATGTGACAAAATAGGTCACTAGAGGGATCACCGTGCCTTGACGCACCCAAAGATCCATCATATACCACACTATTCAATTCTCATTCATAGGCTCATATAGCTTTTTAATAATCATCGACTGAGCAAATTGTTCAATGCGAATGCGCATAACTCAAGCCATCATTGTACTATCCCCAATGATGTTAAACAATCGCCCATACAATTGTCTAACACCATTAGTATCAATGATATTACATAACCGCCTATACAATTACATAATAATACTGATCCACCTGGTTTTAGCACATCGGCACAATAACCAACAATGTATGATGCTCCATGCATGTTGACTCCATGCACAATCATGTATTTCCAACAATAATGATATATTTTTCATACATGCCACAATTTGGCCAAATAAGCATCAACAGAATTCTAGTCCCAAACACGGACCCACAATAATATAGTATTAATTTCTCAAGAGTGATAGCACACTTTGAGAGGTTTATTTTAGATTTCACTTTAATTAACATCTCTTATGAATTCATTCTCTAGAGGGACTCTCTTGTAGTCCTCATTAAATCTTCATTCCTTTAGGTTGATCTAGTTCCTTAATCTAATCAATTATGCTCATTTAAAAATTACTCGAAGGTTTTACAAGCCTCACCATTCCCTTGTTCTTTCCTTATGTCAAAATCACTCCAATCCATAGGATAAAGTCTTTTCCTTTATTCTTTCCATTTTATGAACTCCTAAGGAATCTAAAATTTTCCAATGTTGCACCAAGAATCACAACTTGGACCATTAACCCTCCTAGAGGCCGTGAGCCTTCCTAGGGTAGAAGTCCTAAATCCCTTCCATTTCATGCGCTAGTCTCTTGATACCTATTCACTTAAATTTTATTTCGCAACAATTTAATCCAATCTCTTAGGATCCATGGCCAAAACCGTGGCCTCGCTTTAGGGTATTAAACCCTTAAAATTTTCCAATCCATTAATTCTAACATTTAGTTACATAAGCCTCATTTTATTTGTACTCAAAACCAATTTATATCCCAAAACCCTAGTCAAGACCGTGACCTCACATTAGGGTAGGAAACTCCAAATTTTCCATTTAACAACCCTAACATGATCAAGCATTTTCAACACATCTAATACATTCAAGATCACCATTCAAGTGTCAATCCAAAGCAAGAATACATAAGCATGCAAAATCACCAAACAAAGTAAGAATACAAATATGAATTTCTCCATCAAACAATCACACAAGGTCTCTTCACCACCAAGATAGGTTGAAGAGGATTATCTCCCTCTTACCTCTTGAAGACAACACAAGGAAACAAGCCTCTTGGTCCCTTGTAGAGATTTTCGTACTACACCTCCAAGAAAACCCTAAGGACATCAAAACTCATCAAAACCATCATCAAGGCTTAGAAAAGGGATCCTTGATCACCCAAGAGACCAAGGATCACGAAAATGAGGAGAAAAGATGCAAAAGTTATGAACTTTTACCTTAAAGTTTCTAACTTTGAAGCTTGATAGATCCAAAACGAAAATGGATGATTTTGGTGATGGTCATAACATGAAAGTTGCTTAGAATGGTGCCTAGATTCAAGATCTAGGGTTGGTTTAATGAAAAAGCTTGGGTGGCCAAAAATGGTGGTTTTGGTCGTGGAAAAGGGGAGAAAATGGAGAGGAAAGGTTGAGTTTTTGAAGATGACCCTCTAAATAGGAAGTGTAGAGGAGGTTGAGAGGAGTGTACAAATGGTGTTTATGAAGAGAAAAGTGAAGAGAAATGGTTGATAATGGGGCTGCAAATTTTGTAGGGGAGAGGAGGAACAAGAGAGGAGGAAAGAAAATGGAAGAGAAAATCTAGAGAGAGAAAGTATTAAGTTGAAATGAGATATTTTTTGCCAAGTGTGTTAACTGGGGAGACAAATTTTGCCTCCCCTTTGGGCTAGCATTGCCGTGGAGTAGAGAGAAGGAGAAAAAGATGAAGTTTGAGAGAAAAGTGAGAGGAGAGAAATATTAGAGAGATAAAGTGATAGTAAGGTGAAATAAAATGAAATATGTAATTATGTGTATTTTGTGTAAGTGTATGAATTAAAATGTGTGGCCACAAAGAGCCCTCAAAATATGTGGTGGAGAGGAGGAAAAAAGAATTGGCTTCTTGAAGAAGCCAATAGGAAGGTGCAAGGAAGCTTCCTCCTAGCTTCTCCAATAAGCCAAAAGGAAGGTGCTAGGAAGCTTCCTTCCTTTGAAAAGTCAAAGTGATGTCATGGTGATGATGTCACCATGGTGATGGCATTAAAGTGTTCTCTAAAATGTGACTAACACTGTATCAGATTTATTATCAACAGACAGAAATTATAGTTAACAAAAATTGATATTTATTATCCAACGAAAAATAAAATTATTCTGCGATTTTTATTTATCAGATAAAATCTCAAAAAACGTGAAACCTTGTAAACCGTGTCTGACCTCGGGTTTAGTAAGATCCCTCGTCAATGTTTCCACAGTTCAAGGTTCTCGGAAAAAATATTTCATTTTCCCGGCTTCGCTCAATGTGCACGTAAAATGAGGAATAATATTAAAATATTCTGCGTTCACAGAAAAATAAAAGAATTTACAAAAATCACAAATATTATAAAATGACTATTTATCATAAAATTATTAATTTTCAGGGTGTTACAACTCTCCCATTCAAATAGAAATTTCGTCCTCGAAATTTTCATTCCTTAGAATAAATATGAATGTTATTTCTTCATCTTATCTTTCTAACTTTCACGTCGCATCTCTAGTCACGTCAATTCAAATCATCCTTACCAATATGATCTCCCTGCCTCCGTGTTGCTTTGCTCTCCAAACCTTGACCTTTACAGGAAGCATTCCATAGATCAAACCCTCTTTTAATTGTGTTGTGTCCAGTTCGATGACATGGCTAGGTCGAGGACATACTTTCGAGATCATGACATATAGAAGATATCATGGAAATTTAGAAAGAAAGGATGACAACATTAGTTGATAGGCTACCGGACCAATCCGAAAAGAAATTTGATATAGTTCGTAGAATTTTGGAGTGAGTTTATTGGTAACTTAGACAAGACGACACTGAACCTAGGCGTCATACTCCTTCAAAAATTCTAATCACCTTCTCTATCTCATGTTCAATTCCTTTTCATCGAACAGATACTTCAGACTCTTGAGTCTACCAAAGGCGTTGATCGTAGCAAGTATCTCCATATTTTTAGAGCAAATACAACTGTGACTAACACCAAGTCATGAGTTAAGTAATTCTTCTCAACTTCCCAACTTTGTATAATCACATATCCTAGACCTTGATGTGAGGCATCACAAACGCTTCAAATGGTTCCTTAGATCTAGTAGAACCAAAACTGGCGAGTATTCGAATACCTCCTCAACTCTTGAAATTTTCCTCACATGTGTTAGTCTATAAAATGACTTAATTCTTTCTTGTAAGCGGAGTAAGATATTCTACTATCTTGGAGAATCCATCGATGCTCCTTCGATAAAACCAACTAACCATACAAGTTACTAGGGTATTATGGTCTCCAGTCTTTCCCATTGTAAAACTGCTTCAACTTTTGATTGATCCACAACAATCCACCTTTTTGAAATCTCATGATCCAAAATTGAACCTCCTCAATCAAGAATTCGTACTCTGAAAATTTGGCCTACACTTCTTTTCCTTTAAAGTCTAGAAAACTATATATCGAGATGTCTAACGTGTTTCTCCATATCTTCAAAAATAGATTAGAATGTCATCATTAATGACAACGACAATTCTGTTCTAGGTAAGGACAAAAAATCCTATTCATGCAATCTATGAATACGACAGAAGCATTTGTTACTCCGAATGGTATCACAAGATACCCATAATGCCCATAGCATGCTCAAAAAAGAATCATTTTGGGAACATCCTCAACTTCCCATGAATTTAGTGATGACCATATCGTACATCTGTCTTAGAGAAAATAACGACTCCCTTCTCGCTGATCCATCGAATCGTTCATCTTCGTTTGAGAATTCTCATCCTCGATCATAATCTTGTTCAATTGGCGACAGTTCTCATCACACCGAGAAGTTTCATTCTTCTTCTTAACTGACAACATTATAGCTCATCATGCGAAACTCATTGACTATGAGAGTGGCATTTGTATTCCCCTTGCTTTTGTCCTCCACAAAGATAACATGTATCCTGGGATTCTTTTTCCTCACAAAGCTTCAACTTTGTTGGCCGTTACGAACTCAAAAGCCTTAGTTTCGAGAATCACTAAGGTTCTCATTGAAATGATCTAATAGGATATAGCTAGGAAAATAACCAATCTATTCTTAAAATCATGAACTCTAATAGGTGAGATTTTAGGTAAGCAAGTCAAATCAACAAAAGATTCAATCTTTAGTAGAAATAGGATAGATTAAACAAACTTAAGTGTCAACGACAAGTCTTAGTAACAGAAGTAGAAATAACTAAGTCAAAGATAACAAAAGACACTGATGAATCCAAATGATCCATACGGTCGTACACGATAAAGAAATGGGTTGCCCCCAAAATTTTACAGCACAGTTATGGGATCATCGTTTGTAGTACAATCTCCACCGTTTGGATTTTCAGTATAAGAAACCTTCGTTCCATCCAGGGTGAAATCTTTCCTTTCAGCTTGGGAACTTGAAGCACATGCCTTATTAATAGAAGACTTCTTCGCCGAAGCACAATGTTTAGAAACGTGTCCAGGCTTTCTGCATCAGAAGCAGATTATCCCTTTGATCTTACACTCCCTCGTTAAGTGGTCCTTTCCACATTTCTTACATCTTGGTGAAGACGTCGAGGTCTGATTGGATCTACTACTACTAGCACTTTCTCCATGAGTTGGGTGTTGTTGTTGCTTTCCTGGTGGTCGTGAATACAGTTTCCTCTTAAACTGATTAGCCTTTCTATTATTCCTCCTTTGGGATTTAGGCGGTCCAAGGTTACCCCAAAGTCGACTTTCCTTCAACAGATTCTGAACCTCAACATCCAATTCTCGCCGTTGTGCGGCCCTCTAATCTTGGTGAGTTGTCACGTCAGCTATCCTTTGTATTTCTTCTGCAGTCGCAGCCATACTTCCATTATCTTGTCTTGCGCTCACATGCGTTTGTCTATCACGAGTGATTGCCCTTATATGTCTATCGTGAGCCATTAACTTTCTTCGAAGATGGATAAAACATAACACAGTAAGGCAAACGTAATTATTGCAAACAACATTGTCGCCTTTCAGAAACCAAACACAAAGAATCACACAATCTAAACAATATAGGTCCAATCCACGAATTCTAACAGTCTCCAACTCGAGCTTCTTCATTCTGCCTCCTATGGTGTAACCTCTTGCAAGTCGTCAACCCCCAAACAACTCCTCGAACCAAACTCACCCCAGTTATTTCTTTCTCCAGAAGATCAGTTTTCCAAAACCTCTTGATCTCCTCACTAAAGAACTCTTATTCTCCTAATACAGTACGCCTAGGCAAAGTCATAGTTTCTTGTACACACAGAACATTACATATTGAGTAGGTCAGTCCTCAATATCATGCAACTATATAATAGTAGCTACTAACATTCAATCGATGACAAACTATGCATTCCTTACCCATTATCTCAGTCAAGAGACAAGGAAGTGCACAACATACAAAAGTTCTAATATGCCTAAACATAGCAAGTCCATACCTCGGCTCAACAGGATGAACTGCTTTGATACTATCTAATGTAACACCCCTTTGATATAGTAACCACGGCACAATCGTCATTACACCACAATCACTAAATCCAGAAGTGTCATAGTCTCAAAATAGTATTTACAAAGAATTTATTTCATTTATACATAGATGGAAAATATAAGCCCCGAATGAATGCATATTTAGTATCCAACCATTAAAGTACAACCACTGAAGAAAAACACATTTCATATATATCATATTCATCCTTAACACAAAGCACTGACAATACTAAATATAGTACTTACATATTTGAATAAAATATAGCGGGTACTAAAACACACAAGGGAAAAGTAGTAACCTTGGGATAGGTACTACTAGCAGACAAAGCCGCAACCCCAAATAGATGCGACGCTCAGAGTCTTAGTCAATAAGACAAGCATCAATGACCCCATGAAGTTGCATCTGTACGTAACCGAAAATCTTGTCCTAACGCCATCGCGAAGATAATGAATCGATCCAGTCCAATCAGTAAGGGTGTGGCCTCTTTTCATCTTCCTCACGATCTTTTATCAAATATGAGTATAAAACAGAAATACGGGGATACAGGAAAGAGGTGAGACATCCTACTTACATTACCAATTATGGTAGTAAAGAAACAGAATGGCGCAGAGCGCCCACATAGTAGAGCAATAACATTTAAACAACTGTAATCACATACGGTAAAAGAAAATAGCATCAGAATCTCAGATAATGAACAATTAAAAACATTTCAGATAATCATGACATCAATAAAACAATAGTATAATCATCATATAAATGAGTGCCAAATGATATGCTGACTCACAATGCCGACTCACAATGTATGTGTACTTGGTACCAAGATTTTCTATTTCATTTCAAATATGAACGTTCCGGTAGTGTCTGTCCCCCTCAATGATAGTCTTTGCTGGACCACGAAGAGAATAGTGCTTATTGGTTCCTCATCAGTGCGTTGCAATCGGCTTTCCGGCTAGGGGTATACAATGTGACAAAATAGGTCACTGGAGGGATCACCGCGCCCTGATGCACCCAGAGATCCATCATAGACCACACTATTTGTAACACCCTCCCTAGGGTATCACATGTCTGACTTCCGACTCATAATCTGAAAATGTTTTCATAAAAGGTTTGAGTTAAAAACGTGGGTTTAAAAAAAAAAATTCTTTCTTGCTGAAATATAAACTTACTGTAATCCATAAGTATTACTAAAAATATATTTAAACTAATTCATATATAACATTGACACCAATTAATATTTCATAATTTAAAGAGAAATATAAAATTAACAGACTTTTTTTTTTAACAGTAGCAAACCCCATGACGGGTCCTACTAAATAGCACGGTATAACACTAACGATAAAACTTAACATACTCATTCCTTATCTTGTATCCAGCTTGTTGCATCAGAACTCTACTCCTTGTCTACTCAGAACACCTTCGAACTTGAGACAGCCACTCTTCAATGTTTTCATCAATCTCGAGTGTCCATCGCCTGTTATGTCTAAGACAACTCATTCTTTCTACTGTTTAATTTTAACAATACGAGACACAAAGAAGACAACATAACAAAGAGGTGAGATCACCTACACCAATACCAAAGATGGCAAAGACAGAGATAACACAAGCAAGCAATATTTTACGGGGATATCATATCAAACTTCCAATAATATATTCAATATTAATCAACTATCATCATCAAATCATTTACAATTCAATTATTATAAACAACAATTACAATAATGTCCTAATTATCATCATCATCATCCAAGTATTCAAAACAATTGTCATAGCCAATATTCCTCAATTAATATATCACACGATATAAATGTTCGATTATGCATGTACACAAGACTCGATTTCCTACTCCATGGAGCTAAACTCAAGTCGGAGAAATGATCGAAAAGATCTGTCGGTACCACATGCCTCGAGACCACGTCGTGCTATAATCCTCATTTTGATTTTGCACATCTAGCATATACACGACAGTCTTTATCAGATCTTGATTAAGAATAGTGTCTCGGTCCGGATCATCGGTGTGTTGCATCGGTCTAACCTACGGGAAGAAGCGCGACCAACCACCCGTGTAGGCAACCCGCACCCCAATGCCCCCAAGGTCAACAAGTGACCTACACTACGCATATCGCACCCACTCAAGAGGTGTGTTTCTCCTAGGCAATCAGCCATATCCAGATTCTCATCGGACCATTCCAATGAATGTATAATGCACCAAATCCAATCATAGACAAATATGTCATTTCCTCACAAATAGTGTATGGACACTGGTTCAACAATAATCATATCAGTACTTTCAACAAAAAAATCATGTTATCACGTTTTCATAGTTGTAAAACACTTTTACCGTATTTTCACAATCGCGTAACATTTACATTACGTTTTCACAATCCAAAACTTTTCTGTTATGTTTTCACAATACCATAACACTTCTTTTATATTTTCACAATACCGTAACATTTTTGTTACGTTTTTAAAATTCCAAAACGTTTTTATTACGTTTTTACAATACCGTAACACTACTGTTACGTTTACAAAATTTCGTAACATTTCTGTTACGTTTTCAAAATGTTGTAACTCTTCTGTTGCACTTTTAAACCACGTACTAATTTTTAACGTTTTTCTCAATCGCGTAAAAACATACGTTTCTCAAATCGCATAGTATTTTTCCACTGTTTCAAAATTGCGTAACTTAAAAATCATTCTTTTACGTCACGTAAATCATTTTCACAATCACGTAAAAATATTCTATCACTATTCAAATCACATAGTGATTTTTCAACAATATTTCAGTCGCGTAAAATATTTAAACGCTTTTCAAATCGTGTAGAAATATTTAAACATTTTTTTTCAAATCGCGTAGAAATATTTTACTATATTTTAAATTATTTTTAAGATACGTAAAATATTTTTCAACATTTTTCAATCACATAAACTATTCCTCAATATTCCAAACATTATTTTGGACTTAAATAAATCAATATCATTTTTAACACATTGTTCAAAATTGCGTAGCTTAAAAATCACGTTTTTAAGATACGTAAAACATTTTTCATCACAATTTCATTACAGAAAATACTTCTTAACCTTCAAAAATTCCTCTTCAACTTTTCTCAAAATAATATAACTTTATATTTCATTTAATATATTTTCTTACTCAAGAAAATATTTTTCCACAGATCTTTACTCAAGAAATTTTTCAAAATATACTTCACGAAATCACTTTTCCAATGATGTAAATCAACGTTTCAAAACTTAACATTTTTCTAACGTATTTCAAAACTTGAAAATAAGTTATACGTTAGTAAATTTTCAAAACACCATTATATTATCCATTTTTCCCAAATCATTTCCAAACACAACCTTCTTCAAAATAAATTGAAGTTCGAAAACATTTTCGTTTACAAAAACTTGATTTTCTCAAGTGATAAACGCCTGATTCCCTTTCCAAAATCCTTGTATTAAATCCAGTTACGTTTCCACTTTGAAATTCACTTTGTTCATAAAATCAAAATTATTCCAACCTCCAAAAATCGTAGAGTCTTTGGCCATTGAAGCCATCAAATACTTTTCTTCTAAATTGATATGGTTTTACACAAACAAAACAATTAAAAATCCTTTACAAAAACGTAAGACTCATAGTCTTTGAAAATCAAATCATTTATTCATTTTCAATTTTTCACTTTCTTTGTAAATCCATTTTCACTTTCTTTACAAATCCTTTTTCACTTTCTTTGCAAATCCTTAAAATCATCATTGCTATTTTCATATAAATCTCATGTTTAGTTAAACACTTAGAAACTTTTTACACAAAATAAATTAATAAAAATCCTTCTAAAAATCGTGTTCTTGTTCTCTTGAAAAACAAACCCTTTGTTTATTTTCCAAATTCTTCAAATCATCCGTTTTCATCATTCATGAAAATCTTAAATTATAAACACCTATGTTGAGGTGTCTTGTTCGAAATCCACCATGTTCTAAGTACTCAAAAATCAATTCTTTTGTTCTTAAAAATTTTCAACATGAACCCTAATTAAGGGCATCAAAACTGTAGCTCTTCCTTGGCTATTGGAGCCAAAAATCAATTTCCTTTCCACCATCAAGTCATAACATATACATATATATTTCATCATAAATAATATAAGCATACCATTAAAGCCATAAAAGCATGTATAGCATATCAAGCATATCATCAAAGCTATAAAATCATGCAAAGCATATCAAGCATAGAAAATTAATCAAAGCTCATAAACACCCACAAATTAATTACATGACCATGGATATGAATCCTCACATGGATTCCACATCCATCAAATAAAATACCATCTCTCACCACCATGCTTGGTTGGTGAGATGGATCTCCCTCTTACCTCTTGAAGATCCTCAAAAGCTTCTTGATTTGCTTCTTTTTCCAAGTCCTTCATCACCAAGAGCTTCTCAAATACAAAACAAAATACATAGAAATTAGTATACTAAGCTTGATTAAGAGGAACCATGGATCAAACATGGCTTAGATCATGAAAAAGAGAGAAGAAAATGAAGTTTCCTTATACTTCACCTCAAAAACCCAATAACTTTGATCTTGAAGAAACTCCTTGAAGATGAATGATTTAGAGAAAATCTCCAACATGAAAGTTGCTTAGAATATCATGGAGATTCAAGATCCAAGGTTGGATGAAATTAAAAGAGCTTGAATGGTGATTTTAGGTAGTATGACCGAATGGTGTATTTTGAAGAACAAAGATGAAATTTTTGATAGAAACTTGAAGCTTGGATTTGAAGATCAAGATGAATGATTTTGGAAAAACTCATAACTAGAGATGTTCTTAGAATGGTGTTTAGGTTTAGAAAATCAAGTTGGATGAAATTTTTGAGTGATGAAAGGTGCTCTTGGAGGGCTTGGCCAAAATCTAGAGAAGAAAGGAGATGGAGAGAAAATTTTCTAAGTTTCCTTCTTGAAAATGAATCAATGAAGACCAAGGAAGACAATAATGACTAAAGCATGCAATTATGGTCTTCCAAACTCCTTCATGCAGCACCAAATTCGTAGTCCCCCTTCTTGCATTCTTCTTGAGTGCAAAAAAATCAAAAGTAAGCCATTATGATGTCTAACTTGACCAAGACATGCAAAAATGACATAAAGCTTGTTTCTTTGTCTTCTAAACACTCCAAAACCATCACTTTCTCTTCATAATGCATTCAATAAAGTTGTCTTCATTATTTGCCACCATTTGAAGCATTTCTAGCCATTGATTAATTCAATGGTTAGGATTTAGGTAGATTTTTAATTTTAGAAGACTAAATCTAGGCCATTGGATTTTTCTCCTTTAAATTCTAGCCCTTAGATGTGTCTCCAAAATTAATGGTCAAGATTGCTCCTTCAAACTTTAAATCCAAGGGTCCTAATTAGTCTTTGCTACTTTAGAAGACCAAATCTCCACCATTGATTGATTCTTCATCTAATGGTCATAAATGGTCTTTGTTACTTTTTAAGATTAAATCTCCACCCTTGATTTAATCTAAATCCAATGGTTATAAATGGTCTTTGTCATTTTTCAAGACCAATTCTACACCTTTGATTACATCTATGGTTGATATCAAAGCCTTCCTAACTAAGCTTATTCTCACACCATTGATTAAATCAATGGTTATTATCCAAGCTTTCTTTATTAAGTTTGTTTCTTAGCCTTTGATTAAATCAATGGTTAATATTCAAACTAAGTATTCTCATCCAAGGGTATAGATCAAGTCAAGCTCTCTTTGTTGACTACGCAATATAATATTTATTTTTGTATCCTACAAATAATATTTTTACTGTATTTTTATCATCTGATAATTAAATACGGATAAAATACAAGATAAAGAAATTTTCTAAAACAAGCTGTTTCGGATTTAGGTTTAGTAAGATCCCCTTCTCCGTCTAAACAGTACAAATTTTCTATGCGTAGAAAATTTTTTCACTTTGTGGGACCCACCTGGGCCCACGTATGGCTACCTGGGCCCACATACCCCTTGCGAGACCCACAGACAGGAAAAATTTCAAAATCATCCATAAAATCACAAAAATTATAAAATGCACAAATATCAAATCAGATTACGTAAATTAATTACCTAACGGTAAAAATTAAATTACGTAAAGTTTTCCCCGGCCCAAAAATTTTTATTTTCCTGACACGGAGTAAATCACTCAAAATGATCAAATACGCTGACGGAATAAACAAAATAATTTTACAGTGCACAAAAATTACTAAACAGTAAAATTCTGTTAATTGTCAAAATTACTATTTAAGAGATACAGAAATTTTGGGGTGTTACACTATTCAATTCTCATTCATAGGCTCATAAAACCTTTTAACAGTCATCGACTGAGCAAATTGTTCAATGCGAATGCGCATAACTCAAGCCATCATTGTACAGTCCCCAATGATATTAAACAATCGCCCATACAATTGTCTAATACCATTAGTATCAATGATATTACATAACCGCCCATACAATTACATAATAACACTGATCCACCCAGTTTCAGCACATCGGCACAATAACCAACAATGTATGATGCTCCATCCATGTTAACTGCATGCACAATCATGTATATCCAATAATAATTATATATTTTTCATACATGCCACATTTTGGCCAAATAAGCATCAACAGAATTCTAGTCCCAAACACGGATCCACAATAATATAGTATTAATTTCTTAAGAGTGATAGCACACTTTTAGAGGTTTATTTCGGATTTCACTTTAATTAACATCTCTTATGAATTCATTCTCTAGAGGGACTCTCTTGTAGTCCTTATTAAATCTTCGTTCCTTTCAGTTGATCAAGTTCCTTAATCTAATCAATTATGCTCTCTTAAAAATTACTCAATGGTTTTACAAGCCTCACCACTGTCTTGTTCTTCCCTTATGTCAAAATCACTCCAATCCATAGGGTAAAGTCTTTTCCTTTATTCTTTCCATTTTATGAACTCCTAAGGAATCTAAAATTTCCCAATATTGCACCAAGCATCACAACTTGGACCATTAATCCTCCTAGAGGCCGTGAGCCTCCCTAGGGTAGAAGTCCCAAATCCCTTCCATTTCATGCACTAGTCTCTTGATACCTAATCACTTAAATTTTATTTTGCAACAATTTAATCCAATCTCTTAGGATCCATGGCCAAAACCGTGGCCTCACTTTAGGGTATTAATGTAACGCCCCAATTTTTAGAAAATATTCTGAATGTACTGTTTTCTGTTTTTCATGCTTTTGTATGAATGACCGCTGTGTCCCTATTTTTCTGTTCTCGATTTCTGTATGAAAACAATTACGATAATACAGTTCAAATTTTATTTGATCGTTTTACGTAATTTGTTTTGAGACAAGAAATAAAAATTTTTCTCGAGCTCTTTGTATTAATTTTTCTCGAAAAGATATACAGCTAAATAATACTTCTGGATATTTTATTTGAACGTTTTGAACGATTACCTACGTTGTGGGAAAAAATGAGAAAATGACCGTTACGTCCCGAACGTATCTTGTTTTATTGTTTTGTCTGCTTTTAATTGTTTTCTTCTTGATTTAATGCCCGAAAATACCGTCTGTAAATTTTTATGGACTTTTTGTGTGATTTGCTCCGAGGCGGAAAATAATATTTTTCCGGGCCGGGAAATCTTATTTTAATATTTAGAATTGGGGGATCTTACTTAACCCGATTCTGAATGAGACTAAAAATAATCTTTTAATTTTTAGGATTTAATCACAAATAAAATAATTTTATATTATTATAATATTATTTTATTAGTCAAGATGTTTTAGTGACAAGGGACTCGGAAATATTTTGCGGGACCCACAATTAGCAAAGCGGTTAGATCGGTAGCTTAATTAATCACCGTAAGTCGTAGAACTTTCAGAACAGTGACTCAAATAGTGACTCAAATAGAGCATTTATTACACAAGTGTGACTAAGCCAGTGAGTCACCATGAGCAACCAATAGAATTAAAGCTTGTTAAGCAAGATTTGATCTTGACCTTTGATGTGTTCAATGGCTTGGATGAAGCCAAATCCATGCACATCCTTACCCTAGAAGGCTACGGCCATTGGAGAGAAAAGCCAAAAATCACCTTCCATCTTCATCACTTTTCTCTCTTCTCTCTCATCAAAAAACCTAGCCACCATTGTTGTCCATTTTCTTCCTTCCATTCGCCAAGACACAAACTACACCATCCAACCATCCAAAAATTTTTCTAACCAAGTTTCCTTAACCTAAACACCATTTTAAGAACCTTTGTAGTTGGAAGTTTCTTCAAATTCTTCCATCTAGGGCTTGAAACCAACCTTGGAAGTTTTACCTAGAAGGTAAAATTTCATGCTTTTCTTTTCTCTATTCTTTTTCAAAGTTCTAAGCCATGATTTTTCCATGGTTTAGCTTCTTTTTCATAGTTAATAACATGTAGGTTTTGTTTGAGATTTTTAGGTATTTGGTGGAGTGAAAACCGAACCATAGGAGGTGTGAAAGCAAACTTTTTGTCTTCATTTAAGGTAAGAGGAAGACAATTCTTATCATCCCTTGATGGTGGTAAGAAGATGGGTTGTTTGTAGAATCCATAAGGATTCGGTTGTGGTGTGTTTATTGATGTGTATTTGTTAATTTTTGTGGTTGCTAGTAGCTTAAGTGTTATGTGTTAGTAGCTTTCTTATTTGGTAATTGTAATAATCTTGCATGTCTAATAGCTTTTGATTGTATGTTTATAAGCTTTAAATTAGGTTTTATGTGTTAGAAATATTTTGCATGTGTTAGAAATATTTTGCATGTGTTAGAGATATAAATGCATGTGTTAGAATTGTATGATAAGGTTTAGGATGTGAATAACATGTGTAAATTTGCATGAGTGTTCCAAAGAACACATTCCTTAGCTCACGGCAATGCCAAAGTGTGAGGACCAAAATGTTCTCTTCATTTTTCCTTAAGTGCAACTTAATTGATTAGGAGAAATAAGAAGGTTTCAAATGGTTTTGATCAAAGAAAAGGAATTTATAAATCAAATGGTAAAGATTTAGTACATTTTGGGCCAACATGCCTAAAAGATTTATTTGATTCCAAAATCATTACTTTATAACATGATTTAATGAATTTAGATAAGATAATACCTTTGACATGATTTAGAAATCAAATGAAAAAGTTTTATAAAATTCGGCCAACATGCCACTATAAGTAATTATGATTTCTAAAACTTGATTTCAAACCTTTTTCAATCAAAAGAAATAATACAAGTTAACAAGAAATTTTCTATAATGATTTTTGAAGAGACCAATTGAGTAGAATTAAGTTTAAAGGATTAAAACTAGTGATTTTATCATTAGGAAGTAAAATACAGAAATTTTGAGAAATTTTCTAACATATAGCTCACTTTAGGTTTTGAAGCATGTTAGAGATTTCAAAAGAGAATTAAATGATATGGATAAAAAAATTAGGTAAATAGAAAATTTTATGGAAAATTTAGAAAACCATTATTATAAGTCTATAAACAAAATGCTGTCAATTTTTAGTAAAAAATGAACTTATAGGATAGTCAAAATATCCTAATGACAGTATGCGGTATGAAAAATTATTTTACGTAGTTTAAATGTACAAATTATTATTTCTATCTGTTTAAACGGTAATTTTAAAGGCATTCGAATAAGAAAATGATTTAAAAATCCTACGCGATTGAGAAAACGTATTAAAAATGCTACGCGATTTTAAAAACAGAAAAATATCTTTTCCCGATTTTTAAACGTTTGTAAAAACGCCGAGATTTCAAAAACGCGATAAAATTTCTACGCGATTGACCGTAACCATATTTATTTTTCGCTGTCGGGAAAAAGTGAACCCGTACAGGCTTTTGAAAATCTATATGCTGTCGGGAAAATGTGAACCCGTACAGGCTTTTGAAAATCTATTTACTGTCGGGAAAATGTGAACCCGCATGTGTTTTTGAGAATTATTTGCTGTCGGGAAAATGTGAACCCGTACAGGCTTTCCATCTATTTTTTTTATGTGTGCCATGTATTTGGTGGATTGGTTGACGAGACGAATCACATCGTGGTGTCGATGCGATAAACGTAGTGTGGTTCATTGTTCTAATGAACTTGGAGACTTTAGTGTACGGGATCCCACATGTGGACAGTTGGTAGCTCCGCTGGGCCGTGGTAAACCGATAGCGCACTATGGTACTCAACATACACTATATTTAATCGAGATTGGTGGAATCTAGTAGTACATTTGCCTGTAGTGACACAACGTGAGACCGTGAACTACACCACGCCTGGATTGATGGATTCCTGTGTCGTGGGGCTATAGACGCAACGTGTGACCGCGGAATAGTTGGTGGGGCAGCCGTGGTACTATTAGATTTTGCGAATCATTCCTCTCTCTGATACTTGTGTTTTTCTTTAGCTCCATGGAGTAGGATTTTGTTATATTATTTATCTCTATGTCTATTTGTTTCCATCTTATCTATTTATTTTATCTATATCTTATTTATTTATTTTATCTGTTACTGTTATTATTGATTATTATATCTTATCTCGTGTATTTTATATTTCTTATTTTATCTGTGAGGTTTTATCTGTGATTGTGACATATTGTGATGATATCTAAATTTTACTTCAACTAATTATTGTAATTGTTAAAGCTTTATGTATTGCATGAATCGTATGTATATATTGTTTGTCATCTTTTTATTGACCATGTTGTGATGATTTTATGTTGTCTTACCTCTTTGTTATATGTATTTTCTCGTTTATTTATTTTACGCGGTAAAGACTTCGAGGAAGAGGAACAGCCTCTTGAGATTGTGTACCACGAAGAGGAGGAAGATCGGCAAGCAGACGACCAGTTTGACGATCAAGAACCATCCGATCATCCATATCCTCTGGATTGATTGTGAGGGATGGCGACGCCAGGATTTTTGGGATTCATAGAGTTGGTGTTTCATGGAGGTGCTCTGGCTTGGCATCTACGAGGAGACCGTGACTCTGTGACGTATGCAGGACGTGTGACCGTGATCCTACGTCATCGTTTTGATGATGAGCCTGTCATGACGACGACGTTATTTCTGCACTTAGAGTTGCCCTTATCCATTAGGCGTTATTGGGGTGCTGAAAACCCTGAGCCTAGTGAGATAAGCATCGTATCGACTGCGCGATCCCGTTATCGCCGTGTGTCGAGGCATCCGGGATATTTATCCCCTGATGATCATTTTCAGGCTGATAGTGATCCATCAGAGGATTAGATAACCATGATGTTTTTTTTAGTAGCGTCGGTAGTACACTGTATGTATATTAACTCTTTTATTGCTTTCTTTACTTGTTTTTGTTTAAATATTTGTAGTCTTAGTTGTAAATTATTTGTACAACTTATAACTTAACCATATGTATATTATCGGTGATGATGTTTTTTTTTTTTATTTCGTATTTTCCGCTTTATCTTTTTATATCATATTTCGTCTATCGTGAATTATTTTACGACCCGTAATAATATTTAACAAATATTTCACAACTTGGGTAGATTTTATTTCTATTTCTTTTATTTTCTTTTATGTGTGACATCCTCCAAAAGGGTGTTACAATTAAGCCCTTAAATTTTCCATCCATTAATTCTAACATTTAGTTACATAAGCCTCATTTTATTTATACACAAAACCAATTTATATCCCAAAACCCTAGTCAAGACCGTGAACTCATATTAGGGTAGGAAACTCCAAATTTTTTATTTAACAACCCTAACATGATCAAGCATTTTCAACACATCCAATACATTCAAGATCACAATTTAAGTGTCAATCCAAATCAAGAATACATAAGCATGCAAAATCACTAAACAAAGTAAGCATACAAATATGGATTTCTCCATCAAACAATCACACAAAGTCTCTTAACCACTAAGATAGGTTGAAGAGGATTATCTCCCTCTTACCTCTTGAAGACAACACAAGGAAACAAGCCTCTTGGTCCCTTGTAGAGATTTCCATACTACACCTCCAAGAAAACCCTAAGGACATCAAAACTCATCAAAACCATCATCAAGGCTTAGGAAAGGGACCCTTGATCACCCAAGAGACCAAGGATCATGAAAATGAGGAGAAAAGATGGAAAAGTTATGAACTTTTACCTTAAAGTTTTCAACTTTGAAGCTTGATAGATCCAAAGCGAAAATGGATGATTTTGGTGATGGGCACAACATGAAAGTTGCTTAGAATGGTACCTAAATTCAAGATCTAGGGTTGGTTTAATGAAAAGCTTGGGTGGCCAAAAATGGTGGTTTTGGTCGTGGAAGAGGGGAGAAAATGGAGAGGAAAAGTTGAGATTTGAAGATGACTTTCCAAATAGGAAGTGTAGAGGAAGTTGAGAGGAGTGTAGAAATGGTGTTTATGAAGAGAAAAGTGAAGAGAAATGGTTGGTAATGGGGCTACAAATTTTGTAGGGGAGAGGAGGAAGAAGAGAGAAGGAGGAGAGAAAATGGAAGAGAAAATCTAGAGAGAGAAAGTGTTAGGTTGAAATGAGATATTTTTGGCAAAGTGTGTTAAGTGGGGCGACAAATTTTGCCTCCCCTTTGGGCAAGCGTTGCCGTGGAGTAGAGAGAAGGAGAAAAAGATGAAGTTTGAGAGAAAAGTGAGAGGAAATAAATATTAGAGAGAGAAAGTGATAGTAAAGTGAAATAAAATGAAATGTGTATTTATGTCTATTTTGTGTAAGTGTATGAATTAAAATGTGTGGCTACAAAGAACCCTCAAAATGTGTGGTGGAGAGCAGGAGAGAAGAATTGGCTTTTGAAGAAGCCAATAGGAAGGTGCAAGGAAGCTTCCTTCTAGCTTCTCCAACAAGCCAAAAGGAATGTGCTAGGAAGCTTCCTTCCTTTGAAAGGTCAAAGTGATGTCATGGTGATGATGTCACCATGGTGATGGCATTAAAGTGTTCTCTAAAATGTGACTAACACTGTATCAGATTTATTATCAGCAGACAGAAATTATAGTTAACAAAAATTGATATTTATTTTCCAACGAAAAGTAAAATTATTCTGCGATTTTTATTTATCAGATAAAAATCTCGAAAAATGTGAAACTTCGTAAATTGTGTCTAGCCTTGAGTTTAGTAAGATCCCCTGTCAACGTTTCCACAGTTCATGGTTCTCGGAAAATATATTTCATTTTCTCTGCTCCGCTCAATGTACACGTAAAATGAGAAAAATATTAAAATATTTCGCATTCACAGAAAAACACAGAAAAATTCACAAAAATCACAAATATTATAAAATAATTATTTATCATAAAATTAATGATTTTCGAGGTGTTACACACGTTGTGCCGTCAATTCATATCACCCTTGCCATTGTGATCTCTTTGCCTCAGCGTTGCTTTGCTCTCATAATCTTGACCTTTATAGGAAGTATTCCATAGATCAAACCCTCTTTTAATTGCACTGTGTCCAATTTGATGACATGGGCTGGATCGGGGATACATTTTCGTAATTATGACACATGGGAGATATTATGAAGATTTAGAAAGAAAGGATGACAAAATTAGTTGATAGGCTACCAGACTAATCTGAAGAGGAATTTGATGTAGTCCGAAGAATTTAGGAATGAGTTGGTTGGCAACTCAAACAAGATGACACACATTTAGCAACGTGTCTCTTCATTCCTTGCTACCAATACTTCTGTTTTAGATCTTGATATATCTTGGTCGCTCCAGAGTGTATACTCACTTTACTCCCATGAACTTTATTGAAAATTAACTCCTTAAGTTCTGACCCATCTGGTATACAAACCTTACTCGTGAACATCAGGATTCCATCGAATTCCTTCATCGTAATCTGACGCCATGCCTTGTTTTAATAGCTCCCTCTTGTCTTGTAGAAATTGGTCACTTTTCTACTTCTCTCGAATCCTTCCCAACAGATCATTCGAAATAGTAACCATGCATGGACATACCTCATCTAGTGTCATTTCCAATGACAACCACCTACCCTTGAATTACTGTATTAATTTCTTCTTCTTGACCATCATAATAAAGATATTAGGCAGCCTCCGGTTCAAAGCGTCTGCTATAACGTTTGCTTCTCCAGGATGGCACTGAAGTTAGAAGTCATAATCCTTCAAAATTTCTAGTCACCTTCTCTGTCTCATGTTCAGTTCCTTTTCGTCGAATAGATACTTCAGGCTCTTGTGATTGCTTAAAGGCATTGAATGTTGCTCCATATAGAAAATGTCTCTATATTCTCAGAGCAATTATAATTGCGGCTAACTCTAAGCCAAGAGTTGAGTAATTCTCCTCATGTACCCTCAACTACCTTGAGGCGTAAGTCACAACTTCCCAATTGTGCATGAACACATATCCTAGACCTTGATGTGAAGTATCTCGAAACACTTCAAGCGGTTAATTGGGATCAAGTAGAACCAAAACTGGCGAGTAGTCGAATACCTCCTCAATCCTTTGAAAACTTTCTTCAAATGTGTTGGTCCATAGAAAAGTTTGATTCTCTTCTTGTAAGTTATGTAAGACGTTCTACTATCTTGGAGAATCCATCGACACTCCTTCGATAAAACTAACCAACCTTGCAAGTTACTAGGGTATAATGGTCTCCAGTCTTTCCCATTGTAAAACTGCTTCAACTTTTAACGAACTCACAACAATTCCGTTCCTTCATAATTTCATGACCTAAAGTTTAACCTCCTTAACTAGCATTTGTACTTTGATAATTTGGCACACACTTCTTTTCCTTTAAAGTCTGGAAAACTATATCGAGATACCCAACATGTTTCTCCATATCTTCGAGAATTGATCAGAATGTCATCATTAATGACAATGACAATTCTGTTCTAGGTAAGGACAAAAAATCTGATTCATGCAATCCATGAATACGATAAGAGCATTTGTCACTCCGAACGGTATCACCAGATACCCATAATGCTTATAGCACATTGAAAAACAAATGTTTTGGGAACATCCTTAACTTCCCACGAATCTAATGATGACCAGTATGTACATTTATCTTGGAGAAAACAAAGACTCCCTTCTCGTTGATCGATTGAATCGTTTATCTTCTTCTGAGGATACTCATCCTTGATCGTAATCTTGTTTAATTGGCGATAGTCCTCATCGCACCGAGAAGTTCCATTCTTCTCCTTAACTGATAGCACTGTAGCTCATCATGCGAAACTCATTGACTACAATAACGACATTCATATTCCCTTTTCTTTTGTCCTCCACAAAAGATGACATGTATCTTTGGATTTTTTCCCCCACAAAGCTTTAACTTTATTGGCCGTTATGGACTCAAAAGTCTTAGTTTCGGGAATCTCCAAGGTTTTTATTGAAATGATCTAACAAGATTTAACTAGGAAAATAACCAATCTATTCCTAAAATCATGAACTATAATAGGTGTGATTTTAGGTAAGCAAGTCAAATCAACAAAAGATTCGATCTTTAGTAGAAATAGGATAGGTTTAACAAATTTAAGGATCAATGACAAGCCTTAGTAACAGAAGTAGAAATAACTAGGTCAAAGATAATTGAAGACACAGATGAATCCAAATGATCCACACAATCACACGCTATAAAGAAATGGGTTGCCCCCAAGATTATGCAGGATAATCAAGGGATCATCTTTCGTGGCACAATCTTTATTGTTTAGATCTTCAGTCTGGGAAACCTTCGCTCCATCTAGGGTGTAATCTTTCCCTTCAGCTTGGGATCTTGAAGCACACGTATCATTAACAGAAGACTTCTTTTTCGCTGAAGCACAATGTTTAGCAACGTGTCTGGGTTTTTCGCACCTGAAGCTGATTATCCCTTCGATCTTACACTCCCTCGTTAAGTGGTCCTTTCCATATTTCTTACATCTTGATAAAAATGTCGAGGTCTGACTGGATCTATTGCCACTAGCACTTTCTCCATGAGTTGGATGTTGCGGTTGCTTTCCTGATAATTATGAATACAGTTTTCACTTAAACTAATTAACCTTTCTATTATTCCTCCTTTGGAGTCTAGGCAATCCAAGGTTGCCCCAAAATTGGCTTTCCTCCAACAAATTCTGAACTTCAACTTCCAATTCTCGCTGTTGTGCAGCCCTTTGATCTTGGTGAGATGTCACCTCAGCTATCCTTTGCATTTCTTTTGCAGTCGCAGTCATAATTCCATTATCTTATCCCGCGCTCACATGCATATGTCCACCACGAGTCATTGTCCTTGTATGTCTACCACGAGCCATTGACTTTCTTCGTAGATGGATAAAACATGACACGACAAAGTAAACATAATTATTTCAAACAACATCGACTCCTTCCGGAAACCAAAGACAAAGAATCACATAATCCAAACAAGATAAGTCCAATCCATGAATCCTAACAGTCTCCAATTTGATCTTCTTCATTCTGCCTCATATGGTGTAACTTCTTGCAAGTCATCAATGTAACACCCCAAATTTCCTATCTCTTAAATAATAATTTTGACAATTAACAGAATTTTACTGTTTAGTAATTTCTGTGTACTGTAAAATTATTTTGTTTATTCCGTCAGCGTATTTGATCGTTTTGAGTGATTTACTCCGTTTCGGGAAAATAAAAATTTTCGGGTCGGGGAAAACTTTAAGTAATTTAATTTTTACCGTTAGGTTTTAATTATTTTACGTAATTTAATTTGATATTTGTGTGTTTTCTAATATTTGTGATTTTTGTGGATGATTATGAATTTTTTTTACTATATGTGGAACAGATGTAGAACAGATGTCTGGTGCAACAAGATGGATACACAACAGAATGAGTATGATAAGTTTTAACGTTAGTGTTGTACCGTGCTATTAAGTAGGACCCGTCATGGGGTTTGCTATTGTTAAAAAAAAAAGAGTCTGTTAATTTTATATTTCTCTTTAAATTGTGAAATATTAATTGGTGTCAATATTGTATATTAATCAGTTTAAATATATTTTCAGTAATACTTATGAATTTCAGTAAGTTTATGTTTCAGTAAAGAAAGAAATTTTAAAACCCATCTTTTTATAACTCAAACTTTGTGCGAATTTCTTTTCAGATTATGAGTCGGGAGTCAGACATGTGATACCCTAAGGAGGGTGTTACATTAATTGGTATTAGAGCACGGTTTGAGTCTTTTGGGGTTTGTGGTTAAGTCTGTTTTGCTTGTGTTGTGTTCTCTGTGTTATTGTTTTTTGAAAGGAAACAATGTTGTTTGCAATGGATATCAGATCCATTGTATTTCGATCTGCGCACCACGAGAAGAAAAAAAAAAAGAAATGGCTCGGGATAGTTGTACTTATGTGGAAATGGAACATGTTACTAGTAATGCAGTTGCAGCTACGGGAGTAACGGGAGCAATGTGGAAAGATAACTGCAGGAACAAAGGGCCGCTGTTCAGTGGGAAATAAAAGTTGAGGTTCAGGATTTGATGGAAGAGAATCAGTCTTGGAATATAAGATTTCGTAATTTTGGAACCTGATATTTTTAGGGATATTGGAAAAGTAATTGATTTCGACGGAAGATGTATTTACAACCATTGAGGAAACCAAAAGCAGTAAGTGATGTGAAAGAAGGTACTTAATGAAGGACAGTACGTCAAGGAAATAGGTTGGGGAAAGTTTGGACACATTTTCCCAGAGATTATGCTCTTTGAAAATAGAGTTTTTTGTTAGTAAAATTTTAGATAGTAAGGGAAGTTGTTACTCTGAATGGGACGGGAGTGTTTTGAACGGAAGACTTAAACAATGGAGATTGCGTCATTGAAGCTAATCCTGTAAACCATACGGAATATTTCTGTGAATAACTTATTCTGTGTGGCATATGATTGAGTAGATCAATTATATGTTAGAGTTATTCGTAATCCTCTTATTTTTTTACTTCTGTTTCTATTCTTAGCTGACCGAGCTACTCAAGTTATTCGAATCATTGTTATAGATCAAATCTTTGTGTTAGTTTGATCTGTCGTTCAAAATTTTTGTGTTAGTTTGATCTATTTCATAAACAGACATGATCTTTGAAAATGGATTGGTTATTTTCCAACCATATCCTATGAGATTGTCTCAATACAGTGTTAGTATTTCAAAAAAAAAAACTCATTCCTGAAAATCAGGCAAAATCAAATTCTTGTTGAATATGTTTGGTAACATATTAAATCATTTCGCTACCTTTTCTTCCTAAACCTCTATAATGTTCTTTCATATATTGCATTTGCAAGAAAGAATATTTTGCAAGAAAGGATATTCCTATTTAAAATCCATGTCATAGTATCTGGTATAAAATGCGGTTGAAAGGAGAATTCGGCTAGTGAGACATTTCCTGGTAAGAGCTAAAGCTGGAGAATAAAGTGATATGAGGATAAGAAAAATTTAAGTAATACATTACATTAGTTGGAAGTTATATGAGAAAAACTATTCTAGGCATGAATGAAGTTGGTAGCCGCTGTATTGGTATCAGAGAATTCATTCTTGAAGATCAAGTTACATCCAATTCTTTGCTGAATATGTTTGATAACATATTCGATTCGTTTTGTTCTTTTCCATGATGTTTTCTTTCATCTACTGCAATTGAAGGAATATCTTGCAAGAGAGAATATTCCTATTTATATCCAGGTCAGAGTATCAAAGTGGCGCAGTGGAAGCGTGGTGGATTCTTCAAAAGTTGAAGAAGTCTGTCTATGGGAAAAGTTAAGACGGTAATGGAAAACCGTAGAAAAAAATTTATTGAGATATTTGTTTGATCAGGAGAAGTGAACAAGAGATAAAGAACTTTCAATGGTTTAGAATCGTTTGGAGTAACGTAAGAGGTGAAACTACATGGGAACTGAAGAAAAGATAAAGGAATAATGTCATTATTATTCCGAGGGTGTGAAATCATGGTCATTAAATTTCGAGGATGAAATTTCTATAAAGAGGGGGAGTATTGTAACACCCCAAATTTCCTATCTCTTAAACAATAATTTTGATTAGCTAATATAATTTTACTTGTTTAGTAATTTTTGTGCACTGTAAAATTATTTTGTTTATTCCGTCAGCGTATTTGATCGTTTTGAGTGATTTACTCCATGTTAGGAAAATAAAAATTTTAGGGCCGGGGAAAACTTTACGTAATTTAATTTTTACCGTTAGGTTTTAATTATTTTACGTAATTTGATTTGATATTTGTGTGTTTTCTAATATTTGTGATTTTTGTGGATGATTATAAATTTTTTTTTTACTGTATGTTGGCCCAGGTGGCCATACGTGGGCCCAGGGGGGTCCCGCAAAGCAAAAATTTTCTACGCATAGAAAAATTTGTACTGTTTAGATGGAGACAGGGGATCTTACTAAACCTGAATCCGGAAACAGTTTTAGAAAATTTTATTGTACTGTATTTATTTATCGGGCGATAAAAATACAGTAAATATATTCTTTCGTGGGGTTTTAGTAGATAAAAATAGAAATTATATTGCTTAAGTCAACATTGGTGGTTTGGACATCCACCATTGATTTAATTAATGATGGAGACTTGATCTTGATTTAATCAACGGAGGAGATTTGATCTTAAAAGTGAATAAGATCATTTCTAACCGTTAGATGGAGATTAAATCAAGGGTAGAGATTTAGTTTTATATAATGGCTATGACCATTTACAACCATTGGATTTAGAAGTGATCAAGGGTGGAGATTTGGTCTTGTAAAGTAACAAGGACCATTTATGACCATTGGATGAAGATTTAATCAATGGTGAATATTTAGTCTTAAAATGTAGCAAAGACTAATTATGACCTTTGGATTAAAAGTTTGAAGGAGCAATCTTGACCCTTAATTTTGAAGACACATCTAATGGCTAGAATTTAAAGGAGAAAGATCCAATGACCTAGATTAAGTCTTCTAATCTAAAGCTACACCTAAAGTCTACATAAATCCTAACCATTGAATTAATCAATGGTCTAAAATGTTCTAATTAATGGCTTGAAAAAGATGACAACTTTGAAGAAGCAAGGATGAAGGGGAGGACGGTTTTGTGCTTCATTTTGGAGCTAAAGAAAAACTTTATGTCATTGTTAGATGTCTTGATCAATTATACATAATTATTGATCATTTTCCTAAAGCAAAAATATTTTCTTTTTCTCCATGCAAGCTACGGTCATGCATCAAATTTGGAAGACAAATTTACATTCAAATAATACTTGGTCATTCTTCTAACAATAATTGAAAAAGCTATACAAAATTAGTCAATGTTTGGTGTCTATTCTTTCTAATTCCTATGGCTATGCTTGCTTGGTAAAAGAGAAACATGCTATTAATTCAATTCTATCTCTTTTGTTTTAAAGTGGCTTATGGTCTTGGTCTGAAATTAGAAGCTTTGAAGACCATAATTGAACACTTTAATCATTATTGATCACCTTGGTCTTCATTGAACATTTTCAAGAAACAAAGTTATCAAAATTTCTCTCCATCTCTCTCCTACTCTAAGCTCACGACCAAGCACTCCAAACCAACCTTCCATCACTCAAAAATTTCATACAACCATACTTCTTGAATCCTTACATCATTTTAAGAACATCTCTAGTTATGAGTTTTTCCAAAATCATTCATCTTGAGCTTCAAATCCAAGCTTCAAGTTTCTATCAAAAATAAAAAATTCCATCTTTGTGCTTCAAGAGAAACCATTCGGTCAAGACACTTAAAACCACCATCCAATCTCTTTTTCTTTCATCCAACCATAGATCTTGAATCTACATGATATTCTAAGCAACTTTCATGTTGGAGATTTTCTCTAAATCATTCATTTTCAATGAGTTTTTCCAAGAGCAAGTTCTAAGGTTTTTGAGGTGAAGTGTAAGGAAACTTCATTTCTTCTTTTCTTTTTCATGATCTAAACCATGTTTGATCCATGGTTCCTCTTAATAAAGCTTAGTATACTAATTTTTATGTATTTTATTTTGTATTTGAGAAGCCCTTGATGGTGAAGGACTTGAAAAAAGAAGCAAAACAAAGAGCTTTTGAGGATCTTCAAGAGGTAAGAGGGAGATCCATCTCACCAACCAAGCATAGTGGTGAGAGATGGTCATATATTTGATGGATGTTGAATCCATGTGAGGATTCATATCCATGGTCATGTAATTAATTTGTGGGTGTTTATGAGCTTTGATTAATTGCCTATGCTTAATATGCTTTGCATGAGTTTATGATTTTGATGGTATGCTTATACTATGCATGATAATAATATGGCATGCTTTTGATATATAAATATTGTGTATGTATGTGTATGTCATGTTTTGGTGATGGAAAGAAAATTGATTTTGGTCCCAATGGCTAAGGAAGAGCTACGGTTTTGATGCCCTTGATTAGGGTTCATGTTGAAAATTTTCAAGAACAAGGGAATTAATTGTTGATCCCTAGAACATGGTGAATTTCGGTTAAGACACCTCAAGATAGGTGTTCACAAAATTAATATTTTCTTGAATGATGAAAATGGATGTTTAGAAAAAGTAAGAAAAATAAATAAAGAGTTTATTTTTCAAAGAGTACATGAACACGGTTTTAGAAGGATTTTTATTGATTTATTTTGTGTAAAAAGTTTCTAAGTGTTTTACTAAACATGAGATTTAAATGAAAATAGCAATGATGATTTTAAGGATTTACAAAGAAAGTGAAAAAGGATTTGTAAAGAAAGTGAAAATGGATTTACAAAGAAAGTAAAAAATGGAAATGAACAAATGATTTGATTTTCAAAGACTATGAGTCTTACGTTTTTGTAAAGGATTTTTAATGATTTTGTTTGTGTAAAATCATATCAATTTAAAAGGAAAAATATTTGATGGTTTCAATAGTCATGTCCACATTTTTTTAAAGGCTTGTAATGTCTTGATTTTTATGAACAAAATGATTTTCAAAGTAAAGACGTAACTTGATTTAATACAGGAAATTTGGAAAGGGAATCAGAGTGTTTTTATCACTTGAGAGAATTTTGTAAACGAAAGACAAAGAGAGGTTGAACATGTTTGAACTCTAATTTATTTTGAAGAATGATTTTGGAAGTGATTTGAGAAAAATGAAGAATATAATGGTGATTTGAAAAGTTACTAACGTATAACTTATTTTTTTGAGTTTTGAAAATACGTTAGAAAATGTTAAGTTTTGAAACTTTGATTTATATCAATGGAAAAATGATTTTATGAATTATATTTTGGAAAGGGATTTCTTGAGTAAAGAAATGTGGAAAAAGATTTTCTTGAGTAAGAAAATGTGTTAAATAAAGTATAAAGTCATATTATTTTGAGAAAAGTGGAAATGGAATTTTTGAAGAGAGAAATATTTTCTCGTAATGGAATTGTGATGAAAAATTATTTACGTATCTTAAAAACGTAATTTTATAGTACGTGTTTGGAAATATAGTAAAATATTTCTACGCGATTTTAAATACGTTAAAATATTTCTACGCGATTTTAAATTACGTTTAAATATTTTACGTAATTTGAACTACTGTTGAAAAATCAATATGTGATTTAAAAGTGATAGAATATTTTTATGTGATTGTGAAAATGACGGAAAATCGTTATGTGATTTGGAAAGTGTTTTAAATATTTTGAGAATGATGGAAAATGATTTACGCGACTTAAAAGAATGATTTTTAAGTTACATGATTTTGAAACAATGAAAAAATACTATGCGATTTGAGAAACGTATATTTTTATCCGATTGAGAAAAACGTTGAAAAATTTGTACGTGATTTAAAAGTGCAACAGAAGAGTTGCAGCATTTTGAAAACGTAATAGAAATATTACGAAATTTTGTAAACGTAACAGTAGTGTTACGGTATTGTGAAAACGTAATAAAAACGTTTTGGAATTTTAAAAACGTGACAAAAGTGTTACGATATTTTGAAAATGCAACAGAAGTGTTGTGGAATTGTGAAAACGTAACGGGAATGTTGCGTAATTTTGTGAAAACATGACGAAAGTATTTTATAACTATGAAAATGTGATAATATGATTTTCCTGTTGAAAATACAGTATAAATACTAGAGAACCAGTATATGGATGTTGTGTGAGAAAATGACATGTTTTGCTTGTAATTGGCATTTGGAGCATTATACATGCATTGGAAAGATATGCCTGTGATTGGCATTGGTGCATTATACATGCATTGAAAAAATATGCATTGAGGCATATGATTGAACAAATGAAATTTGAAAAGATTTGGCCCTTATGGTTCGACTTGCACTGATATATTCGTGCATTGTATAAAGTATAGCTAATAAGCTATTTTGGCCCTTGTGGTTGAAGAGGGAATGGGAATTGATAGTGAGATCTATGATGGATCTTGGGGGCGTCAAGGCGCGGCGGTCGACCAATGGACAGCTGGCGAGTACCCTATGCCACTTGGTGATGCAGTCCGTTGCAACGCATTGACGATACCCGACAAGAACACGATTCTTTTCTACGACTGGGAGATTGTCTATGGGCTTAGGCTGGGCAATTAACCGGAGCATTCTCCTCGAAATTGTGAAAAACCTCCATGGAGTTGTTTTTGAAAAACTGAGTCTTTGTGCACATGCATAAATCTGAGCATTTATATCTGTATGATATATTAATTGAGGAATATTGGCTATGACAATTGTTTTGAATACTTGGATGATGATGATGATAATCATGTTGATGGCATTATTGTGATTATTATGTGATGAAAATAATGTTAAGGGTATGATGATGATAGTTGATTAATGTTGAGTACATTATTGGAATTCTGGTATGATATATCTGTATCATATGTTATTTGTGTTATCTCTGTGCTGCCATGTTGGTATTGGCGTAGGTGATCTCACCTCTTTGTTATGTCGTTTTGTTGTGTCTGTACTGTTACAATCAAATAATAGAAAGATCGAGTTGTCTTAGATATAACAGGCAATGAATACTCTGAGATGGGTGACAACAATAAGGAGTGGACATTCAGGACTCGAAGGTGTGCAGTGTTGACAAAGAATAGATGTAGAACAGATGTCTGGTGCAACAAGATGGATACACAACAGAATAAGTATGATAAGTTTTAACGTTAGTGTTGTACCGTGCTATTAAGTAGGACCCGTCATGGGGTTTGCTACTGTTAAAAAAAAAGAGTCTGTTAATTTTATATTTCTCTTTAAATTGTGAAATATTAATTGGTGTCAATATTATATATTAATCAGTTTAAATATATTTTCAGTAATACTTATGAATTTCAGTAAGTTTATGTTTCAGTAAAGAAAGAAATTTTAAAACTCATCTTTTTATAACTCAAACTTTGTGCGAATTTCTTTTCAGATTATGAGTCGGGAGTCAGACATGTGATACCCTAGGGAGGGTGTTACAGTCAACCCCCAAACAGCTTCTCAAACCAAACTTACACTAGTTATTCCTTTCTCCAGAAGACCGGTTCTCCAAAACCTCTTGGTCTCTTTACTAAAGAATTCTTATTCTCCTAACACAGTGCACCTAGGTGAAGTCATAGTTTCCTGTACACACAGAACATTACATATTGAGTAGGCCAGTCCTCAATATCATGCAACTGTATAACAATAGCTACAAACATTCAACCTGCGGCAAACCATGCATTCCTTTCCCATCATCTCAATCAAAAGACAAGGAAGTGCACAACATACAAAAGTTCTAATATGCCTAAACATAGCAAGTCGATATCCCGGCTCAACAGGATGAATTGCTTTGATACCACCTAGTGTAACACCCCTAGATCTAATAACTACGACACAATCGTCATTACACCACAGTCACTAAAATCCAGGCGTGTCACAGTCTCAAAAATAGTATTTTCAAAAATATATTTCCATTATACATAAATAGAAAATATAAGCCCCGAATGAAAATATATTTAGTACCCAACCATTCAGAATACAACCACCTAAGGAAAAACATATTTCATATATAATGTATTTGTTCTTAACACAAAGCACTGATAACACAAAATATAGTACTTACATATTCAAATACAAGGTAACGTGTACAAAAGCACTAAAGGGGAAAAGTAGTAATCCTGGGATAGGTACTACTAGCAGACAAAGCCGCAACCCCAAATATATGTGACGCTCGGTGTCCCAGCCGACACGTCAAGCATCAATGCCCCTATGAAGTTGCACCCATGCGTAACTGAAAAATCTCATCCAAACGCCATATAAAAAATAATGAATCAGCCCAATCCAATCAGTAAAGGTGTGGTCCCCCATCTTCTTCATCCTCGCGATCTTTTATCAAATATAAATGTAAAACAGAAATATAGTGATACAGGAAAGAGGTGAGACATCCTACTTACATTACCAATTATGGCAGTAAAGAAACATAACAGCACAGAACACCCACATAGCAGAGCAACAACATTAAATAGTAATAATCACATACGAGAAAAGAAACAGCAACAGATTCTCAGATAATGAACAATTAAAACACTTCAGATAATCTTGACATCGATAAAACAATAGTATAATCATCATATAAATGATTGCTAAATGATATGCTGACTCACAATGCCGACTCACAATGCATGTGCACTTGGTACCAAGATTTTCTATTCCATTTCAAAGATGAATGTTCCAGAAGATCTGTCCCCCTCAATGACAGTCTGCGCCAGACCATGAAGAGAATAGTGCTTTGTCGGGCCCGTAATGCGTTGCAATCGGTTTATCATGCCCAGAGGTATATAAAGTGATAACATCATCATGAAATGAACAACTGTGCCTTACACCCCCTATAGATCCATCAGAGATCACACTATCCAATTCTCGTTCATTCACCAAAAAAGAATAGTGATTTGTCGGGCCTATAATACGTGCAATCGGCTTTCACCGTGCCTTACGCCCCCCCATAGATCCATCACAGATCACACTATCAATTCTCATTCATTCACCAAGTAAAGAATAGTGATTTATAGGGCTCGTAATACGTGTAATCGGTATACACCGTGCCTTACGTCCCCCATAGATCCATCACAGATCACACTATCAATTCTCATTCATTCACCAAGTAAAGAATAGTGATTTATAGGGCTCGTAATACGTGTAATCGGTATACACCGCGCCTTACGCCCCCCATAGATCCATCACAGATCACACTATCAATTCTCATTCATTCACCAAGTAAAGAATAGTGATTTGTCTGGCCCGTAATGTGTGCAATCGGTATACACTGCGCCTTAAGCCCCCCATAGATCCATCATAGATCAGACTATACAATTCTCATTCATAGGCTCATATAGCCTTTTAACAGTCATCGACTGAGCAAATATTCAATGCATGTTGACTCAATGCATAATCATATATATTTCACAATAACACTTTTCCATTACATACCACAATTTGGCCAATTTAAGTATCAATAGAATTCTAGTACCAAACACGAACCCACAATAGTATAGTATTAATTTCTCAAGAGTGATAGCACACTTTTATAGGTTTATTTCGGGGTTTCTCTTTAACTTAACAATTCTTATGAGATCATTATAAAGTTTCACTTTAATATTATGGAATCATTATAAAGTTTCACTTAAATTAACATCTCTTATGAATTTCATTTTCTAGAGGAATTCTCTTGAAGTCCTTATTCAATCTTCATTCCTTTAGATTGATCAAGTTCCTTAATCTAATCAATTATGCTCACTTAAAATTACTCTAAGATTTTGCAAGTCTCACAAACTCTCTTGTTCTTCCCTTATGTTCAAAATGATTCTAATCCATAAGATAAAGTATTATTCTTTATTCTTTTCCTTTTATGAACTCTTGATGAATCTAGAACTTTTTAATCATCTAAGTCTCCACTTTAGCACTACATTTTGTGGCATTTTGCCTTAAGAATCCGTGAGCCTCATTATAACAAAGTCTAACATTTTTTCCTTCACCACAAGATTGATCACTTATCATTTAATCACTTAAAACCCTAGGTTACACAAGGATCATAACTTAAACTAATAAATCTCCTAAAGGCCGTGAGTCTCCCAATGGTATAAATCTAACTAATCTTTCCACCACATTGTTAGTTACTTTCATTAAATTACTTAAGTTCCAAAGTTGCTACAAATTTAAGTCTTGAACCCTAACAATTATCCAAGAGGCCGTGGGCCTCCCAAAAGGGTAAGAACCCAAAGTTTTCCATTTCATTTCATTTGCTCTTTAACTCTTCATCACCTAAGTTCCAATCTTTACAAAACCACACCTTGAACACCCAAAAATTTGGCCTCTTGGCTGCGAATCCAAAAGGGCAAGGAACCCTAAAATTTCTCCACATAATAATCCAAGTAATCCAATATATTTTTACGTAGTCATCAAGACATATAATGACAATCAATAAATCATACAAGTCAAAATAACACAAAATCATGAAGAACATCACAACCAAGAGAGATATCCCACGTGGATTCCTCATCAACAACATAAAGAAAACATTCCCTCACCACCAAGATAGGTTGAAGAGGATTATCTCCCTCTTACCTATTGGAGACAACACAAGAAAGCAAGCCTCTTCGTCCCTTGTGGAGATTTTCGTTTTCCACCTTCAAGAAAACACTAAGGACATCAAAACTCACTAAAATCATCATCAAAGCTTAGAAAAGGAACCCTTGATCTCTTAAGAGATCAAGAATCATGAAAATGAAGAGGAAAGGTGATAAAGCTATGAACTTTACCTTAAAATCTCCAACTTTGAAGCTTGATGGAACAAAACGAAAATAGTGGATTTTGGTGATGGTCACAACATGAAAGTTGCTTAGAATGGTGTCTAGATTCAAGATCAAGGATTGGTTGAAAGAAAAGAAGATGGATGAGTGGTCTTGAGGGGTGAGGATGTGAGCTTCATAAGGAGAAAGGTGAGAGCTTGTTGCTTTGTCTCTTTGATAGGAATGATGAGATGAACAAATGAGTAGTTGAATGAAGTGAGGTGAAGGGTTTGGTCTCCTTCAAACCTCCATGGTTGTGGGATTGGAGAGGGAAGAGGGAAGAGAAGAAGAGAAAGTTGAGAGAAGAAGATGAAGAGAGAAAATAGAAAGAGAAAGTGATAGTAAAATTTGAAATGAAATGAAATGTGGCTTAAGTGTATTTTGTGTAAATGTATGGAATTAAAATGAGTGGCCACAAAGAGCCCCAAAAATTGTGTGGTGGAGAGGAGGAGAGAGGAAATGTGGCTTCTTGAAGAAGCCAATAAGAAAGTGCAAGGAAGCTTCCTCCAAGCTTCTCCAACAAGCCAAAGTTCACCTTTTGAAAAGTTAAAGTGATGTCATGGTGATGATATCACCATTGTGATGTCATTAAAGTGTTCTCCAAAATATGACTAATACTGTATCAGATTTATTATTAGTGGACAGAAGTTATAGTTAACAAAATCGGTATTTATTGTCCAACGGATAATAAAATTATTTCTACGATTTTTATTTATCAGATAAAAATCTCAAAAAACGTGAAACCTCGTAAATCGTGTCCAGTGTTGGGTTAAGTAAGATCCCCCAATACCGCTTTCACAGTTCAAGGTTCTCGGAAAAAATATCTCATTTCCCCGGCTCCGCTTAGTGCGCACGCAAAATGAGAAATAATATTAAAATATTTGGCATTCTAAAAAAAATTAGAAAAATTCATAAAAATCACAAATATTATAAAATGACTATTTATCATGAAATTATTAATTTTTGGAATGTTACAATTATGTAGTAGGTAGATGATTAATGAATGGGTGGATGATTATCATGTTTGCCTCTCTACTTGTACCAACTAATTCAACTATCTTTACATGATTATAACTCTATTAAAACGTCATTTTTTTGGAAAAGTGGTCTTCATGAGAATTGAAGGGTTTTGTTTTAGCTTTCTAATTCCACCGGTTTCAACTCAATGCAACTCCTATAGCCCAAGTTATGCTCTGATTAGTGCACACTGCTCAGGTTCTAGTGACAGAACCTATTTTTTGACTTACAGGCCCAATTAGCTCCACTAGATGTCTGATTGAGACTTTGAGCTCTCATCAAAGTTGTAGAGCTTTCTCTCAACTTTCCTACAAGGTAAAATTCATAATTTTTAGATATCTATAACTCAAGATATGACTGAAATATAGAAATAGTGTAAAATCTCAATAATGCTAGAAAAGATCAATTAAACCTAATTTGAACCCAAACTTACAAAACATGACCAAGCTCAATCAATTAAGTACATGGAGAGTATAAATGATTAAAAATGATGGTTTATTAATGT
Organism: Ormosia emarginata; assembly: GCA_029884605.1. Taxonomy (NCBI): domain Eukaryota; kingdom Viridiplantae; phylum Streptophyta; class Magnoliopsida; order Fabales; family Fabaceae; genus Ormosia; species Ormosia emarginata. Next base: position 48,246,203 of record JAQQTP010000077.1, on the reverse strand, counting down.
ATAAAATATGTGATTATCATGGCTCTAGCATTCTTTAAACCAAATGACATGACTACCCATTCATAGGTTCCAGTTGCTCCTAAACATCGAAAAGCTATCTTCGATACATCCTCTTTTGCAATATAAATTTAAGTATACTTAGAATAGCCATCTATAAAACTTAGGATTTCATGGCCTGATATAGAGTCAACTAATATGTCAGTGATTGGCATAGGATATTCATCTTTAAGAGTAACATAATTTAAATATTGAAAATCTATGCATACTCTTAACTTACCATTCTTTTTCATAATAGGAACAATATTAGATATCCAATTTACATACTTGGTAATTCAAATGAACTTAGCCCTTAGTAACCTTTCAATTTCTTCTTTGATCTTGAGAACCACCTCAGAAGCAAACATTCTTCGAGCTTACTTCACTAGTCTTTAACCTGCTTGAATTGGTAGTCTATGCTCTACCAAATCTCGACTGAGTCTAGGCATTTCTTCATATTTTTATGCAAAATATTTTTTGTATTCTTCGAGAATTGAATTAACTTTAACTTGAAATCTTTATTTAATAATATACTAATGAAAGTAGGTCTATATATTATATTATTCCCTAAATTAATCTCTTCTATGGGATCTTGTACCTCTATCTTTTTAACTTCATTAGATAGAGGGGCCTGTTTGAGCCCTAAGGAAAAGTTATCATAAATACAGTCAAAGTTAGCACCTTCTATGGTGCCAAATTTTTTAGTAATATAGACTGAAATTCGAGTTATTTGACTTGAAATAGCAATTTCAGTAGTGCTTCTGTCAGCCATGTAGGCTAACAATTGAGCAAACTGGCTCTTAATTGTCATTTAAATTATAACTTGAGGCCGAATCGAATTAGCCTTGAATATTAAAAAGGCACCTGTAGGCCCTTGCATCATTATTACAAACTTGAAGCCGAATTGAATCGACTTTTGGTATTAGGGAGAAGGCTGTTAGAGTGAGTGCCACCATTTCAACTCTCTCGCCATTGAGAGTTGCAGAATCCCAAATGCAAAAGGGCTTGACTCCTGGGACGCATACTTGAAGATCTGCATGGTTCTGTTGTGCCTGACACAAAGCATCATCAACTTCAACCATCTCTAACTCCCCTAAATAATTCCATAGGAGCATCTTTTGATGAACAGTCGAAGGCACAACACCCACTGCATGAATCCACTCTTTTCCAAGCAGTAAATTGTAGCTAGCTTTCGAGGGCACTATAATGAACAAAGTGGACCTTGCCACTGAGGCCACTTTTATGTCCAGAGTTAATGCTCCCTCAAAGGTTAAAGATTTGTCATTAAAGTCTATAACCACCATATTATGTGGCAGCAAATTTTGAGTCTATCTTCTTAAATTTTTTGAGCAAACTCTTTGGTATGAGGTTTATAATAGTGCCCCTATCAACTAGAACCTTCCCTACTAACTTCCCTTTCACCACTACCTTAATGAAGAGAGGCCACAAGTAGTTCTTCATCTCCCTTGTTAGCACATCGAAGATTTCTCTATTCTTCTTCACTTTGATTGTATTCTCTTTGACCAAGTACCACCTTGATTCCTCAGAGTCATCCTCGAAATCTTCTTTAGAGTCCATGCCTTCATTTCATGCAGTAGCAAAATTATATGGGAGCAGAGACACCACATTTACTCTAAAGATTTTATCTATGTCATCTTTGAAGCCAGATTTGAAGGAATCTGTGATTAACCTCATCCATAGGACTTAGTGGAATCTGTGATTACGTCCTCATTCATAGAACTTAGTGGCTTTTTTTCTGACTATTTTTATTGGTGGTCCTTTCACCACCTCAAAGTATGGCCTTTGCTGCATATGGCTTTTGCTACATATGCAGTTGTGCCATTGCCTGTTGCTGTTGTTGTCTGATCCTCTGGGCTTTACGCCACTGGGTCTTTGACATATACGGGCTTAAACCTTAAGTCAAAGCCTCTCCTCTTGCGCTTTGCACCCAAGTATCAAGCTTCACATTTCCACCCAAAGGATATTGCATCCCAAGTATGTGGGCCTCATACATAGTGATGTATGTGGGCCACTAAACACACTAGCTAGAGGCGATTTTCAGTACTTCATTACATTTACTGATGATTTCAGTAGATATGGATTTGTATATCTTATGAAGCACAAATCAGAATCCTTTGAAAAGTTCAAAGAGTTCAAGAATGAAGTACAAAACCAACTTGGCAAGAGTATTAAAATCCTTCGATCAGATCGAGGAGGTGAATACTTAAGCCAACAGTTTGATGATCATCTGAAAGAGTGTGGGATAATATCTCAACTCACTCCTCCTGGAACACCACAATGGAATGGTGTTTCTGAAAGGAGGAACCGGACCTTGTTGGACATGGTCCGATCCATGATGAGTCATGCAGACCTTCCAGGCTCCTTCTAGGGACATGCTCTGTTAACAGCAGCTTTCACACTTAACCGTGTTCCATCTAAGACGGTTCAACAGACACCATATGAGATGTGGACTGGGAGAAGACCCAGTATGTCTTTTATGAAGATTTGGGGTTGCGAAGCTTATGTGAAACGTCAAGTTTCTGATAAGCTTGGCCCAAAATCAGATAAATGCTTCTTTGTGGGGTATCCTAAGGAAACCAAGGGATACTATTTCTATAATCCTACCGAGGGCAAAGTGTTTGTCGCACGGACCGCTTGTATTCCTAGAAAAGGAGTTTATCTCCAAAGGAATCGTGGGAGGAAAGTAGAACTTGAAGAAATTCAAAGTTCACAAAGTAGCAAGACGAACCAATGGTGGAAATAGAGCAGCCTCCACAAATCGTTGTGGAACCACACCGCTGCTCTAGTAGCACAAGACCCGCGTAGGTCTAACAGATACGTCGTCAACCGAGAGAGATATGGATTTCTCATGACTCAACAAGGTGACGTATTACTCATGGATCAAGATGAGCATGTGACTTACCAGGGAAGCCATTATTGGCCCGACCGAAAAATGGCTTGAGGCCATGAGATCCGAAATGGAATCCATGTATACCAACCAGGTATGGACCTTGGTTGACCCACCGAAGGGATAAAACCCATTGGGTGCAAGTGGGTTTTTAAGAAGAAAACCGACATGGATGGTAATGTGCATACCTTTAAGGCGCGATTGGTGGCTAAAGGTTTCAAGCAAATTCATGGTGTAGACTATGATGAGACTTTTTCCCCATTGCGATGCTTAAATCTGTTCGGATCTTGCTTGCTATTGCAAAGATACCATGATTATGAAATCTGGCAAATGGATGTCAAAACTACTTTCCTTAATGGAAATCTTCTCGAGGATGTGTACATGACACAACCTGAGGGTTTTGCCACTCCACAGGATGCTAGAAAGGTATGCAAGTTGCAACGATCTATTTATGGATTGAAGCAAGCTTCTAGAAGTGGAATCTTCGTTTGATGATACAATCAAACAGTTTGGTTTTATCAAAAATGAAGAAGAATCTTGTGTCTACAAGAAGGTTAGTGGGAGCACATTGTCTTTCTAGTATTGTATGTAGATGACATACTACTAATTGGAAATGACATCCCTACCCTACACCAGTAAAGACTTGGTTAGGGAAGTGCTTTTCTATGAAGGACTTAGGTGAAGCCACCTATGTATTAGGTATCAGGATCTATAGAGATAGGTCACAGAGATTGCTTGGCCTAAGTCAGAGTACATACATAGACAAAGTGTTAAGACGTTTTAACATGCATGAATCCAAGAAAGGACTCTTGCCCATGTCGCATGGTATAAGCCTATCTAAGGCTCAATCCCCTTCCACCCAGGATGAGAGGGATCGCATGAGTAAGATTCCATATGCATCTGCAATTAGATCTATCATGTATGCCATGTTATGTACTCGACCAGATATCTCGTATGCTTTGAGCATGACGAACAGGTACCAGTCTGATCCAGGTGAGAGTCACTGGAGTGCTGTCAAGAACATCCTTAAGTACTTGAGAAGAACTAAGGATTCGTTTTTGGTATATGGAGCCGAAGAGGAACTAGTAGTAAAGGGTTACACTGATGCTAGCTTCCAAACCGATAAAGACGACTCCAGATCGCAATCGGGTTTTGTTTATTGCCTGAATGGTGGGGCTGTGAGCTGGAAGAGTTCAAAGCAGGAGATAGTCGTTGATTCTACCACAGAGGCTGAGTATATTGCTGCCTCCAATGCAGCAAAGGAGGCCGTTTGGATTAGAAAGTTCATTATTGAGCTTGGTGTAGTTCCTAGCATTGTGGACCCAAGTGGACCTCTATTGTGATAATAATGGAGCCATTGCACAAGCTAAGGAGCCCGGATCTCACCAACGATCCAAACATATACTTAGGCGCTTCCATCTCATTCGAGAAATCATCGATAGAGGAGATGTGAAGATATGCGAGTACCAACAGATGATAACATTGCCGATCCACCGACGAAGCCTCTTGCACAACAGAAGCATGAGGGTCACACTAGGTCTTTAGGCATTAGAAATATGCTTGATTGGCTCTAGTGCAAGTGGGAGATTATTGGTGTATGCCCTAGTGGCCAATACATTTTGTTTGTATTTACATACATTATATTATGTTATTTTATATGAGGCATTTCATTTATTATGTTCTTTTTGGTAGACATAATAAAGTCCTTAGAATAGTAAGTTTGATACCATAGGACATCAAGTGGATGACTTGATCGTGAGATCCTATTGGATAAAATACTATTCTTAAATGTCCCTAGTCAAGTATTATTGTTAATTAGGACAACAATAATACATTGAGGCTAGTATGTGCGTAGACTGATGACCACATCTCATGGGTCATGGATATGAGATATCAAGTCTACACATGGATACATATTAGAGTAATGATGTATTGGACAGACCCGCCATGAGAACGCTACGTGGATCGTTACGTGAGTGTCATAAGCGATTCTCATAGTGATAATGGTGTATGTGGTCCTTTGACCTGAAAATCACTACGATTCCTACATGAGGAGTTGTGTGTTTTAATGCCATCAAACGTCATCTGTAACAAGATGATCATAACGTTGGTTATTAGACATGCCGCAATACATGTGGAGGAATGTGAGTGACCTAGATGGGATTTGTCCCTCCTACATAACAGGAGTGATATCTTCGGGGCCCCTGATTGAGTGAGACTACGAAATGCATGGCCATGCTCAAATGAGTCAATATGAGACATTGATCTTATTTGCTATTACTATGTCTACTCGGGAATCAGGAAACTGAAGATTGAACTAAACAAGGGTGACATATTCCATGCCTTGTGTTCAATCTGGATATCTGGACAAAGGGACTAAACTACACGGAAACATTGGTCACAGATAGGTTATGTCAAATCACTGACATTCTCATTACTTGGGTAGCGTGATGATGTGTTGCTAGATACCGCTCATCGTTTGTAATATTAAAATGATATTTTAATATTACTACCAATGTCATGAGAACCTGCAGGTCGCACACTTAGAACAGACTAAATTGGAGTAATCGAAATCCAAGTTGGACTCGATTCAACCGTGGGCCTAACTCATGACGGATGGGTTTAGGGTTGCACCACTTGCCTTGCTACTTTGCTCACACTCACTTAAGGCAGCCTTTGTTATAAATAATACGCTAAGGGGCTGCTACTAGGTTACTTCACAACCCTAGCCGCACCTACAGAAAGTGAGTGAGAGATAGTGAGGTCTTCTTCTCATCTCTTCGCAGCTAGCACTACGAAAACAGAGGCGTGACTCCTTTTGCAAGTCTGTTCGTGTGGATACCGCAGAAACATCGTCGCTATTACGGTGTTGGTGATTCACCTCGCTTGTGTCTATCACGCTTCAAGAGGTAAAAAAAAAACTCGGATTATGGATTTTTCGCATGGATCCTGTGAGGGAATTCTGTTATTCCGCTGCGAGACTTTTGATCCGCAAATTCCCAACACTTGCTTGGGTTAGGAGATCCACTCTTGGTAATAAATTAAAAGCAAGATTATTTCTCTTTATAACTCAATTGAAATCCACACACAACGGAGGTTCCAATCAGAAAATATAACATTCAAAGTTCAATTATATATGTAATCATATTACGATTCCTTTAATTATCTACCAACATTTGTAAATGAGTTCAAGCATTCATTGTGTCAATCCTATTGTCTACAATAAATCAAGATCTCCATTATACAAAGAAGGTTTCTAAATTAATTGGAAACAAAATACAACACATATAATGTCCATTTGATAATATATCATTTAAGCACAAGAAATAAAATAATCTAACCTTATTTCATTACCAAGAACTTCACTATTTCACCCAAGCAAGATGAAGATTTAGTTACTCATAGATAAGAAGAAAGAAAGATGCACATAGATGAAAGATGCACATAGCTTCACTTTAGAATAAGAGAAAATTACAACAAAGTAAAATAAGAAACAAGCATAACCATAACTTGTAAAAACTAAGCCTAACACCCAGTGCCATAAATGATTAGCCAATGGTGCCTTTTATAGAGGATTAGGGATACAAAATGACAAGGGGGCTGATTAAGAGTAGGTGGATGAGTGGGTGAATGAGTGGAAAATGCCAAATGGTGAGTTAGTGAGTGGAAAATTATTGAGATTCTTTGTCTCTAAAATCATTCAGTGCTGATCTTATGGATGCCATCAGAATGAAGCAATGTGGTCTTCATGAAAATTGTAGCATTTTGTCTCAACTTTCCAATGCCCCCAAGATCATCCAAAAATTTGTCCTATAGCCCAAGATATGACACAATTACTATAGACTGTTCAGGCCTAGTTTCAGCACCTCTGTTTTGACTTCCAAACCCAATATCACCTCCAAGTTGTCTGAATGAGCTTGTGTTCTCATGAAAGTTGTAGACATGGGTCTTAACTTTCAAATGTACAAATTTCAGCCCAAGATAATTTCTACAGCCCGAGTTATGCTCTGATTACTATACACTATTTAGGTTCTAGACACAAAACTCATGTTCTGACTTCCAAGCCTATTTAGCTCCTCTAGATGTCCATATTTTACCTGGAGCTCTCATAAAAGTTATAGAGCTCTCTCTTATCTTTCCTACAAGGTAAGATACATAATTTTTACGCATCTAGAACTCAAGATATAGCAGAAATACAGAAACAGTGTAAGACCCAAATAGTGCTAAAAAAATCAATTAAGTCTAATTTGAGTCCCAACTTACAAAACATAACCAGACTTAATCAATTAAGTACATGGAGAGTGTAAATGACTAAAAATAAAAGTTTATTAATATATAAAATATGTGATCATCACTTTGCTTCTTGGTAGCCTGATATGATTTGGCAGCCAGCTTATCGAATACAGCACTGCAACAAGGGCACAAGGAAACTTCCCTTTCTCCCTCTTTCTTTCTCAGCAAGAATTCTACCAATGTCTCCCTAGCCTTGGGGTAAACTTCCTCCTTGGTAGCTTTATAGGTGTCGAGATCTATTTCAAGACTGATCTCGGGACTATGTTTATTAGTACAAAGTTCACTGGCTCAATATAACTGACATTCACTTCGAATGGATCCATTTCAATCTTCATCTATTTCTATTTGTTTTCAAACTTTAGCATTCCTTCTTTGATGCTTTTTTGTATTAGATCCCTAAAATGAATACAATTATTAGTCGAATGACCATATCTATTATGGTATTTACAGTATTTTTGTCCTTTTATTTCTTCCGCAGTAGGGACTTTATGCCCATCAGGAAGTTTGATTTGTTTGTCTTTTAATAACACATAAAAAATTTAGTCTGCTAATGATCACATATTTTATACATTAATAAACCCTCATTTTTAGTCATTTACACTCTCTATATACTTAATTGATTGAGTTTAGTTATGTTTTGTAAGTATGGACTCAAATTGGACTTAATTAATTTTTTCAGCATTATTTGAGTCTTACACTATTTCTATTTTTCCTCCATATCTTGAGTTCTAGATATGTAAAAATTATGTATCTTACCTTGTAGAAAAGACAAGAGAGAGCTCTATAACTTTCATGAGAGCTCCAGGTAAAATATGGACATCTAGTAGAACTAAATGGGCTTGGAAGTCAGAACACGAGTTTTGTTACTAGAACCTGAATAGTGTGCAGTAATCAAAGCATAACTCGGGCCGTAACAACTTTTTTGAGCTGAAATTTGGATATTTGAAAGTTAAGACTCATATCTACAACTTTCATGAAGAACATAAGAGTTCATTCGGATAGCTTGGAGGTGATATTGGGTCTGGAAGTCAAAATAGAGGTGCTGAAACTGGGCCTGAATAGTCTGTAGTAATTGGGTCATATCTTGGGTTGTAGGAAGAATTTTTGGATGATTTTGGTGGCATTGGAAAGCTGAGACAAAATGCTACAACTTTTATGAAGACCACGTTGCTTTATTCTGATGGCATTCATGAGATCAACACTGAATGATTTCGAAGATAAAGATTCTCAATAATTTTCCACTCACCAACTCACTATTTAGCATTTTCCACTCATCCACCTACTCCTCACCCACTCATTAATCAGCCTCCTTGTCATTTTCTATCTCTAATCCTCTATAAAAGGCTCCATTAGCTAATCATTTAGGAGACTTTGGTTTTAGGCTTGGTTAGGAGAAATTATGTTCATGCTTGTTTATTGTTTTCATTTGTTGTAATTTTCTCTTGTTCTAAATTGAAGCTATGTTCATCTTTCTCTTCTTTTCTCTTTCTTTCTTCTTGTCTATAAGTAACTAAATCTTCATTTTGCTTGGCTGAAAGAGTGAAGCTCTTAGTAATGAAATAAGGTTAGATTATTCTATTTCTTGTGCTTAAATGATATAGTATAAAGTAGACATTATATGTGTTGTATTTTGTTTCCAATCAATTTAGAAACCTTCATTGTATAGTGGAGATCTTGATTTATTGTAGACAAGTGGATTGGCACAGTGAATGCTTGAGCTCACTTGCAATCATTGGTAGATAACTGAATGAATCATAATATGATTGCATATATAATTGAACTTTGAATATTATATTTTCCGATTGGAACTTCCTTTATGTGTATATTTCAATTGAGTTATAAAGAGAAATAATCTTGCCTTTAATTTATTACCAAGAGTGGATCTCTTAACCCCAAGCAAATCTTTTTTCATTTGTGAACAACTTTTATTACTTTTGGTGTTGTGACAAATCTTTTTCTTACCTCAATTAATTTTTTTTCATCAATTCTCTGTGGATCGACCTCGGACTCCTGAGAATTTATTACTTGAGACAACCTGCACTTGGGTTTGTATCCTTTAATCCCGCATCAAGTTTTTGTCGCCGTTGTCGGAGACTTGATTTGAAGTTTTAATCTATTGAGGTTCTTTTTCTTTAATAAAATCTATTCTCTCTTCTCCCTCACCGGGGCAAAAGATCGGCTTGTCGATCCTTTAGTTTCTTTACTAACTCTCTAACTTTCTAATTATCTAACTTACTAATTTGCTAACCTATTAACTTACTAACATACTAACTTTCTAACTTTTATATTTATGTCATTTATTTTTGTTTACTAACTTTTATTTTCTGCTCTCTAATTTTTAAATTTCTTTATTTATTATTGCTTTCTAACGTAATGAAATAATCTTTCTTCTTCTCTTCTCTTTTACCGGCTCTCAGTGGGGCTCTGCCTCTCTCCGATTTTCATATTTTAAATTTATTTTCTGCAATTTACTTTCTGCACTTTATTTTCTGTATTTTACTTTCTGCACTTTCTAACTTACTAATTATTAACTCTCTAATTATCTAACTTTTTAATTTATCAGTTATCTAACTTTTTACTTTATCAGTTATCTAACTTTTTACTTGTTAATATTTATTGGGTGGTTGGTTTATACCACATCCTTATTAATATTTAATGGCTGATGTAAACCGCCTACTTGTATATTATTTTTTCTATTTTAAGTCATTTATTTATGCTTAATTGATATCGTGACTTAAATTCTGGTCGTTTAGTTAAAATAATCCTGGTACTTTATATATTGATTTGTTTGAATCACAATCACACACAATTGACACAATGGTTGAAAATGAAAGTGTACATGATGAACATGAAAATCAACTATTTCGAACCATGTGTGAATATTTGCAACCACCTCGAAATTCTAGTCCATTATGCTTTATCTTTCCACTCAATGCCAATAATTTTAGATTCAAGTCAGGTATGATTTCTTTACTTCCTAATTTTCATGGTTTAGAATCTGAAAGCCCATATTTACATCTGAAAGAATTTGAGGAAGTATGTATTGCTTTCAATGATCAAAATTGCACTGAAAAGAATTTTAAGCTTAAATTGTTTCCTTTTTCTTTAACCTTGTGTTTAGATGTCTTTTCATTAACGGAATGGAACGAAATAGGTGGAGATGGATCGGAAAGGAATGGAACATAGTTCCCCCCTCTTTATTTGGAAGATTCATTAACGGAATGGAACGGAACATGCGTTCCCCCCATTCCACCTCAAATTTTGGGGGAACAAAAATTGGGCATTTGAGAGGAAAAGGGGAGAAATGATTCCTCATGTGTTCTGTTCCGTTCCTATGCCTTTTAAAACTCCCAAACACAAAAAATTATTTCCATTCTCCTCATTTCCTTTCCGTTCCTCCCATTATCTATCATCCAAACATAGTGTAAAAGATAAAGCAAATTCTTGGCTTAACACTTTGAAACCAAGATCAATTGGCACATGGCAAGAAATGCAAGGTGAATTCTTAAAGAAATTTTTTCCAACATAAAAAACAATGCTTTGAAAAGACAAATCCAAAATTTTTCCCAAAATTCAAATAAAGCATATTTTCAATGTTGGGAACGGTTTAAAGATTTGTTAAATTCTTACCCACATCATGGTTTTGAAAAATGGCACACTATAAGCTTCTTTTATGAAGGTTTAACACCTGAAACTAAACAATTTGTGGAAACAATGTGCAATGGTGAGTTTCTTGATAAAGAACCTGATGAAGCTTTAGACTATTTAAACTAGCTGGCTGAAAATTCTCAATCTTGGCATAATACTAACCCTTCTGAAAATTCAATTAGATCTAATATTGTAAGTGCTAATAAAGGAAAATATTACCTTAGTCAAGAGGAACACCTAAATGCAAGGTTTTCTAGTTTGGCTAGAAAAGTTGAAGTCATGGAATTAAGAAAAGCAAAAGAAATCAAATATGTGCAAAATGAAGAAATTTGTGGCATTTGTGATGACTTAGGACACTCAACACATGAATGTCCTAAGATTCCTATTTTTAAAGAAGTTGTACATGAGCAAGCAAATGCAATGAATAATTTTAAAAAGCCATTTACTTCTTCTTTTTTAGATACATACAACCCGGGATGGAGAAATCACCCAAACTTCAGCTGGAGGAATAATAATCTGTCACAATTCGTGCAACCACCACCTCCTCAGGTATAACAGGACTCTCAAAATTCTCAAGGATGTGCACCTTATGTGCCACCATATAGGAAAAACCTTGAAGAAACACTGCATTCATTCATAGAAAAGCAAGAGACCATTAATAAACAAAACAATCAAACCATGATTGACATAAAAGAAACTTTTGCTAAACTTTCTTCTGTACTCACCATTCACGAGAAAGGAAAATTTCCTTCTCAACCTCAACCAAATCCCAAGGGTCAGTACAGTCTAAATGAGGGGAGTTCAGAAAACTAACAAATAGATCAAGTCAAGTCAATGATAACTCTTAGGAGTGAAAAGGTTGTTGAAAAATAAATTCCTGAACCTTGTGAGAAAGAAGATGAACCAATTCCCTAAGAAAATGAAGAAGTTGACCAAAAGGAGACCAAACTCTCGCCTTCACCCACATTTCCTCAAGTATTGAATAATCCAAAGAAATTGAACCATAACACTAAAATTTTTGAAAATTTGAAACTAGTGAAGGTTAATATTCCCCTGTTAGATGCTATCAAACAGATTCCTTGTTATGGTAAATATTTGAAGGACTTGTGCACTGTTAAAAAGAAACTAAATGTGAAAAAGAAAGCATTTTTAGCTGAACAGGTAAGCTCCATTCTTCAGAATAATAATGCGTTGAAATATAAAGACCCTAGTTGTCCTACAGTTTCATGCATTATTGGAGAACATAAAATTGAAAAAGCTTTACTTGATCTTGGTGCCAGTGTCAATTTGCTTCCATATTCAGTTTATCAGCAACTCAACTTGGGTTAGTTAAAACTAACTTCTGTAACTCTTCTACTTGCCGATAGATCAATTAAAATTCCAAGAAGAATAGTGGAAGATATGTTGGTACAAGTTGATAAATTCATATATCATGTTATTTTAGGCCGTCCATTTTTAGGAACATCTAATGCTTTGATAAATTGCAGAAATAGAATGGTGAAACTAACATTTAGAAATATGACACTGGAACTCAATATTTTTAACAAGTACAAGCAACCACAGGAAGTCTTTGATGAAAAGGAGGAAGTTGAAGGGATTGAAGCCATTGTAGATGATCATCTTCAAAAAGGGAGTTCTTCTGACCCATTAGAAGTTTGTTTAATTAATTCATTTAATTTGGTTGATTGTACAGAGGAAATAGAATACAAAGGATGGAAACCAAAATTCAAAGAGCTAAAACCCATGAATGATAATACCTATGAAGAAGTACCCACACTTGAATTAAAGCCATTACCTGTTGGGTTGAAGTACACATTTTTTGGAGAAGAACAAAGCTTTCCAGAAGTAATTTCCTCAACTCTTACCGGAGAACAAGAAGGAAAGATGTCGCCTCAGTGGACACCCCAAGATAGAAGGAAATTTTTGACAAAGGTGAAATTTTTTTATTGGGATGACCCATACTTGTTCAAATATTGTCCTGACCAAATCTTTCGAAGATGTGTGCCCAACAGTGAGGTAGGTAGTGTCATTAAATTTTGTCACTCAAAAGCATGTGGAGGTCACTTTTCTTCAAAGAAAACAGCTGCAAAAATCTTACAGTGCGGATTTTATTGGCCCACTTTATTTAAGGACTGCTATACTTTTTACAAAAGTTATGAAAATTGTCAAAAAAATGGGCTCAATTTTAAAAAGAAACATGATGCCTCTGAACCTCATCCTTGTGATTGAAATTTTTTATTGTTAGGGAATTAATTTCATGGGTCCATTTCCATCTTCATTTGGATTTGTGTATATTTTAGTTGCAGTTGATTATGTCTCAAAATGGATTGAGGCGATTCCATGCCGACACAATGATCATAAAACTGTTCTTAAATTTTTAAAAGAAAATATCTTGTGTCAATTTGGAATCCCTCGAGCTATCACAGTGATGGGGAAACACATTTTTGTAATAAACCATTTGAATCTTTAATGAAGAAATATGGTATTACACACAAAATTGTTACCCCTTATCACCCTCAAATAAGTGGACAAGTTGAATTGGCAAATAGGGAGATGAAACAAATTTTGGAAAAAAATGGTTAACCCAAATCGTAAAGATTAGTCTTTAAGACTAAACGATGCACTTTGGGCTTACCGTACTGCTTTCAAAACATCTTTGGGCATGTCACCCTATCGATTAGTCTATGGAAAACCTTGTCACTTGCCTGTAAAATTAGAACATAAAGTATTTCGGGTCATTAAAGCTTTCGATCTAAACCTTGATGATACTTGCAAGATACACAAATTGCAATTAAATGAACTTGAGGAATTGAGAAATGATGCATATGAAAATTCAAAGATTTATAAAGCTAGAACAAAAGCTTTTCATGACAAGACAATTTTGAGAAAATCTTTTGAAATTGGTCAAAAAGCTCTGCTTTATAATTCTTGTCTGCACCTATTCCCTAGAAAATTGAGATATAGGTGGAGTGGTCCTTTTGTTATCAAACATGTGTATCCTCATGGAGCCATAGATATTGAGAATCCTAGGAATGGTAATGTGTTTAAAGTCAATGGATAAAGACTAAAACCATTTCTGGAAAACTAAGTTGATGAGGTAGAATTCATCTCTCTTTCTGATCCTTGTTATAAATATAATTTATTCTAATTTTGTTGCCTTGTTTTTGCAGTTCTTTGTGTTGCCGGTTAAGTGGCGAATAATGGTATTTTGTGGTTCTTGAGTTGGTTTGTTTTTCAGTTTCTCAAAATAACTGAATCTTTTTCCTTTAAAATGGATGTCATTCTTTCAAACCTGAGAAATCATTTTCCTTCCTTCCCTCAAAATGCTCTGACAAAAATCTATAAAGCTAGATGTGAAAGATTGAGAATGTTAATGCACAAGGGTATGCCAGAAGATGTACGCTGGATAATTGAAGCAAAGGTCCGACTAGCAGGTGAGTCTTCAATTTCATTTGACTCATACATGCCAAGTCTTGGAAGAAGTTCATATTCTAAAAGGAAAAGAGCAAAAAGCTTGCAAGTCTATCATAAATGTACACGATGGAATTGTAACAAGCGATGTCGTTCTTTGGGGATGGTTTCCACAAGCAGAGAAGATAAAATTTTCTTCATTAAGAATGGACTGAGTAAGGAGTCATTAAATGATATCTTGTTGACTCTTGAGACACATTCTTGTGGATTTGTGCATCGTGAACTTCTTAATTTGTGGAATCTCTCCAAGGATGAAGAAAAATGCTACATTCTTGGGAATCTGACTCTAAAAGACCCTGTTTGCGAATGTATACGAAAATTGGATGAGAAGCTTATCCTCGACTCATAGAAGGCGTTTAAGTCGTTACTAGACGTGAAACCAGAGGCAGATGTGAGTCATATCCACAACAATTTGTACATATTATCTTCTTTTTCTTCATGTTTTCTTAAAAAAAAGAAGAAAAAAAAGAAAAAAAAATGTTTGAACAAGGACGATCCGGAAGGAGTACTATAGCTTTAATTAGTTGTGGAGCCCCAACCTTTGGTTGACTCATCATTGACTCGGGTGGACCTTTGCACGTTAGTCCGTAAAAAAGTTCATGTACCATGCTCTGTAGAGAGCCGCACTCCATAACCCAATGTTTACCATCTAGGCACTGTAGAGTTGATGGACAGGCAGAAGCATCCTACTCTGGTTATTAGTGAGAAGTAACCCGCGGCTGTCAAAGCGTATGAGGCATCTGAGCTTGATCCTCTTTTTTATTAGAAGGGGCTCTCAGTGCCCTGGGATGGGACGTTCTGGATCTTGGATATTATGGGTTTTAAATTTTAGCATCTTTGTTGATGTTACGAGCCCAAGTGTGAGCTCTCCATGTTCTAGACCCAGGATGGAAACCCATGATGGTTTCTTCTTTCTCTTTTCTTCGAATAAACAGACGTGAGTGTCTACTGCACTAGTGACATGCAATATAAAGATATGCCACTACTACACTCATGATGCGCAGTATAAAGATACGCCATGAAAACTGTACATAAAGGTATGTCATCGTTTGCTATTATATTTCTTTTATTTTTGTATGATTTTGCTGTATTTTGATTTTGGACAGACGATCCTTTGAGTAGGGCCCTTCAGGGGTTTCTAGACTTCTTTACCCTGATAGTTTTTCTTGAAGTAAAAAAAATAAAAAGTAAAAAAAGTAAAAATTAAAAAAAAAGAAAGAAAGATTCTGTGTTTCTTAATTTCAAACTTTTTCTGACAACAACCAACCTACTCTTATAGGTGCTATTATTATCCTTTCCATTCATTTTTCTATTTAAACACCTCATTTTCTCTTCTTTCCTCCAACTCATAATCATTCACAGAGAAATGTGAGTATAAAAATGGAAGGTGTTTCTGTTCGTCGAGTTAAAAATATGTGTGTATTTTGTGGGTCTAAGTATGGGAAGGGTTTAGAGTTTGTAAATACAGCTACCACTCTTGGTCGATCACTTGCTGTGAGAAATATTCATTTTGTATATGGGGGAGGTTGTTGTGGGTTAATGGGGGTTGTATCACTTGTTGTATATATAGGAGACAGTCAGGTTTTAGGTATCATTCCTGGACCTTTAGTTCAATAGAACATCACTGGAAAGACAATTGGGGAGGAACTTAAGGTATCATCAATGCATGAATGAATGAAAATAATGCTTGAAAACTCTGATGCATTCATTGCCTTACCAGGTGATTTTGGTACCTTGGAAGAAGTTTTTCAAATTGTCTCTTGGGCCCAACTGAACATCCACCATAAACCCATAGGTTTGTTGAATGTAAATAATTTCTTTGATATTTTGTTACTTTTTCTTGACCATGCTGTGGAATAGAAATTTATCACATCTTCGGTAAGACAACTTCTTATCTTTACTTCTACTATTGATGAGTTGATTGATAAATTAGAAGCTTTTGTTTATGAACATGATCTAGTAATAACTTAGAGAGATTAGTCAAAAGGAAACGGTGAGGGAAGCAGTATGCATCGCAAGCCCGATTAGACACTCCAGTTATTTAAATAATATTAAACTTTGGTTTTATTTATTGTACTTCGTTTCTGTTTAAATTTGTGTCAGGTTTCTCTTTTCAGTAATTACTACAACAGGTAATGTCTTTTATCCTTTACTCATCTATATTTTAACATTGTGGACAATATTGTGATCTAGTTGAGCGGAAGGATAGTTGATCCAAAAAAAAATTTTGGATAGTTGATAAAAAAAAATTGGGAAGTATGATATGATTGTCAGTAACTTACTAAACCAATTAATGATGGTAGAGTAAGGAGTGAATTTTACTCCTGAGATGCATCTAAATTGGGAAGTATGTTTAGTGATATGACTATCAGAAACCTATTCGTAGTAAAACCAATTAGTGATGACAGAGTAAAGAATAAATTTTGGAAACAATTTATTACTCTTGAGACGCAACTTAGTTGGGGTAATAACTATTTAGTTTGATTTGTGGAAGTAACAAAGTTTTGTTATTTGATTTCTTTTAAAAGATTCAAGTGAATGCACTCTCACATCCTTTGAAGCAATTGAAATTCACATGCTTGGTTATGGATGTTGAATTGGTGGATTGAGAATGATAGAAATATATCTTGTGAGATTTTGAGCCTATTGATAAATGAATTGAACATTTGTACCATTCTCTTCTTTCTTGTGTGATTTTCACTCATAGAATTGTTACTCTAGAACTTGCTTTGATTCTTTTTGAGGCTATATTTTCACATGCATACATAAACATGATTGAGGCATTTTTCTTGAATAGCTACTTTAACCAAATGACTAAGAATGATTGGCGCACAAATAGGCAGCCTTGCTCAGCAGCATATTGGCTCAATATGACATCAAGCACTCTTATGGCTTCTTGAAAATTCTCTGATTCCTGCCAACGTAAGACATTGAAAATAGTCTATTTTTTCTTTGCGTAACCCCTTTGAGCTTATTTGACCATTCCTTGTTTTTAACTCATCATTTTTCAAAAAAAAAAATCTTGTTCTTACCTAACCTTAGGAAATAAGAGAACATTAGCTTTGTCACTCGAGGAGTTCTTGAATAAGTGTGGGGGTGCGTGTATAGAATGATTGGTAAAAAAATTGAAAAAAAATGGTTCATTGAAAAAAAATGTATATTTGTAAAAAAAATGTAAAAAGAATTTATGTTAGGTGGAGCTGGGATGAACTTTCATACTTGTTAATTGAACTCAGCTCTCAAGCTCTTTTATTCTCTTAGGTGTTTAAATTGCCATATCTATACTTCTCCCTTCTTTACCTTGACCACATTACAATCTTGAATAAAATCCTCAAGATTTGTGTGTGCATGTGTTCTGAGTAGTGGAGAAGTAGAAGATAAGCAAGCTTATGGTAGTGCAATTTTTCATGGGTTGAATTGAGTGAAATACTTACCTTTGAAACACTTGAGGGATTGAGAGTTAATCTTGTGAGAATCTGTCATTCTTGATTCATTCTTTTCAACTGAAGTCTCCTTGCTTGTTGGTTTGAGATGTGAAGAAATTTTACTTCATAAATATATTGATCGCTTGAATCTTTGGTTGCTCTTATTGTTTATAAACTTTTGCATTCTTGAATATCATTGGAAATTGAGTCTTTTAGAGTGTTTAGTTTTTGAGTCTGTGTCGTTTTTTTTAGTTTTGGTCTTATGTGTTTTGCCCAAGAGTGCAAAAAGATAAGTGTAGGAGAATTTGATGATCACATATTTTATACATTAATAAACCCTCATTTTTAATCATTTATACTCTCTATATACTTAATTGATTAAATTTAATTATATTTTATAAATTTGGATTCAATGGCATATGAAGTGAAATTGTGTGTGTTCCAACAATGTATATTGCGTGTGTGCAGTGAGCGAAGTGAGTGAAGAGTGATTGAAATTGTGCAGAGCATAAAGTAAGAAAGTTGCAAAGTTTATATATATATATATATATATATATATATATAATAATAATAATATTTTTATTTTTTAATAAAATAAAAATCAGTATAATTTTTATATTTTTTATTTTTCTTATCATTATTATTATTATTATTATTATTGGACAAAATTGAATGTTCGTAAAGGGATACATATTATTTTTCATATCGTGAGAAAGGTGGGCTATCAGAGAAGAGAGAAAGTACCGCTCACAAAAGCAATTAAATTTCCAGGTAGCAACGGCACACACATCATAAAGTTTCCACCCTTTTTTGTGTAATTGTTTTTTTTATCTCCACTTTGACTTTTTCTTCGTTGTTACGATTTGAATTAAATCTCAATATTGGCAATTGTGAAGTATATACCACGTATAAAGTCATTATTTCTCTTCATGCCACATATTCACCTTTTGTATTTGATATATCGTGTTACTTTGTTTTATCTAGTACTTAACCGTAGACATAAAATTGTTTTGTTTAAATAAGTTGCTATCTGACGTCTTTTACATGTGGATTAAATTTGATGAGGGAATAATTAAAGTTTAGTTATAGTGACGACTACACTTTAATTTTTTTGAGATGAGGAGTATTTCCTTAGTCTAGCCTTGTGAACTGGCGGGCTTTAGAATATTTCTAATATTTTTTATGATAAAAATTTAAATAATTACATCTAAATAAAATAAAAATTAATAATATAACAAAACAAAGACGATGATGAAAAAATTAAGAGAGGATCGAGGTGTCAATCATTTAAGTTCTTTCCAAAATCTTGATGTTTATCTCTATTAGATTTCGTCAAGTGAGCTGACTTGATCTAATTTTTTAATTTTTTTAAAATAAAAAATAATAAAAATGAATGTGAGCAAATTTTATGCATCCCTAACTTTATGATTGTGGTGAGTTAAAATTTTATTTTTTATGAAAACTTTTTTGGAAATCACCACAAAAATCTCATTTTACCCAAAAATATTTTCTTGTTGACTGAGATTTTATTTGGCCATTTATTTTAAAAAAATATTTTCTTGACTTAAACACATTTTCTTGAATTAAAATCTTGTTTTCTAAAAATAATATTTTATTTGGCCATTTATTTTGAAAATTTGTTCTTCAAAAAAATAATATTTTGATTCACCACTTTCATATCACATGTTACGGGATTAAAATTTGTTTTCGTACAAAAATAGCTATTTAGTTACTCATTTCCTGTCAAAGTCATTTATCACTCTTGATAATATGCTTGACAAAGTGAGACATGTTAAAAATAAAATAAAAATAAAAATATTTTTGCAAATAAACAATAAAGGACTAATTTAATTAATTTTAAATGATAATACTAGATTAAATAGGTAACTGTTTTTGGAATGAACAACGTAGGGTGCTAATACTTTCCTTATTTGTAATCAACCCCGAACCTAAACTCTAAAACGCATAGCATCTTTTAGGTATCCGATCGAACCTTTCTATTTTTATTGGATAAATCGGTTGATGGCAACTCCATTTCATTCTTGCATTGTGCTGAGAGGGACATTGTGACAATCGGTTATCAGTTTTCTCCAATGTCAAATTGGTGTCACAGAGAAAGAGAAAGATGTAATCGATTACACATACTATGTAATCGATTACAACGTTTCCAGAACTCATGTAATCGATTACACTAACCCTGTAATCGATTACAAGGCTCCCAGAAAGTTGGTAATCGATTACACCAAACATGTAATCGATTACATAGATTCCATAGGATTGGTAATCGATTACACACACATTGTAATCGATTACACAGGCTTTAAAAATGAGTTTCAGTGCGCAAAAAGCCATATTTCTTTTGTTACTCACCTTTTCTCTTGGTATGTGCTTAATGATCAATGAAATGAAATATCTTTTGCCCTTGTGAACTCATTTATTGTTTTTGTAATGCTTATTTGCTCATGAGTTTAGTATAATGACTAACCTCTATGGATCCAAAATTGGTGGATACCGAAGAAAGTTTTTTGAATTGTGTTGTAGGGTGACTAGTTACTCAAGCATGCATTGAAGTGAAATACAACTACGTCACTTGAGGTTGGAAAAATTTGAAATGGTCCAAGTTCTCCAAAGGTAATGAAAACATAAAAGGATGGCATGGAAAACCACAACATTCTCAAGGAGCCTTGATGCATATAAGTTGGAATCACCTACAAAAACTCAAAGAGTACACTTTTAGTGACATCAATCTCTTATCCTCATCTGTGCTTTAAATTGAATATCATGTGATATTTGGAGAAGTAGAGAGTTATTTTTACATGCCTTACATGATCATTATTTGCCCTAAAATGCTTATATATGGTTTGATGATGACCATGTCTTTCTTGACAAACTTGAATCTAGCTTTGAAAATGCTTAAACTATGCTTTTAGATTCAAGTGCATGTGTCCTTCCTTTATTCTTGTAAGAGCTAACATTGCATGGTTGATAATGTGGTACATGTTTTACATTGTATATCAACCTAAATTATGCTTGTAAATAAGTTTAAATGATATTTGATGCTAACCCATGTTTTAGAGAACTTTTGAAATATAGTCATCAAATATTGAAATGTCAAGCATAAATGGATAAAGAGAGTTGAGTGAAGAAGAACATGACAAGACTTTCTTCAAGTACAATGGAATGGAATACGCAATGGAAGAAAGCTCAAACTCAAAGGACAAATAAATGAAGAACATTCTAAAGAAGTATCTTTATCCCTAAACTATTATGGTATTCTATATGTTATGAATTGTATGATACTTGTTGATAAATTGATCTTAAATGATTTGATACTTTCCTTACATGAGAAGTATGCTTCGCATTGACAAAGTACCTAATTGGATATTAACTTGCTAATTTTTGTCATTGCATATAGGGTGGATGATATTAGTATTATACATACTTTGATCCATACAGTATATTTCCTCAATATGAATGTTTAATATCAATGATTCTCTTGATTTATGGTTTCTTTGTAGTATAACACATATGAGAATCATGCTCTTGTCTTGAAAAGAATATATGATTTCAACATAAAACCCTTCTACCCTTCTAAAATGCTTTTGAAAATATAATGTGGTCTTACAAAATTCTTTTTGAAAAGGGGAGAAGTTTTAAAATATTTTTTGATTGATAGATTAAGAATATAATCTTTATGGTAATGTGCTTACATGGTCTTGGCATGCATATTTCCCTTTATCTATCTTGTGCTTCAATAAGAGGGAGCTTATCTTACATATCCTTCTTCCATATCCTTGTTAACTAAGAACATATGCATAACTATGTTAAACTATTATATTTGATATTTTGATAATATGCATATTTTGAGGGAGAGCCTAGTTCTTAAATTGTTGCTTCTATCCCTTGGCTTACATCCTTATTTGACATGAAGTGTTTAATTATTAATACTATTAACATGTCAACAAAGATCATCTCTTATTGTCTTTCCCTCTATCAATGAAAGAAGGTAAACATTCTTAAACTTTATATCTTTTGATTCTTTCATTAAGAAATGCTTGATATATGACAAGTTGTGTGATCTTTCATTTGAAAACCTCAAATCCATGATCTTACACGAATATTTTGTAACTCCTAATAAGTGATATCAAGTGGTACTTATTTATCATGTGGTATGCAAGATATTATATGCTAGACATAATTTCTTAGGCTCATTGCTATCATGTGCTAAATGTTGATGTACCAAAATGTGACAAGCACTACATGAATAATCTTTTATCTCTTGAAAGCATGCTTATTTCATCTCTCTTTTCTTGAATCATGTGTAGAATCAAATAAAGGGAGACAATTATGTTTTGAATAACTTGAAGAAGTTTTTGGTTTTGATGATCCTACTCTTTTTTACAGCACGAGTTTTATCAATAAAGGGAGTGAAAATATTATCTTTCCTTCCTAAGCCTTTTTGTTGATGTCAAATAGGGGGAGTGGAAATTGGAAAGAAAAATATGTTCTTGTACTTATTGTTTGATATGCTTACATGAATATCTATTTATGTATATTCTTCAACATATTTTTCTTTGGTGATTTGTCATCATCAAAAAGGGGGAGATTGTGGAAATAGGTTTGCCTAATGGTTTAATATGTGAAGTTTTGATGATGACAAATACAAGATAAAAAGAATGATGCTTATGCTTGATAGATGTGCTTTATAGATGACAAATGCATCACAAAAGAATATTGATCATGTTACATATATGTGCTTAAAAGAGATATATTGGATCATGCATGATTATGTACTTTATTTAGTTATATTTCACTTAATAACCATGCAATGATATATATGCAACATTCTTATATGCATGTTAGACTAATTAGAGTTATACATTTACGAATCATGCATATTAAGATATTAAGTTATGAATTTGGACTAACTATGCTTGTTTTAAGTGGTAATACTTTGTAGGATAGTCCAAGTACCAAGGGTGAGCATTGCAACTAGAAAGTAAAAGATCACAACTCTGCTCAACTCAAGAAAAATGAGAATGATAAAGATGTTCCAAGCAATTTATAAGATTTGAAGAGAAGAAATTTGTGGAAGCTTGGATTACATTAAGAAGCCTAAGGACTAAAATTAGTATATTTTCCTTTTAGGTTTTCTCTTATGTAAAGATAGAGGATTTACAAGAAAATAGCTCAAATATGTTTTTAAGTCTTTAAAAATGGTTCTTACCTGTTTAAATGCCCAACAAACTAATTTTGGAAAGTTAATCTTGGTGATAGTTCACATATTTAAAAAATAGCCAAGTTTGTGTTTTGCAAAACTGACATATGGTTACTATTTTTATCATAAATTTCAAACTACTTTGAGTTTTATTGTGAAACTTATTTCATATGAAAATAGACTCAAATATCTTTCCAATGAGTGGTCATTTGCTTTAAACGGATAAGAAATGAAGAAGTTATGACCATTTAAAGTCAGTTTTCAAAAACAATCAAGTTTGAGTTTTGAAAAGCTGACCTTTAGTCACTCTTTTGATCATAACTTTCAAAATACTTTGAGTTTTGTTGTAAAATGATTCATTTGAAAATAGACTCAAAGATCTTTCCAATGACTGGTCATTTGCTTTAATCGGATAAGAAATGAAGAAGTTATGACCTTTTAAAGTCAGCTTTCAAAACTAGAAATGTTGTAATCGATTACACAAGTCCTATAATCGATTACAACGTTGACAGAAGCCATGTAATCGATTACCATAAGTGTGTAATCGATTACCAAGTGCCCAGAAACATTTCTAATGGTTATAAACGGCTAGTTTTCATAAAAAAATCATTTTTAAACACTACCAACGGCTATTTTATCACTTGGGCTCTATATATAAGTGTTGTATGAAGCTTATGCATCTCTTGAATACTTGATTTGATCCTTGAATCACCAAAATCATATTTTGATCTCTTTATTGCAAAAGCATTCTATTCCTTTGTTCTTCAATTTGTATTATCTACTCTTGAGAGAGTTTTCTATCATCTATACTTTGTTCTTCAAGTTGTATATCTACTCTTGTAAGAGTTTCTATTCTTTCTATTCACATTGAAATCATTGTAAGAGGGTGAGGTATCCCTCAAGAGAGAAAAGCGTGAGGTATCCCTTGTAGTGAAACTCAAACACAAAGGGTGAGGTATCCCAAAGGTGTTGTGAGTGCTCTTGATTGTAAAGGTCATCAAGCACCTGTGAAGCTTGAAGAATTGGAGGCTCTAGCACAAGGGTGAGGTATCCCAAGGTATGAAGAGTGCTCTTGTTTGTACAAAGGTTTCTTGGCACCCGTGAAGTCTAGGAGATAGTGAAGAAAATCTCAAGTTAAGCTTGGGGACTGGATGTAGGCTACAAGTGGTTGGTAGCTGAACTAGGATAAATTCTTGAATTTGATTCCCTCTTCCCTACACTCTTTAATTTCAGTATTTAGTGTAGTATATTTATCTATTGCATATCTTGTCATCTTAGTGATTTGATTCTATGAACTTGATATCTAGCTTATTTGCTTAATTCATCATATATCCCAAGTTGTATTTGAGTAATCTATAATAGTTGTACCTTTGTTATCCATGTTCCGTTGCTTTTATTACTTGAGTTATTCAAAATGCTTAATTTCTTAAAGGTGCATTAAAATTTGTAATCACCCAATTCACTCCCTAATAATACTATATTTTATATATTTTATAATTCTCTCACTAGGCTTCTTAAGGTTCAATTAAGCTTAATTAATTTGGTTTTGACACATTTTACGATATTAAGCTGAATTAGATTATTAAACAAATTATTGCATAAATTAACCTTAATTATCTCTTTGGCAATATTTAGTAAACTGGCTAGAATTTGAGCTGTAAATATCTGTTTGATGTGATTTTGGTTTTGTAGGAAAGCTAAGACAATTCCCTACAACTTTCATGTTGAACACTTTTTTAGATTCTGAGGTCTAACGGGTGATATTGGGCTTTGAAGTCAAAATAGAGGAGCTGAAATTGAGCCTAAATACTTTGCAATAATTAGAATATATCTTGAGTTTAGGCATGATTTTGGACTCAAACCAAAGCCATTTTAAAATAAATATCCAAGCCTACAACTTTCATGAAGACCACTTTTCTCAAAATGAAGAAAATAAGAGACACGGTTGTACAAGTTTGCTCAAGTATTATTATAAAAATAAAAAAAAATAAAAATAAAAACGTCATCCGTTATATTTTTTAAAGTTTTACTATGCAAGTTACTGTGCAATACTTAATCGTTAAGTATTACTATGCAAGTTACTGTGCATATGCACAGTAACCTCAAATTTTCTATAAATAGGGGTGACGTTGAAGAATTCTGTACAACAGGAGGGGGAGGCAGACGCTGAAGAATTTCTCCTCTCTTAAATTTTTAGTTTTCTTTTCTTTTTCTCTTTTTCTTCTTTCTAGTCTATGTGTAAATAATTTTCAGTCTACTTGGGTCAAAGTGTGAAGCTTTTGGTAATAAAATAAAGTTAGATTATTCTATTTCTTGTGCTTTAATGATTTATTTTTCTAGTAACTATTATACGTGTTATATTTTTGTTTTTGATAACTTAGAAACCACCCTTGTAAAGAGGGGTTATTGATTTATTGTAGACAATAGGATTGGCACAGTGAATGCTTTAACACATTTACAAGTGGTGATAATAATTAAAGGAAACATAATATAATTATGTAATGGACTTTTAATGTTATATTTTTCGATTGAAATCTTCATTATGCATGATTTCAATTGAGTTATAAAAAGGAATTAATCTTACCTTTATTTTATTTACCAAGAGTGGATCTTTTTATCCAAGTAAATATTTTTTACTGTAGTACTAAAATATTTACCTTACCTTAATTTTTCTTCATCAATTCCCTGTGGATCGACCTCGGACTCCTGAGAATTTATTATTTGAGACAACCTACACTTGGGTTTGAAACTTGTAAATATAATTATATCCCATCATCCCCCTCTTGGGTGATGGTTGCCATGGCTAACAAGGGCAAAAGATAAGCATTACAAAAACAATAAATGAGTTCACAAGGGCAAAAGATATTTCATTTCATTGATCATTAAGCACATACCCAGAGAACAGCTGAGTAACAAAAGAAATATGACTTTTTGCGCATTGAAACTCATTTTTAAAGCATGTGTAATCGATTACAATGTGTGTGTAATCGATTATATGTTTGGTGTAATCGGTTACCAACTTTCTGGGAACCTTGTAATCGATTACAGGGTTGGTGTAATCGATTACATGAGTTCTGGAAACGTTGTAATACAGGCTCTTTAACTTTGCTTGGAACGCTTGGCAGAGCCTCTATAATCGATTATAATAGTCTCTGTTTTTGTATTTCAAACAGTAAAGGACCGAACTCAAAGCTTTCAAATTAGTTCCAAAACTTTCCAAAATAATTCCAAACATCATGTAAGCATATAAACTGACTAGTTCTTGATCCAAAACACACGTTTATGCAAAAACTTCAAATTATGCAGAAGATTGTAACTTTATGCAGCAAAAGTTATGATTTTTAGCAAGAGTTAGATTTATGATTTATCCAATATGCCAAGTTCTAAGATGTTTTCATCAAATGTGTTATTTCAAACAAGAAGTGAACTTATCTAACATATTATTATATATAGAGATATATAGAAAATTTAAAGCATAGAAAGCATCCATAGTCATAGAATACCCTATTATCAAGAAATATGCAAGGTAGTGAGTAAAGGATGTAACAAGAATAAAATCATGTGTTATATATAATATTCAAATTTTACCAAGTACACATGATTCAATTTATCACTTAAGGCCTACAAGGAATATACCTCAAATTCATTGAGTTTACAAGTGAATGTGCATAAGATCTAGAAACTTTTGATACCTTGGCCTTGGTAGTCAAGGAAACTCTTTTCCTTACCCATTACTTCTCTTTTGGTGTTTTGAACTTTGCAAGTTTCACATTTTGTACTTGAGAAGCTTTGGTTGAAGCCATCTTCCTTCTTTGACCAAAACTTCTACCAATGGGCTTTGGAAGCATTCTTCATGATGATTCCTCTTTCTTTTGACTAATTGATCCATCCTTTTAAGAAACTTTTTGCATAATTGAGACACTAGGAGGACATTTTGGTACCCACTTCATCTTGGGTCATTGAATGTTAGTAATAGGGCCTTTAAGACCTTTAAGAACCCATGTCATACAATTTCTCATATAAGAATTTTTTCTATAATTGCATAAATGAGAAATATGTCCTAGATGACCACAAAAGTTGTAAACAATTGAATTTAATGATGGTTTGGTCCTTTGAAGATCATCTTTGGAAAACTTCAGCCTTTTGTTGTTATTACATTATATATTATTTTTGCCATAAGCCTTACTTGAATTTTTATGTGGAATAACATCAATTTTATTCTCATTAACAAGCATAGAATGTAAGCGATTAGAAACATTAACTTTGACAAATTCGGAATGTAAGTCCTCAACATGATTTTCTAAATTAATACACTTTTCACAAGAAGTTGAGGTTTCACATTTCAAAGGCATTTCCTCATCAAGAAAAACATATTCATTTTTCAAAGTCTCAATATCATTTTCAATGGAAGAAATGTTTTCCAAACAAGATAAGTTTTTATTTTCTAAAATCAACAAGCCATCATATATTTCATCATATGCACATTGTAACTCATAATAAGAAGGACTATAATCTAGTTTAGCATTATTTACCTCAAAGTCCTTTTTAACCATATAGGAAGTAATCTTAATTTCTAGCATGTTTGGCTCTTTAAGAGAATCATCTTCTTCCACATCAAGTTTGTCTTGCTTTACCTCTTCTTTAAATTGAGTATCATCATCACCAAGAGGCATTTGACTCCCTTCAATAGTTTGCACATCTTTTTGAGGATATTTTTCATGACAAGCTTCCTTCAATGACTTTTGCTCTTCTTGCTTTCTATATACAACTTTATGCACAAAATCATTGTTAACAAGATAAATAGCATCAAGAGCATCCCATATATCTTTAGCACTAAAGCAACTCTTAATTCTAGCATAAGCATCATCATTCAAACTACTTCTCAACATTTGCATTGCTCTAATGTTCAAGGAAAAGCATTTTTTGTCATAAGCATTCAAATCTTGTTTTGGTTTAGGAGAAAATCCATCAAGCACAACATCCACAAATGAAGATCAATAAATTGCATATACAATTCCATTCTAGCTTTCCAATAAACAAAATGCACACCATCAAAGAATGGTGGTTTATTAATTTCAAAACCTTCCATTTTGAAAAGCTTTTTAATGGTTGCCAATAAACAAAGATCTTTAACTCTAAGTGGTTAAGCTTTCATCAGAGCACGAAGCTCTAATACCACTTGTTAGCCATGGCAACCATCACCCAAGAGGGGGGTGAATTGGGTGACTACAAATTTTAATGCACCTTTGAGAAATTAAGCATTTTAAATCACTCAAGTAATAAAAGCAGCGGAACATGCACAACAAAGGTACAACTATTATAGATTACTCAAATACAACTTGGGATATATGATGAATTAAGCAAATAAACTAGATATGAAGTTCATAGAATCAAATCACCAAGATGACAAGATATGCAATAGATAAATATACTACACTAAATACTAAAATTAAAGAGTGTAGAGAAGAGGGAATCAAACTCAAGAATTTATACTGGTTCAGCCACCAACCACTTGTGGCCTACATCTAATCCCCAAGCTTAACTTGAAATTTTCTTTACTATCTCCTAGACTTCACGGGTGCTAGGAAAACTTTTGTACAAACAAGAGTACTCTTCACACCTTGGGATACCTCACCCTTGTGCTAGAGCCTCCAATTCTTAAAGCTTCACAGGTGCTTGATGACCTTTACAATCAAGAGCACTTACAACACCTTTGGGATACCTCACCCTTTTTGTTTGAGTCTCACTACAAGGGATACCTCACATTTTTCTCTCTTGAGGGATACCTCACCCTCTTACAATGATTTCAAGGTGAATAGAAAGAATAGAAACTCTTACAAGAGTAGATATACAACTTGAAGAACAAAGTATGGATGATAGAAAACTCTCTCAAGAGTGGATAATACAAATTGAAGAACAAAGGAGTATAATGCTTTTGCAGTAAAGAGCTCAAAATATGATTTTGGTGATTCAAGGATCAAATCAAGTGTTCAAGAGATGTATAAGCTTCATACAACACTTATATATAGAGCCCAAGTAATAAAATAGCCGTTGGTAGTGTTTAGAAATGATTTTTTATGAAAACTAGTCGTTTATAGTCATTAGAAACATTTCTGGGCACTTGGTAATCGATTACACACTTCTGGTAATCAATTACATAGCTTCTGTCAATGTTGTAATCGATTACAGGACTTATGTAATTGATTACAGCATTTCTGGTTTTGAAAGCTGACTTTAAAAGGTGATAACTTCTTCATTTCTTATCTGATTAAAGCAAATGACTAGTCATTGGAAAGATCTTTGAGTCTATTTTCAAATGAAATAAGTTTCACAACAAAAATCAAAGTATTTTGAAAGTTATGATCAAAAGAGTGACTAAAGGTCAGCTTTTCAAAACTCAAACTTGATTGTTTTTGAAAACTGACTTTAAATGGTTATAACTTCTTCATTTCTTATCCATTTAAAGTAAATGACCACTCACTAGAAAGATATTTGAGTCTATTTTCATATGCAATAAGTTTCACAATAAAACTCAAAGTAGTTTGAAAGTTATGATCAAAATAGTAACTAAATGTCAATTTTGCAAAACACAAACTTGGCTATTTTTCAAATGTGTGAACTACCACCAAGATTAACTTTCCAATAATAGTTTGTTGGGCATTTAAAAATGTAAGAACCATTTTTAAAGACTTAAAAACATATTTGAGCTCTTTTCTTGTAAAACATCTATCTTTACATAAGAGAAAACCTAAAAAGAAAATATACCAATTCTAGTATTTAGGCTTCTTGATGTAATCCAAGTTTCCACAAATTTCTTCTCTTCAAATCTTGTAAATTGCTTGGAACATCTTTATCATTCTCATTTTTGTTGAGTTGAGCATAGTTGTGATCTTTTACTTTCTAATTGCAATGTTCACTCTTGGTACTTGGACTATCCTACAAAGTATTACTCACTTAAAACAAGCATAATTAGTCTAAATTCATAACTTAATATCTTAATATGCATGATTCATAAATGTATAACTCTAATTAGTCTAACATGCATATAAGAATGTTACATATATATCATTGCATGATTATTAAGTGAAATATAACTAAATAAAATACATAATCATGCATGATCCAATATATCTCTTTTAAGCACATATATGTAACATGATCAATATTCTTTTGTGTTGCATTTGTCATCTATAAAGCACATCTATCAAACATAAGCATCATTCTTTTTGTCTTGTATTTGTCATCATCAAAACTTAACATATTAAACTATTGGGGCAAACCTATTTCCACAAAAGAGAAAGGTGGGATCAGAGCACCAAAAAGCAATTGAGGAGTAAGTCAAGGAGCTACTTAATGTTGGTTTCATCATAGAGGTAACGTATACCACTTGGTTGTCTAATGTTGTTTTGGTTAAGAAATCATTGGGAAATTGGTGGTTGTGTGTAGACTAACCAACCTTAATAAAACTTTCCCCAAGGACCCTTACCCCTTGCCTAACATAGACAAGCTAGTGGACGACTCCTTCGGGTACTAGTATTTCTTCTTCATGGATACTTATTCGAGATAAAATTAAATCCCAATGCATCCAAAGGACGAAGAAAAGACTGCCTTCATTATAGAGAGAGTCAATTACTACTATAAAGTGATACCTTTTGGGTTAAAGAATACTAGAGTGACTTATCAGAGTATGATGAACAAGGTTTACAAAGAATAGATTGGAAAGGTGGTGAAGGTGTATATTGATGACATGATAGTAAAAATTCCTAGTGCAAGAGATCATGTGCATGACCTTGGAGAAGTTTTTGAGCAATTGAGAAAACACAATATGAGGCTAAATCTAGAGACATGCATTTTGGGGGTCCACACAGGAAAATTCCTTAGATTCATGTTAACACATTGGGGAATTGAGGATAACTCGAACAAATGCCAATTCATGATCAACACGCAAAGCCCTAGTAGCATCAAAGAAATTCAACAGCTCATAGGATAGATCACGACCTTAACCAGATTTCTATCCAAGTTAACACAAAAGGACCTTATCCTTCTCCAATCTTCTACAGAAAGGAAAGCGCTTTGGGTGGACATTAGAATACGAAGAAGCTTTTCAAAGCTTAAAACTTGTAATCACCACACCTCACATCTTAACTAGGCCAAAGGATGGAGAAACTCTCTATATTTATCTTTTAGTTGGAAAAGAAGTGGTCAGCTCGGTCCTTATAAGAAAGATAGAAGAAGGTCAAAAACCTATTTATTTTGTTAGCAAAGTCCTACAAGGACCCAAGCTCTGTTACTAAAGATTGAGAGGCTAGCTTTAGCATTGCTCACTTTGGCAAAGAGATTAAGACAGTACTTCTAATGCCACCTCATGATCATAAGGACAAATCAACCTATTAGACAGGTGTTGCATCGGCCCGAGTTAGCAGGAAGAATGATTACTTGGTCCATTTAGCTATTAGATACGATCCTCACCAAGCTATAAAGGCACAAGCTCTATCTAATTTCATTGCAAAATTCACCATTGCCCAATTTCTTACCAAGGGAATGAATGGTGTAACAGTAAAGCTACTATCATCTTTGAGAATGTAAATGGTGTAACAGTAGAGCAATCTTTATGGTTCGAGTTCTCCACCACAAATAATCAAGCTGAATATGAAGTGATGATCATGGGACTCCTCATGGCCAAGGATCTCAGAGTGAACAAGGTTAAACTCTGCAACAACTCACAGTTGGTAACTTCCTAAGTCTTAGGAGAACACTAGGCCAAAGATCCCCAACTACAAAAATATTTGCTGAAGCTAAAGTAACTCATAAAAGGGTTGTACAAAGTCAAGGTAGACCATATTCCCCAAGAACAAGACTCCAGGGAGGATATACTATCCAAATTAGCTAGTACTAAGAGCCTTGGGAATAATAGGTCTGTTATCCAAGAAACGCTACCCACTTCCAGCATAACAAAAGTCGAGGTGGTGATGTTAGTGAATGAGGAAAACAATTGGATTAAGCCAATTGCAGCATAACTCCTAGGTAGAGAGCTCCCTTCAAACCCAAAGGAAGCCAATAAAATCATTAGGAAGATAACATGGTACATTCTGGTAGACGATAAGCTCTATCGAATGGGGGCTTTATGTTTTGTTGCTCAAATTCCTTACCTTGGATGAAGCCCAGTATGTCTTAGAAGAGATCAACGAAGGGTACTGCAATCAATACCTCAGAAGAAGATCCCTAGAGCCTTGCAAGCTGGATATTTTTGGCCCACCATCTCATCAAATGCCATGACCCATGTTCAAAATTACAATAAACACCATAGATTCTCTGACATCCAAATGACACCACCCGAAGAGCTTCCTACCATTTCCATTTTGTGGCCTTTTTTCATATAAGGTTTAGACCTATTAGGACCTTTTCCACAAGCACCTGACTAACTGAAGTATTTGGTGGTTGTTATGGATTACTTTACTAAGTAGATTGAAGTAGAGTCTTTAGTAACCATCACAGCAGAAAAGGTCAAGAAGTTCTTCAAAGAAACATCATTTGCATATTTGGGATCCTTGAGTCCATTGTCATCGACAATGGGACCCAATTCATTGATAAGAAGTTTGAGAAATATACTCCAACCTCTATACCAAGTAGCACTTCACCGTAGTGGAGCAACTCCAGGCCAATGGGTAGGCCGAGGCCACCAATAGAGTGATCCTTCAAGGATTAACGAGAAAGCTCAAGGACTCAAAAGGTGAATGGATTGAGCAACTAGGCCATGTATTGTGGGCAAATCAGATGACCCCTTATTCAGCCACTAGAGAGACCCCTTTCAAGCTTATGAATGGCTGCGAAGCGATAATCCTAGTGGAGATCGGAGAACTGAGCTGGAGAATAGAGCACTTTACTAGCAACTTGAACGATGGACTTCTCCAAGAAGAGATAGAATTAAATGAAGAATAATGTAAGATAGCTTATATCAAATAGGTTGACTTCAAGTTCCAAACTTCTCAGAGGAGGGAAGGCCAGAGAAGGGAAACTCACTCCAAACTAGGAAGACCGATATTAGATCACAAAGGTGTTAGATAAAGGAGTGTACAAGACCACCAAACTCGTCAGTCAGGATCTCCCAAGATCTTGGCATGCCTCTAACTTGAAGAAGTTTTATAGTCAGGCTTCTACTCTTACTGTTATAAATGTAATGGAACCAAGATACAACATGATCAATGAATGAGGTGCTTATTCAGTATAATAACTTGTATTACTTTATCATCATCCTTTAAAGTTTAGTATTTACAACAACGCTAAAAAGGATGTTGGATCTTTAAACGCAAAATTAAAGCCAAGTATAAGACCTCAAATCCCAACTTAGGCTAAAAGGACATTTGATCTCTAAACGCAAAATTAAAGCCAAGTATGGACTTCAGATCCTAACTTAGGATAAAAGGACATTGGATCCCAAAAGGCAAACTTAAAGCTAAGTACGGGACCTTAGATCCCAACTTAGGCTAAAGGGACATTGGATCTTTCAACGTGAATAAAAGCCAAGTATAGGACCTCATATCCCAACTTAGGCTAAAAGGATGTTAGATCCCTAAACCTAAAATTAAAGCCATGAACAGGACCTTGGATTCTAATTAGGCTAAGGGGAAGTCAAGTCCCTAAAAAATGGCTAAACAAAAATAGAATCAAATAACAGTAAAGCCAAATAAAGTAAACGAAGTACAAATAAGATTAAAGACCCCAACAAAGGGGAATAGATTTGTCCTTACAAGCCCAAAAAGGCCTCTCAAGGGCTATAAAACTACAAACAAAAAAGTAAAAGAAATTAGAATGCAACTATGCATCAGTGACCTTGGGAGCACTAGCGTTCACCTCGGCAATGGCATTGGCCTTGGGATTAGAATTGGCCTATGCATTAGCATTGGCTCGGTATTGTTCTCTTCCCCATCCTCATCACCCTCTTCATTCGAGACATCGACAATCTTACCATCCACCAAGGTCTTCATGTCCTTGGTCTTGATGAGGTTAATGCCAAGGTAGAGAATCGACACTTGGGCCATCGTATTCTGGAATGATTCTGAGTTGGCATCCTGCCAATTCTTAACCAACTTGACCTTTTCCTCTAGCCAGGCCTTGCACTCAGCCACTAAGGTCTTCTCGAGCTTTGAGATGCATAACTTCAGGCCAATCTCTCCTTTTCTACCTTCAAGGACTTAGAATCATCTTATTTTGCTTTAGCCTCAAAATCCTTGGCCTTGGTTTTCCAACTCTCAACCCAGTTGCTGGCAGAGACTGTTTTCTCCTCAGCAACCTTCAAGTCATCACAGAGCTTTAGTCAGGCCGCCCTCCAGCTCTTTCTTTTCACTTTCCCAAGACAAGCTCTTCTCCTGGAGCAGCTTGAGGTCGGACTACATCACAACCATCTTCTTTGAATCCAGGATAGCATTCTCCAGATAGCAAAGTACACTGACAATCTGGAATCCAACCCCCTCGGCTCGGAGAAACAACTCGTTGGGAGAGTATTGGCTTAGGGTGGCAAGATCATCTGAGGTCTTAAAGATTATGTATGTATGACCAGCCATATCAAATGAACAGTCCCAAATAGAAGCACAAGACGTCGGCGAAGCCACTATAAGGTCGATGGGAGCCCCCTCGATCAAGGTCTCCACCATGGCCTATGTTGTTTCCACCTTCTTAAGTATGCTTTTTCCTGCATGCTTGATAATCATAAATTTTATACATTAATAAATCCTCATTTTTAGTCTTTTACACTCGCTATGTACTTAATTGATTGAACTTGACCATGTTCTGTAAGTTTGGGCTCAAATTAGGCTTAATTGATCTTTTTAGCATTATTAAGATTTTACCTATTTCTGTATTTTGGTCATATCTTGAGTTCTAGATATCTAAAAATTATGAATCTTACCTTGTAGCAAATATATGAGAGAGCTCTAAAACTTTTATGAAGAGCTCCAGAGATGAATCAGATATCTATTGGACTGAATTGGGCTTGGAAGTCAGAACAGAGGTTTTATTGTGTAACCCGAGCAACATGCATTAATTGGTCCATAATTCAGGATGTAGGTGTGATATGGACTTGAAACTAGTGTCATTTGAAAGCTAAGACATATATATTCAATTATTATGAATACCACTTACCCAAATTGTGAGGTATTGATGGTGTTTTCATCCTTTTACGTCAGTTAACAGGATCAGAGATCTGTTAAGAGTGATTTGGGCATAACTCTCTCATCTTAAACCCAATTCAAGTGATTTCGGTGGCCAAGGAAAGCTAAGAGGCCAAGGATTAACTTTAACCTAGGGAAAAATTAGGATTCTTAATTTTAAGTCAGTTATTTTTGTATAAATAGGGAACCTGAGATAGATAGTAGTAGTAAGCCGTATTACTTAATTCTTCTACCTAGAGTTTTCTCTTTTCTTTTGCAAACTGTGTGCGGCAACCATGCAGAGCTGAACATTTGAGATCAATCCAAGGATCTTTAGGAAATTCTAGTTTGGCTTTGAGATTTTGTACCTAATTTTGATTTTGAATTGAGTTAAATATCCTCTTCTTATCTTCATTTGGATTTCGAATTGCTTGATTAAATATTTCTGTTGTGTGATGTGATCCGATTGGATCTTTAATCCTAATTGAGATTTGTGATTAAATTATGATTGATTAATTTTGGTTTAATCACATGAATTGAAGATGGTTAGGTTGACAGATTTGTTAATCTAGCTTAATTGGAATTTGGTTGTTAAACTAGCATAGGTTGCATGAATTTAACGATCGCAAGTTTATGAATAATTTATTAGTTAAATTCTAGGTGATTATCTAGTGTAGAATTTTATGTGTTTGATGCAGTGATTTTGGTCAATCATAGATTAATTAATTAATTAATTAATTCAATCCAGATGTATGTTTAGTGATGATGACAAGCCAACTAGGTTTCTGACTATTTCTTGGATTGGTTGCTTTGCAATTTGATTATTTTTCTTACGTTTAATTATTGTCTTTACATTCTGCATGCATAATCCTCCCTATTTGACCTTGATTTGGTTTGATTAGTACCTAGATCTTTGAGAGATGACTCAGTTCTATACCTTATGCTACAAGTTTGGTAGAACTGGAATTTTGTTATTTGGTTGAGCTCGACACTCAAACCAATGCTTAGAAGTTTTTGCATTTGCGAGCAAGAGGCTGGGGTTAATGGGCCCCGAGCTCATGTTCGTAGCAGTTAACTTAGGTTGCTCATCGCTCAAGACACTGACCCTAGAGTCTGTTTGGGTAGCCTCAAAGTAAGTAGCCACTTGCTCTTTCATCAACTTCTTTAGGTTATTTCTCGGTGCCATGCTCGCTGCATCCACACAAACAAAATAAACCATGGTAAAAAATAGACCAAAATAAAAGCAAGAAAGGCGTGAAATCTTAACATAAAAAAAGTAGGAAAAGGAATTTGTCACGAACCGTGGAATTTACCTAAGATGCCCTTCACCTCGGCATCAATACAATTTATTATCTGTGAACATTATAGATTCTCCTCCTTAATCATCTCAAAGAAAAAGTTTACTATTTCTTGCTAGACCTCCGACATCCTAAACCATTTGGTCTCCAACTGCTTTCTTGTTTTGAAGTCCTTGTTCCAATAGAGGTTGAACTTCGATTTGCTCTCTAGGGTCAGAAAGAAAGCAAGATAACCCTAGGTGGCTTTCATGCAGAAAAAGGTTTATGAGAAGTCTTTATACGACTCATCGTAGGGCTCAAAGCACTTGCACCACACGTGGTTCCTAATAAAGATCCACCATGAATTAGCACTACCGTAGGTGGATTCTAGGATGAAGAATAGACAAAAGAAGATGTTTACAGAGACTGACAATCGAAAGTGACGACAGACGATCTCGAAAGAATGTATAAAAGCTCAACTATTGGGATGCAATTACAAAGGAGTTGCCTCTATCTTCTTTAAAACTTTAACTTGTAAGGGCGTGAATGGAAGACGGACCCTATGGCCTATAAGGGGAGTCTCGTACATATACATGAAGTGTTTTCCCTTATACCTCTAACTACAAATTCTCTTAGCCATGGTGCAAGGGGCACAGACATAATCAACCTGCAGTTCTTTATCCTTTGCCAACTGTATATATTGATGGAGCTTGTTCATGGCCTCCCATATATGAATAACAGAACAAATCCCCAGTGACTTGTAGTCCATCCATTGGTAAAGATCCTTGTCTGGTGGAGGTGGGAAATTCTCCAACCTCTCATTTAACTACAAATTCTTTCGTCCCATGGCCTTGGAAGATGGAGTAAGAATAGAACCTTTAAAGGCCAAAGAGCTTTCAAAATTATTGCTTAAGGGCCTGGTTTCCTTTTCCACCTCTGTGATAATCTCGAATACCAGAAGATAGGATTCGAAAATTCTCTTGAGCCGATAAGCTTCATACGCCTACAACTCTCAATACAGATCTTGACGAGAGTAGGCAGCCGCCATACCGCTTGTGCAGAAATGCCCCTAGTGGCGCCCTTTGCCGCCCACAATGTGATAAAGGTGAAGGTTGCAATAGAACCTCCAAAGAAGACTCTTCTTCCCCGTTGCTCCCTATTTCCCTAATCCTAACCATGGAAATAATACATGGAAAGAGAAAATAAGAAAAAAAGGAGAGCACCTTCAAAGGGAAAAAAGAGGGAGTGGGGACCGCTGGTGAAGAAAGAATCACCACCACATCAGCCACACACAAGTCACTAGAACTAGAAGCTCCTCTGAAGACCTCAAGAAGTAAGCTGAAAACCATTAAGCAATGGCCTTTGAAGCAACAAGAATCGCGAAAACAATATTGAAATAAAATGTCGCTATAAATTGCAAAAATGATGGCTGAAAATTGTAAAGAAAAAAGGGAGAAAGAGGGCTTGAGAGTAAAAGGAGTAGAAAGCGGGAAACTACTCCGTCCAATTATAGGGATGTGTCATCGCCAACTGCCACCAACACATGGGGGCATTTTCGTCCAATTATTCAAATTCAAAATAATTGATGGGTGCAAATACCAAGCGACAATTACACATAGACACACCCTCACTCGCCACATGGCAAAAGGGTACTAGCGCATAAACGAAAAGATGTTAGTACAACAGAGGAAGTGTTTCAAGTAAGCTAAAGGTTGAGACAATAATGCACCCCGGATCACCTGGGAGCGGATCATGACAACATACACATGTGCCCTAAAGCGTCCGAAATCTATGGCCACATAATGAAAAAGACACAATCCCACTCAAAGCAAATTCCGAAGTCAAAACTGCAAACATATCTTCGTGCTCCAATGTCGCATACTGGAGCCAAGAAACAAGTCACACATAACAACACGAGCTCCATGGCCATGAGCCAAGTGATCCTGACCATGAAGCTTCACCAAGAACACACATAGTCTCATATTCACAAGGCACAAACCAAAATCTAAGCCACGTTGGAGCCTGGCACATTGAAAGCCATCAAAGCACTGAGTTAGGAGCAATGATTCAGATTAGATATTAGGCCTAATGAGGCTAAGTAACTAGTTTTTTGGATGTGACACCCAATCATTGGAAGATGTCACCATCCTTATTTATTAAGCAAATATTCCCTTATAAATGTCAATTATTGACCAGCACACCATATGAGAAAAGTCTTAGGAAGCTTTCTCCTAGATATTTACAAGGCACCTGGAAGGACCAATCTGTCCCCAAGCTCTACTTGGTCCCCAAAATACTCTCCTCTATATATAGCTATAGTAACCTCTTGGGTAAGGATAATTCTCCCTTACTCTCTACGTCCTTATACACTTTCTTACTTTGGTGTTGGTGTGTTTTACAAGTACTCAACTTATCCTCCAATGCATCAAGGAGGCTACAGCAATGAATTAGCATCTATCTGAGGGGTTTCTGACAGCCTTCTACTATGCACAGATCAACTACTATGTACCAAAAAAAAAATACACATTACCACTTCGGCTAAAGAATTTCATATATTTGTTTAGCTAATCAATAGGTAGATATTTTCTTCTTTTTTTATTTTATCAAAGAAGAGTGATATTGCCACATTTATCGAAATCCTTATCCACTCCAACTTATGTGTGTGACAATTAGCATTTTTTTTTTAAAATCTGTCTTAGTATAACTAAGCTTTCACACTTTTTTTTTGGTTTTATGGCAATTTTATTATAATTGATGCACAGTTTCAGGTTACTTCGATATGTGAAATTTATGATTTTACATTTTATTTTATTTTTTGTCGTTATGATTTTACATTTTAAAACACATCTTTCCCTATTATATAAGAAAATTAATAGTCCCCCAAGACTTGCACGAATATGCCACTAGATGCTACCTTTAGTAATTGAATATATGGATTAAAAAAAAAAAGAAACAACTAGAAATGACTTTAAGCAAATAATTAAAATTAGAGCTTTCTCAATGTTACTTTTATTTACTCTAGATAAGATTTAAACTCTTTTATATATTATTTGAGGGATTTTTCTTCCGTTATAAAAGAGGCTTATAAACATTAAAAAGATATAAAGACAAAAAAGTTTGTAATTAAACCGACATTTACTCTAAAGACAGCGATAAATGCATATGTGAGTCATTAGCTCTTTATTTCAAGAGATTATTATATACTCTCAAAGTAAAAAAATATTCTTACTTTGTATTATTTAAGGTGAACCATCTTAACTAATATTAAAGATATAATTAAAATGTGAGACAATAACTCATATAACTAAGATAGTGAATATTAAATGATATAAAACAAAAAAAAAATTCTTGATTTAAGAACATATAAGAATTTTTCTTTTATTTCTTTTTAATCTTTCACGAGACGTATTTATATCCTTTGGTCTTTAGCTCTTTTTTGCTTCCCTAGGTGATTTTTTTAAGAAAAAAAAAATATATGATGTAGTGTGAGAGAGAAAGAGGGCAGGTTTACTTGGTTAAATTTAAAACAAAGCATTATGATATTCACATGCAAAATTAAACAATGATATTCACCTAGTCGATGATATTCAATCCCGAATTCAAAGCAATATTTAAAGAGTTATGTTATATCACACTAATCATTTTATGAATTCACACACACGAATGACATGGCATAATGATAACCACTTTTCCTTTGACTTAACAAATTTTAAAAGAAAGTACAGATATTAAACGCCATTGCTCTCAGTCTTATTAAGTAATTCGTGTACCATTTCCACGAAAATGTTTAGTAGGAAATAGCATTTTTTTAAATACAAATACAATAATATTGGTGAATATTATTTTATAGATCGTTTTACAAATTCAAATTCGTATGAAATAGTATTTTTATATTATAATAAATTAAAACTCTTTAATTACATTAGAAATCGTTGCAAAAAATTTATTGTTACGAAAACAATAAATCCTCTTAAAATTATTATAATGCGTCACATGAATCATATCAATATAACAGACATCACTTATTTTAAAAAAATAAAGAAAAATAGTAAATGGCAGGCAGGTTATTTAGTCACATACAAAATAGGAAAATAATTGCGAGCTCCAAATTGGACACCAGGCATACTTGGTAAGCTCCAAATTGTGAGGTCCAAATAGGAAAATAATTAACAACTCAAATTTGGAACGATTTCCAGCGTAACAAATAGATGTATATGTGTGTATAGGAGAAATTAAAATGACATTATCTTTATTATGATAATCAATTAATGATTTTAATTTTAAAACTTATCAATCAAGAACTTAAATTTTATTTTGGTTACTAATTAAGGGCTTTTTCAGTCTTTGACTAAGGTATTTTATTACTGTAAGACTAACTCCTTAAAAATTATCGTAATTAAACAATTCTCTCAACAATTGATTTCTCCATTATTTTAACTTTAACTCTTCTCTTATAAACAATTAATTAAGAGCTTCAACTTTAATAAAAAAACATTTATTAATTAAAAAATATATATGTCATATATTTTATTCATATTATAAATTATTTTATTTTTTAAAAATATGATTTATGATTAAATACAATAACATCATTTTATTCATATTATCAACTCCACCTGTTGAATTTTTTTTATTGTTTAAATTATATTCTTTATCAAATTAAATATTTTATTTTTTAACATT
This sequence comes from Ormosia emarginata, assembly GCA_029884605.1. Classification (NCBI taxonomy): domain Eukaryota; kingdom Viridiplantae; phylum Streptophyta; class Magnoliopsida; order Fabales; family Fabaceae; genus Ormosia; species Ormosia emarginata. Next base: position 48,205,098 of record JAQQTP010000077.1, on the reverse strand, counting down.
TTCATTAATAAAAATGTATTTTGATAAAATCAATATTCTTAATTAATAATAATTAAAGTTTACTCTATTAATTAATTTATTATAAAAAAAATTAAATCCTCAGATAATACTTCAATAGCACAACTCACGTGGTGCATGTTAAATTAACGTGTACTCTTGATCCACGAGGAAAGAAAATGAATGGAGAAGAATCCGCCAGCAATCGTGCTCTTGTATTATGTATACTCATACGTTCCAACTTAACGACCCTTTAATTACATTGGAAATCGTTCCAAATTTGAGTTGTTAATTATTTTCCTATTTGGAGCTTGCCAAGTATGCGTGGTGTCCAATTTGGAGCCTCACAATTATTTTCCTATTTTGCATGTGACTAACTAACTTGCCTGCCATTTTTTATTTTTTTTATTTTTTTTAAAATAATGTTATATCTTTTTATAAATTTTTTAATAATTTTTTTAATATTAAATAAAAATTATTACATCTAATATTTTAAAAATATAAAAAATATTTAATATTTTTTGCAATAATTTCCAATGTAATTAAAGAGTCTTTAATTTACAATAATAGTCTAAAAAATGACTCACATCCTATCTTCTTCTTTCCATTTCCAAAGCCAACGGAAATTTAATAGAATATTAAAGAGCCATTGGCATTTTGATATCTGCAACGAAAACATTGACATTTTCCAATGTAATTTAAGAGTCTTTACTCTTCATTTTTTAATTTTTTTTTTTATTTTTGTTGTGTAAAATGTTAACACGTGTGACACATCTTATGTAATTATGCCAATACGTGTGACATTTTTTATGTGTAAACACCATTACGTGAAGCATTATCACGTGAAAAACACCATTTGTGTTGACATATTTACGTGGAATGCGTCATCCTTATTAGAAACGTTATTTCTTTTTACACATTTTACGTAAAATAAAAAATAATAAAAAATTTCAACGTAATTAAAATAAGAGTAATTTGATAAATAATTTAAAAATAATAATAATTTAATAAAAACTTTTGCCACTGAAAACATATTGTTCAAAAAACCCTTTCTCATGTTACGTTCTTCTTTATTAAAGGCTTCATCTGAACTTGAAAAATCATCCTTGAACTATCTTTCTCCGTGCTTGAGGAACAAGTATATATTGCCATGCTTCCTTGTGCATTCATTAGTGAAGCCACATATGAATTTTTCTCCACTTGGTTCTGTTGTACTAAGGGGTTTTCTAGCATACATTCCTCTTCTATAAGGACCAAGGAGGCTATCCCTGAGAAGGCAACATCTTCTTTCCTCACTTTTTTCTTACTTCTTTGCAGCTGATCACGTTCTTCTTAGGAGGTTTTGCAATAGGCGGGGTGGGCATGGATCAATTTAGTTTGGTTTTATCTACTAAACTGAGCCGAACCAAAAATATGGTTTGGTTATTTTAATTAGACTGATTCTGTCTTGAATAAAAGATATTGAACTATACGAACTAGTTTCATAGGCTTGGTTAACTGGTTTTTATGTGAATAATCGGTTTATAGGTGATCTTTCAATTCAATGCCATAAACAAACTTCACAGATTTAGTTTTAAAAAAATGAAAAAAAAATCACAGATCTATGTAATCGAAGCACAGATCTTAACAATGAAAACAATCTCTAACCAAATTACAGATCTAAGCCATCTCAAGCAACAACAAAATGAAATTTCCAAAACCAAAACGAAATTTTGTATAAGATAATAGTCCTTTGCAGATCTTCTAGAGCGAGGACAAGTGGGAGTCATGAAGTTGCTCCTGCGCAATCCACCTTCAAGATTTTACGGCGACAAGTAGCACTAGAGTTCATAATCTTTTGGAGGATTTTGCCAGCGGTATAGAAGGCCCGCGAGGAGTTAAGGATCTTCTCAATCTTGCCAAAATTGACAATGATGAAGTTGCTTCGCATGATCCACTGTCGAGACTCTACAGCAACAAGGATTAATGCAGCTATGACGAGGAGGTAGTGGAGGTGGTGCAATGATGATGTGAAGACAGCAACAACATAGTGGCAACAAAGGAGCAGTGGTGACGAGGCAGTGCTAGTTGATGGAAGATAAGGTTGAAATTGATTTTTGAGAAGAGAGAAAATTTCGGCTTGAATAACTCCAATTAACTGAATTGGAATAAATAATAGTTAACCAAACCATTTTTGAAAAAATGTAACTGATATGATTAAAATGAATTATTTTAAATAGTTTAGGCTTTTGTGGTGCAAATTAGTTTGGTTACCAATTTGGTTCAGGTCAAAACAATTTGTTGGACACCCTTATTTTGCAGGGTTCATACTCTCTCACTTGTTTCTATCTCATCTCTCTGGAGGATTTTGACTGTTAAACTTAAAACTATTACTTAGAATGAAAAACTGTTATTCACATAAATGCATGCCACGTAGATTTGTATGTGGTTTCGTGAAATAGTTTTTGTCATGTTTAGCCATTTTTGTTCTTTTAACAAAAATGCTATTCCACACCAACTTGAATTCGTATATAATAATAATCTCGAAAATGACTCACATCCTCTCTCCTTCCTCTTTTCATTTCCATAGCCAACGAAAATTTAAGAGACAATTAAAGAGTCATTGGCGTTTTGATATCTGCAACGAAGACATTGGCATTTTCCAATGTAATTTAGGAGTCTTTACTCTTCATTTTTTTAATTTTTTTATCTTTATTGTGTAAAACGTTAATACGTGTGGCATATTTCATGTAAATATGCCAATATGAGTGATGTTTTTCACGTGTAAATACTATCGCGTGTGGCATTATCATGTGAAAAACGTCACTCGTGTTGACGTATCCATGTGTAATGCACCACGCGTGTTGGTGTATCATTGTCAGAAGCGTTATCTCAACTAGCGCATTTTATGTAGAACGAAAAATAATAAAAAATTTCAACGTGGTCAAAACAAAATTATTTTAATAAATAATTAAAAAATAATAACAATTTAATAAATATTTTTGTCACTAAAGACATATCGATCAAAAAGTCTAGGAGAGAAGATTCTGAGATCACAGTGGAGAAGCATGGTGATGGAAGCTTCAACCTCGTAGTAAAGGAGCACTTGGGTAGGCCAAGGAAAGTCTCTCTTTTGGTGAATTTGCTAAGACGTAAAATCGGTTACAATGTGTTCAAGAAGAAGCTTAACAGACTGTGAGCCAGAAATGGAACAATTTGCCTAATTGACTTAGATAATGACTATTTTTTTTTTGTTAAGTTTAAGGCATCAGTGGATTATGAATTTGCTTTAACAGGAGGTCCATGGTTGATTTTTGACCATTGCGTCTCTGTGAGGAAATGGCAGTGTGATTTCAATCCTTATAATGCTACTATCTCTAAAATTGCTACATGGATATGGTTGCCTAACTTATCCATTTAGTATTATGACAAGAAGTTCTTGCATACAGTGGTTAATTTCATAAGTTGCATTTAAAATGAATAAAAATAAAAAATGATTTGATTTAATTTAATTTAAAAATTAAATTTTGTATTTGAAATTTTTTAAAAAATAAAATTTAAATTGATTTAGAAATCAAATTTTGTGTTTAGAATTCATAAAAATAAGAATTGATTTGATTTTATTATTTTATATTTTAATTTTTATAAAAAATTATTAGAGGTAATTATTAAAGAAAAAATAATCTATTTATTTTAAATCAAATCAAATCTTAACAAATTTTATTAAAATTAATAAAATTTTTAAAATAAAAAATAAAATTTATGAAATTTTAAAAATTAAATTATTTTTTATTTTTAAATATTTTAAACATAAAATTTAATTAAATTTATTTTATAAATTAAATTATTTTTTATTTTTTATATTACAAACACTCGATCGAGAGAGAGAGAGAAGACATTGAAGGTGAATTTGATTACAGCTCAACAATCAAGAGGTAAATTTGTCAAAATATATGTGGAGGTGAATTTGGAACAACCTCTAATATCTTATTATAGAATTAATGAGAGCATCCACAATGTTGAACATGAGGACATTCATATGATATGCTTTTCTTGTAGAAAGTATGGGCATGATAAGCAGCAATGCCCCTTAAAGCAGGTCAAGGTGGATGCTATAGCTGCTACTGGTGAGGGGCTGCAGAACTAAAGCAATAATGGCGCGGAGGAGGAGACGGGTATGGGAGTAATTAATGGAAAAAAAGGGGCAATACTGGAAAAGAAGGGGACATGGACAAGGAAGGAAGTAGATGGGTATTTTGGACCTTGGATGATGGTCCACAGGTAGGGGTACACATGAGTCGGGTTGGGTCGGGTTTGAGGAGAAAAAATGTCCAAACCAATTAAATGAAGTCGGGTCGGTTCGGGTCGGTTTGAGCGAATTTTTTGGATAACCCGACCCGACCCGATGGCAATCTGGTTGGTTCGGGTCGGATAATCAGGTTGAGCGAATTTCAAACAAAAAACTTTTTTTCTATTTTTGGGTGATCGGGTTAGTCGGGTTAGGTTATCGGGTTGGTCGGGTTGGTCGGGTTGGGTGGTCGGGTTGGTCGGGTTGGTTGGGTTGGGTGGTCGGGTTGGTCGGGTTGGGTAGGTTGGGTAGTCGGGTTGTGAACATTTCCTAATAAAAATTACTCAAAACGACGTCGTATTCGGGTAATCGGATCATCGGGTCGGGTCATCGGATTTGTTAGTGAAACCCGACACCCGAACCGACATATGAATGGGTTGGTCGGTTTCAACCCGACCAGACCCGATGACCCGACCCGACCCGACCCGGATATTTTATGTTGGGTTGGGTCGAGTTGCTCGGGTGCTTGGATCAGGTTCGACCCATGTGCAGCCCTATCCACAGGCGGAGGAGACAGAAGAATGAGCACAAAAGGAAATAAAAGGGACAAATGCTGGAAATGGTAATATGGCCAACAATCATATATCATATAATATATATATAAAAAATGTATATATCTTTATATTTTGACATAATATAGAATTATATATTTAAAAATTTATCATATAATAAATATATGATTTTAATAACTGATACATAACATCTTATATTATAATTTAAAAGGAAAGTAGACATATGTTATTGAGTCTAAATTAAATTTATTATTTGTGCATACAAATATGAAATTTTATAATTACATATTAATTACATTGACATATATACCTTTGGATATTAATTCATATTAAAAAAATTCAAAAAATTTTCATCTATCTTTAGTTCATCACGTTATTAATTGTTTTTATTCGTGATTGATCTTGAAATCCCAAAATTTTCTTAGGTATATGATACCATCTCTATTATATATGTACTATTACATAAATTAATTATATTTTCAAATTACTATATTTATTCATATATAATCATATAATATAATAATATATAAAGAGAATGCACATATCTTCATATTTTGACATGGAATATGTTTAAAAATATATCATATGACAAATACAATATCCTGATACCTGACATGTGACATTCCATGTTGTAATTTAAAAGGAACGTGCACATGTGTCGCTAGGTCTAAATTAAATTTACTGTTTACGCATACAAATATGAAAATTTATAACCACATATTATTACCTTGACATATATATCATTGCATATTAATTCATATTCAAAAAAATTCAAAAAATTTCCACCTATTTTTAATTGGCCACTTTATTAATTGTAGTGATTGATCTTGAAATCCCAAAATTTTTTTAGGTATCTGATAATATCTTTGTTATATATGTATTGTCACATAAATGAATTATATTTTCAAATTACTATATCTATTCATATATAATCATATAATATAATAATATATAAAGAGAATGTATATGTTTTCATATTCGACACGTGTCATTATGACATAGAACAACATGTTTAAAAATCTATCATGTGACAAATACAATATTCCAATAACTAACATGTAACATCCCATGTTGCAATGTAAAAGGAAGGTGCACATGTATCGCTACGTCTAAATTAAATTTATTATTCACATACAAATATGAATATTTATAATCACATATTAATTACCTTAACATATATACTATTGCATATTAATTGATATTCAAAAAAATTCAAAAAATTCTCACCTATCTTTAGTTGACCGCATTATTAATTATTTTTATTAGTGATTAATCTTGAAATCCTAAAATTTTATTAAGTATCTCGATATCATCTCTGTTATATATATGTTGTCACATAAATTAATTATATTTTCAAATTACTATATTTATTCATATATAATTATATAATATAATAATATATAAAGAGAATGCACATATCTTTATATTTATTCATATATAATCATGTAATAATAATATAATAATATATAAAGAGAATGTATACGTGCTTTCATATTCGACATGTGTAATTCGACATGGAACATGTTTAAAAATTTGTCATGTGACAAATACAATATCCCAACAACTGACATGTGACATCTCATATTATAATTTAAAAGGATGATGTACATGTGTTGCTAAATATAAATTAAATTTATTATTTACGCATACAAATATAAAAATTTATAATCACTTATTAATTATCTTGACATATATACATTGCATATTAATTCATAATAAAAAAAATTCTATATATCTTCAATTGATCACATTATTAATTGTTTTTATTAGTAATTGAAATTTTAAGAATCTAATACCATTTTTATTATATATATACTTTCACATAATTATATTTTTTCAAATAATTATGATGTCTTTGCCTAGAGTTCAATCCAATCACCACGCCCATTTAATTTTATTGGACGACAAGCCAACAACGCAGACCAACAGACCTTTCAGATTTGAGTATGCATGGTCTATGGATAAAGACTTCAAACCTTTTGTTGCCTCTAACTGGCCAAAAGGCGAACCTTTCACAACTGCTACCAACTTCATGATGCAAAGACTACAACCGTGGAATCGAACTCACTTTGGTAACATTTTGAAGAATAAATGAAGACTGCTAGCCCGCATTAGTGGTATAAAAAAGTCAGAAGCTGTGGAAAAAATCCTTTCCTCGATAATCTAGAGAAGAATCTTAGAGAGCAATTGGAGGAAGTCATTCATCAAGAAGAAGCTCTTCGGATGCAAAAGTGTAGGCAACAATGGATTTGAGATAGGGATATAAACACTACGTTTTACCACAAAAAAACTATTATAAGAAGAAGGAGAAATAAAAATAAAAAAACTATTTTTAGAAGAAGGAGAAATAAGATCTTGACCCTTCAAGATTGCTCTAGGGAATGGTTAGAAGACCAAACTCAACTACAAGACCATGTCATTTATTTCTTTAGGGATTTATTCACCGAGGAACAATGGCATTGCCCCCCTCTTGGTACTACAAAATCTTACCCGAGACTCAATGCTATGGATGAGAACATACTGGAAAACAGTGTGATTGAAGAAGAAATAAGAAATGCCATGTTCAAACTAGGATATTTGAAAGCTCCTAGGGAGGATGGATTTCCTGCAATCCTTTTCAAAGAAAACTAGAAGACTGTCAAGGACTCGCTGATTGAATTTGTGGTCAATGTGTGGAATGATCCAACTAAAGTTCAAGAGGTAAAGAACAACCTGTTGGTTCTTATTCCTAAAATCAATTTCCCAAAATTTATCTCTGTTTAGACCAATTCCCCTATGCAATGTCATTTACAAATGCCTCACTAAAGTCATTCTTCACCAAATTAAACCTCTTATGGATGCAAAAATTTCACCCCACCAAGAAAGTTTCATTCCTGCAAGGAAAATCCATGACAATATCAACATTTCACAAGAAATGCTTCATTCAATATAGAAGGTTAGAAGGAAAAAGGATTCATGTCAATTAAAATTGACTTGGAAAAAGCCTATAACCACCAACTGGGCTTTTATTCACGAATGCTTAGACGAATCCATAATTCCTTGTAATATGAGAAACACCATGTTTAGAATTGGATTCTGAGAGTTACCTAAGAAGATAAGCAATGATAGATTCTTTTGTGATGCAGTAGCATCGATTTGAGGAGCGAGGGGGTAGGTACCTACAAAAGACATTCTGACGCTCAAATCAGTGTGGCTGCTCGAGGAGGATAATGAGTAATGAAATTAATGCGTACTTTTATCCTCTTGTTTGACCTTTATATAGAGACGTATAAGAGCATAGGGAGTTTGTGCGATTCTGTGCATATCGTGCATTGTTCCCTTATAATGCAGGAAAACGTTATTCTATATGGTCTGTCCCCTCTATCCGAGTGGAGTGGTGTCTTCTCTTTTCTGTCAGGGAGGGGACATGCTTAGTGGACGAGCGGTTCCCAACACATTGCACTTCTGAGGACTATCCTGGTGGGTTGGGTTGCTCCAGTTTCATCGGCCTATACTCGATCTAGAACAGTTGTCCCTAGCTTGGCATGCTTAGATGAGGCAACTAAGTGTCAAGATACTTGTTTAGCTAGAGCACACGACACGCGATGGACAAAGGAATCATAGTCATAGTGTTCTATGCTAGATCTCGCAATGTTCTCTCAAAGGGCCGAGATCTGTGATGTATCATAGTAAGAATCCAAGGTGTGTGAGTAAGGCTTGGATTCAGGTTGGATAGTTTTGTTTACGTCATCATTTCATGGTCTAGGGTGTTCAGTTGGTTGCCCCCATGCTGTAGGGGGTCATATGTAGTTCAACTCAAGCTGAGATCCGGGATGTTGTTTCACCTTGGAGTTTTACTGAAGGTCTGGTGTTCGGTTTACGTGTCCCTTCGAGGTGCCATGCGTCGCTTCAGTATATCATCATAAGGGGCCACTTTGAAATGGCATATCTGCAGAGAAGCGAAGTATTTGCCCCCATTAATGGCATTGATTAGTAACAGACTGTGCTTGCTCGGGAGCCGCTGCATTGCATTTATGGGGAATTAAATTGTTTTGATAATAATAGCAGCCCTGCGTAGCTTCCTAACTACTCGCTACGCTCACGGCCAATCATAAGGGAGGAGCATTCAAATGTGGCTTCAGGAGCGCGACCAACTTATTTTCCTAAGAGCCAATTAGAACGTCTCATTCCTCTATAAATTGAGAATGTTTGTATTGGGGTTGTCACTTGTTCCCTTCGTCTTCTGGATATAACTGAGTGTGAACACCCAATTTTGTTCGAGTCATTAATACATTTTTATTAAAAATAAAATAAATAAAATAAAATAAAAAGAGAAAAAAATAAAAATAAAAAAAAAAAAAAAATGAAAAAAAGAAATAAAGAAATAAAGAAAAATAAAAATAAAAATAAATAAAAAATGACTCAACTTTTTTGCATAAACCTATGTCTCATAACCCGACTCATCGACCCATTATCCAACCCATGACTTACATGTTACTAAACACCAAAAGAAACCCTAATAATCACCATTAGACCTATCTCTCATCTTAAACTCTAGCCACCATCACTCTCCAAACCCTAATTTATTGCTATAAAAATTCATAATCGACACACTTTTTGAACAAAAAATTCAGATGAATTCAGATACTTTTTCCGCCTATGCAGACAGTCATAACAAAAAATACTCTAGTTGTCTATTCACTTAGCCATCAATCCCTCCATCAACAAAAGAAACCCCTTACCCTAGCAATCTTTGTCCCTTTTGTCTCCAACCTTCACCAACAAGACCACTCACCAAGCTTCACCATCTTCAACCTCCATAACCACCACAAACAACCAACCACCACCCACATTCCAACCATCATCAAACATGATCACTTCTACTTCTATAAGCTAACCTTTATCATCTAATAGCTTGAAATATACCTCACACAAAACCCAAATACCTTCAAATTATAACAAAAACCTCATCAGCCCCTACAATTTGCTCCTTCAACCATCTTCATTCTGAAACATAAAAAAAAAAAAGCTCCCAAAAATCATCCAATGTTACAAATACAAATATAAGGCTATACCACCTCAAGACAAACCCATAGCCATTGCTCCTAACCACTTCAAACACCTTGAACCCATCACCATCCCACCATAACCACCATGTTTCGGGCACCGGACCACCGTGACTCACCACCACCCACCGGATCACCGTGACCCACCACCAACACCAGACCACCGTGACTCACCACCACACATCCGATCACCGTGACTCACCACGTCCTAACAACAGCCCAAAACTTCCATCAACGACTAGTCATCACCTCCAACACCACCCAAGCCATCTTCATCACCACTCCACCACCAAACATAACCACAACCACCATAACCACCCTCTAATTCAAACCACTAGAAAACCAGGTTGTAACCCACCACCAAAATCGAAACTAGCACATCCCACATAGCCACCACGCCGTCTGTGCCACAAGACACTGTGCTCATCAGATCCGTCCACCCACAGCCAACCCAGCACAGAAACACCCAAACCACTAGATCTGGTCGCACCAACCCCGAAACTGTCCAGATCTGTAGCACTGCTTTCGTCGACCACCTTGTTCGTTGTGCCGTCCACCATCCCTGAGCCTCCAACCCCACGTTGCGCTGCCGTACTGCCACATTCTGGCCATTATGTCTCCAAACGACCACGAGCCTCCCCAATTGTGCATCCATTTCTCAGAGACCAGAGGCTTCGTTCCTTTTCTAGTTTTTTTTATTTATTTAAATGGGAAGGTGAGCTTTTATTGTTGTTTTGTTAATTTTTTTTAAAAAAGAAAATGAAAACATAAAATGGAAATTAGATGGACCTAGTTCTGAATGAAGGATCCTTTGTTAAGCATCTCTAGTTTTTGCTAAAAAAATATATAATAAAAATAAAAATAAAAAATAAAAATAAAATGAAAGAAAATAGTTTGAATTCTTTTAGAATTAGTTCACTTTTCATTTCATTATGTTTGCTCAATGGCATGACATGGTGTTAATTTTAAATTTTGGTTGTTAGTGCATATTTCTTGTTTTTTCTAGTTATTAAAAATAAATTTCAAAAAATGAATTGTTAAATGAAGCTTTTTTTGTTACAAAAAAATTATTTTAATTAATGTGATAACTAATGATAATGATTGAATAACGGATGCTATCTTCAATGTTATTTGGATCAAAATGGTTTATTGAGTAATCTGGTGCTAACTTGAACCATGTACAAGAGTGAATATATTTTCAAACAAATCTCTTTTCAAAAATCTTTTTCTTAATTAAAATCAATCAACCCACAATCATTTTCTAATGAATGGCGTGACTTTGAGTTCCTTATTACACTCGAGAATATGTAGGAGCGTGAATTCATTTCCGTCAAGTCAAAAATTAAATTTTCACAATTCGGTTGTTTCTTTTTTTTAAAAAAAAATAGTTACAATGTTTTTAAGATGAGTAAAATAAATATATTTGAGATTATCAATTTTTGCACAACTGACTTAAGGTACCGTCTCAGCACAAATGTAATAGGGATGCTGTGGGATTAAGTTTTTACTATTCCCTATACGTAATCGACTCCCGAATCAAATATAGTTTCAAAGATTATTTTCTAAGAAAGGTTTTCTAATTTTTTCGAAATCCAAATAAAATTGGTGGCGACTCTATTTTCCATTTAAAATTATATTTGTTCGTCGCTCTCATCGTAGATCTCAGTCGCGACAGATGGAGACTCCACTGGGGATACTTGGAGAGTCAAGCTTGTTGTTATTAGTTGTGCAAAATATTAATAACCTCTATCTATTTATTTTATCCCTTTTTGTCTTTGTTTTTGTTTTCTTATTTGTTTGTAAATAGATTTTATCTAATACTTTTATGTAAATATTTGATAGCATTATCTTGTGTTTATTTTGACAAGATTTACTTGTATATATTGTTTAATATTTTGTGCTTAATTGTTGAAACCTTAGGTTAGTTGATTGTTGGTTGGCTGTTGTATATATGTCTTTGCGAGTTAAGGCGGTAATTTTATCCTTTTAAATTTTTGTACAGGTTTGTATGATCCCTCACACACATCACCATCACCTATCTCACACACTTTTTGGGCTCTATACTTGAGTCTGTGCAAACTCGAGGAATAGGTGGGTCTCAACTTTTGTTATTGAGGGACCTTATGCTTACTTGACATTTGTTGAGACACAACTCAGATTGTTACCAGTATCATAGACTAGTCATATTGAGAAGGTTTATCCCTACTTGTGATTAATTCATGAATTGAGTCATTGTCTTTCGAGATAGGGGCAATTTAGGGATCATGGTTTTTAGAAGTTTAGATCTATCCTGAAAAACTTTGCACTGATATATTGAACATAATGACTGCCAAAATTAGAGTCACGACCTTAAGGAAATCCAACCATTAGGTTCCACCTGATTAGGACACGAAGGGAACATACTTCTTTATTTATCTATTCCTCATGTCATTCATTCTTGCATTTTTTTTTAAAAAAAAATCAGCATTAAAAAAACATACATCATCTTGCATTTTCATGGCATTCTTAACAATCTTAATATATATATATATATATATATATAATCTTGCATTTTTATGGCATTCCTAATATTATTTTTTTAAAAAAGAGAAAAAAAAAAAAATATTTTCATCACAAAGTTCATTCATTTCATCTTATACTTCTCATTCTTTGTTTAATGTTATCGTGTTTTAACAAATCAAACTTGTTCAGGAACTATTGTGTGACCTAGGAAAGAAGAGACTAATCAAATCTGAGTTCACAATACCAGATATCAGACTAGAATGATTGCTAGTAATTCTGAGGCAGGGAGAAATTTGAGCAGAAAAGTTGATAAAATAATAGGGAGGAAGAATGAGATATCTGAGACCCAAGCAAGGTTAGAAGCAATACAGGTTAATTGAATTCAAAATCAAAATTAATACAAAATTTCAAAGCTAAACCAGAACTTCCTTAAGATCCTTGGATTGATCTTGAATGTTTAGCTCTCCATGGCTACCGCACACGATTTGCAAAAGAAAGGAGAAAATTCTAGGTAGAAGAATCAAGCAGTGTGAATTAGGGTTACTATATGTCTCAGGTTCTCTATTTATACAAAAATATCTTAATTAAAAATTAAGAATCCAAAATTCTCCCTAAGTTAAAGTTAATCCTTTATCTCTTAGCTTTCTTTGGCCATTGAAATAACTTGGTTTGAGCTTAAGATGAGAGAGTTATGCCCAAATCACTCTCAATGGGTCTCTGGACTCGTTAGCCTACTTCGCAAGGGTTGAACACCATCAAAACATTGTAGTTTCAATTAGTAGTCTTCATAACAGTTCAAGTCTGTGTGTAAGCTTTCCAATGGCACCAGTTTTAGCTCCAAACGACCCATACAACCCAAGTTATGGACCAATTAGTGCACGCTGGTTGGGTTCCAATGACAACACTCTTATTCTGACTTCCAAGCCCAATTCGGTCCACTAGATATCTAATTCACCTCTAGGGCTCTCATGAAAGTTGTAGATCTCTCTCTTATCTTTCCTAAGAGGCAAGATACATAATTTGTATATATCTATAACTCAATATATGGCCGAAATACATAAATAATGTAAAATCCTAATAATGTTGTAAAAATTAATTAAGCCTAGTTTGAGCAAAAAGTTACAAAATATGACCAAACTCAATCAATTAAGTACATGAAGAGTATAAAGATTTAAAAATTAGGGTTTATTAATGTATGAAATATGGGATTATCAAATTCTCCCTCTCTTAGCTTTTGCACGTCCCAAGCAAATTAAAGATTCAAACTAAGGGATAAGGAACACAAAAACTCAAAAACCAAAAGTCAAAGAGATTCACTTTCCAACAACCTTCAAGAATGTAAAAGTTTACAAGTAAGGATAGCAACCAAGAAGTTTAAGGGATCAAAACATTTGTGAAGTGACATTTCTTTACATATCAAATCAATAAGCAAGGTAATTTCAATTGAAAAGCATAAACCAAGAATGATAGATTCTCACAAGACATAATCTCATTCCCTCAAGTGTTTAGTGTTAGAAATGTCTAGAAGGTAAGTGTTTCACTTAACTCAACTCATGAAAATTTACACTACCATAAGCTTGATTATCTTCTACTTCTCCACTATTTTATACATATGCATGCACAAATCAATAGGACTTTATTCAAGATTGTAATGGGACCAAGGTAAGAGACGAGAATGATAAGGATATGATAAGCTAAAAACCAAAGAGAATAAAAGAACAATGGAGATGAATTCTAAGAACAAGCATAAAAGTTTAATGCAATTCCATATGATGCAAATTATTCTCTTCATATATATTCCCTCTTCCTTTTTTTTTGCATAACAATTTAACACAACATTTTCACACCTCCCACACTTAAACCTTGCTTGTCCTCAAGCAAGACCAAACAACAATAACAATTTAAGATTCCCCCACACTTGTTCATGAGCTCATTCAAGGATAATGCCAATGCTCTCCTATTCCTTAAGGTAAAGGGAAAAAATGGTTTTTTCAGTAAGGGTATGTAATGAGCTAAGAACAACAAAGAATATGAAAATAAATTCAAGAGAGTTAATCAAGGGAAAATATGTAAGGTTGGCTATTTGGCTAAAGTAACTAATGCAAGGAAAGAATGCCTCAATCATGCTCATGCATGCATGTGAAAATGTGGCCTAAAAAAGAATTAATGCTGATTAAAGGATGCAAACCCAAGTGCAGGTTGTCTCAAGTAATAATTTTCTCGAGAGTTCGAGGTCTGTCCACAGGGAATTGATGAAGAAAAATTCTTTGAGGTAAGGGAAGGCTTTGTCACAATAATAAAAATAATAAAACTTGTTTACAATCAAATTAAAGAACTTGCTTGGGCTAGGAGATTCACTTTTGGTAATAAATTAAGGACAAGATTAATTCTTTTTATAACTCAATTGAAATCTACGCACAGCAAAAGTTTCAATCGGAGAATATAACATTCAAAGTCCATTTAGAATTATATACGTAGTTATATTATAGTTCCTTTAATTATTTACCAACATCTACAATTGTAAATGGGTTCAAGCATTCATTGTGCCGAACCACTTGTCTACAGTGAATCAAGAACTCCACTATACAAGGAGGGTTTCTAAATTGATTGGAAACAAAATACAACACGTATAATGATCACTTAATAATATATTATTTAAGCACAAGAAGAAAATTAATCTAACTTTATTTTTATTACCAAAAGCTTCACCCCTTCACCCAAGCAAGATGAAGATTAGTTACCTATAAGCAAGAAGAAAGAAAGAGAGAAGAAGAAGAAGATGATCATAACTTCTATTTACAACAAAAGAAAATTACAACAAGTAAATAACATAAGCATAATATTCCTCCCTAACCCAAGATTTTCCAAATGATCTGCCTATGGTCCCTTTTATAGAGGATTAAGGATACAAAATGACAAGGGAATTGATTAATGAGTGAGTGGAAGAGTGGGTTGATGAGTGGAAAATGCTAAAGAACTTTTGTGAGTGGAAAATTATTGAAGTTTCTTGTCTCTGAAATCATTTAGTGATGAACTCATGGATAACGTCAAAATGGGCAAAGTGGTCTTCTCAAAAGTTCTAGGAAATTATGTCGTCTTTCCAATGCCACCAAAATCATCTAAAAATTCGTCCTACAACCCAAGATATGACCCAATTACTACAAACTGCTCAGGCCCAATTTCAGCACATTTGTTTTGACTTCCAGACCCAATATGACCTCTAAGTTGTTCGAATGAGCTCTTATGTTCTTCACAAAAGTTGTAGATATGGGTCTTAACTTTTTGATGCCAAATTTTCAGCCCATTTTAGTTCTTTAAACTCGAATTATGCAATGATTACTGCACACGGTTCGGGTTCTAGTCACAAAACTCGTGTTCTGACTTCCAAGCCCAATTAGCTCCACTAGATGTCCGATTTTTCCTTGGAGTTCTCATGAAAGTTGTAGACCTCTCTCTTATCTTTCCTACAAGGTAAGATACATAATTATAAGATATCTAGAACTCAAGATATGACTGAAATACAGAAATAGTGTAAGACCAAAATAATGCTGAAAAATCAATTAAATCCAATTTGAGTCCAAACTTACAAAACATAACCAAGCTTAATCGATTAAGTACAAGGAGAGTGTAAATGACTAAAAATGAGAGTTTATTAATGTATAAAATATATGATTATCAAGAATCAAAGCAAGTTCTAGAATGATCAAAATCCATAAGTGAAAATCACACAAAAAAGGAAGAGAATAGTACAATTACTTAATTCATTAATCAATAAGCTCAAATTCTCACAAGGTATGAGTATATCAAACTTAATTTACCAATTCAATTTCTATTACTAAACAAGTTACACTCAAGATGAAAGACAATTCATTCACTTATGTCATGAACCTCTAATTCTCAATTTGTCCAAACTCACAACTTCCATACATCTCAATCACCATTAGAAAGCAATTAAAAACTAAAAACAAGAAGCACATTTTTTTTTTCAAAAATATCAAAAGAGAATTTAAAACAAAACAAAAAATAGAATTAAAAAACAAAAAAAATAAAAAAACACAATTGAAAAAAATATAGAAAACTAAATTAAAAACAAAAAAAGCTGAAACAAAAAATAAACAAGGAAATGAAAGTATCTCTTTCACATTGGATAAGTAGCATTAAGCCAAGCCACCTCCTCCATGGTATGTTCTTGGAAACCATCATAAAAGTGCTTGAGTCTATGCCATTAGCTTTGAAGCTCCTCTTTGTAGTCACGTCTTAAAGCTTAACTACACCATAAGAAAAAGCATTAGTAATAACAAAAGGACCTTCACACCTAGATCTCAATTTTCTGAGCATCAATTTAAGACTAGAATTATATAAAAGCACTTTTTGACCAATCTCAAATGTTTTTCTCATAATCATCTTATCATGGAAGGCTTTGGTTTTCTTTTTATAAAGTTTGGAACTCTTATATGCCTCCAAACGGATCTCCTCCAATTCCTACAACTATAGCTTCCTCTCCATGCCCATTTGGTCTAGGTCTAGGTTGTACCTCTTCACCACCCAAAATGCATGATGCTCAATTTTCACTAGCAGGTGGTATGCCTTGCCAAAGACAATCCGATAAGGGGACATCCTAATCAGTGTCTTATGGAAAGTCTGGTAAGCTCATAAAGCATCCTCAAGCCTCTTGCTCTAGTCATTTCTGTTAGGTTGGATTATCTTCTGAAGTATATGTTTGATCTCTCCGTTGGAAACCTCAACTTGCCTATTGGTCAAGGAGTGGTAAGGAGTAGAAACTTTATGCATGACTCCATACTTCTTCATCAAAGCCTCTATGCTCTAATTACAAAAATATGAACCCTGATCACTGATGATGCCCTCGGGATTCCAAACTTGCAGAAAATTTGTTATCTAACAAAATCTATAATAACTTTGGAATCATCAGTTCGAGTGGCTTTTGCCTTCACTCACTTAGACACATAATCAACAACTAGCAAAATGTAAACAAAACCAAAACAAATAGGAAATGGTCTCATAAAATCAATACCCTATACATAAAAAATCTCACAAAATAGCAAAGGTTTCTGGGGCATCTTATTCATGCAAAAAATGTTCCATGTTCTCTGACACTATTCACAAGACTTACAGAATAAGTATACATCATGGAATAAGGTAGGCCAATATAAACCAGAGTCCAAGACTTTCCTAGTTGTATGTTTAGGTCCAAAATATCCACCACATACAAATGCATGACAAAAGTTAAGAACAAAATCAAACTCACGATCAGGTATGTATCTCCTAATCACTTAGTCACTACAAAATCTCCACAGATAAAGATCATCCCACACATAATACTTAGTCTCATTCTTTAACTTATCAATCTGAGCCCTAGTGAAATATGCAGGCAGTGCACCAGTAACCAAGTAATTAACTAAGTCAGCAAACCAAGGAGAGGTACTCTTACCTTGCAGCTTTAAAAGTTGCTCATTTGGGAAGGAGTCATGGATGGCCAGAGGCTTTGAAGCTCTCTCAATTATGTTCAAATGATCAGCCACTAGGTTTTCTGCTCCACTCTTTTCCCAGATTTCAATATCAAACTCCTAGAGCAGCAACATCCACCTAATTAGCTGTGGTTTCACTAGGTTTTCAACACTGAATGATCATAAAACTCATCTATTTTAGAACCAAGTAAATATGATCTAAATTTGTCTAAAGCAAGTACAATGGGTACGAGTTCTTTTTCTATAGTTGTGTAGTTAGCTTGAGCAGCATCCAAAGTTCTGGAGGCATAGTAGATCATATGAAGATCCATCCTTACTCTCTGTATCAGGACAACTCCTACTACATAATTGGAGGCATCACACATAAGCTCAAATAGAAGTGTCTAGTCAGGTGGTTGGATGATGGGAGTGGTGGTCAACGCCTTTTTCAAATGATCAGAGGCTTCTTGGCATTTTTAGTCAAAGACAAACTCCATATCCTTTTTCAGCAAATTAGATAGTGGAAGGGCGATCTTGTTAAAATCCCAAATAAAGTGCCTGTAAAAACCTGCATGTCCCAAAAAAGAACGCACCTCCCGCACGCATGTAGGATAAGATAAATAGGTAATGACATCTATTTTAGCAAGATCTACTTCAATGCCCTTACTGAAGACTACATGGCCTAAAACTATACCATGTGCTACCATGAAATAACATTTTTAAAAATTTAAAACAAGGTTAGTTTCGATGCATCTATGCAGTACCTTATCCAGACTATTAATACAAGAATCTATAGAAGAACCATAAACAATAAAATCATCCATGAACACCTCCATGCACTCTTCTAAAAAGTATGAAAAGATGCTCACTAGACACCGTTGGAAGGTGCCAGGGCATTGTAGAGGGCAAAGGGCATCTGTCTGTAAGCGAAGGTGCTGAAGGGATAGGTAAATGTGGTCTTCTCTTAGTCTTCATTTGCAATGTGGATCTGGAAGTATCAAGTGTAACCGTCCAAGAAGCAATAGTGTGACTTACCAGCCAACTGCTCTAGCATCTAGTCAATGAATGGAAGGGGGAAATGGTCGTTTCGGGTAGCCTGATTGAGCTTTTTATAATCAATGTAGACTCTCCAACTATTCTGCACTCTGGTAGGAATCAACTCATTCTTCCAATTAGCCACAACAGTCACTCCAAATTTCTTGGGGACAACCTACACCGAGTTCACCCATACACTGTCAGAGATAAGATAGATAATGTCAGCTTGCAATAGCTTAGTCACCTCTTTCTTCACCACATCCAAAATTAGAGGATTCAGTATCCTCTAGGGCTACCTCACTAGTTTAGCTCCATCCTCAAGTAAAATTCTATGCATGCATATGGAAGGGCTAATGTCAGGAATATCTACTAGTGTCCATCCGATGACCCTCTTATTCTTTGTCAAAACCTATAGTAATCTAGCCTCTGGTTCAGTAGGGAGGTTTTTGGCTATAATCACCAGAAGCTGCTCATTATCTACCAAGTATGCATACTTCAGGTGCTCGGGTAACAACTTTAGCTCCAATTTTAGTGGCTGCACTACAGAAGGTAATAATTTACTGGGTTGCTGCTACTCTGCTTCTGCTGCCTAAACCTCCGCATATATATCACGTGTTGTATAATCTGCTAACACAGGATCATATTTATCATATCCCAGAAATGCATAAATTTCAGAACACATAGAACACAACTTATCACTATCATAACTAGCACACAAATCACCGCACATAGAGTCACCAAAATCAACAATCTTAGGAAACTCCTCACATAAGTCGGTATACGAAATATTAACCAAATTATCAATTAAATCAACATGAAAGACAAAATATTCTTCAATAGGATGTTTCATAGCATCAAGAATATTAAACCTCAAAATGGAATCTCTAAACTCCATGGATAAAACTCCTGCATGCATATCAATCTTTGTCTGTGCTGCTTTGACGAAACTTTTCCCTAGAATAAGGTGATGTAGATTAAAGCACTACTAGAAATTTAGGTTTTAGAGACCGATTTATTTCGGTCTTTATAAAGACTGAAATAAAGACCGATTAAGAAAAAAAATTTAATTTGCTACCGAAATAAAATCAGTTTCTAAATTTTTTAGAGATCGAATTAGAGACCAAAATTGTGTTATAAAAAATAAAAAAAATAAAAAATATGTTTTATTATTAGAGACCGATATTTCGGTCTCTAAATAAAAAAATTTATAAAAAAAAAATAAAATAAATAATTCACGATTGCAAATTCGGTTGCTAAAAAAATTTTAAAAAAAAAAAAAAAAGTTATAGAGATCGATATTTCGGTCTCTAAATAAAAATATTTTAAAAAATAAATAATTTGTGACCGAATTTTCAGTCGCTAAAAAATAAAATAAAATTTTATAAAAAGAAAGTATTAGAGACTGAAATTTTGGTCTCTAAGTTAAAAAAATTACAAAAAAAAATTCAAGAATACATAGACTTCTAAGTCTCCAGAAGTGGAAAAAATGAAACAGAGATAGGAAAAAAAATAGCGTTTAAGGGGGGAGCTTCACGGTAGTGCACTGGAAGAGATGATGTTGGCTTGGTTCGCGGCACGACGTGGAGGATGGCACGAGGTGTGACGATCTCGGAGGTCCCGGTTCTAATGGCTCGTGCGGCTTCAGGCGACGGGATCTGGTGCAGTCATAGTGGCGCTAGGTTGCAGAGGACGGCTCTGCAGCGATGGGGCTCGGTGGTGTTGGGCTTCAAGAGGTGAGGCAGGTTCGAGGATAGAGGTTGCGGTGTGCGAACGACTCTGGTGTTTTTGGATCTGGCCGGTGGTTCGATCCGACGCTGGGCCTCGTTCGCTGGTCGCGGTGTTGGTTTTGATAGGCTAATGGGTCACGGAGGAGTAGATGGCAACTGACGAAGAGCATGGGCTCGTGGTGGTTCACGGTTGGGTCTGCTGCGGCTTTGGTGGTTATCGAGGTGGTTGGTTTCATTTCGGGAGGGGTGCTTTGTGGTGACAAGGTTTGACTTTGATAGAGGTGTGGACGTTTTGGATGATGGAGTAGTGGTCGCTAACGGTGGTTGGATGTGGTGAGTCAATGTGAAATATTGTTTCGAGTTAATTTTTGAGGTAATGTTAGTTTTTCTTGAGTTTTCTGTGTATGTGGTTCTTTAGTTATATGCTTGGTGCTAGATGAATATGACTGCCAGCATTTGTCAGTGTTGAATGAGGGTGCTATATATGGTTTTCTGGTTTTAGTGCAATGGTTGTGTGTGGCATAGGACCTCTGTTTGCTCTGTTAGGTAGAATGATTATATTGAAGGAATGGAACCCTTGTTTGCATGTCATTTATTAGTGAGTCCTTGATTGCTAAGTCATTGTGTTGTTTCCATTGTTTTTTTTTGTCACTTGTTGCTCCTACACTTGACACCCTTCTTGAGATTCAGGCCGCATCCACTGTACTGTATATGGTGTTTCTGAAAAAGAAATAAATTATTTATGTCATCTATATGTGAGCATTCTTAAGTTAATAGATTAACTGATTGAAAGCAATTTGTTTTTGTAACATAACATTGGCCAGATGTAACATGATCAACTACAAGTCATTTTGTAAATATTATGTAACTTACTTTGCCTTTTGATAATTTGTTATGCATGGAATCTAGGCCATAAAGCACCATTTTATACATAGAATTCTATCATAAATAGTCTAGTTTCTTCCACAAAAAGTTTCTATTCTACACGAAAATGCTATAATCAAATAAAGCATAATAGTGGAAAGCAATTATAAAATGGTGCTTGTCTGACCATATTGTTTAAGCTTATTATGGAAATTCTTAGAAATGAATCACCAGAAGCTCTTAGGAGACAATATGTTACTATTTCAGTAACTAATTCTGGTTGTATGGTTGTATATTGTTTTAGTTAACTTATTTTTGCATGTCTTTATATAGTCAATATGCCTTGCTTCTTAGCTATTTCCAATATTTTCAGAATGTGGTTGATCCGGATGTTCCAACCACAGCTCTTCAATTCTTGCCGCTCAATGAACAAGATAATGAATATATTGATCTACCAAAGGTGTAGCTTCTTGAATTTTATGCAAATAACATGCAATATTTTAATCTAGTGACAGATTAACTGTTGATTATTGCATTTTTTCCCATTTCCCCTAAATTGACAAAGACCAAGTAGAACTGGCTCGTGCAAATTTTTCTACTTTGACGAAAAAGGCTCAGAGCATCTTGGATTTGGTTATTTGCTACTCTCACTATGCTTTTTATATTCATTACTAATCAACATGCATTTTTTTATATATTTTTTTTCTGAAAAACATTTTGACAGTATACAATTATTAATTTAGTTGCGAAGGGGAAGGGAGGAAGTGTGGGGCATGGAAATTATAAAAATTATTGGCTGTTGTGTTTGTACTGGTCAGAATAGCAATGACATGCATTTGATCAGCTGTATTGTTTTGATTAAATGGACGTAAAAGATAAGGCATATGTTTTGTTTTTTGTTATGTTGAAGTGTCTCTGTAAATTATGAGTTATTATTCTATTATCTCATTAGACTACAAAAATCAACTCTTTATTGGATCTACCTTATCCACTGGATATTATGGTATGTCTTGTTGCTTCCATATACTATCAATGTCGTTCTTTAGTCTATTTTTTTATTAAATTTTCAAATTCTTTTTTTATGTTTATTTTTATTTTGATGAATATTCTGAAGTCAATTATTTACAGTTACAATTGATTTGAAATTGTATGTCATAAAAGATGCAACCCATGGTAGTGAACCTGTAATTTTGTTTAATAGTTACAATAACATGTTAGCAAATCATTGATGTAAACATTCAGCAACATTTCAAATGGGCTTAAAAGAAGAGAAATAAAAGAAAGTTAAAACTCTGAAATCCATAACTCAGCAACATTTCAGATGGGCTTAGTAAGTCATTGCCTATAGCTTATCTTGTCTTCTAAAGTATTCTCAGGTTTTATAATAAATTGATTGTGTAGGTTGATTGTGCAAGAGGCAATGCGGGAAGCTGAAGTTGCTGGAAATAATGACTGCCCTATGAAAATTAAATTTGTCGCTCCCCCACTTTACGTTCTTACCACTCAGACTCTTGACAAGGTTAGTGCAACTTGCACTTTAATTTTGATATGAAAATTGGCTTTTGACATGAATTGGGTGCAAATTTTGCCTTTGAAGCTTTGGCTTCAAGATTATATAATTTTTGGATGTATGAATTTGCTATTAATGTTTGCATTGAAGATGGTGTTTTGGGGCGTTTTGGTTGTACAACTAAGTTAGCACTTGTTTTTACCTGTTATGATTGTCATATAACCTTTCTATTAAAAAAAATGATTGCTATATAACTATTCATCTGGTGACATCTTAAAAGGACTCACTCTTGAACATTCTACCTGAATACCTATTTAATCCATAGCCAACGTGGTGTTGTGAAATTATATTGCTTTGCTATCTATTGATTTTTAGTGGTAGGGAAATAAAAAAACTCAAGGTAGTATCTATTTCAAACATATTCCTTTCTTTGTGTATCTGGAAGTTACTTTACAATTATTGCTTTTCTTGCCAAATTTTTCATTGCACCTCTCTCAATATCTCTATTACAATTATGTTAGGTCTAGTAACTCCTGTTACCTAAAAGGATAGAGTTATTTGTACATGATCATTTTTTTACCTACATGCCATGTTAATGAATCTAAAAATTGTGTTTACTTGAGAAAACATTACTTTTGCTGTTATGAGCCATTCCTTCTTTATTCATGAGTCTTGTGTATGGGTACTGTGATTATACTTAACTTTGCAAAGATTATAATTCTAATTATTAGCTATATATTATGGGAAGACCCCTGAATAAGTCATTATACTGACCTTATAACTACAACTGTTAGACACTATATCGTATATGTTATCCACTATACAGGAAGAAGTTGCAGATTTGCATAAAAAAGTCCAATTGGTAATCTTGCTATTGAAAATAATTTGTGTATTTTGTTATGGTCTGAACATGAGCAAGGAATATTGGTTTTGAACAATATTATTGGTTCTTGCACTGAATCAATAGAAAAACACAAGGGTAAACTTGTGGTGAAGGAGGCAGCCAGAGTAATGAGTGTCAATATCCTCTATCTTTGTTTCTTTTATCCTCTACATATGTATGTATATATTTTGTTCATCTGCCTTCGGATCCTCTCCCACCTCTCCCACCTCCCAGCTCATATTTTGTATATATTATGAGCTGTTATATTATGTTGCATAAAAGATTCAAACTTGTATTCTTCCTTTTGCTCTGAATATAACCAATCCTATACTTTACTCTATATTAAAATTTTACCCTGTTCTTTGTCCTTTTTAAACTAGTTTTTGAACCAGTTCTAAAGCCTAAACCAGTTCTAAACCAGTTTTTGTTAAATTTAGTCCATTCTTGAATGAGTTTCTTTATTTATTTTTTAAATTTTGTTTTCGTATGTACAGGTGCCTGAGTTTGAACTTTCAGACTTTTGAGATAAGAGGTAAAATATATGGTCTTGGAATTGAGTCAACCGTAGTGGCTAGAAGACCACAATATCGTGACTCAAGTTCTTCATCATCTGACTAGGTGTGAAGAGATGAACTTGAAGAATTAAGAAGTGAGAGAAATGAGCTTCGGGCTCAAGTGGCAGATAATAGGAGACAGATTGAGGTGACAAACCGGTTGATACGAGAGATGATGCAGTCGATAAACTTTCAGCCTTCTCAAATATTTTTCGTGACTGATGGAGCAAAAGAGGAAGAGGATGATGAAGAGTTTTTAGGATTAGAGTTTAGTTTATGTTGTGTTCAATTTTCTCACATTTGAAATGTTGTAGTAACTAAATATTGTAGACAATGCTTAGTTTATTTTAGAATGTCTTGATGTTTAAATGATATATTCTAAAGACTGAATTAATTTAGTTTACGTTATTTTTTATTTATGTATTTGGTTATATATGAGATTGTTAATTATTATTTATTAGGTGTTTTAAAATTTGGATTTTAAAAAATTTAAAAATAATTATAAATTCATGTCACAAATTAGAGATCAAATATAAAAAAAGACATTTAGCGATCGATTTAGAGACCGATAAGTTAGTCTCGTAATATATTAAGCTTTTTAGAGACCGATTTAGTGACTGATTTAGAGACTGATAAATCAGTCTCTAGTTATAGACCGATTTAGTGACCGATTTTATAAAATATATAATATATTCAGAGTTTTAGAGACTAACTTCGAGACTGATTTTAGAGACTGATATAGAGATTGATAAATCGGTCTCTAAACTAGAGACTGATTTAACGATCGATTTTATAAAATATAAAATATATTCATGCTTTTAGAGAAGGATATATAGATTGATTTAGAGACTGATTTAGAGACCGAAAAATCGGTCTCTAAATAATGGGTCTCTAATATACTTTTTTGAAATATAATTGACTAATATTTGACCAAAAATTAGCGACCGATTTAGAGATAAAAAAATCAATCTCTAAAAAATTGGTCTCTAAATGGTGTGTGAAATCCGCAAGTGTATGGTTTCGTCATCAAGTAATAAAAAGATCGAATCTACAAGGACTATGTCTATGAATACCAATTAATTAATTAATTCAATTAAATTAAACAAGAGAATATAGTTGTGGAGTGATAAGAACATAGTAACCAAGTAATTAAATAAATAAATGTCAAGGTGCAAAATTGAGAATAAAAATAGCAAATTGTTTAGAAAGATTTTCATATTCAAAAGGGCTTCCAGGATTGAGGGTAACCACAATGATACAAGACTCCTAATTGACAATCCTTTTATTAAAATTGAAATTCAATTAAAGGTGAATTACCCTAAATTAGTTAATGTTATTAAACCAATTCCTACTCTCGTGGTAATTGAATCTAAATTGAACACATTACGCCTTATGGTAATTCATTATATCCTCGAAAGGCTAAACCTACTCTCATGATTTACACCTTAAGTTCAATTCTTATGGTTCTAATACCTAGGTTCACCTCTCAGTACGTCCCTAGATATCTATGAAATGCAAATAAGTGGCCAGCAATTTCACATGAATAAGCGCAATAAGGATTGAATCAAAGAACATTCAAGATTAATAAAAGGGGTAAACAAAGTCAATTAATCATCATCAATGTATCAAAGGGCATTTCCCAATCCTAGAAACAAAAGGAACTACTTAGACATGAAGAAGAAGAAACTAGAAATCAAGTTCAAAAGCATTCAAACCCGTAATCGAAGAGAGAAGAGAGGAAGATGAAGATCAAGAGCCTCCAATGTGCTTCCTCTAAATAGAATTCCCACCCTAATATTGTATTCAGAACAACTATATATACCCTAGGGGTCTAAACTGATCCAAGCCCATAAAAAGGAAGAAAAACGAACTTTAAAATCTGACACGCACAGCGATCCACGATCGTGGGTAATTCCACGGCCAGGTCGTGGTTCTCTCTGTTTGAGTTCCACGGCTATGGATCATTCCACGGCCAGGCTGTGGAATTCTCTGGAAGTTCCCTTTTACTTTTTCGCATAGCTGTTCAGTTCATGGCCGTGGGGAATTCCACAAGCAGGTCATGGAACCTTCTGGAGTGAGCTTTTTGTCCCAAATTACTATCCTTTAAGCTCCAACTTCAATTATGCAAGCTTTCCATCCATTTCAAGACCAATTCAACACCAATCTTGTACAATAACACAAAAAACATCGCAGTTATCCGAACTAAGGGGAAAAACAAATAAAAAGGGAAACTAAAATGCCTAAAATGCCTAAAAATGCATGCAAAACAAGAACAAAATATGATGTTATTTCACACACATCAAATCCCCCCAAGCTTAAGATATTGCTTGTCCCCAAGCAATGACTAATGCCAAACCAAGAAGTAGGATCAAGAGACAATAATGAATGAGAAACCTGAGAAAACATCCAACCAAGCAATAAGCAAAGGCAAGCCAAGGATTAGAGAGGTAATCAAAATCAAGTCCAATTAGAAGCTAAGTTCTCAAACATCGTGCTTCTCACTAAATTAGGATCACTCCATTAACTACACTCAAAGTGTTTAAGGGTGAAGACAATGCGCTCAAGATTCCTCAAAGAAAATGCACTTCTATAAGCTTGATAAGAAACCAAGTTTCCACTAATAATCAGGATGCATGCAAGAATCAAAAGGTCTTTCAAGGGTTATAATGGGGCCATAGGAATGATGTTAAGTAGGGTAAAGAAAGGAAGGTATGCACAAAGGACTAACAAAATTTTCAATAAGCACAAGAAACCCAATGGAACATAAATAGAGCAAAAGCATTTTTCAATCAAAAGCATAACTCCGCATTTTCTTCCTTTTCTTTTTCCTTTTTTCAAACTTTCATCTCATACTTTTCCTTTTTATTTTCTTTTCCGTTTCCCCTAATTTTTTTTATTTAACATAGGGGAGAAACTTGATTCCCAATACAACATTCAAACCTAATTGCTCCATTCAATACTCTAAATGATTACTAACAATATATCATCATAGGCATCAAGAAAAATAATTATGTAATAGGCTCAAAATGGGCAACTAGTGGATGAAAGTGTAACAATTTCAGAAGGCTAGAAAAATACCTAAGATGCCTTAATCACATTTAAGCATTCAAACCAAAATTTCGCCTCAAAATGATTTCAAATCAAGTTCTAGAGCACAAAATCATTGAGGAATAATCACTCAACACAAAGAATAGGAGCAAAATCATACAGTGCATAAATTCCATAGGCTCAAAAACTCACATTTAGAGGTTCAAAAATCAATGAAAAGCACAAATTCAGAGAACATATGCTGATTATCAACTATCAAGAAATCACCTCTACTATCAATTAAAGACAATGCCCGTTGCCTACCACAAGAATCAACAAATTGGGTTCCAAATCAATATCGTCTCAAAATCCCCAAAAGAAAGGGGCACAAGGTTCAACCAAAAAGCCGAGAGATATGATGGTGTGAAAATATAATTAAGAAGATGCAATGCAATATGAGACATAGGAATGCATGGCAAATGAAGATGAAAAATAAAAATGAAAAATACCCCTCCAAGCTTAGACCTTACATTGTTCCCAATGTAAAAATCTATAACTGTAGAAGGAATAAAAGAAAAAAACTCACTGCGATGGTGGGAAAGGGAGGCGTGTAGCAATGAACTCGAACATCGGTCTAACACTGCACAAGAAAAATAAATCAAAAACTAAAAAAAACAAAATAAAAGAATGAAATGGAAAAATAAAGAAAAACTAAAGGAAATAGAAGAAAAATCTTTTTGGCGGCCGACAACTATATACATCCCCCTACAAAGGCTCCGAACTCAGGGAGGCACCTAAGTCGACTCAACAATAGCTAACTATGAAACAAAAATAGAAAAATGTTAATCAATAAAAATAAGAAAATAAAGAAAAAGAGAGAAAATTTTAGGTTGCCTCCCAAGAAGCACTAAGTTATAGTCATTAGCTTGACTATGAGCTGGTTCT
The DNA here is from genome assembly GCA_029884605.1 of Ormosia emarginata. Lineage (NCBI taxonomy): Eukaryota > Viridiplantae > Streptophyta > Magnoliopsida > Fabales > Fabaceae > Ormosia > Ormosia emarginata. The sequence goes on along the minus strand of JAQQTP010000077.1, from coordinate 48,176,705 downwards.
ATGCTCAGGTGATGTCAATGGAGTGATACTCAGTCCCCACTCCTTCTTCATAGTGTTGCACTCTCTGGCCATTTATCATGAATGCCTTTTGGCCTTCTATCTTCACCTCAAGCACACCGTAGGATAAGACCCGAACAATCTCATATGGTGCAGACCATTTCGACCACAACTTACCTGGACAAAAATGTAGAAGCGAGTTATCAACAAGAACTTTATCCCCTAGTTTAAATTCACGCTTCTTGACGCATTTATCATTCTGCTTCTTTGGTCCCTTCTTGCAAGGCTCGGCCTTCTTGAACTTGGTAGCAGCCTTGTGCAAGGTCTCCTCTAACATAGCATCATTCACAGATTCTTGCATATCTAAAAACACAACATTGTCCACAACATCAGTAGTATCTATGCGATTACATAAATTAAAGGAATTATGATTTTTTTCAAAATTGAAAACATTAAAAACTACTTCCTCATTGTTCAATCGCAAAGTCAATTTCCCTTCATGGACATCAATAATTGCCTTTTCAGTGGCAAGGAATGGTCGCCCAAGTATGATCGGTATTTTAGCATCTGTTTTTATGTCAAGCACAACAAAATCAACAGGTATGGAAAACTTACCGACTCTAATAGGAACATCCTCCAAGATGCCGATGGGGTACTTGACAGACCGATCCACAATTGAAGGGAGATAGTTATGGGTTTTAGTTCACCCACCTCCAATTTCTTGCACACAGAAAGGGGCATAAGACTAACACTAGCCCCCAAATCACACAAAGCTTTATCAAAACTAGTGTTACCAATCAAACAAGGAATAGAGAAGCTACCTGGATCTTTAAGCTTAGGAGGCAATTTATTTTGAATTAAAGCACTACACTCCTCAGTTAAAGCTATTATCTCATATTCCTCAAGCTTTCTCTTATTAGATAAAATGTCCTTGAGAAATTTTGCATAGGTAGGCATTTATTGCAATGCCTTAGTGAAGGGTACATTAATGTACAATTTCTTAAGGACTTCTAGGAACTTCTCAAATTATCTATCTAGCTTGGCCTTAGCCAATCTTTGAGGGAATGACACTGGGGGTTAGTATGGTTCAGGGGGTACATACTTAGACACCTTTTCATTATTTTCATCCTCTTCTAAGGGTTGTGTCTTAGTCTCTTTTTCTTTATTCCTCTTATCTTTATTATTCTCCCCCTTACCCTTGGGATCCTCTAATTTCTTACCACTTCTCAAACTCACAGCGTTACAGTGTTCATTACCTGGATTTATGTCAGGTTGACCAGGAAACTTACCCTGTGGCCTATGTGATGTGCCTGCTAGTTGGGCAATCTGAGTTTCCAACATCTTATTATGAATGACCAAATTTTCAACCTTAGATGACAATTCTCTAATGGCCTTAGTCACAACTTGTCCATGTTGCCTAAACTCCTCATTTTGCTTAGATTGACTCTCAACAAAATTCTCAAGAAGAGACTCAAGTTTAGATTTTTGTACCTGTTAGAATCTAGAAGAAGGTTTAGCATTACCTTGCCCAGCTTGGTATTGAATATTCTGGTAGGAGAAGTTGGGATGTGACCTCCAACCGGGGTTGTAAGTTTGGGAATATGGATCATTCCTCCCCTTTTGGTTGAAGTCATGGAAATTGTGGCATGATTCCACTTGCTCCACTGGTGCACCTTGTGAGGAGCCAATTCCAACTTGGCATTCAGCACCCATGTGTCCCTGCGCTCCACAAATCTCACAAAAATTGTTAGAAGCACCTATGGCATTAACATGGGCTTTTTCAAGCATGTCAAAACGTTTATTCAAAGAATTAAATTTTGACATAATTAAATCAGCCCCGTCTACCTCAAACTTACCTCCCGAGAGTTTTCTCGGGTTATTACCTCTTTCATTTGCCCATTGGTGATGATTAGAGGCAACACTCTCAATGATTTCATAAGCTTCTGTCAGTCTTCTGTTCATCAAAGCTCCACCAGCTGCGGAGTCTAGAGACACCTTCGAGGAATATTCTAGCCCATTATAGAAGGTGTGGACTATCAACCATTTTTCTAACCCATGGTGTGGCCAGGCTTCCAGCAAAGCCTTATATCTGTCCCATGCTTCCGACAATGACTTTCCATCTTTCTGAACGAAGCTTGTGATCTGGGTCTTAAGATGAGCAGTCTTGGATGGTGGAAAGAATTTGTTCAAGATAGCTTGCTCCAATAGGTCCCAAGTAGTAATTGTCTCAGCGGGAACTGACTTCAACCAAGCTCTAGCTCTATCTCTCAATGACAATGGAAATAGGCGGAGACGAATGGCATCAACAGAAACGCCTTCAATCTTGAGAGTCTCACAGAACTCCAAGAACATATCCACATGATCATTCGGGTCCTCTGATGGCAATCCTCCAAACTGGTTCTACTTTATCATAGAAAGTAAGGCAGGAAGTATGGTGAAGTGTCTAGCTTCAATGTTTAGCCGAGCAATTCTAGAACGCAAACCCTGAGCATTAGGGGTTGCATACTCTTTGAGAGGTCTATTATCAGTAGGTGCAGCCATGATAAGCATTGGCTCAAGTATTTCTCTCGCTTTTTGCCCTTGTTGTCTTCTCCTTCTACGAAAAGTTCTTTCAATTTCAGGATCTGCTTCTTCAAGAGTCCCAGAACGTCTAGTACTTCGCATAAACAAGAGAAATTACCTGCAGAGAGTCAAAGAGAAACCAAGAAAGTAGTAAAAAGGTTTAAAATAATTAAATTAAAAATTAAACTGATATTCAAGAATAACACAATCCCCGACAATAGCGCCAAAAACTTGGTGTGTGAAATCCGCAAGTGTACGGTTTCGTCGTCAAGTAATAAAAAGATCGAATCCACAGGGACTATGTCTATGAATACCAATTAATTAATTAATTCAATTAAATTAAACAAGAGAATATAGTTGTGGAGTGATAAGAACGTAGTAACCAAGTAATTAAATAAATAAATGTCAAGGTGCAAAATTGAGAACAAAAATAGCAAATTGTTTAGAAAGATTTTCAGATTCAAAAGGGCTTCCATGATTAGAGGTAACCACAATAATACAAGACTCCTAATTAACAATCCTTTTATTAAAATTGAAATTCAATTGAAGGTGAATTACCCTAAATTAGTTAATGTTCTTTCTCAAGAGACAAAAATCGTACCTAATTAAACCAATTCATACTCTCGTGGTAATTGAATCTAAATTGAACCCATTACGCCTTATAGTAATTCATTAAATCCTCGAAAGGCTAAACCTACTCTCATGATTTAGACCTTAAGTTCAATTCTTATGGTTCCAACACCTAGGTTCACCTCTCAGTACGTCCCTAGATATCTATGAAATGCAAATAAGTGGCCAGTAAATTCACATGAATAAGCGCAATAAGGATTGAATCAAAGAACATTCAAGATTAATAAAACGGCTAAACAAAGTCAATTAATCTTCATCAATATATCAAAGGGCATTGCCCAATCCTAGAAACAAAAGGAACAACTTAGACATGAAGAAGAAGAAACTAGAAATCAAGTTCAAAAGCATTAAACTTGTAATCGAAGAGAGAAGAGAGGAAGATGAAGATCAAGAGCCTCCAATGTGCTTCCTCTAAACAGAATTCCCACCCTAATATTATATTCAGAACAACTATATATACCCTAGGGGTCTAAACTGATCCAAGCTCATAAAAAGGAAGAAAAATGAACTTTAAAATCTGACACGCACAGCGATTTATGGTCGTGGGTAACTGGTTCTCTCTGTTTCAGTTCCACGGTCGTGGATCATTCCATGGCCAGGCCGTGGAATTCTCTGGAAGTTCCCTTTTACTTTTTTGCGCAGCTGTTCGATCCATGGCCGTGGGGAATTCCACAGGCAGGTCGTAGAACCCTCTGAAGTGAGCTTTTTGTCCCAAATTGCTATCCTTTAAGCTCCAACTTCAATTATGCAAGCTTTCCATCCATTTCAAGACGAATTCAACACCAATCCTGCACAATAACATAAAAAACAGTGCAGTTATCCGAACTAAGTGGAAAAACAAATAAAAAGGAAAACTAAGATGTCTAAAATACCTAAAAATGCATGCAAAACAAGAACAAAATATGATGTTGTTTCACACACATCACTAAATCGGTCTCTAATTATTTTAGAGACTAATTTTCTTGATTTAGAGACCGATTTTTTGGTCTCTAAAAGCAAAATTTCTAAAAGTGAAGGATGCAAACCCAAGTGCAGGTTGTCTCAAGTAAAAAATTTCTCGGGAGTCTGTAGTCGATCCACAGGGAATTGATGAAGAAAAATTCTTTGAGGTAAGGGAAGACTTTGTCACAACAATAAAGATAATAAAACTTGTTTACAATTAAATTAAAGAACTTGCTTAGGCTAGGAGATCCACTTTTGGTAATAAATTAAGGACAAGATTAATTCTTTTTATAACTCAATTGAAATCCACGCACAACGGAGGTTCCAATCGGAGAATAAAACATTCAAAGTCCATTTAGAATTATATACGTAGTTATATTATGGTTCCTTTAATTATTTACCAACACCTACACTTGAAAATGAGTTCAAGCATTCATTGTGCCATACCATTTGTCTACAATGAATCAAGAACTCCACTTTACAAGGAGGATTTCTAAATTGATTGGAAACAAAATACAACACGTATAATGGTCACTTGATAATATATCATCTAAGCACAAGAAGGAAATTAATCTAACCTTATTTTTATTACCAAAAGCTTTAACTCTTCACCCAAGCAAGATGAAAATTAGTTACCTATGAGCAAGAAGAAAGAAAAAGAGAAGAAGAAGAAGATGATCATAACTTCTATTTACAACAAAAGAAAATTATTACAACTAAATAACATAAGCATAATCTTCCTCCCTAACCTAAGATTTTTCAAATGATCTGCCTATGGTCCCTTTTATAGAGGATTAGGGATACAAAATGACAAGGGAATTGATTAATGAGTGAGAGGAAGAGTGGGTGGATGAGTGGAAAATGGCAAAGAACTTTTGTGAGTAGAAAATTATTAAAATTTCTTGTCTTCGAAATTATTCAGTGATGAACTCATGGATAACGTCAGAATGAAGTAAAGTAGTCTTCATGAAAGTTCTAGGAAATTGTCTCATCTTTCCAATGCCGCCAAAATCATCCAAAAATTCATCCTACAGCCCAAGATATGACCAAATTACTACAAACTGCTCAGGCCCAATTTCAGCACATTTATTTTGACTTCCAGACCCAATATGACCTCTAAGCTGTCCAAATGAGCTCTTGTGTTCTGTATGAAAGTTGTAGATATGGGTCTTAACTTTCTAATGCCAAATTTTCAGCCCATTTTAATTCCTTAAACTCGAATTATGCAATGATTACTGCACACAGTTCGGGTTCCAGTCCCAAAACTCGTGTTCTGACTTCCAAGCCCAATTAGCTCTACTAGATGTCCGATTTTTCCATGGAACTCTTCATGAAAGTTGTAGAGCTCTCTCTTATCTTTCCTACAAGGTAAGATACATAATTATAAAATATCTAGAACTCAATATATGACCGAAAAATAGAAACAGTGTAAGATCATAATAATGCTAAAAAATCAATTAAGCTCAATTTGAGTCCAAACTTACAAAACATAACCAAGCTTAATCGATTAAGTACATGGAGAGTGTAAATGACTAAAAATGAGCATTTATTAATGTATAAAATATGTTATTATCAAATTCCCCCACACTTAGCTTTTTGCACTCATGGGCAAAACACATAAGACCGAAGCTAGGAAACAAAGAAAAATGACACAGACTCAAAAGCTAAAAACTCTAAAAGACTCGATGAATCAAGAAGAGCAATCAGAAATTCAAGGGATCAAAGCATTAATGAGGTAACATTTCTTCACATCTCAAACCAACAAGCAAGGAAACTTCAGTTGAAAAGCATGAGTCAAGAATGATAGATCCTCATAGCATTCACTCTCAATCCCTCAAGTGTTTAAAAGGTATGTATTGCATTCTATTCAACCCATGAACAATTGTACTACCATAAGCTTGCTTATCTTCTACTTCTTTGCTACTTAAGACATATGCACACACAAATCAAGAGGACTTTATTTAGGGTTGTAATGGGATCAAGGTAAAGGAGGGTGGTAATATGATATGAGAAGATAAATACCAAAGAGAATAGAAGAACATTATGGTACAGTAAGAGTGGAGAAGATGTTTGAGAACATTCATCATAAAGGACAATGACCAATATTTGACTAATGTTTTGTTGAAGATCAATCCCAAATTGGTGAATTGAATTCATTGTTAGGCCTGAACCTTCTCCTTCTCTTCTTGTTGTTTCCAAGCATCCACCTTTATTCTAGGTATGAATATATCACATGTGTATTAGGAGACTCTGATAATCCTTTGATTGCAGTGGTGGTCAGCTCTTTCTTTTTTTTTTTAACATTTTTTTTAAGCAGTGGTGGTCAACTCTTTCTTTTTTTTAAACATTTTTTCTAACATTTTGCACACACACCTCCACACTTGTTCAAAAACAAGGCCAATGCTCTCTTATTCCCTAAGATTGGGTAAAAACATGTTCTTTTTTTTAAAGGCACGTAATAAGCTAAAAACAAGGAAGGATCAAATAAGCTCAAAGGGGTTACACAAAAGAAAATATGCAATGATGACTATTTGGTCAAAATAGCTATTTCAAAATGCCTCAATCATGTTTTTGTAAGCATGTGAAAATGTAGCCTAAAATGAATTAAAGCAAGTTCTAGAGTATCAATTCCATGAGTACAAAAAAATCACACAAGAAAAAATAGAATGGTATAGATATTCAATCCTTCATCAATAGGCTCAAAATCTCACAAGGCATGTTTCTATCATTCTCAATCCACCATATCAACATTCATATCCAAGTATGTGATTTTTAAGAAAGAAAACAATTTATGCTAAGATCCAAGAATCCATTTGCTACTTCTACACAAAATAATTATTTCCTTAACTAAGATGCATCTCAAGAGTAAACTTACCTCCAAGGCAAAATTTACTCCTTACTCTACCATCCTTAATTGGTTTTACTACGAATAGGTTTCTGATAGTCATATCACTAAATATACTTCCCAATTTAGATGCGTCTCAGGAGTAAAATCACTCCTTACTTTGCCATCATTCATTGGTTTAGTAAGTGCATGACAATCATATCATACTTCTTAAAAAATAAATTTTTTGTTTTGTCAACTATCCTTCCCCCCCAACCAGATCACAACATTATCCTCAATGTTAAAATATAGATGAGTAACTGATAGACGATATTACCTATTGGAGAAATCTGACACAAATTTAAACAGAAACAACGTACAATAAATAAAATCAAAGGTAAAGAAAAGTTATAAACGAAGTGTCAGATCAAACTTGCGTTTCAAGCTGCTTCCCTCATTACTTCCTGTTGACCAATCTATTTGAGCTATTGCTGGGTCAGGTTTATAAACAAAAACTTCTAATTTATCAATCAACTCATCAATAGTGGAAGCAGAGATAAAAAGTTGTCTTGCCGAAGGTGCGATAGATTTCTGTTCCACAGCATGGTCAAGAAAAAGTAACAAAATATCAAAGAAATTATTTACATTCTTCAAACCTATGAGTTTATGGTGGATGTTCAGTTGGGCCCAAGAGACAATTTGAAAAATTTCTTCGAAAGTACCAAAATCATCTGGTAAGGCAATGAATGCATCAGAGTTGTCAAGCATTTTATTCATTCGTTCATGCATAGATGATACCTTAAGTTCCTCCCCAATTGTCTTTTCAGTGATGTTCTATTGAGTGAAAGGTTTAGGAATGACACCTAAAACCTAACTGCCTCCCATATATGCAGCAAGTGATATAGCCCCCATTAACCTACGGCAACCTCCCCCATATATAAGATGAATATTTATCGTAGCAAGTGATCGACCAAGAGTGGTAGTTGCGTTTACAAACTCTAAACCCTTCCCATACTTAGACCTATAAAATACACAGATATTTTTAAGTCGACGAACAGAAACACCTTCTATTTCTATACTTACCTTCCCTTTGAATTATTATGAGTTAGAAGAAAGTAGAGAAAATAGAGTGTTTAAATAGGAAAAAGAATGGAAAGGGTAATAATAGCACCTATAAGGGTAGGTTGGCTGTTGTCAGAAAAGTTTAAAATTAAGAAACACTTAATCATTTTTTTTTATAAATTTTTTTTGAAAGTTTTTTTTTTGTTTTTTTGTGTTTTTTTTTACTTCAAGAAAACCATCAGGGTAAAAAAGTCTAGAAACCCTTGAAGGACCTTGCTCAAAGGATCGTCTGTCCAAAACCAAAATACAACAAAATCATACAAAAATAAAAGAAATATAATAGCAAATGATGACATACCTTTATATACACTTTTCATGACGTATCTTTATACTGTGTATCATGAGTGCAGTAATGACATATCTTTATACTATGTGTCACCAGTTCAATAGACACTCATGTCCGTTTATTCGAAGAAAGGAGAAAGAAGAAACCATCGTGGGTTTCCATCCTGGGTCTGAAACCTGGAGAGCTCACACTTGGACTCGTAACATCAACAAAGATGCTAAAATCTAAAACCCGTAATGTCCAAGATCTAGAACGTCCCATCCCAGGGCACTGAGAGCCCTTTCTAATAAAAGAGATGATCAAACTCAGATGCCTCATACGCTTTGGCAACCGCAGGTTACTTCTTACTAATAACTAGAGTGGGACACTTCTGCCTGTCCATAAACTCCATAATGCCTAGATGGTAAACATTGGGTTATGGAGTGCGGCTCTCTACAGAGCATGGTACATGAACCTTTTTTAAGGACCAGAGTGCAAAGGTCCACTCGAGTCAATAACGGGTCAGCCAATGGCTGGGGTCCACAACTAATTAAAGTCATGGTACTCCTTCCGAATCGCCCTTGTTCAAATATTTTTTTTCTTTTTTTGCTTTTTTCCATTCTTTCTTTTTTTCTTTTTTAAAGAATGCATGAAAAAGAAGAAGATAATATATACAGATTGTTGTGGATATGGCTCACACTGCCTCTAGTTTCGCACCCAGTAATGGCTTAAACGCCTTCTATGAGTCAAGGATAAGCTTCCCATCTAATTTTCTTATAAATTGACAAACAAGATCTTTTTAGAGTCAGATTCCCAAGACTGTAACATTTTTCTTCATCCTTGAAGAGATTCCATAAATTAAGAAGTTCACGATGAACAAATCCACAAGAATGCATCTTAAGAGTCAATAAGATATCATCTACTGACCCCTTACTCAGTCCATTCTTAATGAAAAATATTTTATCTCCTCTGTTTGCGGAAACCATCCCCAAAGAACGACATCACTTGTTACAATTCCATCGTGCACATTTGTAACAGACTTGTAACCTTTTTGCTCTTTTCCTTTTAGAATACGAACTTCTACGAAGACATGACATGTATGAGTCAAATGAAATTGAAGACTCATCTGCTAGTTGGACCTTTGCTTCAATTATCCAACGTACATCTTCCGGCATACCCTTGTGCATTAATAGTCTCAATCTTTCACATCTAGCTTTGTAGATTTTTGTCAGAGCATTTTGAGGGAGGTAAGGAAAATATTTTTTCAGGTTTGAAAGAATGACATCCATTTTAAAGGAGAAGGAATCAATTATTTTGGAAAACTGAAAAGCAAACTGACTCGAGAGCCACAGAGTACCGTTATCCGCTACTTAACCGGGAACACAAAGAACTGCAAAAAGAAGGCAACAAAATTAGAATAAATTCTATTCATAGCAAAGATCAGAAAGAGAGATGAATTCTACCTCATCAACTTGGTTTTCCAGAAATGGTTTGAGTCTTTGTCCATTGACTTTAAACACATTACCATTCCTAGGATGCTCAATATCTATGGCCCTATGAGGATACACATGTTTGACAACAAAAGGACCATTCCACCTAGATCTTAATTTTCCAGGGAATAGGTGCAGACGAGAATTATAAAGCAGAACTTTTTCACTAATTTTAAAAGATTTTCTCAAAATTGTCTTGTCATGAAAAGCTTTTGTTCTAGCTTTATAAATCTTTGAGTTTTCATATGCATCATTTCTCAATTCCTCAAGTTCATTTAATTACAAATTGCGTTTCTTGCTAGCATCATCAAGGTTTAGGTTGAAAGCTTTAATGACCCAAAATGTTTTATGTTCCAATTCTACAGGCAAGTGACAAGGTTTTTCATAGACTAACTGATATGGTGACATGCCTAAAGATGTTTTAAAAGCAGTACGGTAAGCCCAAAGTGCATCGTTTAGTCTTAAAGACCAATCTTTACGATTTGGGTTAACTATTTTTTCCAAAATTTGTTTAATCTCCCTATTTGCCAATTCAACTTGTCCATTTGTCTGAGGGTGATAAGGGGTGGCAATTTTGTGTGTAATACCATATTTTTTCATTAAAGATTCAAATGGTTTATTGCAAAAATGTATTCTCCCATCACTAATGATAGCTTGAGTGATTCCAAATCAATACAAGACATTTTCTTTTAAAAATTTGAGAACAACTTTATGATCATTGTGTCGGCATGGAATCGCCTCAATCCATTTTAAGACATAATCAACTACAATTAAAATATACACAAATCTAAATGAAGATGGAAATGGGCCCATGAAATCAATTCCCCAATAATAAAAAATTTTAATGACAGGGATGGGGTTCAGAGGCATCATGTTTCTTTTAGAAATTGAGCCTATTTTTTTGACAATTTTCGCAGCTTTTGCAAAAAGTATAGCAATTCTTAAATAAAGTAGGCCAATAAAATTTACACTGCAAGATTTTTGCAGCTGTTTTCTTTGAAGAAAAGTGACCTCCACATACTTCTACGTGACAAAATTTAATGATATTACCTACCTCACTATCGGGCACACATCTCCAAAAGATTTAGTCAGGACAATATTTGAACAAGTATGGGTCATCTCAATAAAAAATTTTCACCTCTATCAAAAATTTCCTTCTATCTTGGTACATCCATTGAGGCGGCATCTTTTCTGTTACAAGAAAGTTGACTAGGTTAGTAAACCAAGACATGGAATTAATAGAAAATAAAAATTCATCAGGAAAAGAATCATTGATGGGGGTGTTATCAAAAGATGAGCATGTAGTAAGTCTGGACAAATGATCAGCGACAACATTTTCAGCTCCTTTGTTATCTTTTATTGTGATGTTGAATTTTTGAAGCAACAAGATCCACCGTATCAATCTTGGTTTGAAATCCTGCTTAGACATCAAATGTCTAAAAGCAGCATGATCGGTGAAAATCACAATAGAAGAACTAATTAAATAAGATTAAAATTTATCCAACGCAAATATTACAGCAAGTAGTTCTTTTTCACTAGTGGTGTAATTCATTTGTGAACTATTTAAAGTTCTACTTGCATAACAAATCACATAAGACTTACTTTCCTAAGAGTTATCACTGACTTGACTTGATCCATTTGTTAGTTTTCTGAACTACCCTCTTTTAGACTGTACTGACCCTTGGGATTTAGTTGAGGTTAAGAAAGAAATTTTCCTTTCTCGTGAATAGTGAGTGCAGAAGAAAGTTTAACAAGAGTTTCTTTTATATCAGTCATGGTTTGATTGTTTTGTTTATTAACGCCTCTTACTTTTTTATGAATGCATGCAATGTTTCTTCAAGGTTTTTCCTATATGGTGGGACATAAGGTGCATATCCTTGAGAATTTTGAGAGTCCTATTGTGCCTGAGGAGGTGGTGGTTGCACGAATTGTGACTGATTATTATTCCTCCAGCTGAAATTCAGGTGATTTCTCCATCCTGGATTATATGTATCTGAAAAAGAAAAAGTAAATGACTTTTTAAAATTATTCGTTGCATTTACTTGCTCATGTACAACTTCTTTAAAAATAAGAATCTTAGGACATTCATGTGTTGAGTGTCCTAAGTCATCATAAATGCCACAAATTTCTTTATTTTGCATATATTTGATTTCTTTTGCTTTTCCTAATTCCAGTGCTTCAATTTTTTTAGCCAAACTGACAGATCTAGCATTTAGATCTTCCTCTTGACTAAGGTGATATTTTCCTTTATTAGCACTTGCAAGGTTAGATCTAATTGAATTTTCAAAAATATTAGTGTCATGTCGAGATTGAGAATTTTCAGTCAACTGGTTTAAATAGTCTAAAGCTTCATCAAGTTCTTTATCAAGAAACTCACAATTGCATATTATTTCCACAAATTGTTTTGTTTCAGGTGTTAAACCTTTATAAAAGAAACTTATAGTGCGCCATTTTTCAAAACCATAATGTGGGTAAGAATTTAACAAATTTTTAAATCGTTCCCAACATCGAAAATATGCTTCGTTTGAATTTTAGGAAAAATTTTGGATTTGTCTTTTCATAGCATTGATTTTATGTGTTAGAAAACATTTCTTTAAGAACTCACATTGCATTTCTTGCTATGTGCTAATTGATCTTAGTTTCAAAGCGTTAAGCTAAGATTTTGCTTTATCTTTTTTTTTTAAAAAAAGAAACAATTTAAGTTTAACAATCTCTTCAATGCAATTTTGGTCATTAAAAGTAATACATATTTCCTCAAATTCTTTTAGATGTAAATATGGGCTTTCAGATTCTAAACCATGAAAATTATGAAGTAAAGAAATCATACCTGGTTTAAATCTAAAACTGTTGGCATTGAGTGGAAAGATAAAACATGATGGACTAGAATTTCGAGATGATTGCAAATATTCACGCATGGTTCACAATAGTTGATTTTCATGTTTATCATGTACACTTTCATTTTCAGCCATTGTGTCAATTGTGTGTGATTGTGATTCAAACAAATCAATATATAAAGTACCAGAATTAATTTTAACTAAATAACTAGAATTTAAATCACGAAACCACTTAAGCATAAATAAATGACTTAAAATAGAAAAAATAATGTACAAGTAGGTGATTTACACCAGCCATTAAATATTAAGCATAAATAAATGACTTAAAATAAAAAATAAAAAAATAATGCACAAGTTAGTAAGTCAAAAAGTACAATTAAATGACATAAATTAAAAAGTTAGTAAGCAAAATTAAATGACATAAATATAAAAGTTAGAAAGTTAGTAAGCATAAATAAATGACATAAATGTAAAAGTTAGAAAGTTAGTATGTTAGCAAGTTAGTAGGTTAGCAAGTTAGTAAGTTAGAAGAAGTAAAATACAAAAAATAAAATACAAAAAATAAAGTACTGAGAAAGTAAATTTAAACATGAAAACCGAGAATCGGCAAGCTAATTTTTTACTCTAGCAAAAGAAAAGAGAAGAAGAAAGATTATTTCATTACATTAGAAAGCATAAATAAAAGACAAATATTAAAAAGTTAGAAAATTAGAAAGTTAGAGAATTAGAAAGTTAGAAATTTAGTAAAGAAACCGAAGAATCGGTAAGCCGATCTTTTGCTCTGGTAAGAGAGAAGAAAGAATAGATTTTATTAAAGAATAAGAACCTAAATAAATTAAAACTTCAAATCAAGTCCCTGGCAATGACGCCAAAAACTTGATGTGGATTAAAGGATGCAAACCCAAGTGCAAGTTGTCTGAAGTAATAAATTTATCGGGAGTCCGAGGTCGATCTACAGGGAATTAATGAAGAAAAATTCTCTGAGGTAAGGGAAGACTTTGTCACAACAATAAAGATAATAAAACTTTTTTACAATTAAATTAAAGAACTTGCTTGGGCTAGGAGATCCACTTTTGGTAATAAATTAAGGATAAGATTAATTCTTTTTATAACTCAATTAAAATCCACGCACAACGGAGGTTCCAATCGGAGAATATCACATTCAAAGTCCATTTAGAATTATATACGTAGTTATATTATGGTTCCTTCAATTATTTAGTAATACCTACACTTGTAAATGGGTTCAAGCATTCATTGTGTCAAACCACTTGTCTACAATGAATCAAGAACTCTAATTTACAAGGAGTGTTTCTAAATTGATTGGAAACAAAATACAAAATGAATAATGGTCACTTAATAATATATCATTTAAGCACAAGAAGGAAATTAATCTAACCTTATTTTTATTACCAAAAGTTTCACCCCTTCACCGAGCAAGATGAAAATTAGTTACCCATGAGTAAGAAGAAAGAAAGAGAGAAGAAGAAGAAGATGATCATAACTTCTATTTACAACAAAAGAAAATTACTACAAGTAAATAACATAAGCATAATCTTCCTCCCTAACCCAAGATTTTTCAAATGATCTGCCTATGGTCCCTTTTATAGAGGATTAGGGATAAAAATGAGAAAAGAATTGATTAATGAGTGAGTGGATGAGTGGGTGGATGAGTGGAAAATGACAAAGAACTTTTGTAAGTGGAAAATTATTGAAATTTCTTGTCTCTGAAATCATTCAGTGATGACCTCATGGATAACATCAAAATGAAGCAAAGTGGTCTACATAAAAGTTCTAGGAAATTGTCTCAGCTTTCCAATGCCACCGAAATCATCCAAAAATTCATCCAATAACCCAAGATATGACCTAATTACTACAGATTGCTCAGGCCCAATTTTAACACATCTGTTTTGACTTCCAGACCCAATATGACCTCCAAGCTGTCCGAATGAGCTCTTATGTTCTTCATGAAGTTGTAGATATGGGTCTTAACTTTCAGATGCCAAATTTTTGGCCTATTTCAGTTCCTTAAACTCAAATTATGCAATGATTACTGCACATAATTCTAGTTCTAGTCACAAAACTCATGTTCTGACTTCCAAGCCCAATTAGCTCCACTAGATGTCCGATTTTTCCCTGGAGTTTTCATGAAAGTTGTAGAGCTCTCTCTTATCTTTCCTACAAGGTAAGATACATAATTATAAAATATCTAGAACTCAAGATATTGCCGAAATACAGAAATAGTGTAAGACCAAAATAATGTTAAAAAATTAATTAAGTCCAATTTGAGTCCAAACTTACAAAACATAACCAAGCTTAATCGATTAAGTACATGGAGAGTATAAATGACTAAAAATGAGGGTTTATTAATGTATAAAATATGTGATTATCATAAGGCGAGTCTTGTTAGATGATGACTCTCCCTCCATCTCCAAAATGTAGAAGTCAGTTGGGAATATCAACTCGTTTACTCGGACCAGCACATCCTCCACCAAACAAGCTAGGTAAGCATTACTCTTATTAGCTAGTTAGATCACCACATCTATAGTCTATAAAGGACCAAGTTCAAGAGAATTAAAAATAGACATAGGCATTACATTAATGGAAGCACCTAAGTCTAGCCTGACATTCTCAAATCTATAATTTCCTATTATGCAAGGAATTGTAAAAGTCCCTAGATCCTTGCACTTTTATGGAAAAGGCTGGATGAGGACTGAAACATTCTGCCTCATGCTTTCTCATTATCCTTCAGCATCCTTTTGTGTGTACACAATTCCTTTAAGAACTTGACATACTTCGGGATCTGTTTGATTGCATCCAACAGTGGGGTGTTTACTTCCACTTTGCTAAAAGTCTCAAGCAACTCTTTGTCTTTCTCAGCCTCTTCTATTTTTTTGGACTTTGTGACTCTTTGTGAAAAAGGAAGAGCTATGGCAGGTGAGGCTTCTGTTTGGCTCTAATTGTTGCTTTCTCATCACCATTACTAGATTTCTGGGCTGGTGCACTAGAATCATTTGTGGCTACTATTGATGGCTTATGCAATTATTTGTTAACTGTTGGTTGGGAGTTCGCCTCCACTATTTTTCCAGACCTCAGTATAATGGAACTCATATTTTCCTTTGGATTAGTAATTGTTTGGAAAAGGAGTTGGACAGATCCTTGATTCTACAATTGACTTATAGTAGAAGCTAACTGTCCAATTTGAGTAAAGCTTTTGTGGCTGTAGGACCTTGTGGTTGTTGCTGGAAGGGTGGTCTGCTTGGTCCAGCCTGTTGTTAAAATTGCTACTGTCTCATTGGCTGTTGGAATGGCTGCTTGTACTACTATTGTGGTGCTGCATTCTCATATCTCAGGTTTGGATGATCTCTCTGGGTAACATTGTATATGTTGGAAAATGGATCATATTTTTGTTACTGTTGCTGGAATTGTGATTTACCAGGAAAGACACCTACTGCAGTAATATATTGATCTTGGAGTGCAGAACTATCATCCTAAAGTGTAGAGCATGGATCTGTGGGGTGTGAAGGACAAGAACAGATATTGCACACTCGAGCAGGTTCTTGCACACATGGTTGGTGTCTCTTTACTGCCAATTGTCTCATCAAAGAGGTCAACTCATCAAGTCTGTGTTCTAGTTTTTGTTTATCAATATTAGAAAGCTAGACTTCATTGACTCCTCTAGTTGGAGTTATCATTCTGGTACCAAATTGTTGTGAGTTGGCAACTATGTTTACAATCAAGTCTCTGGCAAGAGTTGAGGTTTTGTTAACTAAAGCACCTCTACTCATAGCATCCACCATGCTTCTGTCCTTTGGTAGCAAGCCTTCATAAAAGTTCTGGATCAACAGCTAATCACTAATCTAGTGGTGTGGTTAACTTGCACATAATTTCTTGAATCTTTCCCAGTATTCATACAAAGTCTCACCACTCATTTGTTTGATCACACATATATCCTTTCTGATTGCAGCAGCTCTTAAGGCAGGGAAAAACTTCTCCAAAAATTATCTCTTCATGTCATTCCAGTAAGTGATAGCTCTTAGTTGCAAGTAGTATAACCAGTCCTTGGCTACACCATCTAATGAAAAGGGAAAATCTCTCTGGTTGATGTGTTCCTCTGCAATTCCTTGTGGTTTCATGGTGGAATAGACTGCATGGAACTCTTTTAAGTGCTTGTGAGGATTTTCTCGTGTAAGACCATGAAACTTAGGTAGCAAGTGAATTAAACTAGATTTAAGTTCAAAATCATGATCCAAATCAAGATATTGAATGCATAATGGTTGATAGTTTACATCAAGTGTAGCTAGTTCCTTTAAGGTCCTATTTTGCATGTTATCAATCATAGGTGTGGTGTTATCTATATGCTCACCTTCAGTTTCAAATTAAATGTCAGTCTTAATCTCATATGTTATTCTTTCACTAATCCTACAAGTCCTATTCAATACATGCAAGGTTATTTCAATTTCAGGATAAATGTCAAGTATATGACTATCAGAAGACCTAGTCATGCATCAAATAGCACTATAGGGACTCAAAATCGACTCAAACAACAAAAACACAAAGCAATGGTAAAAAATCACACAAACACTTAACAGAAACTATATTTATGGATTTTAAAAAATTATGGGACCACCACAGGGTGAAAACTTGTCAAAAATACTACCAAACAATAAAATAAAAATCTTAAAAAACTGAAAAAGTGTCTAAACGTTTGAATATGGGCAAACCAGGGGTGACCTCAAAACTTGTGAGCCTTGTTTATTAAACCATTTCCCTTCAAATAACCAAGTTTCAACTCATTCTGAGCACGTTTGTTCGTACAAAATTCAAAAAAAATGCTTGAAATTATCCATTTTCGCCTGAAAACCACAAAAACATAGAAGAAAAGGAGTTAGGGTTAGTGAAAGCTTTGATATGATTAATTAGCACCTAATGATCCCTATCAATGGTGCCAAATTTGATTCGAGTGCCGAGCTCAACTAAATAACAAAATTCTAGTTCTACCGATAACTTGTAGCACAAGGTAATGAACTGAGTCGTTTCTTGAGGATCAATGTACCAATCAAACTAAATCAAGGTCAAATAGGGGGGATTGTGTATGAAGAATGTAAAGACAATAATTAAATGTAAGAAAAAAATAAATTGCAAAGCAACCAATCCAAGAAACTGTCAGAAACCTAGTTAGCTTGTCATCGATCATTAAACATGCATCTGAATTGAATTAATTGGTTAATCTATGATTGACCGAAATCTTTGCATCAAAGACATAATTCAACACTAGATAATCACCTAGAATTTAACTAATAAATGATTCACAAACCTAGGATTGCTAGATTCATG
Source organism: Ormosia emarginata (assembly GCA_029884605.1). Taxonomy (NCBI): domain Eukaryota; kingdom Viridiplantae; phylum Streptophyta; class Magnoliopsida; order Fabales; family Fabaceae; genus Ormosia; species Ormosia emarginata. Next base: position 48,158,705 of record JAQQTP010000077.1, on the reverse strand, counting down.
CAACCTATGCTAGTTTAATAACTAGAATTCAGTTAACCTAGATTAACAAATCTGCCAACTTAATAGTCTTCAATTCATGTAACTAAACCACAATTAATCTATTATAATTTAATCACAAATCTAAATTAGGATTAAGGATCCAATCAGATTAAATCACACAACAAAAATCTCTAATCATGCAATTCAAAATCCAAATCAAGAAAAGAAGAAGATAATTAACTCAATTCAAAATCAAAATTACGTACTGAATCTCGAAGCCAAACCAGAACTTCCTCAAGATCCTTGGATTGATCTCGAATGGTTAGCTCTCTAGGGCTGCCGCACACAATTTTCAAAAGGAAAACATTCTAGGTAAAAGAATCAAGTAGTCGAATTAAGGTTATTATCTATCTCGAGTTCCCTATTTATACAAAAATAACTATCTTAAAAATTAAGAATCCTATATTTTCCCTAGAATAAATTTAATCCTTTGCCTCTTAGCTTTCATTGGCCACCGAAATTACTTGATTTGGGCTTAAGATGAGAGAATTATGCTCAAATCACTCTTAATGGGTCTCTAGACTCGTCAACTGACTTCACAAGGGTAGAACACCTTCAAAACGTTGTAGTTTCAATTAGTGATCTTTAAAAGATTTTTTTTCTTATGTGTCATATTTCCAATAGCCTTGGTTTCAGCTCCAAAATACCTCTACTACCCAAGTTATGGACCAATTAGTGCACGCTGATCGGGTTCCAAGGACAACACTCTTATTCTGACTTCCAAGCCTAATTTGCTCCACTAGATATCCGATTCAACTTTGGGGCCATCATGAAAGTTATAGATCTCTCTCTTATCTTTCCTAAAAGGCAAGATACATAATTTGTACATATCTATAACTCAATATATGACCGAAATACATAAATAATGTAAAATCCTAATAATGCTGTAAAAATCAATTAATCCCAATATGAGCCCAAACTTACAAAACATGGTCAAGCTCAATCAGTTAAGTACATGAAGAATGTAAAGTGTAACATCCCCGATAACATGTTAGGCTTGTGAAGGGTTACCAAGGTAGTCTAATACTAGTTTAACATGTCTGTAAAGTTTCATGACAGACTGAACTAGTTTAGGCACTTTGTCGCAATATAGAATGTAGAAAGTGACCTAAAATGACCTAGAAATTGGAATAAATTTCCTAGAAAAGAGAAATAATTATGGATAAGTTATTTTTAAGTCATAAATGAGTTAAGAAAATTGTAGTTAAAATTTGAAGGTAAACTGAGTTCGTTTGGTATTTTTAAGCACACTGAATACGTGTTTTGATACCAAATAGACTCAGCGCAGATGTGAAAAATTAAGGAAACTGTGAAATAAGTGTTAAAGTAAATCTTAAGATTTATTTTAATATTTATGGAGGTTAGAAAACTTGAAATAATAAGATCAAAATGTTATTAACAGATAGAAAGTTTTGCAAAATGACTAAAGTGCCCCTAGTGCTATTCTTTTAAAAGTGAGAATTTCCCACTTCTTTCTTCTCTCTCGGATGCACTCCAGTAGCAGAAAATGGAGCAAAAAACTGAGGTGGAAATGAAGGGGAAAACGAAGGGGAAAATGGAGAAAAACAAAAGGAAACCAAGAGGAATCACAACCAAACTTCAAGCTAGAGGTAGGGGGAATGTTTTCTTAGCTTACTCTCTATTTCCTTCTTGTTTGGTTGCTATTTTAAGCATGAAAAAGAAATGGGTTTTCCATATTAAATGTGATCTGATTTTTGTTCCTTCAAGCTTAAAAATGGTTTGCTCTTGGTTTTTGAAGTATGGAAATAAGATTTGTGATGTTAGTTTTCTATGGTTTTTGAGGATTAAAAAATGGGTATAAACCCATATTTAAGCTATGGTTTTGAAGAGGATTTTGATGATTGACTGTTATAAAATGGTTGTTCTTGATTTATGGAGTAAGGTGAGGAACTTTATATCTTTGAATTGTTATGAGTTTGGAAGGTTTAAAAAATAGGTTTTTCTTGGTTATGGTTTAATTCAAATTTGATGGATTAAGTGTGCAATTAGAAGTTGTGAAGTGATTATATTGTTAGAAATTACTTGTAAATATGACAAGATTTAGGAAAATTGAATGGCAAGAACAAAGAACAACAGCAATGTGCTGCTGTCACAGCAGCAACGTGCTGGTGTTGCTGATGAACAGTAGCCACGTGCTTCTGCTGCTGTTGGTTGGTTGCTGTCCAACCATGAATAGAGAAGGAAATGCATGTTTTAACGTCAAGTAATGTTATCTTACACTATTGCAACTGAATATAAGTACAGTGGTTCATGAAAGATATGAATTCTTACTGTGAATATGAATATATATATATATATATATATATATATTCAAAGTTGTGATTAAGAGTTGAAAGAAAATAATTATATATTGAGTTCATGAATTGTATTTATTTGGCATGGAAGGCAAAGATTGATTATGTTAAAATGGGAAATGATGAGGAAGTGAAAGTCGTGAAAGTCAAGTATGACTTTGACATATTACATGTTGAATTGCAATGGGTTCATGAATTTGATTGATGAATTAATAATACCTTATGCTATATTATCAAAGTGATATATATATATATATATATATATATATATATATATATATATATATATATATATTGATTGATGAAAGTGAAGCCTTGAGCCATATAAGGTATAAGGGTAAAAACAATAATGATGCATTTAGTTCCAAAAATCATGTTTAGTTGAGGTATAGTAAGTCAAAATATGATTTTAAGGTATTTTTAATATTCTTTTGCTTGAATGTGTTTTCAATGGTTATTTATGACTTGTTTATAGTAGGAGTTTGAGTTAGAAACTTAGGACTCTTCATTTGGATCCTTGATCCACAAAGTGAGGAAAATGATATTTTTCTTGCTTAATTGAGCTTAAATCTATGATTGATGAGTTGAATTAAGTGTTTAATAATCCTAACATGATTAGAGACCAAGACTAGGGTTGAGGAACACTTAGAATTCATGAGTTGAGTATTAGAACTTGGTTAAAAACCAAAATTACGCAAAACCCGAATTATGTAGAAACAGGACAACATCGAGTAGTCTGTGATGTTTCTTGCATAACTTGAGCTATAGACATTGTATGAACTTGATTCTAGAGCCATTTGAAATCTAATACATAAGGCTTCATGTAATAAAAATTTCAGAATTATTGAGTAACCTAATTAGTCCCAGTTTTGATTTGAAACCGAGCCAAATTCTTCAAAAAAAGCAATTTGACACCTGTTAAATCAGATTGCATAATTTCTCACTCCGATGTCATATTTACATGAAATAATGGAATTTGAAAGCTAACACATATGGCTATTTGATTGTTAAATTTCAGAATTATTGAGTTCTTAGTTTGTTTCCATTTTCATTTCAAAGTCAGGTCATTTTCAGGTAAAACAGAGAATACCTTGTTTTAGGTTCTGCATAATATCGCATAACTTTGGCTATATTTATCCAAATAAGGTGAGGTTTGTGGCTTTTGAAAGATAGGAGGGAAGGGTATATGACTATAAACTCTCAGAATTTCTAAAGTTTGTATGTGCATTTGGTGCGCTCATAAAAAATAGCCTTTTTAGGCGAAAATTGAGGTGTTTTTGAGAAAGTTTGGACCCTAAAAACTTTAACGGCTTCTTTAATAGTTAAAGTTGGATTATGAAAGTGTAGTAGAAATGTGTTTGCTCTTTTATGGGTAAACTTGAATTAAATGCTCCTTTATTGAGCTTGGAATGAAATGTATGCATGAAGTTGATGTATAAATGTAATGGATTGAATGACTTATGAAGTAAATCATTATATGCACTTTGTATGGAATGAATGTCATATGTGAATGATGTTAATGTTTAATGCTATCGTTTTAAAAGGATTATATTATAATACATTGAATATACCTTGTATGGTATGGATGAAGTTGATGAGCACGATACTGAGAAGTAATATAAAAGAAATGATTAAGGTAGATGAGGTTAAATGAATCCCTCTCTACTAGTATGTATGATAATGTATTAAGATAAGTTTAATGATTATGATATTGCTTCTCTATTGTGTATGGAAAAGTATGATTATGTTAAAAGTGAAAGAAGGAAAGGTTTTGAATACTCTTGCATGTTTTGTTTTCAAACTTGTTATTTGATATTTCTATGTATTGTAAACTTTTGCTTGGACAAAAGGGCTCCAAATGCCAAAGTTATGAATGTTTGGTAGTGCAAGGAACAAAATGGCATCCTGCCTACCAGAAACAATACAAGGAACAAAAGGACTTTCTGGAAATAATCAAATAACATGTGTTTTATAAAATAAAATATTTTAAAAAAAATCATGGCATGAACATTCTTTAGGGTTTCATTAGGCATAATCATACATCACCATGCATTGCACAAAATTGACACTTGTATGGACAATTGTCTTGTTTTTATTAAATATGAAGCTTTAGAATAAAAGCAAGTTAAAAAATGTTGAGATTGTTATTTAAAATGAGTTAAGTGTTGTTCTCAAAATGATGATAAGTGTTTAAGGTATATGTTGTTTGATTTAATAGTTATGAAATAATGAATTATTTTGTAACTAAATGAACTGTCTGCTTTGGGAAGGAAAATGACTGAGTTTTAGCTTATGTCACATTTTCGAATGATTAAGTACAATTTGTGTTTTACCCCAAAGCAGCTGGATTTACCATGATGTCACAATTTAAATTTTACTACTGAGAATTATTAATTCTCACCCTAGATGTTTTTATGTTGTCCATGATAAATCCAGAGGAGGATCCAAGCAAGCATAAGGCAAGGCAATGAAGACTTAGTTAAGCTATTAATGTAATTATTTTGGTTCTGTAATTATATTATTAGTTATGTAATTAAATTTATGTAATTAATTTGTGAAGGTTTGTAATCTCAAACATATCAAATGGATCTCTAGTAAAGAGCAAGTTTCCCGAGGTGTAAAATGTCTTACTCTCTTACTCCTGTAAAGGTTCTATATATATATATTCGTTAAATAGATATTGAACAGGTTGTAAAATTACACTTAACTTAGAAAATGGTATACTAATTCTAATTACTTAGATACGTAGGGTATACTACAGTGAATGTAATTAGGGTGTTACATAAAGGACTAAAAATGATAGTTTATTAATGTATAAAATCTGTTATTATCATAACCTAGGGTATCATTATGGGGATTCATGAGCAACCACATCAAACAACATTAATAGTCATGCCTATTGGGGAGAGGTATCGCGCCTTGGAAAGTGCTCATAATGAAATCCCTGGTTATGCTGGACCTACCTGTGAACAACCTCACGTGTCCATTCCGGGACAAGCAACAATGCCTCACTCTAGGAATAGTCATGTCGTGATCAAGAAAGACAAGATAAAGGAAGAGTGGATGGAGAAAATGGAAGAATAAATCAAGGTAATCAAAGGCCCTAGTGCTTATGGACCTCTCAGAATAGAAGAATTGTGTCTTACCACGAATGTTGTAATTGCTAAAGACTTCAAGATTCTTGATTTTGCCAAGTATTATGCGAGTGGTCACCCTCGATTTCAATTGATCAGCTATGGAACCGAGATAGTTGTTTGATTTAGGGATGATAAGTTCCTCATTAACTTTTTCCACGAGAGTCTTACAGGCTAGCTTTAGAATGGTATCTTTAATTAGACCACTTTAAGATTTCTTGTTGGACGAAATTAGCTGATTTATTCATGGTTCAATACAAGTTCAATTTGAATGCAACTTCTACCCAGGAAGAGTTGAGCTCAATGCAAAAAGGAAAAAAGAAATCTTTCAAATAATATGCACAAATGTTGAAAGTCTTGGCAGCTCAAGTTCAACCCCTATTGACACTGTCCGTGATGTGTTCATATTTCTTTGAAACCTTGGGAAATCCTTTTATCGAGACAATGGCCAGAGTAGCTTATAAAGATTTTGCTGACTTTTGAGCACTGCAGGAGAAAGGATCAAGATTTTATCCAAAATTGGGAAGCTGTCAGTGAGCAATGTAGAGAATACCTCTCCTAAGAAGGGATTCCAGTAAAAAAAATAAAGAACCTAGAGTGAATTATGTCAAACACTAATAGACTTTCAGACCTCAATATTCCCCACAATACCCAAGTCATCAACCTCTATATAACCCTAACCTTTACTTTCCATATCAAACACCAACGTCTCCTTATTACACACCCCACCAAAGTATGCTAACCACAAATATCACTCCAACTCCACAATTCCAAATCAACAATGTTCTCACACCACAATCATATGTACTAACTTGCCCAACCTATACCCAATATCCACCTGTACCTCTGTAAAATTACATAAGCCACCCACAACCTCAGCCAAACTTCCAAAACCAAGGTCGCTTCTGCCCCTAAAACCTACCCATTTCCCAAGATTGTTCATTTCAAATGTAGACTTATTCCAAATGTTGTTTAATGCTCACCTCATCTTGGGAAATCCTGTACGTCCCCTAGAACTATCATTCCCAACGTGGTATAACCCGAATTTAACTTGAAAATACCACATGGATATCCCATGGCACTCAATTGAAGATTGTGAATCATTCAAGACTGCAGTAAGAAAGCTAATTGCTTATAGAAAGCTTGACATTTAGGAGGAGGTTGGACCCAGTATTATCAACAACCCAATTCCTAATCATGGTGAAAGGAATGTGGTAAATGCTTTAGAGATGGAAGGGTCATCAATAAGAAAGGTCATGAGTTTGCATACACCAATGACTGAAATATTCGAGGTGTTGAAGAAAACAGGTTATAGTATCACTGCACCAGTTGCCACAATGAAAGAAGAGGAGAAGCACAGTCAAGTTGTGCTTATCATTGTGGGAGAATGGGACATGATATCGAGAGTTATTGGGACTTTAAGATTCGAATCCAGGGATTGCTCACTTTGAGAGTAATACAAGCTAGACAATGGATAGATTCCTCTCAAGAGGTCAATATGGTTGAATGCTTTGTGCTTAAGGTGTCACCTCTCAACCAAGCTTCGATGCTAAGAAAGGTAGTAGTGATAGTCAAGAAGCCAATGCCATTTGCTTATAATGATACCTACACAGTGCCATGGAATTATGAAACTAAGGTAGAGACAAAGAGAGTCGGGTAAGAGACTTTAAGGGCCCATGTTGCTTAAATACATTAGGAGGAAGAGTAAGTGACTAATATAATTGGAGTAGGAAAAATTACAAGGAGTGGGCGATGTTATAAGCCAGGAGAAGTAGAGAAGAGGAAGAATGTTAAAGAAGAGAGTAAGGAGGAAACCTTAAGAGAAGAGGAGAAAAGGAAGGAAGAGGAAGAAGAGTTCTTGAAGATCATAAAGCAAAGTGATTATGACGTGATGGAATAGTTAAAGAAGACTCTAGCAAAATATCTCTATTGTCTCTTATCTTGACATCTGAGTTGCATTAGAAGGCGTTGCTAAGAGTTCTGAATGAGGCTTATGTCAAACCCAATGTTACCCTTGAAAATGTTGTCAACATGGTGGACTCGGTGAAACGCGTCAACATGATCACATTTATTGATGAAGAGATCACCTCTCGATCTAAGAAAAATCCATGAGCCTTGCACATAACCCTCAAATGTAAAAGGTATATAGTTACAAAGGTTTTGATTAATGGGGGGTCTGCACCAAATATCCAATCCAAGTTGACTCTAACCTCATTATCAATAAGTGAGGATGAATTGTCACCTCGAGAAATGGTGGTGCAGGCCTTTGACGGAAATAGGAGAGGCATTTTGGGAGAGATGATGTTGCCACTAGAGATTACTCCAAGTAATTTTCAAGTGTTGTTCCAAGTTATGGATATTGAGTCTGGTTACACCATGCTCCTGGGGAGACCATGGATCCATGTCGTTTATGTTGTTCCTTACACCCTGCATCATAGTGTTACATACATCGAAAATGGGTCGGTCATTACCATACATGGAGAGGATGAAATTATGTTGTCAAAACCAGTTTTAGTGCTATTTATGGAGAGTGCAGAGAAAGATGAGGAGAATTGGTGGCATAGTTTTGAAGTAGTTGAGACTAGACTTAGTAAGAATGAATCCCTGACATAGTGTGAATCATGAGGTGGCCCGAATTATACTTAATAGTGGATACTAGGAAGGAAAAGGCTTGGGCTCACAACTACAAGGTATTCGGTTGCCAATGTCATTCCCCAAAAATTTAGACAAGTTTGGGTTGGGGTACGAAGCATATCTAGAGGAAAGAATATGGAGCATAACTCTTGGAAAAAAGAATGAAAAGGGCAAGATGAAGCATATTCTTCACCTAAGGAAAACATTCCTAACACCAGCCGAGATAATCATATCTAAAGAAATCATTCGCTCCTGATGTCATATCACTATTAATGCACTATATGAAGAAGGCCTAGAAGAGTGCAAGAAAATCTGTCTTTTTACTTATGAGGAGCCACTGAAGAACTAGCAATCCGAACCAATGATTGATGTGATTGTTTCCAAGTAATTGTCCAATTATACTATACTAAACAGATATTTAAGACTAGCTATGTTTTAAACTTATATTTATGTTATCTGTGACATTAAATAAATGAATTTGCATGAATATTCACCATTCCTCCTCATTGCACCTTTGACTTGTCCTTTTGCATTTATCAATTTTCTTTTACATTTTTTATATAATATCTTGTTGTTGGTCCATTTATATAATTCTTGCTTTGTCATTCCTACTTTATTTTTCTTTTCCAACTCCAAACAAATTACTGTATAGGGATTTGAGTCTTGTAGAAAGTTTGCCTAATGAAAAGGACCTCGGAAACTCATCAATTGATTCCCCTGCATTTTTTTAATAAGAAAACCCTAGATATGGTGAAGAGGAAGAAGTTGTTAATTTTTTTTCAAAATTACTGGAATATTTAGAGAAAGGATTTGACTTGAATGGCGAGGTATCAGAGGTAATTAACACGGGAACAGAGGAAGAGAAAAAGGAGTTGAAAATAGTGGAAAATCCCGAGCATGAAGAAATGGTTGCATTATTCAAAGAGTATATAGTTGTCTTTACTTGGTCTTATTGGATATGCTTGGATTAGATCTAGAGATAGCGTCACATAAAATCCCACTATATCTAAGTGTTGAGACAAAGAAGCAGAAGTTAAGGAGGATGCATACTGATATATCCCTAAAGATCAAGGAAGAGGTGACTAACCAACTAGAAGTAGGATTTATGGAAGTGTCAAGACACCTAGAGTGGGTAGCCAATATTGTGCCTATGCCTAAAAAGGATGGAAAAGTTAGAATGTGTGTGTACTACAGGGATCTGAATATGGTCATCCTGAAGGATGATTTCCCACTCTCTCATATCGATGTTCTAGTTGATAACACTACTAACAATCATAGTTTTTCATTCATGGATGGATACTCAGGGTACAATCAAATCCCCATGGATGTTGATGACAAAGAAAAAATCACTTTCATCACTCACTGAGGAATATTTTGCTACATAGTGATGTTATTTGGATTAAAGAATGCTAGAGCTACTTACCAACGTGCTATGATTGAGCTGTTTCACAACATAATCCATAAGGAGATTGAGGTGCACGTGGATGATATAGTCATCAAGTCTAGAGAAAGGGAAAGTCACATGGCAGTTTTGCGTAAGTTGTTTGAAAGACTCAGAAAGTATAAGCTGAGATTGAATACTGCTAAATGTGTTTTTTGAGCATCTACTGGAAAACTACTCAGGTTCATTGTTAGTAAAGAAGGAATAAAAGTTGATCCAGATAAGGTGAAAGCAATATAAGAGATGTCTGCTCCTAAGATAGAGTGTGAAGTAAAAATTTTCTCTGGAGACTTAACTACATTGCTAGATTTATTGCAAACTTGACTAGCACTTGTGAGCCTATATTCAAGCTATTGAAGAAGCAATAACTGGGTGAATGGTATGAAGAATGTCAAGGAGCTTTTGACATGATAAAGGCTTATTTAATGAATCCTCCTGTTTTGGTACCACCTACATCGGGTCATCCTTTGATATTGTACCTAACCATACTACCAACCTCAATGGGAGCAATGTTGGGGTAGCATGATGAATTAGGAAAAAAGGAGCAGACAATTTATTATCTGAGTAAGAAGTTTAATGACTATAAAGCCCGTTATATGGTTATTGAGAAGACTTGTTATGCTCTAGTATGAACCTCAAAAAGGTTAAGGCAATTCATATTGTATTACACCACTTGGATGATCTCCCGAATGGACCCTCTGAAGTACATAAGCCTTCATGTTTCATTAAGGGTTTCAAAATGGCAGGTGATGTTATTTGACTGCGAGATTTAAGGATGCAAACCCAAGTGTAGGTTGTCTCAAGTAGTAAATTTCTCGGGAGTCCGAGGTCGATCCACAGGGAATTGATGAAGAAAAATTAATTGAGGTAGGAAATGATTTGTCACAACACCAAAAGTAATAGAAAATGTTCACAAATGAATTTAAGAACTTGTTTGAGGTAGAAGATCCACTCTTAGTAATAAATTAAAGGTAAAATTATTTCTCTTTATAACTCAACTGAAATCCACACACAACAAAGGTTCTAATCGAAAAATAAAACATTCAAAGTTCAATTATATATGCAATCATATTATAATTCCTTTAATTATCTACCAACATTTGTAAATGAGTTCAAGCATTCACTGTGCCAATCCTATTGTCTACAATAAATCAAGATCTCCATTATACAAAGAAGGTTTCTAAATTAATTGGAAACAAAATACAACGCATATAATGTCTATTTAATAATATATCTTTTAAGCACAAGAAATAGAATAATCTAACCTTATTTCATTACCAAGAGCTTCACTCTTTCACCCAAGCAAGATGAAGATTTAGTTACTCATAGATAAGAAGAAAGAAAAAGAGAAGAAGAGAAAGATGAACATAGCTTCACTTTAGAACAAGAGAAAATTACAACAAAGTAAAACAAGAAACAAGCATAACCATAACTTGTAAAAACTAAGCCTAACACCAAGTGCCCTAAATGATCAGCCAATGTGCCTTTTATAGAGGATTAGGGATACAAAATGATAAGGAAGCTGATTAAGAGTAGGTGGATGAGTGGATGAATGAGTGGAAAATGCCAAATGGTGAAGATAAGAGTGAAAAATTATTGAGATTTCTTGTCTCCAAAATCATTCATTGCTTAACTCATGGATTCCGTCATCAAATAGAAAAGTCATCTTCATGAAAGTTGTAGATCTGGATCTTAACTTTCAGATGTCCAAATTTCAGCTCATTTTATCACCTGTAGTCCAAGATATGGCCCAATTACTGCAGACTATTCAGGCCCAATTTCAGCACCTCTATTTTGATTTCCAGACCCAATATTACCTCCAAGCTGTCCAAATGAGCTCTTGTGTTTTTCATAAAAGTTGTAGATCTGGGTCTTAACTTTCAAATGTCCAAATTTCAGCCCAAGATAATTCTTACAGCCTGAGTTATGTGATGAACCTGTAAAACTTACAATTTTTACGGTTCATTGTGTGTGTTTTTCATTCTTTTTAATCTTTTTAATTGGGTTTGTTCTTGAGTTTTGTTATATTTTTAGTATTTTAAATTGTGTTGTAATTATGTATTTTTATGTATTTTTACTAGGTAAATGCAAAGGATCGAAGAATGGATGTGATTACGCATAGAAGATTTGCTAAAAAAAAAAAAAAAAAAAAAGCAGTCTTGTAATGCGATTCTTTATGTAAGACGTCAAGCATGACATCAAGTATGACGCATATTTATGAGTAAGATCAGAAGTAGCGATCTTGTATGCTATAGTAGTATCACGATATTCTTGTAGCCATCAGCTTAAGCGATTCTTGTAGCACTGTAGCATCACGTGAAAATTACTGTGCAAGTTATTTGTCTTGAGATGCATAGTAACCTCAAAAACTTCTATAAATAGGAAGTAATAGGGGGAGAGAAACTTGCTCTCTCTCGGTGTTGGGTTTCAGTTCTTTTTATTTTCTTTTATTTTCTTCTTTTCTGCATGTGTAATTAATTTTCATCTAGCTTGGGTGAAAGAGTGAAGCTTTTAATAATAAATTGAGGTTAGATTTATTTCTTTCTTGTGCTTTAAATGATATATTTTTATGTGACTTTTATATGTATTATATGTTGTTTCCAATTAATTTAAATACTATTCTTGTATAATGAATATCTTGATCCATTGTAGACAATAGGATTGGCGCGTTGGATGCTTTTGACGATTTACAAGTATTAGTCAATAATTATTGGAATCATAATATAATTACATGATTGAACTTTGAATCTAAATCTTCCGATTGGAATTTTCAATATCGCATAATTTCATTGAGTTATAAAATGAAATAATCTTATTCTTAATTTATTATTAAGAGTGAATCTCTAACCCAAGCAAATCCTTTTCATTGTAAACAACTTAAATCATCTTTAATTTTGTGACAAATATTTTCTTTACCCGATTAATTAGTTTCCTTCATCAATTCCCTCATGGATCGACCTTAGACTCGAGACTTTATTACTTGGAAACCTACACTTGGGTTAAAACATTTAATTATAATTAAATCCCATCAAGTTTTAGCGGATTCTTGGTGACTTGATTTGAAGTTCTAATATATTGAGGTTCTCTTTTACGTAAATAAACTTCATTGTCGGGTATATTAACTCTACTCTTTTCATTTTTTTTATCTATCTATTAATATACTAACTAGTATTATTATTATATATAAATATATATATATATATATATATATATATATAAATAGTAATATATATACGTATATAGTAAATAGTATATAGTAAATAGTATATAGTAAATAGTAAATAGTAAATAGTAAATAGTAAATAGTAAATAGTAAATAGTAAAAAAAAAAAAAAAAATTTTTTTTTTTTTTTTTTTTTACTTTTGTATATATTGACTTTCAATGGGGTTAATTCTCCCTTTTATTTTTACGCACTAACTTCGGTGGGGTAATTCTCCTTTTAAATTCAAATCATTTACTTTTCTCAATCTAACTTTTAAATTAAATGTCATTTACTTTTCTGTGAATCTAACTTTTAAATTAAATGTCATTTATTTTTCTGCAATCTAACTTTTAAATTAAATCATTTATTTTTCTCGCAATCTAACTTATCTAACTTTTAAATTAATGTCATTTTTATTTTTTTTTTTTACTTTTGGGTGGTTGGTTTATACCACATCCTACTTAATATTTAACGGCACGTAGGTGTATACTACCTACTTGTATATTATTTTTATTTTTATTTTTATTTTATGTCACTTATTTATCTTAACGGTATCGTGATTCAAATTACGGACGTTTGATTAAAATTAATCCAAGTCATTTATATATTGATTTATTTGAATCACAATCACACACATGATGTAACAAATAGGCTGAATTTGAAGGTGCACATGTTGAACATGATAATCAAACACAACGAGATGAAAATGAAAGTATACATGATGAACAAGGAAATCAACCATTGAGAACTATGCGTGCATATTTGCAACCACCTAGAAATTCTAGTCCTTCATGTTTTATCTTTCCACTTAATGCTAATAATTTTAGATTTAAGCCAGGTATGATTTCTTTACTGCCCAATTTTCATGGTTTAGAAAATGAAAGCCCATATTTACATCTAAAAGAATTTGAAGAAGTTTGTATGGCTTTCAATGATCAAAATTGCACTGAAGAAATTGTTAAGCTTAAATTGTTTCCTTTTTCTTTGAAAGATAAGGCAAAAACTTGGCTTAATGCTTTGAAACCAAGATCAATTGTACATAGCAAGAAATGCAAAGTGAGTTTTTAAAGAAATTTTTTCCAACACATAAAACTAATGCTTTGAAAAGACAAATCCAAAAATTTTTCCAAAATTCAAATGAAGCATATTTTCAAAGTTGGGAACGTTTTAAAGATTTGTTAAATTCTTGCCCACATCATGGTTTTGAAAAATGGCGAACTATAAGCTTCTTTTATGAAGGTTTAACACCCGAAACTAAACAATTTGTGGAAACGATGTGTAATGGTGAATTTCTTGATAAAGAACCCGAAGAAGCTTTAGATTATTTAAATCATTTGGCTGAAAATTCTCAATCTTGGCATGAAATTAATCCTTCTGAAAATTCAATTAGATATAACCTTGCAAATCTTGGAAAAGGAAAATACCATCTTAGTCAAGAAGAAGATTTAAATGCAAGGTATGCTAGTTTGGCTAGAAGGATTGAAGCTATGGAATTAAGAAAAGCAAAAGAAATCAAATCTGTGCAAAATGAAGAAATTTGTGGTATTTGTGATGACTTAGGACACTCAACACACGAATGTCCTAACATTCCTGTTTTTAAAGAAGTTGTGCATGAGCAAGTAAATGCAATGAATAATTTTAAAAAGCCACTCACCTCTTCTTTTTCAAATTCTTATAATCCAGGATGGAAAAATCATCCTAACTTCAGCTGGAGGAACAATACTCAGTCACAATTCATGCAACCACCACCTCCTCAGGCACAACAAGACTCTCAAAATTTTCAAGGATATGCACCTTATAGGAAAAACCTAGAAGAAACACTGCATACTTTCATAGAAAAACAAGAAGCCATTAACAAACAAACCAATCAAACCATGAGTGACATAAAAGAAACTCTTTCCAAACTTACCTCTGCACTCACCATTCACGAGAAAGGAAAATTTCCTTCTCAACCTCAACCAAATCCCAAAGGTCAATATAGTCTAAATGAGGGTAGTTCAGAAAACCAACAAATAGATCAAGTCAATTCTGTGATAACCCTTAGAAGTGGGAAGGTTGTTGAAAAACAAATCCACTGAATCCTGTGAGAGAGAAGATGAACCAATTCCTCAAGAAAATCAAAAAGTTGACCAAAATGAGACTAAATTCTCGCCTTCACCCCCATTTCCTCAAGCTTTGAATAATCCAAAGAAATTAGACAATAACAATGGAATTTTTGAAATTTTAAAACAAGTGAAAGTCAATATTCCTTTGTTAGATGTTATCAAACAGATTCCTTCTTATGCCAAATATTTGAAAGACTTGTGCACTGTTAAAAGGAAATTAAATGTGAAAAAGAAAGCATTTTTGGCTGAACAGTAAGCTTCATTTTTCGAATAATAATGCGTTGAAATATAAAGATCCTGGTTGTCCTACAGTTTCATGCATTATTGGAGAACATAAAATTGAAAAAGCTTTACTTGATCTTGGTGCTAGTGTCAATTTGCTTCCATATTCAGTTTATCAGCAACTCAATTTGGGTGAGTTAAAACCAACTTCTGTAACTCTTCTACTCGCTGATAGATCAATTAAAATTCCAAGAGGAATAGTGGAAGATGTGTTGGTTCAAGTTGATAAATTCATATATCCTGTGGATTTTATTGTCTTGGATACTGAACCTATAGTTGATAGTTGCAAGTCAATTCCTGTTATTTTAGGCCGTCCATTTTTAGCAACATCTAATGCTTTGATAAATTGTAGAAATGGAGTGGTGAAGCTAACATTTGGAAACATGACCATGGATCTAAATGTTTTTAACATGTGCAAGCAACCACAGGAAGTCCTTGATGAAAATGAGGAAGTTGGTGGAATTGAAACCATTGTAGATGATCATTTTCTAAAAGGGAGTTCTTCTGACCCATTAGAAGTGTGTTTAATTAATTCATTTGATTCAGGTACGCAAGTAGATGGTGATATTTCTGAAATGTGTTCTTTGCTTGATTGTACACAAGCAATGGAATACAAAAGATGGAAGCCGAAATTCGAAGAGTTACAACCTACGAATGATAATATTCATGAAAAAGTACCTACACCGGAACTAAAGCCATTACCTTCTGGGTTGAAGTACACATTTTGGGTGAAGACCAAAGCCTTCCAATGTAGTAATTTCATCAGTCCTTATTGAAGAACAAGAAGGTATGTTGATAGAAGTACTTAAAAGGCATAAAAGTGCAATTGGATGGACATTAACGAGATATAAAAGGCATTAATCCATTGATTTGTACACATAGAATACATTTAGAGGATAATGCTAAAACATCACAACAACCTCAAAGAAGATTAAATCCACACATGAAAGAGGTAGTTAGAGGCTGAAGTTCTTAAATTACTTGATGTTGGAATTATTTATCCTATTTACGATAGTCAGTGGGTAAGTCCTACACAAGTTGTGCCTAAGAAATCTGGAATAACAGTGGTTGAAAATGAAAAAGGTGAGTTAATACCTACGCGAGTTTCATCCAGTTGGCGTATGTGTATTAATTTTAGAAAATTGAATGCAGCCACTAGGAAAGATCATTTCCCCTTACCATTTCTTGATCAAATTCTAGAAAGAGTAGCAGGACATCCCTACTATTGTTTTCTTGATGGTTATTCGGGATATAATCAAATACCAATTGCATTAGAGGATCAAGAAAAGACTACTTTTACATGCCCCTTTGGCACTTTTGCATATAGAAGAATGCCTTTCGGTCTTTGCAATGCTCCGGCAACTTTTCAAAGATGCATGCTAAGTATTTTTAGTGACATGATTGAGCATTATTTAGAGGTTTTCATGGATGATTTAACAGTCTTTGGAAATTCTTTTGAAAATTGTCTTGATAATTTGGATAAAGTTCTTAAAAGATGTGAAGAAAAAGGATTTGTTTTAAATTGGGAAAAATGTCATTACATGGTTACCTCAGGAATCGTGTTAGGTCATGTGATATCTTCTGAAGGAATTAAAGTTGATAAGGCCAAAGTTGAATTAATTGCTCATTTGCCTTCCCCAAAAACGTGATCGAGAAGTTCGTTCCTTTTTAGGACATGTAGGATTTTATCGAAGATTTATTAAGGACTTTAGTGTCATATCTAGACCATTATGCAATCTTCTGATAAAAGATGCAATATTTGATTGGACTCAAGAATGTCAAAAATCTTTTGAAAAATTAATTGGTCTTCTGACATCGGCTCCTATCATGCAACCTCCTGACTGTCTTTGCCGTTTGAATTAATGTGTGATGCAAGTGATTTTGCTGTTGGCGCTGTTTTAGGTCAGAGAAAAGAAGGTAAACCTCATGTGATTTGTTACGCAAGTAGAACTTTAAATAGTGCACAAATGAATTACACCACTACTGAAAAAGAACTACTTGCTGTAATTTTTGCATTGGACAAATTTCGAGCTCATTTAATTGGTTCTCTATTGTTGTTTTTAATTGATCATGCCGCTATTAGATATTTAATGTCTAAGCGGGATGCCAAACCTAGGTTGATACGGTGGATCTTGTTGCTTCAAGAATTCAATATCACAATAAAAGATAAGAAAGGAGCCGAAAATGTTGTCGCAGATCATTTGTCCGGACTTACAACAGGCTCATCTTTTGATAGCACACCTATCAATGATTCTTTTCCTGATGAGTTTTTATTTTCTGTCAATTCTATGCCTTGGTTTGCAAACATAGTAAATTTTCTTGTAACAGAAAGATGCCGCCTCAGTGGTCACATCAAGACAGAAAAAAGTTTTTGGTCGAGGTGAAAAATTTTTATTGGGATGACCCATATTTGTTCAAATATTCTCCTGATCAAATCTTTCGAGAGATGTGTACCCGACAAAGGTGAGGTAAGTAGTGTCATTAACTTTTGTCACTCGAAGCATGTGGAGGTCATTTTTCTTCAAAGAAAACAATTTGCGAAAATCTTGCGGTGTGGATTTTATTGGCCCACTTTATTTAAAGATAGCCATACCTTTTGCAAAAGTTGTGAAAATTGTCAAAAGTTGGGCTCAATTTCAAAAAGAAACATGATGCCTCCGAACCCCATCCTTGTCATTGAAATTTTTGATTGTTGGGGAATTGATTTCATGGGTCCATTTCCATCTTCATTTGGATTTGTGTATATTTTGGTTGCAATTGATTATGTCTCAAAATGGATTGAGGCGATTCCATGTCGACAAAATGATCATAAAAGCTGTTCTCAAATTTTTAAAAGAAAATGTTTTAAGTCGATTTGGAATCCTCGAGCTATCATCGATGGGATGGGGAACACATTTTGTAATAAACCATTTGAATCTTTAATGAAGAAATATGGTATTACCCATAAAGTTGCTACCCTTATCACCCTCGGACAAGTGGACAAGTAGAATTAGCAAATAGGGAAATTAAACAAATTTTGGAAAAAAGCGTTAACCCAAATCGAAAAGATTGGTCTTTAAGATTAAACGATGCACTTTGGGCCTACCGTACTGCTTTTAAAACATCTTTGGGCATGTCACCCTATCGGTTAGTCTATGGAAAACCTTGTCACTTGCACTGTAGAACTAGAACATAAAGCATTTTGGGCCATTAAAGCTTTCAATTTAAATCTTGATGATGCTTGTAAGTTACGCAAATTACAAATAAATGAACTTGAGGAATTGAGAAATGATGCATATGAAAACTCAAAAATTTACAAAGAAAGAACAAAAGCTTTTCATGACAAATTTATTTTGAGAAAATCTTTTGAAATTGGCCAAAAAGTTCTTTATAATTCTCGTCTTCACTTATTCCCTGGAAAATTGAGATCTAGGTGGACTGGTCCTTTTATTGTCAAACATGTATATCCTTATGGAGCCGTGGATATTGAGAATCCTAGGAATGGTAATGTATCTAAGGTCAATGGACAAAGACTTAAACCATTTCTAGAAAATCAAGTTTCTTGAGGTAGTGATTTCATTTCCTTTTCTCGATCCTTGTTATGAGTAAAATTTACTATAATTTTGTAGTTTTATTTTTGTTTTGCACTTTAGCCCCGGTTAAATGGCGGATGACGGTACTCCGTGACTCTCAAGTCGGTTTGCTCTCTTTCAGTTTCCCAAAATAACTGAATCCTTCTTCTCCTTTAAAATGGATGTCATTCTTTCAAACCTGAGAAAACATTTTCCTTCTCTCCCTCTAAATGCTCTGAAAAAAATTTACAAAGTTCGATGTGAAAGATTGAGATTGTTAATGCAAAAAGGTATGCCAGAAGATGTACGTTGGATAATCGAAGCAAAAGTCCGATTAGCAGGTGAGTCTTCAATTTCATTTGACTCTTACATGCCAGGTCTTGGTAGAAGTTCATATTCTAAAAGGAGAAGAGCAAAAAATTACAAGTCTGTCACATATGTGGACGATGGAATTGTAACACGCGATGTCGTTCTTTGGGGATGGTTTCCAAAAACAGAGAAGATAAAATTTTCTTCATTAAGAATGGACTGAGTAAGGAGTCATTAGATGATATCTTATTGACTCTTGATACGCATTCTTGTGGACTTGTGCATCGTGAACTTCTTAATTTGTGGAATCTCTTCAAGGATGAACAAAAGCAATATAGTCTGGGAATCGACTCTAAAAGACCCTGTTTGCCAATTTATAAGAAAATTGGATGGGAAGCTTATCCTCGACTCATAGAAGGCGTTTAAGCGTTTACGGACGTGAAACCGAGGGCGATGTGAGCCACATTCACAACATGTACATATTTTCTTCTTCTTCTTCTTCTTCTTCTTCTTCTTCTTCTTCTTCTTCTTCTTCATGTTCAAAAAAAAAAAAAAAAAAAAAAAAAAAAAAAGAAAAAAAGAAAAAAAAAAGAAAAAAAAAAAAAAAAGACAAAAAAAAAAGAGGGAATACAACTTGGGTTTGGCTTTGGTAACACACAACGTGAATGGGGAAATGCATGCATCTTGATCCAGCCTTCTTAATTGGAAAACAAAGAAGGTAGATTGTATCCCACATGTCGAGGCGTGACGGTCGTATTATGGCCACTTGTCCCTTTTGGGAGCCCTATGTTGCTGCCGGTCTTGAATGGGTCTATCTTGGTCAACAATGCTTTGGCACAAAGCCGAAAGAGCAGACTACCTCCATCCCAATCTCAAGTAAGTATACACCCATCTTTCATCATGTTTCTAATAACCTAAAAAAAAAAAAAAAAAAAAAAAAAACCAAAAAAAAAAAAAAAAAAAAAAAAAATTTAAATAAAAATAATAATAATAATAATAGAGGCGAAACTACGGTTGTACTTGATCTTTAATTAGATTAGGAGCCCCGGCAGATGCCCGTCTGTCATAGACTCGGGAGAAGACCTTCACACGCCAATATAAATAAAGTTCGTGTGCCATGCTGTAGAGAGCCGTGTGCTACATTCCCGCTCTTGGAACCAAGGCTCAGTAGCGGCCGATGGACGAGAAAGAAGCGTCCGTCTTTACGGTGAACGAAACTGTTTCTTGAGGCTTTGTATACTTACTTTAATTAGTAGGTCTCTATGGCGTGTTCGACCGGGCTGCGGTTAGGTACCATCTTCTTAGAATACGAGGCCTTTAATTAGGTTTGCGGGAAGATAGAGGGTTGTTCTTCCGTAGCGGGACGGAAAGGATTCAAAGGTACTTGTTGTCGGTTCGGCAATCCTTGTGGAATTCATATGTTGCACTTGGTGACACGCAACTTAAATACATGCCACTCTTTGCACTCATGACGCGCAAAGTATAAAGATACGCCATGAAAACGTACATACGGTATGTCCTCATTTATTATTGTATTTCTTTTATCTTTGTATGATTTTGTTGTATATTGATTTTTGACATGAGACGATCCTTTGAGCGGGATCCTTCAGGGGTTTCTAAACTTCTTTACCCCGATGGTTTTCTTGAAGTTAAAAAAAAAAAAAAAAAAAAAAAAAAAAAAAAAAAAAACAAAACAAAAACAAAAACAAAAAAAAAAAAAGTTTTTTTTTAAAAAAAAAAAAAAAAAAAAAAAAAAAATCGTATTTCTTAATTTCAAACCTTTCGACAACGACCAACCTACCCATATAGGTGCTATGATTACTTTTTCCCTTCTTTTTCTTATTTAAACACTCCATTCTCTTCACTTTCTTCCAACTCAAAATCATTCAAAGGAAGGTGAAATTATGGGACCTCCCGTTCGTAACATTAAAAATATCTCGTGTTTTTTGTGGGTCAAATTATGGGAAGGGTTTAGAGTTTGCAAACGCAGCTACCGTTCTTGGTCGAACACTTGCTTTGCAAGGAATATTCATGTTGTATATGGGGGTGGTTGTCGTGGGTTAATGGGGCTATATCACTCTCTGCATTTATAACAGTGATCGGGTTTTAGGTGTCATTCCTAAACCTTTAACTCAAAATAACATCACTGGCAAGACAATTGGAGAAGAAATCCAGGTATCATCTATGCATGGACGAATGAAAAAAAAATGCTTGACAACTCTGATGCATTTATTGCCCTACCAGGTGGTTTTGGTACTTTGGAAGAAATTTTTCAAATTGTCTCTTGGGCCGAACAGAACATCCACCATAAACCCATTGGTTTGTTGAATGTTAATAATTTCTTTGATCTTTTATTATTTTTTCTTGATAAAGTTTGGAACAACAATTTATCACTCCTTCGGCAAAGAAAACTTCTTATCTCTGCATCCACTATTGATGAGTGATTGATAAATTAGAAGCTTTTGTTTATGAACCCGATAAAGTCTTAGCTCGAGATAGATTGGTCATCGAGAGCGATGAGGGAAGTGGCAAGAAAAGAAAGCCAGGATCGACACTTCATCTTTAATGGGTTTGATTTTATTTATCGTACTTTGTTTCTATTTCAATTTGTGTCGATTTCTCCAAATAGGTAATATCTTCTATCCTTTACTCATCTATATTTTAACATTGCGAGACAATGTTGTAATCTAGTTGGGGGAAGGATAATTTTTTGAAAAAAAAAAAATTAGGAAGTATGATATGATTTTCATGAACTTGCTAAACCAATGAATATTGGCGAGTAAGGAGTAATTTAACTTCGAGACGCATTTAAATTGGGAAGTATGTTTAGTGAGATGATTGTCGAAACCTAAAACAAAACCAATTAAGGATGGCGAGTAAGGTGTAAATTTTGCCCTTAAGGTAATTTTACTCTTGAGACGCATCATAATTGAGAAAAAAAATGTTTTAGAAGTAGCAAAAGCATATCTTGGGTCATAGCATAAATTTTCTTCTTTCTTAAAAATCACATGCTTGGATTTGAATGTTAAATTGGTGAATTGAGAATGATAGAAATATGCCTGTGAGATTTTGAGCCTATTGATGAATGGATTGAACACTTGTACCATTCTCTTCTTTCTTGTGTGATTTTCACTTTCGTGAAATTGTTACTCTAGAACTTGCTTTGATTCTTTTTGAGGCTACATTTTCACATGCATACATAAATATGATTGAGAGGCATTTTAAAATAGCTACTTTGACCAAATAGCCATCCTTGTATATTTTCCCTTGTATAACCCTTTTGAGCCTACTTGGCCACTTCTTGTTTTTAGCTTATTATGTGCCCTAAAAAAAAAAAAAAAATATTTTTACTTGACCTTTAGGAATAAGAGAGCATTGACTTTGTTCTTAAACAAGTGTGGGGGTGTGTGTGTGTGTGTGTAAAAAAAAAAAAAAAAAAAAAAGAAGAAGAAAAAAAAAAAAAAAAAAAGAAAAAGAAAAAGAAAAAAAAAAAAAAAACCGACCATTTGATACACTATGTGACATATCCATATTTAGAATAAAGAAAGATGCTTGGAAATAACGGAAGAGAAGGAGAAGGTTTATGCCTAAAAATGAATTCAACTCATCAATTTAGGGATTAATCTTCAACAAAACATTAGTTAGATATTGGTCATTGTCCTTATTGATGAATATTCTCAAATATCTTTTCCACTCTAACTGTACCATAATAATGCTTTTATTCTCTTTTTGGTATTTATCTTCTCATGTCCATATTATCCATTTTCCTTTACCATGACCCTGTTACAACCTTGAATAAAGTCCTCTTGATTTTTGTGTGCATGTGTTACGAGTAGTGGAGAAGTAGAAGATAAGCAAGCTTATGGTAGTGCAATTTTTCATGGGTTGAATCGAGTGAAATATCTACCATTTTAAACACTAGAGGGATTGAGAGTAAATCCTGTGATGATCTTTCATTCTTGATGCATTCTTTTTAACTTGAAGTTTCCTTGTTTGATGGTTTGAGATGTGAAGAAATATTAAAAAAAAAAAATGCTTTGTTCCCTTGAATGACTAGTTGCTCTTCTTGTTTCATTAAATCTTTTAAGTTTTTAGCTTGTTAGTTCAGTGTTATTTCCTAGCTTTGGTCTTATATATTTTGCCTGTGAGTGCAAAAGCTCAAGTGTGGGGTGTGATGAACTGTAAAACTTACAATTTTTACGGTTCATTGTGTGTGTTTTTTCATTCTTTTTAATCTTTTTAATTGGGTTTGTTCTTGAGTTTTGTTATATTTTTAGTATTTTAAATTGTGTTGTAATTATGTATTTTTATGTATTTTTACTAGGTAAATGCAAAGGATCGAAGAATGGATGTGATTGCATAGAAGATTTGCTAAAAAAAAAAAAAAAAAAAAAAAAAAAGCAGTCTTGTGCATCTTGTATGTACACGACGTCAGCATGACATCAGCATGACGCAAGCAAGCACTGTCGTAGCACCTTGTAGCGATCTTGTAGCAATTTGTAGTATCACGATATTCTTGTAGCGATCATTGTAGCGATTCTTGTAGCACTTTATGTAGCATCACGTGAAAATTATCGCAAGCAATTCTTTGTCTTGCAGATGCATAGTAACCTCAAAAACTTCTATAAATAGGGGCGCCGGGGGAGAGAAACTTGCTCTCTCTCGGTGTTGGGTTTTCAGTTCTTTTTATTTTCTTTTATTTTCTTCTTTCTCATGTGTAATTAATTTTCATCTAGCTTGGGTGAAAGAGTGAAGCTTTTAATAATAAATTGAGGTTAGATTTATTTCTTTCTTGTGCTTTAAATGATATATTTTTATGTGACTTTTATATGTATTATATGTTGTTTCCAATTAATTTAAATACTATTCTTGTATAATGAATATCTTGATCCATTGTAGACAATAGGATTGGCACATTGGATGCTTTTGACGATTTACAAGTATTAGTCAATAATTATTGGAATCATAATATAATTACATGATTGAACTTTGAATGCTAAATCTTCCGATTGGAATTTTCAATATGCATAATTTCAATTGAGTTATAAAATGAAATAATCTTATTCTTAATTTATTATTAAAAGTGGATCTCCTAACCCAAGCAAATCCTTTTCATTGTAAACAACTTAAATCATCTTTAATTTTGTGACAAATATTTTCTTTACCTCAATTAATTAGTTTCCCTTCATCAATTCCCTGTGGATCGACCTCGGACTCCCGAGACTTTATTACTTGAGACAACCTACACTTGGGTTAAAACATTTAATTATAATTAAATCCCATCATTATGCTTTGATTACTGTACACTATTCAGGTTCCAGATACAAAACTCGTGTTCTGTCTTCCAAGTCCATTTAGCTCTACTAGATGTCCATATTTTACCTAGAGTTCTCATGAAAGTTGTAGAGCTTTCTCTCAGCTTTCCTACAAGGTAAAATTCATAATTTCTAGACATCTAGAACTCAAGATATGTCCAAAATACTGAAATAGTGTAAGACTCAAATAATACTGAAAAAATCAATTAAGTCCAATTTGAGTCCAATCTTACAAAACATAACCAGACTTAATCAATTAAGTACATGAATAGTGTAAATAACTAAAAATGAGGGTTTATTAATGTATAAAATATATGATTATCAAATTCTTCCACACTTAGTTTTTTACACTCTTAGGCAAAACACAAAAGACCAAAGTTAGGAGACAAAGAAAAATGACACAGACTCAAAAGCTAAAAACTCTACAAGACTCGATGAAGCAAGAAAAGCAACAAGAAATTCAAGGGATCAAAGCATTAATGAGGTAACATTTCTTCACATCTCAAACCAACAAGCAAGGAAACTTCAGTTGAAAAGAATGAATCAAGAATGATAGATCCTGACAGAATTCACTCTCAATCTCTCAAGTGTTTAAAAGGTAAGTATTTCACTCTATTCAACCCATGAACAATTGCACTATCATAAGCTTGCTTATCTTCTACTTCTCCGCTACTCAAAACACATGCATACAAAAATCAAGAAGACTTTATTCAATGTTGTAATGGGGTCATGGTAAAGGAGAGGGTATAATATAGATATGAAAAGATAAATACCAAAGAGAAGAAAAGAGCATTATGGTACAGTTAGAGTGGAGAAAATGTTTGAGAACATTCATCATAAAGGATAATCACTAATATTTGACTAATGTTTTGTTGAAGATCAATCCCAAATTGGTGAATTGAATTCATTGTTAGACTTGAACATTCTCCTTTTCTTCCTATTGTTTCCAAGCATCCACCTTTATTATGATAATCTTTTGATTGCAACGGTGGTCAAATTTTTTTTTTTTGATCATTTTGCACACATACCCCCACACTTATTCGAGAACAAGGTCAATGCTCTCTTATTCCGTAAGGTTGGGTAAAAACATGTTTCCTTTTTTCTTTTTTCTTTTTTCTTTTTTTTTCTCTTATTTTTTTTCTTTTTTTTTGAAGGATGAAATGAGCTTAAAACAAGGAATGGTCAAACAAGTTCAAAGAGGTTACACAATGGAAAATATACAAGGATGGCTATTTGGTCAAAGTAGCTATTTCAAAATGCCTCAATCATATTAATGTATGCATGTGAAAATGTAGCCTAAAAAAGAATCAAAGTAAGTCCTAGAGTAACAATTCTATGAGTGAAAATCATACAAGAAAGAAGAGAATGGTACAAATATTCAATCCATTCATCAATAGGCTCAAAATCTCACAAGGCATATTTCTATCATTCTCAATCTATCATATCAACATTCATATCTAAGCTTGTGATTTTTAAGAAAGAAGACAATTTATGCTAAGATCCAAGAATCCATTTGCTACTTCTACACAAAATAATTATTTCCTCAACTAAGTTGCGTCTCAAGAGTAATAAATTGTTTCCAAAATTTACTCCTTACTCTGTCATCCTTAATTGGTTTTACTACGAATAGGTTTTTGATAGTCATATCACTCAACATACTTCCCAATTTAGATGCGTCTCAAAAGTAAAATTACTCCTTACTTTACCATCATTCATTGGTTTAGTAAGTCCATGACAATCATATCATACTTCCCAAAAAAAAAAAATTTGGTCAACTATCCTTCCCCCCAACTAGATCACAACATTGTCCTCAATGTTAAAATATAGATGAGTAAAGGATAGAAGATATTACCTGTTGGAGAAATTACTGAAAAGAGAAACCTGACACAAATTTAAACAGAAACAAAGTACAATAAATAAAACCAAAGCTTAATATTATTTAAATAACTAGAGTGTCTGATCGGGCTTGCGATGCATACTGCTTCCCTCACTACTTCCTACTGACTAATCTATCTGAGCTATTGCTAGGTCAGGATCAAAGATCAAAGGTAAAGGATTTTTTTTTTTTACTTCAAGAAAACCATCAGAGTAAGGAAGTCTAGAAACCCCTGAAGGACCCTGCTCGAAGGATCGTCTGTCCAAAACCAAAATACAGCAAAATCATACAAAGATAAAAGAAATATAATAGCAAATAATGACATACCTGTATGTATAACTTTCATGGCGTATCTTTATATTGCGCGTCATAAGTGCAGTAGTGGCATATCTTTATATTGCGTGTCACCAGTGCAGTAGACACTCACGTCCATTTATTCGAAGAAAGGAGAAAGAAGAAACCATCGTGGGTTTCCATCCTGGGTCTGGAACCTGGAGCGCTCACACTTGGGCTCGTAACATCAACAAAGATGCTAAAATCTGAAACCCGTAATGTCCAAGATCCAAAACATCCCATCCCAGGGCGCTAAGAGCCCCTTCTAATAAAAGAGAGGATCAATCTCATATGCTTCATACGCTTTGGCCGCCGCGGGTTACTTCTTACTAATAACCAGAGTGGGACGCTTCTGCCTATCCATCAACTCCACAGTGCCTAGATGGTAAACATTGGTTTATGGAGTGCGGCTCTCTATAGAGCATGGTACACGAACTTTTTTAAGGATCAGCGTGCAAAGGTCCACCCGAGTCAATGACGGGTCAGCCAAAGGCTGGGGCTCCATAACTAATTAAAGCCATGGTACTCCTTCCGGATCGCCCTTATTCAAATATTTTTTTCTTTTTTTTTGAAAGATGACATGAAAAAGAAGAGGATGATATGTACAAATTGTATGAGGATATAGCTCACATCTGCCTCTGGTTTAACGTCCAGTAACGGCTTAAACGCCTTCTATGAGTTGAGGATAAGCTTCCTATCCAATATTCTTATAAATTGGCAAACAGGGTCTTTTAGAGTCAGATTCCCAAGACTGTAGCATTTTTCTTCATCCTTAAAGAGATTCCACAAATTAAGAAGTTCACGATGCACCAATCCACAAGAATGCGTCTCAAGATTCAATAAGATATCATCTAATGACTCCTTACTCAGTCCACTCTTAATGAAGAAAATTTTATCTTCTCTGTTTGTGGAAACAATCCCCAAAGAACGATATCGCTTGTTACAATTCCATCGTCCACATTTGTAACAGACTTGTAACCTTTTTGCTCTTCTCCTTTTAGAATACGAACTTCTTCCAAGACCTGGCATGTATGAGTCAAATGAAATTGAAGACTCACCTGCTAGTCGAACCTTTACTTCAATTATCCAGCATACATCTTCTGGCATACCTTTGTGCATTAACAGTCTCAATCTTTCACATTGAACTTTGTAGATTTTTTTCAGAGCATTTTGAGGGAGGAAAATGTTTTCTCAGGTTTGAAAGAATAGCATCCGTTTTAAAGGAGAAGAAGGATTCAGTTATTTTGAAAAACTGAAAAACAAACTGACTTGAGAGTCACGAAGTACCGTATCTGCCACTTAACCGGCAACACAAAGAACTGCAAAAACAAGGCAACCAAATTAGAGTGAATTCTATTCATAACAAGGATCAAAAAGAGAGATGAATTCTACCTCATCAACTTGGTTTTCCAGAAATGGTTTGAGCCTTTGTCCATTGACTTTAAACATATTACCATTCCTAGGATTCTCAATATCTATAGCCCCATGAGGATACACATATTTGACAACAAAAGGACCACTCTACCTAGATTTCAATTTTCCAGGGAATAGGTGCAGGCGAGAATCATAAAGTAGAACTTTTTGACCAAATTCAAAAGATTTTCTCAAAATTGTCTTATCATGAAAAGCTTTTGTTCTGGCTTTATAAATCTTTGAGTTCTCATATGCATCATTTCTCAATTTCTCAAGTTCATTTAATTTCAATTTGCGTATCTTGCAAGCATCATCAAGATTTAGATTGAAAACTTTAATGGCCCAGAATGCTTTATGTTCTAATTCTACTGGCAAGTGACAAGGTTTTTCATAGACTAACCGATAGGGTGACATGCCCAAAGATGTTTTGAAAGCAGTACGGTAAGCCCAAAGTGCATCGTTTAGTCTTAAAGACCAATCTTTACAATTTGGGTTAACCGTTTTTTCCAAAATTTGTTTAATCTCTCTATTTACCAATTCAACTTGTCCACTTGTCTGAGGGTGATAAGGGGTGGCAATTTTGTGTGTAATACCATATTTCTTCATTAAAGATTCAAATGGCTTATTACAAAAATGTGTTCCCCCATCACTTATGATAGCTCGAGGGATTCCAAATCGACACAAGATATTTTCTTTTAAAAATTTGAGAACAGTTTTATGATCATTGTGTCGGTATGGAATCGCCTCAATCCATTTTGAGACATAATCAACTACAACCAAGATATACAAATCTAAATGAAGATGGAAATGGACCCATGAAATCAATTCCCTAACAATAAAAAATTTCAATGATAAGGATGGGGTTCAAAGGCATCATGTTTCTTTTTGAAATTGAGCCCAACTTTTGACAATTTTCACAACTTCTGCAAAAAGTATAGTAGTCCTTAAATAAAGTAGGCCAATAAAATCTATACTGTAAGATTTTCACAATTGTTTTCTTTGAAGAAAAGTGTCATCCACATGCTTCTGAGTGACAAAATTTAATGACACTACTTACCTCACTATCGGGCACACATCTCCGAAAGGTTTAGTCAGAACAATATTTGAACAAGTATGGGTCATTCCAATAAAAAATTTTCACCTCTGTCAAAAAATTTTTTCTATCTTGGTGCATCCATTAAGGTGGCATCTTTCCTTCTTATTCTCTAGTAAGAGTTGAGGAAATTACTTCTGGAAAGCTTTGTTCTTCTCCCAAAAATGTGTATTTCAACCCAGTAGGTAATGGCTTTAGTTCCAGTGTGGGTACTTCTTCATGGGCATTATCATTCATGGGTTTTAGCTCTTCAAATCTTGGCTTCCATTCCTTGTACTCCATTGCCTGCGTACAATCAAGCAAAGAACATATTTCAGAGATATCATCTTCTAATTGCATGCCTGAATCAAATGAATTAACTAAACAAATTTCAAATGGGTCAGAAGAACTCCTTGTTTGAAGATGATCATCTACAATGGCTTCAATCCCTTCAACTTCCTCCTTTTCATCAAGGACTTCCTGTGGTTGCTTGCACATCTTAAAAACATTGAGCTCCAGTGTCATGTTTCCAAATGTTAGCTTCACCATTCTATTTCTGCAATTTATCAAAGCATTTGATGTTGCTAAAAATGGACGGCCTAAAATAACAGAAATTGACTTGCAACTATCAACCATAGGTTCAGTATCCAAGACAATAAAATCCACAGGATATATGAATTTATCAACTTGAACCAACACATCTTCCACTATTCCTCTTGAAATTTTAATTGATCTATCGGCAAGTAGAAGAGTTACAGAAGTTGGTTTTAACTCACCTAAGTTGAGTTGCTGATAAACTGAATATGGAAGCAAATTGACACTAGCACCAAGATCAAGTAAAGCTTTTTTAATTTTATGTTCTCCAATAATGCATGAAACTGTTGGACAACTAGGGTTTTTATATTTCAACGCATTATTATTCTGAAGAATGGAGCTTACCTGTTCAGCCAAAAATGCTTTCTTTTTCACATTTAATTTTCTTTTAACAGTGCATAAGTCCTTCAAATATTTAGCATAAGAAGGAATTTGTTTGATAGCATCTAACAGAGGAATATTGATCTTCACTTGTTTCAAAATTTTAGTATGGTAGTCAAATTTCTTTGGATTATTCAATGCTTGAGGAAATAGGGGTGAAGGCGAGAGTTTGGTCGCCTTTTGGTCAACTTCTTTATTTTTTTGGAGAATTGGTTCATCTTCTTTCTCACAAGATTTAGGGATTTGTTTTTCAACAACCTTTCCACTCCTAAGAGTTATCATTGACTTGACTTGGTCCATTTATTGGTTTTCTGAACTCCCCTCATTTAGACTGTACTGACCCTTGGGATTTGGTTGAAGTTGAGAAGGAAATTTTCCTTTCTCGTGAATAGTGAGTGCAGAAGAAAGTTTAGCAAGAGTGTCTTTTATGTCATTCATGGTTTGATTGTTTTGTTTATTAATGGCCTCTTGCTTTTCTATGAATGCATGCATTGTTTCTTCAAGGTTTTTCCTATATGGTGGGACATAAGGTGCATATCCTTGAGAATTTTGAGAGTCTTGTTATGCCTGAGGAGGTGGTAGTTGCATGAATTACGACTGATTATTATTCCTCTAGCTAAAGTTCGGGTGATTTCTCTATCTCGAATTGTATGTATCTGAAAAAGAAGAAGTAAATGACTTTTTAAAATTATTCATTGCATTTACTTGCTTATGTACAACTTCTTTAAAAATAGGAATGTTAGGACATTCGTGTGTTGAGTGTCCTAAGTCATCACAAATGTCACAAATTTCTTCATTTTGCACAGATTTGATTTCTTTTGCTTTTCTTAATTCCATGGCTTCAACCTTTCTAGCCAAACTGGCAAATCTAGCATTTAGATCTTCCTCTTGACTAAGGTGATATTTTCCTTTATTAGCACTTACAAGATTAGATCTAATTGAATTTTCAGAAGTGTTAGTACTATGCCAAGATTGAGAATTTTCAGCCAACTGGTTCAAATAGTCTAAAGCTTCATCAGGTTCTTTATCAAGAAACTCACCATTGCACATTGTTTCCACAAATTGTTTAGTTTCAGGTGTTAAACCTTCATAAAAGAAGCTTATAGTGCGCCATTTTTCAAAACCATGATGTGGGCAAGAATTTAACAAATCTTTAAACCGTTCCCAATATTGAAAATATGCTTCATTTGAATTTTGAGAAAAGTTTTGGATTTGTCTTTTCATAGCATTGGTTTTATGTGTTGGAAAAAATTTCTTTAAGAACTCACCTTGCATTTCTTGCCATGTGCCAATTGATCTTGGTTTCAAGGTGTTAAGCCAAGATTTTGCTTTATCTTTTAAAAAAAAAGGAAACAATTTAAGCTTAACAATCTCTTCAGTGCAATTTTGGTCATTGAAAGCAATACATACTTTTTCAAATTCTTTCAGATGTAAATATGGGCTTTCAGACTCTAAACCATGAAAATTAAGAAGTAAAGAAATCATACCTGACTTAAATTTAAAATTGTTGGCATTGAGTGGAAAGATAAAACATGATGGACTAGAATTTCGAGGTGGATACAAATATTCACGCATGGTTCGTAACGGTTAATTTTCATGTTCATCATGTACACTTTCATTGTCAGTCATTGTGTCAATTGTGTGTGATTGTGATTCAAACAAATTAATATATAAAGTACCAGGATTAATTTTAACTAAACGACCAGAATTTAAATCACGATACCAATTAAGCATAAATACATAAATAACTTAAAATAAATAAACAAAAAAAATGTACAAGCAGTCAGTATAACCCGCCATTAAATATTAACAAGGATGTGGTATAAACCATCCACCCAATAAATATTAACAAGTAAAAAGTTAGATAACTAATAAAGTAAAAAGTTAGATAATTAGAGAGTTAAAAATTAAGTAATTTAGAAAGTACGAGAAAATAAATTACAGAAAGTAAATTGCAGAAAATAAAGTGCAGAAAAAGTAAATTGCTGAAAGTAAATTTAAAATATGAAAATCGGAGAGAGGCAAAGCCCTACCAGAGCTAGGTGAAAGAGAAGAAAAGAAAAAGATTATTTCGTTATGTTAGAAAACAATAATAAATAACAAAAATTAAAAAGTTAGAGTGCACGAAAATAAAAGATGTAAATATAAAAGTTAGAGTGCAAAAAATAAAAGTTAGTAAGCGAGAAAATAAATGTTAGTAGGCAGAAAATAAATGACAAATATAAAAGTTAGTATGTTAGCAAGTTAGTAGGTTAGTAAGTTAGATAGTCAGAAAGTTAGAGAGTTAGTAAAGAAACCGAAGGATCGGCAAGCCGATCTTTTGCTCCGGTGAGGGAGAAGAGAGAATAGATTTTATTAAAGTATGAGAACCTTAATAAATTAAAACTTCAAATCAAGTCCCCAGTAACGACGCCAAAAACTTGACTGCGGGATTTAAGGATGCAAACCCAAGTGTAGGTTGTCTCAAGTAGTAAATTTCTCGGGAGTCCGAGGTCGATCCCCAGGGAATTGATGAAGAAAAATTAATTGAGGTAGGAAAGGATTTGTCACAACACCAAAAGTAATAGAAAATGTTCACAAATGAATTTAAGAACTTGCTTGGGTTAGAAGATCCACTCTTGGTAATAAATTAAATGTAAGATTATTTCTCTTTATAACTAAATTGAAATCCACACACAACGAAGGTTCCAATCGGAAAATATAACATTCAAAGTTCAATTATATATGCAATCATATTATGATTCCTTTAATCATCTACCAACATTTGTAAATGAGTTCAAGCATTCACTGTGTCAATCCTATTGTCTACAATAAATTAAAATCTCCATTATACAAAGAAGGTTTCTAAATTAATTGGAAACAAAATACAACACATATAATGTCCATTTAATAATATATCTTTTAAGCATAAGAAATAGAATAATCTAACCTTATTTCATTATCAAGAGCTTCACTCTTTCACCCAAGCAAGATGAAGATTTAGTTACTCATAGATAAGAAGAAAAAAAGAGAGAAGAAGAGAAAGATGAACATAGCTTCACTTTAGAACAAGAGAAAATTACAACAAAGTAAAACAAGAAACAAGCATAACCATAACTTGTAAAAACTAAGCCTAACACCAAGTGCCCTAAATGATCAGCCAATGTGTCTTTTATAGAGGATTAGGGATACAAAATGACAAGGAGGCTGATTAAGAGTAGGTGGATGAGTGGAAAATGCCAAATGGTGAGGATAAGAGTGAAAAATTATTGAGATTTCTTGTCTCGGAAATCATTCATTGCTTAACTCATGGATTCTGTCATCAAATAGAAAAGTTATCTTCATGAAAGTTGTAGATCTGGATCTTAACTTTCAGATATCCAAATTTTAGCTCATTTTATCACCTGCAACCCGAGATATGACCCAATTACTGCAGACTGTTCTGACCCAGTTTCAGCACCTCTGTTTTGATTTCCAGACCCAATATCACCTCCAAGCTATCAAATGAGCTCTTGTGTTCTTCATGAAAGTTGTAGATCTGGGTCTTAACTTTCAAATGTCCAAATTTCAGCCCAAGATAATTCTTACAGCCCAAGTTATGCTCTGATTACTGTACACTGTTCAGGTTCTAGACACAAAACTTGTGTTCTGTCTTCCAAGCCCATTTAGCTCTTCTAGATGTCCATATTTTACCTGGAGTTCTTATGAAAGTTGTAGAGCTTTCTCTCAGCTTTCCTACAAGGTAAAATTCTTAATTTCTAGATATCTAGAACTCAAGATATGTCCAAAATACAGAAACAGTGTAAGACCCAAATAATGCTAAAAAAATCAATTAAGTCCAATTTGAGTCCAATCTTACAAAACATAACCAGACTTAATCAATTAAGTACATGAAAAGTGTAAATGACTAAAAATGAGGGTTTATTAATGTGTAAAATATATGATTATCATTATCCGAATTCGACATCAAGTACATGACTCAAAAATCCATCAAAGGAATTGTAATTGTTGATCATTTAGCTGAAAACCTCTTGAGGGTGGACAACTAGTAACATCCGAGTTCTCTGATGGAAAAATATTGACAGTAGAAGGAGAAGAAGAATATGAGGATAAGCCCATTTAGAAGATGTATTTTGATGAAGCCGTTAACATGTATAGTAGTGGCATAGGAGTCGTGGTTGTTTCACCAACTGGAAAGCAATAACCAACTGGAAAGCAATACCCAGTCGCTATCTAGCTAGATTTTGAATGTACCAATAATGTTGTGGAATATGAGGCCTATGCTAGTGGTTTACAAGTTGCAATCGACTTGGGGATTAAGCAACTAAAAGTATTTGGAGATTCAGCACTCATCATTTATCAGGTAAATGGTGAATGACAAACCAAAGATCCAAAGTTGGTGCCTTATCAAAAGTATTTGACCCAGTTGATTGAGAAGTTTGAGGAGGTGACCTTCTCCTATTGGACTCGAGACAAGAATCAGTTTGCAGATGTCTTGACCACTTTGGTCGTATTGACTAAGTTGGATATTCATAATAATGTCCAACCCATCCAAGTGAAGACACACAGTGAGCTTGAGTATTGTGCCAATATGGAAGGCGAGTCAGATGGTAAACCTTAGTATCATGATATTAAGTAGTACATTCAACATAGAGAATACTTGACTAGGGCAAGTGAGGTGAATAAGAAGACTATCCGTCAGTTGGTAATTGCCTTTTTCTTGAATGGGGAGGTTTTGTACAAGAGGATCCATGATGACACCTTGCTTACATGTGTGGATGCTCTTGAAGCTCGTATAATCATGATTAAAGCCCATGACGGAATCTATGGAATTCATGCTAACAGTCATATGGTGGCACAAAAAATTCTAAGGAGTGGTTATTATTGATCCACCATAGAAACAAACTGCATGGAATATGTTAAAATGTCAAAAATTTCAGATATATGCAAACCAAGTCAATGCACCTCCATTTCCCTTGCATAACTTGGTATCTCCGTGACCTTTCTCGATGTGGAGAATAAATGTCATCAGACCCGTTAACCCCAAAGCTTCTAATGGTCATCGCTTCATTTTAGTGGCAATTGGCTATTTCACCAAGTGGGTAGAAGCTTCCTCTTATGCCAAGGTCACTCAAAAAGTGTTTTTAAAATTCCTCAAAAGAGATGTTGTCGCAAATATGGGATTCCAGAAAGGATAATCACAGATAATGCTACTAATCTTAATGGTGTTGAAATTCAGAAGTTATATGAAAATTTCAAAATCATGCATTATAATTCAGCTCCCTATAGACCTCGGATGAATGGTTTAGTTGAAGCAGCAAATAAGAATATCAAGAAAATTATTGCTAAGATAGTTGTCAACTACAAAGATTGGCATGAAATGTTACCATATTCTTTGCATGCATATCGTACCAATATACGATTAAGCACTAAGGAAACACCTTTCTCTTTAGTGTATGGGATGATGGTTGTCTCTCCCATAGAAATTGAGATTCATTCTCTAAGGGTTTTGATGGAAGCAGAATTGGAGGAATCCGAATGGGTGAAGACTCGATATGAACAGTTGAAAATAATAGAAGAGAAAAGACTACTAGCTATTAGTCATGGACAATTGTATCAAAGAAGAATGCCTAAAGCCTTCAATTAAAAAGTTTGTCCAAGAGAATTTTGTTCAGGAGATTTGGTTTTGAACAAGATTCTTCCTAATCAAGAGGATGCCAGAGGAAATAGGCTTCGAATTATGAAAGCCCTTACATAGTTAAGCAGATATTTTCAGGATGAGCATTAATTTTGCAGAATATGGATGGAGAAGAATAACCAAGGCTCGTAAACACTATTATTGTCAAGAGATTCTATGCCTAAGAAAAAAAGAAAAAAAAAGCTCGTTAGGTTGAAAACCTGAAAGGGAGGCCTAAACAAAAGTTAAAGTAATAAAAAAGCCTATTAGTTTGAAAACCAGAAAGGGTAGCCTAAGCAAAAGTTAGGATAAATAAATAGACAAAATTTCAAAGAAAGTTGACTCGAAACTCCTTGAAGGGTTCACCAAATTGGAGCACTTTTTATTTGCATCTGATTGGTTACACAGGAGCAATTTTGTTTGCATTCAATTAGCCATACTAGGGCAAATTTTTTGAAGGATTAAGGAGAAGATGTGTTGAAGAAAGTAGCAACATAGGCATCAATTGAGTTGTCAAGTAGTTGTAGAGAATCAATTGAATGAGGGACTGTTACCCAAGTGGCTTCAGTACTCAAGAGAGGGGTGAATTGAGTAATTAAGAACTTTTTCGCAAACCCTTTTTAATACAAATTTCTTGAAGCAATATAATGAATATATATAAAGATGATAAAATGCCTTAAGAATAGTAAATAAACAATTAAGTAATAATAAATAAATTACTAAAAATAAAAAGATAAAGGAGAGAAGAGTAGACATAATATTTATCCTGGTTTGACCACCAACCACTTGTGGCCTACGTCCAGTCCCTGAAACATAATTCAAGATTTTTCACTATTCAATACAAGCTTAAAACAGGTGCTTGCAACCTTTACACAACAGGGATACCTCACCCTATTCACTAGAGGGATACCTCACCCCCTTTGAAGGATACCTCACCTTCTTTACAACAAGGGATACCTCACCTTTTTTACTGAGGGATACCTCACCCTCACAAATTCACTAAGGGATACCTCACCCTTTTACAAAAGCAAAAAATAGATGAAGAGAAACTCTCACTTAGAGCAAATATTACAAGATGAAGCGCTAGGAAGCTCTCTAAAGGATATCTCAATATTTTGGCGAAAAGAGCACATAAAATATGAGAAAAATAAAAATCACGTTTTGGCACAAGCAAATAATAATTCAGATCATTGGGTAACCTTCAGAAGATACCCAAGGTCTCTATTTATAGAGCATTTAAGGAAAACAGTCATTAGAACAATTAAAACACCATTAAATGCAAATATGGCCGTTTCTTTCCAATTCAGAAAGCTTCGTAAAAACCATTTCTGAAAAACATTATTCGAATGCCTTATGAGGTATTCGAATAACTCATTTTGAAAAGCTTCGTGAAAACCAGTTCTGAAGAAGGTTATTCGAATACCTTAATAGGTTATTCGAATACCACTGATTTAAAATGACTTGGAGAAATAGTTCAGATAAAGGTTATTCGAATACCAAGTGTGGTTATTCGAATACCACTTTGAAAAACAGAAAATGTATGAATATTGAAACATGGTTATTTGAATACCATAGGGTGTATTCGAATAACCTTGAGATAAAAACAGTTTTAACACATTCGAATGAGCAGAAGATGATTTTTTTTTGTATTTTGGAAACTTATTTTGAAAAGCATTTCTTTGCAACCTAAACCAATGAGATACCCAAAAAGGCTCCTTACAAAGATCCTAAGTCCTAGAGCTATTCATGAAAGTCTTTGGACTTGGTCTTCTCATTATCTTTATGTTTGTTATCATCAAAACAACTATCAATGTTAGCTAGCCAATTACATTCTCCCCCTTTTTGATGATGACAAACTAACATTTAAGAAAAACATTAGTTCATATAAATTGGAATTCACAAAGTTGTTTAGAGATACTTACTCCCCCTTTTTTTCATAAGAGATGATTTATATCAAAGATGTGCACAACAGCTCCCCCTTACTTTTGGAATCCAATTTCCATTTTTGTCTTACCGGACTTTTATTTATTTCTCCTCCTGACTTTTCTCAAACAAAGAATTCAAGTTTTTTCTCCCCCTTTTGTTATGATAAAAAAGATGGGGCAAGATAAAGCATACAAGAATAGCAACGGAGTATAATTTTATAAATTTAGCAAGATAAGTACAATATTCAGCACATGAGTGAAGATATATTCATTTATAGATCGACCAATCGCATTGTATAGTCATCACAACAGTCATGTACATTTACCAAGAGATTCATTGATATTTGATACCTCTTGTTATCAAAATGTAAAACATTTACCACTTGTTATCAATTTTTTATAAATCTGCCATATATCAAGAGAATCATAGATATTAAACGTTTTACATTGATGAAATATGTTATATGGATCAGAGCATTGTATAGAACTAACTTTATTACCCTATATGCAATGACAACATTAGCAAGATAATATCTAATTTGGCACATTATCAATGCTAAGAATCCTACTTATGTAAGGAAAAAATTTAATCATTTAAGATCAATTAATCAACGAGTATCACACCATCCATATAGAATGTCACAATCACTTAGGGATAGAGATACTTATTGAATTAGATAAAGAGAGATGCTTCTTTGTAATGTTCTTCGTTTATTGGTCCTTTAAGTTTGAGCTTTCTTCTATTGAGTATTCCATTTTAATGTACTTGAAGAAAGTCTCTTCATGTCCTCTTCATTCATTTTCCTCAAGTTGAATAATCTTTTTCATTTAAGAGTTTGCTTGAGGTAGTTATAACCCTACAA
Source organism: Ormosia emarginata (assembly GCA_029884605.1). Lineage (NCBI taxonomy): Eukaryota > Viridiplantae > Streptophyta > Magnoliopsida > Fabales > Fabaceae > Ormosia > Ormosia emarginata. Next base: position 48,120,264 of record JAQQTP010000077.1, on the reverse strand, counting down.
AACAAGTCAAAGTACTTTCTTTAGTATCCGTTAATTTTTGGATCCATAGAGGTTAGTCAAACTCATAAGCAAGTAAGCATTCAAAATAATAAGAAAAAAAACAGCAAATGAGTTCATAAGAGCAGAAGATATTTTGTTGATTAATTTGGCCAAGTGACCACTTGTTTAATACCACTTGTTACCCAAGTGGTTTCAGTATTCAAGAGGGAGGGGTGAATTGAGTAATTAAGAACTTTTTCGCAAACCCTTTTTAATACAAATTTCTTGAAGCAATATAATGAATATATATAAAGATGATAAAATGCCTTAAGAACAGTAAATAAACAATTAAGCAATAATAAATAAATTGCTGAAAATAAAAAGATAAAGGAGAGAAGAGCAGGCACAATATTTATCCTAGTTTGACCACCAACCACTTGTGGCCTACGTCCAGTCCCTGAAACATAATTCAAGATTTTTCACTATTCAATACAAGTTTAAAACAGGTGCTTGTAACTTTTACACAACAGGGATACCTCACCCTATTTACTAGAGGGATACCTCACCCCCTTTGAAGGATACCTCACCTTCTTTACAATAAGAGATACCTCATCCTTTTACTGAAGGATACCTCACCCTCATAAATTCACTAAGGGATACCTCACCCTTTTACAAAAGTAGAAAATAGATGAAGAGAAACTCTCACTTAGAGCAAATATTACAAGATGAAGCGCTAGGAAACTCTATAAAGGATATCTCAAGATTTTGGCGAAAAGAGCATAGAAAATATGAGAAAAATGAAAATCACGTTTTGGCACAAGCAAATAATAATTCAGATCATTGGGCAACCTTCAGAAGAGACCCAAGGTCTCTATTTATAGAGCATTTGAGGAAAACAACCGTTGGAACAATTAAAACACCATTAAATGCAAATATGGTCATTTCTTTCTAATTCAGAAAGCTTCGTAAAAACCATTTATGAAAAACGTTATTCGAATGCCTTATGAGGTATTCAAATAACTCATTTTGAAAAGCTTCGTGAAAACCAATTCTGAAGAAGGTTATTCGAATACCTTAATAGGTTATTCAAATACCACTGATTTAAAATGACTTGGAGAAATAGTTCAGATAAAGGTTATTCGAATACCAAGTGTGGTTATTCGAATACCACTTTGAAACACAGAAAACGTATGAATATTGAAACATGGTTATTCGAATACCATAGGGTGTATTCGAATACCCTTGAGATAAAAACAGTTTGAACATATTCGAATGAGCAGAAGATGATTTTTTTTGTATTTTGGAAACTTATTTTGAAAAGCATTTCTTTGCAACCTAAACCAATGAGATACCCAAAAAGGCTCCTTACAAAGATCCTAAGTTCTAGAGCTATTCTTGAAAGTCTTTGGACTTGGTCTTTTCATTATCTTCATGTTTGTTATCATCAAAACAACTATCAATGTTAGCTAGCCAATTACAGGGACAAGGAACCAATATTGAGGCAATTTTTTTATAAAACCCTTAAAACTTTTTTTTGTTTCTATACTTTCATTTTTCAAGTATGTGTCTTACCAAAAGTTCATATACGATTAGATTACCAAAGTAATGAAAGGAAGTTTGTTCATTCAATGAATTTTTGTTCATTCATTCATGAATATTTACTCATTAAGTTATGTCTCAAATCAGATAAATTTAAGGTCAATAGTTTGATTTGACAATTCTACAGCAATCCTTCAATGATTGATTTGACTAAAACATCTCAATAGCTCAAAGTACATATTACAATGCAGCATTTGTTAGGAATGATTACAATACAAGTTGCATAAGCTTTTGTTGCCAAGAAGAAAAAGGGGGTTGAAGTAAAAAAAAAAAAAAAAAAGAAAGGAAAAGAGCAAGTCAAGAGGATTCCAAGCCAACTGAAGGGTCTGATGAAGAAAAGCATTTGAATAAGGGTTTGATTGGTCAAAGCTTTCCATAATTGTCATTAGTTCAAATAACTTTTAAGAAATAAAAAAAGGAAAATAAAGAAAAAAAGAGAGAAAAGAAAAAAGAGAAAGAGAGAGAGAAAAAAAGATTTTAAGTCCATGTCTAACTGACACAATGTTTTCATTTTGAGCGTATCGGCTCCATGTATTTTAAATTTATGTCATTTACTTTTATTTTGAGTGCATCGGCTCATTGCATTTTAAATTCTTTTGAGTGTATCAGCTCCATGCATTTTAAGTTTCTATCATTTATTTTGAGCGCATCGGCTTCCTGCATTTTAAATTCTTTTGAGCACATCAGCTCCATGTATTTTAAATTTCTATCATTTATTTTGAGAGCTTTGACTCCATGCATTTTAAATTCTTTTGAACATATCGGCTTCATGCATTTCAAATTTTTGTCACTATTTTGAATGCATCGACTCCCTGTATTTTAAATTCTTCTGAGTGCATCATCTCCATGCATTTTAATTTTTTGTCATTTATTTTGAGCGCATCGGCTCCATGCATTTTTAAATTTCTATCACTTATTTTAAGCGCATTGACTCCTTGTATTTTAAATTCTTTTGAGCGCATCGACTCCATGTATTTTAAATTTTTGTCACTTATTTTAAGCGCATCAGTTCTATGCATTTTAAATTCTTGTCATATATATTTTTTTCTTTTGAGCGCATTGGCTTTTGTCATTTACTTTTGAGTACATCGACTCCCAGTATTTTCAATTCCTGTCATTTAGTTTTGAGCCTATCGACTTTTCGCATTTTATGGTTCTCATATTGTTTTGTATTTATTTTTATTTTTGTATCATCTTATGCATTCTTGAAAAAAATTCGAGTTCATGTCATTACTCGTTCCTTACAATGATAAAATAAAAAATTACAGTTATTCTTTTTATCTAGTAAGAAACAAGTAAAGAGGGAGAACTATGAATACCAAATTTTGTCTGGGTCCTTAACAACTTTTTATTAAAAAATAAATAAAATGAAATGAAAAAATAAAAAAGAAATAAAAAAAGAAATAAAGATAATAACAATGATTAAAAATGACTCAACTTTATTGCATAAACTCATGTCTCATAACCTGACCCATCTATCTATTATCCAACCCATGACCCATATACTATTAAACACAAAAAAAAAAACCATAACATCCACCATTAGACTCATATCTCTTCTCAAAACCCTAGCCACCATCACTCTCCTAACCCTAATACCTTCCTGTAAAAACTCATAACCCACACACTTTTTGAACAAAAAAATTTAGATGATTTCAAACACTTTTTCTATCTACGTGAGACAGACATAACAAAAAATACCCTAGCCATCTATTCCCTTAGCCATCAATCCCTTCATCAACAAAAGAAACCCCTCACCCTAGCAATCTTTGTCCCTTCTACCTCTAACTTTCACCAACAAAACCACTTACCAAGCTTCATCATCTTCAACCTCATAACCACCACAAACAACTAACCACCACTTACGTTCCAACCATCATGAAACATGATCACTTCTACTTCTATAAACTAACATCTATCATCTAATAGCCTAAAATATACCTCACATAAAACCTAAATACCTTCAAATTATAACAAAACCTCATCACCCTTATAATTTCCTGCTTGACTATCTTCAATCTAAAACATTAAAAAAAAAAAAAAAATAAGCTCCAAAAAATCAGCCAATGTTACAAATACAAACACAAGGCTATACCACCTCAAGACAAACCCATAGTCATTGACCCTAACCACTTCAAACACCTTGAACCCATCACCATCCCACCATAACCACCACGTTCCAAACACCAAACCACCGTGACTCACCACCACGCACTGATCACCGTGACTCAGCATGTCCTAACAGAAGCCCAAAACTTCCATTGATGGCCAGTCATCACCTCCAACAGTCACCCAAGTCATCTTCATCACCTTTCCACCACCAAACAGAACCACAACTACCACAACCACCCTCTAACTCAAACCACTAGAAAACTAGGTTACAACTCACCACCAAACCCAAAACCACCATATCCCACACAGCCACCATGTCGTCTAAGCCACTAGCCACAAGCTACCGTGCTAATCAAATTCATCCATCCACAGCCAACCGAACACATAAACACCCAAACCACTAGATCTGGTCACACCAACCCCATACCCTTCCAGATCTGCAGCACTGCTTCCGTCCAGCACCTTATTCGTTATGTTGTCCACCGTCCCTGAGCCACCAATGCCACGTTGAGCTATCGTACTGCCACCGTCTGACCATCCTGTTGCTGAACGACCACGAGCCTCCCCCATTGTGTGTCCATTTCTCAGAGGCCAGAGGCTTCGTTCCTCTTCTAGTTTTTTTTTATTATTTAAAAGGGAAGGTGAGCTTTTATTGTTGTTTTGTTAATTTTTTTTTAAAACAGAAAAGGAAAACATAAATTGGAAATTAGATGGACTTAGTTTTGAAAGAAGAATCTTGCGTTAAGTATCTGTAGTTTTTGCTAAAAAATATATATAATAAAAAAATCAATAAAAATAAAATGAAAGAAAATATTTAGAATTCCTTTAGAATTAGTTCACTTTTCATTTCATTATGTATGTTTGCTCAATGGCATGACATGGTGTTAATTTTAAGTTTTGGTTGTTAGTGGATATTTCTTTTTTTTTTCTAGTTATTAAAAATAAATTTCAAAAAAAGAATTGTTAAATGAAGCTTTTTTTTTTATAAAAAAATTTTTTTAATCAACGTGATGACCAACGATAATGATTGAATAGAAGATGCTATATTCAATGTCATTTGGATCATAAGAGTTTATTGAGTAGTTTTGGTGCTAACTTGAACCCTGTGCATGAATGAATATACTGTCAAACAAATCTCTTTTAAAAAATCTTTTCTTAATTAAAATCAATTAATGATAATCACATATTTTATACATTAATAAACTCTCATTTTTAGTCATTTACACTCTTCATATACTTAATTTATTAAGCTTGGTTATGTTTTGTAAGTTTGGACTCAAATTGGACTTAATTGATTTTTCTAACATTATTTGGGTCTTACAATGTTTTAGTATTTTTGTCATATCTTGAGTTCAAGATGTGTAAAAATTATGTATCTTACCTTGTAGGAGAGATAAGAGAGAGCTTTACAACTTTCATGCAGAGCTCCAGGTAAAATATGGACATCTAGAGGAGCAAAATGGGCTTGGAAGTCAGAACACGGGTTTTGTGACTGGAACCTGAACAATGTGCAGTAATCAAAGTATAACACGGGCTGTAGGAACTTTCTTGGGCTGAAATTTAGACACTTGAAAGTTAAGACCCTTATCTACAACTTTCATAAGAACATAAGAGCTCATTCGGATAGATTGGAGGTGATATCGGGTCTGGAAATCAAAATAGAGGTGCTGAAACTGGGCCTGAACAGTCTGCAGTAATTAGGTCATTATTGGGTTGTAGGATGAATTTTTGGATGATTTTGGTGGCATTGGAAAGCTGAGACAAAATGCTACAACTTTCATGAAGACAACGTTGCTTTATTCTGATGACATCCATAAGATCAGCACTGAATGATTTCAGAGATAAAGAATCTCAATAATTTTCCACTCACCAACTCACCATTTGGTATTCTCCACTCATTCACCCACTCATCCACCTACTCTTAATCAGCCCCCATGTCATTTTGTATCCCTAATCCTCTATAAAAGGCACCATTAGCTGATCATTTAGTGCTCTTGGTGTTAGGCTTAGTTTTTAGGAGTTATGGTTATGCTTGTTTATTGTTTTCCTTTGTTGTAATTTTTTTTTCTCTAAATTGAAGCTATGTTCATCTTTCTCTTCTTCTCTCTTTCTACTCATTTACAAATGTTGGTAGATAATTAAAGGAATCATAATATAATTGCATATATAATTGAACTTTGAATATTATATTTTCCGATTGGAACCTCTGTTGTATGTGGATTTCAATTGAGTTATAAAGAGAAATAATCTTGCCTTTAATTTATTACCAAGAGTGGATCTCCTAACCCAAGCAAGTTCTTAAATTCATTTGTGAACATCTTTTATTACTTTTGGTGTTGTGTCAAATCCTTTTCTTACCTCAATTAATTTTTCTTCATCAATTCCCTGTGGATCAAGCTCAGACTCTCAAGAAATTTATTACTTGAGACAACCTGCACTTGGGTTTGCATCCTTTAAATCCCGCAATCAATCAACCTACAATCATTTTATAAAGAACGATGTAGCTTTGAGTTTCTCATTGCACATGGGGATACATAGGAGCGAGAATTCATTTCGGTCAAGTCAAAAATTAAATTTTCCCAATTTGGTTTTTTCTTTTTTTCTTTTTTTAAAAGGAATAGTTACAATATTTTTAAGAGGAGTAAAATAAATATATTTGACATTATCAAGTTTTGCACAACTGACTTATGGTACCGTCTCAGAATGGATGTAATAGGAGTACTATTGGATTAAATTTTCACCCTTTCCTATATGTAATTGACTCCCAAATCTAATCTGGTTTCAAAGACTATGTTATAAGAAAGGTTTTCTAATTTTTTATAAATTCAAATAAAATTGGTAGCGACTTCATTTTCCATTTAAAATCATATTTGCTTGCTGCTCCCATCGTAGATCCCAGTCGCGACACTAAGCATGGGTCTTTCCTAGAGAATGGTCCAATGCTTTCTTCTTGTGAGTGTATAGAGGGTCGTGTCCCCTTCTAAGGCCATCTTTTGGTTCTTCCCCAAATTCTCGAAGGTGTTTCCTTTTTGGCTGCATGTTTTGGAGGCCTTTCTTTCCTGGAGTGGTGGTTTGGTGAGGACCAAGTAACTACCTTGTGCAACCTGGTCCATCCCCTTCTCAGTAGTAGAAGTCCTTTTCTTTCAGGCATGTGTAAAGTAGGGTATGGTTTTGCTTTCGCTGGAAAGACTTGGGGCTTATGTCTGTAGTTCTTGTGTGGGTGTGGATGGGTTCCACCGCCTTCTTCCTTTACTCCCCTGATCGATGCCTTATCGTGGGCGTGTCAGGGTGGTTAGGAAGTGTAGGGCTTCGGGACCTATCTTCACTTTGATCAAGGAAGAGGTGGTTGCTCTTATCTTGAGCAACAGCTGTGGTGGCCCGTGTAGGTCAGTGCTTGGTCGTCACCATCATTTCATCAGGCTACCTTCTTGGTTGTTCCCAAAAGGGAAGTCTTTGCACGAGGGTGACTTGTTGACCCTTCTTGAAAGAGAATAGCTTCCTCTTTGTAAAGCAGACTAAAATAGAGGATGTTTGGAATGAGAATAAGACTTGTTTTTCCAAACATTCTGCCTCTCATTGTATTATTCAATTGAATTGTCACTGTCTTGTGTAGTTATTTTTGTAATTTTGAGATTGATCCAATGCTAAGTCTTGATGTATGCTTGTATAATAAACACTCGATTCACCAGACCAAGGTGAGTGTAAAAATCGGCCTTAGAGGTAGGGTTCGGTTAGTTGGACAAACACTTGATTCACTAACCGAGATGAATTGCGTAACTCGACCTTAGTGGTAGGGTTCGTTTGATTTGATGAACATTTTCTTCACCATCCGAGATGAATATGAAACTCGACCTCGATGGTAGGGTTCATTTGATTGAACGAACATTCATTTCACTATCCTAAGATGAATAGGAAACTCAACCTCAGTGGTAGGGTTCGTTTGATTGGACGAACATTCACTTCACCATCCGAGATGAATACGAAACTCAACCTCAATGGTAGGGTTCATTTAATTAGATGCGGTAACTATGTGGAGTGGAGTCCATTGTCCCGAGCTACGATCAATTATCCTTAACCACTGCAAACCACATCGGTTGGTGGCTAAGATGCAGTTCAAATTGGCACGGGTTAAGACCATTGATCGCATTGCTTAACCCCGAAGGGTGTTCAAGTAGCTCTTGTAATATCCTTAGCATTATTACTAATAGCATATCTGGAACTACGCCTTAGTAACTAGAATTAAGTATGTCACTTATAATTAATATAATAAAATTTAAAAATACATATAAGAGATATACAAATATGAGTTTGTTATGGTAATGAAATGTACATAATACTAAGAAATAAAATGTATACAAGGTTATAATTCATAATACATCATTTATAAAGTAAACCTTTATGGCATAATTTAAACAAATAATTTACAAGGCTCTAACCAAAATCTAAAACAAAGGTAGTCCTTCTTATTCTCAGTCTTCACTTTTCATACTTCTACTCATTTCCTAAAAATATTATAGAAATAAAATAAAATAGAAGTGAGAATTCTAAGAATTCTCAGTAATTCTATTAAAAATCATGTCATCATAATACCTCTAGCTGTTTGGGGGAAAAACACATTTCAAAAACTCAAGTTGTTTATACACTAGAAAGGTGGCAAAGTGACAAATCAAGTCATTTCTCTACCCGAAACAGAATTCCAATTATTAATAGTTTTCAAAAACATTTAGTATTAAGCATCATAATTTATACCCATAAACACTTTCAGTAACAATTTCCAAACAAGAACCATGATCTCAAGTCCATTCAATAGTCTTCATATCATAACTAGGTCATAATATGAATATCAAATTCAAATTCATCTCAGTGCTCATTTATCATATATCATAATCATCAAATAGGTAGTGAAGGAATGTCCATCCTCATGCTACCTTAATAATAAGGGAATCATCCTTCCTTATTTAATATATCTCAATTCAAGTAGAGAGGGTATGTCTATCCTTAACTACTTTGATAGGGAGAGAATCATTCTTCCTCACACTATCAATCATCTAGGGTAAAGAGGGTATCATCATTCCTTATATTACCCTTAATCTAAGATAGGGAGGGAATCATCCTTCCTCACACTATCAATCCCATGTACAAATCAATTTTGAATTTCATGAGCATTGTTTAATCAAACATAAGTGCACATTATATTTTAGCTCAACCTTAAAGAATTAAGGGAGCAATACAAATTTCAAGCTCAACTTGATTAATCAAGGAGCAATATAGTCTCTAATACACAACAAGTGTACAACTTTGTTTCATTTATCACATTCCATAAGTTCACACAAGTGAACAATACCAAAGACATTCAAACATCAATTGAACATCAAATTAAGCATAAGCAAGCTCTCTTAGATACACAGCTAACTCTTTTAAGAAATTTCCATACAAACAATAATTCAAGTATAATTTAAGCACATAAGAAATTGGATGTAATAGGGAGATTACCATATCTCCTTGAAGTCCTATTCGGCCTACTCGGCTAAAATAACATATCAAAGATTATTTATATATCCAATTAGATTACTTAAACATCCAAATGCACAATACAAGAATTCAAATACCTTAGTACCTCTATCAATTAACAACAAGCACCATTGGCCTTAGACAAGTCACAACCAAGTCATTCTTTCCATGACCAACTTAATAGTTTCATCAACCAACCTCATGAAACAACTTAATTAATGAAAGAATATAAAAGTTCAAGACTCATAACTAGGAACTCTTGGTTCTCCATGGTGAAACCAAGACCATATCTTTGGTATTGCTTTCACTAAGGTTTGGCCGTCACCAACTTAATTCCAAATTACACAAAATTTCATTTTTCTTATCACAATCAATATCACAACTTCAAGTTAAGAATCAATAAAAGAAGAAGAACAAAATTAAAGCAAGGAACCTCTGCTAGATTATAGCTTGGTCATGATACTCCATAGGCATAAAGACCATACGTTTAATTCAAAATCAATAGAAAGGAGAGCAAGTTGAAAGCTTGAATCCCCTACCTTTGTTGGAGCTTTGGTTCCTTGGTTCCCTTTCTTTTCCTTATTTTTCTTTCTCTTTTCCCTTCCTCCTTTCCCCTTTCTCCCTTATATTTTTGTTGCTCTATTTTCTAGCTCCTAAATCGTGTAAAGATGAAAGCAAAAAGGTGAAGGAAAAGTCATTTTATTTGAAAAAAGATGGAGAAAAATGGCAAGGCGGTGAATTAGTGAGAAAAGGAAAAAAATGGCTATGTTGAAACTTTTGTATTTATTACGTACACTTTAATCTTCCAAAACTAAGTTTTCAAGTGTCCATAAGTGTTATGAAAAATTTTAGGACTCAACTTAGTCCTTGGATCCATATTTCCATAATTTTTCATATACTACTATTTATTAGTTAAGCTTCATTACTCTTCCCTAAATTAAATTAAACCTAGGAATTAAGTAAATATGCTTACTGATACTTATCTTAGTTTGTATTATATACCAATTTATTCTCCATGTTTCACTTGTCATCTCCATATAATTTCATAATTTTCTAAGCTACTTAACTGTTCTAGCTATTCCTTTTCAATTTTCTTAAAAATACCAAACTAAACTGATTCTTCAAAATTTTCTACAGCTCATATCAATTGTTTATAACTAGAAAATAAATTTTTCATATTTATTTTTATCATATTAGTTGTTTTTGCTGAAACTTTTGTTATTTTTCACATTTCAATGTTATAAAATTAGGTTCAAACTAGTTACCCGAATTAACAAATAACTCATATCAGAGTTACTGAGCTTCTATAACTCTGATGAGGGCTATTAGTATAGGGAGGATGTTAAAACTCTCCCTAGTTTGGCCGTCTAACGTAGATGTTGAAATAGATGATCCTTTTCGGACCTTGTATTCCTTAGACCTTGCCAAGGCATGGGGACCTTGAGGGATATGGCGCACTGGGGTACTCGTGGACTTGAGGTCATGACTGAAGTACCAGCTTCAAATGAGACAACAGTTCGAAAGAATTGATTCACTGATATCCAAAGATGTCTATACCATTGAAGTAGTAATTACAAGATATTATGTGAACTTCCGAGTTACTTCAGCATAGTGGAGACCATTCTCCTGGTTTTCACGTTGAGGTTGTGCCTTGTCTTGATTTAGGGCATTAACTCGAGGTGATTGCAGGCTAGGATTCTCATTTCTAGTTGGGGAATGTCTTCTTTGGTAAAAAGGAGAAGGACTCTGGGGGCTATAGCTCCGTTTCCCATGGTGGCCCTCTCTCCGATCGTTGTTACAATTTCAGTGCACATATCGGCCTAGACGTCCATCCCGATGAAGGACTCGATGGCATTGTAGAGGTTAGTACAATCCTCCGTGCTATGACCATGGTTGTTGTGCCAAGTGTAAAACTTGGATCTGTCCTTTGACCACTTTATAGGGGGAGGCCTTTGTGCATCTCTAAGCTCAGTGTTCATGACCTCCTGGTATATCTGAGCCCGGGGCGTGTTGAGGGGGGTGTAATTCTCGAACTTCCCCTTGAGGTCCGGTCTCAGATTTTGGCCCTATTGATTGAATTGTTCTCCAGGTTTGGGTTTGGCATCTTCTCTTTCGAGGTGCTTCCTAGCCCAAAGAACATCCTCGACATTGATGTATTTGTTGGCGCGAGCACGAAACTCGTCCATGGTCTTAGGCTCATTTTTTGCCAATGAAATGAGAAGTATCTTGGATGAAGTCCTTATTTGATATAAAACAATTCGAGTCTTTCATTTTAGTCTTGTATATTTACGATCTCCTTATTAAACTGAGATATAAAGTCTCGTAGGGACTCCTCATTTCCTTGCTTGATCTAGGCGAGACAAGATATGGATTTAGTTTGTACTTTGTTGGTGGTAAAGTACAATAAAAATCTTGAGGATAAGTCTTCCCAATTAGTAATAGACCTTGGAGCTAAAGTGGTGAACCATTCCAGGGTAGTTTTCTTCAGTGACAAGGGAAAAGCTCGACAAATGAGTGAGTCATCACCCTAGATGAACAAGAGTGTGAAAATGTAAGCATCCAAATATTCTTGAGGGTCTGAGGTCCTGTCCTAGGGTTCAATGTTTGTGGGATATTTTAATCGCTTGGGGATCTCGTACACCATCAGTTCAGCAGAGAATTGTTGGTTTTGAGAGATTGAGCTTCTGACTCTAAGTTCCTACTCTCTTGCTTGGGTTTGCCTAACGTTGTAACTGGGATCCATGATCCTTGAATTATCTAGAAGGCGGTCATTTGCATGGAGTCTTTTGTCATCTCCATGATCCTATTTGAGAGTGTGGTTTTCGTCGCCCTAGTCCGGGTTGGTTATTCGCACCAGGTTGCAGAGTCTTTCATCTTGGCGTTGGATCTGCTCATCATGGAGTCTGACCAGGGAGAGTAGTTCTTCCCTAGATAGCTCATGGTGGTTGATTCTAGCGGAACAAGACTGAGCTTCATTGTTCATATGGTCACCAAGATGGTGCAGCACTAATATCCGTTGCCTAGTATCTGCAGAGGGTGCCTTTGTGGACCAAGGCATTGTCACGCCAAAACTCTCTAGGGGGAGGGGGAGATTCTCTCTAGTGAAGGAAGTCCCATGCCCGTCCTTCCTAGGTTCTGGTTGGGGTACGACTGGTCTATGAACAGTAGGGAGTGATGCTAGATGGCAATTTGCTGCGGAAGAAGTGTGCACCACAGAAGCTCGGTTCTAGTTTATTGGAGTCTGTCTCCTTCTTGTCTTCATCATTGTGTCCATGTTATGGGGAGTATTGAGAGTGGAATTGGGAATAGAAATTTATCATTTCCACAGACAACGCAAATGTTCAAAACTGAGTTCTGAGAGTGACTTGAGAAGGTAAGCAATGATGGATTCCTTCATGACACAGCAACGATGATTTGAGGAGCGAGGTGTGGGTACTTGCAAAAGACACTTCGATGCTCAAGGCAGTGGCTACTCGAGGAGGATAGTGGGTAGTGGAATTAATACTTACATTTGTCCTCTCATTTGGCCTTTATATAGAGACATATGAGTGTGTAAAAATCATAGGGAGTCTGAGCGATTGTATGCGTATTGTGTTGTTCCCTTGTAGTACAGGAAAAAGTTATTATGTATGGTCTGTCCCCTCTATCTGAGTGGAGTGGTGTCTTCTCTTTTCTTTCGAGGAGGGGACATGCTTGGTGGATGAGCGATTCCCTGCACATTGCTTGTCTGAGGACTAGCCTGATGGGTCAGGTTGCTCTAGTTTCATAAGCCTATACTTGGTCCAGAACACATCATAATGCATTACATTTCATCTTCAACCTTCTAAATCCTATGGAATGAAGATAAAAGAAAGGCTTTCTCCCCTAACAAGAGGAATTAGGTAGGGAGACCCTATGTCTCCCTACCTTTTTGTAATAAGTATGGAAAAATTGTTGCACTTGATAGAAGAAAAGGCAGAGGATAAAACTTGGAGATCCATGAGACCAAAGAGGAATGGTCCAACAATATCTCATCTCTTTTTTGCTAACGATCTACTTCTCATTGCGGAAGTAACCATTGATCAATTGGACATCATTCTCTAATGCCTCAAAAAGTTCTGCTCTGCCTTAGGACAACGGATAAACCCTCAAAAGACTTGCATTTTGTTCTCTAAAAATGTCATGACTTTTGAGCATGAATTAATTCCGCAAAGAAGTGGTTTTTCTAAGATTAAAGAAATAAGAAGGTATCTTGGTGCCAACTTGACACAGGGAAAAGGCAAATGGAATTCCTTTAAGCACATCTCAGAAAAAGTTAAAACTAAGCTCAATGGTTGGCAAGCTAATTACCTATCACTAACTAGAAAGGTTACCTTGGCCTAATCAGTCCTTGATTCCCTCAAGTATTACAATATGCGGCATGAAAGATTTCTAAAAAGCATCTGTATGGAAATAAAGAAGGCTTAATGCAACTTTGTTTGGAATTTTTGAGTAGAGAAGAAAAACTCATCTTGTTAACTGGTCAACCCTATGCTTACCTAAGGAAAGTGGTGGATTAGGCTTTAAATGTTTACAAAAAAAATGAAAAAGGCTTTTTTTTATTATTAATGAGGCTTTTTTATTAAGTTATGGTGGGGTATTGTTACTAATCCTAAAGCTCAATGGACTTCGGTCATGTGGGGTAAATATGGTAGGGGAGCTAACCCTGTTAGAGAGGTTATTTGTTGTAGTCCCGATTTCGACCTTTGGAAGGTGTTATATGTGATTTGGCCAATTCTCACTCAGAATTTGGCCCATGATATTAGAGATGGGACAAACACTTTGTTTTAGGAAGACAAATAGCTTCCAAGAATTGTTGACCTCAAAGCCAATGCCCTTCGACCCATTTCAGATGGAGAGGCCATGCATAATGTGGCCCAATTCACCATTGATCATAAGGAATGTAACTTCCAACAACTAAGCACAGTTTAGAATGGACTAGTCAAACCCACAACTTGGGTTTCAGGTCGGTCTGGTCAATCTTGGATCACTTTTCTAGTTGTCTCAGTTAGACCTGAATTGACTTGGGTGACCTGGTGGTCAACTCAAGGTCAACTTGAGTTGGCCATTTTTTTTTTAGAAACTAAACAAGAAATGCAATTTTTAGGATTTAAACACCATACTTGAAAGTCTTTGTTATAAAGTACATTCTACCACTAAACTATATATGTTTTTATTGAATATTATTCTGAATTTCTTAATTTATTATATAACTAATAGATTATTATCATTATTTGTTTGGAAGTATTTTTTTTGTAATATTTTTTGTTTATTAGTTTTTAATATAATATATTTTATATCGAGTAAATTTTCATATAGTATTTTTAAAAAAATATTTACTTCTTTATCCAAATTTTTCAATTAAACCGATTGACCTAAGATCAGACCATTGATCCTGTGACCCAATCTTCATACTGTGTTGACATCCTGCCTACATTATACAACTATGCTAAGCACTAATCTTCTGAAGAAAATCATTCAAAGAATTCATGTGTTATCTCCTTCGATCCTCTTAGAAGGTAAAGACCAGATAAGTGGTCCCTCACAACTAACAAGGAATTTTCTACCAAAAGCGTCTGCATGCTCCTCACCCCTAACGATGAAGGCAGTCACAGACCTTGGAATACTATATGGAATTGGGAAAGAACCCAACGAATCAAAGTGATTTTGTGGCAAGTTGTTCGTGAACGCTTGCCTACTTCTCAAAGGAGGAGTAAATGGCCAGGTTTCTACCCTAACTATGGGAAATGCACAAGAGTTCCAAAGACTACAGTTCAAGCGCTCAGAGGTTGCCCTCTAGTTGCTTGAGCTTGAGTCCAAGTGGTTGCCTCGCGTAACATAGTGACGTTCTTTTCATCTGATCTTCAATCTTGGGTTTTGGAGAATTTAAATAATGATTAGGGACACAACAAAGAGTTGGCGAGGAATGATGTCTTTATGACAATTTGTTGGTTAATTTGGGGATGGAGAAATAAGGAATGCCCCGAGAAGCATTATCATAGACCTTCTAATGCTCAGAAAGTTATACAGGTGTATGTGTAGAATATTCAACTAGCCAGAGGAAAGAAGGCGGCTCAAGAATCACATACTAGGATGTTGTTGCTCATATTTGTTGGAACCTGCCTCCCTTGGGGTGGGTGAAGCTAAATATCAATGATGCCTCAAAAGGTAACCTAGGGGATACTAGGTACAGTGGTATTCTCCATAGGCTCGATGGTGCCTAGATCATTGGACCCTCTAAAAGAATCAGATTCTACTCTATCTTCATAGAAGAATTGTGGGGGGATGTTTACTAGTTTGCATCTGGCTTGGTCAACTGGATAGAGGAAGATCATTTTAGAATGTGATTCTAAATTGATGACCTCTATTCCATCTTCTACCCGAGGGGAGGTCAACCCCAAGTCAGTTGTTCAGTAGTTACTCGAGGAAGACGGGGTGGATTACCTGCCAAGGCACTCAGACCGATCAGTCTTGGAGTCAAGACAATGATAAAGACATAGGTAGAGAAAAGCGAACATACCTTGCTTAAGCTGCCAGGTCAATTTATATAGAGATCGGAGGAATGACTCCCCGGATACCTTCCGTTCAGGCTATTTAGGATTCTGAACGCTATGTATAGTCATTATGACGCAAAGATGTTATGTATAGTCATTATGGCATGCACAAGACTGTTATGTCTATTGGTGGGTCGTATTAAGCACGTGTTTATCGAGCCTTTACCCATTTAGATATAGGCCGGTCGAACCTTGCTAAAATGGGCCTAGCTTATAGTCAAATGTCAATTGGGCCAAGACAGTCCACAGCTCCCCAGCTTGGTTATCTATGAAGATAGGCCAAGCTTATGAGTGGCTAGATGTCAATTAGGCTAGGACGGTCCATAGCCCCCCAACTTTGGCAATCAGTGATGATAGCCCAAGCTTGTATTATTAATGTTTATTCTTATCCAAGCTTATGAATTTAGACGGTCCACAACCCCTCAGCTTGGGCAAATCACAAAGTGAATAGTTGAGCTTTTTTGAGCTCTTCATAATTTTTAAGCTTTGTCCTTGGGTAACTGACCGAGTTATACCTATGGCTTGTAACATAGGAAACAACACTAGATCATCTCTCAAGGATTGTAAATTCAATTTGATCAGATCAAGCAACAAGGATTGTGGGAAGGATTTGAGAACTCGGAAAATGTAAATAATAGAACTAAAGTGAGAAATTCAATTAAAAGAGAAATCAATTCAGAAACCTATCTGAAATTAAGTTGATTCCATCATAGATCTTTCAACAAACATTTGAAGTGCATTTGAATGGTTAATTTAGATTTAATCAAAATCTCTGCATCAAATCCAGAATTCATACAAGATAATCATCTATAATTCAATTAACAATTAACACACAAATTTGCAATCACACAATTCATGTTAGATCTATGTTAATTTGATCTCCGAATTCAATTAACCTAGGCATAAATTAGTAACCTAACCTCTGCAAATTCGTGATTAATTCGGATCACTAAATACTAAATCCATCACAATTCTCAATCTTAAATCAAGACCCAATCGAATTAAACATAAATAGAATCACCATTCATGCATTCAAGATCAAGAGGAAGAAGAAGAAAAGGAATCCAAATGTAATTCAAACACAAAAATAGAACCAAGATCTTAAGAATCCAAACCACAATTTCTTCAAGAATCTCTGAATTAATTACAGAAGTTTAGCTCTCCATAGTTATCACTATGAAGGAGCTTGAGGAAGAAGAGAGAAAAGTCTAGAATGAAAGTGAGAAGTGTAGAATGAAAGGTGCCTCGGATTTATACTCTCCAATGGGTATGAAGATGGGTCAATTATGAGAAATTGGGCCCAAACCTCATGTTAATTGGAGGTCTACAACTCAAGTTATCGACAAATCATTCTCAAAGGGTCTCTTATTTCATTTGCTAACTTCAAGGGATGAAAACTCCATATAGTTTGGAAAAGTAGTCTTCATTTGAATTAGATATATATGTCTTAGCTTTCATTTGCCACTAGTTTCAAGCCTATATCACATTTACAGCCCAAGTTATGCCCAGATTAGTGCACATTGCTTGGGTTTCAATGACTGAACCCGTGTTCTGACTTCCAAGCCCAATTAGCTCCACTAGATGTCCAAATTAGCCCCAAAGCTCTGTATGAAAGTTGTAAAACTCTCTCTCATCTTTCCTACAAGGTAAGAGACATAATTTTTAAACATCTAGAACTCAAGATATAGCCAAAATACAAAAATAATGTAAAATATCAATAATGCTAAAAAAGATCAATTAAGCTTAATTTGAGCCAAAACTTACAAAATATGACCAAGTTCAATCAATTAAGTATATGTAGAGTGTAAATAACTAAAAATGAAAGTTTATTAATACATAAAATATATGATTATTAGTAACCTTCCGAGGTGAGTGGTAAGGTCTTTTGTGCACGTATTTTCCCGACCTTAGCTATGAATTTTCCCGACTTGATATGATTTTGAGTTTCTTCTATTAAGGCTAGCCTTCAAAGGCATCATGGTTTGCCCATGACCTTGAATAACTTCACATGTCTTCATTTTTTAATGTAATACTTTGACCGTAGAATTTTTTTGAGCTTGGCCAACTTCATACATATAGCTTTTTCTGTAAAACTCACCGTAGGGTATTACATTTATATTAATTATTACCGAATTACTTCCCAAGTTATAAAATAATATTATTTAATAAAATACGAGTTATAAAATTTCTTGATATCGATAAAATAAACTTAGCAGAAAATAAAAATATTAAACATCATTACAAATAATTTACATCATATATATCACATAAGTACTGTCAAACTTAATTATATACAGACCAAATTCTCAAAAATATTTAAACATTTCTACATTACCATACTGGCCCAAGTACACCTAGACAGCAAAACCCCTAGACGGGTCCTCCTCAGGACCAGCCTCAGATTCCTTAGAAGATAGGAATCCTGGTTGACGTGTCGTCCTACGGACAGGTGCCCGTGTAGATGATACTATGCTGATCTCAGATGGGACTTGGTAATGACCGCCCTAATATTGCCGAATAGATAATGAAAATTCTACATGTACATATATAGTAACAGAAAAGAAAGGAGCCCCATGAAAAATCCTACTCATATTAACTGTCAAATGTCCCTGATAGATAAGTCCCTCCTCATTGGGACTAATACGCCAGGCACCAGCTCCTCCATGAAACTACAGTCTAACATACCTAAAGAAACTAGATTTGTTTGCCATCAAATCAGAACTCAGCCTCCTCTGCAGGGATCTGCTACTCTCCGCCTTCTTGCTCAATATCTTACTCAGCGTCTTTACCAAATATAAATACAATACAAGAATAGACATACAAAGAGGTGGGATTATCTACACCAATACTAAAATGGCAACATGGAGACAGCAAGTACAACATATCATACAAATGCATCACACAATAATACAAGTATAATAAACAATAAACATAATCATTTAATCCAATATTCCTCAACATTCGACAAATAAAATATCTCACAGATATCCAGATATGTTCAAGTTATGCATATGCTCTGACTCATTTCCTACTCCATGGAACTAAACTCAAGTAGAAGAGATTGATCTAAAAGATCTATCTGTACTAACATGCCTCAGACCATGTGCCATGATTCTCATAAGTGTTTGCACATCTAGCATATACACGACAATCTTTATTAGATCTTGATTAAGAATAATGTCTCGGTCTGGATCGTCGGTGCATTGCATCAATCCAATCCACGATATAAAAGAGCTTCCAACTGTCCATTGTGGAAAACGCGCATCTCGACATCCCCAAGGTCAACGAGTGACCTACACTACGTATATTGCATTCACTCAAAATGCGTAAGTCTCTTCTAGGCCATTAGCCTTAACATAGTCCATCGGACTTTTTCCAATGCATACTCAGTGCATACAAGTCATTCTCAGTTCAAAGTCATTATCTCATATACATGGTCCACACACTGGCCCAACAGTATCTTTACTGTATTTTCAATCGCGTAAACATTTTACTGCGTTTTCTCAATCGCGCAACATTTTTATCGCGTTTTCAAATCACGTATTGATTTTTTAACACTTTCTTAATCGCGTAAAAATATTTCAACGTTTTTGAAATCACGTAGCTTAAAAATCACATTTTAAAGTTACGTAAAGCATTTTTCAACTATGGAAAATATTTCTCAACCTTCTAAACCTCATTTTGGCTTTTTCTAAAAATTTATATCATTTCTTACTCTACTTCTCCATATTTTCTCACTTAAAATTTTCTAACGCGCTTAAAAACCCAATGAGTGAGCTATATATTAGTAAATTTCAAGTCACCAACGTAATCATCATAATAATCAAATTAAAATTCTAAAAAATTAGTTCTCTTTAAAACAAGTTGAGGTTCAAACACTTTCAACCTCTCTTTTTCCTTTCATAAACAAAATCTTCATTTTAAAATAACAAAGTGTTTTGTTTCCATTTCTTAAATCCTTGTACTTAATCAACTAAATTACCACTTTAAAATCATATTTTTGCATAAAACCAAGTCCTTCCAAGCTTTCAAAACCATGGGATATATGACATTTGGAATCAACATATCTTTTCTTTTCCTTTCCTTCCTAAGCATCCAATTTATCATTCATGAAAATCTTAACTTGGAAACACCTATTTTGAGGTGTTGAGGCCGTAAGCCTCATCGCCTTTGGAACCAAAATTTGTTTTCCTTTCCATCATCAATCATAGCATACATGTATATAATCATCATATCATATGATCAAGCATACCATAAAGCAATAAAAATCACATAAAGCATATATACACAAATAAATAAATTAAAGCACATAAACACCTAATAAATTAATTACACAACAAGGATATGAACCCTCACATGGATTCACCATCCTTTATAAACAATTTCATCTCTCACCACCATACTTGGTTGGTGAGATATGTAACACCCTCCCTAGGGCATCACATTTTCGACTCCCGACTCATAATCTGAAAATGTTTTCATAAAAGGTTTAAGTTAAAAACGTGGGTTAAAAAATTTCTTTCTTGTTGAAATATAAACTTACTGAAATTTATATGTAATATTGAAAAAGACATATATTGAAACTAATTCATATACAATCATTGACACCAGTTAATATTTAACAATTTGAAGAGAAATATAAAACTAACAGACTCTTCTTTTATTTTTTCACAGTAGCAAACCCCATGACGGGTCCTACTAAATAGCACGGTATAACACTAACGATAAAACTTAACATACTCATTCCTTATCTTGTATCCACTTGTTTGCATCAACTCTACTCCTTGTCAACACTTTGCTCCCCAACGAGTCATGAATGTCCACTCCTTATTGTTGTCCCCAATCTCAGAGTGTCCATCGGAATGTCCATCTTGAAGCATCAGACATTTGTTCTATGTCTGTTCCTTGTCCTCAAACATCTTTTCCATTTCAACACTGTCGGCAAGGTCATTCTCTGATGTTGTCTCCAAACGTAGAGGTATTTTTCACCCGCTATGTCTAAGACAACTCGTTCCTTCTACTGTATAATTTTAATAATACAGACATAGCAAAAACAACATAACAACATAACAAAGAGGTGAGATCACCTACACCAGTACCAATATGGCAGCACAGAGATAACACAAACAACAATATCATACAGTTATATTATCTCATAATTACAATCATGCCATCATCATTATGGTTATCACACAGATACAATATTAAAATCATGCTATCAACATTAATCAACTATCATCATCCAATTATTCAAAACAATTGTCATAACCAATATTCCTCAATTAATATATATCACACAGATATAAATGTTCAGTTTATGCATGTACACAAGACTCGATTTCCTACTCCATGGAGCTAAACACAGGTTGGGAAAATGATCGAAAAGAATCTGTCGGTACCACATGCCTCAGACCACGTGCTATAATCCTCATTTTGATTTTTGCACATCTAGCATATACACGACAGTCTTTATCATATCTTGATTAAGAATAGTGTCTCGGTCAGGATCATCGGTGTGTCGCGTCGGTCTAACCTACGGTTACAGTAGAGCGACTCACTGTCCATTGTAGGCAACCCGCACCCCGATGCCCCCAAGGTCAACCAGTGACCTACACTACGCATATCGCACCCACTCAAGAGGTGTGTTTTCTCCTAGGCAATCAGCCATATTCAGTCCTCATCGGACCATTCCAATGCATGTATAATGCACCAAATACCAATCACAGGTATAATACCAATCACAGGTATATCTCATAATTTCTCAGATATAGTTTATACAATGCACGAATATATCAGTGCAAGTCCAACCACAAGGGCCATTCTTTTCAAATTCATTTGTTAAATTAAATCATCTTATCATGTTTTCATAGTTATAAAACACTTTTACCGTATTTTCACAATCGCGTAAAAATATTCTGTCACTATTCAAATCACGTAGTGATTTTTCAACAATATTTTAGTCACGTAAAATATTTAAACGCTTTCCAAATCGTGTAGAAATATTTAAACATTTTTCAAATCGCGTAGAAATATTTTCTTCAGTATTTCAAATTGTTTTTAAGATACGTAAAATATTTTTCAACATTTTTCAATCACATAAAATATTCCTCAATATTCCAAACATTATTTTGGACTTAAATAAATCAATATCATTTTTAACACATTGTTCAAAATTGCGTAGCTTAAAAATCATGTTTTTAAGATACGTAAAACATTTTTCATCACAATTTCATTACATAAAATACTTCTAACCTTCAAAAATTCCTTTTAACTTTTCTCAAAATAATATAACTTTATATTTCATTTAATATATTTTCTTACTCAAGAAAATATTTTTCCATGATTCTTTACTCAAGAAATTCTTTTTCCAAAATATACTTCACAAAAATCACTTTTCCATTGATGTAAATCAACGTTTCAAAACTTAACATTTTCTAACGTATTTCAAAACTTGAAAATAAGTTATACGTTAGTAAATTTTCAAAATACTATTATATTCTTCATTTTTCCCAAATCATTTCCAAACACAACCTTCTTCAAGATAAATTGAAGTTCGAAAACATTTTCGTTTACAAAAACTTGATTTTCTCAAGTGATAAACGCTCTGATTCCCTTTCCAAAATCCTCGTATTAAATCCAGCTACGTTTCCACTTTGAAATTCACTTTGTTCATAAAAATCAAGGCATTACAAGCCTTAAAAAAAACGTGGACATGACTATTGAAACCATCAAATATTTTTCCTTTTAAATTGATATGGTTTTACATAAACAAAACCATTAAAAATCCTTTACAAAAACGTAAGACTCATAGTCTTTGAAAATCAAATCATTTGTTCATTTTCAATTTTTCACTTTCTTTGCAAATCCATTTTCACTTTCTTTACAAATCTTTTTTTCACTTTCTTTCCAAATCCTTAAAATCATCATTGTTATTTTCATTTAAATCTCATGTTTAGTTAAACACTTAGAAACTTTTTACACAAAATAAATTAATAAAAATCCTTCTAAAAACCGTGTTCTTGTTCTCTTGAAAAACAAACCCTTTGTTTATTTTCCAAATTCTTCAAATCATCCATTTTCATCATTCATGAAAATCTTAAGTTATAAACACCTATGTTGAGGTGTCTTGTTCGAAATCCATCATGTTCTAAGTATTCAAAAATCAATTCTTTTGTTCTTGAAAATTTTCAACATGAACCCTAATCAAGGGCATCAAAACCGTAGCTCTTCCTTGGCTATTGGAGCCAAAAATCAATTTCCTTTCCACCATCAAGTCATGGCATATACATATATATTTCATCATAAATAATATAAGCATACCATTAAAGCCATAAAAGCATGTATAGCATATCAAGCATATCATCAAAGCTATAAAATCATGCAAAGCATATCAAGCATAGAAAATTAATTAAAGCTCATAAACACCCACAAATTAATTACATGACCATGGATATGAGTCCTCACATGGATTCCACATCCATCAAATAAAATACCATCTCTCACCACCATGCTTGGTTGGTGAGATGGATCTCCCTCTTACCTCTTGAAGATCCTCCAAAGCTTCTTGATTTGTTTCTTTTTCCAAGTCCTTCACCACCAAGGGCTTCTCAAATACAAAACAAAACACAAGTTAATTAACATATCAAGCTTGATTAAGAGGAACCATGGATCAAACATGGTTTAGATCATGAAAAAGAGAGAAGAAAATGAAGTTTCCTTATACTTCACCTCAAAAACCCAATAACTTTGATATTGAAGAAACTCCTTGAAGATGAATGATTTAGAAGAAGTCTTCAACATGAAAGTTGCTTGGAATATCATGGAGATTCAAGATCTAAGGTTGGATGAAATTAAAAGAGATTGGATGGTGATTTTAGGGTAGATAACCGAATGGTGTATCTTGAAGAACAAAGATGAAATTTTTGATTTTTGATAGAAACTTGAAGCTTGAATTTGAAGATCAAGATGAATGATTTTGGAAAAACTCATAACTAGAGATGTTCTTAGAATGGTGTTTAGGTTTAGAAAATCAAGTTGGATGAAATTAAAAAGTGATGGAAGGTGTTCTTAGAGTGCTTGGCCAAAACATGAAGAAGAAAGGAGATGGAGAGAAAATTTTCTAAGTTTCCTTCTTGAAAATGAATCAATGAAGACCAAGGAAGACAATAATGACTAAAGCATGCAATTATGGTCTTCCAAAGCTCCTAATGCAGCACCAAACGTAGCCCCCCCCTTCCAAGCTTCTTCAAAAATTCAATAATGATGAAACATTGATCAAGACATCCAACAATGACATAAAGCATCATTTAATGGATTGAAATTTGTTTTTCTTTGTCTTCTAATAAGCCAAAAACCGTCCCCCCTCCTTGCTTTCTTCTTCCATGTAAATTGATCAATAATGATCAATAATATTGCAATATTGACCAAGACTACTTAACAATGACATAAAGCAATTAATCAATGCATTGAAATATATTTTTTTTCTTTGTCTCCAAAAGCATGCAAAACCGTGAGCTCCCTCCATGCATGCATTAAATCATGTTGTCATCTTTTCTAACCATTATTTAAATTAATTCTAGCCATTGATAAATTCAATGGTTAAGATTTTGGTAAACTTTTAATTTTAGAAGACTAAATCTAGGGCATTGGATTTTTCTCGTTTAAATTCTAGTCATTGGATGTGCCCTCAAAATAAAGGGTCAAGATTGCTCCTTCTTATTTTTAATCCAAGGGTTATAATTAGTCTTTGTCACTTTTTAAGACTAAATCTTCACCATTAATTAAATTTACATCCAATGGTCATAAATGGTCTTTATTACTTTACAAGACCAAATCTCCACCCTTGATTACATCTATGGTTGATATCAAAGTCTTCCTAACCAAGCTTATTCTCACACCATTGATTAAATCAATGATTATTATCCAAGGCTTCTTTATTAAGTTTGTTTCTTAACCTTTGATTAAATCAATGGTTAATATTCAAACTAAGTATTCTCATCCAAGGGTATAAATCAAGTCAAGCTCTCTTTGTTGACTACACGCGAAGATAATATTTAGTCTTGTATCCTACAAATAATATTTTTACTGTATTTTTATCATCGATAATTAAATACAGTATAAAATACAGTACAAGAAATTTTCTAAAACTATTTTCGGATTCAGGTTTAGTAAGATCCCTTGTCTCCGTCTAAACAATACAAATTCTTCTATGCGTAGAAAAATTTTTCACTTTGCGGGACCCACCTGGGCCCACGTATGGCCACCTGGGCCCGCATACCCCTCATGGGGCCCACAAACCATAAAAATTTCAAAATCACACATAAAATCACAAAAATTAGAAAATTCACAAATATCCAATCAGATTACGTAAATTAATTACCTAACGGTAAAAATTAAATTACGTAAAGTTTTCCCCATCCCGAAAATTTTTATTTTCCTGACACAGAGTAAATCACTCAAAACGATCAAATCTGTTGACGGAATAATCAAATTAATTTTACAAGACTCGAAATCACTAAACAAATTAAATTGGTTGTCAAAATTACTGTTTAAGAGATTGGAAATTTTGGGGTGTTACAAGATAAATCTCCCTCTTACCTTAAGGAAGATCAAACTCTTCTTGGATCCTTCTCCTAGGGATTTTGTGTGGCTCCAACAAAAATCCTATCCAGCTTAAACAAATTTTAAAGTCATAATCTATGATTGAAAAAGAAAAACCATGGATCAATCATGGCTTTA
This sequence comes from Ormosia emarginata, assembly GCA_029884605.1. Lineage (NCBI taxonomy): Eukaryota > Viridiplantae > Streptophyta > Magnoliopsida > Fabales > Fabaceae > Ormosia > Ormosia emarginata. The sequence continues at coordinate 48,094,753 of JAQQTP010000077.1, read as the reverse complement.
GAACTTAAGAATCACTTTGAAAATAAGAAACAAGGATCTTTACCTTATAGGATAGAAACTTCAAGCTTGGATTTCAAGCACTAGATGGATGATTTTGAAGAAACTTGTAACATGAAAGATGTTTAGAATATGGTTTAGGTTTAAGAAGTGGGATTAGATAAAATTATGGAAGGTTAGATGTTGGTCCAAGGTGTGGCTGCCGAGAGCTTCTCAAAGAAGAGAAAATGGAGTTTTTGTGTTCTCTTGGAAGAAAGAGAATGGAGAGAAAAGCTTAAGTGATAAGAATGATGAAATTGAAATGATTTTGGTCTCCTGAGCCTTGTGTTAGCCGTGAGAGTGTAGGGAGTGAATGGTAAGTTTTTTTGTTTAATCTTATCTTGCTATCTAAATCATTATCAAGGCTAGGATATTTAACAAGTGATAAGCTCAAAATTTTGAGTCATGACCTCCCTTGAAGACCAAATGGTTGTGGAAGTGTAATGGAAAATACTAACCAAGTTTGGCTCCATTGAATTACCTTGTGAAGCTTAGGCAAACCTAGTTAGCTTATTTATTTTATTAGCCAACTATCTAGTTACTTTGATGTTAGTCATCAATTCTTGAACATTGGAGAACTTTCTTTTAACTAAGAGTAACTAAGAATCCTAATGATTAGTAACTAAGTTTGTCTCCATTTGATTACTTCCTAAGCTTTTAGAATAACCTAGTTAGATTTAAGCTAACTTAGTTAGATTTTCTAGTTTCTATCTAACTAGTCCAACCACTAAATTTGACCATCATCCATTGGTTTAGAAAATGTCAAGCCACTAATGTTGACTTCGTTCCTATTGGTTCACTATCAGTAAGTCTCAAGACTTTATCGGTTCCTATTGTCCATTGGACAAAAGCTACTACTCCCAAGTCAGTAGGTATCGTCCATTGGATAATAAAATAATAATAAAAATATAAAATATTTTTATTTCACTGATAAATTCTAAAAATTAAAAGAATATGACACGCATATCTCGGAATTAGGTTTAGTAAGATCCCTCAGCTCCGAATAAATACGTAAAGATTTTTCCTAGCTAGAAAATTATTATTTTCTTATCCCGGAGGAAATCACACAAAACAATCAAATACAGTCACGGAACTGTCAAAATAATTTTACAGCACACAGAAATCACAAAATAGTATAATTTTGTTATTACTATAAAATAACAAATTTCGGGATGTTACATTTTCAATCGACATCATGGTTTTAACATGATCTTGGATTTTTTCGAGCTTGTCGATTAACATTTAAGGTTGATCATGGCATTTGATTTTTTTGCATATCTTATTCATTTAATGGAAGTACATTATGAGCTCAGCATTATGAGTTCACATATCTTTGATCGACCTCTGGGCTGGCATCAACTCTTGGGCCAATTGACATCAGTTTTGGACTCGCATTGGCTCTTAAGTTGGTTAACTTCGGTTCTGGACCAATATCAGCTCGTAGATCGGTTATCTTCGATCTTTGACCGACATCGACTCGTAGGCCAGTTATGCTTGGTCTTTGACCGCCATCGGCTCGTAGGCCGATTATCTTTGATTTCTAACCGACATCGACTCGTAGGCCTGTTATCCTCAGTCTTTGACTAGCATCGGCTCGTAGGCCAGTTATCCTTTGTCTTTGATCGACATTGGCTCGTAGGCCAGTTATCCTTGGTTTTTGATCGGCATTGGCTCGTAGACTGATTATCCTCGATCTTTGACCAACATCGACTTATAGGCCGGTTATCCTCGGTTTTTAATTGGCATCAACTCGTAGACCAATTATCCTCAGTTTTTGAATGGCATAGACTCGTAGGCCAGTGATCCTCGATCTTTGACCGGTGTAACATCCTAATACAGATATCTGGATATATCATAGTTACACAATGATATATAAAGATAACGGTACTAGAAACGTCACCTCTACATAACTAACTAATGACATATATCTATAATAACAACTGAGTAATCATATAAAACCTTGAGAGATTGCGAAAAAACTTAAACCTCATACATATGTATACAAACTTAGCAACAAAAGAGCTTATTGTAATACATACTACTCAAAACATACAACGCAAATATAAACTTATACATAAGCTTTGTCTACTGAAGCATATAAAACTATACTAATCTTCATGCTTCACCTTCATTCCTTTAATAAGTTTTGGACCTGGATTTATATGGAAGAACAAACGGGGTGAGAATTAACATTCTCAGTAAAAGCAGTTCCAATACCAGTTAACTATAACATTGTAAATAACAATTATATAATTAATTGCTATAACTTCTAACATAGGAGTTTTCTCCTCTTTTCTCATAGTTACACACTACCTAGTTGTGTGATATCAACCGATAGCCTACACACTGTTAATATATACAACGCCCATATAGCTGTAAATACCAACAGTGACTGATAATGCCTATACAATTGTCCGTAAATGCAATGAGAATATTATATCATATGAATATGTCTAAGAAGATCCTAAGAGTATATGGATGAAAGGCATATGCAAGGTTTTGTTTTAAAATACATGCAGAAGTTTATGTTAAAAACAAAGAAGTTTGCTATGAACTGATTCATAGACTTGTGTACGTAGGAATCATGATTTCTCATGTTTACCCCCTTATAGATAAGAAATATAAATTTCTACACTATATGCAACCTTAGTCGATGGTTAGAAATACTGTCCCCTTAGGAACTTCTCTGATTCATTACCTTCTTAGCTAAATGACCTTGTGCCATATAGAGTCACATTCTCAGGTAAACATTATTAGACCATTCCCCATACTTGTACCTAGACACCACCTCATCACTCCTATCTCTGAAGTGATTTCTAATGCAATACTATGTTGCTAAGGTGTTAGGTACTCACCTATGACAAACCACTAATCTTGGTTGCACTAAGGTTCTTACTCTTCACATACATACTAGGTTAACTAACTAGTGTATAGACAACATAGTGTTAGGTTTATCTCTTACATAAACACCATCTTAACTTTCTTATAGACTCAACTCATCCTAGTGAAAGAGTCTATCTTAGTTGATGCCTCATTCAACCTTACTTGAGGAAATAAATGAACATTGCTCTAAAACTTTTCACACTTAACTCATCTTTGCTAATAAAGGAGTTATTGCACATTTCTGCTGTACCTTATGATTATAACAACTTATTAGTCGCAATTCATCTTATTGTGTATTTAGCAATGCACAAGGTCCCGCTTAACTAGAGACTTAGTATATAAAAATTCCCTCCTTGGAACTAATACACAACCTTATCTCCACTCAAGTGAATCTAATGCAAGAATGGTTCTTACTTGCAACTCTTTGTTGCTTAAAGTTTTAAGTACCTTCCCAAGGTAATCCACTATTCTTGGATCTCCTAAGGTTCATACCTTTCTCATACTTACTAGAGTGAATACTATTAGTCCATCATAGTATACTTGTATCAAACACCACTCATCATCACATCTCTAGTGAAACTAAGTAACAACAAATTACCATAGGTGAAAGACACTTTTCTATAGCAAACTCTTGCTCATGGTTACTTTAAAGTTCGTTCTAACATATGTATACCAAATGAATTAGCCTCTTTGTTGGACTACCTCTCTTAACATGCTTGACATCTTCTATGTCATTCTCTTGTTCTTAGATAACTAAAAACTTAAACAATTCTCTCAACTCTAGGTGATAGTTTCCCTAAGGAAAAATACCCCTAATAATCCTAAGTCCCTAACTAGTTCATTAACATATAGGAAACTTTAATCACCATCTTAAACCTCTTGATTTGGATTTATGAACCAAGAACACGCATGCTTGACCTAGAACCCCAAAATGACCATCAGTGGTCCAAAACAAGTATTCTAAGTTTCTAAAATCAGTTTATGCTTTGGACAAGTCATAAACAACCAAACAAACATAACCATGCAAGCCAAACACATCAAACTCACTTAGAACTCAATTTGGCCTATTAGGTTGTTTAAGTGCCTACATGAAGAGAATAGAGAAAACAGGTGAATAGAAATCATAAACCCTTACCTCTTGAATACTCTTGATCTTGATCCTTGAACTTGATCCTTGGATCTTCTTCCTCTCCTTCTTCCTTTCTTCCCTTTTCTCTTTTTCTCCATTTTCTTTCTTTTCTTTCTTTCTCTGTTTCTACATTTCTCAGCCGTGACAAAGGAGAAATAAGGGGGTGGGATATGGAGGAAATTTTAAGAAAAGATTAACTTAAGTTTTTGTGCTGAAAGTTATATCTGCTAAGGACACTTGAATCACACTAATTCAAGTTTTTCGACTTCCAACAACTTTAGAATCAATCATAAGATTCATCTAAATTATTGTTTCACCATTTTCATCATTTTTTATATCTGCTACTAGTCATTCGGTATTAAAATGCATAACCAGTATGCCTAAAAATACCAAACTGATTCTAATTCTCTTGAAACTTTTATCACATCTTACTTGACTTATTTGTGGCCTAGAAACAAACTCTCTATGTTTATTTCTCTTAACTTAGCAACTTATGCTATTATCTAAGTTATTTTAAGCTACTTTTCAACTTCTATGTTGCAACTAAGTGCCTAAACAAACTCATTTTGTTGCAAAGCTTCACTGGCATGCTAAACAAGTCAAATGCTACCTTTGGAAACCATTTACCAGTCTAATATGTGTTTAAAGGTATTACAACTAGTATCGGCTTGTAGGCTGGTTATCCTCGGTCTTTAACCAGCATCGGCTCATAGGTCGGCTTGACTTGAGTTTTCAGGGTCTTCGTCTGGAAATTTTCCAAGAATTTGTTGAGGGATTTAATCTAGTTTGTCTTGATCCTGCCATGTGAATAATTCTGATAATATAATGGAATTGAAATAAACATAACTAGATTTTCAAGCAATTGAAATAAACATAACTATTTTTTCATACCTTGGTAAGGTTGTTATATTAAACCCATGCAAATAAAATCCATACACTTATAGCTTAAAAAGTTCAAATTAAAATAATAAATATATAAATTTGTCGAATTTTCATGCTATGCAAATAAACAACAATAAATTAAGATGAATTGATTACAAAAATTATCACACGTAGATGTAAATGTAAATGTCATTCCTAGTGATAACTATGAAATATCCTCACATGAAGTCAAAATTATATTATGATCAGTTTAATGTTGTGAAATTATTAATTAATGAATTAATGAGAATAAATATAAATTAAAGCAATTAAAAATGACAATTAAAACAATATGATATTATAATCAATTTAATATTATGTAATTATTAATTAATAAATTAATGACAATAAATAAAAATTGAAGCAAATGACAATAAATAGAGATTAAAGCAATTAAAAATGACAATTAAAGCAACATGATATTATAATCAATTTATTGTTATTATTAATTAATAAATTAATGACAATAAATAAGAATTAAAGTAATGAGAAATGACAATTAAATCAATTAATAGTGACCATATTCTCTCAATTAAAAGAAGTAAATACCTATAAATGTATTATCATATAATGGTTATAAAACTCATTCAACTTAACCAGTACCAATTTTTCGGCCCAAATAACAAAGAAAAGATTTGAGTATCAAGTAACTTGTTGAGTAGAGACAACAATTGCAATTTGCAAGAAAGAACGAAAAAAATAAAATAAAAATAAAAATAAAATACAGGACTAAATATTATACCAAAATATTCCAAAAAATAACTTCATCTTGATCGAAACATGGAAAGCTTCATTTTAGCAAACCTCTAATGCAACATAAACATTTACGGGTAATTGCACACTAGCTAAAAATACAACATAGATTACGAGTAACACTTTGCGAAAAATATACACTAGGATTGAGATTCTAAAAAATTTGAGCAAAGTTCAATAATATAACAACAAAACCATCTAGATAAAGAAAAAGCATTTTATGTAAATTGTCAAATAGGATAAAGAAAAATAGGAATCAAGGGAAACTGAAAGGATTTATCCAAAGGTGAGAACTGGTTTTAAAACAAAAGCAGCTAAGCAATATCAAAATAGGAATGGTATCAAAGCAAAAACAAGCAGCCAATTATATATATTACGTATTATAAAACAGTTAGGAAAAATTGACATGCCCTAAATCTAATCTATTGTGTAATTTTTTAGAATACATTGTAATTATTTTATTTTTTATAAATAATATGGCATTCAATTTATTTTGTCATGTTTATTATTTAATTATTTAATTAATGTGACAAGGCCCTTCATTAAATTTAGACACTTGTAATCATGATAGAGATCGTGATAATGAGAGACGAGTTTTTATTTATGATTTTATGTAAAGTGCTCTTGATCATAAGATTATTGAGAATAAGACATTAGTAATCTGGATATATCAATATACATGTGATTGTCCCTATTGGATAGAGATTGATAGATCTCATTTATAAATTCACATATATAGATGATGCATATGGAGATATGATCATTGAACTGACTCAACTGAGAATTCTTAATGGTATATTACCGCTAAACTGTCAATAGGATATTCTCATGAAGAACATGGTGTAAAGTTTTCCTTTGACCTAGATTATCATCGTAATTAACAAGTTATTTGTTATACTTTGATTCCGAACACCTAATGACCTTGGGCACTAGTTGAATGGATATTGGGTAAGACTAAATACTTGTAGAATTAATGATATACTTAAGAAGGAATCCATCAACTCTTAGTAATGAGTTTGAGCTCTATGATTATAACAATAAAATTAAGACCTTGGCTAGGGAAATTGAATGAATGAAGAAATGAGTTTCTTAAGTCATTCACTAGTTGGTTATAAAATATAAAGGTTTACCTATTAGAATTTGACAGTTATACCATACTCTAAGGTTAACTCATAGTTAGAACGATGGAACAAAATATTGCATTATTCCTCTAAAGGTTCTTGAAGAGAAAAATATGTTACTTCATGCTATTCGGTCTTTAAGGAGTGTTGCTAGACACCAACCTTGATTAGTGATTTGGTTCGACTAATTTACTATCGGCTTAATATTGAACCTATGAGGTCACACACTAACGAGTGTTTCAATCTTTGATAAATGATTATTTAATTTATTATTTAATAATTAAATTAGAGAATTTAATTTAATCATATAATAAATTTTTGATCCAAATGGAATATTATTATATTTTTTGCTAGCACTTAGAATACAATTAATATATGATACAATTATCTGAAGAAATTCTATTTGGAATAGAAAATCAAAAGTTTCCAAATGTTGTAGCAACTAATGTTTTAAATCCTAGTAGATAGCATTTATTGTTGCACGTTATCTTGATAGATAAGATTTATTGCTGCAAGTTATCTTGATAGATAATATTTATTGTTGTATGTTATCTTAATAGATAAGATTTATTGTTGCAAGTTATCTTGATAGATAAGATTTATTGCTGCACGTTATTGTAAAATCTTGTTAGATATGCACCAAAAGTCAAGAACGTGGTACAAGTAGCAACCAATGGTTGGTTAAATCTTATTAGATACGAATCTGATATGTTGCATGTTAGACTTGATATGTTGCACGTTAGAAAGAATATGTTGCACGTTAAGTAAGATTTGACAAGTTGCCTATTAGATAGGATTTGGTAATACTGCACATTATTTATTTTTGGAATAAATAAATAAAATAGCTTTTATGGCTATTTAAGGTGTGCAGCAAAGAAACTTCAATGTATACTGATATTTCAAAACAAAAAATGTATCTTTTTCTACTCTGGTTTTTATGCTCAAATTTTTGTATAAGTTCTATGTTTCAAAGAAGTTGATAGCAAAACTTGGTCTCGGTGCGAATACATATAGAGTCTTCGTACAATCAAAGATTTTTTTTAAAGTATCAAGTACCTTCTACCAGGTATTTCGAATTTATATTCATAGTGCTAGAATAAATTTGAACACAAAAACGATTATTTTTGGATTGCTATTACGTTGTTCTGCTACGTGTTTTGATCACTATGCAATCCTTCAAAAACTCTATGCATATATGCAGTTTTCTTTTGCTTATATCATCATAATGAGTATGTTTATAACATACAAGAAAGTTTGCATCATACCTGTTAACATTTACAATAACTTGCCATCAGTTAAGACTCGAGCAAGTTAGTACTCCATTGAACTTGATCCATGGGTGACATAGTACCAAGCTTAGCACATTTGTTATGAATCTTACCAATGCTTAAAAGGAATGTCATAACATCCACTTCAGTGATGATAATCTTGTCAGTTCCAATGGATTTCTAGTAACCAGAGCTAATAACTGGAGCCAGTAACTTTGTTAGGTCATGAACCATTTAGGTACTTCCTATCTCTGGGGCTAAAAAAGTACCATTCTTTCTCACCAAAAATTGTTTTGCTTGGAAGAACCTAGGGATTAAACTTGTACAAGTCCACTTCGGCAATGATTAGCAAAAAAAATTGGTGGCCAGCAACCTTGCGACATAGGTACTAAACTAGAAGCTCCTCGTCGGTGGGGAAAATCGAAAACCAGGTGGTAAACATTGTGCAAGAGGGTCCTTCTCGATAACTCCCATTCTTCAAAGTCTTAAATGGAAATATAGTTGAGATGTATGTAATAGCAATGTGAATGTGACTCTTATGATGTTCTTGTGGGATAGGAGAGTTTTACCTCACCCACTGGTAGGCATTAGATATTTCGTCCTCTACCCGAGGGGAGGTCATCGAAGAACCCCAAGTCAATCATCTAGCAATTACCCGAGGAAGACGAGGTGGAATATGTAACATCCTTCCTAATCTAATAATCCTAATTAGAGTTATAGTTGCTCAATATAATTGATATGAGATACTTGATAATTTTTTTATAATGATTTGGATTGATTTCAATATAAATCTATAACATTGATGTTGAGAAATAATTCAGATAAACTCAAAATTGGGTTCAAGTAGTATAGATTATAGAAATAAATATGGAACATTTATTTCCAAGATAAAAGGGTGGAAAATGAACACTTGAAAGCTTCTAAATTCAATTTCATGAGGTTTATCTTAACCCAGGAATGAATAGTTAAGCTTAGTGACTGATAAAGGTATATAAGGTTAATTGATGAATAACGAAACTAAAAATTTAATGAAATTCTAGAATTTTCTATAATTCCTATACAGGTTAGAAAATTTATTACTGGAAGACTAGAGTATCCTTAATAGATTTAATGACTCTAGTTGAATTTCATTCTTTTCCTTTATTTTTTATCTTCCCCCGCCTGATCACTCCTTTATCTTTTCTTTCATTTTATTTTCTTACCCACTCTCTCTATTCCCTCGTCTATTTCATGAAGCAGCTGAAGAAGGAAGAAATAAGAAAAGAAATGAGGAAACAAAAGAAAAAAGGAAGAAATCAACAGGGAACAACAAGAATCAATAAAGAAAGACAAAGGAAAAAGGAAAATCACAACTTGAGGTAGGGGTTTTCTCTATCAATTTTCCCATCATTTGTTTTTCTAAGCTTTGAAATCTTGAGATTTTGATAAAGATTCTCAAATGAGAAAGATGATTAAGTGTTGGTTGTAAATGGAGAATCTAAAACTTTGATTTATTTTTTATTAAATTTGTGTTTTAAAAAAATGGGTTTGAAACTCATATTTGGTTAGTTTGATTTGCTGTTGTTTGAAGGATTGGATAGTATGAATATGATGTTGTTGAGTTAATAATTGGTAGTTTTGAAGTTTGAATGATTAGAACTTGATAATTTGGTGAAAATTTGAGTACCTGGTTCTTGTTCAAAAATCCAAAAAATTTTGTTACAAAGAAGATGAAGTCGTGGCACCATTTGATGATGTGCCATGGCAAAAAAAGATAGAGGTGTCGCAACACCAAATTGTTGTGTGTGTCGCGACACACTTTTGATATTAGGTTATGGCACCCTTTTGGAAATATGTTACCAGACTTGCTATATTTCCATTTTGTATGATTTTGCTTTGCAATATTTGATGTTTTAGTATAAAATGATATGATGGAAAGTAATAATGTTTGATTGATAAGATAGTAATGCATTATGCCATGTTATGAGATTGATAGATGAAATTGAAATATCTATGATGAGAACAACAAAGATATGCACATTTTTGCATGTTTAATGATATGATAATTAAAGAGATTGGATGATAAATGATTTTTTTTATGGGTATTCCTTGTGGAACTAGGCTAATTTGGATTTTAGATAAACCTTGTACTAGGTAAGTCTTGGACAATGGTAAGAGAATATAAGAACTTCTTTATACCAAAGTAATAGAGGTTGAGGAATACCTCTCTCTTTATCCAAGATTTCTTAAACATCAAGTGGTAGATGATGACTTCACTACTTAGGGTGATCCTAAATCCTAGATAGTGTGAAGATTTCTGTGTGTCTTCCTTATTCCAAACGACTGATAGTATAAGGATTTCTGTGCGTCCTCTCTATCACATAGTTGAAATCTCCCCCTGGTTCTTGTAACGCCCCTTTTTGGGAGGGGACGTCACATTGTCGAATAAATAAAAATGGAAATTAAATGAACAACGATTAAGACCCGGTTCATTTTAATTAATTAATATTTGACCATGTGAACAAACTTGGCAATATATTTTTTTTTTTTATATAATAATGATAAGGATACTACGGAGTGCGGATAAAAGTAACGAATAAAACAATACATAGAAATTTGCACCTGAATAGCATACATATATATATCTGGAGTTTAATACAACTGTTTCATAAATACAAGCCTGGCCATCATCAAAAAGCAAAACTATACCCACCCCAAGGGAACATGCATATACAAAATATACAGCCCAAATAAAAAGAAAGATACATCGGCCCCCAAAAACAAAAACACCGGCCATCGGTAGCCACCAATGATCATCGACCCTCAAATAAAAGGGACCGATTCAGGATCATCAGGAGGACCCTCATCAGGATCTTCCTCATCCGAGGACTCATCCATAGGAACCACGGAGGCGCGGGACGGAGCCCGAGCGGTGGAATCAAACGAATCCTCCCGCGGGGTGTAGTAACGGGGACCCCACATCTCCCTGATAGGCAGGTAAAACTCCAAGCGTAAGCTGATGTAGCAAGTGAGGACCGGTGCCTCATGGCGTCTCCAGGCAAGTGATACAGACACGTCTCCCACATACACACAACGGTCGGAGTTTAGGTTGATGTGCCAACACTCCGGCCCTCCGAGGAAGGTCAGACGCACATCTCCCAAAAATCCGCGCGTGCGTGCAGACATCGTCGCAGTCAAAGTCAATCCTGTGCGGGCCAGAAGCCGGGGAAGGCAGGCTCTTCTGTCTCTTCACCGTCGTCTTTGATCAGCACAAGGTGCACATAAACAGCAAGTAATAGAAGCACAGAGAAAGAGGTAAGATATCCTACACTCAATACCAATACAGCAACCAAGAACCGAACGGCGCATAACGCCCACATAGCATGTAAAGGCAATAAATAAGCTTTTAAACAGATAACCAGTCAATCAATCATAAATAGAGGTAATGAATAATTCACAATATCCAGCAAGCAAATTCGAGACGCTTAAATATCATGTAAACAATAATTTTCGATGACAAAATATTCCATGATGCATGGACACAACATTCAATTTCCTACTCCATGGAGCTAGACTCAAACAATCGGAGAGAAAGATCGGAGACATGTACTGTGACTCCTACCGTCGAGGCCGGTGCTATCAATAATTTTTCTCGTGCACCATCATGGCATTGCACGGACATTCTACACTAGATCACGATATAGGACAGTGTCAAGTCCGGATCGTCGGTGCGTTGCATCGGTTTGCCCCACGGGCAAAGGAGCTACCAACTACCCATTGTGGAGGACCCGCACCCCGACGCCCCAAGGTCATAACAAGACCCACACTTGTCTACTCGCACCCGCACTAAGGTGTGTTCAATCTCCTAGGCAACTTGGCCTTACAACAGTCCACACGGACATCACAATGCATAAGACACTATGCATGCTCATGTATGATCCACAATCTCATACAAATTCATAATATACCATAATTGATCAAGAGAGTGCAATAAGCAAATTTGCATCCAAAAAGAACCCAATATCAACATAATATCAATTTATAATTCAAGGAACATAATTTAGGTCCATTATGGATTTCTAAAATCTCTAAGTCTTATGAAAATTATCTCATTGGTTCATTAAGGTTTATGAAGTCCTTAAGCTCTTGTATTCTTTGATTACTTGTAATCCTAGTATTGGGTTATGAAATCTTAACTCAAATTTTCACCTAGAGGTCATGGTCTTCCCAAGGTTTCAAATAAATCATGTTCACATCATTAGGTCCATTTACTTGTTATTTTGATCCAAGCTATTTGATTCTTACAATTACCCTCCAAATTTAGCACATTTCCTAAGTCTTAACCACACTCCATCATAAGAATTATTTGTTGCAAGTTTCCTACTATTAATTCTACATTTAGTTACTTGATTAATTCAAGTCTTGACATCTCAAATTTGTTATCTTTTCCCCTCCTTCAAGCCCTCAAAACCGTGGCACACCATAGGGTCCTAGGTTACCAATTTTCTTCTCACTAGTTTAGTCTTCCTTTACTTAATTCACCTAGCATTATTCTTGACACAATTTTAACCAAATTCTGCTCTTAAGAACAGCCCAAAACCGTGGCACTCACCAAGGTCCAACAACCAGAATTTTGTCCACTTAAATCAACCTTAACTACTTGATTTAATTAGCCTTGCATTGATCAAAATTTAAGCATCATTTCCATTCAATTTCCAGCCCAAAAACAGCCCCAAAACAGAGCCAAAACCGTGGCACATGTAATGGTCCAGCAACCAGAATTTTCAGCAAGCAAGCATGGATATCAACCACAAAATTACATGAATAATTAACCACTCAATCAACTACTCAAAGCTAGATTAAAATAGCATTCAAGAAACCAATTTCAAGCAATTTTCAAGAACAACCACCATGTGGTTTTTCTTCCAAAAATCAAATACGAGATTCCTAGTTGCTAAAGAGGTTGAGGAGGATTAATCTTCCTCTTACCAAGATGAAGAACCAAGAAAAATCCCAAGAGCACTTGATTTTCGGATTTTAAGCTCCAAAATCCCTAGAAAATGTGGTCCAAGTTAGAACAATGTAATGGTATGAAAAAGAAGAAGAAAATGACCACAAAATCAAGAGAAAACCAGAAACGAAAATGAGAAGGCAAGTCTGAAAATTTTCAGCCATGGGAGCTCACCTTCAAAGCTTGAGAAATGGTTGAAGATGGAAGCTTTCTTGAAAACTCCAAGCACAAAAGATGATGAGGAGGAGTAGGAGATTAAGAAAATATGGTTGAAGTAAATTTTTATGAAGGTTGGGGTCAAGGAGGGAGGCTGGACGTGTGGTGGCTGGAAGAGAAAAAGAAATGGTTGAATGGAGAAAGAAGAAGAAGAAACGTAAAAGGAAGAAGAAATGTGCTTTTGGTGATATTGCCTTTAGTTGTAATATTAGGATATTGGAATTAACTCTTTCACTTTGAGTGGGCTGCAGACCACGTGCACGTGAGAGAGAGAATTGAGTGACAAAAATTGGCTTCCTTTGGAAGCTAATTCATGGGGTCAAAGCTTGGGGTCAAAGCTTCTTAAGGAAGCTTGAATATTTAACTATTAAATTTGAATTAAAGTAGGTAGATTTGACATAAAGTGGATTACATTAGGATAATGTGATAGTATTTTTATTACACACTATTGTCCAATAGATAATAGTTACAGTTGACAGGAGTCAGTATTTAATTAATCTGACAGATGAATTTTTCGCTGTACTGATTTAATTGTATCAGTAAGGATTTCCTAAAAATTGCGAAACCTCGTAAACTGTGTCAAGCCTCGGGTTTAGTAAGATCCCCCGTCGACTTATCCATAGTCCAAGGTTCTCAGAGAATACATCGCGTTTCCCTGATTCTGCTCAGTACGACGCAAAACGAGGAATATATTAAAATATTCGACGGTTCCTAAAATTCCCAGAAAATTCTCAAAAATTGCAAATATTATAAAACGACTATCCGTCATATAATTTTCCAATTTTTGAAGCACTACTGATCATTTTCACGACTGCTTTCGAGTTTCACGCAGAACGAGGAATATATTAAAATATTCGTCGTTCCCGAAAAATTCCAGAAAAATTCTCATAAATCACAAATATTAGAAAATGACTATTCATGGTGAAATAATCAATTTCCGGGTGTTACACTGGTCTCAAGCAATTCTCGGCCCGGTGTACATCGCAAAACGAGGAATATATTAAAATATTCGTCGTTTAGAAAAATTCCGGAAAAATTCCTAAAAATCAAGAATATTATAAAACGATGATTTATAATCAAATATGTATTTTTCAGAATGTTACAGTTCTAGACTAAGGATTTCTGTGCGTTCTATTTACTAGATAGAGATAGATATGACCTAGTTACTCGGAGTAGTCTTATATGAAAAATTGATTGTCATAAATAGGTTGATGTGTACTAATCTAAAAGCAGGCTACTACCAAATGAATGATTTTATGATGCTAGCATTGATGTGAAATATATTTTGATAAATTGAGATATGATGTACTTTGACAAATGAGTTTTCATGATAATACTTATATATTGGATGAATTAAATGATTCTCGTAATAATAAAATGTAATATCTATTTCGAGAAAAGACTGACTTGTTTTGGTTTCTACCACCTTCCTAGCATGACTTAAAAACGAATTTATAAATTAATTATTCTCTGAAATAGCTGGAATTATTATGATGTCACAATTTCTTTTATTAAACTATTAAGAAGTTATCCATAATTCTCACCCCTACTTCTATGATTACCATGATAATTCCAAGGAGAATCCAGGCAGCTATGCAAGTTGGAATTTTGGCTAGAAAACTTAGCTTAGTTTGCTATTTGTAGTCTTGTATTTATTATAGTAAAATTTTGTGCCATGAGGCAAATTTTGTATAAAGGTATATTCATATTTTGTTGTATAAACTTTATTTCATATATGTGTATGCATGTTACGTTATCATAAAAGGCTCATATTTTGATATTGATTAAAACTATTTAATTATAAAATCTTGGATATTCATAAGTAATGTACCAAAATCTAATTACTAATGGGTAAATCGGATACGTCATTAGTATTAGTATTTAGGACGTTACATTATGGTATTAAAGCAATTTATCCTGTTAAACTAGGGTATGGACTAACTATGTTATTGTTATGCATCTTCTTATCTTAATGATGAGGAATATAAGTAGAATCGCATAACTGCCTTGTGAATGCATATTTGTAGTTTATTGTTACACAGTTATATGATATTGAGCCTGATCAACTCAATATGTAATGTTCTGTGTATACAGGATACTATGGCATCTTCTAGGCATACGTGGGGAGATAGAACATCCACTAATGAAAACATGGCAGACATGATGGAAATGTTTAGAGAAATAACAGTGGCCATAAGATAGATGAGGCAGGAAAGGACAGGGAATAACCCACATCCACAGTAGGAGAATGAACTGGTTGCGGTGTTGAACCAGAACTCCAATGAACTTGCTGAGTTTAGAAAATGTAATCCACCACCATTTCATGGCGAATACAATCCGACTAAAGCTCAAGCTTGGATCAAGGACTTAGAAAATATTTTTGTTATATTAGCATATACGGATGAACAACGGCGCCAAAAACTTGTTCGCTCTTTTGCTTACTGCAAGTGCACGGATCACATTTATAATATAGTTAGGAGTCGGATATCATTCCCACGAGGATTATGGTTAAATTCAGTACTAACTATTAACCAATAGTTTAAGAACTTATATTCAAGAACATATAAATTGAGAAAAGGATATGTTTGAACTAATTAAAAGAACTTAAAAACTATAAAATTGGATTAAGTTGATGATTAGGGAATAGGGAATCCTTTTTCACCTCCTACTTCAATTGTTAACAAGTAATTCTCATGAGTAATATAGACGAAATGATTAGGTTAGCTTGAGAATCTAAAATAGTTAAAAGCCTATGTCTAGATTAATCAACCATGCTTCAGTTACCTAATTCACTATGTTTCCATGAGAATTAGTGTAAACCCACTCATTAAGATCTATTCCCAATCAATTACTATACATGGTCAATAGGTATATTTCTATCCTATTAACGAATCATCGCATCTAAACCAATTGAATGAAATAGAACATACATCAAGTATACATATGATCTCAAATCCAAATTCCTATGTCTAGGTTCATTAGTTTTTATCAAATCACTTAAAAGCTTATCAAAAATTTAAGAGCATTAAGCATTATATGATTGAACAAAACTAAATCATGTATGTAAACTCAAAGGATTACAATATTATTTAATATCCATAGGAGGATCCAAAGAAAAACCCTATCAACAGCTTAGCTAGCCTTGAAACCTAAGAATATATCACAATAAATCATGTTCATGGAGATGGAAATGAGAAAGGAGAAGAAAAGGAAGGACAAAGCTCAAAGGTGATGATTCTCCAAGCTTGAATCTCCCTCTAAGGTAAAGATGGACTCCAAATTTGATCACTTCTGCTTCCTTACAGTGTAAAACGCGAAAATCTAGCAGTTGTTGTCTAAAAATAACCTAACTCTTCTCAGAAAATTAATGTGACAGTATTTATAGGGCTCAAAAAATAGAGTCACGCTTTGGCATTCAACTATATATGCCGCGGTACGTGTACAATTTAGGTCACCACGCCGCGGCATTCAAATGCCACATCGCGGTGTGCAAATTTCGTAACTCTCTGTCTGAAGCAGGAGATGCACCACACCGCGCTATTGATATGCCTGCGCCGCAGCGTGACAAGCTGATCCTTGCACTTGGCTTTCTCTTGTAATACTAGTCCAATTCTTCTAAGTTTCACTTTGGTTGGAACCCTACCTGTCATAGAGAAATTACCAATTCAACAATAAGTGCAAATGTACTCAATCTATCAAAGAATTAGAAACATTTTCTCAGAATCATAATGGAAGACATAGAAATTGAATTATATGAATATGAAGCTAAAGTCTTCCAATCATGCATCAAAACAAAGACTAAGCAATCAATATAGCACATATATGGGGCATAAATAACTATAATTTGTGGAGTTATCACACCCCAAACCTAGATTTTTACTAGTCCTCAAGCAAAACACAGTATATTTATATAGATCAACTTGTTAACCTGCGTTCAACAACTTTCAACCTTCCACTTTCACTTAAATTGAACTAGTGTATGATAACTGCATAAAACCTCATAGAATGTACCTGCCTCATAATCAGTTTCACACATACACAATCCTCATCATGCTAACATTCACAGTTTCTTTTTATACAAGACATATTTCCCATAATCGTGCAAACAAAACTCCTTCTATTTAATTAGGACTTATCTGGATAAGTTTATGAACATACAAATAAATATGCCTCAAGGAATCCACAAAATTGTAATTCAACTCTCTCTCTTTCCGCTAATGTAACTCATACATAATTGAGGATCAAAAGGGTCTTTCACAGCTTATAATGTTAGGCCATTGGTATGGGTTAAAGAACAAACGAGAATGAATTTAACACAAATATTGAGAAACATACACATACAATTCCAATACTTGAGCTTAATTGAAACTATCAGGGTATTTCAAAAAGAACTTTGAATTGTCAGAACTCATAACAACCAATCAATGCTTTTTTTTATATTTAACTTTTCTTCTTCTTTTCTTTTACTTTGCTTGTTTCTTTTCTCATATTTTTTTCTTTTCACTTTTACAAAGCAATGCTTTTCTAATTGCAGATGGTTCTTGCAAGTTCATGTTTGAATTTGACTTACATAATACCCCTAGTTACTAGACTCACTTCAAGAAATCATATGGCATAAACTTAACCAACAATGATGGTAAGATAATAAATGGAATATTCTCACATGCATTTAGAATGGTTACATGGTATGGAGTATGTAGGTGATGAACAACATAAGGCCAAACATACTTCAAGCTTTAAAGGGGACCTAAGGATATGATCGTGTCAAGGTAAGCTTTTTAAGGCTCAATCGGTTCAAACAATGCCCTTATCATTTCCTCAATCATGCACAAATTAGGATTTCGCCTCAAGAGAGTTCAAAAATAATTTTAGAAATAACTGAAACTTCCACATGTATAATACATAAAAGTTCTCTAGGCAACAATTCTTATCATTTCCAGAGTTAAACAAGCATGCAAATGGGAAACACATCATACATAAAAAGAAAATAGATTGCTTTAGCATGCCTCCAAGATTGTATATGGATTCACAGAAATATTAAGGTCAATTTACATCCATATCTATCATGGATAATCATCGCACACTAGTTATTAACATGATATCCTTTTGTGAAAGGGAACGACAATTGTATCTTGAACGAGATTTTAATGAAATTTTTGTCAAGATACACATTCCTATGGATACTATCAAAACATACATAATAACAAACGTAAATAGTTGTACTAACATACCAAAACATTATATCAAAGATAAGCAATATAGCATAATAATAACCACAATAATTACCACACATATAAGTTTAAGACACCCCCCAAACTTGAGGGAAACAATGTCGTCACTGTATATGAAAAACAAATAATATACTAACAAAAATGAAATACAACAAAAGGAATGTTCCTTGAATGCCACAAAGGCTAGATGGAGGCCTCCTCAGAGTTTGTAGCCTCGTCATCTGCATCATCATCCTCATCCATGGGCTCGTCCTCATCATCATCTCCAGCTGCTGGCTGGTGAGAGGGCCCAGGATCCTATGGTGGTAGTGGTGGGTAAGCAACTGCAACGGTCGAGAAGTCAAGGACTGGGTCATCCTCCATAGGAAGATGTAAGCACTCTGCCGTCCAGCGCTAACTCTAAATAAGATATGATAACATGGTTGTCGTCTGTGCTGCCTGGGCCTCCAAGTGTGTCACCCGGGCCTCCATCTGTGTCCTCCAGGCTGTAGCATCAATTGGTGCTGCTCTAGGCTCTACTGGCTCTGCCCTAGGCTCTGTTGGTGCCTCAATCTGTGCCCTCCTGGCCGGTAGAGTGGCTAAAGCTGCTCTAATCCTCTCAATGAAATAATCATTCAGAGATTGTTTAACCTCTGAATGCTCCTCATGGTCCTGCCACTAGACCATCTACCTCCGGCACAGCTAATGGATGAGTGAAGGAAAGAACATGTTCTTGCACTACCTGGCAGCTCTCGTAATTTGCTGGTGAATGATAAGGACGACGTCGATGGCTCGGTGATCGAGAATAGCATAAGTAAAGATTGCCCGATCTCGAGTCACCTATGACAAGTTAGCAGACAGTAGAATCCACGTGCAGATGAAATGGCACCAGACGCGAGCTTCAGGCATCAAACAAGCTCATAGGAAGAATCGAGGTCTAGAAGTTTGGATGCTCAAAGCCCACTGTGTAACACCCTCCGTAGGGCATTATATTTCTGACTACAAACTTAAAATCTGAAAGTCATTTAATAAAAGGTTTGAGTTCTAAAATGTGGATTTTAAAATTTCTTTTCGCGAAAACGTAAACTTACCGAAATATAAGTAATACAGAAAATAGACTGAACTGATTAATACACATATTATTTATACCACATAATATTCAACAACATTTAAAACATAAAACTTACAGACTCAAAGAAATAGTAGCAAACCTAATGACAGGTCCTACTTAATAGCACAGTAACAAAACTAACTAGAAAATTCAACATACTTGTTCTGTTCTTTCACCAAACTGCACACTGTCGAAACTGAAGAGATCACTCCTTGACACCGTCACCGAACTCAGAACATTGCCTCCAGTTAAGTCTAAGAAACTCGCTTCGCCTACTATACAAATTTTAATAATATAAACACAACAAAACAATACAGCAAAGAGGTGAGATCCCCTTTCACCAATACTAGTATGGTAGCAAAGAATGATACGAATGACCATGTCATTCCATACATACAGATATCACAAGTATAATAATGTTAACAAATTATCATTATGTTCAGAAAACATATATCACAATAATATAAACATCAAAAGTATATCAACAATAGATATCAATAATATATATATGTAATGCCACCATGATATGTACCTTGACAATACCACAACCATATGTACACAACTATGCATATGTACTATGCATCATATTCCTACTACATAGAGCTAAACAAATTCGGATATGAATGACCCAGAAGATCTGCCACCCATAATGACAGTCTAAGCTAGACACAAGATATAAATAGTGTTTGTCGAGATATACGCCAGTGTGTTGCAACGGTATATCATGGCCAGGCATATAATGTAACAAATAGGTCACTATGAATAATCGCGCCCTGACATCTCCAGTAGATCCCCCACTGGATCACACTATCCAGCTCTCATTCACTCCTAAACAACAAAAGCCATCACAGCCATCGACTATGCATGACAACCCAATGCATAACTCAATCTACCATAATATTGTTCACCATAGTATTAGAACAACTGCTCATTCAATTGTCTAATACCAACAACATCAATGATATTATATAACTGCTCATTCAGTTTACATGATGTCAATGATCCACCAGGGTCCAGTATGTTATATTTATAATAATGTGGTTTCTCATAATAACAAGCAACATCTGACTCATTCGTCTATCTTATGTTTCCGATTATGAAGACAAACCCCAACTTTAACTAAATTGTCCATTTTATTATTTTTGGGTCCAGTACGTCAGCCCAACAGAAATCCGATGTTTTCTCAATCGCATAAACTTTTAATCGTGTTTTCACAATCGCGTCACCTTTTTCAAACATTTTTAAATCGTGTTAGTATTTTTCAACGCTTTTGAAATCGCGTAGAGTTTTTAAAATATTTTCTCAGCCGTGTAATGTTTTTAAATAATTTTCTTAATCGCATAATGTTTTTAAATCATTTTCTCAATCACATAGTTTAAAAATCACTATTTTAAATATGCATAAGCTATTTCTAATATTTTTCAACTACGAAAAATATTTTCTTTGTTTTCTAAATTACTTCTTGAAACTTTGTCTATTATATAATTATTTCTAGCTTTATTTATGAAATTTCTTTAATAAAAATTCTTTACCTAATATTTGCTATTATTTCCTTTGAAAGTCTCTAAAATAATTTTACTTTAATTTATTCTCTAAAACCCATTAAATTAAGTTTTTCTTTAATATTTGTATAATTCTATGCTTAGTAAATAACTTTGAAAAAAAACATCATAAGTAGGCATATTGGCCCAAAATCATTTATATGCTTTATAAATCGTCTTTAATTATTTCCTATGCATTTAATCTTTTTATAAAAATTCTTAATCTACTTTTTTTATCATTAAATCATATAATCCATGGTTAAAAAATAATTTTGGATCATAGGTTATATTGAATGGCATGCTGGCCGAAAATTACTCTATTTATAAGTCATATTTATTTATTTTTCGTCATCCAATATCTTGTAAAAATTCTTAATCCAATTTATTATTGTTGAATCACCTAATCCATGATTAGAAAAATATTTAGAACATCTTGGTTCTTTTTGTAGTGGTGAAGCTGTGAGCTTCATGTGTTCTTTGGAACACTCATACAAATCCTCAACATGTTATTCACATCCTACAATAATTATCATGCATCCATAAACACATACAAATATATATTAAAGCTATAGACATGCTTGCAAACAAAATCAATCACAAATAGGAAAAGCTTTAAACAACCAAGTGAATGAATCCTTATAGATTCTTCACCACACATAAATCCACTCCTCACCACCAACACATGGTTGATGAGGGTAATCTCCCTCTTACCTCTTGGAGAAACCTCCAAAACTCCTTGTTGTTCTTCTTGAAATAGATCTACTCCACCAAGTAGCACTTAAAACAAAGAAACACATACAATATTAATGTTCAAGATTGATCAAAAGTGACCATAAGCCAAAATATGGTCTTAGAAACTTACCAAAGAAAAGAAAGATGAAGAACACAAATCTTCACCTAAAAGCTCTTGATCTTGAACTTGAAGATCAAGATTGAAAGTGAATGGTTTGGAAGATAGTCTCAACATGAAAGTTCCTTAGAATTGCATGGAGATTCAAGATCTAAGGTTGTTTAGAATTATTGAAGCTTGGAAGGCATTTTGGAAGGGTGTGGCCGTGAGCTTCCTTTGAAGAACAAGGATGAAGATGGATGATTTTGATCAAGACTCCAGCTACAAAGATGCTTGGATTGATGTAAGAATTCAAGAAATAAGATTAGTTAAAATTATTGAAGAGTGATAGTAGGAATTAGGCCTCTTGGCTGTGAGCCCCCTTTGAAAAACAAGGTGAGAACTTTTTGGTTTTCAAGCAAGAAATGAAGATGATTACAACATCAAAGTATCTTAAAATGGTATAAGGATTCAAGAAATGATATTGGTAAGAATTATAGAAGTTTGGAGAGTAGATCTAGGTGTTTGGTCGAATCTATGGAGGGAGAGAAAGTGAGAGAGTTTTTGTTACTTGTTCTTGGTTCTTTGGAGAAATTGAAGTGTAAGAGAGTAAGTGAATTGAAGAGATGAATATTGTCTCCTACTTGAGTGTTATGGCCGTGGAGCACAAGGAGAGGAAAGGGTGAGAGCTTCATGCAAAAGATGTAAATGAACCAAAGCCCTCCTATTTATAGACTTCATGAAAAAGATGAATGCTTAAGATATTTTGATCAAGATATTTTTCGGTATACTTTAAGCGATGAACAATAATTACTGCTTATAAAGTCAGTGTCTATTGTCCAATAGATAATAAAATATACTTAGATTTTTCTCTTGTTCTAGCTGGGTAGCAACTATTGTCGATTATCTTTCTACTGATTACCCTTGATGAGTCACAGAGCGAGTCATCAAAGAGAAGTTTCTAGAACATGTGACTCACTATGATGAGTCAGCATGGTGAGTCACCATAGAGATTTCTAGAATAGCTGAGTCAGCATGGTGAGTCGTCAGGGAACTTTCTGGAACGTGTGACTCACTGCAGTGAGTCATCATTTCTACACTCTTCTAGAATGTGGCGAGTCAGCATTCTAGAACATGGTGAGTCATCATTTCTGGAACATGACGAGTCACCGCTTCTGGAACATGGCGAGTCACCGCTTCTGGAAGCTTTCCGAATATGCTGAGTCACAGGGGCTGAGGTGTCACACCACGTGTCAAGCTTCTATTGGTCCTCCTCGATGAGTCACAATCGTCAACTTTGACCAGCTCCTCATTGGTCCACATGTAAGGCAAGTACTCAAGTACTTGATGACTAGGCACGTGACGAGGCATTTTCTAGAATCTTCTAGAATAGTCTAGAACATGTGAGTCATTAGGCTAGTCACCTAGGTGAGTCACCAAACGATGAGTCATCGTTTTAGAACATCTTAGAGTAGGTGACTAAGCTTGCGTCTAGAATCATCCACTAAATATTTCCAAGAAAAAAATATTATCCAATAGATAATAAAACATACCCCGATTTTATTTGCAGATAAAATCGTAGAAAACAAAACTTCATAAATTGTTTCCGGTTTCGGGTTTAGTAAGATCCCCCAGCTCTGAATCAACAGTACAAAATTTTCTGGCTAAAGAAAGTTTTAATTTTTCCAAGCCCGCCTCGGGCCCACATACAGCCCAAAATATCTAGAATATATTAAATATTCCAAATATTCCAAAATATCAAAAATATAATAAAATATTCAAAATATCTCAAAATATCTAAAATATAATAAAATATTCAAAATATCTTAAAATATCTAAAATATCTAAAATATCACAAAAATCATAACAATTGTGAAATTCATGAAAATCAAATCAGATTAGTAGAAATAATTAAGGATTGACATAAAGAAATAAAATACAAAGACTTATATACAAAGACAAAACTAATATTAAAATAATCAAAAATGTAAAAACTCTCAAAAATTCCTAAAAATCACAAAAATTATAAAATTCACGGAAGTCGAGTCGGATTACTCAAAATAATTAAGGATCGACCGAAATAAATAAAATATGAATTTTCGGGGTGTTGCATACTGCACTGGCTGTGATGCAACGTGCAGATCCTGACTGTCATAGTGGCAAGATCAACGCCGCCAGGGTTAACTATGAGAAAATGCGTATACTCACATACCAAGGAAGGAGCCGACAAGTTTAGTGCTGCCCTCATGACTATAGCAGAGTAAGAGATCTACGTCCCCGTACAATAATAGTAGTGGTGTTGGCGTCTATGTTATCAATGTTCGCGTAGAATTCGTGAACCACAAGAAGTACCGCCCTCTCTAGGTGCTATGCAAATCGACCCCATCGATAGTGGTGGATTGTTTTGTCTATATCCTTAGGGATAGCCACCTTAAAGGAGAATACTCGCTCGACCATCACTGGTTTGGAAACCAGTGTGACATACCGCCGAGCGGCGTCGGTTGAAATGAATCTCCCCTCGTTAAATAGTGGAGGAGGAGTTGGCTCCCTGTTTCTCTAGCTGGAGGATCCGCGTTGTCTCTTTAGGCCCATTGTACCTGAAAAGGAATTGCAAATAGTCGATATCAAGTAATTAACAGTATTAAGCATAATAAACTTACAATTCTGGAAAATTCAAAGGCACACGCCATGACATTTACACCTGCACCGCGGCATTCAATCAGTTCATGTTAACACTACGATATTCATAGGCCATGCCACGGTACTCAAACGCTAGGCTGCGGCGTTCATATAATTTTAACCTGGTGCCACGACATTCAACAATCATGTCGCGGCACGGGTTCAACCCGAACCTAGAAATACCCAAAACAGGTCAAATCTCTTCCCTCAAGCAGAATAACTACACCTATACTATATACAAACTATAAAACACATGTCTTACAACATATAATGCTACTAAAAACAACAAAATTCACATTTAACAACAAGAAACTTAAAAAAATGAAATAACAAAAATATAAAATAAAAATAACTCAATGAAAGAGCTTCGTACCTTGTTTAAAGCAAAAGAATGAAGCTACAACAAAGAAGAAAGCAAAAACGAAAGGGAGAAAATGAAATCAAAAACAGGGAAGGGTTTATCTAATGAGGGAAATGGAGAACGTATGAACCGTCGCGGCGTTTAACCCCAAAAGACACCTCGCGCTGCAGCGTGAAGCTTACAGCGCTGTGGCGCCCATTAATTCCCTCCTAATTTAATTATTTAAATAAAGACTATTTAGTTATTTATTTATTTTTTTGAACAGGACCAGACGTCACGGCGTAGGCATACTTCTCACTGCGGCGTTATATTCACTAATAAATTCCTACAAAGGACCTCACGTCACGACATTGACAAGTTTCACACCATGGCGTGAGAGGTCAAGCTATAGAATTATGCAGTAAATTGAGTTCTATCGGGACTCAAGGCCAAAATAGGTCACCAACACCTATAAAATATGTCTAAAAGGTCAAATAATAGTTTATATAACAAAAACTTAGTTAAACCACAAAATCAACATAAAAACATACTAATGACTTAAAAACGAAAATATGAACAATTAGGTTTTCTCCCAAAAAGAGCCTTTTTTATAGTCCCAACAATACTTTGTGAACATCAAGTTGGAGCTGTTAAAGTGATGGAGGTCTTCCCCCAATAAATTTCTCCTCCAAAATAAAGTTTTAGGCACTGGCCGTTAATCTTAAAGCTTGATGATCTATCCGGTAGAGCTACCTCCACTTCTCCATGGGAAAACACCTTTATCACAACAAAGGGTCCTGACCACCTTGATTTGAGTTTTCTAGGAAAGAGCTTAGGCCTAGAATTGTAAAGGAGAACTTGTTGGCCTTCATCAAATCTTTTCTGGACTATCCTCTTGTCATACCAGTATTTAATCTTCTCCTTGTACACTTTTGCATTCTCATAGGCTTGCAGCCTAAATTCATCAAGTTCATTAAGTTGCAAAAGTCTTTTCTCACCGGCACCTTGTAAATTGAAGTTGAGTTGCTTTATTGCCTAATAAGCACTATACTCAAGCTTAACCGATAAGTGGCATGCTTTCCTGAATACCAACTTGTACGGAGACATACCAATGGGGCCTTTGTAAGCAGTCCTATAAGCCCACAGTGCGTCATCCAATTTCCTTGACCAATCCTTTCTGGTTGGACACACTGTCTTCTCCAAGATTCGCTTTATTTCACGGTTGGATACCTCCGCCTGCCCATTTATCTATGGGTGATAAGCAATGGCAATCCAATGCGCCACTCCATACTTGGCTAGGAGGGCTTTAAAATACTTATTACAGAAATGTGACCCCCCATCTCTGATTATGGCCCTAGGTGTTCCAAACCTGGTGAAGATTTGTTTTCTCATAAAGCCAATCACTACCTTTGAATCATTGATAGGAAATGCATATGCCTCCACCCATTTGGACACATAGTCCACTGCCACGAGTATGTACTGATTCCCAAAGGAGGGAATAAAGGGGCCCATGAAGTCAATACCCCAAACATCAAAAATATTAACTTCCAGAATGGAGTGAAGGGGCATCTCATTCCTTCTTGAAATGTTTCCAGATTTCTGGCACCGATCACATCTTTGAACATGAAAATGTGCATCCTTGAATAGTGATGGCCAATAAAAGCCATATTGGAGCACCTTTGCAGTTGTCCTCTCACCACTGTAGTGTCCACCATATAGAGAAGCATGACATTGGTTTAGAATCTGCTCCACTTCCTCCATAGGTACACACCTCCTCAACATCTAGTCAGAACACTATTTAAACAAAAATGGCTCATCCCATATGTAGTGCCTAGCGTCAAACAAGAATTTCTTCTTCTGGTGAGAAGTTAGAGGTGGCAGCAACACACCACCTACAATGTAACTAACCATGTCCGCATACCATGGCCATGATTGAGTGGTGGTTGCAAGAAGCTTAAGAAATGTTTCCTTAATTATGATCGGTTCAGCTTGGCATTCTTCATTTTCAAGTCTTGAAATGTGGTCTGTCACTTGATTTTTCACACATTTCTTATCTCTGATCTCCAGATTAAACTCTTGTAGAAGCAAAACCCACCAAATCAATCTCAGTTTCACATCTTTCTTGCTCACTAAGTACTTGATTGCAGAATGATCTGTATACACAATCACCTTAGTTCCTACCAAGTAAGCTCTAAACTTATCAAATGCAAATACAACCGCCAGCAACTCTTTTTCTATTGTTGTGTAGTTCAGTTGGGCGTCGTTAAGTGTTTTGCTCGCATAATAAATAAAGCGAAATACCTTGTATTTCCTTTGCCCCAACACTGCACCCACAACGTAATTGCTGACATCGTACATGAGCTCGAAAGGTAAGTTCCAATCTGGAGTAATAATTACTGGTGCTAAGACCAATTTCTTCTTCAGCTCCTCAAATGCAACTTGACATGATTCATTAAAAATGAATTGAATGTCTTTCTCCAACAGGTTACAAAGAGGCTTGGCTATCTTCGAGAACTCTTTAATAAACCTCCTGTAGAAACCCGCATGGCCAAGAAAAATATGGATTCTTTTTACTGAGTTTGGTGGAGGAAGTTTGTCAATTACCTCAATCTTTGCCTTGTCCACCTCCATCCCTTTAATAGAAACTTTATGGCCAAGAACTATGCCTTCTTGGACTATAAAGTGGCATTTTTCCTAATTTAGGATGAGGTTGATCTCTTCACACCTTTTCAGCACGGATGAAAGGGTCTACAAACAGTTACGGTAATCATCCCTAAATACTGAAAAGTCATCCTGTAACACCCTAACTTTTGAGTTAAGTACGATATTGTCCTAAATGTACTGTTTTATGTTTTTTGTAAGTTATAAATTGAATTTGACTGTTTCGTTATTGTATTTGATCATTGTGTGTGATTTACTCCGAGTCAAGAAGATAATAATTTTCTGACCGAAAAAATCTTATTTTAATTATTCGGAGTTGGGGGATCTTACTAAACCTAATTCTAAATGATACGTGTGTTAATCTTTTAATTTTTAGGATTTAATTGTGTAATAAAATATTTTATATTATTTTATTGTACAGTACTTACTGTCTTAAAAATAGTAGAAATCTGCTCCAAAATGACCATAGACCCGAAAAAGTCTGTGGGACCCACATTTAGTGAACCAGTCAATGTTTTTGGCTAGAGTAAATCCTAAGCCAATGAGAGCTAGTCAACATTAGTGGCTTGAAATTTCTAGACCAATAGGAAGCAAGTCCACAAAAGTGGTTAGACTTGTTGAATTATGACTAGAAAGCTTAACCAAGTTAGCTTAACCTAACTAAGTTAGTATAAGAAGCTGATGTAGTAACTAAATGAAGTAAACCTAGTTAGCTACCTATTTAAGTTCTAGTTAGAGAAGATTCTAAAAATATCAAGATAAAGCTTAGTTATCCTAAGTAACTAGATAGTTAGGTAAGTAACTAAGCAAACTAATCAAATGCACTCAAGCGTAACTAGATTACATAAATGAGCACAAACTTGGATTATTTCTCATTAGGCCATTCGGTCAAGCAAGGTTCAAGAAGGATCAAGAAGGCTTAGTCACTTGATGACTTGGTTTTTCTACACCAATTAGAAGTAAGCTTAGAGGCAAAGCCTTTGATATCATCTATTGATCACATCTATGGTTGTTAGGGGTTAGGAGAAGTCAAGCAAAGTGCCCACCTCCCTGAATGAAGCTCACGACCAAGTGCTAGGCTAGGAGACCAAAAATCATTTCATCTTCATTTTCATTCTACTATCACTTAAAACATTTCTTCTCTTTCTACCAAAAACCAAAGAAACACCATTGCTACTCCTCTTGAGAGCTCACGGCCACCACCTTAAATATACACCTTCACTCTTCTAAATTTTCATCTAATCCAACTTCTCAAATCCAAATACCATTCTAAGAACATCTTTAATTGAGAGTTCTTTCAAAAAAGTTCATCTTGAGCTTGGAAAACCATCTTTGAAGATTTTCCTACAAGGTGAAAATCTTTGTTTCTTATTTCTAACATAATTTTTGATGTTCTAAGCCATGATTGATCCATGGTTTATATTTTTCTCCTATAGTTATAACTCTTTCAAATTTGTTTAAGTTTGTTAGGAACTCTTTGGGAGCCACACGAAATCACAAGGAAGTGTTAGAAGGAGTTTGTATTCCCTTAAGGTAAGAGGGAGATTTAATCTCATCAACCTTGTATGGTGATGAGAAAATGGATTGTATGTGTGGTGAAGAATCCATAAGGATTTATTCATTTGGTTGTTTAATGCTTTCCTATTTGTGGTTGATTTTATTTGTAAGCATGTCTATAGCTTTAAAAATATATTGCATGTGTTTATAGATCTATAACGATTATTGTAGGATGTGAATAACATGTAAGGATTGCATGAGTGTTCCAAAGAACACAAAAAGGAGCTCACGACTTCTCCAAGAAAAAGAGAACCAAAATGTTCTCAACCATTTTCTAAAAACAATGATTTAATGAATTTAGGTAAAACAATGAATTTGAAAATGATTTAGAAGATAGAAAATGATGTAAAAATCATTTGTAAAGGATATGTTGAATTCGGCCAACATGCCATTCAATGTATATTTGATTTCCAAAATTATTTTCTAAGGTAGGTTAAATAGTTAACTACGAAAGAATTTAATTGCAATGAATCTTTGGGGAATAAAATGAATTAACTTAGTTTTAGAATCCTAAATTAGAAGAATTTGTTATAAGTAAGAAATAAAGTAAACACTTGAAAAATACTAACGTAGAGCTCACTCATTAAGTTTTGAAGCACGTTAGCAAGTTTCAAGGTGTAAATAATGGTTAAGGTTAAAATATGTAGTATTTAAAGAAAAACGTAGAAAATATCATTTAATGAATTTTTTTTAGACAAAATGCTGTCAAAATTTACTAAAAATGGACAAATAAAAGAGAAAGTTTCATAATATATTTATAACATAAAAAAAATATTCTACGTAGTTTAAAAGTATTAGAAATAGCTTACGCGTATTTAAAATAATGATTTTTCAACTACGCGGTTAAGAAAATGATTTAAAAATCTTACGCGATTGAAAAAATTATTTAAAAATATTACGCAGTATTTAAAAATGTCCAAAAAATATTTACGCGATTTAAAAATATTTGTAAAAGTGAAGCGATTGTGAAAACGCGATAAAATTTCTATGCGACTAAATGGAACAGTTGTAACACCCCTTTGGAGGATGTCACACATAAAAGAAAATAAAAGAAATAGAAATAAAATCTACCCAAGTTGTGAAACATTTGTTAAATATTATTACGGGTTGTAAAATAATTCTGATAGGTAGAATATGATATAAAAAGATAATGCGGAAAATACGAAATAAAAAAAAAATATCATCACTAGTAATATACATATGATTAAGTTATAAACTATACAAATAATTTACAACTAAGATTACAACTATTTAAACAAAAACAAGATAAGAAAGCAATAAAAGAGTTAATATATACTGAGACATACGTGACGCGCCAAAAAAAATATCATGATTATCTAATCCTCGATGGATCACTCTCATCATGAAAATGATCATCGGGAGATAGATATCCGGATGTCTCGACACACGGCGATAACGGATCGCGCGGTCGATACGATGCTTATCTCACTAGGCTCGGGGTTTTCGGCACCCCAATAACGCCTAATGGATAAGGGTAACTCTAAGTGCGAGAAAAGTGTCGTAGTCATGACAGGCTCTTCATCAAAACGATGACGTAGGATCACGGTCACACGTCCTGCATACGTCACGGAGTCACGATCGCCTCGTAAGTGCCAAGCCAGAGCACCTCCATGAAATACCAGCTCTATGAATCCCAAAAATCCTGGCGTCGCCATCCCACACAATCAATCCAGAGGATATGGATGATCGGATGGTTCTTGATCGTAAAACTGGTCGTCTGCCTGCTGATCTTCCTCCTCCTCAGGGTACACGATGTCAATAGGCTGATCCTCTTCCTCGAAGTCTTCACCGCATAAAATAAATAAACAGAAAATACATATAACAAAGAGGTAAGACAACATAAAACCATCACAACATGGCCAATAAGAAGACGACAAACAACATATATACAATTCATGCAATACATAAAGCTTTAACAATTATAATAACAAATTGAAGTAAAATTTAGATATCATAACAATATATATCATAACAGATAAAACCTCACAGATAAAATAAGAAAGATAAGAATAAACAGATACGATATAATAACCAAATATAGTAACAGTAACCAGATAAAATAAACAAATAAGATACAGATAAACCATAAATAGATAAGATGTAAACAAATAGACATAGAGATAAATAATATGACAAAATCCTACTCCATGGAGCTAAAGAAAACACAAGTATCAGAGAGAGGAATGACTCGCAAAATCTAATAGTACCACGGCTGCCCCACCAACTATTGCGCTGTCACACGTTGCGTCTATAGCCCCACGACACGAGAATCCATCAATCCAGGGCGTGGTGTAGTTCACGGTCTCACGTTGTGGCACTACGAGGCAAATGTACTACTAGACTTCACAAATCTTGATTAAATATAGTGTATGTCGAGTACCATAGTGTGCTATCTCCGGTTTACCACGGCCCACGGAGCTACCAACTCGTCCACATGTGGGATCCCGTACACTAAAGTCTCCAAGTTCATTAGAACAATGAACCACACTACGTTTATCGCATCGACAACACGATGTGATTCATCTCGTCAACCAATCCACCAAATACATGGCACACATAACAGATAGATGGAAAGCCTGTACGGGTTCACATTTTCCCGACAGCATATAAATTTTCAAAAGCCTGTACGGGTTCACATTTTCCCGACAAAGATATAAATTTTCAAAAGCATATGCGGGTTCACATTTTCCCGACAGCGAAAGATTTTCAAAAATAATCTGTACGGGTTCACATTTTCCCGACAGTATAAAGATAGTAACGGTCAATCGCGTAGAAATTTTATCGCGTTTTCATAATTCCGTCGTTTTTACAAACGTTTAAAAATCGCGTAAAGATATTTTTCTGTTTTTAAAATTGCGTAGCATTTTCAATACGTTTTCTCAATCGCATAAGATTTTTAAATCATTTTCTTATTCGAATGCCCTTAAAATTACTGTTTAAACAAAAGTAAATAGTACTTAGTACATTTAAACTACGTAGAGTAATTTTTCATACCGCATACTGTCTTTTGGATATTTTTGCTATCTTATTGGTTCATTTTTACTAAAAATTGACAGTATTTTGTTTAGAATATTATAATAATGGTTTCCTAAATTATCCATAAAATTTCCATTTACCTAATTTTTAACCATATCATTTAATTCTTTTTGAAATCTCTAACATGCTTCAAAACCTTAAGTGAGCTATATGTTAGAAAATTTCTCAAAATTTCTGTATTTTACTTCCTAATGATAAAATTACTAGTTTTAGTCCTTTAAGCTTAATTCTACTCAATTTGTTTCTTCAAAAATCATTATAGAAAATTTCTTCTTAACTTGTATTGTCTCTTTTTGATTGAAAAGTTTTGGAATCAAGTTTTAGAAATCATGATTACCTATAGTAGCATGTTGGCCAAATTTCATAAAATTTTTGCATTTGATTTCTAAATTGTTTTTCACCTTCTAAATCATATCAAATATATTATATTGTCTAAGTTCATTAAATCATGTTATAAAATAATGATTTTGAATCAAATAAATCCTTTAGGCATGTTGGCCCAAAATTTACTAAATCTTTACCATTTGATTTCTAAATTCCTTTTCTTTGATCAAATCAATTTAAAACCTTCTTATTTCTCCTAATTAATTAAGTTACACTTTAGGAAAAATTAAGAGAACATTTTGGTCCTCACACTTTGTCATTGCCGTGAACTAGGGAATGTGTTCTTTGGAACACTCATGCAAATTTACACATGTTATTCACATCTTATGCCTTATCATATAATTCTAACACATGCATTTATATTTCTAACACATGCAAAATATTTCTAACACATAAAACCTAAATTAAAGCTTATAGACATACAATCAAAAGCTAATAGACATGTAAAATTATTACAATCACCAAACATGAAAGCTACTAACATACAACACCTAAGCAACTAGCAACCACAAAAATTAATAAATACACATCAATAAACACACCACAACCGAATCCTTATGGATTCTACAAACAATCCATCTTCTTACCACCATCAAGGGATGATAAGAATTGTCTTCCTCTTACCTTAAATGAAGACAAATGATTAGCTTTCACACCTCCTATGGTTCGGTTTTCACTCCACCAAATACCTAAAAATCTCAAATAAAATCTACATGTTATTAACCATGAAAAAGAAGCTAAACCATGGAGAAATCATGGCTTAGAACTTTGAAAAAGAAGAGAGAAAAGAAAAATATGATATTTCACCTTCTAGGTCAAATTTACAAGGTTGATTTCCAAGCCTTAAATGGAAGATTTTGAAGAAACTTCCAACTAGAAAGGTTCTTAGAATAGTGTTTAGGTTAAGGAAACTTGGTTAGAAAAATTTTTGGATGGTTGGATGGTTAGGAATGGCTCTTGGCCGAAAATGGTGAAGAAAATGAACAAGAATGGTGGCTAGGGTTTTGATGAGAGAGAAGAGAGAAAAGTGATGAAGGAGAAGTGTGATTTTGGTCTTCAAAGACCACTTGGCCGTAGACATCAAGTGAGGTGCAAGGTGGGCACCTTGCTTGGCTTCATCCAAGCCATTGGATGAATCAATGGTCAAGATCAAGCCTTGGTGAGCAAGCTTAATTCCTATTGGTTAGCTCATGGTGACTCACATGCTGAGTCACACAGCTCATTAAATTCTCTGCTGAGTCGAATAGAGTCACTTTTTCTGAAAGTTTTACTTCTTACGGTGATTAATTAAGCTACCGATCTAACCGTTCTGCTAATTGTGAGTCCCGCAAAATATTTCCTGGTCCACTTGTCACTAAAATATATCTTGACTAATAAAATAATATTATAATAATATAAAATTATTTTATTTGACAAGCTTAAATCCTAAAAATTAAAAGATTATTTTTAGTCTCATTCAAAATCGGGTTAAGTAAGATCCCCCAATTCTAAATAATAAAATAAGATTTTCCCCGGCCCGGAAAATATTATTTTCCTGCCTCGGAGCAAATCACCCAAAAAGTCCATATAAAATCACAGACAGTATTATCGGACATTAAATCAAGAAGAAAACAATTAAAAATAGCAAAAATAGCGAAAACAGTACGTTCGGGACGTAACGGTCATTTTCTCATTTTTTCCCACAACGTAGGTAATCGTCCAAAACGTTCAA
The DNA here is from genome assembly GCA_029884605.1 of Ormosia emarginata. Lineage (NCBI taxonomy): Eukaryota > Viridiplantae > Streptophyta > Magnoliopsida > Fabales > Fabaceae > Ormosia > Ormosia emarginata. The sequence continues at coordinate 48,060,356 of JAQQTP010000077.1, read as the reverse complement.
ATAAAATATCCAAAGAAGATTATATAGTCAGATATCTTTCGAAAAAATTAATACAATGAGCTCGTAGAAAAATTTTTATTTTACCGTCTCAAGCAAACTACGTAAAATGATCAAATAAAATTTGAGCCTGTATTATCGTAATTGTTTTCATACGGAAATCGAGAACAGAAAAATAGGGACACAGCGGTCATTCACACAAAAGCATGAAAAATAGAAAATAGTACATTCAGAATATTTTCTAAAAATTGGGGGCGTTACAACAGTGAGTTTTACTGTCGGACCAAAGTGGTGGACCCGGACATGTTGAGATATAGTACTGTCAGGTGGAGGCGTACTATATTTAGAAATATTTAGACTAAGGGTATTTATGTAAATATGGTGACATATTGAGACTGAGGGTATTTATGTAATTATAGTTCTTATTCATGCATTGAGAGTTGTGTCAATTTGGTTGAAATTGGTGATTGATTGACGAGATGAATTATACCGTGTTGTGGGTGTGATAGGCGTAGTGTGGTTCATTTATTGAACTTGGAGGCGTTAGTGTGCGGAGGATTCCACATGTGGACAATTGGTAGCTCCTCTGGGCCGTGGTAACGGGCAACACACTAATGATCTTTGGAAACACACTAATGATCCTCGGGTTCCAGCAATCGAAGATCAATCAAACTCACTCTTTGGAAACTAGTTTGGTCTTTAGTTTTCTTCTCTTCTTTTATTCTAGATGATGTTCTTCTTCTGTTATTCTTTTGATTTTGAATTTGCGATGTGTGGCTAAGTTTCTTATTTGGTTAAGGGAAGGTGAAACCCTAGTTTTGATCATGTGAATTCTATATAATTCTTTATTTCAATACAGTTGTGTTTCTATTCATATGTTTTCTGATCTTAATTCGGTATAAAGGTTTTTATACTTTCTGCCAAATTCGAAAGTGGTAAAACTAGGATTGTTATGCGCGGTTGCGATGGTAGGACTAGTGAGACATATGATCTAAGTAATTTAATCCCAGTATGTGATTAGATCTTAGTGTGATTGGTTTTCAAAATCTTAATGCAATCATTAGGTGGGGATAAGAGCGGTTGCTTTATAAGTAACTAGTGATTAGGTTTAAGTTGACCGATTGCTAAATTAATCACAACTTAAGGAAAACAGATAATTAATCTCACAATTGCATAGGAACATAATTGGTTATGTTGATATAAAGGATATATGGGCTAGCATGATCATATAAATCTAGTGGTGGATTCTATCTCTTAACCAATACCTTTAAATTGGTGATTCAAATTGTGTTTACTGTTATTACTTTAAATTCAATTTCTATTTTTAGTTTTAACAAACAAAACCCCTTTTTACTGTTTTTTTTATTTTTGAGAGTTTAAGTTAAGAATCAATTTATAGTGTTCATTGAATTAGTGCTCTGTGGATTAAACCTTGCTAACTACGACTAGTTGCAAGGTTTTATATATTTTTTGTGGAACTTAGCAACTGATTTTGTTCTTAATTTTTAACCACAATCTAGACCACACCAAATTTTGGTGCCATTGCCGAGGAACTAATTGTCCAATTACGCTATTAATTTGTTTCCTATTTTCACTCAGTTTTTGTTTTAGTTTTTGATACTTTAATTCCTTCTTTCCGATTGTTTTGCAAGTGTTCATATCCACTGAAGAAGTGAATGCCAATTGAGGAATTACTTTGAACAAGGCAGCTTACATCCTCAGTTTCCCTTCCAATTCACACCTACTGACATCGAAGCTGCCCGCCATATAGATCTATCCAGTTTTGAGATATCTTCTGAGAAATATGAAGAAGTGGTGATGACAGAAAATACTTTACGGGCGTTGGGTGCTCTAGACTTGGACTAGCAGCCTCTGTGCATAGAAATTCTAGAAAATGAAAGGGATTTGACTTGTAATCCAGCTTAGTCCATCTTTTACCATCTTTCAATGGATTAGATGGGGAGGACCTCAACAAGCATTTGAAGAAAATCCATGTAGTTTGTTCTAACATGAAGCCTACAAGAATTTTAGTAGAACAAGTCAAGCTCAGGGATTTTCCATTCTCATTAAAAGATTCTGCAAAGGAGTGGCTATACTATTTGCCACCTGGATCCATTAATTTATGGCAGGACATGGCTCGAGCTTTCCTAAACAGATACTTCCCTGCCTTAAAGGCCACCATTCGAAAAGAAATTTGCGGCATCTAATAAAGGCACAAGGCTACACCTTGCATGGCTTGAAGTCCACGACCATTTGGCCTTTGGAGGACAAAAAATCACTTCATCTTTCATGCATTTTCTCTCTTCTCTCTCTTCCAAAAACCCTAAACTCCATTAAAGCTTTCTTGAAGCTCTATTCGGCCAAGCCCTATTCTACACCATCCAACCACCCAAAATTTTATCCAACCAAGTTTTCTAAACCTAAACACAATCCTAAGAACATCTCTAGTTGAGAGTTCTTGCAAAATCCTTCATTTGAAGCTTGGAAACCTACTTGGAAAATTTTACCTAGAAGTTTGTTAGGTTTGAAGGAGAAAACCGAAACCTAGAGGAGGTGTGAAAGAGTAATTTTGTCTTCATTTAAGGTAAGAGGAAGACTAATCTTATCATCCATGGGTGGTGGTAAGAAGATGGAGATTGATTTGTTGTGATTGTAGAATCCATAAGGATTCCTTTGTTTGTGTTTGTTAGTAGCTTGTTTGTGTGGTTGTTAGTAGCTTTCCTATTTGATGTTTGTAATAATTTGTATGATGTTACATGTCTACAAGCTTTGATTTGCATGTCTACAAGCTTTGATAATTTGTATATGTTAGAAATGCATGATAATGTATAGGATGTGAATAACATGCTAAGGAATGCATGAGTGTTCCAAAGAACACCACACCAAGGCTCACGGCCATTGACCAAAAGGAGAACCAAAATGTTCTCATTATTTTCCTAAAGTGTAATTTAATGAACCTAGGAAAATTAACAAGAGGTAGAATTGTTTAGATCAAGGAAAATAAATTTAGAAAATCAAATAACACAAGTGTATATTTCGGCCAACATGCCAAACCAAAGATCCATGATTTCTAAAATCAATTCCAAACCATTTTCAATTAAAAAGATGTAAGATATGTTAAAAAGGAATTTTTCTACAATGAGTTTTAAAGAAACAAATTGATTAGAATTAAGTTTAAGGATTAAAATTAATAATTTTACTGTTAGAAATGAAATACAGTAACTTTTGAGAATTTCTAACATATGGCTCATACTGTATTTTGAAGCATGTTAGTGGTTTTCAAAAGGATTAAATTATACGGTTAAAAATTAAGTAAACAGAATTTTTACGAAAAAATTAGGAAACCATTAATATAATTTTCTAAACAAAATACTGTCAATTTTTAGTAAAAACGGGCAAATAAGATAGAAAAGATGTCCAAAAGACAGTATACGGTATAGAAAATATTTTACGTAGTTTAAACGTATTATTTATTATTTCTGTTTATTTAAACAGTAATTTTTAAGGGATTTGGACAATAAAATGATTTAAAAATCTTACGCGATTGAGAAAACGTATTAAAAACTCTACGCGATTTTAAAATTAGAAAAATAAATTTACGCGATTTAGAAACATTTGTAAAAACGACGAGATTGTGAAAACGCGATAAAATTTCTACGCGATTGACCAAAATGGTACTTTCTGTATTTTTCTGCTGTCGGGCTATGAGGTGAACCCGTACAGGCTTTGGAACAGTATTTGTCCGGTGGGACTTACTGTATCTTTTTATCTTTGAAGATATATTTTTAATGAGAGTATTTTGGTAATTTCTTATATATTGAGTTTATGCCAATTTTTGGTGGATTGGTTGACGAGGTGAATCACATCGTGTTATCGACGCGATAAACGTAGTGTGGTTCATTGTCTTTATGAACTTGGAGACGTTAGTGTACGAGATTTCATAATGGACTAATAGTACATTGCCTGTAGTGCCACAACGTGAGACCATGAACTGCACCACGCCTTGGATAGTGGATTCCATGTGACGTGGGGCTATAGACGCAACGTGTGACAGCAAGAATAGTTTGGTTGGGCAGCCGTGGTACTAATAGATTTTGCGGGTCATTCTCTCTCGATATCTATATGTGTTTAGCTCCATGGAGTAGGATCGTGTCATATTGTATATAGTTATATCTTGGACATTATTTTATCTGTTTATTTTTATCTGGTTATTATTATTATGATAAATTGTCTATTTCTTATTTTATTTTATCTGTGATATTATTTTATTTGTGATATTATGTGTTGTTGTGACATTTAAATCTTTACACTATCCTGTTATTAATTAATGTTATAGCTTTTCATATTGCATGAACTGTATATCTGTTGTTTGTCGTTTTCTTATTTACCATGTTTGTGATGATTTTAGATTGTCTTACCTCTTTATTGTATGTGGTTTACAGTATATTTATTTACGTGGTAAAGAGTTTGAGGAAGAGGAAACGACCTCTTGAGATTTTGTATCCCGAGGAGGAAGAGGAGCGAAGAAGTTGAAGATCGATCGACGACCAAGAACCATCTGATCATCCATATCCATTGGACTGATTTGTTTGGGTATGGCGGTACCAGGATTTTTGGGTTTTGTGCGACTCGAGTTTCACGGTGGATCGTTAGCTTGGCATCTGCATGGAGATAGAGACTCAGTGACTTACGTGGGACGGTTGATTGTGTCCCTACAACATGAGTTTGATGGAGAGCCAGTGATGACGACTACTGTGTTTTTGCACTTAGAGTTACCTCTATCTCTTAGGCGTCATTGGGGTGGTGTATCCACTGAGCCTAGTGAGATGAGTATCGTATCGACTGCGCGGTCTCGTTTCCGCCGAGTGTCGAGGCATTCTGGATATTTATTTTCTGATGAGTTTCCTGAGAGTGATCCATCAGAGGATTAAATGTTTATGATGTGTATTTTTGGGCGCGTCTGCGTATGTATATATTGACTCTTTACTATTTTTATTTACTGTTTCTGTTTAAATATTTGTAATTGTAGTTGTAAATTATTTGTATAACTTATAACTTGGACCATATGTATATTATGAGTGATGTTGTTTCTGTTTATTTTATATTTTCGCGTTATTTTATTTAATAATTTTCTGTTTAACAGGAATTATTTTACAACCTGTATTAGTACGTAACAAATGTTTTACAACTTGGGTAGATTTTATTTATCTTTCTTTTATATATATATATATATATGTGTGACATCCCCACAAGGGTGTTACATTAGTTGGTATCAGAGCCCAAGTTAGAGTCTTTTGGGGTTGTGGTTGGGTCTGTTTTTGTTTGTGCTGTGTGATTCTTTGTCATTTACTTCCGAAAGGATGTATCTAATTTTGTTTTATTCTGTTTGAAGAAAGAAGATGGCTGGTAGAGGCAGAGGACGTGCGAACGTGAATCGTGATGTGGACCCTATGATTACGGCTGCTGAAGCTATGCAGCGGATGGCTGAAGTAATGACGCATGTTGACGGGGTGAGAGCGGCTCAACAAAGAAGATGCTACTGTTGATGCCCTAAATTTATCTGAATTTAGGCGCCACAATCCGCCGCAGTTTAGAGGCGAGGTTGATCCAGATAAGGCAAGTCAATGGATACAAGACTTGGAGAGAATTTTTGAAGGAATGAGATGCACAGATGATAAGAAGGTGACTTATGCTGTCTTTATGCTAAGGGGAGATGGAGAACATTGGTGGAGAGGAACTCGCCGAGTTTTGCAAGCTGAAGGGACTGAAATTACGTGGGAAGTATTTTCTGATGCTTTTCTGGGAAAGTATTTTCCTGCAAGTGCTAGGCATGCCAAGGAAATGGAATTTCTTGGTTTACGACAGGAAAATATGACAGTGAATGAGTATGCTACAAAATTTGAGAATTTGTCTCAATTCTCGGATTATGCTCAAACTCGACCGGATGATACATGGAGATGTCGGAAGTTTGAATCTGGCTTGAGAGTGGAACTAAAGCGATGGGTGATATCCTTGAGGATAAATCAGTTTCATGCTTTGGTTGATGCATGTGCGCGACTTGAGGAATTAGAGTCGTCGCGAGATCAGAGGAATCGTAACTTTGGGCCGACAAGGTTTCAGAGAGGTGGAGGTAGTAATACGAATCGGTTTTAGCGCAAGCCGTATTCCAGACCATCAGGGAGTCAATCTCAACGACCACCAGTTGGGGGAAGTACAAGTGGTAGTGGAGTTGGACAGAAAGTGGCGTTTACGCCGACATGTTTTAAGTGCGGAAAGAAAGGTCATATCTCTCCGGAGTGCACAATTAAATGGACAGTTTGTTTTAACTGTAAATAGCCTGGGCACATGTCGAAGGATTGTACTCAGCCGGAAAGGAAATCTGCTGTTCGTTATGTTCATACTAATCAACAAAAGTCAGGGAGTACTCAACTGAGATCTGGAGGGCGAGTATATACTATGACGGGAACAGAAATTTCTCAATCTGATGATCTTATACAAGGAGAAGGTGACATTGGAGGTAATCATCTGACTGTGTTATATGACTTTGGTGCAACACATTCATTTATTGCATATGATTGTGTGGAAAGATTGAAGTTGTCTGTGTCTTCTTTGAATGTTAAGTTGAGTGTTTCTACGCCAACTGCTAAACCTGTAATTGCATCAAAGATATGTTTGGATTGTCCTATTGTTGTGAAGGGCCGTTTGTTTTTGGTCAACTTGATTTGTTTACCTCTTGTTGAGATAGATGTAATCTTAGGGATGGACTGGTTATCTTCTAACCATATCCTTATAGATTGTGCAAGCAAAACCATAGTTTTTCCTAAGGAAGAAAAGTCTGGATTCTTGACTGCTATTAAGGTCAAGTCTTTGTTAAGAGAGGGAGCACAGAGATATGTAGTATTGTGTTCTCTAGAAGTTAAAAATGAGAAGGATGTGAATACTATTCCTGTTGTCAATGAGTTTCCAGAGGTTTTTCCTGATGACGTACCTGGTTTGCCACCTGAGAGAGAGATCGAGTTTTCAATTGATTTAGTACCAGGAGCAGGTCCTATCTCAATTGCACCGTATCGTATGTCGCCAGCAGAGTTGGAAGAGCTGAAAAAGCAATTGGTGGAACTGTTAGAGAAACAGTTTGTGCGACCTAGTGTTTCACCATGGGGTGCGCCAGTGCTTTTGGTCAAGAAGAAGGACGGAACTTCTCGGCTTTGTGTAGATTATCGTCAGCTGAACAAGGTGACTATCAAGAATAAGTATCCGCTTCCAAGAATTGACGATTTGATGGATCTGTTAAGAGGAGCTGTGGTATTTTCCAAGATAGATTTGAGATTGGGTTATCACCAGATTCGTGTTAAGGGGGAAGATGTACCGAAAATCGCTTTTCGAACTCGTTATGGACATTATGAGTATCAGGTAATGCCATTCGGGGTGATGAATGCTCCTGCCATATTTATGATTATATGAACAAGATTTTTCGTCTGTATCTAGACAGATTTGTCGTTGTCTTTATCGATGACATTCTGATCTATTCTCAATCTAAGGAAGAGCATGCTGAACATCTTGGTATTGTTCTTCAGATTTTGAGAGAAAAGCAGTTGTATGCGAAGTTGGCTAAGTGTGAGTTCTGGTTAGAAAAAGTTCAGTTTCTAGGTCATATAATTTCGAAAGAAGGTATTGCGGTAGACCCATCAAAAGTGGAGACTGTTTTACAGTGGGAAAGACCTAAGACGGTAACAGAAGTTCGAAGTTTTGTTGGACTTGCTGGTTATTACCGGAGGTTTATCGAAGGTTTTTCGAAGATTGCTGGACCGCTTACACAGCTTACGAGGAAAAGTCAAGCTTTTGAATGGACGGAAGAACGTGAAGTCAGTTTTCAAGAGTTGAAGAAGAGGTTAACAACTGCACCGGTGTTGATTTTACCGGATTCTAAGGGAACTTTTGATGTATATTGTGACGCTTCTTACCAAGGGTTAGGATGCGTATTGATGCAAAACCGAAATGTTGTGGCATATGCTTCTCGACAGTTGAAGGTTCATGAAAGGAATTATCCAACGCACGATTTGGAATTGGCTGCAGTGGTTTTTGCTCTAAAAGTGTGGAGACATTTTCTGTATGGAGCGCTGTTCAATGTCTTTAGTGATCACAAGAGTCTAAAGTACTTGTTTGATAAGAGAGAATTGAATATGAGGCAAAGGCGATGGTTGGAATTCTTAAAGGATTATGATTTTCAACTTCAATACCACCCAGGAAAGGCTAATGTGGTAGCTGATGCCTTGAGTAGAAAGGTGCTTAGTGTTTCGGCAATGATGATCAAGGAGGAAGAGTTGATTAACAAGTTCCGAGATCTGTGGTTATCTGTAGAATTTCTGCCTGAAAGAGTTCGTTTATATAAGGTCGTGATCATAAATGAATTTCTTGATGTAGTCCGAGATAAACAAAAGGAAGATGTGTTTTTGCAAAACGAAAGGGAATTGTTAAAGCAAGGTCATAAGGCGACGGTAGAGGAAGGAGCAGATGGAATCTTAAGGTTTAAAGGAAGAATTTGTATGCCTGATGATTCTGAATTGAAGAAGTCGATCCTATATGAAGCTCATACTAGTGACCTTAGTTTACATCCGGGGATGACCAAGATGTACCAAGACTTGAAAAGGTTGTTTTGGTGGCCAAGGATGAAAAGGGACGTAGCAGAATATGTGGAGTCTTGTCTGGTTTGTCCGAAAGTGAAAGTGGAACATCAGAGACCAGCTGGAATGTTACAACCGTTATCTATTCCAGAGTGGAAGTGGGATAGTATCTCTATGGATTTCGTACTGGTTTGCCGAAGACGAGGAAAGCTCATGATTCAATATGGGTTATAGTCGATAGGCTTACTAAATCGGCTCATTTCTTACCAATTAATATCAAGTATTCATTGGAAAGATTAACCCAGTTGTACATCAGTGAGATTGTCAGATTACATGGTGTACCTACATGTATAGTTTCTGACCGAGATCCGAGGTTTACGTCAAGGTTTTGGCGAAGTCTGCAAGAAGCTATGGGAACTAAGTTGCGACTGAGTTCGGCGTATCATCTGCAGACTGATGGTCAGACAGAGAGAACTATACAGTCTTTGGAGGATCTGTTGCGTGCTTGTGTTTTGGAGCAACGAGGAAGTTGGGATGAATTTTTATCTTTGATAGAATTCACCTACAATAATAGTTTTCACTCAAGCATAGGGATGGCACCCTATGAGGCATTATATAGAAGGCGATGTCGAACACCGTTATGTTGGTATCAAGATGGGGAAAGCATGACTGTTGGACCAGATCTTGTACAACAGACTACGGAGAAGGTAAAGATGATACAAGAGAAGATGAGGACGACGCAAAGCGCATGAAAGAGTTATGCAGATAAACGAAGGCGACCTCTTGAATTTGAGGAGGGTGAGCATGTGTTTCTAAGAGTTACTCCTACGACCAGTGTCGGAAGAGTTATTAAGTCTAAGAAGCTTACTCCTAAGTTCATCGGACCATATCAGATTATCCGACGTATAGGTCCTGTAGCGTATCAGATTGCTTTGCCACCTTTTCTATCCAATCTGCATGATGTATTTCATGTATCTCAGTTACGGAAGTATATACCGGATCCGACGATGTTATACAACCAGATGAAGTACAGTTGAAGGAGAATTTGACTTACGAGACTTTACCTGTTAGAATCGAGGACAGAAAAGTAAAGCAGCTTTGAGGGAAAATGATCGAACTAGTGAAGATCATATGGAATGATGTGACGGGTGATGCTACCTGGGAGCTGGAAGATAAAATGAGGGATCAGTATCCTCATTTGTTTTGATGTGCAGCGAATTTCGAGGACGAAATTTTTATTTGTTGGGGAGAGTTGTAACACCCTAATTTTTAGAAAAATATCCTGAATGTTCTGTTTGCTGTTTTTCAAGCTTTTGTGTAAAAGACCGTTGTGTCCTTATTTTACTGTTTCTTATTTTCTGTATGGAATACAAATACGTTTTACAGGCTAAAATTTTATTTGGTCGTTTTACATAATTTGTTTCGAGACGGTAAAATAAAAGTTTTCTCAAGCTACTGTTTTAATTTTTCTGGGGGATATACAAACAATTAATACTGTCTGTAATTTTATTTGAACGTTTTGGATGATTTGCTTTATTGTGGGGAAAAATGGAAAAATAACCATTACGTCCCGATTGTACTGTTTTTAATTTTTCTATATGTTACAATGCTTAATATTACTGTCTGTGATTTTATTTAGACTTTTTGTGCGATTTGCTCCGGGACAGAAAATAATATTTTTCGGTAGGGGAAATCTTGTTTTAATTATTCGAACCTGGGGATCTTACTTAACCCGATTCTCGAATGATACTGTAATTAATCTTTTAATTTTTAGGATTTAATCAAAATAAAATAATTTTGTATTATTATAATATTATTTTATTAGTCAAGATAATAAAATGACAAATGGACCCGAAATATTTTGCGGGACCCACGTTTAGTTAAAACAGCTTAACTTAGTAGCTTAATTAAGCATCATTAGTGATGGAACATTCAAGAACATGGTGACTAAGCTAGATGACTAAGCTTAATTAGTGACTAAGCATGGTGACTAGGTTAGGATTAACCAATGGGAGCAAAGCTTGGTGAACAAGGCTTAATCTTGATCATTGATCCATTCTAAGGCTTGGATGAAGCCAAGCAAGGCTACACCTTGCATGGCTTGAAGTCCACGGCCATTTGGCCTTTGGAGGACAAAAAATCACTTCATCTTTCATGCATTTTCTCTCTTCTCTCTCTTCCAAAAACCCTAAACTCCATTAAAGCTTTCTTGAAGCTCTATTCGGCCAAGCCCTATTCTACACCATCCAACCACCCAAAATTTTATCCAACTAAGTTTTTTAAACCTAAACACAATCCTAAGAACATCTCTAGTTGAGAGTTCTTGCAAAATCCTTCATTTGAAGCTTGGAAACCTACTTGGAAAATTTTACCTAGAAGTTTGTTAGGTTTGAAGGAGAAAACCGAAACCTAAAGGAGGTGTGAAAGAGTAATTTTGTCTTCATTTAAGGTAAGAGGAAGACTAATCTTATCATCCATGGGTGGTGGTAAGAAGATGGAGATTGATTTGTTGTGATTGTAGAATCCATAAGGATTCCCTTGTTTGTGTTTGTTAGTAGCTTGTTTGTGTGGTTGTTAGTAGCTTTCCTATTTGATGTTTGTAATAATTTGTATGATGTTGCATGTCTACAAGCTTTGATTTGCATGTCTGCAAGCTTTGATAATTTGTATGTGTTAGAAATGCATGATAATGTATAGGATGTGAATAACATGCTAAGGAATGCATGAGTGTTCCAAAGAACACCACACCAAGGCTCACGGCCATTGACCAAAAGGAGAACCAAAATGTTCTCATTATTTTCCTAAAGTGTAATTTAATTAACCTAGGAAAATTAACAAGAGATAGAATTGTTTAGATCAAGGAAAATGAATTTAGAAAATCAAATAACACAAGTGTATATTTCGGCCAACATGCCAAACCAAAGATCCATGATTTCTAAAATCAAATCCAAACCATTTTCAATTAAAAAGATGTAAGATATGTTAAAAAGGAATTTTTCTACAATGAGTTTTAAAGAAACAAATTGATTAGACTTAAGTTTAAGGATTAAAATTAATAATTTTACTGTTAAAAATGAAATACAGTAACTTTTGAGAATTTCTAACATATGGCTCATACTGTATTTTGAAGCATGTTAGTGGTTTTCAAAAGGATTAAATTATACGGTTAAAAATTAAGTAAACAGAATTTTTACGAAAAAATTAGGAAACCATTAATATAATTTTCTAAACAAAATAGTGTCAATTTTTAGTAAAAACGGGCAAATAAGATAGAAAAGATGTCCAAAAGACAGTATACGGTATGGAAAATATTTTACGTTGTTTAAACGTATTATTTATTATTTTTGTTTATTTAAATAGTAATTTTTAAGGAATTTGGACAATAAAATGATTTAAAAATCTTACGCGATTGAGAAAACGTATTAAAAACTCTACGCGATTTTAAAAACAGAAAAATAAATTTACGCGATTTAGAAACGTTTGTAAAAACGACGAGATTGTGAAAACGCGATAAAATTTCTACGTGATTGACCAAAACTGTACTTTCTGTATTTTTCTGCTGTCGGGCTATGAGGTGAACTCGTACAGGTTTTGGAACAGTATTTGTCCGGTGGGACTTATTGTATCTTTTTATCTTTGAAGATATATTTTTAATGAGGGTATTTTGGTAATTTCTTATATATTGAGTTTATACCAATTTTTGGTGGATTGGTTGACGAGGTGAATCACATCGTGTTGTCGATGCGATAAACGTAGTGTGGTTCATTGTCTTTATGAACTTAGAGACGTTAGTGTACGGGATCCCATATATGGATAGTCGATCGCTCCGCTGGGCCGTGGTAACCGATAGCACACTAATGGACTCGACACGCACTATTTTTAATCGAGATTTCGTAAAGTCTAATAGTACATTGCCTGTAGTACCACAACGTGAGACCGTGAACTACACCACGCCTTGGATAGTGGATTCCATGTGACGTGGAGCTATAGACGCAACGTGTGACAGCGCAATAGTTTGGTTGGGCAGCCGTGGTACTAATAGATTTTGCGGGTCATTCTCTCTCTGATATCTATATGTGTTTAGCTCCATGGAGTAGGATCGTGTCATATTGTATATGGTTATATCTTGGACATTATTTTATCTGTTTAATTTTATCTAGTTATTATTATTATGATAAATTGTCTATTTCTTATTTTATTTTATCTGTGATATTATTTTATCTCGTGATATCATTTTATCTGTGATATTATGTGTTGTTGTGACATTTAAATATTTACACTATCCTGTTATTAATTAATGTTATAGCTTTTCATATTGCATGAACTGTATATCTGTTGTTTGTTGTTTTCTTATTTGCCATGTTTGTGATGATTTTAGATTGTCTTACCTCTTTATTGTATACGTTTTCTGTATATTTATTTACGTGGTAAAGAGTTTGAGGAAGAGGAACAGCCTCTTGAGATTTTGTATCCTGAGGAGGAAGAGGAGCGAAAGAAGTCGAAGATCGCACGACGACCAAGAACCATCCGATCATCCATATCCATTGGGTGATTTGTTTGGGTATGGCGGTAGCGTGATTTTGGGTTTTGTGCGACTCGAGTTTCACGGTGGATCGTTAGCTTGGCATCTGCGGGGAGATAGAGACTCAGTGACTTACGTGGGACGGTTGACTGTGTCCCTACGACATGAGTTTGATGGAGAGCCAGTTATGACGACTACTGTGTTTTTGCACTTAGAGTTACCTTTATCTCTTAGGCGTCATTGGGGTGGTGTATCCACTGAGCCTAGTGAGATGAGTATCGTATCGACTGCGCGGTCTCGTTTCCGCCGAGTGTCGAGGCATCCTGGATATTTATCTTCTGATGAGTTTCCTGAGAGTGATCCATCAGAGGATTAAATGTTTATGATGTGTATTTTTGGGCGCGTCTGCGTATGTATATATTGACTCTTTACTGTTTTTGTTTACTGTTTCTGTTTAAATATTTGTAGTTGTAGTTGTAAATTATTTGTATAACTTATAACTTGGACCATATGTATATTATGAGTGATGTTGTTTCTGTTTATTTTATATTTTCGCGTTATTTTATTTAATAATTTTCTGTTTAACAGGAATTATTTTACAACTTGTATTAGTACGTAACAAATGTTTTACAACTTGGGTAGATTTTATTTATCTTTTATATATATATATATATATATATGTGACATCCCCACAAGGGTGTTACATGAATCATCTTGTTCCCTTTGTAGTAGTCAAAACTGTGAACCTCCCCTAGATTCTTTGGAACCTTCATACAATTTTCCTTATCATACAACTCATATTCTACTTTACACAATATTCATCATGCTACCATAAGCATATAAACAAACATATAAGCATATAATCTACTTAAACAAGCATATAATCAAAGCTTAAAAATAAACCAACCATAAATAAAGCAAGCTTAAACCATACAAGTGAATAAATCCTTATTGATTTTTCACCACAAACAAAGTCATCTCCTCACCACCAACATATGGTTGATAAGGGTAATCTCCCTCTTACCTTAAGGAAGATAAAACTCCTTCTTGCTTGATCTTCTATGGATTTCGTGAAACTCAAAGGAAAACCCTAACAAACTTAAACCAAACCAAAGTCACAAACAAAGTTTGAAAAAGAGAAACCATGGAACAATCATGGTTTAGAAACTCAAAAACTAACTTAGAAACAAAGAAGAAGAACTTTTACCTTGAAATCTCAAGAACACTAACTTGTAGAAAAGGTAGTAGATGAAGGATTTTGCTTAAGTCTTCAACATAGAAGTGTCTTAGAATGATGTTTAGGTGTAGGAAATAAGCTTGGATAAAATTTTAGAAGCTTGGAAGGGTGGTCTTTGGGTGATGGCCGAATGGTGTCTTGGAGGAGAGAAATGGAGTTTTTTGTTAAGTTAGAAAATGAAGAAATGAAGAGAATGACTTAGGAGACAAAGGTGATATAATTCTGATAGATAATCTATCCTAGAGCTCATTACCGTGGAGTGCTAGTGCTAGCATGTGGGAAATTAATTGCATGGTCAATCAAGGTGCAAATCAAGCACATGTCATCAAGTCATGCTTTGGTCAACATTTGATGACTCGCTAACTTTTGAATGTCCTAGAACTCTTTAATTGCCGTGGAAGTCCATGCAAATTACTATCCAATAATTGTTTTAATTTGTGACCATTTAAGCTTAGGTTAGCTTACTAATTCATTTAGCTTAGTAACTAATTTAAATAAGTCATTTTTGTTGACTTATTACCATTGGTTAATTTTTATGACTAGCCACCAAATTTGACTTCTACTATCTAGTGGCACATGGCCATCACATGACTAGTACCTAGCTAAAGCTATAAAAATTTATTACTCACAGAATAAAATTACGGCTCACAAACCGGTAATTATTATACAGTGAATAATAAAATCACAATATAAGAAAAATTAGTAATTGTATCTGGTTTCGAGTTTAGTAAGATCTCCTGGCCCCGTATTAACAGTACAAAATTTTCTGGCCAATAAAAATTTTTGGTGTTTCCAGGCCCACCGTGAGCCCACAGACGACCTAAAATACTACTAAAATATTTTTAATCTCAGAAAAATTCTCAAAAATCACAAAAATTAGAAAATTAATATTTGTGCAGAAAAAACGAAAATCGGGATGTTATAGCCACCAGATCTGATGATTCTAAAACTGTTGTGGATTTTGTGAAGTCTCATATTTTCTCCAGGTTTGGAACTCCAAGGGCCATCATTAGTGATCAAGGAACGCATTTTTGCAACTAAACATTTGAGGCCCTCTTGATGAAATATGGTGTGATGCTCAGAACTTCCACTCCCTACCATCCATAGACGAATGGGCAGACCGAAGTATCCAATCGAGAAATCAAGTCTATCCCTGAAAAGACTATGAATCAAACGCGTAAGGATTGGAGTACTAGACTTGATGATGCTTTATGGGCTTATAGGACTGCATATAAGAGTCCAATTGGCATGTCACCATTCAAGTTGTCATTTGTCACGTCAGAGGGCATAAAACCCTCTCTTAGGGTTTTATTTGGGCATTTTTCAGCCCCTTCTTCTCCAACCCCACCCTGCGCAGCCCCCACCTCCATCCCTTCTCTCCCCATTTCTTCTCTTCCCTTACCTCTTTTCATCCATCTATCTCCCCCATTACCACTAATTATTCCTTTTTTCAAAGCAACCCCACCATCATAAACCTTCATTGCCACCCCAATTCCACCATCACCCATCATTACCTCTCCTTCCACCTTACTAAACCCCATGGTCTCGAGCCACCATTTCCACCCACCCTCACCACCACCATAACCCGTACCCACTATCCCTATTCCCTCCCCTCCGCCATTCCCATTCCATTCTCACTACCAATTTCCCCCTCCACAGCCAAATTTCTGTCCAAATCCCATTTCCACCATCCTTTCCTAAATTTCCTCTCCTCCATTCCTAATCCCCAACCTTCAACATGCCTCCAAAGAAGTGCATAAAGATGCAAGCCAGGAAGGAGGTCCCACCACCACCACTATCATGTGCCACATCTCCTCCATAGGTACCTATCCATCCTTTAGATAGGAAGGAAGTAGTCCCCACTAGGTTTTTAGATATGGACACCCTAAGGTCCATTGGTTTACTTGATGAGGTCAACACATTGTTGGATAGAATAGGTTGGGGTGAGTTCACAACTTTGCGTAGGCCTACCTACGCTTTGACTCACGAATTTATTTTCACATTTGAGTGCAAACTGTACCCTATGAGTAACTAAGCCAAGTGGCCTGGTAAGATCAAATTTAAGTTGTTAGGCACTCTTC
Source organism: Ormosia emarginata (assembly GCA_029884605.1). Lineage (NCBI taxonomy): Eukaryota > Viridiplantae > Streptophyta > Magnoliopsida > Fabales > Fabaceae > Ormosia > Ormosia emarginata. The sequence goes on along the minus strand of JAQQTP010000077.1, from coordinate 48,043,898 downwards.
ACACCCTAGACATTCACCAGTTCAGTGCTATATTTGGATTTCTTATGGGGCACAATTGTCTGCCCCATGATTTTAATCCTGAGCGTGTTTGGTCTAGTTTAACTGTTGTTGGGTCTGGTAGCTATGATCCTAAAATCTCTAAAGCCTTCGGACTTTGTTCACATGCCCATCGATACATCCAAAAATGGTTAGCTAATACCACTTGTGGTAGGGGGAGAGCCAGGGGACCCTTAGTTGACCTGAGTTATTTTTCCTACACTGCATGATTAATGGGAAACTGGTAAATGTAGGGTATTAGCTGTAACCAGTTTCAACATGTTGGGGCCACTAGAGCTGGCCATATTTTGCTTGGGGGCTATATTTTTGTTAATGTTGTCTATTTTGATTATTTAGATTTGCTGGATGAGGATTCTGTCTATGGTCCCAGTGCTATTGATGGACCCATTCTGGTGGCTATAAAAATGTGTATCCATCAGAATGGTGCATTACACTTAGTTAGAGCAGATGGAGCAGTCTTACCCAAGAAAGCTCCGATGCCTGAGCCGTAGAAGGATGATGTCGTGCCACCACCCCCGGAGTATGCTCCTGACTTTGCAGCAGACGCAGGCCCCTCTACTCGCGCTCGAGTTATTTCTTATGATGACGTCCTAGCACGTCTTGATCGCATGGAATTAGAGTATGCAACTCAATTCCAAAGATTTGATAATCACTTCCAGAGATTAGATGATTGCTTCCTGAGCTTAGATGACCGCATACAGAGATTTGATGACAGATTCCAAGTGCTGGAGGACTCTACTACTCAGCGAATGGATAACATTGATGACAAACTAAATGCCTTGCTTTAGCGATTGTCTTATCTCTCTCCCTCGTCTTGATGTATTCCCATTGTTATTTTGGGTTTCTCATTTGACATTGGCTGGATATTTTGACATTATATTAGATTTATTTTTATAATATGACTGTTGATTCGTGATTCTAGATTTGATTTATTCATGTTTTTGCCTATGCCCTGTTGGTTTAATTATGTTTATTTTCTCTGCTATAGGTATGCTTTGCCATTGAGGACAATGTCTGATTAAAGTGTGGGGGGTTATTGATCGATTGATCTGAATTGAATATATGGTTCATGCCTCCAATGTGTTTTAAAGTGAGTTGAATGATGAGCAAAAGATCGGTTTTTGAATAAAAGAACAAATTAATAAGTTTTTAAGTTTGATGGAGTAAATTTTCTTGTGTTCAAATTTGTCAAATGAGATTTTTGAAAAATTAAGGGGTTATTTCAAATGTGATGGATTGAGACCTTGGCGAGATTTTGGGCCTTAATGTGAATGGTTAAATGTTATACCATTTTTGTTCTTTAATTGTCTGATTTCGCTTATGATTATGTGTTCTTCAGTACTTGTTTTGACTCTCTTTTAAGCTGCAAATGATCACTGCATACATTTGAAATGAAAAAAGCATTTCTTTCAAATAGCTACTGGACAAATAGCCATCCCTGCATTTTCATCCATTGATTACCCCTTTTGAGCCTAATTGACCTTGTTTCCTTTCCTTTTATCACAGCTCAATATAAGCCTAAAAGTGAAAAATCATTATGCTACCCTACCTTAGGGAGTAGAAGAGCTTGGTAATTGGGTTTTGAATAAATGTGGGGGGTATTTAATCATATGATTGTTCTGGTAAATGAGAAAGATATTCATGTGAAACCAGAGAAAAGAGTGAGCTAGTTGAAATGAAAGTGGTGCAACATATGTCACTTACAAAGTGACCTGATTGATGTATGCCAAAATTTTGAGATGCTTGGATGTGAAAAAAAAATGATCGTTGTATAGAGAAAGGCAAGAAAAGAGAAAAGATACAAAGAGTGAATTGAGATTGAAAAGCATTAGGGTAAATTTTTATTGTAACGATTGAATATATTCCCCTTAGCTCTTCTATTTCCTATGGCCTAACCTTGCTTATCCTTGATGTATCCTACCTTAACCTTGACCCCATTACAACCCAATTCAAGACCTTTTGATCTTTGTATGCATGTGGTCTAGGAGGTAGAGAAGTTAGAGGCTCGCCAAGCATATGGTAGGGCATGTTTTCATGTGTGAGTTGAGAGTAAATACAAGCCCTAAAACACTTGAGTGAGAGAGCATATATCTGTGAGTGTCTATCATTTTGATTTAACCCTGAAATTTGATTGATTTTGCTTGTTGGTTTGGATTGTCAAGGGAAGAAATTCCAGATTGCTTAGATTCTTTTAAGTGACTAAGGTGTGAAGGTCTTTGCTCATTGTCTGCAATTTTATTACTCGTTGGAAACATGTGCTCAATCATATAGTTTTGCCCAAGAGTGCAAAAGGCTAAGTGTGGGGGTGTTTGATCTGTCGATTATTTCTACACTCTAAGTGCTTTATGTTTGATTTAATTGGACTCCACTTGTGCTTAATTGTTAACATTTAGCTAAGTTTCTAGATTTCAAGCTTAATCGGATCTTTATTGTGAAACTATGCTTAAATGTGATTATAAGCGATCATTAATTGAGTTATGCTTTCAGGAAATCATTGAATGATGGAGTCCTCAAGGAAAAAAGACCAAGAATGAAGAAACTAGCAGACACGGCCAGTGTCCCTAGACACGGGGTAGGTCGTGTTCTTCTCTGGCATGTCACATATACTCAGTTCTGGGCAACAACAAATAACACAGGCCATGTCATGAGACACGGGATAAGCTGTGTACAACTCTGGCACCTCGAGTTGGGCTTTGTGCTGAGCCAATTCGAAAACATGGCTCGTGTCATCAAACACGGGGTAGGCCGTGTTCTTCTATGAGTTTCGAATTGTGTAAGTTTGTGATAACAGAGTCAGACACGAGGTAGGTAGTGTCATCAGACATGGCCCGTGTCTACGAATCAAGAAATTAGATTTCAATCTAATTAAGTAATTAGGTATCCAAAGCTATAAATAAGATTTCCTAGGGCCCCTAAAAGGTATCTCTAGACTGGAAGCCATCAAGGAACTAAAGGAATCACGAAGAACAAGAAAGATGGAGATTCGATCAAAGATTAGAAACTCAGGTTCGAGCAATCGAAGATCAATCAAACTCACTCTTTGGAAACTAGTTTAATCTTTAGTTTTCTTCTCTTCTTGTATTCTAGATGATGTTCTTCTTCTGTTATTCTTTTGATTTTGAATTTGCTATGTGTGGCTAAGTTTCTTATTTGGTTAAGGGAAGATAAAACCCTAGTTTTGATCATGTGAATTCTATATAATTCTTTATTTCAATACAATTGTGTTTCTATTCATATGTTTTCTAATCTTAATTCAGTATAAAGGTTTTTATACTTTCTACCAAATTCGAAAATGGTAAAACTAGGATTGTTATGCGCGGTTGCGGTGGTAGGACTAGTGAGACATATGATCTAAGTAATATAATCCCGGTATGTGATTAGATCTTAGTGTGATTGGTTTTCAAAATCTTAATGCAATCATTAGGTGGGGATAAGAGCGGTTACTTTATAAGTAACTAGTGATTAGGGTTTAATTTGAGCAGTTGCTAAATTAATCACAACTTAAGGAAAACATATAATTAATCTCACAATTGCATAGGAGCATAATTGGTTATGTTGATATAAAGGATATGTGGGCTAGTATGATCATATAAATCTAGTGGTGGATTCTATCTCTTAACCAATACCTTTAAATTGGTGATTCAAATTGTGTTTACTGTTATTACTTTAAATTCAATTTCTGTTTTTAGTTTTAATAAACAAAACCCCTTTTTACTCTTTACTATTTTTGAGAGTTTAAGTTAGGAATCAATTTATAGTGTTAATTGAATTAGTTCTCTGTGGATCGACCCTTGCTAACTACAACTGGTTGCAAGGTTTTATATATTTTTTTATAGAACTTGGCAACTGATTTTGTCCTTAATTTTTAACCATAATCTAGACCACCCCCTCAATAGCATGATGGCGTTCGCATAGAAGTCATGAATAATATGAAGAACTGCTGATGTCTCCGGATGCCTCGCAAACTGGTTCCAGTAGAGCTCATTGAGCAAACCCTCAACCTCGGGATGGATAGCCCTAGAGAAGGAAAATCCACGCTCCGCTATGATAGTATAGGTGATCGTCACTGTATATGCCTGAGTTACAGCGGCCAAGACAAAGATCCTCATGTCAAAATTTGGAGGTAGGGGAGAGGGCTCCCTATTACCATAGATGCTTGATTGGAGTTGATTTTTATGACTTTTTATTATTTAACTACTTATATTTAAGAGTGAATATTAAATGAATCTTCACTAATATCTTCATTTTTGCAGTATTGAAGGAATTTCATACATTTGGATGAAAATAAGCGAAGATACCGAGTTTTCGCAGCATACGCATGTTTTTTCACACTGTGGCATGACTACTAAAAAAAAAGAAAAAAAATTGTAGCAGCAAATTACTATAGCATAACATTAGCAGGACATCAACATGACTTCATCAAATTACTATAGCATGACATCAGCATGACTTCATCAAGCTACTGTAGCATGACTTCATCAAAATATTGTAGCATGACATCAGCAAGTTACTGTAGCATGACGTCAGTATGACATCATCAAGTTATTGTAGATGCTAAAATTTTCTATAAATTGGACATTCAAGAGGAGCGTTCGGACGAGAGGGAGGAGAGGATTTCGCTGCGTCCTCTGGTTTCCTTTTTCTTTTTCTTTTCTTCTTTCTCATGTGTAATTAATCTTCATCTTGCTTGGGTAAAAAGGTGAAGCTCTTGGTAATAAGTTAAGGTTAGATTAATTTCTTTCTTGTACTTAAATGATATATTATGAAGCAAATATAATATATGTTGTATGTTGTTTTCAATTAATTTAAAATCTCTTCTTATATAATGAATATCTTGATCCATTGTAGACAATAGGATTGGCATAGTGGATGCTTTTGACGATTTACAAGTATTGATAGATAATTACTGAAACCATAATATGATTACATGATTGAACTTTGAATGTTAAATCTTCCGATTGGAATCTTCATTATGCATGATTTCAATTGAGTTATAAAACGAAATAATCTTGTTTTTAATTTATTACCAAGAGTGGATTTCCTAACCCAAGCAAATCCTTTTCATTTATGAATAAATTATATCATCTTTAATTTTGTGACAAATTTGCTCCTTACCTCAATTAATTAGTTTTCCTTCATCAATTCCCTGTGGATCGACCTCGGACTCCCGAGAATTTATTACTTGAGACAACCTACACTTAGATTTGAAACTTTTAAATATAATTATATCCCATCAATACTCTCTCCACGCTAACATTTAGGAGGCATGATTAGTCAAGGATATGGTACCTAAACTTGTAAAAGATGCAAAATGTCAGAATTGCGTATTAGACATTAAAAATGCATTAAAAATTGAACAATTCTGCAAAATCTGAGAATTCATATCGCGACGTTAACTTGTCGAGGGTCAAAGAATATCACTATGCCGTTTTAAGGAGGTAGTTAGGTTTTAGGTGTCATTCCTAAACCTTTAGCTCAAAATAACATTACAACATTCAAGCTAATTCAATTATGTGTCGCAGCGTTAACATGTTTATCGTATCACCGGGACCTGCTCCAAGGAACCAAAGTTTACAGTTGTCAATAAAGGTTGGATTTTCCTAAAATTCTCAAAATAACATTCTTAGAAGACGGCAGTTATGTTCAACATCTATACGCCACGACGTTCATGAAAATTCAAAGTTACGTCGCAACATTCAACCACATTCGAACTCACGCCACAACATTCATGTGTCACGTCGCGATGCTAGAACCAAAAATTTGGGCTTTTTACGCAGAATAACATAGGGCAGCACCACACACACAGATATATATATATATATATATATATATATATATATATATATATATATATATATATGCAGAGAATAAGCCTAAATCAACTAAACATCACTAAAAACAAAAAAAATATGATCTAAAACTAAAATAAATGAAAATGCAAAATCATATAAAAACAAAAACCAATCAACTAAATAAGCAAAAATTGAAAAGGTGCTTGCCATGATGTGATAGCACAGAGATGAGATGCATAATAAGAGGAGAAGAGAAATTAGAAAGAAAAACAGAGAGGAATAAGAGAAATGAGAGGGAATGAGGGGGAATGGCCAAATGTCATGGCGTTAAGCACGTTTTGAGTAGTAGAGACGTAGAAGATAAGCAAGCTTATGGTAGTGCAATTTTTCATGGGTTGAATTGAGTAAAATATCTACCATTTTAAACATTAAAGGATTTTCTTATCACAGAGAGTGAATCCCTTCGCACATTGTGATGGTTTGAGATGTAACATCCCTACGTCGCGGTGTCCACTAAAATCCAATAGTTTTAATTAAATAATTAAGATTAATAATTAACTTTTTTTAAAACATGGTACGCCATGACGTACAACATAGTTGTGCCGCGACGCTTCTGCCTCTAGATTTTGGATGATGTACTCCTCACGCCGCAGCGTGACAAGTTTCACGCTGTGGCGTGAGAGGTCTACCTGCAGTAAAATGCATTGCAACTAATTTTGCAGCTTTCAAGCCTCCATCACTTGCAAAACTTGTACAAAGAATCAAATAACAGTTTGTACAATTAAAACCTAATCAAACTACAAAAATCAACATATTAACATATTTAAGACAAAACTCAAAATATTAACATTTGGGTTCCCTCCCAAAAAAGGCCATATTTATAGTCCTGACAAGACTTAATGAACATCAAGTTAGGCGTGTTAGTGTGAAGAAGTCTTCTTCCTATGAATTTCTCCTGCAAAATAAGGTTTTAGGCACTAGTCATTAACCTTAAAACTTGATACACCATCCAATGGGGCAATCTCCACAGCTCCATGAGAGAACACTTTCATTACCACAAAGGGCCCCGACCACCTAGATTTAAACTTCCCAGGAAATAATTTAAGCCTAGAGTTGTAAAGGAGAACTTGTTGACCTTCTTCGAATCTCTTTTGCACGATCTTTTTATCATGTCAGAATTTCATCTTCTCCTTATACAACTTTGTATTCTCATATGCTTGATGCCTAAATTCATCAAGCTGATTGAGTTGCAATAATCTCTTTTCCCCAGCAGCTTGTAAGTTAAAGTTCAATTGCTTCATTGCCCAATATTCATTATGTTCAAGCTCAGTCGGTAAATGGCATGTCTTCCCAAATACTAGCTTATATGGGGACATACGAATGGGGTTCTTATAGGCAGTTCTATAGGCCCACAGTGCGTCATTCAGTCTTCTACAAGATTCGCTTGATTTCGCGATTGGATACCTCTGCTTGCCCACTTGTTTGTGGGTGATAGGCAATGGAAATCCGATGCGTTACTCCATACTTGGTTAGGAGAGCTTCAAAATGCTTATTGCAAAAATGTGACCCTCTATCACTAATAATGGCCCTAGGTGTACCGAACTGGGTGAAGATCTATTTCTTCATGAAATTAATCACTACCTTTGAATCATTGGTAGGAAATTCACATGCCTCCATCCACTTGGACACATAGTCCACTGCTACCAAAACATAATGATTTCCAAAAGAGGGTACAAAAGGGCCCATGAAATTAATGCCCCAAACATCAAAATTTTCAACTTCTAAAATAGAATTGAGGAGCATCTCATTCCTTCTTGAGATATTCCCCGACTTTTGACATCGATCACATCTCTACACATAGAAATGTGCATCCTTGAATAAAGATGGCCAATAAAAACCAGACTGGAGCACTTTTGTAGCCGTCCTCTCACCACTATAATGTCCTCCATACGAAGAAGAGTGACATTGGTTCAGAATTTGCTCCATCCTAACTCTCTGGATACTTTCCGTTCAGGTCATTTAGGATTCTGAATGTTATGTTTGATAATTACGGTGCAAAGACATTATATATAGTCATTATAGGGCAAGACCGTTATGTCTGTTGGTGAGTCGTATTAAGCACATGTTTGTCGAGCCGTTACCTATTCAGATATAAGTCGATCGGACCTTGCTAAAATGGGCCTAGCTTATGGCCGGATGTCAATTAGGTCAGGACGAGTCACAATCCCCAGCTTGGTCATCTATGAAGATAAGCCGAGCTTATGAGTGGTCAGATGTCAATTGAGTCAGGACGGTCCATAGTCTCCTAGCTTGGGCAATCAATAATGATAGTCCGAGCTTGTATTATTAATATTTATTCATATGCAAACTTAGGAATCTGGATGGTCTAACCTCCATTTTGAGTTACACATATAAAATGTGCAAACATCCAATTACCTTGGTGAATATAATTGAAGGTCTGCTCCAACAGGACTAGGAGGTCCATATTTTCCATACCCTCGGACAAGGGAACACATGTACAGATTAGCTAGCTAATAGAAGTCTACACGAAAGCTATAACCTGGTGGTTTGAGATCATGCCCCCTGATCTTGCTCTGTTAATCCTATCTGATTGTGCAGGGGTTTCTATGCTCCGAAAGGTTCCTCTAGTTGTCTAATTTTCTCTCTTTGGGCCTCGGCTTTCTCATTGTACCTAAAAATAAATAAATAAATAAATAAATAAAACAGTTTTTCATTCTTATCCCTATTGTATTTTCATTTGCCTGTGACTAGTTGTGAGACTTTTCGTGCAGAAAATTTTTGTACTATATTGCATTGTTGTTAAAAGAACTTGAGGGTACTTGAACTAAGATTTTTGGGCTCCCTTCTTTCCTTCATTTAAAGTTACAGCATGTTTATGACAATTTACATATCTCAACTATAAACAAAATAGGCTGGTACCAAAAAAAAAAAAACAAAAAAGATAGGCTCTTTCATGGTTAATTAACACATAAATTTTGGTATAATTTTTTTCACTTTTGGTCATGCTCTTCACTATACCAAATTAATGGGTCAGATTCCAAGTTGATCCTCTTTGATGTATTTGTAGAGGAGACATGTCATATTGAGTAATAAGCCATCAATTAGTTAGTTGATTAAGAAGTTAGTTATTAGTACTAATCCAGTTGTTTATAATGTTGGCCTAGCCCTACATAAGAAAAATATATGAGAATCTTACCCACAATAATATTATTCCAAATGTTGGCAGAGGTTGGGACGGTGGACACCATGGTGGGGGCCGATCAAAGACTCTTTGCTTGGAATGTTTAGTTTAAACACAATGAACAAGTAGAATATATAGAGCCTGCCCAATCTGTCCCCCTTCATATTCATTATTATTATTATCACTTCTTTAACGTACGCGGTTTTCTATTAAGCTATGATTAGCAAAGCTTCATAGCTGGTTTGCTTTAGTGTTTTCCTTCTTTTTGCTTTGTTTTGGGTGGCTCTGGTCCACAATGTTAGTCACAAAAAAAAAAAAAAAAGAATGATTAGCAAAGATTCATGGGATTTGGAGTCAACCTTTGGTTGGTTTGGCTACTTGAACTCTTGAAGTCACCCATGTTGAGGTTTATAATCTCAACTGAAATCAAAGAGGATGCCGAATCACTAGGTGGCTGACAAAAGAATCGCCATGCTTTTAGAAAAGAAGATTAAGTGAACACATTTCTTGGTTAGTATATCCCAAAAAGGGAAGTTTCTCTTTCTCTCTTCGATCTGTTTTGGACGAAAAAAAATGAAAAAATAAAACTTCCTTACTCTGAAAATTTCGTGTTATAGACTATATATATAGATATGTCCCTAAGCTATGGGAAGTGGGAATGGGGACCTAGCTAATAGCTATTTTTGATTTTAAGTGATTCTGAATTCCCAGAAGAATCTGAACTACGGCACATGAATCTGTTTTAATTTGGAATGAGTCTTCGAGATGACTAGCTAACAGTATTAGTGCTTCTGGCGAAACTTCCACTATATTTTGTTCATGTTGACAAAGTTCATGTGCCATGGGCTGCACCAAGCTGAGAACAGGCTGTCCTTTTCCAGGGGATATTGTCTCCCATATTGCTTGAACTTTCTACAAAATAAGGAAAACGTCTAGGCTAAGTCATTGGCAATCTTTAGGTACTAGAAAGCTGTCAATATGCTCTGTTTATTCTTTCACTCCTCCAAATAAAAAGAAAAAGAATATCTCCCATCCTTTTCTTTCGTGAGATGTTAAAACTAATCGTTTCAATGTTATAAAAATTGAATCATAGATTGTATCAATAAGATTTTTAAATTATGATTTGATTAGTTTAATTGATTAAATTTTTAATTGAATTATAATTTAATTTAATATTATTTAAATTAAAAATATAATTAATTTATAATTCAACCGGTCCAACTAACTAATTCGATCAAATTTTTAAAATACTGGTGTGAACGGACCAACCAGTATGAATGGTGGACAACGTTATTTTCAATGTTCCTTTTATGACATGTCAAATGCTCATTTTAGGAAATGAAGAAACCAAAAAAGATAAAAAATAAAATAAAAATGTGAAAATGGTACTGCTTGCACTTTAAGGTGATCAAATATTCCATACCATGTGATGTAACCTAAAAGAGAAGTTGAAATTATTTTTTCCAATTATTCAAAATCCAATTAAAACTACAATGGCAGCATGTACATATGCTCTGTTTCAATGTACTAGAAAGCTGTCGATATGCTCTGTGTCTTCTTTCATTCCTCCAAATAAAAAGAAAAAGAATATCTCCCACACTTTTCTTTCGTAAGATGTTAAAATAAATCGTTTCAATGTTTTAAAAATTGACCAAGAATTAGTGATAAAAATCAAATAAGATTAAATTGGTGAGCCTTTTGAATTATGATTTGATTAGTTTAGTTAACTAAATTTTTAATTAAGTTCTGGTTGAATCAAATATTATTTAAATAAAAAACATGATTAATTCATAATTTAATCAGTTTAACTAATCAGTTTGATCTAATTTTAAAAACACTAGTGTGAATAGACTAGTATGAATGGTGGACAGTATTACTTTCAATGTTTCATTTATGACATGTCAAATTCTCATTCTAAAAAATGAAGAGCCTCAAAAAGATAAAAAATAAAAATAAAAATAAAAATGTAGAAATGATACCGCTTGCACTTTATGGTGATCAAATATTTCACACCATGTGATATGACCCAAAAGAGAAGTTGAAATTAATTTTTCCAATTATTCAAAAACCAATTAAAGCTACAATGGCAGCTGTACATACAATTCGAAGGAAACGTATATGGTACACCCTTATAAGGCCAAGTTCAAATGTAGCATCAATTGATTTTGGGTTTGTGCTGATCCATTTAAAATGTGCAATGTTTACTTTGACCGTCCAATATGAGTCATGCATGAGTCATATGAAAAGGCTTATCAGGCTTTTAGTGCATAAGTAAGGCTAGCCCAGGCCCACACCACCAAGGTGTTTTCATAGAACTGTACATCTCTTTAGAGATTCCATTAGCCCATATGCGCTAGACCCAAGCTTGTCTATATTGGGGCCTTTTTCTTCTTTTTCTGGTTACACCTACTTGTCTTGTCTTTAATTGTATGTGAGGTTTAGAGCCCTGTGTAGTCAAAAATCACCTTTTGATGTCACCAAAAGGCAAAGATGTAGTGTTATTAAAGTGTACAATTTGAATGCACCAAAAATGTGTACAATTTGATTTTGTTACAGGCATCTACTAGCACTACGATTTAGTTGAAATAAAAAATTACCTAAGATGTTTTACCATCATCATCTTAGCATTGATCTAGTGTAACTTTTCCTTAGTTATTAAAATGCCACTGACTGATTAAAAAAAAAAAACTCTACATATAGGATATTAGGGGATCATCAACCACTGTGATGTGACATTAACATCTTTCACATTTTCAATTGAATAAAAAAAAACTGAAATTTCAATTTCATAACAACATAACAAGAAATAATATTAATCTTATAACAGACAAAAGCGGCTATATATAAATTAAAAAAAAAATAAAAAAAAAAGGTCAGTGATTTTCTCTCTCCCCCCAATGCTCCTTGTAATGCTCTTTGTTCTAGTAGCCCTAGAGGCTGCAGACACCAATAGGATTACTTGAATTGTAGCTTTATTTCATCCCTGCACTCTCTTTCTCTGGTTCTTTGTTTATTAATGGATGCCAAAACGATGCTCAAGCTGCATGTTTTCTACTGAACGCAGCCCCACGTCCCTGACTTTCTTTAGATCACCATCATGAAAGGGTTTAATGCTGAACCCCATATTAATTGATATCTTTATGTACATATGCGAACACTGATATATTATATGCATATTAAAAAAACCTAATAAAACGGTGTCTGAGATGTATCAATGCTAACGGATTATTGAATATTGCATGATTTGATGGGATATTATCTTAGAAAGGTTCTATAAAATCTCACACATGCAAATATCGATTTGATGCTTACTTAGTTTTGTTTGATATCTATGGTCATGGCTTGGGATGTGTTACTTAACTTGATTGAAAGTATAATGGTTACAACTTATAAGAGTTATGCATATATATTACGTTGCGGGCGGCATCCTTTCAATTTCAGTATGTTGAAGTTAAAGGAGAGGCATAAAATATATGCAAACTTTTTGAAGGTCTAGGATGATACTTGTTGCCCTTCTTATGTGTGCATATATGATCATACATAAGATCAGGGACGGATCTAGAAAATATTCAATAAAAAAGTCGAAAATCATGAATCGTATTATTAAATACAAAAATAAATTTAAAATTAACAAATAAAAATATATTTATTTTTAAATTATTTAATAAATTAAAATTAAAATGTATTATTTTAAATTAAGAGTAAATATACTTTAATTTATTCACTTTATAAGAATATTTTTTTTTCATTATATAAGTAAATTTATGAATAAAGTAAAAAAATAAAAAAAAATATTCATATTAAATATTAAATGCATAACAATAGTAGTTATCCTTTACATCATGATTTATAAGTAAAATTAAGTTTATATATATTAAGTATTATATATATATATATATATATATATATAAAAATATAAGAAGAAAAAAAAAAGAGTGAAACTAAAAGTGAAAGAAACTAATAAATTTATTATATAATGATTAACAATTAATAGAAAATTAGTTAAAATTGTAATATTAATGTATATAAAATAATCATAAATCACATATCAAATACATATCAAGTATAAACTCTTTTAACTTCATCATTTTTATCTTTGGTATAATTATACTGACTTCTCCTGAAGTTATGACTTATAATTTTGACACTCTTTTTGTTTGAGAAATTACGCATATTTTCTTTCTATTTTGTATTTTCAATGATAGGAACTTTGTGTAATATTTGTAAATAAAGTAGGATAAATATATATAATTTTGTAAATAAAAAAATGTTAGAGTATAATAACAATATATAAAATTAAGAATATGTGTATAATTTTTAAATAAAATATTAATATAATAAGTATTAACTTTATAAAAAATTAATATAATTATTTTTTATTTTTTAATAAATTTGATTAAATTATTAATACTTAAAAAAATTAATGAGAAAAAGAGATTAAGGCCCATAATATTAACATAATTAGAATATAAATATATAAAAATAATAATTATAATTAAATAATAAAAATATTATAAATATAAAGTGATCTAAATGTAAATGTATACATATATATATATATATATATATTATTATATAATTTAAGAACGCATTGCACGAATGGCATTGGCCACATAGACGTGGCTTTACACCAACGGAACACTAGAAGTCGGTTGGGGTTGGGACCCTTGGATCTTGATGGTGATGGCGTCGTTTCTCAGTCTCTCTCTTTCGTGTGGGTTGGGACATGGGACCCTATGTTGAGTGGTCAATCTCATTCTCATTGTATTATGTATGAAGAAGAAGAACGAGTCAGGACCCACACGCTTGCAGATTGTACTATTCGATTGCTACCTCTGCCTCTGCCTGTCTCATATCTGCTTGTCGGAAACTCAACCCCCGCGCTCTCCCAATGGTCTGGGTCCCACTCCAATCATCTAATGAGTTAAAATTAATTAGATGGGGAAGCATAAAGCCAAAGTTATTAAATATAATATATCATAATTAAGTTATGACATTTCTTGGTTTAAAAGTTAATTAGGTAAATAAAGAAATCTACATATTAAGTGTATGTTTGATTCAACAGTAAAAATTTTAATTATTTCAATAATCGATTATAATCGATTATTGTATAAATTTTTTTTATTATAATCGATTATAATCGATTTATTTTTACGTTTAGATATATTAGGCTTAAAAGTTTAAATTAATCAATTTTATTTAGTTGATATAAAAAAATTATTTTTATGCATTAAATTACTAAACTAGATATAAAATGATTAAAAAAGTTATTTAATCAAGATAAAATAATATTTACATATCAAAATGTAAAAAATAATATAAGTTAGAATTATAAAACTTCAATCTTTAATATTATAAAAATTAGGCTTTTCAAAAAATTTTTATTTTACATTAAATTTCATACAAAAATTAAAATTAATTTTATTAAATATAATTAAATATTATTAAAATAACTTTTTTTCTCAAAAAAAATTAAGTTAAACTAATTTAATTTAAACCAAATATGCACTAACATTATATATTTTTTTGTAAGTGTATTATTTTGATTCTCATATTATGATAGTACATAAAGTTTTACAGTTTTAACACACTTAGACAGGACGCGTCTTCCAAGCTCTCTAGAAGCTATGGTGTATGTATGGATGCACCTTTAATATGTCATTCATTTTGCTATAAAAGACATCAACGACAGCAAACAATTACTTGCAACTTGTTGATCCAATCAATAAGTAAAATATGTATAATATAAATTATCTATTTTATTATATAATATATCATAATTAATATTTTATAATTTTTTTATTAATAAAAAATATTTAAAAGTAATAAATTAATTGATCAATATTAAATCATAAATAAATTAGTGATTACTCATATATTCAATAAAATTCATACATAAGTGATTACTTCAATATAAATAAATTAATACTACTCATATATTTAACAAAGTTTATATATGAGTAATTATCTTAATCTCAACATAAACAAATCATTAGAAACTAATATATTAAACAAAGTTCATGCATGAGTGATTACTTCACCGCATGATAAAATGACGTGTTGGATCATAACCTCTACTTTCACTTTAGTTATCATTTTATCTTGCTCTGCAAAGACATAATAAAAAAATCTTGAATTTCTTGGTGGTTCCATTTGTTGTTGATCATAGGAAACATTTGATGATGGATACTGATAAAACTCTTAGTAATTCATAGAAGGTTGATAATATGGTGCGGCTGGTATAGGTGGATAGTAGCCATGAGACACGTAAGAAGGATATTGATAATGTGGTGGATAGTTGCCTTGGTTGCCTTCAGATGATGTACTAATACCGAAATCACCAAAGGATTGTGATACACTAAATGAGGAAAAATAATCCAACATAGCATTTTCACGCCTTCTATTTTTCCTAGGTTGGGATTCACCTCTACTACTACCATTGATTATATCATCAGAAGGATCTACATCCATCTTATAATTTGTCATGTCAATCATCAGATTTTGATCACGTCTGAAGTATAGCTCTTCATGAAAAGAATGATACGACCCTTCACCTCATCCTTGACTTTGTTCTATATTACCACCACTACCAGTGTTATTACTTGGTGCACTTAATCCACTATCATGACCTTGACTAGGCGTTTCACTTGAATTTGAATCATTCCTACCAGCTATTCCTTCACCATCATCATCAGAATCAATAGAGAGTCATTCTAAGTTTTGGATCCGATCCAATAATGGTCCCTCTCTCTCCACAAGATCCATATATCATCCACCATTTAGTTGATTAAATAAACAATTGTCCATTATTATGTATATTAATAAAAAAAGGTAAAAAAAATGTTGCACTTACACATCAAACACCAAAAACTACAAAATCTTACTAGGATTCATTTGTGACCAAGCTCTTTGAGTTTGTGTTATACCAAATATCTCTTTCTTATCTCAAAAAAGTAACGACTACAAACACTAATGATCCATATAAGTCTTCAAAAACTATAAGTTTCTAAACATTAACATATCACAGTTTGGTTCTCATATGACAAATTATGATATATTCCAAAATCTTAAATGCAAATTAATTCACCTGATTAATAATTTTGATTTGATGATCAATGTTTACCTCCAATTTGCTTAGTACTTTTGTAGTTCCATCCAAGGTTTCCTTTGCTACATCTCTTCCATGTTCAACTCCAAATTCAAATTGACGATTGAGAAAATAATCTTATGAATAAAAAAATAATAATAGCATTTTAAAATCAAATATAAGCCTTTGAAAAAAAATTAAATTAAATATATTGATATACATGCAGCATGCAAGTCAAAATGTATGAAGAACCATCTTTTGTCAATGATCTCATTATATTAAGTATAGTAACGACAATTTTTTTTAATGGATTGTTTTGCACTATCAATTACTTCATAAACAAAACCCATTGTGGGTTTGTCATCACCATCCACCTGTAACACCCCAAACTTTCTATTTATTAAACAGTAATTTTGACAGTTAACAGAATTCTACTGTTTAGTGATTTCTGTGTACTGTAAAATTATTTTGAATATTCTGTTTGTATATTTGATCGTTTTAAGTAATTTGCTTCGTGTCAGGAAAATAATAATTTTCAGGCCAGAAAAATTTACGTAAATTAATTTTTACTATTTAGTCTTAATAAATTTATGTAATCTGATTTGATATTTGTGAGTTTTCTAATTTTTGTGATTTTATGTGTGATTTTGAAATTTTTACTATTTGTAGGCCCCACGAGGTGTATGTGGGCCCAAGTAGCCATACATGGGCCAAGGTGAGTCCCGCAAAGTGAAAATTTTTCTACGTATAAAAAAATTTGTTCTGTTTAGACGGAGACAGGGGATCTTACTAAACCTAAATCCGGAAATAGTTTTAGAAAATTTCTTTTACAATGTTTTGTACTATATTTAATTATCGGACGATAAAATTCATATATATATATATATATATATATATATATATATATATATTTATGTGAGGTTATGACAGATAAAAATAAAATAAAATTTCTATACTGTTAAGTCAATATTAGTGGTTTGGATATCCACTATCGATTTAATTACCGTTGGAGATTTAATCTTGATTTAATCAACGATGGAGATTTGATCTTAAAAGTGAATAGGATCAATTATAACCGTTGGATGGAAATTAAATCAAGGGTAGAGATTTAATCTTATAAATGGCTATGACCATTATCAACCCTTGGATGTAGACTTAATCAATGGTGGAGGATGGATCATTAATGACCATTGGATTTGGATTTAGATCAATGGTGGAAAATTGGTCATCAAAAATGACTACAACCATTTTGGACCCTTGGATGTAAAGTTTGAAGGTGTAATCTTGACCCTTCATTTTGGAGACACATTCAATGGTTAGGATTGCAAGCCAAAAATGATCCAATGGCTCAAATGAAGTCTTCTATCTATAACCTAAACCTAGTAGCTATTTTTAATCCAAACCATTCTTTTAATCAATGGTTAGGATGACTTATAGTGATGGTTATGAGATTTGTCACATTTGGAATGCATGAAGAGGAGGGGGACGGTTTGGAGAAGCAAGGAAGAGAGGAGACAACTTAGTGTAGGCTTTTTAGGCCAAAGAAAAGGATGAAGAAAATAGCCAAATGTCAAGACCATTTTCCTATTGATCATTAATGATTATGTTCTTCAAACTTCACTTTCCATTTCTCTCTAATGCATGCTACGGCCATGCATAGTCCTAAAGGCCAAATAATTCATTCTTTTACACTTCACATTATCACACCTTCACTTTTTCGCTAAGTTTCAAGAAACCAACCAAAGAAAACTCCATTTCCTCTCCCAAAGAAGACCATTCGACCAAGCACCCTAACTCTCTCCTCCATCACTCTTTAATTTCATACAACCTAGTTTCTTGAATCCTTACCTTATTCTAAACAACTTTCATGTTGAAGACTTTCTCTAAATCTTCCATCTTGAAGGACTTTTACTAAGATCAAGTTCTAGAGTTTTTGTTGGTGAAGTGTAAGGATACTTCATTTATTCTTTTCTTTTTTTCATGTTCTAAACCATGTTTGATCCATGGTTCTTCTTATTCAAGCTTGATATACTAATTTTCTTGTATTTGTTTCATGTTTAAGAACTTGTGTTGGTGGAGATCTTGTTCAAAACACAAAGCAACAAGCTTTTTGGTGGTTCTTCAAGAGGTAAGAGGGAGATCCATCTCACCAACCAAGCATGGTGGTGAGAGATGGTTTTATATTTGATGGATGGTGAATCCATGTGAGGATTCCTATCCATGGTCATGTAATAATTGATGTGTGTTATGCGCTTTAATTATTTTTACCTATGCTTGATATGCTTTGCATGATTTACTTGTGTATGCATGCTTAGTATGAAATTTTTTTGTTTATATGGTATGCTTATAATATGCATGATGATATATGTTGAATATATTGTGATGGATGTATGTTGAAATAAGCAAAATTTTGGCTCCAAAGGCCATGGAGGAGGTCACGGTTTTGAACTTCCAAGACTAAAGTTATTATTGAAATTTTTTTAGAACTATGGAGTTAATTTTTAGTCCTTGAACTAAAGTAAATTTTGGTTAAGACATCAACCAATTTGGTGTTCACAAAATTATATTTTCATGAATGATAAAAATTTGAATGATTAGAGAAGTAAAGAAAATAAACAAAAGGGTTTGTTTTGTAAAAAGAATGCACACGGTTTTAGGAGTTGTGTTTCATGAATTTATTTTGTGTAGAAACAAGAATGAAATTTATTTAAGTTAGCAGAAAAATATTTCATGGTTCCAATGACCATCTATAAGGTTTTGATAATTTTAGAAAAATGTTTTGATGTTATAAAATATAAGAATTTTCAAATAAGGATATTGGAAAGGGAACTAAAGTGTTATCAAGTGGAATTTTCATAAATAAAAGAAAAGGGAGATTGAAAGTGTTGAACTTCAAATTATTTTAAAGAGAATTAATTTTTAGAAGTGATTTAGAAATATAAAAGAAAACGTTTGTAACTTAAATTTTACTAACGTAGAATTTATTTATTGGGTTTTGGAAAACGTTAGGAAATTTAAAATTAGAAACAATAATTAAATCAACTAAATGTGATTTTGTAAAATTAAATCAATAAAAAGTGATTTTGAGAAAATATATTACGGAAAAGAATTTTTGACTAAGAATAGGAAGAAAATAAAGTAAGAAATTATATTATTGTAAGAAAAGTCCAAAATAATGTTTTTAAAGTTAAGAAATATTTTACGAAGGGTAAAAACGGTGAAAAACGATTTACGTAACTCAAAACGTAATTTTTAAGTTACGCGATTTGAAAAAAATGTTAAGATATTTCTATGCGGTTTTCAAAGCGTTTAAATATTTTATACGATCGAAATGTTGTAGAAAAATCGCTGTGCGATTTAAAAACAAAAGAATATTTTTACGCAATTTAGAATACAGTAGAAAATGATTTCACAATTTTTAAACGTAACAGAAAATGTTATAAATCATTGTTTATGTAATAAAATATTACGTGACTGTAAAAACATGACAAAAATATTTTACAAACGAGAAAAACATGGTAATGTGATTTTGCTGTTAATTATACAGTAAACTTTACAGTTAAAAATCAATATATGAATACTCCATACAAAATTGAGAAGTTTGCCTGTAATTGGCGTTAATATACGGACGTAAAACAGTATTTGAACCTGGTATGAGAAATTATGTAATTTACCTTTGGTTGGTAATTGATGCATTACATATGCATTGAAAATGGTCCGATGGATTGTATATGGCTAATTGCCTAGCAGAAACGTACACCTCTTGAGTAGGTGCGATACGCGTAGTGTAGGTCACTCGTTGACCTTGGGGCATCGGGGCGGGTTGCTCGCAATGGGCAGTTGGTAGCTCTTCTGCACCGTGGGTTAGACCGATGCAACACACCGATGATCCGGACCGAGACACTATTCTTAATCGAGATCTGATAAAGACTGTCGTGTATGTGCTAGATGTGCAAGATATAATTATAGCACTTGGTCTGAGGCACGTGGTACCGGCAGATCTTTTCGATCAATTTCTCCGACTTGAGTTTAGCTCCATGGAGTAGGAAATCGAGTCTATGTGTTCATGCATTAACATAAATGCTCACATCTGTGAAATATAATAGTTGTGAAATATTGATTATGATAATTATACTTTTTAAAATATCTGCTTAGTGTAGATCGCATTTTCCTATAATTATTAAATGTTAATTTTAATTGTTAATATGTTGATGCCATATTTGTAATATGATGTGTTTATATGATATGCTGTTATGTTATCTCTATGCTACCGTGTTGGTATTGGGGTAGGTGATCTCACCTTTTTGTATGTATATTTTTATATTGTATTTATAATTAGCTGAAGACATTGAGAAAGAAATAGTACAAGAAGGAGAAGAAGAACTACTTCTCACGTCTGGGAACGCAGAATTTTGAGAAGATGGAGATGCCCAGCTTTCTAGGATACGTGACATTACAGTTTCGTGGAGGTTCGGAGGCGTGGCATGTTCATTTGGATCGACAGTGTATATTTTATATAGGGGACCTGAACATTACTTACAGTAGGCTTTATCAAGGGAACCCCTACTTTAGTGTCAATATTTATGTACAGTTGGAGTTTCCACTATCCATTAGGCAGTACTGGGGAGCTTACTACCGTACTCCTAGTGCGATAAGTATCGTGTCGTCTGCACGGACACCTGTCCGTAGAGCTTCACGTAATAACGGATTCCTTTCTGCTGAGGAATCTGAGGAGGACCCATCTGAGGGTTCTGCTGTTTAGTCAGACTTGAGCAATATGTTGAGTCTTAAATTATGTTTAATTACTTTGAGAACATGGTCTGTAATATAAATAATCCTGACAGTACGTGTGTAATGTATAATGATGTAAATTATGTATGATGATGTATAATATTTTTAATTTCCGCTAAGTTTATTTTATTGTCATCAAAGAAGAAAAAAAATTATAATTCGTATTTTTATCGTAACATCACTTTTTATGATCTTGAGGGTATTTGGGTAATTAAGTAACATAAATGTGGCACCCTACGGTGGGTGTTACATTAGTTGGTATCAGAGCCCAAGTT
Organism: Ormosia emarginata; assembly: GCA_029884605.1. Lineage (NCBI taxonomy): Eukaryota > Viridiplantae > Streptophyta > Magnoliopsida > Fabales > Fabaceae > Ormosia > Ormosia emarginata. The sequence continues at coordinate 48,022,694 of JAQQTP010000077.1, read as the reverse complement.
AGAGTCTTTTGGAGTTTATGGTTAGGTCTGTCTTGTTTGTGTTGTGTGATTCTCTATTATTGTTTTCTGAAAAGAAATAATATTGTTTGAAGATTAATCTTACTTTCTTTGTATTGTCCAGTTTAAGTAGGGAAAAAATAATGACTGGACGAGGACGAGGACGTGGGAATACTAGCACAGATATGGAACTTAATGGGAATGATAATTTGAACATGGCTGCAGCTGTAGCAGCAATGCAAAGAATGGCGGAAGTGATTGCACAACAAAATCAAAGGGCTAATGAAAATGTTCACAGTTTATCAGAGTTTCAAAGGAATAATCCACCGAAGTTTCATGGAGAGTTTGATCCGGAGAAAGCTGAACTTTGGATCCAAGAACTTGAAAAGATATTTGATGGTATGGGATGTGCTGATGAACGAAAGCTTACGTTGGCAACGTTTATGCTGGTAGGAGATGGTGAACGTTGATGGGCAGAAGCTAGAAGACTGCTGGAAGCTGAAGGAAGGATGGTGACATGGCAACTTTTTAAGCAAAAATTTCTGGAGAAATATTTTCCAGCAAGTGTGAGGCATATGAAGGAAATGGAATTTCTGAGTTTACGACAAGGATTGATGTCCGTCAGTGAGTATGCGGCAAAATTTGAAAGTCTATCTCAGTTTTCAAGATATTTGCAGATGAACCCAGATGAGGGCTGGAAATGCAGGAAATTTGAGGAAGGATTAAAGCTGGATATTAAGAGAGCTGTATCGATGCTGGAGATTAATCAATTTCTAACTTTGATTGAAAAATGTCGTAAAGTTGAAGAGATTGATCATCAACGTGCGGCAAGGAATAAGAATTTTGGACCTGCAAGGTTCCAAAAAGGGAAGAATAATCAAGCAAATCGCTCTCAGCAAAAGCCGTATATGAAACCCGCAGGAGGTCAGAACAAGAAGCAATTTGTAGGTGGAAGTTCTAGCGGCAATAAGGCAAGTCAAGCTGGGACTCCTATTCGATGTTTTAAATGTGGGAAGGATCATCTCACGAAGGATTGTCAACATAAGGAAGTTGTTTGTTTTAAGTGTGGCAAGCTTGGACATTTCTCCAAAGACTGTGATCAGATAAAGAAGGAAACCTCTGTGGGAAACGTCCGTACTGCCAGACCACAGGTGGGTGGTCGTGTCTATACAATGAGCGGGGAGGAAGCCGCTAAATCTGAGGACTTGATAATGGAGGAGGGTGCTATTGAAGGTAATCCTTTAACCATACTTTATGATTCAGGAGCAACACATTCTTTCATTGCATGCGATTGTGTTGAGCGTTTGGGATTGACTGTGACTGCTTTGCCGTATGATTTGAGTGTTGCTACTCCTACTGATAAGCCTGTAGTTACCTCAACAGTATGCCTGAATTGTCCTGTCTGCATTAGGGATAGAATCTTTTATGTGGATTTGATCTGTTTGCCTCTTTCCAAGATTAATGTAATCTTGGGAATGGATTGGTTGTCTTCTAACCATATCCTGATTGATTGTTCGAATAAGACATTAGTATTTCCTGAGGCTAAGGATTCTAGATTCCTAATGGCTACTCAAGTGGAAGCTTGTCTGAAAGAAGCAGATCGTGGGTATTTGTTATTATCTTCTTTGGAAGGGCAATGTGAAGATGTCTTGAAGGATATTTTCGTGGTCAACGAATTTCCTGAAGTGTTTCTGAAGATATACCAGGACTACCACCAAGAAAGGGAAATCGAGTTTGCTATTGATCTTGTACCGGAGCTGGACCGATATCTATAGCGCCCTATCGGATGTCGCCAGCAGAATTAGCCGAACTGAAGAAACAACTGGAGGATTTATTAGAGAAACAATTTGTGAGACCTAGTGTGTCACCATGGGGAGCTCCAGTCTTATTGGTTAAGAAGAAGGATGGGACTTCACGTCTATGTGTAGACTATCGACAATTGAACAAAATCACGATTAAGAATAAATATCCACTTCCAAGGATAGATGATCTAATGGATCAGTTGCGAGGAGCCGCAATATTTTCTAAGATTGATCTACGTTCTGGATATCACCAGATACGTGTGAAAGTGGAGGATATTCCCAAGACTGCATTCCGGACGCGTTATGGGCATTATGAATATCTTGTAATGCCATTCAGTGTAACAAATGCACCAGTCATATTCATGGACTTCATGAATAGAATTTTTCGTTCCTACTTGGATAAGTTTGTGGTCGTCTTTATTGATGACATTTTGATCTATTCTCGAAATCAGGAGGAACATGTTGAACATCTCAGGGTGGTTCTTCAAATTTTAAGGGAGAATAAGTTATATGCCAAGTTATCCAAATGTGAATTTTGGTTGAGCGAAGTTCAATTTTTGGGACACGTAATATCGAAGGATGGAATTGAGGTTGATGCTTCAAAGGTGGAGACAATTGTTAAATGGGAAATGCCAAAGACTGTAACAGAAATCCGTAGTTTTGTCGGATTAGCTGGTTATTATAGACGGTTCATTGAAGGATTTTCAAAGATCGCAGGACCTCTTACCCAACTTATACGAAAGAATCAACCATTCGTGTGGACTGATGCATGTGAAGAAAGTTTTCAAGAGTTGAAAAGACAATTGACTACTTCACCGATATTGATTCTGCCTGATCCAAACGAACCTTTCGAAGTATATTGTGATGCTTCATACTAAGGATTGGGTTGTGTACTTATGCAGAATCGTAAAGTGGTGGCTTATGCTTCAAGGCAATTGAAAAATCATGAGAGGAATTATCCAACTCATGACTTGGAGTTGGCAGTTGTGGTGTTTGCGTTGAAAGTGTGGAGACATTTTCTCTATGGAGCTACGTTCACTATTTTTAGTGATCATAAAAGTTTAAAATATCTGTTTGACCAAAAAGAGTTGAACATGAGGCAAAGGCGTTGGTTAGAGTTTCTGAAGGATTATGACTTTCAATTGCAGTATCATCCCGGAAAGGCGAATGTAGTAGCGGACGCATTAAGTAGAAAAATACTTAGTGCTTCTGTTATGATGATCAAAGAGAAGGAGTTGATAGAAGAATTTCGGGATATGCGATTATCTGTGAAATTGACGCTGGGCAAGATGCGTTTAAATATGATCACCATTTCAAATGATTTGATGGATAGAATTCGTGAAGGACAAAACAGTGACCAGTATTTGCAAGAAGCAAAAGAAGCAAAGAGTCAAGGAGCAGTGTTGGAATTTAGCGAAGGTGCTGAAGGAATTTTGAAGTTTCAAGGCAGAGTTTGTGTGCCTAATGATCTAGATCTTAGAAGATTGATTTTGGATGAAGCTCACAGGAGTAAGTTGAGTATGCATTCAGGAGCCATAAAGTTGTACCAGGATTTAAAACGATTATATTGGTGGCAAGGAATGAAGAAAGATGTTGTTGAATATGTATCATCCTGTTTAGTTTGTCAGAAGGCTATGGTGGAACATCAAAGACCTTCGGGAATGTTGCAACCTTTGCCTATTCCTGAATGGAAATGGGATGACATAGCAATGGATTTTGTGATGAGACTACCAAAGACTCGGAAGGGTCATGATGCCATTTGGGTAATTGTTGATCGGCTTACAAAGTCAGCGCACTTTTTGCTGATTAATATTAAATACTCAATGGAAAAGTTGGCCCAAGTGTACATCAGTGAAATTGTTAGACTTCAGGGTGTACCATCCAGTATTATTTCGGATCGATCCAAGGTTTACGCCGAGATTTTGGGGTAATTTGCAAGAAGCGATGGGAACAAAGCTACGTTTAAGTTCTGCTTACCATCCATAAACAGATGATCAGTCAGAAAGAACAATTCAGTCTCTAGAAGATTTATTGAGAGCTTGTGTACTGGAGCAAACTGGAGGTTGGGATGAATTCTTACCATTGATAGAATTCACATATAACAACAGTTTCCATTCAAGTATAGGGATGGCACCCTATGAGGCATTATATGGGAGGCAATGCAGAACACCATTGTGTTGGTATCAGGACGGTGAGAGTGCTATGTTAGGACCAGAGATTGTCCAACAGACAACTGAGAAAGTGAAGATCATTCAAGATAAAATGAGAGTGACTCAAACTCGGCAAAAGAATTATGCTGATAAAAGGAGAAAATCTCTTGAGTTTGAAGAAGGTGACCATGTATTTTTGCGAGTGACGCCTATGATGGGTGTTGGACGAGTGCTTAAATCCAAGAAGCTCACTCCAAAATTTATTGGGCCGTATTAGATTTTACGTCGGGTAGGTCCGGTGGCATATCAAATTGCATTACCACCTTTTCTGTCAAATCTTCACAATGTATTTCACATATCACAACTACAAAAATATATTTCTGATCCTACTCATGTTATCAAGCCAGACACAATACAACTGAAGGAAAATTTAACCTATGAAACTTTTCCAGTAAAGATTGAAGATCGAAAGACAAAGCAACTTCGAGGTAAGGAAATTTCATTGGTTAAAATTGTTTGGGATGATGTAAGCGGGGAAGCTACATGGGAACTAGAAGAAAAGATAAAAGAATAGTATCCCTATTTATTTTGAGGATGTGAAATCAAGTTTATCAAGTTTCGAGGACGAAACTTTTGTTAGAGGGGGAGAGTTGTAACACCCCAAACTTTCTATTTATTAAACAGTAATTTTGACAGCTTAATGAATTTCTACTGTTTAGTAATTTCTGTGTACTGTAAAATTATTTTGAATATTCTATTTGTATATTTGATCGTTTTGAGTAATTTGCTTCGTGTCAGGAAAATAATAATTTTCAGGCCAGAAAAATTTACGTAAGTTAATTTTTACTGTTTAGTCTTAATAAATTTATGTAATCTGATTTGATATTTGTGAGTTTTCTAATTTTTGTGATTTTATGTGTGATTTTGAAATTTTTACTGTTTGTGGGCCCCACGAGGTGTATGTGGGCCCAGGTGGCCATACATGTGGCCAAGGTGGGTCCTCATAAAAGTGAAAATTTTTCTACGTATAGAAAAATTTGTTCTGTTTAGACGGAGACAGGGGATCTTACTAAACCTAAATCCGGAAATAGTTTTAGAAAATTTCTTTTACAATGTTTTGTACTGTATTTAATTATCGGACGATAAAAATACAGTATATATATATATATTTGTGAGGTTATGACAGATAAAATAAAATAAAATTTCTATACTGTTAAGTCAATATTAGTGGTTTGGATATCCACTATCGATTTAATTACCGTTGGAGATTTAATCTTGATTTAATCAACGGTGGAGATTTGATCTTAAAAGTGAATAGAATCAATTATAACCGTTGGATGGAAATTAAATCAAGGGTAGAGATTTAATCTTATAAATGGCTATGACCATTATCAACCCTTGGATGTAGACTTAATCAATGGTGGAGGATGGATCATTAATGACCATTGGATTTGGATTTAGATCAATGGTGGAAAATTGGTCATCAAAAATGACTACAACCATTTTGGACCCTTGGATGTAAAGTTTGAAGGTGTAATCTTGACCCTTCATTTTGGAGACACATTCAATGGTTAGGATTGCAAGCCAAAAATGATCCAATGGCTCAAATGAAGTCTTCTATCTATAACCTAAACCTTGTAGCTATTTTTAATCCAAACCATTCTTTTAATCAATGGTTAGGATGACTTATAGTGATGGTTATGAGATTTGTCACATTTGGAATGCATGAAGAGGAGGGGGACGGTTTGGAGAAGCAAGGAAGAGAGGAGACAACTTAGTGTAGGCTTTTTAGGCCAAAGAAAAGGATGAAGAAAATAGCCAAATGTCAAGACCATTTCCTATTGATCATTAATGCTTATGTTCTTCAAACTTCACTTTCCATTTCTCTCTAATGCATACTACGGCCATGCATAGTCCTAAAGGCCAAATAATTCATTCTTTTACACTTCACATTATCACACCTTCACTTTTTCACTAAGTTTCAAGAAACCAACCAAAGAAAACTCCATTTCCTCTCCCAAAGAAGACCATTCGGCCAAGCACCCTAACTCTCTCCTCCATCACTCTTTAATTTCATACAACCTAGTTTCTTGAATCCTTACCTTATTCTAAGCAACTTTCATGTTGAAGACTTTCTCTAAATCTTCCATCTTGAAGGACTTTTACTAAGATCAAGTTCTAGAGTTTTTGTTGGTGAAGTGTAAGGATACTTCATTTATTCTTTTCTTTTTTTCTTGTTCTAAACCATGTTTGATCCATGGTTCTTCTTATTCAAGCTTGATATACTAATTTTCTTGTATTTGTTTCATGTTTAAGAACTTGTGTTGGTGGAGATCTTGTTCAAAACACAAAGCAACAAGCTCTTTGGTGGTTCTTCAAGAGGTAAGAGGAGATCCATCTCACCAACCAAGCATGGTGGTGAGAGATGGTTTTTATATTTGATGGATGGTGAATCCATGTGAGGATTCCTATCCATGGTCATGTAATAATTTATGTGTGTTATGTGCTTTAATTATTTTTGCCTATGCTTGATATGCTTTGCATGATTTACTTGTGTATGCATGCTTAGTATGATTTTTATTTGTTTATATGGTATGCTTATAATATGCATGATGATATATGTTGAATATATTGTGATGGATGTATGTTGAAATAAGCAAAATTTTGGCTCCAAAGGCCATGGAGGAGGTCACGGTTTTGAACTTCCAAGACTAAAGTTATTATTGAAATTTTTTAAGAACTATGGAGTTAATTTTTAGTCCTTGAACTAAAGTAAATTTCGGTTAAGACATCAACCAATTTGGTGTTCACAAAATTATATTTTCATGAATGATAAAAAATTGAATGATTAGAGAAGTAAAGAAAATAAACAAAAGGGTTTGTTTTGTAAAAAGAATGCACACGGTTTTAGGAGTTGTGTTTTCATGAATTTATTTTGTAAAAACAAGAATGGAATTTATTTAAGTTAGCAGAAAAATATTTCATGGTTCCAATGGCCATCTATAAGGTTTTGATAATTTTAGAAAAATGTTTTGATGTTATAAAATATAAGAATTTTCAAATAGGATATTGGAAAGGGAACTAAAGTGTTATCAAGTGGAATTTTCATAAATAAAAGAAAAGGAGATTGAAAGTGTTGAACTTCAAATTATTTTAAAGAGAATTAATTTTTAGAAGTGATTTAGAAATATAAAAGAAAACGTTTGTAACTTAAATTTTACTAACGTAGAATTTATTTATTGGGTTTTGGAAAACGTTAGGAAATTTAAAATTAGAAACAATAATTAAATCAACTAAATGTGATTTTGTAAAATTAAATCAATAAAAAGTGATTTTGAGGAAATATATTACGGAAAAGAATTTTTGACTAAGAATAGGAAGAAAATAAAGTAAGAAATTATATTATTGTAAGAAAAGTCCAAAATAATATTTTTAAAGTTAAGAAATATTTTACGAAGGGTAAAAATGGTGAAAAATGATTTACGTAACTCAAAAACATAATTTTTAAGTTACGCGATTTGAAAAAAATGTTAAGATATTTCTACGCGGTTTTCAAAGCGTTTAAATATTTTATACGATCGAAATGTTGTAGAAAAATCACTGTGCGATTTAAAAACAAAAGAATATTTTTACGCAATTTAGAATACAGTAGAAAATGATTTTGCAATTTTTAAACGTAACAGAAAATGTTATAAATCATTGTTTACATAACAAAATATTACGTGACTGTGAAAACGTGACAAAAATATTTTACGAACGAGAAAAACATGGTAATGTGATTTTGCTGTTAATTATACAGTAAACTTTACAGTTAAAAATCAATATATGAATACTGTACAAGAAATTGAGAAGTTTGCCTATAATTAGCGTTAATATACAGACGTAAAACAATATTTGAACCTGGTATGAGAAATTATGTAATTTACCTTTGGTTGGTAATTAGTGCATTACATATGTATTGAAAATAGTCTGATGGACTGTATATGGCTATTTGCCTAGGAGAAACGTACACCTCTTGAGTGGGTGCGATACGCGTAGTGTAGGTCACTCGTTGACCTTGGGGGCATCGGGGTGCGGGTTGCTCACAATGGGCAGTTGGTAGCTCTTCTGTACCGTGGGTTAGACCGATGCAACACACCGATGATCCGGACCGAGACACTATTCTTAATCGAGATCTGATAAAGACTGTCGTGTATGTGCTAGATGTGCAAGATATAATTATAGCACTTGGTCTGAGGCACGTGGTACCGGCAGATCTTTTCGATCAATTTCTCCGACCTGAGTTTAGCTCCATGGAGTAGGAAATCGAGTCTATGTGTTCATGCATTAACATAAATGCTCACATATGTGAAATATAATAGTTGTGAAATATTGATTATGACAATTATACTTTTTAAAATATCTGCTTAGTGTAGATGGCATTTTCCTGTAATTATTAAATGTTAATTTTGATTGTTAATATGTTGATGCCATATTTGTAATATGATGTGTTTATATGGTATGCTGTTATGTTATCTCTATGCTACCATGTTGGTATTGGCGTAGGTGATCTCACCTCTTTGTATGTATATTTGTATATTGTATTTATAATTGGCTGAAGACGTTGAGAAAGAAATAGTACAAGAAGGAGAAGAAGAACTACTTCTCACGTCTGGGAATGCATAATTTTGAGAAGATGGAGATGCCCAGCTTTCTAGGATACGTGACATTACAGTTTCGTGGAGGTTCGGAGGCGTGGCATGTTCATTTGGATCGACAGTGTATATTTTATATAGGGGACCTGAACATTACTTACAGTAGGCTTTATCAAGGGAACCCCTACTTTAGTGTCAATATTTATGTACAGTTGGAGTTTCCACTATCCATTAGGCGTCGGGGAGCTTACTACCGTACTCCTAGTGCAATAAGTATCGTGTCGTCTGCACGGACACCTGTTCGTAGAGCTTCACGTAATAACGGATTCCTTTCTGCTGAGGAATCTGAGGAGGACCCATCTGAGGGTTCTGATGTTTAATCAGACTTGGGCAATATGTTGAGTCTTAAATTATGTTTAATTACTTTGAGAACATGGTCTGTAATATAAATAATCATGACAGTATGTGTGTAATGTATAATGATGTAAATTATGTGTGATGATGTATAATATTTTTAATTTTCGCTAAGTTTATTTTATTGTCATCAAAGAAGAAAAAATTTTTTTACAATTCGTATTTTTATCATAACATCACTTTTTATGATCTTGAGGGTATTTGGGTAATTAAGTAACATAAATGTGGCACCCTACGGTGGGTGTTACACCACCAATGTCAAAACCTTGACAATTGGCTCAAATACCTTTATAATATCACTGGTCTTACTCCAAAAATCTTTGCTCAAAATAATTTTTTTAGCTTAATATGCAAGTCTTGATTTCTCCCTTCCTTACTTCGATTTTCTAAATTCTTCAGACTCAAATATATTCCTCAAAGTATGTTTTTGCTTCACAATTGATTCAACTTGCAAAATTTGTGTTGTGAAATAAGTGATTGTTGGACGAATAATTTTCTTGCCACCTGTATACTGCTTCATAAGATTTACTATCCAAATGTGATTGTAGATAAACAAAGTCACTTTCTTTGCATCATCTAGTATTTTTTGGACATTAGATTTTTTTCTAATATCTTCCAAGCATAAATCCAAGCAATGAATTGCATATGCGGACCAATAAAGATGCGGTCTTTTCTCCATCAATTTTAAAACCAATAGCTTTTAATGTCTTCTCATTATCAATGACCACTTGGATAACATTATCTTCTCTGACTTCTTCCACTACTTTATCAAGAAGCTTAAAGTAATAATCAATATTTCTACTGGGAACATTATAAGCAGCAATAGATTTTAAGAACATTATTCTGTTGCTGCAATGCACTAGGAAATTCATAATGTGCATGTGATTTATGCTATTTATCCAACCATCACACATTATTGTCATCCCCATTTCCTTCCATGTTAGTTTAAGTTCATCATCTATATACCATCTCATAGACTGATATTCATTTTCTAAGTACACCTTTGAAACCTCATAAGAAGTAGGGAATTTAATTCCTAGTCCCAACTCTGCAGCTTCAATGAGTAAAGTGTGTGGTCATGAAGAATCACATAAGTTCATAGGAAGACTATCATATATTATCAATTTAGAGACCGCTACTACTAACTTATTTCTTAGTGTTTTCATCATTTTTGTAGTAATTTTGGTCTATTTTATAATTGTACTTCTAGCCAAATTAACATTCACTGACCTCAATCTACGTCCAAGATTGCTTGGTTGATGTTGACGAGAAGCTCCGCTACTGCCACCAGTATGAAAGTTGCCTCCACCTTCATATATAGAATTCAATCTTCTAGTTTGTTGTCTAAATCTATGCATGTTTTCCCATTGTCTTTATGATACAATGCATTTTTAGTAGCTTGCCTTATAGCACTGTCTTCATCAAGAAAACCTTCAATATCATCATCTTCATCTCCTCTTAAACGTGCCACAAGTTCTTCTTTTCTCTTTCTAAAGTATATTTTCTTTGTTTTATTATCCAACAAAAGTTTCATCATATTTTCTCTTACAAAAGTTAAGACCCTAACACAACCTTTGACTTCTCCTTGCATGTGTGCAAGATGTTTTTTCAAATGAGTAATTCCACCTGTTAACACTCTGCTACAGAATTTGCATTGCACATTATTTCTAGTTTTATCATGTATAAGTCTTCCAAAGTGCCAACCAATATCTTCGCTTAGAGCACCATTTGCTTTACTTGTTAGAAATTATTCTCTTTGTGACATTCTTTAACTAACCTACATATAAACATATATGTGTTTGTAATTTTTTTTTAAAAAAAAATCAATGATAAATTATATAATTAAAACTTAAATATTATAACATATACTTTAAGCTAATTCCTAAAATTTGTTAACTAACAAGTTAATTGAAAATAAATTTTAATTTAATTCTTAGAATTTTCTAAGTTTCTCTAAATATTTACAACACAAAATTTTTCTATCACCCTTAATTTCCTATTTTGAATCTCTAATTTTCTTCCCACAATTTCACTCTTTCACTTACACAATTCATTTTCTCCATTCAACCCACTTAATTTTTTTCCTTTTCATCTTTCCCAAATTTCCTCTTCCGAATCAATTTTTTTCCCATTCCCTCACATTTTTTCCTGTCCCCCTAGATTTCTTGTTTCCCTTACTCGATTTCTCACCTCACTCTTCTGTTTCTCACTCATTCACTCGTCTAAATCTCCCTTTCTCCTTCCCTCACTCCCTCACTCCTCTAAATTTTCCCTTTCCCGTTCCCCTCACTCCTCTGTTTTGAGCTCACCCACCGACCCATGACCTTCCCTTTTTCGTTCTCTCACTCCTTTGTTTCGAGCTAACCCACCGATCCACGACACAAGGCACGGCTACACGACACTCACAGGCAGCTAACCCACTCCACGACATCACTCTCTACAGCACACAAGCTCCATGGCACACACAATAGAAGCAACACCCACTGCCCTCACCATCTCACACCCATCGGCCACTACCCTCACCATCTCACACCCACCAACCATCGCCCTCACCATCTTACACCCACAACAACACCCACCCATCCACCTATAGCAACATTCACACATAAATCAGCCATGGATTAGGTTGTTTACCTGAGGGCTAAGCTGTTGCTGCTGCAAATCGATGAAGAGCACAACATGCCTTCTACTCCTCCACCACAGATCTAGACCAACCTGATTTGGAGAGCACAAAACAAGGACTAACGCAGTAGAGGATGCCCTAGAAATGCAACGGGAGGAGCTTCAATATAGCAACAAGATGGGTCTCCCAAGAGGTTAGGTGTAACACCCTCCCTAGGGTAATCACATGTCTGACTCCCGACTCAAAATCAAAAAGAAGTTCGCACAAAGTTTGAGTTATAAAAGATGAGTTTTAAAGTTTCTTTCTTGCTGAAACATAAACTTACTAAAATTTATAAGTAATACGAAAAAATATATTGAAATAGATTCATATACAATATTGACACCAATTAATATTTAACAATTTAAAGAGAAATATAAAACTAACAGACTCTTTTTTAACAGTAGCAAACCCTATGACGGGTCCTACTTAATAGCATGGTACAACACTAACGAGAAAACTTAACATACTTATTTTTTTTTGTCTCCCTCTTCATGCATCAGACATCTGTTCCTTGTCAACACTGTATGCTATCAACTCTGGAATAGTCATTCTCTGATGTTGTCTCCAATCTCAGAATATTTTTCTCCAGTCATGTCTAAGAAACTCATTCCATCTACTATATAATTTTTAATAATACAAACACAGCAAGACAACATAACAAAGAGGTGAGATCACCTACACCAATACCAACATGGTAGCACAGAGATAACACAAACAACATATCATATAGATAGATCATACCTGAATTATGATCATGTCATCACCATTAATCAACTATCATCATCCAATCATTCATCAGTTCAATTATCATAAACAACAATTACGATAATATCCTCAACATTGTCCTAATTATCATCATCATCATCCAAGTATTCAAAACAATTGTCATAGCCAATATTCCTCAATTAATATATCATACAGATATAAATGCTCAGATTCATGCATGCGTACATAGACTCAGTTTTTCAAAAACAACTCCATGGAGGTTTTCACAATTTCGAGAAAAATGCTCTAGTTAATTGCCCAGCCTAAGCCCACAGACAATCTCCCAGTCGTTGAAAAGAATCGTGTTCTTGTCGGGTATCGTCAATGCGTTGCAACGGACTGCATCGCCAAGTGGCATATGGTCCAGCCTTAGCCCATAGACAGATATCCACTGGTTGACCGCCGTGCCTTGACGCCCCCAAGATCCATCATAGACCTCACTATCAATTCTCATTCCCTCTTCAACCACAAGGGCCAAAATAGCTTATTAGCTATACTTTATACAATGTACGAATATATCAGTGCAAGTCCAACCACAAGGGCCAAATCTTTCAATTTCATTTGTTCAATGTAATCATATGCCTCAACACATATTTTTCCAATACATGTATAATGCACCAATGTCAATCACAGGCATATCTTTCCAATGCATATAAAATGCACCAAATACCAATTACAGGCAAAACTTGTCATTTTCTCATACACTGTATAGACACTGGTTCAACAGTAATCATCATGTTATTATGTTTTTATAGTCATAAAACACTTTTGTCGTGTTTTCACAATCGCGTAACATTTCTGTTACGTTTTCACAATTCCAAAACGTTTTAGTTATATTTTCACAATACCGTAACACTTCTGTTACGTTTTCACAATACAGTAACATTTCTGTTACATTTTCAAAATACCGCAACTCTTCTGTTGCACTTTTAAACCACGTACTAATTTTTCAACGTTATTCTCAATCACGTAAAAATATACGTTTCTCAAATCGCATAGTATTTTTCCACTGTTTCAAAATCGCGTAACTTAAAAATCATTCTTTTAAGTCGCGTAAATCATTTTCCATCATTCTCATAATATTTAAACACTTTCCAAATCATATAATGATTTTCTGTCATTTTCATAATCACGTAAAAATATTCTATCACTTTTAAATCACATATTGATTTTTCAACAGTAGTTCAAATTACGTAAAATATTTAAACATAACTCAAATCTCATAGAAATATTTTAACATATTCTAAATTGCGCAGAAATATTTTACTGTATTTGAAATCGTTTTTAAGCTACGCAAATAATTTTTCACCACAATTTCATTACAGAAAATATTTCTTAACCTTCAAAAATTTGTTTTCAACTTTTCTCAAAATAATATAACTTTATACTTCATTTAATATATTTTCTTACTCAAGAAAATTTTTTTCCACAGTTCTTTACTCAAGAAATTCTTTTTCAAATATAACCCACAAAATCACTTTTCTATTGATTTAAATCAATGTTTCATACTTTAAAAATTTCTTAACGTACTCCAAAACTCGAAAATCAGTTATACGTTAGTAAATTTTCAAAACACTATTATATTCTTCATTTTTTCCAAATCATTTCCAAACACAACCTTCTTCAAAATAAATTGAAGTTCGAAAACATTTTTAACTTTTCCTTGTTTTTCGTTTACAAAACTCGATTTCTCAATTGATTAAAACGTTCTGATTCTCTTTCTAAATTCTTGTATTAAATCAAGTTACATTTCCACTTTGAAAATCACTTTATTCATAAAAATCAAGACATTACAAGCCCTAAAAAACGTGGACATGACTATTGAAACCATCAAATATTTTTCCTTCTAAATTGATATGGTTTTACACAAAAAAAAAACCATTAAAAATTCTTTAACAAAAATCGTGAATGTGTTCATTGAAAACTGTCAAATCTTTCGAGTAACAAAACACTTCGTTTTATAAAATATCATTTTGTTCCTTAAAAATTTAGGCATAACCAGTTTTTCAAAACCGTAGGGTATTTGGCCATTGAAGCCATCAAACATTTTTCCTTCTAACTCAATTATTTATCATTTTTGTTTTCACACAAACAAAACCATTAAAATCTTTGTTTTCAAAACCGAAATACCGATGGTCATAAAAACCAAACCCATTTGTTCAATTTCATTTTTACTTTCTTTATAAATCCTTTTTCACTTTCTTTGCAAATCCTTTTTCACTTTCTTTGCAAATCCTTAAAATCAACATTTGCCCGTCTCTTTTTCGAAATCATGATTAGTAAACATTTAGAAATTTTTTACGCAAAAGAAATTAATAAAAATCCCTTCAAAATCGTGTTCTTGTTCTCTTGAAAAACAAACCCTTTGTTTATTTTTCCATATTCTTCAAATCATCCATTTTCATCATTCATGAAAATATTAATTTGTGAACACCTATTTTGAGGTGTCTTGGCCGAAATTCACTAAGTTCTAGGGATCCAAAAATCAATTCTCTTGTTCTTGAAAATTTTTAACATGAACCCTAATTAAGGGCATCAAAAACCGTAGCTTTCTCCCTTGGCCATTGGAGCCAAAAATTGTTTTCTTTTCCATCAACACATTATGGCACACACATACATATTTAATCATAAATACTACAAGCATGCCTTATACTTATCATACATAATTTAAGCATACTATCAAAGCCATAAAATCATGCAAAGTATACCAAGCATAGACAAATAATTAAAGCACATAAACACCCACAAATAAATTACAAGACCATGGATATGAATCCTCACATGGATTCACCATCCACCTAATGTAAAACCATCTCTCACCACCATACTTGGTTGGTGAGATGAATCTCCCTCTTACCTCTTGAAGATTCTCAAAAGCTCCTTGTATTGCTTCTTTTTCCAAGTCCTTCACCACCAAGGGTTCTCAAATACAAAACAAAATACATAAAAATTAGTATACTAAGCTTGATTAAGAGGAACCATGGATCAAACATGGTTTAGAACATGAAAAAGAAGAGAAGAAATGAAGTTTCCTTACACTTCACCTCAAAAACCTTAGAACTTGCTCTTGGAAAAACTCCTTGAAAATGAATGATTTAGAGAAAGTCTCTAACATAAAAGTTGCTTAGAATAAGGTAAGGATTCAAGAAATATGGTTGTTTGAAATTAAAGAGTGATGGAAGATATATTTGGGTGCCATGGCCGAACCAAGCTTGGAGAGAAAATGGAAGAGTTGTCTTGTTTTTGTTTCTTGAGAAAGATGATAGAAAAGATGATAAAGTAAGATAGAAATGCATGAAATGAATTTTGCCCCCCTTCCTCCTATGCATTGCCGTAGAGTGAAGAGAGAAAAGAGTGAATTATTTGGGCAATTAATTGATACCAAATCATTGAGAGAAAAAGTGATAAAGTAAGATAGCAAATGCATGAATTGATTTTGGCCCCCCTTTTTCCTTGCATTGCCATGGAGAGTGAGTAAGAAATGAGTGAATAATTAAAGTGTTAGTCAAATGCACCAAATTATTGGAAAGTTTCCAAGTGATAGTAACAAACTTGGACCATTTGATCTTCTTCCTCCTTTAATCTTAGCCTTTAGATGAAACTACTAAATGGATGGTCAAAATCTCTCCTTCCATGTTGCCATCCAAGGGTCACAATTGAAGTCTAAGCAATTATATAAGACCAAATTTCAACCATAGATTAAATTAATGGTTAAGATTAAATCTTGAAAGTCCAAGCAATTATTTGAAGCATTCTAAGCCATTGATTAATTCAATGGTTAGGATTAAGGTAGACTATAGGTATAGCTTTAGATAGAAGACTTAATTTAGGCCATTGGATCTTTCTTCTTTAAATCCTACCCCTTAGATGTGTCTCCAAAATGAAGGGTTAAGATTACTCCTTCAAACTTTACATCCAATGGTCATAAATGGTCTTTGTCACTTTTTAAGACTAAATCTCCACCATAGATTAAATCAACATCCAATGGTCATAAATGGTCCTTGTTACTTTACAAGACCAATTTTCTACCATAGATTAAATTAACATCCAATGGTCATAAATGATCATATCTATTTTAGAAGACTAAATCTCTACCCTTGATTTAATCTCCATCTAATGGTTATAAATGATCTTATTCACTTTTAAGATCAAATCTCTACTGTTGATTAAATCAAGATCAAGTCTCCCTTGTTGATTAAATCGATGGTGAATATCCAAACCACCAATATTGATTTATCAGCATAATATTTATTTTTATATCTGCTATAACCCTACGAATAATATTTTTACTATATTTTTATCACCTGATAATTAAATACAGTACAAAACACAGTACAAGAAATTTTCTAAAACTGTCTCCGATACATAAATTTTCTAAAACACAATATAAATTTTTCTATGTGTAGAAAAATTTTTACTTTGTGGGACCCACCTGGGCCCACATACACCCCTTGGGCCCATAAATAGTAAAAAATTTCATAATCATCCACAAAAATCACAAATATTAGAAAACGCACAAATATCAAATCAGATTACGTAAAATAATTAAAACCTAACAGTAAAAATTAAATTACGTAAAGTTTTCCTCGGCTAAAAATTTTTTATTTTCCTGACATGGAGTAAATCACTCAAAACGATCAAATACGCTGACGGAATAATTAAAATAATTTTATAGTGCTTAGAAATTACTAAACAGTAAAATTCTGTTAACTGTCAAAATTACTATTTAAGAGATACGAAATTTTTTAGGATGTTACATTAGGTCGTTAATGTTGATTTGGTGTATGTTGATATGTGATTTTTAGCCTTTTATATTGAGAAAAAATGAAAGGAATTTGAACGGCATTGTGTTACAACTGAAACGCAGTTACGTCGCTTCAGTCATGACAGCAACGTCATTACGTCATGGTCGTTGCTTGTGATTTCCAGTCTCTCCCGTGTTATAGGCTGAAACGAAAATAGTGCCCGCCACGACCATTTTATCGTGGCAGCTACAGGCAAAATGAAACAAGATTTGAAACCATGGTAGTATCAACTGGTCTTGTTGGTGAGCACATAACTTACCACTGATCACGGTTGAAGCGTGTGCTTTCGCTTGGCGACACAGGGAGCATGTAGTGAAATAGGGGCCACAAGTAGATTTGGATCCTCTCATATCATTTTTCTCTCATGTGGTCAAGTGGAGGAGAGAGATAAACACAAAGGTATTTATTAGTAGGATCCAGTCATGATTTATGCAATTTCTTATATAACCTTTGTATTTATCTCTCTCCTCTACTTAATCACATGAGAGAAAAAATGATATAAGAGGATCTAAATCCGGGCCATTAGTGTTTGCAGAAGTCGTAGTAGAACTTATTCTAAATCTCATCTGGTAGGAATGTTGGCACGCACTGAAACTTCTTGAGCAATATTTGTGCCACTTTATCTTGCTCTGATGCGTCGATCTTGGCCCTGACTAAGCAAACCCACGTATAAAATTTCAAGCTTCGATGTTTGGGGGGGTCGTCTTTGAGATGTCATTGTGGTTTCACCATGGCAAGAGGCTTTGGTCGTAATTGGTTTAACACGATGATTCTACGTTATCGCATAACCGACTAAAGCACATTGCTCGAACTAGAATGTTCGTCATCATCGTCAATTTTGAATTTTGATATGATTCCCAACATCATCATGACCCTTAGTTTGAGTCAGCGCATGGTAGTTATCAACCAAGACTAGATTCAATAAGTCCAAGCAAGATCTTGAGAGCATTATGAATGGTAAAATAGAGGTTTTTGTTTTTATTTTTTGGTTTAGGGTAGGGATGAAAAGGATTACGAGTAGAGCACAAATCTTGGAGTGAGAGAAATCCAAGATAAATGATACTGATGTTACTTCTATTTCTATTATAGCAAAAGAGTTCTGCGTGTGTAGCTAGTGCGAATAAGAATGAAGACAAGGAAGGAAGAGATGAGTTTGTTGTCTCTGATGCATTTTTTGTCTCAGTTGGTCCCACAGAGTAACTGTGTTTGCTATAAAATTTCTCAAAGGGACTAAATTAAAAAAACACAATTGTTATGAGTTAAACTTTAAATAAGGTAAAACTATTTAAAAACCAATACTCCTTCTAATAGCTAGTCAAATAAACAGTGCATGGATACACCTAAACTTGGGAAGGTACATTGCAAAGACGATCCACTCAAAAGAGTATGGAGGCTATATCTAATTTTTGACTCAATTACTTTGTGCGTGTTTGATTTTCCTTTTGGAAAACCATGTTTTGGACAAAAGCTCATCTTTTGTAGCTTTTGGCCAAACCATGGTTTTGGGTTCTAACCTAGAAACCAAACATGTTATCTATTGGTTTATAAGGGAATTCATTTGATATGGATAAGAGATTTATCATTTTTTGCTTTTATTTTACAAGGTATTTCTACATCATTTGAGTGTAAGATTAATTATTTTGAGCATAAAGCAATGTGGTTAGGTCCTCCCTACAAGTAATGTCTCTAGGGCTTGAACCTTTATCGTTCCCTAGAGTGTGTTCACTTACCATTGCATCTAACCCTTTGTAGGTGATATTGATCACATTTGAGACTTTTTTTTTTCATTTTAGTTGTTAAAATATATATTTTTAAATTAATATTTTTCTAAAAACATATTTTTAAATAAAATATCATACCATTTCCACATCAAATTTACATATTTTAAAATCATATATTACTTGGTCTTATCCCAAAATCAAATCACATGTTTTAAGAATTGAAATAAAAAAAGATCTGATGCAATAAAATGATAAATCTTGGGGGAGAAATATCCCTCATGCAAGAAATCCTTCCTTTGATTGTATTTTTTTTGGGTACAAATTATAATATTGGTTTTAAAAAATATTTGATGCAATATGTAACCAATGTTGAAAAAATCGAATCGGATTAGCTAGTTCGAACAGAAATCCGGTGAACTGGTCATAGGTCTGGTTCATTTAACCCATATAACCAGCCTATTAGAAAATTGGTCAAGAACCCATAAAACTAGTAGTAAACCGATTTGAACCAAATTTTTTTATAAAAGTTTAAAGTCTTTCTTTTCAACAAATTCTTAACTCATTTAAAAATAATTTTTGAACTAAATAAATGCTGACATATAAGGATCAAGAAAGGCATAAGAAAGTTTACCCCCTATTGGTTTTTATATTAGTTGTATAATTGGATGTTCCACTCACTATTCTATGTGGGACTTGTAAGTGTGACATCATCTTATAACTTTTATAAATGTTGTATGTTTAAATGTTTCACTCATTGTATAATGTGCAACTTTGAAGCACTAAGAAACATAATATGAGATATTAATATGTTAGTTTATTACTTAATATATTATATAATATTAAAAAATATATATTTAATTGTCAACAGTCAACCACGGTTGAACCAATGAACCATGAACTAGTATTTTTATCGGTTCAATGACCGATCTAGTTTTAAAAACATTGTATGTAACAAAAAAAATGATGCAATAAATATCCTTCACAAATTGATTCCAAGTGGTAATGCCCCAAACTTATAGTAGCATAACTCCTATCTAAAATTGATCTAGGGATGCTTATGGATCTTGGCATAATGACACAACTTGAATTGAACTTGAGTTCATCTTAAAATCGAGACGAGTCTGGGCTTAATTATTTGATCTAAAAGGATTATCATATTAGAACTAGGTTATCCTTTGGGTAGATCTGGCATGGCTTGAATATATTTATCTACTTAGCTTTACACATTAATCATACTAACTAGTTAAGTTTCATAAGAAAATTTGTTGTTTCATATTTTTTTTTAAACAAAATGACATGCAAGAGCATCACAATAGAGAGAAATCTCAGCTATGTTGGCATCTCAAACTCTGCCTATCATTTGCAGCACACCATAAATATATTAAGAAAAGAGAATAAAGAAAACAAAGACATGGGGGGACAAAAGCCAAAACCCAAGCAAAGAGAGAACCTATCTAAACCTATAAAAAGGAAGACAAAATCTATTTTGATTAAAGTCTTCCCTAATGAAACTAGGAATTAAGTCCCACCAAGTATAATACTTGGAATCCACCCCAAAATTTGCGAATTTATTAGCACAAGAATTTCTTTTCCTATAAATATGAGAAACTACAAACTGCATACTCTTAGTAAGGTGAATACAATTTCTTCATCTTGTCCTTAATTTCCAAGGGATCAAATCAAAATAAAAAAATGTAGAAACCACAAATTGAGAATCACATTCTAACCAAAACATATGCCAGCCTTTTTTGTAAGCAACTTCAATGGCAATCATGACCGCAATAACCTTAGCATGAAGAGAATAAGATAAGCTAATGAATGAGGCAAAACAACCAAGAACAACAACATTACTATATCTGAAGATACCACCCACAGTTGTAAAACTCGGAGAACCTCTATTAGCTCCATCAGAGTTGCATTTAACCCAACCATAAATTAGAGGAAACCAATTCACCTGCTTGATTATAAAAGCCTTGGAAGAATGCCCTGTAATTCAAAGCAGTTTTTAAATGGAAAACTCCCCAATGGAAGATGACATAACACCCTTTGATAAATTACCAGACATAGAAATAGAGGCAGACACCATATTTACAGTTGTATTCATAGAGATGGATCAATTATCAAATTTATTTTTGTTCCTGCAGTACCAAATAATCCAAATTATGTTGATAAGCCCTGATAAAATCAAATCTTTTAATAGAAAGCTCCAACTATGCTGACAGATTGAGAAAATTGATTGAAATGAGGATAAGTCAATAGGATGGTTTATAATAGAGCTAAACCAATACCAAATTGCTCTACCAAACTTGCAATTAAGAAAGAGATGAGTAGAAGATTCATCAGATAAACCACAATAACTGCAAATAGAGACGGTGATACAACCTCTCTTTCTTAAATTATCATTTATAGGCATTCTATTATGAATGAATCTCTAAGCAAGAAATGACCTAGAAAGGGGAATAAAGGCAGACCAGATCAATTTACTCTAATGAACAGAAGACTTTGGAGGTTGCAGAGGCAGGAAGGCATCTTTAAAAGAAAGAGCACCAGAATCAGTGTCATTCCAAACCAGTCGATCCACATCATGGTAGTGGTGTGACGAAAAGTTTGTAATGTTATATAATTGGAAAGTGTTAATCTTACACCCATTTTTAGGAGTGTATTACTGTTCACACCCTTTTTAAGGGATGTGATTGAGTGAGAGAAAGTGATAGAAAAAAGTATGTATAATGAATAATATTAGATGAAGTGTGAAAAGATGTGTATGCACTGTTTGATGTAACAATATAAGAGTTGTATATAATTTTACACTTTGGTACTATATTTTCCTTTTATGATGTGATTCATTGTTTAATATGTGTAGCTTTCATGATAGTAATTGCAAATTTTCTTTAGACTTGTGGTTTAAATTGTGCTATGTCTAAACTCAAAACTTCAGAGCAATCCAGTCTCCCAACCCATCCTGACAAGACCAAGTCTACTCGAGTCTAGAGTTGAGACTGAACCCAGAAATTTAGCTTGGTCAAAATCACAAACCAAGATCGAAACAAGATAAACTCAGCCATGAGTACCCCTAAAGCGATCCAAAAGATTTGGTGCTTAAAAAATGCTCAATGAAAGCTGAATAAGGCTATTAATACTTCTAATTGTCTATTTACACTCCTTATCAATCACTCATAATTTTATGGAAAAAAATTAAAATTATAGTTGGCTAATAGGGAATGTGGATAGATAATTGAGAGTAACAATAGTTTCACCCTTAAATGCAAAGTGCAAATAGAATAGTGTTAAAAATACAAAATTAATTCACATAAAAATTATAGTTTTATAATTAAATTTATATTTTAAATATATCACATTAAAACTTTTTTATAAAGATGCATCATGTATCTTGTGATGTATGAAGATTCACTATAATTAAAATTTATACACAATAATTTTTTATCAATCAAAAAATATTACATGTAATAGTTTTTTTTATTATAATACTACATTTAATATTATCCATCTTTGTTTCTCTAAGTTCAAAAAAAAAATTAAAATCTTTGTTTCTAAAAAAAATTATTATCCATCCAAATGCATTAAACATTACTTAAATTCTCATTGTCATTTGTGGTATAATGATAACACATACTTAGATCAAATCATACCACGAAGTCATCCTAGATACCATTCTTCCTCCTCATTCTTGTTGGAGTCATTTTCAGAAAAATGCTGCCTAGTTGTTGCATTAAAATTCTTTTGTATCATACATTTGCATACATTTAATTAGCTTTATCTCTTTGTCTTCAAAGTTCCTTAACTTAAGGAACAATTATCATTTATCAATTATAAAGGTCCTCATATATGTTTCCTATTAAGAAAAATAATAGATGGAAGACAAACAAGATTGAGAATCAAGACTTTGAGGCTCGAAACAAATAGCTTTCTTTAGAGAATTGTTTGCCCCCACACGAAGTTTACTAACAGGTTAAATTAATAACACTCCTAGGATACAATGAAGCCTTATTAAATTTTACAACTAGCAATATTGAAGAATTCCCTCTTCCTCTTATTCTATCTAATATTTCTAGAAATCACTTAATTAACCTTTTGTAATAGTAGGGGATGTTCTATTTATAGACAACTAATAGACACCATAAAAAGATGTGTCTCAATTAAGACACATTTCTATGAGAAGACATGTCTTTACCAAAGGTAGTTATTCATAAAACCAATAGACATCATCAAAGAGATGTGTCTCAATTAAGATATACTTCCATGAGAAGACATGTCTTTACAAAAGGTAGTTATCCATGAAAACTCATGTCCTTAGATCCACCAAAAGGTGCCATTGACTAACTACACTAAACCATGCATACCTTGAGTCATGCAATAAAAATTTGTAAACTACCATATTTCCAACAATTTCCCACTAGATTACAAATTTCAAATATTAACTATACAATTATGCATAAAGAAATGTATCCTCAGATTTAAACCTTTTGTTAGTGTAAACTTTTCATAGTTCTAACAAAATGATAGGTGGTTATTTGCTTAAACATTCACTCTTGATTTAAAACTGGAAAAGCCACACACATAACCATATTTAATTTCCAAATAAGAGATTGTGTATTGCTTTAGCACTTTTATAGCCATATGCTCATCCTGGTTTCATGAATATTTACAAGAGTAAAACCTTTAAATTCTTGTTAAAGTAGCACCACTTCTATATTCACATATGTGGAATTCTACGATAATATAATTATCAATCCATTAAGAGTTTAACTCATCCTACTAAATTATTTAGCACTAAATCCTTATTCTTAGTGATTAGTCATTAAAGTAACTTTTTATTACCCTTCAACCTCAAAACTAATGTTAGCTACAATAAGATAGGATTCCCATTACCAATGACAATTTTAATTGAGGTTTTAATCCCATTTTAGCAACGTATCTTTTACCATATCCCTTGACAAACCTTTTGTCAATAGGTCTGCTAAATTGTTACTTGACCTAACATAAGTGATGGTGACTATATCATCTCCTATTAGTTGCCTTACATACTCATGTCTCAATCTAATGTGTCTAGACTTTCCATTATAAACCTTGCTATATGCTCGAGATATGGTAGATTCACTATCACAAAATATCGAAATGGCTGACATAGGTTGTGGCCACAATTTAATATCTAATAAAAGATTCCTTAGCCATTCCACTTCTTTTCTTGCAGTTGCCAAAGTTATAAATTCATCCTCCATTGTTGAATGAGAGATGCAAGTTTGCCTTTTAGAAGCCCAACTAATACCTCCACGACCGATGGTAAAAATCCAACCCAAAGTTGATTTGTTGTCACTAAAACTTGTGATTAAACTTGCATCTAAATATCATTCTAGTTGTGAATACATAATTTTGTCTAGGACATTTTTTTTAAAAAAAAAGAGAAAGAAAACAAACAAAATAAAATAAAAAAGGAAAATAAAGTAAAAGGACCCAATTTTTGTAACACCCCAAAATTTGCTAATTTACAGTAATGTATGAATTGTACTGTTTTGTGATTTTTGTGTGCTGTAAATTTATTTTGACTGTTTTGTGACTGTATTTAATTGTTGTGTATGATTTACTCTAAGTCAGGAAAATAATAATTTTCAGACCGGAAAAATTTTTTATCTGATTATTCGGAGCTGAGAGATCTTACTAAACCTAATTCCGAGTGATACTTGTACTGATCTTTTAATTTTTAGAATTTATCTGCAAAATAAAAATATTTTATATTTTAATATTATTTTATTATTTGTTGGACAATACTTACTGACTTAAAAGTAGTAACTTCTGCCTAGTGGACAATAGGAACTGAAAAAGTCTTTGAGACTTACAATTCGGTGAACCAATAGAAACCTAGTCAACATTAGTGGCTTGAATTTTTTTAAGCCAATAGGATTTAGTCAAACAATAATGGTTGGACTAGTTAGCTTAGAAACTAGAAAACCTAACCAAGTTAGCCTAAACTTAACTAAGTTAATCTAAAAAGCCTAAGTAGTAACTACATGGAACAAACCTAGTTTGCTACTCTTTAGAACCTTAGTTACAAGAAGGTTCTAGCTTATTCAAGAATGGATGAGTCACTCCTAAGTAACTAGATGGTTAGTAATGTAACTAAGTGATCTAACTAGATTAACCTAAGCTTAACTAGGCAACTAAATGAAACAAACTTGGTTTGCTTTTCACTTTAGCATTCCACGGCCAAGACACCTTCAAGGAAGGTTGAAGGCTTAAATTTTTAAAGCATATTACTTAAGATAAACATCTAGCATCCATAGTTATCTATATGGTAAAAATATCAAGCAATTATTTTACCTTTCTCTCCTTGCACTTCCACGGCTAACACATAAGGGGATAGGATTTCATTTCACTTCATCTTCATCTTCATCTTTTCTATCACAAAAAGCTATTCTCTCCTTTCTCTCTCTTCCAAGAACATAAAAGACTCCATTCTCTATATTTTGGAGCTTTCGGCCTCCACCTTTCCAAGCCTACATCCATACTTCTATAATTTCATCCAATATCATTTCTTAAACCTAAACACAATCCTAAACACTTTTCTAGTTGTGAATTTAAGCTAGTTCATTCATCTTGTGCTTGGAAAACAAGGTTGAAGTTTTCTATTCAACAAGTTAAAATCCTTGTTTCTTGTTTCTAAATTGATTCTTGAAGTTCTAAGCCATAATTGATCCATGGTTTTCCTTTTTCAAGCTTTGTGATTTTGGTTTGGTTCAAAGTTTGTTAGGGATTTCTTTGGAGCTACACGAAATCCATAGGATCAAGCAAAAAGGAGTTTTGTCTTCCTTAAAGGTAAAGGGGAAATTTAATCTCATTAACCATGTCTTGGTGGTGAGAAAATGGATTTGTTTGTGGTGAAGAATCCACAAGGATTCATTCACTTGATTGTTTAAAATTTTTCTTATTTGTGATGATTTTGATGCAAGCACGTCTATAGCTTTGCTTATATGTTTTAATATGTGTGTATGAAGACATAATAGTTATTGTATGTAGTAGGATGTGAATAACATGAAAAGGAATTGCATGAGGGTTCCAAAGAACCCATGAGGCTCATGGCCTACACCACCACAAAGAGGACAAAGTGTTCTAAATTATTTTATAATCATGGATTAAGTGATTTAATAATAATAAATTGGATTAAGAATTTTTACAAGGAAGTATATGATAGAAAATAATTAAAGATGATTTATAAAACGTATAATGATTTTCGGCCAACATGCCTACTTATGATGTTTTTAATTCAAAATTACTTCCTAAGCATGGAATGATGTAAATTAATGACGACTTAATTTAATGAATTTCAGATAATCAAATGAAGTGAATTTATTTGAGAGATTAATTAGAGAAATTAAGTACGGATGAGAAACAAAATAAATACTTTAAAAGTACTAATGTATAGCTCACCTGTTGGGTTTTGAAGCGCGTTAGCAAGTTTCGAGCTGTAAATATTGGTTAAATCCATAAAGGGTAATTTTTAAAGAAAACAATAGAAAATGCTACTTAAAGGATTTTTAAGAGGAAATGCTGTAAAATAAGATTAAAAATAGAAATATAATGGAGAACATTTCAAAATTTAATTTAGAAAGTAGAGAAATATTTTACACAGTTAAAAACTATTAGAAAAACCTTACGCGTATTTAAAATAATGATTTTTGAACTACGCGATTGAGAAAATGATTTAAATTCACTACGCGATTGAGAGAATGATTTAAAAATGCTACGCAATTGTAAAAACATCAAAAAATATTTACGTGATTTGAAAACGTTAGAAAAAGGTTGTGCGATTGTGAAAACATGATAAAATATTTACGCGATTGAGAATAACAGCAGTTTGCTATCGGGTTAAAGTGGTGCACCTGATTTTGTTGAAAAATGGTAGTGCCAAGTGATGGCGTGTGGTTGTGAAAATAACAGTATTGTGATATGTGTATTTTGGCTCATGCACCATGCATAGAGAAACATGTCAATTTGGTTGATATTGGCAAGTTACCTAAGAGATGAATTACACCGTAGTGCGGGTGCGATAGGCGTAGTGTTGTTCATTGAGTGAACTTGGAGGCATTGGTGTGCGGAGGATTCCACATGTGGATAGTTGGTAGCTCCTCTGGGTTGTGGTACCGAGCAACATACTAGTGATCTCGATAAAGCACTATTCTTAATCACGATCTAGTATAGACTGTCTGGTACAATGCTTGATGTATATGACGATTAGACTGTATAGCACTTGGCTGGGGCAGTCGGAGCTACAAACAGATCTTCTAGATCATTCTCTCTGAAAATTATGGTTAGCTTCATGGAGTAGGAAAGAGTCTGTGTACATCTGCATATTTGGTCTGCATCATGATGTGATAATTTTATTGATCTGAGATATTATGTATAATGTGATAACATGATTTGATGTATTGAACGTTATATCTGTATGTATTATCATTTTCTATACTGTCATGCTGGTAGTGTGATAATCACATATTTTATTCATTAAGAAACCCTTATGTTTAGTCATTTACACTCTCCATATTCTTAATTGATTGAGTTTGATATGATTTTGTGAGTTTGAGCTCAAATTGGTCCTAATTGAATATTTCCAGCATTATTGAGATTTGATATTGTTTCTGTATTTTGGCCATAACTTGAGTTCCTAATATCTGATGAACATGAATTTTACCTTGTAGGAAAGCTAAGAGGAAACTCTACAACTTTGATGAAGAGCTCGAAGTCTGATTCAGATGTCTAAGGGACCTAAGTTGATATGGAAGTCAGAATACGGGTTCTGTCAGTAGAATCCGAATAGTGTGCACTCAAAAAAATCATATCTCAAGATGTAATAATGGATATGGGCTGAAATTTAGACATTGGATAGTCAAGATCCAAATAAACAACTTTCATGAAGAACACATTTTGAGAAAAAGAAGTCTAGTAGGTCATTTTGAGCTTGCAAGTCGGAACAGAGGTGCTGAAGTTGGGTTTGAGCAACCTACGGTATTTGGGACATATCTTAGGCTTAAGGAAGCCAAATTGGACGAACCAGCTATCCATTTTATAGCCAAGACAAGAAACTACAACTTTCATGAAGAACACTTTTCGTGGTTCTGAAGTATAGTGGGTCGTTTTTGGCTTCCAAGTCAGACACGAAATTTTTGTCCTCAACCACCCACTCATCCATCCACTAATCCACTCATCCATCCACTAATCCACTCATCCACTCATCCACTCATCCACTAACTCACCCACTCATCCACTCATACACTAATCCAACCACTTAACCACTCCACCCACTCATCCACTAATCCATCCACTAATCCATCCACTCACCCATTCATGTCCATAATTTCCCACTCACCAAAAGTCCTTTGGCATTTTTCACTAATTCAACCACTCAACCATTCCACTCACTCATCCACTAAACCAATCCACTAAACCAACCCACTAATCCATCCACTCAAACACTCCACTCACTCACCCACTCATCCACCCACTTCCCTTTGTCATTTTGTTACCTTAGACTTCTATAAAAGGCACCATTTATCATGAACAAAATGTATTCTCCTTCATTTCTCTCTAAGTTTCTTCTTGCTTCTTCATAGTTTCTCATAGTTTTGTATATTTTGATGCTCCCCTTCATGGTAATGGAGGGCTAAGCTACTTTGGGTCAATTTAGAACTCTTGAAGAGATTGTGGTTTGGATTCTTGAGACCTTGGTTATGTATTATATTTGATTTGTAATTGAATTCCTCCTTTCTTCTTCTTTTTCTTCTTCTTGATCTTGAATGCATGAATGGTGATTCTATTTATGTTGATCTGATTGATCTTGGTTTAAGATTGAGATTTGTGATGAAACTTAGAACTGATTGATCTAAACTAATCACATAAATGAAGATTGAGATTTGTGATGAAACTTAGAACTGATTGATCTAAATTAATCACGAAATTGAAGAGGTTAGGTTACCGATTTGTGCCTAAGTTAATTGAATTCGGTACTTGAAATTAACATAGATTTTCATGAATGGTGCGATCGGATTTGTGTTTATCACTTGTTAATTGAATTCTAGGCGATCGTCTAGTATGAATTCTGGATTTGATGCAGAGATCTTGGTTAGATCCAAATTAACAATTCAATTGCGCTCAAGTGTTCTATGAAGGGTCTATGATTGAATCCACCAAATCTTGGATAGGTTTCTAAATTGACTACTCTTTAATTGTCATTTCTTCCGTTAATTTTGTTAAGTACAATCTTAAACTCTCAAACCCCCTTTGCTAACTTTCACTTGATTTGATTAAATTGCATCTACGATCCTTGAGGAGACGTTCCGGTGTTGTCACTGTGCTACAAGCTTAGGTAATAACTTCGGTTATAATTTTGACTGAGTTCGGCGCTCGTCAAAATTTTGGCGCCGTTGCCGGGGATCGAACCCGGGTCACCCGCGTGACAGGCGGGAATACTCACCACTATCACCCACTCACATTCTACTCACCTTCCACTATCACACATTCCACACATTCCCACTCACATTCCACTCACCTTCCACTATCACACATTCCACTCACCTCCCACTCACATTCCACTCACCTTCCACTATCACACATTCCACTCACCTTCCACTATCACCCACTTACCTTCCACTCACCTTCCACTAATTCACCCACTAATCCACTCACCTTCCACTATCACCCACTCACCTTCCACTCACCTTCCACTATCACCCACTCACCTCCCACTCACATTCCACTTACCTTCCACTATCACACATTCCACTCACCTTCCAACTAACCCACTAATCCACTCACCTTCCACTATCACACACTCCCACTCACATTCCACTCATCATCCACTAATCCACCCACTACTCCTCTATATAATCCTCACTCATCTTTCACTTCATTTCCCCACATTCTCATCATCTTTTCTATCCACCACCATCTCCACACTCAACTCATCATCTTCTCCTTCAAACTCACCATCTTCCATCATCAACATACACACATTCACTTCATTTCCCCCACATTCTCATCATCTTTTCTATCCACCACCATCTCCACACTCAACTCATCATCTTCTCCTTCAAACTCACCACCTTCCATCATCAACATACACACATTCACTTCATTTCCCCCACATTCTCATCATCTTTTCTATCCACCACCATCTCCACACTCAACTCATCATCTTCACCTTCAAACTCACCACCTTCCATCATCAACATACACACATTCACTTCATCCCCATATTCTCATCATCTCCACCTCTATCCACCACCATCTCCACACTCAACTCATCATCTTCTCCTTCAAACTCACCACCTTCCATCATCAACATACACACATTCACTTCATTTCCCCACATTCTCATCATCTCCACCTTCATCCACCATCATCTCCATACCCAACTCATCATTTTCTCCTTCAAACTCATCATCAATACACACACATTCACTTCTCCACTCCAAGCTCTCCAACCTTCAACTTCATTTTCCATAACCTTCACCATACTCATTTTCAACACCATTATCCATAAATCTTTAACCACCACAACACCAAATAACCACAAAACACCACTTTACACCACTGACATCGTCGAGTTCCGTGCCACTCAGATCTACTCCGTCAACTACCACTGGTTTTTCCGTTCTTGTGAGCATCTTTTCTTTTGGTAAGTTAGTTATGTCCAGAATTCATGACTAGGTCTGAGCCTGATAACTTGGTTGACTTTGATCCTGAGATTGATAGAACCTTGCATAGCTTGATTAGAGCTCGTAGGCTAAGTGCAAGAATTGCTTCTGAATTTGATCTTAATATTGAGAGTGAACTTGAGATCTTGAATAATTCTGAAACCATGGCTGATAACATGCAAAATAGAACTCTTAAGGAACTTGTCTGCTCTCCCGATATAACTAACCAGTCTTTGTGTATTCAATACCCGATCTTGATGCTGATTTTGAGTTAAAATCGGATTGATACATTTGATGCCCAAGTTTCACGGTTTTGCGGTGAGGATCCCCATAAGCATCTAAAGGAGTTCCATGTGGTTTGTTCAACCATGAAGCCACATGGGATCTCAGAAGAGCACATCAAGTTGAGGGCATTTCCTTTCTCACTTGCTTGATACTGACCAAGGATTGGTTATTTTATCTTTCACCAGGTTCAGTAACAAGTTGGACTGACATGAAGCGGTTGTTCTTAGAGAAATTTTTCCCTGCCTCTAGAGCTGCTGCTATTAGAAAAGATATATATGGCATAAGACAAATGACAGGGGAGACTTTGCATGAATATTGGGAAAGATTCAAGAAGCTGTGCTCGAGCTGTCCCCACCACCAAATCACCGATCAGCTCTTAATTCAATATTTCTATGAAGGCTTGTTGCCAAATGACAGAAGCATGGTGGATGCTTGCCTCCGGGAGGAGCCTTAGTAGACAAGACCCTGCAAAGCGGCGAGAGATTTGATAGCAAACATGGCGCCAACACCCAACAATTTGGCACACGAATTATTACCTCAATCGGAGGAGTCAATGAAATTCAATCGTCTCATGTAGACTAACAGAGAATGGAACACGGACTTGATGAATTAACTTCTTTGGTGAGGCGGTTAGCGATGGCACAACAAGCACCAATGCAGATTGCCGCAACCGTGTGTGGCATTTGCTCTTGTTCATCTCATCCTACGATGCATGCCCTACACTTCGTGGATGGTGGTTCTATTATTCCGAACAATCTGTTGCGGCACTGGTATTTTTCCCGGTAGACCCCAATATCGCAATCACAAAGAAGAAATTTCGTATATGATCCATTTTCTAATACCTATAACCCTCGGCCGGAGGGACCATCCCAACCCGAGATATGGAAATTTCGGTCAACAACAATGCCCTACCAAACAAGAGGCAACCACGCTTTAGATACCAAGCTACAGTGCCCTAGCAACAAGTACCAACCACCCGCATTTAGGCAAGCACAACTCAAGCGCCGCCACCCATACAAGAACCCCTCCAGGCCTACTGTTCCAAGAACCCACTCCACGGTGAGCCACCTTTCGAAGACTTGATGAAACAGTTTCAGCAGAATGTGAATGCTACCATCCAGAATTTATAAACTCAAATCGGCGGATGGCAACCACTCGAGTGAGCCGAAAAGTTAAGGGTCGAACCAATTGCCTTCACAAACAAATCAACAACCCAAGAGGCAATGTAAGTGCCATTAGCTTGAGAAGTGGCGAGAGAAGTTGACAAATCCTACTCCACCACAACCCGAACTACAAGTGCATCAACCAAGGTGACCGAAACAAAAGAAAGTGGATAGCTCACCAAAAATCAGTGATACGAAGAAATGTGCGAGAGAATTCAAATCGCTATTCCACTACCTTTTCCACACGAGTCACACAAATCCAAGCATACCGCGCAAAATGAAATAGAAAGAGAAGTCATGGACACATTCGGAAGGTGGAAATCAATATTCCCTCCTTGATGCAATCAAGCGATTCCCAAGTATGCCAAATTCCTCAAAGAGTTGTGTACTCACAAGAGAAGACTTAAGGGTACTGAGAAAATAAGCATGGGCAGAAATGTTTCTGCAATGATTCTACCAAGCATGCCACAAAAATGCAAAGATCCTGGAACTTTCACAATTCCTTGCACGATAGGTAACTCCAAATTTGAACATGCAATGCTAGATTTGGGTGCTTCGATTAATGTCATGCCTATGTCAATTTATCACTCCTTGAACATTGGCACTTTGCAACCTACTGGTATAGTGATTCAATTGGCAAATAGGACCACTGCTCATCCTGCAGGAGTACTAGAAGATGTGTTAGTTCGGGTGAATGAGCTAATTTTTCCAACGGACTTCTATGTCTTGGACATGGAAGATGAGTCTTCAGCAAACCATGCTCCATTAATTCTAGGCAGACCATTCCTCAAGACCGCCAAGACCAAGATATATGTGCATGCTGACACCCTTTCTATGGAGTTTGGCGATGATTTGGTACAGTTTAACATTTTTGATGCCATGAGACATCCCCTGGAGGAGCATTCTATTTTTCATATTGATGTGATTGAGATGCTGGTTGATGATGTTTATGCTGATTTATATGTTGAATTCCCGATATTGCTTGACTTTCTCGGATTCGTTTCTCGTGATACATGTGTTGCTTGTGATGTTGAGCCATGTGTCGCATGTGCTTGAGATTAATGCAGCTTATAAGTGGTGATGTAGTCTGCTTGACTTGAATGGTACAACATGTGAAAATGAGAGTCGAAGTATGACGAATTTAGTGTTGTCTTTGAGTTAGTTGTTTCAAATAGCTTGCTTTGCCTTCCATTGTACTGACCTCCATCCTTAGAGTTGAAGACTTTGCCGGACCATCTTAAATATGCATATTTAGGAGATGGTGAGAAGTCGCCAGTGATTCTTGCTAAGAATCACGCAACCCGAACAAGAAGAAAAATTGCTGCAGGTTTTGAGGCGTAATAAGCAAGCCATCGGATGGACACTTGCAGATCTTCCCGGTATTAGTCCCTCCACATGCATGCATAGGATTTTATTGGAAGAGGATACGAAACCAAGAAGGCAACCCCAAAGGAGACCGAACCCCTTGATTCTAGATGTGGTGAAGAAGGAAGTGACCAAGCTACTTCAAGTCGGGCATTATTTATCCCATATCGACAAGAATGGGTGAGCCCGTGCGGTTTGTTCCCAAGAAATCTGGGTCACAGTAGTTGAGAATGAGAATAACGAACTTCTACCCACAAGAGTTCAGAACAGTTGGTGGGTTTGCATTGATTATAGGCGGCTTAACCAGGCTACCAGAAAAGATCATTTTCCGCTACCTTTCATTGATCAGATGTTGGAGAGGCTAGCTGGCAAGTCACATTATTATTTTCTGGATGGATATTCAGGTTATTTTCAGATCCATATAGCCCTAGAAGACCAAGAGAAGACTACTTTCACTTGTCCATTTGGCACATTTGCATACAGGAGGATGTCGTTTGGTCTGTGCAATGCTCCGGGCACCTTTCAAAGGTGTATGGTAAGTATCTTTTCTGACTTTTTAGAGAATTGCATGGATGTGTTTATGGATGATTTTACTGTCTATGGTTCTTCCTTTGATGCATGCTTGGATAGTCTGGCTCAGGTTTTACATAGATGCATTAAAACTAACCTTGTTCTAAATTTTGAGAAATGTCATTTCATGGTAGAACAAGGTATAGTTTTAGGACATGTAATATCTAGCAAGGGTATCGAGGTAGATCCTGCAAAAATAAATGTTATTTCATGCTTATCTTACCCCACATGCGTGCGGGAGGTTCGCTCTTTCCTTGGTCATGCAGGTTTCTATAGGCGGTTCATAAAAGATTTCAGCAAAATTGCTCTTCCACTATCCAACTTGCTACAAAAAGAAGTGGAGTTCCATTTTGACCATAAATGCAAGGATGCCTTCAATCACTTGAAGCAAGCATTGACCAAGACACCTATCATCCACCACCGATTGGACACTTCCATTTGAGCTCATGTGTGATGCCTCTAATTATGCTTTGGGAGCTGTTCTTGCACAAAGGGTCGGTAAAATATCTCATGTCATCTCTTATGCTTCTAGAACTTTAGATCCTGCACAAGTCAACTACACCACCACTGAAAAGGAACTTTTAGCAATTGTTTTTGCTTTAGACAAATTTCGATCATATTTGCTTGGTTCTAGAATGGTTGTGTTTTCAGATCATACAGCTCTGAAGTTTCTCTTGAAGAAGCTTGATGCAAAGCCTAGATTGATTAGGTGGATTTTGCTCCTCCAAGAGTTCGATATTGAAATCCGTGATAAAAGTGGAGCGGAGAATTTAGTGGTGATCACCTAAGTCGTATTGAAAAGGAGGCGGATACTTTACCTATCCATGATGTCTTCCACGATGAGAAGCTTTTCAAGTCCGCAAGGTAACACTCCTTGGTTTGCTTGATTTGATAAATTTCTTAGTTCTTTGGTGTTTTCCCCGCACATTTTATTAGGGCTCGATTGATAAATTGAAAAGTGAGTCAAAATATTATGTGTGGGATGACCCTTTATCGTGGAAATTTTGTAGTGACCAAGTCATTAGGAGATGTGTGCCGATAATGAATTCCATTCTATTCTTAACTTTTGTCATACACTTGCATGTGGCGGTCATTTTGGTCCCCAAAGGACCGCTAGGAAAGTTTTGGAATCTGGATTATATTGGCCCACTCTATTTCATGATGCATATGTGTTTTGTAAATCTTGTGATCAATGCCAAAAACAGAAACACTTCTCGAAGGAATGAGATGCCCCATAAATCCTTATTGTTCTGTGAGATTTTTGATGTATAGGGTATTGATTTTATGGGACCCTTTCCTATTTCTTTTGGTTTTGTTTACATTTTGCTAGTTGTTGATTATGTATCCAAGTGGGTGGAGGCGAAAGCTACTCGGACTGATGATTCCAAAGTTGTTGTGGATTTTGTTAGATCACATATTTTCTGCAGATTTGGAGTTCCAAAGGCCATCATCAGTGATCAGGGTTCACATTTTTGTAATCGAAGCATGGAAGCTTTGATGAAAAAGTATGGGGTCTTGCACAGAGTTTCTACACCTTACCATCCCCAAACTAATGGGCAAGCGAGATTTCCAACAGGGAGATCAAGCAGATACTCCGTAAGACAGTTCAACCCAACAGAAAGACTGGAGCAAGAGGCTTGAGGATGCTTTATGGGCTTATCGGACTGCTTATAAGACACCGATTCGGATGTCTCCGT
Source organism: Ormosia emarginata (assembly GCA_029884605.1). Classification (NCBI taxonomy): domain Eukaryota; kingdom Viridiplantae; phylum Streptophyta; class Magnoliopsida; order Fabales; family Fabaceae; genus Ormosia; species Ormosia emarginata. The sequence goes on along the minus strand of JAQQTP010000077.1, from coordinate 47,986,956 downwards.
ATCGAATTGTTTTTGAAAAGCCTCACACTACCGGTGGAAATTGAGCATCATGCATTTTGGGCGGTGAAAAGGTGCAACTTGGACCTAGATCAAGCGGGTATGGAGAGGAAGTGAAATGCAGTACAAAGACAATTGGAGGAGATCCGCTTGGAGGCTTATGAAAGTTCCAAACTTTATAAGGAGAAGACCAAAGCCGTCCATGATAAGTTGATTCTGAGGAAAACATTTGAGATTGGTCAAAAAGTTCTCCTCTATAACTCCCGCCTCCGATTCATGCCTGGCAAATTAAGGTCTAGATGGGATGGATCATTTATGATGGATCATTTTATTGACCCACTTTATTCAAGGTTTGTTACACCTTTTGCAAAAGTTGCGGAAATTGGTCAAAAAGGTTCTGCTTTGAGATTATCATCTGCACCTACTCCTTGAAAAATTGAGATCTAGGTGGCGCGGTTCTTTTGCTGTCAAACACGTGTATCCTTCGGGGCCAAAGATATTGAGGATCCTAGAAATGGTAATGCGCTTAAAGTTAATGGCCAAAACTCAACCATTCCTGGAAAACCAAGTTCTTGAGTTCTTTGTGTTGCTTAGGTTAAGTGGCGGATACGGTACTCCGTGACTCTCAAGTCAGTTTATTTTTCAGTTTCCCAAAATAACTGAACCCTTCTTCTCCTTCAAAATGGATGTCATTCTTTCAAACCTGAGAAAACATTTTCCTTCTCTTCCTCAAAATGCTCTGAGAAAAATCTACAAAGTTCGATGTGAAAGATTGAGACTGTTAATGCACAAAGGTATGCCAGAAGATGTACGTTGGATAATTGAAGCAAAGGTCCAATTAGCAGGTGAGTCCTCAATTTCATTTGACTCATATATGCCTGGTCTTGGAAGAAGTTCATATTCTAAAAGGAAAAGAGCAAAAAAGTTACAAGTCTGTCACAAATGTGGACGATGGAACTGTAACAAGCGATGTCATACTTTGGGGATGGTTTCCGCAAATAGAGAAGATAAAATTTTCTTCATTAAGAATGAACTGAGTAAGGAGTCATTAGATGATATCTTATTGACTCTTGAGACGCATTCTTGTGGATTGGTGCATCGTGAAATTCTTAAATTGTGGAATCTCTTCAAGGATGAAGAAAAACGCTACAGTCTTGGGAATCTGACTCTAAAAGACCCTGTTTGCCAATTTATAAGAAAATTGGATGGGAAGCTTATCCTCGACTCATAGAAGACGTTTAAGCCGTTACTGGACGTTAAACCAGAGGCAGATGTGAGCCATATCCACAAACAATCTGTACATATCTTCTTCTTCTTCTTCTTCTTCATGTCATCTCTAAAAAAAAAAAAAAAAACAAAACAAAAAAAAAAAAAAAACAAAAAAAAAAAAAAAAAAAAAAACAAAAAATGTATACTTCTTAGGGTTGGCTTTGGTAACACACACCGTGAATGGGGAAATGCATGCATCCCGATCCAGCCTTCTTAATTGAAAAACAAAGAAGGTAGATTATATTCCACATGTAAGGCAACAATGGGTCGTATGGCCACTTGTCCCTTTTGGGAGCCCTATGTTACGCCGGTCTTGAATGGATCGAATATCTTGGTCAACAATGCTTTGGCACAAAGCCGAAAGAGCAGACTACCTCCATCCCAATCTTAAGTAAGTATACACTCATCTTTCATCAAGTTTTTCTAACAATTTCAAAAAGAAAAAAAAAAGGACGTGATGTCTATTGCACTCATGACGCGCAGTATAAAGATACGCCATGGAAACTGTACATATAGGTATGTCATCATTTTCTATTTCTTTTATCTTTGTATCATTTTGTTGTATTTTGATTTTTGTACGACGATCCTTTGAGCAGGGTCCTTCGTGGGTTTCTAGACTTCTTTACCTTGATGGTTTTCTTGAAGTCAAAAAAAAAAAAAAAAAAAGAAAAAAAGAAAAAAAGATTCTGTGTTTCTTAATTTCAACCTTTTCTGACAACAGCCAACCTACCCTTATAGGTGCAATTATTCCCCTTTCCATTCTTTTTCTTATTTAAACACTCCATTTTCCTTCAACTCAAAGACACTCAAAGGGAGGAAGAGTATAGAATGGGGGCTTCTATTCGTAACCTCAAAAATGTCTGTGTTTTTTGTGGGTCGAGTTATGGGAAGGGATTAGAGTTTGTAAACGCAGCTAGCACTCTTGGTCGATCACTTGCTGCGAGGAATATTCATCTTGTATATGGGGAGGTTGCCGTGGGTTAATGGGGGCTGTATCACTTGCTGCCTTTTTAGGAGGCAGTCAGGTTTTAGGTGTTATTCCTAAACCTTTAGCTGAAAATAACATCACTGGAAGGACAATTGGAGAAGAAATTCAGGTAACATCTATGCATGGACGAATGAAAACAATGGTTGACAATTCTGATGCATTTCTTGTCTTACCTGGTGGTTTTGGTACTTTGGAAGAGATTTTTCAAATTGTCTCTTGGGTGAACCGAACATCCACCATAAACCCATTGGTTTGTTGAATGTTAATAATTTCTTTGATCTTTTGTTATTTTTTCTTGACAAAGTTGTGGAACATAAATTTATCACTCCTTCGGAAGACAATTTCTTATCTCTGCCTCCACTATTGATGAGCTCATTGATAAATTAGAAGCTTTTGAGTATGTACACGATAAGGTATTAGCTCGAATAGATTGGTCAACAGAAGCAATGCCAAGGAAGTAACAAGAAACAAAAGCCCGATCTGACACTTTCTCTTTAATGGGTTTGATTTTATTAAAAAAAAAAATTTATTGTTTTGTTTGGAAAGTATGATATGATTGTCATGGACTTATTAAACCAATTAGTGATGGCAGAGTAAGGAGTAATTTTACTCTTGAGATGCATCTTAATTGGTGGCAGAGTAAGGAGTTTTTTTTAGGTAGTAATTAATTAGTATTAAATTGTGGAAGTACTAACATTTTCTTGTTTGATTTCTTTTCAGGGTCTGATGCGTAAATGACAGTGTGCTTCTTTTCTGCTTGGCGTTGATTCACTCCTCATCAGGTTGTGTTGCTCTTTTCTTTCCGTTTTATTTATCACTTTCACATTGAGGACAATGTCTATATTAAGTGTGGGGGAGAGATTTTAGCAAGTTTCTTTTTTGTTAAAAAAAAAAAAGAAAGGGTTCATTGCATGATTGAATAACTTTTCTCCCTTCTTGAACTGATATGCTTAGTAATGGATGATTGAATTGATGAATTGAGTTTGATGGATGCATACCTTGTGAGATTTTGAGCTTAATGGATGGATTCAACATTTATGTCATTCTCTTCTTTCTTGTGTGATTTTCACTCATGTTAATGACCACTCTAGAACTTGCTTTGATTCTTTTTGAGGCTACATTTCACTTGCATGCATGAACATGATTGAGGCCCTCTTTCTTAATTAGCTAATTTAACCAAATAGCCAACCTTGTTTTCAATATGATATCAAGCACTCTTTTGACTTCTTGAAAATTCTCTGATTCTTGCCAACCTTGTATATTTTCCTTTGCTTAACCCCTTTGAGCTTATTTGACCATTCCTTGTTTCTAGCTCATTATGTGCCTTAAATGAGAAATCGTGTTCTTACTTTACCTTAGGGAATAAAAGAACATTAGCTTGGTTAATGGATGAGTTTTTGAACAAGTGTGGGGTGTGTATACAAAATGGTTGTTGAAAAAAAAAGAGTGCCCAAAAAAAAAAATGTATGTATATAGTTATGTTCATATATATAAAAGAAAAAGAAAAAAAAAAAAAAAAAAAAAAAAAAAAAAACCAAGTGTTTAAAAAAAAAAAAAAGGATTGGGAAATGAATATGTAAAGGGATTTATACTAGAGTTGGGATGAACTTTTATGCTTGTTATTTGAACTCAGCTCTCATTTGCTTTTATTCTCTTTAGTATTTATCTTCTCATATCCATTTTATCCTCTCCTGTTACCTTGACCTCACTACAACCTTGAATAAAGTCCTCATGATTTGTGTGTGCATGTGTTTTGAGTAATGGAGAAGTAGAAGATAAGCAAGCTTATGGTAGTGCAATTTTCATGGGTTGAATTGAGTGAAATACCTACCCTTTAAACACTTGAGAGATTGAGAGGGAATCTTGTGAAGATCTATCATTCTCGATTCATGTTGAAGATACCTTGCTTGTTGGTTTGAGATGTGGAGAATTGTTAACTCATGAATGTTTTGATCCCTTGAACCTTTGGTTGTTCTTCTTGATTGTAAAATTTTGGTCTTGAGTTTTGCCTAGGAGTGCAAAAAGCTAAGTGTGGGGGAATTTGATAATCACATATTTTATTCATTAAGAAACCCTTATGTTTAGTCATTTACACTCTTCATATTCTTAATTGATTGAGTTTGGTATGATTTTGTGAGTTTGAGCTCAAATTGGTCCTAATTGAATATTTCCAGCATTATTGAGATTTGACACTGTTTCTGTATTTTGGCCATAACTTGAGTTTCTAATATCTGATGAACATGAATTTTACCTTGTAGGAAAGCTAAGAGGAAGCTCTACAACTTTGATGAAGAGCTCGAAGTCTGATTCAGATGTCTAAGGGACCTAAGTTGACATGGAAGTCAGAATACGGGTTCTGTCAGTAGAATCCGAATAGTGTGCACTCAAAAAAATCATATCTCAAGATGTAATAATGGAGATGGGCTGAAATTTGGACATTGGATAGTCAAGATCCAAATAAACAACTTTCATGAAGAACACATTTTGAGAAAAAGAAGTCTAGTAGGTCATTTTGAGCTTGCAAGTCGGAACAGAGGTGCTGAAGTTGGGTTTGAGTAACCTACGGTATTTGGGACATATCTTGGGCTTACGGAAGCCAAATTGGACGAACCAGCTATCCATTTTATAGCCAAGACAAGGAACTACAACTTTAATGAAGAACACTTTTCGTGGTTCTGAAGTATAGTGGGTCGTTTTTGGCTTCCAAGTCAGACACGAAATTTTTGTCCTCAACCACCCACTCATCCATCCACTAATCCACTCATCCATCCACTAATCCACTCATCCACTCATCCACTAACTCACCCACTCATCCACTCATACACTAATCCAACCACTTAACCACTCCACCCACTCATCCACTAATTCATCCACTAATCCATCCACTCACCCATTCATGTCCATAATTTCCCACTCACCAAAAGTCCTTTGGCATTTTTCACTAATTCAACCACTCAACCATTCCACTCACTCATCCACTAAACCAATCCACTAAACCAACCCACTAATCCATCCACTCAAACACTCCACTCACTCACCCACTCATCCACCCACTTCCCTTTGTCATTTTGTTACCTTAGACTTCTATAAAAGGCACCATTTATCATGAATAAAATGTATTCTCCTTCATTTCTCTCTAAGTTTCTTCTTGCTTCTTCATAGTTTCTCATAGTTTTGTATATTTTGATGCTCCCCTTCATGGTAATGGAGGGCTAAGCTACTTTGGGTCAATTTAGAACTCTTGAAGAGATTGTAGTTTGGATTCGTGAGACCTTGGTTATGTATTATATTTGATTTGTAATTGAATTCCTCCTTTCTTCTTCTTTTTCTTCTTCTTGATCTTGAATGCATGAATGGTAATTCTATTTATGTTGATCTGATTGATCTTGGTTTAAGATTGAGATTTGTGATGAAACTTAGAACTAATTGATCTAAACTAATCACATAAATGAAGATTGAGATTTGTGATGAAACTTAGAACTGATTGATCTAAATTAATCACGAATTGAAGAGGTTAGGTTATCTTGATTTGTGCCTAAGTTAATTGAATTCGGTACTTGAAATTAACATAGATTTTCATGAATGGTGCGATTGCGGATTTGTGTTTATCACTTGTTAATTGAATTCTAGGCGATCGTCTAGTATGAATTCTGGATTTGATGCAGAGATCTTGGTTAGATCCAAATTAACAATTCAATTGCGCTTCAAGTGTTCTATGAAGGGTCTATGATTGAATCCACCAAATCTTGGATAGGTTTCTAAATTGACTACTCTTTAATTGTCATTTCTTCCGTTAATTTTGTTAAGTACAATCTTAAACTGTCAAACCCCCCTTTGCTAACTTTCACTTGATTTGATTAAATTGCATCTACGATCCTTGAGGAGACGATCAGGTGTTGTCACTGTGCTACAAGCTTAGGTAATAACTTCGGTTATAATTTTGACTGAGTTCGGCGCTCGTCATAGTGATGTAGATTGTCTCACCTCTTTGTATGCATTTCTATATTATTATTATGTCCGATAAAGATTTTGAGGAAAGAGAAGATGAGCAACCTTTGGGTTGTCAGTACGAAGAGGAACAACATCTTGGTGATCAGTACGAAGAGGGCGAGCCTCTAGATCATCCCTATTGTGTGGATTGATCTTGACGTGTTATGACGCTACCGAGTTTTCTGGGATTCATGAAACTAGAGTTTCATGGGGGCTCCGAAGCCTGGTGTCTGCAAGCAGATAGGGAGACTGTTGTTTATGTGGGATGGTTGACTGTGTCCCTTAGTAGGGAATATGATGGTGTTCCTATATTCTCTACTACTGTTTATGTACATTTAGAGTTACCCTTGTCTATTAGGCGCTATTGGGGTGGTCGTTTCCATGCCTCTAGTGAGCTTAGTAATGTGTCAACCGCACGGACTCTTGTTTGTAGGGTCACACGACATCCAGGGTTTCTACCTTCGGATGATCTACCAGAGGAGGATCCTTCAGAGGATCAGAACTTTTAGTTGTGTACTTGGGCTAGGTTATGGTTTGTTATGGGTTAAACAGTTTACTGCTTTACTAAACAGTTTGTAGTATATAATTATTTGTATCCTTAAAAACAAAATTATATGTATAATTATGGTATGTATTTAGTAGTTTATTTTATTTCATGTTCTGTTTATTCTATTTAACGATATAATGTACAAAAATAAAATTTTTACAACTCGTATTATTATTATTTAATAAATGATTTGTAACTTGGGCAAAGATTATTTATAATTCGTCATAAATGTAATGCCCTACGGAGGGTGTTACATAATTTTCACTCATTAACCTATTATTCAATCCATAACCCATAACTTCACCCATTATCCAATCCATAACCCATTGACCCATTATCCAACTTATAACTTGACCTATTATCCAACTCATAACCCATAACTTATCATTAAACTCATCTAAAATAAACTATGACGCATCCTAAACAAATCATAACTTATCAGCCTAAACAAATCCTAGGCATAATCACTCTCTAAACCTTAATCCCCTCCTATAAAAACTCATAACTCACATAAAAAAGGGCACTTCACCAAAAAGCTAATAGCTTAGCCCCTAAATACAAAGTTAATACTCTACCCTTTTTTTTCACTCATGCTGCCACCATCCTCATCTCACCATCTCGACCCCTGTTCAACCACGTCCAACCTCACCTCACCATAACTACCAGCTCCGCCCACTTCTTCATCACCTATCTCTTCACCACCTTCATCCTCACCTCATAATCAACACCTCTGCCAAAACTTCCATTCACGTTAACCTACCACCTCCAAACACTAAACCACCCAACAAAATCCATCCCTCCATTAGCCTCGCTTTTCTTCTCTACCAACCGTAATCACCATTCCACTACCACCCAAAGAACCACCACCAAACAAACTCTTTCCTCACATTCTCTTCCTCATCCATAACCATTACTCCACCCCCTTAAATGAACCACCCCAATGGAAGACACCATGACCACCTCAAACTGGAAACAACCAACCAAACCCACAAACACGAATCCAACAACCAGCCGAGCAGTACCACCTCGTTGAAACCCACGTCAGTCGCACCACCAATCCCAGCCAGCAAAGCTCAGACCACACCCTGTCGTGTGCTGCCTCTCTATCCGCACACCATGACCCAACCGCCCAGATCCTGGACCACCCGCAGACTGCCTCATTTGTGATAGCCCAAATCCGTCGAACCAGATGCCATCGCTCTTCATTGAACTAGATGCCACTGCTCCTCGTTGAACCAGACGTCACCGCTCCTTGTCGCCACAAATCGAGACTCGAAGCCACCGACCAACATTCGTGTCATTGTCCGTTCCTCATCAGAACCAGATATGTCGTCATCGGAACCCACGTCGCACGTCGCAGCCTCGGTGCTCGAACTAGTCGCGCCGTCGAGCCTACCTCTGCCTGGGTTTTCCCATCTCTGCAACCATTTCAAAACATAATCCTTTTTTCCCCCTTATTTTTCATAGAATCGTGATATTCTTACTATGCACAGTATACACATCATTTTCAACACTAATTTTTTACACATTACCGCATGCAGTATTCATCAAAACAACAACAACAACCAAGCCTTTTCCCACTAGGTGGGGTCGGCTACATGGATCAAACGACGCCATTGTGCCCTATCATGAACCAAGTCTTCAGAAAAGCCATTCAAATCTAGATCTTTTTTAACCGTTTCACCTATAGTCTTTCTTGGTCTTCCTCTACCTCTAGCTATTGGGCTATTCTCCATCTGATCTACTCTTCTTACAGGGGCTTCTAAGGGTCTTCTCCTTACATGTCCAAACCACCTAAGGCGAGATTCTCCCATCTTTTCCACAATAGGTGCTACCCCGACTTTCTCTCTAATGCATTCATTCCTAATCCTATCTTGTCTAGTATGGCCACACATCCAACGCAACATCCTCATCTCCGCGACACTGATCTTGTGCTCTTGTTGGCTTTTTACCGCCCAACATTCAACTACCATACAACATTGCGGGCCTTATATAGTCACGTGCGGTAAAATTACCCTTAAGCTTGAGAGGCACTTTCCTATCACAAATAACTCCCGAAGCACACCTCCATTTCATCCATCCAGCTTGAATCCTATGGTTTACATCTCCTTCTATCTCTCCATCATTTTGTATGATGGATCCAAGATACTTAAACTGTGTAACTTGTGGTATAGTATGATCTCCAATTTTTACCGCTAAGCTAGCATTACCATGTTTCTTACTAAACTTACATTCCATATACTCTGTCTTACTCCTGCTTAGACGAAAGCCATGTTCTTCCAAAGCCCGTCTCCATAACTCTAGCTTCCCATTTATTTCCTCTCTCGACTCTCCAACTAAGACTATATCATCTACAAAAAGCATGCATTGTGGCACTGGCTCTTGGATATGCGCATCGGACATCTAAGACCAAGGTAAAAAGATAAGGACTCAAAGCCGACCCTTGGTGCAGTCCTATAGTTATAGGGAACTCTTCTGACCCCACTCGGTGTTCTCACACTGGTTTTAACCTCATCATACATATCTTGGATTGCTCGAATATAGGCAATACGAACTCTTTTATTCTCCAAAGCCTTCCACAAGACTTCTCTCGCACTCTATCGTAGGCTTTTTCCAGATCAATGAAAACCATGTGTAGGTCTTTTTGCTTCCTCCGATACCGCTCCGTCAATCTTCGTAGAAGATAGATTGCTTCCATGGTTGACCTCCTGGCATAAAACCAAATTGATTATCTGAAATATGAGTCTCTTGTCTTAGTCTCCCTTCAATGACTCTTTCCCATAACTTCATAGTATGACTCATGAGCTTAATCCTCCGTAATTTGCACGCTTTGTATATCTCCCTTATTCTTATAAATAGGGATTAAAGTGCTTCTCCTCCATTCATTTGGCATCTTCTTAGACCACAATATCTCGTTAAACAACTTTGTAAGCCCTTATACCTTTATCTCCTAGGCACTTCCATATCTCAATAGGTATATTATCTGGTCCAACCGCTTTTCCATTATCCATTCTCTTCAATGCTTCTTTTACCTCAAACTCCCGAATTCTACGATAAAATGTTTTATTTTGGTCTTCATCTCTAGTGTTTAGAATGTCTGAGTCCCCTAATGCCCCGTGTTCCTCGTTAAATAACTTGTGAAAATAACCCTTCCATCGATCTTTGATGTCTTGTTCCGTAACCAAGACTTTACCCTTTTCATCCTTAATGCATTTCACTTGATCCAGGTCTCTTGTCTTCCTTTTCCTACTTTTAGCAAGCTTGTAGATATACCTTTCTCCGTCTTTGGTGCCCAACGATTGATATAACCCATTAAACGCTTTAGCTTTCGCCTCGCTCACCGCCTTCTTAGTATCTTTTTTAGCTGCCTTATAAAAAAGTTAAAAATTAACGCCTTCATCAAAAATTAAAAAAAAATTAACGCACACTGCATGCGGTAATGTGTAAAAAAGTGGTGTTAAAAATAGTGTGTATTGTATGCAGTAAGACAATCATTTCCATTTTTTGTAAGCCTCTGTGATATTTTAAGTTCTGTTACCTTTTTTTTAGAGGAGGGGGTAGGAAGGAAATAAGAAAAAACAAAAAAACAAAAAATGATAAAAAATAATAATAATTGAATTTGATTATTCAATTTTGTTGTTTTCAAAAATAAAATAATCTTTTCAAAAGTTAAAAAATAACCAACTCACAAGTTATTTTCTAAAGAACTACATGACTTTCAGTTCTTCATTGTACCCGGAGATACGTAGGAGCAGAATCTTTTTTTTGTCAAGTCAAAGATTAAATTTTCACAAATAGTTTGTCTTTTAGTTTATTTTTTTATACAAAAAGGGTGAAATAAATATATTTTGGGATTATCAAGTTTTGCACAACTGACTTAAGATACCATCTTATGATGGGTGTGTTAGGGGTGCTGTGAGATTAAGTTTCCACAATTTCCTATACATAACTAACTCTGAATCCAATCTGGTTTCAAAAATCAATTTTAAGAAATGTTTTCCAATTTTTTTCCTATTTTAAATAAAATTGGTGGCGACTTATAATAACTTATTTTTTAGCCGCACCCGCCACAATCTCTGTCGCGATAGATGGCGACTCTATTAGGGATACTTGGAGGGTCAGACCTGTTGTTAGTTGTATAAATTATTAAAAATCTCTATTTATTTATTTTTCCCTTTTTTCTTTGTTTTTGTTTTTGTTTTCTTATTTCTTTGTAAATAGATTTTTTCTAGTACTTTTATGTAAATATCGATAACATTATCCCGTGTTTATATTTGACATGATTTACTCGTATATATTTTTTAATATTTTTGTGCTTAATTATTTGTTGAAACCCTAGGGTAGATGATAGCTAGCTGGCTATTATATGTATATTTTGCAGATTGGGAATAGTTTTGTCTTTTTATTTTTTGTACAGGTTTGTATACTCCTTCACACATATCACTATCACTTACCTCACACACTTTTTGAGCTCTATACTCGAATATATGCAAACCCGAAGAATTGGAAGGGTCTCGACTTTTGTTATTGAGGGGCTTTATGCTTACTTGACATTTGTTAAGGCACTACCTAGATTGTTACTAGTATCATGGACTAGTCATATTGAGAGGGTTTATCCCTACTTATGATTAATTCATGAATTGAGTCCTTATCTTTCGAGATATGGGCAATATGTGGACCATAACTTTTTAGAAGTTTAGATTCGTCCTGAAAAACCTTGCACTGACAGATTGAACATAAGGACTTCCAAAATTAGACTTATCACCTTAAGGAAATCTAACCATTAAGTTACACCTGACTAGAGCACAAAGGGAGTATACTTCTTTTTTATCTATCCATTCCTCATGTCATTCATTTTTGCATTTAAAAAAAATAGCATAAATAAAAAAAATACATCATACAATTTCATAGCATCCCTAGCATTTTTTAAAAAAAAACATCATTTTTTTCATTTTTATGACATCCTTAGCTTTTTTGAAAAAAAAATATTTTTTTTTCATTTTCATGGCATTCCTAACATTTAGAAAAACATCAGCTTGCACTTTCATGACTTGCACTCTCATGACATTCCTAGCATTTAAAAAAAATTAAAAAAAAAATACATCATCTTGCATCTTCATGGCATCCTAGCATTAAAAAAAATAGAGCATGCATTATCAAATCATACGTCATCCTTTGGGTTTACGACCTTATAAGGGTTCTTCCATGTAGGCTTTTAAGACACATTCTTTAGAGCTACCTCAATAAGAGGTACCCTTAGGATCCATTCTTTTTTTTTTCTCTAGTTTGCTTACTTATTCTTTTTACTTTTTTGTAGCATGAATTTCCTTGGTAAAGTGGAAAGATTAAAACTCATCAATAGCAAGGAATGAAAGAAATATGTCAATGGCAAAACACTAGCAATGAAGTTGATCTCAAGAGGAATATGAAGATTACAATAAATGACAGTGATTTGAGGCATGTGAAACACATTACTTGGTATGTGAAATCCGTAAGTGTACGGTTTCGTCATCAAGTAATAAAAAGATCGAATCCACTGGACTATGTCTATGAATATCAATTAATTAATTAATTCAACTAAATTAAACAAAGGGGATATAATTGTTGATTAACAGGAACATAGTAACAAAGCAATTAAATAAACAAATATTAAAGTACAAAGTTGAGATAAAAAATAGCAAGTTGTTAGGAAAGGTTTTCAGATTCAAGAAAGCTTCCAGGATTAGGGGTAACCACAATGATACAAGACTCCTAATTGACAATGCTTTTATTAAAACTAAAATTCAATTGAAGGTGAATTACCCTAAATTAGTTAATGTTCTTTCTCAAAAGACAAGAACCGTGCCTAATTAAACCAATTCTTACTCTCGTGGTAATTGAATCTAAATTGAACCAATTACGCTTTATGGTAATTCATTAAATTCTTGAAAGGCTAAACCTACTCTCGTGATGTAGACCTTAAGTTCAATTCTAATGGTTCCAACACCTAGGTTCATTTCTCAGTACGTCCCTACATATCTATGAGATGCAAATAAGTGGCCAGTAAATTCACATGAATAAGCGCAATAAGGATTGAATCAAAGAACATTCAAGATTAATAAAAGGAGTAAACAAAGTCAATTAATCATCATCAATGTATCAAAGGGCATTGCCCAGTCCTAGAAACAAAAGAAACTACTCAGACATGGAGAAGAAGAAACAAGAAATCAAATTCAAAAACATATCCAAACCCGTAATCCAAGAGAGAAGATAGGAAGATGAAGATCAAGAGCCTCCCAATGTGCCTCCTTCAAAACCAAATTGGAACCCTAATATTGTATTTAGAACATCTATAAATACCCTCTGGGTTTCCTTTGGTCTCAGCCTATAAAAAGAAATAAAAATAAAACTTAAAATCTGACTCGTACTGCGATCCACGGCTGTGGATCATTCCACGACAAGGTCATGGAATTCTCTGAAAATTTCCTTTTGCTTTTTCACCAGCTGCTCGATTCATGGCCATAGGGAATTCCACAGGTAGGCCGTGGAACTCTCTAGAGTGAGCTTTTTGTATCAAATTGTTATCCTTTAAGCTCCAACTTCAATTATGCAAGCTTTCCATCCATTTTAAGGCCAATTAAGTGCTAATCCTGCACAACAACACCAAAAACACTGCAGTTATCCGAACTAAGGGGAAAAAAATAAAAAGGGAAACTAAAATACCTAAAATGCATAAAAATGCATGTAAAACAAGAACAAAATATGATGTTATTTCACACACATCAAATCCCCCCAAGCTTAAGATTTTGCTTGTCCCCAAGCAATAACTAATATCAAACCAAGAAGTGGGATCAAAAGACAATAATAAATGAGGAACCCGAGAAAACATCCAACCAAGCAATAGGCAAAGACAAACCAAGAATTAGAGAGGTAATCAAAATCAAGTTCAATTAGAGGCTAAGTTCTCAAAAATCATGCTCCTCACTAAATTGGTTTCACTCTACTAACCACACTCAAAGTGTTTAAGGGTGAAGACAATACGCTCAAGATTCCTCAAAGAAAATGCACTTCTATAAGCTTGATAAGAAATCAAATTTTCGCTAATAATCAGCATATATGCAAGAATCAAAAGGTCTTTCAAGGGTTGTAATGGGGCCAAGGGAATGCTGTTTGGTAGGATAGAGAAAGGAAGGTATGCACAAGGGGCTAACAAAATTTTCAATAAGCACAAGAAACCCAATAGAATAGAAATAAAGCAAAAGTATTTTTCAATCAAGAGAATAACTTCACATTTTCTTCCTTTCTTTTCCTTCTTTTCAAGCTTTCATCTCATGCTTTTCTTTTATTTTCATTTTCCTTTCCCCTAATTTTATTTTTTATTTTTTATTTTTATTTTTTTAATCAAAGGGGAGAGACTTCATTTTCAAAACACATAATTCCCAATACAACATTCAAACCTAAATTGCTTCATTCAATATTCTAAATGATTACCGACAATGTATCATCATAGGCATCAAGAAAACCAATTATACAATAGGCTCAAAATGGGTAACTAGTGGATGAAAGTGTAACAATTTTAGAAGGCCAAAAAAATACCTAAGATGCCTTAATCACATTCAAGCATGCAAACAAAAATTTTGCCTCAAAGTGGTTTCAAATCAAGTACAAGAGCACAAAATCATTGAGGAAATATCACTCAACACAAAGAATGGGAGCAAAAATCATATAGTACATAAATCCCATACAGGCTCAAAACTCACATTTAGAGGTTCAAAAATTAATGAGAAGCACAAATTCAGAGAACATATACTAATTATCAACTATCAAGAAATTACCTCCACTATCAATTAAAACAATGCATGTTGCCTACCACAAGAATCAACAAATTGGGTTCCAAATCAATACCATCTCAAAATCCTTAAAAGAGAGGGGCACAAAGTTCAACCAAAAAGCCGAGAGATATAATAGGTGTGAAAATGTAATAAGACAATACAATATGAGACATGAGAATGCATGAGACTAATGATCTACAATGAGAATGAAATTGAAAAATAAAAAATGCAAAGTACCCCCCCTAAGCTTAGAACTTACATTGTTCCCAATGTAAAAATCTATAACTAGAGAGGGAATAAAAGAAAAGAACTCACTGCGGTGGTGGGAAAGGGTGCTGACTTCCTTCTCTCTTTTTTTTTGGCCCCTTGAATTCCACGGACAGGCCGTGGAATTCTCTAACTTTGATATTTTCCTCTGGTTTTCATTCCATGGCCATGGAATTTTCCATGGGTTAGGTGTGAAACTTTCTGACTTCACTCTCCTTTTAAATTTAACTTTAAAAAGGGTCAAACCTAGACAAAATCCATGAGACAAACATCTACCCAACAATCTAACACACAAAATTAAAAGAAAAAGAGGAAATAAAATAAAGGAAAAATAAGGAAACTTGGGTTGCCTCCCAAGAAGTGCTTGTTTAAAGTCATTAGCTCGACTCTAGTCTAGTTTCTGTGCTCAGGTGATGTCAATGGAGTGGTACTCAATCCCCACTCCTTCTTCAAGGTGTTTCACTCTTTGACCATTGATCATGAATGGCTCATTGCCTTCTTTCTTCACCTCAAGCACACCATAGGATAAGACTCAAACAATCTCATATGGTCTTGACCATTTTGACCATAACTTACTAGGACAGAAATGTAGAAGTGAGTTATCAACAAGAACTTTATCCCCAAGTTTAAACGCATGCTGCGTGATACACTTGTCATTCTACTTCTTTGGTCCCTTTTTGCAGGGCTTGACTTTCTCGAACTTGGTAGTAGCCTTGGGCAAGGTCTCCTCTAACATAACATCAGTCACAGATTCTTGCATATCTGAAAGCACAACATTATCCACAACATCAATAGCATTTATGCGATTACCTGCCCAAGTATGATCGGCATTTTAGCATCTGCTTCCATGTCAAGCACAACAAAATCAACAGGTATAAAAAATTTACTCACTCTAATAGGAACATCCTCTAAGATACTTATGAGATATTTGATAGATCGATCAGCTAATTGAAAGGAGATAGTTGTGGGTTTTAGTTCACCCACCTCTAATTTCTTGCGCACAGAAAAGGGTATAAGACTAACACTAGCCCCTAAATCACACACAGCTTTATCAAAACTAATGTTACTAATCAAACAAGGAATAGAGAAGCTACCTGGATCTTTTAGCTTGAGAGACAATTTATTTTGAATTAAAGCACTACACTCCTCAGTTAAAGCTACTGTCTCATATTCCTCTAGCTTTCTCTTATTAGACAAAATGTCCTTAAGAAATTTAGCATAAGTAGGCATTTGTTGTAACGCCTTAGTGAAGGGTACATTAATGTTCAATTTCTTAAGGACCTCTAGGAACTTTCCAAATTGCCTATCTAACTTGGCCTTAGCCAATCTTTGAGGGAAGGGCACTGGGGTTGGTATGGTTCTGGGGGTACATACTTATACACCTTCTCATTAGTTTTGTCTTCCTCTAAGGATTGTGTCTTAGTGTCTTTTTCCTCATTCCCCTTATCTTTGTCACTCTCCCCTTTACCCGTGGGATCCTTTAATTTCTTACTACTTCTCAAACTCACAGCATTACAGTGTTTAATACCTGGATTTATTTCGGGTTGACCAGGAAACTTACCTTATTGCCTATGTGAAGTGCTTGCTTGTTGGGCAATCTGAGTTTCTAACATCTTATTATGAATGGCCAAATTGTCAACCTTAGCTGACAACTCTCTGATGGCCTCAATCACAACTTACCCATGCTGCCTAAACTCCTCATTCTGCTTAGATTGACTCTCAACAAAATTGTTTAGAAGAGACTCAAGTCTAGACTTTTGTACCTGTTGGAATCCAAAAAAGGGTTTAGCACTACCTTTCCCAGCTTGGTATTGACTATTCCGGTAGGAGAAGTTGGGATGCGATCTCCAACCGGGGTTGTAAGTTTGGGAATATGGATCATTCCTCCTTTTTTGGTTGAAGTCATGGAAATTGTGGCATGATTCCACTTATTCCACTGGTACACCTTGTGAGGAGCCAATTCCAACTTGGCATTCAGCACCCATGTGTCCCTGTGCTCCACAAATCTCACAAAAATTATTAGAGGCACCTATAGCATTTACATGAGCTTTTTCAAGCATGTCAAAACATTTATTCAAAGAATCAAATTTTGACATAATTAAATCAACTCCGTCTACCTCAAACTTACCTCCCAAGAGTTTTCTCGGGTTATTACCTCTTTTATTTGCCTATTGGTGATGAATTATGGCAACACTCTCAATGATCTCATAGGCTTCTGTCAGTCTTTTGTTCATCAAAGCTCCACCAGCTACAGAGTCTAGAGACACCTTCGAAGAATATTCTAGCCCATTATTCTATCAGTCTTTTGTCCAAGAAAGTTTGCTCTAATTGGTCCCAAGTGGTGATTGTCTCAGCGGGAACTGACTTCAACCAAGGTCTAGCTCTATCTCTCAATGACAATGGAAATAGGCGGAGACGAATAGCATCAACAAAAGCGCCTTCAATCTTGAGAGTTTTACAGAATTCCAAGAACATATCCAAATGATCATTTGGGTCCTTTGATGGCAATCCTCCAAACTGGTTCTGCCTTATCATAGAGAGTAAAGCAGGTGATATGGTGAATTGTCTAACTTCAATGTCTGGCCTAGCAATTCCAGAATGCAAACCCCAAGCATTAGGTGTTGCATACTCTTTTAGCGGTCTATTATTTGCAAGTGTAGCCATGACAGGTGTTGGCTCAAGTATTTCTCTCACTCTTTGCCCTTGTTGTCTTCTCCTTCTACGAAAAGTTCTTTCAATTTTAGGGTCTGCTTCTTCAAGAGTCCCAGAACGTCTAGTACTTCGCATAAATAAGAGAAATTACCTGCAGAGAGTCAACGAGAAAACAAGAAAGTAGTAAAAAGGTTTAAAATAATCAAATTAAAAATTAAACTAATATTCAAGAAAAATACAGTCCCCAGCAACGGTGCCAAAAAGTTGGTGTGTGAAATCCGCAAGTGTACAATTTCGTCGTCAAGTAATAAAAAGATCAAATCCACAGGGACTATGTCTATGAATATCAATTAATTAATTAATTCAACTAAATTAAATAAAGGGGATATAATTGTTGATTAACAAGAACATAGTAACAAAGCAATTAAATAAACAAAAATTAAAGTGCAAAGTTAAGATAAAAATAGCAAGTTGTTAGCAAAGGTTTTCAGATTCAAGAAAGCTTCCAGGATTTGGGGTAACCATGATGATACAAGACTCCTAATTGACAATCCTTTTATTAAAACTGAAATTCAATTGAAGGTAAATTACCCTAAATTAGTTAATGTTCTTTCTCAAGAGACAAGAACTGTGCCCAATTAAACCAATTCCTACTCTCGTGGAATTGAATCTAAATTGAACCCATTACGCTTTATGGTAATTCATTAAATCCTCGAAAGGCTAAACCTACTCTCGTGATTTAGACCTTAAGTTCAATTCTTATGGTTCTAATACCTCAGTTCACCTCTCAATAAGTCCCTAGATATCTATAAGATGCAAATAAGTGGACAGCAAATTTACATGAATAAGTGCAATATGGATTAAATCAAAAAACATTCAAGACTAATAAAAAGGGTAAACAAAGTCAATTAATCATCATCAATATATTAAAGGGCATTACCCAATCCTAGAAACAAAAGAAACTACTCAGACATGGAGAAGATGAAACAAGAAATCAAATTCAAAAACATATCCAAACCCGTAATCCAAGAGAGAAGAGAGGAAGATGAAGATCAAGAGTCTTCCAATGTGCCTCCTTCAAAACCAAATTGGAACCCTAATATTATATTCAGAACATCTATAAATACCCTCTGGGTTTCCTTTGGTCTCAGCCCATAAAAAGAAATAAAAATAAAACTTAAAATATGACTCGTACTACGATCCACGGCCGTGGATCATTCCATGGCCAGACTGTGGAATTCTCTGGAAATTTCTTTTTGCTTTTTCACGCAGCTGCTCGATCCATAGCTGTGGAGAATTCCACAGGCAGGCCGTGGAACTCTCTGGAGTGAGCTTTTTGTCCCAAATTACTATCCTTTAAGCTCCAACTTCAATTATGCAAGCTTTCCATCCATTTCAAGGCCAATTAAGCACCAATCCTATACAACAACACCAAAAACACTGCAGTTATCCGAACTAAGGGGAAAAACAAATAAAAAAGAAAACTAAAATACCTAAAATGTATCAAAATGCATGCAAAACAAGAACAAAATATGATATTATTTCACACACATCATTACTCAATAGATGACTCCTAAAGCTTGATTAGAGCTCTCAAGTAGTTATGGACAGATCCTAGATTTGTTGCACATTACAGTTGAAGAGTCTGTCTTGAGTGGCCTCACTCAATTTTGGAACTGTTTTCTGAAATGTTTTAAGTTGCCTAACTTGGATATTGCACTGATCATATAATAGTATGCTATCATATTGAGGCTCCCAATGAGTAAGCACTTGAATGTTTGTCTTTATGGAGGGCACTATGTGTCGGAAGGGAAGATAGCAGAATTGATAAGAGTTCAAGCAAATCAGTAAGATTTGGAAAAAAGAGGAGGATCACAAGGCTTGAAGAAGAGTTACCTGGAAACATATCTTGAGTTTCTAGCACAACAGGGAAAGTAGGATCTCTTTAACAAAACATTGACATTAACCATCTTTGGGTTAGTATTATTCCCATTTACCTCAGATGTGGTGGACTAAGCAACAATGGATGCTTTCTTCAAGCTTGAGAATCATAGGGCAAATACAATTCCTACTATTCTCGCTTGTACTTTCTTAACAAAGGAAATTTGCCATAAAAAAGTGGAGGAATGATTTGATGTTGAACACATATGTTATATGTTTGGATCATAACACACATGGATATACACAATCGCCTAGGCCTCCTACCTGACCTGTTAAGAAAGCCTATGAATGGAAAAATGAGTTCATGAAGATGGGGTTAGATTCTTTCAAATGGGTATGCCCTTAGTACCACAGGGAAGAGATAGTTTTTAGTTGTGGCGACTTTACTAACGTTCCTTTAATGGGCACGAGAAGATGTGTATCCTTTCCACCGGTTCTTGTGCTCAGACGGCTGTAATGGACTCGGCATATTCCTAATGAAGCACAACTTATAGGATTCAACTTTTCATATAAAAAAGATGGAAGCACTTCTAAGCAGGAAAATGAGGTCAGGGACGCTTGGAAAAATATTCATAGGGCGGGGATAAAAGAATTAGGGAAACGTGCAGTGATTCCTACTCTCAAGTACCTATAGTGGAGAGAAGCTAGGAAGGAGCAAAATAGTATCCCTCGGGCAATTTCAAGCGATGAAGACCACTTCCAAGTTATATCTCAGATGACCACCTAGATAGAAATGTTGAAAGCGCAAATGGAGTTTTTGGAACAAGGGAAGGAAGCCACTGAGTTAAAAGTTGTCATCCATAGAAGCCGATGCCATAAGTTAGCCAACAAGATTGAGGACTTAAAAGATGCACAAGTTGACGCTTTTGAAGCCCCGAGTCAAATAAAAAGAGCAAAGAAAGAAAAAGAAGTAGAATCAAGTAAGACCAAATTGGAGATCCAAGAGTTACGAGCAAAAGTAATTTCCCAAGAAGAGATAATAGAAAAGATTTTACAAGAGAAAGAAGATTTGGAAGCAAACACTAGGGCACAAGATCAAAGAATACAAGCCCTTCAGGAAGCTCTGACTAAGATGAAGCGACGCTGGGATCAAGGACAAATATTGGCTACAAAATATTATGATTCATTCAAGAAAACAAATAGTAGAATGAAATATTTGGAACTAAAAATCCAAGAGCTAGAGCAAGAAAAGGAATGATGGAGACTTGAAGCCCAAAAACAATGGAAGCAAAAAGAAGAAAATGAGGAAATGTGGCAACTGGTAACATAAGTTGAAAGGGCTAAAAAATAAGAATGGATGAAGAAATATGAGGACATATCTGATAGCTTGCAATATCATCTACATGACTGGTCGATCGTTTTGAAGAAGTAGACCTTCAGATTCACATAAACCCATTGTTATAGCTACCAACAAAACTAGCTGAGTTTATGAAGTATTGTCAAGGTCTTACTAAAGGTCTTAGGAAGAAACAAACAAATTTGTTAATATAATGTCGTTAATGTTACACTTTGAGAAGACTGAGGTCTTGTACTAGTTTGAAATGAATATGAATGATCAGTTGTTGTGTTATGCTTCAAACATTAATTTTTTTATCCTTCGACCAGACACCATTCATTGAGGAGTGAATTCTCCCTTGAATAGGTTGTCAACCATGCTTTCGCTTTAAGACAATTCATCCTTATGGGAAAGTGCGATAAACTTGATATTCAATGAAAGAATAACTGCATTGCCTGTGAATATTCAAGAAGATAGCACCCATTGAGGAGATAATACTCCCTTGGAGTTGCTATTAACCATATTGTTGCCTAAGGGAGGATGAACCCGTAATGCTGAATCTGGGATCCTGCCTTGCTATTGAATGACCGTGCGAATCTTTCCACAATCACCAAGCATCCTCACAATAGTGCTAACAATTTCTTTCTTTCTTCTTTATTTAATGTTATTTTGTTCTAACAAATCAATCTGGTTCAAGAATCATTGCGCGATCTAGGAAAGAAGAGACCAATCAAACCTGAGTTCATAATACTATATCTCAAACTAGAATAACTGCTAGTAATCCTGAGGTAGGGAGAAACTTGAGTAAGGAAATCGATGAAATGACAGGGACAATGAATGAGATGTCTAAGACCCAAGCAAGGGTGGAAGTAATAATGCAAGATGTGAAGGAGTCTCTTGACTTAATTGGTGGAATTATAGGTGCAAATAGGGTTGAAGCATATATAAATGTGCCACCAATAACTGCCTCGACATTCTCGACTGTAACCTCAGGCATCACTGTGGGTATTCATGAGCAACCACATCAAACGACGTCGATAGTCATGCCTATTGGAGAGATGTATCATGCCTTGGAAAGTACTCATAATGAAATTCCTGGTTATGCTGGCCCTACCTGTGATGCCCATTTTTGGAGAGGGACCGTCACACCAAACCACAAATGGAAAACAAAATATAAACTAAGACCCAGTTCATTTAAATGTAGATAATAGCCTGTTCATTTATAAGCGTATAATAATTTGGCAAGTTTTTTTTTTGTAAGAGAATAAAACATAATTACAGCAGAAATTAACACGATGACTAAACCATACATTTATACATTAGATACATAACATATCATATGTGTTTAAATACATCGACAGTTACACAAAAGAAGCAGAAACTTTACATACTCCAAAAGGAAATATACATTTACAGCCCACCAAAAAGATAAAACATCATGCCCCCAAAGCGATATACAGCCACCACCCAAAAGGCTAACAAAAAAAGTCAAGTCTCCATGAACAACTAAGAAGGAGCCTCAAATAGGTCCTCCTCAGGATCTTCCTTAGAAGAGGAAATCCTTATAGGAGTGGCTGACCCATGAGTGGGAGCTCGTGCGGAGGATAGAAATGAATCTGAATCCTCATATAAGGTATATACACACTCACCCCACACCTCTCGCACAGGCATGTAGAATTCCAACCAAACATGAAAATCAAAAGAAAACACGGGGGGGATCATAACAACCCTATGCTAGAGACACAGTCACGTCTCCCATATACACAAAATGCTCGTTGTCGAAATCAACGTGCCAGTTATCACCACCTCCATGGAACCTCAACCTGGCATACCCCAAAAAGCCTTGTCGGGATGCCATCGCAAAACAGGGGATTAGTTTGACCAAAAACCATGAAACTCAGGCTCATCCACGCCTTGATCTTTACGAAACACAAATATATGTATATATATATATATATATATATATATATATATATATATATATATATATATATATATATATATATACATATATATATACATATACAGAGTAACAAAGCAAAGAGGTGAGATACTCAAATCATCATTACCAGTTATGGCAGTAAAGAAGCATAAACGGCACATACCGCCAAACAGTGTAATAAAACAATAAACAACATAAAGATCAAATAATAAACAATTTAATAATTCAGGCAATCATAACATCATAAAAGAAATAATTTTATAACTATATAAATGTAATCCAGACAAATATGTGACTGACCATGTACATACACATGGTCGAGCAGACATGTCTGTATATCATCGGCCTCGAATTAAGTGCTTCAATCTCAATAAAATTATGCAACATGGCTCATACAAGACATTCTTCACAAGATCGCGATATAGGACAGTGTCTCGGTCCGGATCGTTGGTGTGTTTGCATCAGTCTATTCTACTATATAGAGGAGCTACCAACTGCCCATTACGAGATACCCGCACCCTGACATCCCCAAAGTCAACGAGTGACCTACACTAGTCTATTCGCACCCGCACTAAGGTGTGATTCAATCACCTAGGTATAAAGTCTTACAACAAAGTCCACTGGACTTTTTGCGATGCATGATGACTCAATGCATATTCATATGTATTCAATAATCATACATTTTTCCATAAACATGCCACAAGTGGCCAATTTCATTATCAACAGATTTCTTGGTCCCACTTATGGACTCGCAACAACACATTATCAAATTCTCAATTGTAAAAGTAGACTTTTAAGGTTTATTATGAAATTTCACTTTAATTCAACATTTCTTATGAAATCTTTCTCTAGAGGAATTCTCTTGTATTTTTGTCTAATCTTTATTACTCAATTTTAAACCTAATCCATTTAGGAGAATTTTAACTTAAGTTACCCAGCATCTCACTCACACTCATGTTCTTCCCTTGGTCAAATTTATTCTAAGTTATAGAATAAAATTCTATTTTTTGTTCTTTCCATCTTATGAACTCTTAATTATCCTATAATTGACTAATTAGCTAAGTTTCCATTTTAACACAAAATTTTTGCCATTACTTTCCTCAAGAGGCCGTGAACTCTAAGGAAGCTAGGGACTTAAATTTTCATTACTCCATTAGTTGTTAATCACTTGATTAGTCAATTTCTAACTTGTTATAAAATTTTAACCAAGAACACTCTATTGAAGGGTATTTGGCCGTGAGCCACCATGAAGAGGGCAAGGAGCCCATGATTCTCATACATAAATCCAATCCATTCAAATACTTTAAAATTCCACCAAGATACATAATGACAACCAATAAAGTCATACAAGATAAAATTAATACAAAGGTCATAACAAAATCACATAACAAAGAGAGTAACCCTAACATAGGTTTCTCATAACTAACACACAAACAAGCTCCTCACTACCAAGAGAGGTTGAAGTGGATGATCTCCCTCTTACCCAAGGAAACAAACAAGAAAGCAAGCTCCTTTTTGTACTTGAAATTCGTCCTCCACCACCATAAACCCTAGAAAGTCCATCTCACAAAAATCAACAATCAAAGCTTGGAAAAGGAATCCTTGATCACCAAGGTGACCAAGGACCACGAAAATGAGAAGGAAAAATGGAAAATTCATGAACTTTTTACCTCAAAGCTTCAAACTTTAGAGCTCTATGGAAGATGATGAAAATGGTGGATCTAGGTGATGGTCACCAAAGAGAAAATGTTCAAGATGATGAGAAAAGGTAGGAAACAAGGTTGGTTGAGCAAGAAAAGTGGATGGCCAAAAATGAGTGTCTTGGCCGTGGAAGAGAAGAGAAAATGGAGAGAAAGTAAGCTCCTGGTAGGTGATTTCAACAAGAAGGAAAGTCTTTAAAGGAAGAAGTGGCTTCAAGCAAGATGGTAGGCTTGAAATCAAACACACATGGGGAGAAATGGTGTGGGGCTGCGTGGAGGTGAGGAGGGAGGAGAGAGGAGAAAAGTTTGAGAGAAAAGTGAGAGAAGAGAGAAAATAGATATAGAAAGTGATAGAAAAGCTTTTGATGATTTTTTAAAAGAGAAAAAGATGGATGGTATAAGTGGAAATGTGATAAAATTTGTCACATTTCCCTCCACTTGGCCGTGGAGTTGCATGGGAAAGAGGGAAGGAAGCTTCCTCTAGAAGCTTGGGCAAAGCTGTTACCCAAGTGGCTTCAGTACTCAAGAAGGGGGGTGAATTGAGTAATTAAAGATTTTTCGCAAAAGTCTTAAACAAATAAATTATACTGAATTTAATTATTAAAAGTCGTGAATGAGATGAACATAAGAAGAACAGATAATAATTAAATTGTAAGAATAAATAAAGTGCATAAAGATAAAGAGAAAGGGTAGAAAAGCTGTAACACCCTCCGTAGGGCGTCACATTTAAAAAAATAAATAAATCTTAAAACTAATTAAAATGATTTTATAAAAGCTTTGAGTTTCAAAATATGGATTTTAAAATTTCTTATCGCGGAAATACAAACTTACCGGAAATTTTAAGTAAATTGGAAATTAAATTTAACAGATTAATATACACATCACCAATCATTTTCATATAATTTAAAATGTAATATTTACAGACTCGAGAAACAAGAGTAAACCCAAAGACGGTACTACCAATAGCACGGTAACAACACTAACGAGAAAAATTCAACCTACATAGTCCGTTTCTTCACCAACCGCATCTTGTTGAAACTTGAAAACCACTCAATGACGCCGCCACCATCTTCGAATATTGTCTCCCTAGGGTTAAGAATGTGCTCCGCCTACTATACGACCAAGAATACAAACAAACAAAAACAACACAGAAAGAGGTGAGATCCCTTTCACCAAGCATCAAGATTTTAGTAAAGAATAATACGAATGACAAAGTCATTCCATACACACAGATAATCACAATTATAGTCATGTTATCAATTTACAAATATTTCTAACATACATATAACCTAATAAAATAAATAGTAATAACATTATCGGGATAGATATAACAATTCATACCATATAAAATATCATAACAAGACAATATAAAAGAAAGATCAAATGTCATAACAACATAAATATCACAAAAATGGAAGGTCACAGATAAAAATCACGTATAAAAAGCATAGATAGAAAGCACAAATAAAATCACAAATAAAAATATCATAGATAAAAGATGACAGATAAAAAAAAATAACAAATAAAAGATAATAGATAAAAATTACAAATAGAAGATAATAATGCACCACATATCAACATATACAATAAGATACAATCCTACTCCATGGAGCTAAAGAAAACACAAGTATCGAGAGAGAAATGACTCGCAAAATCTAATAGTACCACAAATGCCCCACCAACTATTGCGCTGTCACACGTTATGCCTATAGCCCCACGACACAGAATCCATCAATCCAGGCGTGGTGTAGTTCACGGCCTCACGTTGTGGCACTACAGTAAAATGTACTACTAGATTTCACAAATCTTGATTAAATATAGTGTATGTCGAGTACCATAGTGTGCTATCGGTTTACCACGGCCCAATGGAGCTACCAACTCGTCCACATGTGGGATCCCGTACACTAAAGTCTCCAAGTTCATTAGAACAATGAACCACACTACGTTTATCGCATCGACAACACGATGTGATTCGTCCTCGTCAACCAATCCACCAAATACATGGCACACATAACAGATAGATGGAAAGCCCAGACGGGTTCACATTTTCCCGACAAAGCAGATATAGTCTCAAAAGCCCATACGGGTTCACATTTTTCCGACAAAGATATAAATTTTCAAAAGCCTGTACGGGTTCACATTTTCCCGACAAAGATATAGATTTTCAAAAATAATCTGACGGGTTCACATTTTCCCGACAGTATAAAGATAGTAACGGTCAATCGCGTAGAAATTTTATCGCATTTTCATAATTCCATCGTTTTTACAAACGTTTAAAAATCGCGTAAAGATATTTTTCTGTTTTTAAAATCGCGTAGCATTTTTAATACGTTTTCTCAATCGCGTAGGATTTTTAAATCGTTTTCTTGTCCAACTTCCTTAAATAACTGTTTAAAACAGTATTAAATAATATTTAGTACTTTCAAATTACGTAGAATATTTTTCATAGCGTATAATCTTGTCTTTTGGACATCTTTTCTATCTTATTTATCTGTTTTTACTAAAAATTGACAAAGATTTTGTTTAATAAATTATAATAATGGTTTCCTAAATTTACCATTTAAAAGTCCTTTTCATTTTTATTAATACCAAATAATTATACTTTTGAAAATTCCTAACGTGCTTCAAAACACACGATGAGCTATACGTTAGAAATTTTATAAAGCTACCGTATTTCTTCTTACAAGAAAAAACCATTAGTATTAACCTCTTAAACTTAATTCTAACTATTTTATTTCTTTAAAACTCATTGTAGAAAATTTACTTTAACTTGTATTGCTTCTTCTTGATTGAAAATAGCTTGGAATTAATTTTTAGAAATCATGAATGTGTTATTTGGCATGTTGGCCGAATTTGATAAAAACTTTGCATTTGATTTCCAAATTATTATTTCACCTTTTAAATACATGTTTAATCTCTTGTATTGTCTACATTGATTTAATCCTTACCCTAGAAAATAGTTTTAGAAATCAAAGTGTTGAAGTTAGACATGTTGAATGAAAATGTAAGGTTATGCCATTTAATTTCCAAATTCATTTTTCTTAATCTAAACAAATGGATATCTTACCAATTCTCTTAGGTTAATTAGGTCACTTTTTAAGAAAATTAAGAGAACATTTTGGTTCCCCATTTGGATCATGGCCGTGAGCCTTGTTAGTGTGTTCTTTGGAACACTCATACAATCCTTGACATATTATTCATATCCTATATTTTATCATGCATTTCTAACACATGCAATATTATCAAAGCTTGTAGACATGCAAATTAAAGCTTGTAGACATGCAATTTATTACAAATATCACATAAGAAGACTACTAACAAATACACAACAACCTACTAGTAAGCACCAAATTATCAAACACACAAATAACAAACACACAAATAATTAACACATCAAAACAAGCACACCACCGAATCCTTATGGATTCTACAAGCACAACCACATATATTCCTCACCACCAACACTTGGTTGATGAGGGTAATCTCCTCTTACCTCTTGTAGAAACCTCCAAGCCATTGTATGTCTCCTTCAAGCAATTCCTCTCCACCAAGAGCTACTTGAAAAATCAAAGAAAACATACAATATTAATATCTAAGGCTTGAGTAAGGAAAACCATGAATCAAAATATGGTTTAAAAGGAAAGAATAAAATTAATAGTGAAGATTTCATAAACTTCACCTTAAAACCCTACACCTTGAGCTTGAAGAACAAGGGTGAAAATGGATGATTTAGGAAAAATTTCCAACATGAAAGTTCCTTAGAATGGTATGGAGATTCAAGATCTATGGTCATCTAAATTTTTAGAAGCTTGGAAGAGGATTTTTGGTAATTGGCCGAATTCAAGAGGAAGAGAAAAAGGAAAGAAATTTGGTTGCTTGATCTTGGTTCTTTGAAGAAAAAGATATAGAAGAGAACAAATGAAATAAATTGATGAAGATTGTCTCCACTTGGGAGCTTTGGCCGTGAACACAAAGAGAGAAAAGAAGGAAGAATATTTGAGAGGTTGGCTTCATAGCTTTTGAGAAAGATGAAGACTTTAGGTTAAACAAAAGCAAAGTCTCCTATTTTAGAATGCATGGCCGTAAATGACCTTGAGAGAAAGTGAGAGATATTTGTTTTGCTTCCTCCAAATGCATGGTCACAATTGCATAGGAAATAAGCATGAAATGAATTATTGAATATTGCCTTTCTTAAGGCATTCAATTGCCGTAGAAACTAAACAAGAGAGCCACCAAAATTGACTAACTTTATAAAATTGAAACTACACTTATCACCCTTTATTAGGCATTGCCGTAGAAGCATGAAGAGAAGAATGAATTGAAATGCAATATTTGCTTTTCCAAAGCATGCAATTGCCGTAGACACAAGTGAAGAGAAGCCACCAAAATTGACTTTGTTATACTTGGGTAATTAAATGTAAGATAGAAAGAATTGAATGGAAATATTAGCTTCACACAAAATGGCTTTGCCGTAGAATGAATTCAAAGAGAAGCCACCAATGTTGACTTGGTTAACTAGTTGAAAGATAGGAAAGATAGAAATGTGATATTGGCTTTGCAAAAATTTGCAATTGCCGTAGAAACAACAAAGAAAAGCCACTAAATTTGACTAGTCTTTATTTGGTTAATTTGGCTTTCCAAATGAATTGTCTAAAGCTTTCTACGTAAATTCACTTTGGTGAATTAGGCTATTAGAGCAAATTTCTCATTTCCCCACCGTAGCTACATGTAATTCCAAGAAGTCCAACATTTGTCTAAAAGCTTGTTTTCTATTTGTTCTTAAAAATTCAAGCCATTAATTTTGACTAATTTCTATTGGTTAAATATTTACTAACTTGATTCTTATTGGTTATTATTTTTGTTGACTAAGTTCTATTGGTGCACATTATATTTTATAGTATACTTTAACCAATAAACAATAATTATACAATAATTATTGTTTATAAAGTCAGTATATATTGTCTAATGGGTAATAAAATATACATAGATTTTTATTTTAGACTAACAGAGTAAATTATTATTGATCATTTTTTTTTCTATTACCCTTGATGAGTCATAAAGCGAGTCATCAAAGAGAAATTTCTAGAATATGTGACTCACTACGATGAGTCAAGATAATGAGTCATCGTGGAATTTTCTAGAACGGGTGAGTCAAGACATGGCGAGTCAACAGAATATTTTCTAGAGCAGATGAGTCAAGATAGATATTTTCCAAAACAGGTGAGTCGAAGATGGCGAGTCAAAGATGTCGAGTCACCGATCGCATCACAACCGCATCATTGGTCGCATCATAAATGGTGAGTCATAGCACCGAGTCATCGAGAAACTTCGAACTCGGCGAGTCACCGCGCGGTGAGTCACAGTCGAGTCGCACTTCGGGAACTTCTAGAAGTCTGCTGAGTCATGATGCTTGAGGTGTCACGCCATGTGTCATCGTCCTATTGGCCCGTTGCGATGAGTCATAGCCACCAATTTTGACCAGCTCCTCATTGGTCCACGTGTACAAAGACTCGATGACTAAACGTGGGTCCCGCAAAATATTTTCGTCTCGTAGTCACTTATTTATATCCGACTAATAAAATAATATTATAATAATATAAAATTATTTTATTTGACAAGCAAATCCTAAAAATTAAAAGATTAATTTTAGGCTCATTCAAATTGGGTTTAGTAAGATCCCCCCGCCTCTCGAATAATTAAAAACAGATTTTCCTATCCGGAAAAATATTATTTTCCTACCCCGGAGCAAATCACACAAAAAGTCCATATAAAATTACAGATGTATTCTGGACATTAAATCAAGAAGAAAACAATTAAAAACAAAGAAAAAAAAGAAAAAAGCAAGACATTCGGGACGTAATTCGGTCATTTTTTCGTTTTTTCCCACAACGTAGGTAATCGTCCAAAACGTCCAAATAAAATATCCAGCAGTATTATATAAACGTATATCTTTCAGAAAAATTAAAACAAGTAGGCTCGAAAAAATTTTTATTTCACTGTCTTGAAGAAAAATACGTAAAACGATTATATAAAATACTAGACAAGATATACATCCGTTTTTGATACGTAAAAATTTAAAACAAGAATTTGATAAAATTTTTATTTTACTCAGTATCGAAACAAATTATGTAAAACTACCAAATAAAATAACAAACAGTATTATTTTTCTGTATTTCATACAGAAAAACAAGAAACAGTAAAATAGGGACACAACGGTCTTTTACCCAAAAGTTGGGATGTTGCAAAAGCAGGCACGATATTTATCATGGTTCGACCACCAACCACTTGTGGCCTACGTCCAGTCCCCGAAACACAGTTCGAGATTTTTCACTATTCAACACAAGCTTAAAGCAGGTGCTTGCAACCTTTACATAACAGGGATACCTCACCCTATTTACTAGAGGGATACCTCACCCCCTTTGAAGGATACCTCACCTTCTTTACACCAAGGGATACCTCACACTTTTACAGAAGCAGAGAATAGATGAAAAATAAACTCTCACTTAGAGTAGATATTACAAATTGAAGTGCTAATAAGCTCTCTAAAGGATATCTCAAGGTTTGGTATTAAGAGCACAAAGAAAGAGAGAAAATAATGTAAAACTCGCTTTTCACCAAGCAAAAATTGATCAAAATGTTCGGGGTTTTCAGAAGTGTCCTAGGCCTCTATTTATAGAGCTCGTAGAAGAAAATGGCCGTTGGGAGCATTAAAAATAATATTAAATGCAAATATGGCCGTTGCTGCCATTTTTCGAATGTTTCGTGAAAACCAATTCTGGAGAATGGTATTCGAATACCTTATGAGGTATTCGAATGCCTCACTTTGAAAAGCTCCGTGAAAACCAGTTCTGAAGAGGGTTATTCGAATACCTTAATAGGTTATTCGAATACCACTGATTTAAAGTGATTTAGAGAAACATTCCAGACACGAGTGTTATTCGAATACCAAGTGTGGTTATTCGAATACCACTTTGAAAAATAAAAAACGTACAAACTTTAAAACATGGTTATTCGAATACCATATGGTGTATTCGAATACCTTTAATAAAACAGGGTTTCTACAAAAGCAAGTTATTCGAATACTTGGAGGGGTATTCGAATACCTCTTTGAAAAATAGAAAACGTATAAGCTTGAAACCCATTCTATTCGAATACCTAACAGGGTATTCGAATACCTCTGTTATAAAACTAGTTTTAAATGCTTTCAAATGACCAGAAAATGGTTGTTTAATTTTGGAAAAACCATTTTGAAAACATTTCTTTGCAATGCCAAATAATGAGATATCCAATGAGGCTTTTACAAGGATCCTAAGTCCTAAAACTTATTCTTGAAGATCTTGGACTTGGTCTTCTCATCATCTTCATGTTTGTCTTCACGTTTGTTATCATCAAAACTATTGCTCATGATAGCTAGCCAATTACAAAAGCTTCTTTGAGAAGCTTGGGCAAATCTTCTTTGAGAAGCTTTGTACAAAGCTTCTTTGAGAAGCTTTGTTAGCTTCTTTAGCAAAAGTCAACATGATGTGACATAAAGTTGACACTCTTGAAAAGATGATAAGCATTTTACTACAAATTATTATTCAATGGACAAATATTATAGTTAACAAAAATTAGTATTTTAGTGTCTAACAGATAATAAAACGTACTATGATTTTTTATTTATCAGATAAAAATATTGAAAAATGCAAACCTCGTAAATTATGTCTGGCCTCGGGTTTAGTAAGATCCCCCATCGATGCTTCTATAATTCAAGGTTTTCCAGTCTCGGGGTAAATATTTTATTTTATCGGCTCCGCTCAGTGCGCACGTAAATTGAGAAATATATTAAAATAATCAACATTTCCAGAAAAATCTACAAAAATCACAAATATTATAAAATAATTTTTTATCATGAAACAAATAATTTTTGAAGTGTTACACAACGTGGGAACAGCCTCATGTGTCTATTCTAGGGCAAGCAATAATGCCTCAATCTAGGAATAGCCACGTCATGATAGAGAAAGACAAGATGAAAGAAGAGTAGATGGAGAAAATGGAGGAACAAATCAAGGCAATTAAGGGCCCCAATGCTTATAGACCTCTCAGAATAGAAGAACTGGGTCCTACCACGAATGTCGCAATCACTGAAGACTTCAAGATTCCTGATTTTGTCAAGTATGACGGGAGTGGCAACCCTTAGTTTCTTTTGATTAGTTATGGAACCAAGATGGCTATTTGGTCTAGGGATGATAAGTTCCTCATTAGCTTTTTCCACGAGAGTCTTACAGGCCCCGCTTTAGAGTTGTATCTTCAATTAGACCGCTTTAAGATTTCTCGTGGGATGGAATTAGCTGATCTATTTATGGGCCAATACAAATTCAATCTAAATGCAGCTCCAACCCAAGAACAATTGAGCTCAATGCATAAAAGAAATAAGGAATCTTTCAAACAATATTCACAATTTAACACCCTAAAACTACCACTATAAATGTCATCATATACTCAATAAGTAGTATCAAGATAGTCACTTCTAAATATAAAACGTAATTATAAGACCTGTACATTCACTATCAACCCATAGATATATAGAGCATTTAACAAAAGTAACTAAGTCTTCAAGATCTTCCTTTGTACCTGCTCCAATCATCCGCTGGATTTACCATGGAAATAAGAAATTGGGGTGAGAATTAAAATTCTTAGTAGTTGGTTTTAAAACATGACATCATAATAAATCTAGCTACTTCATAAAAAAAACAAGTTACATATATATAAACAAATGGAAAGGTTGTAACACCCCTTTGGAGGATGTCACACATAAAAGAAAATAAAAGAAATAGAAATAAAATCTATCCAAGTTGTGAAACATTTGTTAAATATTATTACGGGTTGTAAAATAATTCCCGATGTAACGTTTAAATATGCAACGTAATATAAAAAGATAATGCGGAAAATACGAAATAAAAAAAACATCATTACGATAATATACATATGATTAAGTTATAAGTCACAAATAATTTACAACAAGGACTACAAATATTTAAACAAAAACAAGAAAGAAAGCAATAAAAGAGTTAATATATACGTACATACCGTATGACCGACGCTCACCAAAAAAAAACATCATGGTTATCTAATCCTCGGATGGATCACTCTCAGCATGAAAATGATCATCAGGAGATAGATATCCCGGATGTCTCGACACACGGCGATAACGGGATCGCGCAGTCGATACGATGCTTATCTCACTAGGCTCAGGGTTTTCAGCACCCCAATAACGCCTAATGAATAAGGGTAACTCTAAGTGCAGAAATAACGTCGAAGTCATAACGGGCTCTCCATCAAATCGCTGACATAGAATCACGGTCACACGTCCTGCATATGTCACAGAATCACGATCGCCTCGTAAATGCCAAGCCAGAGAACCTCCATCAAATACTAGCTCTACGAACCCCAAAAATCCTGGCGCTGCCATCCCTCACAATCAATCCAGAGGATATGGATGATCGGATGGTTCTTGATCGTCAAACTGATCGTCTGCCTGCCGGTCTTCCTCCTCCTCGGGGTACAAGATCTCAAGGGGCTGATCCTCTTCCTCAAAGTCTTTACCGCGTAAACTACTAATCATCAAACATGACCACCGAATCCTTATGGATTCTACAAACATCACAAATGGCTCCATCTTCTTACCACCATCAAGAGATGATAAGAATTGTCTTCCTCTTACCTTAAATGAAGACAAAAGGCTTGCTTTCACACCTCCTAGGTCACGGTTTTCACCACCAAAAATACCTAGAAATCTCAAACAAAATTTACATGTTACTAACCATGAAAAAGAAGCTAAACCATGGAAAAATCATGGCTTAGAACTTTGAAAAAGAAGAGAGAAAAGAAAAGCATGAAATTTCACCTTCTAGGTAAAACTTTCAAGGTTGATTTCCAAGCCCTAAATGGAAGATTTTGAAGAAACTCCTAACTAGAAAGGTTCTTAGAATAGTGTTTAGGTTAGGAAAACTTAGTTAGAAAAATTTTTGGATGGTTGGATGGTGTAGATAGTGTCTTGGCCGAAAATGGTGAAGAAAATGAACAAGAATGGTGGCTAGGGTTTTGATGAGAGAGAAGAGAGAAAAGTGATGAAGATGAAGTGTGATTTTGGTCATCCAAGACCTCTTGGCCGTAGCCATCAAGTGGGGTGCAAGGTGGGCACCTTGCTTGGCTTCATCCAAGCCATTGGATGCATCAATGGTCAAGATCAAGCCTTGGTGAGCAAGCTTATTTCCTATTGGTTAGCTCTTGGTGACTCACATGCTGAGTCACACAAAGATATTTTAATTTTCTTACGAGTCACTAGTGAGTCACACATGTTCTCGAAAGTTCTACCGCTAACGGTGATTAACTAAGCTACCGATCTAACCGTTTCGCTAATTGTGGATCCCGCAAAATATTTCCTGTCCACTTGTCACTAAAATATACTTGACTAATAAAATAATATTATAATAATATAAAATTATTTTATTTGTGATTAAATCCTAAAAATTAAAAGATTATTTTTAGTCTCATTCAGATCGGGTTTAGTAAGATCCCCCAATTCTAAATAATAAAATAAGATTTTCCCTACCCGAAAAATATTATTTTCCTGCCTTCTGAGGAAATCACACAAAAAGTCCATATAAAATCACTGAGACAAGATTATCGGACATTAAATCAAGAAGAAAACAATTAAAAACAAATGTCTTCACAAGACGTTCGGGACGTAACGGTCATTTTCTCATTTTTTCCCACAATGTAGGTAATCGTCCAAAACGTTCAAATAAAATATCCAAAGCGAGATTATATAGTTCATATCTTTCCTAAAATTAAAACAAGAGTCGAAAAAATTTTTATTTTACTGTCTCAAGCAAATTACGTAAAACGATCAAATAAAATTTTAGCCCAAATTATCGTAATTGTTTTCATACAGAAATCGAGAACAGAAAAATAGGGACACAGCGGTCATTCACACAAAAGCATGAAAAACAGAAAACATTTTTAGAGATGCATGGTGCATGGTTATGGCCTTAGTCTTTATTTTATGTTATTTTGGTTATTTTAAATACGACCTGCGTGTCGTGCCTTTCTCTCTACATTCTGATTGTACATTCTCTTCTCATCTAACTCCCCTCGAATGTAAAAGAGGTTTCTATAATGTAATCTTCATGTGGAGACAAGGAGACGACATCAAGTGAGAACGTTGGTGGGAGACGCTTGGTGAAGCTGACATTTATTAATGTTACTCTCTTAGAGGCCATAACCATGTCACATTTATTATATGCTTTATATGTATGAGATGCATGGATAATGTTTATGGTATGATTAACAAGTTTAATAAATGGTGAGATCTAATAATAAAATTCCCTCAAAGAAAATATTAAGTCATTATGTGATGCCTTCCAATGCGTGGCACTCGTCAAGACTAATATCGATCAAGTGTAGGTCCACAAAGCGGTGCCTTTATCTATATTAGTAAGATGCGATAGGATAATAGTAATATCCAATTGTCAACCATTGGGTTTGACTTAACTAGGCCATTTCAATAGGATTGAAGGCTTAGAGGCATGAAGTTGGGCTTTAGTCCATTAGATGGATTAGAATAAGTGTTATTCACCCAACTATCCAAGAGTTGCATGTGATGTAATTGGAAAGAGTTTCCTACCTAAATAACTGAATTTTGGGCGATCACCAAAGTCCGACTCAAAAACTAGGTGAAATATGGATCTTGGCCCACTAGGAAATCTTCCAATGGGATTTTCCAAGTCAATGCTGAGGGTCATTGATTTGAATAAAATAGTGGGAGACGTATTTAATTAAAAGACCTTGTTAAATATGTTTATAGCATAATACTTATATTTTGCATATTTCTGTTGATAGATTACCATGGCAACAAACACATCAAGTAACTTATCATTGCGATCGGTCCTTGAGAAGGACAAGTTGTCTGGGACAAATTTCCTAGACTGGTACAGGAACTTGAGGATTGTCCTCAAGCAAGAGAAAAAACTGTATGTTTTAGAACAACCTATTCCTGAACCACCTGCTGCTAATGCCCCTAGAGCTGAAAGAGATGCTTATAAGAAGCATCAAGATGATGCCTTGGACATTGGATGTCTAATGCTAGCCACCATGAACTCTGAGCTCCAAAAGCAACACGAGAACATGGAAGCCTACGATATGATCGTACACCTCAAAAAGCTCTATCAAGAGCAGCTAGACATGAGAGATATGAGGTCTCCAAAGCACTCTTTCAGTGCAAGCTGGTAGAGGGAAGCCCTGTTGGTGCTCATGTACTCAAGATGATTGGGTACATTGAAAACCTTGAGAGACTCGGTTTTCCTATGGGCCAAGAGTTGGCCACTGACTTAGTCCTGCAATCGTTGCCGGAGAGTTTTAGTCAATTTGTCATGAACTACAACATGAATGAAATTGACAAATCACTACCAGAGTGCTAAGCATGTTGAGAACTCGACGAGCATAACATAAACAAAGGCAAAGGAAAGGCCATAATGATGGTCCATAAGAATAAGGGCAAGAAAAGCAGAAAAAGCCCCGGGACAAGTGGAAGGGTAAGGGCAAGGAAAAGTCCAAGCCTAGTACTTCGGCTTGAAACCAAGGGGTGGAGTGGCTAAGGAAGGTACATGCTTCCACTGCGGTCAGACCGGACATTGGAAGAGGAACTGTGCCAAGTACCTAGAGGAGCTCAAGAAGAAGAAGGGAAGTGAGACTTCCACTTCAGGTATTTTTGTTATAGAAGTCAATTTATCTACTTCTGCATCATGGGTATTAGATACTTGGATGTGGATCTCACATTTGTGTAAATGTGCGGAGATCTAAAGAGCAGTAGACCATTGACTAAGGGCGAAGTCGACCTACGAGTGGGAAATGGAGCAAAGGTTGCTGCACTAGCCGTAGGGACTTATTTATTAGCTTTGCCAACTGGGCTTGTAATTGAATTGGATAATTGTTATTTTGTGCCTGCTATTAGCAGGAATATCATTTCTGT
Source organism: Ormosia emarginata (assembly GCA_029884605.1). NCBI lineage: Eukaryota > Viridiplantae > Streptophyta > Magnoliopsida > Fabales > Fabaceae > Ormosia > Ormosia emarginata. Next base: position 47,949,564 of record JAQQTP010000077.1, on the reverse strand, counting down.
TTCTTGTTTGGACAAGAAGGGTTTTACTTTTATAATTAAGAACAAAAGTTGTTCTCTTTATTTGAATGATATTTTCTATGGTAGTGCACATTTGAGTAATGGACTTTATGTCCTTGATCTCGAAACGCCCATTTATAACGTAAATACAAAGAGGTTCAAGTCAAATGATATGAACCCGACTTATCTCCGCATTGTCGTTTGGGCCATATAAATGAGAAACGCATTTCCAAACTCCATAAAGATGGATTCTTGGACTCGTTTGATTACGAATCATATGAGACATGTGAATCTTGTTTATTGGGAAAGATGACTAAGGCCCCATTCACTGGACAAGGTGAAAGGGCTAGTGATCTTTGGGCCTCATACATAGTGATGTATGTGGGCCACTAAACACACTAGCTAGAGGCGGTTTTCGGTACTTTCATTACATTTACGATGATTTCGGTAGATATGGATTTGTATATCTTATGAAGCACAAATCGAATCCTTTGAAAAGTTCAAAGAGTTCAAGAATGAAGTACAAAACCAACTTGGCAAGAGTATTAAAATCCTTCGATCGATCGAGGAGGTGAATACTTAAGCCAACAGCTTTGATGATCATCCGAAAGAGTGTGGGATAATATCTCAACTCACTCCTCCCGGAACATCACAATGGAATGGTGTTTCGAAAGGAGGAACCAGACCTTGTTGGACATGGTCCGATCTATGATGAGTCATGCGGACCTTCCAGGCTCCTTCGGGGACATGCTCTGCAGTTAATGCAGCTTTCACACTTAACCGTGTTCCATCTAAGACGGTTCAACGAGACACCATATGAGATGTGGACCGGGAGACGACCCGATGTCTTTTATGAAGATTTGGGGTTGCGAAGCTTATGTGAAACGTCAAGTTTCGATAAGCTTGGCCCAAAATCGATAAATGCTTCTTTGTGGGGTATCCTAAGGAAACCAAGGGATACTATTTCTATAATCCTACCGAGGGCAAAGTGTTTGTCGCACGGACCGCTGTATTCCTAGAAAAGGAGTTTATCTCCAAAGGAATCGTGGGAGGAAAGTAGAACTTGAAGAAATTCAAAGTTCACAAAGTAGCAGCAAACCAATGGTGGAAATAGAGCAGCCTCCACAAGTCGTTGTGGAACCACAATCCGCTCTAGTAGCACAAGACCCGCGTAGGTCTAACAGATACGTCGTCAACCGAGAGAGAGATATGGATTTCTCATGACTCAACAAGGTGACGTATTACTCATGGATCAAGATGAGCCTGTGACTTACCAGAAGCCATTATTGGCCCAGAATCCGAAAAATGGCTTGAGGCCATGAGATCCGAAATGGAATCCATGTATACCAACCAGGTATGGACCTTGGTTGACCCACCCGAAGGATAAAACCCATTGGGTGCAGTGGGTTTTTAAGAAGAAAACCGACATGGATGGTAATGTGCATACCTTTAAGGCGCGATTGGTGGCTAAAGGTTTCAAGCAAATTCATGGTGTAGACTATGATGAGACTTTTTCCCAGGTTGCGATGCTTAAATCTGTTCGGATCTTGCTTGCTATTGCAAAGATACCATGATTATGAAATCGGCAAATGGATGTCAAAACTGCTTTCCTTAATGGAAATCTTCTCGAGGATGTGTACATGACACAACCCGAGGGTTTTGCCACTCCACAGATGCTACAAAGGTATGCAAGTTGCAACGATCTATTTATGGATTGAAGCAAGCTTCCAGAAGCTGGAATCTTCGTTTTGATGATACAATCAAACAGTTTGGTTTCATCAAAAATGAAGAAGAATCTTGTGTCTACAAGAAGGTTAGTGGGAGCACAGTTGTCTTTCTAGTATTGTATGTAGATGACATACTACTAATTGGAAATGACATCCCTACCCTACAGTCCGTAAAGACTTGGTTAGGGAAGTGCTTTTCTATGAAGGACTTAGGCGAAGCCACCTATGTATTAGGTATCAGGATCTATAGAGATAGGTCGCAGAGATTGCTTGGTCTAAGTCAGAGTACATACATAGACAAAGTGTTAAGACGATTTAACATGCATGAATCCAAGAAAGGACTCTTGCCTATGTCGCATGGTATAAGCCTATCTAAGGCTCAATCCCCTTCCACCCAGATGAGAGGGATCGCATGAGTAAGATTCCATATGCATCTGCAATTGGATCTATCATGTATGCCATGTTATGTACTCGACCGGATATCTCGTATGCTTTGAGCATGATGAGTGTGCGGTACCCCCGATCCCTATGAGAGTCACTGAGTGTTTGTCAAAAACATCCTTAAGTACTTGAGAAGAACTAAGGATTCGTTTTTGGTATATGGAGCCGAAGAGGAACTAGTAGTAAAGGGTTACACCGATGCTAGCTTCCAAACCGATAAGGACGACTCCGCATTGCAATCGGGTTTTGTTTATTGCCCGAATGGTGGGGCCGTGAGTCGGAAGAGTTCAAAGCAGAGACAATCGGCGATTCTACCACGTAGGTGAGTATATTGTTTGCCTCCAATGCAAAGAAAGGAGGCCGTTTGGATTAGAAAGTTCATTATTGAGCTTGGTGTAGTTCCTAGCATTGTGGACCCAAAGTGGACCTCTATTGTGATAATAATGGAGCCATTGCACAAGCTAAGGAGCCCGATCACACCAAATGATCCAAACATATACTTAGGCGCTTCCATCTCATTCGAGAAATCATTGATAGAGGAGATGTGAAGATATGCAGAGTACCAACAGATGATAACATTGCTGATCCACTGACGAAGCCTCTTGCACAGCAGAAGCATGAGGGTCACACTAGGTCTTTAGGCATTAGAAATATGCCTGATTGGCTCTAGTGCAAGTGGGAGATTGTTGGTGTATGCCCTAGTGGCCAATACGTTTTGTTTGTATTTACATACATTATATTATGCTATTTTATATGAGGCATTTCATTTATTATGTTCTTTTTTTGGTAAACATGATAAAGTCCTTAGAATAGTAAATTTGATACCATAGGACATCAAGTGGATGACTTGATCGTGAGATCCTATTGGATAAAACACTATTCTTAAATGTCCCTAGTCAAGTATTATTGTTAATTAGGACAACAATAATGCTTTGAGACTAGTATGTGCGTAGACTGATGACCACATCTCACGGGTCATGGATATGAGATATCAAGTCTACACATAGATACATATTAGAGTAATGATGTATTGGACAGACCCGCCATGAGAACGCTACGTGGATCGTTACGTGAGTGTCATAAGCAATTCTCATAGTGATAATGGTGTATGTGGTCCTTTGACCCGAAATCACTACGATTCCTACATGAGGAGTTGTGTGTTTTAATGCCATCAAACGTCATATGTAACAAGATGATTATAAAGTTGGTTATTAGACATACCGCGATACATGTGGAGGGATGTGAGTGACCTAGATGGGATTTGTCCCTCCTACATAACAGAGTGATATCTTCGGGCCCCCGATTGAGTGAGACTATGAAATGCATGGCCATGCTCAAATGAGTCAATATGAGATATTGATCTCATTTGTCATTACTATGTCTACTCGGGAATCGTGAAACCGAAGATTGAACTAAACAAGGGTGACACGTTCCATGCCTTGTGTTCAATTTGGATATCCGGACAAAGGGACTAAACTACACTAAACATTGGTCACGATAGGTTATGTCAAATCACCGACATTCTCATTACTTGGGTAGCAAGTGATGTGTTGCTAGATACCGCTATCGTTTGTAATATTAAAATGAGATTTTAATATTACTACCAACGTCATGAGAACCTGCAGGTCGCACACTTAGAACAGTACTAAATTGGAGTAATCGAATCCAAGTTGGACTCGATTCAATTGTGGGCCTAACTCATGACGGATGGGTTTAGGGTTGCACCACTTACCTTTGCTTACGCTCACACTCACTTAAGGCAGCCACTATTATAAATAGTACGCTAAGGGGGCTGCTACTAGGTTACATCACAACCCTAGCCGCACCTACAGAAAGTGAGTGAGAGATAGTGAGGTCTTCTTCTCCTTCTTCGCAGCCTAGCACTACGAAACAGAGGCGTGACTCCTTTTGCAAGTCTGTTCGTGTGGATACCGCAGAAACATCGTCGCTATTACGGTGTTGGTGATTCACCTCGCTTGTGTCTGTCACGCTTCAAGAGGTAAAATTTTAAAAACCTTGGATTATGGATTTTTCGCATGGATCCTGTGAGGGAATTCTGTTATTCCACTGCGAGACTTTGATCCGCAAATTCCCAACACCTGCATATGTCACAGAATCACGATCGCCTCGTAAATGCCAAGCCAGAGAACCTCCATGAAATACTAGCTCTACGAACCCCAAAAATCCTGGCGCTGCCATCCCTCACAATCAATCCAGAGGATATGGATGATCGGATGGTTCTTGATCGTCAAACTGATCGTCTGCCTGCCGGTCTTCCTCCTCCTCGGGGTACAAGATCTCAAGGGGCTGATCCTCTTCCTCAAAGTCTTTACCGCGTAAAATAAATAAACAGAAAATACATATAACAAAGAGGTAAGACAACATAAAATCATCACAACATGGCCAATAAGAAGACGACAAACAACATATATACAGTTTATGCCATATGAAAAGCTTTAACAATTATAATAACAGACTGAAGTAAAATTTTGATATCATAACAATATATCACACCACAGATAAAACCTCACAGATAAAATAAGAAAGATAAGAATAAACGAGATAAGATATAATAACCAAATATAGTAACAAGAACTAGATAAAATAAACAAATAAAATACAAATAAACAATAAATAGATAAGATGGAAACAAATAGACATAGAGATAAATAATATGACAAAATCCTACTCCATGGAGCTAAAGAAAACACAAGTATCAGAGAGAGGAATGATTCGTAAAATCTATTAGTACCACGGCTGCCCCACCAACTATTGCGCTGTCACACGTTGCGTCTATAGCCCCACGACACAGGAATCCATCATCCAGGCGTGGTGTAGTTCACGGTCTCACGTTGTGGCACTACGGTGCAAATGTACTACTAGATTTCACAAATCTCGATTAAATATAGTGTGTGTTGAGTACCATAGTGTGCTATCGGTTTACCACGGCCCAAATGAGCTACCAACTGTCCACATGTGGGATCCCGTACACTAAAGTCTCCAAGTTCATTAGAACAATGAACCACACTACGTTTATTGCATCGACAACACGATGTGATTCGTCTCGTCAACCAATCCACCAAAAACTTGGCACACATAAATAGAAAGCACATGCGGGTTCACATTTTCCCGACAAAGAAATAAATTCTCAAAAGCACATGCGGGTTCACATTTTCCCGACAATGCAGATAAATTCTCAAAACCTCATGCGGGTTCACATTTTCCCGACAAATGAAAGATTCTCAAAAATAATCTGTACGGGTTCACATTTTCCCGACAGCATAAAATAAATATAGTAACGGTTAATCGCGTAGAAATTTTATCGCGTTTTCATAATTCCGTCGTTTTTACAAACGTTTAAAAATCGGGTAAAGATATTTTTCTGTTTTTTAAAGTCGCGTAGCATTTTTAATACGTTTTCCCAATCGCGTAGGATTTTCAAATCATTTTCTTATTCGAATGCCTTTAAAATTACTGTTTAAACAGCATTTAAATAGTACTTAGTACATTTAAACTACGTAGAATAATTTTTCATACCGCATCTTGTCTTTTGGATATTTTTGCTATCTTATTGGTTCATTTTTACTAAAAATTGACAAGATTTTGTTTAGAATATCATAATAATGGTTTCCTAAATTATCCATAAAATTTCCATTTACCTAATTTTTAACCATATCATTTAATTCTTTTTGAAATCTCTAACATGCTTCAAAACCTAAAGTGAGCTATATGTTAGAAAATTTCTCAAAATTTCTGTATTTTACTTCCTAATGATAAGATTATTAGTTTTAATCCTTTAAGCTTAATTCTACTCAATTTGTTTCTTCAAAAACTATTATAGAAAATTTCTTCTTAACTTGTATTGTCTCTTTTTGATTGAAAAAGGTTTGGAATCAAGTTTTAGAAATCATGATTACCTATAGTGGCATGTTGGCCAAATTTCATAAAACTTTTGCATTTGATTTCTAAATTGTTTTTCACCTTCTAAATCATATCAAATATATTATATTGTCTAAGTTCATTAAATCATATTAGAAAATAGTTAGTAAGAGTTAAATTAATCCTTTAGGCATGTTGGCCCAAAATACTAAGTCTTTACCATTTGATTTCTAAATGCATTTTCTTTGATCAAATCAATTTGAAACTTTCTTGATTCTCCTAGGTTAATTAAGTTACACTTTAGGAAAAACCAAGAGAACATTTTGGTCCTCTAACTTAGTCATTGTCGTGAACTAGTGAATGTGTTCTTTGGAACACTCATGCAAATTTACACATGTTATTCACATCCTATACCTTATCATACAATTCTAACACATGCATTATATTTCTAACACATGCAAAATATTTCTATCACATAAAACCTAAATTAAAGCTTATAGACATGCATTCAAAAGCTAATAGACATGCAAAATTATTACAATCATCAAACAAGAAAGCTACTAACAAATACCACATAAACTACTAACAAACACAAAAATTAACAAATACACACATAATTAACACATGACCACCGAATCCTTATGGATTCTACAAACATCACAAATGGCTCCATCTTCTTACCACCATCAAGAGATGATAAGAATTGTCTTCCTCTTACCTTAAATGAAGACAAAAGGCTTGCTTTCACACCTCCTAGGTCACGGTTTTCACCACCAAAAATACCTAGAAATCTCAAACAAAATTTACATGTTACTAACCATGAAAAAGAAGCTAAACCATGGAAAAATCATGGCTTAGAACTTTTGAAAAAGAAGAGAGAAAAGAAAAGCATGAAATTTCACCTTCTAGGTAAAACTTTCAAGGTTGATTTCCAAGCCCTAAATGGAAGATTTTGAAGAAACTCCCAACTAGAAAGGTTCTTAGAATAGTGTTTAGGTTAGGAAAACTTGGTTAGAAAAATTTTTGGATGGTTGGATGGTGTAGATAGTGTCTTGGCCGAAAATGGTGAAGAAAATGAACAAGAATGGTGGCTAGGGTTTTGATGAGAGAGAAGAGAGAAAAGTGATGAAGATGAAGTGTGATTTTGGTCATCCAAGACCTCTTGGCCGTAGCCATCAAGTGGGGTGCAAGGTGGGCACCTTGCTTGGCTTCATCCAAGCCATTGGATGCATCAATGGTCAAGATCAAGCCTTGGTGAGCAAGCTTATTTCCTATTGGTTAGCTCTTGGTGACTCACATGCTGAGTCACACAGGTTATTTAATTTTCTCACGAGTCGACTAGTGAGTCACTGTTCTGAAAGTTCTACTGCTAACGGTGATTAACTAAGCTACCGATCTAACTGTTTCGCTAATTGTGGGTCCCGCAAAATATTTCCGGTCCACTTGTCACTAAAATATATCGACTAATAAAATAATATTATAATAATATAAAATTATTTTATTTGTGATTAAAATCCTAAAAATTAAAAGATTATTTTTAGTCTCATTCAATTGGGTTTAGTAAGATCCCTCAATTCTAAATAATAAAATAAGATTTTCCCTACTTAAAAATATTATTTTCCCGCCTCGAGGAAATCAAACAAAAAGTCCATATAAAATCACAGACGCAGTATTATCGGACATTAAATCAAGAAGAAAACAAGCAAAAACAAAGAAAAACAAGACGTTCGTGACGTAACGGTCATTTTCTCGTTTTTCCCACAACGTAGTAATCGTCCAAAACGTTCAAATAAAATATCCAAGATTATATATAGTACCGTATATCTTTCAGAAAAATTAAAACAAGAGCTGAAAAATTTTTATTTTACCGTCTCAAGTAAATTACGTAAACGATCAAATAAAATTTGAGCCAAGATATCGTAATTGTTTTCATACAGAAATCGAGAACAGAAAAATAGGGACACAACGGTCATTCACACAAAAGCATGAAAAACAGAAAATAGTACATTCAGAATATTTTCTAAAAATTGGGGCATTACAAAGGTGGCATAAACCAAAAACTTAGTCCTTTCTCTTTCCGAAGTAGATACTCCATTTAATTAAATAAAACATTTAAGCAATATACAACATTTCAGCTTAAATCAGCATATTCATTCGCTATTATTAAGGTGACAAGTAAGCTTAAACATCCTTCATCATTGTATACCCTTAAGTTATTAATCAACTATATATCAGTATAAAACAAGATAATTGCCTATACAATTGTCGTTTTATGCGATGCATGAAAATGTATGAGTATGCCTAAGAGATGCCCTAATGTATACATATGCAATGTTAGTAAAAATATTTTATTTTGAGAAAACTCGTGATATTTGCATATTTCTATGACAACCTTTGTTTCAAGACAACCATTGTTCCTTGTATTTCCTTTGGGTAAAATGAGCTATTAGGATAGCCTTTATTCCTTGACCTCATTTAGTATCATAACATTGGTATTGGAAGCACCTTCGGCCCAAGCCAAATACATAGAAATAGTAAATATCAAGTTTGAAAAATCAAAACATGCAACAAAGTTTTAAAATCAATCCATCATTCACTTTTCACATAATGTAGCTTTTTGATAATCACATATTTTACACATTAATAAACTCTCATTTTTAATCATTCACACTATCCATGTACTTAATTGATTGAGTTTGGTCACGTTTTGTAAGTTTGAGTTCAAATTAGGCTTGATTGATCTTTTTCAGTACTATTGAGATTTTACACTTTTTATATTTCAGTGATATCTTGAGTTCTAGATGTCTAGAAATTATGAATTTTACCTTATAGGAAAGCTGAGAGAAAGCTCTACTACTTTGATGAAGAGCTCGAAGTATCAATCAGACATCTAGTGGAGCTAATTGGGCCTAGAAATCAGAAAATAGGTTCTGTCACAAGAACCCAAGCAATGTGCACTAATTAGGGCATTACTTCAGTCATAGGGTAAGTTTTGGACTAAAACTAGTGCCATTTGACAATTAAGACCCAAATCTACAACTTTTATGAAGAACACAAGAGTCAATTCAGATGGCTTGGAGGTTATATTAGGCTTGTAAGTCAAAACAAAGGAGCTGTAGATGAGCCTGAATAGTGTGCAATGATTAAGCTAGAATTTAAGTTGTAGGAGTTGTATGGAGCTGAAATAGTGGCATTGGAAAGCTAAGACAAAACCCTTCAACTCTCATGAAGACCACTTTTCCAGAAAATGAAGTTTTAATAGAATTATAATCGTGTGAAGATAGTTAAATTGGTTGGTACAAGTGGAGAGACAAGCATCATTAATCATCCACCCACTCATTAATCATCTACCCACTAAATAATCATCCACCTGCTCATTAATCATCCACTCACTCATTAAATAACTTCATTGTCATTTTTCACTCATCCACCCATCATTTACCTACTCATTAAATAACTTCAATGTCATTTTGTACTCCTCAAGCTCTATAAAAGTGAGCATTGGTTGATCATTTTGGGCATCTTGGCTTAGAGATCAAGATCATGCAATTGTGCTATTTGTTTCTCTTGTTTAATTTTCTTTTGTTCTAAATTGAAGTTATGTTCATCTTTTTCTTTTTCTCTCTTTCTTTGTTCTTGCTCATGAATAACTAATTTTCATCTTGCTTGGATGAAGGGGTGAAGCTTTTGGTAATAAAATAAGGTTAGATTAATTTATTTCTTGTGCTTGAATGATATATTGTCAAGTGGTCATTATATATGTTGTATTTTGTTTCCAATCAATTTAGAAACCTTCCTTGTAAAGTGGAGTTCTTGATTCATTGTAGGTAAGTGGTTAACACAATGAATGCTTGAACTCATTTACAAGTGTTGGTATTGGTAAATAATTAAAGGAATCAAAATATAACTACGTATATAATTCTAAATGGACTTTGAATGTTTTATTTTCCGATTGGAACCTAAGTTGTGCGTGGATTTCAATTGAGTTATAAAAAAGAATTAATCTTGTCCTTAATTTATTACCCAAAGTTGATCTCCTAGCCCAAGCAAGTTCTTTTTTTAATTGTGAACAAGTTTTATTATCTTTATTGTTGTGACAAATCCTTTCCTTACCTCAAAGAATTTTTCTTTATTAAATCCCTGTGGATTAACCTCTGATTCTTGAGAAATTTATTACTTGAGACAACCTGCACTTGGGTTTGCATCCTTTAATCCGCATCAAGTTTTTGGCGTCGTTGTCGGGGATTTGATTTGAAGTTTTAATTTATTGAAGTTCTCTTTCTTTAAGTAAACTTTATTATCTGGTATATTCTAACTTCTTTATGTCATTTATTTATGCTTTCTAGCTTACTAACTTACTAATTTATTTATTTATGTCATTTATTTATTATTAATATTTTAATGGCTGGTGTAAACTGCTGACTTATACATTATTTTTTTATTTTTAGTTATTTATTTATGCTTAATTGGTATTGTGATTCAAATTCTGGTCATTTAGTTAAAATTAATCTTGGTACTTTATATATTGATTTGTTTGAATCACAATCACACACAATTGACACAATAGCTGAAAATGAAGGTATACATGATGAACATGAAAATCAATTATTGTGAACCATGCGTGAATATTTGCAACCACCTCGAAATTCTAGTCCATCATGTTTTATCTTTCCACTCAATGCTAACAATTTTAGATTTAAATCAGGTATGATTTCTTTACTTCATAATTTCCATGGTTTATAATCTAAAAGCAAAAAGTTTTTGTCCTCTCCTCCTATTTTGACAAGGCCAAACCCCGGAGAGACGCTCTACTTATATCTCTTAGTCTATGAAGAGGCCATAAGCTCGGTGTTAATCCGAGAAACGGACGAAGGACAAAAGCCAGTCCACTTCGTGAGTAAGGTCTTACATATTTACATCTAAAAGAATTTGAGGAAGTATGTATCACTTTCAATGATCAAAATTGCACCGAAGATATTGTTAAGCTTAAATTGTTTCATTTTTCTTTGAAAGATAAAGCAAAAACTTGGCTTAATGCTTTGAAACCAAGATCAATTGGCACATGACAAGAAATACAAAGTGAGTTCTTAAAGAAATTTTTTTCAACTCATAAAACTAATGCTTTGAAAAGACAAATCCAAATTTTTTTCCAAAATTCAATTGAAGCATATTTTCAATATTAGGAATGTTTTAAAGATTTGTTAAATTCTTGCCTACATCATGGTTTTGAAAAATTACGCACTATGAGCTTCTTTTATGAAGGGTTAACACCTGAAACTAAACAATTTGTGGAAACAATGTGCAATGGTGAGTTTCGTGGTAAAAAAACCTAAAGAAGTTTTAGTATATTTAGACCATCTGGCTGAGAATTCTCAATCTTGACATGTTACTAATTCTTCTGAAAATTCAATTAAATCTAACCTTGCAAGTAAAGGAAAATATCACCTTAGTCAAGAAGAAGATCTAAATGCTAGGGTCGCCAATTTGGCTAGAAAGGTTGAAGCCATAGAATTAGCAAAAGTGAAAGAAATCAAATCTATGCATAATGAAGAAATTTGTGGCATTTGTGATGACATAGGACACTCATCACATGAATGTCATAAGATTCCTGTTTTTTAAAGAAGTTGTACATGAGCAAGAAAATACAATGAATAATTATAAAAAGTCATTTACTTCTTCTTTTTCAAATTTATACAATCCAGGATGGAGAAATCACCTGAACTTCAGCTAGAGGAATAATAATCAAGCACAGTTTATGCAACCACCGCCTCTTCGGGAACAACAGGACTCTCAAAAATCTCAAGGATATGCACATGATGTCCCACCATATAGGAAAAACCTTGAAGGAATACTGCATGCATTCATAGAAAAGCAAGAGGCCATTAATAAACAAAACACTCAAACCATGATTGACATAAAAGAAACTCTTACTAAATTTACTTTTGCACTCATCATTCACGAGAAAGAAAAATTTCATTCTCAACCTCAACCAAATTCTAAGAGTCAATATAGTCTAAATGAGGGTAGTTCAAAAAATCAACAAATAGATCAAGTCAAGTCAGTGATAACTCTTAGGAGTGGAAAGGTTGTTGAAAAATAAATTATCGAACCTTGTGAGAGAGATGATGAACTAATTCCTCAAGAAAATGAAGAAGTTGACCAAAAGGAAACCAAACTCTCGCTTTCACCCTCAATTCCTCAAGCATTAAACAATTCAAGAAAATTGAACCATAACACTGAAATTTTTGAAATTTTGAAACAAGTGAAGGTCAATATTCCTCTGTTAGATGCTATCAAACAAATTCCTTCTTTTGTTAAATATCTGAAGGTCTTATGCACTATTAAAAGGAAACTAAATGTGAAAAAGAAAGCCTTTTTGGCTGATAGGTAAGCTCCATTCTAAAGAAAAACAATGTCTTAAAATATAAAGACCCTGGTTGTCCTACAGTTTCATGCATTATTGGAGAACATAAAATTGAAAAAACTTTACTTGATCTTGGTACTAGTGTTAATTTGCTTCCATATTCAGTTTATTAGCAACTCAACTTAGGTGAGTTAAAACCAACTTCTGTAACTCTTCTACTTGTCGATAGATCAATTAAAATTCTAAGAAGAATAGTGGAAGATATGTTGGTATAAGTTAATAAATTCATATATCATGTGGATTTTATTGTCTTGGGTACTAAACCTATGGTTGATAGCTGTAGTCAGTTCTTGTTATTTTAGACCGTTCATTTTTAGCAACATCTAATGCTTTGATAAATTGCATAAATGGAGTGATGAAGCTAACATTTGAAAATATGACATTGGAGCTCAATGTTTTTAACATGTGCAAGCAACCAAAAGAAGTCCTTGATGAAAAAGAGGAAGTTGAAGGGATTGAAGCCATTGTAGATGATTATCTTCAAACAAGGAATTCTTCTGACCCATTAAAAATTTGTTTAATCAATTCATTTAATTCAGTCATGCAATTAGATGATTATGTGTTTGAAATATGCTTTTTGCTTGATTATACAAAGGTAATGGAGTACAAGGGATGGAAGCGAAGATTTGAAGAGAGAAAACCCATGAATAATAATACTCATGAAAAAGTGCCTACACTGGAACTAAAGTCATTGCCTGCTGGGTTGAAGTACATATTTTTGGGAGAAGTATAAAGCTCTCTAGTGGTAATTTCCTCGTCCTTTACTAAAGAATAAGAAGGTATATAACAGAAGTACTTAAAAGGCATAAAAGTGCAATTGGATGAACATTAAAAGATAGAAAAGACATTAATCCATTAATATGTACATATAAAATACATTTAGAGGATAATGCTAAAATATCTCAACAACCTCAAAGAAGATTAAATCAATACATAAAAGAAGTAGTTAGAGCTAAAGTTCTTAAATTACTTGATGTTAGAATTATCTACCCTATCTCTGATAGCCAGTGGGTAAGCCCTACACAAGTTGTGCCTAAGAAATATGAAATAACAGTGGTTAAAAATGAAAAAAAGGTGAATTAATACCTACGCGAGTCTCATCCAATTGGTGTATGTGTATTGATTTTAGAAAATTAAATGCTGCCACTAGGAAAGATCATTTCTCCTTGCCATTTCTTAATCAAATTCTAGAAAGGGTAGCAAGACATTCATACTATTGTTTTCTTGATGGTTATTCGGGTTATAATCAAATACCATTGCAATAGAGGATCAAGAAAAGACCATTGTTACATGCTCCTTTGGTACTTTTGCATATAGAAGAATGTCTTTTGGCCTTTGTAATGCTCCGACAACATTCCAAAGATGCATGCTAAGTATTTTTAGTGACATGATTGAGCATTATTTAGAGGTTTTTATGGATGATCTGACAGTTTTTGGAAATTCATTTGAAAATTGTCTTGATAATTCTTAAAAGATGCGAAGAAAAAAAACTTGTGCTAAATTGAGAAAAATATCATTACATGATTACCTCAGGAATAGTGTTAGGTCATGTGATATCTTCTAAAGGAATTAAAGTTGATAAGGCCAAAGTTGAATTAATTGCCCATTTGCCTTCCCCAAAAATAGTTAGAGAAGTTCGTTCCTTTTTCGAACATGCAAGATTTTACAGAAGATTCATTAAGGACGTTAGTGTCATATCCAGACCATAATGTAATCTTCAGTTGAAATATGCATCATTTGATTGGACTCAAGAATGTCAAAACTCTTGAAAAATTAATTGGTCTTCTGACATCTGCTTCTATCATGCAATCCCTTAACTAGTCTTTGTCTTTTGAGTTGATGTGTGATGCTAGTGATTTTGTTGTTGGCGTTGTTTTAGGCCAAAAAAAAGAAAGTAAGCCTCATAGGATTGGTTAAGCAAGTAGAACTTTAAATAGTGCACAAATGAATTACACCACTACTGAAAAAGAACTACTTGTTGTAATATTTACGCTGAAAAAATTTTGATCTGATTTAATTGGTTCTTCTATTGTGATTTTTACTGATCATGTTGTTGTTAGATATTTGATGTCTAAGCAGGATGCAAAGCCAAGATTGATACAGTGGATCTTGTTGCTTCAAGAATTCAACATCATAATAAAAGATAAGAAAGGAGCGAAAATATTGTCACAGATCATTTGTCCAGACTTACAACAGGCTCACATTTTGATACCACACCCATCAATTATATGTTGTTATATGCTCAACTGTATGTTATTTGAAAACATATATTGAGTTTGGATACTTGAGCATGGTGAAGTACAATAGCTGAGAAAGTTAATGATAAAGTTGACTACGATCCTTCTCAACTTCCCTTCTCAAATCTGTTGGTATTCGCAATATGGAAGATATTCACCTCGAGAGTCATATTTTTGAAAGACAACTTCATAAGCCCATTCCTGCAATTAATAAGAGCATTAGCAGTAGCAAGGAAAGGTCTACCTAAAATCAAAGGAAATTTAGAAGTAGAATCAACAGTAGAGCTAGTGTCGAGGATTAGGAAATCAATAAGATAATAAAATTTGTTAATTTGAATTAAAACATCCTCTACCACACCCCGAGGTACTCTGATTGAATGGTCAGCTAATTGCAATACTACATTGGTTAGTTTAAGTTCTCTCAACCGCAACTGCAAATAAATAGAATATGATATTAGATTCACGCTAGGTCCTAAATCTAGCGCAGCTTGCCCAAACTCATGATTTTTGATGTTGCATGCATTGGTTGGACAACCATGATCTTTGTACTTAGGAGGAATCCACTCCTCAATTAAAGCACTAACTTGTTCGGTCAGGAATGTTGTCTTTTTCACACGGTGCTTCCTCTTAACTGTACACAAATCCTTAATAACCTTTGCATAAGTAGAAACTTGTTTAATCACATGCAAAATAGGAAGATTGATTTTTACCTGCCTTAGATTCTCTAGGATTTCATTGTTAGGATCCAGAATTCGCTTGCTTGATTTTAATGCTTGAGGGGATGGTACCTTAATAGAATTCTTTGTCACCTCAGGTTCCTTGGGCAGCTCAGCATCATTGTTGTCCTGATTATTGTCAACATCCTCTGAGTTGTTTGTTGTTGGGATGTGTAATGATGTACTGTAAATCCTAATACAAATATCTTGATATATTCAACATATATTAAGATAATTAGTATTAGCTATGCTACTACTAGACTATTCAACAAATTAGTCCCATATTATTTAAACAAATAAATATGGAGAGCCACAATAAACATAAGTTATACATATTTACATCAAAAGCCTCAAAGGCAAATGTAAAGTATATACAACCAAAACAACTCAAAGTAACATATATTACAAGAGTTATTATCAAAATATCCAAAACATAAAACTAAATCTATCTAATCTTGGGACTTTTTCTTCTTTTTCTTTTTCTTCTTCTTTATTTCATCTGGAGGGTTTTGTCCTGGTAACCATGAAACATAAATAGGGTGAGAAAATAAAAATTCTCAGTAATATAATAATAACTCATAGCACTGATATAAATATACACAAAGGTATAATTATAAAACTATAACTCATATCTTATTATCGATACTAAACAAATGGTTATTCAAATGTAAAATATCAATATCAATCTCATCCTTAGCCTAGCTTTGGATATCTCACCCCTAGCCTAGCCTTGGATATCTCATCCTTAGCCTAGCCTTGGAAATCTCATCCTTAGTCTAGCCTCGGATATCTCATTTTTAGCCTAGCCTTGAATATCTCATCCTTAGCCTAGCTTTGGATATCCCATCCTTAGCCTAACCTTGGATATCTCATCCTTAGCCTAGCTTTGGATATAACTCATCACAATTCTATATTTAGCAAAGTGCTTTTCTCATTTCTTTGCAAGGTCAAGGGGCTTGCCTCATTCCCTTAGTTAGGAATTATGGTAAGCTATGGTTCAATCTCATAGCATAAGGGATCTATTTCTCTATGGTTCAACCTTATAGCATACTTCAAGCTTAACCCTTGCACTATAAAATGAGCATAATTGGAGCTACGAGGGTCGAAACAAAGTGATTTTGATGGCATTGGAAAGCTAAGAGAAAGAGTTACAACTTTCATGAAGACCACAAAGGTTGGTTCTCATTCCAGAGGAAACCACCCCCCTTGTGGAAAATTCCATAGGCCGTGGAAACTAGTGCTAAAACAGGGAAGCTACCCCAGAGAATCACCCCCCCCCCAGTGGGAAATTCCACAGGGCCGTGGAATTTTTGCAGCAACCAAAAAATTCTCTTGTTTTAGTTCCAGCACCCAAAATCTCACCATTTCAATCACTTTACTCAGCTTTCTTATGATTTCTAACACCAATCTAGGTCCTTAAACTTGTTGTAACTCTTTTACAACCTATTGATTTCCCTAGGCATAGATTTAGGCTAAAAATCATTCTAACTCCAACTCATTTTTCAAGCTCCTTCAATGAGCTCAAAAAGATTTATCTTAAGCCATATATGGCTAACTTAGTCTTACTAAGCTAAAACTATCCTAACTCAATTCTTAGAATCAAGAATCAAGCTAAGAACTTGGATTTGACTCTCCAATTCCATCACTTCATTCATAATCCCTAACCCCTTTCAAGAGAATCAAAAAGGGAAAAGATGAATAAAAATCCCCTACCTCTTGTTGCTTGGATGATGATGGATTTGGCTTCCTCTTTGGATTTCCTCCCTTGCTCCTCTTCTTCCCCCCTATCTCTCTCTCTCCTTTTCTGTTCTATTTTTCTTTCTTCTGTTTCCAGCTAAGGAAACGTGTGGGAGAGGAGGAAAAACCAAGTCAAAAGATATAATCCACAAGTCACTTAACCATGCACAGGAAATTTTATATCTGTTATGAACACTTATGTTTTGCTAACTCAAGTTTTCTAACTTCTAACAATTTTGAAATAAATACTAAGATTCATCAAAATTATTGTTTCACCATATTCTGAAATTTTCATATCTGTTGGAGGTCAATCCGAAATTAAAACACACAACTAGTAAGTTTAAAAATGTCAAACTAACTCTGATTGCTCTCAAACTTTAACTGCAACCCATTTCCCTTATTTGTGACTTAGAAACAAACTCTCAAAGTTTATTTCCCTCAAATTAGCCATTTATGCTACTATTTGAGTTATTTTAAGCTACTTTTCGCATTCTAGGTTGCAACAAAGTGCCTAAATGAACTTAGTTTGTCACAAAACTTAACTGACATGCTATACAAGTATAATAGTACCTCTGAGACCATATACAAGCCTAACAAGTTTTTCGGGATGTTACATTTCTCCTCTCTTTTTTAAATTTTTGTCCTCAAAATTGCTTACCTTATATAAATATCTCTAGGTAATTTTATTACATCCTGGACTCTAGCTCCCATGTAGCTTCTTTTGCACCTGCTTCACCCCATAACACTTCACTAGAGGAATCTGCTTACCTCTGAGCTCTTTGACTCCTCTATCTACAATCCTTACCAGTTTCACTACATAAGACAAATCATCTCTTAATTGTATAGATTCATTTCTTATGATGTGTGAAGGGTTCGGATTATACTTTCTGAGCTGAGACACATGAAACACATCGTTAAGGTTTGATACACTGGGAAGAAGGGCTATCTGGTAAGCTACAGGTCCAACTCTTTTAAGGATTTGGTAAGGACCAATGAAATGAGGGTTTAATTTCCTTGTTCTCAATTCTCTACCAATTCCCGTTGTAGGGGTGACTCTCAACAAAACATGTTCTTCATCCTCAAACTTTAGAGGTCTCCTCATTTTATTAACATAACTTTTTTGCCTACTCTGAGCTATAGTCATTCTATATTTAATCTTTCTAATATTATCTGATGTTTGTTGCACTATCTCAGGTCCTAGAATAGCTTTTTCTCCAATCTCATACCAACATAATGGTGACCTACACTTCCTACCATAAAAGGCTTCATAAGGTGTCATTCCAATGCTAGTATGGTAACTGTCATTGCAGGCAAATTCCACTAAAGGCAAGAGTCTGTCCTAACTACCCTGCCGATCTAAAACACATGCTCTAAGCATATCCTTTAGGGTTTTGATAGTTCTCTCTGACCACCCATCGGTTTGTGGATTGTATGATGTACTAAAATTTAGCCTAGTCTCGTAGGCCTTTTGCATAGCTCCCAAAAATCTAGATGTTAATCTAGGATCTCTATTTGAAACTATGCTGAGGAGAATACCATGCAATCTAATTATATCCTGTAAATATAACTGAGCTAATTTATCTAAGGAGTAGTTAGTTTTAAGAGACAAGAAGTGGGTAGACTTAGTTAGCTATCCACTGTGACCCATATAACATCATTTCCTAACTGAGTTATAGGTAGACCTGTCACAAAATCCATTGTGATATGATCCTATTTCCACTCGGGAATCTCTAAAGATTAGAGTGGTCCTGAAGGATTTTGGTGTTCTATCTTAACTTTTTCTCACACCAAGCACCTAGACATAAACTCTGCAATTTCTTTCTTCATTCTTGGCCACCAGAACATTTTCTTTAAATCTTGATATATTTTAGTGGCTCCTGGATGAATGGTGTATTGACTCCAATGAGCCTCCTCTAGGATCTTTTCTTTAATGGCAAAATCTCTTAAGATGTAAAGTCTATCTCTAAACTTAATCATTCCATCATCTACTATATCAAACTTTGTTTGATCCCCTAATAAGATTTGCTCTCTGATCTTTTCTAGGGTTTCATCCTCGCTTTGAGCTTCTAGAATTTGAGCTCTCAGATCACTAATTATGTTTACTCTACTCATAAAGAGACTTTGTGGTGTCACAGCTACCGTAAGGCTCAAATCTATAAACTTCTCAAGAAACTGGCCCTCTTGAACCATCATCCAGGGCACATGTAGGGATTTCCTACTCAGTGCATCAACAACTATATAGGCCTTACCCAAGTGATATTTAAGCTCAAAGTCATAATCCTTTAGGAACTGCATCCATCTTCTTTGTCTCATGTTTAACTCTTTTTGATCAAATAAGTATTTTAAACTCTTATAATCAATAAACACTTCAAACTGAACTCCATAAAGATAGTATCTCCAAATTTTCAAGGCAAATACTACTGCAACCAATTCCAGATCATGAGTGGGATAGTTCTCCTTATGAGGTCGTAATTGCCTCGATGCATAAGCAACTACTCACCTATGTTGCATGAGAACACACCCTAAACCCAATCTTGAAGCATCACGAACACCTCAAAATTCTCTTGAGGATCTGGAATCACCAAAACTGGTGTAGTTGTCAACCTCTTTTAAAGCTTTTGGAAACTATCTTCATATTCTTGAGTCCATACAAAAGTACTACATTTCCTAGTTAATCTAGTCAAGGGTAGTGTTATTTGGGAAAATCCATTAATAAATCTCCTGTAGTATCCAGCTAGGCCTATAAAACTTCTTATCTCGGTCACAGTGGTGGGTCTCTCCCACTGCAACACTGTTTCAACTTTACTATGGTCTACTGAAATTCCTTCTTTAGAAATCACATGCCCTAGAAATTGAACCTCGGAAAGCCAGAACTCATACTTTGAAAGTTTGGCATACAATTTCTTTACTCTGAGAATCTCTAAAATCGCTTAGAGATGTAACTCATGCTCTTCCATTGTCTTTGAATAGATTAGGATATCATCTATAAATACTACTACAAACTTGTCTAGGTCAGGTCTAAAAATCCTATTCAAGTAATCCATGAATACATCTGGTGCATTTGTTAACCCAAAGGACATTACGAGATCATAATGCTCATACCTAGTTCTGAAAGCAGTTTTAGGAATATCTTCTTCCTTAACCCTTATTTGGTGATATCCTGATCTTAGGTCAATTTTTTAGAACATTGATGCTCCTCTTAATTGATCCATCAGATCATCTATCTTAGGCAATGGATACTTATTCTTGATGGTTACCTTATTTAACTATCTATAGTCTACACAAAGCCTCATGGTACCATCTTTCTTTTTCACTAGCAAAACAGGTGCTCCCAAGGAGAAACACTCGGTCTTATGAATTAATTCTCTAACAATTCTTCTATTTACTTTTTAAGCTCAGCTAGTTCTAGAGGTGCCATCTTATAGGGTGCTATAGAAATAGATCCCGTCCTCAGTACTAGATCTATAATAAACTTTATCTTTCTCGTCGGTGGCAACTCTACTATACCCTTCGGGAACACATTAGGATACTTCCTCACTATTGGTATATTATCCAAACTCTACTCAACCTCTATAGTTGAAGAGAAAAGAAGAACATACCCTTGAGCTCCCACCTCTAAACAGTGATGCACTTGGTTAGCATTGAGAAACATTGACTCGGAAGGGATAACTTTGGTAGATATATTTGACAAAAATGCAAGGGTTTTATCTACACAATTTAAAACCACATGGTTAGTGGACAACCAATCCATGCCAAGAATGACATCAATATCTACAAGAGGTAAAGAGATAAGATTTACAAAGAAAATCCTATCTGCTATCTTGATACAACAATCTAGACAAACTTTAGAAGTTGTAACAGATTTGCCATAGGGAGTGGAAACAACTAGTTCATTTGGAAGATCTGTCATAGCTAAACTCAGCATTTTCACACAATCATAAGCAACAAAGGAGTGATATGCTCTCGAATCATATAAAATAGTTAACATGTGATTATGAATTATGCATTTACCTTGTATCAGATCCATAGACTGAGTCACCTCATTACCGCTTAGAATATAAACTCTTCCTGGAGCATACGGTCTTGGGTTAGTCTTCGGTTGACTTGGTATTCGCCCTTGAATCATGTTTGAACAAGCTTGCTTGTTGGGCTATTTGAGTTTCAAGCATCTTGGAATGAACGACCATTTGATCTATGCAAGAATTGATTTGCTTGATGGACTCCCAATGTTGTTGCACTTGTGCTAGAATGACTTGATTTTGCTCATTTTGGGTAACTATGAAGTTCTCCATGAGGGCTTCTAAATTAGACTTCACTCCTTGAGAAGATGGTTGAGGTTGTTGGAATCCGGGTGGAGCCCTATTGTTTTGTTAGTTACCATATGAGAAATTTTGGTGGTTTCTCCAGCCAGGGTTATATAAGTTGGAGAAAGGATTCCCCTGAGGCTTGAAATTGTCATTTTGCACATAATTCACTTGCCCTAAAGACGGGTCCTGAGAATACGTTTCTACTGCATTGCACTCCAAAATCAAATGCCCTTCTCAACATGTTTCACAAGTTATGTTAAGAGTAGCGACATCATTGACATTTAGCTTCTCAAGTGACTTAGTCAATGCATCAAACTTGGCATCTCATTTGGCCACAAATAAATGTTTGAAGTGACCTCATTAATCAAAGTCCTTACCTATGTTAGAGTCTTTTCCATCAAAGCATTGCTAACTACAGCATCAAGAGTTGTCTTTATAGAAAAAGTTAACCCAACATAGAATGTTTGCATAACAACAAAATCCTGTAAACCATGACATGGACACTTACGAATGAGATCATTGTAGCTCTCCCATGCATCATAAAGCGATTCATCTTCCTTTTGGGAGAAAGTAATGATGTCTTGAAGAGGCTTGATTATTTTTCTAATCGAATAATATTTGTCTAAGAAAGCCTACTCCATTGAGTCTTATGTGATAAGTGAATTTGGGGCTTCCAAGTGAATCCACTTCTTTGACTTGCCCCTAATAGAAAAGAGGAAAAGTTTAACCCGTATAGTATTAGTTGAAACCCCATTTATCTTTATCGTGTCACATAGCTCCAAGAATTCAACCAAATACTGATTTGGTTCCTCAATTGGTGACCCACCAAATTGCAATTATTAGACTATCTGGATCAATGACATCTTGATCTCGAAATTGTTAGCCTCTAACTGTGGTCGTATAATGGAAGATTGATGAGCATTGGTATTGGGGGTTCCATAGTCCCTTAGCCTTCGCTCTTGATTGACGACTTGGTTACCGTTGTTCGCCATGTGGTCTTCCTCAACTCTTTGTGTTCTTCTTTCTCTCTGATATGACGAAGTGTCCTATCGATCTCAAGATCAACCGGGATAGTAAGATCTTCCTGACTCCTTATTCTACGCATAAGGAGGAAATAACACCTGAAAATTCAAAGAAAAATAAAGTTAAAATAAAATAAAATAAAAATGGCTTAATCAACCAAATTATCGCTTGTGTTAATATCAACACGATCCCCAGCAATGACATAAAAAACTTGTGGATTTTTTGCAAGCACACGGACCGTACAAGTAATAAATAAAGATTATTCCCATGAGGATCGATTGATTACAAACTCTTACGGTGATTTTGATTATTTAAGCTAACAAAATCAATAGTGAAAGCTAAATTAAAATCAAAACAAAACTTAAAGCAATTAAATAAGGAATTAAATCAAGAAAAGTCAAGATTCAATCAAGGTTTAAAAGTCTAGGATTGGGAATTCACTATGATGGGATAATTAAAAGTTTCAAACACAAGTGCAAGTTATTTTAAGTAGTATAATCTCGGGAGTCCGAGGTCGATCCACAGGGAATTGATGAAGAGAAAATTATTTGAGGTAAGGAGAAGATTTGTCATAATACTAAAGATGATATAAGTTATTCATAAATAAAAAAGATTTGCTTGGGTTAGGAGATCCATTCTTAGTAATAAATGAAAGACAAGATTATTTCTTTTTATAACTCAATTGAAATCATACATAATGAAGGTTCCAATCGAAAGATTTAACATTCAAAGTTCAATTAAGATTATATATGTAATCATATTATGGTTCCATTAAATATCTACCAAAATGTGTAGATGATCTCAAGCATCCACTATGTCAACGTCTTGTCTACAATGAATCAAGATATTCATTATACAAGAAGAGTTTCTAAATTAATCGGAAACAACATACAACACATATAAAGATCACATAAAAATATATCATTCAAACACAAGAAGTAGAATAATCTAACCTTATTTCATTACCAAGAGCTTCACTCTTTCACCCAAGCAAGATGAAGATTTAGTTACTCATAGATAAAAAGAAAGAAAGAAAGAAGAAGAAGATGATGAACATAACTTCAATTAAGAACAATAGAAAACTATACAAAGAAGCAATTAACATACAAACATGAAAGTAAACTTTAAGCTAACCTAACACCCTTAAATGATCAGCCTTTGCCTCCTTTTATACAGTTCAAGGAGTGCAAGAAGACAATGGAGTTGTTTGATGATGAGAAGTAAAATCAAAATAAATAATGAATGAGCTGAAATTATAGACTTTCTTAGCTCTGAAATGTCTCTGCTCTTAACTCATGGCATGCGTCAGAATTCCATCATGTATCTTCATGAGAGTTCTAGGAAATTGTCTCAGTTTTCAATAGACACATATTTCATCCAAATCCAACAACCACAGCCCGAGATATGGCCAATTACTACTCATGGGTCAGGCCCAATTCCAGCACCTTTGTTCTGACTTCCAAGCCCAATATCACCTTCAAGGAATCTGAATTGAATTTTGTGTTCTTCATGAAAGTTGTAGATATAGGTCTTAACCTTCCACTATCAAAATTTCAGAATTGTTGAACTCCTATAGCCCAAGATATAGCCTAATGAGTGCATAGAGGTCAAGCTGTCAGGTTCAAAACTCTAGATTTTGCTTCAACTCCAGTTTGAGTTATCCAAACATGTGTCCCTGGTCTTGAGGCCTTCATGAAAGTTGTAGAAATTTATCTTAGCTTAAAAACAAGACCAAAATCACATCGATCAGACATTTGTAACTCAAATTATAGCCAGTTTACTGAAAAAGCTAAGTGAGAAAGTTATACAATGAATGAAATATATTGCTATCAATGTGGCTCTTGCTATCAAGTGAATAGTTATTAGAGAGTTATCTTAACTTTCCAACAAGACCAGAATCACATTAATAAGATAATTGCAACTCAAATTGTGGCCACTTTACTTAAGAATTCAATCACCCAAATTAATGATAATTCAAGCAATAATTTCTTCAATGATCTAAATAAGCTTAATTTCATAAAATGTGACAAAATTAACTTAATTAAGCCAAATTGAACCTTAAAAAGCCTAGTGAGAGGATTATAAAATGAATAAAATACATTGTTATCACACTACACTGCCCCTTATGCTAAATTGTAATCCTATCTTTGCTAATGTTCAATTATGTCCTTGAAGGCGAATTATCCTAAATTATTTAAAGCCCAATTTCTTAGCACTAAAAACGTGCTAAAACTTCACTAATCTTATTCTTATGGCAATTAATCTAAGTTCTAACCTATTAAAATTTATGACAATCGTTTACTCCTTGAAGGATTTAAGACTATGCCTAGGTCTCAATTCATAAGTTCAATTCTTAGATTATCAAGCAATTAGACTTCATCTTTCGATCCTTCACCTAAAGCCTAAGATCATGTAAATATGGCGCGTAACATACCACAAGCATCAAGCATACCAAGAATGAATCAAGAACAATAATTTCACATTAATAAAGAATCAAATTAACAATTCAACATAGAGAAATAGAGAGTTTCATCCCAATTCTAGAAAAAGGGGTTTAGCCGCTCATGACTATTGTAGCATAATCAAGAAAAAAGGTTAAAGAAATAACCATGATTCTAAAACAAAAAGAGAAGATGGAGAAGATGAAGATGGAGATGTTTTCAATGATTGAACTTCAATGACTCTTGCTCTTGCCTTCCAAGCCCTAACCTCCAATTCTCTACCTTTGCCTCTCAAAAACAGTCGTAAACAAAGTTTCCTGCCA
Source organism: Ormosia emarginata (assembly GCA_029884605.1). Classification (NCBI taxonomy): domain Eukaryota; kingdom Viridiplantae; phylum Streptophyta; class Magnoliopsida; order Fabales; family Fabaceae; genus Ormosia; species Ormosia emarginata. Next base: position 47,924,312 of record JAQQTP010000077.1, on the reverse strand, counting down.
AAAAGCCTCCTTTAGGTTTAGGGATTTGCCTTATTTATAATGATTTGGGATGAAAAACTATTATTTTTAGGCTCAGGAGACCTTACACCGTCTTGTCTAAGCTCAACACGAGCATGAAAACGCGTAAAAATCACCAATAGGAGGGATACACGGCTATGTGACCAAGAGACACGGCTGTGTCTCCAAGTTAGAAGCTACGTTGAAGTTAGACAGGGCTGTGTGAGCTTGACAGAAGTGCTTTCCAAGTTAGACATGGTCATGTCTAACTCCTCAATCGCTCACAAGTTGGAAAAAGGATAAGTGATCTTCATGAAAGTTGAAGGGTTTTGTCTCAACTTTCCAATGCCATTGGAATCACCACGTTTCAACCTCTGTATCTCAAATTATGCTTATTTTATCGCACAAAGGTAAAAAACTTTATGAATCTTGACCATATAAATTCCAAGCTAAACTCCATTGCAATGAATCTATCCAATGCTTTATAGAGTCATGTCAAAACACCTCTTTTGGACCTAAAAACATAGAGAAAGACCAATCATGAGTGATAATCACATATTTTATACATTAATAAACTCTCATTTTTGGTCATTTACACTCTTCATGTACTTAATTGATTAAGACTGGTTATGTTTTGTAAGTTTGGATTCAAATTGAACTTAATTGATTTTTTCAGCACTATTTTGGCCTTACATTGTTTCTGTATTTTGATCATATCTTGAATTCTAGATGTCTTATAATTATGTATCTTACCTTGTAAGAAAGATAAGAGAGAGCTATACAACTTTCATGGGAGCTTCACAGAAAAATCGGACATCTAGTGGAGCTAATTGGGCTTGGAAGTCAGAACACGAGTTTTGTGACTGTAACCCGAATAGTGTGCAGCAATCATTACATAATTTGAGTTTAATGAACTAAAATGGGCTGAAAATTTGGCATCTGAAAGATAAGACCCATATCTACAAATTTCATGAAGAACATAAGAGCTCAATCGGACAACTTAGGGGTCATATTAGGTTTGGAAGTCAAAATAGAAGTGCTGAAACTGGGCCTGAATACTATGCAGTAATTGGGTGATATCTTGGGCTGTAAGATGAATTTTTGGATGATTTTGGTGGCATTAGAAAGTTGAGACAATTTCCTAAAACTTTTATGAAGACTACTTTGCTTTATTCTGACGTTATCCATGAGTTCATCACTAAATGATTTCAGAGACAAGAAATTTCAAAAAAAATTCAGTCAGAAAAGTTATTTAGCATTTTCCACTCATCCACTCACTCATTAATCAATTCCCTTGTCATTTTGTATCCCTAATCCTCTATAAAAGGGACCATAGGCAGATCATTTGGGTAATCTTGGCTTAGCTTAGATTATGTTATTGTGTTATTTGTGATAATTTTCTTTTGTTCTAAGTTGAAATTGTGTTCATCTTTTTCTTCTACTCTATTTCTTTCTTCTTGCTTATGGGTAACTAATTCTCATCTTGCTTGGGGTGAAGAAGTGAAGATTTTAGTAATAAAATAAGGTTAGATTAATTTATTTCTTATGCTTAAATGATATATTATCAAGTGATCATTATACATGTTGTATTTTGTTTCCAATCAATTTAGAAACTCTCCTTGTAAAGTGGAGTTCTTGATTCATTGTAGACAAATGGTTTGGCACAATGAATGCTTGAACCCATTTACAAGTGTAGGTGTTGGTAATAATTACAGGAACTATAATATAACTACGTATATAATTCTAAATGGATTTTGAATGTTTTATTCTCCGATCGGAACCTCCATTGTGTGTGGATTTCAATTGAGTTATAAAAAAAATTAATCTTGTCCTTAATTTATTACCAAAAGTAGATCTCCTACCCCAAGCAAGTTCTATAATTTAATTGTAAACAAGTTTTATTATCTTTATTATTGTGACAAAGCCTTCCCTAACCTCAAAGAACTTTTCTTCTTTAATTCCCTGTGGATCGACCTCAGACTCCCAAGAAATTTATTACTTAAGACAACCTGCACTTGGGTTTGCATCCTTTAATCCGCATCAAGTTTTTGGCGCCGTTATCGGGGACTTGATTTGAAATTTTAATTTATTGAGGTTTTCATACTTTAATAAAATCTATTCTCTCTTCTCCCTCACTAGAGCAAAAGATCGGCTTGCCGGTCCTTCAGTTTCCTTACTAACTCTCTAACTTTCTAATTCTCTAACTTTCTAACTTTCTAACTTACTAGCTTACTAACCTACTAACTTTTATATTTGTGTCATTTATTTATGCTTTTTATTTACGTTTTCTGACTTACTAACTTATTATCTTATTAATTTATGCTTTCTGTCTTATTTATTTACGCTTTCTGACTTACTAACCTTCTAACTTTTATATTTATGTCATTCATTTATGCTTTCTAACGTAATGAATTAATCTTTCTTTTTCTCTTCCCTTTTTCCAGAGCAAAAATTTGGCTTGCCGATTCTCTGGTTTTCATATTTTAAATTTATTTTTTGTATTTTATTTTCTGTATTTGACTGCTAACTTTTATTTTTATGTCAATCTAACTTACTAACTCGTACATTTTTATTTATTTATGTAATTTATTTATTGTTAATATTTAATGGCTGGTGTAAACCACCGACTTATACATTATTTTTTCTATTTTAAGTCATTTATTTATGCTTAATTGGTATCGTGATTTAAATTCTGGTCGTTTAGTTAAAATTAATACTGATACTTTATATATTGATTTGTTTGAATCACAATCACACACAATTGACACAATGACTGAAAATGAAAGTGTACATGATGAACATGAAAATCAACTGTTGCAAACAATGCGCAAATATTTGCAACCACCTTGAAATTCTAGTCCATCATGCTTTGTATTTTCACTCAATGCCAATAATTTTAGATTTAAGCCATGTATGATTTCTTTACTCCCTAATTTTAATGGTTTAGAATCTTAAAGCCCATATTTACATCTGAAAGAATTTGAGGAAGTATGTATTGCATTCAATGACTAATATTGTACTGAAGAGATTGTTAAGCTTAAATTGTTTACTTTTTCTTTAAAAGATAAAGCAAAAACTTAGCTTAATACTTTGAAATCAAGATCAATTGGCACATGGCAAGAAATGCAAGGTAAATTCTTAAAGAAATTTTTTCCAACACATAAAACTAATGCTATGAAAAGACAAATCTAAAATTTTTCCTAAAATTCAAATGAAGCATATTTTCAATGTTAGGAACGGTTTAAAGATTTGTTAAATTCTTGCCCATATCATGGTTTTGAAAAATGATGCACTATAAACTTCTTTTATGAAGGTTTAACACCTTAAACTAAATAATTTGTGGAAACAATGTGCAATGGTGAGTTTCTTGATAAAGAACCTGATGAAGCTTTAGACTATTTAAACCATTTGGCTGAAAATTCTCTATCTTGGCATAGTACTAATATTTCTGAAAATTCAATTAGATCTAACATTACAAGTGCTAATAAAGGAAAATATCACCTTTGTCAAGAGGAAGATCTAAATGCTAGGTTTGCTAGTTTGGCTAGAAAGGTTGAAGCCATGGAATTACGAAAAGCAAAAGCAATCAAATTTATGAAAAATAAAGAAATTTATGGCATTTGTGATGACTTAGGACACTCAACACATGAATGTCCTAAAATTCCTGTTCTTAAAGAAGTTGTACATGAACAAGTAAATGCAATGAATAATTTTAAAAAGTCATTTACCTCTTCTTTTTCAGATACATACAATCTAGGATAGCGAAATTACCCGAACTTTAGCTGGAGGAATAATAATCAATCACAATTCGTTCAACCACCACCTGCTCAGGCACAATAGGACTCTCAAAATTCTTAAGGATATGCACCTTATGTCCCACCATATACGAAAAACCTTGAAGAAACACTGCATGCATTCATAGAAAAGCAAGAGACCATTAATAAACAAAACAATCAAACCATGATTGACATAAAAGAAACTCTTGCTAAACTTTCTTCTGCACTCACCATTCACGAGAAAGGAAAATTTCCTTTTCAACCTCAACCAAATCTCAAGGGTCAGTATAGTCTAAATGAGGGGAGTTCAGAAAATCAACAAATAAACTAAGTCAAGTCAGTGATAACTCTTAGGAGTAGAAAGGTTGCTGAAAAATAAATTCCTAAACCTTGTGAGAAAGAAGATGAACCAATTCCCCAAGAAAATGAAGAAGTTGACCACAAAGAGACCAAACTCTCGCTTGCACCCTCATTTCCTCAAGCATTAAACAATTCAAGGAAATTGAACCATAACACTGAAATTTTTGAAATTTTGAAATAAGTGAAGGTCAATACTCTTCTGTTAGATGCTATCAAACAGATTCCATCTTATGCTAAATATTTAAAGGACTTGTGCACTGTTAAAAGGAAACTAAATGTGAAAAGGAAAGCATTTTTAGCTGAACAAGTAAGCTTCATTGTTCAGAATAATAATGCGTTGAAATATAAAGACCCTAGTTGTCCTACAATTTCATGCATTATTGGAGAACATAAAATTGAAAAAGCTTTACTTGATCTTGGTGCTAGTGTCAATTTGCTTCCATATTCAGTTTATCAACAACTCAACTAGGGTGAATTAAAACTAACTTCTGTAACTCTTCTACTTGCCGATAGATCAATTAAAATTCCAAGAGGAATAATGGAAGATGTGTTGCTTCAAGTTGATAAATTCATATATCTTGTGGATTCTATTGTCTTGGATACTGAACATATGGTTGATAGTTGCAAGTCAATTCCTGTTATTTTAGGCCGTCCATTTTTAGCAACATCTAATGCTTTGATAAATTGCAACATAAACATTTGGAAACATGACACTGGAGCTCAATGTTTTTAACATGTGCAAGCAACCACAGAAAGTCCTTGATGAAAATAAGGAAGTTGAAAGAATTGAAGCCATTATAGATTATCATCTTCAAACAAGGAGTTCTTCTGACTTATTAGAAATTTGTTTAGTCAATTCATTTGATTTAGACATGCAATTAGAAAATGATATCTCTAAAATATGCTCTTTGCTTGATTATACACAAGTAATAGAGTACAAGGGATGGAAGTCAAGATTTGAAGAGCTAAAACCCATGAATGATAATGCCTATGAAGAAGTATTCACATCAAAACTAAAATCATTACCTGCTGGGTTGAAGTACACATTTTTAGGAGAAAAGCAAAGTTTTCCAGTGGTAATTTTCTCGTCTCTTACTGAAGAACAAGAAGGTATGTTAACAGAAGTACTTAAAAGGTATAAAAGTATAATTGGATAGACATTAAAGGACATAAAAGGCATTAATCTATTAATATGTACACATAGAATACATTTAGAGGATAATGCTAAAACATCTCAACAACCTCAAAGAAGATTAAATCCATACATGAAAAAGGTAGTTAGAGCTGAAGTCCTCAAATTGCTTGATGTTGAAATTATTTATCCTATCTCTGATAGCCAGTGGGAAAGCCCTACACAAGTTGTGCCTAAGAAATCTGGAATAACAGTGGTTGAAAATGAAAAAGGTAAATTAATACCTACGCGAGTCTCATCTAGTTGGTGTATGTGTATTGATTTTAGAAAATTGAATGCTGCTACTAGGAAAGATCATTTCCCCTTGTCATTTCTTGATCAAATTCTGGAAAGGGTAGCAGGACATCTATACTACTGTTTTCTTGATGGTTATTCGGGTTATAATCAAATACCAAGTGCATTGGAAGATCAAGAAAAGACCACTTTTACATGTCCCTTTGGTACTTTTACATAAAGAAGAATGCTTTTTGGCCTTTGTAATGCTCCAGCAACATTCCAAAGATGCATGTTAAGCATTTTTAGTGACATGATTGAGCATTATTTTGATATTTTCATGGATGACCTGACAGTTTTTGGAGATTCATTTGAAATTTGTCTTGATAATTTGAAAAAATTTCTTAAAAGATGTGAAGAAAAATGATTTGTATTAAATTCGAAAAAATGTCATTACATGGTTACCTCAGAAATAGTGTTAGGTCATGTGATATCTTCTAAAAGAATTAAAGTTGATAAGGCCAAAGTTGAATTAGTTGCCCATTTGCCTTCCCGAAAAACAGTCAGAGAAGTTCATTCCTTTTTAGGACATGCAGGATTTTACAGAAGATTCATAAAAGACTTTAGTGTCATATCTAGACCATTATGTAATCTTCTATTGAAAGATGCACCATTTGATTGGACTCAAGAATGTCAAAAATCTTTTGAAAAATTAATTGGTCTTCTGACATCTGCTCCTATCATGCAATCTCCTGACTGGTCTTTGCCTTTTGAGTTAATGTGTGATGCTAGTGATTTTGCTGTGGGCACTGTTTTAGGCCAAAGAAAGAAAGGTAAGCCTCATGTGATTTGTTAGGCAAGTAAAACTTTAAATAGTACACAAATGAATTACACCACTACTGAAAAAGAACTACTTGCTGTAATTTTTGCAATGGATAAATTTCGATCTTACTTAATTAGTTCTTCTATTGTGATTTTCACCGATCATGCTGCTGTTAGATATTTGATGTCTAAGCAGGATGCCAAACCAAGATTGATACGGTGGATCTTGTTGCTTCAAGAATTCAACATCATAATAAAAGATAAGAAAGGAGCCAAAAATGTTGTCGCTGATCATTTGTCCAGACTTACAACAGGCTCACCTTTTGATAGCACACCCATCAATGATTCTTTTTCTGATGAATTTTTATTTTCTGTCAATTTCATGCCTTGGTTTGCTAACATAGTTAACTTTCTTGTAACTGGAAAGATGCTGCATCAATGGACGTACCAAGATAGAAAGAAATTTTTGACAGAGGTGAAAATTTTTTATTGGGATGACCCATACTTGTTCAAATATTGTCCTAACCAAATCTTTCTGAGATGTGTGGCTGACAGTGAGGTAGGTAGTGTCATTAAATTTTGTCACTCAGAAGCATGTGGAGGCCACTTTGCTTCAAAGAAAACAGCTACAAAAATCTTACAGTGTGAAATTTATTAGCTCACTTTATTTAAGGACTGCTATACTTTTTGTAAAAGTTATGAAAATTGTCAAAAATTGGGCTCAATTTCAAAAAGAAACATGATTCCTCTGAACCCCATCTTTGTCATTGAAATTTTTTATTATTGGAGAGTTGATTTCATGGGCCCATTTCCATCCTTATTTGGATTTGTGTATATTTTAATTACAGTTGATTATGTCTCAAAATAGATTGAGGTAATTCCACGCCAACACAATGATCATAAAACTGTTCTCAAATTTTTAAAAGAAAATATCTTGTTTCGATTTGGAATCCCTCGACCTATTATCAGTGATGGGGGGAACACATTTTGTAATAAACCATTTGAATCTTTAATGAAGAAATATGGTATTACACACAAAATTTTCACCCTTTATCACCCTCAGACAAATGGACAAGTTGAATTGGCAAATAGGGAGATTAAACAAATTTTGGAAAGTTAACTCAAATCATAAAGATTAGTCTTTAAGACTAAATGATGCACTTTGGGCTTATCATACTGCTTTCAAAACATCTTTGGGCATGTCACCCTATCGGTTAGTCTATGAAAAACCTTGTTACTTGCTTGTAGAATTGGAACAAAAAGCATTTTGAGCCATTAAGCTTTCAATCTAAATCTTGATGATGCTTGCAAGATATGCAAATTGCAATTAAATGAACTGAAGGAATTGAGAAATGATGTATATGAAAGTTCAAGGATTTATAAAGCTAGAACAAAAGCTTTTCATGACAAGGCAATTTTGAGAAAATATTTTGAAATTAGTCAAAAAGTTCTGCTTTATAATTCTTATCTGCACTTACTCCCTGGAAAATTGAGATCTAGGTGGAGTGGCCATTTTGTTGTCAAACATGTGTATCCTCATGGGGCCATAAACATTAAGAATCGTAGGAATAGTAATGTGTTTGAAGTCAATGGACAAAAACTCAAACCATTTCTAGAAAACCAAGTTGATGAGGTAGAATTCATCTCTCTTTCTGATCCTTGTTATGAATAGAATTTTTTCTAATTTTGTTGCTTTCTATTTATAGTTCTTTATGTTGCCGGTTTAATGGCGGATAATGATACTTCGTGACTCTCAAGTCAGTTTATTTTTCAGTTTCCCAAAATAACAAAATCATTCTTCTTTAAAATGGATGTCATTCTTTCAAACCTGATAAAACATTTTCCTTCCCTCTCTCAAAATGCTTTGACAAAAATCTACAAAGTTAGAAGTGAAAGATTAAGACTATTAATGCACAAGGATATGCCAGAAGATGTACGCTAGATAATTGAAGCAAAGGTCCAACTAGCAGGTGAGTCTTCAATTTCATTTGACTCATACATGTCAGGTCTTAGAAGAAGTTCGTATTCTAAAAGGAGAAGAGCAAAAAAGGTTACAAGTTTGTCACAAATGTGTACAATGGAATTGTAACGAGCGATGTCATTCTTTGGGGATGGTTTCCGCAAACAGAGAAGATAAAATTTTCTTCATTAAGAATGGACTGAGTAAGGAGTCATTAGATGATATCTTATTGACTCTTGAGATGCATTCTTGTGGATTTGTGCATCGTAAACTTCTTAATTTGTGGAATCTCTTCAAGGATGAAGAAAAACGCTACAATCTTGGGAATCTTACTCTAAAAGACCCTGTTTTCCAATTTATAAGAAAATTAGATGGAAAACTTATCTTCGACTTATAGAAGGCGTTTAAGCCGTTATTGGACGTGAAATCAGAGGCAAATATGAGCCATATGCACAACAATCTGTACATATTATCTTCTTCTTCATGTTTTCTTAAAAAAAGAGAAAAACAAAAGAAAAAAAAGAAAAAAAAAAAAAAGAAAAAAAACAAGGTTAAAAGAGACAAAAATGAGAAAAAGAGGACGAAACTTCGGTTTAACTTGGTCTTTAATTAGATTAAGAGCCCTGGATGGATGTACGTCTTTTCATATACTCACGAGGAGACCTTCACACACTGGTATATAAATAAGGTTTGTGTATCATGTTCTGTAGACAGTCGTTCTCAATGTCCCAAAGTTTACCTTCTAGGCAAGCTAAGATGATGGGCAGAAAGAAGCGCCTCATGTTGGCACACTCGCGTGACTATGCAGCTGAGGTGGATCTTGTGATTTAATGCTATAGGCTCTCCAGCGACCTCTCACTGGCTGTGGGCCTTAGGTGGTGGCTATCAGATTTTTGCACTTTAATTAGTTGCGTCATAACTCAATTCAATATATTCCACAAGCGGGAGGGAGAAGAATTCTAAGATTGGCTGAGTCGTCTTAGTATTACAGCACTACTGCACTCATGACGTGCAGTATAAAGATACATCATGAAAACTATATATAAAGGTATGTCATCATTTGCTATTATATTTTTTTTATCTTTGTATGATTTTGTTGTATTTTGGTTTTGGACAGACGATCCTTTGAGCAGGTCCTTCAGGGGTTTCTAGACTTCTTTACCTTGATGGTTTTCTTAAAGTAAAAAAAAAACAAAAACAAAAACAAAAACAAAAACAAAAAAAATTAAAAATTAAAAAAAAATTATGTTTCTTAATTTCAAACTTTTCTGATAACAGCTAACTTACCTTTATATGTGCTATTATTATCTTTTCCATTCTTTTTCCAATTTAAACACTCTATTTTCTCTACTTTCTTCTAACTCAGAATCATTCAAAGGGAAAGTGAGTATAGAAATAGAAGGTGTTTTTGTTTGTCAACTTAAAAATATATGTGTATTTTGTGGATCTAAGTATGAGAAGGGTCTAGAGTTTATAAACACAGCTACCACTCTTGGTCGATCACTTGCTGCGAGAAATATTCATCTTGTATATGGGGGAGGTTGTCGTGGGTTAATGGGGGTTGTATCACTTGCTGCATATATAAGAGCCAGTCAGGTTTTAGGTATCATTCCTGGACCTTTCACTCAGCAGAACATCACTGGAAAGACAATTGGGGAGGAACTTAAGGTATCATCTATGCATGAACGAATGAAGATAATGCTTGACAACTCTGATGAATTCATTGCCTTACCAGGTGATTTTGGAACCTTGGAAGAAGTTTTTCAAATTGTCACTTGGGCACAACTAAACATCTACCATAAACTCATAGGTTTGTTGAATGTAAATAATTTCTTTGATATTTTGTTACTTTTTCTTGACCATGCAGTGGAACAGAAATTTATCACACCTTTAGTAAGATAACTTCTTATCTCTGCTTCCACTATTGATGAGTTGATTGATAAATTAGAAGCTTTTGTTTATAAACCTAACCCAGTAATAGCTCAGATAGATTGGTCAACATGAAGCAATGAGGGAAGCAGGATGAAAAAAAAGCCAAATTTGACACTTCGTGTATAGCGTTCCTTTACCTTTGATTTTATTTATCGTACCTTGTTTCTGTTTCAATTTGTGTCAGATTTCTCCAACAGGTAACATCTTCTATCATTTACTTATCTATATTTTCACATTGAAGACAATGTTGTGATCTGGTTGGGGGGAAGGATACTTGGATAGTTGACCCAAAAAAAAGATTTTTTTTTTGGGAACTATGATATGATTGTCATGGACTTACTAAATCAATGAATGATGGCAGAGTAATGAGTAATTTTACTCCTGAGACGCATCTAAATTAGGAAGTATGTTTAGTGATATGACTGTCAGAAACCTATTCGTAGTAAAACCAATTAAGGATGGCAGAGTAAGGAGTAAATTTTGCCTTGGAGGTAAGTTTACTCTTGAGACACATCTTAGTTGAAGAAATAATTATTTTATGTAGAAGTAGTAAATTGTTTCTTGGATCTTAGCATAAATTGTCTTCTTTCTTAAAAATCACAAGTTTGGATATGAATGTTGATATAGTGGATTAAGAATGATAGAAATATGCCTTGTGAGATTTTGAGTCTATTGATGAATGAATTGAACATGTGTATCACTCTTTTCTTTCTTGTGTGATTTTCACTCATGGAATTGTTACTATAGAACTTACTTTGATTCTTTTTTAGGCTACAATTTCACATGCATACATAAATATGATTGAGGCATTTTGAAATAGCTACTTTGACCAAATAGCCATCCTTGTATATTTTTCCTTGTGTAACCCTTTTGAGCTTATTTGACTATTCCATATTTTTAGCTCATTACGTGCCTTCAAAAAAAAGAGAGAAAAAAGAAAAAAAAACATGTTTTTACCCAACCTTAGGGAATAAGACAGCATTGACCTTGTTCTTGAACAAGTGTAGGGGTGTGTGTGTAAAAAGATAAAAAAAAAAAAAAGAACTGACCACCGTTGCAATCAAAGGATTATCAGAGTCTAGAATAAAGGTGGATGCCTGGAAACAACAGGAAGAAAATGAGAAGGTTCAGACCTAACAATGAATTCAATTCACTAATTTGGGATTAATCTTCAACAAAACATTAGTCAAATATTGGTCATTGTCTTTTATGATGAATGTTCTCAAACATCTTCTTCACTCTAACTGTACCATAATACTCTTTTATTCTCTTTGGTATTTATCTTCTCATATCTATATTATCTCCTCTCCTTTACCATGACCCTATTACAACCTTGAATAAAGTCCTCTTGATTTTTGTATACATGTGTTTTGAGTAGCGGAGAAGTAGAAGATAAGCAAGCTTATGGTAGTGCAATTGTTCATAGGTTGAATAGAGTGAAATACTTACCTTTTAAACACTTGAGAGATTGAAAGTGAATTTTGTGAGGATCTATCATTCTTGATTCATTCTTTTCAACTGAAGTTTTCTTGCTTGTTGGTTTAAGATGTGAAGAAATGTTACCTCGTTAATACTTTGATCCCTTGAATTTCTGGTTACTCTTCTTGATTCATCAAGTCTTTTAGAGTTTTTAGCTTTTGAGTCTATGTCGTTTTTCTTTGTTTCCTAACTTTGGTCTTATGTGTTTTGCCCAGGAGTGCAAAAAGCTAAGTGTGGGAAAATTTGATAATCACATATTTTATACATTAATAAACTCTCATTTTTAGTCATTTACACTCTCCATGTACTTAATTGATTAAGTCTGGTTATGTTTTGTAAGTTTAGACTCAAATTGGACTTAATTGATTTTTTTAGTACTATTTTGGTATTACACTATTTCTGTATTTTAGTCATATCTCAAGTTATAGATGTCTTATAATTATGTATCTTACCTTGTAGGAAATATAAGAGAGAGTTCTACAACTTTCATGAAGAGCTCCACGGAAAAATCGGACATCTAGTGGAGCTAATTGGGCTTGGAACTCAGAACACGAGTTTTGTGACTGTAACCCGAATAGTGTACAGTGTAACACCCCTTTGGAGGATGTCACACATAAAAGAAAATAAAAGAAATAGAAATAAAATCTACCCAAGTTGTGAAACATTAGTTAAATATTATTACGGGTTGTAAAATAATTCCTGATAGACAGAAATATGATATAAAAAGATAAGGCGGAAAATACGAAATAAAAAAAACATCATTACTGATAATATACATATGGTTAAGTTATAAGTTGTACAAATAATTTACAACTAAGACTACAAATATTTAAACAAAAACGATAAAGAAAGCAATAAAAGAGTTAATATATACGGACATACTGTGACGCGTCAAAAAAAACATCATGGTTATCTAATCCTCGATGGATCACTATCGGCCGAAAATGATCATCAGGGGATAAATATCCCGGATGCCTCGACACACGGCGATAACGGGATCGCGCAGTCGATACGATGCTTATCTCACTAGGCTCAGGGTTTTCAGCACCCCAATAACGCCTAATGGATAAGGGCAACTCTAAGTGCAGAAATAACGTCGTCGTCATGACAGGCTCTTCATCAAAACGATGACGTAGGATCACGGTCACACGTCCTGCATACGTCACAGAGTCACGGTCTCCTCGTAGATGCCAAGCCAGAGCACCTCCATGAAATACCAGCTCAATGAATCCCAAAAATCCTGGCGTCGCCATCCCTCACAATCAATCCAGAGGATATGGATGATCGGATGGTTCCTGATCGTCAAGCGGTCGTCACTTGCCGATCTTCCTCCTCTTCGGGATACACGATCTCAAGAGAGGCTTGTTCCTCTTCCTCGAAGTCTTTATCGCGTAAAATAAATAACAGAAAATACATATAACAAAGAGGTAAGACAACATAAAATCATCACAACATGGCCAATAAAAAGATGACAAACAATATATACATACGATTCATGCAATACATAAAGCTTTAACAATTATAATAATTAATTGAAGAAAAATTTAGGTATCATCACAATATGTCACTTCACGTAAAACCTCACGGATAAAATAAGAAATATAAATAAACGGATAAGATATAATAATAAATAATAACATAACCAGATAAAATAAATAAATAAAATACGAGATAAAATAAATAGATAAGATGGAAACAAATAGACATAGAGATAAATAATATAACAAAATCCTACTCCATGGAGCTAAAGAAAAACACAAGTATCGAGAGAGAGGAATGATTCGCAAAATCTAATAGTACCACGGCTGCCCCACCAACTATTCGCGGTCACACGTTGCGTCTATAGCCCCACGACACGGGAATCCATCAATCCAGGTGTGGTGTAGTTCACGGTCTCACGTTGTGTCACTACGAGGCAAATGTACTACTAGATTCCACCAATCTCGATTAAATATAGTGTATGTTGAGTACCATAGTGCGCTATCGGTTTACCACGGCCCCGTGAGGAGCTATAACTTCACATGTGGGATCCCGTACACTAAAGTCTCCAAGTTCATTAGAACAATGAACCACACTACGTTTATCGCATCGACACCACGATGTGATTCGTCTCAAATCAACCAATCCACCAAATACATGGCACACAAAAAAAATAGATGGAAAGCACATGCGGGTTCACATTTTCCCGACAAATAATTCTCAAAAACACATGCGGGTTCACATTTTCCCGACGGTAAATAGATTTTCAAAAAGCACATGCGGGTTCACATTTTCCCGACAAGACATATAGATTTTCAAAAGCACATGCGGGTTCACTTTTTCCCGACAATGAAAAATAAATATGGTTACGGTCAATCGCGTAGAAATTTTATCGCGTTTTTGAAATCTCGTCGTTTTTACAAACGTTTAAAAATCGGGTAAAGATATTTTTCTTTTTTAAAATCGCGTAGCATTTTAATACGTTTTCTCAATCGCGTAGGATTTTTAAATCATTTTCTTATTCGAATGCCTTTAAAATTACCGTTTAAACAGATAGAAATAATCTTGAGTACTTTTAAACTACGTAGAATAGTTTTTCATACCGCATCTTGTCATTAGGATATTTTTACTATCTTATAGATTCATTTTTACTAAAAATTGACATATTTTGTTTATAAACTTATAATAGTGGTTTTCTAAATTTTCCATAAAATTTTCTATTTACCTAATTTTTAACCATATAATTTAATTCTTTTTGAAATCTCTAACATGCTTCAAAACCAAAAGTGAGCTATATGTTAGAAAATTTCTTAACATTCTTGTATTTCCTTCCTAATGATAAAATCACTAGTTTTTAACCTTTAAACTTAATTCTACTCAACTTGCTTTCCTCAAAAATCATTATAGAAACTTCTTCTTAACTTGGGTTATCTCTTTTTGATTGAAAAAGATTTGGAATCAAGTTTTAAAATCATAATTACCTATAGTGGCATGTTGGCGAATTTTATAAAACTTTCTCATTTGATTTCTAAATCATGTCAAAGGTATTATCTTATCTAAATTCATTAAATCATGTTATAAAGTAACGATTTTTGAATCAAATAAATCTTTTAGGCATGTTGGCCCAAAATGTACTAAATCTTTACCATTTGATTTATAAATTCCTTTTCTTTGATCTAAACCATTTAAAACCTTCTTATTTCTCCTAATCAATTAAGTTGCACTTTAGGAAAAATGAAGAGAACATTTTGGTCCTCACATTTTGGCATTGCCGTGAGCTAGGGAATGTGTTCTTTGGAACACTCATGCAAATTTACACATGTTATTCACATCCTAAACCTTATCATACAATTCTAACACATGCATTTATATCTCTAACACATGCAAAATATTTCTAACACATGCAAAATATTTCTAACACATAAAACCTAAATTAAAGCTTATAGACATACAATCAAAAGCTATTAGACATGCAAAATTATTACAATTACCAAACAAGAAAGCTACTAACACATAACACTTAAGCTACTAGCAACCACAAAAATTAACAAATACACATCAATAAACACACCACAACCGAATCCTTATGGATTCTACAAACAATCCATCTTCTTACCACCATCAAGGGATGATAAGAATTGTCTTCCTCTTACCTTAAATGAAGACAAAAAGTTTGCTTTCACACCTCCTATGGTTCGGTTTTCACTCCACCAAATACCTAAAAATCTCAAATAAAATCTACATGTTACTAACCATGAAAAAGAAGCTAAACCATGGAAAAATCATGGCTTAGAACTTTGAAAAAGAATAGAGAAAAGAAAAGCATGAAATTTTACCTTCTAGGTAAAACTTTCAAAGTTAGTTTCAAGCCCTAGATGGAAGAATTTGAAGAAACTCCCAACTACAAAGGTTCTTAGAATGGTGTTTAGGTTAAGGAAACTTGGTTGGAAAAATTTTTGGATGGTTGGAGTGTTAGGAAATGAGCTTGGCCGAATGGAAGGGGAAAAATGGACAACAATGGTGGCTAGGGTTCTTGATGAGAGAGAAGAGAGAAAAATGATGAAGATGGAAGTGATTTTTGTCTCCTAAGGCCTCTTGGCCGTGAACATCAAGTGGGGTGCAAGGTGGGCACCTTGCTTGGCTTCATCCAAGCCATTGGATGAATCAAGGGCAAGATCAAGCCTTGGTGAGCAAGCTTGAATCCCATTGGTTGGTTCCCGGTGACTCACATCTTTGAGTCACACAAATATTAAATGCTCTGTTGAGTCGACTAGGAAGTCGGCTGATTCGGAAAGTTCTACGACTTACGGTGATTAATTAAGCTACCGATCTAACCGTTCGGCTAATTGTGGGTCCCGCATAAAATATTTCCTGGGTCCACTTTGTCACTAAAACATCTTGACTAATAAAATAATATTATAATAATATAAAATTATTTTATTTGACAATTAAATCTAAAAATTAAAATATTATTTTTAGTCTCATTCGAAATCGGGTTAAGTAAGATCCCCCGATTCTAAATAATAAAATAAGATTTCCCGGCCGGAAAAATATTATTTTTCGCCTCGGAACAAATCGCACAAAAAGTCCATATAAAATCACAGACGGTATTTTTAGGCATTAAATCAAGAAGAAAACAATTAAAAGCAGACAAAAAGCAGTAGCAAAACAATGCGTTCGGGACGTAATGGTCATTTTCCCATTTTTTCCCACAACGTAGGTAATCGTCCAAAACGTTCAAATAAAATATCCAGCAAGTATTATTTAGTTGTATATCTTTCGAGAAAAATTAATACTGATGCTCGAGAAAAATTTTTATTTTCTTGTCTCGAAACAAATTACGTAAAACGATCAAATAAAATTTGAGCTGTATTATCGTAATTGTTTTCATACGAGAAATCGAGAACGAAAAATAGGGACACACGCGGTCATTCATACAAAAGCATGAAAAACGAAAAGCAGTACATTCGAATATTTTCTAAAAATTGGGGCGTTACAACTCTCCCAACAAATAAAAATTTCGTCCTCGAAATTCGATGTTCATCAAAACAAATGAGGATATTGATCCTTCATTTTATCTTCCGATTCCCAAGTAGCTTCACCCATCATATCATTCCATATAACCTTCACTAGCTCGATCATCTTCCTCGAAGTACTTTACCTTTACGTCCTCTATTCGACGGGTAAAGTTTAAGTAAGTCAAATTCTCCTTTAGCGCACATCATCATTTGTATAACATGTGTCGGATCTGGTATATACTTCCGCATGGCGAGACACATGAAACACGTCGTGCAAATTGGATAGAAAAGGCGGCAAAGCAATCGATATGCTACGGGACCTATACGTCGGATAATCGATATGGTCCAATGAATTTAGCATAAGCTTCTTAGACTTAATCACTCTTCCGACACCGGTCGTAGGAGTAACTCTTAAGAACACATGCTCACCCTCCTTAAACTCAAGAGATCGTCTTCGTTTGTCCGCATAACTCTTTTGTACGCTGCGCCGTCCTCATCTTCTCTTGTATCATCTTGACTTTATCTGTAGTCTGTTGTACAAGCTCCGGTCCAACAGTCATACTCTCTCCATCTTGATACCAGCATAGTGGCGTTCGACATCGTCTTCCATACAATGCTTCATAAGGTGCCATTCCGATGCTTGCGTGAAAACTATTGTTGTAGGTGAATTCTATCAAAGATAAAAATTCATCCCAACATCCCCGTTGTTCCAAAACACAAGCCCGTAGCAAATCCTCCAAAGACTGTATAGTTCTCTCTGTCTGACCATCTGTCTGTGGATGATAGGCTGAACTTAATCGTAACTTGGTTCCCATAGCTTCTTGCAGACTTCGCCAAAATCTTGACGTAAACCTTGGATCTCTGTCAGAAACTATACATGTAGGCACTCCATGTAATCGACAATCTCGGCGATGTACAACTGGGTTAATTTTTCCAATGAATATTTAATATTGATTGGTAAGAAATGAGCTGATTTCGTAAGTCTATCAACTATAACCCATATTGCATCATGACCTCTTCTTGTCTTTGGCAAACCAGGAACGAAATCCATAGAAATGCTTTGTCCCATTTCCATTCGGAATCGATAATGGTTGCAACATCCCAATTGGTCTTTGGTGTTCAACTTTTGACTTTTGACAAACTAGGCAAGTTGACACGCATCTAACCACATCACCCTTCATTCCATGCCACCAGAATAACTTTTTCAAGTCTTGATACATCTTTGTTATACCTGGATGCATACTCAATAGACTAGTATGGGCATGTTTCACAATATATCTTCTCAGTTCTCGGTTACGAGGAACACAGACTCTACCCCGAAATCTCAAAATTCCATCAGTTCCTTCTTTGAACTCTAGTGTCTCGCCTTGTTTCATTTGCTCCTTTATTCCTTGCAAAAATTTATCGGCAATTTGCTTTTCCCTTATATCTTCCATCAGCTCGCTTGAGATAGTAACCATATTCATACAGATCTTTCCCGTTTCCAACTCAACAAATGACCACTCATCTCTAAATTATTCAATGAGCTCTTTCTCTTTAATCATCAGCGCAGAAACACTGAGAATCTTTCTACTCAAGGCATCGGCCACGACATTCGCCTTACCAGGGTGGTACAAAAGTTGAAAATCATAGTCGTTCAGAAATTCTAACCATCTTCGCTGCCTCATATTCAGCTCCTTCTGGTCGTACAAGTACTTCAAACTCTTGTGATCACTGAAGATGTTGAACGTTGCTCCATAGAGAAAGTGTCTCCATATCTTCAAAGCAAAAACTACCGCAACCAATTCCAAATCATGCGTAGGATAATTCTTTTCATGAACCTTCAATTGTCGAGAAGCATATGCCACCACGTTCCGGTCTTGCATTAACACGCATCCTAGTCCTTGATAAGAAGCGTCACAATACACATCGAAAGATTTCGTCGAATCTGGTAGGATCAATACTGGTGCAGTTGTTAATCTCTTCTTCAACTCTTGAAAACTGGCTTCACGCTCTTCCGTCCATTCAAAAGCTTGACTTTTCCTCGTCAGTTGAGTAAGTGGTCCAGCAATCTTGGAAAAACCTTCGATAAATCTCCGATAATAACCAAGAAGTCCAACAAAACTTCGAACTTCATTCTTGTCTTGGGTCTCTCCCACGTAAAACAGTCTCCACTTTCGATGGGTCCACCGCAATACCTTCTTTAGAAATTACGTGACCAAGAAATTGAACTTCTTCCAACGAACTCACACTTAGACAACTTCGCATACAACTGCTTCTCCCTCAAAATCTGAAGAACAACACTCAGATGTTCAGCATGCTCTTCCTTCGATTGAGAATAGATCAGAATGTCATCGATAAAGACAACGACAAATCTGTCTAGATACGGACGAAATATCCTGTTCATATAATCCATAAATATGGCAGGAGCATTCGTCACCCCGAATGGCATTACCTGATACTCATAATGTCCATAACGAGTTCGAAAAGCAGTTTTCGGCACATCTTCCCCTTTTACACGAATCTGGTGATAGCCTGATCGCAGATCTATCTTGGAAAATATCACAGCTCCTTTCAATTGATCCATCAAATCGTCGATTCTTGGAAGCGGATATTTATTCTTGATAGTCACCTTGTTCAATTGCCGATAGTCCACACAAAGTCGTGACGTTCCATCCTTCTTCTTGACCAAAAGTACAGGTGCACCCCATGGGGAAACGCTAGGTCGTACAAATTCTTTCTCCAACAGCTCTATCAATTGCTTCTTTAGCTCCTCCAATTCCACTGGCGACATACGATACGGCGCAATTGAGATAGGACCCATGTTCCCTGGTACTAAATCAATTGAGAATTCGATTTCCGCTCGGGCGGTAAACCAGGTACATCTTCAGGAAAAACATCCGGAAAATCGTTGACAACAGGAATAGCATTCACATCCTTCTCATTCTTAACTTCTAGAGAAGACAATACCAGATATCCCTGCGCTCCATCTCTCAACAAAGACTTGACCTTAACAGCAGTTAAGAATCCAGACTCTTCTTTCTTAGGAAAAACTATAGTTTTCTTTGCACAATCTATGAGGATATGGTTAGAACATAACCAGTCCATCCCTAAGATTACATCAATCTCAATGAGAGGCAAACAAATCAAATTAACCAAAAACAAACGGCCCTTCACAACAATAGGACAATCCAAACAGATCTTAGAAGTAACTACAGGTTTAGCAGTTGGTGTAGATACACTCAACTTAACATTCAGAAAAGACACAGGCAACTTCAGTCTTTCCACACAATCATAGGCAATAAACGAGTGTGTAGCACCCGAGTCATACAATACAGTCAGAAGGTTACCTCCAATGTCACCTTCTCCTTGAATAAGGTCATTCGATTGCGAAACTTCAGATCCCATCATTGTATACACTCGCCTCCAGATTTCGGTTGAGTATTTCCAGGTTTTTGCTTTGATTAGTTCTAACATGACGAACGACGGAGTTTCTTCTCTGCAGTCGAGTACAATCCTTCGACATATGCCCAGGCTGTCCACAGTTAAAACAGACAGGTTCCCACGATTGTACAGTCTGGAGATAGATGGCCCTTCTTACCACATTTAAAACATGTCGGTGTAAACACCACTCTCTGTCCTGCTCCTCCACTAGGTATACTTCCTCCAACTGGCGGTCGCTGAGTCTGACTTCCTTGTGGTCTAGCATACGGCTTACGCAGAAACCGATTTGTATTGCTACCTCCACCTCTTTGAAACCTTGTCGGCCCAAAGTTCCGACTCCTTTGATCTCGCGACGGTTCAAGCTCCTCAAGCCGTGCACACGCGTCTACCAAAGCATGAAAATGATTCATCCTCAGAGATATCACTCCTCGCTTTAATTCTACTCTCAATCCAGACTCAAACTTCCGACATTTCCATACCTCATCTTGTCGATTTTGAGCATAATCCGAAAATTGAGACAGACTTTCAAATCTTGTAGCGTATTCATTCACTGTCATATTTCCCTGTCGCAACCCAAGAAATTCCATCTCCTTGGCATGCCTAGCACTCGCAGGAAAATACTTATCCAGAAAAGTATTAGAAAATACTTCCCAGTGATCTCAGTCCCTTCACTTGCAACACTCGGCGGACTCCTCTCCACCAATGTTCTCGCATCTCCTCTCGGCATGAAAACAAAGCATAAGTTACTTTCTTTTCATCTGTACATCTCATCCCCTCAAAGATTCTTTCTAAATCTTGCATCCACCGACTCGCTTTCTCGGATCCACCTCGCCTCTAAATTGTGGCGGATTATGGCGCCTAAATTCGATAAATTTAGGGCATCACCGTAGCATCTTCTTTGTTGAGCTCTCAAATTTTCTTTGAGTAATCACTTCACCATTTGCCGCATAGCTTCAACAACAACCAACATCGGGTCCTCATCACGATTTACGTTAGCACGTCCTCTACCTCTACCAGCCATCTTCTTTCTTCAATCATAACAAAACAAAACAAAATTAGATACATCCTTCTAGATATTTCCAAAAGGATATAAATCACAAGGATCACAGAGAATCACACAAAGCCTGACAAACAAAAACAGACCCACCACAACCCCAAAAGACTCTAACTTGGGCTCGATACCAACTAATGTAACACCCCTTTGGAGGATGTCACACATAAAAGAAAATAAAAGAAATAGAAATAAAATCTACCCAGTTGTGAAACATTAGTTAAATATTATTACGGGTTGTAAAATAATTCTGATAGACGAAAATATGATATAAAAAGATAAGGCGGAAAATACGAAATAAAAAAAACATCATTACGATAATATACATATGGTTAAGTTATAAGTTGTACAAATAATTTACAACTAAGACTACAAATATTTAAACAAAAACAAGAAGAAAGAAAGCAATAAAAGAGTTAATATATACGGACACGTACGGCGACGCGTCAAAAAAAACATCATGGTTATCTAATCCTCCGATGGATCACTTTATCGCCTGAAAATGATCATCAGGGGATAAATATCCCGGATGCCTCGACACACGGCGATAACGGGATCGCGCGGTCGATACGATGCTTATCTCACTAGGCTCGGGGTTTTCGGCACCCCGATAACGCCTAATGGATAAGGGCAACTCTAAGTGCGAAATAACGTCGTCGTCATGACGGGCTCATCATCAAAACGATGACGTAGGATCACGGTCACACGTCACGCATACGTCACGAGTCACGGTCTCCTCGTAGATGCCAAGCCGAGCACCTCCATGAAATACCAGCTCAATGAATCCCAAAAATCTGGCGTCGCCATCCTCACAATCAATCCGGAGGATATGGATGATCGGATGGTTCTGATCGTCAAGCGGTCGTCTGCTTGCCGATCTTCCTCCTCTTCGAGGATACACGATCTCAAGAGGCATGTTCCTCTTCCTCGAAGTCTTTATCGCGTAAAATAAATAACGAGAAAATACATATAACAAAGAGGTAAGACAACATAAATCATCACAACATGGCCAATAAAAAGATGACAAACAATATATACATACGATTCATGCAATACATAAAGCTTTAACAATTATAATAATTAATTGAAGAAAAATTTAGGTATCATCACAATATGTCACTTCACGGATAAAACCTCACGAGATAAAATAAGAAATATAAATAAACGAGATAAGATATAATAATAAATAATAACAAGAACAGATAAAATAAATAAATAAAATACGAGATAAAATAAATAGATAAGATGGAAACAAATAGACATAGAGATAAATAATATAACAAAATCCTACTCCATGGAGCTAAAGAAAAACACAAGTATCGAGAGAGAGGAATGATTCGCAAAATCTAATAGTACCACGGCTGCCCCACCAACTATTCGCGGTCACACGTTGCGTCTATAGCCCCACGACACGAGAATCCATCAATCCAGGGTGTGGTGTAGTTCACGGTCTCACGTTGTGTCACTACGAGCAAATGTACTACTAGATTCCACCAATCTCGATTAAATATAGTGTATGTTGAGTACCATAGTGCGCTATCGGTTTACCACGGCCCAGGCGGAGCTACCAACTCGTCCACATGTGGGATCCCGTACACTAAAGTCTCCAAGTTCATTAGAACAATGAACCACACTACGTTTATCGCATCGACACCACGATGTGTGATTCGTCTCGTCAACCAATCCACCAAATACATGGCACACAAAAAAAAATAGATGGAAAGCACATGCGGGTTCACATTTTCCCGAAAAAATAATTCTCAAAAACACATGCGGGTTCACATTTTCCCGACAAGGTAAATAGATTTTCAAAAGCTCATGCGGGTTCACATTTTCCCGACAAAGATATAGATTTTCAAAAGCTCATGTACGGGTTCACTTTTTCCCGACAAATAAAAATAAATATGGTTACGGTCAATCGCGTAGAAATTTTATCGCGTTTTTGAAATCTCGTCGTTTTACAAACGTTTAAAAATCGGGTAAAGATATTTTTCTGTTTTTAAAATCGCGTAGCATTTTTATACGTTTTCTCAATCGCGTAGGATTTTTAAATCATTTTCTTATTCGAATGCCTTTAAAATTACTTGTTTAAACAGATATAGAAATAGTACTCTTGAGTACTTTTAAACTACGTAGAATAGTTTTTCATACCGCATCTTGTCATTAGGATATTTTTACTATCTTATAGATTCATTTTTACTAAAAATTGACAGTATTTTGTTTATAAACTTATAATAGTGGTTTTCTAAATTTTCCATAAAATTTTCTATTTACCTAATTTTTAACCATATAATTTAATTCTTTTTGAAATCTCTAACATGCTTCAAAACCAAAAGTGAGCTATATGTTAGAAAATTTCTTAACATTACTGTATTTCCTTCCTAATGATAAAATCACTAGTTTTTAACCTTTAAACTTAATTCTACTCAACTTGCTTTCCTCAAAAATCATTATAGAAACTTCTTCTTAACTTGGGTTATCTCTTTTTGATTGAAAAAGATTTGGAATCAAGTTTTAAAAATCATAATTACCTATAGTGGCATGTTGGCCGAATTTTATAAAACTTTCTCATTTGATTTCTAAATCATGTCAAAGGTATTATCTTATCTAAATTCATTAAATCATGTTATAAAGTAACGATTTTTTTAATCAAATAAATCTTTTAGGCATGTTGGCCCAAAATGTACTAAATCTTTACCATTTGATTTATAAATTCCTTTTCTTTGATCTAAACCATTTAAAACCTTCTTATTTCTCCTAATCAATTAAGTTGCACTTTAGGAAAAATGAAGAGAACATTTTGGTCCTCACATTTTGGCATTGCCGTGAGCTAGGGAATGTGTTCTTTGGAACACTCATGCAAATTTACACATGTTATTCACATCCTAAACCTTATCATACAATTCTAACACATGCATTTATATCTCTAACACATGCAAAATATTTCTAACACATGCAAAATATTTCTAACACATAAAACCTAAATTAAAGCTTATAGACATACAATCAAAAGCTATTAGACATGCAAAATTATTACAATTACCAAACAAGAAAGCTACTAACACATAACACTTAAGCTACTAGCAACCACAAAAATTAACAAATACACATCAATAAACACACCACAACCGAATCCTTATGGATTCTACAAACAATCCATCTTCTTACCACCATCAAGGGATGATAAGAATTGTCTTCCTCTTACCTTAAATGAAGACAAAAAGTTTGCTTTCACACCTCCTATGGTTCGGTTTTCACTCCACCAAATACCTAAAAATCTCAAATAAAATCTACATGTTACTAACCATGAAAAAGAAGCTAAACCATGGAAAAATCATGGCTTAGAACTTTGAAAAAGAATAGAGAAAAGAAAAGCATGAAATTTTACCTTCTAGGTAAAACTTTCAAAGTTGGTTTCCAAGCCCTAGATGGAAGAATTTGAAGAAACTCCCAACTACAAAGGTTCTTAGAATGGTGTTTAGGTTAAGGAAACTTGGTTGGAAAAATTTTTGGATGGTTGGAGTGTTAGGAAATGAGCTTGGCCGAATGGAAGGGGAAAAATGGACAACAATGGTGGCTAGGGTTCTTGATGAGAGAGAAGAGAGAAAAATGATGAAGATGGAAGTGATTTTTGTCTCCTAAGGCCTCTTGGCCGTGAACATCAAGTGGGGTGCAAGGTGGGCACCTTGCTTGGCTTCATCCAAGCCATTGGATGAATCAAGGGCCAAGATCAAGCCTTGGTGAGCAAGCTTGAATCCCATTGGTTGGTTCCCGGTGACTCACATGCTGAGTCACACAACAGATAAATGCTCATTGAGTCACTAGTGAGTCACTGTTACTGAAAGTTCTACGACTTACGGTGATTAATTAAGCTACCGATCTAACCGTTTGGCTAATTGTGGGTCCCGCAAAATATTTCCTGTCCACTTGTCACTAAAACATACTTGACTAATAAAATAATATTATAATAATATAAAATTATTTTATTTGACAGTTAAATCCTAAAAATTAAAAGATTATTTTTAGTCTCATTCAGAATCGGGTTAAGTAAGATCCCCCAATTCTAAATAATAAAATAAGATTTCCCCGGCCCGGAAAAATATTATTTTTCTGCCTCGGAGCAAATCGCACAAAAAGTCCATATAAAATCACAGACAGTATTTTCAGGCATTAAATCAAGAAGAAAACAATTAAAAACAGACAAAAACAAATAGAACAGTACGTTCGGGACGTAATGGTCATTTTCCCATTTTTTCCCACAACGTAGGTAATCGTCCAAAACGTTCAAATAAAATATCCAAGAAGATTATTTAGTGTATATCTTTCAGAAAAATTAATACAATAGTCGAGAAAAATTTTTATTTTATCGTCTCGAAACAAATTACGTAAAACGATCAAATAAAATTTGAGCCTGTATTATCGTAATTGTTTTCATACAGAAATCGAGAACAGAAAAATAGGGACACAGCGGTCATTCATACAAAAGCATGAAAAACAGAAAACAGTACATTCAGAATATTTTCTAAAAATTGGGGCGTTACATACAGTAATCATTGCATAATTTAAGTTTAAGGAACTGAAATGAACTAAAAATTTGGCATCTGAAAGTTAAGACCCATATCTACAACTTTCATGAAGAATACAAGAGTTCAATCGGACAGCTTAGAGGTCATATTAGGTCTGGAAGTCAAAACAGAGGTGCTGAAACTGGGCCTGAACAGTCTATAGTAATTGGGTTATATCTTTGGTTGTATGATGAATTTTTGGATGATTTTAGTGGTATTGGAAAGCTGAGACAATTTTCTAGAACTTTCATGAATGCCACTTTGCTTCATTCTAACGTTATCCATAAGTTTATCACTGAATGATTTTAGAGACAGGAAATTTCAATAATTTTCTAGTCAGAAAAGTTCTTTGGCATTTTCCACTCATCCACTCACTCATTAATCAATTCCCTTGTCATTTTGTATCCCTAATCCTCTATAAAAGGGACCATAGGCAAATCATTTAGGTAATCTTGGCTTAGCTTAGATTATGCTATTGTGTTATTTGTTATAATTTTTTTTATTCTAAGTTGAAATTATGTTCATCTTTTTCTTCTACTCTCTTTCTTTCTTCTTGCTCATGGGTAACTAATTCTCATCTTACTTGGGTGAAGAAGTGAAGCTTTTGGTAATAAAATAAGGTTAGATTAATTTCTTTCTTGTGCTTAAATGATATATTATCAAGTGATCATTATACGTGTTGTATTTTGTTTCCAATCATTTTAGAAACCCTCCTTGTAAAGTGGAGTTCTTGATTCATTATAGACAAGTGATTTGGCACAATGAATGTTTGAACCCATTTACAAGTGTAGGTGTTAGTAAATAATTAAAGAAACCATAATATAACTACGTGTATAATTCTAAATAGACTTTGAATGTTTTATTCTCTGATTGGAACCTCCGTTGTGCGTGGATTTCAATTGAGTTATAAAAAAAATTAATCTTATCCTTAATTTATTGCCAAAAGTGGATCTCCTAACCCAAGCAAGTTTTTTAATTTAATTGTAAATAAGTTTTATTATCTTTATTGTTGTAACAAAGCCTTCCATCACCTCAAAAAAAAAATTCTTCATCAATTCCCTGTGGATCGACCTCGGACTCCCGAGAAATTTATTACTTGAGACAACCTGTACTTGGGTTTGCATCCTTTAATCTGCATCAATGAGATACCACGGATAATTAGATTAAATGTGGCATAAATTCTAACATAAATTAATCAAAGCACACCTAAATCCACCTCAAATCAAGCACAAGATGTGTATATTTTATCCACACATCACTAATTACTACGACCCAGAGACATTGGTAGTATTTTCAATGCCACCCTATAGTGGTAAGAACGGATTAACCCATCCGCCACGTATTATATAAGCTAGATCTAGTAGGGAGAATGATTGCTTGGTTGATTGAACTCTCTGAGTTTGGAATCACATATCAGCCTCATCTTGCAATAAAAGCTCAAGCATTCTCTAACTTCTTAGCAGAACTTACTTCGGACCTCGGTGACCCAGAAGGAGTTTCTTAGATCGTATTTGTTGATGGCTCTTCGAACCCTAAGGGAAACAGCGCCGGAGTAATTTTGGAAAACTTTGAAGAACTGATATTGGAACACTCACTAAAATTTGAGTTCCCAACTTGAAACAATCAAGCAGAGTATAAGGCATGTATTGTCAGACTAGTAATGGCTAAGGATATGGGGGCAACCAGGGTCACACTTTGTAATGATTCTCAATTTGTAACTTCCCAAATCCAAGGCGAATACCAAGCTAGGGAGCCCCTCTTGCAGAAATACTTGATTAAAGTTTAAGAACTCCCCAAAAACTTTAAAGAGGTCAAAAATGAACACATCTCGAGAGAGCAGAACTCTAGGGTGAATCTCCTATCTAAATTGGTCGGCACTAAAAGCCCAGGTAACAATCGATCAGTAATTCAGGAAACCCTCTCTCAGCCCTCCATCACGGACCACACTGTGTTCCAAGTGGAAGGGGAAGAACATTCTTGGATCACCTCTATTATGGACTACCTATAGTCTAGAACCATGTCTTCCAATCCAAAAGAACTGGTCAAGACAGCAGTCAGGTATAGCATTTGCGATGGATAATTTTACCGACGTGGGTTTTCATCATCACTCTTCAAATGCCTCGCACCAAAGGAAGCAAAATATATTTTGGCTGAGGTTCACGACAGAAGTTGCAGACATCACTTAAAAGGTAAAGCCTTAGCCTTAAAGGCATTAAGGGCATGATATTACTGGCCAACAATGGAGGCTGACTCCCATGCATATGTCCGGGTCTGCGATAAATGTCAGTGTCACTCATATCATTATCAAGCTCCATCAAAGGAACTATCCACGATGTCGGTGCTCTAACCATTCTCCATATGGGGTATGGACATCCTGGGCCCGTTCCCTCAAGCCCCGAATCAATTGAAATACTTGGTGGTAGCAGTGGACTATTTTACGAAGTGGATCAAGGTAGAACCCTTGGTCATGATCACGTTAGCACGAATCCAGAAGTTCACCTGGTGTCACATTATAGCAAGGTTTGGAGTTCTAGAGTCAATTGTAATGGACAATGGCACCCAGTTTAAGGTTAAGGATTTTGAGGAACTACTCGTGGGATTAAAAAGTAAACATCACTGTAGATCAGTCGAGAATCCTAGAACAAATAGGCAAGTTAAAGCTGCTAATAGAATTATCATTCAGGGAATAAAAAAGAGACTAGACGAAGCCAAAAGAAACTGGGTCAAACAGCTTGATCATGTTCTCTGGGCCTACCGGACTATGCCCCATTCCACTACGGGTGAAACTCCCTTTAAACTCACCTATGGTTGTGAAGCCATGATCCCAGTTCAGGTAGGGGAACCAAGTTAGTGTCACCAGTAATTCTCACTTGATAGCAACCCCAACCTAATCAGGGAAGACCTGGATTTGCTCGAGGAAAGAAGATGTGTCACTCATATTCGCGACGTTGCCCTTAAACAAAGGACGACGACCAGATATAATTTGAGAATAGTTCCAAGGAAGTTCCAATCAGGAGACCTAGTACTCAGGAGAATGGACATCAGAGGGAAAAATGCCTCCCAAGGGAAGTTAGCCCCTAACTGGGAAGGTCCTTACTATATCGTCGTCAACACTGGCAAAGGAGCTTACACTTTGGAAACATTAACAGGAAAGCCGACCAAGAACTATTGAAATGCAGATAAACTTAGAAAATACTATAATTAAATGCTCATAAAAGCCTAGTCTTTTAGTAAACTAATGTTTGATCTGTCCCAATTTTGATGATTATATGCTCTATATGGACTTTCATCCTCAAGATTATAAATAAAATAAAGTTATTCAGACATTAATTTCTATATGAGATATATTAAGAAGCCCAGGTTAAGACGTATAACACACTAAGCCCCTGAAGGCACTTTGGTAGTAAGTTATAGGGTCAACACTCACCCTTAATACTTGGCATCGACCATTTTAAGGTCAAGAAATCAAGGGGCAATGCAGATTCAATATATGTGTTCTTCCTTTATATCTAAGCCAAGCAGGTTTTAGCGCCAAAGCACTTTGGACGATAAACCTTAAGCCAATGTCTTGAATCATACCTAAGCTAGGTGAGATCCCAAAAATCAATATGGTTAGCCAAGGACCCCGGGTAAGGTTCAATTATAAATTATACCTAAGGCAAGCGGGATCATCAGTGCCAAGTCATCATGGACATTAAACCCCAAGCTAAGGTGTTATTTTTTCCCAAGTCCATAATTCAGAATCCTGACTTTATGGGCATCGGACCCCAGATTAAGGTGTCACTTTGCCTAAGTTCAGAGTTCCAAGTGCTCGACATTATGGGCATTGGACCATGAACTAGGGTGTTATTTTTATCTAAGTCAAGTGGAATACCATGCACTCGATGTTATGGGTGTAAGACCCCAGACCATGGTTTTTTCTCCAATAAAAGATATTCTTAAATCCACAAAATGGTTGCGATAAACATCATAATGGGCGTTGGACCCATAATGGACGAAGAAAAATAAATAAATAAGCAACACAAAGTAAATAGCAAAAGGAAACAAATTTAGCACCTCGGCCACCGGGGTAATTGTTCTTATAAAAATTTAAATACCCCACGTAGGGGGCAAAAAAAAGAGAAAAAGTAAAGGATTAAGTGTCAGTTTCATCTCCTTCTAGGATCTAAGCAGAGGCCGGAGTAGCATTGGAATTATCCCAAGCAAGTTCGTCCACCATAATGAGTTACCCATCATGAAAAACCATTTCAAAATTAAGGTTTTCCAAGATAAGAGTGACATCAAGATTGAAATGCTGGATTTAAGCCACTGCATTTTGGAATTGTTCTCTCCCAATATTTGTGAAGATCATGTCCAACTCCTTGACGTCTTTCTCTAGTTGTTCTATGCGAGCCTCAACAGTGGTGATGGTTTTGGTGGCTTTGGACTTCTCTCTCTTCCTAGTAGTTTTGGAGTCGACCAATTCCTTTTCCAACTCTTGAATCCTCGTTTAAGCTTCCTCATTCAGCTCAAGGGCTCCAACAAGCTTCTGGGCAGCCTCCTCTTCTGCTGCCTTAAACTTGTTCGTCATTTTCCTATCTGTCATCAAAATGGTTCTCTCAAGCATACGGGCTTCAGCAGCAGTCCAGATAGCAAAAGTTTGTAGCTTAGCCAAAGTTTAGGTTACATTCTGCTCGCTGATGTGCTTCATCACTTCATTGCTCAAAAGTCATTTATCGATAAACGACCTAACATCTGAGTGCCCGATAATTATGGGTATAAGGTCTTCTTTTTCTGCCCCGTCATCCCCATAAACTACTCTTTTGCCCTGATCCGTAGAGCTCTCAATAACTTTCTTTTTCCTCCCCTAAAGAGGCTGGATGGGAGAATCTATCAGATCAAGAGGCTCTTCAATAATGAGATCTTGGTCAGAGGATCCCTGAGCAATCGGTGTAGGAGAGTTGGAAGACCTTTTCCCCTCCTCTCCTAGCCCTCAAAGCCTTCAAGACAACAAGTGAAGGTCCTGACGCTATGCTTATTGAAATAAGACAAAAGAAGAAAACCGAGGTCAGAAAAATGAAACATCAAGTATAGGAAAATCAAAGTGTAGAAACCTAAGGTGGACTACAGACAACAATATCCTAACTCCTATTTATCAAAGCAAAAAGAAGATCATCACCAGGAGTATTGAGGACTTCTCTGATTTTGATAAGCTCGTAATCATTGGTATACCGGATTATAAACCTACCACAATCAAGCTCGTCCAAAGTGAGATCTTCCTTTTCTTTTTCAAGTTGTACAGTGAGGATGCTCCAAGCATCTTGCGTCCAATACAGTGGAAATATCGGCTCCCCATCAGCTTTAAGAAAAAAAGGATGGTATCCCCCACTCCCATGAGGGACTCACTCAGGTGTAAAAATAGAAAAAGGTATTTTTTGAATACCGTAGCCCCATTATTCGGCATAACCTCTCAAAAGCAATAATATAACCCCAACTATTAGGTGGATCTGAGTTGGAGCTGTGCGTAAGGCCTGGAGAATCACAATATAGAAATCAGTAAAAGGAAGCTGGAGTCCCATTTTGATAAAGAGGGGCTCGTACCAAAACATGAAGTGTGAGCCCACTTCTCGGCATGAACACACCCTCTCGTTCTACTCCAGAGATAGAACTTGGTACTCTCAGTCTCGGGCTTTTTTCTCTGTCAGTTTCAAATATTGCAGCAATTGCCTAAGAGCATCCTCGGAAGAAAAGTCGGACAGACAATCCCAAACATCATCCCCAACCCACAGGTAAATTAATCCCGGACCGCGTCATAGTCGGATGGCATCATCCTTATGCGGAGCACGGACATCAGGAACCGGTGTCTGGGGTTTTGCTTCTCTCATTTCTCTGGCCATAAAGATGCTGGGAACACCCATGGAAGCCGATAAGCAACTATCAGAATCAATTAATGCAAAGATTCAGACATGAAGCGGGGCGAACAAAAAAAATAGTTCACACCCATATATCAACCTCCACTCCTTCCAAAATCTAAAGCTCTAGAAGGACACCTTTGTCGTGCTTAGTGCAGCAGAGATGGTGCTCTGAAGGGGCAATGCCATTAAAAAGGCTTAAAAATCCTAACTCTATTTTGTTGAAAATGGAAAAGAAAGATGCATTCCAATAAGGAGCGCGTGGCTACTCTATGACTCAAAAATGGCAAAAGCAAATGAACGAAAGACAGTAATGGGGTCCAAAAAAGACATACCTTGTGAAAAGAATAGAACTGGTTGAAGAAGGAAGTGAAAATGGTTGAAGAACACTTCACAACCACACTTTTCCGCCGTACAAAATCTTTAGAAAAGCACTCAAAAACAGTAAGGTGGGTGCAATGCACCCCTAACTGTAATACCTTTAAACACATGTTAGATTGGTAAATGGTTACCAAAGGTAGCGTTTGACTTGTTTAGCATTCCAGTCAAGTTTTGTATCAAACTGAGTTCATTTAGGCACTTAGTTGCAACACAGAAGTTGTAAAGTAGCTTAAAATGACTCAGATAATAACATAAATTGCTAAGTTGAGGGAAATAAATATAGAGAGTTTATTTCAAATAAGCCAAGTAAGATGTGGTAAAAGTTTCAAGAGAATCAGAGTCAGTTTAGTATTTTTAGGCATATTGGTTATGCATTTTAATACCGAATGACAAGTAGCAGATATAGAAAATCATGAAAATAGTGAAACAACAATTTAGATGAATCCTATGATTTATTCTAAAGTTGTTGGAAGCTAGGAAACTTGAATTAGCATAATTCAGGTGTCCTTAGCAGATATAAGTTTCAGTGTAGAAACTTAAGTTAATCTTTTTTCTTAATTCCCTCTATGTCCTACCCCCTATTTCTCTCTTCTCTCTCGGCAGAGAATCGAAAAAAACAGAGAAAGAAAAGAAAGAAAAGGGAGAAGGGGGAGAAGAAGAAAGAGAAAGGGGAAGAAGGGAAGAAGAAGGGGAAGAAGGGAAGAATAAGAGGAAGAAGATTAATGATCAAGTTCAAGGCTTTAAGTCTCAAGAGGTAAGGGGTTTTCTATTCATCTTTCTCCTATTTGATTTGTATTGAATAAGGTTAGGGTTTGAATAGAAATAGGGATTTGAATGGCCAAATCGTGATTCTTAACTTGGTTCTTGATTCCAAGGACTAGGTTAGGATAGTTTAAGCCTAGAGAATGCTAGATGGTCATTTATGGCTCAAGAATAACCATAGAATCCATAGAAAATGGACTTTAAGAATAGTTGAAGTTATGTGATTCTGGACCTAGATTTATGCCCTAAGAGAATTCATAGGTTGTAAAAGAGTTACAACAAGTTTAAGGGTATAGATTAATGTTAGAAATCACTTAGAATCCATGAGAAAAGGATTGGAAATTGGTTTTTTAACCAATTATGCAAAAAACGCATTCTGCAGAATTGCTGTCATGCGGAGAGCGCCTAGGCGCCCACTATAGAGCGCCTAGGCGCCCACTATAGAGTGCCTAGACGCCTAGAGTCCAGAGAAGAATGATCGTGCAGCAGGGCGATGAACGCCTAGACGCTAAAGATATGGCGCCTAGACGCCTAGAGCATATTTCATCAGAATCTTTATTTTGATGTTTTCAAGTTCTTAGTTAGATGGAATCATTAGTATATGTTTCCTAAAGTGTGTTAAGGCACAAATAGGGATATTTTCAAGTGGAAAATAGTTACCTATCAAGCATGAGAAAGCATAGGCCTTTAAGCATCCTAAAGGAAAGGTTTGCTTTAGGTAAGGACATTGCACCTTAGGCAACTTAGTGTTGCATTAGATATCACTTAAGATGTGATGAGATGGTGCAATGAAGACAAGTATACTAGTATGCATAATAGTATTCACTCTAGTAGAGAATGAGAAAGGTATGAACCTTAGAAGATCCAAGAATAGTGGATTACCTTAGGAAGGTACCTAGAACCTTAAGCAACAAAGAGTTGCAAGTAAGAACCACTCTTGCATTAGATTCACTTGAGTGGAGACAAGATTGTGTATTAGTTCCAAGGAGGGAATGTTTAGGTACTAAGTCTCTAGTTAAGTGGGACTTTGTGCATTGCTAAATACATAATAAGATGAATTGTGACTAAGAAGATGTCATAATCATAAGGTATAGTAGAAATGTGCAATAACTCGTGTATTAGCAAAGATGAGTTAGAAGTGCAAGATAAAGGGAATTTACTTCCTTAGATACTAATGAAAGTATGGAAGCTAAGTTCTTAAGCATTCCATGAGTTTGGAATAATTAAAGAGGTATCTGGAACCTTAAGTACACAAGTGTAGTACAAGCTACTACTAGAAGTGTGAAGGAAAGGAAAACTAGATACAACCAGAATAAGTATGTTATACTTATCTAGATGCATAACTTACTCGCTTTAGTTAAAGTTGAGTTAATTATGCAAAATTTTAGAGAAATGCTCATTTATTTCCTTAAGCAAGGGTAGATGAGGCATTAGCTAAGATAGACTCTTTCACTAGGATGAGTTGAGTCTATAGGAAAGTTAAGATGATGGTTATGTAAGAGTTAAACATAACACTATGCTTTTCACACACTAGTTAGTTAATCTAGTATGTATGTGAAGAGAAAGAACCTTAGTAAAACCAAGATTAGTGGTTTGCCATAGGTAAGTACCTAACACCTCAGCAACATAAGGTTGCATTAGAAATCACTTAAGAAATATGAGTGATGAGGTGGAGTTTAGATACAAGTATGAGAAATGGATTGGTGATGTTTACCTGAGAATGTAACGTTATATGACGCGAGGTCATTTAGCCAAAAGGTAAGGAATCAGAGAAGTTCCTAAAGGGACAAGTATTTATAACCAAGTGCTAAGGTTACATGTAATATGAGGTTACAAAATCTCCTCATTACAAAGGGTAAACATAAGAAGCCAAAGTTTCTAGGAGAATATGCTTAGATCGTAAAGGAACTAAGTATATAAGTACGTATGTAAGTCTACGAATTAGTCAAGTAGTATCGATCTTGGTGAGTATCCTTTGATGTTCATTCATAGAGGCAAAAAGAGATAGATGGGTGTCCGAAGGATTTTTGAGAAGGACATAACCCTGATGTCTCGACAGTGCCAAGGCCAAAGGAGATAAGTGGAAAATCCAAAGACACTCTTTGAGCAAGGATGAAGCCCGAATTTCTTAGCGTGCCAGGATATGTGTAATGCGAGGATGAGCTTTGCCTCTAATTACCACTGGATGATATACTGACTAGTTCCTAGCAAACTTCCTTGTTTTCAAAATAAACTTCTGCATGTATTTAAAAACAAAACCCTGCATTTGTATTTCATCCACATACTCTTAGGATTCCTTAGGCATATTCATATTACATATCATTCTCATTGTATTCACGGACAGTTGTATGGGCATTGTCTGTCACTGTTGGTATTTACAGCTGTATCGACGTTGTATATATTAACAGTGTGTAGGCTATCGGTTGATATCACATTATAAGAAAGTGTGCAGATATGAGAAAAGAGGAGGAAGCTCCTAAGTTAGAATTATAGCATCTGTTATATAATTGTTATATACAATGTTATAGTTAGATGGTATTGGAATTACTTTTATTGAGAATGTTAATTCTCACCCCAATTGCTATTCCATACGGAGGTACAGACCCTGCTAAGGGTAAGAAGATAAAGCATGAAGACTAGAGCAGTTTTTATTGCTTTAAGTAGACAGAACTTATGTAATCAGTTATATTTGTTCTGTAAGTTTTATGTTATATGTATTACAATAAGCCCTTATGTGGCTAAGTTTGTATATATATATATATATATATATATATATATATATATATATATATGTATGAGGTTTAAGTTTTCCGTAATCTCTTAAGGCTTTCTATAATTACTCAGTTGTTATTATAGATATATGTTAATATGTAGTATAAAAGTGACGTCTCTAGTACTGGTTATCTTTATATATCTCTGTCTATCTAAGATATATCTAGATATCTGTATTAGGGTGTTACACTAACCCTTATGATCAAAAGGTTAGGGGGCATTGTCGTCTTCACAGTCTAATTTTCAAAAGGTGCTCATCATGGTGCGCGAAGCACTAGGCACGTCCACCTGATTAAAACGTGTCACGTGGCCCTCATAGTTACTGAAGCAATTGAGAGGATAGTTGCACAGTAACTCAAGCATCATGCAACCTTTGATAGATAAGTCTAGATTCTTTCCACGGATCCTGGCTGCAACCAGAGTTGTTAGCCATAATACGGAGCGCAAAGGTCATACCGGACCACGGATGTTGGAGAAAAGTCAAGAAAGCAGTCAACTTTCAAGTTAAAATTCTTAACCCCGCACAGTATATGGACAGCGGAAGCAGGAATTTAAGCTTGCCACTTCCTTATACTAACTGAGTACCAAGTTGGGGGCAACTGCTTAATGTTGTTATAGAGTGAGCATTGGACTCACCCTGGTAAGAGCTAAACAACGTAGATATCGGATAAAAGAAAAAGAAAGGAAAAAGAAGACATAAGTAGAATTCAAAAAAGATTTTTTATTGCTTGTTCTCATTCTATACATCATTATACATTAGAAAGAACAAAAATATTGAAATCAAGAATGTATAAGGAAAGAGCAACTACTGGAGAACTCGGGGAGGGAACCAACATCAACACCATGACGTTTAGAGTCACTGCCACCTCCATGGTTCCTCCAGAACCAGCACCGGTCTTTTCCATGATGAATAGGCTTCGAAGAACTTTGGCAAATCGGAATGAAACCGGTGCCACGATTCAGGGTCGATACCTTCCCAATTCTTCTTCCCTGCCTCCTTCGTAATGATAATAAAGGCTAACATCCACTCTCCCCTTTTGGACGGGACACAACCTTTCATCAAGAAATTATTCCACCAGAACCCTAGCTAGTTTCGCAATCACCTCGAGTTGCTTCAAATCACGGAGCAGCTTCAATAGTCCCTCCTGCATATCCAACCACCCTTAGAGGACTTGCCAAAGTTTAGGGTGAAGCACCTCCTAAGTTCTCAGAAAGGAAGGGGACAAGTGCAAGTCAGCTCCGAGTGTCTCCATCCAACGCAATAGGTATCACAAATCTCCCCAACGATAGAGCGTAGATCAAACACTCCTATGTACGCTGGGAGAGAAAGATGCTTGTCATCCATTACACTGAGAAAGAAAGGTCCCCATTAGTGGGATTGTTTGTAAAGAAGGAAAATACTTTCAGAGATTTTGGAAAGAAAATAAAAATGTTCTCGTAGAGGGCAAAACCT
The DNA here is from genome assembly GCA_029884605.1 of Ormosia emarginata. NCBI lineage: Eukaryota > Viridiplantae > Streptophyta > Magnoliopsida > Fabales > Fabaceae > Ormosia > Ormosia emarginata. The sequence continues at coordinate 47,887,286 of JAQQTP010000077.1, read as the reverse complement.
TCCTTGTATGAACAGAAAATGAAAAGAAAATCAATCTTTGGATAAGGAGCACCCTCAAACAGAATAACGAAGCAAAATGTATGCAATAAAGGGAATGCTAGCTTCAATGCAAACATTCCCTATTTATAGAAAGAATGGAGCATTCTGATTGGTCACTAGAGTAGCGGGTAGTTGGGAAACAGTGCAAAACTGATATCCTCTTAAAAGATCTTTAATTTTCAATAAAGTCAAAGCAATAGTTTTCCAAGACAGCTCGGACTGTTACAAATTGTGAAAACAAAAACAAAAACCTTGTGAAACCATGCACGGGGGCAACAAAGGACATATCTCGGATGACGGGATGGCAAAGAAACCAATAATCCATCATGGATACCGATATATTTCACATGCCAACCCTAGAGGCACTCTGCCATAATAGACCTCGGCCCTTTTATATTTTTATATCTATTGCGCACCGAGTGTTCTCTTCCAAATTGATATCTTAACACTTAATTATTCTATTTAAGCACCAAGTTGGGGGCAACTGTTCTGGATCGTAATCCGGGTTCATAACCCATGGGCCAACCCAGCATATGTACCCGCCGAAATCCAACGTCGATGCCCTCAGCAGGAATATGCTTACCATGGACACCAGAAATATATATCTCAGACCACAGTATTGGATAATAACTACTCTATCATAAGATCTGCGCAATAAATTTCACTAGAAAATCTTATAATATCTCACATAGTTTTATCAAGAGCCTCAAAAACTCATTTCCCTATCATTGGGGCTTCATCCCAACTAATTAGAATTGTACGAGAAAACAATTCTGCCTTAAAGCTTCCTTGTTTTAATATTGCAAGTGGACTATTTAGTGAAATAGAATGGAATTGAAAATTTTGATTAAGTTGTTCTTCTACCTAGAAGAAGAAGAGAAGCAATGTCACTTGATGTCCTGTGCAACGCACGGGGTAATCAAGTGAATAAAATATATTGAAAATATATTTAAAATATAATATGTCACAAAATGTCATTTATTTGATAAATATAAAAAGATGATTCGTATTATCTCTAAAAAAATATTACATTTATAAAATTTAATGCGATCCCAACACCATAGAAACTTGAAATATGATATAAATAGCATGCTTTGAAATAAACTTTCAAGTGGAAACAATTATTGAAATATAGAAATAAATAAAAAGTTTACGTGAGAAAATTTTTCTTACTGAAGAGAAATGAGTTATATAATTTATAAATATTAATAAAAATATAAAATTAATTATAAAAACTAAACAACAAACTTTGCAATAAATGCAATAATCTATTTTTCTACATAGTTATTATTATCACTAAAATGAAAAATTAATTTATTACAAAAATATCATCATTATTAAAAAATTAAATGACTCTTTGGAAGAATTACTATGTCACAATAATTTGGTCATGGTATTAACTCATTAACTATCTAATAATATAAATTAACTCACTTGCATAAAAAAAAGGACTTTGAATTAATTCTTAGAAATCATAAAAGTTCCATAATAAAGATTATTTTTTTTTTGGGTGATAAACTATAGAAATTTCGCTATGAGAAAAAAAATATATCTTATTATGAATATATAAATTTAATCAATGTTAACAATAGATAAGTAGAAAGCCAGTTGGACAACTAATTTCTCAAATAATAAATATTAAAATAATATTTATCGATTATGAAAACATGGATAGAAAAGCGATCACTGTTGAAAGATCACTAAAGAGCTTTCTATTGATTTGTGCACTTGTTGATATAGTGGAGAAGACGTTTAAGGTTCAAAGGTACCTAAAATTCAAAAAAAAAAAAAAAGATGAAGAGATGAAAGATTGAAAAATGTGTAGGGAATTAAAGTAGTAGTTAATAAAAAGAATTTTGAAGTAGCTTTTTTTCTCCTAAAATAAATAAACTTTTAAAAATATGAAATTAAAAAATATAAATTCAATAAAATAATTTTATGTGGTGTGGTTAATACTGAAATTAATATTTTATTTTAAATTTATAATTTCATCATATTAATTTGCTCAATTAAATACGATCATCTAAAAAGAGGAAATATGATTTTTTTGAGGCATCACAAAGAAAGAGGAAGTTTGAATTATTTGAGGCATTAATTGTTTGAGATGTTAATTAATATTTTATTTTAAATTTATAGTTTCATCATATTTATGAATTTTAATTACCTATACAAATTTCTAATTTTTTAGTTTTACTTTCTCTATTTCTATCACCCAAAAACAAAAGCTCTATTGAATCCTCTCTTCTTTTGTTTTAATCTGCTGAACCTAAAACTCGACAAAGATAGTGATGGATATATTGAAATAAAAGAGATTTGATATACAAAATCATTATAACTGAAACAGGAGATTCGACATATTGAAACAAAACTTCCTAAAGAGCTTGGCACAGCCTTATTATAGCTTATAGACCAATCCTAGTTACAAAACTTGGAGATTGTTAAAATACTCAAAAAGCTTGTAGCTTGCAAGACATAAAAAAAGCTAAAGGCTTTCACATCCCATTAGACACTTGCATCATCAACTTTATTCCCATCCAGTGCAGCAATTTGATAATATTCCTTGCGACATCTATCCAAAAGAACGATATGTAGCAATAAATTAAAAGAGAAAACTAATAATATAAACATGGCTTCAATTTCAGAAGAAAAAGATACAAAATCCAAAGTTTTAACAATTTAAACTCCTTAATCTAACTTTTTTTGTTAAAATGTCTTGCAGCAAATAGGTTGTCTAAAAATGATAATAAGGAAAACATAGTCAGATAAAAAAACCCATTAACACTTTAGTGGGGACAAAGGACACTATAAGAGCTTTCATTAAAATAAGAATACTCTTAACTTTTCTAAGTAAGTTTATTTTAAAAAATCTAATTCTCTCTTCAATGCCAATTAAAATCTAAACTTGAATCCAAGATTATAGGATGAAAAGATAAATCCTTACTGACAACATACATTAAACTTGAGAGATTTTTATGTGATAGAATAAATTTTTAAAAATACTAAAAAGGAATAAGTAATATATGTTAAATAAGCATCAACATGTTTAAAAGCTATTTTTCAGTCAAAAACAAAAATGGGTTCACAAATATTTCAACAGAATTAAGTTTGAGCTCCCTAATCTTTTGAATATGTTCTCTTAAAATAAGAGTTATATTTGTCATTAAGGCATACCAGATAGAAAACAATGAAACTATAAAACTGATAGCATTTCAATTTATAATAGGACACAACAAAAAGTATAAATCAAAGAAGCTGAAGAAAATTACCCAATGCATTGACCTACAAACTACCATAGCTTTGCCACTAATTCAATTATATATATATATATATAAAAATATATATATATATATATATATATATATATATATAAACCTAGTTGAAGGAGACTCGGAACTGGATACCGATATACAATACATGAAACTCATCTTGAAGAACACACAAAATAAGTGTAAATTAAAAAAAATTAACAAAATGTAACAAAACTGACTATGAGCATTGCACTTTTAAGAGTCAACCAAAACTAAATGAGAATCAATGGACCTAAACAATTCAGTGAGTGAGGAAGAAAAAAAAGATAGAAGAGTGAAAGTAACTTAGTAAACACCACAATCCCAAGTTTTACAATGCAAGAGAAATCATGTTGGGGGATCAAACTTTTCTTTTGTTGTTGTAGTGGCTTGAAGTTCAAGGAAATCATGTTTAGTTGTTTCTTAAATATGATCAATATAAGCCAACCAATGTGTTTCTTTTCCTACACAAAGAAGGAAAATCACAAATATGTCAATAGTTAAAATGACAATGTACAAACTCATTCTCACAATCACACAAATAAAAGGTAAGAAGAATAATGATAAGCAACAATAGCAATACATGATAACAAAAGGGTGCTGCAAGGAGACAGAAAGACACTAAAACGCCTTTAGAAGAAGGTTCAACAATTATAACTGAGTGAAATGCAAGAATAACTCAGAAATAGCACAACCTAAGATGCAACAAATTTAAATTTGTATAGGTAATTAAAATTCATAAATAAAATAAAATTCAAAATAAAATGGAAGAGGTGAAAGATTGAGAAATGTGTAGGTAATTAAAGCAATAGTTAATAAAAAGAATTTTGAATTAGTTTTTTCTCCTAAAATGAATAAAATTTTAAAAATACAAAATTGAAAAAAAAATACAAATTCAATAAAATAATTTTATGGGTTGTGATAAATATGAAATTAATAATTTATTTTAAAAAGTTAATAGGAACAAAGCAATGTGGTGCAAGCAAATTTATCTTTCAAAAAGATGAATAAACTTTATAAATGTTTGTTAGAGAAATGACTATAAGATTTCGAAAAGAAATAAAAATGGCAAAAGATTCAACTACTTACCACATTTAAAGATACAATTTATGAAATTTCAATGCAAGGTTGTACAATATTTGTAGAAAGGGATTGAATGGATACTCACATATAGCTAACTAAGGCATGCACAAGATTAGGCTTTTGATCAGTAGAGACAACAGTTTTGTCAGTATGATAAGGCTAGTTAGAATCACATATAAGATCTTCAGCAAAAAAAAGAATCACATATAAGAGATTCTTCATTTTTAGAATATTCCTTTACCTTGTCAAACCTCAACCCTACACCACAACCATCTGTTCACCTATCAATCCCCAACCCTGCCACAATACCAAAAGAAATTCTATAAAGGGAGCAAATGAATGAGATGGGTGAAGCAAACCCAAAAAAAAAGACACATTGCATAAAATAAAGGAAAATTTGCAAATAAATAAATAAATAGGTACTTTCAAATATTCCAAAAAGAGCATTTGTGTGTCTGAATAATGCCTAATTTGCTTCAATGCCTAATTTGCTTCATTGGCAACATGTGTATTTTAAATATTCTGAAATTTCAATAGAAGGGTAATCACAAAATTGAATTTGAACATAAAATGCATGACATCATATAGGTATGCCCAACTTACTTTCCAAACAATAACAAAGCTTTAAGCAAATTACATTCTAATAAGAAAATCATACAACTTTAAACATCTTTTAAAAAAAATATAGGTGTGCATCAAAATATAGGTTACATGATCAAATATTATAAAATAGACATCAACAAACAGCATGCAAAATATAAAAAAGTCAGGACAAAATATTATAATGAGAAGAGACAAATGACATGCATAGAGATTATATCAGATAGAATTGACGGAGAAAAGGGATTGAAGCCCTAACCATAGAATGATTGAAGGTAGTGAAATCTGAAGCGTGCAGATTTTGAAAGAAAAGGGAGCTGCGAATTTGAGAGAAAACATAATAGAACAAATAGCCAAATGTTATTGAATATAATAAATTAGAAAAAGAAGACATCTTGGAGATGAGAAGAAGCATAAACACTTCAACTCCTATTTTTCAAAATCTACAAAAAATAATAGAATAAATCATTACATATTACAAAATGAAAAATCCTATAGGACATGCCTTCAAGAGGAAAAGAAAATGAAGGTTCAGATTTGTCAACAAACTAAATATAGACTAAAAAATAATGAGAAAAAAAAAGAAAATGATAGTTGTTGAAGTCCTTACCAATGCAGCATGAAATCTAACACCAGCTAGCGACCTCACAACAACCCCAAGAAGACTATTCATCGTCCTCACAATTTCGCCAAGACTCTGACATGGCTCTAACCTCAGCTAGCGAAATGATCTCCTTCCATCTCTCAAAAGATCATCACTTGGAGCAATTGGAAACACTTATTTTTTTTTTAAAAAAAAAGAATTAGATATCAACACTTAAGGTTGAGAAGTAATGAAGAATGAACAAAGAAAATGAAGATAATGGGACTCGTAGTGATAGAAAATTTTGCATCAATTTTGGTTGTTGGAGAAGAGCAACTATCCTGCAATGCATAAAAAAAAACCAAATTAAAAAAATAAAGAAAAAAATGCCATGCAAGAGAGGAGAAGAAAAAAAAAGATAAAAAATAATAGAAGGAAGAAAAAAAGATGATTTAAAAAATATTGAGAGTAAAAGATCTCTGGTGTTGATTGAAAATAAGAATTAGCTTCATCGGAAAAAGTAAAATTCAAAATTTATTTTTTATAATTAAATATTTAATTGTCTCAATTAGCAATATTCATCCCTTCAAGTTAGGTCACAAACAAAAAGGTTGAACCGACCAATTCTTATTTTTTTATTATTTAAGTTTGTAATAGTATATTAACTGGCAACACTAGCACTTAATATACACCTTAAAGCTAAAATCGTTCCAAAAAAAAAAAGCCGAAATGGTTGATTGTTTTTAAAGTATAATTTAGTTATTTCTATTTATTATCAGTTTATGTAATTTAAAAATGAATTCGTTGATTAAATAGGAAGATAGGAATAGGAGAAAAACAAAAATAATATTTTAATTAAAATAAATAAATTCATTAATATTGGTTGGGTCAATTAAATGGGGTCACAAATAAAGAAGAAGTTTGGATTGTTTGAGACATTTATTGATTGTTGAAGGGGATTGGTTTAAGAATTAGTTAAGACATATTAGTTGACATACTAAAGGAGATAGTGATATAATTATTTAAATCTGATTGGTTGAAGCAAAAATTTTAAAAGACGAAAATGCTTTTGAAAATTTGGACAGAAAAATTTTATATGAGGAAATAATATTTGTCCTTTTTTTTTTTTTTTGAAAGATCTCGAAGATGATTTTCCTTTGTGTATATTATTATAAATTTCGGTTATGAATTTGAGATTAACTTCAATGAGCTTAATGTGACTTATAGTTTCTTAAAAAGTGGGATTTGTGTTTGGACGTGTGGATGCTAGAACGAGCCTTGGGAGGGAGAGTGCATTAGTGGTCTATTCACTGTCGGTGGTATTCTTGGTTGGAGGGAGCCAAGGGTCCTCTGACCACCTGTAAAGGTGGGGGATGGCGCCCATTAATCCTTGCCCAAACCGCTTTGGTCAAAACCGGAGGCTACCTAACCATGTATAAAATATGTGATTTGCTTCAAATTCAAGGTAAAAGGTTTTAAACAAACAAATGGTAGCCATCCACTGAAAACAACATGAATTCAACCATTCAGTTTCTATATTGCACACCTTAATTGAAAGCGTGTATCAGAGACTTGGTTGACATGTCACAGAAAATATCGCTATACGGTATTCACGTTCTAGAAGATTAATAATATAGAATATACTAATTTACCCGAGAGTGATTATATGATCGTAAAATAACATCTTATTTTTCTCATGAGTCATACATATTAAAGGAACAATACACAAAATTCACAATGTATTACATCCTATCCTATTAAGGAGGGATCTACTTACACTTAGTGTAAGTAAAAAAAATTTATACCTGATCTTATACTCATCATTTTATTATAATCATGTGATTATTATTTATCTTTTATCATAATCATAAGATCACAATACATAAAAAATATAAAATTAGGTATAATTTTTTTTTATTTACACTAAGTGTAAATAGATCCTTTCCCATCCTATTATATTTAGAGTGTAGTTTTGATTATGGAACGAGAAATTATTAGTAGAAGCAAGAGCAATAAGATGGATGTATGTTATTTATTTATTTAGAATTTACTCATTCATTTATATGATGGCGCAACATTTATGATTTAACGGAAGCAAAAATTGACCAATCACTACCACCAGTATTAAAAAAAAAAAAATTGAGTAGGAGCATTAGCCTTCCTTGTCTATTACTTGGGGTTCATCTCCTTTCTTTTTATGTAAGATCGAGAGGTGTTTTCCAGAGTGTTTTAGCTTATAACTAATTTTTGCATGAACGTTAGCTTTGTTTTGATTATAAGGTGCTTTCAGTAATGAGTTTCGGATCCCTACATTGCAGGTAAATATTGTCCATATATAGTTTGTCCTTAATTTTGATTAGCAGTTGTAAAATTTTCTAAGTTTTGCTAGAAAACAATCAAGCGTTGAAACGGTTGAGGCTAGCCATAAGATTTTTTTTTTTCTCTTTCTGAGATTGAAAATACTTTTTATTATCTGAAATTTATGTTTAAAATTTCACACTCAAAGAATACTCGAGCTTGAGGACATTGAAACAAGTTGAGGTTTTAGCCTTAAGATTTTTTTCTCTTTCTGAGATCGACAATACTTTTTATTATCAGAAATTTATGTTTAAAATTTCACACTCAAAGAATACTTGAGCTTGAGAACATTTGAATGTTTCAACGCGTGAGCATTTTATAGCAGTGTCCAAATTTTTTACATTATCATTAAATTATGTGCTGATAGATCATTAAAAAAAATTGACTTATCAAATAGTTGTTGCCATAGTTAAACTTAATTAAAAATATGATAATGTATAATTAAATGATAGAATAATTTTTTTTTTACATTTACAAAGGATTAAATCCAAAAAATAATAATAATCAAAGATTGGTCTTTTAAGATTCTCGTTTAGACACCTAATAATTTAGACATCTAACAGTTTAGACACTTAACAATGCCTTAAAAGATTAGTCTCTTACTTATCGAGTGAAAATATTATAGGAAATTAAATAAATAAAAAAAATTAAATCCATATATTTATCTTTCCTTTTTTTGTTGATAAATTCATATATATTTTAGTCTATCAAAGATATAAGTGGCATTAATTTGATCTTCTAAAAAAGTAAAATATCAATTTAGTCTATCAATCTTAAAAAATGAAATCAAAATTATCATTCTGTTATGGATGATGAGAACAATATTAATGGAATTTTTTTATTGAGAGACTGAATTTATATGATTTTTAGGTTTGAAGTACTAAATTGGTATTACTTTCAATTATTGAATGACTGTATTAATGTCAACTTTTTTTATAGAATCAAATTAATTTTACTTTTTAGTTTCTATGATTGATTGACTAAATTGAAATAAACTTTTTTACTAAATTGAGGTAAACTTTTTTAAATGATCAAATTAATGTCATATGTATTTTCAAAGGATTAAAATGTGCATTTACTAATATGTTTACGTTTATGAATATTACCTTAACAATTTTTTCTATTTTTCACAAATTCATATAAAATCCAATATTTCAATGTAAAAATTTTGTGATTTCATCTATACAGCTTTTTTTTTTTTTATCTATCTAACTTTCTCCATTAAATAATTTTAACACTGTTGGTAAAAAACAGAGCCTCCAAGAACTGAAGGAGCACTCGGAGCAGCATTTGAAGAAGATGATAGAGCAACACCTCACAACTAGTGGTGTTTCTTGGCTCTTGCTTCGAAACTTAATTAAATACAATCCACATATTAGATTATTATGGCAAGTATGCTCATCGATCAGCTCTTACCACCTTCATCAATTATTTCAATTATTCTATTATCTTAATAATTATTTTATTATTAAATAAAGAAAATATTAAATAAAAAAATAAATATATTTAATGTTTTAAAAACATAAAAAATATTTAATATTTTTTTATTTAATAATTAAAAAATTAAATTAAATATGAAGATAAATCATTTCTCATCATTGCTCATCTTTTACGTATGTTTAATTTTTATGTTTCTTTAATTTTTAATTTTAGTCATAATCTTTGAATGTGTCCATTGCCATAATGTAGTAGATGACTAACTGTATCAGCAATTGAGATAGCAGATTTGTTAGGCAACATCAATTTTTAATCCTTAAGCAATAAAGCAATATATTCTTCGCCTTTCTTTTTTTTTCTTAAAAAAAAAGGAAAAGTGTTTTATTTATCTAAAAAAAAAGTTTTAAGTAAAAAAAAGTTATCTCCGTTTCAAAGTCAAGACGAACAATTATCTTCACTAAAGATTTATAGAGAGAATATATATTACTTTCTAATGAGAGATTTTTATATTCAAATCAAAGTCACGTAATTATTAAAAATAGAAGATCGATTAGGTGAGTCAACATAATTAGGAATGACAAAAATAGGCTATATGACCTATAAGGAGTTTATAACTTGATCTTTTTTTTATAAATAAGTTAGAGTAATGCTTTTAAAAAAGTCTATTTAATTATGTAGATAAATTTAGACTTTTAAAATAGTCTTTTAAATCCACAAAAGGTGAATTGTAGTAGTAAGTAATTTTGATCACTTAGGACGAAGATGTAAGTTTAAATCTTAATAAAGTTACTCTCATATTTTCATAATTGAATAAGATTAATCTTATAAATAATTTAAATAAATCAAATATGTAAAAATATATTATAATCTTACAAAATAAATAATTTTTTAAGTTTGACATGCTGTTCTGTTCATATATATAATAATAATAATAATAATAATATATATTTATATACTTATTAGTTTTATAAATAATATAATATATTTTAAATAAAAGTATTTTCAATGTATTATATAACTTGAATGTCAGAACCTAAATCAATTGATCTATTTAAAGGCTAAATATAAAGTGGACATTTAATAAATTTTGAACAAATTGAGTTTTTAAAAAAGTTAGATGAAGTAAAAAAAAAAAAAAAGACTTACATCGAGAAATAGGTTAAGGTTAAACTTATCTTTAGAAAATAGATCTGACCAATTTAAGGTAAAATCGGCCTGAGCTATCCCATTTCTATGCTTACTAATTAACCGCCTTTCCTCTTTTCAAACTGAATAGGAGTATTAAAATGAGTTAAGTTTGATAAATTGATCTAAATAATTTGATAAAATAAATATATTGAGTTAGTAAAATATCAATTTAAAATTTATATGATCTGAATGAGCTGAACTCGAATGAGTTGGATTATTTCATTATTTTAACATTATATAAAATTAAATAAATTACATTAAATTAACAAAATATTAATTCAAAACTTACATATCATAAATGTACTAATTTAAAAATAAACTAACCTCAAATAAACTGATCTGAATATATGAACTGACTGTTTTAACACCTTTGACATTGAGTACTTGGTCTACTCAACTTTTAAAGCAGGCAAAAGAAGAATAAAACAGAAATATTAGTTTTTTTTTTTTTGAAAAAATAGAAACATTTGTTAATCCCAAAGAGGTGGATGCTCTGGTGCATCAGAAAAAGTGATGCCACCGATGGCTTCAAAACACTATCCAATACATTTTTGACACGTAAGAAAAAAGGTCAAATTATTGAATCCAATACAATGGCGACCACATAGCCTTGATGAAATTGGAGCGGTAGTAGACCAAAACCAAAAGTAACACCACCAACGCCGCCACGCCCCATGGTGACCCACAATGCTCAATAACCAAGCAATTTTAGCGCGCACAAGCCTTGCACCACATCTAGAGATAGAGCGGGCAATGAAAAGCAAGAGAAGAGGCAATACCAAGAGGAACAAGTCGAGGATGATAGTGGCTTTCTCAATGGTTGACTTGCAGTTTGTATAAGATGAAACCATTAGCAAAAAAAATCACAATGCCAACTATGGCGACCAGTTGCAAAGGAGGTGCAGATATAGAGGACAAAGTGTTTCTTGTCCACCCTTACTTCCATGCTGGACCCTCTCTCTTCTTTAAAAGCCAAACCATTTTTTTTTTACTCTCAGCTTCTATTAGTTTATTTCAGGTCTCTGATACTTCGTTCTCTCTCTTTTTTTTATCAAATTAGAATTTAGAATGCTGGGAAATGAAATATGACAAGTACAGAAATATATTATGTATTTATGTGTGTCTTTGGCATAAATTCTAAGGCAGTGCGCTAGTAAAGTGTGGATTCTATCTTCAATTGAACCCACCCTTTATTTTAGATTTAGACTTGTTTGCTCACTGAGTTAAGACTTGGATTGATATTAACATAAACACGTGACCTATATTTAAAGGAGAATCAACAGAATATAATATATTCATAAGAGAAATTTTTACTTTTTAATAGATACTAGATTCAACAATTTTATCAAGGCTATATAGTCGTCAGTGTATTGAATTTAACAATTTAACTTTTTTTTATATGTCAAAAATATATTAGATAGTATTTTGAAGCAATCGGTGACATCACTTTTTCTAATACACCAGGTTCAAAAGAATATCATGTATTCATGATTTCATGGTGGTGTCTTTTTCTTCCAATTTTTGTTCCCTTCTCGGGCAAAGTGAAACCAAAATAATGCTTCGCTTTATATAATCCAAGAAGTTCCATATAACAGCGCAAAAAGAAAAAAAAATCCATATAAGTAATCTTATAATATATTAAATGATCATTTGCCAGATAAATTAGTTTTTTATTTTATAAATATATGAGACATACGTAAATTTGTATATTTAAAATTTTAATATGATAAAGCTTATGAATTTTACACAGAAAACTAACTATTGTAAAAGAAATGTAAGAGAATGTGTTCTTTGTATTATTTTACACATGAAGTTCCACATGTGACGAGCTTCTCACAAGTACGAAAATGATTAGTATACATTTCTTATAAGCTACATCTTTTCATATATGTTGAAGTGATAAAGTTAAAGTATATAAATAAAAAAAATAAAATAAAATTAACTATATTAATTAATAATATAATATAAATTTTTTTTTATTTATATTTATTTTTAATTATTAAATTTATTTTTATTTAATAATTATTTTTAATAAAATAATTTTAATCATTAAATAAAAATAAATCTAATTATTAAAAATAAACATAAATAAAAAAAATTTATATTAATATAAATTAATCCTCTTACTAATATAAATATATAAAAATTTATATATAACATTATATTTAAAAGATTCAATTCAAAAAGGATTCACACACATGACCAGGACTTGCCCATCATCAGCACTCATAAGGGACCCTCCATCCACATGGACCTGCTCCCTTTACCCTTCCTTAAAATCAACGCTCCTGATTTGACTCCCAAAACGCATCCTGGCCGTCCAACTTAATCTAACCCATGGGTGGGTGAGTGTGTCCCATCCTTGTCCACCAAATGGAGAGACATGTTGCTTTAAAGCTGCTGCCGCTGCTACCGACAGCTTAGCTTGCCTTTGTCCATAATTTATGCATTGAATTTGGAACAATGCCAATGCTAAAAGTAAATGCTCTCTCTCAACCAGCTCCTTTATTTTCACTTTCCTATAAAACATAATCCAGCATTTCCAACTTTCCCACAGTTGCTTACAGCACATTTCCTCTTTTAACAACTCAAAAGGAATAGTAGCAGAGAATCCCCGAACCTTAAGCACTTTCTTGTCTATTCAACTGTTCAACAACAAAGAAAGCTTGGCATATACTATTTGGGTTTTGATTGTTCTGGTTATTTTGGAGGTGGGAAATTCTTATCATAGGAAAAATGGAAAACACAGTAGCATATGAGAATGATCTCAACCTTAAGGCAACAGAGCTTAGATTGGGGTTGCCAGGGACAGAGGAAAAGGAGGAGAAAACCATGCATGGTGTTAAAAACAACAAAAGGCAATTGCCTGAAACTTCTGAAGAGTCTGTTTCCATTTCCAAGGGCTCTAATGGCCAGCATGTGGAGAGTGGTGCAGTCCCTCCTGCCAAGTAAGTTTAAATGATTAAAAACTAAAGCTTTCTCTTTTGTGGGTGATGAGTAGAGATTCAAGAACTTTCATTTTTTTTTTCTTTTTTTGTTTTGATCTGAATTTTGAGCCTAATTCATTCAATATATTGACATGACAGGACAAAGATAGTGGGGTGGCCACCAATCAGATCCTATAGGAAAAACAGCCTGCTGGAGGCTGAGGGTGCTGGGATCTATGTGAAAGTGAGCATGGATGGAGCCCCTTACCTCAGAAAGATTGACTTGAGGGTTTATGGAGGGTATTCAGAACTCCTCAAAGCTCTAGAAACAATGTTCAAGTTGATCATAGGTGAGATAAGATTTTGCTTTTGGCTACAGCCTATTATTGTCTTTATTGTTGTGAAACTAGTTAGCTAGTCAATTTTTGTTGCTGAAAGTTATTTGGGTTTTGTTATTTCAGGTGAGTACTCTGAAAGAGAGGGCTATAAGGGATCTGAATATGCACCTACATATGAAGACAAGGACGGTGACTGGATGCTAGTTGGAGATGTACCATGGGAGTAAGTTCTCTCTCTTTTTGTTCATTTCTCTGGTTATGTCTCCTAGCTATTAATTCTCAACCTCACTGAACTATACTTTTTCTGCAGCATGTTTATGACTTCCTGCAAAAGGCTAAGAATCATGAAAGGCTCAGAAGCTAGGGGCTTGGGTTGTGGTGTATGAGAAGCAACTAAATTATTATGATGAGCACTATGCAAGAGAAGAGTTTTGGTGTCAAGGAAAATCATTCTTTCAGCTTGGGCTCTTGGAACTAATGGATTTTGAATCACTGTATCATATGAACATGCCTATCTGAGTTGGACTCTGAAGTAGAGAGATGGAAGATTCTTAATACAAGTTTGGCAACATTTCTGGTTATTTTAGCTAGCATCTGCGTTGAGATGCTATGCTATTGTTTCCACTGAACCTTTTCAATGAGAAAACTCATAGAAGTTTGCTTCAAATGAACTTTGTGTCAAGGGAATTAGAAGGAATTGATATGTTCATCTTAGTTTTTCGTTTTGTATCAATACAAAAATGCAGTGTAATACACCAAATATTCGTATGTATTATTTTCTCTGTAATCGAATGGACACAATTAACTATGTGTGAGCCACATCCAGAATTTCTTCCTCTTTCTAATTGCATCTAAAGTCTCATTCATATCCTAATTACCATTCTATATTAAGATGAAAACAAAAAAATTAGAAATTTAGATGAAGAATGACTGGGCTTATGGCCAAGGAAAGTCACAGCTTGAAGCTGATCTGATCCGTCTTAGAAAACATGTTATGGTGTCGTTCTTGAATATTTTTTTTCATAAACGACGGGACAAAAGTGCAGAAAAAGAAACAAAACTACAGAACAAATGAAATACTATTAGCATTAACAAACAACGCAAGAGAGAAAAAAAGAGAGAAGCAAAACAGGATGAAGCAAATGATTGGTTATGAGATCATTATAAGAATTTCTTTCCCTATAATTATGAAGAATATCAACATATTAATCTTTCAATAAGAATTTTTTGATCCAAACAATAATATATACATACGGATGTCAAAAATCTAAATCAGAATAAATAATATTATGAACACTTTTAAAGTCTGTCTCAATCATCAACGTTGTTCTTGAATATATGGTTATATAAATTTGACATCTTTGATTCTCATAGTAAACAACACCTCAATTTAATATGAGCTTTTTAAATTGTAATTCGTTAATCAAATGCATTTTTAGAATATAAATTTTAAAAATTTTAAGAATTAATATAATCAGTGTTTATAATTTTTGAATTAAAATTATAAATTTTTAAAATAAAAAATAAAATGATTGATGGTTATAATTTGAAAAGTAATTATCTTACACTCTTTTTAAGAGTATAGATATTATTCATATAATTTTTAATAGATGTAATTGAGTGAAAAAAAATAATAAAAAAATATGTATAATAAATAATATTAAATAATATATAAAAATATATATATTATTTGATATAAAAATATAAGAATTATTTATAATTTTAAAGATTAAAATTTTAGTCTACTCGAGAATGAGAGGGAGATGACCACTGGCAATCTGACCCAAAATTGATATGCAAAAAGGAATTTCGTAATGTCTCTCTCTCTCCCTCTATATATATATATAGGAAATCTATTTTCATCTAATATTTTAGGGGTGATTACGGGTCCAACTCGACTTGTGAATTCGACAAATCTGAACCGACTCGATATAATATATCTGGGTCGGGTTGGATTATCGGGTTAGTTCGGGTCAAGTCCAATTAACTCAACTTCTAAGAGCATGTTTGGATTGTAGTTTGCCATTGCAAACGTAAGTTAGAAATTCTTGAAGGAAGAGAAATGATGTTTGGCAAAAAAAAAAATTTCATTTTAACTGGTTTTTTACCCAAAAGTCGGTTGAGTTAATAAGCAAAATTCTTGCTTTGTGTTAAAATTGTTGTTCCAACTCACTTTTGAAATAAAAGTTTCCAAACATAAATTAGTTACTGCAAACTCACTTTCAACTAAACTTAAGTTTGCAAACACACTTTTAACTAAACTTAAGTTTACCAACTGCAATCCAAACACACACTAATTAGTTCGGGCGACGGATTGAGTAATTTAACCTGATGACTCGATTCGATGATCCGATTACTCGAGTAACGACGTCGTTTTAGGTCATTCTTATTAGAAAGTGTTCACAATTTGACCACTCAATCCGACCAACCCGACTAATCCGACCACCCAAAAATAAGAAAAAACTTTTTTGTTTGAAATTTAATCAACCCGATTACTCAACTCTGACCAATCCGATTACAATCGAATTGGTTCGGGTTGGGTTAAAAAAAAAAATTATTTGAAACCGACTCGAATCGACCTGACTTCGATTAATTAATTTAAACATTTTTTTTCTCCAAATCCAACTCGACCCGACCTGACCCGATCCGTATGCACCCCTATACTCTATTTGATCAAGAAACTAATACAAGATCATGAGCAAACAAAGCAAACAATCCAGAAGACAGGGTCAGCCTTTAATTAAAAAACCCAGGATTTAATCCAGATGTTGTTTGTAATAGCTTTTTTGAAATTGTTATTGTATAGTCATGATGCAGTGAGGTTAGGAAAGAAAATGAAGATTCGTAGGTATAAGCATCTTGTCTTTTTTTCCCCCTTTATTGCCTCCTGGAATCTTTATAGCACTGATCAGAAATTTGATGTGGTAGCTAATGAACAATCATGATCAAGCATGGCAAACAATGCAGAAGGCAGGATTTACTCTAGATCTTGTTTTGTATTGAAATAGCGAAAAGCTGAGCAAGTCAGTTATTCATATCTATCAAAACTTCATAGATTAAAAAGCAAAGTGCCACGTTTTTGTATAGTAAAGGAACGCAGTTTCTAGGGTAATTGTGCGTAGTCAGTAAAGTGCATACATCACAGTTTAAACTACATCAAAATAGAGAATTAATAAAAAGAGCTTCATTTGAATAAAGTGGTGCCTTTTTCCTTTGTATTTTGTGTTGGTTTGCTCAGGGGTTAGAAGGGCACTATCCCGGTTATTGGTAAAAAGTTGAAATCAATCCAGTTGGTTTCTTAAGAATATATTAAGAAAAAAAAAAACTGTGGATATATACTAAACAAATGTAATATTCAATGACTTTTTACGACAATGAAATGTTTCTTAGCTGTGGATCCTTCACTTCTAAGTTCTAATCATCAGCCCAAGAAAAGACAGCAACATTCAGTTGAAAACAACACTTTACTTCTAATTTCCACACGTTTGAAAATCAAATTTATATTAGAATAATGTTTTTTTTATCTGTATATTAGAATAATGTTATACATATAGAAATTAGAAATTTTAATTTCATATGCACTAAAGTAAATTAATTTTACAGAAAATTCTTTTAAATATTTGTAGAATTGTATCTTCTCTCTCTTTATTAAAAAAAAAACAAAAATTCAAATATTATGTTACCACTCTATGTTATAATTATTATACATATATGGCAAAGTCTATGATGTACCGAAGCAGACCCGTGGTTCTCCACGGAGGATAAAAATCTTCCCTTGATCTAACTGTTCCAATTTTGCGTTGTAGTTTATTCAATCTGAGTCAGTGCACGTCTGTAGGCTTCTTTTCTTTTCTTTTCTTTTTTTATATTGCAACTGTTCATGCAATTTCGTGTGCAAAGTAGTGGATAGTGTGAAGTCCTCCCTAAAATTGAGATGACATTATAAGTAAAATTTGTCTGAAATTTTAGTCAACTTTCAATGCAATCGAATTCATTTATATATAGAGTGATTTTTGTCTATATGGTTTTAAGAGAAATGAATGTACTTTTATTCTGGACCGTAGTGTAGGACCCCATCCGAAATGATTAACTCGACATACGAATTATCGGATTCTGTCATCAACACATCGGTCTAGGCCTTATGACCTCGGACTATGACATTGGACTATAACGATCGTTGGACTTATGCAGATTCTCACAACTACTGATCATAATCTTATATGTGAGGACCATAACTGCTTATAATAAGGATTAACCACTAAGGAGACAATCCTGACAGGTCAGAAACGGACCTCAACGATCGTTGAACAGCCCTAATAGGTTAGAGACGGACATCAACGATCGTGGGCTGAGACCTCTGCCAAGGCACGATTCTAATGTACCTTTGTCCTATACAGATTGCATGAGAATTCCAGTCACGCTCTACATATACTAGGCCAAGTTAACCTAATGAGGTATTTTATATTCCATTGTATAAACCCTACTTGTGCACTGCCTGACTTGAGCGTTGGAGTTCCTTTGCAGGTACCCACCCCCTGGTTCAATACGCTTAGCAGCAACTGCGTAAGGAGGAAACCACCATATACGTGCCTATCTTAGGTACCTTTTGAATTCACTTCAGAATATTGACACCGTCTGTGGGAATCTAATAAACTTCCATTCCCGCGTTAACCATGGTGAGCACGAGACACAACCATAGGAAGGGAAGCACTGCATATGTTGTCCCTGGCCAAACACAGGGCCCAACGGCACAACGCGACCCTCCTTCAGTCACACCACCAGAAACCTCCGCCGCTAGAAGCAGGCCTGTTGTAGTGGAACTCTCAACGATAGACACGAGGCTTCAGCTTCTACTGAAAGCCCCGCTCCATCTCGAAGGGTTTCAATCCGTAACAGGCTTGTCTTTCCTCATGGTGGAGCCAATAATACAAACCATGGAGCAAACCATGGAGCTAGGATCCCTGTGCATGCTCGCTTGGGAACCTCCTACAACGATGTAGACCATGCGTCTCACTATGAAGACAATGTTCAATCTGAAACGACGAAGAATGACCTTCGAGAGTTGTTGCGCCAACAAATAGCGCTCATCGAGGGTCAGTGGCATCAGCTGGAAGAACAACGTCGTCGGTTAGAGAATCTTGAAAGATCAGTGAGGACGGACAACGACAACGGAGAACGGGATTTAGTTCGTAACGAGCAAGCAGCCCAACGTGCTGGCACTAGGGTTTTTGGAAACCATAACCCGGTCCCCGCCGTCAACAACAATTCTCAGATGTTTTAATGGCATATAGGGTCTCGAGGAACTTCAAGCCTCCGAGCAATTTGGAGGCTTATGATGAGACGACAGATCCCCAGGAACACTTGGACGCTTACACTCAGTCCATGCATCTCTATGGGTACACCCCTGAACTGCTATGCCGAGCTTTTCCCCTATTTCTAAAGAAACCCCAGAACTGCTATGCTGAGCTTTTCCCCTATTTCTAAAGAAAGACGCCATCCGTTGGTTTGTCATATTACGAACCAAGATCATAGGATGGGAAGACCTTACGCAATGATTCTTGCAATACTACACCATAGCAAAGAAGCGACCGAAGTCAATTGACTCCTTTTTCAGAATCCGGCAAGGAAGTTCTGAATCCTTGCGCAAATATGTCAAAAGGTTCAATCAGGCCTGTGTGGGCATTGAAAACCTGGATAACAAGATAGCCCTCTATTACGCTAGAAACAGACTCTGAACTGACTCAGATTTCTTCATATCGTTGGCAAAAAACGAAGCCAACAAGTCTAGATGAGTTTCACCTATGGACGGATAAGTACATCGAGCTAGAGGAAGTTACCAGAGCCAAAGAGAATATGGAGAAAGGTGAACCGACCCACCAGAAAAAGAATCAAAACTCCAACCAACCCCGTGACTCCTCCAAGAGCGAACAATATCTTCCCAAGTATTCTGAGTATACTCCTTTGAACACCTCTTGAGACACAATCTTGAAGGAAGTCCTTCAAACCGAGTTCCAAGATATCAAGAGGCCATCACCTGTAAAGAAGTAATTCTAGAAAGACCATTCGAAACATTGCAGGTGGCACAAGAGCTATGGTCACGAGACAGAAGATTGTTACTAACTCTGGGAGGTTATCAAGTCCCTGATCAAAGAGGGACGGTTGCAAAAGTACATCAGCGGTTTCCGAGGAGGCGAGGACACAGAAGACGCAGGGATCGAAGATGAAGCCGCAGCCCCTGGCGAAATCCAAATCGACATCCAAGAAGAAGCCATAGTCCTACCAAAAGATCTCAGACTCCACCACGCCGCAATGTTGAAAACAGGCAAGATCAAGATCGAGATACTCAAGATGGGGGTAACAAGAAAGACAAACTCATCAGTACCATCTCAGGAGGGTTTGCAGGGGGTGGTCCGTCTAACAATTCTCGGAAAAAGGCATTACAGACAGCGGTCTTAAGCATATCTGGTTCCTCGCGAAGACCTCATATTGAAAAAAAGGACGCACTGTTCATTTCCTTCTCTGACAAGGGCTACGACGACATTATCCGAGATCATGAAAACCCTCTGGTCATATTCGGAATAATATCTAACGCCGAAATCCGTCGTATCTTTGTGGATCAAGGGAGTTCAGCGGATGTCATGTTCATGGATGCCTTCAAAAAATTAGAGTTCCCTTTGTCTGCACTCATACTGTATGAAGATGAACTGACTGGTTTCTCCAGAGGAAAAGTTACCCCGGTCGGTTACTTTGAAACTTTCTTGACCCTGAGTAACGACAACACGTACAAAACGAATAAGGTGAGATTTTTGGTCGTGGATTGCCCCTCGGCTTACAACATCATCTTGGGCCGTCCTATGCTAAATGGCATTACCGTTGTAGTCTCTACCGCCCATCAAGCCATGAAGTTCCTCAACAGGAATAATGAAGTGGTCATGGTCAAGGGCGATCAGATTGCAGCCCACAAGTGCTATAACGAGAGCTTGAAGATCAGTAAGGTTTTTAGGAAAACAAAGGCACGAACATCCAATCTCGCCTGCGATCAAGTCAACATTCTGATAACCGAGTTGGATGTCCGTGAGGAAATCCGAGACACAAGACCCTAGCCTGAAAAAGAATTAATCCCGCTCCAGTTGGGTGATAAACCCAACTAAGTCACCAAGATAGGAGCAAACCTCAAAGAGCAGGAGAAAATCCAGTTGATAGACTTCTTACAGAAAAACAAAGATCTTTTTGCCTGGATATCTGCTGACATGCTTGGGATCAACTCCGCTTTCATCTGCCATTGTTTATCTATTAAACAGGATGCAAAGCTAGTCTCCCGGAAGAAAAGAAAAGTTAGCCCTGAGAGGCAACAAGCCATTGAGGAGCAAGTCAAGGAATTACTAAACGACGACTTCATCAGGGAGATCTCGTACAACCTGAAGGTCATTCCTAGAAGGTTCCAACCAGGCAATCTAGTACTCCGCAGGGTTGACATCAGTGGAAAGAATGCCTCCCAAGGGAAATTAGCCCCTAACTGAGAAGGTCCCTACCGCATCGTGATCAGTATCGACAAAGGAGCTTATACTCTAGAGACATTGACGGGCAAACCAATGAAGAATTTTTTAAAAGTAGACAAACTTAGAAAGTACTATAGCTAAGTGCCTTTTAAGGCCTAGTCTACTTTATGTTTGATCTGCCCCAATTATTATATGGACCTTGTTAGTCATGGCAACCATCACCCAAGAGGGGGGTGAATTGGGTGATTACAAATTTTAATGCACCTTTGAGAAATTAAGCATTTTGAATAACTCAATTAATAAATGCAAATGGAATAAGTTTAACAAAGGTGCAACTATTATAGATTTCACAAATACTACTTGGGCTATAGGATAAATCAAGTAAATAAACTAAATATCAAATTCAACTCAAGCATATATAATTAAGGCACAAATGTAAAGAGATAGAGTTGAGAAGATCAAACACAAGATTTATCCTGGTTCGGCCACCAATCCACTTGTAGCCTACGTCCAGTCCCCAAGCTTAACTTGAGATTTTCTTCACTATCTCCTAGACTTCACGGGTACTAGGAAAACCTTTGTACAAGCAAGAGCACTCCTCACACCTTGGGATACCTCACCCTTGTGCTAGAGCCTCCAACTCTTCAAGCTTCACAGGTGCTTGATGACCTTTACAAACTTGAGCACTCAACTCCTTGGGATGCCTCACCCTTGAGCTTGAGTCTCTTCAAACAAAGGGATGCCTCACCCTTTACAATTTGGAGGGATACCTCACCCTCTCTTACAAAGCAATCAAGGTTAATAGAATGAAACTCTCATAAGAGTAGATATACAACTTGAAGAACAAAGTATAGATGATAGCAAACTCTCTCAAGAGTGGATAATACAAATTGAAGAACTATGGGTATCAAGGATTCACACTTTAAAGCTCAAAATATGATTTTGATGATTCAAGGATCAAGTATAGTGTTCTTGTGTTTCTTAAGATGTAAATACTTCAAATATCACTTATATATAGAGCCCAAATGATAAAATAGCCGTTGGTAGTGTTTAGAAATGATTTTTTATGAAAACTAGCCGTTTATAGCCGTTAGAAACGTTTCTGGGCACTTGGTAATCGATTACACACTTCTGGTAATCGATTACATGGCTTCTGTCAACGTTGTAATCGATTACAGGATGTGTGTAATCGATTACAGCATTTCTGGTTTCGAAAGCTGACTTTGAAAGGTCATAACTTCTTCGTTTCTTATTCGATTAGAGCAAATGACTAGTCATTGGAAAGATCTTTGAGTCTATTTTCAAATGAAACAAGTTTCACAACAAAACTCAAAGTATTTTGAAAGTTATGATCAAAAGAGTGATCAAAGGTCAACTTTTCAAAACTCAAACTTGATTGTTTTTGAAAACTGACTTTAAATGGTCATAACTTCTTCATTTCTTATCCGTTTAAAGCAAATGACCACTCATTGGAAAGATATTTGAGTCTATTTTCATATGAAATAAGTTTCATAACAAAACTCAAAGTATTTTGAAAGTTATGATCAAAATAGTAACTAAATGTCAGTTTTGCAAAACACAAACTTGGCTATTTTTCAAAGGTTTGAACTACCATCAAGACTAACTTTCCAAAAACAGTTTGTTGGCCATTAAGACATGTAAGAAACACTTTTAAAGATGTTAAAACATATTTGAGCTTAGTATGATTCCTTTTTACATTTACACAAGATCTAAGTCCTATAAGCTATTCTTGAAGAACCTTGGGACTTGATCTTTTGCCATCATCAATTCTTGATGTAATCCAAACTTTCAAAAATTTCTTCTCTTCAAATCTTGTAAATTGCTTGGAACATTTTTATTATTCTCATTCTTCTTGAGTTGAGCATAGTTGTGATCTTTTGCTTTCTAGTTGCAATGCTCACTCTTGATACTTGGACTATCCTACAAAGTATTACTCACTTAAAACAAGCATAGTTAGTCCAAATTCATAACTTAATATCTTAATATGCATGATTCATAAATGTATAACTCTAATTAGTCTAACATGCATATAAGAATGTTGCATATATCTCATTGCATGATTATTAAGTGAAGTATAACTAAATAAAGTACATAATCATGATGATCCAATATATCTCTTTGAAGCACATATATGTAACATGATCAATATTCTTTTGTGATGCATTTGTCATCTATAAAGCACATCTATTAAGCATAAGCATCATTCTTTTTGTATTGTATTTGTCATCATCAAAACTTAACATATTAAACTATTGAGGCAAAGACAATGCTACAATCTCCCCCTTTTTGATGATGACAAATCACCAAAGAAAAATATGCAATATAGAAGAATAGATATTCATGTAAGCATTTCAAACAATAAAATCATATTTTTCTTTCCAATTTTCACTCCCCCTATTTGACATCAACAAAAAGGCTTAGGAACAAAATATAATATTTTCGCTCCCTTTATAGATAAAACTCGTGTTGTCAAAAGGAGTAAGATCATCAAAACTCATAAACTTCTTCAAGTTATTCAAATCATAACTATCTCCCTTTATTTAATTCTACACATGATTCAAGAAAAGAGAGATGAAACAAACATTATTTCAAGATATAAAAGATTATTCATGTAGTGCTTGTCATATTTTGGTACATCAACATTTAGCACATGATAGCAATGAGCTTAAGAAATTATGTCTAGCATATAATGTCTTGCATACCACATGATAAATAAGTACCACTTGATATCATTTGTTAGGAGTTGCAAAATATCCATGTAAGGTCATGGAATTGAAGTTTTCAAAAGAAAGATCATACAACTTGCCACATATCAAGTATTTCTCAATGAAAGATTCAAAAGATATGAAGTTTAAGAATGTTTACCTTCTTTCATTGATAGAGGGAAAGAGAATAAGAGATGATCTTCATTGAAATGTTGATAGTATTAACAATAGAACACTTCATGTCAAACAAGGATGCAAGCTATGAGATATAAACAACAATTCAAGAGCTAGGCTCCCCCTCATTGAAGCACAAGATGGATAAAGGGAAATATGCATGCCAAGACCATGTAAGCATATTACCATAAAGGTTATATTCTTAATCTATTAATCAAAAACCATTTTAAAACTTCTCCCCCTTTCAAAAAGAATTTTGTAAGACCACATTATATTTTCAAAAGCATTTTAGAAGGGTAGAAGGGTTTTATATTGAAACCACATATTCTTTTAAAGACAAGAGCATGATTCTCATAGGTGTTATACTACAAAGAAACCATAAATCAAGATAATCATTTATATCAAACATTCACATTGAGGAAATATGCTATAGGGATCAAAGTATGTATAATACTAATATCATCTACCCTATATGCAATGACAAAAATTAGCAAGTTATTATCCAATTAGGCACTTTGTCAATGCGAATCATACTTCTCATGTAAGGAAAGCATCAAATCATTTAAGATCAGTTCATCAACAAGTATCATACAATCCATAGCATATAGAATACCACAATAGTTTAGGGATAGAGATACTTATTGCGTTAGATAGAAAGTGATGCTCCTTTAGAATGTTCTTCATTTAGGTCCTTTGAGTTTGTACTTTCTTCCAATGAGTATTTCATTCCATTTCATTTGAAGAAAGTCTCCTCATGTTCCTCTTCCTTCAACATTTCTCATTTATCCACATATGCTTGACATTTCAATATTTGATGACTATATTTCAAAAAGTTCTTTAAAACATGGGTTAGCATCAAATATCATTTAAACTTATTTACAAGCATAATTTAGGTTGATATACAATGTAAAACATGTACCACATTATCAACCATGCAATGTTAGCTCTTACAAGAATAAAGGAAGAACATATGCACTTGAATCCAAAAGCATAGTTTAACCATTTTCAAAGCAAGATTCAAGTTTGTCAAGAAAGACATGATCATCATCAAAACATATATAATCATTTTAGGGCAAACAATGATCATGTAAGGCATGTAAAAACAACTCTCTACTTCTTCAAATATCACATGATATTCAATTTAAAGCATAGATGAGGATAAGAAATTGATGTCACCAAAAGTGTACTCTTTGAGTTTCTGTAGGTGATTCCAACTTATATGCATCAAGGCTCCTTGAGAATGTAGTGGTTCTCCATGCCATCCTTTTATATTTTCATTACTCTTGGAGAACTTGGACCATTTCAAAATTTTTTTTTTCAACCTCAAGTGGTGTAGTTGTATTTCACTTCAATGCATGCTTAAGTAAATAGTCACCCTACAACACAATTCAAAGAACTTTCTTTGGTATCCACCAATTTTAGATCCACAGAGGTTAGTCATTATACCAAATTCATGAGCAAATAATAATAAATGAGT
Organism: Ormosia emarginata; assembly: GCA_029884605.1. Taxonomy (NCBI): domain Eukaryota; kingdom Viridiplantae; phylum Streptophyta; class Magnoliopsida; order Fabales; family Fabaceae; genus Ormosia; species Ormosia emarginata. The sequence goes on along the minus strand of JAQQTP010000077.1, from coordinate 47,861,570 downwards.
TCACAAGGGCAAAAGATATTTCATTTCATTGATTATTAAGCACATACCAAGAGAAAAGGTGAGTAACAAAAGAAATATGGCTTTTTGCACATTGAAACTCATTTTTAAAGCCTGTGTAATCGATTACAATGTGTGTGTAATCGATTACCAGTCCTCTGGAATCCATGTAATCGATTACATGTTTCGTGTAATCGATTACCAACTTTCTGGGAACCTTGTAATCGATTACAATGTTGTTGTAATCGATTACATGAGTTTTGAAAACGTTATAATCGATTACAAAGGTCTTGTAATCGATTACAAGCTTGCTGAATTTAGTTTTTGTATTTCAAAAAGTAAAGGACTGAACTCAAAGCTTTCAAATAAGTTCCAAAACTTCCCAAAACAATTCCAAACATCATGTAAGCATAAAGACTAACTAGTTCTTGATCCAAAACACATGTTTATGCAAAAACTTCAAATTATGCAGAAGATTGTAACTTTATGCAGCAAAAATTATGATTTTTAGCAAGAGTTAGATACATTGATTTATTCAATATGCCAAGATCTAAAATGTTTTCATCAAATGTGTTATTTCAAACAAGAAGTGAACTTATCTAGTATATTATCACTTGTAGAGATATATAGAAAGCATCCATAATCATACAATACCCTATTATCAAGAAATGTGCAAGGTAGAGAATGAAGGGTGTAACAAGAATATAATCATGTGGTATATATAATATTCAAATTTTACCAAGTACACATGATTCAATTAATCACTTAAGGCCTACAAGGAATATTCCTTAAATTCATTGGCATTATAAATGAATATTCATAAGAGGTAAAAACTTTTGATAACTTGGTCTTGGTAATCAAGGGAATACTTTTCCTTATCCATTGCTTCTCTTTTGGAGTCTTGAACTTTACAAGTTCTACATTATGTACTTGAGAAGCTTTGGTTGACGTCATCTTCCTTCTTTGACCAAAACTTCTACCATTGGGCTTAGGAAGCATTCTTCTTGATGATTCCTCTTTCCTTTGACCAATTAGTCCATCCTTTTGAGAAATTTTCTGCATAATTGAAGCACTATGAGGGCATTTTGGTACCCACTTCATCTTGGGTCCTTGAATGTTAGTTATAGGGCCTTTAAGACCTTTAGGAACTCATACCATACAATTTCTCATATAAGAATTTCTTCTATAATAGCATAAATGAGAAATATGTCCTAGATGACCACAAAAATTACAAACAATTGAATTTAGTGATGGTTTGGTCCTTTGAAAATCATCTTTGAAAAACTTAAGCCTTTTGTTGTTATTACATTCCATATTATTTTTGCCATAAGCCTTGCTTGAATTTTTATGTGGAATAACATCAATTTTATTCTCATTAACAAGCATAGAATATAAGCAATTAGAATCATTAGCTTTGACAAATTCAGAATGTAAGTCCTCAACACGATTTTCTAAATCAATACACTTTTCACAAGAAGTTGAGGTTTCACATTTCAAAGGTATTTCCCCATCAAGAAAAGCATATTCATTTTTCAAAGACTCAATTTCATTTTCAATAGAGGAAATATTTTCCAAACAAGATAAATTTTTCTTTTCTAAATTCAACAAATCATCATTCAATTCATCATATACACATTGTAGCTTATCATAGTAAGGACTATAATCTAGTTTAGCATTATTTACCTCAAAGTCCTTTTGAGCCATATAGGAAATAGTCTCAATCTCTAGCATACTTGACTCTTCCTCATTGTTGTCCATCAAGGATTCAAGAACATCTTCTTGAGGATATTTTTCATGACAAGCTTCCTTCAATGACTTTTGCTCTTCTTGCATTTTATATACAACTTTATGCACAAAATCATTGTTAGCAAGATAAATAGCATCAAGAGTATCCCATATATCTTTAGCATTAGAGCAACTTTTAATTTTAGCATAAGCATCATCATTCAAACTACTTCTCAATATTTGCATTGCTCTAATATTCAAGGAAAAACATTTCTTATCATAAGCATTCCAATCTTGTTTTGATTTGCAAGTAAATCCATCAAGCACAATATCCCATAAATCAAGATTAATAGATTGCATATAAATTTCAATTCTAGCTTTCCAATAAACAAAATTCACACCATCAAAGAATGGTGTTTTATCAATTTCAAAACCATTCATTTTGAAAAGCTTTTTAATGATTGCCAACAAACAAGGATCTTTAACTCTAAGCGGTTAAGCTTTTACCAGAGTACGAAGCTCTGATACCACTTGTTAGTCATGGCAACCATCACCCAAGAGGGGGGTGAATTGGGTGATTACAAATTTTAATGCACCTTTGAGAAATTAAGCATTTTGAATAACTCAATTAATAAATGCAGCGGAATAAGTTTAACAAAGGTGCAACTATTATAGATTTCACAAATACTACTTGGGCTATAGGATAAATCAAGTAAATAAACTAAATATTAAATTCAACTCAAGCATATATAATTAAGGCACAAATGTAAAGAGATAGAGTTGAGAAGATCAAACACAAGATTTATCCTGGTTCGGTCACCAATCCACTTGTAGCCTACGTCCAGTCCCCAAGCTTAACTTGAGATTTTCTTCACTATCTCCTAGACTTCACGGGTGCTAGGAAAACCTTTGTACAAGCAAGAGCACTCCTCACACCTTGGGATACCTCACCCTTGTGCTAGAGCCTCCAACTCTTCAAGCTTCACAGGTGCTTGATGACCTTTACAAACTTGAGCACTTAACTCCTTGGGATGCCTCACCCTTGAGCTTGAGTCTCTTCAAACAAAGGGATGCCTCACCCTTTACAATTTGGAGGGATACCTCACCCTCTCTTACAAAGCAATCAAGGTTAATAGAATGAAACTCTCACAAGAGTAGATATACAACTTGAAGAACAAAGTATAGATGATAGCAAACTCTCTCAAGAGTGGATAATACAAATTGAAGAACTATGGGTATCAAGGATTCACACTTTAAAGCTCAAAATATGATTTTGATGATTCAAGGATCAAGTATAGTGTTCTTGTGTTTCTTAGGATGTAAATACTTCAAATATCACTTATATATAGAGCCCAAATGATAAAATAGTCGTTGGTAGTGTTTAGAAATGATTTTTTATGAAAACTAGCCGTTTATAGCCGTTAGAAACGTTTCTGGGCACTTGGTAATCGATTACTCACTTCTGGTAATCGATTACACGGCTTTTGTCAACGTTATAATCGATTACAGGATGTGTGTAATTGATTACAACATTTCTGGTTTCGAAAGCTGACTTTAAAAGGTCATAACTTCTTCGTTTCTTATCCGATTAGAGCAAATGACCAGTCATTGAAAAGATCTTTGAGTCTATTTTCAAATGAAACAATTTCACAACAAAACTCAAAGTATTTTGAAAGTTATGATCAAAAGAGTGACCAAAGGTCAGCTTTTCAAAACTCAAACTTGATTGTTTCTGAAAACTGACTTTAAATGGTCATAACTTCTTCATTTCTTATCCGTTTAAAGCAAATGGCCACTCATTGGAAAGATATTTGAGTCTATTTTCATATGAAATAAGTTTCATAATAAAACTCGAAGTATTTTGAATGTTATGATCAAAATAGTAACTAAATGTCAGTTTTGCAAAACACAAACTTGGCTATTTTTCAAAGGTCTAAACTACCATCAAGACTAACTTTCCAAAAACAGTTTGTTGGCCATTAAGACATGTAAGAAACACTTTTAAAGATGTTAAAACATATTTGAGCTTAGTATGATTCCTTTTTACCTTTACACAAGATCTAAGTCCTATAAGCTATTCTTGAAGAACCTTGGGACTTGATCTTTTGCCATCATTAATTCTTGATGTAATCCAAACTTCCAAAAATTTCTTCTCTTCAAATCTTGTAAATTGCTTGGAACATTTTTATTATTCTCATTCTTCTTGAGTTGAGGATAGTTGTGATCTTTTGCTTTCTAGTTGCAATGTTCACTCTTGGTACTTGGACTATCCTACAAAGTATTACTCACTTAAAACAAGCATAGTTAGTCCAAATTCATAACTTAATATCTTAATATGCATGATTCATAAATGTATAACTCTAATTAGTCTAACATGCATATAAGAATGTTGCATATATCTCATTGCATGATTATTAAGTGAAGTATAACTAAATAAAGTACATAATCATGCATGATCTAATATATCTCTTTTAAGCACATATATGTAACATGATCAATATTCTTTTGTGATGCATTTGTCATCTATAAAGCACATCTATTAAGCATAAGCATCATTCTTTTTGTATTGTATTTGTCATCATCAAAACTTAACATATTAAACTATTGAGGCAAAGACAATGCTACAGACCTTAGTTCTTCAAGATATTTAATGAAACAAGCATCGCAGAGTTAGTGCATTTTATTAAACGAAATTTTCAAAGACCCGCCACTACGTCCCAAGATGTCATGGTACTAACCGTGAAGTTATCTTGTACTAGATAGGTTGTGTAGTAGAAAAATTATGACTTGGAAAAATTCTCGCACCAAACCATAAGCACGAAAGACCCCGGCAAGGACCAGTCTCTCAAACCAAAGTCACGCAGCATCCTGAATACCAAAACAGATGGTAATGGACTCCGGACAAGGTTTTTTTATCTTAGGCACAGATCCTAAATGCCAATCCACTTTGGACATCGGATCCTAAGCCAAGGTTTCTAAATTTCTTATCACATGAAGTCTTAAAGGGAACCATAAGCACTCAACGATAATGGGCGTTGGACTCGGACTGTGGTTTTTCCTCATTAAATTCACAAAGTCAAAACAACACGAAGGGCGTTGGACCCCAAAATAAACAAAGGGATGCAACAAAACCAACTTAATTAAAACTTCGAAAATCGAAGTAGCACTATTGTCCATACAAAAACAAAACCCCATACAGGGGGGCAAGAATAAAAATCAAAATTACTCTGCGGCGGGATCTGGACTGTGGACCTCGGCAGAAGAGCCTTCAACACTTGGACCCTCAGCAGCAAGACGAGGAAGCATGAAACGACCATCTCGGGCTATTTTCCCGGAGTTCAGGGAATCCAGAACCAGATCAACCCCGGGATTGAAGAGCTAAACTTGGTTAATGGTATTTTGGAACTGCTCTTCCTTGATATTGGTGCAAATAGTAATATGCTGCCTGACATCGCCTCACAAGGAAGTAACTTGGGCATCAAGTTGTTTGTTCCCGGCCCAAAGACCTTCATTCTCAGCTTTCAGTTCGGCCACACACCTTTTGACCACCGTCAAGTTGGCCTCCTTTTCCTTTGCCACATCCTTCAGGGCGGCCACTTCACTCTCCAGCTCTCGGGCCCAAGCTTCAGCATCATTTTTGGCCTTTACAGCCTCTTCCTTTGCTCTAAGAGCTTGGTTTCTGCTAACTTCCGCTCATGGTCTTCAACTATATGCTCCAAGTACCGAGTCTCTAAGGCAAGATAGAGCCCAAAAGTCACAAACTAGGAGAAGGTATCCTTCTTACCACACAGGGCTAGATGAACTTCAACTTCTTTATCTAGGAGCTGGAAGTCGATGAACTCACAGGGATCCGAATCCTCACGGTATAGATTGATTGGCTCGGTGCTGATTGGACCGGTGTCTTCGTCAACCATGACCCTCTTACCCTGATCGTTTGGCTGACCCTCACTAGCCGTTTTTCTCTTATGCCTTGTAAGCACCAGGGGGGAATCCTCAACGTGGATCGGTTCCCTCTCCGTGATCGGGACCTCAATCGGACGGGGTGATGAGATTGGCACAATGTCAGGGGTGAGGTTTGATGGCCCCGGTTCACTTCTGGCCTTCAAGGCTTCAAGAATGGCCAACACGTTCCCATCTTGAGACATGTCGACCTAGCTCTCTGAAAAACCAACATAGGCAATTAGATCCATATAACGACAAAGGAAAAGAAAATAAGTATGAACAACAGCCTATACTACCTAGCATAACCCAAAACTCCACATTATCCACAACATCCAATATATCTTTAAGCCAGATTTTACTGACCTCGCCAACCCACATTTAGAAAAAATTGACAAACTCAATCTCCTTGTCATTCAAGTGGCCGATCTCCTTCTCAAATGATTGAGGGAGATGCTCCATGCTGCCAGATTCTAGTATAAGCTAAATGTTGGCTCCTTGTCGCTCCCCAACCTGAAAGGACGAGTGCCGCCGACCGCCATCAATTTAAAGAACTTTTCGTTAAAGTCCTTGTAACTTTCCAAATATGGAAAGAAGACCGCTCTTCCTTGTCGAAATCGCACCGACAACCAAGATTGTTGATAAGCGCGGATACCATGAACATAATACCTCGTGTGGAAATAGAAAAATGCCCCATCGGAGCATCGCAACCCCACCAACTGACATATTCTCTCGAAAGCCAAGATATTTGTTCAACCATTAGGGTGGATTTGACTAGGGGCAGCATGAAGAGTCCGGAGGACGATAATGTGAAAGTCGTTGAAGGGAAGGCGAAGCCTAAACCTCGTAAAGAGGTCCTCATAAAGAAACATGAAGTGTTCCCCCGTTTGACGAGTCGAACACACTCGTTCTCTCCCTGGGGACAAGATCAGGAACTCGCCATCCTGGGATCCTCCTTCGGTAAGTTCCAAATATTCTATTAGTTTGTCCAACTCTGCCCCAGACTCATAGCGAGAGATCCTATCGAAGGCATCATCCGAGACCCAAGTGTAAGCCAATCCCGGACCCCGACTATTGCGAATCGCTTCCTCCTCGGCTTCTTGATTCTCCGGTTCCTGAGCCTCTGGAAATGGGGCAGGCGCTTCAAGAACGAGCGCTCTCCTTTTGGCCATTTGAATTCCTGGAAGACACACAGAGGCATAGGATCAGAACCAATCAAGTTCAAAGATTCAAACATGGCAATGGACGAATAGAAGAAGACTAAATGCACCCATGCACTGGCCTCCGCACCCACCAAGGTTAAAACATCGGAAGGACACCTCTATCGCAAGCAGCGCGATGGAGGAGGTGCTCCATAAGGTAACACCATCAGAAGATGGGGGAAATAGTTTTCCCCACGCTTGTTCATAGAAAAGAAAGGGTGCATAACCATTCGCGAAATGAAAATAAACAGAATCAAAGTCAAGAAAAAGGAAATACCTTGAAGAAAATGGAAGTAGAAGGAAGAAATCAAGCTCTGGGAAGTCCACAAATTCTAGAACCACTTTGCGTCGTCGCAATGCTTGTCGGAAATCACCTTAGGCCACCAGTTTTGATGAAAATTAGCGAAATGAAACAAAAAGGCTAAAACCCTACTTATAGAGGTTACAGTTAGGGGACAATTTCGTCCAAGCATTTCAAATTTGAAAAAATATTAATCATGGCGCGTGAAGCACTATACACGTCCACTCAACCCAAGCATGCCACGTGGCCCACATAGCCATCATGGCAGTCGAGAGGACAATTATCCAGTAGAGTAAGAGACACGCAATCTCAGGGTCCAAGAGCTCGGAAAACTTGTTCAGACCCCAGAAGCTTGACTACCTCGGTAAAGTTCTCCTAAAGTACAAAGATCCTGGATCCAAGTATTTAAACTTGACACTTCGCCGCTCTCGACTAAGTACCAAGTTGAGGGCAACTTAACATATCGCCTCGTCAAGGTGAGCGTTGGACTCACCTCGATATACTATAAATACCACGAATAACAGAAGAGAGAAAATTAAAAGATACAAGATTCAAAGCAAAAGAAAATTTTTATTAATTTCTTATTCCATACATCGTCAGAAATCAAAAGGAGAGGGAAGTGGAAACATTTGAGACATGGAATTTATAAACAAAGAGCAGCCCGGAGAAAGAAGAAAACACCACCACCAGCAGCATCCTCGGCCATATCGCATCCATATTTCCTCCAGAACCAGCACGTGTCTCCTCCCCGTGAAGCAGCCTATTGAAAAAGTGGATTGGCTTCGCAACCTAGAACAGAACACTACTGCCGAACTCCGGAGCCCTGCCACATTCTTCTTCATTGCGTCTTTTGCCAAGATAGTAGAGACCGAGGTGCACCTCCCTTTGTTGGACGGGGCATAGTTGTTCATGGGGAAGACCGTTCCATTGGAACTGTGATCACCCTAAGCCACTCCAAATTGTAGAGCAGTCCCAATAGTTCCCCATGCATATCCAAATGCTCTTAGAGGATTCGCTGGCAAGGAGAACCACTTTGGGCTCTATTTCTCCAGTTGCCTCCGTCCAACACAACAGATATCACGAGCCTCCTCAACGATAGAGCGTAGATCAAATACATCCCCGTACGCTGGGAAAGTGAGACATCTGCCGTTAATACGCTGAGAAAGTGAGATATCTAGTAGAAGAACCGTTTACAAAGACCATGACAAAGTTTCAAAAATTTAGAGAAGAACAAGAAGAAAACCCCCACAAAAGGCAAAACTCTCCAAAAATGCACAGGGAAAGAAGGAACCATTTCTCTATAGAAATGTCACTTCCAAATGGAGACACAGAAAGGAAAAAGGGAATGTCAAAGTCGAACGCAAACATCCCTTATTTATAAAGAGAATGAAACGCTCTGATTGGTTCCTAGGAAGGAAGAGCCTGTCAAACCATAAAATATGTGTTTAATGCTCTCCCGTTCCCATTAGCTACAAGAGTAGCAGACGGTTGGAAACTGCACGAAGCTGACGTTCCCTATTAAAGGCTCATTAATTTTCGAAGAAATCAAAAGCAATGGTTTCCAAAGAATTCAAGACCAACAAAGGACGTTGCTGCAAGTTAAAAGACCCCGTGAACCACACTCGGGGGCAACAAGAGGAAAACCTCGAAACAAGGAATGGTGATGTAGGCAAGGACCCACCGTAGTCTCCAACCACATCCCGACCTCTGGGGTACCCCGTACTCAATGATGGACCTCGACTTCAATACGAGACACCGCAAAACCTGGCTTCAAAGCTAGGGCGTAGTCCATTGCGAGCCTAATGATCTTATACCTTGACACTTAGGTCTTATCCAAGCGCCAAGCTGGGGGCAACTGTTCTAGACCATGGTCCGGGATCCCATCCGGAAGGATCGACCCGATACACGAACCACCGGACTCCGCCATCAACACCCCAACCTAGGCCTTATGACCTCGGACCACGACATCAGACTATAACGATCGCCGGACCCACACAGATTCTCACAACTGCCAACCACAACCCTATATGTGGGGACCATAACTGCCTATAATAAGGATTGACCACTAAGGAGACAGCCCTGATAGGTTAGAGACGGAGCTCAACGATCGTGGGACAGCCTTGACAAGGTCAGAGACGGACCTCAACGATCGTGGGACAGCCTTGACAGGTCAGAGACAGACCTCAATTATCGTGGGCTGAGACCTCTACCAAGGCACGATCCTAATGTACCTTTATCCTATACGGATTGCATGAGGATTCCAGTCACACTCTACATATACCAGACCAAGTTAACCTAATGAGGTATCTGTTATTCTATTGTATAAACCCTACTTGTGCACTGCCTGACTTGAGCATTGAAGTTCTTTTGCAAGTATTCATCCTCTGGTTTAATACGCTTGGCAGCAGCTGTGTAAGGAAGAAATCACCATACACGTATCTATCTCAGATACTTTCTGAATCCTCTTCAGAACAGTACCTAATTTATCCTGAAATTTAGTAGACATTGTTCTAACTAATATTTTATTTTATTTTAAAGTTTGTTGTATTTGTTAAAGAGTCAAAATATAAAAAATATTAAATAAAAAATGAATATTCAATACAGGAACTCAAAAAATTATACTTTTTATTTAAAACTTTTTTTTTATTTGTTAAACCCTTTATTTTATTTTTCAGGAAAAATGCTTGGCATGACATTGAATGTATATCACACTTTTAGAGCTTTGTCTAACATGCTCCCTAATTATCGGGGAACATGGATGCATCTTGTATATGAGTCGTAGATTAAGCTTAAAAAATAATCAACGGTTGGAATAAGTCACTGGAAACTTGTTGAACTAGTTAAAGTGTCAATATTCTTTAAATTGGTTTGCTACGTAGGAAATAGAGTAAACCACGATTAGTCTGTCCATTAGAATCTTGTTATTATGTAACAGTTGTTATTAGTTGTTCACTAGGCAGTAAAGAGAAATTTATTGGAAAATTATATTTGGAGCAAATGAACCCTAAACCCACCATTAGGGAGTGTTGATGTTTGACGATCTACTGGGCTGTGAGTAGCCACAGGGAATGGGGGGCGACCGAAGCCATCGACTAATAACAATAATATTTTTATATTTAATAGTGTTCATATTTATTTTTACACCTATTATTATTTATGGGATTTACTCGTAAATAGTATTAAATTATGTTTTTATTTTTTTTTAGTATATGTTCATTAACAATTTTTTTACGTAATTAATCACTTTTTTGTTTTTTATTAATTAATTTTTTCACGAAAGTAAAATAAAATTGGTTAATGAATAATAAAAATATGATTAATGACTTACAAAAGTTAGTTAATGACACAAGATTTTATTATATAATTTTTATGTTTGTGAAAAAAATTGATTAACGAAGAACAAAAAAGTAATTAACGACGTAAAAAAATTGGTTAATGAACATATACTAAAAAAAAAAAAACAAAAAAATGATTTTAATACTGTTCACGAAGTGGAGCCTATTAACACTACTTGATGTTAGAAATAGTGTGGTACTGTTTATGATAAGATGATAATTTTCCATCGACTAATGCTCCGTGGTGGGTGCGAGCTGAGATGTGTCTTCTTGTGACATCAATTATCAGAAAAGTGAATCGACTAAAGCTCTATGGTGATTGCGGAAGAGCTGCAATTTGAGGTACATGGAGGCATATTCACCCTTCATTGGTTTGATTATGTTATGATGTGAAGAAGATATGAGAGCTATATTTTCACTATCCAGTATGAGAACATTCTAGGGGATGTTACATATTATGCTCTAAAGCTATATGAAGTTTGTATTTTTTTATCGTTGTAATCAAATCTGGTCCTCTCAATAAATATCATCTTGGATTCTAGTTTTTACTTTAAAAAATTTTAAGACTTATATATGCAGAACTATATATTAATTTTTTTTAATAATTTTTAAGTTTAATGGACAACTAGGAACAATTAAGATCAACCCTGTTCCTTAAATTATCAAGGACTGGCTGAAGTATCAGCTTACACTAAAGAAAAGATTGTGCCTCATTTGATTTAATGCTTGCTGTGAAGGAGTAGAAGCAAAACCAAGATTGAAATAGAGGTGGAGGTGAAGGAAGTTTAGACTAGTTGAATAACTACGTTTAACACCTCCCAATATATGGCCTACGTTAACACTCCCCGATCTAATAGCCCATTATTTTATGACTCAAAAATAAAAATGAGTAACCGGTTATAAAATGAACGGTAACTTCCAATAACAGGTTAACTCTAAGGTGTATCCATGTTCCATAACATAGACGAGTACACCATAGAATCAGCCTCACTTTTGGACTGTGTATACTTTTAGCAGTTCATAATTGCTTACTTTTAGAAAAAGTTTTTGTAATTAATGTGATTAAACGTGCTATAGGCTTAATAAACAATATTAACCAGACAGAACTTCAGTTTGATGGCAAGTTCATAGCATACTTTTTGTTATCCACTTGTTTTATTAAAGAAACAACAAACATCGTTTAACTAAATCTATTCTGGTTCCCAAATAAACTACAGAGGCAACCAAGGACTGACAATATTAAAATATTAATATTATAGATGTGTAGCTAACTAAGAAGTTTAAATCCCTCATCCCGGCAAAGTTTAAGGCAAGGTAGTCCAAGAAAGATATGGTAAAAAAACAATTGAAATATAGTGTATAATATTTAACTGATATAGCAGAAACTGTCCTTAGTGCCCTTTGCAGCAAGAGACAATGAGATTTTAGGCCAGTAAATGTGCACAAGTTAAGAAAAATGATTCCTGAACAACTTAAACAGTGATGTTTCAAAATGTTATTGACAAAAGAACTGGATGACACGTTTCACAGTGAGAGTTGAAGTCAGAAAAAGTTTAACCCCAAGCAAAATTTTAAAAGAAAAATTATTCAAACAATTCTTAAAGAAATAGAAAAGGGATAACTATTTCTTTTTTTATAAGGATAACTATTCTAACTAGAGAAATGTTTTATGTATATTAAAATATATATATTATATTTATATTATATATTAATATGATAGAAATATTAAATTATGTTATATATAATTATAATATTTTTATGATATATAAAATAAATTTATAAGTAAATTAAATAAAATTAAATATATTTTAATTAAACAAATAATAAAATTGTATAACTATTCTAATTTAATAAAAAAAAGGATAACTATTCTTAAAGAAACAACTATTGTAGTCATTAAATTAAATATAACACAGATTCACTATCAAATCAAATTTAATAATGCAAAATCCAATTACCATTTCAGTTGTTATTCTAATTATATATAGAGATCAATTTATATCAAGATAAGTTTTTTTTTTTATTTATATTTATTTTTAATTATTAAATTCACTTTCATCTAATAGTTATTTTTAATAAAATAATTTTAACCATTAAATAAAAATAAATCTAATAATTAAAAATAAATATAAAATTTATACTGATATAAATTGATCCCTTCATATATATTAATTATTTACAATTGTGACTTTTTACTTTCCGCTTTGCTCCTCATTAATGGGGGAGTCCCCCCTTCGTTTTCTATCCCATTTCTTTTTTAAAAAAATTCGAAATATAACATAACGTTTTTTATTCTATTAACGTCATGATCTAATATTTCCTCTCTTATATCTCTCAATTGTTGAGTCATATTACTGCACATTAATTATGAAAAAAATAGCGTCTCTACTAAATTGCGTTGTTTTAGAGAACATGTGAAATACAATGCTAATGTGACTTTCAGACCAAACCTTTATTTCTAATCTTTTTATCCCTGTCCTGTCCATATTTGTCCCTTTGTTCAACAACTTGGTACTAGAAAGTGTTGATCCTCAGAGCTGGAAATGGAATCTTGCAGAATACAGAGCTTACCCTAGATGCTCTGCCTCTGACTATCCTTAGAACACTTATGGCCATGATCTTATGGGTTAGATTTAGATGTATGTAGAGTGACTAGTTTATAACAAACCGTCAATTCTTTTTTTTTTTTTTTTAATACAACCCGTCATTCAACCCACTAAAATTTTGAGTTTAAGTAGACATTGTTTGTGTCCTTTATAAGATTTTTTTTTCTAAAAGAAACAGAAGATATATATATATATATATATATATATATATATATATATATATATATATATATATATATATATATAATATATATTGTAAAATGTAGACGTGCGAAAAAAAAAAGGTGACACAAATCAGCATAAAAAAATTTATAAATAAAATATAATTAATCAAATATAATGCTAATAAAATAAAAAATTTGAATTTATTTAGAAGAAATAAAAATAAATAACATAATGCTATTGAAATTATTTTTATAAATTTAAGAATCACTGAATAAAGAAAGCGATATATGTCAGCACAAGAAATTTAATAAATAAAAAATAATTAGTCAAGAATAATACTAAAAATTTTTAAACTTGATTTTAATAAGATGAAAAAAATAGTAAGATAATGCTAAAATATTTAAAACTTGAATTCTATAATTTGAATTGCAATGGGTAGTTATAGCTATTGATGAGGCCTATGATCACTTCTATTTACGTGGGATTTACTGGGAGTGATTGCCTTATAATTGTATAACTGTTAGTGATGAGGTGGCTCTAACTCATGCCATGATCCGTGATGCATGAAGTCGGGTTGCTCCTGTTGGCTGGATTGCCCCTATGAGCTTTGGAGCCAGATCCTACTATAGAACAGTAACCCCCAACTCAAAGCTATGCTGCAAATGGAGTATCAAGGTACTTCGGACAAAGGTCAACGAGAGCGTCAATTGCCTGAGTTACAATGTTGGCTAAGAAGTGCTAACACCGAGTTCTTGGTGATAGGATAGTGGTTGCTATCTGGTATTCAATGTACAAGTTCTCCTAATCGTTTGCCCCTAACATCTGTCTTGTTTGGGCTGTTGTGGTGTTTATATCGTCTCAACAAGAGTAGCGCACAAAGAGCATCAAAATTTGGGATCTTGATAAAATGAGCTTCGAATTGAATTGAGTTGTTGAGTCGGGATCCTGGTTAGTATTACTTGGAGTGGATGGGATCCGGGAACAAAATCAAGGGTCCATCATCTAGGATTAGCCTTGACTAGGGTTAGATATTGTGTTTGCAAAGTTGGTGATGCTTGACTTGTCTACAACATTTCATTTGTGGCCGAAGTCGTTTCATTTTCTATTGGTAGCTTTTAGGGGACACGTCGCGAATGGTAAGTGAACGTCATCATTTGGACTTTGCGCTGCCATCATTTTAAACTTTTTGAAATGCCTAGCGTGTCCCTACCATGATGGTGGCAGTTGAGACGTCAGTGGCCTATAAATAGGGGAGTGGGAGAAAAACTACCACTTCTACTACTTTGCCAACCTTTCTTAGATACTTTCCAACGACTTAAGTGATTTTTGACGAGCATACAGAAGGTGGTTCATAGCAAAGCTTACGCAGTGCAACCCTTAGTTCTTTGCTTTTGTTCTTTACTCACTCCCCTACTTCCCTTCTTAGTTTTCTTCCACTTTTCCTCACTTAAGGTACTCTCCAAACCCTAATTTCTCCTTTGTTCAATCATTTTTTTCTTAATCTGGACCATGTCAAGGGTGTGAGAGTTAGAGAGTAACAATGAGGAGGGTAGTAATTCTGTGAGAGTGTTATCTGTAGTGCTGCCTTTGCATGCAGTGGCTACGCGGCGAAGGATTTCTCGTGGGGACAATGTTAGGGTACAGAGGCCACTTTCGAGCTCTAAGATCCATGGTGCAATCTGGAAGGCAAAGGCTGTGAGGGAAACAACTAGGCTTAGTGACTACGGGATTTAAGGATGCAAACCCAAGTGCAGGTTGTCTCAAGTAGTAAATTTCTCAGGAGTCCGAGGTCGATCCATAGGGAATTGATGAAGAAAAATTAATTGAGGTAGGAAAGGATTTGTCACACACCAAAAGTAATAGAAAATGTTCACAAATGAATTTAAGAACTTGCTTGGGTTAGAAGATCTACTCTTAGTAATAAATTAAAGGCAAGATTATTTCTCTTTATAACTCAATTGAAATCCACACACAACGGAGGTTCCAATCGGAAAATATAACATTCAAAGTTCAATTATATATGCAATCATATTATGATTCCTTTAATTATCTACCAACATTTGTAAATGAGTTCAAGCATTCATTGTGCCAATCCTATTGCCTGCAATACATCAAGATCTCCATTATACAAAGAAGGTTTCTAAATTAATTGGAAATAAAATATAACACATATAATGTCCATTTAATAATATATCTTTTAAGCACAAGAAATAAAATAATCTAACCTTATTTCATTACCAAGAGCTTCACTCTTTCACCCAAGCAAGATGAAGATTTAGTTACTCATAGATAAGAAGAAAGAAAGAGAGAAGAAGTGAAAGATGCACATAGCTTCACTTTAGAATAAGAGAAAATTACAACAAAGTAAAATAAGAAACAAGCATAACCATAACTTGTAAAAACTAAGCCTAACACCCAGTGCCATAAATGATTAGCCAATGGTGCCTTTTATAGAGGATTAGGGATACAAAATGACAAGGAGGCTAATTAAGAGTAGGTAGATGAGTGGATGAATGAGTGGAAAATGCCAAATGGTGAGGATAAGAGTGAAAAATTATTGAGATTTCTTGTCTCCGGAATCATTCCTTGCTTAACTCATGGATTCTGTCATCAAATAGAAAAGTCATCTTCATGAAAGTTGTAGATCTGGATCTTAACTTTCAGATGTCCAAATTTTAGCTCATTTTATCACCTGCATCCCGAGATATGACTCAATTACTATAGACTGTTCAGGCCCAGTTTCAGTACCTCTATTTTGACTTCCAGACCCAATATCACCTCCAACCTATCCGAATGAGCTCTAGTGTTCTTGATGAAAGTTGTAGATCTGGGTCTTACTTTCAAATGTCTAAATTTCAGCCCAAGATAAATCTTACAACCCGAGTTATGCTCTGATTACTGTACACTGTTTAGGTTCCAGACACAAAACTTGTGTTCTGTCTTCCAAGCCTATTTAGCTCTTCTAGATGCCCATATTTTACTTGGAGTTCTCATGAAAGTTGTAGAGCTTTCTCTCAGCTTTCCTATAAGGTAAAATTCATAATTTCTAGACATCTAGAACTTAAGATATATCCAAAATACAGAAACAGTGTAAGACCCAAATAATGCTGAAAAAATCAATTAAGTCCAATTTGAGTCCAATCTTACAAAACATAACCAGACTTAATCAATTAAGTACATGAAGAGTGTAAATGACTAAAAATGAGAGTTTATTAATGTATAAAATATATGATTATCACTTAGACCCTCAAGTCCGCTTTCCAAGGTCATGAAAAATTTGGAGCATAGGAATTTTGATGAACCTTTAAAAATTCATATTTTTACGGTTCATTATTTTAGATTTTTCATTCTCTTTAATCTTTTTAATTAGGTTTGCTCTTGAGTTTTGTTATATTTTTTGTTATTTTAAATTATGTTTTAATTATGTGTTTTTGATAGATATGTGCATAAGGAATGAAGATTGGGTTGAATCACAAGGAATAATTATTGAAAAAGCTCTCTGGTCACTCAATGCTCAAGAGCCAGCACTAAGTAGAACGTGGGATTCTTTCTGGTGTCCCAGCCCTCATGCACTGGGAGCTCAGCGCTCAAGCGCGCGATTGGCAGAATAGATGGATTTTAGAATAGGCCAGCGCTCAAGTGCTGAAAGCCCAACGCTTAGGCGCTGGATGCATAACAACACAGGTTTTTGAAATTATAAATAGAAAATTACTCCAAATTGCAACGCACTGTAGTAGCCGTCAAGATATCTCAATCCTAATTTGGTGTGGGCACATCAAGGCTTGAAGATTAGGGATTTTCTTCAACCTTTCCACTAATTAGTAATGGAGTTTATTATCTTTCTTCCTTTGTTTTATTCTTTTCCTATGTGTAACTAACTTCCCCTCGTTAGAGGGACAATAGATCTTGATACTTGGATAATGTAACTTCTTTTATAGGTTTAATGCATGTTTCTATTTCATGATTTATGTGTTTATCTCTATTCTTAATACTCTTCTGAATCTGGCCAATTTGGGAATGATCTTTTGGGTTAATGTATGATTTGGAAAAATTTACATGAACTTAGATCTTGTGATAAATACCATAATTTCTGCAATCACTAGGAATAGACGTTGTGAGTTATGTAGTCTTTCTTTTAATTCCTTTATTTTTGATAATGCCTTTTTATTTGAGATTAGACTAAGAGATTAGTTAATTCCAAACAGTGTAAGAGGATTAATATACTAAGGGATTGAGTATTGATTAATTTTGAGAATTGACCATAAATCATTGAATTAGAACATGTTTGAACCTATATTTAGATATGCATTTAAAAAGTTCAAATGAAATCTGAACCCTAACACTTTCACATTATTGTTTTCATCTTGTGTTCAATTTCTTGAATTTGCTTTGTTAAAATTTGTTTTCTTTCATTTAATTGTTTTCTTTTTAATTTCACTTTTGCCAACTCTTACCTTTTGAAGTAGCCTAGATAGTGTTAGTTTAATGAAATTAGTAATTGGCAATATAATTCTCGTGTAGCGATACTCTTTTCATTACTTTATTACTTGTTGCGCTTCAGTGCACTTACTGATTTTTACACATCAAGTTTTTGGTACCGTTGTCGGAGATTATTAATTGTCAATATTGAGTAGTAGTTAAGAGAGCACTAATTTAGGTGTTTGTATTATTTTGTTTAATTTTACTTTTAGATAATTGTTTTTCTTATTTAACTTTCTTTTTAATTTATTTCTTGGTTTTTTTATTTTTATTTTTATTTTTCTTTGTTTTATTTTTTTATTTTAGTTTGTTTAGTTTTAATTTTAATTTATTTCATTTTATTTTAGATAATAATTTATTTTAATTGATTTCTAATTTTCTTAATTTAATTTATAGTTATTTAGTTTCTTTTTATTCATTTTAGATTTTTTTTACTATTTTAGTTTATTTTTATTTCTCTTCTTTACTTCACTCTGGTTTGCTTGTTTATGCAAGGTTCTTTGAAGTTAGAAATATTACTTTTTGATCCAGAGATAGGAAGAACAGAAAAAGCAATCAAAAAAGCAATCAAAGAAGGAAAACGAATTGAAGAAAAGATGGCTAAGAACACTAATGGAATACAAAGATGCACTTTGGTTGACTATGCAACTCCATTTGACGAGAATGTTTCAACAAGTATTGTGCGCCCTGCTATTCAAGCAAATAATTGTAAGATTGAACCAGCTTTGCTATAGCTGGTGTAGCAGAATCAGTTTGGGGGAGGTCAGACAGAAGATCCAAATTTGCACATTGCTAGCTTTTTGCAACTCTTTGATACTATCAAATACAATAGAGCTAGTGATGATGCCATTCAATTACGACTATTCCCATTTTCTTTAAGAGATAAAGCTAAGAGCTGGCTACAAGCCCAACCTCAAGGAAGCATCTCTACTTGGGATGATCTAGTTAGTAAGTTCCTCACTTGGTATTTCCCTCCATCAATGTTTGTGAAGATAAGGAGTGAGATTGCTTGCTTTACTCAAAGTCAGGGAGAATCTCTCTATGAAGCATGGGAAAGATTTAAAGAGCTTCAGAGAAAATGTCCTCATCATGCTTTCGAAGTTTGGCAGCACGTCCAAATTTTTTATAATGGTTTGAATCATTCCATATGACTTATGGTGGATGCATCTGCAGGTGGATCTTTGAACACTAAGACTCCTGAAGAGGTGCATGAACTATTTGAGATTATGACCACTAACGAATATCAGCTACTTAGTGGAAGAGTAGTGATCAAACAGGGAGTTATGGAGCTTGGTACTCTTGATATCTTATTTGCTCAGAATAAAAGTATGATGCAATAGTTAACTATCCTTACCAAGCAAGTTGAGAATTTGCAGGTGAATTTAGTGAACCATCAGGCTTTAATTTGCGATTTTTGTGGAGGTAACCATGCCAATGATGGATATGAAACAAGCAACATAGGTGTCATTCCTCAAGAGCAGGTAAATTACATGAGTGATCCTGTAAGGTCCCAAGGTAACCCTTATTCAAATACATATAATACAAGGTGGAGGAATCATCAAAACTTCTCATGAACCAATCAGAATGAGTTGAGACCACCACCACCTCTACTACATCAAACTCAGTTATCTTCATCTTCTTAACCTCTACAAGATAGGCTATCAAAACTTAAAGGTATTGTCGAGAAACTTGCTCTTAGAACCAGCACTTTTATGGAGGAAACAAGAGCTAGTTTTCAGAATCAAGAAGCAGCAATTCAGAATCTAAAGCATCAAGTGGGTCAGATAGCAAAATAGCTCTTAGAGAGATCTCCAGGAACCTTACTAAGTGATACAATGGTTAATGCAAAGGAGTAATGTATGGCAATGTTCTTGAGGAGTGGGGAAGTTATTAGCCCTTAGTCAAAAGAAGATAAAGTTAAGGAACTATCTTTTCAAAGTCATAATTAAGAAAGAGATTATCCATAGGATGAAGAAGCTAAAGAGACACAGTCGAAGTGGCTGAGAAAAAAGAAGGAACGTGAATAGAAAAAAATTATTGATCCTTCTTTGTATGCTAAGCTTCCATTTCCACAAAGGTTTAAGAAAGAGATCTAGGAAAAACAAGAGAAACAAATTTCAAAATTCCTAGACGATTTCAAAAAGCTGCAGATAAACATTCTTTTTGCTGAGGCACTTGAGCATATGTCATCTTATGCTAGCTTCATGAAGGACTTGATGTCAAAGAAAAGGAAGCTGAAAGAAGATGAGACGGTGGCATTTACTAAAGAGTGCAACGCTATAATTCAGAGGAAATTATCACCTAAATTGAAAGACCCAGGTAGTTTCTCCATTCCTTGTACCATTGGTAAGCTGAATATTGAGAAAGTTCTTTGTGATCTTGGGGCAAGTGTTAATCTCATGCCGCTATCTATCATGCATAAACTTAGAATTAGAGAGTTTAAGCCTACTGTGATTTTCCTTCAATTAACAGATCGATATGTCAAACATCCATATGGCATTTTGGAAAATGTGCTAGTGAAGGTCGACAAATTCTTCTTTCTAGTTGATTTTGTGGTTTTAGATATAAATGAGGATGCTGATATTCCGTTAATTCTTGGAAGACCATTCCTAGCCATTTCAGGAGCATTGATAGATGTGCCCAAGGGAGAGCTTATTTTAAGGGTGGATGAAGATCAACTGATTATTAATGTTTTTGATAAATCTGCACCAATATTAGATCTTCATGCTCCTGTTAACTGCATCCAAGGTAAAGCTCAAAAGGAGTTAGCTAGTAAGAACTCTGCACCATTGATTAATATTGACTCTTGCACTTCCAAGATTATTGATGAAAAGGAGAAAGGTCCTCCTATCTCTGATGTTGTTGGGATTGAAAAAGATTCTCCAGCCTCCACTGACTCTTTGCATTTCGGTCATTTGTGTAATGATACACTAAAAATTGACTCCTCACCTGTTGAAAGATTGAGACCTCTATGACCCGATGTAATTCCATATGCTAAGCCAGTTATGAATAATTTTGGAGAAGATTCTAAGGCCAGTGATCGAGTATGGAGACAAAGATCTGACAAAAGAAAAGTGTCATCATGTTCCTCTTGTTTCAGGCCACCATGATGAAGAGAAAAAGGCAACATCAAACCAATGACGTTAAATAAGCGCTTTTTGGGAGGCAACCCATATTTTCTCTCTTATTTTTTTATTTTATTGACTACCATTGTTCTATTTTTGTTTTGTAGTTAGCTAGTGTTGAGTTGGCTTAAGTGCCTCCCTGAGTTCAGAGCCTTTGTAGAGGAATGTATATAGTTGTCGGCCGCCAAAAAGAGTTTTTCTTTTCATTTCTTTCATATTTTATTTTATTTTATTTTGTTATCATCACCCATTTTGTGCTTTGAGTCTTTTTGTACATGTCGTGTGTTGAATTGAATGTCCAATGATTGCTTGAATTGTAGATTGATTTATTTTCTTGGGGTATCACATGAGAATCCATGAGTTATGTTTATCTCTATTGTTTTGTTTGTGTGTGGATGTTCTTCCCATCTTTATGTTTGATAGATCTTTGGAATTTAAATGCATGTCAAGCTTAGAGAAAGTTTATGGTAATGCATTTGTATATGGATGATTTGCATCTAGAAGTTGTTTGATTCTCCCTTGAGGCGAAATCCTAGGCAGTGCATGATTAAGGAAATGATAAGGGCCTTCTTTGGACTGTTTGAACCTTTCATGCTAACCTGTATACACAGTATATCCTTAGGTCCCTTTTGCAGCCTTGTTTATGTTTGACCTTTATTTTTTTTACCCACATTTTCCTTTTCCCATACCCGTAAAAAAAAAATTCCTCTCTTACACACCCTTTGTTGAGTGCATATCTTGTATTATTTTATTATTCAAGCCTTTGTTATTTTTATGTGCATGAAATATTTCAGGAGCTGAAAAAAATAGAAAAGGAAGAAAAGGTCAAAAAAAGAAAGTCCACCCAAAGTTTTGTAAAGAAATAAGTTTGGGGGTGAAAGTTGTTGAAAGAGAAAAAAATATACAGATAAAGTGGTGGATTTTTATGCTCTGTGTTGCTCTTGTTCTTAATTTTGAGACTTAGATTGTGGAATGTGCATGATGTGTACCATAACTTTTGTTTTATTTATCCTACCACTTCTTTCGTAACCCTCACCCTTGGCCTTACATTACAAGCTTTTAAAGTCCCTTTTGATCCTTGGTTATGTGTTGTTTACATTAGTGGAGAGAGAGCTGAAGAACAACTCTATGGATGTGGGTTTGATGTGCATTTGTATTTTTATAAACTTATCCGAGCTTGTACTTTATGAGTAGATTTGGTATTTTATTCATGTTTTTAGGAAGTCATTTTTGCATAAGAGTTGCATGTGAGAGACGATGTGGTAAATGAATTGTTCATGTGTGACACTTTGAGATTAAATTGTGAAACAATTTCTGAGGATATGAATGATTTTCAATACCCGGTATTGCCATGTTTGATTCTGTGTGTTTTGAGTCTTTTTGTTTTATTTTTGTTTTTCTTTGCTTGAGGATAAGCAAAAGCTTAAGTTTGGGGGAGTGATAAACCTTTAAAAATTTATATTTTTACAATTCATTATTTTGAATTTTTCATTCTCTTTAATCTTTTTAATTGGGTTTACTCATGAGTTTTGTTAAATTTTTTGTTATTTTAAATTGTGTTTTAATTATGTGTTTTTATGTGTTTTTGATATATATGTGCATAAGGAATGAAGATTAGGTTGAATCATAAGGAAAAAGTGTTGAAAAAGCTCTCTGGTCACTTAGCGCTCAAGCGCTCAAGAGCCAGCACTCAAGCGCTTGCAAGACAGAACGTGGGATTCTTTCTGGTGTCCCAACGCTCATGCATTGGGAGCTCAGCGCTCAAGCGCGCAACTGGTGGAATAGATGGATTTTAGAATAGGCCAGTGCTCAAGCGCTGAAAGCCCAACGCTTAGGCGCTGGATGCGTAACAACACAGGTTTTTGGAATTATAAATAAAAAGTTATGCCAAATTGTAACACACTGCAGCAGCCGTCAAGACAACTCAATCCTAATTTGGTGTGGGCGCATCAAGGCTTGAAGATTAGATATTTTCTTCAACCTTTCCACTAATTAGCAATGGAGTTTGTGATCTTTCTTTCTTTGTTTTATTCTTTTCCTATGTGTAACTAACTTCCCCTCGTTAGGGGAACAATGGATCTTGATACTTGGATAATGTAACTTTTTTTATGGGTTTAATGCATGTTTTTATTTCATGATTTATGTGTTTATCTCTATTCTTAATGTTTTTCTGAATCTGGCCAATTTGGGAATGATCTTTTGGGTTGATGTATGATTTGGAAAAATTTGCATGAACTTAGATGTTGTGATAAACACCATAATTTCTGCAATTGCTAGGAATAGACGTTGTGGGTTATATGGTCTTTCTTTTAATTCCCTTGTTCTTGATAATGCCTTTCTATTTGGAGTTAGACTAAGGGATTAGTTAATTTCAAACAACGTAAGAGGATTAATATACCAAGGGATTGGGTATTGATTAATTTTGGGAATTGACCATAAATCATTGAATTAGAACATGTTTGAACCTATATTTGGATGTGCATTTAAAAAGTTCAAGTAAAATCTGAACCCTAACACTTTCTCATTATTGTTTTCATCTTGTGTTTGATTTCTTGAATTTGCTTTGTTTAAATTTGGTTTCTTTCTTTTAATTGTTTTCTTTTTAATTTCACTTTTACCAACTCTTACCTTTTGAAGTAGCCAAGATAGTGTTAGTTTAACGAAATTGGTAATTAACAATATAATCCTCGTGGGACGATACTCTTTTCACTACTTTATTACTTGTTGCGATTCGGTGCACTTGCCGATTTTTACACATCAAATTTTAATTCTTCTAGTTCTGATGAAAGCTCGTCCTCTATAGGTTGTCCTCTCGAGATCTGACATATGGGGAGAAAGAGGAAAGTTATGGTCCCACCTACGACTTCAATACTTGCATCCAACACAACTCTAAGTCCTGATATATACAAATGGGTGAGCCGCAAAGTTAAAAACATTTCATCTCGGTATAGCACCATGGCGAAGATGTCTGACCTACGAGCATATCTCCAGTTGACAAAAGATGGTGTTTGGGATGAAGAGTTTGAGGTACATCTTGTGAGCTAAGAAGAGCGGATATGGACAATGCAAACTTTAGGGGACAAACGTTTCATGTACATGTATGAGACAATGTTTGTGAAGCTTGGAATCCGACTTCCATTTACTCACTTTGAGATAGGCGTCCTGAACCATTTCAGGTTTGCGCCAACGCAACTATACCTGAATACTTGGGCCTTCATCCGAGTATACCAACTATTGCATTGACACTTGGATCTGCTATGCATCATCCTATCCTTTTCAATTTCTTCCAATGGTGCATCCCGATGGAGGTGTTTCAACTAAAGATTGGGTTCATTTTCCGTGCTCGAGTCGACCAAAAAAATTTGGAAACCTTCCTTGAGTCTTATAAAAACTTCAAGGGTGAGTATTTCCAGTTAGAGTCGGCTCTTAGAATACAATTATTTTTTCTGACTGTCAAAGGAGAGCTAGCGATGTATCTTTATTAGACATCCATACACTTTGACTTCTGCCTTGAAGAATATGAGGTCTGTGATGAGGACCTTACGAAGGACAAGGTGGATGTGGTGGCCTTCTTTATTAGATGGGTCATCAATTCAGATATCATCCCCTTGGGGGATTTAATTAAGATGTCAGAGAATGAACTCTGTGCTCATCTAGGTAAAATTCATGATATGAACTCGTTTATTTGTGTTTCCTTTTGATTATGCTTGAAACTAAGACTTCCTTTCTTTTCTATGCAGAAAGCATGGTCCCCGCTGATAACCTTGATGATTTTCGTAGACGGATTGTGGAGAGGGCGGCCCGAAAAGTGGCCAAGGGAAAAAGCGTAGGCCCTACCCCTACCAACCAACCCATTTTGGAGATCCGAGATCAAAATACTTATATGATATAACAATGTGCTCAACTTCATTTTGGGAAGTGGAGAGCAGGGAACCATGGAGACCAATCCTAGAGGCCTTGGGTCGTGGGTCCCATTTTGGACTTGACAACTCCATAGGATGAAAAGCTTTCTCCCAATGCCCCCATCCATTTCCCAAACTCCTCTATCTAGGGTAAAGATTATCCGATTGGTGAGCTCATTGAGAAAGCCCTTTTGACGATCCCTAATATGGAGAAATAGGCCAAGGCAGACATTGCCCATCAGATCGAGCTGGGTGAAAGATGCTATCTCCAGAACGTGGCTCTCCTGCATTTCCTTAGGAAATCTATCCCAAAGGCCAACAAAGTTTTTAAACTAGAGGCCAACAAAGTTGCTAAACTAGAGGCCAACCTGGAGAAACTGTCCGAGGAGAAGAAGGCCTTGGAGATGGATCTCAGGGAGCGATATGTTTGAATGGAAGAGGTTGAAAAGAAGCTAAAAACTACTAATGATGAGAATAAGACTCTGAAGCAGCAAATTGTCGACCTAGAGAAAATGCTAGCAGACTCCAAGGTTGCGGTGGTTGATCTGTGAATGAAGGTGGAGGAGTTGGAAGCAGAGAATAAGGCCATGCACATTGAGATTGAACACATTGAGGTTAAATGGGTGAAGTTTGTCGATAAATCCTTTACGAATGCATTGGAACAGTTGAGGACTCTGAACCAATCCTTACTAATTACTGAGGGTGCCAAATCTCACAGTCCCGTGTGGACAAATTCATTATGGACATTGTTCTGCAACCCTTAGATCTGGATTCCTTTACTCCTACCAACATTACCTCGACCACTGTTACTGTTAATGAAGAGGATGTTGCCGCCAATCCTTCTTCATAATGACTATCTTTTATTTCTTTTCATTCATTGTCCCCTGCATAGGGCTTTTTATTGTTACGAGGACAAGTCTCAATGTCAGATATTTTAATTTTTGTATGAACAAATCTTAGGTTGTGGGTGTCTTTTGATCATTTGTTATTATCTTCATTGTTGAGTTATTATGCATTTGCTTTTTGTAGTTGGCTCTGGGTCCAACGCCTATAAGCTTTAAGCGTGTTTGAATTGCCTAAACAATCAGTGGCTTTTGTTACCATTGCGGATGTTGGAGGTCGTATATCTTGGATCTTGGAAACTTGTGTCTATCGTTTATAACTTGGGCAAAAAAATTTTTGTTTGAGTATTGTTCAAGGTAAGCCCCAGAGAGGGTCAGTTAGCAAGACCTCAGCAAAGGTAGTTGTCATACCTTGGGCAAATCCTTGAAGCAGATTTTGTCCTTTTCAAAATGGCCAACAAACCATTATGGCTAACAAACCTTTTCAAAACCTTGGGCAATAAAACGAGTCAAGGCTGCTATCCATCTTGTCAACTGCTGAACTTCTTTCATAGACTGTGGACTTTGCATGTCGAGCATCGCTTGAAATTTATCTTGGTTGGCCTTAATGCCATGGTTTAT
Source organism: Ormosia emarginata (assembly GCA_029884605.1). Taxonomy (NCBI): domain Eukaryota; kingdom Viridiplantae; phylum Streptophyta; class Magnoliopsida; order Fabales; family Fabaceae; genus Ormosia; species Ormosia emarginata. The sequence goes on along the minus strand of JAQQTP010000077.1, from coordinate 47,835,331 downwards.
CAACAAAAAGCCCAAGAACTTTCATGTATGTTTTCTGAAGACATATTTTTTTCAGGTTCAACCCCATATTATGCTCATGGAGTTATGTAAACACTTCCTCTAGGTCATGGATAAAGCTACCAGCCTCTGTTGTCTTGACGATCATGTCGTAAATGTAAACTTCCAGCATCCTACCAATTTGTTCATTAAAAACATGTTACCAAGTGGCCTCAATACTCAAGAGGGGGGGTGAATTGAGTATGTAAAAATATTTTCGTAAATCTTTCGCAAAACGTTTGATTAACAATTTTCGTTGAAGTTATTGGATGATTGAAGTGACTAGATAAACGAGATTGAATACTTCACTCACAAATGAACAACTCAAGATAGAAAGAATTCAAGCAAAGCAAAATATCGAACTCAACTTAAGCAAATATAGTTAAAGCACAAAGTAAAGAGATAGAGTTGAGAGGAACAAACACAAGATTTATCTTTCGATCACCAATCCACTTGTGATCTACGTCCAGGCCCTCAAGCAAACCACTCGAGATTTTCCACTAAACTTCAAGCTTGAACAGGTGCTTGAAAACCTATACAAAAAGAGCACTCAACTCCTTGGGATGCCTCACCCTTGAGCTTGAGCCTCAAACCGGGGATGCCTCACCCTTTTCACTGAGGATACCTCACCCTCTTTACAACCTTTGAAGGATGCCTCACCTTCAACAAGGGATACCTCACCCTTTACAAACCTAGAGAGATACCTCATCTCTTTTCTCTAGAGGATGCCTCACCCCTTTACAAAGAATCAAAGTGTTTATGAAATGAAAACTCTCACAAGAGTAGATGATACAAATTGAAGCCCTATAATGCTCTTCAAGAATATCTCAACAATATATACAAAAACAGAGCAAAAGTGATTTAAGGATGAATCTCGGATTATAGTGATTGAAAGATGTTTCTCAAGTGTTGTTCAACCACAAATGATGCCCCAAGATGAGTATTTATAAGTTGTTGGAACAAAGAGCCGTTGGGGGCTTTAATGGGCATCATTAAAAGCCAAATAATATAGCCGTTGGGCTTGTCGAATCTTGTGTCTTTGGGGTTCAATCGATCTGTGCTTAAAACGTGTTCTTGGCTTTCTGGGTTTGTGGTAATCGATTACAAGACTTGTGTGTCGATTACACGCCTCGACTTTTCGGTGTCGATTACAATATTGATGTAATCGATTACATGGCCTTTTTGATCGTGTTCTTGGATTTACGGAACATGGTAATCGATTACATGGATCCTGTAATCGATTACAAGTTCTCTGACTTGCTGGTAATCGATTACCAAGAGTGTGTAATCGATTACTTGCCACTTTGAACACATTTTTCAATCCCAATTAAGTCTCTAGGCCATTTTTATCATTTGGATACTTGGACAAAACAAGATTTACAAATGTTTATCATAATCCAAGATTGAAATCAACATTTCTTTAAAATATGAACTTTGAAAACAAGTTGATTTATAAGATCTTTGAAAAACCATTTGAATATAATTGAGATACCTTGAGAGCATTTCACATTGATGTTCTAAGACCTATATCTAATATACCTCTTTTGATCTTGGTCTTCTTCTCTTGGTCTTGATCTTTTCTTTTGATCTTGAACTTTTCTTTTGATCTTGGTTTTCTTCTCTTGGCTTTGTTATCATCAAAAAACTTATTTGATATGCTTCATGACATAAGCATTCACAAAACATTGTTCATCATCCATTAGTAGGTTGCACCAGCATTCTTTAGGCCAAAGCGCATAACTTGGTAACAGTAGCTGGTCTTTTCTATGATGAACATGGTTTTGTCTTCATCATCAGGATGCATAGGGATATGATTATAGTTAGAGTAGGTGTCCATGAGTGACAAAAAATGGAAACCGGATGAATTATCCACTAGCTTATCAATGTTGGGAAGCGGGTAAGAATAATTTCGACATGCTTTGTTCAAGTCTATATAATTGATGCACATGTACCACTTCTTATTTTCTTTTTTGATTAGGACCATGTTGGAAAACCCAGTAGTGTAAGAGACTTCTCTGTTAAAGCTGGCATTCGGGAGCTCATTCACTTGTTTTTCGATTATCTATTACCTCTCTAGTTCGAGTTTTCTTTTTCTTTGTGAGACCAGTTTGGCTTCCGGTCTGATGGAGAGTCGGTGAGAAATGAAGTTAGGGTCCAACTCCAGCATGTTGGCAGAGGTTCAAGCAAAAAAGTCCCTGTTTTTCTTTAAGGAAAGCAATCAGCTGGACTCTCTCCTTCAGGTTCACCTGTCCTCCAATCTTGGTGACTTGATCTAATTTGGAACCAAGTTAGAAGGGTATGAGCTCTCCTTCAAGTTGGGGCGTGTATCCAGAACCTCCTCATGCACATCCAGTTCGATCAATAGGACGTTGGGGAAGTTCGTAATGTCTGAACTAGATTAACACTGTTATGCTTTCTTGGGGACCTTTGCTATTTTCAGACTTTCATTGTAGCATCTTTGTATTATTGCCTAATCTTCCTTGACTGTGACAATTTAATTGTATTTGTTTAAAAATTTCATGGCTAAGTGAGTGGTTGAGATTACAACACCAAAGGCATTGAGTGAATGGCGACCCAGTATGATATTGTAAGCAGATGGGCAATTCACTACCTAAAACTTAACCTTGATCATTTTGAAGAAAGGTTTCTTTCCCAAAATCAAATGGTTTCAATATATCCCACTAGGGTGATTTTGTCTCTAGTGAAGTCAATCAGTTCTTCGATGTACAGGATTAAGTCTTTATCAGAGAGCTCTAACTTTTTGTAGAGATCTATGAACATGATATCCGCAGAACTTCCTTAGTAAACAAAAAAATGGCGAACCTTAACATTAGTGATGACTCCAGAAATTACCAACGAGTCATCGTTCTCCAGTATAAGATTTCCATAGTCATCATCAAAAAAGGAAACTAAAAGGGCCTTCCACATTCCAGATCCCATCTTGGAGATCGGATGGGATGCCACGCTCAAGACAGTAGGAAGGTCTTTCTTCCTAGCGTTGCTCGATTCTCTACCGCCCGCGAATCCAACTGATACTGTGTTTATTGTCTGAGTGACTTCGACATGATGACAATCATCGTTCTAGGGGGACGAATCCTAGGATGTTTTGCAATCCTGATTTCATTTGTGGTCCCATGGTAAATATTCTCTCTAACGTTCATTCCTTGTTGGAGACCTTATTCTTTGGTAGGGGGAAGGACTCCTTCTCAGGCTATAACTTCTTTTTCTGTAATTTTGGGATCCACGTTAATTCTTTTTCTAAGATTGGCAGACCTAATGTCCCAAACAATCATTTCAGACAAGGGATTCAATCGTATTTTGGAGGCAAATGCAATCCTTTGTGTTGTATCCATAGTCATTGTGGAATTCACAGTACTTAGGCTTGTCTTTTTTAGCATACTTTTTAAGTGGGTGAGGTTTGAAAGTATCTAGGAATTCAATGTTCATTACCTCTTGATAGATCTAAGCCCGGGGAGTATTGAGATGTATATAATCTGGAAACCTCCTTTTTGGTGGCAGCTTCAAATTCCATGGTTGTGAGGGGGCCTGGGCCGACTTCGGCCAGATATCCTTACTTTTCTCTAGGTTTTTCCTTGCCTTGATAACATCTTCTGTGTTAATATACTTCTAGGCCTTTTCTCTAAATCATTCATCGTGAGGGCTTCTCTTTTCGAGAAGGAGTGGAAGAGTGGGCCTTAGTGAAGCCCTTCCCTAATGTAGTGTAAGGCTAAACTTTTATCCTAGTCCATAGTATTCAAGGATTCCTTGTTAAAATCTTACTATGTAATCTCAAAGGGATTCATCTTTCCCTTGCTTGATATGGGCCAGACAGGAAATGGATTCCGACTACAATTTACTTACGGTGAAGTATAGTAGAAATTTCGAGGACAAGTCATCCCAATCTATCACGGACCTCGGAGGGAGGATAGTAAACCATCTTAAGGCGGTCTTCTTAGGAGAAGGGGGAAGACTTGACAGATGAGGGGGTCATTACCTCCTGCAAACATCATGGATGAGACATAGACATGCAAGCGTTTTTGGGGGTCCTTCATATGCTTCAATGTTTGTTGGGTTCTTGAATCACCTAGGGATCTTGTGTACCACCCACCGTAGGGTGCCACATTTATGTTACTTTATTACTAAATTACCCCAAGTTATAAAATATGATGTTATAATAAAATACGAGTTGTAATTTTTTTTTATGACAATAAAATAAACTTAGCAGAAAATAAAACTATTATACATTATCACACATAATGTACATCATTATACATAACAGTCATCACACGTAATTTACATCATTATACATATTACACAAGTGCTGTCAGGTTTATTTATTACAGACTATTTCTTGAAACAACAAACACACTTAAATAATTACAGACATTATTTATATCGAGTTCAAACATGCCCAAGTTTAACTAAGCGAAGACCCTCGGATGGGTCCTCTTCGGGTTCCTCGGCGGTAGGAATCCGTTATGACGAGTAGCCCTACGAACAGTGTCCGGCCGACGACACTATGTTGATTTCCGTTGGGACATAATTTCTAGTGTCCCAATGTCGCCCGATATGCAACGGAAATTCAACATGAACAAAGATAGTCACACGAAAAAATGGATCCCCACGATACAAACCTACTAATACTAACAAATCGGTACCCCTCGTAAATAAGTCCTCGCTCATCGAGACTTGTCCTCCGTTCTCCAGCTCCTCCGTGAAATTGTAAACGTACATATCCAAAGAAACTGGCTCTTGGCGTCATACTATCAGAACTCTGCGGTTCCTGATATGAGAAGTAATTCCTCTTCTCCTTCTAGTACCGTATCTTTCTCAACGTCTTCACCCAATATAAATACAATATACAGATATACATATAAAGATGTGAGATCACCTACGCCAATACCAGCATAATAGCACAGAGATAATACAAACAACATATTATACCAAAAATATCATATCATGATCACAATTATGCCATCATCATAGTGTAAGAATAATAATTACCATTATGCCACTATCACTATTTAAATCACAAAATAATTACACAAACACCATCACATAGATATAGATACTCAGTTTCATGCATGCGCACGTAGACTCAATGACCTATTCCATGGAGCTAATACTCAAGTCGGAGAAATTGATAGAAAAGATCTATCGGTACCACGTGCCTCAGACCAAGTGCTATAATTATATCTTGCACATCTAGCACATACACGACAGTCTTTATCAGATCTCGATTAAGAATAGTGTCTCGGTCCGGATCATCGGTGTGTTGCATCGGTCTAACCCACGGTGCGTAAGAGCTACCAACGCCCATTGCGAGCAACCCGCACCCCGATGCCCCCAGGTCAACAAGTGACCTACACTACGCGTATCGCACCCATTCAAGAGGTGTACGTTTCTCCTAGGCAATTAGCCACATACAGTCCATCAGACCATTTTCAATGCATGTGTAATGCACCAATTACCAACCAAAGGTAAATCACATAATTTCTCATACGAGGTTCAAATACTGTTTTACGTTCATGTATTAATCCCAATTTCAGGCAAACTTCTAAATTTCTTGTACAGTATTCATATACTGATTTTAACTGTAAAATTTACTGTATAATTAACAGCAAAAATACATTACCATGTTTTTCTCATTCGTAAAATATTTTTGTCATATTTTCACGGTCACGTAATATTTTATTACGTAATCAATGATTTGTAATATTTCTGTTACGTTTAAAAATTCGCGTAACAATTTTCTACTATATTAAAACGCGTAAAATATTCTTTCATTTTTAAATCGCCTAACGATATTTTTTTACAACATTTCGATCGTGTAAAATATTTAAACGCTTTAAAAATCGCGTAGAAACATTTTAACGTTTTTCAAATCGCGTAACTTAAAAATTATGTTTTTGAGTTACGTAAATCATTTTTTACCGTTTTACCCTTCGTAAAATATTTCTTAACTTTAAAAATATTATTTTGGATTTTTCTTACAATAATATAATTTCTTACTTTATTCCCTTCTTATTCTTAGTTAAAAATCTTTTCCGTAATATATTTTCTCAAAAATCACTTTTTATTGATTTAATCTTACAAAATCACATTTAGTTGATTTAATTACTGTTTCTAACTTTAAATTTCCTAACGTTTTCCAAAATCCAATAAATAAATACTACGTTAGTAAATTTAAGTTATGAACGTTTTTTTTTATTTCTAAATCACTTCTAAAATTAATTCTCTTTAAAATAATTTGAAATTCAACACTTTCAATTTCTTTTTCCTTTTATTTATAAAAATTCCACTTCACTAAATATATTATACTTTAATTCCTTTTTCCAAAAATCCTTATTTGAAAATTCTTGTATTTTATAACATCAAATATTTTTCTAAATTGTCAAAACCTTATATATGGCCTTTGAAACTACCAAATATTTTTCTTGTAAATCATCTAAGATCCATTCTTGTTTTCTACACAAAATAAATTAATAAAAATATAACTCAAAAACCGTGTGCCTTATTTTTGTAAAACAAACCCTTTTATTTAATTTCCTTACTTCTCAAATCATTCAATATTGTCATTCATGAAAATATAATTTTGTGAACACTAATTTGGTTGATGTCTTGGCTGAAATTTATTTTAGTTCAAGGACTAAAAATTCATTCTATAATTCTTGAAAAATTTCAAATTAAACCTTAGTCTTGGAAGTTCAAAACCGTGACCTCCTCTATGGCCTTTGGAGCCAAAATTTTGCTTATTTCAACATACATCCATCATAATATATTCAACATATATCATCATGCATATTTTAAGCATACCATATAAATAAATAAAAATATAAAAATCATACTAAGCATGCATACACAAGTAAATCATGCAAAGCATATCAAGCATAGGCAAAAATAATCAAAGCACATAACACACATAAATTATTACATGACCATGGATAGGAATCCTCACATGGATTCACCATCCATCAAATATAAAATCATCTCTCACCACCATGCTTAGTTGGTGAGATGAATCTCCCTCTTACCTCTTGAAGAACCACCAAAAAGCTTGTTGATTTGTGTTTTGAACAATATCTCCACCAACACAAGTTCTTAAACATGAAACAAATACAAGAAAATTAGTATATTAAGCTTGAATAAGAAGAACCATGGATCAAACATGGTTTAGAACATGAAAAAGAAAAGAATAAATGAAGTTTTCTTACACTTCACCAACAAAAACTCTAGAACTTGATCTTAGTGAAAGTCCTTCAAGATGGAAGATTTAGAGAAAGTCTTCAACATGAAAGTTGTTTAGAATGAGGTAAAGATTCAAGAAACTAGGTTGTATGAAATTAAAGGGTGATGGAGGAGAAGATTGGAGTGCTTGGCCGAATAGTCATATTTTGGGAGAGAAATGGAGTTTTCTTGGTTTGATTTCTTTGAAGTCTAAGTGATAAAGTGAAGAAGTGATAAATGAAGTGTAGAATGGTCTTCCAAGATGGCATTGCCGTAGCATGCCTTGGAGAAAAATACAAAGTGAAATTTGAAAAACATAAGCATTAATGATCAATAGTAATTTGTCTTAACACTTGGCTATTTTCTTTATCCTTTTCCATCCTTTTTCTTTGGCCTAAAAACCTATTCTAAAATGGTCTCCCTTCTTCCTTGCTCCTTCAACCGTCCCCCCTCATCATGCACTCCAAAATGTGACAATTTGATAGCCATTTTTGTTTTTAGTCATTTTAGGTATTAATTAAAAGCATTATAGGTAGAAGACTTATTATGAGCCATTTGATCTTTTCTCTTTAAACCCTATCCCTTAGATGTGTTTCCAAAAATGAAGGGTCAAGATTACACCTTCAAACTTTACATCCAAGGGTCCAAAATAGTTGTAATCATTTTTGATGACCAATTCTCCACCATTGATCTAAATCCAAATCCAATGGTCATTAATGATCCATCTCTACCATTGATTAATTTTACATCCAAGGGTTGATAATGGTCATAGCCATTTATAAAATTAAATCCCTACCCTTGATTTAATTTCCATCCAACGGTTATAATTGATCCTATTTACTTTTAAGATCAAATCTCCACCGTTAATTAAATCAAGATTAATTCTCCAACGATAATTAAATTGATAGTGGATATCCAAACCACTAATGTTATCTTAACAAAGATAGAATTTTATTTTTATCTTCTGTTCTAACCTCACAAATATATATATATATATATATATATATATATATATATATATATATATATATATATATTATCTTGTATTTTTAATTAAATACGGATCAAAATACAAGATAAAGAAAATTTTCTAAAACTGTTTTCTAGATTCAGGTTTAGTAAGATCCCCTGTCTTCGTCTAAACAGTACAAATTTTTCTATTCGTAGAAAAATTTTTCATTTTGCGAGACCCACCTGGGCCCACGTATGGCCACCTGGGCCCACATACACCTCGTGGGGCCCATAACACAATAAAAATTCTAAAATCACACATAAAATTACAAAAATTAGAAGACGCACAATTATCAAATCAAATTACGCAAATTAATTAAGACTAAACAGTAAAAATTAATTTACGTATATTTTTCCGGCCCGAAAATTATTATTTTCTTGACACGAGCAAATTACTCAAAACGATCAAATATACAGACAGAATATTCAAAATAACTTTACAGTACACAGAAATCACTAAACAGTAGAATTCTGTTAACTGTCAAAATTACTGGTTAATAAATAGAAAGTTTGGGGTGTTACATCTTGAACACTATTAGTTCATCAGAGAAGGGTTGTCCTTGTTGGGCGAAGGTCCCCTGCCTTTCAGGTTTCGTTGCCCTTGAATTTTTAGTGTCATGGTTCCCAACACACTAGTTCCTTCCGCTAATCACGTTTCCTCAGCAGAATCTAGTTCTCATTCTCTCGTTTAACATGGACTGATCTCTCTAACTCTTACAGGCATCTATCTTGTTCCCACAATCATTCATCTTGACGTTGGATCAAGTCTACCATCTCAGGATGGGACAACTCAGGACGGATCAAGTCTACTCTCCTCACGTGCCCCCAAACGTTGCAATGTTGGGATCTATTTTCTGGAAACTCTTAAGGATGTTACGCGAGAGTCTAGCCATTGTCTGGTAGGAATCCACGACGGGGGAGAAGAAGGGCTTTTATTGGAGAGGGAAGCCTCCTCTCCACCCCGATTGGATTATAGGTTAGCCATCGCAGGTTGGTCACGAACGATAGTGGATACACGACGTTGACTAGCAGCGGGTTAGTCATGAGTGGCAGAGACATGGTGCTGGCTGGTGGCGGGTTGGTTTTGTGCTACTAAAGCATGTTGTTGTCTAATGTTTAACATGGTTATGGGAATAGGAGTTTATCATCCTTACAGACAGCCCCAATATTCTGAACGAGTTTAGAAGGAATCACTTGAATGGATTTCTGGTGAGTGGAAGATGGTGTTATGCTCCTTGGTGCAGTGGATGAGTTGAGGGGTGGTGTACCTACAAAGGAACTCCAACTCAGTAAAGTTATGCGATAGGAGAATGTGTTAAGTAAGATAAGAGGGAATTTTAATTTGAATTGCCCTTGATGGTTAGTTATGACTATTGATGAGGCATGTGATCACTCCTATTTATGTGGGATTTACTGGGAGTGATTACCTTTTGAGTATATAACTGTTAGTGACGAGGTCGCACTAACTCATGCCGTGATCCGTGATGCATGAAGTCGAGTTACTCCTGTTGGCCGGATTGCCCCCATGGGCTTGGGAGCCGAGTCCTGATCTAGAACAAACTTGAATAAGAAAAAATAAAAATAAATTAAGAATATGCTATTGAAAGTATTTGTATAAATTTATAATTCATATAAATTTAAAATTTGATTGGGATTGTGATAATTGAGAAATATAAATAAAATAAAAAAAGAAAATCTACCCTTATATTATAAATGAGAAATCTCTCTCTTGAGAGTGTGATATTTTTTATGAACAAAACTTGGCTTCAACCTTTTTTTTCCAACTCTTCCCTTCAACCCCTTTAATCACTCTCCATTTGTTACTTTCAATCCCACTTAATTGAGTTAATGGACAAATGGAGGCTAATTAAAGGGACTAGAGAGAAGAGTTAGAGGAAAATAATTAGAGTCAAGTTTTGTTCTTTTTTTTATTGTACTCTCTTCCTCATTGAAAGTATGATATTTTTTTATATTACCCTCTTTATACTTATACCACGTGTCTTTCTTTTACAATAATTCTCTTATTATGTTAGTTCTTTAGCAAATTCTATGGAACCCAAGCATAAGTTTGGGTTCCAAAATGCATGCATACTTGGACCAATTAAAAAAAATTACATGAAATAATATTGATGATATGTAAAGTGTCATCCTTTCAATAATTAATTTACAAAATAATCCATAAAAAGATGTAATTTACATCTCAAACCTACATAAAAAAGGCTGAATAATAATTGTTGAGAATTCAAGTAATCCAAACTATGCCAAAGAAAGACCCATTCTAGGTATAACGCACATTCCAAGTGCGCAGGAAGAATGAATCATATTGTTATTTTTTAATTTCATATCATTAGCAGTTAGCACCAATAAGAATGAATCAGCACACATAGGTTAAAATACCAACGAGACATACAAAGAACATGGAGGCCATGATTATTTCAATTTATCAAAACTTCAAAAAAAACCACAAAAAAATGTTATTAGTTAGAATCAAAGCAGGGAAGTCCAAAAAGGCAAGAAGAATAAGAATAGCATAGACATGGACATGGGACACGACATAGATATAGACAACAGAAACACACTGATAAAACTTTAAAAATTCATATTTTTACGATTCATTATTTTGAATTTTTCATTCTCTTTAATCTTTTTAATTGGGTTTACTCTTGAGTTTTGTTATATATATATTTTTTTAATTTTAAATTATGTTTTAATTATGTGTTTTTATGTGTTTTTGATAGATATGTGCATAAGGAATGAAGATTGGGTTGAATCATAAGGAAGAAGTGTTGAAAAAACTCTCTGGTCACTCAGCACTCAAGCGCTCAAGAGCTAGTGCTCAAGCGCTGGCAAGGCAGAACATGAGATTTTTTCTGGTGTCCCAAAGCTCGAGCACTGGGAGCTCAGCGCTAAAGCGCGCAACTAGCAGAATAGATGGATTTCAGAATGGGCCAGCGCTCAAGCGCTGAAAGCCCAACGCTTAGGCGCTGGATGCGTAACAGCACAGGTTTTTGAAATTATAAATAGAAAGTTACGCCAAATTACAACGCACTTCGCAGCAGCCATCAAGACAACTCAATCCTAATTTGGTATGGGCGCATGAAGGCTTGAAGATTAGGAATTTTCTTCAACCTTTCCACTAATTAGCAATAGAGTTTGTCATCTTTCTTCCTTTGTTTTATTTTTTTTCTATGTGTAACTAACTTCCCCTCGTTAGGGGGACGATGGATCTTGATACTTAGATAATGTAACTTCTTTTATGGGTTTAATACATGTTTCTATTTTATGATTTATGTGTTTATCTCTATTCTTAATGCTTTTCTGAATCTGGCCAATTTGGGAATGATCTTTTGGGTTGATGTATGATTTGAAAAAAATTACATGAACTTAGATCTTGTGATAAACACCATGATGCCTCTGAACCCTATCCTTGTCATTGAAATTTTTGAATGTTGGGGCATTGATTTCATGGGTCCATTTCCATCTTCATTTGGATTTGTGAATATTTTGGTTGCAGTTGATTATGTCTCAAAATGGATTGAGGCGATTACATGCCGACACAATGATCATAAAACTGTTCTCAATTTTTGAAAGAAAATGTCTTGTGTCAATTTGGAATCCCTCGAGCTATCATCAGTGATGAGGGAACATATTTTTAGAATAAACCATTTGAATCTTTAATGAATAAATATGGTATTACCCACAAAATTTTCACCCCTTATCACCCTTTGACAAATGGACAAGTTGAATTGACAAATAGGAAGATTAAACAAATTTTGAAAAAAACGGTTAACTCAAACCGTAAAGATTGATTTTTAAGACTAAACGATGCACTTTGGGCTTATCGTACTGCTTTCAAAACATCTTTGGTCATGTCACCTTATCAGTTAGTCTATGAAAAACCTTGTCACTTGCCTGTAGAATTGGAACATAAAGCATTTTGGGCCATTAAAGCTTTCAACCTAAATCTTGATGATGCTTGCAAGTTATGAAAATTGCAATTACATGAACTTGAGGAATTGAGAAATAGTGCATATGAAAACTCAAAGATTTATAAAGTTAGAGCAAAAGCTTTTCATGACAAGTGAATTTTGAGAAAATCTTTTGAAATTGGTCAAAAAGTTCTACTTTATAATTCTCATCTGCACCTATTCCCCGGCAAATTGAGATCTAGGTGAAGTGGTCTTTTTGTTGTCAAACATTTGTATCCTCATGGGGGCGTAGACATTGAGAATCTTAGGAATGGTAATGTGTTTAAAGTCAATGGACAAAGACTCAAACTATTTCTAGAAAACCAAGTTGATGAGGTAGAATTCATCTCTCTTTCTAATCCTTGTTATGAATAGAATTTATTCTAATTTTGTTGTCATCTTTTTGCAGTTCTTTGTGTTCCTAGTTAAGTGGTGGATAACGATACTCCTTGGCTCTCAAGTAGGTTTGTTTTCAGTTTCCCATAATAACTGAATCCTTCTCCTTTAAAATGGATGTCATTCTCTCAAATTTAAGAAAATATTTTCCTTCTCTCCCTCAAAATGCTCTAACAAAAATCTACAAAGTTAGATGTGAAATATTGAGACTGTTAATGCACAAGGGTATGTCAGAAGATGTACGCTGGATAATCGAAGCAAAAGTTCGTCTAGCAGGTGAGTCTTCAATTTCATTTGACTCATACATGCCAAGTCTTGGTAGAAGTTCATATTCAAAAAAGAGAAGAGCGAAAAGAATGCAAGTATGTCACAAATGTGTAAGATGGAATTGCAACAAGTGATGTCACTTTTTGAGAATGATTTCCGCAAATCGAGAACATAAAATATTCTTCATTAAGAATGAACTGAGTAAGGAGTCATTAGATGATATCTTTTTGACTCTTGAGATGCATTCTTGTAGAGTTGTGCATCGTGAACTTCTTAATTTGTGGAATCTCTTCAAAGACGAACAAAAGCGTTACGGTATTGGGAATCTGACTCTAAAGGACCTTGTTTGCCAATTTATAAGAAAAATGGATGAGAAGCTTATCATCGACTCATAGAAGGCATTTAAACCGTTACTGGATTTAAAACCGGAGGAAGATGTGAGCCACAATCACAACGTGTATATATTATCTTGTTCGTCTTCTTCTTCTTCTTAAAAAAAAAACATAAAAAAGGCGATCCAGAAAGAGTACCATGACTTTAATTAGTTGCGGAGCCCCAGCCTTTGGCTGACCACTCAGGTGAACCTTTGCACGCTGGTCCTTAAATAAGGTTCGTGTACCATGCTCTGTAGAGAGTCGCACTCCATAACCCAATGTTCACCATCTAGGCACTATGGAGTTGATGGACAGGCAGAAGCGTCCCACTCTAGTTATTAGTGAGAAGTAACCCACGGCTGCCAAAGCGTATGAGGCATCTGAGCTTGATCCTCTCTTTCATTAGAAGGGGCTCTCAGCGCCCTGTGATGGGACGTTCTGGATCTTGGACATTGCAGGTTTCAGATTTTAACATCTTTGTTGATGTTACAAACCCAAGTGTGAGCTCTCTAGGTTCCAAACCCAGGATAGAAAACCACGATGGTTTCTTTCTTTTTCTTTCTTTTTTCTTTTTCTTTTCTTTGAATAAACGGGCATGAGTGTCTATTGCACTGGTGACACGCAATATAAAGATATGCCACTACTACACTCATGATGCACAGTATAAAGATACTCCATGAAAACTGTACATAAAGGCATGCCATCATTTGTTATTATATTTCTTTTATCTTTGTATGATTTTGTTTTAATTTTGGTTTTAGACAGACGATTATTTGAGCAAGATTCTTCAAGGGTTTCTAGACTTGTTTACCTTGATGGTTTCCTTGAAGTTAAAAAAAACAAAATAAAAAAAAAATAAAAAAATAAAAAAAATCTTTCTTAATTTCAAACTTTTCTGACAACAGCCAACCTACCATTCTAGGCGCTATCATTACCTTTTTCATTATTTTTCCTATTTAAACATTTCATTTTCTTCACTTTCCTCTAACTTATAATCATTCAAAGGGAGAGTAAGTATAGAAATGGGACCTTCTGTTCATGACCTTAAAAATATTTGTGTATTGTATGGGTCTAGGTATGGGAAGAGTTGAGAGTTTGTAAATGTAACAAGCACTCTTGGTTTAACACTTATTGTGAGGAATATTCATGTTGTATATGGGGGAGGTTGCTATGTGTTAATGGGGGCTGTATCACTATTTGCATTTCTAGGAGGCAGTCAGGTTTTAGGTATCATTCCTAGAACTTTGACTCAAAAGAACATCACTTAGAAGACAATTCGAGAGGAACTTCAAGCATCATCTATGCATGAACGAATGAAGACAATGCTTGAAAACTTTCATGTATTCATTGCCTTACCAGGTGGTTTTGGTACTTTGAAAGAAATTTTTCAAATTGTCTCTTGGGCCCAACTGAACATTTACCATAAACCCATAGGTTTGTTGAATGTAATAATTTTTTTTCTGGTTTGTTATCTTTTCTTGACCATGTTGTGGAACAGAAATTTATCACACATTCGGCAAGACTACTTCTTATTTCTACTTCCACTATTGATGAGTTGATTGACAAATTAGAAGCTTTTGTTTATAAACCTGATCCAATAATAGCTCAGATAGATTAGTCAGAAGGAAGCAGTGAGGGAAGCAACATGAAACGCAAGTTAGATCTGACACTTCATCTATAACTTTTCTTTACTTTTGGTTTTATTTATCATACTTTGTTTCTGTTTAAATTTGTGTCAGATTTCTCTTTTCAGTAATTATCGCAACAGATAATATCTTCTATCATTTACTTATCTATATTTTAACATTACAGATAAGGTTGTGATCTGGTTGGGGGGAAGGATAGTTGACACAAAATTTTTTTTTGAGAAATATGATATGATTGTCAATAACTTACTAAACGAATTAAGGATGACAGACTAAGGAGTAAATTTTACTCTTTAGACACATTTAAATTAGAAAAGTATATTTATTGATATGATTGTCAGAAACCTACAACAAAATTACTCCTGAGACGCATCTAGATTAGGGGAAGTAACTATTCTGTGTTGATTTGTGGAAATAACAAAGTTTTATTGTTTGATTTCCTTTGAATGATTCAAGTGAATGAACTCTCACATCCTTTAAAGCAATTGAACTTCAAGGATCATAACATGGTTGAATAAATTGTCTTCTTTCTTAAATTTTACATGCTTGGTTACGGATGTTGAATTGATATATTGAGAATGATAGATATATGTCTTGTGAGATTTTGAGCCTATTGATTAATGGATTGAATATCTGTACCATTCTCTTCTTTCTTGTGTGATTTTTCACTCATGAAATTGTTACTCTAGAACTTGCTTTGATTATTTTTGAGGCTACATTTTCACATGCATACATAAACATGATTGAGGCATTTTGAAATAGCTACTTTGACCAAATAGCCAACCTTGCATATTTTTCCTTGTGTAACCCCTTTGAGCTTATTTGATCATTCCTTGTTTTTAGCTCATTACGTGCCTTTAAAAAAATATGTTTTTACTCAACTTTAGGGAATAAGAGAGCATTGACTTTGTTATTGAATGAGTTCTTGAATAAGTATAGGGATGTGTGTGCCAAATGTTAAAAAAAAGAGCTGATCACCACTACAATTAAAGGATTATCAGAATCTCCTGATACAGCATGTGACATATCCATATCTAGAATGAGGGTGGTTGCTTGGAAACAACAGGAAGAGAAGGAGAAGGTTCAGTCCTAACAATGAATTCAACCCACCAATTTGGGATTGATCTTCAACAAACATTAGTCAAATATTGATCATTGTTCTTTATGAGATTCAAACTGAATGTTCTTAAACATTTTCTCCACTCTAATTGTACCCTAATACTTTTCTATTCTCTTTGGTATTTTAACTTGTCATATCTATATTACCCACTCTCCTTTACTATGACCCAATTACAACTTTGAATAAACTCCTCTTGATTTTTGTGTGCATGTGTTTTTGAGTAGCGGAGAAGTAGAAGATAAGCAAGCTTATGGTAGTGCAATTGTTTATGGGTTGAATAGAGTGAAATACTTACCTTTTAAACACTTGAGGGATTGAGAGTGAATTCTGTGAGGATCTATCATTCTTGATTTATGCTTTTCAACTGAAGTTTCCTTGCTTGTTAATTTGAGATGCGAATAAATGTTACCTCATGAATGTTTTGATTCCCTGAATTTTTTGTTGCTCTTCTTATTTATAAACTTTTGCATTCTTGAATATCATTGGAAATTGAGTATTTTAGTGTTTTTAGCTTTTGAGTCTGTGTCGTGTTTTTTTATTTCCTAGCTTTGGTCTTATGTGTTTTGCCCATGAGTACAAAAATCTAAGTGTGGGAGAATTTAATAATCACATATTTTATACATTAATAAACCCTCATTTTTAATCATTTACACTCTCCATGTACTTAATTGATTGAGCTTAGTCATGTTTTGTAAGTTTGGGTTCAAAATAGGCTTAATTGATCTTTTCCAGCATTATTGAGATTTTACACTATTTTTATATTTCAACCATATCTTGAGTTCTAGATGTTTAGAAATTATGAATTTTACCTTGTAGGAAAGATGAGAGAAAACTTTACAACTTTGATGAAGAGATCGAAGTCTCAATCAGACATCTAGTGGAGCTAATTGGGCCTAGAAGTCAGAAAACGAGTTCTGTCACTAGAACCCGAGCAATATGCATTAATTAGGGCATAACTTGAGCTATAAGAGAGGTTTTGGACTGAAACCAGTGTCATTTGACAATTAAGACCTAAATCTACAACTTTTATAAGAACACAAAGCTAGTTCGGATGGCTTAGAGGTCATATTGGGCTTGTAAGTCAGAATAGAGGAGCTACAACTGGGCTTGAGCAGTGTGCAGTGATTGAGATAGAATTTGAGCTGTAGGAGTTGTATTGAGCTGAAACCGATGACATTGGGAAGCTAAGACAAAACCCTTTAACTCTTATGAAGACCATTTTTCCAGAAAATGGCATTTTGACAGAGTTATAATCATGTGAAGATAGCTGAATTAGTTGGTACAAGTGGAGAGACAAGCATCATTAATCATCCACCCACTCATTAATCATCTACCCACTAAATAATTATCCACTCACTCAATAATCATCTACCATCTCATTATTCATCCACTCACTCATTAAATAACTCCATTGTCATTTTCCACTCATCCACCATCATCTACCCACTCATTAAATAATTTCATTATCATTTTGTACTCTTCAAGCTCTATAAAAGGGAGCATTGGCAGATCATTTTGGACATCTTGTTAAGAGATCAAGATCATGCTATTGTATTATTTGTTTATCTTGTTGTAGTTTTCTTTTGTTCTAAATTGAAATTATATTCATCTTTTTCTTCTTCTCTCTTTCTTTCTTCTTGTTCATGAGTAACTAATTTTTATTTTGCTAGAGTGAAGGGGTGAAACTTTTGGTAATAAAATAGGATTAGATTAATTTCTTTCTTGTGCTTAAATGATATATTATCAAGTGATTATTATATATGTTATATTTTGTTTTCAATCAATTTAAGAATCATCCTTGTAAAGTGGAGTTCTTGATTTATTGTAGACAAGTGATTGACACAATGAATGCTTGAATCCATTTACAAGTGTTGGTATTGGTAAATAATTAAAGGAACCATAATATAACTATGTATATAATTCTAAATGGACTTTAAATATTTTATTTTTCGATTGGAACAACCGTTGTGCGTGGATTTCAATTGAGTTATAAAAAAATAATTTTGTCCTTAATTTATTACCAAAGTGGATCTCCTAACCCAAACAAGTTCTTTTTTTTAGTTGTGAATGATGCGTGTGAAACAACATCATATTTTGTTCTTATTTTGCATGCATTTTTAGGCATTTTAGTTTTCTTTTTTATTTGTTTTTTCCCTTAGTTTAGATAACTGCGTTGTTTTTGGTGTTGTTGTGCAGGATTGGTGCTTAATTGATCTTGAAATGGATGGAAAGCTTGCATAATTAAAGTTGGAGCTTAAAGGATAGCAATTTGGGACAAAAAGCTTACTCCAGAGAGATTCACAGCCTGCCTGTAGAATTTCCCATGGCCATGGATCAAGCAGCTGCATGAAAAAGCAAAAGGAAACTTCCAGAGAATTCCACGGCCTGGCCATGGAATGTTCCACGGCCGTGGAACTCAAACAGAGAGATCCACGACCTGGCCGTGGAATTACCCATGACCGTGGATCGCAGTACGTGACAGATTTTTAAGTTTGTTTTTATTTCTTTTTATGGGCTGGGACCAAAGGAAACCCCTAGGGTATTTATAGATGTTCTGAATACAATATGGGGTTTCCAATTTGGTTTTGAAGGAGGCACATTGGGAGGCTCTTGATCTTCATCTTCCTCTCTTCTCTCTTGGATTATGAGTTTGGATATGTTTTTGATTTAATTTCTTGTTTCTTCTTCTCCATGTCTGAGTAGTTTCTTTTGTTTCTAGGATTGGGCAATACCCTTTGATACATTGATGATAATTAATTGACTTTGTTTACCCCTTTTATTAATCTTGAATGTTCTTTGATTCAATCCTTATTGCGCTTATTCATATGAATTTGCTGGCCACTTATTTGCATCTCATAGATATCTAAGGACGCACTGAGAGGTGAACCTAGGTGTTGGAACCATAAGAATTGAACTTAAGGTCTAAATCACGGGAGTAGGTTTAGCCTTTCGAGGATTTAATGAATTACCATAAAATGTAATGGGTTCAATTTAGATTCAATTACCACGAGAGTAGGAATTGGTTTAATTGGGCACGGTTCTTGTCTCTTGAGAAAGAACATTAACTAATTTAGGGTAATTCACCTTCAATTGAATTTTAGTTTTAATAAAAGGATTGTCAATTGGGAGTCTTGTTTCATTGTGGTTACCCCAACCCTGGAAGCTTTCTTGAATTTAAAAATCTTTTCTAACAACTTGCTGTTTTTGATCTCAACTTTGCATTCTAATATTTATTTATTTAATTGCTTGGTTACTACATTTTTATCTCTCAATAATTTTATGTACTCTGTTTAATTTAATTTAATTAATTAATTAATTGGTATTCATAGACATAGTCCCTGTGGATTCGATCTTTTTATTACTTGACGACGAAATCGTATACTTACGGATTTCACACACCAGTGAACAAGTTTTATTATCTTTATTGTTGTGACAAGTCTTTTCCTTACCTCAAAGAATTTTTCTTCATCAATTCTCTATGGATCGACCTCGGATTCATGAAAAATTTATTACTTGAGACAACCCACCTGCACTTGGGTTTGCATCCTTTAATTCACATCAGATTCACATTGTTCTTCTTTCTTCTGTTCCCTTCGCGTTGATGTTGTTGTCGCACCGAGATCGCGGCTGGAGCGGCGAAACAAAATAAATTAATAGGAGTCGCCACCAATTTTATTTAAATTAGAAAAAATTAGAAAACCTTTTTAGAAAATGGTCTTTGAAACTAGATTAGATTCAGGAGTCGGTTATGCATAGGGAAGGGCAGAGACTTAACCCCACAACACCCCTAACACATCTGTCCTAAAACAGTTACCCTAAATTAGTTATGCAAAACTTAGTAATATCATAATATATTTGTTTTACTCCTTTTATTAAAAAAAAATAAACAACACAAATAATTTTGTGAAAATTTAAAATTTGACTTGACAGAATAAAAGTTCTGCTCCTACGTATCCTTAAGTGCAATGAGAAACTCAAAGTCACGTAGTTCTATAAAAAATAAGTGTGAGTTGATTGATTTTATTTAAAGAAAAAATTTAATTTTTTTATTTTTATAAAAATTTGAATTAACAGGTCATCGCGACTCTATTAATCAAATTAAGATTTGAATAGGTGAAGAGCTCATCATACACGCTGTAGACGCCACCCATCGATTATTGAACTTATTACTATTAAATGAGATTTTTTTATTTAAAATTAATTAGAAAAAAGGATAATAATAATAATAATAATAATAATAATAATAATAATAATAATAATAATAATAATAATAATAATAATAATAAAAAACAAAAAGAAACGAATTTTGAATATTTATTAAATAGTGATTTATTTTAAAAATAATTTAGATTATTAAGTTGTCACAACTCAGACGATCCAAAATAATTAGCTGAAAGATTAACAAATTCGTCACAACTTAGTTAATCCTGTTCTGTTCTTTTAAAAAAATATTTAATTATTTTTATATTTTTTTTACCTTTTTATTCTTATCATTTTTCTTTACTTTTTTATTTTTATTTTTTTTAATCTTTTTGTGTTTGGCCCAATAAGCCAATTGTACCCAAAAAAAAAAAAAGACAACAATCAGATAACAAAACTTACGAAAAATTAAAAGGGGGGTATTATTGTGTCTTCTTCTTTTTGTTTGTTGATGTTTTACAGAGGGGATAGGGAGGATGAAGACCAGTCCGGTGGCGGCGTTTCGGCGAGAGTTCGACAGCGGCGCACGACTCGCGAGTGGCTGATTCTGGGTTGCGCGGTCTGGGTCGGCACCGGATCAGGTGGAGGCTTGCGGAGACTGTGCGCGGCGGTATGGGTCGACGCAGTTGGTGTGGCGAGACGGCACGATGGGTCGCACTAGAGCCCAGATCTGGTTCAGGTGGTGAGGCGCGAGGATCGCAGTTGACGGCTGGGCTGGAGGCGAATGGTGCGATGGTTGTGTCGACAGTGCTACTCTTGGTTTCTGGCGGCAGATCCAGCTTGGACGGTGCGCGGCGATGCGTGGTCGTGGAGCTGGTTCGAGCTTTGTCGATAGGGATTGGTGGTGCGGTTGACGCGGGTTCTGGCAAGGTGGTGCCGCGCTGCCGGTTGCTGGTTGTTTGGAGGTTTATGGTGGCTGTGGTGGGTATTTTTGGGTTGTTGATGGTGGTTTTTGGTGGTGCTTTAGGTGGTTACGGTGAGTAATGGTGATGGAATGTAGTGGGGTGAAAGCTGGACAAGTAGAAGCTAGTGAAGATGAAACTTATGGTGAAGTAAGAGAGACGAGGATTTGGACATACCAGGGAAGGTGAAAGTGACGGTTGAGAAATTAAGCGTAGGCAGAAGTGTGTTAGAGCTTTAAGTGTATAGGTTAAGGTTGAAGTTTCAAGTCAAGGTATGGGTTAATGGTTTTTATAGAAGGGGATTAGGGTGAAGAGTTTGAATTAAAGTGGGATTGAGATTGGTTTAGGATGATGAGTTGAGGTTAGTTTAAGATGAGTGTTAGAGTCTGTTTAGGATGAGTTTGAGGTTTAGTATAACTGCTGAGGTTAGTATAGGATAAGTACTGATATGTGGGTATTGAGATGGATAATGAGTAAATGGGTCAAGTTATGGATTAATGGATCATGGGTGGTTGAGTGGGTCATGGGTTGGATAATGGGCCAATGAATGAAAGTTGAGTCTTTTTTTTTTTTTTTTTTTTTTTTTTTTTTATTTACAAAATGTCCCGGACAAAATTGAGTGTTCACAGTTGTTATACCTGAGTTCAAATACGTATGTTGCAGGCAATCTTCAAGTTTGGTCGACCACGACGTTGAAGCCTCCAAGTCGCGGGCTTCTCTCCTGTGTTTGTGTTTTAGGAATTCAAAATAGTTATAATCTGTTAGTATAAAAACTAAAATTAAAAAGGACTATTATATAATTTTATTTTTAAAAAGAGTTTATTTATAATTAAATTTTTGAAATACCTATTAAAAATAATTTAGTCCATATGGCACTATTTAATTGGACCATGTCAGCCAGGATTTTGGAACTCATGATTTTACATGGGTTCCACAGCACCTAGTTCTTTTTATTTACTCTCATCTTTTTCATTTTGTTTCTAACTCAATTACAAAAATTAAATTTAATTAATTAATTAATTTTTAAATTTGTTTAATCAATTCTTTATTTATTTATTTAATCAAATCTCAAATTTCCATGAGTAAGATTTATCAAATATTGATTGTAACAAGTGTCAGATATTTAGCAGCAATTTTAACAAATTTTAAGCTACAAAACAATAAACATTCATAATGTTCACAACGATCTAAATAATTGTCATTATTTCTTTTTTTTTTTTGTTAATTTTTGAAAAAAGATATTACCAATTACATATATATTATGTTAAAAATTATCCATGAACATCAAAACTTTTAATAAAATATAATAAAAAAGTTATTATTATTTTTTTAAAAAAACTCGTACATTGCAGTCAACTAACTAGTTAGAAAAAATATGATTTTAAATTCAAGTAGATAAAGCATAATTGATAATTAATTCAGGTCAATGTTAATAAAATTAAGATTAGTCATAAGAACTTAAATTTAATTAAAAGAAAAAAAAAAAAATAGGATAGTGTTACTGAAAAGATTCATATAAAATTAAAATTTGATTGGGATAAGAACATTCGAGAAATAAGAATAAAATGAGAAAATAAGAAGAGAAAATATAAAAGTCTAAAAACTAAATAAATAAATATAATTAACAATGCTACAACATTAATATTGTCCTTAAAATTTAAATTTAAAGAAAACTAAAAAATAAAGTACAATAATTTAATTGAAAGGATTCATATAAATTTAAGATTAGATTGAGAGTATAATAGTCATATACTTAAACTATAAATTGAATAAAATATGAGAGCTTACATATATCTTATATTAGAAAAAGATATATCTCTCACACAAGTCTTAGAAAAATTTCTCAATCGAACCATGAATAAGCAATATATAACTGATCTTTTCACAGCAATAAGAACAAAAAATATAGTTATAAATCCATTCATATTTATGTCTGTATTCATAATTGATTTGTAGTGTCCATTTTTTTAGATATTTTCCTATTAATATTAACCTTAAGAATTTGAATGCAATAGGAAGAAAAAAAAATAATGCACAATATTGTTATTAGTAAAAGAATTTGTATAATTTTAACATTTGATTAGGGGTTGTAATACTCAAGAAATAAAACAAAAAAAAAGAAGAGAAAAAATTGAAGTCTAAACATTAAGTAAATAAAATGCCAAGAAAATTAAGATTAGCTATAATAAAAACTTAAATTTAAGGAAAAAAAAAGTAAAGTAGAATTATACTATTGAAAGAATTCATATAAGTTTAACATTAGATTTTGATTGAGATACTCGAGAAATAAAAAGAAAATTTAAAAGTCCAAAATCAATGACAATGTGATAAACCTCTGCTATAAGATTCAATTCAAATTCAAGTCATAAGTTGCATACTGTGTTTCAACCGTTGTTATTATTATTAAGAAAACTTGTGTATCTATGTATGACAAGCTCAACCCTATATTATAGTTAATCAAGAGTCGTGTCAGTCAGGTAATTGCCATCCCTATTAACATTATGATATCCAAGGCATTCATGTTTCTGGGAAATAACATGGTCATATTTATAGATCGGACTAAGATAGTTGATCAACTTTAAACTACTATAAAATAAAGATTAGAACGTGCTATAATGTCCAATAGACTTTGCATCCAACAATGGAACATCAATATTTCTCATTGAAAAATTCACATGGACAGGCAGCATCACCACACTATCCTGTCCTAGCTTTGGCTAGACTGACCTATGACCATTAATGAACTACTCCATAATCTCATGCTCTTGGATGGACCTAGGTTACAAGGTCACAACACAGTAAATACTCAAGTTAGTCCTCCAAAGATACACGGACATCATGTTGGCCCTCCAAAGATTTTGGACTTCAATTTGGTTCCTAAATTGTTGCTTATCTTACACTATGAAGGACCGAATTGATGTCTAAAATCTTTGGAAGAACAAATTGACGTTAGCATGTATTTTTGAAAGACCAATTTGAGTATTTACTCTTGAAGAATTTCTCATCCACTAATATTTGGGGTTTGGTCAACTGAGAGATTCCTGTGATATATTTAGTTAGGGTTTATACAAGATGGCAACAATAATGCCCCTGTAGCAATACTCCCCAAAATAAAGGAAGCTAACATTGGATTAAAGCATTACAAAATGACGGGCTGTTCTCCTTCAAGCTCAGATATAACTATTAATGAGTCAGTCAATTCAAGAGAGAGAGGTTCTGACTTGGGAACTGGGTTGATTACCTGCAAACGGGAAAGGTATGAGTAGCATGCTTAAATAGATGAATAAAAATAAATTTGAACTGGCATTGGCATACCTTCTTGTTGCTTTTCACATAACCTATGGCTACATCTCTACGTAAATATGCTCTCTCAGAGAGCTCAGAAAACGATGGGTTTTCTCCTTCTCTCATGTAAAGGCTAATATCCTGTAATAAGAAGCAAAGGTGAGTCAATTGCAATGCTACAACAGCTATAGTGTATACATTACAACAGAATGGTCCTCACTATTGGCCCTTTGTTATGGTACAGTTTAACACGTGTTCTAACTTAAATGAGGTATACACAGCATTAATGTGTTTAGCAGGTAAGGTTGAGAGAGTTTGTAAGTAACCCCAGACAAAACAGTTGACTATATAATCAATTCATAGGATATATGTTATTAATGGAGAGTGATAAAGGAAGTATTCATAAAATTGTATGGAATGGACAGGAAGAACATCAACACCGATGTGGCTCAGTCATAATGATTCATGGAATAACACCTTCACATACATTACCTTGGTATGCAATTTTGCAAAATAAGGTATCACAACACGAGTATATATTACCTTCACATATATTTCATCACCCTCTGCATTTAATACATCCTTCCAGACTTCATTCAGTTCACTGTTCTCCGTCACTGTTTTTCAGTTACAGAAAGGATCTTTTAACATTGACACAGCAAATAGACCACAATAATAAAAGATCAGTCAAGACAGAATAACAATTTGTGACCTTGAGCTGTTACAAGGCTCATTAGTTCCTCTGCTGCAATGTAGGTCAGTGATGGCTTGATTCTAGTAATCTGCAGCATTTTCTATATAATTACCATCACCACAAAATAGTGTAATATAAAATTTGAAAGATTAAACCAACTTGTGACAACTAGTGCATTACTTGTTTCCCCAATTTCGAATCGACAATCTCTGCAACTAGATTTTGCACCTACAAAATACACAATTTAATCAACTACACTTTTCCTCTGTAATAAGAATAAGAGTAAAACCTTATTTTGGTCCATGAAAGATTGACTCTATTAATTTAGTCCCTCATATATACATTTTATAAATTTAATCCCTAAAACTTAAAATTCCCAATTTTTTGGTCCCTCCATCCATTTAAGATTACCAGTGTTAACTTACAACTCAGCCAACCAATAAATAGACAAAATTATCCCTACTTTTCTCTTATCCCCTTCTAGCTCCTTTCCTTTCCTTTTCACATGTGGTCCTAACAACGATGAAGATAAGATCAGAAAGAAGGTGAACCAAATGAAGAACATTTCCAGCAGTGACACCATAATCCTTGATGAGTGAATTGTTGCGGGTAAGCTCTCTGCCACCAAAAATCAGCTTTTGCTTCTTCCCTACAATCCCTTTGCATGTCTGAATCGTCATTTTCACTGAAGCAATAGAATCGAACTCCAACACAAACACATTGTGGTCACAGCTCCGTCCACAAGAAGATATATTAGAAAGGATTCACCAGAGCAATGTCCTAGCTTGTCTTGCCAATACACAGATTCTTTGCAAATCGGACTCAAAGCAACATCAGGAACGGACATCTTTCAAAGTTCAACAATTATCTCCTTTTTCTAAATTCAAGTCCTCTTTGCAGCCTAACTTGAGTTATCATAACTAACATAAAGAATCCATCAATAATGAAGAAGGAGGTCTTTCAATCAAAATGAACAAAAAGACCCAAATACAAATTTTTAAAAATGAAAAAAAGAATGAATTTTTATAAAAAAATTGAAATACCCAGAAAGGTTTTACTTGTGCTGTATGTTATATGAATTGAAACGAAAAGGCTGTGAAATCTTGGCATCGTGGGCTATCACTCGAAAGAAGCGTGAAGGAATGGTTTACCAAGGGAAAGAATCAAAGACAAATGTGGGAGGGGTGAGAACTTAAATGGAAGGAGTTACAAAGATGGGGATGAGTTGCTTGGGTTCTGCGGTGGCTGTAGGTGGCAAGGAAAGGAGAGGAAGTAGAAGGAGATAAGAAAAAGGTAAGGATAATTTTGTCTATTTGACTAGTTAATTTTGTCTATTTGACTAGTTGGTTGAGTTATAAGTTAACACCGTTAATCTTAAATGGATGGAAGGACCAAAAAATTGGGGATTTTAAGTTTTACGGGATTAAATCGTTAAAATAGATCTATGAGAGATCAAATTGATTAAGTGTCTCATCTTTCAGGGACCAAAATAAGGTTTTCCTCTAAGAATAACTAATATTTCGAGTAAAACATCACCTTAACTCCAAATTTGTTGCAGATATTTTCTGCAAGTATGAGAGAATAGGTAGAATGCTTGTCCGCCTTAGATGGATCTGCAAAGAGAATAGTCAATAGAAGGCCACTTTAATCCAGAAAAAAAACTATCGTGCATAATTACCTCCAAGAAGCCATTTTCCGTCAGATATCACAGCAATTGACAAAGGAATCTCTTCATTCTTTAAAGAACTATGAATATTCAAAATGGTTTGCTTTAAAGTGTCGTAGTCCATAGGATTTCCGATCTGCAAAATTTGAAAGAAGTGAATGATTGTATCAAAAGCAGGACCACACTAAAAGAAATTTGAATACACTAAATTGACTGCATGAGACAATACCCTATGAGAAACTCGGACATGCTTGAGTTTGCTATGACCAGTAATGTTGCTTGCCCTAACCCTGTCATCTAATGGTGTGTCTGATAATATTTCCTGCAAATAATTTATGCCCAGAAAATGATAAAGAACTTAAAGAAAATGCATACATAATCTAGAAAATAAAATACCAGACTAATACGCACTATCACAAAACCTCAACAATCTGAAATGACATGAATTTTCTGGTGGTTCAAATTTTAGATCCGTCCAGACTAACAACAGAAGCATCTACTTGTTAGTTGGTAGTGAAATGCATGTAAAACTGTAAACCACTTTAACTCCTTAAAAATGCAGTTCCAATTTATTGACAAGATAGAGGTGAATTATAGAAACTTGGAACCATAGGTGCAGATATTGATGGTACAATGAAAATAAGTATGATGCCCAGCAACTCGTTTGCTGATTATGAAACTATCAGAAGAATATACGTTCTGCTTTTTCCCTACATAATACCAGGAACTAAATTCCAAAGATGTGTGAATGGAGGATTGCAACGTCTACAGATCACCATTTTAAAATTCCATTACATACACATATTGTGTGGGGTAAGTTCATTATATTAGAATCAACAATCAATTTTTCATTAAAATCCTTAAACTTTCTGTGTTGGTTTATTAGTGTTCGATAAATAGGTCCTTTACTTTCAGTATTTTCTTTATTTTTTATTATTCCTTTGTACAGCTGTAACTTGTTCCTTTTACTCATATAATAAAATCTGAAGACTGACCAACAAAGGTCATAACTTTCTTCTCAATGGTTTCTCCTTTCTCTCCTTTCTCTTTCCTTTCAACCATAAGTTTACATGGTATCTAGAGCTAGGGAGGAGAAAACCATTGCATTTACCCACTTGCCCATTGCAAGTGGTGAACATTGTTGGAAACATATGTAATTAAGTGTAATTAGTAGTACAACTGATAGTCCCATTGAAAGTTCGTGCTTTAAAGGAGAATGGGACTTGGGAGATATCTGAGTTACCTTCAGGGAAACTTCTTG
Source organism: Ormosia emarginata (assembly GCA_029884605.1). Lineage (NCBI taxonomy): Eukaryota > Viridiplantae > Streptophyta > Magnoliopsida > Fabales > Fabaceae > Ormosia > Ormosia emarginata. The sequence goes on along the minus strand of JAQQTP010000077.1, from coordinate 47,807,278 downwards.
TTGGCTGAAAATGGATTTTTACAGTCAAACATAATGTAGATGGAAGTGTCAACAGATTTAAAGCAAGACTAGTAGCTAAGGGGTTTACTCAATCTTATGGGATTGATTATCAGGAGACGTTTTCCCCTGTAGCTAAGCTCAATACAGTTCGAGTATTACTCTCACTTGCTTCAAATCTTGACTAGCTTCTATATCAACTGGACGTAAAAATTGTTTTTCTCAATGGGGATCTTGAAGAAGAGGTTTATATGGAGATACGCCCTGGTCTTGATACTCCAACAGCTGCCAACAAAGTTTGCAAACTCAAGAAGTCTTTATACGGTCTTAAATAGTCACCAAGAGCTTGGTTTGACAGATTTACCAAAGCTGTGAACAAGTTTGGATATGATCAATGTCAAACTGATCACACTATGTTTGTCAAGCACTCATCCTCGGGAAAAATGGCTATTCTCATCGTTTATGTTGATGATATTATCCTAACAGGAGACAATGATGAAGAACTTCTCAAATTAGAAGGTTTCTTGGCTAAAGAATTTGAGCTTAAAGACTTAGGAAATCTTAAGTATTTTCTTGGTATGGAAGTGGCAAGGTCAAAAAGAAGAATTTCAGTTTCACAACGAAAATATGTGTTGGATCTTTTGAAAGAAACAGGAATGCTTGGGTGCAAACCGGCAGATATTCCTATGGATTTTAACTCAAAATTGGGAAGTAGAGATGATACTGCACCTGTTGACAAAGGGAGATACTAAAGATTGGTTGGAAAACTAATTTATCTCTCACATACTAGACCTGATATCAATTTTGCCGTAGGTGTGGTAAGTCAATTCATGAACAATCCAACAGAAGAACACATCGAAGCTGTATATAGAATCTTGAGATACTTAAAGATGACACTAGGCCAAGGACTGTTTTTCAAGAAGACAACAAATAGAGAAGTTGAAATATATACTGATGCGGATTGGGCTGGATTAGTGACAGATAGGCGGTCAACCTCAGGTTACTATACCTACATTTGGGGGAACTTGGTTACTTGGCGAAGCAAGAAGCAACCAGTTGTATCTCGGAGCAGTGTAGAAGCTGAACTCAAAGCACTAACTCACGGTGTTTGTGAGGGAATATGGCTAAGAAGAATACTTAGTGAACTAAAAATCAACATCTCGGGACCTATGAAATTGTTTTGTGATAAATCAACATAGCAAAGGATCCAGTTCATCATGATAGAATAAAGCATGTGGAGATTGATAGACACTTTGTCAAGGAGAAGACAGAAACAGGCATGATATCTCTTGTATATGTCCCTGTTGAAAGAGAGAAAAAAGAGAGACATATGAAGAAACCGTGTGTTTCAACTACACAACGGAGGCTGAATATATACTCAATAAGTAATAACTAATTACACAATTTACATGATGTGGGACTAACAGTTGTACTACTAATTACACCTAATTACATATGTTTCCAACACTCCCCCTCAAGTTTGGAGCATATAAATCATATGCACCAAGCTTGTTACACAAATAACTTATTCGTGGACCTCTCAGGGACTTGGTGAAGACATCTCTGCTAGTGATCATTTGAGTTGACAAAGTTTGTGGTGATGTCTCCCGATAGAATCTTTTCCGATGAAATGACAACAACCTCAATATGTTTGGTCCTTTCATGAAACATTGGATTGGAAGCTATATGCAAAGCAGCTTGATTGTCACATATGAGTGTCATTTTCATAACCTCATCAAATTGAAGTTCTTTGAGGAGTTGTTTCAACCAAATGAGTTCACAAGTGACTGAGGCCATAGCTCGGTATTCTGCTTCGGCACTAGATCTTGCAACTACATTTTGCTTCTTACTTTTCCAGGAAACTAGGTTGCCTCTAATGAGTACACAATACTCAGAAGTGGATCGTCTGTTAATAGGAGAACCTGCTTAGTCAGCATCTGAGTATCCAACGACCTGAGTATGTCCCTTATCTTCATAGATGAGGCCTTTTCCAAGAGCTGCTTTAATATAGTTTAGGATGCGAATCACTGCATTCCAATGTGCATCACAAGGTGAATTTAGAAACTGACTTACCACACTAACCGCAAAGGAGATGTCAGGACAGGTAACAGTGAGGTAGTTCAGTTTTCAACTAACCTTCGTATCTTCCTGATCCGAGAATAGCTCCCCCTGATTTGGTAAAGTTTAGCATTCGAATCTATAGGAGTGTCGACAGGCTTTGCATTCAACAGACCTGTTTCCTCAAGAATGTCCATGGCATACTTCTTCTGTGAAATTACTATACAATCATTGGATTGTGCCACCTCTATTCCCAAGAAGTATCGAAGTTTGCCAAGATCTTTGGTCTGAAAGTGATGACCAAGATATTGTTTTACCTGAATTATGCCATGGTGATCACTTCCAGTGATAACAATGTCGTCGACATATACAATCAAATAAATACACCCTTGAGCTGAATGGCGATAGAAGACAGAGTGGTCACCTCACTGCGTGTCATACCAAACTGCTTGAACTACAAGATTCTAAATCGGCCAAACCAAGCCCTAGGAGACTGTTTAAGGCCATACAAAGATTTGTGAAGACGACAAACTAGTCCGAAGACTCTCCCTGAGCAACAAACCCCGGTGGTTGCTCCATGTAAACCTCTTCTTCTAGATCACCATGGAGAAAAGCATTTTTGATGTCCAATCGATGAAGGGGCCGGTGGCGAATAGCACCATTGACGAGAAAAAGTCTAACCGAAGCCATCTTCGCCACGGGAGAAAAGTATCCCCATCATAATCCAAGCCAAAAATCTGGGTATATCCTTTGGCCACCAGACGAGCCTTGAGGCGATCAATCTTGCTATCAGGGCCAACCTTGACCGTATAAATCCACCGACAGCCTACCACAGACTTCCCGGGAGGAAGAGGAACAAGTTCCCAAGTACTACTGCTCTGAAGGGCACACATCTCATCGATCATAGCTTGTCTCCACCCAGGATGAGATAAAGCGTCACCTGGAGAGTTAGGAATAGACACAGAAGACAAGGAAGAAAGGCAAGCATAATGCGAAGAAGATAGACGATGATAACTCAGATTAACATAATGAGGAGAAGGGTTACGAGTAGACCGTATACTTTTTCGGAGAGCAATAGGAGGGTCAGGAGGCAGTGCCGGAGCTGGTAAAGAAAGTGGTACCGGAGGAGAGTCCACATTGACCTCTGTAACTTCTGGTGGAGTGTGTGGTGGCCGACGATGATAGACCCAGTAAGGGACGAATAGTAGTGGTGGTGTGCTCAACATAGGGGTCGGAGGTGCGGCGGACTCAACGAGAGATAAGAGGAAGAAAGATGGGTAAGACCTCAGAGATAGGCTCAAGAGTCGATGAAGGAGATTGGGAGAAGGGAACAGACTCAAAGAAGGCAACATCGACTGAGATGAGGTCAAGTCAGAGATAAGGGGAAAAACAACAATAACTCTTTTGGGACTAAATGTAATCAGGAAAAGCACACTTAATAGATTGGGCAGAAAGTTTATCAAAACAAGGAGTGAGATTGTGAACAAAACAGGTAGACCCAAATATACGAGGTGGTAGGGAATGCAGAGGTTGATGGGGATATAAAATAGAGTAAGAGACCTGGTGATCAAGCACAGAGGAGGGTATACGATTAATCAGATAACATGCAATAAGAACTGCATCGCCCCAGAAGCGAAAAGGAACATTACCATGAAGTAAAAAGGTCCGAGTTGTTTCTACGAGATGTCGGTTTTTACGTTCAGCAACCCCATTTTGTTGAGGGGTATGTGCACAAGAGGTTTGGTGAAAAATGCCATGAGAAGCCATAAAGGATTGAAATGGTTGAGACAAATACTCACGGGCATTATCACTACGCAAACTACGTATAGGAACACCAAATTGAGTTTTAATTTCATGATAAAAGTTTTGAAATATGGAAAACAACTCAGACCGATTTTGCATCAAAAATAACCAAGTGCAGCGAGAGTAATCATCAATGAAGGTGACAAAATATCTGGATCCTAGAGTAGAAACAGTACGACTAGGACCCCAAACATCAGAATGTACTAAAGCAAAAGGAGAAGATGCTCGACTGCTGATTTTACCAGGAAACGGACTACGGGTGTGTTTTCCTAGTTGACATGACTCATAAGGGAGACTAGACAACTTAGAGAGGCTGGGCACCAATTTTTGGAGTTTAGGAAGGCTAGGATGACCCAACTGCGCATGGATGGTGAGAGGGAATCCTTGACAAACAAACACGAGAGGGGTTGGAGAGCTGGTAGAGGCCATGGGACTCACATCCTAGGTGCCAAGTATCGTCCCGAACTCCGGTCCCCGAAATGACAGAGTCTTTAGTAAAGGTAATCATACAATCAAGAGACCGGTCAAACGACTAATGGAAAGCAAATTAAAAGGAGACCCAGAACATAAAGGACAGAGTCTACCGAAAGGGAAGGGAGGGGATAGGTAGTGCCGATCCCTTGGGATTGAGACTTGGAACCATTTGCTAAAGTGACATATTCAGGCAAATAACCATTGTGAGAAAGGTTGGAGAAAAGAGTCTTATTACCGTAAAAATGTGGTCGGTTTTTTCACCTCAAGAACCCAAGTACCAATGGATGGGAAACGAGAGAGACAAGCAAATGAAGTACCAATATATGCAATAGAGGCAGTAGAACTAGAGATCTGACGTTGCTCAAACCACTTTAGAAAGTCGGCATAGGCAGTTGTTGGAGTAGAGAAACCAGAGGACTTACATTGTGCAAACCACTGTAAAAAATCTGCATACTCAGCTTTCGGGGCGTCCTTAGAGCTAGCTGAGGAGGTAGAACTAGCCATAGATCAGTAAGCAACAACCAAACAGTACCTGAATGCACCGAATCAAAAAGGGGGGTTGCGACAAACGGTCATGAAAACAAAAGGCGAGGGCAGATCCAGACAAAAGAGAGAAAGGCGATCACGGCGGTACAAACGGCGGCCGGTGGGGGTGGCTCACGCGCCGTCACGCGCCGGGAACGGGTCGCGCGGTGGGCGGGTGCGTTTGCGCGCGCGGCGGCGCACGCGTCTCGGCGGCGTTGGGCCGGGCTTCGGGGTCCCACGGCCGGTGGGGAGACGGCTCCGATGGTGTGGTCGGCGGCCGGAAAGGAGGCGGCGGATAGCGGCGCACGGCGGCGGTGCGCAATGCGAACAGGGAGAAAAAGAGGCCTGAAAGACGTCACGGCAAGGGAGAAAGGTCGGCAAACCTTCGGGAAACACGGTTGGCCGGAAAAATTTTCACCGAGAGCGTGGCTCACGGGCGTGCACTGTTATTATAGATTGCCTCTCTTGAGGCTCTAGATACCATGTTGAAAGAGAGAAAAGAGAGACAATATAAGAAACCGTGTGTTCATCTCTCCACAACGAGGCAAATATATACTCAATAAGTAATAACTAATTACACAATTTACATGATGTGGGACTAACAGTTGTACTACTAATTACACCTAATTATATATGTTTCCAACAGTCCCAACCAGCCAACAGATAGCAAACATCTTAACTAAAGCCTTTCCCGGGAAGATTTTTGAAGAACTTAATTCCAAGCTAGGTTTACTCAATATCTTCAACCTAGCTTGAGGGGGAGTGTGAAATTCCGTATCATTACTATTGCTGATTCCTAGGAATTATGTTATGCTGATCTCTAGAGATTAGTTTCTATAAATTGTGTTGATTTGTTTCCTAGAATAAAGGGATATAGGTATTATCAATACTGAATCCCTATTAGGAGTAGTTTCCTTTTTTGTATCCTTGATTTGAGGGAGTGTTTCATTCCTTCAACTCTATTTATTCCTTGTACGTATCATTCAGAACTCAATGAGGAATAATCAATTCCCATTTTCACAATTAGCAGTGCTCATAAGGAATAATTTGTATGAGCCAATCAAGATTAATGCTTCTACACCATGAATTCATGTAAAAGTTATTAATATACTACATTGTTTGTAGTTTGAATACCAGGATTGAAGATTGCTTGAGGTTTTATTTCTTGAAAGAGTGGCACTATAGTGCCGATGTGATACAATGCTGCAGGGTCCCATCATGCATCCGGTGAAACATTGCATGAAGGCTATGAAGCAGTTCATTCCTTGCAATCATACACTCACAAAAGTATGTAGATGATCAAAGAAATGTAAGAACATACCAAAACACTTCCAGGACCAAGATAGTTATCATACTCTTCAATCATTTCTACAACGTCAGGTCGCCACCCAAGTAAAAGAATGCATTCTTTCGGTCCTAGATTCCCATCTGATGCCTACATGATAATCACCAATAAAGCTTAACATTTACAATAGTTCATATAAACTCATTCAAAACATCTTTGTGATGTAGAAGTTGTACCTTGGAACCTGATCTGTTAGGACGCTTTACAATATTAGCAAGTCTTATTTTACTCAATTCCATGGCATAATTAACATCCTTTTCATGAAATTCCTGATTATGAATTCCAGGATTTCCTTCTTTCCCACTTGGGTGAACAACATGTGGATTTTTGGCATTCTGAAGGGATCCAATGAATAATACCTAAATGAGGAAAGCCAAATGATATCAGGAAGAATGATTTTTAACTTTTAAACATAAAAAAATTGGCTAATTTCATTTTAAAAAAAAGAATCTAAATTAGCAAAATGCTGTAGTTCAGCTGGTGACCAGCCTCAATCCTGGCATTGATAAATTTTCCCTCACACAGCCTTTACCCTCTCCCCCACCCCCAACGATACCTAAGCAATAATTGAAAAAATTGCCAAAGAGGATAAAGTCCAAATCAATAGGAATTTAAGGAAAGTAATCAGCATTAAAGAGTTTACAAGTTATATTGTGCATCACGTTATTCACTAGCTATTCACTATGATAAGACCGGCAGTAACAGTAGGAAGAATTATGGAAAGAATAACAAAAAATAATCAACCTCCAGAATCAATGTAACTCTGGAAGGAGAGATAGAATTCGTTTATTTCTCAAGAATGCAAAAATACAGACTCTGGCTTCCGATAAACCAGCCTACTCCAATTTCTAATCTCCTTCAAAAGACCCCTAACAGAGGTTATGATTCCTCTATTTATAGCTGACAAGTAACTCACTACATAAGAGTTAGTTACATTCAGTTATTCCCTCCTATTATTGCGCCCAACATACAACTTTCTAATGGAAGTGTTGAAGATCAGCACAGAATCAACAGATTCTGTTTTGTACAGCTCGTTAGGATTTTATGTAAATAATTATTAGCTGTCACTTCTATCTTTACCATATTTAGAATTAGCATTTATAGGGAGATCAATTCCCGTCATTTCTGTCTTTACCATATTTAGAATTAGCATTTATAGGGAGATCAATTCCCCTGTTTTCTAGGCTAGATTATCGCTGTTTTTCTGTCATGTGTATTCTATATATATACCTCCCATGTATCAGCCACAGATTCAAGGAAATAAAAATATATTTTCTATATGGTATCAGAGCACGATCTGAACCATCCCTAACCTAGCGCCGCCAAGCCATGGGAGACCACAAATCTGATGAATCGCTCACGGTGGAGACTGGATCATTTCCGACCAGCTCACACGATGGGCTTACTCACCTCATCACTGGCCACAAATTGAATGGTCAAAACTATACCCAATGGGTAAGGTCAGTCAAGATCTTCCTCCAAGGAAAAGGGAGGGAAGGCTACATCACAGGAGAGTCTAAGTGTCCTGAGAAAGGGGACGCAAAACTTCAAAAATGGCAACTTGAGAATAGTCAAGTAATGTCATGGCTACTCAACACCATGAAAAATGAAATTGGTGAAAATTTCATGTTCTATGACACTGCAAAAGATATATGGGATGCAGTGAAGGAAATGTACTCAAACGTGGACAATACATCTGCTGTGTTTGAGATAAAAAGCATACTCCATGACCTTCGACAGGGAGAGTCCTCTGTTACTGAGTATTTTAACATACTCTACAGACATTGGCAGCAGCTGGACATATATGAAGAAGTTACATGGTGCTGTACAGAGGATAAGAAGAAGTATAAGGAGCTGGTGGAAAAAGATAGGATTTACAAGTTCCTATTGGGACTAAACAAGGATCTTGATGAAGTTCGTGGAAGGATCCTTGGAACCAAACCACTTCCCAAAATTCGGGAAGTCTTCTCAAAAGTGAGAAGGGAAGAAAGTAGGAGGAAACTCATGCTGGGAACATCCATCTCAGTTCCATCCATTGAGAGCTCGGCAATGGCAGCAAGAGGAAACCAGCCTCGACCACCACAAAAGAAAACCCGCCCCTGGTGTGATCATTGCAAGAGGCCAGGCCACACCAAGGAAACATGTTGGATCATACATGGAAAACCTTCAGAAGCCAAGCAGTTCAAAAGCAAGGAAGGCAGAGGCAACACAGCCTTTAACCATCAAGAAGCTGAGGTAAATTCTAATTCATCTCCATTCAGCAAAGAACAAATGGAGGCCCTTCAAAAACTGCTTCAACAGTCTATGTTAACTGCAGAAAAAGTGTGGTACTGCTGTAGTGGCTCAAAGAGGTAATTTTTTACATGCTCTAAACACTAGTAAAGAAAGAACAAAGTCATGGATTATTGACTCAGGAGCTTCAGATCACATGACTGGAGATTTTACTTTGTTTAGTAGTTATTCTCCATGTCCCTATAACTATACTGTCCGGATAGCTGATGGGACTCATTCTAAGGTCATGGGTAAAGGATCCATCATTATTTCACAAAATATTACACTTGACTCAGTTCTGTATGTGCCAAAACTTGATTGTAACTTGCTGTCCATTAGCAAGATTACAAGAGATTTGAAATGTGTTACTAAATTCTTCCCTAACTTGTGTGAATTTCAGATTTTGGAGTCGGGGAAGACGATTGGCAATGCTGAAGAGTGTGCTGGACTCTACCTCCTTCAAGTTGAAAAACCAGAAGAAGAACTCAAGAACCATTCTTATGTAGCAGCAGCAGTTCCAAGTAGTGATAATTCTGTCATGTTGTGGCACTATAGATTAGGTCACCCAAATTTCATGTACTTGGAAAAGATGTTTCCCTCATTATTCAATAAAAACAAGAAACATATTCAGTGTGAAATCTGCCAATTGTCTAAACATACACGCAACCATTACCCACCCCAACCCTATCAACCATCCAAACCTTTCTCACTAATTCATAGTGATGTATGGGGACCATCACGAGTTCAAAACATTACTGGCTCAAGATGGTTTGTCACCTTTATTGATGATCACACACGGGTCACTTGGGTGTTTCTAATGAAGGAAAAATCAGAAGTAGGCAGGATATTTGAAATCTTTCACAATATGGTGCAAACACAATTTCAAAGCAGGATTCAGGTACTTAGAACTGACAATGGTCGTGAGTATTACAACCTTGCTCTAAATTCCTATCTTCAAAAGGTTGGAATTGTTCACCAAAGTTCTTGTGTGGACACCCCCCAACAGAATGGAGTTGCGGAACGGAAGAATAGACACCTTCTGGAAGTGACTAGATCAATCATGCTAGCCTCTAATGTTCCAAAACAGTTTTGGGGAGAAGCCGTCCTTTCAGCAACTTACCTCATAAATAGAATGCCTTCCCGTATCCTTGACTTTAAGACCCCCTTCTCCACACTTCAAACATTCTTCCCAACCAGCAAAATTTTTTCTTCCATTCCATTAAAAATCTTTGGATGTTCAGCTTTTGTCCACAACCTAAACCCTCACCATAGCAAATTGGACCCCAAATCCATCAAATGCATCCTTCTTGGTTACTCTCCTCACCAAAAAGGATACAAATGTTACTCTCCCCCATACTAAAAAATTTTACCACACTATGGATGTAACCTTCTTTGAAAATCAACCTTATTACCCCAAAGTTGGCATTCAGGGGGAGCAACCAAACACCTATCCAACTGAAAACTCGAATACCAACCTTTGGCTCTTGAGATAACCGAACCTGCACAAACCTTACCAGACCAGAACCCTAACACTCAAACAACTGAACCTGTACCTAAACCGGTGAAAGGACAACGAAGTTGTGACAGAAATTGGAGCAGAAACTGAACAGGATGTAGTTAAAGTTTCAACTACATCTCAACAGAACCATGGCCCAGAAACACGAGAAGATAACTGGAAGATTTATAAGAGAAAAAGGAGGAAGGATGTAGAGTCAAGCACAACTCCAATGCAAAACCATGAATCCAACCAGGCTCTAGGAAATGAGGTTCCCACAGGTAATATTCTTCCTAACCCTGAACTCTGTTGATATAAGTACAACAAATAATGATATTCCTATTGCTAAGAGAAAAGGGGTGAGAACTTGCACTCAACACCCTATTGAGAGATATGTCTCCTATGGAAAATTGTCACAAAATTACAGGTCCTTTGTAGCAACTGTTGACATAGAAATTCCAAGAAATATTCAAGAAGCACTACAGAGACCTGAATGGGCAGCAAATCCATGTGAAAGGTTCAAGCTCTTGTAAAAAATGGCACATGGGAAGTCACCACTATTCCAGAAGGGAAGAAAACAGTGGGATGCAAGTGGATATTCACAATTAAATGCAATGCTGATGGCGTGTATAAATAGGTACAAGGCTCGGTTGGTTGCAAAGGGATTTACACAATCATATGGGGTAGATTATGAAGAGACATTCGCACTTTTTGCCAAACTCAATTTTGTTTGGGTCCTATTATCTCGGCGAAGAAATCTAAATTGGCCTCTACACCAACTAGACATAAAGAATGCTTTTCTAAATGGGGAGTTAGAAGAGGAGGTATATATGCAAATACCTCCAGGACTTGAATCACCCAAAGACCTTAAACATGGTGTGCAGGCTCCAGTAAATCTCTATATGGCCTCAAACAATCACCAAAGGTGTGGTTTGACAAGCTAACAAAAGTTGTCAAGCAAGATGGTTTTGTTCAATGCCAAACAGACCATACTATGTTTGTCAAGCATTCTGTGGATGGAAAGATAGCTTTATTTATTGTCTATGTTGATGATATCGTAATTACAGGAGATGACTATGATCAAATAAATCATCTAAAGAATCTTCTAGCCAAGGAATTTGAAGTCAAGGATCTAGGCCAGCTCAAGTATTTTCTAGGGATGGAAATTGCTCGGACAAAGAATGGTATTTCTGTTTCTCAAAGGAAGTACACTCTGGATTTACTTCAAGAAACAGGGATGCTTGGATGCAAAGCAGCCAATACTCCCATAGAACCAGTCAAAAGGAGTGAAGAGGAGAGTGTACCAGCTGACAAAGATAGATATCAAAGTCTAGTTGGAAAGCTAATCTATCTAACTCATACTAGGCCAGACATTGCCTTTGCTGTAAGCATGGCTAGTCGTTATATGTCAAACCCAACTGAAACTGACATGAGAAATGTGAATAGAATCCTCCAATACCTTAAAGGTACCCCAGGCCGAGGACTTTATTTCCAGAAGAACTCAAACAGAGGTATTGAAGTCTATACTGATTCGGATTGGGCAGGATGTCTATCTGACAGAAATCGACTACAGGATATTGCACATTTGTATGGGGTAACATGGTAACTTGGAGAAGCAAGAAACAATCTGTTGTGGCTAGGAGTAGTGCAGAAGCAGAATTCAGAGCTATGACACATGGTATTTGTGAAGGAATATGGCTTAAGCGAATGCTGAATGAAATCAGAATTCCTACCAACTACACCATGAGGATATTTTGTGATAACAAGGCAGCTATAAGCATTGCGAAGAATCCAGTTCATCATGATAGAACAAAGCATGTGGAGATCGACAGACATTTCATTAAGGAGAAAATTGATCATAAAATTATAAGTGTCAATCATGTTCCATCATGCCAGCAGACAACAGACATTCTAACAAAAGCCCTACCAAGGAATGTATATGAGAATATCAGATCCAATCTGGATATGATAGATATCTACCATCCAGATTGAGGGGGAGTGTTGAAGATCAGCACAGAATCAACAGATTCTATTTTGTACAGCTCGTTAGGATTTTATGTAAATAATTATTAGCTGTCACTTCTATCTTTACCATATTTAGAATTAGCATTTATAGGGAGATCAATTCCCCTGTCATTTCTGTCTTTACCATATTTAGAATTAGCATTTATAGGAGATCAATTCCCCTGTTTTCTAGGCTAGATTATCGCTGTTTTTCTGTCATGTGTATTCTATATATATACCTCCCATGTATCAGCCACAGATTCAAGGAAATAAAAATATATTTTCTATAGGAAGGTCTATGTCTATGCCTATCAATACCCCCCCTAAAAGAACCACATTGTCCTCAAGGGAAAAGTGAAGAAATTTGTCTTGGATGTCGGCTGCTAGTTCCCAAGTACTGTCACACATAGGCAGCTGCTTCCACTTCACTAGCACTTCTATTTCTCCCATATGGCCCTCCCGCAATTCCAGTATGTCTTCTGGTTGCACCTCCAACTCATGTTCTTCATTCATCATGGGGGGTAAAGGCTAAGGTTGCTGGTTAGGTTTGAGTCTTTTTCAGCAAAGATACGACAAAGACTAGATGAATCTTGGTGTATGATGGCAACTCCAGCTTGTATGCTACTGCACCTACCTTGCTTATGATTTGATAAGGTCCATAGAAGTGCGGGGCTAACTTCTGATATGGTCGTTTGGCCAGAGATCTCAGCCTATAGGGCTGCAGTTTTAAGTACACCCAGTCACCTACAACAAACTCCAACTGTCGCCTATGCTTGTTGGCCTGAGATTTCATTTGGTCTTGAGCCTTCAGCAGATTCTGTCTAAGTTCCTGCAGCATATCATCTCGCTGCTGAGTAATTCTCGTCACTTCCTCCACTCTTGAAAGGATGGTACTGCCCTTAATCAACAAAGGAGGATCTCTCCCATACAGTGCCCGGAAAGGGGTCATTTTGGCCGAGGCATTATAGTTCGTATTAAACCAAAATTCAGCCCAAGATAACCACTCAGGCCACTGTTTTGGCTTAGTTCCGGTAAAACACCTGAGATAGGTCTCAAGGAACCTATTAACAACCTCCGTCTGACCATCTATTTGAGGGTGATAAGCCGTACTAAGCTTAAGTTGAGTACCTACCAAACGAAACAACTCTTTCCAAAAGTGACTTAAAAAGATTTGGTCCCTATCCGAAATGATGGAAGAAGGAAACCCGTGTAATCTTACCACTTCTTTGAGAAATATAGCCGCCACTTCCTTGGCGGAAAAAGGGTAGCCCAAGGCAAAAAATAAGCATATTTAGTTAATCTGTCCACTACCACAAAAATAGTGTCTTTCCCTTTTATTTTAGGGAGTCCCCCTATGAAATCCATGGAAATGTCCATCCACACTTGAGTGGGAATTGGTAAGGGCTGCAGCAAACCTGCTGGAGCTAGGGTCTCATACTTGCTTCTTTGGCATATGTCACACTCTTCTAGATGCTTCTTGATGTCCCCTTTCATACCTTCCCAATACAATAAACTGGCTACTCGTTTGTAAGTTCAAAAGAACCCCGAGTGTCCTCCGGTAGGAGTATCATGGCATTCTGCAATAATGGTTGGGATTCTGCGTGAAGTACTGGACAACATCAACTTCCCCTTGAAATGCAATCTGCCCTTCCTCAATTCATAGCCAGCATGGGAGTGTGGGTCAACTAATAACTCTTGGATAATTTGCTGTAATTTAGGATCCTGTTGCACCTCCTGACACCATTTTTCCGTCTCATCTACTGTCAAAATTGAGATAGCTGAATACATTTCCCTTCGTGACAATGCATCAGCCACTAAGTTCTCTCTCCTTGGCTTGTACTGAATTTCAAAATCTAGCCCAATCAATTTAACTGCCCATTTAAATTGTTTTGGACTAAACAACCTCTGGTCAATAAAAAATTTTAGGCTCCTTTGGTTAGTTCTAATTATAAAATGCCTTCCGAGTAAATAATGCCTCCATTTTTGAACAGCTTGTACTAATGCCATCAGTTCCCTTTCATAGACTGATTTTTGTTGAGCTCTTTCCGATAGGCCTTGACTCCAATAAGCCAAAGGCTTTCCCCCTTGCATTAACACTGCTCCCAACCCTTACTTGAGGCATCTGTTTCGACCACAAATTCTTTGGAAAAATCTGGTACAGCTAGCAATGGCAGATCTGCCATGGCGCCCTTTAATGCTTCAAAGGCAACTTCAGCCTGCTCATTCCAACTAAAACTGTCCTTTTTAAGGAGTTCAGTTAGTGGCTTGGCTATCTTACCATAATCCCTCACAAATCTTCTGTAATACCCCGTAAGTCCGAGGAAACCTCTAAGTCCTTTTACATTCTTAGGTTTAGGCCACAAACACATGGCTTCTACCTTTTTTTTTTGTCAGCTGCCACCCCTCCTTCGGAAATAATGTGGCCTAGGTACTCCAAATTGGACTGACCAAAGTTGCAGTTCTTCTTATTCGCCTTCAATGAATTTTCCCTCAGCACCTCCAGCACTTGCCGTAAATGGTTGATGTGTGCTGCCAAGTCCTTGCTATACACTAATATATCGTCAAAGAAAACAAGAACAAATCTCCTTAAAAATGGTTTGAGGACCTCATTCATGAGAGCTTGAAAGGTGGAAGGAGCATTTGTTAATCCAAACGGTATCACCACAAACTCATAATGCCCTTCATGAGTCCTAAATGCAGTCTTCTCTGTGTCTTCCTCCCGCATACGAATTTGATGGTAGCGGGATTTGAGGTCCGACTTGGTAAAAATAGTGGCGCCTCCTAGCTCATCCAACAGCTCTTCAATAATGGGAATAGGGAATTTATTCGGTATGGTGATCTTGTTTAAGGCCTGGTAGTCAACACAAAACCTCCATCCTCCATCTTTTTTCTTCACTAGGATGATTGGACTCGAATAAGGGCTAATGCTAGGCCTTATTACCCCTGCCTCCAGCATTTCCAGCACCAATTTTTCTATCTCGGACTTTTGATAGTGAGGGTATTTATAAGGTCGTAAGTTGGGAGTTTCAGCCCCTTCCTTAAGGTGAATCGCATGATCATGTCTCCTATTAGGGGGAAGACCTTGGGGATCTCTGAATACCTCATCAAACTCCTACAATAATCCTGTGACTTCTGTTGGAATGTTTACAACTTGCTCTTGGGATCCCATCACAGAGTCACAATGGATCACCATTCCCTCCCCATCTTCCTTCAAAACTTGCATGAATGCACCAAAGGATAGCTCTGTTTTAGTCAACGCTGGATCCCCCACGATTTTGTGCACATTTGTCCCCTTTTTCAGCGTGAGTTCTAACCTCCCAAAATCAGCTTTGACTTCCCCAAGGCTAGCGAGCCAGTCTAATCCCAATACCACATCCACTCCATTTAAGCCAAACAAGTAGAAGTCTTGTGTTACCTCTAAATTCTGCATCCGCAGCACCAATCCTTTGCTTTTTCCCTTGCATCTCGCCTTGTGCCCATCACCTACCTCTACCACATATGATGGGGTCTCCTCCACTTCCAATTGTAATCGACCCACTAACTCTTCTGAGATGAAATTGTGGGAAGCTCCACAATCTATAAGGATGATAATTGAATGATCCTTTAACTGCCCCCCTACCTTCCAAGATTTGGCAGATGTGAGGCCAACCATTGAACATAATGAGAGTTGTAGGGAGTTGTAGTTTTCAGGTACCTTGGGAATATCTTCTGCCTCTTCCCCATCCTCCTCTTCCTCCAATATGATCATGCGTAATTGCTTATTCTTGCAGCGATGTTCTCGGTTATAGGGTTCATCACAACGAAAACACAAACCCTTCTCTTGTTTTTCCCTCATTTCTGCGCCTGTCAAATGCTTAAATCCCCTCCTCTGTTCCGGGAATTCTCTGTTGTCTGGGTGGGACTAGAATTTCCCACAACACTCGCTGCTGATTGCACCTCTGTTTTCTTCTTAAAATTGGTTCTTGGATGTACTGTGACTATTCTGTTTGAGAGATTGCTGACATAGTACCCTGCTGATCTTGAATGGCTGCTATTTACTGCCTTATGCAACACTTGATTTTTCTGTTCGATCATCAAAGCCTTTTGAATGCCTTCTGAAAGAGTCTTGGGTTCATACAGCCTAAGCTCAACCTGGATTTCCTCCTTTAACCCATTCAAGAATATTCCTTTTACGAATTCTTGGTCTATTTCTTTCAAAGCACCCACATACCTTTCGAAACTGTCCACAAATTCTTCTACTGTCCCTGTTTGCTTAAGAGCCAGTAATAATTCGAATGGGTGTTGTATCATAGATGGTTGGAACCTTCTAATGATTGCCATCTTGAAGCCTTCCCACGTGGGTGCTGGATTGCACCTCTCCCACCATTGATACCAGCTCAAGGCTCTACCTTCAAGAGCCACCATGATAGCCTGCATTCTCTCCTCTGCAGTAACTCCCTTCACAGAGAAATACCTCTCAAGTTTATCGGTCTAACCGAAAGCATCATCCCCTGAAAAAATGGGAATTTCCAACCTGCGCCAACGTTCTCCCCCTTGACCTCCAAGATTGTCGCAACAAAACCCACCATGGATGGAATCCTCCCCGCCTGCATCCTCTGGTCCTTCTTTTGCGTTGGGGGTATCTTCTTGCCTCAGACCCAATTTCGCAGCCATTGCTAACGGCATATCCTCCATTCTTTTGGTTCTTGCTTCATTCAACTCCAATCTTGTTCGCAGTTCCTCCCTTTCTTAATTCCAGTCTTCTAAATTTCGCTCCATGCTCCTTGTTTGCACCATACGCAGCACGTTGTGGGTCCTTTGTTTCAGGGCACCGGGATCGGCGCTTTGATACCAGTGATAAGACCGACAGTAACAGTAGGAAGAATTATGGAAAGAATAACAGAAAATACTCAACTTCTAGAATCAATGTAACTCTGGAAGGAGAGATAGAATTCGTTTATTTCTCAATAATGCAAAAATACAGACTCTGGCTTCCGATAAACCAGCCCACTCTAATTTCTAATCTCCTTCAAAAGACCCCTAACAGAGGTTATGATTCCTCTATTTATAGCTGACAAGCAACTCACTACATAAGAGTTAGTTACATTCAGTTATTTCCCTCCTATTATTGCGCCTAACATACACCTTTCTAACGGGAGGTCTATGTCTATGCCTATCGCACTACATGAATATATTTTGCATCATGTTATTGCGCATCAAAAGTATATATTGTGCACCATGTTCATGGGGATAAATCTCTAGTTCAGAAGTATAAGTTTGGTCACAAGGGTGGCATCCTTGAGTGAAATTGTCAAAAAGGGAACATAGTTTTAGATAATGACAAGGACATGAAGTGTAATGCTCTCCAATTATCAAATTTATTTCAGTCTTTAAACAAGCTCACTCTTTTTCCATTAGGACCAATCCAATATTTTATTCATTAATTTTGTTCTGTATCTGATTGGACCACAACACCTGAGAAGAACTGGTACAATGAACCTATACACTTGATGGGCCAGTCAACCATTTAGACTTGGCCCTTTCAGAACATCCAAGGCAGGAAGTAGACAGATATATATAAGAATATGAGATAGATTCAGTTGTGTTGGTCAACATACTTTATCAGTTTGCTGCAGAATTTCATCATCATTTGGGTGAAAGTATATTCTCCCACTCCGGTACAGACCAGCTATGACTGCCTGAAATAATATTAATTAATGTAGAGAGAATTAAAGCAAGCATATAAATGGGAGTTTCAACCAAGTAGTCACATTTGATGACAATAATTACCTCTTGAAATCCACGTCTTATTTGCCTATAAGTCAATCCTTCTAGATTAGGCAAGCTGCAAAGATTAAATACATTCTCTGCAGCAAGTCGAAGTAATAAAAATTAGACTTCAAGGATAAATACAACATGTAGGTCAAGAAAAAAATCGTAAGAAATGAAACTAGTTTTCAAACATCAGGCCAACAATATCATTGTCCACTGTCAGAATCAGAAAATAGGATTTGAACTCAATTATATTATTGATCAATCATATGCAATATATACTCAGGTCCTAGCAACTATTTCAGGAAACAACTGATGTTTCCTTCCTTAATTCTAGATCCCTTGATTTGAGGGATTGACTAATTACAAAAATAAATACAGATTCTAATTCTAAATAAGTAAAAGATACAATATTAACATTCCCAAAATAGCATACAACACACAGATTCTCACACTCCCCCTCATGCTGGTGAATAGGTGTTTTCCATTTCCAACTTAGAAACAATTCTCTCGAATGTGGAGCTATTCAATCCTTTGGTGAGGATATCCGCAAGTTGTCCCTGTGTAGGCACATATGGAGTGCATATTAAACGGCTGTCAAGCTTTTCTTTAATGAAATGCCTATCCACCTCAATGTGCTTAGTTCGATCATGCTAGACTGGATTATGCGTTATGCTGATTGCAGATTTGTTATCGCAGTAAAGCTTCATTGGTTCTTCCCACTCGATCTTCAAATCTTCTAATATGATTTTTAACCAAAGTAATTCACACACACACTGTGCCATGGCACGAAATTCTGCTTCAGCACTAGATCGCGCCACTACACTCTGTTTTTTACTTCTCCATGTCACAAGATTTCCTCCAATAAAAGTGCAATACCCGGTAGTTGATCTCTTATCAACAATCGACCCTGCGTAGTCAGCATCTGTATAAGCTTCAAGAGACATATTCCCACTTCTCTTGAACAAGATTCCTCTTCCCGGAGTCCCCTTGAGGTACTGCAAAATCCTGTGAGCAGCCTGCAGATGAGTTTCTCTTGGACTATGCATAAATTGGCTAACTAGACTCACTGCATAGGCGATATCCGGCCTGGTGTGGGACAAGTAAATGAGCCTACCCACAAGGCGCTGATACATCTCCTTATCAACAACAACATCCTCCTTTGCATTCCCCAATTTTAAGCTTGGATCCATGGGAGTACTTGTAGGCTTATATGCTGTTTTACCAGTTTCCTTAAGTAAATCAGTTATGTATTTTTGCTGTGATATGAAGATGCCTTTCTTGGAGTGTGCCACTTCGATTCCCCGGAAATATTTCAGTTTTCCCAAGGTTTTAATCTCAAATTCCTTGGCCAAAGACTGACTCAAAGCTTGCTATTCTCTCCTATCATCTCCGGTCACAATAATATCATCTACATACACTAATAGCGTTGTTACTCCCCCTGAGGCAGAACGTTTAATGAACAGTGTATGATCCCCTTGACTTTGTTTGTACCCCAAGGCAGTCATAGCTTTAGTAAACTTTCTAAACCAAGCCTGAGGAGATTGTTTTAGCCCATATAGGGCCTTTTTTAACTTGCACACTGTGTTGGCAGCTACATTTCTTCCATATCCCGGAGGCACTTCCATGTAGATTTCCTCCTCAAGTTCCCCATGTATGAACGCATTCTTTACATCATACTGTTGTAAATCCCAACCCTTATTGGCAGCAAGAGACAGTAGTACCCTAACTATGTTCATTTTAGCAACCAGAGCAAATGTCTCTAAGTAATCAATCCCATAGGTTTGTGTGAACCCTTTGGCAACAAGCCTCGCCTTATACGTTTCAATTGACCCATCAGCTTTATATTTCACTGTATATACCCACTTGCATCCAACTGTTCTTTTTCCTCCTGGGAGAGTAACTAATTCCCATGTTTCATTTTTCTCCAGGGCATCCATCTCAACATCCATGGCTTGCTTCCATTTTTCATTGGACAATGCCTCAGATAGTGTAGTGGGTATGGAGGTAGTGTTCAGGTTAATTAGGAAGGCTTTGTGAGTGGGTGAAAAATGCTTAAATGAGAGGTAGTTGGAGAGGGGGTATAAGGGCTGTTTAGTGGCTTTTCTGTTCCTTTTCTAACAGCAATTGGAAGGTCAAGATCATCAACAACAGATTGAGACTCAGTTTTATCCTATAAAGCTTCAAAATCAGAATTTATTACCTCAGTAGAAGGGCTGGAGTTGGACTCCTGAACTGGCATAGAGTTTGGAACAGCCACTGACCTCCTTTTGTAAACTAGATTTTTTCCAAACCGCACATCAGGCTTGGCTACATCAGAAGATTCGGTTGCAGCCATCTTAGGTTCAGTTTCAGCCATATCAGGTTCCATATCAGGTTCAGCATTAGAGGGTAGGTTTTTAGGCTCAAAACTAGGCAAGTCAGGTAACCTAGGGGGTTCTAGATCCTTATCTTCCCTAAAGCTCTCCCCTTGAAGATAAGGTTGAGGGAAATAAGGTTGAGCTTCATGAAAGGTGACATCTCGGGAGACAAAAAAATTTTTGGAAGAAGGGTGTAGCATTTATATCCCTTTTGAGCGGACGAGTACCCAACAAACACACATTTAAGGGCCCTAGGATCAAGTTTCCCTCTATCTTGACTATGGACATGGACAAAGGATACACACCCAAAAATCCGAGGGGTAAGGTTATTTGTAATGGAGATATTTGGGTAAAAGGTAGAAAGGGTGTCCATTGGACTTTTTAGACCTAGGACCTTGGAAGGAAGTCTATTGATTAAATATGTCGCTGTAAGAACAGCTTCCCCCCAGAAGGTTTTAGGAACATTATGCTGATACAAAAGTGCTCGTGTTTGGTCAAGAAGGTGCCCATTCTTTCTTTCAACTATCCCATTCTGTTGTGTGTTTTGACACAAGAGGACTCATGTACAATGCCTTCTTTTTGACAGAAAGATGTAAGGGTGGAATTGAAGTAATCCTTAGCATTATCAGACCTAAGGCGCTTGATACTCACACCAAATTGATTTTTAATCATGGAGAAAAAATTCTGAAAGTCAAGCTTACTTCAAATTTATTTTTAAGTAAGAAGGTCCAAGTAACACGGGTACAATCATCAATAAAGGTCACAAACCAGCGAGCACTAGACACACTAGGAACCTTAGAGGGACCCCACACATCAGTATGAATAAGATAAAAGAGAAATATGCTTCTTTTATTACTTATGGGAAAAGATACACGCTTGTGTTTAGCAAGCTCACACACATCACAATGTAGACTCTCAACCTCAATTTGGGTAAACAGTGAAGGAAAAAGAATTTTGATAATCCTAAAGGAAGGGTGTCCTAATCTACAATGGTAAAGAAGAATTCTTTCCTTATTGGATAACATAGATTCGGACAAGTGAGGCAAATTGCTGGCAGCCAAGGAGTGCGGTTTTAGTTCTTCAATATAATAGAGGCCATTCCATTTTCTAGCAAGTCCAATCGTCCTCGTCAAGTCCTTGTCTTGAAAAACACAATGATTGGTGTGAAAAATCACTTTACAGAATAAATCTTGAGTAAGTTTTTGTACATAAACAAGGTTGGTGGATAACTTGGGAACATGAAGAACATTCTTTAATGTTAAAGATGTATTTATTTTAATGTCTCCCAAACCTGCCACCATCACAAGTTACCATCTGTTGTAATAACTTTTTTACTACTAGGACAAGGTGAATAGGTGGAAAAGTGTGTGGATATAGGTGTCCTATGGTCAGTGGCTCCAGAATCCAAAATCCAGAGTAGGGTAGAGGGTTTTTCTGAGACATTTAATTCAATAGAAAATGGAAACATACCTGAGAATGCTAAAGTACAAGTAGACCTCACCCTTTCTACCTCGTCCTGATTCAGGTTGCTGGATTTAGGCTTATTCCCGCCACTAGTGTCGCTTACTGCAATGTTAACATGCCCGTTTTTCTTGGAAGGTCCCCCTTTCTAACTCCACTCACGAGTAGGAGGCTTTCCATTCAGTTTCCAGCACTTCTCGCGAGTGTGGCGTGGCTTGTTGCAATATGTGCACCACAGCCCATCATTCTTCTTCCCACCATTTGCAAGCTCTCCATTAATATGTTCAGTCACCATGGCTGAACTATCCACATTGGGAGTTTCCAGCATCAAGCATCTTCGGCTTTCTTCTCCTCGTGCTATGGCCACCACTTCATTGAAGCATGGAAGCGTTTGCTCCCAAGAATTTGAATTCTGACCTGATCAAATTCAGAATTCAAGCCAACTAGGAAATCATAAACCCTGTCTTGCTCAATAAACTCCTTGAAAATTGTGGCATCTTCTGAACATTTGGTCTTGATCACTCTATAAAGGTCTAGTTCCATTCATAGGGACTTCAGCTGATTGGCATATTCAGTAACAGTCTTATTCCCTTGCTTTGCTGCCACTGTTTGTACCTTGATTTCATATACCTGGGCCGCATCCTTGGCTTTGGAGTAGGTCTGCTCACATTGCATCCCAAACCTCCTTTGCAATGCTGAGAAACATGCAGGTATTGCTGAGTTCGAGAATCATTGAATTCCATAGCCAAGCCATGATCATAGCATCTTCCTCATCCTATGTGTCGAACTTGGGGTCTCCTTGTTCTGGTCTAGTCCCCATGATGTGGCTCAGTTTCCCTTTCCCTTTCAACACCGTCCGAACAAGTTGGGACCATTTCAAGTAGTTCTTCCCATTTAGTCGATAGTCAGCATGAATAGTTTGCAATTCTCCAGGTTGGTGGGGTTAGGTATCCTTTGTTCCCTTCTCTGTGTTCAGAACTTCACCCTCTGTGTTAGACATTGTGAGGTTTGAAGGCTGTCACCACTGATGGCAATAAAGGCTGAATGAATGGAGAAAGGTGCGATTGGGTGAAGGGTCAGCAATGAAGGCCAACCAACGGGTAGGGTGCGGCTGGAAGAAAGGTTAGCAATGAAGGCTAACCAATGGGTAGGGTGTAATGGCGATGAAGGCCAACGGCAGTAGGGTTGTTTTGCAGAAGCAGGCCCCCTTAGAACGAGGGCTCTGATACCATGTCAGAATCAGAAAATAGGATTTGAACTCAATTATATTATTGATCAATCATATGCAATATATACACAGGTCCTAGCAATTATTTCAGGAAACAACTGACGTTTCCTTCCTTAATTCTAGATCCCTTGATTTGAGGGATTGACTAATTACAAAAATAAATACAGATTCGAATTCTAAATAAGTAAAAGATACAATATTAACATTCCCAAAATAGCATACAACACACGGATTCTCACATCCACATTGGTGTACCGCCAACTAAACTGGGAAATGAAAACCAACACCACAATCCAACACCATACCAAAAAACAAGACTGAAATGGGAACTTTAATCTGTCCATTTACATTAATGGCAACTAAACTTATTAAAATATGGAAACTTACAGAATAAGTAATTTGGTAATTGGTTGGTCCAGTTCACAAATTATCAAAAAGCATTTGAACTTATCTGAAATTTATTCTGAATTATTTCGATAGAGAATAAACCGTATACAAAAATACAACTAAAGAAAATTAAAAAGTAAGGAAAACAACCAACACCAACAAACATGATATGACAAGAGTAAAAATGCAATACTTCGATAATTTAGCAAGTGTCGGTAGATCTTTATAAGGCCCTTCTGCCGAGAGCATTGAACAAATAATTTGGAAGCAACATTTTCTACTGGCTCTACTTTCAATCCTGAGATTGACTTTAAGAGCTCACTTGTCTTGGAACTTGAAACCTGCATTTATTAAATAAGAAAAATTCAACCAAACTTTATGCTCCACATGTTTTTATTTCAGTCTTTGGTTTCATATAAAGCTACTTGTAAGTAACATACCTCAACTATGGTGGGGATGGAATTCATGTTTGGAATTGGTTGAAGGGCTAAGACAGAAAGAAATGCATCTGTGTCAACTTCGTACCTAACATAATAAGGATCCAAAATCAATAAACTTTGTTAAGTTCAGCAAATGACAAAAGGCAACTTAAGTAGAAAATAGTTACTCTACTAAAACAATCACTGGAAAGGATAAAAACTGTATATTATTTCTTGATAACTTTTGTACATAGTTTCTTACAATATATAGACTTCAGGACAATCAATAGCAATAACTATTTTCCTAAAATATACAACCTGACCTATGACAACTAATGATACTCATAATAATTTACAATAATTAAACATAAATACACATAAAGGAGACGGTTACAACACTCCCCCTCAAGCTGGTGAATGGATATCTATCATTCCCAGCTTGCTAGTAAGATCTTGGAATCTCTCCGTGGATAACCTTTTAGTCAACACGTCAACAATTTGCAATTCAGAGGGAACATATGCTGTGGTTATCAACCCACTATCTAACTTCTCCTTGATAAAGTGCTAGTCTATCTCAATATGCTTTGTTCTGTCATGCTGAACCAGGTTGTGAGCAATGCTAATGGCAGACTTATTGTCGCAGAGCAATTTCATAGGGGTCTCATACTTTATCTTCAAATCATCCAATAAAATCTTCATCCATAGCTCTTCACAGATTCCTTGTGCCATAGCCCGAAATTCAGCTTCTGCACTTGATCGAGCTACCACATTTTGCTTCTTACTTCTCCAAGTCACTAAGTTTCCCCCTAAAAACATACAATAACCAGAGGTTGACCTTCTATCAATGACTGATCCTCCATAATCAGCATCTGTATATACTTCCATGGATAAACTTCCACCTTTCTTGAATAGTAACCCTCTTCTAGGTGTAGTTTTAAGATACTATAGAATTCTGTCCACGGCCTGTAAGTGTCTTACCCTTGGGTCATGCATAAACTGGCTAACAACACTGACAGCATATGCCAAATCTGGTCTAGTGTGTGCTAAGTATATCAACTTCCCTACTAACTTCTGATATCGAGCTTTATCCACCTTGGGACTCTCTTCATCATTCCCTATTCTGTGATTCTGCTTAATCGGAACACCAATAGACTTACAACCCAGCTTACCAATTTCTTTGAGAAGATCAATAACATATTTTCTTTGGGAAATAAAGATGCCTTGTTTGGAGCAGGCTACTTCAATCCCAAGGAAATACTTTAATCTCCCAAGATCCTTCATCTCAAACTCAGTTGCTAATTTTTCCTTTAGAAACTATCGCTCAACCAAGTCGTCTCCAGAGATAATAATGTCATCCACATACACAAGTAGAACAGTGAGTTTACCTTCTTGTGAATGTTTAAAGAAGAGGGTATGATCACCTTGACTTTGCTTGTATCCCAAGGACACCATTGCCTTTGTAAACCTTCCAAACCATGCTCGGGGAGACTGCTTTAACCTATACAAAGCCTTTTTTAACTTGCATACCTTATTTCTTCTATTGGTGGAGTCATAATCGGGTGGAATCTCCATATAAACTTCTTCCTCCAAATCACCATGAAGGAATGCATTTTTAACATCAAACTGATGCAATTCCCAACCAAGGAGTACAACAAGAGAGAGTAGGATTCTTACAGTATTCATCTTTGCTACTGGAGCAAATGTCTCCTGATAGTCAATTCCATAAGTCTGAGTGAATCCTTTTGCAACTAACCTTGCCTTATATCGATCTAGTGTACCATTAGACCGATATTTCAAGGTATAGATCCAGCAGCACCCCACTGGTCTTTTGTTACTAGGTCTTTCAACAATATTCCATGTTCCATTCTTCTCCAGAGCACTCATCTCCTCATTCATGGCTTGAACCCAGTTCTTATCCTTCAATGCTTCTTGTACTGATGTTGGAATTTGAACAGAATCAAGGGATGAAATGAAACTCTTGTGCTGCATAGAAAGATTTTTTGAGGAAACAAATTGAGAAATAGGGTATCGAGTACAAGACCTTTTCCCTTTTCTCAAGGCAATGGGTAAGTCATCTAGGTCAAGATCACAATTATCCAAAGGAATATTGAAAGTATTAGGGTCAGAAATATGGGAAACTATACCTTCAGTACTTACCGCAGGTTCGGACAACGGGAGTTGCTGTTGAGCTCGATCGGGTTCATGTCTCCTCTTATACACCAGTTTCGGTGTGCCAGCCTTGGTCTTGACCTTAGCTGGTTCAGGTGGGGTACCAGAAGAGAATGCTAACTCCTGTGGACTAGGAGAGATAAGGTCTAGGACAGGTTTGGACCCAGGCAGCAAAGCAATGAAAGGCTCTGGAAAAAAGGACTCAAAGGGCTCAGCTTCCGGAAAGCTCTCCCCCTAAAGCTGAGGACGACAAAAATAAGACTCAGCTTCATGAAAAGTGACATCCATGGAGACAAAGAAACAATGACTCGAAGGATGATAGCATTTATACCTTTTTTTGTCAGGAGCATAACCTAGGAAGACACACTTGACAGCACGAGGATCAAGTTTATTGCGATGCTGCCAATGGACATGTACAAAGGCCACACAGCCAAAAACACGAGGCTGGAGACTCTGCATAATAGGAACAGAAGGAAAAAAGGATATCATGAGTTGAACAGGACTTTCATTACCAAGGACATGAAATGGTAATCGATTTATCAGATAATCAGCAGTTAAAACAGCTTCCCCCCAATATGAATGTGGAACAGACATTTGGAAAAGTAGGGTCCTGGTTATTTCAAGTAAATGACGATTTTTTCTCTCGGCAACCCCATTTTGCTGAAGAGTATCAACACATGTCAGCTCATGAATAATACCATGCTCTTTAAGAAAGTTAGAAAGTGTTTGGTTGACATACTCCCTACCATTATCGGAGCGCAGTTGTTTAATGGGTTTTCCAAATTGGGTTTGAACCATACGATAAAACTGAACGAATAATTTTGGCACTTCAGATTTGTCTTTCATGAGGAAAAGCCAAGTTATACAAGTGCAATCATCAATAAATGAAACAAACCATTTGACCCCAGAAATATTAAAAACATTTGCAGGTCCCTAAACATCAGAATGAATAAGAGCAAAAGGTTCAACACTTTTATTAATGCTAGGAGGAAAAGATACATGATGATGTTTAGCAAACTCACAGACATCACAATGAAAAGACTCCATTGACTCTTTTAAAAATAAAGACGGAAACATAGATTTAAGTAAAGAGAAAGGAGGATGTCCAAGACGCCTGTGTTGAAGCCAAATCTCAGGGCTAGACTAATGACATGAAAGTAGCAACCTCTAATTGGAGCCACCTGGACCATTGAGGAGATGATACAACCCTTCTCGTTCCTCAACAACTCCAATCGTCCTTCCCGCGACAAGATCCTGAAAGACACAATGAGAATGGAAAAAGGTTACTGCACAATTTAAATCCTTGGTAAGTTTATGAACAGAGATAAGATTAGTGGACAATTTAGGAACATGAAGAACATTGGTTAAGTGAATGGAGGAGGTGAGGTTAATATTACCATAGCCAGCGATTGAGGTGTGTGAGCCATCAGCCACAGTGATGGTAGGGATACCAAAAGGTGGTTTATAAGACAACAAATGCGAAGAAGAAAAAACTATATGATCAGTAGCACCAGAGTCAACAACCCATGATTCTTCAGAAGCAGTACTAGAAGCATTAAAGGATTGAAAACATAAATTCTTACCAGTCATGGCTAGAGAACAAGTACCCGAAAGCTTACTGAGAGAGTCAATAAGAGACCGTAAGCGCTCTAATTCATCCTGACTAAGAGCAAGAACTTCATCTGTCACATGTGAGACTTCATTTGAGGCCATCAGATTGGCCTGCCCACGTTGAATACCCTTGAATCCACCTGTACGCCGAAGAACCTGGTCCTTCCCATGGAGAATAAAACAATTTTCCTTGGTGTGACCAGATTTCTTACAGTGGATGCACCAGCAGCTGTCTTTGTTAGGTCTAGAAGAAGAGGAAGAGAAAGAGGAAGAGGAAGAGGAAGAGCCGGGTTTAGGAGGCTTGCCCATGATCAAGGCTGACCCATTAGAGGGTTTGTCATCAAGCATAACAGCCTGTCTACTCTCCTCTCCACGAACAGTGTAGAAGACTTCAGAAAGAGAGGGAAGCTTCTCCTTACCTAGAATCTGAACTTTGATAGGGTCATATTCTGAGTTCAAACTAGAGAGGAACTCAAAGATACGGTCTCGTTCAACGAAACTGGCCAAAGTGGAAGCATCCTTACTGAACTCCATTGTCAGATTTTGATACTGATCCAACTCAATCCATAACCTATTGAGGATCCCATAGTAGTCTGTGACCGATAAAGCCCCCTGCTTAGTGGAAAAAATCTTGATTTTCAACTCATAGCATGTAGCTATGTCCTGCTTCATGGAATATGTCTGATGAAGGTTGTCCCAAATGTCCTTGGCAGTAGGCAAGAACATACAATTTCTACTAACCTCTGGTGTCATAGAATTCCATAACCATGTCATAATGAGAGAATCTTCATTATCCCATTCTTCAAATGTCGGGTCAGTCTTACTAGGGGCTGTACCTTCGATGTGACTTAATTTTTGACGACCTTTGAGGGTGGTACGAACAACTTGAGCCCACTGTAAATAGTTCTTGCTTGTAAGACGATAAGTAGGATGGAAAACAGGTAGGTCATTGGGATTAAGAGCCATGGTGATGCAGGGAGTGGTTTTCTGGGTGGTGGTGGAGGTGATGGTGGTCTCGGTGTCTGACATGGTGGTCTAGGGTCACTGTTTGGTTGATAGAATGAGGAAGAGGTTGCTGCTTGGCTTATAACAGGAGTAACGGGTTGTTGTTTAGGCAAGGTGGTGGCAGATTCTAGTAAGGAAAGATGAGACGAGTCAGAGGACACAAACCACGTCGGGAACGGATGCCGGACGTGCCGCCACGCGTGGCTAGACTGGCGGAGCGTGGGTTCACATGCAGAGAAGGGAGGCCGCGCGTGAGAGCACGTGGGAGGGCTTCCGGCGGTGGGCTTTCGGTGGTCGGCCGGACTAGGGACGGCGATCTGTCTGATAGGGTAGCCGGAGTGAATGGTGGCGGTGACTGGCAGTGGGCGACGGTGTTGAGTGCGATTAAGGCGCAAAAAAGGACCAAGGAAATCAGCCGCAATGAAGGCGGAGGCAGCTGCGATGAAGACAAACTAGCCTAGGGTTGAATGCGGAAGCAGAGTCTCCCAGATCGGGAGCTCTGATACCAACTGGAAAGGGTAAAAACTATATATTGTTTCTTGATAACCTTTGTACATAGTTTCTTACAATATATAGACTTCAGGACAATCAATAGCAATAACTATTTTCCTAAAATATACAACCTGACCTATGGCAACTAATGATACTCATAATAATTTACAATAATTAAACATAAATACACATAAAGGAGACGGTTACAACACAATCCAAGCTACCTATGAAAATTCTGAAGCCAATAATTGGTCCACATTTGCTAGATAGAAAATTTGGAGAAAAAGCTCTCCAACTGCTACAACAAATGTTTAGCAGTGAAGCCCTTTATGTTGCCAACTATTCAATCTAAAATACTCTCTTTGGTTTCTAAAAAAATTTCCCTTGTGGCTAAATGGTTGTGGCATTTTCCTTTGGAACCTCAAACCTTTTGGTGTAGAGTGATAAATAGAAACTATGGTTTTCCTCAGAACGGTTGGGATGGCAAAGTGGAGATCAATGCTACATGAGTTCCTGGAATTTCATTTTTCAGGTACACTGATAAGAACCCAGAAACCAGAATAAGTTTTATGAAATTTAGAAGTAGAATCAGCCTTCCCTATCACTGATATTGCTGGATTATCAATTTCAGATGAAGGTAGATACAAATTTCCTACTCTTACTCACTCTTTGTAAAAGAACAAGAAACAGAAAATAGAAAAAACAAAGATAACGCAACTCTTTGAGGGTCAGCAAACCTCCCTTCCCAAAGGCCCCAACACCGTACTCAATTCATGCCTACCTCTTCTCTCTTCTCTCCTCTCTTCTTATTCCACTTCAACTACCTGATTCTGCCCTCTGCCCTACCTGCCACATAAGCAGGTTATTACAATGCAAACCCCCACACATGCTGATCACGCACCTTTGCCACATGCCGACACGGGTCCCCAATCATTCGCTGCTATTCCTTTTCCCCTACTGTAAACCTTAGTTATGGGATGGTGCCCATCATATACCCCTTTTTCTCTCCATTATTATCTCTTGAGTGGGGGAGGCCTCCTTTACTTTTTTTCCCTGGCTTTATAGCTTATCTACCTTGCATAATGCTCCTATCTCTGGGTTCTTTTCTCCTTAAAATTCTCAGTTTTTTTGGAACTTCGAACTTCCATTTCCGTTAAAATCTTAACAACTGAGAAACTATTGATCTGATTCCTATGCTTGGTATTTTAGACTCTTTGAGATTCCAAGCTTGGGTTGTGAGCTGGGCTTAACACTAATATACACTCCTAACCCTAGTTTTCTGTATATAAAAACATGCAGAGCCTAAAATTTAAGATTAACAACTATCAGAGAATAGGGTTTTTGTCTAATTGCATTGTATTTCCTTGAATCAATCACAGAGAATATATACAAAAGGTCATAGCTCTATTTTAGGAAACAACTTAACTACCCTAGAACTAACTTAAGAAACAGAATATCTCCTAGACTGTAATTCCTTGATATAGGAAATTACATTTATTATTTCGTATTTACACACAAAAACATATACATTCCTAAAAAAGGATTCCTAAGAAACAATACACGAATCCACACGGATTGCAACCGGATTCCAACACTCCCCCTCAAGCTGGTAAATAGGTATTTTCCATTCCCAGTTTGGATATGATTCCTTCAAATGAGGAGATGTCTGCAAGTTGTTCTTGAGTGGGCACAAATGGGGTGCATATCAAGCCACTGTCAAGCTTCTCCTTGATGAAATGCCTATCCACCTCAATGTGTTTAGTTCAATCATGTTGAACTGGGTTGTGTGCTATGTTGATTGCTGATTTATTGTCACAGTAGAGCTTCATAGGTTCTTCCCACTTAATCTTCAAATCTTCTAGAATGAATTTAAGCCAAAGTAGTTCACATACACCTTGTGTCAGAGCACGGAATTCTACTTCAACACTAGAACGTGCTACTACACTTTGTTTTTTGCTTTTCCAAGTCACAAGATTTCCTCCAAGGAAAGTGCAATACCCAGTAGTTGATCTCCTATCAACAATTGACCCTGCATAGTCAGCATCAGTGTATACTTCAAGTTTCATATTTCCATTTCTTTTAAACAAAATTCCACTTCCTGGAGTTCCCTTGAGATAGTGCAGAATTCTATGGGCTGCTTGTAAATGGATCTCTCTTGGGCTGTGCATGAATTGACTAATCAAGCTCACTCCATAGGCAATATCCGGTCTGGTGTGGGATAAGTAAATGAGCCTGCCTACCAAACGTTGATACATCTCCTTATTAACTGCAACATCTTCCTCTGCATTTCCCAATTTTAGGCTCGGTTCCACTGGTGTGCTCACAGGTTTACAAGTTGTTTTGCCTGTTTCCTTGAGCAAATCAGTGATGTATGTCTGCTGGGATATAAAGATCCCTTTCCTAGAGTGTGCCACTTCTATTCCCAAAAAATATTTCAGTTTTCCCAAGGTTTTGATCTCAAATTCCTTGGCCAAACACTGACTCAGAATCTCTTGTTCTTTCCTATCATCTTCAGTCAATATAATGTCATCCACATACACTACAGCACTGTCACTCCCCTTGAATCAGAATGTTTGATGAACATAGTATGATCCCCTTGACTTTGCTTACAGCCCAATGCTATCATGACTCTAGTAAACCTTCCAAACCAGGCCCGAGGTGATTGTTTCAAACCATACAAGGCTTTTTTTAACTTGCATACTGTGTTGGCAGTCACCTCCCTTTCATATCCTCGTGGCATTTCCATACAAATTTCCTCCTCAAGTTCCCCATGCAAGAAAGCATTCTTCACATCAAATTGATGTAGTTCCCAGCCATGGTTGGCAGCAAAGGATAGGATCACTCTGATAGTATTCATTTTGGCAACCGGAGCAAACATCTCTGAATAATCAACCCTATAAGTTTGTGTGAACTTTTTTGCAACTAACCTTGCTCTGTACCTCTCAATTGACCCATCAGCTTTGTATTTTACCATGTACACCCACTTACACCCAACTGGCCGTTTTCCTGCTGGTAAAGAAACAAGCTCCCAAGTTTTATTTTTCTTTAGAGCTTCCATCTCTACATCCATGGCTTGCTTCCATTTTCCATTGGTCAAAGCCTCAAACAGAGTAGTGGATATGGAGATGGTGTTTAGGTTTACAAGGAAGGTTTTGTGGGTTGGTGAGAAATTTTTAAATGAGAGATAATTTGAGAGAGGGTATAAAGGCTGTTTGGTGCTTTTTCTAAGGGCAATTGGAAGATTAAGGTCATCTTGAGTAGGTTGAGTCTCGGTTTCATCTTGTGAGGTGGGCAAAATAATTGTATCCTGTAAAGTACGTAATTCAGAAATTGTTTCTTCATGAGAAGGATTTGAGTCAGATTCTTGAACTTGTATAGAGCTTGGAATGACCTTGGACTTCCTTGTGTACACCAAACCTTTTCCAAATCTCACATTAGGTTGAGTGGCTTCATTGGACGTGATAGTAACTGTTTGGTCAGGGTCAGATTTAGTTTGAACAGAAAGATTAGGGAGATCAAGTAGTATAAAATGGTTGTCCTTATCTTCCCTAAGGCTCTCCCCCTGAAGATAAGGTTTAGGGTAATAATCTTCTTGCTCATTAAAGGTAACATCCCGTGACACACACTTTTTTGGATGGAGGGTGATAACATTTGTAGCCTTTCTAAGTGGAAGAGTACCCAACAAAAACACATCTTAGGGCCCTAGGATCAAGTTTCCCCCTATCTGGATCAAGTTTCCCCCTATCTGGACTATGAACATTAACAAATGATACACGCCCAAAAACCCGAGGTTGAAGATTATTGGCAGTGGATAGATTCGGATAAAAGGAAGAAAGAACATACATAGGGCTTTTGAATCCTAAGACACTAGAGAGTAATCTATTGACAAGATGTGTTGCTATAAGAACAGCTTCCCCCCACAAGGTTTTTGAAACATTTTTCTGATACAACAGTGCCCGTGTTTGATTTAGAAGGTGACCATTTTTCCTCTCAACAATTCCATTTTGTTGTGGTGTTTTGACACAAGAAGACTCATGAATAATTCCTTCTTTTTGGAAAAAAGGAGTAAGAACTTGATTGAAATAATCTTTGGCATTGTTTGATCTAAGTCTTTTGATATTTACACCAAACTAGTTTTTTACCATAGAGAAGAAATTTGGGAAAACAGTACTGACTTCAGATTTGTGTTTGAGCAAGAAAATCCAAGTAACCCTAGTACAATCATCAATAAAGGTCACAAACCATCAAGCACTTGACACATTTGGAATAGTAGAAGGATCCCATACATCCAAATGAATAAGATAAAAAGGAAAAGAGATTCTGTTATTACTTATAGGAAAGGGTACACGCTTGTGTTTAGCAAG
The DNA here is from genome assembly GCA_029884605.1 of Ormosia emarginata. Taxonomy (NCBI): domain Eukaryota; kingdom Viridiplantae; phylum Streptophyta; class Magnoliopsida; order Fabales; family Fabaceae; genus Ormosia; species Ormosia emarginata. The sequence goes on along the minus strand of JAQQTP010000077.1, from coordinate 47,774,059 downwards.
CTCACACACATCACAATGAAAACTCTCAACATCTAATTTGGTAAAAAGAGAAGGAAACAAAATTTTGACAGTCCTAAAAGAAGGATGTCCTAACCTATAGTGATAAAGAAAATCTTCTCCTTGTTGGATAGTATAGACTCGGACATGAAGGAATGAGAAAGATTGTTCTTGCTGGGCAGATTTGATTCCTCAAGATAGTAAAGGCCATTCCATTCTCTAGCATGTCCAATCGTCCTCCTAGAATCCTTGTCTTGAAATATACAATCACCGCTGTCAAAAATTACTTTACAAGATAAATCTTTTGTAAGTTTTTGTATAGAGACAAGATTGGTGGATAATTTCGAGACATGGAGAATATTTTTCAAGGTTAGAGATGAATTTATTTTGATATCACCTAGGCCAGCTACAGTTATGAGGGTACCATCGGCTGCGACAATTTTCTTATTACTAGGACAAGATGAGTATGTGGAAAAGTGTTTGGATAAGGGAGTCATCTAGTCTGTGGCACCTGAATCTAGTATCCAGAACTAGACAGAGGGTGGTGGAGATGTTTTTGAGACATTTAATCCAAACGAAAATAAAAGCTTACCTGAATATGCCAGAGTACAAGTACCTGTTGGTTTGTCATGGCTGGTAAGGAAAGCTCTCATCCTGTTTATCTCTTCCTGGTTGAGAATGGTGGACTCAGATTTGTTTTCTTCACTGTTTTCAGCAACAGCAACATGAACATATTCACTCTTTCGTGAAGATTCTCCCTTTTTATTCCATTCACGACTAGGAGGCTTTCCATGCAGTCTCCATCACTTCTCACGAGTGTGACCTGCTTTGTTACAGTAGGTGCACCACAAACCCTCTCTTCTCTTTTCCACATTTACTGGACCACGTTTAAGATGTTCAGCAATCATGGCTGAACTCTCTATAGTTGGAGTATCCAGCATTAAACTCCTTCTGCTCTCTTCACTTCTTACCATTGCCACCACCTCATTGAGACATGGAAGCTCCTGTTTTCCCAGAATTTAAATTCTAACCTGATCAAACTCTGGATTCAGGCCAACTAGAAAGTCGTAGACTCTGTCTTGTTCAATAAATTCCTTGAGAATTGTAGCATCCGTAGAACATTGAGTTTTGATTACTCTATAGTGATCTAACTCCATCCATAGAGACTTCAGCTGATTAGCATACTCAGTAACAGTCTTGTTCGCTTGTTTTACTGCCACTGTTTTCACCTTTACATCATATACTTGAGTAGCATCTTTGGCTTTGGAATAGGTCTATTCCACTACACATCCCAAATCTTCTTGGCAGTGTTGAGAAACATGCAAGTGTCACTAATTTCTAGGACCATTGAATTCTATAGCCAGGCCATGATCATGGAGTCTTCTTCATCCCATGCTACAAATTTAGAACTACTCTTGTTAAGTCCAGTACCTGTTAGGTGGCTCAACTTGCCTTTTCCCTTCAGCACTATGCGTACAAGTTGAGACCACTTTAAGTCATTCTTGCCATTCAGCCTATACGCAGAGTGGATATACTGCAGTTATCCAGGATGTTGAGATTGGACATCTCCTACTTCTTTTGCCTCTTCGTGTGACATATTCAAAACACCAAAAAAACGATCGACTACTGTTAGAAGATCAAATCCCACGATTTATGGATTTGTGACACTGTTCACACGGCACAAATCAATAGAGTGCTGCGGCACTCTACTGTTCACATGGCACAAATCAATGGAGTGCTGCGACACTCTTCGTGAAACTAGAAAAACAAGGTTTGAGTCTTCTCTGGCGGCACAGCTAGGGAGGAAACAATTAGCAATGAAGGCCAATCAGGATATGAGAGAGACTACGGCAATGAAGGCCGAGAACTGTTGGCAATGAAGGCCAACCGGTTTAGAGAAGAGTGTTTCAACGGAAACCAGGAGCAGTCCCTGACCGGAACTGCTCTGATACCATATCAGAGAATAGGGTTTTTGTCTAATTGCATTGTATTTCCTTAAATCAATCACAGAGAATATATACAAAAGGTCATAGCTCTATTTTAGGAAACAACTTAACTACCCTAGAACTAACTTAGGAAATAGAATATCTCCTAGATTGTAATTCCTTGATATAGGAAATTACATTTATTATTTTCTAATTACACGCAAAAATATATACATTCCTAAAAAAGCATTCTTAAGAAACAATACACGAATCCACATGGATTCCAACCGGATTCCAACAATAACTCCAACTTTCAATGCTCACAATCATGTTGGTTGTCCTTGCCATTTGTGAGGCAATGCTTGAGTGATGCATGGAGTCATGAATGAATGAATGTGTCACCTAATGGGATAAAGGCTTGGCTGTTGTTGTTGTAATAACTATAGCTTTCAGCAAAGTCACTATTTCCCTCTCTTTCTCACCCTGGCTAAAATCTCCATAAGAATCTTAACAGACTTTAATAAATAAAAATTCCACCCACTAGGCCTAAGATAATTATAAATTTATAATTAGCAATTTTCTCTTTCATCATTATATACTGTCAAACACTTCAATAAATTAACAAAAAGAAGGCCAGTAATTTCAATTTAAAGTGAACCAGAACCACCTTAACCATTAACAAGTTAAGTAGATAAACTCTTACCGTTCCCCTTTCGATGACAGTATTATTATTGCACGTGCCTTGTCGGCTGCTGCTCTTTCAAATGATTTTGTTAAACTAAGGCTGCAACTGTAAAGGCAGAAAATTCAAGTCTGAGACATGAAAGAAAATAAGTTTAAAGTAAGTTAATATATGACTTAAATTTATATCTGTTCATTCTTAATCTTAAAATTTTGAAATCTGCCTAGGGCCCGACAAAATAAACATCCTAAGAAAATTTTATTCTAGACAAAGAAGAATAAAATACACATTACAATAAGGAAAAAGCTCCACTAAAGTAAGTTTATTTGTAAAGTGAACAAGTAAGGGTGTCTCTACCCTTGATTTAATTTCAAGTGCATTGTGATCTTAACTCACTAAATGATTTAATGGTAGATACACCCTTACTTACTCACTTTACATATAAACTCACTTTAAAGGAGCCTTGTCCAACAAATAAAAGGTTGAGATTGTAGAAAGAAATGCTATGAGAAACAAGGTACAATCGAAAGGGAAAAGGCACATAAAAGCAATAAAGTACTCCAGTCCCACTGCAAATGTCACAATACCGCCCCCTGAACGTAAGCATTAGCCAAGGACCACAGAGAAGCAAAAAAATAAAGGGAGAAAACTTCTATACCAAATAAAAGGGAAATAGGAAAAGATTTTTTCCTCATAAAATGTCTTGCACTAAGTTCCAACCAAAGAAACCAGACATCTTCAAACAGCGTAACACCATAAAACCTTCTGCACCTCAATACTCCAAAAAACATGTAACTGAAAACAGCTAATAAATCTCTAATGCATAGTGTCAACAAGAAGTAAGGTTCACTATAAACATGTATCCACATGCACACGTGAACACAAACACCCATACATAGAAGAGGCCAATAGCTTTAAATGTTTGTTTTAGTTTCTTTGACTGAAATTTTAAAAAAAAATTACTAGAAAGATGATGTCGTCCTTTGCAGACCTTTGGAGATTATAGGGATGCCTTTGATCTCCACTCCTTGCTTGATATTGATGGATCATTACACCCTTCAGGTAAACCTTATACCAGCATCTGAACTTGGTAGATTTTTTTGTCCCATTTTTTTTTTAATATTGAAAGAGAAAGAATATTTTTGAATATTATTACTTAATCGCAATTGTACAAGTATGATCTACATTATATAGACTTGTAACAATATTGACTTGCCTAAAATAGAGCTAAATTACAGGAAATAAATCTGTACAATAAAGAAATAAAGTCCAACACTCCCTCTCAAGCTGGTGAATGAATATCTATCATTCCCAGCTTGCCAGCAAGATCCTGAAAGCGCTCTGTGGGTAGTCCCTTAGTTAATACATCTGCCAACTAATATCCTGAAGGAATGTATGCTGCAGTTATGAGTCTACTATCCAATTTCTCCTTAATAAAGTGCCAGTTTATCTCAATGTGTTTTATCCTATCATGTTGAACTAGATTATGCACAATGCTAATGGCTAATTTGTTGTCACAAAACAGTTTCATACGCGCTTCATGCTCTAGTTTTAGGTCATCTAATATGATCTTCATCTATAGTAACTCACAAACTCCTTGTGCTATAACTCGAAATTTAGCTTCTGTACTTGACCAAGCCACTACATTATGTTTTTTACTTCTCCATGTTACTAGATTTCCACCTAAAAACATACAATAACCTGATGTCTATGATGCACAGATACGAGTACAGGTATCCGGTACGACATAGGTATGGTATGAGGATACGATATTTTCTAAAAAATTAAAATACGGGTATGGTAGGATACGCCATTACATATAAATGTATATGTAAACTCAGAGGAGAGAGAAAGGAGAGAATAGAGAAAACCATTGAGAGAAAAGTTGTGACCTTTTGGTCATCCTTTGATTCTATTATATGTATGTAAAAGAATAGCTAGTACAAAGGAATAGTAAAGTAAAAGACCAAAGGTAAAAACCTATTTATCTAACACTCCCCCTCAAGCTAGAGCATATATATCATAGATCCAAGCTTGTTACATATATAACTAATTCGGGATCCTCTAAGAGATTTTGTGAGAAGGTCCGCAAGCTAATCATTTGAGTTGACAAAGGTTGTGACAATATCACCCGAAAGAACCTTCTCTCTTATAAAATGACAATCAATCTCAATATGTTTAGTTCTTTCATGAAAGACTGAGTTAGAGGCAATATGTAAAGTGGCTTGGTTATCACAGACAAGGGTCATCTGTCTAATATCTCCAAACTGAAGTTCTTTGAGTAACTGTTTTAACTAGACAAGCTCACATGTTGCCGCAGCCATAGCTCTATACTCAACTTCAGCACTAGATCTAACAACCACACTTGCTTCTTACTTTTCCAAGAAATCAAGTTACCTCCAATAAGTACACAGTAGCCTGAAGTGGAACGTCTATCAGAAGGTGAACCTACCCAGTCAGCATCAGAATAACCAACCACTTGAGTGTGTCCCTTATCCTCATAGAGGAGTCCTCTTCCTGGTGCTCCTTTAATATATCTTAAAATCCGAACCACAGCATCCCAATGGCTGTCACATGGAGAGTTCAAAAACTGACTAACAACACTCACAGGAAAAGAGATATCAGGTCGAATCCCTGTGAGATAATTTAGTTTCCCAACAATTCTCCGATATCTGCCTAGATCAGCTAAGGGCTCCCCCTAATTTGGTAGGAGTTTAACATTATGATCCATCGGAGTATCAATAGGCTTAGCATTTAGCATGCCAATTTCCTCAAGTATGTACAAAGTATACTTTCGCTGTGAGATAGAAATACCATCCTTAGACTGAGTAACTTCAATTCCCAGAAAATACCGAAGTTTGCCCAAGTCTTTTGTCTGAAAATGATTGAAAAGGAATTGTTTAAGCCGCTGAATGCCATGATGATCACTGCCTGTGATAACAATGTCATCAACATATACAACTAGATAAATACATCCTTGAGAAGAATGGTGGTAGAACACTAAATGATCTGCTTCACTGCGAGCCATACAAATTGTTGCACCACATTACTGAAGCCACCAAACCAGGCTCGGGGAGATTGTTTGAGGCCATAGAGAGATCTTCGTAAATGACACACACGTCCAGAACACTCCCCCTGAGCAACAAAGTCTGGCAGTTGCTCCATATAGACTTCTTCCTATAGCTCACCATGAAGAAAGGCATTTTTAATATCTAGTTGGTGAAGGGGCCAATGACAAATGGCAGCCATGGATAAAAAAAGACGAACAGATGCTACTTTGGCAACAGGAGAGAATGTATCACTATATTTAAGACCAAAAATTTGAGTATAGCCTTTAGCAACCAATCGTGCTTTATGGCGATCAATGTGACCATCTGGACCTACTTTAACAGTGTAAATCCACCTACATCCAACAACGGATTTTCCTTTTAGAAGGGGGACCAGATCCCAAGTTCCACCAGTATGAAGTGCTGACATCTTCTCAATCATAGCTTGTCTCCATCCTGGATGAGAAAAAGCTTCACCTGTATTCTTAGGGAGAGGCATAGAATCCAAGGAGGATACAAAGGCATAATGGGGTGAAGATAAACGATGGTAGCTCAAGCCAGCATAAATAGGAAAAGGGTTACGGGAAGAACGAATACCTTTACACATAGCAATAGGAAGATCAGACTCACTTGGAAGGTCTGGAGTAGTGGGAGATAATGTTGGAGTAGGATGTGAGTCATTAGTTGTGGCTTCAACCATCTCAAGAGCATCAGTAGTGGTTTGTCCAAAAGGTTGGACTTGTCGTGGACGGCGATGGTAAGTCAATAATGGTGGTGGTGAAGGAGGTGTCGGGTCTATATGGTAATTTGGATCAACTTCAGACTCGAGGGGTAATGAGAGTAGGAATAGGGAGTACCTCAGAAATAGGTAGTTCTTCGAAGGAGATTGAGTGGAAAAAGAGGGTTGACTCAAAGAAAGTAACATCAGCAAAAATTACATATCTCTTGAGGTCAGGAGAAAAGCATCTATACCGCTTTTGTGATCGAGGATATCCAAGGAAGACACACTTCAAAGATCGAGGAGAGAGTTTATCTTTGCCTGGTGTGAGGTCATGAACAAAACATGTAGACCCGAAGACTCGAAGAGGTAATGGATAAAGAGGTTGTGTAGGAAAAATAATGGAGTGAGGAATTTTGTTGTGGAGAACTGATGACGGCATCTGGTTGATGAGGTAACATGCAGTGAGAACTGCATCACCCTAAAAACGAGATGGTGCTTAGCATGAATAAGGAGTGTACGGGCTGTCTCAATTAGGTGTCTATTTTTCCTTTCAGCAACCCCATTTTGTTGAGGGGTGTGTGCACAAGAGGATTGGTGAACAATTCCATGAGAAACCATAAAAGATTGGAACTATGTAGAAAAATACTCACGGGCATTGTCACTTCTTAAGGTGCGAATGGTAACTCCAAATTGAGTTTGGATTTCATAACAAAAACTCTAGAAAATGGTGAATAATTCTGATCTATTTTTCATTAAGTATAACCAAGTACACCTTGAATAGTCATCCACAAAAGTTACAAAGTATTGATATCCTAATGTTGAGTTAACACGACAAGGTCCCCATACATCAGTGTGAATTATAGCAAAAAGAGATTCAGCTCGGTTACAGACTTGACTAGGAAAGGAACTACGAGTGTGTTTGCCCAATGGACAAGATTCACACTCCAAAAAAGACAACTTTGACAGATTAGGAACCATCATATGAAGTTTAGAGATACTAGGGTGTCCAAGACGAGCATGAATAAGATTGGGCGACTCTGTGGCTGTAAAAACATTGGAGGTTGTCGAGAGACGGTAGAGGCCCTGTGACTCACGCCCTACGCCAATCATCTTCCTTGAGCTCCGGTCCTGCACAAGAACAGAGTCTTTAGTGAAGGTGATTAAGCAATCAAGGGTGTGATAATACTTCACAAACTCCATTTGCCATGGCCCTATACTCTGCTTCAGTGCTACTCCTTGCAACCATGTTTTGCTTCTTGCTTCGCCAGGTAACCAAATTTCCCCACAAGAAGGTGCAATAACCAGATGTTGATCTTCTATCACTAACCGAGCCTGCCCAATCTGCGTCTGTAAAGACTTCCACACTCCTTTAATCATTTTTTCTAAATAACAATCCCCTTCCTGGAGAGCTCTTTAAATACCTGAGAATTTTGTGAACTGCCTCCAAGTGTTCTTCATATGGTGAGTGCATATACTGACTCACAACGCTTACAGCAAAGGCGATATCTGGTCTTATATGGGACAAGTAAATGAGTTTCCCTACTAGGCGTTGATATCTACCCTTATCAACTGGAGCTCTGCTGGTTACTTCTCCGAGCTTCTGATTAGGGTCCATGGGTGTGTCACTTGGTCTGCAACCACTCATTCCCGTTTCTTCTAAGAAATCTAGAACATACTTCCTTTGAGAAACTGAGATTCCCACCTTTGACCTTGCAATTTCCATACCCAGGAAGTAGCGTAATGGCCCCAAGTCTTTAATCTCAAATTCCGAAGCAAGCTGTTTTTTTAATCTACTTATCTCATCATCATCATTCCCGGTCAGCACTATATCATCCACATATACAATTAGAATTGCCATTTTCCCGTTATTTGTGTGTTTTATAAACATTGTATGGTTAACTTGTCCTTGACTATATCCCTCTTTCTTGACAAACTTGGTGAATCTTTCGAACCAAGCCCGTGGAGATTGCTTCAAACCATAGAGTGATTTCTTCAATTTACAAACTTTCCCTCCAAACTTCTCTTCAAATCCGGGAGGAGCATCCATATAGACTTCCTCTTCCAACTCACCATTGAGGAACGCATTTTTGACATCTAGTTGAAACAATGGCCAATCCAGGTTTGCAGCTACAGAGAGTACTACCCGAATAGTGTTTAGTTTTGCCACAGGAGCAAATGTCTCGTGGTAGTCAACTCCATAGGTTTGTGTAAATCCATTGGCAACCAATCTTGCTTTGTACCGTTCTAAGGATCCATCAGACTTGAATTTCACTGTGAAAATCCGTTTGCAGCCAACAATTAATTTTCTTTCAGGTAATTGAACCATCTCTCATGTTCCATTTTTTTCAAGGACCTCCATCTCTTCACGAACAGCCTTCCTCCATTCAGGAACTTTTAGAGCTTCCTGTATAGACTTAGGTATTTCCACACTTGACAATTGTGAGACAAAACCATGATAAGATGGTGACAGGTTCTTATATGAAACAAAATTTGAAAGAGGATGTTGAGTACATGACCTAGTTCCTTTCCTAAGAGCAATTGGAAGATCTAGAGATTCATGATCCACATGTTGAATAGGTAAAGACTCAGGTTCTATGGATTCAGAAAGTGTACCTGGACTTTTAGATTCTGAATTTTCAGGTTCTAGCATAAGGTCAGATTCTTGACCTTGATGGAGTGTAGTTGTATCTCTTTTACTTTGAGTCTAGTTTCTTATTGTGTAAACCTTTCTGGAAAAATCTCTCATTTTGGATATGAGTTTGGTCTATTTAGTCAACTTTTTGTTCAGGCACTATAGTAGACCTCCCTTCTTCGTTATTTAAAGTGTTAAGATCAAGAACAACAATTTCAATATAAAAAACTTTCCTTATACCATCAATTTCAATTTCAAAAACCGAGTCTTTATATTCATTCCCCCCCTGAAGAGGAGGGCTAAAGAAGGTTTGAGACTCAAAGAAGGTGACATCCATTGTGACAAAGAATTTTTTGCTAAAAGGATCATAGCATCGATACCCTTTTTGTGTGGGGGAGTAACCCAAAAATATGCATTTTATTGCCCGGGGATCCAACTTATCCCTATGATGGTTGTGCACATGCACAAATGCAACACATCCAAATACCTTTAGTGGTAAATCTGAAGTAAGGCGTGACAGTGGGAAAAAATTCTTGAAAGCTGTTAGAGGTGTTTGGAAGTTCAAAACTCGTGATGGCATCCTATTACTTAGATAGGCGGCAGTAAGGATTGCTTCCCTCCATAAGTATTTTGGTACTTTAGTGGTAAACATCAAGGACCTAGCGACTTCTAGGAGATGTTTATTTTTGCGTTCAGCTACCCCATTTTGTTGAGGGGAGTCAATGCAAGAACTATGATGAACAATTCCCTTTTGTAAGAAAAAAGACCCCAATAGGTTATTAAAATATTCTTTCCTGTTGGACGGTGGTGTTGGACGGTGGTCTATGTGGACGGCGGTCTATGTGGACGGTGTTCCTACGATTTTTTGTGTAGATATTGTTTTTAGTATTTTTTTAATTTGCTGCTTATTTTCTAGGAGCTAGTTATTAATGTACAGCAGCTGCCTCTATATATAATCTTCATTGTACATTCTGTTTAAAAAAGAGAAATAATATACAATATTCATATTCTTCATATTCTAAGATGGTATCAAAGCAGTTCCGATCCAGGACTGTCTCTGTTTTCCGCTGAGCCTTTTTTTCGGTCGGCCTTCATTGCCAACCAATCTCTGTTTTTTGGCCTTCATTGCCTTTTTCTTTTGGCCTTCATTGCCCCAAACAGTATCAAACAGTGCCCAATAGTGCTGAACAGCGCCCAACAGTACCAAACAGTGCCTAACAGTATCGAAAACAGTGCCAAACAGTGACGAACAGTGACAAACAGTACCATCAGTGACGAAACAGTACCAAACAGTGCCAAACAGTACTGTTTGATTACGTCTTTTTTTTTTGTCTCTTACGATGTCAACCGAAGGTGAGGTTTCAAATGTCTCTCTATACAGCCTTGAAAAGCTCTCAGGTACTTGTTCTTTGACTTATTCGGGTCAGTTACCTTTTTCCGTTGGATTCAATGTCACGGGTACAATTTTTACCAACTCCTGGATTATGGATTCAGGAGCCACAAACCATAGGACTCTTGAACTCAGAAAGAAGTTGCTTCAGCCATATGAGTTTGCATGTAGTAAGAGTCATAGCTCGATACTCTGCTTCTGCACTAGATCTAGTAACAACACTCTGCTTTTTGCTTTTCCATGTAATGAGATTGCCTCCAACAAGAACACAATAACTTGAGGTTGATCGCCTATCACTTGGGCAACCAGCCCAATCTACATCAGTGTAGACAATGATATCAGTATGACCTCTATTCTCATAGACCAATCCCCGTCCTAGAGAACCTTTAATATATCTCAAGATCCGTATTACTGCGTCCCAATGACTGTTACAGGGAGAGTTAAGAAATTGACTCACAACACTAATAGCAAAAGAAATGTCTGGTCAGGTCATAGTAAGATAATTCAACTTCCCTACTAGTCTTCGAAACCTTTTTGGATCTGAATAGGGTTCCCCCTGATCTGGCATAAGTTTAGCATTAGGATCCATAAGAGTGTCAATCGGTTTACAATTTATCATTCTTGTTTCCTCCAAAATATCAAGAGCATACTTCCTCTGAGATATAGCAACACCAGTGCTGGATTGAGCTACTTCAATTCCAAGGAAGTATCGTAACCGTCCCAAATCTTTTGTTTGGAAATGTTGAAACAGGTGCTCCTTGAGGCGTTTGATGCCATCATGATCATCTCCTGTAATGACAATGTCATCCACATACACAACAAGATAAATGCACTGATTAGAGGGAGAATGTTTATAAAACACAAAATGATCTGCTCCACTGCGAATCATGCCAAATTGTTTAAGGATTGCACTAAATCTGCTAAACCAAGCTCGGGGGCTCTGCTTGAGGCCATACAAGGCCTTATGTAACCTGCACACATATCCACGTGACTCCCCCTGAGCAACAAACCCAGGAGGTTGCTCCATATAAACCTCCTCTTCTAAATCACCGTGAAGGAATGCATTTTTAATGTCCAACTGATGGAGAGGCCAATGGCGGCCATGGATAAGAATAAACGAACAGAGGCCATTTTAGCAACTGAGGAGAAAGTATCACCATAATCTAACCCAAATACTTGAGTGTAGCCTTTAGCTACTAAACGGGCTTTTAACCGATCAATCTGACCATTTGGGCCCACTTTGACAGCAAACACCCAACGGCAGCCAACGGTAGATTTTCTTGAAAAAGAAGGAACAAGTGTCCAAGTGTTATTGGTTTCTAAAGCTGTCATCTCGTCAATCATAGCCTGTCTCCATCCTGGATGAGAGAGTGCTTCCTGGACAGTTTTAGGAATGGAAACAGAGGAAATAGCAGACACAAAGGCACAATGGGAAGGAGATAAACGGTGATAACTTAAGAAATTATAAATTGGATGAGGGTTACGAGAAGACCGTGTACTTTTGCGACGAGCTATAGGTAAATCAACAGGAGATGCAGGTAGATCCGGAGTAGGTTCAGAGATTGGAGTAGAAGATGAATCACCGGTCTCTTCAATAACAACTTCCTCCAATTGTGGTTGGCGAGGACGACGCTGATAAGTAATGAGAGGACGAGGAGTGGGAGACACAGATGGAGAAGAAGACCCTGACAAATCTGGTACTGGAGAATCAGTAACAAGAGGAATAGGGAAATTGATGGGCAATACCTGGGATACAGAATCTAGTGTCATCGACGTAGTGAAATAAGATGTATCCTCAAAGAAGGTGACATCGGCAGACATGTAGAAACGATGAGTAGAAGGAGAATAGCATCTGATCCTTTCTGAACACGAGAATAACCAAGAACGATACACTTGACAGCACGAGCAGACAATTTATCAATACCTGGTGTGAGATCATGTACAAAGCAAGTAGAACCAAAAACAAGTGGGGGTACTATGAAAAGTGGGTCCTGAGGAAACAACAAGGAATGAGGTACTTTGTTATTCAAGGTAGAGGATGGCATCCGATTTATCAGAAAACCAACAGTAAGAACTGCATCACCCCAAAATTTTAAAGGTGTATTGGCATGTACCAAAAAGGTACGGGCTGTTTCAATAATATGGCGATGTTTTCTTTCAGCAATACCATTTTGTTGTGGTGTATGTAGACAAGAGGATTGATGAATTATGCCATGAGAAGCTATAAAATGATTTAGTGGAGCAGAAAAATATTCTTTTGCATTATCACTACGCAAGATGCGAATAGGATGTCCAAATTGGGTTTGAATTTCATTGTAAAAGTTCTGAAAAATAGTACACAATTCTGAATATTCCTTCATTAAAAAGATCCAAGTACACCTTGAAAAGTCATCAATGAAAGTAACAAAGTACCTATAGCCTAAGATAGAGTTGACTCGACTAGGACCCCAAATATCTGAATGAACAAGAGCAAAAGGAGTTGTTTTATGATGAACTGAGCTTGGGAAGGATGCCCGAATATGATTACCAAGCTGACATGACTCACATTCCAGAGATTGCAGGTGAGAAAGATGAGGGACCATTTTCTTTAGTTTATTAAGATTTGGATGACCCAGACGACGATGAAGGAGACTCGGTGAATCAGCAACAGTGCAAGCAATTGAAAATGGAGGCTGGAAATAGTAAAGACCATGTGATTCAGATCCTGCACCAATCATCTATCCCGTATTCCGGTCCTGTATAAAGAAAGAATTGGCAGTAAAGGTTATGGAACAATTACGATTACGAGTGAGTTGACTAACAGAAACTAAATTAAAGGGGCAACCAGGAATAAAGAGAACAAAATTTAATGGCAAGGAGGGAAGAGATGTGGCTTGACCAATGCCTTTGGCTTTTGCCTTGGAGCCATCGGCAAGAGTGATGTAGTGTGAATTTTTGGGTTGTGATATTTTTGAGAAAAGAGAGGGATTACCAACTATATGATCGGAAGCACCAGAATCCAAAATCCAGGATTCAACAGGCGAAGAACGAGAGAGACAAATCGTAGAATTACTAGTATGAACTACAGCTGCTGAAGATGAATTTTGTTGTGCTGCCTTGAATTGAAGATATTCCTTATATTCAACATCTGACAACATATTCTGATTATTACCTCCATTTTCATCCTGTTTTTCTGAACCCGAAGATTGAGAATAAGTCACATGAGCTGACTTCTCTGGAAATCCAATTAGGGAATAACATTTATCTTGAGTGTGCCCCATACGTTTGCAGTAGGAGCACTGTGGTCGATTACTAAAACCACGACCTCCTCGTCCACCTCGACCACGACCTCCACGTCCACCTCGACCACGACCTCGGCCTCCACGACCTGCCACATCGGAAAGGAAAGCAGATGACTCTAAACCTAGTGAAGAACCAGCTCCTGACATAGCCTCTGGCGAAGGAACTCGCAACAAACGATCAATGAGATTTTCTGCTGTAGGGACATTGGGATTTGTCAAAATTTGGTTCCGAACAGATTCAAAGTCTGTGTGTAGACCGTGAAGGACAAACACCATGCACATATTATCGATCTTATTCTGGACATCATCTCCGGATAGGGCCAACTTGACTTCATCAATGGTAGACTGAGCTTTATTCAAATATGCCGAGAGATCATGATCCGTCATTTGGAGTGTAGCTAAATTGTGCACCACATCGTAGAGGCGTTGGACATCATTTGAATAAACACTTCGAGCTTTCTTCCATATGTCGTAGCAAGTTTTATAGGTGCGAAAATGAACCATCAATTTTGGGTCAATGGACTGCCATAAAAGTGAAACTAGCTGATAATCAGCTCTCTGCCACTAATCTCGCTCTGTAATCTCGATATTTTCAGCCTTTTTGGTTAAATGGGTAGAGAGACCCTTGTCCCAAAAACCAAATCTCCACAGCAGCTTGCCAATCCATATAGTTGCTTCCATTGAGATTTTTTGAGGTAATAGATGGATTACCAGAGAAAACAAAAGAGACAAGGGCCTTATTTGAGGAAGTAGAACCACCAGAGACAACATTCGAGGTTTCTGACATGGAAGCCATTAGCCAAATAGTAATGAACAGTGAAGGAGCAGTATGGACAGGTCGGAACAGTAACAAACAGTGACGGAACAGTACAAACAGTAATGGAATAGTACTGAACAGTAATGAACAGTACGAAAACAGCAATGAACAGGACACAACATTGATGGAGTAGTATGGAAACAATACAGAACAGTATGAAACAGTGATGAACAGTGACAAACAGAGTGCGTGAACAGTACCGAGACTGGTACGGGTTGAGAGACCAGAAACGGGATCAACCCGCTCTGATACCAACTTGAGAGAATGGACTTAGGAGAAATTAGAGAAATGATTCTTTGTGAAATTGCTTGAGTAAAAATACTCAGCAGGTGGAATTATATATATATACATCAGAATGGTAATTAAGATAATATAATTTACAAGGTAATTAAGATAACCTACTCCCTATGTACATGAATTCTAGATACAAGAATCTATACATGAATCTGTACATGAACCTTATTAATGAATTTCGTTAAACTCATCAGCTCGTTATTCTCAACAATTACCTTGCGTCGGCCTACCTCTCGTCTAACCTCTAAAAAAACTTCCCGAATTGATGGCAATGGGTTTCGGCCAAGAATCCGGCCTCTAACTTCATCAAGGCTCTTATTCAAGCTTGCCAAGAACCCATACATACGATCATTCTCCATTCGTTTTAGATGACGAATGCTATCAGCTTTACAGGCCCAATCGTCTTCGTAGCAGAGGTCTAACTCCTGCCATAGCGTCTTGATCTCGTTGTAATACTCAGTAACCTCGCGCTCACCTTGCTTTGTCTGCCACAGTCTTGTCTTCAACTCAAAAATCTGGGATGAGTTTTCGAGGTCTGAATATGTTTCCCAGACTGCATCCCACACATCCTTAGCAGTGGGTAGGAACAAATATGTTTTCCCTATTGAGGCCTCCATGGAATTGATCAACCAGGCCGTAATGAGGGAATTTTCAGACTTCCACATCCACCATGTCAGATCAGTCTTCATGGGCTCCTTCATCTCATCGGTGAGGTATCCAAGTCTCCCTTTGCCGTCGACCACCAGCTTGATTGATTGGGCCCACTCTAGGTAATTTTTCCCGTTCAATTTGTGAACGGTTAGTTGGATTGGCAGGTTTTCAATTCCGGCAGTAGGGTGTAAAGACCCTGACGGCGGCATCACCCCATGCCACACCGACCGGATGCTTACTTCGGGGAGGTGATGGTGGGACCATTTTCACCGGTCATCACCCCCTCGAGGCATAGCTGCTGTTTGCGCCATCACGGTAGAACCGAGAGAAAAGAAGGAAAAGGGACAAAAAGGGTTCATGCTAGGTTGAATACGCCATAGCTCTTGATACCATGTGCGCAGTCACAAAATAGAGAAGAAATTCTTCTTTTCATTCATATGTCAGATGCTACAAGAATTAGGTTAAAAAAGGTTGTACAATCTAAGTTAGCTCCATGATTTTAGGAACTACCCAATCGTGATCCCTAAACTATAGGAAAGTCAACTATCTAAACATATCTTTTCTATTATTTACAGAATCAGAATTAAATCTTATCATATCTTTCTATTTTTCAACATAAGAAAACACCCTTCGGGTCCGAATGCACCTTAAGACCCAAAAAATAGTGGAGGGGACCAATATCCTTCATATGAAACGAAGTCTGGAGCTGCTGTTTAAGCTGATATATTAAGACAATATCGGTGCCAGTGATGACAATATCATCAACATAAACAAGAAGAAGAACAATACCACATTCTGGCTCTGGGTGAAAGAAAAACCAAGTAAAGTAGAACGAACCTGAGGAGCTTGTTTCAAGACATAAAGAGAACGTTTCAGCTTGCACACACCAGAGGAGGAAGAAAATAAGCCTGGAGGAGGAGTCATAAAAATTTCTTCCTTAAGATCGCCGTGCAGGAACACATTCTTAACATCCATTAGGTGGAGGGACCATCCCTTGGAAGCCGCAATAGCAAGAATAGTCCGCACAGTAGTCATCTTAGCCACTGGAGCAAACGTCTCATCACAATCCACCTCATATTCCTGCCTGTTGCCAAGAGCAACCAACCGAGTCTTATAGCAATCGAGAGAACCATTGGAATTAAGCTTCACAGAATACACCCACTTACAACCAATAGGTTTAATACTAGGAGGACATGGAACAATATCCCAAGTATGATTCTCCTGAAGAGCCTGTAGCTCATCTTGCATGGCTTGTTCCCAACATGCATCCTTAATTGCCTGAGAATAACAAGTAGGAACAAAAATGCCAGATAAGGTCACATTAAGAGAAATGTGTGGAAACCCATACCTATCTGGTGGATTAGAGACATGAGCAGATCTTCGAGGTGCCGGAGGTACAGGTTCAGGTGACGGGTCAATGTCGGGAAGGGGTAAAGAAGGCTGACGTCTCGTATACACAACACCTAGTTTGAAACGCTCAATAGAACGAGGGACATCACCAAAGTTAGGAAGCAAAGCAAGATCAATAGAAGAGACCACATTAGACGGAAAGAAGTAGTGATTCTCAAAGAAAGTCACATTTCGAGAGATACGAAGATGATTAGCAATAGCATCATAACACACAAGCCTTTTTTAGTGGTACTATAACCCATAAATGCACACTGAACTGCCTGCGCACCAAGTTTGTGACGCTCAGTAGGCAGTAAATGAACAAAACAGAAACAATCAGAAGTATGAAGATTATGATCACTAGGAGGCATAATATAGAGACGAGAGAAAGGTGAATCAAAGTCTAAAACCTAAGAAGGAAGACGATTAATCAGGTAGACAGCAGTGGACAAATCCTCAACCCAAAAACGAGGAGGAACAGAGGATTCAAGAAGCAAGGTACGCGTGACATCCAACAAGTGGCGAATTTTACGCTCAGCAACGCCATTCTACTGAGGCGTATATGAACAAGAACGCTGCGAAATAATACCTCTATGCTGTAAGAATGCCTGATATTCATTAGACATATATTCTCCACCAAAGTCAAAACGTAAAATCTTAATACTAGTAGAAAATTGATTTTCAACATAGGCTAAAAAGGTCTGAAACACTGAAAAAACCTCAACTTTGGAGTGAAGAAAATAAATCCAAGTAAACCGAATGTAGTCATCAATAGATGTCACGAAATATTTATAGTTTGCATGAGATATGACACGAGAAACACCCCAAACATCACTATGAATAAGATCAAAACATTTGTCTGCACGATGACCAACAGAAGAGAATGGTAGAGTCTTACTTTTAGCAAGCTTACACATAGAACAATCAAAAGACAAAGAAGAAGACTGATTTTTATTGCCCAAGAATCCATGTTTCAATAAATGAGACAAAACAAGTGAGTTAGGATGACCCAAACGTTTATGCCAGACCTTACTTTGATTTGTTATAGTAGTACAAGCTAAAGAGAAAAGACTAGGAGTAGTAAAGTGTATAGGAATCAATCTACCCACTTTAGGCCCCTTCGCGATCACTTTCCCCAATGCCTGATCCTGCACAAGACAACCACCATGAGAGAAATGCACGTCACAATTATTATCAACCAATTGGCCAACCGAAAGTAAACTAGAAGAAAGTCCAAGAGACACAAACACATTGTGAAAAGATGAATCAATATCTCCAACAGTAGCAATAGGAAGAGTATTACCATTCGCAATTTGAATATGTTGTGTATCATATAGGGTCGAACATTGTGCAAGAGTCAGAAGTACCAGACATATGATTCGAAGCCCCAGAGTCAACAAACCAAGATTGAAGAGCGTGCTTGGGCTTACCTTGAATACCCATGGCAGAGAATGCTGAAATTATCATTTGTTGCACCATCTCTGGAGTTAGGACAGCTTGAGTAAAGATTGCGGGAAGTGCTGTTATGGAAGGTTGATGTGTTGGTGTTGTAGAAGAAGAGGGATGAACCGCTGCATGGAAGGCATTGAGTGGACAGTTTTCAGGTCTCATAGGACATTCCTTAATAATATGACCACGCAGTTTACAATAGGAACAAAATTTTTGGGTACAGTTTCAAGCAATATGCCCAAACTCCTTGCACGAACAGCACTGAACTTGCTTCATATCCCTTCCTTTTCCCTTCCCTCGAGCAACATAAGCAACGGTGACAGATGCATTAAAGGATTGAGAACATAAGCCAGAAGGCTTACTAGGAGTGTCAATGAGAGTATGCAAGCACTCCAACTCATTTTTACTAAGGGCTGGAACTTTATCACCCACATTTGAGGCTTCACTCGGAGGCATAGGATCCAAAATGGTCACCTTTTTCGAGCAACAACCTTTCTTCACTTCGTCTACAGATATCTCTCAGTTGAACACTATACTTCCTGTTCCTATCCATGATCCTTCTCCTGTTATCATATCACCTAGTCCCAAAAGTTCATCAAGTCCTAGTCCCTCTGCTAGTCCTCCATGTTCTCTTATTGTCTATCGTCGTCGCACTCGTCCATCTACTAGTGTCATGCCTACCGTGGAAGATGTCTCTGATAACTCACCACCTTCCTCAGTTGCTTCTCCTGATTTGGATCCTACACTAGATAGTCCTTCCATTACTCTTCGAAAAGGAACACGTTTTACTCGCAATCCTCATCCTCTTTATGCCTTCTTGAGTTATGATCATCTTTCTCCTCAATATTACACTTTTGTTTCGAGTTTGTCCTCTGTTTCCATTCCCAAAACCACAAGTGAAGCACTGTCTCATCCAGGTTGGCAATAAGTCACGATTGATGAGATGTCTACCTTGCATTCTAATGGCACATCGGATCTAGTTTCTCGACCACCTAGTAAGTCTGTTGTTGGCTGTTGATAGGTGTTTATAGTGAAGGTTGGCCCCGATGGCTCTATCGATCAATTGAAAGCTCATTTGGTGGCTAAAGGCTACACCCAGATTTATGGTCTTGATTATAGTGACACTTTTTCTCCAGTGGCCAAGAACGCTTCCGTTCATTTATTTCTTACCTTGGCTGCAGTTTGTCACTGGCCTCTTTATCAACTCGATATAAAGAATGTTTTTCTTCATGGAGATTTACAGGAAGAAGTCTACATGGAGCAACCACTTGGTTTTGTTGCTCAGGGAGAGTCTGGACTAGTCTGTAATAAGGATGGCAACGAGGCAGGGCGGGGATGGGTAGTAGCCCCCCGCCCCCGCGGATAATATCCGCACGGGTACCCGTTTATTATTCTCCCGCAGGTAAATGGATACCTGCTTGAAAAAAATAAAATAAATTCAAAAAATTCAAAAAAAAAAAATTTTGGTAATATTTGAATAATAATAAAGTTTTTTTAGTAATTTTATATAGGGGTATTTTAATAATTTTATTTGCGAGTACCTACAGATACGAGGAGAACCACCCCAGTCCCGTTTATTAAACGGGGGATAACATAAACGGGTATTTATATCCGCGGGTAAAAATTAGACAGTATTCATCCCTAGTCCCGTCACGGTATTACCCCGTACCCCCACTCAGTAAATTGTCATCCCTATACGTAAGTCCTAAAGCTCTATATGGTCTAAAGCAATCACCTCACGCTTGGTTTGGATGTTTCAGTACTGTTGTACAAGCCTTTGGTATGACTAGAAGCAAGGCTGATCATTTTGTTTTCTACCGGTGCCATTTTGCTGATCAATGCTTCTACCTTGTTATCTATGTGGATGACATTTTTATTACTGGTAATGATTGTGTTGATATTGAACAGTTGAAGCAATATTTGTTCAAGCACTTTTAGACTAAGGATCTTGGCAAGCTTCGATATTTTTTGGGTATAGAAGTTGCACAATCAAGACACTGTTTCTATTTCCCAGAGGAAATATGCCTTGGATATTCTAGAAGAGGCTGGCATGATAGGGTTTAAGCTCATTGATACACCCATGGATCCCAATGTCAAACTTCTTCTAGGACAGGGGGAGCCATTATCAGACCCTGGACGGTATCGAAAAATGATTGGGAAGCTGAACTATCTCACAGTAACTAGGCCAGATATTTCTTTTGTTGTAACAGTGTTGAGTTTATTCCTTGATTCCCCATGTGACTCACACTGGGATGTTGTTGTTCGGGTGCTTAGATATATCAAAGGAGGTCCAGGAAGAGGGTTGCTCTATGAGGATAAAGGTCATATGGAGATATATGGTTATACAGATGCTGATTGGGCAGGTTCTACCTCAGACAGGCGTTCTACCTCAGGATATTGTGTTCTTTTTGGAGGTAATCTGATATCTTGGAAAAGTAAGAAGTAAACTGTGGCTGCTAGTTCAAGTGCCGAAGCTGAGAATCGAGCAATGGCAGTTGCAACATGTGAACTTATATGGCTAAAACAGTTGCTAAAGGAGTTAGGTGTTTTTAAAGAGCAATCTATGAAGCTTGTGTGTGATAATCAAACAACTTTGCATATAGCTTCAAATCCAGTATTTCATGAAAGAACAAAACACATTGAGATTGATTGTCACTTTGCGAGGGAGAAAATTCAGTCCGAAGAAATTGCTACTGATTTCGTTAATTCCAATGAGTAGTTGGCCGATGTTTTTACCAAATCTCTCTGAGGTCCTCGAGTTAACTATATATGTAACAAGCTTGGTGCATATGACATATATGCACTAGCTTGAGGGGAAGTGTTAGAATGTTGGAAATAAGCAATAAGAATTAAGTAGGTTCATGAATCAATAGCCAAGATAGTGTCATAAGAAATAGCTTAAATTCATTATTATTGTCTTGTAAATAGGTGATGTATTTGTTCTCTTAATACATATAAATATCATGTATGCTGAGTGCCATTCACTCAAGCAGATTTAGATCTCTTTCCTCTAGATCTCTTTCCTCTCATTCTCTAAATTCAAGTGTATATTTATAATTACAAGATATACACTTAATCCTAAACTAAATCCCTAAGATTTGGATTGATATCTCTATTTATGGTAACTAAATATTCTACTACTTATATTCTAATTACAGCTGATATGACAAGATACACTATGATATGATACAATATTAAAAGATATTCGACAATTACCAATGTCAACCGAGGAAAGTAATGAAAAGGAATATCCAGACAGTCCTTAGCAGAGAAAAATAGTTTTATTAAAGTAGCTTCTGTGATAAAAAGAATGAAATTTCCCAGCATCCATACCTCTTTGAAAGGATATCAATGTGATTTAAATCTTTAGCAATATTGTCAGCTATTCTATTGATCTGTTTTCTTGGAAGATCAGACATAAGAAGGATTCTCTGCCTCCTGCATAGGAAAGAAAAAAGCATATTACAGAATCCAGCAATCTGATCACAAGTTAAGGGCAATGGACAACTACCTTATCTGGACCACTTACCTAGCTTTAGCTGTGCCTAAGCGGACAGCAAATCCATGATACTTATTTAGCTGCTTTAATATGAAAGGCAGATGACTATTCATCCCACAAATAATGATATGATCATTCTCCAGAACTTGCATCTGGGCCCCCTCTCTGAGTTTTTGCATATTACTCTGTCCTAAGGACAGATAATTAGTGACATGACAGAAAATATTCCTTAATGAATAATGAATGCTTATTGCTACAGATCTTACCCTAAATTCTTCAGTCATAGTACTTAGGAGGCGAGAGTAAAACAATATACCCCATATTGCAAGAACAAAGCCAATAACACGCTCGGTGCGTGTTCGTTGCTGCAGGACAACAAAAAATCTGTTCTTTAGTAATAGAAAATGCTTAAAAACATGAAAATAGTCAACAAAAAACCAGATTATGAAATCCACAATAAAACCAACATACTCTTAAATGAGTAGATGATGAACAAAGACACGCCCACGCTTCCCAGAGACAGTCCTCCAGAGATTGTTTACTACCCCTGGACAATTCAATATCGACCTAATTTAGGAATAATAGGAAACATATATAAGCACATCAGAGATGAAATTGTTAGAGAATATTTAGAATATCATTCATGATTTGTTTCCTTGTTTAATTAGGTTTAGTCTTACTGTTGTTGGGCTTGAGCTTGTACTAGCAGCACTAATGCTTGACCTAATTATTAGTATAAAAATAGGGGTATTAGATTAGTGTTTTGTATCACATTTTCAACCTATCAATAATATTCTCAGCTTACATTTGTTAGCCGTCTTTCCCTCTTTTCCTTCTCCACAAACCCTAATCTTATAATTCTTCAACAGAAATCAAATACAATTTCATCACAATTTTAATCTGCCAGGATCTAGGTGGCTTGGCAGCAAAGAAGCCATGAAAATGTATCTCATTGATATCCAACTGTGGTAGAAGATATCCCCCTCCATCTTTCTCCCTCAAAAGGTTCAGCACAAAGAATAAGATAATTTTATATTTTTTTTTAATCTTGTACATAACTTTATATATATTTTTTGTAAGTTTTTTTTGACTTATCTTTTCAACCGTAGATCCACTTTCATAATGGTTAAGATTATTTCATTAAAAGTAACATATAAAGTATCTATATATATAGTGTCAATTGATCCTCCTCATATATATATATATATATATATATATAAAAGAGAAAAATAGATTGATGGAGATAGCAGGTCTATCAACAAGTAAATAAAGGAAAACACAAATTTTGATAGCTCTTATACAAAAAGTATTCGATAATTAATCTCTCAAGTTATATCATAACCTTCATCAAGCTTCATCATAACAAGTTCCCTACAGGTCCGAATTATAATTAAAATCGTTTAGCTGATCTAGTTTCAAGAATATCAATAAACACAAAGCATAAGTATTGCTGGCATTGAGTTTTTAATAAAAACCAAAGGTTATATTTTTCTTTTTCTTTTTCATCAGGGCTGCCCAGTGGTAGATAATGCCATTTACCGGAAACCACAAAAGATTGAGGGACAGATTAACATTCTTCAAAATAGCACATTTATCTACGATTACCTGAACTTGAAGAACAGGAGACCACCGATGAAAACAAACGACAAGCATGCTACAAGGAGCACCACAAAGAATCTGAAAGAGTCCATAAGATTCATTGAGACAACACGTATGTATATCCTCAGTTTCTTATATCAGGAAATAATTCATGAAAAATGAACAAGATCCATTGGCTCCATTCTATGAATGGAGCTAGTCAATTACACATTAAACCAAAATTGTTCAGACAAATTCTCGGTTAAATCAGCAGCATAGTGAAGAATATATTGATCCTTGAAACTTTTGATTTCCTCTCCAACCATATATGCTAAATGCCTATATAAGAGGCTTGGTTCCTTAGAATCTAACATTTTTCTCAAAAGCCTCTTTGTCAAGGACCAATTATCCTAAAAGCTGAAGCTGAAATATGTAGGACTAAGAATGGTTTTTATCACTAACACGCCCCTTCACGAAAGAGTCATTAGGGGATGAAGCATAGACAAAGCACAAGCCCACCATATCTTGTGTTGAAATTCAATTTAATTAACAATAATGGGGATAGCAAGGAATGAACTCTTGAATAGAGGTCTGATCTCATGGCAAAGACCAACTCTCCTAAAAGCTTAAACTGTTTGGTGCAGGCCCAAGAATGGTTTTTATCTCTAATAGCTTCTAAGCAAACTCGTGTCAAATAATAAACCAAAAAATATATTCCAAATCTTCCAAGAAAACAAACAATGTAAGAATAGATGACCATATATCCCAAAAGAAACCATGCTTTCACAAAGAAAGTTTGCTTCCGCATACAAAAAATGCATAAGCAAAATAAAACAAAACAAATAATAAATTGGCAACGAAAATATAAAATAAGCTTCATGACAAATAAGGACCATTTTAGCTTGGCAATACACTAAAAGTGCACAAAACTGTAATTCACTAGCAAGATGATATAATATAGCATACTATTTAACTTATGGCCTTGTCATATCAACACATTGATGCTATACTGATATATTGTCATCTGATACCAATATAAATACAAAAAGGGAAAAAAGTACTGCAACTTAAAAGGCTTTAGTCAAGTGAGGAGCTTAAGATTTGTTCAATAACTAGTAGAAAAAAAACGTGCTAAGCCAAATAAATGATCAAGTGATTAGAGATTTGACTTACGTTGCCACATTTCTCTCAAGTTGGATGTTAAGTAAGTACAACAACCTTGCTAAATTCCATCTAATATCATGAAAAGAAGGTAAGGACACATCTAATTGAAGAGGCCTAGGTTTATTCAAGGCGTTAGAAACACAAGCGAGAGGCAAGCTTGTTGCACTAAGAGTCTGAAGCACATTTGGAAGAATTGCTTGTACCACTTTTATAATCTGATCCAAAAACTTCTGGTGTGTCACTCTCAGTATGAAATACAATGATAGAGATTGTATCATGCTTTTAGCCTGTGGACCCTGCAGCACATATTGTGTTTTGCGAGATTTAGCGAACTCCATAAATATTGCTAAGTCCAACCAGCCCAATTCTAGTAATACATTTGTCAATCCAACAGGCTGATCATAAAGTAACCAAACAAAAATCATCTAAACAAGGAATCTCGAAAGAACATTGCTCCAAGAAATACTTTTATGTAATATTTCTTCCATTAACGAGTCAAATGTATTTCATTTAGATTTAGATTTAGATAATAGTTGGAAGAGCCAATTGAAAACTGTTGAACTTTATTGTATAGATTTATTTCTTTATTGTACAAATTTATTTTCTGTAATTTTAGCTCTATTGTCACAAGTCTATATAATGTAAATCATACCTGTACAATTTTAATCAAGAAATAATATTCAGAAATATTCTTTCTCTTCCAAGTTGGTATCAGAGCCAAGATCCCATTTTTGTCACCTACTTCGCTAGGTTTGTTTCTGCCTACTTCGCTAGGCTCGCCTGTTTCGTCTAAGCATCTGTGGAGAGGGGGTGTTAAAAGTCTCACATCGCATGCCTCAATATTTTGGGTGCGGTTTATATATCTGTTGGGTCACTCCACTTAATGTTAATTCTTGTGTAGAGTCAGATGGCAAAGGAAGGAAGGACCTAGGCGAGAAGAACTCAGCCTCAGCTTCCTGAGTGTTCTCCCCCTGAAGTTGAGGACTAGTAAAGAAGGACTTATTTTCATGAAAAGTTTTAGAATTTGAAGAATATGAATATTGTGTATTATTTTCATCACTTATAAAATGTTTACAATGAAGATTATATAGAGGCAGCTACTATACATTAAACTAGTCTAGAAAATAAGCAACAATAAAAACAATGTCTACACTAAAAACATGAAAACGTGGGAACAAAGAGGCCACCGTCCAACACTCCCCCTTAAGCTGGTGAATATGCATTCTCCATTCCCAGCTTGGATACAATCGTCTGAAATGCTGGACTACTCAACCCTTTTGTAAATACATCAGCAAGTTGCCCTAATGTAGACACATAGGGTGTACAAATTAAACCATTCTCTAGTTTTTCTTTGATAAAATGTCTATCAACCTCAATATGTTTTGTCCGATCATGATGTACCGAATTATGAGCTATGCTGATTACAGACTTGTTATCACAATAAAGTCTCATCGGACCATCCCACTTGATCTTCAGATCTTCAAGAATAATTTTCAACCATAGTAGTTCACACACACCTTGAGTCATAGCTCTGAATTCTGCCTCCGCACTAGATCGTGCTACCACATTATGTTTTTTACTTCTCCAAGTCACCATATTTCCACCACGAAGAGTGCAATATCCTGTAATTGATCTTCTATCCACTGGTGATCCAGCATAATCTGCATCAGTGTATGCCTCAAGTACCACACCTCCATTTCTCTTAAATAGAATGTCTTTTCCTGGTGTTCCCTTAAGGTATTGTAATACTCGATATGCTGCTCGCAAATGAGATTCTTTTGGACTGTGCATGAATTGGCTAATCACATTAACTGCATATGCTATATCCGGTCGTGTGTGGGATAGATAAATAAGTCTTCCCACCAAAAGCTGATACATTTCTCTATCAACTGCAGCATCTTCCTCTGCCTGTCCAAGTTTCATATTGGGATCTATAGGAGTACTTGCCGGTTTGCATGCTGTATGACCTATTTCTTTTAGGAGATCTATAACATACTTTTGTTGAGAGATGAATATACCTTTCCTAGAATGAGCAACCTCAATTCCAAGAAAGTATTTTAACCTCTCCAATGCTTTAATTTCCAGCTCCTTGGCTAAGCACTGACTCAGAATATGTTTCTCCTTAACATCATCTCCTGTTACTATTATGTCATCAACATACATCAAGAGAGTTGTGACTCCCCCTGAAGGAGAGTGTTTAACAAACAGTGTGTGATCCCCTTGGCTTTGTTTGTACCTCATAGCCAACATAATTCTAGCAAACCTTCCAAATCACGCTCGTGGTGATTGCTTGAGGCCATATAAGGCCTTTTTTAGCTTACACACAGTATTAGCATACAAATTCCTCCCATATCCTGGTGGAACCTCCATGTAGACTTCTTCTTCGAGATCTCTGTGTAAGAAAGCATTCTTGACATCAAACTGCTGTAAATCACAACCATAATTAGCTGTCAATGCCAATAATACCCGAACTGTGTTCATTTTTGCAACTGGTGCAAAAGTCTCCTGGTAATCAATTCCATAAGTTTGGGTACACCCTTTGGCAACTAATCGTGCCTTATACCTCTCTATGGATCCATCTGCTCTATATTTCATAATATACACCCATTTACAGTTCACAATTTTCTTTCGTGCCGGTAACTGCACTAGCTCCCAGGTTTTATTCTTTTCCAATGTCTCCATCTCCTCATTCATGGCTTGTTTCCATTTTCCATTGCACAAGGCCTCGGGTAGGGTGGTAGGGATGGCAATGGTATTTAGGCTTATAAAGTATGAATAATATTTCTTGTATATTGTGTACAGGGAAGGTTACAATATATAGACTAATGCTATTAATTGCTATCCTAAAAATAAGGGAGAAAAATCAGCCCTAATAAAACAAGAATAAAAAACATATCTATACAAATCTGATATTAATGCTAATATATCACAACACTCCCCTCAAAGTGAATATCTATCATTCCCACTTGCAAGTAAGACTTTGAAATCGTTCGGTGGGAAGCCCCTTGGTGAAAACATCTGCTAATTGGTGCTCGAAGGGACGTATTCTGTAGTTATAAGGCCATCATTTAATTTTTCCTTGATAAAATGACGGTCAATCTCTATATGCTTTGTCCGATCATGTTGAACTGGGTTGTGAGCAATGCTGATTGCCGACTTGTTATCACACAGTAACCTCATAGGAGCTTCATACTTTATTCGGAGATCATCGAGTATGATTCTCATCCATAACAGTTCACAAATTCCTTGTGCCATAGCTCGAAATTCAGCCTCTGCACTTGACCTTGCAACTACATTCTGTTTCTTACTTCTCCAAGTCACCAAGTTTCCTCCTAAAAACATGCAGTAACCTGTGGTAGACCGCCTGTCGATAACTGACCCGGCATAATCTGCATCTGTATAGGTTTCAATGGTCAATGTTTGTTCTTTCCGAAATAGAAGTCCTCTTCCTGGGCTTGTCTTCAAATACTGTAGAATTCGATTCACAGCTAACATATGTCTCTCACGAGGATCATGCATGAACTGGCTAACAACACTGACAGCATAGGCTATGTCTGGTCTGGTGTGGGACAAATATATCAGTTTTCCCACAAGTCTCTGATATTGTGCCTTATCCACCCTTGGGCTTTCCTCATTGTTTCCGATCCTGTGGTTTTGTTCAATAGGTGCCCCTTAGCTTACTGTTTCCTTAAGAAGATCCAAGACATATTTCCTTTGGGAAATAAAGATGCCTTGTTTGGAGTAGGCAACCTCTATCCCAAGAAAGTACTTCAGCTTTCCTAAGTCCTTCATTTCAAACTGTGCAGCTAGTTTTTCTTTTAGGACCTGTTTCTCAACCTCATCATCACCTCAGAATGATCATGTCATCAACATAAACCGAAGAAGTGTAAGCTTGCCTTCTTTGGAATGTTTTATAAAGAGGGTATGATCTCCCTGGCTCGCCTATAACCTAAGGACACCATAGCAAGTGGTGAACCTCCCAAACCAAGCACGAGGAGACTGCTTGAGTCCATATAAGGCCTTCTTAATTTGCACACCATATTCCCTCCATCGGTAGGTCCATATCCTGGTGGGATGTCCATATATACTTCCTCTTCCAAATTCCCATGGAGAAAAGCATTTTTAACATCAAATTGGTGCAAGTCCCATCCAAAGTGTGCTGCCAAGGAGAGAATGATCCTGACTGTGTTCATCTTTGCTACTGGGGCAAATGTTTCCTCATAATCAATCCCATATGTCTGAGTGTACCCTTTTGCAACCAGCCTTGCTTTATACCGGTCTAGAGTACCATCAAACCGATATTTCACTGTGTAAATCCATCTGCACCCACCTATCCTTTTGTCCTTCGGCTTCTCAACAATTTCCCAGGTCTCATTCTTGTTTAAGGCACTCATTTCTTCATACATGGCTTGAACCCAATTCTTATCCATTAATGCTTCTTGTACTGAAGTGGGGATTCTGGTAGAATCAATTGCTGAAATAAAACTCGATCTTTGTCTTGATAGGTTTTTAGTGGACACAACCGAGATATAGGGTATTTTGCACAAGTTCTTCGGCTTTTCTTAAGGCTATTGGCAAGTCATCATGGTTAGGTTCACAAATATCATGTAAAGAACTATTCAAAGGCTCGAATCGGGAATGCTTACCTCTGGTTTGGGCGGCCCAAGTTCTTTGTTGGACCAAGTTGGGTTTTTTTCGATAATACACCTCGCTTGTATCGATCTATAGGGTCGATCTCGATTCTTTAGGTGTCTCTCAAGTACCGTAAGATGATGCCACATCCTTCATCGGATGAGGGACCGATGACTCAATAGATTCAGCCGGAAGAGGAACAACGGATGACTCAAGAGACTCTACCACTCTCCCCCACGAAGCCGAGGACGAAGGTGAAAAGACTCGATTCATGAAAAGTGACATCCATGGAGACATAGACACGACGACTTTGAGGATGATAACATTTGTATCCCTTTTTGTCAGGTGCATACCCTATGAAGATACATTTGACAGCCCTAGGATCCAACTTACCACGATATTGACTATGGATATGAACAAAGGCAACACAACCAAAGACACGACACAGAGATTCTTCATGGTAGGAACGGAAGGGAAGAAGGAAGTCATGTGTTGCACAGACTAAGACCATCCAAGACACGGGATGGCAATCTGTTTATCAAGTATGCGGCAGTTAAGACAGCTTCCCCCCAATAAGACTTAGGGACAGACATTTGGAAAAGAAGAGCCCTTGCAATTTCTAGGAGATGACGGTTCTTCCTTTCTGCAACCCCATTTTGTTGGGGGTATCAACACAAGTTAACTCATGTAACACACCATGTTCTTTATTGAATTTTGTGAAATGTTGATTCACATATTCCTTGCCATTATCAGAGCGGAACCGTTTGATAGATTTTCCAAACTGGGTTTGAACCATACGATAGAAATTCAAGAAAAATTGAAACACTTCAGATTTATCCTTCATAAGAAATATCCATGTGACCCTAGTGCAGTCATCAATAAATGAAACAAACCATTTTGCACCATATATATTAGAATTAGAGGAAGGTCCCCACACATCGAATGGATAAGATCAAAAGGTTCAATACTTTTATTATTACTTGGAGAAAAAGTTGTGTGATGGTGTTTAGCAAACTGACAAACATCACAAAGAAAAGACTCAACAGACTCATTTTTAAACAAATGTGGAAATAACGACCTAAGAAGACTGAAAGGAGGATGACCAAGGCGTTTGTGGTGAAGCCATATCTGAGATGCAGCGGAATCGGAACTTGTCTCATGACGGGATGTGGACACCGTCTG
The DNA here is from genome assembly GCA_029884605.1 of Ormosia emarginata. Lineage (NCBI taxonomy): Eukaryota > Viridiplantae > Streptophyta > Magnoliopsida > Fabales > Fabaceae > Ormosia > Ormosia emarginata. The sequence goes on along the minus strand of JAQQTP010000077.1, from coordinate 47,743,729 downwards.
ACTGGTACTACCATGAGTCCGATGTAGAACATATAACCCTCCCTGTTCCTTAGCAACCCCAATCGTCCTCCCCGTGGTAAGATCCTGAAACACACAATGAGAGGAAAAGAAGGTCACTGTACAGTTTAAATCTCTGGTAAGCTTATGAATAGAAATAAGGTTATTTGACAAATGAGGTACATGAAGCACATTATGTAAAGGAAGGGAAGGTTGAAGTGAAACAGTACCACATCCTGAAACAGGGACATGGGATCCACTAGCAACCGTGATGTGATGCTTACCGATAATTTAGAGTAAGTGGAAAAATATGAGGGATGAGGGTCATATGATCAGTAGCACCAGAGTCAATAATCCAGAGATCCTCAGATACAGTACTAGAAACATTAAAGGAGAAGGAACTTAAATTCTTACCAGTCATGGTTAGAGAACAAGTGCCAGAAGGCTTACTCATAGAATCCAAGAGAGTGCGCAAACGATCCATCTCGCTTTACTAAGCGCCGGAATTGCCTCCCGGAAGGTGGTGCAGATCCTCTTCACCCTCAATAACCAAGTCGATCACGCTTGATTAACTTGCCTGCCTTTGAAACCCCCAAAGCGTGCAAGAACCTTGTCTCTGCCATGGAGTTTAAAACAAGTGTCCTTAGTGTGACCAGACTTTTTGCAATGAGGACACCAACGCTCGTCACGTTTGGCAGATGACTTCCACGAAGATGATCCAAGTTTTTCAGATGATAACCCACCAATAGGACCTTTGCCGGTGGCTAAAGCAGAACCATCACTGGAATTACCCTTATTCAACATGACAGCTCGACGACTCTCTTCCCCCCTAACCGTGTAGAACACCTCGGAGAGAGAAGGAAGCTTGTCCTTTCCTAAAATCTAAACCCGAATAGGATCATACTCAGAATTCAACCCAGAGAGAAACTTAAAGACCCGCCCACGCTCAATAAACTTGGTTAAAGTAGCAGCATCCTCAGTGCATTTCATCTTTAAATCCTGGTTTTGATCCAGCTCAATCCATAAACCATTCAGAGTACCATAATAATCAGTGACAGAAAGAGAGCCCTGCTGGGTATTAAAAATTGTGTTTTCTAATTCATAACACGCAGCAATATCTTGTTTCATAGAATAGGTTTGACTCAAACTATCCCAAATTTCACGTGCAGAAGTAAAAAACATACAATTCTTACTGATATCTGGTGTCATAGAGTTCCATAGCCAAGTCATAATCAAAGAATCTTCATCATCCCAGATTCCAAACTGTGGGTCATCTGTCCTCGGAGGATCCCCGACAATATGTGACAACTTCCGACGACCCTTGAGAGTGGTGCGAATAACCTGGGCCCATTGAAGATAGTTCTTACCATTGAGGTGATAAGAAGAGTGTAAAACTGGAAGATCATGTGGATTCAGTGCTGCAACGGCAACAGGAGGCGGTGGAACGACAACCGGAGGCGGCGTAGTGATGGTGGAGGACTGGGTGTCTACTGTAGACATTCTGGTTGGACCCGAAAATAGGCAGAAAAGAACAGGGAGGAGCCGACGAGCAGAACGGTGGTGGTTGCGCGGTGAAAGGCGGTGTGGAGGGCGGCGCGTGGCTCCCACGCGCGTACAGTGCGGCGGCGCGTTGGCTGCGAGTGGCGGCGCGTGAGTGGGTGGTTTAGGGTGGGCTTTTGTGAGGTGGCCAAAAACGCCGACAAGCAGTCCGGCGGTGGTGAGACAAAAACAGCGGCGGCGGGTGGCGGGTGGTGGTTTTAGGTCTCGAGCGAAAGCGGTGGCGGGTAATGGTGGGTGGCGGTGGCGGTTTTAGGTCTCAGGCAGCAATAAGGCTGCAATAGGAGACAAAAAAGGGAAAGGCAAGCCCTAGGAACGACCTAGGCTCTGATACCATATAGAGAATAGAAAGTATGAATAATATTTCTTGTATATTGTGTACAGGGAAGGTTACAATATATAGACTAATGCTATTAATTGCTATCCTAAAAATAAGGGAGAAAAATCATCCCTAATAAAACAAGAATAAAAAACATATCTATACAAATCTGATATTAATGCTAATATATTACAACAAAGGCTTTATGGGATGGTGAAAAATTCTCAAAGGACAAGAAGTGTGAAAGGGGGTACAGTGGTCGTTTTGTGCACTCTCTGGTTCCTTTTCTAATGGCTATAGGAAGAATTTGGTCACTACTATCCATATGAAATTCATATTCATCTTGCAATAAAGGATTAGATACTATTACTTCATTCGAAGGCTCCAAGTTGGACTCTTGGGCCTGCACAAGTTCAGGAACAACCATCTTCCTTCTTGTGAACACCTTGCCTTTGCCTTTGCCATACTTTCTATAGAGAATAGAAAGTATGAATAATATTTCTTGTATATTGTGTACAGGGAAGGTTACAATATATAGACTAATGCTATTAATTGCTATCCTAAAAATAAGGGAGAAAAATCAGCCCTAATAAAACAAGAATAAAAAACATATCTATACAAATCTGATATTAATGCTAATATATTACAACAAAGGCTTTATGGGATGGTGAAAAATTCTCAAAGGACAAGAAGTGTGAAAGGGGGTACAGTGGCCGTTTTGTGCACTCTCTGGTTCCTTTTCTAATGGCTATAGGAAGAATTTGGTCACTACTATCCATATGAAATTCATATTCATCTTGCAATAAAGGATTAGATACTATTACTTCATTCGAAGGCTCCAAGTTGGACTCTTGGGCCTGCACAAGTTCAGGAACAACCATCTTCCTTCTTGTGAACACCTTGCCTTTGCCATACCTTACATTCTCAAGAGCAAACTCAGTCACTGGATCAAGAATGGTTTTGGACACAGGTTCAACATTAGTGACATTAGGAGGAGGATTAGGGACAACAGGAAGGTCATGAGAAGGACCATCAGACACAGGAAGTAAGGACAAGTCAAGCAGGAAATCTTCCTTATCTTCCTTCATTGACTTCTCCCCCTGAAGATAAGGATGGGAAAAATAGGGCTCTTTTTCACTGAATGTAACATTCCTGGAGACATAGAATTTTTTGGATGGAGGGTGATAACACTTGTACCCTTTTTGGGTCGAAGAATAGCCCAAAAAGATGCATTTTAAAGCCCTCGAATCGAGTTTCCCCCTGTTTGGATTGTGAACATGGACAAAAGATATACATCCAAAAATTTTAGGGACAAGATTATTGGAAGTGTGTAGATCAGGATAGAAAGTAGAGAAGACATCCATAGGACTCTTGAACCCCAGGACTTTAGTGGGCAAGCGATTTATAAGATGAGTAGCTATCAAAACAGCTTCCCCCAAAAAGGACTTAGGGACATTTCTCTGAAACAATAAGGTTCGGGTTTTTTCAAGAAGATGACCGTTTTTTTGCTCTGCTAACCCATTTTGTTGTGGGGTATGAACGCAGGATGATTCATGGATTATTCCTTCTTTCTGGAAAAAATGCATAAGAGTCTGATTAAAATAGTCCTTAGTATTATCAGACCTAAACCGTTTAATACCCACCCCAAATTGATTTTTAATCATGGAACAAAAATTTGGGAGAACAGTACTAATATCAGACTTGTGTTTAAGCAGAAAAATCCAGGTAAAACGAGTACAATCATCAATAAAAGATAGAAACCATCTTGCCCTAGAGACAGTAGGAATGGAAGAGGGACCCCAAACATCACTATGAATAAGAGAAAAAGGAACAGAACTTCTTGTATTACTAATTGGAAGATTGACACGCTTATGTTTGGCAAGTTCACATACTTCACAATGAAATTTTTCAACATCAAGACCTTTACACAAAGAAGGAAAAAGACTCTTAACAATAAAAAAGGATGGATGGCCTAATCTACGGTGAACAAGCCAAATTTTGTCTTTTTTGGTTGAAAGAAGTTCTGAGGAAAAAGAATACGGGTGTCCAAGTCTGCTCTTGGTCCTGTTTACCTGACAAGGTGCTTCAAGAAAGTAGAGGCCATCTTGCTCCCTAGCATGTCCAATCATCTTTCCCGAATCCTTGTCCTGAAAGACACAATGATCATCGTAAAAAACCACTTTGCAAGATAAATCTTTAATTAATTTCTGAACAGAAATCAAATTTGTGGACAGTTTAGGGACATGAAGGACATTGTTTAAGGTAACTAAGGGGCTTAGTTGGACTTCTCCTATACCGGCTACAGTGATCAAGGAACCATCAGCTGTGGATATTTTCTTACTGCTTGGGCATGGAGAATAGGTGGAAAATATAGTGGGGTTGTTGGTCATATGGCTTGTGGCTCCTGAATCCCATAATCCAGGAGTTGGTGCAAATTGTACCCGAGACATTAAATCCAATGGAAAATGGAAACTTACCCAAATAAGTCAAAGAACAAGTACCTGAGAGCTTTTCAAGGCTGTGTAGAGAGACATTTGAAACCTCACCTTCAGTTGACATTGTGAGAGACAAAACAGAACTTCTGGAGTAGAAGAGTCAGGCTAGAACCGTCAAATACGTCGGAGAAGGTGAACCCACTGTCCAAACAACTTTGGACAGCCTTGGATGGAAAAAAGGAATGGGTTTCTGTTTGGGATACTGTTACGGTACTGTTTGGTACTGTTATGATATTGTTTGGGTACTGTTATGGTACTGTTCGATACAGTTTGGGATTGTTTAGGTACTGTGCGGTACTGTCTAGGGACTGTTTGGACTGTTTAGATACTGTTTGGGTACTGTTTGGGTGATGAAGGCCAAAAGAAAAGGGCAATGAAGGCCAAAAAACAAAGATTGGTTGGCAATGAAGGCAGACCGAAAAAAAATCAGCGGAAAACAAAATCAGTCCCGGATCAGAACTTAATCTAATACCATCTTAGAATTTAAAGAATATGAATATTGTGTATTATTTTCATCACTTATAAAATGTTTACAATGAAGATTATATAGAGGCAGCTACTGTACATTAAACTAGTCTAGAAAATAAGCAACAATAAAAATACTAAAAACAATGTCTACACTAAAACATGAAAACGAGGGAACAAAGAGGCCACCGTCCAACATAGGCCACAGTTCAACAAAAAGTGACATCCATGGAGACAAAAAAACGACAACTTGAAGGATGATAGCATTTGTACCCCTTCTTGTCAGGAGCCTAACCCAAAAAAACACATTTGATAACACAGGGATCAAGTTTGCTGCAATGTTGGCAATGTACAAAGACAAAAGCTACACAACCAAAAACACGAGATTGTAGACTCTGCATATTGATGGAAATTGAGAGGTCATGAATTGGACTAGATTTACATTACCCAAGACACAAGATGGTAACCGATTGATTAAATATGTAGCAGTTAAAACAGCTTCCCCCTAGTATGAGCTAGGAACAGATATTTGGAATAGTAAAGCTCTAGTGATTTCAAGTAAATGACAATTTTTTCTTTCTGCAACACCATTTTGCTGAAGAGTATCAATACACGTAAGTTCATGCACAATACCATGTTCTTTAATAAATGTGGAGAAATTTTGGTTGACATACTCTTTACCATTATCAAAACGCAAACGGAAAATGGACTCTCCAAATTGGGTCTAAATCATGCGGTAAAACTGAACAAACAACTGAAACACATCTGATTTGTCTTTCATTAAAAAGAGCCAAGTTACTTGAATACAATAATCAATGAAAGAAACAAACCATTTAGAGCCAGAAATGTTAGAAATAGATGCAGGACCCTAAATATCAAAGTGGATAAGTGCAAAAGGCTCAACACTTTTATTAGAAGTAGGTGAAAAGGTGACACGATGGTGTTTGGCAAACTCACAAACATCACAATGAAAAGACTCAATAGATTCTTTTAAAAATAAAGACGGAAACAGAGACTCAAGCAAAGAAAAAGGTGGATGTCTCATATGCTTGTGTTGCAGCCAAATTTGAGAAGAAAGAGACTCGGAATTGGAGTGATGACAGGAAGATAGCAACTTCTGATCAGGACCACCATTAGTTGGCATATTGAGGAAATAGTACAACCCTCCATGTTCCTTAGCAACTCCGATTGTCCTCCCCGTGACAAGATCCTAAAAGACACAATGAGAATGAAAAAAGGTTACAGCACAATTATTGTCTTTAGTAAACTTATGAATAGAAATAAGATTATGGGTAAGTTTAGGAACATAGAGCACATTGTATAAGTGTAGAAGGCTGGAGTTTAATAGTACCAGAACCTGCAATTGAGGTGTGAGAGCCATCAGCTATGGTTATATGATGCTTGGTAGAAGAGGGTTGATAAGATAACAGAGGTGGTAAATAAAAGGTCATTTGGTCAGTTGCACCAGAGTCCATAATCCATAAATCCTCAGTACCAAAAGCATTAAAGGATTGAAAACAAAAATTCTTACCAATCTGGTCGTCTGACATACACATGGTTCCAACCTATTTCTCTTTCTTTTTTTTTCTTTTTTCTGTTCCTTTTTTTTTTTACTTTATTTTTCGTACCTTTCTCTCCTTTGTTTTTTTTCGTTGAGAGGCTGAACCAAAATATGAAAAAAAAAACAAATGGAACAGCAAAAAATATTTAAGAAACAGGTGTAGACTAAAATCATCAGGTTTAGCTGAAGCTGAACAAACGTGAAGGTCGTCGGTGGTGGCAACAAGAGAGGACGAGGGTGAGACCAAAAAACAAAGGTCGTCAATTGCAGCGGCTTGAACGACAGGTTCAATTGGGTAGCAAGCTTGGGGTGCGTGACTGTTCGCAGATCTAGTCGGATCTTGCGGGACGCAGGCACTGTTCGTGGGTAGCGGAAGAGCACCGTTCGTAGGTCTCGGAAGAGCACCGTTCGTGGGTCGCAGAACAGGACCATTCGCGGGTCGGGAAGAGCACTGTACCTCGATGTTGGTGTGGTTCTGGTACGGTGGTTTGTGACGAAGCGACAAAAACAAGAGTGAAGGAGATGACGGTAAGGTTCCGATTGAAGGCAGCAATGAAGGCTGCTAGAATCCCAGCGATGAAGGCTAGCGTCAAACCCAACAATGAAGGCTGGTCCTATCAACAATGAAGGTTGATTGCAACAGAAACAAGAGGCTCCTAGCAATTAAGTCCTACTTGTGTATGATGATGACATCATTATATCAGGAAATGATGTAGTTGAGAAGCAACTCCTAAAGAAGAAATTAGCAGCTGAGTTTGAAATGAAAGATCTTGAAAAGCTAAAGTACTTCCTTGGAATTGAAATTGCCTACTCCAAACAAGGTATCTTTATTTCTCAAAATAAATACGTCTTAGATCTTCTCAAAGAGACCGAAAAGCTTAGGTGTAAGGCTACCAGTGTATCCATTGAACAAAATCACAAAATGGGAAGTGATGAAGAGAGCCCCAAGGTGGATAGAGCACAATACCAAAGACTAGTAGGGAAACTGATATACCTGGCACATACCAGATCAAATCTAGTATATAGTGTCAGTATTGTTAGCTAATTTATGCATGATCCGCAGGAGAGACACAGGCAGACTGTGAATCGAATTCTACAATATCTTAAAACCACGCCTGGAAGAGGATTACTATTCAGAAAGGAGGGAAACCTAACAATGGAAGTGTACACAAATGCTGACTATGCAGGTTCAGTTACTGACAGGAGGTCAACATCAAGTTGTTGTATGTTTTAGGTGAAAATCTAGTAACATGGAGAAGTAAGAAACATAATGTAGTGGCACGGTCAAGTACAGAAACTGAATTTCGAGCTATGACACAAGGAGTTTGTGAGTTGCTATGGATGAAGATAATATTGGATGACCTAAAACTAAAGCGTGAAGCGCCTATGAAACTGTTTTGTGGCAACAAATCAGCTATTAGCATTGTGCATAATCTGGTTCAATATGATAGGACAAAACACATTGAGATAGACCAACACTTTATCAAGGAGAAATTGGATACTGGACTAATAACCATAACATACATTCCTTTAGGATATCAATTGGCAAATGTATTAACTAAAGGACTACCCACAGAGCGCTTTCAGGATCTTCCTGGCAAGCTAAGAATGATAGATATCCATTCACCACCTTGACGGGGAGTGTTGGACTTTATTGCACAAATTTATTTCTTTATTATACAGATTTATTTCCTGTAATTTTAGCTTTATTTTAGGCAAGTCATTTTTATCACAAGTCTATATAATGTAAATCATACCTGTACAAGTTTAATCAAGAAAAAATATTTAAAAATATTTTTTCTCTGCCAAGTAAAACAATGCAGAAAAATTGTCATGATATGTCTATCGAACATGTTCAATAAAATACTATAAAAATATCTTCAAACCTGCACAGATGGCATAAAGATGAGTGTTTTCTTTTCAAAGGCTTCTAACTCTTTCACTAAGTTCAACTTTCTTAACCTTTCATAAGATACAATTTAAAATGAAATAGTATAACTAAGGCTGGGCATAGAAGCTCCATTATAGAATCAGTCATAAATAAAATACAAACATCCATGCCTTCCACGAAGTCATGCTTAGTGTTAATATGATGGGCCTCCAATCTGTGTTTACCACAAAAGGAAGAAAGGGAGGATTAAGGGCAAAAAGGGAAATGAGGATTCTTTTAGGGATGAGGGAGAGGGATCTAACAGAATGGACACATGGCAGATGGGGATTGGTGATGAAGGTGTTGGAATCATGCAAGGAAGCGCAAATATGAGGGACTGAGATGGGTGTGAGGGGGGCATTGGATCATTTGGGTAGTGTGGGGTGGCTAAGGCTATTTCTGGGCAAAAATAGCTCATTGCTTCTCTGATTTTTCTGTCTATTTCCCATTTTGTTTTTTCTGCATTTTCAGTTTCTATTCTCTATAACTAGAGCTTGCTCCTTGTCATTTTCCACTATTTTCCATTATTAATACTATTAGAATAGTTTAGAATATTTTAAATATAGCAATATATCATGTATATATCAATTAGGATCAATTAGGATATCAGGATTATATCACTGTAATTAATTGTAATTAATATTAACATCTATATATAGAGATCATGTGTTGTTTGATTAGACACACAATTTAGCAATAATCCCTTCTTCTTCAAGTTGGTATCAGAGCGGGTTTCGACCAGTCTCTGTCTAAATCCTAATCCGCTGCGCCCATTGCACAGAGGCATATTCCCCTTCCTCGCCGCAGCTCAATTCTGGTGAGCCCTCACTGCCCCACCTCCTTCCGACAGAATTTCTCTCACTACCGCGCCTCTTTCCAGTAGATTTTCCAGCGACTGTCTAACCTACACATCTAGGTGCGAAACCCACTGCATCAGAATCGCACCACACCGACCGTCCAGATCCCGAAAACTATGCCGCCGTCTACTTGACCACGCGCCACCACTCTCTGCTAAGCCATAATCCACGCGTCGGCACGTGAGAGAGCATAGGAGCTCTTTTTGGCGCCATTCTTCTGCAGACTTGGACGAAAGTCACTGTAGAAGACGTCTCAAGCCTTTTCAGGTCTCATCTTGGCCGTTTCTGTGGTGTTTCAGATCGTGGGTGCCTTGACCACCGTATTTTTGAGCATTTAGTTGCTACTTTCTTTTGCTACGCTTTGTTGATTCCATACCTGCCCAATCATTTTTGGACCTATTCCAGGTGTTTCCTTTATTTTTTAGTCATCTTACTTTGATTTCTCACAATGGGCGATGTTGTCTCAGGCGTTTCAGGAGACTCATCTGCTTCCACAACCATACCAGAGTCTGCTGATCTTGTCTCCCAAGTTAATAGCTCTGGTAGTGGTCGTGGTGGCAGCATCAGGCCACGTTGCTCTTTTTGTAACAAGTTAGGACATTTGGAGTTGGTCGTGAATCACGAGGACTTTACCATCTTGTTGTACCTAGTTCTCCAGAAGCATATACCATGACAGATTCTCCTAACCTCATTCATAATTGTCTTGGACATCCAAGTCTTTCCAAGCTCTAGAAAATGGTTTCTCACTTGTCTAGTTTACAGTCTTTAGATTGTGAGTCTTGTCAAAAAAGGAAGCACACCCGTGCATCCTTTCCTGATCGAGTCAATAAAAGAGCTTATTCAACCTTCTCCCTTGTTCATTCAGATATATAGGGACTTAGTCGTGTCAATACTAGTCTAGGATTTCAATACTTAATAAACAAGGCCTTATATGGCCTCAAGCAATCACCGTGAGCATGGTTTGGAAGGTTTGCTAGAACTATGTTGGCTATGGGGTACAAACAAAGCCAAGGGGATCACACTGTTTGTTAAACACTCTCCTTCAAGGAGAGTCACAACTCTCTTGGTGTATGTTGATGACATTGTAAAAATCAGAGGAAATCCTCTTGTATTTCCTTGAATCAGAATAATTACAAGCAGCGGTATATATAGAAGTAAAACTAACACTAATCTAGGAGCCTTAATGAGAGGAGTAAAGTCCTCTTTCTAAAAATCAGTAAAAACAGAATAAAAGGGATTTGATATACATGGAATTCCGTAAAGAATAAAACAATAAAGGACTACAGCTAGCAGTCCATAAATAGAAGGATTTTCCAATTATGGCTGGCTGGCCTAGTAAATTAGGAACCGATATCCAACACTCCCCCTCAAACTGGGTGGTAGATGTCAATCATGCTCAGCTTGGATCTTAGGTTCTCATAATTCGGCCTAGCAAGAACTTTAGTCAAAATATCTGTTGTTTGATGACAAGAGGGAATGTGATCTAGTCTGATGACCCCATCATCAATTTTTTCTTTTATGAAGTGCCGATCAATCTCAACATGTTTGGTTCTGTCGTGATGAACAGAGTTCTTAGCAATACTAATAGCAGCTTTGTTGTTATATAAGACTTTCATAGTATGGTCTGAAGAAATACCAAGTTCCTTGAGTATCCTTTGTAACCATATTCCTTCACAAATACCATGGGCCATAGCCCTGAATTCTGCTTCAGCACCTCTTCTAGCCACTACAGACTGCTTCTTGCTTCTCCAAGTAACCAAGTTACCCCAAACATATGTGCAATATCCAGTTGCAAAAATGGCCTCTGTTCGTTTATTCTTATCCATGGTTGCCATGTGCCACTGGCCTCTGCATCAGTTGGACATTAAAAATGCATTCCTTCACGGTGATTTAGAAGATGAGGTTTATATGGAGCAACCTCTTGGATTTGTTGCTCAGGGGGAGTCACGTGGATATGTTTGCAGGTTACATAAGGCCTTATACGGCCTCAAGCAAAGCCCTTGAGCTTGGTTTAGTAGATTTAGTGCAGTCCTTAAACAATTCAGCATGATCCGCAGTGGGGCAGACCACTCCGTGTTTTATAAACATTCTCCCTCTAATCAGTGCATTTATCTTGTTGTTTATGTAGATGACATTGTCATTACAGGGGATGATCATGATGGCATCAAACACCTCAAAGAGCACTTGTTTCAACATTTCCAAACCAAAGATTTGAGACGGTTACGATACTTCCTTGGAATTGAAGTAGCTCAATCTAGCACTGGTATTGCTATATCTCAGAGGAAGTATGTTCTAGATATTTTGGAGGAAACAGGAATGATAAATTGTAAACCGATTGACACTCCTATAGATCCTAATGTCAAACTTATGCCAGATCAGGGGGAGCCCTATTCAGATCCAGGAAGGTATCGAAGACTAGTAGGTAAGTTGAATTATCTTACTATGACCCGGCCAAACATTTCTTTTGTTGTTAGTGTTGTGAGCCAATTTCTTAACTCTCCCTGTAACAGTCATTGGGATGCAGTAATTCGAATCTTGAGATATATTAAAGGTTCTCTGGGATGAGGATTAATCTATGAGAATAGAGGTCATACTTATATTATTACCTACACAGATGCAAATTGGGCTGGTTGTCCAAGTGATAGGCGATCAACCTCAAGTTATTGTGTTCTTGTTGGAGGCAATCTTATTACATGGAAGAGCAAAAAGCAAAATGTTGTTGCTAGATCGAGTGTAGAAGCAGATAATCGAGCTATGGCTCTTACTCCATGCGAACTCATATGGCTAAAGCAACTTCTTTCTGAGTTAAAGTTTTGTAAAATAGGGTCTATGAATCTTATTTGTGATAATCAAGCAACTTTGCACATTGCCTCTAATCTAGTCTTCCATGAACGGACTAAGCACATAAAGATTGATTGTCACTTCATTCGTGAAAAGGTTATCTCGGGAGAAATTATCACATCATTTGTGAATTCTAGTGATCAGATGGCGAATGTATTCACTAAGTCACTTCGAGGTCCAAGGATAACATACATATGTAACAAGTTGAATGCTTATGACATATATGCTCCAACTTGAGGGAGAGTGTTGAGATTAACAAGATTCATTAATAAGGTTCATGTACAGGTTCATGTATACTAGAATTTATTAGATTCATGTACATAGGGAGTAAGCTATCTTATTGATTACCTTGTAAATTGTAATTCTTGTGTATATATAAATCACACCTGCTCAGTAATTTTTACTCAAGCAATTCAGAAATCCTCTCTAAGTTTCTTTGATATTCAAGTGTGATGTGCATTTCTCTCGTGGTGGTTGCCTTGTGCAGGATCAAGCATCAAGGAAAGTGATCGCAAAGGGGCCTAAAGTGGGCAAATTGTTTCCTATACACTTTACTACTCCTAACTCACTTGTTTTGTCTCATTTATTGAAACATGGCTTCTTGGGCAATAATAATCAATCTTCTTCTTTATCTTTTGACTGTTCTGTGTGTAAGCTTGCTAAAAGTAAGACTCTACCATTCTCTTCTATTGGTCACCGTGCAAACAAATGTTTTGATCTTATTCATAGTGATGTTTGGGGTGTTTCTCGTGTCATATCTCATGCAAACTATAAATATTTCATGACATTTATTGATGACTACAGTCGGTTTACGTGGATTTATTTTCTTCGCCCCAAAGCTGAGGTTTTTTCAGTGTTTCAGACCTTTTTAGCCTATGTTGAAAATCAATTTTCTACTGGTATTAAGATTTTACGTTCTAACTCTGGCGGAGAATATATGTTTAATGAATTTCAGGCATTCTTATAGCATAAAGGTATTATTTCGTAGCGTTCTTGTTCATATACGCCTCAGCAGAATGGCGTTGCTGAGCGTAAAAATCGCCATTTGTTGGATGTCACGCGTACCTTGCTACTTGAATCCTCTGTTCCTCCTCGTTTTGGGGTTGAGGCTTTGTCCACTGCTGTCTACCTGATTAATCGTCTTCCTTCTCAGGTTTTAGACTTTGATTCACCTTTCTCTCGTCTCTATAACATGCCTCATAGTTATCATAATATTCATACTTTTGGTTGTGTCTGTTTTGTTCATTTACTACCTACTAAGTGTCACAAACTTGGTGCTCAGGCAGTTCAGTGTGCGTTTATGGGCTACAGTACCACTCAAAAAGGCTGTGTGTGTTATGATGCTACTGCTAATCGTCTTCATATCTCTCGAAATGTGACTTTCTTTGAGAATCACTACTTCTTTCCGTCTAATGTGATCTCTTCTATTGATCTTGCTTTGCTTCCTAACTTTGGTGATGCCCCTCATTCTATTGAGCATTTCAAACCAGGTGTGGTGTATACGAGACGTCAGCCTTCTTTACCCCCTCCAGACATTGACCCACCACCTAAACCTGTACCTCCGGCACCTCGAAGATCTGCCCGTGTCTCTAATCCACCAGATAGGTATGGGTTTCCACACACTTCTTTTAATGTGACCTTATCTGGCATTTCTGTTCTTGCTTGTTATTCTCAGACAGTTAAGGATGTATGTTGGGAACAAGCCATGTAAGCTGAGCTACAAGCTCTTCAGGAGAATTATACTAGGGATATTGTTCCATGCCCTCTTGGTATTAAACCCACTGGCTGTAAGTGGGTGTATTCTGTGAAGCTTAATTCCAATGGTTCTCTCGATCGCTATAAGGCTCGGTTGGTTGCTCTTGGCAACAGGCAGGAATATAGGGTGGATTATGATGAGAAGTTTGCTCCAGTGGCTAAGATGACTACTGTGCAGACTATTCTAGCTATTGCGGCTTCCAAGGGATGGTCCCTATACCAAATGGACGTTAAGAATGCGTTCCTGCACAGCAATCTTAAGGAAGAAATTTTTATGACTCCTTCTCCAGGCTTATTTTCTTCCTCCTCTAGTGTGTGCAAGTTGAAACGTTCTCTTTATGGCTTGAAACAAGCTCCTTCGGCATGGTTCGAAAAATTTCGTTCTACTTTACTTGGTTTTTCTTTCACCTAGAGCTAGTATGATTCTTCTTTGTTTCTTCACAAAACAGAGTGTGGTATTGTTCTTCTTGTTTATGTTGATGATATTGTCATCACTGGCACCGATATTGTCTCAATACAATAGCTTAAACAGCAGCTCCAGACTTCGTTTCATATAAAGGATATTGGTCCCCTCCACTATTTTTTGGGTCTTGAGGTGCATTCGAACCCGAAGGCTATTTTCTTACATCAGCACCAATATACACAGGACTTGATCTCTTTAGTTGGCCTTCAATCTGCTTCTCCTGTTGACACCCCTCTAGAGGTCAATGTGAAATATCGTCGTGAGGAGGGTGAGCCTTAATTATTTGACCATTACACGTCCTGACATTTCTTTTGTTGTCCAACAAATCAGTCAGTTTATGCACACTCCTCAACATCTCCATTTGGCTACTGTTCGCCGTATCATTCTCTATTTGAAGGGTACTTTTAGTCGTGGATTATTTTTCCCTATCGGATCGTCCTTTCAATTGGTTGGTTACAGTGATGCAAATTGGGCTGGCTGCCCGGACACTCGGTGCTCTGTTACAGGTTGGTGTATGTTTCTTGGTCCTACACTCATTTCTTTGAAAAGTATGAAACAACCCTGGGTATCCAAGTCCTCCACCGAGTCTGAATATCGTGCTATGTCTACTACTTGTTCTGAGATTATTTGGCTTCGTGGTTTATTGGCTAAGCTTGGATTTCCTCAATCCGATCCCACGCCTCTCTATGCAGATAATACTAGTGCTATTCAGATTGCTGCTAATCTAGTTTTTCATGAGCGCACCAAGCATATTGAGGTGTGTTGAAAACGTGTAAATATCTTTTGTATATCTTTTGTATTTATGTAGTTTCCTTGTATAAGCTAATCAGATCATAACCCTAATCCTTGTATTTATTATCATAACTCTATATATACAGCTTTTCGTCGTGTAGTTGAAACACGCGGTTTCATCATATGTCTCTCTTCCTTTTCTCTCATTCAACATGGTATCTAGAGCCTAAAGAGAGGCAACCCTAGAACCGCGCATACCCGGTGGGTCCACTGCCCTCCGGTGAAAATTTTTCCGACCAACCGTGTTTCCCTTCCGATTTGCCGACCTTTCTCCCTTGCCGTGACGTCTTTCCGGCGCCCTTTTCTCCCTGTTCGCCGCTGCCACCGCCGTCCGCAGCCTCCTTTCCGGTCGCCGACCACACCGTTGGAACCGCCTCCCTCCGACCGGCCAGACCCCGAAGCCCAGCCCCAACGCCGCCGTAACGCGCCCCCACGCGCCGCCATTCGCCACAGCCACCCAGCCACCGCACGGTCTGTTTTCCGGCGCGTCCGGCCGCCGTTCCTCTCGTCTGACTCGTCTTGGCCTCCTCTACGCTGATCTACCCTCAGATCCTTGTTTTCTTGCGTTATATTTTTCAGGTATCTTGTGTTTTCCACTTTTGCCCCTTATATTCTGACCTATGGCAAGTTCTACCTCTCCAGATGGCTCTAAAGATCATCCCAAGGCTGAGCCTCCTGTTTTCACAAGTTATCTCCATACCCCTCTCTCTGCTGATAAATTAGATGGCAGCAATTATGATACTTGAGCTTCAAACATCAAGTTATAGCTTGAAAGTCAAGGCTATGAAGACCACCTCACCACAGACCTTAACTCCATACCTGCGGAGAAACAACCCAGGTGGAAGAAAATTGATAAACAGTTGTGCGTTGTAATCAAGTCCACCATTCACTCCTCTCTCAAGCAGATCTTCCGTGCGCAGACCACTTGTGCTTCAATTTGGGAACAAGCCAAGGTTCTTTACACTAATGACACTCAGCGATTATATGGGGTTTGTCACAACCTTATGAGTATTATTGCTCCTCATCAGTTTGATGCACCTATGTCTGCTTATTTGGGTAAGGTTCATGGTGCTCTGCATGATTTCAATGAGTTGCTACCTCCTGCTGCTACCCCTGCACAAGAACTCGAGCAACGTAGCACTTTTTTCATGCTCATGGCCTTGTATGGGTTACCTCCAGAATATTCTGCTAATCGTGATCAGATTTTGGGTTCGCCTACAGTTCCTACTCTATCTTCAGCTTGGTCTTCTTTGCTTCGAGTCCCAGCGAAGCAACCCTCTGGTTCTATCCTAGCTCCGGCTCCAGTTGATACTTCTGTCCTCGTCTCCCAAAGTGCCAATCGTGGTCGTTCTCGTCCTGGCACCTCGGGTAGACCTCGTCCGAAATGTACATTCTGTAACAGGTTGGGTCATACTGAGGATCGTTGTTGGACCAAAAATGGTCATCCTCCACGGGCTGCCAATATTGCCCAGGCCACTGTACCTGATTTACCTGAGTCTTCTGCTCCACCGACCCCATCTTCGGCAGCCTATACAGATTTTCTGAAATGGTTTGAGCAACAACAGGCTTCTAACTCTACTGCATCTGTTGAGCACACTGGTAATGCATTTGCTTGTCTCTCTCAATCTCCACCATTAGGTCCTTGGTTACTTGACTCTGGTGCATCTGACCATATCTCTGGTAATAAACGTCTTTTCTCCAAATTCTCTAACTCTGGCTATTTACCTATAATTACTTTAGCAAATGGTTCCCAAACACAACCCGAAGGGATTGGCACTGTCCATCCCCCTCCCGTCTCTGTCTGTTGATTCTGTTCTTTATGTTCCTGGTTGTCCTTTTAATTTACTTTCTATTAGTCGTTTGACCCGTTCTTTAGATTGTCGCATTAGTTTCACTAAAGACTCTGTCATTTTGCAGGACCGGAGTTCAGGACAGATGATTGGCGCCGGATGTGAGTCTAATGGCCTTTACCAACTCTCTGCCACCTCTCGTGTGTGCTCTATTACAGATTCCCCTCTCACCATCCATGCTCAGTTGGGTCATCCTAGTCTTGCCAAGCTACAACAAATGGTGTCAACCTTTTTTAAGTTATCCACTTTACCTTGTGAGTCGTGTCAACTTGGGAAACACACTCGTAGTTCGTTTCCCGATAGAGTGTGTCGTCGAGCTGCGTCTCCTTTTGCTTTAGTTCATTCTGATATTTGGGGTCCTAGTCGTATTGCATCTACTTTTGGGTCAAAATACTTTGTTACTTTCATTGATGATTATTCTCGATGTACTTGGTTATTTTTAATGAAAAATAGATCAGAGTTATTTTCAATTTTTCAGACCTTTTATAATGAAATCAAAACTCAGTTTGGTTTTCCGATTCGTATTTTGCGTAGTAACAATGCCCGTGAATTTTTGTCTAACAATTTTCAAATTTTTATGGCATCTCATGGCGTTCTTCACCAAACATCATGTGCCTATACCCCTCAACAAAATGGGGTTGCTGAGCGCAAAAATAGACATCTTATTGAAACAACTCGGACCCTTTTATACCATGGTCATGTTCCCTTTCGTTTTTGGGGCGATGCGGTTCTCACTGCTTGCTATTTGATTAATCGTATGCCCTCTTCTGTTCTTGATAACCGGGTCCCCCATTCTGTTTTGTTCCCTCACCTACCCCTCCACTCTCTTCCGCCTCGTGTCTTCGGGTCGACATGTTTTGTCCATAATATCACTCCCGGTCTTGACAAACTGTCTGCTCGCTCCATCAAATGTGTTTTTCTTGGTTACCATCGGTCTCAAAAGGGTTATAGGTGTTTTTCACCCACTCTTAAGCGTTATCTAGTCTCTGCCGATGTCACATTCTTCGAGTCTGTTCCTTTCTTTGAGTCTCCTGACCTGCCTCTTCCACCCATCACTGAGGTCCTCCCTACTTTTCCTCCTCTTGTCCCTGTTGACCCTGCTCCATCACCACCTTCTCCTATTGGTGCCCCGATCCTACTACTGGCCCTCTCCAAGTTTATCGTCGTCGGCCACAGCCACCACCACTACCACCACCACCACCACCATCAGAGGTTGTAGAGATTACTGAAGCTCCTTTGGACTCTCATCCGGCACCACCTCCTTTACCAGCTCCGGCTCTGCCTCCTGCGTCAGACCTTCCCATTGCTCTTCGAAAAGGTATTAGATCCACTCGTAACCCTTCTCCTCACTATGTTAATCTCAATTACCATCGCCTTTCTTTATTGCATTATGCTTGCCTTTCCACCTTGTCTTCTGTGTCTATTCCTAAATCTCTAGGTGAAGCTTTATCTCATCCTGGGTGGCGACAAGCAATGATTGATGAAATGTGTGCACTTCAGAGCAGTAGTACTTGGACACTTGTTCCTCTTCCTCCTGGGAAGTCTGTTGTTGGTTGCCGATGGATTTATACGGTCAAGGTTGGCCCTGATGGCACTCTTGATCGCCTAAAGGCTCGTTTGGTGGCAAAAGGGTATACCCAGATATTTGGTTTGGATTATGGCGACACTTTCTCCCCAGTGGCGAAGATGGCTTCTGTTCGCCTTTTTCTGTCTATGGCTACTATTCGCCATTGGTCCCTTCATCAGCTGGATATCAAGAATGCTTTTCTTCATAGTGATCTGGACGAAGAAGTCTACATGGAGCAACCTCCAGGGTTTGTTGCTCGGGGGAGTCTTCGGCCTCGTGTGTCGTCTACACAAGTCCTTGTATGGTCTCAAACAATCTCCCGGCTTGGTTTGGTCGATTCAAGATCTTGTTGTGCGAGAGTTTGGTATGACTCGCAGCTGAGGCCGACTACTCTGTCTTCTATCGCCATACCGTCCGAGGTCAGTATCTATTTGATTGTGTATGTGGACGACATTGTTATCACCTAAGCGGTGATCACCAAGGTATAACTCAGATAAAACAAGCATCTCTGTCATCACTTTCAGACCAAAGATCTTGGCAAACTTCGTTATTTCTTGGGAATTGAAGTGGCACAATCCAAGGATGGCATAGTAATCTCACAAAGGAAGTATGCTATGGACATTCTTGAGGAAACAGGACTATTGAATGCAAAGCCGGTTGACACCCCTATGGATCCCAATGTTAGACTTTTACCGGATCAGGGGGAGCCACTTTCAGACCAAGGAAGATATAGACGATTGGTTGGAAAACTTAACTATCTTACTGTTACCCGTCCAGATATCTCCTTTGCGGTGAGTGTAGTGAGCCAATTTCTAAACTCACCTTGTGAAGGGCATTGGGATGCAGTGATTCGTATTCTCAGATATATTAAGGGAGCTCCAGGAAAAGGCCTTATCTATGAAGACAAAGGACACACTCAGATTGTAGGGTACTCAGATGCTGATTGGGCAGGTTCTCCTATTGATAGGAGATCTACTTCTGGTTATTGTGTATCCATTGGGGGTAATCTGATTTCCTGGAAAAGTAAGAAACAAAATGTGGTTGCAAGATCAAGTGCCGAAGCAGAATATCGAGCCATGGCCTCAGCTACTTGCGAGCTCATTTGGTTAAAACAGCTTCTTAAAGAGCTTCAATTTGGAAACGTTATGCAAATGACTCTTATTTGTGATAATCAAGCTGCTTTACATATCGCTTGCAATCCAGTATTTCATGAGAGGACCAAACACATTGAGATAGACTGTCACTTTATCAGAGAAAAGATCTTGTCTGGAGACATCACCACTAGCTTCGTCAATTCAAATAATCAACTGGCAGATGTTTTCACTAAGCCTTTGAGAGGTCCTCGAATAAACTATATTTGTAACAAGCTTGGTACATATGACTTATATGCTCCAGCTTGAGGGGGAGTGTTGAAAACGTGCAAATATCTTTTGTATATCTTTTGTATTTATGTAGTTTTCTTGTATAGGCTAATCAGATCATAACCCTAATCCTTGTATTTATTATCATAGCTCTATATATACAGCTCTCCGTCGTGTAGTTGAAACACGCGGTTTCATCATATGTCTCTCTTCCTTTTCTCTCATTCAACAAGATGGACTGTCATTCTATTCGTGAAGCTTTTGACAACCATGTTATCTCGCTTCCGCACATCACCTCAAATCTTCAACTTGCTGATGTCTTTACCAAGGCAATACCTCGGCCTCGTCATTAGTTTCTCATTGGCAAATTGATGCTTCTTTTATCAGCCGCATCAATTTGAGGGGGGATGTTAATTCTAGCTGTTGGACGGTGGCCTCTTGGCCTTGTTTCTATGGACGATGGCCTCTTGGCCTTGTTTCTATGGACGATGGCCTCTTGGCCTTGTTACCACGTTTTTAGTGTAGATATTGTCTTTAGTGCATTTACTTCTTTATTAATTTGTTGTTTATTTTCTAGGGACATTTAATGTACAGCTGCTCCCTATATATATTACTGTCATTGTAAACTTTTGGAGGTTAGAATAATATACAGTTTTTCAGACGCTTTGACAGAAACAAGACTGCCTAATATTGGAGTTTGTCTAACTAAGGATGCACTGCCTTCAAGGTAATAGAGTCCATCCATCTCCCTAACACTGCTAATCATCTTCCCTGAGTGCATATCCTGAAATTTACACAAGGATGGCCTAAAAACAGCAGTACAATTAGAATCTGCAGTGAGTTTTCTAATGGACAAGAGATTACAAGATAGGTTAGGAACATGTAAAACAGAATGCAGGATCAGATGTTCAAAAATGACAATAGAACCTTTTCCTGCAACAGGAGACAAAGATCCATCTGCAATACGAACTTTAAGGTTACCTGGACAAGGAGTATATGAAAGAAATAAATTTGACTAGTTAATCATGTGATCACTAGCCCCAGAATCAACTATATCATGTGAGGACATAGAAGTAAGAGCTATGGGATTACCTTTTTATGCAAGGGAACAAGTAGGGGAAGAGATGGGATTAAGTTTGGACTGACTTAAGAGACCATACAGTTGCTCTAGTTATTTCTTGCTTAATGGTGGTAATCTAGATTCTCCTGGATTCTGTGTTGTTGCCTGCATACCACCAGATTTCATATTTTTCAGACTTTCAGACTTATGGGTCTGACCAGTTAAAGGTAGGATGGAACACCTTTCTAGTTATTGAAGCCAAAGGAGCTCGAAATCCGGCAATGAAGGCCAGTTTGTTTTAGAGTGAGCTCAGCAATTAAGGCCGACACATAGCGGAAGGAGGAAAAAAAGAGCCGAAGCTCTCTGATACCATGAAGAAAGAAATTACTCAATTCTAAGTGAAAAATATTGTGTATTATTGCATAAATCAGAATGTTTACAATGGAGGTAATATATATAGGGAGTTGTAGTACATTAAACTAGTCCCTAAAAAACAAGTTAATCAAGCCTAGTAAATAAGCAACAATAAAACACTAAAAACAATGTCTACACTAAAACAAGAAAACGTGGGAACAAGACCAAGAGGCCACCATCCACAGAGGCCACCGTCCAACAGGAATGAATCTGGACATATTTCAACACCATTTCCTGAACTCCATACTTGTGCTAAACAAATGCTAAAACTTGGAATATATGTCATAAGAAAATATACAGGCAGTGTTTCTTAGCCAAGATTACTACAATTTATTTACTCTCTCGTGATTATCAACTCGAGGAATATGGGAAAAACAAAAAATAAAAATAAAAATAATTAACTATACTTGTATACAAGAGCTAGCATTACATACAACTTTGAACTTCATGTTTGAAAAGAGAACTTGCCAAAAAGTATAGATCCCAGCATGAAGAGAAGGAAGAGTGCAGAATACATTTCATCCCAAGATAAGATGATGATGTCAACATATATATCCTCAACAAAATATGTAGCATTTTCCATGGTTTCTCATAGATTGCTTACCTGAGAACTATTATTATTTTTCTCTATCCCAATGAAATTGTAGCCCAAATTTTCTTTAACATGTATAGAAGTGTAGCAATTTAACTTATCTTCTGGCTTGTGAGAATCAACCTCCCATTTCCCTACAAGGATTCCATTAAAAATAATGCACCTTTTAGTTTTAGCCTTGTAGGTTAGAACAGAAAGTCAAATTCCTCCATATAAATTATTTCAAAATGAAGAAGAAAAAGCATATCTCATAGGCAACAATAAGAATGACAACAAAAAGGCAACTATCATACAATTAATACAACACAATTAAATCCCCACCGAAAGAAAAGAATACTAACAGTTGATCAGATACCAAGTACCTTCAGTCAGAAGATCTAGAAGCTCATGGAAAAAAATATCCTTTCAAAAATTTTGAAAAAAGTAAACAATTAAAGAGACAGACAGCGATCTATAAACATCTTGCAATAGACAAATCTGTTGATGAAGGAACAAAGATCTATACTCCCAAAAATTTAAAAACAATGATATGCTGGAAATTAAGTTTCCTAATTTTGACAGTATGCAGCATTAATGAGCACTTGACATTCAGTCAAGTTTCTCAGTGCGCAGTATGTATATATCACAAGCCCAGTCTGAAAAAAAGCTGTGGCAATTTTATCCTTTCTTAAGAATCTAAGATAGTTTAACAGAAGATAGTCTCAAAAACACAACTCCAAGCTATTTAGTAGAAATAGCAACAAGTGCACCTCTCCTCAGAAACAAGCAAACAGCCACACCTAAGCAAATCTTCAAGGGAATTTTAACATTCCAAACAATAGAACTATAACCGCAAGAACTGGATGGAACCATCGACAAAGGAAAGTAGTAATAAATTAAAATACAAGATGCAATAAATGTACATAAATTAAGACTTGTGATCCTATCAATGCTTTTTAAAAACTGAGGTGGATGACCCCATTTTACAATATCTTAGACACGAGAGAAAGGAGGAAGAGAAGACAACATTTTCATATAACAGTAAACCAACACACTAGAAATAGTTACAGAACAAGCAGTGAACTAGTCAAACCAAATGCAACGGCCATTTCTTAATAATATTATAGAGGAAGCATAAGAAGCATGTAAACCATATAAGTAACAGAAGGGCTCTAAAACAGCATCCTATGGGATTTGACTATTGATTGGTCTCTGTCCCAGTCATACACAGTATAAATAAGTAGCACTTCACATATTTTCTATTCCTCAGAACGACTAATGATTAATCTCAAATGTTTGCAATTACTTGAAAATTGAAATCTTGCCTCTTGTTAAGAGTAGATATTATGCACGTGTTTTAATTTGTATTGTTGTGTACTATTCGTACTAGGTTGCACTGCTAGCCCATTTACTGCTAGCCCATCTTACATATATAAATACATAACTTACACCCATATTGGGTACGGTTTTCCATTCTTATTTTCTCATTACATGGTATCAAGAGCTAGGTTCTAAATTTTTTCTCTCTCTCTCAGCTTTCCACACACAAAAAAAAAAAACCAAAACAAAACAACAGAGCGTTTTCATATCTAGGGTGGCTGCCTCTTAGCTTCGAGTTCCAGCTGGCAAGGAGTGCTGGTGTGAGGATCCAGCGCTGGGGAAGGGCCGGCAAGGCAGTGGGTGGCACCAACGACACAGGAGGAGTGTCGTTTGGGTGCTTTGTTTGTGCGAAACTCACGGGTCCGAAGCGTGGGGAACACCCAGAGCTCGTGAGTGGGTGGCGTGGAGTTCGTCCGCATAAGGAGGTCCAGCAACGTCTCCAGCGAGGTGATTTCGGCATTTTCATGCTAGTTTTTTGTTGTTTTTGGGTTGTTCTGTTTCAGGTTGGCGCAATCTGCGTCATTTGTGGTATTCTGAGCCCGTTTGGCATGTTGTTGGTGATCCTTTCCCTCCTAGGCTGATTTGTTGTGTTTGTGGCTATGGGTGACGAAAACCCTGAGATTGTGGGTACGGGCAACAAGAGTGGAGCTTCCGACACCACCTCCACTAATGTTCTGGCTAAGGTGATTCCCTCCAACACCAAAATTACTGACCGAAAGCTAGATGGTGATGGTGCTAACTATCCTCAGTGGAAGAAGGCAATTCTGATGTACTTGAAAGGTCACAGGAAGGAAGATCATCTCACCCAAGATAGTCCGCAGGATGAAACAACTAAGGATTTGTGGATTCGGGAAGATATGCGATTGTATTCACTAATTCAGAGGATCCTGGATCCTCGGGTTGATGATATTACCACCCATTGCACCACTGTCAAGGAATTATGGCAGTACCTTCGCTCTTTGTTCTTAGGTGCCGATGATTTATCCCTCCTATATATGAAGACACAGTATCTGTATCGCGCCAATCAGAAGGATGAATCTCTTAGTGACTATTATACAGGCTTCAAACGCCTATTTGAGGAATTGGACACATTGTTACCTATCACTTCATATGTACAGGAGATGCAGGCTCAGCGGGAGCAATTGGCAGTGATGTGTTTTTCGTTAGAGCTGCGTGGTGAATTTGGTGCGGCCCGATCTTAAATTTTGACCGGTTCTGGCAGTTTGACCCTAATAGAGGTATACTCTCGCCTCCTCCGGGTTGCTCGTGAGCTTTCTAAGTCCCATCCCTTAGCTTCGAGTGAGGCCTCTGCTTTAGTGAGTTTTAGTTCTCGATAGGATAGTGCCCGTGGTTCTCGTGGTGGACGAGGTGGTGGCCGTGATATTGGAGATCCACGGAGCAGTGGAGGTGGAGGACGGGATCCTACGGAACCACTTATTTATCGCTATTGTAAGGAACCTGGTCACATTAAGCGGAACTGTAGGAAACTTCAGGAGAAGAATCAGTCCAATCAGTCACGTTTTGCTCATATTGCTACTGATGAAGGCATTCCTCCCAGCAACCTATCAGGTAGGCCTGTTATGATGACAGCAGACGAGTTTGCTTAGTACACTTAGTTTCAAGCCTCTCAGTCCATTCCACCATCTCTTTTTGTTGCCTCTGTTGCTCATACAGGTAATCCAACTATATGTTTATCATCACTTTCCCGCAACTGGGTCATTGATTCAGGGGTTTTCGACTACATGATTGGCCAGACAAGTACTTTTACGTCCTTTACCCCTTCCCCTCATCTTCCTAGTGTTACTTTAGCCGAGTGCTCCCGTAATTTGGTAGTGTCTCCCACCTCTGCCCTCCCTCTTTCTCAAGTCTTATGTTTGAATCAATTCCTGTTTAATTTACTTTCTGTTAGTCATGTTACTCGGTCACTTAATTGCAGTGTTCACTTCTTCCCAAATTATTATGTCTTTCAGGAAATTGGAACGAAGAAGGTGATTGGTAGGGGTCGTGAACAAAAAGGCCTGTACATCCTTGAGTGTTATCCAGATCAAGAACCGGTGCCCATTGCTTGTTCGGGTGTGGCTGATCCTCTCCAACTTCATTGTCGTGTGGGTCATCCCTCTCTACAGTCTTTAAAAAAGTTATGTCCTAGTTTGAGTCGTTTATCTACTTTAGAATATCAGTCGCGTCAGTTGACTAAACACCATAGGAGTCCTTACCCCTCATGAGTCAATAAGCGGGCTGCGTCCCCATTTGAGCTAGTTCATTTTGATGTTTGGGATCCGTGTCCTATTACTTCTAAGTTTGGTTTTTGATATTTTGTGACTTTTGTGGATGATTTTTCAAGAATAACTTGGTTATATTTTATGAAATCTCGTTTTGAATTATTTTCTATATTTACAGCTTTTGATAGAATTGGATCAAAAAGTGAAGATAAAAGATAGAAATGTTATTGATAAACTATCCTCTTTCTGTTTCGGAACAGAGGGAGACAGAATCAAGAGGAAAAAGTACAAGCAATATCACACTTGGCAACTCTATAGTCTGCTGTAAACTCTCACTCTCCCAGGACATTCGAGAGGCCTGGCTCTCCCTATACCCTCTTGTTAACTCCCAAAAAACTGATTCCCCTCCCCTAATAAACCCCCTCTATTTATCCCCACTCACAATAATTATTACCCACTCACAGTAATGACTATTACTGTTTATACCTACTTACAGTAATAACTACCCACTCACAGTAATGACTATTACTGTTTATACCTACTTACAGTAATAACTACCCACTCACAGTAATAATTATTACTGCTGGTTCTGATCCCCTACTGCCTACTTTTGTCTCCTAGTGTACACTCTTTTAATTAAAGGCTTGCTAACAATACTCTCCCCCCTCCCCTAAGACTTTCACCTTGTCCTCAAGGGGTAAATAAGGAAACTGCTCCTGAATAGTTGACATCAATTCCCAAGAATTCTCACAATCTATAAGGCCCAACCATTTAATAAGGACTTCTTAGACACCTTCAGCATTCATTCTGACTTGGAGGACTTGATCTGGTTGCACCTGTAGTTCTAGGTCATCGAATAACATAGGTTGTAATGGTTGTGGCACCTACTGTGCAGAAACAGCCTTCTTTAATAGGAAAACATGAAAAATGGGATGGATTCTGCTATTGGCTTGTAAGTTAAGCTGATAGGCAACTTCCCAAACTCTATCCCTAATCTGATATGGTTCATAAAATCTATGACTCAACTTCTCATTGACTCGTTTAGCTAAAGATCTGAGTCGGTAGGGTTGAATTTTCAAGTAAACCCAATCTCCCACTTGAAAAACAACTTCTCTCCGATGTTTGTTAGCCTGTACTTTCATCCTATTTTGTGCTTTCAACAAATTTTCCTTTAGCTCCTCTAACATAAGATCCCTCTCCTTAGTTAACTAATTGACTTCTTCCATTACAGAAGGAAATGTAGCTCCTCGGAATAGTAATGGAGGATCCCTTCCATAAAGAGCTTTAAAGGGAGTAGTTTTAGTAGAGCATTTGTAGTTGGTATTGAACCAAAATTCTGCCCAACTTAACCACTTAGGCCACTGTTTTGGCTTAGTTCCAATTAAACATCGTAAGTAAGTTTCCAAACAATGATTCACAACTTCGGTTTGTCCATCCGTCTGAGAATAGTAGGCAGAACTAAATTTTAGATGAGTTCCAGCCTGTTTGAACAGCTCAGTCCAGAAATGATTGAGAAACACCTTATCTCTATCCGAAACAATTGAGATCGGAAACCCATGTAAACGAACCACCTCCTTAATGAATATTTCTGCCATTTCCTTAGCTGAGAAAGGATGGGAAATAGTTATGAAATGAGCATATTTAGTTAGCCGATCAACTACCACCATGATTGTGTCCTTTCCCTGAGCTTTAGGAAGACCTCCAATAAAATCTACTAAGATGTCAAACTAGGTATGAGTAGGGAGGGGTAATGGTTGTAAAAGACCTGCTAGTGACAAGGCTTGGTATTTATTCCGCTGATACACATCACAAGCTGAAACAAACCGCTGAATATCCCCACACATTCCTTCCCAATAAACCAGATTAGCAATCCTTTTGTATGTCCGGAAGAAACCAGAGTGACCTCCCAATGCAGAGCTATGAAACTTAGACAAGAGAAGAGGAATTCTGATGGATTGCTTTGGTAAAACTAGTCTTCCCTTAAACAAAAGTCTTCTGCCCTCCAACTGATAGCCCGAGTGTGAACTTGAGTTGTGAATAAGTTCTTGCATGATGTCGTGACCGAAATCACAGCGAGAGTGGTGAAAAAATAAATTATTAAGAGTCACTACCAATTTATTTGAAATAAGAAAAATTAGAAAACTTTTCTTAGAAAATAGTCTTTGAAATCAAGTTGGATTCGAGAGTCGATTATGCATAGGGAATGGTGAAGACTTAACCCCACAGCACCCCTGATACATCTGTTCTAAAACGATTACCATAAGATCATTATGCAACAATTTGATAATCTAAAAATATATTTGTTTTAACCTTTTTTAAAAGATAAATTAAAAAGATAAATAATTTGTGAAAAATTTAATTTTGGCTTGACGGAATAGAAGTTCTGCTCCTACATATCCTTAAGTGCAATTGAGAACTCAAAGTCACGTAATTCTGAATAAAAAACGATTATAGGTTAATTATTTTTAATTTTTGAAAATATTTACTTTTATCGTAAAAATTCATTAAAAAAATTTGAATCATCAAGTTGTCACAACTAATATAATTCTAAAAGTTACAGGATTTACAAGTTGTCGCAACTCAGCTAATCTCACTTTTCATTTTCTCAAAAAGGTTTAATTTTTTTTTATCATTTTTTGTTTTTTTATTATTTTCCAACCAAAAAAAAACAAACAAACAGAACTAAAAAATCAATAACAACAGAGGCTTACGAAAAAAAGGGGGTTTGTTTTTTTGGGATAGTTGCAGAGATGGTTTAACGGAGCGGCTGGTGCGGCCGGTTGGGGTGGCGGGACGCGATGAGCCGGCGGCTAGAAGCAGTGCGACGCGGTTGGTGCGGCGAGACGGTTCGCTGGTAGCGCGGATGCCCAGATCTGGTGCGTGGAGGACGACGGAGCCGTAGCTGCAGGACAGATCTGGACGGTCCCGGGGTCCGCGGTTGGGCTCGACTGTTGTCGCAGATCGACCAGATACGGTTCTGTTGTGTCGCGCAACGCGGAGGGACGGCTTGCGTAGAGCTTGGACGGTGGTTATGGAAGGTTGTGGGCCACAGATCTGGTTTGGCCGGCGTGTTGGCAGAGGTTGGTGGTGAGCTGGCGCGGCTGTGGTAGCTTTGTGACCGGTTTGAGGATGATGGTGGAAGACCATGGTCTTAGGTTGGTAGAGGGATGGTGGTTTGTGTGGGTTGTTATTATGGTGAATGATGAAGGTTAAAGGTGATAGTTTGGGTGGTAATGGGTGACTGCTTGATGGTTATGGAGATGATGAACGAAGTGGAGGTGTGGGTGAAGGTTGGAAATTGTGGTCACTGTTATGGAAGCTTAGAGGAAGATGGTGATGGTGATGGTGATGGTGATGGTGATGGTGATGGTGGTGAAGTGAGAGCGTATTTGGCAGAGGTTGCTACAAGGTCAAGATCATCAACACCGTCTGGTCCCTTCAATTCTCCCACCGTCCAGCCCCTTCAATTCTCCCACCGTCCAGCAACAGAATCTGTGAAAATCTTCAACACCGTCCATGTTCCATGAATCGCAGAATCGTGCGATTCATGTTTCCGGTTCTGAATCGCACCGATTCAGACGATTCGGCTACGATTCCTATCAATTTCCGATTTGAAGCCATTTCTGTATCACTGGCGAGACGAATCGGATCGAATTTTACAATTCTAACAACTATGCTAAAGACATTTTTGCTATTGAGAATTGTATAAAAAATGTAGGCAGGTGAAAATTTGGAATACTTCTTGAAACTAATGAGCAAAAAAATATATTTAAGTAGGTCAATAAACTTCTTTACTCAATTTTATTATAAGCAAGAACATCTTACCCTGGACTAACTCAATATTATTACATTTGAGTCTGAGGTATCATAGGATTTAAATAAAGCAGCATTATTTAACCTGTTGATAAAAATCGAACAGAGAAACTGCACTTTTGTTTTCTTGTGGACTCATGTAGCTCACCTTCATTGTCAGCTGTAAGACCATGTGCACATCTTGCTGAAGATTTAATCCAGCTTAAGTGGAAGGGCGTAAACCACCTGTGTATCACAATGTCAGTTTTTTACACTACATCAAAAATTTTGGAAATAACTATACTTATCATGGAATGTGGACTGGAAAATCCTGTACAACCCTGCTAAAATATGTCCATCCCAAGCAAATAAACAACGAATTTTCCAAATGACCAGGTAATTCAAAATCTAGAAAACCCAGTTATATAATATATAAATACCATTGTTTGGTTAAAGGTGTTGTTTTTTGTTTTATGTTTTGGTGATTCAAAATTTAATGTGCCTTTTGGATATATAAGACAGGTATTTGCTGAATACATGCCTCTCTTTGTTGTTGAAAAGATATATCCCTTTATTGTAGAAAGACACATCTCTTTGGGACATGTCTATTGATTAATAGACACATCCGTAGAAAGACACATCCTTTTGGAGAAAATCTCATGGGTAATAGACACATCCTTTTGGAACATGTCTATTGATTAATGGAAGGATATGTCTCTAGGGAATATGAAAGAACATGTCTAATGATTAATAGATGGATATACCTATTGGGTATTATCAAAAAAACATGTCGAATGTTGTAAAGGCACATTGTTGATGTTTCACTACTTATAAATACCCATCCCCAAGAGTCTGAAAAGTGATTTATCACTTTCCAACGATAGAACTTTTCACTCTTCCCTCCCTCTTCAAAAATTATGTTTTATCTTTATTCTAAATTCTTTCAAGAGCAATTGAGAGATTTAAGAGCTCTATAAAATTTTTGGTTGAGTGTAGTGTCTATCTTTTATTGTTAACTATTGATATTGCATTTGTTTTGTAGTGTGCTCTTCTTCATTATTTCCATCTTTAGTTTTTCTAACAAAAGGCTCTACCTTGAGGTATATAAATCCATTCAAGACAACCTTAGCTGAACCTGAAACTATCATGAGTAACAAAAATGACTAAGAAACAGAGCCATTTGCATAAATATGCATGGAATTTCCATTGGAGGGTATGAGATGAACTGATCAAGTCGCCACACAAGGTAATTCTGGTCCTCAACACTTCATCTCTTTCTTAACTTAAATTCAGGTGGAAGCTGCTCCCAAATTCCCAAGACGAATACCCCCATAATAAACACACAGATAGGATGAAATTAAGTTGAACAAGTACCTCTTAGTCTTGGTTGATGACAAGTGCCTGAGCCTTGGAGGTCGAGAAGGAGATAGAATCCATGGGTGACTGAGAAGCATAGCTCCTTACCTTCTTCCTCACACAGAAATGTCAAAACAGAACCAGTGGGAGCAGCACTCTCTGACCATAGATCCCTGGTGCATTATTGAGACCAGGGCAAAAGGAAAAATAACAACAAAATAGATGATTCAAGTTGAATGCAACATGTGTGGAGGAAAGACGGAAAAGGCAACGTGTGGAAGCGTGGAGGGGACCGTCACAACACCTTTATATGGGTCTGCACTCTGCACTCACTTAATATAATAATAAATATATGAGACAATATTTGGAGCACTGACAACATGTGATATCTGTGGTAAGGAATAAGGAATGTCCTATGTTAGAAATCATTAAATAAAGCCAAGATAATGTACCGAAAAAAAATAAAAAGCCAAGATAGAAAGGATATTTTATCAGCAACTGACAGCTGGTTCCTTTTGGATACATCAAACCCTTAACCCCATCGCTTACGCCACTAACACCAGCAAAACCCGAACTGAGACATGAAAAGAAAATAGCACGTTCGATCCCCATTGCTAACACCCAAAAATTTGGTTTAGGTAATTTAGCCGATCTTGATAAGATGGCTGCAGTGGGTTTTCAACATTAGGCCAAGAAGATATTGAGCCAAATGATTATTGGGCTTAGACCTCGTAAACTTTGATTGGAGGCTCACACGCCAAGGAGAATGGGTCAAAGTTGAAGATTAGAATGGATAAGAGCGCATGAGCAAGTCAAAACCTCTATTCTTAAAAGGTGGAACTATATTAATAGAGTGGTTTTGTGAAGATTACAAGCATCAAGGAAGCTAATAATTGAAGATCACATATCCAAGTAACATCCACTTATCATGAAGATCTGAAAAGAGGTTAAGCCCTCCGCTGGCAGGTGCATTAAACTTGGATGCTTTTTTGCAAACAGACTAGCTGAGGCACATTGAACTAATCTTATTGTTGTTAGCCATGGTCTAATTAGTAGGTTCGCCGCTCAATATGCTGAAGCAAATCAAAATGAGTTTTATAAACTCCAATTTTTCCCTTTATCTTTAATGGAAACTGACTTTAATTGGTATTCTTCTTTGCTGCCTAACTCGTGCAAAATTTGGCAGACATGGAAATACTATTCTGTGATTGGTTTTTACAAGCCACAACTCGAGATAACGGTAGCCGATCTCATGAACCTGAAGCAGCAGGTAGAGGAGCCGATAGCTGACTTCTTGGAAAGACTTAAGAAGTTGAGGAGCAGGTGCCATGTGTAGTTCTCGGAAGTCAAATACGCTATTCTTGCAGTAGGAAATATGCACCCTCAACTTCGAGAGAAGCTTATTGCATAGGAATATGCACCCTCTCTGACTTGACTCAGCTAGCAAGTAAAGCTTCGCGGATCAAGCAATTTATCTTGGAGAAAGAACAAAGAAGAGCCAACAAAGGAGGCAGGGGATCAAACTTGGTTCCCATCGTGGATTATTGTGATCCAGAAGAAGGAGAAACGACTGAGGAACAAATATCATAATTAGTTGATGTTCTGGTAGCCGAGATCCTGAGGAAAAAGCAATATACTTCTCCAGCCTTGAGAAGTAAAATGGCAAAGGTTGAGAGCAAGGAGAAATATCACTTTGACATCTCAAAAATAGATCAGATTTTTTACTATCTCTTGAAAGACCAGCAAATCAAGCTGCATTTATATATATATATATATATATATATATATATATATATATATAATGTATCAGTGAGAGGAGATTTATCATGTGAGAGGGTGAGAGGAGTAAATTTTGGCCAATTAGATCTTACACGAATGGTTAAGATTAAAATATAAATGAATGTAACTTTTTTAAGTGATCACACGACCTTTAAGAATCTTTTTAATCTCGACCATTCACGGTTGTATGGTCAAGATTCACTCATCTCATCCTCTCACAATAATCACTTCTCTCACTAGATATGTCCTTATATATATGTGTGTGTGTATATATATATATATGCTATTTTTGTGCTTATTTAGTCAATGTCGATAATCCTACCGCAAAACAGTAAAACACCCCTTTTAACACCACTTGTCATATCAACTTTTTTTAAAAAAAAAAATCTTACATTTTTTAGATCATTTCTCATGTTCCCCCCTCCCTTGGGGTGTCAAAATAAATCAGGCCGATGCTTTCCGATCGATTGACTACCGACCAATAAATTTAGAAAAAATGGGCCATGAAGAAACGTCACCGAACTTACATTCGATCACCGAAATTACAATTGAAATTGATCCGAATTGGCTTGAATTCATGGCCATTTAATTTAATGGGTCAGTCACCATTTTTTAACACTATATAAGGCTAAATTACGCTTGGTAAGCTAACAAAATATCAACCTAAACTTACATTGCGGCGACGTGTCTTGGGCACCGAAATGGTCCCGACCCCGAATGACCAATTTAGCCGACCAGGCCATTTTTGACACCCTTACCCTCCCTCTCAAATTTCTCCCTCTTCTTCCTTATTTCCCCCCCCCCTCTGTTCCCTAACTACTCCTTGTTTCCCCCACTTCTCATCCCTGACTGCTCCTTCTCCCTCTCACTCACGAAAACAAAAGCCTTGAGAAGTTTATCTGTAGGAGGGCTTTGTGGCATCGTGGAGAGGCAAACGGAAGAAGTGTCCAAAAATTTCTCAGGTTTGATTTTCCCCACCTATTCTTTGATTTTATTTTTCTCTAATTTTCTCTGAATCTATTATTCTCCAATTTTGTTCAATTTTTCCTAAGTTCCATTGTGATGTGAGTTTCGATTGAGAGACAAGAAAGAGTTCTTTGAACTCAGCAATGAATATTTTTCACTTTTAGTAGGGTTAAGGAGCGATAGGTTTTGATTATAGAACGATAGGGTTTTTGATTGATAATAACATTATTGAGGGTTGGGACATAAATATATGTTTAGTTAGCGAAGCAGGGATTGTGGTTTTATTTTTCTGTAAGAGAGCAAAGTTGGGTTCGGTCATAAGGTTGGAACGGAGAAAACAAATCAGGGGTAATCTCGTTTTTTATTCTCTGTTCTTCCTTTATGTTTTCATGCTTACAGAATGGGTTTAATGAATTATAAGTTGTGATTGAGATTACATAATGGGTTAGAAAATTTTTGGATAGTTGGATGTATTCTCTGATGCACACTACCTGCTTGATGAAAGGTTTGTGTGATAATTCTGGGTTGAGTTTTTTGAGTTTTTTGTAGATCATTGTTCGTTGGAAATGGAATCAAGTGGTATGTATGTCATAATGTGTATAGGTATACAACTGAAATGTTGAAAATGTCATCTCTGTTGATGATTTTAAGTTAGTTGGCCCTATCCATATTCAGGCTTCCACTATATATGCAAGAGATATCTTTACTCTACCTCAATGTGAATATATTTTTTTAGTGTCCTCATATTGTTTGATTGCCTTCTTCACACAACAAAACTTAATTGGAACTTATCTCAGCTCAGTCTGTCATTCAGAAGCTTAAACCAGTGATCCATAGAGATAGTTGTTTGCAAAACTAAGTCAACTTTTTAATATGAAAATGTCCAAGTAACTAGCATTGGTGGACTTCTCTACAAATTGTTTGATAAGGCTACCGATGACATTTATTTTTTTGGAGCGAGTCTATAACTTGTTTTAATTATGTCTATCTCATAGATTAGATAATTAGAGCTTTGAAGAATGTTAAGTTGATATTATTTTTAGCTTATCAATTTGTTATATAAATAAATTAATTGATTACCCGAGAATCTGCAGTTTGCATCCTTTTGATTGCCTTTTTTTGTTTTTCTAATGATTGGGTGTGTTATGCTTGACAGGTGTATGCTACACAATTTTGCAAGAAACATTGATATGTATGGGATATTAGATGCAATAGCATCTGGCCCAATTGAAGCACGTACAAGTGTCAACTCAACAATGGTAAGTTATCCATTTTCATTGGTGATTCAATTTTATATTAAATAGCCTCTCAGTAATCTACCTTTCTAGCTTTTTTGGCTCCATTATATATATCAAACAACCAAATAGGTTCAATTGATTACTAGTTGTTCTTGTTATATATTTTAGTATAGAACAACCTTAATGATATGTTGTTTTTGTACAACCTCGCCTATTTGAAATGTTGTTTTTCTATTTTCTCCCTTAATTAGTACTCACATACTAAAGATATGTTATCCTAATTGAAAATAAACTTATTACAATCTTTAGAATAAAATAATTATTTCCATAATATTTTGGCTATTAATTCTTCATTTTGAAGTTTTATAAGAACTGTATGTACCCAACCAACTTTCTACGAATTTTAAATAATATTGAAAATACTTAAAGTTGATAATTGTTTTACTTTAGCTCTTCTCAAATGTTCACTGTAGTTTTACTTCTTGGGCATAAAAATTGATGAGATATTGACGAGAAAATAAATATATTATGAGATTTTCTTCTTCACTAATTTATAGGTAATGTAACAAGGAAAAATAATTAAACCAAAATTCAAGTGATTAATAGAGGAATATAAAGAGACTTGTTTAATTGTACCCAAAAAAAAAAAAGAGACTTGTACCCAAGCTTTTGTTAATATAAGAACCCTCTTTCCTCCGTAAACCAGTTGTTTCAGTTTTAGAACTTTCAGACCCTACAAGATCAATTAAGTGTTGGAAAAGGAAAAAAAAAAGTAAAGCTTCTAGAAGTGGTAATAAACAGAACACTAAAGGCATTTACTGAAGCAATAGTCATAGTTAAGTGCTACCAAGTGGGACAATGTCACATCCTCTTCCCCTATATTTTTCCCTCGTGGACTGCTTTCAATAGTCTGGTAGAAAAAATGTACTCAGTAAAGCAAGATAAGCCAGATAAAGAAATCGAAACAATAATAAGGTGTCACTCCAAGAAGTTATGCTTGGTTAAAATAGCAAAGACAAGATTGATTAGGCATTTCGACACAATTTGGTAAGCATGGTGGATCGCAGTCATATTGCTGCTCAGAATGATGGTGAGGGATGTTTGATTAACGTTAGAATTGCGTGGTTATTACGTAATTTTTCTCCTTTGTTTGAATTATCATACTTTTTTTATAGTAACCTTTAGTTGAGATTATAGAGGACTTAATGTGCTTTTCTTATATATGTTATTGTGACTGCAAGCTCTAAGATTAAATGGTACATTTACCATATCTTTGTTTTGGGGGAATTTTTAAAAATCAACATTCCTTTTCAAGTGAATCATTGGTAAGCCTGCCTCAAGAGAATGATACAGGTAATTGTGCTAACCGTTTTTCCACAGCCTCAATTGCCTTATATATACATAATTATTTAACATCTAACATGAGGTCAATTGTTACACAGATGGAAATAATCTCTGGGTTAAAGCTAATGTTGAGGTGGTTACCATTGATAAGCCACCATCGAACATTGCCATGCGAGCAAAATGCCAATCGAGGAAGAGTGTGGAAAGTGCGTCCACTCGAACACCATTTGTATATCAGCTAAGGAAGAAGAAGAACACCCAGAAGTAACGGATTGATTGATGGTTAATAGATACTATGATGTGAACTTTGTAATGTGATTATAGGTTGATCCCATATATTTTTTGTGTAGAATGTTTGATTTTTTGGGTGGAAGTGGATCCTTTAAGAAATTGACAATGTTGATTTTAGTTTTTTTTAAAAGAAATTTAAGAGTCACCTTCAGTAATCACGTATTTTTACAAGTTATGTATAAAGCACAATTATATTTTGTGATACATGTTATGTGAATGTATTTTTTTGGTTAATTTTGATTGGCTTTACTTAAAGTTGATTTTTAAACGAATATTACCCATTATGGGATCAGTTCAATGTTAATTACACATGCCATCAATATCGAGGACAAGTATATAAAGAGTTGGCTTTGTCATGAGCTCATTACCCATTCATTTTTGAAGGCTAAATTAGTTTTTCATGTTTTCATAAGAAATAATTATTTTCTCACTTCTCCTATGCTTGTGAAAAACGTTGGTTAATGGAGAACAAAAAAGTGGTTAATAACACACAGAAGTTGGTTAACGGGGTAAAGGCTGGAAGAGTTGCATATTTATACATGCTCATTAACCAACTTCTATAGGTCATTAACCACCTTTTTGTTTTTCATTAACCAACTTTGTTTCAACACTTGTGAAAAACGTTGGTTAACGGAGAACAAAAAAGTGATTAATGACAAACAGAAGTTGGTTAACAGGGTAAAGGTTAGAAGGGTTGCATATTTGTACATGCTCATTAACTAACTTCTATAGGCCATTAACCACTTTTTTGTTCTTCATTAACTAACTTTGTTTCAATGCTTGTGAAAAACGTTGGTTAACGGAGAATAAAAAAGTGGTTAATGACATACAAAAGTTAGTTAACGGGGTAAAGGCTGGAAGGGAAGGGTTGCATATTTGTACATGCTCATTAACCAATTTCTATAGGTCATTAACTAACTTTTTGTTCTTCATTAACCAACTTTATTTCAACGCTTGTGAAAAACGTTAGTTAACAGAGAACAAAAAAGTGGTTAATGATATACAAAAGTTGGTTAACGGAGAAAAGGCTAGAAGGGAAGGGTTGCATATTATTTGTACGTGCTCATTAACTAACTTCTATAGGTCATTAACCACCTTTTTATTCTTCATTAACCAACTTTATTCCAACGCTTGTGAAAAATGTTGGTTAACGAAGAACAAAAAAGTGGTTAATGACATATAGAAGTTGGTTAACGGGGTAAAGGCTAGAAGGGTTGCGTATTATTTGTACATACTCATTAACCAACTTCTATAGGTCATTAACCACCTTTTTGGTCTTCATTAACTAACTTTGTTTCAACGCTTATGAAAAACGTTAATTAACGGAGAACAAAAAAGTGGTTAATGACATACAAAAGTTAGTTAACAGGGTAAAGGCTGGAAGGGTTACATATTTGTACATGCTCATTAACCAACTTCCATACATAATTAACCACTTTTTTGTTATTCACTAACCAACTTTATTTTCACGCTTGTAAAAAAAGTTAGTTAATGAAGAACAAAAATGTGGATAATGACTTATATAAGTTGGTTAATAGACATGTACAAATAATATGCAACTCTTTCAATCTTTTACCCTGTTAACCAACTTCTGTATGTCATTAACCACTTTCATGTTATCTGTTAACCAACGTTTTTCACAAGCGTAGGAGAAGTGAGAAAATAATTATTTTCCTTTGAAAACATGAAAAACTGATTTAGCATGGGTAATGGGCTCATAAGAAAGCCAAATTGGCATTACCAATCAAACAAAAATAACCAAACAGGTACATTCACAAAACATGTACCACAACATATAATTGTGTTTTATACATAACTTGTACAATTTTCACGGTCACTCTTATAAATCTTGTACCAAAAAAAAATAATTCTACGTAACCATTTACATAACCTTATATAATTTTGTATACATTATAAGTACTATGTCATTTACTAAACTATACAAACAACCTATTCCAAAAAATACTTAGTAGGTTGCTTCAAGTACAACAAAATAAATATTTCAAATAATAAATAGCTATAACATGTTGCTATGTCATCACAGTTGACACATTGCCACCACAACATGATGTCAGCAGAAGTTGCCAAAAAAATATTAATTAACCAAGCACTAATCTTTGAACTAATTATAGGTAAATTGACAGTTGCCCCATCAACTTGCAACACCAAAGTTATCTAATACCCCCCATCATTAACAGTATTTTCATCTCCATGTAAGCAATTATTTTCATTTCCATTAACCTACACATGCAAAACTCATGTTACCATCCAAACATTTAGTAAGTGGAAAGCATTTTAGATATCAATGGTCAACATAATTTTCAGAGTGACTATATGACATGTTCTTTCATATTATGTATGAGTTGGAGTTATAGTAAAGAGAAAGGAGTGGAAGTGTTAAGGCTTGGATTAGAAAAAAGGACAAAATGTCATTATTGTTTTATAGCATTTTTTGTTCTTGGTTAACGAGGTAGAAATTTGTGGTTAATAACATGTATATGTTGGTTAATAGGTAGATTCGTGGTCAATGGTTAAGTCGTTAACCATCCAATACACGCCATTAACCATAAATTTATATCTCGTTAACTAAGAGTTAAAAATGGTGTAAAAAAAGTGACATGATTAGCAACAGAGTCAACAAACACAATCAATCAACAAACAATAGAGAAGTAGTGTGTCAATCAACATGCAAACACTTTAACACTATTTCGGCCTTATATGTTACTTTTCTAGCAAGACATGATGTACACCAAGTGAGTAGGTAACCAGAAATCATGTGCCAAATTTTGAAGTTTCTAGTAAAGAAATAACGAGTAGTAAAGACGGAAAAAAATAATAGAGAGTAGTGTGCCAAATTCATGCATTCATGCACAACAACTACAAATCATGTGCCAAATTTTGAAGTTTCTAGTAAAGAAATAGCTACTCAATCATGCACTTAAGGTCATCTAATGTTCTAAAACAAGTTATACAACTTTAATGTTGTCAAGTGGTGTTCTCCATTTTCACCACCACTGGTGTTCCTTTCTGTGCATC
Source organism: Ormosia emarginata (assembly GCA_029884605.1). Taxonomy (NCBI): domain Eukaryota; kingdom Viridiplantae; phylum Streptophyta; class Magnoliopsida; order Fabales; family Fabaceae; genus Ormosia; species Ormosia emarginata. Next base: position 47,704,470 of record JAQQTP010000077.1, on the reverse strand, counting down.
CTTAGTCCACCAATTGGAAAAATCCAATCTTGGAGCCATTTCTACTGTGGTGGATTGGATACAGATTCACACTTCAGACACACAATAACACAAGTATATCAATATATACAAATAGATATACACAAAGCAAGGACTCAAGACACCAACTTCATTAAACTTTTCTAGTACACATACACATCATGATAAAAGAAAAAAAATAAAAAAACACAGTCTTGAAGTCCTAGTTATTCTTATAAAAACCAGAAGAGCCCTCTTGAAGGCTCAACATTTAACAAAATACAGCACATAAAAGCCAAGAACGTGAATTGAGTGAGGCTTTTTTGTACTGTCAAGGAACTCTAGAAGGCACCTAACATAGGAAAGCCACATTATGAGGGAAGGTATCTGCAGCTGTAAGAGTGAGGCTCTAACTTCCAAGTGGGTTTCCCTCTAATAAATCCATATTAGCCATATTTCACATTTGACTCCCAAGAAAAAGAAAATATAAAAAACTAAAAGCATGCTCATAGAATCTGCCAATGAAATCAAAATGAATAAAAGACTTAACTAGGAATATGCTTACATGCAAGGCAGCTACAAGGCTCACGAGTCACGACCATGCCAAAATAAAGCCTATTTTTAAACTATTGGATTTACAAAAGCTTAACATCCATGTTCACATTATAATGCTTCAGTTCCTTATCTGTCATAAACCAGATTCATGAGCCCAAAAATCATCTGGATCCGGAAAAAATAGAGAAAAATATTGGATAGAAAAAGGATGATAGGCAAATCAAAATGAATAAAATACTTAACTAGGAACTACACCTGATGGAAACAATTTCGATTGGCTGACTTCCAGCGATGGTGGAGGCGGCTCGTCGATCAGCGTGCGAAATGAGAAGGAAAGATGAGAGGATTGCAAGAAGGAGAAATGAGAGGGAAAGATGGAGAGAAATGAGAGGGAGAGAGGAAATATGGGAAAAAAAATGAAAATGGAAAGATTTTTTTATAAAAATAAAAATAAAAGCTGATGTGGCAAATGGTGTTAAAATAGGTGTGGTACTGTTTGTGGTAGGATGATAATTTTCCTTATTTTTTAATTAACTTAATCTCATTATTTGATTATTTTATTTTATTAATTAATTTGAGAAAAAGGAAATGAGTAAACAATTTTTAGACAATGAAGGCCAAAGCTTTGAGCCACAATGAAAACTATGATGGGAAATTCATGACTTGAATTTATGTCCAAAGTGGAGCCAATTACCAAGTGAATGAAATAGCATTTGTGGGAGGTGCTGGAACTCGCAATTGAAAAGGCATGAATTAATTTGTGCCTACGTTCACCTTGACAAGCAAGGAATCATTGAATTAAAGAATTGTTGTTCCAGGGGAATGAAAATACAAAGGGACCCACAATGTAATTTGGGTGCAACCAATTTGTGGGCTTGTGGTAGCAACTAATGGAAAAAAAGAAAGCCAACGTTACATGTGGCCAACATGAGAATGGAACGTAAGTTTCATGGGTTAAATAACTTGAATGAATAAAGATCATCTTACACCCCTAAAAGGGGTATAAGTACTACTCACACCCTTTTTAAGAGATGTGATTGAGTGAGAGAAAGTGATAAGAAAAAGTATGTATAATGAATGATATTAGATGAGGTGTAAAAAGAGGTGTATACATTATTTGATGTAAGAATATAAGGGTTGAAAATGAAAAATGATGCTCCTACCATGTACAGTAAGTACACCAATTTTAACACCTTTGCCATGTCATTAATTTCCATTTTTTAAAAAGAAAAAATTAAGACATCAATTTCGTTTCCCTCCCCCGTCTCATTTCCCTCTCCTTCTCATTTCCCCTTCTCTATCTCTACTTTCTCCATCTCTGACTTCTTTCACTCCCTCTTAAATTTGCTTGTTCAACCTCATTTCCCTTTCCTTCTCATCTCCGTCGCCCACGTCCCTCCGTCAGCCGTATGAAGCCCCGCTAGCGCCGCTGCCTCCTTAGCCAACACGAAGCTTCATAGCCCGCACGAAGCTCTGCTGCCCTCCACTGCCTTCGTACTTAGAAACGAAGCTCTGTTGCCTCCGTAGCTCACACGAAGCTCCGTTGCCTTCGCTGCCCTTTGTCTTTCATCAAGGTACTTTCTCCATTAGCTCAATGTATTACGATGTAGTTGAGCCCCAAATAGACTATATAGACCTGTATGTAAAGAAAACAAATAATTAGATATTTAAGAAAAATATGTTATTAGAGAATGGGAAAAACCATGCTGAAACACTTGGTGAAATTCATTTTACTTGGGGAGCTTGAGGAGTTGACGTTGATTGAACAAAATAAATTGAAAATAAGAGAAATAGGCCACAGGAACAATGAAAATAAGCAGCCATTCTGCCTTGGAAGAACCACATGGTTGGGTGGGATTATATAACAAGTTACACTACCTCATTAGATACGTAAATGGTCACTACATGAAAAGTTAAGAACTTAATAGTTGTATATGATCAATTAATCAACTGCTTAATTATTTATTTTTCTATTGCTTTATTTGGGTGGATGAGAAGTGATGTGTGTGAAACAACATCATATTTTGTTCTTGTGTTTGCATGCATTTTTATACATTCTAGGCATTTTAGTTTCCCTTTTTATTTGTTTTTCCATTTAGTTCGGATAATATATTGTGCGATTTGGTGCTTAATTGGCCTTGTAATGGATGAAAACTTGCATAATTAGATTTTAGGACAAAAAGCTCGCTCCAGAGGGAACCACGGCCGCCCGTGGCCTCGAACCACGTTAAGAAAAAGTAAAAATGAGAGTTCGTAGACAACCACGCCTGGCCGTGGTGGAAGAGTTTGGTTGAAATGTCCAGTCCGAAACACTTGGTGAAATTCATTTTACTTGGGGTCCGTTTTTCTCTTTTCGAGCTTGAGGAACCCATGGGGTATTTATAGATGTTCGACGCATTAGGGTTGAATTTGGTTTTGGGGAAGGCAAGGATCGCCGTCTTCCTCTCTTCTCTCTTGAAAGGTTCTTGGAACATGATTTCGGTTTCTTCTTCTCCAGAGAAATTTCTAGGATTGGGCAATGCCCTTTGATACATTGAAATGATTAATTGATATTGTTTACCCCTTTTAAATAATGTTGTTGATTCAATCCTTATTCTGCGATTATTCATGTGAAGAACCACATGGTCTGGGTGAACCTAGATTATATAACAAGTTACACTACCTCATTAGATACGTAAATGGTCACTACAGAACATTAACTAATTTAGGGTAATTCACCTTCAATTGAATTTCAAGTAAGAACTTAATAGTTGTATAACAATTTGCTATTTTTATTCTCAATTTTGCAACTTTTATTTATTTAATTGTTTGGTTTCTACGTTTTGTTCAACAATTATATTTCTTTTTTGGTATTCATAACATAGTCCCCGGATATTTTATTACTTGACGACGAAACTTTACACTTGGGTGGATTTCAGAAGCCATTTTAGTTTAACTCTAATTTAATCATACAGAATCTTCTGACTAGAATAAGTATATGTAGTTAGCTAGTAAGCAGGATATCCTAGTATTGGCCCTAGCAACAGAGATGCTTGCTTGAGTAGATTAGATTTTTTTTCCTGCCCTTTAGCAAAGTATACTTATGAGTCATACTTTTATAATAACTCTATCATTTAGCTATCTAAGATAACTAGGTTAAGTAATCACAGTAAAATCATATTAGTTTTCTAAGTTTTCTTTCTTTTTTTCTCTCTTAAAATAGAAGTCTAAAGGACTAGGCATAGACAATTGAATCATTGCTTAACTAAATTCTTCCTAACAATTTGCTTAAAATGAGTTGAACATGTTGCGTGATCAAGGGTTTACAATCAAAACCTAAGACTTATGAAATACACTTTATCATCACAAAAATTAGACTTCAAATCATGAAAAATCTTCTATATGAATACTTAAAAACTTACCTTGTCATTTGCCATCAGTATTCAGACAGAGCTTTCTATTATTGCTTCTTCATGTATAATAATTTGATTAGATAAAGTAGATGCCAGTTTGATTTAACAAGCAGAAATTTCAAGTACATCATAAAGATTTATGATTCTTGAGGTATTTTAACTGTCATTGTTAAATCCCTTAAACCTTGTAAAATGATTGTGGCATACTTTTAAAGCTTAAATATATATGTTTTGGATGAATCTGGCATTGGTGATATCAGATTTAGAGAAGAAAGACAACAAAGATATATTCTTCACTATTCTTTGAAGCACATACAAAGTTCCTTTAGTCCTAATAACTAGAAAATTAACGGACTAATCTACATATTGCTTGTTCTACTTTCTATGATTTTACTGCTCAATAGAGTGCAAATATATAAACAATAAAGAAGCAATACTGTTAGGATTGACTACGGACAGAAGATGAATAAATTTGCAGAGATAAACTAGGTGCCTATACGGTTGCTGCATATAAAGTACAACATTAAACCATGTAAAAATATGACTTTAAAAGTTAGTTCCTGTAGTTTTTACTTTGTCCTGTTCTTGGGAAATTAATGACATGTGAATGAGTTTAATTTTGCATGTAAATGAGAAGGGTTGGATTCTTTGTTGGTCTATTATCTTTGTGGCATGTTTGACGATTACTTGTGTTTGTTGATTCTGTTGCTTATCATGTCACTTTTTTTTACACCATTTATAACTCTTAGTTAATGAGGTATAAATTTATGGTTAATGACGTGCAGTGGATGGTTAACGGCTTAACCACTGACCACGATTCTACCCAGTAACGAACATATACACGTTATTAACCATAAATTTCTACCTCGTTAACCAAGAGTAAAAAATGCAGTAAAATAATAGTCACATTTTTCTTTACTATAACTCAAACTCATACATAATATGAAAGACCATGTCTTACAGTCACTGTGGAAAATCTGTTGACCATTGATAGATAAAATGCTTTCCACTTGCTGATTTTTTGGATGGTAACGTGAGTTTTGCATGTACAGGTTAATAGAATTAGAAATAGGTGCTTCCATGGAGGATGAAAATACTGTGAATGGTGGTGCGGTATTAGATGATGTTGGTGGCGGTGCTGAATGCATTGAAGAAGCAAATGAAGCTGAGTTAATTGTGAGTGATAGCTGCAATGAGCAATCTGAACCTTGTGAGCCTGCAACAGGTATTATATTTCCTTCGGTAGTTGCCGTTAAGTCATTCTATCGGCAGTATGCTATGGCAAAGGGATTCAATTTCATCATTAGAAATTCAAGAAAAGGAGATGATGGATAGTTAAAATACTTCATTCTAGCATATTCACGAGAAGGGAGTTGTGTGTCAACAGTACCAAATGATTTGAATACATATTCAACAATCAAGAAGAACTGTCAAGCGAAGATAACTGTTGGTTTGAACAAAAATGGACTTTAGTGCATAAAAAAAGTTGTACTTGACCACTCTCATGATCTTAGCCCTGCGAAGGCAAGGATGTTCCATTGAAACAGAAACATCATCATGCACGTGAAGAGAAGAATAGAGATCAACAATGAAGTAGGCGTGAGGCTGAACAAGACCTTCCATTCTCTTGTTCATGATGTAGGAGGGTATGATAATTTACCATTTGTTGAACGAGACGTGAGAAACTATGTTGGGAGGGAAAGACGTGCAATTGGGAAGGAGGGTGATGGTAAGGCTCTAAGGAGTTATTTTTCACAGATGCAGCAATAGTATAGTCATTTCTTCTATTTTATAGATTTGGATGATGAGTTTAACGTGAAGAATGTTTTTTGGGTTGATACAAGAAGTAGAGCTGCATACGAGTTATTTGGAGATGTTGTGACGTTTGACACAACCTATTTGACAAATAGGTATGACATGCCATTTGCTCTATTTGTTGGTGTGATTCATCATGGGCAATCAATTTTGCTAGGATGTGGTTTACTATCTACCGAAGACACTGATTCGTTTATGTGGCTGTTTGAATTTTGGCTTAATTGTATGTCAGGTAAGGCTCCAAATGGTATTATCATTGATCAATGCAAGGCTATAAAAAATGCAATCTAGATAGTGTTTCCTACTCCATCAATGGTGCTTATGGCATATCTTGAAAAAAATCCCAGAGAAGTTGAAAGGTTATGGTGAATATAATAGTATCAAGGATGCAATGAAAAATGCAGTTTATGATTCCTTGACAGAGGCTGAATTTGAAGGAAAGTAGGTTACTTTCGTCCAACAACATGATCTACAAGACAATAAATGGTTGAATAGGTTGTACAATGAGCGACATAAATGGGTCCTAATCTTTTTGAAGAAAGATTTTTGGGCTAGAATGTAAACGACTCAGAGGAGCGAGAGCATTAACGCATTTTTTGATGGGTATATAAACTCAACAACAACTCTGCAACAATTTGTAAGCCAGTATGATAATGCTCTCCACGATAAGGCAGAAAAGGAATATGAGGCAGATTATCGATCATTTAACAGCATTATTGTATGTGGGTCGAACTCTATGATTGAGAGGCAATTCCAAGGTGAGTATACCCATGCGAAGTTTAATGAGGTTCAAGCTGAATTTAGGGGTAAAATGGATTGTTCTATTTGCATTAAATGTGTTGAGGATGGAATTTGTACTTATGATGTGTTAGAGGAGATGGTAGTAGTTGGATGTATGAAAGAAAGAACAGTTGAGGTGGTATTTAATCACGACAATCATGATGTTAAATGCAAATGCTTATTTTTTGAGTTTAAAGGTATTGTGTGTAGACATTCCCTTGCCATGCTTGCACAAGAAAGGGTAAAAGAAATGCCTTCGAAATATATTTTGCCAAGATAGAGCAAAAATATAAGAAGGAAACATGCATACATCAAAAGTAGTTATGATGTGAAACAGTTACAACCTCAAATGCAAAGATTTGATAATTTATTGAAGGAGTTTTATGAGGTTGCCGAAGTTGCTGCGGAGTGTGACAATGCTAGTGATTTTTTTCTCCAAACATTGCGTGCATGTAAAGGCAAGGTGCATTCGATTGCTACATCGAACCACAATAATGTCACATGTCATAAAGGTCAACACAAAATAGGCAATGTGATTGCCACTGGAAGCAGTCAAACCAAGGAGTCATCAAGTGAGATTCATAGTCCATTATGTGTAGCACGTAAAGGCCGCCCTCGATCAAATAGGAAAGTATCAAAAGTTAACCAAATTGTGAGGAAAAAGAGAAAGACAACACATCAAAGTCCACACATGTTCACAATTGATGTGAGTGCAATTGGATATATTTTCTTTGTGTATGGAACAACTGTGTACTGTTAACTCTCTTGGAAAGAGTGAAATGTGTTTTTAACTTATTTGTGTTAGTTTATGTAGGAGTGTATTGAGGGAAGCCTGAATCAGATCAATGGAAACAAGTTACATGTATGCTCATCTATGGAAATTATGACTCTTGGTGAACGAGATGATGACTATACGGTGGTGTGTGTGCGCACGAAAATTAAATTTGAATTGTAATTAGTGTTGAAGTGATTGTTATGATTTGTAGTAGTATTGATGGAGTCATTCTTATGTGTAAACTTTTATAAGAATTTATAATTTAACTTTAGTTATATTCTTCCCTTACAGTCAACAGCTATTAACCTCAACACAAATATTGATGATTATAAAGATAGTTGTTGGACTTCACTACTGGCAGAAAGTCCAGCACAAAGTTCTCTATCATTACTTGCAGATTTTCAACATGATGTCACTAGTGGCCCAAAGGCATGTGAAACATATGCTAAATTTTAGGTTCTATAAGTGATTGTAGCTGACTTTTTTAAATATTTTTTTTAGGCTGCTAGTAGTGAGATTTCATACATGAATTTTGTCATAAGTAGTTATTCCAGGCAATTTGAAAAAATACGAGCCGAGGGACACTGACGTTGTACTTAACTCTTTCAATTAATTATAATTTTTATAGTTTTTATTGGGGTTAATGTTTAGTTTGAAAGACTAAGGCAATTAACTTTGGTGTTGCAGGTTTATAGGGCAACTGTCGATTTAGCTATAATGGGTTCAAAGATTAGTGCTAGCAGAAATCAGAATTTTTTGGCAACTTCTGATGAGAAACGTGGTAGTGGCAATGGTTGAATTGTGATGACATAGCAATATGTTAGATCTTTAAATTATTTCAAACATTTATTTTGTTGTAAGTAAAGCAACCAACCTATGTATTTTTTTGGAATAGGTTGTTTGTATAGTTTAGTGAATGACATAGTACTTATAATGTGTAGATAATTATATAAGGTTATGTAAATGGTCAGATAGAATAATTTTTTTGGTACAGGTTTATAAGGTATCCAATGAAAATTGTACATGTATGAAGCAAAATTATATCTTGTGGTACTTGTTATGTGAACATACTTGTTTGGTTATTTTTGTTTGATTAGTAATGCCATTTTGATTTTTAAACGAATATTACTCATTTCAAGATCAGTTCAATGTCGATTACACACGCCATCAATGCCAAGGGTAAGTATTCAAAGAGTTGGCTTGCTCATGAGACCATTACCCATTCATTTTTTAAGGCTAAATTAGTTTTTCATGTTTTCAAAGGAAAATAATCATTTTGACTATTTCTACGCTTGTGAAAAAAGTTAGTTAATGGAGAACGAGAAAATGGTTAATGACTTACAGAAGTTGGTTAACGGGGTAAAGGCTAGAAGGGTTGCATTTGTGCATGCCTATTAACTAACTTCCATAAGTCAATAACCACTATTTTGTTCCTCATTAACCAACTTTGGTTAACAGGGTAAAGGCTGGAAGAGCATGTTTGTGCTTGGTTAATGGTCATGTACAATTTAATGCAACCCTTCCATCCTTGACTTCGCTAACTAACTTCTCTAGGTAATTAACCATTTTTTTGTTCTTCGTTAACCAACTATTTTCAGAAGCATTGAAACAAAGTTAGTTAATCACGAACAAAAATATGGTTAATGGGCTACAGAAGTTCGTTAATGGCCATGCACAACTTAATGTAACCCTTCCATCCTTGACTTCGTTAACCAACTTCCCTAGGCAATTAACCACTTTTTTGTTCTTTGTTAACCAACTATTTTCAGAAGCATTGAAACAAAGTTGGTTAATCACGAACAAAAATGTGGTTAATGGGCTACAGAAGTTAGTTAATGGACATGCACAACTTAATGCAACCCTTCCATCCTTAACTTCGTTAACTAACTTTCCTAGGTAATTAACCACTTTTTTGTTCTTCGTTAACCAACTATTTTCAGAAGCATTGAAACAAAGTTAGTTAATCACGAACAAAAATGTGGTTAATGGGCTACAGAAGTTGGTTAATGACCATGCACAACTTAATGCAACCCTTCCATCCTTGACTTCGTTAACCAACTTCCCTAGGCAATTAACTACTTTTTTGTTACCAAATGGCTTCCAGTACTCAAGAGAGGGAGGTGAATTGAGTATTAAAGGTTTTCGCAAAAGCGTAAACAAATTAATTATGCTTAAAATAAAATGTTAAAAAGACATGAAAATAAAATAAGGGAAGAAGAATAGCCAATAAGTAAATTACAAGAAATAATAAAATAAATGCAGATAAATAAAAAGATTAAGGATAAGAGAAGCAGGCACGATATTTATCATGGTTCGACCACCAACCACTTGTGACCTTTACAATCTATAGTATTTTTCACACACAGGAAAACTCTACCTTTGTGCTAAAACCTCAAATAGTCAGGGATACCTCACCCTTACACAAATCTACGTCACCCTTGTTACAAAGCTTTTGAGGATACCTCACTCTCTCGTAAATACAAAGAGAAAAATAGATAAAAAATAAACTCTCACAAAGAGTAAATATCACAAGTTGAAGCACTATAGAGCTCTCTAAGGATATCTCAGAATTTTGGCAAAAGAGCACAGAAAATAAGAAAAAAAATTGTAAACCGCGTTTTAGCACAAGCAAAATAAGTTCAGATTGTCCGGGGGCAGCAGAAGTGACCCAAGGTCTCTATTTATAGAGTTTTTAAGCACAAATGCCCATTGGAAGCATTTAAAATGATAATTAATGCTAAAACGTTTACGTATGAATTCAAATTTTAAAAGAGAGTCTCGCGGGTTATTCGAATACCAACATGAGGTATTCGAATACTACTGTTTTCATTTCTTTTAAAAAAAACAGTTCAGAAGCAGGTTATTCGAATACCACAGGGATGTATTCGAATACCTCTATTTTAAACGCATTTTAAAAGACTGTTTATAAGAATGTTATTCGAATACCTACAAGGGTATTCGAATACCTCTGTTTAAAAGCAGTATTCTGTATTCAGGTATATTCGAATACCACATGGGTTATTCGAATACCTCTTATAAAAACATATTAAAAAGGGGCAGGTTATTCGAATACCTTAAGAGGTTATTCGAATGCCTCTGTTTGAAAAGCCATTTGAAAAACTTGGAAAATAGATTTGGATATTTCTGAATTGCCACAAACCTTTTGATTGTTCAAAGCCACATTGAAACTTTAATTTGGTTTATAAGAAACTGATTTTTGGATCTTTTAAGACAAACAATGAGATATCCTATTAAAGCTCTGTACAAGAGAAATCCTAAGGCCTAAAGCTATTCATGAAAATCTTGGACTTAGTCTTCTCATCATCTTCATGTTTGTTATCATCAAAACTCATCTTCATTGTTGCATGGTAATCACATTCTCCCCCTTTTTGATGATGACAAACTATCATTGAGAAAAGCATTAGTTCATATGTATTTGAATTCAAAAAGATAGGTTATAAGACTTACTCTCCTCTTTTTCAAAAGAGGTAATTTAATATTAAAGACAAGCACATTCTCCCCCTTTCTGTTGGAATCCAATAGCCTGTGTTAATCCAGTTTTTAACATGTCTTTTCCCAAATAATATTGGTTAATTTTCTCCCCCTTTTGGCATGATAAAAAAGGATGCATATATACAATTTTGCATGTAATAAATAGTAAACAATTTAAAATGCAATAGATTGATTAAAGTACTTTTTGCATTAAATATAATTTGGCCAAGTACATATACAATTCATAAAAAAATAGCCAATACAATAAACAGCCAAACAAACTAGAACTAAGCAACCTATCCAAAGCGAATTCTAGAACTAGGGATCTGGTGGCGGAAGAGGAGAGGCAGGTTCGTTTCCAAATAGGAGAGCTCGAAGTGCAGCCTATTCACGCTCAACACCAGCTATTCTGTCAAACAGAATGGTGAAGGTGTTCTCTATATAAGCTCGGTTATCCAACAAAGAAGCCAAGATTTGCTCATTTGTGACAGGAGCAGGAGCAGGAATATCAGCAACAGCAGCAGGGGCAGCAGGATCAGCTAGATCGTCTCATCATCTTCAACTTCAACAAGGAACACCCAACCTTCATCGGTCTTGATCATCTTCATTTTATTCAGAGTGAAGGGCCCAAACACATGATGATGGGTCAATGGAGTTGCGCGCTCGGTTTCGAGAATCGGATGGTACTTGCCTAGGAAGGCAGTGATTATCAGACCATAGGGCAGCTCAGATTTCTCTTTCCCTTTGGCCCTCATCATATGCTTCATGATGAAGACGGGCCAGTTAAGGTAGTATCCTCTATTTAGGATCCACAGCATGAACACATCATCTTCGCTCAGGTTGGCATAGTTCCCACCTCTAGGAGCTAGGATGTGGGCATAGGCATAATGTAGGAGCCTGTCCTAACTTTTCATCATACCTCCTTTGACTCCCTTTTGAGTCGTAGGTAATGCTAGCCCAGGCTTTAGAACATCTTCAATCGCTCTGTTCTTGTTGAAGTCTTGGAGGAGTGTTTCTTCATCTTCTTCAATGTTGCGGCCAGTGGACTGCAACCCAAACATCTGAACCCAATCGTCGGATATGATCATAATGTGTTGATCACAGACATCCGAGTGTAGCTCCTGAACTTCAATCTTCAGGTTGCAATAGAACATTTTGACCAGGTCGAGATATAGAACGGCTTTGTAAGAGCAGAAACGAAGAATGCCTTGGTGATTTAGCCAGTTCAGAAAGTCAAAACCATATTCCCTTTCGAAGAACCCCAAGTTGAGGTACTTTGGTGGCACCAGATTACGCTCCCGGAAATGTGAGATGAAACGACCAAGCTCTTTTTGGTTGGATGAGAGCCTTCGAAGGTCCAGAGGATTGTTGCATGGAGCCGTCTTAGTGCAGGGGCGTTTAGGGCGAGAAGAGGAAGAAGCCATTGATGGAAGTGAGATGGAGGAGATGGTAACGAAGGTGGTGGATGGAACGAAGGTGAAATATGAGAGGAAAAGGGAGGGTATGGAGAGAAGAGGGAAACTAGAAGAGTTTGAAACCGAGAGAAAAGAGAGAAAGGTATTCGAATAAACGAACGGATACGAAGGGGGGTATATAAACCCCAGAGTTATTCGAATACCTTATGAGGCATTCGAATAGGACAGTTGGGAAAGACCAAAGGATGCACCCTTCTGATAGAAGGTATTCGAATACCTACCCAGTTATTCAAATACCTACCCAGTTATTCGAATAACCATCATGGAATTATGAACAAGGAAGAGCAAGGATTTGAATACCTTGAAGGCTATTCGAATACTCCAAAGAGCATGTGAACAATACTAATAAATATGTGTCTTTGGTTATTCGAATACTTGTTGAGTTATTCAAATACACCAGCTTATAATATTGCTGTACTGATATATGGTATTTGAATACCTTATGAGGTATTCGAATAGGACAGTTGGGAAAGACCAAAGGATGCACCCTTCTGATAGAAGGTATTCGAATACCTACTCAATTATTCGAATACCCATCATGGAATTATGAACAAGGAAGAGCAAGTATTCGAATACCTTGAAGGCTATTCGAATACTCCAGAGAGCATGTGAACAATACTAATAAATATGTGTCTCTGGTTATTCAAATATTTGTTGAGTTATTCGAAAACACCAGCTTATAATATTGTTGTACTGATATATGGTATTCAAATATCTTATGATGGTATTCGAATAGACCTATCAGAGAAGAACATATTTTAAACGTACAAAGCAATAATATTTGAATACCATAGGAAGGTATTCGAATAACTTAAACATAAAAACACATATTTTACGTCCAGAAAGGTAAAATTTATACTTGGTTAATGGTCATGCACAACTTAATGCAGCCCTTCCATCCTTGACTTCGTTAACCAACTTCCCTAGGTAATTAATAATTTTTTTGTTCTTCGTTAACTAACTATTTTCAGAAGCATTGAAACAAAGTTAGTTAATCACGAACAAAAATATGGTTAATGGGCTACAAAAGTTAGTTAATGGCCATACACAACTTAATGCAACCCTTTCATCCTTGACTTCGTTAACCAACTTCCCTAGGTAATTAACCACTTTTTTGTTCTTTGTTAACTAACTATTTTCAAAAGCATTGAAACAAAGTTAGTTAATCACGAACAAAAATGTAGTTAATAGGCTACAGAAGTTGGTTAATGGGCATGCATAACTTAAATGCAACCCTTCCATCCTTGACTTCATAACCAACTTCCCTAGGCAATTAACCACTTTTTTGTTCTTCGTTAACCAACTATTTTCAGAAGCATTGAAACAGGTAGTTGGTTAATCATAAGCAAGCTAACTATTTATATACTTGTCGTCAAGATTAGTGGCATGTGTAATCGACATTGAACTGATCCTAGAATGGATAATATTCATTTAAAAATTAACTTGGCATTACCAATCAATCAAAAATAACTAAACAAATACATTCACATAACATGTACCATAAGATATTAGTGACCTTCATACATGTACCATCTAAAAAAAAGCTAAATTCAACAATGTTAAGTTCACGGCATCAATTATCAATACATCAACTATTTGAAACTCCTCAAAGGAGCCACCTCCACCAAAAAAATCAAACAGTATACACATAAAGATATAAGAAAAGCCTATAATCACATTACAAAGTTCACATCCGAATATTTATTAACCATCAGTCAACCGGTTACTACTGGGTCTTCTTCCTCTTCCTTAGCTCATATACAAATAGAGATCGAGTGGATGCACTTTCTGGATGCTTCCTCGGAGCAAGTTTTGCTCGCGTGGCAATGTTCGATGGTGGCTTATCGGTGGTAACAGCCTCAACATCAGCTTCAACTTGGAGATTATTTCCATCTATGTAACAACTGACCTCAGGTTATATGTTAAACAATTATGTATATATAAAGCAATTGAGGCAGTGGAAAAGAGGTTTGCACAATTACCTACAACATTCTCTTGAGGTAGGCTTATCAATGATTCACTTGAACAAGAATGTCGATTTTTAAAAATTCCCACAAGAAAGATATGGTAAGTCAAACAAAGGAGAAAAAGTAATGTAATAACCACGCAAATCTAACGTTAATCAAATAACCCTCACTATCATTCCGAGCAGCAGTATGACTGCAAAGCCGTGGACTTCCTACTGTCAAAGGTAATGCATGACCAGGCCTTTACTGAGAACCGCCTTCATGCCTGTCATTGTCACCATGAAATGGCGTCACAAATGCATCACTTTGTCAATGTATGTTTCCAGGATGATCTGTGGCAGTAGTTGAAGTTGAGGGAGCTGTCGCTGAATGCTGAAGCACTATTTGTTTCAACATACCCAATTCTTGCTCGAGAAAGGAAATCCTCTCCGCAAACTACCTATTCTCCGCCACCACCCGACGAAGTTCACCAGCATGGTCCTCCATATCAAAATACCTTGCTCGATCATGCACATACTGGGGTTATGCCTCGACCAATGCTTCTCTGAGTATGTCAACCCGCATCTCTTCAGTCGTTGCAGCCACATCCTCGATTATCTGATAATGCACAAAACACACAAAACGAACAAATATCAAAGGTTGACAGAATAGTAGCATACAAAAACTTGTTGCTTGCCAAACATGTTACCGGATCCTACTATTTGAACCATACTTGCCAAATTATGTCGAAATGCCCCATCAATCTTGGCCTTCCTGCTCCCCACGTTTTGCCAATTCAGAAATCGTGGAAAAGGAATCAATCGGGGGTTACTGTCTATTTTCCACATGGACAAGTGGTCTAAGGCCCAAATCTACATCAAGCAATTGTCAAATTTAAGTACATTGTTTTACTAGGAAGGCTAATATAAGTATATGCCTATAAAATTCATGCATGGGAAAAGATGAAAGACGATTTTACAAATATTATAAATATATACCTGAAGGATAGCTACACATCCTGTTATGTGTCTTTAGCTTGAATTCTCACCCCTTTTCACAACCGAAGCAGCTAGGCTTAAACTGTCAACTAAGAAATCATATACTGCTAAACCCTAATAGTAATTACGAAGAGCATCCAAGTCATCCAATATCTTAATCATGCCACCATACACACACATCCCTGTTCTTGGAAAATAGAACACGCCAAATGCAAGGATTATGTACAGTCTACAAAAATCATCCACTTGATGATCACCTTGATACGCATGGAGCAGTTGGACAATTCTATCAACGGTGACAGTTGCACCCCCGAACAAAGACAATGTTCGACATTCCCCTCCATCGTCAGGTTGGACACGTTCACCTCTGATGCACAGTCCAAGCGCAAAACATACATCAATGGGATTAAAACTGACCACCCGACTTCTCACTCTGAACCCCCTACTTTAGTCGTCCTATCGACAAGCTAATTCCCACAGTAGTATGCCAGAGATTTGCAAATTGTCTGGCATATTTACAAGCGCTTTGAATGGAGTGGCCTCGATTCGGGTTCGTTGCGCAATAGACAAATTGTTGTTAATGTCAACCAACACACTGGGCAAGCAAACATGCCTCAAACGTAACTGAAAAGTGTAACAATAAAGTTCATGTTAGTAATAAATAAATAGCGGTCAAGTAAATAATAAAAGCAGTTCATGTGTACTATACATTTTCCTTGTTTGCCATGCTCCAAATTTTTGATTCACCCAACACACTTTGCAAATGTAGTAACAACACCTGCAAAATGATGGAAAGCACTTTAATCTGCCCCGCACCACAACCGAACCCCAAGCAATCAATAGAATGGTATGGCAATGTTCAAGCATTAAACTGTAATTATATATCTATATTAATAAAATATAAACTCATATAATCGTATAATATATCACAACTAAACTAACGACCTCCATTATAAAAGGTCCATTGTCCATTTTCAAGCCAACAAAACTATACAATATCCAGCTTAGACAATCACTTAGTACTTTCTTTAATTAGTCCATCCCAGTTGACTCACTTCAATCCAGTCCACATAGCAGCAAATTCACAAGACTAAGTAATAACAACAACTTACAACCAAATTATAAGTGATGAATTGTTATCTCAGTATCTGCTTTTTCCTAGTGGAAAATATGCACTCTGTTGCTTCTACCCATTGTCTATATTTATCAAGCTCGTTCACACATATAGGATGACATTTGCTGATAATGTCAACTTAGAAGAATTTGTTATGACTAAGGATGAGTTATCTGGAGTTGATATAAAGGCAATATGTACTTAAGATGGCTTACTTCCTTTACAAGAACGTCGCATGAAGGTGAGAAGTCTCTTCTATAATTATATTATTTATACAATGCTATGGTACTCTATTGCTGTTTAGAACTGTGAAATTGGTAGTTTTGACAAGTCCATTCACACATCTAGGATAACATTAGCTGATGATGTCAACTTAGAAGAATTTGTTATGACTAAGGATGAATACTAATGTGTTATATAGCAGTTGCTAATGTGAATGCTCACTGTTACTAACATTGTATAGATTTTTTAGACAATGCAAGGTATTTAGCACACTCAAACAATCAACCTACCTAGATGGAGGGGGAAATGTGGAGAGAGTAGGAGAAATTAGAGAGGGAGAAAGGGGTGGGAGAAAGAAGAATGAGAGGGAAATGAAAATGAAAAGCAAGGGAGAGATATAGAGGTAGGCTTGAAAGGGAGAGATATGGGCAATTCCGTACATAAAGCCACATTTAAGACTGTGACTGATCCATCTAGCCATGGAAGCCAACAAATTGTAAATGAGGTAGCATTTCTATATTTGAATCCTCATTGAGAATAAGTTCTATACAACCAATCTATTAGTCTCCTACTATAAATTTTTACATGTACTTCAATCAAAAGAATTATATTCCTTGAATTTCACTAATATAACATTCTCTTTAATAAAAATGCAAATATAGCATTGCTTTAACAACTTAAGAAATTGTAACAATGAAACCTTCTTAATTCCAGCTTAGGCCTAACTACAAAAGACCTACTTTAGAACATGAATTTCTTAAATAGCTAAGAGGAACTAGGAGAATATAAGAAAATCCCAAATTTTCAGCTCATTCATTGTAGAGTCACAAATGTAAGTAGCCCTCCCACAAGTTATTCATCAATCTAACTAGAAAAAGCTTTATAAAAAATAATCTATATCACATAATTTTCATATCTAATACTCAAATAGCTCAACCTCAAACAACCTTTTTTTTTCACCTTTTTATTACTTTGCTAAGACATTTTCAAGTGCCTCGGAAATGAAAGGAAGATTTAAAAGGATCAAAATAAGTACAAACTAACTACATTTACATATGATATTCCAGTATCTGCATTTTGCATGGAATTAATAAATGTTCTACCAAATGATTTTTATTGTTCTATTTAGTCAAAAACCAACGATAGAACCATAAAGAAAGAGACCCAAAAAAAATTGAAAACAAAAACTAAAAAAAAATTATTTATTTCAAGAAGCAAATTGCATTTGAAGAGCCACAAACGCATAATACGCAAATGAATAAGGAATATTCAAGCTATTTGGGAACTTGAAACTTATATGAGAAAGATTCTTATGAAAAGACAATGTTCTTTCATATTATGTATGAGTTAGAGTTATAGTAAAGAGAAAGGAGTAGAAGTGTTAAGGCTTGGATTAGAAAAAAGGACAAAATGTCACTATTGTTTTACATCATTTTTTGCTCTTGGTTAACGAGGTAGAAATTTGTGGTTAATAACGTGTATATGTTGGTTAATGGTTAGATTCGTGGTGAATGGTTAAGCCGTTAACCATCCAATACATGTCATTAACCATAAATTTATACCTCGTTAACCAAGAGCAAAAAATGAACAATGTGTATATTGTACAAATTGAATATTATTCAATTATGCCTACATCTGTTTTGCAATAAGGGATATGGCCAGAGTCTCCAAGTTTCAAAGATGAAGGTATAGGAAGGATTCCTTCAAGATGGAATGGAGTTGTGGTGTCATGCCATCATAATTGAAGTGCTATTTGCTATAACACCCCAATTTTTAGAAAATATTCCGAATATACTGTTTACTGTTTTTCAAGCTTTCGTGTGAATGACCGTTGTGTCCCTATTTTACTGTTTCTCGATTTCTGCATGAAATGCAAATACGTTTATACAGGCTCAAATTTTATTTAGTCTTTTTACGTAATTTGTTTCGAGACGGTAAAATAAAAGTTTTTCCGAGCTACTGTTTTAATTTTTCTGGATGATATACAGACAATTAATACTGTCTGTAATTTTATTTAAACGTTTTGGACGATTAGCTACGTTGTGGAAAAAAATGGAAAAATGACCGTTACGTCCCGAACGTGCTGTTTGTACTGTTTTTGCTGTTTTTAATTGTTTTCTACTTGATTTAGTGTCCAATATTACTTGTCTGTGATTTTATATGGACTTTTTGTGTGATTTGCTACGGGCGGGAAAATAATATTTTTCCTGACCGGTAAAATCTGTTTTTAATTATTCGAGGCGGGGATCTTACTAAACTCAATTGAATGAGCTAAAAATTAATCTTTTAATTTTTAGGATTTAAGCTCAAATAAAATAATTTTGTATTATTATAATATTATTTTATTAGTCAAGTATAACTTAGTGATAATGGACCAAAAATGTTTTGCGGGACCCATGTTTAGCTAAATCAATTAACTTAGTAGCTTAATTAAACATGATTAGTGGAAGAATGTTCTTGAACATGATGACTAGCTTTGTGACTAGGTTAGTAATGATGAGGATTAGTGACTAAGCATGGTGACTATGCTTGAACCAACCAATGAGAGCTAAGCTTGCTAACCAAGTTTTAATCTTGACCTTTGATGCATCCAAAGGCTTGGATGAAGCCAAGCCATGGACACCTTGCAAGCCATGAAGTCTACGGCCAAGTGAGGGTTAGGAGACCATTCTTCACTTTTCTTTCATGCAAAATTCTCTCTTCTCTCTCATCTAAAAACCCTAGCCACCATTGTTGCTTTCTTTCTTCACCATTCGGCCAAGCTTCATACTCCACCATCCAACCACCTAAAATTCTATCCAACCAAGTTTTCTAAACCTAAACACCATCCTAAGAACATCTCTAGTTAAGAGTTCTTGCAAATTCTTGCATTTGAAGCTTGAAAACCTACTTGGAAGTTTGTACCAAGGAGGTGAAATCTCTTGTTTTTCTTTTCTAAATTCTTTTTCAAATTTCTAAGCCATGATTTATCTATGGTTTAGGTTCTCTTTTAATGGTTAGTAACTTGTAGTTTTTGTTTAAGTTTGTTAGGTATTTTGAAGGAGAAAACCGTGACCTAGGAGGAGTGAAAGAAATCCATTTGTCTTCATTTAAGGTAAGAGGAAGACAAATCTTATCACCTATGGATGGTGGTAAGAAGATGGAGTTTGATTTTGTGATTGTAGAATCCATAAGGATTCATGTTTGTGTTTGTTAGTAGTTTCTTTGATGTGGTTGTGTATTTGTTAATAGCTTTCCTATTTGTTGTTTGTAATAATTTGCATGTCTACAAGCTTTAATTTGCATGTCTATAAGCTTTTATAATGCATGTGTTAGAATTGCATGATAAAGTATAGAATTGCATGATAATGTATAGGATGTGAATAACATGTCAAGGAAATGCATGTGTGTTCCAAAGAGCACTCCATGAGGCTCACGGCCACTAATCAAATGGAGAACCAAGATGTTCTCTTAATTTTCTTAAAAGGTAATTTAATTAACCTAGGAGAATTAAGAAGGTTTCAAGTTGTTTAGATCATGAAAAATGAATTTAGAAATCAAATGGTAAAACTTAGTATTTTCGGCCAACATGCCTAAAATGAATGTGTTGATTTCAAAAACCATTTTTTAAAACAATGGTTAAATGAATTTAAACAATACAATAAGTTTGACATATATTTAGAAGATGAGAAATAATTTAGAAATCAATTTCAAAATATTTAGGAAATTCGGCCAACATGCCAAACCAAGTATCCATGGTTTCTAAAATTAAATCCAAACCTTTTCTAAGTATAAGGATGCAATATGTGTTAAAAAGAATTTTTCTAAAATGAGTTTTAAAGAAAAGAATCAATTATAAATAAGTTTGAGAACTTAGAACTAATGATTTTGTTATTAGAAATGAAATACAGTAACTTTCGAAAATTTCTAACATATAGCTCATGCTGTATTTTGAAGCATGTTAGTAGTTTTCAAAAGGATTAAGTATATGGTTTTAAAAATTTAATAAACAGAATTTTTATGGTAAAATTAGGAAACCGTTAATATAATTTTCTAAACAAAATACTGTCAATTTTTAGTAAAAACGGACAAATAAGATAGAAAAGATGTCCAAAAGATAGTATACGGTATGGAAAATATTATACGTAGTTTAAACGTATTAATTATTATTTCTATTTATTTAAACAGTGATTTTTAAGGGATTTGGACAAGAAAATGATTTAAAAATCCTACGCGATTGAGAAAACGTATTAAAAATTCTACGCGATTTTAAAAACAGAAAAATATATTTACGCGATTTATAAACGTTTGTAAAAACGACGGAATTGTGAAAACGCGATAAAATTTCTACGCGATTGACCGTTACTATATTTAATTTTCGCTGTCGGGAAAATGTGAACCCGTACAGGCTTTGGAACAGTATTTGTCCGGTGGGACTTACTGTATATATTTATCTTTGAGGATATGTTTTCTCAAGGGTATTTTGGTAATATGCCAATTTTTGGTGTTTTGGTTGACGAGACGAATCACATCGTGTTGTCGATGCGATAAATGTAGTGTAGTTCATTGTTCTAATGAACTTGGAGACGTTAGTGTACGGGATCCTATATATGGACAGTTGGTAGCTCACGGCCGTGGTAAACCGATAAGCACACTAATGGACTCGACACGCACTATATTTAATCGAGGTTTGTAAAGTCTAGTAGTACATTGCCTATAGTGCCACAACGGAGACCGTGAACTATACTACGCCCGGATGGTGGATTCCCGGTGTCGTAGGCTATTGACGCAACGTGTGACAAATGCGCGATAGTTGGTTGGGCAGCCGTGGTACTAATAGATTTTGCAAGTCATTCTCTCTCGATATCTGTTTGTGTTTAGCTCCATGGAGTAGGATCGTGTCTTAGTGTATATGATTATATCTTGGATATTATTCTATTTTCTCTATTTATCTTTATCCGGTAATTATTATGATGGTTGTCTATTTCTTATTTTATTCTATCTCGTGATATTGTTTTATCTCGTGTTTTTATCCGTACTATATCTCGTGATGTTATGTAATGTTATGATATCTAAGCTTTACTCTATTCCATTATTATTACTTGTTATAGCTTTTCGTATTGCATGAACCTGGATATATGTTGTTTATCGTCTTCTTATTGGCCATGTTTATGGTGATTTTAGATTGTCTTACCTCTTCGTTGTATGTATTTACGTATATTTATTTTACGCGATAAAGACTTTGAGGAAGAGGACCAACCTCTTGAGATCCTGTACTCCCGAGGAGGAGGAAGATCGACAAAAATCAACGACCGGTTACGATCAAGAACCATCGATCATCCATATCCATTGGATTGATTTGATTGGGTATGGCGGTACACTGGATTTTTAGGATTTGTACAAACTGGAGTTTCATGGAGGATCGCTAGCTTGGCATCCGCGAGGAGACCGAGACTACGTGACGTATGTAGGACGGTGACAAGTGACCCCCGCATCAACAGTTTGATGGAGAAAAGCCGTTATGACTACTCCCGTATTTTTACATTTAGAGTTACCCTTATCTCTTAGGCGATATTTTGGTGGTATGACCACGGAGCCTAGTGAGATTAGTATCGTATCGACCGCGCGATCTCGTTATCGCTAGAGTCGAGACATCCGGATATTTGTCTCCTGATGATCATTTTCATGTTGAGAGTGATCCTTCAGAGGATTAAATATGCATGATGTTTTTTTTGGGCGCGTCTGTCTGCGTATGTCGTATATATTGACTTTTTATTGCTTTATTCTATGTTTTCGTTTAAATATTTGTATTTCATTGTAAATTATTTGTATAACTTATAACTTGGATCATATGTATATTATAAGTAATGTTGTTTTGTTTTATGTTTTTTTTTATTTGCTATTTTCGCATATTTTATTTAAGAATATTATGTTTAACAGAATTATTTTACAACTGTAATAGTATGTAACAAATGTTTCACAACTTGGGTAGATTTTATTTCTCTTTCTTTTATTTTCTTTTATGTGTGACATCCTCCAAAGGGGTGTTACATTTGCGGCTCAAAATATGATTGGCTTGTTTGTAGAGAGAGTGTGATGGACGTGAGGCAAGAGTTTGATTATCTTTTTCTCTTTTAAATGAAGCAAAATTAGTTTTCTTCATTTGGGCTAAGATGGATTTTAGACTTCTTTAGTAATTAGTTATATTGTTATAGCTATACTGTTTTTGCTTCCAAATTACAACATTGTGAATTTAGGGTACTTCAACTTCACAAATTGTGCAGCCATTTGCCAACTCCAAAGAGGAAAAGGTTGTAATAATCTTGCCATCTATAACACTTAGAGATTCCTCCCAAACAGCAGTTGAAATAGCTCAACAAGCAAATAGTGCTGCTCATGTGGAGGTCGAGAGTGAAGTTAATGGTATAGGCTTGGTGAAGTTGATGGCTAGAAGTGCATGGCACATTGCTCTAAATGCAATGCTTAGAAGCCATGATATTGATTGCTGCCTAAATCCAGAAATAGATTTCTACTTGGAAGGAGAAGGAGGGCTCTTTGAATATCTTAACCAACAACTAAAGGAAAAGGTGCATGCAGTGCTTGTAATTGTTGAGGGTGCTGGCCAAGATATAATATAAATACATAGAAGGAAGAAAGAGATGAATTTGGGAACCTAGTCTTCTTAGATGTTGGTGTGTGGTTGAAGTTAGAGCTAAACAAGTGGTGGACCAGGGACCTCCCAGATGAGTTTGTTTACAGTACATAGATTATTTAAGGAAAAAGAGCTATATACACTATCATAGCACTAATCTATTTATACGTTCTATACACTATACCTCAACAATTAAAGGCTCTAATTTATCTTTTATTAGCATTTATATATATTAATTAAAATATGAAACAATCATAAAACAGGGCACAATAAACAATTGACATATTATTTGAGCTAGAAAATAATAAGAAAAATTATTGAGACTAAATCAAGAGACCTAAAATCTAATAATACACATTACACATACCAAAAAATTTTAGAGTTTCCAACATGAAAGGCATATCCCAAAACCCAAAATCTAGTAATCAAAATTGGGTATATTATTAAACTTAATCTCTCAACAAAAGAATTCAAGCCAACAACTTAAGCATGGAATTAAATTTTGACGCTGAACAATTTCATCAAACTAATTGTATGAGCAAGCAAGTGAAGCATGCAGAAAACAAAGGTTAGAATCATAAGCTAAAGCCAAATATCAAATCTTACTCGACGGCAAGAGTCCAAAAAAGTAAAAAAAAAACTACCCTAGTTATTCGTTGATTCAAGCCTCCACTTGTTGAAATAATCAAACTATATATACATATATATTATCAAATCTGGTTCACAATGTGTTTTCTCATCAACATAGAAAAAATCAAAGCAGATAATAAACAACAAGTTCTCTGGCAAAAAAAAAAACGTACCATGGATTAGACAGGTAGTTGTGACTCTACTAAAAGTTTATAACATTATTAATTCTATCTATCAAATGGGTTTCTAAAGCAGAAACTGAAGTCAAACAGTTAATTCTCCTAATTATCTATGATGACCTAACTGTGCTATTTGCAAAACCAGCTATAGCTCTTAACCTTAACATCATGTAACTGGCATTGAAGAGGAAGTGCAAACTGATTTCACAGTATAACATCAATCGCCCACCTTCCATTGCATCATCAACTGCTCAAAAATAAATATTTGAACCAACGGGGATGAATTTCCTCAAATCCTTAAAGACAAAAATATCAATCCTAAACACTGCCCAAAAATTTTGGGCAAGAAATTCTATAGTCTAGATTTAAAATTTAAATCACACTATCAAAAGCTGAAACACAATCTATATCATATGACCTATTGCGTTTAACTGTAAACATAGCATTTACAGTTTTCAACATAAACTTACTTCACTAGGCACATAAAATGGCCAATTTTCCTAACATACATGGACAAAACTTTCCAACTGTTAGCGAGATGACTATTAAGCAATCAAAGAAAATATCTTACATATAGGGGGAAAGGAAACAAATAGACTTAGCAAGCATCATTCCGGGAAAACAACATTAACGAGTTACTTGGTATAACCACTTGTTATAACCATATGTGTAGCAGACAATAGCAAGTGTTAAGTCATCAGAGTTTGAAGTGATTTAGCCTAGAGTGAACCAAAAAATTCACTATGATCGATTAACATGACAAAAAGTAGCTAATCAAAACTCAAACCCTAACTACTGAATTTACAAGATATCAAACCGTGAATTTGTCAAATTTGGGTCACATGATGGTCAGGACCAAAACTAAATACAAGCCACATATAACACCAAAATCAGCAAAAGCTACAACAGAGAAGCACATAGAAAGGAACCATGGTAAGCCATTCAACCCGTGGCTATGCTATGTATAGCACATTCCTAAATATCACAATAAAAATCAATGCCACATTAATATGCTAATTGGTAAACAATTGTCGTGGAACGCTACTTATAATTGAAGGTAAATACCTAGCATTAGTTATGACCACACATAGAAAGATCCCAATTCATGATAATGAGAAAAAAGAGCAGGGAGAGGGGAAGAGAGATAATATGTATGTCAGAATTGACATTTACTAAACAAAATCTCATATTTAAATGAACTATGTATACTTGTTTTGTGCAAAGGGTCGCTAGCGTGCGAGGGATGGGGGCATCGCAATGAGATTGGGGGAAGAAGACGAAGATGAAGCCAGTGCGTGCTCTTCACCAATTAGGAGTGCCAACTGCAACCTCAAACGGCGAGTGCGCCTGCGTGGTCTTCGACGGACAGTGGGAATAGGGAGAAAGGGAACAAATAGGGGGAAGTGATAATGCCAAATGAGAGGGACAAAGGGACGGGAGAGAGTGACAACTCCGGGTTCAGAAATTTTGGGAAACAAGGAACGAAGAGCATTGCAGACGGAGGGGGAAATGTGGAGAGAGTAGGAGAAATTAGAGAGGGAGAAAGGACGGGAGAAAGGAGAATGAGAGGGAATGAAAATGAAAAAGAAAGGAGAGATACAGAGGTAGGCGTGAAAGCAAGAGATATGGGCTCCATCCGTACGTAGAGTAATACGGTGTGTATGTTGGTATGACACTGTTCGTGGTAGGATTATCGCGATTGATAAAAAATAAAAAAAATATAAATAAAGGCAGAATTGAAAAGGGAGAACACAACAAGTAAGTGCAAAGACAGGTCAGCAAGACGTGAAAGATGGATGGTAAGAATGATGCAACAGAGAGCCAGAACAGAACGTGCAAAGCAAAAGGAAGAAAGACGCGTTTTTACCAAATTATTATTTATAGAAAAATTATCTATTAAAATATTATTTTTTAAATTATTTATTAAAATATTAATTTTTAAAATTATATACTAAACTATATTCTTTTTATCAGTGTGGCATTTTTTTAATTTTTTATGTTCCATATAAAAAATGTCAAAGCGAGTAATGCATTCGACATGAAAAATGTCAACAAACTTAACATATTCACATAGAAAAAGTTAATAATCTTGACATGCGCTAAAGCGAGTGACATATTCTAACTAGATACATTTTTACAGCAAAAACACCAACAAATGTGGCATATTAATGGCAAGAGCATAAATGCACTTTACGCTTTCAGACTATATATAAATACATCCAGGTTCCAAATGGCTTGTTTTATTTTCCTCTTACATTGCCTATAATGATTTTTGTAGTAGTTAATTTCATCATGAATTAATTTTTTAAAAAAAGTTTTAATGTAGTTTGAATCATATTTATACTTGTTGAATTAATTTTTTTTTATTTATATAAGAGTTTATTAATATTCTTGATTTGTATCTTAGAGTCATAAGGCGAAGAAAAATTCTTTGATTTAAGATAGATAATAAAATCAATAAGCATATAATTGGTAAAGTCCCAACAAAATACTTTCTACAAAAGTTTACTAAGTCCAAGGAAAAAAAAGCCAAAAATCTAAAATCTTGTGCATTGGCAGATTTTTCAGTTAGAAGTAGGTGGATTGGTTTATTTAGCAACAACTGTGGCAGGATCAATTACAACAGTTGGAGTACTCATGAAGGCAGCTACTAAGCGGGGTGGAGTAGTGGTCATTTCTGAGCTCTGCGCAATCTTCATCTTCAAGGCCTTAGCTAAGGTATTCTTGAGATCAGCCCAACATTTCTCAACCTAGGCTAATCGTTTTTCGTTGGCCTCCATATCTTGTTCGAGCTTATCTCTATATTGCAACAGATAATCAATCTCGTTATCAAAAGCAGTCGAGTGGTTGTATAGCTTAGTTTACTAACCATAATTTACTAACCTTAGTTAATTATGTGAACACCCAATTTTGTTCGGGATATTTTATAAAAATAATAATAATAATAAATAAATAAAGGAAAAAAAGAAGAAATTTAAAAAATTAAGATGTCTTTATTGTATCACTAAGTCTCACATTGGAGAAGTCATATTTCTTCTTTCTCTCTTCCTCCTATATAAAGGAATGATTTTTAATTGTTTTGACATACAAAAAATTACACACTTGAGCTTAATACTAAGTATAAGAGTTAGAGGAAATTATACTTTTGACCTTAATACTAAGTATAAGAGTTCGATGACTTTAGTAAATTTTTTTTCTTGAAATGAGTTGTTTTACAAGGTTTGATTTGAAGAGAACGTGTGAGACCATGTGTACTAACTTCTTTGAACATATCATTTTTTTATACGCCATGGAAGTAAGTTTGCTTATTTTTTCTTATATTATTATCTTTCATTATATATACATGTATTTTATTTTAGTTTATTCATTTATTAGTTTAGTCTATTTATTTATTAACTTTTTGTGTAAACTTTTTTTGTTTTAAAATTAATTCAATAATAAATTGAGATTAACTGAGTTATGACAGCTTGTTGATTCTGCTATCTTTGTAATCATCTAAGTTGTGACAACTTGATTATTCAAAAAAAAAATTCAAAGTTAAAAAAAATAATCAACTCACTATCATTAAAAATTTCTTTTTAAAGAATAAAATAAGATTAACTAAGTTGTGACAGTTTATTAATCCTATAAATTTTGTAATCATCTGAGTTGTGAGAGTTTGATGATTTAAATTTTTTTAAATTAAAAATAACCAACCCACAAGAATTTTATAAAGAACTACGTGACCTTGAATTCCTCATTGAACCTGGAGATACGTAAGAGCAGAATCTCTATTCTGTCAAGCCAAATTTTAATTTTTCATAAATTATTTTTTTTATTTTTTTTAAATAAAAAGGGTAAAACAAATATATTATGAGATTATTAAGTTTGACATAACTAATTTAAGGTAACCGTTTTAGGACGGATGTGTTAGGGGTGCCATGGGGTTAAGTCTCTATCTTTTCCTATGCATAACCGACTCTCGAATCCAATCTGATTCCAAAGACCATTTTCCAAAGAAAAGTTTTCATTTTTTTCTAATTTAAATAAAATTGGTGACGACTCATAACAATTTATTTATTTGTTTGCCGCTCCCGCCGTGATCACGGTCGTGACAAATTAACGATAGTTTACTAAATAAACCTAGTTCACTAACCATAGTTCACTAATCATGATTTACTAATTAAGCATAGTTTACTCACCATGGTTTACTAACTAACCATAGTTCATTAACCATAGTTTAGTTCTAAGTTTGGTTAATAAGACATGTGGTAATTAGGTTTTTTACCAAACTGTCATTAGAAACAAAACTATTTATTAAAATGTCATATTTTTTAAATTATATATCAAACTTTCACCCTTTTTGCCTACATGGATTATTTTATTATTTACAATTATGCCATCACCTATGGTGTATTTACATTGAAAACGCTAACACAGATGGTGCTATCCATGCAATAGCACCAACGCTGATGACATTTTTCATATAATTACGCCAAAAATATTGGCGTTTTTCACATAATTACATCATATTTGTTGGCGTTTTTCCATAATAATGTCACACGTGTTGACATTATCAGTCAATAACACCACATCATCAGTGAAGCATTCAAATGAAATAACGCAATAAATAAAATAATGTCAATCACTAAGAATTTAATTAATATTTCAATGCATTCTTATTATTCCAATGCATTGGTAATGGCTATTAAAGCATTTACCAATGCAGTAAATGCTTTAATGTAGTCTTATTATTTCGATGCGGTACATGCTTTAATATACTCAACGTAGTCTTACTATTCCAACGCAATAAATGCGTTAATACTCAATGTAGTCTTATTATTATCAACGCAGTAAATGGTGTAATGTTGTTTTATTATTCCGACACAGTAAATGCTTTAGTAGCTTCGATATGCTCAACGTAGTCTTACTATTCCAACGCAGTAAATGCTATAGTATACTCAATCTAGTCTTATTATTCCAAAGCAGTAAATGATTTAATAGTCGTTACTAATGCATTGAAATAATAAGACTGCATTGAAATAAGAATGCATTCCAATGCAATAAATGCTTTATTTCATTTGAATGTTTTACGGGTGATGAAATGTTATTGACCGGTAATGCTAACACATGTAGCGTTAATATAGGAAAACGCCAATACTTATGACATAATTACGTGGAAAATGTCAATACGTTTGGCGTAATTATGTGCAAAATGCCATCAGCGATAGCACTATTACGTGGATAGCGCCATCTGTGCTGGCGTTTTCCTTGTAATTATGTCATAGGTGATGACGTAATTGTAAATAATAAAATAATTCACATAGATAAAAAGTGTGGCAGTTTGATATATAGTTTTAAAAGTATAGCGATTTAGTAAATAATTTTGCCACTAATGATAGTTTAGTAAAAAACCATGTGGTAATTTATATGCATACTAGATGTCACTCTTTAGTTCTTCTACTAAGCTTAGATGTCACTCTTTTAAGGCTTTCATTAGACAAGTGTCTTATATTTAAGGCACCAAGATACCATGTGTCTTTTTTGAAGTTAGTCTTACTAAAAGGGTAATTATACCCTTATAATTGGTCATTACTCACCTTATTTACCTTATAGTTAGTCTTTTTTTGTTGATATTTTGTTTCTCCAAAATATTTGAATTCTCTTTTGTTATCCAGGTTGTTTGAATACTTGTTGATTTTTCTATTGATCTGTTGCTTGCGTTATGTTTTGAATACTCGCTGTTTTTCTTTCTTTAGTTTTAGTATTTTTTTTTATTTGATTAATAGAAAAATTACTCGAACAAATTTGGCTCCTTCTTTTACTTTGCTTATCCTTTCTAATAAAAAGGACAAGCAAATAAGGCTACTATCAGCATCCAATTTTGTTTGGACCTTTTGAAAAAAAAATATCTAAAAAAAAGGGAAGAAAGAAAAGATAAAAAAGTAAGAGAAAATATATGTGCACTCATCTCTTTTATACATAAAGTCCCACATAAGAGAGATCAAACTCCTTTTCCCTCCTCTCTTCCTATAAAAGAGTTTATCCTCATGTGTTTGATCTCATCCAAAAACCTTAACACTTGGGCTTAATACTAAATATAAAGCCTAGGGATTTTAGTAATTGTTTTCTCATAGGCTGATCACGTGAGACTCTGTGCACCACACCTTTCAAGCATAGTGTTTATGCGCATCTTGGAGGTAATTTGTTTATTCTTTCTTTTTCTTATCTTTTTTTTAAATATACCTTTTTATTTTAGCTTATTTAGTTTATTTATTAGCTCTTTAGGTAGGGTTTAAGATATTTTTGTCTTGATTTGTCTAAATTTTTTTAATAGGGCCTTTTTCTTATTTTTGATAGTGGGCTGGTAAAAAAAAATTGTTTCTTTAAATGCTCATTTGATTTGTGCTTGTTTACTCTTTTTAATTAATTATGTTTATTTTGTTATGTTTGTTGGCATGTTACTTTGTTTAAAATAAACTGTTGTTAAATAATCTTTTCTTTTTTTTTCCTTTCCCCTGGACATTTTTTTTTCTTAATTAAAATTAAACTGAAAGTGGTAACAACACGGGAAAGGGGAGTTGAATCGTGCTTCTAATTTATGAACGTTTCCTGAAAACTTAAAAGCTTCTCAAGTTTTCTCAACTTGGATAAATTAGACTGTAGAACAGTAGCTAAGTTATTAAAAAAATGTTACTTAAAAGAAATTGAACTTGGGTCAAAGTTACTTTTAGAAAACTTAGTTTTCTTAAGATAGAATATCAGCTTCAATTATCAAAAGGACAAGTTAAGACAAAACTTACATAACAAAAAGTTAAAAGATAGAGTTTAGAAGAGATCATTTAGAGATTTATACTGGTTTGGTCAAACCACGTGTCTACATCCAGTCCCTAGTCAAACACCAAGATTTTGTATTGCCACGAGTATGAAGTTGACAATAACACAAGAAGGGAGGTTGAATTGTGTTACCTTTTTCTTGAAAATTTCTACATTCTCACTACCTTCTCAAGTTTATTAAACTTGAAGGTGAGAAGGTTACTCTTAACAACAGAATAACCGTGAGAATGTTAGGCAAATAGATATCAAAGTAAAGTGAGAAGGTTGGTGAGAGAGTTGACTGGTTGAGTTGAAGCAACCTTTTCATAATACAAACTTTGTTCTATAGAGTAAAGATGATTGAGAAACTTCTTTGGAAAGTGAGATTAAGTTAATTATATTATAAAAATAGTTTGGAGTTGCAGATTAAGTTTCTCTTTAAACAAGTTTTAGTTAACCTTCTCAAATCAATTTCTGGTTTGGTTTTCAAGCCTCTAACTGAATCCAACAACAGAAAAAGTAAAGAGATAAGGGAAAGAAGCTTTACACAGAGATTTATACTGATTCACTCTTTAACCATATGGGGTTCTGTCCAGTACTTAGCAACAACTAGGATTGTCCACTATTTGTTAAGTATTCTTTTACACCCAAGCCTCTACAGGCTTCAAACTGAGTATTCTTTGACCATAGCCTCTCCAAGCTCACAACCAAGTATTCTTTGACACATCATCTTCAAGCTAAAACCAAAGTATTATTTTCTTAGCCTCTTTAGACTTTCTTTCTCAAATTTAAGTGTCTTGCACAACCTACAAGCTCACTCACACAATGTAAGAATGAATAGATATTTACAAGTGTTTGTTTCTCTTAGGTATCTCTCGAAAACACTCAAGAAGTTCATACAAACACTTTACAATGTATTTTAGAACACCTACTAGAGATTTGAGAAGATTAGATAGTAGTAGGTAGAGATGAGAGACTTCGGTTCATTGTGGCCAATCTTAGATTAACACAAAGGTTCATAAAATTCTATTTTTCAAGCTTGGATCCTTTTATAACCTTCGAAAATTTGACTGTTAGATGTTCCAAATGGTAACTATCCTTGCTTACTACAGGTGACCATTATTTTGTCTTCTTCTTATTGAGTTAGCATGCCATTCTTAAAGTGAGAAGGTTGGGCAAGCTTCTCACCTTCAACCTTCTCATGCACTTTCTCACTGACAAGCTTCTCAAGTACATTCTCAGCAAGCTTCTTATCCAACCTTCTCAAGCTTGAAATTGTCAATCTTCTCATCTCTCTTGGTTTCACCTTTTCTTGGGTTCTTCTTGAAGTTTAACACTTCACTTTGACACATAGAATCCTTTTTGAGATTAATCTTTGTGGAATTTCTTTATTTTGATCTTCCTTCTCCACCTTCCCAGGACCTTCTCACTAAAGCTTCTCATGTTCTTTAGGAACATTTTCAGAGTTGACTTGAATTCTCTCAACTCAAAAATTGATCATCTTAGCCCACTCTAATTGTCCAGATACCTTTCTTTTGATGTATTGAGTCTTGTAAGACTTGATAAAACATAGAAAATACTCCACAAAGAACTTATTAATTTGATTCAAGTATGTGAAACCACTTAAACATTTAACTTTATTTTTAATATAGTTGTAATCATCAAAACAAGTTTTTCAATCTAAAGCACAAAAGGGCTTTGGAGCTTATAGAGTATTATTTCTTCAACCCTTGAGTCTCCAAGCTAGATTACAAGTAATCTTTGTTCCACCCTACCCTCTTTAAGCTAGACTCATACACAAATCACTAATGAATCAAGTTACAAAGAAAATGTTTAGGTTTGTGTTTTTCTCAACACTCAAAGAGTGGATTTAAGAAATTGAATACAGAGATAAGAATAAGATTCTTATTTCTCTAACATTTAAGGAGTGGATTTAAGCAATCACAAACATGAGAGAAGTAATTTCTCTTTTAAGAAAGTGATTAGAAGAAGATTTCAACAGAGAGAATTTGTTCAGAAGCGAGAATAAGCATTTAGAAGTTTGGCAGAATAACAATTTACTTCATCTCTTCAAAATTCCAAGCTTCTTGAATTTATAGAGTTTCATAAACTAGTCGTTTGGTCTCCAACGATTACTGTTCTGAGCACAGTTACCGTTTTCTTGTCCTGTAACGATAAGTTAGTTTTTCTTTAATGGTTTTTGTCTTTTTCCAGCAATAGACAAAGGTTTCAAACTTCTGAGATTTTCTAACTTTGACTTTGCTATTTTTGTACTTTGGTTGTCTTATGAATGTTGTATGCTTTTGAGAGATTATTTCTTCCAATACTTTAATCTTCTGATGAAGGTGTCTTCTGAACATTTGTTTCTGAAAGATTTATCTTCTGAACATTTGCCTTATAATGAGTTTGTCTTTTGATGAACTTGATGAGTTTGAGCAAGTTTATATCTTAAGTCCTTTTCAAGGATTTTGCACAATGACTTCTTCTTGTAAGGACTTCTTTAGAAATTCTTTAAAGACTTTGATTTTCTTGAGACTTTCTCAAAGTGAACTCAAAATATTCACGACATTAAGGTTCATAGTCTATGAATCTTCTCAATTGTGCTGTGATACACTTAGATGAAATGATAGTTAAATAAGATTCTAAATATAAGTTTGTAAATCATCAAAACTCATAAGGTTTTAAAGAATTTCTGTAAGATTAGATGCTTTTGAAGGGCTTTAAAGCTTATATAAATAACGCATGCTTATTTTTTAAAATCTATGTTGGCTTTAATCTCCTCAATGTAATTAGAGGATACGTAGGTCAAAAGTTAAGACAAATTTTAAATTTTTGTAATTTGTATTTTATTCACTTTATTTTTATTTGTTATTTTTTTAATTTTAATTGTAAATCATTTTTTCAATTTTTGACTTCTTTTTATTTTATTCCAACTTGTAGATTTAGTAAATTAGTCTTAGTCTTTTTATTGTTAATTAACTTGTAAATATTTAATTCATTTTCTAATTTTCTTGTAAATATTGTAACTTTTTTTTCTTATTTTATTTATTCATTCTTGTTTTTGTTTATTGTGTGAGGTAGATTAAATATTTTTAGGTTATTTAATTCGCATAATTAATTTAAGATAACTATCTTAGGATAAATGTATGAAGGTGCAATAGATTTAAGTCTCTATCATTTCCTATATATAATTAACTCTCGAACCTAATTAGTTTATGCAGACTAATTTTCTAAAGTTTTTTTTAAGGGTTTTCTATATTTTTCCTAAGTCAATAAAATTGGTGACAACTCCTCTGAATTTATTTTGTATTTTTAAATTTGGGTTGCCTCCCGTCGTGATTCTGGTCGTAACAAATATAATTCTTTAATCGCTTATTATCTCTTCATTTAACCAAAAAAAAAAACAATCTATCAATTATTTCAAATAAGTTTAAAATATTTTTATGAGAAAATAATACTTTTATAACACAATCACAATATTTCAAATTATAACTATTTAATCATGAGGTATGACTCATTTGATAAATCAAACTCTATATGACCGGACTTTATCAATACTACAAGGATTCGAAACCCATTGAAAGCACTTGTAGCCAATGCTGAGCTAATATCCAAGTAAATATTAGTCTCACATCTACAAAGTATATGAAACATTGTCATATTCAAACTATCCAACATTAAAATTAACCAAAGCACTGTACCTGAAAAAGAAAAAAGAAAAAAGAAAAACCCCAAAGTCATATGCAGTTGCAAAAAATCAGTAAAAAAAAAACCAAAGCAGTTTTATAGGCCATGTAGTTGCAAAACATCAATGGCTAACACCTACTTTATAATAAATTAGTGCATGTTTGGAAACCCATTTGCACCAACAAAGGTACGGTGGAAGATTTTGAAAGGCGTGAAATGTTGTTTGTGTGTTTTTCTTCTCAGTTGAATTCAATTGAAAATGTCCTCAAACGTACGTTGAAGACAAAGTGATAATTCGTTGCTTTTCCATTCAACAAAAGTAAGTTAGATGATATTTTTGTTTTAACTTTTATTTTAAAAGTGATTTTAATCTATCATTCAAACAACATTTATTTTGTCAAATTCACTTTTGAGATAAAAATTTCTAAACATAAATCACGTTACTACAAACACACTTTTAATTAAACATAAGTTTGTAAACACACTTTCAATCAAACTTAAGTTTACAACTCTAATCCAAACACACACTTAATAATATATATATTGCCCAAGATTTTTTTCTCCCTCTTATTTTTGGGCTGATAAAACCTCTACTTCATGTAATACCTACATATTGGAGATTTTGGAACCTAAAGGGTCAGCACCACAACCCAATTCACCTAGCCATCAACCGTGGGGAACCAATTCGAAGATCTGATTTGTCAAAGCCTGCATCTTCACTTTTAGATAGTGCATAGACAATGTCCAGTAAGTTGGGCCTCTTTAACGAGTCCCTATGCAAACAAGCAATGGCAATGGTGAGAACGCCCATCAAACTCTCCATTGAGCATGTCTCCCTTAATATAGCCTTATCCAACCATTGCTTCAGTTTCCTAACCTTATCTTGTTCATTATTCACTTCAAAAGTTCTGACAGCACTTGCCGACAAGAGATTTCCCTCCTCATCAATGGCTTCCTTCTCGGAAATTAGTTCAAGCAACACAACCCCCAAAAGAGAACACATCCATCTTTGTTGAGACCACACCATCAGCTAGATATTCAGGGGCAATATAGCCGTGTGTTCCCACAATGTGCATTATAATGGCATTTCATTCCTGACTTCACAAGCCCAAAATTGGCAATTTTGCCTCTCATGTTGGAGTCCAAGAGAATATTGCTGCTCTTGATGTCTTTGTGCACAACTAGTGGCCTCGTGTGCTCATAGATGTATTGGAGACCATTGGCCATGTCAATGGCTATTCTCAGCCTTGTTTTCCAATTCAGCTTTTCATTTCTATCCTCTTGCAGCCATGAGTAAAGAGATCCTTTCTCAATATATTAATAGACAAGATGGAATATTAGTAATATAGGATTTTAAGTCTAAGTTTGTTAATCATCAAAACTGAAAAGGTTCTAAAGAACTTCAGTAGGATTAGATGCTTCCAAAGAGTTTTGGAGCTTACAATCCTCATTTTTTTTATGATAACAAACTAGACTATATCTTTTTAAGCAGTAATATGAATTAAAGAATTTAGTTTCCAGAATTAAAGACAAGTAATAGATTAGAAAGACAAGTGTTACATCAGAAACACAACAAATCCAGATTGAACATTCATACTTTGTCATTTAAACAATTATAAATCAAAAGTACAAAAGATGAATGTTTTAGCTATCATGATTTTTGCTAAGATGCTTTCTAAGAATGCTCCCCCTAGGCTCATGCATTAAGTATCCCCTTTTGGCTTCAACAAAAAGATAGGGTAAGAAAATATGCCATCAATCAGAACTCAGAAAAGATGCAGATCAGAAAAGGGTTTATCCAATTTTTCTTTTGTCTTCGGGAAGCACAACTTCAAATTTCTAAACCCACCAATCTTCAAATCTTGCAAGGTTTTGCAGGAGGGCAGCTAGTGTAGCATTCACCTCAGTGTGACTAATCTGAACATCAGCCTTTATTTGTTAAACTTCACTGACCAAGGTTTTTAGACGTTCTTCAATAGAACCAAGTTTCTTCTCTTGCCAATAACCAGGATGTAGTGCAGAAAAATGAGTAATGGTTTAGGAAGAATATGAGGCTTGAAACTGCGCCACTCTTTTTGACTCTACAGACTTATGAAGAAAAGGGTCATCTTCAGCACCAGTAACCCGTTCCAAATTCTCAACAATTTTTGCTTCTGATTCAAATTCTAGAACTTTTGAGTGCTCAACAGAAATAGTGTAAGTCTCTTGAAGAGGTTATGTTCGTTGAGGCGCAGATTTATCAAAGCCAGGTTTTCCCATTATTGGAGGAGTAGAGGGTTCAGTCTTACTTTTGTAAAAAGATGGAGTGAGTTGATCATAATGCTTTTCTTCATATAGACCTTCTTTTGATTTTTCTTCAGAGGTTTTGGTTCTGGGGCAGCTGGAGGAGTCTTCTCAGATTCTTGAGCCATTTTATCAGCTTCTTCAAGATCAGTAATGGGCACGGAGCCCTTCATGATTCTGATGATATGAAGGGGGTTTTCTTCAAAAGAAGGTCGGTACATCTTCTCGAGTTCGCTAGTGACAACTTTGATGATCTTGTCACTTTCTTCTGGAATTGACAGAAGTTGGAAATTGAAGAATCTTGAGCTACCAACTCCTTTTACCTCTTATTTTCTTCTTATTTTTGTTGCAGTATCTATTTTTGCAACTTCTTTTGCAATATTTTCTTCTTCTTCATCTTCCGTTTGTTTCTCCTTCTCTTCAGCAGCTTATTTCCTTTCTCTTTGCTTTTC
This sequence comes from Ormosia emarginata, assembly GCA_029884605.1. Lineage (NCBI taxonomy): Eukaryota > Viridiplantae > Streptophyta > Magnoliopsida > Fabales > Fabaceae > Ormosia > Ormosia emarginata. Next base: position 47,667,252 of record JAQQTP010000077.1, on the reverse strand, counting down.
TTCTTGTTTTCCTTCTTCCTTTTTTTCTTCTTTCTCTTCAGCTTCTTCTTCTTCTTTCTGTTCTTCTTCTTTTTTAGGTTCCTTTTCTGTTTCCTTCTCAGCTTTTGATTCCTTGGTTCTTTCTATTTACTCTCCATTAGAAATTTCTGTTTCGCTTTTCTTTTCTTTCTTTGATTCAGCTTCTTTTTCTTTTTCTAATTCTTCAACAGCTTCGATTTTTATCTTCTTTTCTTCTCTTTGTTTTTTTCTTTTTTGGAATAGAGGGCTTTGGAGTGACAACCTTCTATTTTGGGGCAGCAACAACATCTTCCTTTTTCTTCCTTCTTCTCTCGAGGTCGTTCAGTAGTAGACTTAATGACTTCCTTAGGTTTTTCTCTTTCTTCCTTCTTTTTCTTCTTCTTTTGAGGATTCACCTTTATCCCCATAGCAGTTATATTCTTTTAAGAGAACTCTGGACTAGCATCCATGGTTTTCTCTCCTTTGAGACTTACTCCAAAGTGTTTTAACACTTTGGTCATAAACATGCCATAAGACAATCCAGTGGTCTTTTTGGCTAGTAATGCAGCCATCATGAAATGACGAATAAGGTGTTGGAGGTTCAACAACTTCTTTTCTTTTAGATGGTATAGCACCATTAAGTTAGCTTAAAAAATCACCTTAAGACTTCTAGCTCTAGGAAGCACAATGTGTTGGATAAGTGAGTGCTGAAACCTTGAAACTTGATTTAGCTTCTTTGACACGATTGTCTTCTCATCAGGATTCACTAAAAGAGACAACAACACGTCTTTATAGCTAGCACCATAGTTTTCCCATCATCGATCTTAGGCATAGATCAATTCACCTCTATTTTACACCTTGGTGATCTTCGCAAGAGTTTCTTTATCAAGTACAATGTTAACTCCTTTGACATTGTTTTTGATCACCAAAGGTTCTTCGCTGATAACAGCGACAACATAAAAAGCACGAACCAATCAGGGGTAGATAAGATCACTGATCTTTAAAAACTTTCTCCAATGTTGAAAGTTTATGATTTCTCTAACGTCCATTACTTCAGTAACAATTTTCTCTAGATCAATTGATTTTTTTGGTACAATAGGTGTTTCTTTAAATTTGGTTTCGTATTTAGATTGAATGGAAGGATTTGAGAAAAGAGGGGTATAGGGTTTAGGAGAAGAATATTCGGATTTAACATCCTTTTTAGGTTTCTTTGGTGAAGGTATGGTATTTGATCGATTGTGTTTTCTTTTCTTTGGCAAAGCATTGATCAGACGACCTAATTTCTTCATGGTATGGGTAAGGGTTTAAGGAAAAAGCTTTCTAAAGTTGAGATGGTAATAGAGTACGAGAGAATAGTTTTGGGTTTGAGGAGGGTGAAATAGTGATTTTCTATTTCATTATTTGGGGGTTTTATATAGGAGGTAAAAAGTAGCCATTGGTAGAACAGAGAACCTGCCGTCGGTCTGTCTTATCACTTTTACTGACAAAAAAGTTGGAGAGAGATGATGGTTTGATGTGATGAGTGAGTTTAATGAGACCAAACCTTCATCTCTCTCTAACTTTTTGTAAGTGTGCCTAAATGTGATGTGTTATATTTGTGTCCACCTAAGAATATGTCCTGACTAGTATTGGTTATATTACCATTGGAGGTTGAGTCAGCAGTAGTAACTCTTCCTTGCTTTTTTTAATAGATTTATCACCCGATTATAAGAGTTGAAGGTGTAAATGGGTGGTTTGGTTCGAGTTTTAGAGAAAAATAAATTTGAATCTATTAAAATTAATTGGTTCAGTTTGTTTCGATTTTTTTATTTTTTTATAATCAAATCCGAATCGAACTGAACCAAACATCTATGGTTTGGTTTAGTTCGGGTGATCAGGTTGACAATTATTTTTTTAACACAAAAATTAGCTAAACAACTATACATGTAATATAGAAAAGTGTATATAATGTATGTAAAATTTCAAATAATATTAGAACATAAACTAACATTTGCTCTTCCATTAGGCAATGAACATTCAATTTCAAGTTGAGTCACACGATCATTAGTCTTTGAGATTTCTTATTTATATCAAATCCAACATGCTAAAATAGTGAGAAAAAAAAACTTCCTAGTAGGCGATAGAAAAATAGAACTATTAGTTAAATATGTTCCTTAATAAACACTTGTTTATATAATCACACAACTTTTTATTTATTGACATCTATAGACATTTTCAAAACTAATATAACATCCAAAGCAAAATGCCTAATAAAATTAATGTAATCCAATTTCTATAAATATATCATACTAACAGTATAACAATTAATAGAAAATCTTGGTAAAGAAAATGAAAACACATATGTCTAATGTCTCTGTACGTGCAATAGTAATTTGGTTCAGGTGGTTCTTCGGATTTAAAATTCTTAATCCGAGAACCGAATCAATTAAGCTCTCATTGGTTCAGATTTTACCCAAACTAATTAAAATACCCAAACCAAACCAAACCCATTTAATTGGTTCAGTTCGGGTTGGTCGAATTGGTCGGGTTATCTAAACCAATTTACACCCCTACTCAGTGTAACTTCTAAACAAACTTTTGAATTAGCTTTTGAAAAACACTTCTAATCGTAATTTCTAAATATAACTTCTGATAGGACAATATTTTACACTTTGCTTCTGATTTCCATATTTAGAGCATGGTTTTCTCATATAAAGACTTATGCAATATATGATGTGAAATATGTTCAAATGCAAACCATGTTAAGATAATGTCTAATTAAGCAAAATCTATCTTTTGAAAGAGGTTTGGTAAAGATACAAGCTTATTGCTCTTTAGTATTTACAAACTTAAGTTCATATTTACCTTTTTGAACATGATTCTTACTAAAATAATGTTTACTGTCTATATGCTTTGACCTAGAATGCTGAATGAGATTCTTAGCTAAATTTATAGCAATAGTATTATCACAAAAAGATAGGGATTTTGGTGTACTAAAGGTTGTAGTCTTCCAATTCATGCTTAATCCATAGAAGTTGTGAACAACAATTAGTTGTAAAGACATATTCAACTTCAGCAGTTGATAAGGTGATTGAATGTTGTTTTCTACTCAACCAAGTGATCAAAGCATTTCCAAGAAAGTTTCAACACGATCTTAAGCAAAGTCAGCATCACAATAGCCTATTAGATCAAAACTTGTACCTTTCTTATACCAAAGACCAAGATTAGATGTTCCAATTAAATATCTAAAGATTTTCTTAACACCTTGTAAATAAGATTCTTTAGGATTTGTTTAGAATCTAGTACATATTTCAACACTCAATCAAATGTATGATCTATTAGCAGTTAAGTACATAAGTGAGCCTATCATACCTATGTATAGTTTTTTACCAACAAGTTTACTTTTCTCATATGAATCTAGAATTTGTGAGGGGTGCATAAGAGTACTCATCTTCTTTGTTGAGTCCATTTTGAATCTTCTAAGAAGATCCTTTGAAGATTTCTCTTGATGGGTTAGGACTTCATTCTTTTGTTGCTTGATTTGCTATCCCAAAAAGAATGTTAGTTCACCCATCATGCTCATTTCAAATTCTCCTTGCATTAGCTTAGAAAATTTCTTGCACAAAAGCTCATTAGTAGATCTAAAAACAATATCATCCATATAAATCTGAACAAGCAAGAAATTAGTCTTCTGATGTTTTGTAAACAGAGTTATATCAAACTTGTCTCTTACAAAATCATTTTTTCAGAAGAAATGAGTTAAGCCTCTCATACTAAGGTCGGTAAGCTTCCTTTAAATCATATAAAACTTTTGAGAGTTTGACAACATGATTAGGAAACTTTTCATGTTCAAAACCAAGGGTTGTTTTACATAGACTTCTTCAGAAATGTAACCATTCAGAAAAGTAGATTTTACATCTATTTGATATAAGATAAAACCTTTAAAAGCAACATAAGCAAGTAAAATTCTGATAGCTTCTAGTCTAGCAACATGAGCAAAAAATTTAACCAAAATTAATACATTCTTGTTTATTGTAACCTTGAGCTACCAACCTTGCTTTGTTTATGAACACCCAGCAAGTTCTAATGATCGTATGATCTTCAAATTCAGGAACCAACGTCTAGACCTTGTTTCTTTCGATCTAGTTTTGTTCTTTTTGTATGGCTTCTATCCAACTTTCATCTTGAAGAGCCTTATCTATTTCTTTTCGTTCAATTTGGAGATGAGAGCCATGTTTACATTGTTTCTAAATGAATATATGGTTCTCACACATTGAGAAGGTTTTCTAATGATTCGGTCTTTTGGATGGGATGTGAGATGTCTCCATTCTCTTAGCATCTGATTCTAACTTCTAATGTTCCTTTCAGATAGAGTCTTCTGATGGTCATTAGAAGGGTTGTTAGCAAAATCATGAGGTTCCTTATTTGGAGATGATAGATTAGAAACCAACTTTGGAGTATCTTTCAGAGTAATGTTCTCAAATTCTTCTTCTAGATCAGAAACTTCAACCTTAAAAGAATGATTAGCGTCATTAAAAGAAATATGCATAGATTCTTCAAGAGTAAGAGTTCTTGTGTTGTAAACTCTATAGATTTAGAAGAAGTTGAGTAACTAAGAAATATATATTTATCAACCTTAGAATCAAACTTTCTAAGTTGATCTTTCTTGTTCAAGATGAAGCATTCAAATCCAAACGTATGAAAGTAAAATATGTTGGGTTTTTTGCCATTCCACAATTCATATGGAGTTTTCTTGATGACTAGCCTTAGAAAAACACAGTTATGAACATAGCAAGAAGTTTTTATAGCTTCTGCCTAAAAGTATTTTGGTTAGCCACTATCACAAAGGAGAGCCCTTACCATCATTGCTTTCTTCTTTTTGAACTTCTTAGGTGCTTTCTTTAGCTGAGGACACCCAGTTTTGACAGTTGAGGACACACAATTTTGATATGTCCAAGCTTTTTACATTCATTACAAATTATCTTATTTCTGTTGGTATTACTTGAGTCTCATTTCTAGTCTTTCTTTTGGAAGAAGCCTTTCTTGTTTCTTTTTCTTTTCTTTAACATTCTAGCAACCTTGCCAGATAGCATAGCTATTTCATCATCTTTGTCTTCTGAATCAAAATTCTTCATCTTCATCTTCTTCAGAGTCTTTTGAAGCTTTAAGTGATGAGTTTTGATGTGCACTCTTCTGACCAGCTTTAAGAGCAATAGATTTGCCCTTTCTCCCAACATTTTCATTAGCATCAGCTAATTCTTGTTCATGAATCTTTAAAGAACCTATAAGCTCATCAAGACACAAGGTGTTCAAATCATTTACCTCTTGAATCATTGTTACCTTTGGTCTCTAGACCTTGGGTAAGCTTCTTAGGATTTTTCTAACCATTTCCTGATTTGAGTATATTTTTCCATGAGCTCTTATCTGATTGATGATATGCATGTATCTAATAAACATGTCATCAATTGTCGAATGGTCAAGTATTTTGAACAACTTATATTGATGAACAAGCATATTGATTTTAGTTTCTTTGACTTGATTTATGCCTTCATGCAACATCTCAAGTCTATTATATATTTCTTTAGCAATATCACATGATATGATCTTACCATATTCACTATGATTGAGTACACATGTAGGAAAGCATTTTGCCTTTGAGTTCAACTGAACTCTGTTTCTTTCTACTTTAGTCCATTGCTCCCTTAGAGTAAGAATGATTGTTCCATTTTCTAAAGCATGAATTGGAGTGAAATGACCATTTTCTATGACATCGCATAGATTATAATAAGTGGACTCTATGAATAGTCTCATTATATCTCTCTAATAATGATAGTCTTCTCCAATAAATGCAGGAGGACGATTAATGGACTGTCTTTCAACAATGTAAAGATTCTAATTTGTCATTTCCTTTAGATCTTTTCTCTCCGCTTGTTAAGGCGCTCAACCTAGAAACTGAGCTTTGATACTAACTGAAAGTGGTAACAACACGAGAAGGAAATGTTGATTTGTGCTTCTAATTTCTGAACATTTCCTGAAAACTTAAAAGCTTCTCTAGTTTTCTCAACTTGGATAAATCATAATATAGATCAGAAGTTAAGTTATTCAGAACAGGTACTTAAAAGAAATTGAACTTAGATTAGAGTTACTTCTAGAAAACTTAGTTTTCTTAAGATAGAAGATCAATTTCAATTATTAGAAGGACACATTAAGACAAGACTTAGCTAAAAAAAATTTAAAAGATAGAGTGCAAAAGAGATCACTCAAAGATTTATACTGGTTCGGTCAAATCATGTGCCTACATCCAGTCCCCAATCAGAAACCAAGATTTTGTATTGCTACGTGTATTCTTTCTTCAACCCTAGCTTTTCTAAGCCAGATTACAAGTAATCTTTGTTTCCACCTTAGCCTCTTCGAGCTAGACTCATACACTGATCACTAACAAATCAAGTTACAAAGAGAAGGTATAGGTTTGTGTTTCGATCAACACTCAAAGAGTGGTTTTAAGCAATTGAAAATGAGAATGAGATTCTAATTTCTCTAACACTCAATAAGTGGATTTAAGTAATTACAAACTTAAGAGAAGCAATTTCTCTTTTAAGAAAGTGATCATAAAAGATTTCAACAGAGAAACTATGTTTAGAAGCGAGAATAAGCATTCATAAGTTTGATAAGAAGTTTGGAAGAATAATAGTTCGCTTAATGTTTTCAAACTTTTATGCTTCTTGAATATATAGAGTTTTAGAAACTAGTCATTTGATCTTCAATGGCTATTGTTCTAAGCATAGTTACTATTTTCTTGTTCTGTAGTGGTCAATTAACTTTTCCTTAATGGTTTTTGTCTTTTTCCAACAATAAACAGAAGTTTCAAACTTTTAAGGCTTTCTAACTTTGACTTTGCTAATTTTATACATTGGCTATATTATGGATGTTGTATGCTTTTGAGAGATTGTTTCTTCTGATATCTATTTCTTCTAATACTTTAGTCTTTTGATGAAGGCGTCTTATAAACATTTGTGTTCTGGACTATGATCCGGGATCTTGTCTAACGAATCAACCTGACACGCGTACAGCCGGACTCCGCCTTGTTTGATAGCTTAGCCTTGATGATAGTTCGAATCCCGAAGCCATACGTGTCGAACAACTTTGGGCCATAGTATCAAGACTAATAGATTTGTGTAGAGGATATAACCCTAAATATCTACAACTGTCAATCATCATCTTACGATATTATAGGACCTATAACTGTCTCAAACTGCTAAGTAGCTTTCATATCTAAGTTCCTAACTTATAGGGATTTGCCTCAACAATATATGGTGATAATCTTTACCAGGATCTAATCCTAAATACCTGCATTTAACATAGATTGCATTACGATTCTAGTTATGTGACACCCTAAAATTTATTTATTTTATTATAGATAGTCATTTTATAATATTTATGATTTTTGTGAATTTTTCTGGATTTTTCTGAGAATGCAGAATATTTTAATATTATTTTTCGTTTTACGTGTAAACTGAGCTGAGCTGAGCAAGGGAAATGAGATATTTTTCTTGAGAAACTTGATCTGTGAAAACATCGACGGGGGATCTTACTAAACCTGAGGCTGGACACAGTTTACGAGGTTTTACATTTTTTAAGAATATTATCCGATAAAATAAATCGTTGTGTAATTTTTATCCGCTGGACAGTTAATACTGACTTCTGTCAATTATAACCATTATCCATTGGATAATAGCATGTATTAGAAATCCCATCATATTATCCTAATGTAATCTACTTTATGTCTAATCAAATCCATTTCAATTTAAAAATATAATTTTTTAATCAAGCTTCTCATGGAAGCTTGGTCCACTAATGACCAAATTACCCTAAGCTTGTAGGAGAAGCCACTCACCTCTCTTTCTCTCTCTCATTGCTGCAGCTAGGGTCCTTGGGGGGAGCAAAATTTGCTTCCCACACTTAACACTCCTCATCCAAAATTTTACTCATTTTCTACTATCAATTTTTCTCTATTCATTTCTTATCTCACATTTTTCTCTCTTCTTCTCTTTCCATTTCTCTCTTCTTCTCCTCTTCCATTTCTCTCCATAGTTGCAGCCCCAAGAGGTGACCATCACCATTTTCATTTTCTTGTTTCACCATCACCATTACTACATTTCTATTCTCATTCTCAGTATTTTCTCTTTAGTGATTTTCTCTCAAATCCATCATCTCCATCATCTTCTTCCAAGAACAAAGCTTGAAGCTTTAAGGTAAAGCTTTCATTTTTCTTTCTTCTTCTCTTTATTTTCGTGACCCTTGATCACATTGGTGACCAAGGATTCATCCTTCTCCAAGCTTGGTTGTTAATTCTTTGTGTTTGGTTTTCTAGGGCTTTTAGAGAGCCAAAACCGAACCACTAAGAGCAAGCAAGGAGGTGATTTTCGTATTCTTCCTTTAGGTAAGAGGAAGATTTACTCGCTTCAACCATTATTAGTGGTGAGAAGACCTTTGTGTGGTTGTTAATGGAGAAATTCATAATAGATGCTCACTTTGTTTGATTATTTTTCATGTTTTGTGTGTTCTTGATTGAGACTAGAGTTTGGTTGTTATAAATGCCTTGATAATAATGGATTGGATGAATGGAAATTTTAGGGTTTCCTATTACCTTATGGAAGTCACAGTTTTGACTAGGTTTTTAGGGATTTGAATTTGGTTTTTGTATAAAATGAAGTTTATATGATTAGGTATTAAATAATTAATGCATGAAATGGAAAAATCAGAATCTTGATGTCTTAGGGAGGCTCACGGCCTCTAAGGAATTTTTGGAATTCAACTGGTGCTTTTGTGCATCCTTGGGAATTAAACGATTTGGACATAAGTAATTTAGAATGTGATGGAAGAAATTGATTGAGTAATGGTTCTGGAGAGGCCACGGTTTTAAGGGGGTTCAATGACCCAAAATTTATATAATTGATCAAGACTTAGGAAATTAGGAATGTTGGATTCATAATGTGAAATTATGGTATGTATTGAACTATGTATATGGAACGCTGATATTGAGAATGAATTGCATGAAATTATGAGTCCATGTGTGGGACTAAGTACTTGTTGATGTGTACTTGACTAAATTGAGGCATGAAGCTATTGAGGATTGATTACGTGCCATTGTGGTATGTTCCATGAGATATATATATTATTAATGAATATGCATTGTGTTACGAGGAACATACAATTGATGAGCATACATTATGTAAATTGAGTCATCATGCATATGTGAATATCTGTTAGATTTTGTTGGGATGGCGATGTGTGCCTAGGAGATTGAATTACACCTTAGTGCGGGTGCGAGTAGACTAAGCATGGGTCATAGTGGTTGACCTTGAGGGCGTCGGGGTGCGGGTGTCTCACAATAGATAGTGGTAGCTCCACTGGGGCCGTGGGATAGACCGATGCAAACACACCAACGATCCGGACTAAGACGATGTCATATATCGTGATTAATTGTTGAGGTGCCATGTATAAGTCATATTGCGCAAATGCTATTTTTATGTGAAAGCACTTTATTTTAAGGCTAACGAGATACTAGCATGACTCCTTGATCATTCTCTCTGAAATGTTGATGTCTATCTCCATGGAGTAGGATTTTGGTACCATATGCATTGTGCATTGTCAGTCTCATATTTCATTAAGCATGAGTACTTATGACTGTTAAACTATCTGCTTTTGATATTGCAATAATTGTCTGATGGTTGAACTGTTGACTGCTTGAGATATCAATACCGTTTAACTTTTATAGCCTATTTTATTATTGCTTGCAGTTGTCCTTCTCTTATTGTTAATTTTATTATTACTGTTGATGAATATATGCGTTGTAATGCTATATGGGCACCCAACGCCATTTTATTTTCTTGTTGCCATATTGGTATTGAATGCTGGATGTCTCACCTCTTTTCTGTATATCTGTACTTCTGTTTTAAATTATGTACTTTTGAGAAGACGTTCACGAGGAAGAAAAGGAAGCGCCTGATTTTCTTGGTTTCTGGCCTGATTATAATTAGTGCTATTTGAGGATGTCTTCACGTCTGCACCGATTTTTGGGTTACGTGAGGATAACCTTTCATGGAGGTCCTGACTGTTGGCACATTAACTTGTGCACGGACTGATGCATCTATCACAGGGAGTTGACTGTGTCTTTAGCTTGGGGTCGCTATGACCTGCCTGTCTTTGATTTTACCACTTTTATTCACTTAGAGTTTTACCTACCTGTTAGAGATTTGTGAGATGACCTTTATTTCATCCCACGAGATGATTCATTTCTTTACATTGCTCGAGCTTCTGCTCAAAATTCAGTCGCTCTGATGGTGATTTCATCGGATGAGGAGGACCCTGTAGAGGATCCTGCTATGGTTTCTTCTCATCAGTCTTAGGGGCTGATGTTGTCGGTGGCTACTGATGGCTATCAGTATATCTTTTTAGAAAATCTGACGTTTTGCTATTGTGATGGGTTGTATATGTTGTAAACATCTTGGGGATGGGTAAAGCTTTTTGCTTTTTGTACACATGTTGATGTAATTAAAACAGATGTTATTTTATATATATATATATATATATATATATATATATTATATATATATATATATATATTGTGAATGTATGATCTCTTTTCATATTAATTTCTGTTGTATTATATTTATTATTCATTTTAACCAAAAAAATAGTAAGTAATAATATACGTACATTTTCAATACCCAATTTATGCACATTTACAATTGAAGAAGTTTAATTATATACTAAATGAACCAGGTCTTAATTTATCAATGGATTTATATTTTTCGCATTTCGTTTTACTTTACTATCGTGTGACATTCCTTCTTCTCCCGGAAAAAGGGGCATTACAAGTTAAGTTTTATAAATGCTAAGTTAAGTCACCTTAATCAGGTATCTGTTATCTCACTGCATAAACCCTACTTGTACATTGCCTGACTTGAGCATTGGAGTCTCTTTGCAAGTACCCAACCCCTGGTCCAACATGCTCTGCTACAGTTATTCAAGGACGAAACCACCGTAACATACCTACCTCAAGTATCCCTCTGAAACCCATTCATAACATTAGCGCTGTCTATGGGAAACTGATAAACTTTTATTTCCATTCTATCATAGTGAGCACGAGACAACATCTTAGAAAAGGAGGTGTTGCGCCCGCTGCCCCTGGTTAAGAATATGGCCTGGCGGCAAAACATGACCCTTCACAAGTTGCACCACCAGTACATGCATAAACCTCCACTGCTAGGAGCCAAAAAGTTATCGTCGAGACTCTTAACAAGGGGCACGAGACTTTGATTTCTTAAGAAATTTCTAACTCCTTGCGAAGGGTCTCTGTTTGAGACAAACTTGTTTTTCTTGGAGAAAGAGCCAATAACGCTGTGCAAGGGCCACAAATCCCCATGTATTCTCGCCTAGGGCCTTCGAATAATGATGCAAATCACAGATCCCATCACAAGGGCACCATTCAGTCTGAGATGACGAGAAACCACTTTCAAGAGTTAGTACGCCAACAAACAACATCGTACGCCAATAAACAACATCAATCAATGACCAACCACTACAAAAAATGGGTAAATTACGGTATTTTTTTGTATATTATGGCGGTTTTGATTGCTATTTTTCACGTCAGCTGCGGTTTTCAAAACTGACGTAATTAACTTTGTCATTCGGTATAATACGACAATTTCCCATTAACAGCGACAACAACCACCACAATTTACCATGTATAAAACAACGGTTTCGTGGTGCATAAAATGGTAGTTTATGACTTTCGTAATTTACATAACACTAACAAAAAAAAATGTAAATTACGGCAGTTAGAACAACCATAATTTACATAACACCAACCAAAAAAATGTAAATTACGATGGTTAGAACTACCATAATTTACATAACACCAATAAAAAAATGTAAATTACGGCGGTTAGAATTGCTATAATTTACTTAATACCAATAAAAAAAAAGTAAATTACGACGGTTAAAACTGCCATAATTTACATAATACCAACAAAAAAAATGTAAATTACAGCAGTTAGAATTGTCGTAATTTACATAAAACCAACAAAAAAAATATGATAGACAACCCAGCTCAATAGCATAATCCATAATTCATATTTCATGTTCTGAAATTCTAATTTCATATTAATAGCAAAGAAAACCTTTGCCTCACCATTATCAACCCCTAGAATTAATCCACGTCCATTTATATGTTCTATACACTATACCTCAACAATTAAAGGTTCTGTATGGTATGTGCCTATGAGTATGAAGATCCCTATATTTTTTTGCGAGGCCATAATCAATAATGTACACTTGAAATGAGATGCCCAGCATGATTCAAATATAGTTAAAAGAAACTAAAATTTGTATGTTCAACTATAATACTTCTTATCATAATCTAGCAATCACTGCACCAAAGAAAAGGATTCCATTAAATAGAAGTTAAAGATTGGAAAACAAGACATTTTGACAAGAAAAAGAGCCAGAGGAAGTATATTGACTCAAAATGTTGCCCAATCACTTTGCATATCTAACAATAAAGTAAACCTTCTACAGATGGCCCAAGGCAATTCAAGGTGGAAGCATGGCCAGGAGGTGCCAAAACCTGAGGACAGATAGAATCTTCCAAGGAATTATTGCATTTTTTCCAAGGACTAGAGTTCAACTCTAGCATTATCATGTCATGCTTGGGGAAATGGATGATAAGAATATGGTGCCACCAAAATACCAATGAGTAGTCATAGTCCTAAACCAGTAAATCTAATGGCCCACCCAAGTGGACCAAACAAGTGAAACAACACTCAAGGATCAATCAACATGCAAAGCTAATGGAAAATACAACAGATTTACAAACTAAATGCTCAAGCAACAATTGGAGAGTAAAACAAAGAAAAATAGGAAATTTGGAAACTTAGGGAGAGTGAGAGTGAGAGTACGAGGGAGAGAGGGTGAGAGTGAGAGGGAGAACGTGGCTGGGAGGGAATTTTTTTAGTGTGAGAGGAACTGAAAATTTAGTTTTTATAAAAATATTTTAATTAAATTTTAAAATGAAAATAATGGCGGTTAAAACTATTGTTTCATACATCTAACTGCCATTTTTTACATGTAAAATACGGCAAGTGCATAACTGACATATTATACTACATATTACGATAGTTTTTGATAACTGCTGTATTAAAACTGCTATAATTTACCCTTTTTTTTGTAGTGAATGACATTAGCTAGACGATCAGCGCTGTCATTTGGAAGATCTAGAAAGGTCTGTACATGATGAAAACTTTAACGAAAGGTAGAATACGAATGAAAACCAGAGAAGGGCCCTGCATGACAATGTCGAGGTCGTCGGAAACAATATTCTGACCCCCGGCGGTCAGCAACAACAATTCTCAGATGAATTAATGGCATATAGGGTCCCAAGAAACTTCAATTTTATTTCCAACTTAGAGGCCTATGATGGGACAATGGACTCTCAGGAACACTTAGATGCCTACACCCATTTTATGCAGTTCCATGAGGGATCCCAAGAGCTGTTGTGTCACGCCTTCCCCCTCTCTTTAAAGAAGGGTGCCGTTTATTGGTTTTCCACCCTACGAGCAAAATCTGTCACCAGGTGGGAGGACCTCAGACAACGCTTCTTGCTACACTACACTACCGCCAAAGAGCAACCCAAGTCAATTGATTCTCTTTTTGAAATTTCCCAAGGGAGCAACGAGCCCCTTCGTGAATACATCAAGAGATTCAGTAATACTTGCGTTTGTGGAGAAAACCTAAATGATAGGATCACTTTTTGTTATGTCTGGAGTGGCCTCCTGACTGATTCAGACTTTTTTCGGTCATTTGCAAAAAAGAAGCCAATGACTTTGAATGAGCTTTACTTGTGCTCCTAGAAATATATTGAATTAGAAGAAGTTAGTAAGGCTAAAGAGAGTCTAGAAAAAAGTGAGCCCACTCACTAGAAAAATAACCGGAACTCCAACCAGCCTCGAAACTCCTCTAAGGGCAATCCTTATCGGCCTAAATATTTTGACTATACTCTTTTGAACACCCCACGAGAGAAAATTCTAAGGGAGGTGCTTCAGACCGAGTTCTGGGATATTAAGAGGTCATCTCCTTTGAAGATATAATCTCAGAAGGATCATTCAAAGCACTGTAAATGGCATAAATGTTATGGCCATAAAACAGAAAATTGTTATTAGCTTTGCAATGTCATAGAATCCTTAGTCATATAGTAACGACTGCAAAAATATATCAGTGTTTTCTAAAACAATGAGAATCGCGAAAGACGGTAGGAACGAAGACGTAGCCGTAGTCCGAGGCGAAGTCCGTCTCTAAGATAGAGGAGAAGAAATCACAACCTCATTAGAAAATCTCATACTCTGCCTTGCCTTGATACTGCAAACCGGCTAGATAGGAACCAGGATGCTCTAAGTAGAGGCAACAGAAAGGATCAGCTTGTTAGTACCATTTCATGAGGATTTGTAGGCAGCGGGTCGTCCAACAATTCCAAGAAGAAAGCATTTCAGACGACAATGTTAAGCATTTCTAGCTCCACGCGCAAACCTCGTGCTGAAGATAGAGAAGAACCACTTGTCTCCTTTTTAGACAAGGACTATGGCGATATTACCTGGGATCATGATGACCTTCTAGTGATCTTCGGAATAATATCTAACACCGAGGTCTAGCGTATCTTCATCGATCAAGGAAGCTCGGCAGATATCATGTTCATGGACGTCTTTAAGAGGTTGGAGTTCCCTCAGTCTGCATTAACCCCTTATGATGGCGAGCTCACTGGTTTCTCTGGCGAAAAGGTTACCTAGGTAGGTTACTTTGAAACTTTCTTAACCTTGGGCGATGACAGTGTCTACAAAACCGTTAAAGGTAGGTTCCTAATAGTGGATTGCCAACCAGTATACAATATTATTTTGGGTTGCCCTACGTTGAATGACATTGCCGCTGTAGTGTCTACCGCTCATCAGGCTATGAAATTTCTCAATAAGAATAATGAGGTGGTCACGGTATTGGACGATCAGATCGCAACATGCAAATGCTACAATAAAATTCTTAAAATCTATAAAAACCTCTAGGAAAACCAAAACATGCACATCTAGCCTGGCCTGAGATCAAGTCAACATCCTTATGACCGAGCTTGATGTATATGAAGAGATCCGAGGTACCAGACCCTAACCAGAAGAAGAGTTGCTTCCACTCCAGCTGGGTGACAAGCCGGACCAAGTCACTAAGATTGGTGCAAATATGGAAGAACAGGAGAGGCGCCAGCTTATAGAGCTCCTACAAAAAGCTAGGACCTCTTTGCCTGGATGTCTTCAAATATGCTTGGGCTTGACCCTGCTTTCATCTGTCATCATTTTTCAACTAAACGAGATGCAAGGCCGGTCTCCTATAAAAAATGAAAAAAGAAAAGTTGGCCTTGAGAGACAACAAATTATCGAAGAGCAAGTCGAGGAGCTATTCAGTGTCGGCTTCATCAGAGAAATTTCATACACCACATAACTCTCAAATATGGTCCTGGTAAAAAAGTCAAATGGGAAGTGGAGGATATATATGGACTATATGGACCTGAACAAGGCTTGCCCAAAAGATCCATACCTTATCCCTAATGTTGACAAATTGGTCAACAACTCCTCTAATTTTTGGCTACTATATTTCATGGACGCTTACTCCAGATACAATCAAATCCTAATGTACCTCGAAGACGAAGATAAAACCACTTTCATCACTGAAAAGGAGAGCTACTGCTACAGGGTAATGCCATTCTGATTGAAAAATGCAAGAGCCACCTACCAGCGAATAATGAACAGGGTTTTTGAGGATCAGGGGGAAGAATGCTCGAAGTTTATATCGATGATATGAAAGTTAAAACCCTACTATTCAAATCACATGCCACGGACCTCAAAGAAGTGTTCGCCCAATTGAGAAAGTACAACATGACGCTTAATCCAGAAAAAAAAATGTGCATTCGGGATCCAGGTCGATAAGTTCTTAGGCTTCATACTGACTCACAGCGGAATTGAGGTGAACCTAGACAAATGTCAAGTGGTGCTCAACATAGGTAGCCCTTAGAACGTAAAAGAAGTATAACAACTAATAGGATGGTTTGTGATCCTCACATGGTTCCTTGCTAAAGCTACTCACAAATCTCTTTCCCTATTCAAGTTACTAAAAAAAAGGATAGGTTTAGAGTGGATTCAGGAGTGTGAAGATGCCTTCACATCTTTGAAAAACCTCTTGTCCTCTCCCCCCATCCTGACAAGACCGAAACCCGATGAGACGTTGTACGTATACCTCTTAGTTTATGAAGAGGCCGTGAGTTCAACGTTTATCCTGGAAACGACTGAAGGTCAAAAGCTAGTTTATTTTGTGAGTAAAGTACTGCAAGGTCCTGAGCTCCAGTATTAGAAAATAGAGAAGCTTGCATTAGCCCTCATTATCACAGCTAAAAGGCTTAGACAGTACTTCCAATGTCATCCGATGGTGATAAGGACTGATTAGCCAATCCTCCAAATATTACATAAAATGAACTTAACAGGAAGAATGATCGCCTAGTCCATTGAGATTTTTGAGTTCGGAATTATGTACGAACCCAAGTTAGCAATCAAGGCACAAGCGCTCTCTGACTTCCTTGCTGAGCTTACTTCAGACCCTACTGATCCCGAGGGAATATCGTGGATTGTGTTCGTTGACGACTCCTTTAACCCTAAGGAGAGTGGCACTAGATTAATCCTAGAAAATTTCAAAGAGTAACCATTGAGAATTCCCTAAAGTTTGAATTCCCCACATCAAACAACTAGGTAGAATATGAAGCATGCTTCACTGGACTGGTAATTGCTAGAGAATTGGGAGCAACAAAGATTATACTTTGCAGTGACTCCCAGCTCGTAACCTCCCATATTCAAGACGACTATTAGGCTAAGGAGCTCCTATTGTAGAAGTACTTGGCGAAGGTATAAGGGCCCCTCAAAAGCTTCCAAATAGTGAAGGTGGAGCACATACCAAGAGAACATAATTCAAGGGCCGATCTCGTATCTAAGTTGGCCAGCACTTAGAGCACGGGCAACAATCGATCTATGATCTAGGAGACCCTCTCACAGCCTTTATCATGGATTCATCTATTTTCCAGGTGGAAGAACAAGAGTGTACTTGGATCACACCAATGATGGAACACTTGCAGTCCGACATCCATCCTAAAGACTCGAAGGAAACCTTAAAGTTAGTCAAAATCATGGTCTGGTACACAATCTATGATGGGCGATTATATTGGCATAGATTTTTTTCCTTTCCTTAAATGCCTCACGCCAAAAGAAGTAGAATATGTGTTAGCCGAGGTCCATGAAGGGAGTTGTGGACATCACTTGGGATACAAAGCTTTAGCTTTGAAAGCACTCAGGGTTGTATACTATTGGCCTACAATGGAGGCCAATTCTATTGCGCATGTCTAAGTCTGCGACAAATGCCAATGACACTCGGACCATTATCATGCCCCACCTGAGGAACTATCCACAACATTCGTACCTTGGCCATTTTATAGATGAGGTATGAATATTTTGGGTTTGTTCCCTTAAGCACAGGATAACTGAAATTCCTAGTGGTAGCCATGGACTACTTCACTAAATGGATTGAGGCAGAACCCTTAGTCACTATCACCTCTACCTGAATCCAAAAGTTTACATGACGTCGTATCATTACTAGGTTTGGAGTCTCTGAATCTATTGTGATGGGCAATGGGACACAATTCAAAGACAATGGGTTCGAAGAGCTACTTACTGATTTAAAAATCAAGCATCACTGTTGCGTTGTTGAAAATCCCCAGACAAATAAACAAGTTGAAGTCGTGGACTAAAGAGAAGGTAGGACAAAGTTAAAAGAAACTGGGCTGAATAGCTGGACCATGTCCTTTGGGCCTACTGGACTACGCCTTACTCCACGATAGGTGAAACTCCCTTTAAACTCACTTATGTGTATGAGACTATGATCTCGGTAGAGATAAGAGAACCTAGCTAGCGCCTCAAACACTTCTCACCTGACAGTAACCCTAGATTGATTAGAGAAGACCAAGATCTTTTGGAAGAAAGAAGGCACATTGATCATATACGCGATGCCGCCATCAAGCAAAGGATAACAACATGATACAACTTAAAGGTTGTTCCCAGGAGATTCCATCTAGGCGACCTAGTCCTCCTATAGCTGACATCGGAGATAGGAATGCCTCCCAAGGGAAGTTAGCTCCTAATTGGGAAGGCCCCTACTATATCATGATTAGCACTGGCAAAGGAGCCTATACATTAGAGACACTAATAGGCAAGTTGATCAAGAACTTTTGGAATGCGAATAAACTTAGAAAGTACTATAGCTAAGTGCCTTCTAAGACCTAGTCTCTTAGTTTACTTCATGTTCGATCTGCCCATATTACTATAGGAACACTTTGTATGGACCTTAGTCCTTTACCAAATCAATAAAGCAAAGTGATTTTTACACATCTACTTTAATAACTACTGCGAGATTATTGGCAGCATGGATGGCGAAATATATGTCTAGCCATTATGGTACCCACCATAGATTGTCTTATGTTAAATAGGTTGTGCACTAGAAAAATCCTAAGTCTTAGGAAAATTCACGCACTAATTCGTAAATATTAAAAGACCTCAGCAAGAACCAGTTAAAATTATACCTAAGTCAAGTAGGATCCTAAACGTCAAAGCAGTTGATGATGAACCCCAGACAAGGTTTTGATTTCAAAATAACATCTAAGTCCTAAATGGAATTCCAAGTACTCAAAGGGTGTTGGACCCCAGACCATGATTTCTCCTATCTGAAAAATCCTTAAGTCCGCGAAATGGTTATAAAAAGAACCATAATGGGCATTAGACCCAAGATGGAATGTGGAAAATAAGTAGGCATACAACAACAAAGAATGGGAAACAAAACATTTAAAAGTAACCTAGCAACTGGGGCAATCGTCTTTACAAAACATAAGAGGCCCAACGCAGGGGGCAATAAAATGCAATAAGTAAAGAAGGTGAAGGGAAAGCTACTCCTCGACCTTGTCCCCACCCGAGCTCTATTACTCTTCATCTGAAGTCCCTTCGGTTAGATCCAACATTTTGGTAGAAGTCCCGACAGGATGGTCCTCGGTGCCCGACTCATTAGATAGCCCCGCTACAACTAAGCATCCATCCTCCACCATCTTATCGGGGCTCAAATCCCCTAAGGCCAGCTCAATCCCGTGGTTGAAGTATTGGACCTGGGCAATTGCATTCCAAAATTGTTCTCCACCAACGTTGTTGCTGATGGAGAACAACTCTGCGTTCTTCCTCTCCAACTCCGCATTTGCAGCTTAAAAGTCGGCAAAGTGATGGGAATTAAAAGTTTCAAACCCAAGTGTAGGTTGTTTCAAGTAGTATATTCTTGGGAGTCCGAGGTCAATCCACAGGGAATTGATGAAGAAAAATTCTTTGAGGTAAGGAGCAAATTTATCACAATACTAAAGGTGATAAAAGTTGTTCACAGATGAAAAGAATTTGCTTGGATTAGGAGATCTACTCTTGGTAATAAATTAAAGACAAGATTATTTTTTTTATAACTCAATTGAAATCACACATAACGGAGGTTCCAATCAGAAGATTTAACATTCAAAGTTCAATTTAGATTATACATGTAATAATATTATGGTTCCTTTAATTATCCACCAACACTTGTAAATGGTCTCAAGTATCCACTGTGCCAACGTCTTATCAACAATGAATCAAGTTCTTCAATATACAAGAAAGGTTTCTAAATTGATTGGAAACAACATACAACACATATAATGATCACTTAAAAATATATCATTTAAGCATGAGAAGGAAATTAATCTAATCTCAACTTATTACTAAAAGCTTCACTATTTCACCCAAGCAAAATGAAAATTAGTTACTCATGAACAAGAAGAAAGAAAGAGATAAGAAGAAAGAAATGAACATAACTTCAATTTAGAACAAAGAAAACTACAACAAGAGAAATAAATAACACAATAGTATAATCTAAAGTAAAATCAAAGATAATCTGAATGAGCACCCAAGCTCCCTTTTATAGAACTCAAGGAGTACAAGAAGACAATGGAGTTGTTTGATGATGAGAAGTAAATGCCAAAATAGTTGCTTGAAGATGATGAAAGAGCTGAAATTATAGAAATTCTTGTCTCCGAAATGTTTCTACCCTGAGCTCATGGCATGCATAAGAATATGATCAAGTGGTCTTCATGAAAGTTCTAGGAAATTATCTTAACTTTCCATAGCCGCTAGTTTCAGCTCATTTGACTACCTATAGCCTGAGATATGGCCTAATTACTACACATAGGTTAGGCCTAACTTCAGCTCCTCTGTTCTGACTTCCAAGCCTAATATCACCTTCAAGACATCCGATGTGAACTTTGTGTTCTTCATGAAAGTTGTAGATTTAGGTCTTCTATTTCAAATGGTACCAATTTCATTCCCAAAGCTCTCTTATAACTCAAAATATGACCTAATGAGTACGCATAGGTCAAGCTGTCAGGATCAGAACTCCAGATTTTATTTCAACTCCAATTTGAGTTATCCGAACGTGAGTTCTGGGTCTTGAGATCTCTATGAAAGTTGTAGAAATTTGTCTTAGCTTTAAAACAAGACTAAAATCACATCCATCGGATATTTGTAACTCAAATTATAGTCAATTTACTGAAAAAGCTAAGTGAGAAAATTATACAATGAATGAAATATATTGCTATCAATGTGACTCTTGCTATCAAGTGAATAGTCATTAGAGAATTATCTTAACTTTCCAACAAGACCAGAATCACATTAATCAGATAATTATAACTCAAATTGTAGTCAGTTCACTTAAGAATGCAACACCCAAATTAATGATAATTCAAGAAATAATTTCTTCAATGATCCAATTAAGCTCAATTTCATAAAATGTGACAAAATCAACTTAATTAATCTAAATTGGACCTTAAGAAGCCTAGTGAGAGGATTATAAATTGAATAAAATACATTGTTATCAAATTCTCCCACACTAAACTATTGCACTCCCATGCAACAACACATAAAAACACTAGGGAACAAAGAAAAATGACACAAACTCAAAAGCTAAAAACTCTAAAGGATTCAATAAATCAATAAGAGCAACCAATCATTGAAGGGATCAAAGCACTAATGAGGTAATATTTTTTCATATCTGAAACCATCAAGCAAGGAAACTTCAGTTGAAAAGAATGAATTAAGAATAAAAGATCCTCACAGGATTCACTCTCAATCTTCCAAGCATTAAAACGATAAGTATTTCACTCAATTCAACCCATGAAAAATTGCACTATCATAAGTTTGCTTATCTTCTACTTCTCCACTACTTAGAACACATGTACACACAAATCATGAGGACTTTATTCAAGGTTGTAATATGGTCAAGGTAAAGGAGGGTGGTAATATGGATTTGACAAGTT
This sequence comes from Ormosia emarginata, assembly GCA_029884605.1. Taxonomy (NCBI): domain Eukaryota; kingdom Viridiplantae; phylum Streptophyta; class Magnoliopsida; order Fabales; family Fabaceae; genus Ormosia; species Ormosia emarginata. The sequence continues at coordinate 47,645,774 of JAQQTP010000077.1, read as the reverse complement.
AAAAACTAAAGAGAATAAAAGAGCATGAGAACTGAGTTCAATTAACAAGCATGAAAGTTCATCCCAACCTCACTTAATACAAATTCCCTTTACATATTCTTTTCTCTTCCCTTTTTGCCTTGTTGACCCTTCTTTACACATTTTTTTTTTTTCATAAATATACACATTTTTTTAATTAACAACTCTTTCCTTTTTTCACCAACCATTTTGCACACATACCTCCACACTTGTTCAAGAACTCATCCAATGACAAAACTAATGTTTTCTTATTCCCTAAGGTCAAGTAAGAACATGGTTTTTCATTTAAGGCACATAATGAGCTAGAAACAAGGAATGGTCAAATAATCTCAAAGGGTTAAGCAAAGGGAAATAGGTTATTTCCAATGTCTTACGTTGGTAGGAATCAAAGAATTTCCAAGAAGTCATAAGAGTGCTTGATATCATATTGAGACAATATGTTGCTGAGTAAGGTTGCCTATTTGTGCACCAATCATTCTTGGCTATTTGGTTAAAGTAGTTATTTCAAGAAAAATGTCTCAATCATGTTTATGTATGTATGTGAAAGTGTAGCCTAAAAAATAGTCAAAGCAAGTTCTAGAGTAACAATTCCATGAGTGAAAGTCACATAAGAAAGAACAAAATGGTACAAATGTTCAATTCATTCATCAATAGGCTTAAAATCTCACAAGGAATATTTCTATCATTCTTAATCCACTAATTCAACATTCATATCCAAGCATGTGATTTTTAAGAAAGAAGACAATTTATGCTATGACCCAAGATATGCTTTTTGCTACTTTTAAAATATTTATTTCCTCAACTAAGATGCGTCTCAAGAGTAAAATTACCTCCAGAATAAAATTTACTCCTTACTCTATCATCCTTAATTGGTTTTACTATGAATAGGTTTCTGACAATCATATCAATAAACATACTTCCTCAATTAAGATGTGTCTCAAGAGCAAAATTTACTCCTTACTCTATCATCCTTAATTAGTTTAGTAAGTTACTGAAAATCATATCATACTTTCCAAAAAAAATTTGAACTATCCTTCCCCCCAACTAGATCACAACATTGTCCGCAATGTTAAAATATAGATGAGTAAAGGATAGAAGATAATACCTATTAGAGAAATCTGACACAAATTTAAACAGAAACAAAGTACGATATATAAAACCAAAGGTAAAGGAAAGTTATAGACGAAGTGTCAGATCTGGCTTTCTTTGCATGTTGCTTCCCTCACTACTTCCTGTTGACCAATCTATATGAGCTATTGTTGGATCAGGTTCATAAACAAAAGATTTTAATTTATCAATCAACTCATCAACAGTGGAAGCAGAGATAAGAAGTTGTCTTGCCGAAGGTGTGATAAATTTCTGTTCCACGTCTTTGTCAAGAAAAAATAACAAAAGATCAAAGAAATTATTTACATTCAACAAACCTATGGGTTTCTGGTGGATATTCAGTTAAGCCCAAGAGACAATTTGAAAAATTTCTTCCCAAGTACCAAAACCACCTGGTAAGGCAATGAATGTATCAGAGTTATCAAACATTATCTTCATTTGTGCATGCATAGATGATACCTTAAGTTCCTCCCCAATTGTCTTTCCAGTGATGTTCTTTTGAGTTAAAGGTCCAGGAATGACACCTAGAACCTGACTGCCTCCTATATGAGTAGTAAGTGATACAACCCCATTAACCTACGGCAACCTCCCCCATATACAATATGAATATTTCGCGTAGCAAGTATCCGCCTGGGCCTCCTAATCTAATTAAAGACCAAGTACAACCATAATTTCGTCCTCTTTTTTTTTTCTTTTTTTTCAATTTGTTAGAAACCTGATGAAAGGTGAGCGTATACTCACTTGAGATTGGGATGGAGATAGTTTGCTCTTTCAGCTTTATGCTAAAGCATTGTTGATCAGCATTAGACTCATTCAAGACCAGCGCAATATAGGGCTCCCAAAAGGGACAAATGGCCATAATGTAACTGGCAGCCTCACATATGGGATACAATCTACCTACTTAGTTTTTCAATTAAGAAGGCTGGATCACAATGTGTGCATTTTCCCATTCACGTTTTGTGTTACCAAAGCCAAACCCAAGATGTGTACATACTTTATTTTTTTTCTTTTTTTTCTTCTTTTTCTTTTTTTTTTCTTTTTAAGGAGATGAAGAAGAATAAGAAGAAAATATGTACATGTTGTTATGAATGTGGCTCACATCTGCCTCTGGTTTCACGTCCGAAAATGGCTTAAACACCGTCTATGAGTTGATAATAAGTTTCCCATTCAATTTTCTTATAAATTGGCAAACAGGGTCTTTTAGAGTCAGATTCCCAAGATTGTAATGCTTTTGTTCCTCCTTGAAGAAATTTCACAAGTTAAGAAGTTCACAATGCACATAACCACAAGAATGCGTATCAAGGGTCAATAAGATATCATCTAATGACTCCTTACTCAGTTCATTCTTAATGAAAAGAAATTTATCTTCTCTGTTTGCGAAAACCATCCCCAAAGAATGACATTGCTTGTTACAATTCTATCGTGCACATTTGTGACAGACTTGTAATGTTTTTACTCTTCTCCTTTTAGAATATGAACTTCTGGCAAGGCCTAGCATGTATGAGTTAAATGAAATTGAAGATTCACCTGCTAGTCGAACCTTTGCTTTGATTATGTAGCGTACATCTTCTGGCATACCCTTGTGCATTAAGAATCTCAATCTTTCACATCTAGCTTCGTAAATTTTTGTTAGAGCATTTTGAGGAAGAGAAGCAAAATATTTTCTTTGGTTTGAAAGAATGACATCCATTTTAAAGGAGAAAGAATCAGTTATTTTGGGAAACTGAAAAAAACAAACCGACTTGAGAGTCACGAAGTACCGTTATTCGCCATTTACCCAGAAACACAAAGAACTGCAAAACAAAATAAAGCCACAAAATTAGAGTAAATTTTTCTCATAACAAGGATCAGAAAGAGAAATGAATTCTACATCAACAACTTGATTTTCCAGAAATGGTTTAAGTCTTTGTCCATTGAACTTAAACACATTACCATTCCTAGGATTCTCAATGTCTATGACCCCATAAGGATATACATGTTTGACCATAAAATAGCCAGTCCACCTAGATCTCAATTTTCCAAGGAATAGGTGAAGACGAGAAATATAAAGCAGAACTTTTTGACCAATTTTAAAATATTTTCTCAAAATTAATTTATCATGAAAAATTTTAGTTCTATCTTTATAAACTTTTTAGTTTTAATATGCAGCATTTCTCAATTCCTTAAGGTCATGTATTTGTAATTTGTGTAACCTGCAAGCATCATCAAGATTTAAATTGAAAACTTTAATGACCCAAAATGCTTTATGCTCCAATTCTACAGGCAAGTGACAAAGTTTTTCATAGACTAACCGATATGGTGACATGCTTAAAGATGTTTTAAAAGCAGTACGGTAAGCCCAAAGTGCATCATTTAGTCTTAAAGACTAATCTTTATGGCTTGGGTTAACCGTTTTTTTCTAAAATTTGTTTAATCTCCTTATTTACTAATTCTACTTGTCCACTTGTCTAAGGGTGATAAGGGGTGACAACTTTATAGGTAATACCATATTTCTTCATTAAAGATTCAAATGGCTTATTGTAAAAATGTGTTCCCCTATCACTAATCATAGCTCGAGGGATTCTAAATCGACTCAAGACATTTTTTTAAAAAAATTTAAGAATAGTTTTATGATCATTGTGTCAACATGGAATCACCTCAATCTATTTTGAGACATAATCAACTACAACCAAAATATACACAAATCCAAATGAGAATGGAAATGGACCCATGAAATCAATTCCCCAACAATAAAAAATTTCAATGACAAGGATAAGGTTCAGAGGTATCATATTTCTTTTAGAAATGTAACCTAATTTCTAACAATTTTCACAACTTTTGCAAAAGGTATAGCTATCCTTAAATAAAGTGGGCAAATAAAATTCACACTGTAAGATTTTCGCAGTTGTTTTCTTTGAAGAAAAATAACCTCCACATGCTTCTGAGTGACAAAATTTAATGACACTACCTACTTCACTGTCGGGTATACATCTCTAAAAGATTTGATCAGGACAATATTTGAATAAATATGGGTCGTCCCAATAAAAAAATTTCACCTTAGTCAAAAACTTTTTTCTATCTTGATGTGACCACTAAGGCGGCATCTTTCCTATTACAAGAAAATTGACTATGTTAGCAAACCAAGGCATGGAATTAACAGAAAATAAAATTCATCAAGAAAATAATCATTGATAGGTGTGCTATCAAAAGGTGGGCCTGTTGTAAGTATGAACAAATGATCTGCAACAACATTTTCGACTCCTTTCTTATCTTTTATTGTGATGTTGAATTCTTGAAGCAACAAGATCTACCGTATCAACCTAAGTTTGGCATCCTGCTTAGACATTAAATATCTAACAGTAGCTTGATCAGTGAAAACCATAGTGGAAGAATCAATTAAATGAGCTTGAAATTTGTCCAATACAAAAATTACAGCAAGTAGTTCTTTTTCAGTAGTGGTTTAATTCATTTGTGCACTATTTAAAGTTCTCCTTGTGTAATAAATCACATAAGGGTTACCTTCCTTTCTTTGGCCTAAAACAGCGCCAACATCAAAATCACTTGCATCACACATTAATTCAAAAGGTAAAGACTAGTCAGGGGATTGCATGATAGGAACCGATGTCAGAAGACCAATTAATTTTTCAAAAGATTTTTGGCATTCTTGAGTCTAATCAAATAATGCATCTTTTATCAAAAGATTGCATAATGGTCTAGATATGACACTACAGTCCTTAATTAATCTTTGATAGAATCCTGCATGTCCTAAAAAAGAATGAACTTCTTTGACTATTTTTGGGGAAGGCAAATGAGCAATTAATTCAACTTTGGCCTTATCAACTTCAATCCCTTCAGAAGATATCATATGACATAACACGATTCCTGATGTAACCATATAATGACATTTTTCCCAATTTAAAACAAATCTTTTTTCTTCGCATCTTTTAAGAACTTTCTCCAAATTATCAAGACAATTTTCAAAAGAATTTCCAAAAACTGTCAAATCATCCAAGAAAACCTCTAAATAATGCTTAATCATGTCACTAAAAGTACTTAGTATGCATCTTTGAAAAGTTATCGGAGCATTACAAAGGACGAAAGACATTCTTCTATATGCAAAAGTGTCAAAGGGGCACGTAAAAGTGGTCTTTTCTTGATCTTCTAATGCAATTGGTATTTGATTATACCCCAAATAACCATCAAGAAAACAGTAGTAGGGATGTCCTGCTACTCTTTCTAGAATTTGATTAAGAAATGGCAAGGAAAAATGATCTTTTCTAGTGGCTGCATTTAATTTTCTAAAATCAATAAACATTCGCCAACTGGATGAAACTTGTTTAGGTATTAATTCACCTTTTTTCATTTTCAACTATTGTTATTCCAGATTTCTTAGGCACTACTTAAGTAAGGCTTACCCACTGACTATCGGAGATAGGGTAGATAATTCCAACATCAAGTAATTTAAGAATTTCAGCTCTAACTACCTCTTTCATGTGTGAATTTAATATTCTTTGAGATTGTTGTGATGTTTTAGCATTATCCTCTAAATGTATTTTATGTGTACAAATTAATGGATTAATGTCTTTTATATCTGTTAATGTCCATCCAATTGTACTTTTATGCCTTTTAAATACTTCTATCAACATACCTTCTCATTCTTTAGTAAGGATTGGTAAAATTACTACTGAAAAACTTTGTTCTTCTCCCAAAAATGTGTACTTCAACCCAGCAGGTAATATCTTTAGTTCCAATGTGGGTACTTCTTCATGAGTATTATCATTCATGGGTTTTAGCTCTTCAAATCTCGGTTTTCATCCCTTGTATTTCATTACCTGTGTACAATCAAGTAAAGAGCATATTTCAGAAATATCATCATCTACTTGCGTACCTAAATCAAATAAATTAATTAAACAAACTTCTAATGGATCAGAAGAACTCCCTTTTAGAAGATGATCATCTACAATGGACTCAATCTCGTTAACTTCCTTATTTTCATCATTGACTTCTTGTGGTTACTTGCATATGTTAAAAACATTAAGCTCCAGTGTCATGTTTCCAAATGTTAGCTTCATCACTCCATTTCTGCAATTTATCAAAGCATTAGATGTTGCTAAAAATGGGTGACCTAAAATAATAGGAATTGACTTAGAACTATTAACCATAAGTTCAGTTTCCAAGAAAATAAAATCTACAGGATATATAAATTTATCAACTTGTACCAACATATCTTCTACTATTCCTTTTGGAATTTTAATTAATATATCAGTAAGTAGAAGAGTTATATAAGTTAGTTTTAACTCACCCAGATTGAGTTGCTGATAAACAGAATATGGTAGTAAATTAACACTAGCACCAAGATCAACTAAAGCTTGTTCAATTTTATGTTCCCCAATAATGCATGAAACCGTAGGACAACCAGGGTCTTTATGTTTCAAAACATTATTGCTTTGAATAATGGAACTTACTTGCTCAGTAAAAAAGTCATTCTTTTTCACATTTAATTTCCTTTTAACAGTGCATAAGTCCTTCAAAAATTTAGCATAAGATGGAAACTGTTTGATAGCATCTAACAATGGAATATTGACCTTCACTTGTTTAAAAATTTCAAAAATTTCAGTGTGGTGGTTTAATTTCCTTGGTTTGCTTAATGCTTGAGGAAATGAAGGTGGAAGAGACGAGAGTTTGGTCTCATTTTGGTCATATAGCTTATCAACCTCTTCCTTATCTTGGGAAATTGATTCATCATCTTTCTCACAATGTTCAGAAATTTAATTTTCAACAACTTTTCTACTCCTAAGAGTTATCATAGAATTGACTTGATTTATTTGTTGAGTTTCTGAACTACCCTCATTTAGGCTATATTGACCTTTGGGATTCAGTTGAGGCTAAGAAGGAAATTTTCCTTTCTCCTGAATGGTAAATGTAACACCCAAAATTTCCGTATCTCTTAAACAAGAATTTTGATGTTAATGTAATTTACTTCTTAGTAATTTCTTAATCTTGTAAAATTATTTTGTTTATTCCAACAGTATTTGATCGTTTTGAGTGATTTACTCCGTGTCGGAAAATAAAAATTTTCGTCCTAACTTTACGTAATTTAATTTTTACCGTTAGGTAATTATTTTACGTGATTTGATATTTGTGCATTTTATAATTTTTGTGATTTTTGTGGATGATTATGAATTTTTTAATCGTATGTGGGCCCAGGTGGTCCTACAACTTGGGCCCATGTGGCTATACGTGGGCCAAGTGGGTCCGCAAAAAAAAATTTTTCTAAGGGAAAAATTTACATGGAAGTCAAAATAGGGGTTCTTACTAAACTTGAATCCGGAAACAGTTTTAAAATTTTATTATCTTGTTTTGCTTGTATTTAATTATCTGATGATAAAAATATAGAAAAATATTATTTGTAGGATCTAGAATAAATATTATACTTTCATGAAGAGAACTTGACTTGATTTATACCCTTGGATGAAATGACTTAGTAATATTAACCATTGATTTAATCAAATGTTAAGAAACAAACTTAATAAAGTGCTGATAATAACAATTGATTTAATCAATGTGGTATTTGTGGAATCAATTAGTTAGGAAGAACTTTGATATCAACCATAGATGTAATCAAGGTGTAGAATTGGTCTTGAAAAATGACAAAGATTTATAACTTTCATTTAGATTAAATCAAGGGTGGATTTAATCTTAAAAAATAAGTCGTTTTTGGCCATTCCAAGAATCAATCAATGAAATTTTCATTCTCAACCACCCACTAAAGTAGCAAAGACTAATTAGGACCCTCATGGATTTAAAGTTTGAAGAAGCAATCTTGTGCTAATTTTGGAGACACATCTCCACTAGAATTTAAAGGAGAAAAATCCAATGGCCAGATTTAACCACTTCAAAATTAAAAATCTACTCAAATCCAACCATTGAATTAATCATGGCTAGAAATGTTCAAATGGTTCAAATAATGAAGACAACTTTATTGAATGCATTATGAAGAAAAGTGATGGTTTTGGAGTGTTTAGAAGACAAAGATAAGCTTTATGTCTTTTTGCATTCTTTGGTCAATGTTTCATCATAATTGATCATTATTGATCAATTTGCACTCAAGAAGAATGCATTGAGGGCTTACGAAATTGAGAAGCTTTGAAGACATAGGAAAAAGTTTAAAGACCATTATTGCCATCCTTTGTCATCATTAGACATTTTTTGATTTGTAATTGAATTTCTCTTTTCTCTTTCTTCATTTTTGGCCAAGCTTGACTCAAGAGCACCTTCCATCATTTATGTTGATTTCATCCAACTTGATTTTCTAAACCTAAACATCATTCTAAGAACATCTCTAGTTATGAGTTTTTCCAAAATCATTCATCTTGAGCTTCAAATCCAAGCTTCAAGTTTCTATCAAAAATCAAAAATTCCATCTTTGTGCTTCAAGAGAAACCATTCGGTCAAGACACTCAAAACCACTCTCCAATCTCTTTTAATTTCATCCAACCATAGATCTTGAATCTCCATGATGTTCTAAGCAACTTTCATGTTGAAGATTTTCTCTAAATCATTCATCTTCAAGGAGTTTCTTCAAGATCAAAGTTATTGGGTTTTTGAGGTGAAGTATAAGGAAACTTCATTTTCTTCTCTCTTTTCATGATCTAAGCCATGTTTGATCCATGGTTCCTCTTAATCAAGCTTAGTATACTAATTTCTATGTATTTTGTTTTGTATTTGAGAAGCCTTTAATGGTGAAGGACTTGGAAAAAGAAGCAAAACAAAGAGTTTTTGAGGATCTTTCAAGAGGATAAGAGGGAGATCCATCTCACCAACCAAGCGTGGTGGTGAGAGATGGTATTTTATTTGATGGATGTGGAATCATGTGAGGATTCATATCCATGGTCATGTAATTAATTTGTGGGTGTTTATGAGCTTTGATTAATTTTCTATGCTTGATATGCTTTGCATGATTTTATAGCTTTGATGATATGCTTGATATGCTTATACATGCTTTTATGGCTTTGATGGTATCTTATATTATTTATGATGAAATATATATGTATATGCCATGACTTGATGGTGGAAAATTGAAATTGATTTTTATTCCAATAGCCAAGGAAGAGCTGACGGTTTTGATCTCTCTTGATTAGGGTTCATGTTGAAAATTTTCAAGAACAAAAAATTAATTTTTGAAAATTACTTAGAACATGGTGGATTTACTTGAACAAGACACCTCAAAATAGGTGTTCAAAATTAATATTTTCATGAAAGATGAAAATGGATGATTTGAAGAGTATGGAAAATAAACAAAGGATTTGTTTTTCAAGATAACAAGAATATGATTTTTGGAGGAATTTTTATTAATTTATTTTGTGTAAAAAGTTTCTAAGTGTTTAACTAAACATGAGATTTAAATGAAAATAGAATGATGATTTTAAGGATTTGCAAAAAAGTGAAAAAGGATTTGTAAAGAAAGTGAAAATGGATTTGCAAAGAAAGTGAAAAATTGAAAATGAACAAATGATTTGATTTTCAAAGACTATGAGTCTTACGTTTTTGTAAAGGATTTTTAATGGTTTTGTTTGTGTAAAACCATATCAATTTAAAAGGAAAAATATTTGATGGTTTGGTTAGTCATGTCCATCTTTTTTAAGACTTGTAATGCCTTGATTTTTTATGAAAACAAAGTGAATTTCAAAGTTTAAACAAATCTTTAATACAAGGATTTTGGAAAGGGAATCAGGCGTTTATCATTTGAAAATCAAGTTTTTGTAAACAAAAATGTTTTAGAACTTCAATTTATTTTGAAGAAGGTTGTGTTTAAATGATTTGGGAAAAATGGAGAATATAATAGTGTTTTGAAAATTTATAACGTATAACTTATTTTCAAGTTTTGAAATACGTTAGAAAATATTAAGTTTTGAAACGTTGATTTACATAAATGGAAAAGTGATTTTTGTGTATAAATATTTTTGAAAAAGAATTTTTTGAGTAAAGAACTATGGAAAAATATTTTAAAGTAAGAAAATATATTAAATGAAGTATAAAGTTATATTATTTTGAGAAAAGTTAAAAAGGAATTTTTAAAGGTCAAGAAATATTTTACGTAATGAAATTGTGGTGAAAAATTATTTACGTACCTTAAAAACGTGATTTTTAAGTTACGTGATATGAAAAAATATTTTTATGTGATTTTAAATAATTATAAGTGATTTGAATTACGTTTAAATATTTTACGTAATTTGAACTATTGTTGAAAAATCACTATGTGATTTAAAAGTGATAGATTATTTTTACGTGATTGTGAAAATGACGGAAAATCGTTATGAGATTTGGAAAGTGTTTTAAATATTTTGAGAATGATAGAAAATGATTTACGTAACATAAAAGAATGATTTTTAAGTTACGCGATTTTGAAACAAGAAAAAAATACTATGCGATTTGAGAAATATGTTTTTTCATTTGATAACGTTAAAAATTAGTACGTGATTTAAAAGTCTGTGAAGAGTTGCAACATTTTGAAAGTTGAAATTTACGAAATTTTGTAAATGTAATCATTAGTAGTTACGGTATTGTGAAAACGTAATAAAAACGTTTTAAAATTCTAAAAACGTAACAAAAGTGTTACGCGTATTGTGAAAATATAAGAGAAATGTTATGGTATTGTGAAAACATAACGAAACGTTTTGGATTAATGAAACAACATGCATCACATAAATGTTACATTGTGAAAATATGGTAAAAGTGTTTACAACTATGAAAACGCGTGATAACATGATTTTAACTTGAAAGTACCAAAATGATTCTTGTTGAACCTTGTCATACAAGTAAAAAATGACATATTTGTCTATGATTGGATTTGGTGCATTATACATGCATTGGAATGGTCCGATAAGAAATGGATATGGTGATTGCTAGGAGAAACACACCTCTTGAGTGGGTGCGATATGCGTAGTGTAGGTCACTTGTTGACCTTGGGGGCATCGGGGTGCGGGTTGCCTACATGGGTGGTTGATCGCGCTTCTTTCCGTAGGTTAGGCCGATGCAACACAGATGATCCGGGGGCCAGAGACAATTATTCTTAATCAAGATCGATAAAGACCGTCGTGTATGTAGATGTGCAAAATTGAAATGAGAATTAAAGCACGTGATTATGACGTGGTAACCGACAGATCTTTTCGATCATTTCTCCAACTGAGTTTAGCTCCATGGAGTAGAAATCGAGTCTTGTGTACATGCATAATCTGAACATTTATATCACCTGTGATATATTAATTGAGGAATATTGGCTATGACAATTGTTTTGAATACTGGATGATGATGATGATAATTAGGACATTATCGTAATTGTTGTTTATGATAATTGAATTGATAAATGATTTGATGATGATAGTTGATTAATATTGAATATATTATTGGAAGTTTGATATGATATCCCCGTATGATCTCTTTTTTTTGCTTGTGTTATCTCTCTTTTGCAGATGTTGGTATTGGTGTAGGTGATCTCACCTCTTTGTTATGTTGTTTCTTTGTGTCGTATTGTTAAAATTAAAACAAGTAGAAAGAATGAGTTGTCTTAGACATAACTTGGTGATGAATACTCAAGATGGGTGACAACATCGTGGACATTCGGGACTTAAGGTGTCAATGTTGACAAAAAAAGCAGGATGTAGAAGATGTATGCAACAAGATGGATACAAACATAATAAGTATGTTAAGTTTTAACGTTAGTGTTGTATCAAGTGCTATTAAGTAGGACCCGTCATGGGGTTTAACTTTCCAAAAAAAAAAAAAAGTCACATTAGTTTTATATTTCTCTTTAAGTTGTTAAATATTAATTGGTGTCAATATTATATATGAATCTGTTTCAATATATGTTTTTCAAGATTACATATGAATTTCAAGTTTATATTTCAACAAGAAAGAAATTTTTAAACCCACGTTTTTAACTCAAACCTTTTATGAAAACATTTTCGGATTATGAGTCGGGAGTCGGACATGTGATATCCTAGGGAGGGTGTTACATTAGTTGGTATCAGAGCACGGTTTGAGTCTTTTGGGGTTTGTGGTTAGGTCTGTTTTGTTTGTGTTGTGTTCTCTGTGTTATTGTCTTCCGAAAGGAAACAATGTTGTTTATAATGGATATCAGATCCATTGTATTTCTATCCGCACGCCTCGAGAGAAAAAAAAAGGAAATGTCTCGGGATAGTTGTACTTGTGTGGAAATGGAACATGTTACTAGAAATGCAGTTGCAGTTACGAGAGCAACGGGAGCAACGTGGAAGGATGACTGCAGGAACAAAGGACCGTTGTTCAATGGGGAAGAAATGAAAGTTGAGGTTCAGGATCTGATGAAAGAGAATCAGTCTTGGAATATAAGATTTCGTAATTTTGGAACTCGATATTTATAAGGATATTTTGAAAGTGATTGATTTCAATGGAGGATGTATTTATAACCATTGAGGAAACCAAAGGCAGTAACTGATGTGAAAGAAGGTACTTAATGAAGGAATGTACGTCAAGAAAACAAACATTTATTTGAAATGGTTACATCTGGTTTCCATTTTATTTTGATTCGTCCATCTTTGAAGAAAAGAAATGAGTCGTGATAGAACTATGCGTGTGGAAGCGAGACATAATGGTGGTGATATGATTGCAACTTAACAGTGGCTGAAGTAATTATACAGCAAACTCAGAAGATTGTTCCGCAGCAAAAATTGATTTCTTAAACTAAGATTTAGTTAGAGTTAAATCAATCTCAGGATGAGAGACCTTGTAACGTTGGACTATATTGGTTACGAAAAAGGGAAAATCGTAACGTCAAGCGATTCCAGCAGAAAACGTACTTGCAATCTCCAGGAAGTCAACAACAACAACAATCTTGTGGAGAAAGTACTAGTAATGACAGGTTCAGTTTGACTGTGATATCTACACCGAAATGTAAGAAGTGTGGAAATGGGCACTTAACGAAAGATTGTACGTCCAAGGAAATAATTTGTTTTAAGTGCGGGAAGTTGGAACACAATCTTTGAAATTAGAGTTCCAATAAAAATAGAGTTTTCTGTTAGTAAAATCTCGGTAGTAGGGAAAGTCGTTACTCTGAATGGACATGAGTGTTTTGAACAGAAGACTTAAACAATGGAGATTACGTCATTGAAGCTAATCCTATAAACCATACTGAATATTTCTGTGAATAACCTATTCCTTATAGCATATGATTGAGTAGATCAATTATATGTTAGAGTTATTCGTAATCCTCTGATTTGTTTATTTCTGTTTCTATTCTTAGCTATCGAAGTATACTCAAGTTATTCAAATTGTTGTTATGGATCAAATCTTTGGGTTAGTTTGATCTGTCATTCAAAATTTTTATGTAGGTTGATCTGTTTCCTAAACAGATGTGATCTTTCAAAACTCAAAACTTTATGTTAGTTTGATCTATTTTATAAATAGACGTGATCTTTGAAAATGGATTGGTTATTTTCCAACCATATCCTATGAGATTGTCTCAATACAGTATTAGTATTTCAGAAAAACTCATTCCTAAAAATTAGGCAAAATCAAATTCTTGTTGAATATGTTTGGTAACATATCAGATCACTTCGCTACCTTTTCTTCCTAAACCTCTATAATGTTCTTTCATATACTGCATTTGCAAGAAAGGATATTCCTATTTAAAATCTATGTTATAGTATTTGATATAATGCGGTTGAAAGGAGAATTCGGCTAGTGAGACATTTCCTGGTAAGAAACTAAAGCTGGAGAATGAAGTGATATGAGAATAAGAAAATTTTAAGTAATACATTACATTAGTTGGAAGTTATCTAAGAAAAACTATTCTAGGCATGAATGAAGGTTGGTATTCCTTGTATTGGTATCGAGAATTCATTCTTGAAGATCGAGTTACATCCAATTCTTTGCTGGATATGTTCAATAATATATTCAATTCGTTTTGTTCTTTTCCATGATGTTTTCTTTCATCTACTGCAATTGAAGGAATATTTTTCAAGAGAGAATATTCCTATGTATATCCAGATCAGAGTATCAAAGTGGCGCAGTGGAAGCGTGGTGGATTCTTCAAAAATTGAAGAAGTCTGTCTATGGGAAAAGTTAAGACGGTAATGGAAAACCGTAGAAAAAAAATTATTAAGATATTTGTTTGATCAGAAGAAGTGAACAAGAGATAAAGGACTTTCAATGGTTTAGAATCGTTTGGAGTAACGTAAGAGGTGAAACTACATGGGAACTAAAGAAAAGATAAAGGAATAATGTCATTATTTATTCCGAGGGTGTGAAATCATGGTCATGAAATTTCGAGACGAAATTTACGTAAAGAAGTAGATAACATCCAAAATTTCCGTATCTCTTAAATTAAAAATTTTGACGATTAACGCAATTTTCTCTTGTTTAGTAATTTCTGTGCTCTTGTAAAATTATTTTGTTTATTCCGTCAGTAGTATTTGATCGTTTTGAGTGATTTACTCAGTGTCGGAAAATAAAAATTTTCGGTAAAACCTTCGAAAACTTTACGTAATTTAATTTTTACCGTTAGGTAATTATTTTACGTAATCTGATTTGATATTTGTGCATTTTATAATTTTTGTGATTTTTGTGGATGATTATGAATTTTTTTAATCGTATGTGGGCCACCGGTGGTCCTGTGGGCCCAGGTGGCTATACGTGGGCCAAGTGGGTCCATAAAAGCAAAAATTTTTCTACGCATAGAGAAAATTTGTATTGTTTAGGCGGAGACAGGGGATCTTACTAAACTTGAATCCGGAAACGCTTTTAAAATTTTATTATCTTGTGTTTTGTCTTGTATTTAATTATCGGATGATAAAAATATAGAAAAATATTATTTGTAGGATCTGAGAATAAATATTATATCTGCGTAGTCAACAAAGAGAGCTTGACTTGATTTATACCCTTGGATGAGAATACTTAGTTTGAATATTAACCATTGATTTAATCAAATGTTAAGAAACAAACTTAATAAAGCGCTTGGATAATAACCATTGATTTAATCAATGGTGTGAGAATAAGCTTAGTTAGGAAGGCTTTGATATCAATATAGATGTAATCAAAGGTGTAGAATTGGTCTTGAAAAATGACAAAGACCATTTATAATTGGATTTAGATTAAATCAAGGGTGGAGATTTAATCTTAAAAAGTAACAAAGACCATTTATGACCATTGGATGAAGAATCAATCAATGGTGGAGATTTGGTCTTCTAAAGTAGCAAAGACTAATTAGGACCCTTGGATTTAAAGTTTGAAGAAGCAATCTTGACCCTTAATTTTGGAGACACATCTAAAATTTAGAATTTAAAGGAGAAAAATCGATGGCTTAGATTTAGTCTTTCTAAAATTAAAAATCTACCTAAATCCTAACCATTGAATTAATCAATGGCTAGAAATGCTTCAAATGGTGGCAAATAATGAAGACAACTTTATTGAATGCATTATGAAGAAGAAGGTGATGGTTTTGGAGTGTTTAGAAGACAAAGACAATTTATGTCATTTTTGCATGTCTTGGTCATGTTTCATCATAATTGATCATTATTGATCAATTTGCACTCAAGAAGAATGCATTGGAGGAGCTACGAAATTGAGAAGCTTTAGGACATAGGAAAAAGTTTAAAGACCATTATTGCCATCCTTGGTCATCATTAGACATTTTCAAGAAGTAAGTTACCAAGTTTTCTCTCCATTTCTCTCCTTCTTCATGTTTTGGCCAAGCACTCCAAGAGCACCTTCCATCACTCAAAAATTTCATCCAACTTGATTTTCTAAACCTAAACATCATTCTAAGAACATCTCTAGTTATGAGTTTTTCCAAAATCATTCATCTTGAGCTTCAAATCCAAGCTTCAAGTTTATCAAAAAATCAAAAATTCCATCTTTGTGCTTCAAGAGAAACCATTCGGTCAAGACACTCAAAACCACTCTCCAATCTCTTTTAATTTCATCCAACCATAGATCTTGAATCTCCATGATGTTCTAAGCAACTTTCATGTTGAAGATTTTCTCTAAATCATTCATCTTCAAGGAGTTTCTTCAAGATCAAAGTTATTGGGTTTTTGAGGTGAAGTATAAGGAAACTTCATTTTCTTCTCTCTTTTTCATGATCTAAGCCATGTTTGATCCATGGTTCCTCTTAATCAAGCTTAGTATACTAATTTCTATGTATTTTGTTTTGTATTTGAGAAGCCCTTGGTGGTGAAGGACTTGGAAAAAGAAGCAAAACAAAGAGTTTTGAGGATCTTCAAGAGTAAGAGGAGATCCATCTCACCAACCAAGCATGGTGGTGAGAGATGGTATTTTATTTGATGGATGTGGAATCCATGTGAGGATTCATATCCATGGTCATGTAATTAATTTGTGGGTGTTTATGAGCTTTGATTAATTTTCTATGCTTGATATGCTTTGCATGATTTTATAAACTTTGATGATATGCTTGATATGCTATACACATTACTTTTATGGCTTTGATGGTATGCTTATATTATTTATGATGAAATATATATGTATATGCTCATGACTTGATGGTGGAAAGGAAATTGATTTTTGGCTCCAATAGCCAAGGAAGAAACTGGTTTTGATGCCCTTGATTAGGGTTCATGTTGAAAATTTTCAAGAACAAAAGAATTAATTTTTGAGTACTTAGAACATGGTGGATTTGAACAAGACACCTCAAAATAGGTGTTCACAAATTAATATTTTCATGAAAAGATGAAAATGGATGATTTGAAGAGTATGGAAAATAAACAAAGGATTTGTTTTTCAAGAGAACAAGAATATGATTTTTGGAGGAATTTTTATTAATTTATTTTGTGTAAAAAGTTTCTAAGTGTTTAACTAAACATGAGATTTAAATGAAAATAGCAATGATGATTTTAAGGATTTGCAAAGAAAGTGAAAAAGGATTTGTAAAGAAAGTGAAAATGGATTTGCAAAGAAAGTGAAAAATTGAAAATGAACAAATGATTTGATTTTCAAAGACTATGAGTCTTACGTTTTTGTAAAGGATTTTTAATGGTTTTGTTTGTGTAAAACCATATCAATTTAAAAGGAAAAATATTTGATGGTTTCATCCGTAGTCATGTCCCACGTTTTTTTTTAAGACTTGTAATCCTTGATTTTTTATGAACAAAGTGAATTTCAAAGTGGAAACGTAATGGATTTAATCTGAGGATTTTGGAAAGGGAATCGGGCGTTTATCACTTGAGAAAATCAAGTTTTTGTAAACAAAATGTTTTCAACTTCAATTTATTTTGAAGAAGGTTGTGTTTGGAAATGATTTGGGAAAAATGGAGAATATAATAGTGTTTTGAAAATTTACTTAACGTATAACTTATTTTCAAGTTTTGAAATACGTTAGAAAATATTAAGTTTTGAAACGTTGATTTACATAAATGGAAAAGTGATTTTTGTGAAGTATATTTTGAAAAAGAATTTTTTTGAGTAAAGAACTATGGAAAAATATTTTCTGGAGTAAGAAAATATATTAAATGAAGTATAAAGTTATATTATTTTGAGAAAAGTTAAAAAGGAATTTTTAAAGGTCAAGAAATATTTTCTGTAATGAAATTGTGGTGAAAAATTATTTACGTACCTTAAAAACGTGATTTTTAAGTTACGTGATATGAAAAAATATTTTTATGTGATTTTAAATAATTATACGTGATTTGAATTACGTTTAAATATTTTACGTAATTTGAACTATTGTTGAAAAATCACTATGTGATTTAAAAGTGATAGATTATTTTTACGTGATTGTGAAAATGACGGAAAATCGTTATGAGATTTGGAAAGTGTTTTAAATATTTTGAGAATGATAGAAAATGATTTACGTAACATAAAAGAATGATTTTTAAGTTCTGCGATTTTGAAACAATAAAAAAAAAAATACTATGCGATTTGAGAAACGTATGTTTTTACGCGATTGAGAAAAACGTTAAAAAATTAGTACGTGATTTAAAAGTCAAATGAAAGAGTTGCAACATTTTGAAAACGCAAAATGTTAAATTTTGTAAATGTAACTGATAGTGTTACGGTATTGTGGCAAACGTAATAAAAACGTTTTAAAATTCTAAAAACGTAACAAAAGTGTTACGGTATTGTGAAAATATAAGAGAAATGTTATGGTATTGTGAAAACATAACGTGAAACGTTTTGGATTGTGAAAACGCGTAACTTAAATGTTACGCGATTGTGAAAATATGGTAAAAGTGTTTTACAACTATGAAAACGTGATAACATGATTTTATTTGTTGAAAGTACTGATATGATTCTTGTTGAACCAAATGTCCATACACCGTTTGTAAGAAAATGACATATTTGTCTATGATTGGATTTGGTGCATTATACATGCATTGGAATGGTCCGATAAGGACCGGATATGGCTGATTGCTAGGAGAAACACACCTCTTGAGTGGGTGCGATATGCGTAGTGTAGGTCACTTGTTGACCTTGGGGCATCGAGTGCGGGTTGCCTACACGGGTGGTTGATCGCGCTTCTTTCCGTAGGTTAGACCGATGCAACACACCGATGATCCGACCGAGACACTATTCTTAATCAAGATCGATAAAGACAACATGCAATCGTGTATGTCTTAGATGTGCAAAAATTGAAATGAGAATTAAAGCACGTGGTCGAGGCACGTGGTACCGAAGATCTTTTCGATCATTTCTCCGACCTGAGTTTAGCTCCATGGAGTAGGAAATCGAGTCTTGTGTACATGCATAATCTCAACATTTATATCTCAGTGTGATATATTAATTGAGGAATATTGGCTATGAATAATTGTTTTGAATACTTGGATGATGATGATGATAATTAGGACATTATCGTAATTGTTGTTTATGATAATTGAATTGATAAATGATTTGATGATGATAGTTGATTAATATTGAATATATTATTGGAAGTTTGATATGATATCCTGTATGATCTACTCGTGCTTGTGTTATCTCTGTTGCCATGTTGGTATTGGTGTAGGTGATCTCACCTCTTTGTTATGTTGTTTTGTCTTTAACCCTAGTATTGTTAAAATTAAAACAAGAGAAAGAATGAGTTGTCTTAGACATAACGGGCAATGAATACTCTGAGATGGGTGACAACAATAAGGAGTGGACATTCAGGACTCGAAGGTGTACAGTGTTGACAAAGAACAGATGTAGAACAGATGTCTGATGCAACAAGATGGATACACAACATAATAAGTATGTTAAGTTTTAACGTTAGTGTTGTACCGTGCTATTAAGTAGGACCCGTCATGGGGTTTGCTACTGTTAAAAAAAAAAAAGAGTCTGTTAGTTTTATATTTCTCTTTAAGTTGTTAAATATTAATTGGTGTCAATATTATATATGAATCTGTTTCAATATATGTTTTTCAGTATTACATATGAATTTCAGTAAGTTTATATTTCAACAAGAAAGAAATTTTTAAACCCACGTTTTTAACTCAAACCTTTTATGAAAACATTTTCAAATTATGAGTCGGGAGTCGGACATGTGATATCCTAGGGAGGGTGTTACAGTAAAGGCATAAGCAAGTTTAGAAAAAGTGTCTTTTATGCCTATTATGGTTTGAGTGTTTTATTTATTGGTGGCCTCTTACTTTTCTATGAATGCATTCAATGTTCCTTCAAGGTTTTTCCTATATGGTGGGACATAAGGTGCATATCCTTGAGAATGTTGAGAATCCTGTTGTTCCTGAGGAGGCTGTGGTTGCATAAATTGTGCTTGATTATTATTCGTCTAACTGAAGTTCGGGTGATTTCTCCATCCCAGATTGTATGAATTTAAAAAAGAAGAGGTGAATGACTTTTTAAAATTGTTCATTGCATTTACTTGCTCATGCACAACTTCTTTAAAAATAGGAATATTTAGACATTCATTTGTCTAGTGTCCTAATTCATCACAAATGCCACAAATTTCTTCATTTTGCACAGAATTGATTTCTTTTACTTTCCCTACTTCCATGGATTCAACCTTTCTAGTCAAACTAGCATACCCAGCATTTAGATCTTCTTCTTGACTAAGATAATATTTTCCTTTACCAGCATTAGCAAGGTTATATCTAATTGAATTTTCAAAAGGATTAGTATCATGCCAAGATTGAGAATTTTCAGTCAAATGGTTTAAATAATTTAAAGCTTCTTCGGGTTCTTTATCAAGAAACTCGCCATTACATATTGTTTCACAAATTGTTTAGTTTCAAGTGTTAAATCTTCATAAAAGAAGCTTATAGTCTATCATTTTTCAAAACCATGATGTGGGCAAGAATTTAACAAATCTTTAAAACGTTCCCAACCATAAAAATATGCTTCATTTGAATTTTAAAAAAAAATTTGGATTTATCTTTTCAAAGCATTAGTTTTATGTGTTAGAAAAAATGACATAAATTAACAAGTTAGATAGCGTAAATAAATGGCATAAATAAATAAGTTAGATAGCGTAAATAAATGACATAAATAAATAAAAAAATTAAAAAGCATAAATAAATGACATAAATATAAAAGTTAGGAAGTTAGAAAGCATAAATAAATAACATAAATATAAATGTTAGTTAATAAGTTAGTAAGTTAATTAGTAAGCTAGTTAGTAAATTAGTAAAAAAAAAATTAAAAGAGTAGAGGAAGAATATACCTGATAGTAAAGTTTACTTACAAAAAGAGAACCTCAATAAATTAAAACTTCAAATTAAGTCCCTGGCAATAGCGCCAAAAACTTGATGGGAATTAAAAGTTTCAAACCCAAGTACAGGTTGTTTCAAGTAGTATATTCTCGGGAGTCCGAGGTCGATTCACAAGGAATTGATGAAAAAAATTCTTTGAGATAAGGAGCAGATTTGTCACAATACTAAAGGTGATAAAAGTTGTTCACAGATGAAAAGGAATTGCTTGGGTTAAGAGATCCACTCTTGGTAATAAATTAAAAACAATATTATTTCATTTTATAACTCAATTGAAATCACACATAATGGAGGTTCCAATCAGAAGATTTAACATTCAAAGTTCAATTTAGATTATACCTGTAATCATATTATGGTTTCTTTAATTATCCACCAATACTTATAAATGGTCTCAAGCATCCACTGTGTCAATGTCTTATCTACAATGAATCAAGTTCTTCAATATACAAGAAAGGTTTCTAAATTAATTGGAAACAACATACAACACATATAATGATCACTTAAAAATATATCATTTAAGCACAAGAAGGAAATTAATCTAACCTTAACTTATTACCAAAAGCTTTACCCTTTCACCCAAGAAAAATGAAAATTAGTTACTCATGAACAAGAAGAAAGAAATAGATAAGAAGAAAGAAATGAACATAACTTCAATTTAGAACAAAGAAAACTACAATAAGAGAAACAAATAACACAATAGCATAATCTAAACTAAAATCAAAGATGATCTGAATGAGTACCCAAGCTCCCTTTTATAGAGCTCAAAGAGTACAAGAAGACAATGGAGTTGTTTGATGATGAGAAGTGAATGCCAAAATAGTTGCTTGATAATTATGAATGAACTGAAATTATAAAGATTCTTGTCTCCAAAATGTTTCTACTCTGAGCTCATGGCATGCGTAAGAATATGATATCACCTTCAAGACATCCGATCTGAATTTTGTGTTCTTCATGAAAGTTGTAGATTTCGGTCTTAAATTTCAAATGGCACTGGTTTCATTCGCAAAGCACTGCTATAACTCAAAATATGATTTAATGAGTTTGCATAGGTTAAGCTGTTAGGTTTAAAACTCTAGATTTTTTTTCAACTCCAATTGGAGTTATCCAAACGTGTGTTCTGGGTCTTGAGGTCTTCATGAAAGTTGTAGAAATTTGTCTTAGTTTTAAAACAAGACCAAAATCACATCCATCAGATATTTGTAACTTAAATTGTAGTCAATTCACTAAAAAAAAGCCAAGTGAAAAGATTATATAATGAATGAAATATATTGCTATCAATGTGGCTCTTGCTATCAAGTGAATAGTTAATAGAGAATTATCTTAACTTTCCAACAAGACCAGAATCACATTAATCAGATAATTATAACTCAAATTGTAGTCACCCAAATTAATGATAATTCAAGCAATAATTTCTTCAATGATTCAATTAAGTTCAATTTCATAAAATGTGACAAAATCAACTTAATTAAGCCAAATTGAACCTTAAGAAGCCTAGTGAGAGGATTATAAATTGACTAAAATACATTGTTATCATAAGGGCTTTATCAAATTGGACTTTCTCATTTCTTAGCAAGTACTCGGAGTCCACAAGTTGCGTTTCCAACAGAGCAATCTTGGCCGCCATCTCCTCTTTTCCTTTTAAGAGCCAGCTCTAATTGCCATTTTCCCTCAGCTTCAACGATTTTCAAAATATCCTTTGCCTTCTTCTTGAACAACAACACAGTCTTCTCCAGAAGTCAAGATTCGGCAGCAGTTCGGAGGGCAAACGTTTGAAATATAGATAAAGTATTGGGGACCCTATTTCGAGTGATAAGTTCGACAACATCACCACTCAAGAATACCTTATCAATAAAGTCCCCCGACAGTGTATCCCCGATTATTAGTGGCAATAGATTAAGTCGGGGCCCCTAGAAATAAAGTCCCTCAATAGTAGGCCTGCTATGATCCTCTGCCCGGCACCCTCGACGACTTTCCTTTTCCTTCCCTGGAGGGGTTGTGCGTTAAAGTCTGATCCCGGTTCTCAGGTAACAAGAGCTAGACTAGATGAGGCCATAGGACAGGAAGATCCTGCCTTGTTCTTCTTTGCCCTTGAAGATTGAAGCGCTGGAATAGAGGACATGGCTTCCGCGTTAACAACCAAGTTATCTGCAAAATAAGGAGAGATATCAACAAGCGTACAAGTAGTCAAATAAGAAATTCACAAGAATAAGTTTGGTTAATGTCATGCATAAGGCCAAATACGGACCATGACCTACACTACCTAGAATGGCCCAGAGAGTGTCGCCATGAGTGGTTTCCAGCATATCCCAAGAAGATGTGAGACCAACTTCTTCAACCCATGTACTAAAAAAATCAACACATTCAATCTCATCGACATCTAATTAGGGTATTTCCGTTTCAATCATTCGAATAGGAACGTGTCATGCCCCCTTGTTCCAGTACATGCTGAACTTGGTCTCCCCATTGTTATCTAGCCAGAATAGGTGAGTGATGGGAGCCGCCATTAATTTAAAGAACTTCTCCTTGAAGTATTTGTAATTGTCTTGGTAGACGTGGAAGACCTTCTGAACCTACCGTGCCCGTACTGAAAGTCAGGTCTTTGGAGCAGCATTACCGCCCTGTAGATAGAACTGAGTATAGAAATAGAAAAACGCCCTCTCTGACAATCGCAACCTGACTAACTGACATACTCTCTCGAAGGTGAGAATGTTCGCCCAACCGTTTAGATGGATTTGGCTTGGGGCAGCCTGAAGAGTCTAGAGGACGGTAAGCTGAAAGTCATTAAAGGGAAGCCATAGCCCAAACCAGACAAAAAAGTCCTCGTACATGAACGTATAATGTGCTCCCATCTACCGTGTGGAGCACACCCTTTTGTTTTTCGGTGATAAAATCTAGAACTCGTGATCCTGACTCCCCTTCTCAATTAACATCAAGTAACCTTGGAGCTTCTCAAGCTCTCTACCAGGTTGAAATTGGGATATCCGATCATAGGCGTCGTTTGTGACCCATGGGTATACCAATCCTGAGCCACGTCGAATTCAGATAGGGTTTTCCTCAACCGGCTCCTGAACTTCTAAAACCAGTGTTTTAGGTCTAGTCGTTCTCCCTCTCCTGGCCATTTAAGTTCGTAGAAACACCCACAGAGGTTGGAGGTCATAATCAGCCAACTTTAGAGATTCAGACATGGAATGGGACAAACAAAAAAGACTGCTCATGCCCACGCACTAGCCTCCGTGCCTACCAAGGCTAAGAGCCTCAAAAGGACACCTTTGTCATACATGGTACAGTGGAGGAGGTGCTCCACAGGACAACGCCATTGAAGAGACACATGAGCTGACACTCCCAACTTCGTTCATCAAGGAAAAGTAGGGAAATACGCTCCAGAAAAGGAGCGTATGACTACTCTACGACTCAAAAATAACAGAAATAAATGAAAGAAAGAAGAAATACCTTGAAGAGAATGAGGGTGACTTCACAATTGAGGCCCTAAACTTCAGAAAAATGCTGGCAACTACTCTCCCCCACTGTGAGAAAGAAATAGTAAAAATGAACTAAGGAAGTCTTAACCCCTATTTATATAGGCCAGACGGTTAAGGGATAATTCTGTCCTAGTAGTTCAGATTTGAAAAGAAATTTATCATGGTGCATGAACCTCTAAGCATGAGTACTCAACCAGAGCATGCCATGAGGCCCTCACAACTATGATGACAATTGAAGGGATGGTTGTGCAGCAGACCATGGGATGCGAAACCTTAGCAAACTGAGTTCAGAAATTTTTCACAGATCACAAAATTCTACTACATACCCAAACTACACCGGAGTGTCCATTTATAATAAATCGAGGATCAACGCGGACTACAACACCTCCAAGAAAGGTCAAATGGTTGGCTTCAAGCTTACTACTTTGTTGTACTAACCAAGAACCAAGTTGAGGGCAACTTAGCTTTATAAGGCGAGCGTTAGACTCACCCCGGAAGAAAAGGAACAATATGGTTAGTGGAAAAAGGAAAGAAGATATAAGACAAAATTCAGAAAGAAGAGTTTTATTCATTTATCTTATTCCATACATCATCAACTTTAACTGAAAGAGAATGAAAAATACATCAAAAGTGTTCAAAAAAAAGTGACCATTGGAGAACCCGAGGACGAAACCGCCATCATTATTGGAACGCCCCAAGTCATTGCCACCTCCACAGTTCCTTCGAAACCAACACCGATCTCTTCCCTATTGAGCAAGCTTTGAAGAACTTTGGCAAACCGAAACACTACTGCTGTGATCTGAAGTCGTTACCTTTCCAATTCTTCTTCCCTGCCTCCTCTACAGTGATAATAAGGGCCAACACCCACCTTTTGAGCAATCCCAAGAGAATAGATCACCCCAAGTTGCTCCAAGAAGATTTTCCTTTCCAAGGGACTGGCCTGGTGCCTCCAAATCACTCAGGAAGGAAGAAAGACAAGAACAAAGCGTCCTCGAGTGTCTCTATGCACTATGGAAGAAACCTCACTCCTCCCAGCAAGAGCGGGTAGATCAAACACTCCCATGTAGGCTGGGAGAGAAAGGCTTCTGCCCTCTAAATGCATGGCAACCCAGACATTACGCCTAGAAAGAAAGGCTCCCACCGAAGAAGTTAGTTGAAGAAAAGCAAACACCTGCAAAGACTTTTGGAAGAATAACAAGATGATTTTCGCAGAAGACAAAGCCCTCCGTACATGTGTAAAAGTATAAAAGGAGACTCTTCTTTGAAGAAAGATCATTCTCAAACAAAAGCACAAAGCAAAAAGAATACAGCGAAAGGAATGTCAACCTTAATGTGAACATTCCTTATTTACAGAGAAAATGAAACACTTTGATGGGTTCCATAAAAAGTGATCTGATCACATGATGGCAGCCACATTTAACGCTCTCAATTTCTGATTAGTTGCGGGAGTAGCAGGCAATTGGGAAACAGTACGAAACTGATATCCTCTTAAATGGATCTTTAATTCCCATTAAAGTCAAAGTAGTAGTTCCCCATAAGATCTCAGATTGTTACCACTTGCAGAATCAGAGATTACATGAATAGTACTCAGGAGACCTCGCGAACTGCATGTGGGGGCAACTCTATACCTTGGATGTCAGAATAATAGGGTAAACAAAGCATTCTCAGACCCCGACCTTACATGTCAACCATGGAGGCATGCTATGAATCGTGGACCTTGGCCCTTTGCGTAAAACATCTGAGATCCAATGTCAACACTAGGACTCCTTTGTTCATTGCATGCCTTGTGATCCGACTGAAACTTATATATATTAACACTCGGTTGTCCCATCCAAGCACTAAGTTGGGGGCAACTGTTCTAGACTGTGATCCGGGATCTCGTCTAGCGGATCAACTTGACACAAGTATAGCCGGACTCCACCCTATTTGATAGCTTAGCCTTAATGATAGTCCAGACCCCGAAGCCATGTACGTCGAACAACATTGGGCCATAGTATCAAGACTGCTAGATTTGTGTAGAGGATATAACCATAAATATTTGTAACTGTCAATCATCATCTTACGATATTATAGGACTCATAATTGTCTTAGACTGCTAAGTAGCTTCCATATATAGGTTCCTAACTTATAGGGATTTACTTCAACAATAACAGGATGATAATCTCTACTAAGATACTAATCCTAAATACTTACATTCAACACAGATTGCATTACGATTTCAGTCATGCTTTATAAATGTCAAGTTAAGTCACCCTAATTAGGTATCTATTATCTCACTACATAAATCTTACTTATGCACTGTCTGACTTGAGCGTTGGAGTCCCTTCGTAGGTACCCACCTCCCTGGTCCAACACACTCTGCTGTAGTTGTTCAAGGAGGAAATCACCGTAACATACCTACCTCAAGTATCCCTCTGAAACCCATTCAGAACAATTTGCTTCTAAAAGACTTATCTTCTAAATTTTGTCTTTTGAATAAGATGTTTTCTGATGAGTTTGTCTTTTGATGAACTTGATGATTTTGAGCAAGTTTACATCTCAAATCCTTTTCAAGGATTTTGCACAAAAACTTCTTGTTGTAAGGACTTCTTCATAAATTCTTTGAAGACTTCGATTTTATTTAGATTTTCTCAATGTGAACTTAAATTATTCACGAGATTAAGGTTGATGATAATAGCCTAATTGTTATATATTTTTATTATAAAAAATAGGCATTATTATATCTCATTATATTTAATTTTAGTGACTTTATAATACTATTGATTTATTTATTTAAAGAAGTCATTAATTTAATTGTTGTGATAGTTGTAGGGAATTTGTTAAAGAATCTTGGATAGCAAAATAATGGCAATTTGACAACAAGTTTAATTGAAGGGAGAAATCAAGCCTTGGGTCTACAATAAATAAAAAAATAAAAAGACAAAAAGATAAAAATCTAACAGCCTTTAATAAGAGCATATTAAGTTTTCTAAAATTAGTTTCCTAAATATAATCAATATCTTTTTATTATTTGGAGACTAATTAAGGATATTATGTGCAATGTTGCAGCAACAGGAGATATATTGAGGAGACCATAAGCGACCCAGCAACGTTGCAGCAGAAAAGAAAAGAAGAAGTTGTGTGTAATGGAGAATATTAGTGAGATGATTTTATTGTGCTCTAATCTTACTATGTCTTGCTAAATTCTTTGTACTCAGGGGATGATGAAACTCTGATTGTTTTGATATTGTTATGTTGAATTGTTTTACCCAATTTTAGGATTTAATGTTTATTGATTTTATTTTCCTATCAGATTATATGAATAAATTTTTAGATGAGTTCAGTCATGTTTTTCTCAAGCTTTGCAATTTATTTGTTTTATCTAAGTGTTGATGGTAATTGTTGGATATCAATTGTGATTTATTATTAGGGATATATTTGATGATTTAATAATTTGGTATTAATTAGGAAAATTTTATCGTACACTTGATTATTATTTTTAGTGCTTCATTGATAAATTTTTCCTGAGCACATGTTTTGTCACTAGATGTTCATGAGATAAATTATATGGGGTATAATAATTTGACATAGTTAATGTTAAAATTAATCTTGGTGGATTTTGAACTTTAGTCATCTTGCATCTAGTTGAAACCAAATTTATTTACTTGTTTTCATTTAATTTTCTTTTTATTTTAGTTATTTATTTAATTTTATTTTTTCATTTTTGGCTCATCAATTTGTGTAACTAGATTAGAAAGAATTTTTCAAAATTTAAAATTAACTCTAAGTCTTTGTGAGATCGACATCGTACTTGCTCAACTGTACTTCGGTACGGCTCGTGCGCTTGCAAGTATTTAAATAATTTTTTTTAAAAAAAAGTCACAACAAGTTTTGACGCAATTGCTAGGGACTTAGTTAGTTAAAAGTTAAGTATTTGTTAAATTTTTCTCTTCTACTAGTTTTTTATTTTATTTTTATTTATTTATTTTTCTTATTTGTCTTATCTTTTTTATTTTTTATTTAATTGCTCTAATTTCTTTATTTTTTTTTTGAGCATTGTATGATAGCTTGGGTTCGTGATCATACACATAGATTGGTGAGAGTTGATATAGAGCCCTATAACAGAGATAGATATGGCTATTGGTATAGAAACCATAGTAGAGACAAATGTGGCTGTGCAAGGAGATGATGCTAGACCACTTAGGGAATTATTTTGCTCAATATATATGAATCCACCCTCAGGCATTATTTTGCCTGCTATTACTGCTACCGATTTTTGAGATTAAATATCAAGTTATCAATCTGCTTTTAATTTTTCATGGCTTAGATAGGGAAGACCCATACTTGCATGTCAAATATTTTTTATAAATTTGTGAAACATTTAAATTTCAATTTTTTTCTACAAAATTTGTGTGTTTACGTCTTTTTCCTTTTTCATTGAAAGATAAAGCAAAAACTTGGTTGAATTATTTACCTTATAATTCTATTACGTCATGGGAAATGTTGAGCCAAAAGTTTTTATCTAAATTTTTTTTCATGTCCAAAACGAATTATTTGAGAAGGAAAATTTCATATTTTTGTCAAGAAGACCATAAAAAATTCTTTGAAAGCTGGGAGCAGTTTAAATATTTGCTTGTGAGGTGCCCTCACCACGGTTTTGAAAAATGACACCTTGTATAATATTTTTATAATAGGTTGACACAATCTAATAGGGGCTTGGTTGAGTCTATGAATTGTGGCATATTTTTTAATTTGAATGCACATAAGGGTTATTAATTTTTTGAGGATTTGTCTAAGAATTCTCAACAGTGGGACTTTGCTAATCGTAGGGATAAATCAAACTAACTTAAGAAGGGAGGTTTATATGAGGTTAGTGAGGATACAAATATCAAAGCTAGATTAAATGCTATTGCACGTGAAGTTAAGTCTCTATCACTCAATAAAAGAGTTAGTCAGGTTAATAATCTCCAACAAGAAAATTGTGCATCTTGTGGGAGTAATATGCATGCTTCTTCTTCTTCTATGTGTTCTTATTCTACACCTAATAATTATTGTTTTGTTGAGCAGGAAAACACAATAGGGAGATCTTTTGCTAATACTTCTTCAAATACTTATAATCCTAATTAGGAAAATCACCCTAATTTTTCTTGGAAATAAAATAACTTTTCAGGTAACTTAGGTGGTCAACCTATGGGGAGTTAGACCCAGTTCCAGTTGCCTGACCAAGGTTACGAACAACCATCATATTTCTCAAATCAAAGAGTAGGTTAGTCTAGGCAACAGTTATCACTAGAGGAGACTCTTGGTCAATTTATGCAAGAGATGAGAAATACCAATCAATTGACTACCAATGTCATTCAATAGATAAAAAATGTTACCCCAAGTGCACACTAATGCTATAATAAAGTTAGAAGTTCAGATAGGTCAGTTGGCCAGTCAGATAGCAGAAAGAGAGAGAGAGAGGAAAGTTCTTTAGTCAACATATCCTTAATCCCAAGGGATAGTATATAGTTCCTGAAACATGTAGCTCTAATAGGGAATGTGAGCAGGTTCAATCTATCACCACCCTTAGGTCTGGGAAGCAAATAGATAATCATGTTATAGAGCCTGTGAGGAATAATATGAAGTTAGAAGCCAGTAGTTCTTAGGATAATAATAACTCAAATAATGATAATGTGTCCTCAAAGCTTAAAGTGTCTACTCCTAAAGTTGTAGAGTCTGAAGTTAATGAGTATGTGCCTAAGGCCATTTTTCCTCATAAATTAGTAAATCCCAAGAACACTGTGCAGTTAGGTGATATTTTGGAGATTTTTAAACATGTACAAATTAACTTGCCTTTTCTTGATGCTATTAGATAGGTACCTACATATGCTAAATTCTTGAAGGATCTTCTTATTGTGAAGAGGAAGTCTAACATTCCCAAGCAAGCCTTTTTGATAAAGCAGGTAAGTTTTGTGATTCTCAATAAATATCCTGTTAAGTATAAAGACCCTAGATCACCTACTATTGCTTGTAAAATTAGGGATCATCAGGTTGAGAGAGCTTTACTAGATTTAAGTGTAAGTGTTAATTTGTTGCCTTATTTTGTTTACTTGCAGTTGGGTTTAGGGGAGTTGAAACCAACTAAGATGACTCTCCAATTTGCTGATAGATCTATTAAATATCCTACGGACATTGTTGAGGATGTGTTAATAAAAATTGAGAATTTCTATTTTGTTATTGATTTAGTTGTACTTGATACTGAGCCTATTTGTGGTCATTATCCCCCCAATTCATGTTATTTTGGGTCGCCTATTCCTTACTGCATCAAATGCATTGATTAATTGTAGAAGTGGTGTGACAAAAGTATCATTTGGGAACATAATTGTTGAGCTTAATGTTTTTCATATTAGTAAACAAATGCTTGATGATAATGATAATGAGGTGTATGAATTGAATTTGATTGAGAGTTTGACTCATGACTCATTTATGCATTTTAGTTGTGATGGTCCATTATTAGCATGCTTGAATCATGTTAATACTTATGATGGTCACGTCATATCTAAATATAGTATTGAGGTTGATAAGGTTAAAGTTGACTTGATTTCTAACCTTCCTTCCCCTAAATTTGTGAAAGAAATTAGATCTTTTTTAGGACATGCAGGTTTTTACAGGAAGTTTATCAAGGATTTCAGCAAGGTAACAAGGCCTTTAAGCAACTTTTTTGGTAAATGGTCAACAGTTGAAGTTGTACCTTGAGTTGAAGGATTCAAATATAGAAGAGACTTTGGTAGACGATCATGTGTACCAAAACTACGGTAAGTTTTTAGTTTGATTTTTTTTTTTATTAAGCTAGCTTAAGTGCCTCCTAGATTCAGAGTTTTCGTATAAGGATGTAAATAGTATCAGCCAATAAAAAAAATTCAAAACAAAAAAAAATAGTTTGTATGCTTGTTTATTTCATTTTACTTTATTTTATTTTTGTTCTTTTTGTCATTACTAACCGTTGTCAGGGTGTAGTTATCATCTTGTCGTCTTCTCTTTTTAATTGCTAAACATTTTAGGTATGTGACTCTTCCCTATTACTCTGTTTATTTTTGTCTCAATAATTTCTTTGATGCATATTGACGATTATTTCTTAAGTCTGGATTTAATTTGAAACATTGAGGACAATGTTTGATTTTGATTTGGGGTATGGAGTTACTTGAATTTCAGTCATGTTATCATTATGTCACTTTTGTGAGGAATTTTTTTTTTCTATAATCTTGCTTAACTTGTTTCACATTATTCATACTTGCTTCTGCATGTCTCTTTATTAAAAAAATGAAATAATTAGAAAACTTGATGAAAGTATGTGGATACCATATTTTTCCAAGTTAGTTTTAAGTCATTCATTTTTATTGTGAGAGTGTTTTCTTGGCCATCCAATGTTTATTATGATGCTCATAATTTTTTTTCTCTCACTAGATAGCTTCATTATTATTATTTTTTGCTAAAGAAAAATTTTATATCACACTTGCATTTAATCTAATGTCATGGAAGTTGGTAGAATTATGTGTTTCCTTGAGAGATGATATGAGGTCATGTTTCTTATTTTGAGCCTTGGAATAATATTTTTGTTCTTTCACATATTGTCGCTAGTCACCTCTTTGAGCCTATTTATTAAGTCTTTCTTTCTTAACCCTTTTTCCGAAAGTGTTTTAGGAAAGAAGTAATATTATTGTAATATGAGAAGGTATAAAGGAAGGGGAAAAAAGAGAAAAATGAAAGAAAAAAGGGCAAAGGTGAAAATGCAAAAGAAAAAAAAAGAAGAAAAAATTTCGAAAAGCTACAAAGTTTAAAAAAAAATTGAGAAAAGAAGTGAAAAAAAAAGTCTAGTTTGGGAGTTAGAAAGAAAAAAATGATTTAAAGAAGGTAAAGAAAATTGTTTTGAAAGTGTAGAAATTAAGCTTTTAAATATTCTTGAAACACTTTTGATTTTCATTGTTTCCGTTAGCCTTCATATTTTCCATTTACCCACATTACAAGCCTAATAAAGTCCTATTTGATCTTAAGAGATTGCATGGTTCTTCCAATATACATAACTAATCTTATCATGTGATGTAAAGTCTTTTCTTGGCATCTTTTTATGAAACGATATTTTTTCTATTTTTTCAACGTTCTTTCTATCATTTTATATGTGAGGATTTTGTTTTGATTTGTGCTTACTACTTTACTCACATATACTTGTTATGATTGACACCAGACTTCTGCGTGATTTTTATTGGTGAGTGCAACTCTTGTGAAGATTGCATATGGTTGAAAGATATTTTATGATGGGGATTCTAATTGTGATATTTGGAGACAATGAGAATGTAACATAGTAGTTATATTATTCACATACTTTGAGTTTGATGATAATAGAATTTTTATAGCAATTGCGATGTTCTGATGCATGACTGTGTGGTTCACGATATCTAATGTGGGATATTGAAATGAAGATAATAAAGAAAAAATATTAATTAGATTTGATTAAATTTGTGTTGAAGACCAATTATTGTGAACATGCCTAGCAATGAAGATAATATTCTTGAGTTGAGATAAATTATATTTGATTAAATTTGTTTGAAATATTGTTCATTTTGAGTTTTATTTTAAGTTGCTTCCATTGTTAGGGACTAGCAATAAGCTTATTGGGGGTTGTGATAATAGTCTAATTGTTATATATATATTTTTATAAAAAATAAGTATTATTATATCTTATTATATTTAATTTTAGTGACTTTATAATAATATTGATTTATTTATTTAAAGAAGTCATTAATTTAATTATTGTGATAATTGTAAAGAATATGTTAAAGAATCTTGGACAACAAAACAATGACAATTTAACAAGAAGTTTAATTGAGAAAGAAATCAAGACTTGAGTCCACAACAAATAAAAAATAAAAAAACAAAATCTAGAAACTTTCAATAAAAGGAGATTAAGTTTCTTAAAATTGGTTTCCTAAATCCAATTAATATCTTTTTATTATTTGGAGACTAATTAAGGAGATAGAGTACAAGATACATTCCTATTAAGAAAATCTCTTATTAATAGACGAAGGAAAAGCGCACGGGAGATATATTGAGGAGACCAGAAGTGGCACAACAACGTTGCAGCAAAGAAGAAAAGAAGAAGTTGTGTGCAATGGAGAATATTTGTGAGAGGATTTTATTATATTCTAATCTTACTATGTCTTGCTAAATTCTTTGTACCAAGGGGATGATGAAACCTTAATTGTTTTGAGATTGCTATGTTGAATTGTTTTACCCAATTTTAGAATTTAATGTTTATTGATTCTATTTTCCTATCATTTTATATGAATGAATTTTTAGATGAGTTCAATCATGTTTTTCTCATGCTCTGCAATTTATTTGTATTATCCGAGTGTTGATGGTAATTGTTGGATATCAATTGTGATTTCTTATTAGAGATACATTTGATGATTTGATAATTTACTATTAATTAGGAAAATTTTATCATACGCTTGATTATTATTTTTAGTGCTTCATTGATAGATTTTCCGTGAGTGTATGATTTGCCGCTAGATGTTCATGAGATAAATTATTTGGGTATAATAATTTGATATAGTTAATGTTAAAATTAATTTTGGTGGATTTTGAACCTTAGTCATTTTGCATCTGGTTGAAACCAAATTTCTTTAATTATTTTCATTTAATTTAATTTTTATTTTAGTTATTTATTTAATTTTATTTTTGCATCTTTGGCTCATCAATTTGTGTAACTAGATTAAAAAGATTTTTTTAATATTTAAAATTAACTTTAAGTCTATGTGGGATCGATCTCAGATTTCGCTAATCAGTATCTTCAAGACTTTTAATACAAGACTGTGAGTATTTAAATGATTTTTTTTTTTAAAAAATCACAATAGTTGATAGTCCACAAGTCTTCTCAATTGTGGTTTGATACACTTAGATAAAATGTTAGTAAGATTCTAAGTTTAAGTTTGTTGATCATCAAAATTCATAAAGTTTTAAAGAACTTTAGTAAGATTATATGCTTTTGAAAAGTTTTGGAGCTTACATAAACAACCCACACATATTTTTTAAAAAACTATGTTGGCTTTAATCTCCTCATTGTATTTAGAGGATACGCATGTCAAAAGTTAAAACAAATTATAAATTTTTGTAATTTGTTTTTTATTCACTCTATTTTTATTTGTTATTTTTTCTATTTTAATTGTAAATCATTTTGGAAATTTTTGACTTCTTTTTATTTTATTCCAACTTGTAAATTTTGTAAATTAGTCTTTCGTCTTTTTATTGTTAATTAACTTGTAAATATTTAATTCATTTTCTAATTTTCTTGTAAATATTGTAACTTGTTTTTCTTATTATTTTTTATTTGTTCATTCTTGTTTTTTGTTTATTTTGTGGGCTAGATTAAATGTTTTTTAGGTTATTTAATTCGCATAATTAATTTTAAGGCAATTGTCTTAAAACAAATGTATGAAGGTGCAGTAAATTTAAGTCTCCATAATTCTCTATACATAATCGACTCTCGAACTAAATTAGTTTACATAGACTAATTTTTTAACATTTTTTAAGGATTTTTTAACTTTTTCCTAAATCAATAAAATTAGTGACAACTCCTCTAATTTTATTTTATGTTTTTAAATTTGAATTGTCTCCCTTCGCAATTCCGGTCATGACAAATATAATTCCTTAATCCCTTGTTCTCTCTTCATTTAACAAAAAAAAAATCTATCAATCATTTTAAAAAAGTTTAAAATATTTTTATGAGAAAATAATACTTTTATAATAAAATCACGATATTTCAAATTATAACTATTTAATCATGAGGTATGACTCATTTGACAAATTAAGCTCTATATGGCCAAACTTCATCCATAATGTAACGATTTGAAACCCCTTGAAAGCACTTGTGGCCAATGCTAAGCTAATATCTAAACAAAAATTAATCTCACACCTACATAATATACGAAACATAGTCATATTCAAACTATGCAACACTAAAATTAACCAAAGCACTGTACCTTAAAAAAAAAAAAAAAACCCAAAGCAGTCTTATAAGTCATATGTAGTTGCAAAACATCAGTAAAAAATCCAAAGCAGTTTTTTAGGACATGTTGCAAAACATCAGTGGCTAACACCTACTTTATAATAAATTAATAATACATATACCGCCCAAGATTTTTTTGTATTCTCTTATTTTTGGGCTGAGAAAACCTCTACTTCATGTAATAATACCTACATATTGGAGTCTTTTGAACCTAAAAGGTCACCACCACAAACCAGTTCACCTAGCCATCAAACGTGGGGAACCAATTCCTTCATCTGAGATGTCAAAGCCTGCTTCCTCACTTTTACTTAGTGCATAGACAATGTCCAGTATGCTGGGCCTCTTTGACGGGTCCCTATGCAAACAAGCAATGGCAATGGTGAGAACGCCCATCAAACTCTCCATTGAGCATGTCTCCCTTAATATAGCCTTATCCAACCATTCCTTCAGTTTCCTAGCCTTCTCTTGTTCATTATTCACTTCAAAAGTTCTGACGGCACTTGCCCACAAGAGATTTCCCTCCTCATCAATGGCTTCCTTCCCGGAAATTAGTTCAAGCAACACAACCCCAAAAGAGAACACATCCATCTTTGTTGAGACCACACCATCAGCTAGATATTCAGGGGCAATATAGCCCTGTGTTCCCACAATGTGCATTGTAATGGCATTCATTCCTGACTTTGCAAGCCCAAAATTGGCAATTTTGGCTCTTATGTTGGAGTCCAAGAGAATATTGCTGCTCTTGATGTCTTTGTGCACAACTCGTGGCCTCGTGTGCTCATGGATGTATTGGAGACCATTGGCAATGTCAATTGCTATTTTCAGCCTTGTTTTCCAGTTCAGCTTTTCATTTCTATCCTCATGCAGCCATGAGTAGAGAGATCCATTCTCGACATATTCATAGACTAGATAGCAATTTGCTTCTTCTGGGTCTATGCAAAATCCCTCCAACTTCACCAGATTCCCATGGTTCACCTTCAACACAGAAAATGGCACATTGTCAATCAACTACTTAAGGATGGACAGAATATCATTTCTTTTTTTCGGTCGTTAGGATCGACACAATATCATGAGTAGTGCATTTCACGTTTCGACGTTGAGCCAAGCCCAAGTGAGTGAGTGGCCCAGTATCACTCAAGTTTGGACGACACGCACTGAAAATGGAAAAAGCATAGAACCAACAAGATGCAGAATGAAACATGGGCTAAAATTATTAGAGAGAGAGAGAGTGCAGCCAATAAAAAATAAATAAAGTAATTCTCCTAATCAATCATCAAAATAATTCTCCTAACTAATTATCTATAACTCAAATGGTATTCCTTAATCTTATCAAAAGTGAAGGTTTAGAGTTCGATTTCCATCTTCCGAATCTAGCAAAAGTCATTCCTCCAACTATCAATTGGAAAAAAATAAAAATAAAAACCAATCCTCTAAAGCAATTTTTTTAATTATTAAATAAAGAAAACATTATATTTTTTTATATTTATAATATATTAAAAAATATCTACTTTTTCTTTTTTTTTTTAATCTGATAAATATATCTATTTTTTAATTCATTATTTTTTTAAAATTAAATATTAAAATAATTATTAGAAGCATGTTCTAGAACATAGCAAAAATATTATATTTTTGTTATTTATTTATCTTGTTTCTTGCAGTTTTCTTCGAATTTTCGATCGGTTTTGAGTTTTGTCTTCAAACGGAAACAGACCAAAAGAGTAGCAGTGTCTTTTGTCTGTCATTGTGCCTTTATTAAGCGCACCTAGCGTGCTGCTGCTTAGTTTAATTTAATCAGAAACACTATATATTAATAATTTAATATTAATCAATCCTGATCTGAAAAAAAAAAGAAGTTGGAACATTTTTCATTAAACCAGAAGTAACTGTACCATCAACCACTATTGTTTTATTCCTCTTGATGTGTTTCTGGAAAAAAAGAAGCATGAAATTAATACTAGTAGATAATTACGAAAAATAATCCAGTCTGATAAAGTTTTGAACCCAAAATGCATGTAGACTACTGTTTTCCCTTTTCTGTCCGGATAATAAGTGAAGGCTTGTAACATGAACCATGCAATAATCCTCATTCTACGATTCCAAATATTTTTTTGCCCCAAGTACCATGGGAAATATTAGAATAATTGTGTATACTAGGCATCTAGAGGTTTATTCCCTTGGTTTGAGTATGCTAAAAATAAAGAAGTGGAGGAGGGTGACATAAATTTTAGCAAAATCCTTATACAATGCACATTCTAGCATTTTGTAACCTTTGAAACCTTCCAAACACATAACATACAATTTTGTAGACCGCTCATCAGACAAGTCACTTCACTTAACCTCATCTGATTAGTCATCAACAATAAGATATTAAATTCCAGCATATCTCATTAAAATAAGGGGTTTTTTCTCTGTCTCTGTTCCACACCTCATCCTTTTGGACTGTTTCAAATTTCAATCTGACATTAGTATTACATATGTGATTCTGTATCGTCCACTGATTTTGAGCTTTATTCATGTAGCAAATATTGAAATTAGTGCCTGTAAAATTTAGCGTCGGTTATATTAATTTTTGAATGATGAAAATTATTTTTGACATTTTTAATTGTATATTTCGTCATTCAAATTAATTCTTATTCACAAAATATAATCCTATAAGTAATTTTCATCGAGACTAATATGACCGACTATGTATATTGCCAAAACATTTTGGGCATCAACAAAGAATCCATTTTTACCGTTCTAAGCAGAATAACATTAGCATTACTAATAATAGAACATAATTATTAACAAATAATTATTGCTCTAAGATACATGAAAAATTAGTGTTACCTTCTGTAAGATCTTGAGCTCCTCATAGGCATTCCACTTCATCTTCTTGATTGCATAGACCTCCCCATCAATCTCACCTTTGTACACAGACCCCTGAATCAAGCAATTCTCATCAAACCCATCAGTGGCTTCCAACAGTTCTTCAATTCCAAAAACCCTGTACTTGTCCAAGCAATCTGACACATTAGCCATCAATTTCAGATCCATTTGCTTGTTCCCTTTGCCTTCTTTCCCTCCCAGGTACAAGTTCTGCTTCTGCTGTTCCTCATCTCTCACCATCCACACCCTATCCTTGAACAGAACCTCCCTATAAACCCACAACCCAGTGACCAAAATCAACAACAACCCAGTAATCCCCAACCCAATTGCCAACCCTCTAACAGTCCCAGTTCTATCGTCAGATTTCCCAGGAGGAGCAGAAGGAACAACAGTAGGCTGTGATAGAACCGGCAACCGGGTCACAGGGACAAAGATGGTGTCATAAACCTTAAAACCATTGCCATTTACATCGGTTATGGCCTGTGCCTGTGACCCAAACCTTGAAGCAATTGATGAAATGTTGTCAGATGGTTGTACAACATAAGAGATCATATAATTGACTTTGTTTTGCAACAGAGTTGTGTTATCAGGACACTTGCAGAAGACAGGAAATATAACGTTAACACCAACGGATAAGTTTGTGGCGACAAGAGTTGGGTTTACAACCTCCACAGAGGGATAGGTTGTGAGGTTTTCAAACTTGACGGTGGAGACAAGGAAGAAAGTGTCATTGGGTTTGATGGTGTAGGAGAGGTTGGCATAAGAGATGGCACCAAAAGTGTTGTTGATGGTGTTGCAAGAGCAGGTTAAGGGAACAAAGAGGGATTGGTCAGGGAGTAGAGGAGAGGAAGGGGAGGATATGTTGCTTGGGTTTGCTATCATGAGGCGGCTAACAGAGAAGAGGTCACCTATGGAGGCCAGGTCAAGGAAATCTGGACCTGTGGCTCGGTAGAAAGCATAGGCTTGACAAGGGTAGCTCTGGTTGGCCCTGCAGGTGTAGCCTGTGTTGTTTTTTTGGCTATCGGTCTGAGCATGAGAAAGATGAACAAGATGAAGGATGGGGAGGAGGAAGAGCAAGAGAGCAGGAGATACGTGATGGGGTTTGCAACTTGTCATTGTGGTTCAGCTGGTTTACCTTGCCATTCTTTAATTTGCTTGTGACAAGGTTTATATTGTCGAATTTGAGAAGTGCAGACAGCTGAGCAAATGGAGTTTCAGATCTAACTTATCAAGATTCTGGTCAAGTTGCTTATGTTTTCCCACTCGGCAATTTTAATTTTGATCCCCACTATTATTGTATTTTCCACCTTGAACTTAAATTCTAGTCAAGGTGGTTGAATTTTCTAAGAGACGGGTGGACCCGTTTCAAGGATGTATTTAGTTATTTACGGGAACTGTTATTAATATATTATTTTAGATATTTTTTAATATTTATTTTATTATTAATCTAAAAAAATAAATATTATTAATAATTTTTTAATATTTTTTTAAATATATAAAATAAATCAATAATAAAATAAATATTAAAAAAATATGTTTCTAATTTTATTCATTATTTAGAAAGGGTTTTAAATTTCCAACCACACCCCATCAGTGATATGCTTCGGATAATACTGTTTAATAGTTAACACAACAAATGGATTACTTTACT
Source organism: Ormosia emarginata (assembly GCA_029884605.1). Taxonomy (NCBI): domain Eukaryota; kingdom Viridiplantae; phylum Streptophyta; class Magnoliopsida; order Fabales; family Fabaceae; genus Ormosia; species Ormosia emarginata. The sequence goes on along the minus strand of JAQQTP010000077.1, from coordinate 47,605,958 downwards.
CATCAGCCGTACTCAGTGATTGTCACCCAAAAAATAAAGCCATAGTCAGTGACGGTCACTTTACGCAAATGGAGTTAATATGATTGGTCCAAAGCACAGGACAAAGCAACAAAATTGACTGATTTTGGATGAAAGAGAAATTCTTGTTAAAATTTGGAAAATTTAGTTGGATATATCATGTTAATTAAAATTTAGTATTTTTATAAATTTTTGTATTATATATATTATTTTTATAAAAATTAATATAAATATTAAATTTTATTGACTTAATATATTTAATTATAATATTTTAGATTTAGGTAAAAAAAATTTTAAAGTGAACTTATAAAGAGGTAACACATGATGTTTTGTCTTAAGTTGAGTAAAAATAAAGGATCAATATGGTTGTTAAGCTATTGTAAATGATTTTTGTCCAACCTTTATACTTCTATCATATGTTTAATTTTTATATATGTGAGAGAGATATTAAATTATATTATATATAAGCGTAATATTTTTATAAGATACAAAATAAATTTATAAGTAAGTTAAAAAAATTAAATATATAAAAATTAGACGAATAACTTAAACTATTAAGCTCTACATGAATACGAGAAAGCCTGAGAACATTAACAACAATATGGACTGAAATATCTAACAAAAAAGTCGTGAAAGATGTAACCTAGCAATTGCTTTGTCCTGGCCTACAAAGTGATCTTGATTATGTCAAAAGTGGGAGCAAGAGGGACTAAACGTATTGGAGAGGTCATCATTAAAGATCAAGTTGAATATGATATGAGTGCCACAATTCATTGTATAATTATCTGCTTTTGAATAATGAGCATTCATTTGGAAGAAAATTCAGTCATACGGTAAGAATTATTTACCTGGGAGAGCATTGGCTAGAAGACTAGTAGTGGAGGAGTCTGCACTAGAGCAGTTTGACCTCGAGAAATTCATATTTCACGGGATTCATATTATGCCAAGTATCTAAATAATGTCTAATCTGATATCGTCTTTTGCACTCATCTTGATCCCAGTGTGAATACTTAAGGAGAAATCCAAAACCTCATGACTAAGGATCGTTTTATGCTGGACCCTATGGGTCAAAGGTTTAGTTGACTTTACTTATGTTAATAGATTTTTGAATTTTACAACAAAGGGAAAAATATGTTTTACATGAAAACTATTAAAGTCTTTGTATTTGCACATTGATGTCTATCTTAAGTGAAAGGGTCGAATATTAAATCTAGTGTTAATGTTGAAAGTTATATTCTCATCATCGTTCACTAGTCTCGATTTGCTATATTATCAGTTTATTAACAGAAAACTTACATTACATCCAAAAAAACTCTCGCCCAACGCAATGCAAGGTCATGTTTGTTGATTTGCTCAAATTGTACAATTATAGGTCAATGGATGAGGTGGGAATCATGGGTCATCCCTTAACATAAAATGTTAACCTTAACCAAAAAATGTCAAGACGTTTTACTTCCTCTTTTAAAGATTCACTTATTGATCCAACATATTGCAAACATACCCAAAACGAAATTGTCTTTGCTTTTTGGCCCAATTTTCAAAATTAAAGTCCCTTTATATTTTTATAGCCGTCATAATGGCAGACAAAAAAAACTATTTTTCTATTATTAATTATTGTTCCACTTCCATCTTTAGAAGAATTTTTATAATGTTTTTTAGTCAACGTTATACCAAGCGAACCAATTTAGGTTTCAACTTTTTTTTCTTGCTAGGTTAGGAATTATAGTATATTCGTTTTGTATTCATAGCTCATAAACCATCAAATGAAATGTCAGCCTTAAATGTCATTTAATGTAAGGGCCTTCGCCCCATCATTCATGGTCTATATGGTTTTTTATTAGGGTTCATTTAAAATCTAGTCTTGCATAGGCCATAGGCATAGGGTGTCATTTGCAAATTTTGTAACCAAATAATACATCTCTCTTTTTACTTGGTTTTATTTTCTAGCCGTCCATTATTTTTAAATTATATCCAACGGTCAATTCACCAAAGTCCATCAATGGACCCTAAAGTACAAGGTCCATGATAAACGTTTCCCATGACTAATGTTATCGCACTCAAAGAATTCCAATGTTGTTGCTGATTTGGCTTAACTAGGTCATACACTTTATTCCAATATAAGTTTTCTACTTTTGAACTAAGGAAAATTAATTTGACAATAAATCCAATCATGGTTAGACGTATTTAACCGAGAAACATTAAGTGACACAATCTATAATTCAAAGTGACCTTGACTTGTTGGCAATAAGTGATAAGAACCTTTTTTTTGTTTTGAACTTCTTAGGTAGGGATTGGTATATTCTAAATAAGGTGTAAGAACTTTGTAACCTCCATATAAATAGACCTTTAAGGGTCCTATGGGTGCAAGGGTGAGACGGTTATATAACTTAATCTTCTTTCAAGATCTATGAAGTGGAGGCTATAAAGATTAAGTGGATGATAATCAATGAGATTGAATCTATGAAAGCTACCTAAACAATACCCATCCTTACCACTTGAGTTAAGTCCAAGTGACATAACCAACTTTCCACTAAATTTAGGTAACCAACTTTCCTCATGACTAATTCTTCTTTGAGGCACCTCACCAAATTCCAAAGATTTTTTAACATGAAAATAAGTGGGTAACTCTTATGACCACTCTAGAATCGTGAGAAAGGCATTCTTGACGTTGACTAGCTTGGATGTTGTTGGCTTGTGACCTAAGAGAGGTTAGTGGCTGAGATCATATTTGTGATAATGGGATCACTTGGAAGTTGGAATTTGTGAAGCAAGCCAAAGGATTCATGCATTGTGAGAGTTTAGAATAAGTAAATAGCATCCTCTAACTATAGTATCAAAGCTTTTACAATTTGTTTTTATCCTCTATGTTATGCTCTTTTTGTGCTGTGCCATATGTGTTTAAGATGTAAGAATAAAAGTAATGATTATATTATATTTAGAATACCAATTACATCTTACTTGGTGAAGGCATGAAGAGAATAATCCCAAAATCTCTCACTCTCATCAATCAATGGGGAAAGTCGAAGAGTCACAATATGTTATGTTATGAAGTGTATAAAAGACCTAGTCATATATGACAACGTTTTAAATGCTCCAAAAATAACATGGAGCATGGATGCTCCAAAATGCATCACCGTTGATTTTGTGTTAAAACTGATCAACGACTCAGGTTTACTACTAGTAACCTGAATGACTTAAACTATTAAGCTCTACATGAGTACGAGGAAGCCTGAGAACATTAACTACAATATGGACTGAAATGTCTAACAAGAAAGCCGTGAAAGATGTAACCTAGTAGTTGCTTTGTCCTGGCCTACAAAGTGACCTTGACTATGTCAAAAGTGGGAGCAATAGGGACTAAACATATTGGAGATGTCATCATTAAATATTAAGTTGAATATGATATGAGTGCCACAATTCATTTTATAATTATCTGCTTTTGAACAATGAGCATTCATTTGGAAGAAAATTTAGTCATACGGTAAGAATTATTTACTCGGGAGAGCATTGGCTAGTAGACTAGTAGTGGAGGAGTCTGCACTAGAGCAGTTTGACCTGGAGAAATTCGTATTTCAGGGGATTCATATAATGCCAAGTGTCTAAATAATGTCTAACCTAATATCGTCTTTTACACTCATCTTGATCCCAATGTGAATACTTAAGGAGAAATCCAAAACCTCATGACTAAGGATCATTTTATGTTGGACCCTACGGGTCAAAGGTTTAGTTGACTTTACGTATGTTAATAGATTTTTGAATTTTACAACAAAGGGAAAAATATGTTTTACATGAAAACTATTAAAGTCTTTGTATTTGCACATTGATGTTTGTCTTAAGTGAAAGGATCAGATATTAAATCTAGTGTTAATGTTGAAAGTTATATTCTCATCATCGTTCACTAGTCTTGATTTGCTATATTATCAGTTTATTAACAGAAAACTTCTATTACATCCAAAAAAACTCTCACCCCAACGCAATGTAAGGCCATGTTCGTTGATTTGCTCAAATTGTACGATTATAGGTCAATGGATGAGGTGGGAATCATAGGCCATCCCTTAACATAAAATGTTAACCTAAACCTTTACCAAAATAAAAAAACTTACCCTAACCAAAAGCCTAGACGTTTTACTCCCTCTTTCAAAGATTCACTTATTGGTGCAACATATTGCAAACATACCCAAAACCAAATTATCTTCGCCCTTTGGCCCAATATTCAAAATTAAAGTCCCTTTATATTTTTATAGCCATCATAATGGCAGATAAAAAAAAATATTTTTCCATTATTAATTATTGCTCCACTTCCATCTTTACATGGATTTTTATAATATTTTTTAGTCAACGCTATACCAGGCAAACCAATTTAGATTTCAACTTTTTTTGTCTTGCTAGGTTAGGAATTGGGCTGAGTATATAATATATTCGTTATGTATTCATGGCCTCTAAACCATCAAGCGAAATGTTGGCCCTAAATGTCATTTAATGTAAGGGCATTAGCCCCATCATTCGCGGTCTATATGGTTTTTTATTAGAGTTCATTTAAAATCTAGTCTTGCATAGTCCCATAGGCATAGGGTGTCATTTGCAAATTTTGTAACCAAATAATACAGCTCTCCTTTTACTTGGTTTTATTTTCTAGTTGTCTATTATTTTTAAATTATATCTAACGATCAATTCGCCAAGGTACATCCATGGACCCTAAAGTACAGGGTCCATGATAAACGTTTCCCATGACTAATGTTGTCGCACTCAAGGAATTCCAATGTTGTTACTGATTTGGCTTAACTAGGTAATACACTTTATTCCAATATAAGTTTTTCTACTTTTGAACTTAGGAAAATTAATTTGACAGCAAAATCCAGTCATGGTTAGACGTATTTAACCGAGAAACATTAAGTGACATAGTCTATAATTCAGAGTGACCTTGACTTGTTAGCAATAAGTGATAAGAACTTTTTTTTTGTTTTGAACTTCTTAGGTAGGGATTGGTATATTCTAAATAAGGTGTAAGTGTAACACCCACCGTAGGGTGCCACATTTATGTTACTTTATTGCTAAATTATCCCCAAGTTGTAAAATATGATGTTATAATAAAATGCGAGTTGTAATTTTTTTTATGACAATAAAATAAACTTAGCGAAAAATAAAACTATTATACATCATCACACATAATGTACATCATTATACATAACTGTCATCACACGTAATTTACATCATTATACATAACAGAAGTACTGTCAGGATTATTTATATACAGACCAAGTTCTTAAAGTAATTAAACATAATTTAAGACTCACATATTGCCCAAGTCGACTAAACAACGCCAGAACCCTCGATGGGTCCTCCTCGGATTCCTCGGCAGATAGGAATCCGTTATTACGTGCGGCTTACGGACGGTCCGTGCGAGACGACACGATACTTATCTCACTAGGAGTACGGTAGTAGGCTCCCAATCTTTGCCTAAGGGATATTGGAAACTCTAACTATATATTGACACTAAAATAGGGGTTCCCTTGTTCAAGCCTACTATAGGTAATGTTCAGATCCCCTATATAAAATATACATTGTCGATCCAAATGAACATGCCACGCCTCCGAACCTCCACGAAACTGTAACGTCACGTATCCTAGGAAGCTGTGCATCTCCATCTTCAAAATTTTGCGTTTCCAGACGTGAGAAGTAGTTCTTCTTCTCCTTCTTGTACTGTTTCTTCCTCAACGTCTTCAACCAATTATAAATACCATATACAAATATATATACAAAGAGGTGAGATCACCTACGCCAATACCAACATGATAGCACAGAGATAATACAAACAACATATCATGCAAAAATATCATGTCATGATCACAATTATGCCATCATCATAGTGTAAAATAATAATTGCCATCATGCCACTATCATCCGTTTTTAAATCACAAAATAATTATAGTAACACCATCACATAGATATAGATGCTCGGTTTACGCGCGCATGTAGACTCAATGTCCTACTCCATGGAGCTAATACTCATGTTGGAGAAATTGATCGAAAAGATCCGTCGGTACCAAGTGCCTCGGACCAAGTGCTATAATTATATCTTGCACATCTAACACATACACGGCGCTTTTATCGATCTCGATTAAGAATAGTGTCTCGGTCCTGGATCATCGGTGTGTTGCATCGGTCTAACTCACAGGTGCAGGGAGAGCTACCAACTGCCCATTGCGAGCAACCCGCACCCGATGCCCCCAAGGTCAACAAGTGACCTACACTACGCTTATCGCACCCACTCAAGAGGTGTCAGACGTTTTCTCCTGAGCAATTAGCCATATACAATCCATTGACCATTTTCAATGCATGTGTAATGCACCAATTACCAACCAAAGGCAAATCACATAATTTCTCATACGAGGTTCAAATCTTGTTTTACGTTCATGTATTAATGCCAATTTCGTGCAAACTTCTCAATTTCTTGTACAAGATTCGTATAATCTTGATTTTAACTATAAAGTTTACTGTATAATTAACAGCAAAAACACATTACCATGTTTTTCTCATTTGTAAAATATTTTTGTCACGTTTTCACGGTCACGTAATATTTTATTACGTAATCAATGATTTGTAATATTTCATTACGTTTAAAAATTCGCGTAACAATTTTCTACTTGTATTAAAACGCGTAAAATATTCTTTCATTTTTAAATCGCCTAGCGATATTTTTCTACAACATTTCGATCGTGTAAAATATTTAAACGCTTTAAAAATCGCGTAGAAACATTTTAACGTTTTTCAAATCGCGTAACTTAAAAATTATGTTTTTGAGTTACGTAAATCGTTTTTCACCGTTTTTACCCTTCGTAAAATATTTCTTAACTTTAAAAAATATTATTTTGGACTTTTCTTACAATAATATAATTTCTTACTTTATTCCCTTCTTATTCTTAGTCAAAAATCTTTTCCGTAATATATTTTCTCAAAAATCACTTTTTATTGATTTAATCTTACAAAATCACATTTAGTTGATTTAATTACTGTTTCTAACTTTAAATTTCCTAACGTTTTCTAAAACCCAATAAATAAATACTACGTTAGTAAATTTAAGTTATGAACGCTTTTTATATATTCTAAATCACTTCTAAAATTAATTTTCTTTAAAATAATTTGAAATTCAACACTTTCAATTTCCTTTTCCTTTTATTTATAAAAATTCCACTTCACTAAATATATTACACTTTAATTCCTTTTTCCAAAAATCCTTATTTGAAATTCTTGTATTTTATAACATCAAATATTTTTTCTAAATTGTCAAAACCTTATATATGGCCTTTGAAACTACCAAATATTTTTCTTGTAAATCATCTAAGTTCCATTCTTGTTTTCTACACAAAATAAATTAATAAAAATATAACTCAAAAACTGTGTTTATTTTTGTAAAACAAACCCTTTTATTTAATTTCCTTACTTCTCAAATCATTCAATATTGTCATTCATGAAAATATAATTTTGTGAACACTAATTTGGTTGATGTCTTACCAAAATTTGCTTTAGTTCAAGGACTAAAACTTAACTCCATAGTTCTTGAAAAATTTCAATAAAAACTCTAATCTTGGAAGTTCAAAACCGTGACCTCCTCTATGGCCTTTGGAGCTAAAACTTTGCTTATTTCAACATACATCTATCATAATATATATTCAACATATATCATCATGCATATTATAAGCATACCATATAAACAAATAAAAATCATACTAAGCATGCATACACAAGTAAACCATGCAAAGCATATCAAACATAGGCAAAAATAATCAAAACACATAACACACATAAATTATTACATGACCATGGATAGGAATCCTCACATGGATTCACCATCCATCAAATATAAAACCATCTCTCACCGCTTACGTGTACTTGGTTGGTGAGATGAATCTCCTCTCTTACCTCTCTGAAGAACTACCAAAAAGCTTGTTGATTTGTGTTTTGAACAAGATCTCCACCAACACAAGTTCTTAAACATGAAACAAATACAAGAAAATTAGTATATCAAGCTTGAATAAGAAGAACCATGGATCAAACATGGTTTAGAACATGAAAAAAGAAAAAAATAAATGAAGTTTTCTTACACTTCACCAACAAAACTCTAGAACTTGATCTTAGTAAAAGTCCTTCAAGATGGAAGATTTTGAGAAAGTCTTCAACATGAAAGTTGTTTAGAATAAAGTAAAGATTCAAGAAACTAGGTTGTATGAAATTAAAGAGTGATGGAAGAGTGAATTGGAGTGCTTGGCCAAATGGTATGTTTTTGGGAGAAAGAATGAAATTTTCTTTGGTTTGGTCTTGAAACTTAAGTGGAAAAGTGAAGAAATGATATTATGAAGTATAGAAATGAATGTTTTTGGTCTTCAAGAGAATGCATTGCCATAGCATGCAATTAGAGAGAGTGGAAAGTGAAGTTTGAAGAACATAAGCATTAATGAAAGCGATAGTAAGAAATTGCTTGACACATGGCTTGTTGCTTCATTCTTTTTTCTTTGGCTTAAAAAAGCCTAAACTAAAATGTCTCCCTTCATCCTTGCTCTCCAAACCGTCCCCCCCTTCTTCATGCATTCCAAATGTGCCAAATTACATAGTATCACTATAAGTCATCCTAACCATTGATTAAAAGAATGGTTTGGATTTAAATTAAATACTAGGTTTAGGTTATAGATGGAAAACTTCATTTGAGCCATTGGATCATTTTTAGCTTGAAATCCTAACCATTGAATATGTCTCCAAAATGAAGGGTCAAGATTACACCTTCAAACTTTAATCCAAGGGTCCAAAATGGTTGTAGTCATTTTTGATGACTAATTCTCCACCATTGATCTAAATTCAAATCCAATGGTTATTAATGATCCATCTTCACCATTGATTAATTCTACATCCAAGGGTTGATAATGGTCATAGCCATTTATAAGATTAAATCTCTACCCTTGATTTAATTTTCATCTAACGGTTATAATTGATCCTATTCAATTTTAAGATTAAATCTCTACCGTTAATTAAATCAAGATTAAATTTCCAACGGTAATTAAATTAATAGTAGATATCCAAACCACTAATGTTGACTTAATAATATAAAATTTTATTTTTATCAGTTATAACCCTACAAAAGAATATAATTACTGTATTTTTATCGTCCGATAATTAAATACAGTACAAAATACAATAAAGGAAATTTTCTAAAACTGTTTTTTCCGGGTTTAGTAAGATCCTCTGTCTCCGTCTAAACAAGATAAATTTTTCTCAGACGTAGAAAATTTTTTCATTTTGCGGGACCCACCTGGGCCCACGATACCACCAGGCCCACATACACCTCGTGGGGCCCATAAACAGTAAGAATTCCAAAATCACGCATAAAATCACAAAAATTAAAAAATTCACAAATATCGAGTCGACGTAAATTAATTAAGACTAAACAAAGAAAAATTAATTTACGTAAATTTTTCCTACTTCAAAAATTATTATTTTCGACACTGAGAAAATTACTCAAAACGATCAAATATACGTATTTAATATTCAAAATAACTTTATAGTACACGTAAATCACTAAACAAGAGAATTACTGCAACCACAAAATTACTGTTTAATACACAGGAAGTTTGGGGTGTTACAGTAAGAACTTCTTAACAATCTATATGAATATGTAATTGCCAACTTTATTGATTTTCTCATTGATGATCATCCACTTAGTCTTTTGTAAACTCCACACAAATAGGGAAATGTTTACAATGCTCCTAAAACAATTTGGACCATTGATACTCAGTTGACTTTACCTAATATTTTTAGTTTTTAGTTTTTTGTTTTACTTTTTTACCTATTTTTATTATTTATGAAAAAGCCCCATGTTATTTACTTGTTAACCTATTATTTCTTCTTTTTTTTCATTTATTTCATATCTATCAAAACTCTTATCTTTCTCCCTCCGCTTCCCTCCTGTTCCATCATGTTCCCTCACTCCGCTGCACGGTGTTGCAGGTCTGGGTCACGGTCGGATCTAGATCGTTCTAGGCAGTGCATTGGCGCGACGAGGACGACGTGAAGCGCGGTTCGCATTCTGGGTGATGCGGCGGTTCGCGGTGCAGCACAGTGATTTGGGTCGGAGGTTTAGGCATTGGGTCACCTCGCCGGCAACTCAGGACCATCATATGCCACCACGCTCTCGACCCACGATCTCCGCCCCTGCATACAGCAACCACCAAAACTACACTCAATAACCCAAAGCCACCCTGTGCCACAACCTCTGTACCCAACTTCAACCCAAAACTCGGATCTGCGAGCAACACCACCAGATCCGACAGCCCTCGCCATCTGCTCCACCGTGCTGCCTCGCCTCAGAACCAACAATCATGCCAACAACCACCGCCCTTGCACGGCCAAACCACCACGCCTAGTCCCAACCTTCATCCAGCTACGCACCACCGTGACGACAACCAACCTGCAACTGCAGCTCGGGCGCAACCAACGGAAGATGTGGTGGTGACTGGTTGTGGTTAAATGGCTAAATATATAATATTTTATAAGTTAAGGGACTATTTTTGTAAATAACATCTTTACCTGTTTTCAAGGTTACATACAACTAAATCTAACCATTGAATTATTTTAATAAAAAATCAATGGTGATATCTTATGGAGCATCAATGCTCAATACTTCATTAAGAGCATTATAAAAGCCTCCATATAAATAGACCTTTAAAGGTCCTATGGGTACAACGGAGAGACTGTTATATAACTTAATTTTCTTTCAATATCTATAAAGTGGAGGCTATAAAGATTAAGTGGATGATAATCAATGAGATTGAATATCTAAAAGCTACCCAAACCCTACCCATCCTTATCACTTGAGTTAAGCCCAAGTGACATAACTAACTTTCCACTAAATTTGGGTAACCAACTTTCCTCATGACTAATTTTTCTTTGAGGCACCATTGCCAAATTCCAGAGATTTTTTAACATGGAAATAAGTGGGAGAATCTTATGACCACTCTAGAATCGTGAGAAAGGCATTCTTGACGTTGACTAGCTTGGATGTTGTTGGTTTGTGACCTAAGAGTGGTTAGTGGCTGAGATCTTATTTGTGATAATGGGATCACTTGGAAGTTGGAATTTGTGAAGCAAGCCAAAGGATTCATGCACTGTGAGAGTTTAGTACAAGTAAACAGCATCCTCCAACTATAGTATCAAAGCTTTTACAATTTGTTTTTATCCTCTATGTTATGCTCTTTTTGCGTTGTGCCATATGTGTTTAAGAAGTAAGAATAAAAGTTATGATTATATTATATTTAGAATACTAATTACATCTTACTTGATAAAGGCATGGTGAGAATAATTCCAAAATCTCTCACTCTCAGCTATCAATGGAGCAAGTCGAAGAGTCACAATATGCTAAGTTATGAAGTGTAGAGAAGACCTAGTCATATATACATAACCTAATGGCATCATTCTTCCCATCAAAAGCCTGTTAGGCCTATACTAATTTTGTTAAACCACACCAATCAAATATTAGGTGCCTTGAGCTCATTACAAATGAATCACTAAATTAGTGAGTTCTAAAACATCTTTAAATGGATCATAAGTTCATAACAGTAGCTCGTTTTTAACAAAACAAAAACCACAATAGATTGTAAATCACAAGAATTATTAGAAAATTCTAACGTAAGATGCAAGATATGTTCTTAGATTCTTTAATATGGAGCCATGTCTATCGTGAGGCTAATTTTGCTGCTGATATTTTAGCCAAGGAAGGAAGAGATGATGCTTCTAACTTCACTCTTTGAGGTGACCCTCCTATAGGCATTCATAACCACCTATTGGCTGATGCTATGGGTGTATCTTTTATTCGTTAGTCTTGCCTTTCTTTCTTTTGCTGTTTCTTTTGTCCATGTACCAAAAAAAGTTCTTTAATATGGCCTCCAATAGCATCTTCTAATAAATCAAAACTCTTTCTCTGGTCACTCTTTGCACAAGAGTTGTGCTGTGTTTCTCAAAGGTCTAAATCATCTTTGAGGCAATATCATTAAGCTTTGAGAAATTGGAATATGAAATAAGTGACAAATTTAGTAGTCACTCCACAACCAAGAGAAAAGCGTTCTTGACTAGATTGAAGATTGTTGATTTATGATCTAACAAAGGTTCATGGTGATTGAGATTATGTTCGTGACTGGTTGGAGCATGTATAGATATGTAAAGCAAGCCAAATAATCCATAGACCGTAAAATCCAGGTAAGCTTCCACATTCTTCAACAATTACATATTTACATAGTTAACCGATAACCATCAGACTTGGTTGGCAAACAATAGTCATGGCATGATGTTGACTAATCCAAACTTTCCAATATATAGAATAAGATCATCCATGTAATAGATACTGAAATCAGGAGAAGGCCAATTTCTAGATGTCTTCAAACAGAAATGGTCAAGGCATAACTAAAAGATGCCACGACATCATAACTTACTAGACCCAAAGTCTTTACAAAACTTTTGACTTGAGTGTTCCACTCCTCTGGAGCAGTTAACGGTAAATGTGTAAGTAAAATAGCATTCTTAGGTTTCTGTTTGTTTGATGACAAGCAAGAAGATAGAAATAGGGAATATACACCTCTTTATCCAACATAAACAGACTAGGGAAAAATTAAGTGAAAAACAAAAGAACAATTTGGAAAGGGTGACCTTTATATTCATTATATTTAAGAATTGTCATAAAAAGCCATGAACTTTAAACAATTATCTCTTGGTTATGTCATCCTTCTTGATAGTAAAATCCCATAGGTCCCCATATTTCTCATTGAAATCCCATATGTCCATGGTATTATAGTCATTTATCAACTTGTCTCGAGCTCCCCTCTCCATATTGTATATCTGAGGTTCAAAGTGGTGGGGTTTATCAGGTTTGTCCATCTCAATAATGCAAAATATGATTGTAAATAGGCCTGCTCCAATGTATAAGTACTCCCCCTGAAGACAGATAGTAATTCATATTTAGGATTGTTTCTTCTCAAAGTAAATCAAGAATGCATATGCACTGTTTATATCCAAGCAAAGTAGCCAATTCATTTGAAGATTGAATCCTTCCTCATCAACGGCAATTAACATTTATAATTACCGGAACATGGAAGAACACCCCAGCAGCAATGGCTGGTGGGAAGAGCCATGAAATAAGCCCTGCATAAAAAATTAAAACAGGAACTAAACGGTGATCAAAATTGACAATTATAAAATAGAAGTTAGTAAATGATCAATGGTGTATGGAAAGCACACCCTGGAATCCTGTGGGGGGTTCTGCTGCCGCTATTTCTTCCGCAATCGTTTCCCAAAATGTTCCTGAAATGAAAATTCATTAGGAAATTTGTCAGGAAGAAAGATACACTCAATCAGGAACATGTTTCCTTTCCTCATAATTCTATAATATACAGCAGCAGAAGATTTAGGTTCTATTTGTTACGAATATGAAAAAAATTAAAAAATAAAAATCCATAACATTATAATTTGTCATCAAATTTTACAACTGAAAGACCCAAAAACACCTTGTAATAATTTTCAAATTTAAGAAAATAAAAAGCACCTCACTTATCCTATATTAACAAGCTTACGAATTCAAATATTAAAATCAATTATGAGAACTTTATTACTCCCCTTATATCTTTTTGAACCACAAGCATCACCTCCTCTAAAAAAAAGGGAAAAAGAAACTGCAAATACCTTTCTGTTCTCCTTCATAGAAAGTGTGGTGGCCATCATACTCTCCATACTTAAAATCTTCCTGAAATTTGCACAGAAGAAATGAATGAAAACCCATCAAAATTGGATTACATAGAGAAGCAAAGTACAGTATAACGTAACATACAGGGCTGATGCCATTAGTGCGAAATTGATCTATTGGATCTTCATTGAGGTCAGGCTCAATCTCATTGAAACCGGCATTAAGCAAGAACCTCGTTGAGCTGTTACTCTTTGTCAAGATGCCATGCACGTTGGGTGGTGTCGGAGATGAGAAGGATTTGGAAGTGAGCTTGGGCAGAGTCACAGGAACAAGTGAGAGTGTGGAACAAAGCGCCATGTGTGTGGTTTATCTGATGCTATTATCCGTTTTCGGCCTTTTAATGCTCGCCCTGTTCTCAAGATAGTCTTGCTTACACAATTTAATGGTCTTAACATAAATAATGTTAAAAAGAAATTTTATTTTTACTTTGTAGGTATTTGATTAGGTAATGTCTGAACTAGCTTTCACGTATTTTAACTAACTCACCTCTTAATCTAATTAAAGGTAAATCATCCATATCAGCATAATTGTATAACCTGAACTATAAGTCAACTTAATCAAAAAATCAAGTCACTACGTCAACTATTCGATCACGCATCAAACGATTGAGCTTGGGCAGAGTCACAGGAACAAGGGAGAGTGTGGAACAAAGCGCCATGTGGGTGGTTTATCTGATGCTATTATCCGTTTTCGGCCTTTTAATGCTCGCCCTGTTCTCAAGATAGTCTTGCTTACACAATATTTCATCTAGTTATTTTTTTATGCGTATGTATTTGTACGTGATTAGTTACATATGAGAAGTTAGTTTAGGAGATTTTTAGATTATGTTAATAGAAATTACGTTAATTATTTTAAGAGAATGTTAGTATATTTTTTAAGAGAGAAAAAATAGCAAATATTGCGTTATATTAAAAAATCTTTTATAAAATGATATTAATGAATTATGAATTTTTTTTTTCTAAAATTTTGAAATTATATATATATATATGCGTTCGCCCGTGTCCTATAGTTAGTGTGTCACAAAAATCGTGTCCGTGTTTTCCGTATTTTGTCAACTATTTACGCATCATTTGAGCTTGGGCAGAGTCACAGGAACAAGTGAGAGTGTGGAACAAAGCGCCATGTGTGTGGTTTATCTGATGCTATTATCTGTTTTCGGCTTTTTAATGCTCGCCCTGTTCTCAAGATAGTCTTGCTTACACAATTTAATGGTCTTAACATAAATAATGTTAAAAAGAATTTTTATTTTTACATTTTAAGTATTTGATTAGGTATTGTCTGAACTAGTTTGTACGTATTTTAACTAATTCACCTCTTGATCTAATTAAAGATAAATCATCTATGCCGGTATAATTGTATAGCCTGAACCATAAGTCAACTCAATTAAAAAGTCAAATCACTATGTCAACTATTCGATCACGCATCAAACGATTGAACTGAAATACTTAGACAAAAAAGGAAATATTAAAAAATATTATATAAAAAACTACTTGACATAAAAATATTATATTAAAAAACAAAACAAAATATATTATATGAAAAAAAAACTTTTAAACAAGTAGTGATGATAACCTATTGATTACATAATAATATAAATTAAGAAATTGAGAACAATACTCAAGATACCATATAGTTTAGTGATAAAATACACTTCATGGCAAGGGCTTTTAGTTATAATGTTCAAATATTAAAAGTTGTATTTTTGAAGTTTCTATTTAAAAAAAAAATAGGGTCAACCTGGGTTAACCCGCTCGAGCTGGTCACCGGGTCACCCGAGTTTGACTGGGACATTGGGAAAAATGATCCAATAGGTTAACCAGAACATCCTAGAGCCCAGGTTGCAAGTTTCCCGATTTGGGTCATACAACTTTGTAGAGGTGCTCATGGGCTAAGTTTAACCTAGCCTGAACCTGATCCGATATTTTTATTGGGCCAAACTTTTAAGTCTCAGTTCAAGCCTTATCATGGCCCGATTAGTGACCGCACTAGGATCAGGCTAACCTGACATTTAAATAAAATTTATAAATATGAATATTATGTATAATTAAGTCATAAATTTTTAAAAGTATCAAACAAAAACTATGGAATATTTTACAGTATATATTTTAAAATAATTTATATTAATGCAAATAATATTAATTTAAGTCGAGAAGTCTTATAATTCATTACTAATTTTCATAAAATTATAAGTTTTAATATATTAAACAACATCGGACCAAGTTAGGTCGACCTGAAGTGTGATCCGAACTCGACTCGAAAATTACATCAGGCCTAATTTCAAGAACCCAACCCGACCAGATTAGTTTCGGGCCGAGCCATGAGCACCCCTACAACTTTGCATGCTGGGACTAGGGAATTCATAAGGATACTCTTTGTGACTTGGCCCCAAGAAATTTGCATAGCTATGATTTGAATTTGTGGCCATGGCTTATGTAACACCCTAGTATAATAATCTCGATATAACTTATATATATAGATACAAAGCAATAAAGCGTTACTTCTAATCTTCTTATTATACTAATCCCATATAATTGAAACAATTATAATGGAGAGCCAAAAATAAAAATTTATACATGTATACATCAATTACCACAACGGCAAGGCATTATACATACAACTTTTAGACATTCTCAAAGCTAATATAAATAAATACATTAACTTTGTCTATTAAAGAAACAAATAAAACTAAACTACACTAGTTCTTTTATTTCTTTATCATCTTACCCTTTGAAAGGCCTTGACCTGTTTTTACTATAGAAACATAGAAAGAGGTGAGAACATAAAAAGTCTCAGTAATATTCATATATTTTATGGAATTCACTAATATAAAATTTCATATCAACATTATACATTTGCCCATACAATTGTATAATGTAACAAAGCTATCTCACATCTACTTAACCTTATAATACTTGAGCTTAATCACAATAGATTATGGTTATTACTAGATATTAAATCTATATTTAATATCACTAGAACATTCATATGTTACTGTTATGTAAAAGTTCACTACACACAACTCATAATCTATAAGCCTAAGCTCCTCACTCATATGATAAGAACAACTATCTACACAGTTGTAACATACCACTATTAGTTCATTCATAAACTGGTTATAAGTACTGCACATATATCCTTCTTCTACAAATAAACTTACTAACTTAAGATTTATGATTTGTAACAGGTAAAGGAGTCTTTACTCGACACCACTAGAATATTTACATTTCCTTACTTTATGTAAATATTCACAAAGTCAATCCATAATCTTAAATTCACATATAGGATTATCAATGATATCGAACAACTGCTAATACAATTATAAAATATCACCAACACTAAGAAACTGCTTATACAATTACCAAGGATTAGGAAATGAATATGGATGCAATATGCTCGCGTGAATGCAATGTCCAGGAATGATGAGTATGAGATGCTATGTGATTGATTGTGTAAGTGTAGAATTATGTATGTGTCACTTGTATATTCCACGTTCTCTTTAAACTTGTAGTTAAGAAGACTGAATCTTCAAACTACCTAGTAATGAGTGGATTACTTCTTACTCACACTATGAGAGAGTACTGACTCCACTGCATAGGAATTAGTAACCTTGGCCCTCTAAGAAACTAGGGTTAAATCCCCACTCAAAGAGACTTTTGGACTTTCCCATTTACCTCATTTGGTCAAATGATTATACATCATTAAAGATTACTCTGCTTAGGAATTAGCAAGTACAGAAAATCATGCAGCATTACGTATAACTCATACAAAACTACTACATTAACTCGTCACATGATTCTCTTTAATCAAGTGAAGAACTACACTTTAGTAACATGTACTCTCAGCTCACTTCTAACCCATAAATGAACATATTCCATGTTTCTAGTTAAGTAATCATACTTATGATACTTGCATTTAACTTGCCTCATTATCACATCACAAGTGGTAAACTATGCCACCTTAGTATACTCAAGGTCCTAGATACCTATTTTAGGCTATTCCTAACTTATGAAATGTTTAAAGTCTCAAACTTTGCCATATATGCAAAGTAATCATTTTCTCAATGAAATACCCCTACTAGTTTCTCAACACACTTCACTAGGCATATATAAGGGATTCTAGCAAGTAAGGAAATCATTTTTCCCAAAATAAACTTCCTACGCAACTACTCTGGGTACTTAGAAATGCTGATTTTCAAGAATACACAAAATATACATCATAACTTCTAAAATTCTAAAATTTTATAGGCAAATAGCCTTATCTCATATCTTTCAAATGCCATAAACTTCACGTCATTTGACATAATGTAGCTAAAGTTATGCAACAAAATGCAGAGGCTGAAATAGTGCACTCACTATTTTTTTAGAATTTGACCTGACCTTAAACTGAAATTGGAAACAAACTAAAAGTGGTAAAATTATGAAATTTTACAGGTAAAAAGCCTTACATCTTATCTTCAAAATGTCACTGGTCTCATGTCAATATAACATTAGAGCAAGAAATTATGCAATCTGATTTATTGGCTACCAGAATATCTTTTCTGCAG
The DNA here is from genome assembly GCA_029884605.1 of Ormosia emarginata. Taxonomy (NCBI): domain Eukaryota; kingdom Viridiplantae; phylum Streptophyta; class Magnoliopsida; order Fabales; family Fabaceae; genus Ormosia; species Ormosia emarginata. Next base: position 47,587,620 of record JAQQTP010000077.1, on the reverse strand, counting down.
AATCTACCTCGGATTCAAACAGAAACTGGTATGATTGGCTTGCTCTAAAATTCTGAAATTTTTACCACATGAAGCCTTATGTCTTAGCTTTCAAATGCCACTAGAATCAGGTCAATACGATGTTTATAACTCGAGTTATGCAACTAAAACCACATGCTGTCAGGTTGCTTCTCTTGTTTTGCGTTCTGCTGGTCTTTGAGCGCCCAGGAGCCCAAACTCCACGCCTAGGCCCTAGAACACTGGAAAAACGATATGCAAAAGTTGTTTTTTGTACAATTGGTGTTCCAACCAATTCTAACACTTCTAAAACATTTCCTAGATGATTTCTAACATCATTCAAGGCCTCTAATCATGCTGTAACTCACATACAACTTCTAAAACATCTAATATGGATTAATGGTTAAAAACATAACCTAAGCTCTATGTTCCAACTTGAGGAATCAATTGGTTTTTGTCCAAAGACAAAGTCATCTATCTTGAATCCATTAAGTTAAAAATACTCATTTCAATCAATGAAAACAAGAACTGAAAAAGAAAACAAATTCTTGCATCTCATATTCATTTTCTCAATCTAAGAGAACTAACCTCAACCATGGAAAGGATGAAGGATGGAGATGAGTTTCAAGGTTAAGAACCCCTACCTTTGGCAGCTAAGATGATCCATCTGCAAGCTTAATACTTTGATCTTGATTTCCTTCTCTTCTTTCTCTCTTACGACTGCTCCCTTTCTTTCTCTTTTATCTTTCTCTCTTTTTTGTTTTGTTTTTGTTGTGGGAGGGGATGAGAAATAAGTAGCAAAGTCTAACTTTGCTAGACTTTGCTACTTATTAGATAGGAACTAACATACACTGAAAATTCATATCTGCTAAAGATATTTGAATTATGCTAAATTAAATTTCCTAACTTCCAACAACTTTAGAATAAATATTAGGATTCATCTAAATTATTGGTTCACCATTATCCTATTTTTTCATATTCGCTGGTAGTCAATCCGGCATTAAAACGCACAATTAGTATACTTAAAAATACCAAACTAACTCTTATTGTTCTCAAATTTTAACTACACCATATTCAACATATTTATAACTTAGACACAAACCCTCTAGGTTTATTTCCCTCAACTTAGAAACTTATGCTACTATCTGAGTTATTTTAATCTACTTTTCAACTTTTGGATTACAATTAAGTGCATAAACAAACTCAATTTGTCACAAAACTTTACTGACATGTCAAACAAACATAATGGTACATTTGAGACCATATACAAGACTAACATGCTTTTCGAAATATTACAACTTATCCATACATCACATATTTGTCCACCCCTAGACTAACCCCTAAAAGTTTCTCCAACTCTCTTTCGGTCCAAGAGCAAAACGATATAACCTTTCTCCCATAAGGTTTACCCAAAAAATTATGTTTCACTCTTTACCATAATTAAAAGATTATTTACCAACATACATTTTTTTAACATGAAGCCGCTATTTCATAAACCAACTTATCAAAGTGCATCTTTTAAAAAATTTAATTTTAATGTATAAAATTTTTATGCATCTAATGATATGATGTTGCATTATTTAATAAATTTTATATCTTAACATAGTTAAACTCAATAAATAAAATGTTAACATTATAAAAAAATTTACATAGACATTACATTAAAATTAAATTATTTTTTATGTAAAAAAAACTAAACTCTTTTTTTAATAACACATTGAGAAATCAATTTTCCTCTAATCAAATTCTCAATGTTTAAGTAAAAATGTAAAATAAATAAATAAATAAACCACTAAATTTGGTTACTTCTTACTTGTCAAAATTATAATTTTTTTTGGGTATATTAATAGCCTATGCGTGAGTAATTGAATATAAAAAGAAAAAAACATAACATCTCAACATGACTTTTTAAATTTTGTTTTACTTAAATGTTGAGAATGTATTTAAAAAAATTATTTTCAATGGAAAATATTTTTATATTATCAGTGCATCAAATCTAAAATCATATAAAAATATTTTTATACTATTATTATATTAAAATTAAATCTATATAAAAAATATATTTTAGTGAATAATCTTTGAATTACAGTAAAAAGAGAAATAATATTTTTTAGTATTATTTATATAAAAAAGTCAAACACAATAACTTTAATTATGAACTTATTAAAATTTATTTAATAATGGTGACAAACCCAAAACATAATTAAATAATATTTTACATTGATAATTACTAATTAATAAATCACTCTATAAATAATACAAATCCAAGAAAGTTTTTCTACCTTAGCACCTACAATAACATCAATGGGAGTTTTACTGTAGTTGCTACAGTAATATCACATGCCACTTTCGCATTTCACGGTTTTTAGTTACTTTTTTTTATTTACTAATTATTTATTATAATTTACTATCTATCTATTATTTATTATCTACTATTTACTTATATTATTTATTTATTATCTATCTATCTATCTATCTATTTATCTATCTATCTATCTATCTATTATTATTATTATTATTATTATTATTATTATTATTATTATTATTATTACAAAAAAGTTTTACTACAAGACAAATTTAACACATATCATCTTCTCTTTCTTTCAAAAATTTACAAGGACACATCCTTCTCTCATATAAAGATATAACTTTCATTACTTTAAAAATATTAAAATATTATATATTTTAAAAATAAATAAATATTATAAGCTTTAGAATTTTTTATTTTTTTATATGTACATTTTTGTTATTATTTTTATATTACTATAAGCACTTCAATATATGATAATATTGTTATTATTGTATTTCTAAAATAAATTATTTATAAATTTGGTTGGATATTGTTCTAAATAAGGTTCAGAGAAATATCTTAATAGCTAGTTGAAGGTGAAATCCTCCATAGCATGGTGGTAACAATAATGGTGCGAGGAGGTGGGTAAGTGCAAAAGGTACTTCGATACTCAAGTTAGACCGTGTATAAGATTGATAGTATTTGGAATTAGATGCATACCTTTAAGACCTTGCAGGATATTTATAAGAGCATTTTGGGTGATAAAAATCGTAGTTCAACCTGAATTGAATGTTATTATTTATTATCGAATTCATAAGATTATTATCCCTTATAACTAATTTTCCTATTTATGTGAGATGTAATTAGTGTCAATATCTATGAGAGATTATGTGAGAGATTTGCTTCTCATAAATAGGCAGATTAACTTATCTAATAGTGCACATAAATATCTGGGATCCTATTCTGGTGGGTCAAGTTATTCCTAAACTGCTAACCTGTAACCCGGTCTAGAACAATTATCCTCAGCTTGACGCTTAGATATGACAACTAAGTGTTAAGATATCCGAGTTTAGTTAGAGCACATGACACATATAGGACAAAATGATCTAAGTAATAACATAAAAGTTAGATCTCGCGATGTTTTTTTCTAAATAGTCGATGTTTGTGATGTGTCATAGAATGTCTTCGATGTTAATGAGTACGGTCGAGATCTAAAATAGATCACTCTGCTTAGTCATCTTATCGTTAACCAAGATACGTAGTAAGTTGCCCTCCATGTAGATTTGTTTGTAGGCCCCATTCAATTTTGAGTAATTCGGTTATGAACCGAGATCCGTGTTATTGATTATTTTGATATCACGATGCAAGTTTGTGATCTAGCTTGAATGTCCTCTTGAAACGTAATGCATCGCTTCAATTTTCTAAACGTTCTGAGCATTGTCCTTTCAAATGCTCTATTTAGAAATAGTACGTCATGTGGTTGAAGAACAGTGGAAGTTATCGTCTGGGATTCGTAACGTCATAATTAGCCGTTTTCAAATTTCTTCGAAATGAAAGGGAAGAAACACTTCTGCCCCAATTCATGACAATGGTTGAGGGGGGTTTCCTACGCCTATAAATAGGAGTGGGGGTTTCTCCTCCTATTTTCTCCTTTTCTCTAGCATTTATACTTTTCTTCTTAGGCGAGCAGAGGCGATTTCCGACGAGCTCCAATGGCGATTGTTGGTGATTTTATGCTCTTTTCAAGTCTTTTTCATTGTTTAATTTCAAGGTGTTCTCTTTCTTCAGCTTTTTTTTTTTCTTTTTGAAAACACCATTATGAGAGAGGAAAATGTCATGGAATAGTAGTGAGGAGACTGTTCAAAATAGTGATGTTTCTATAGAGATTCTTAGTGCTCTATCGTCCCCACCACCTCAATTATAGCAGAGGAATTATTCTCATGGTGGGGAGTGTAACGTCCTGATACAGATATCTGGATATATCTGGAATATACATAGATAAACAATATTAGCTACGTTACTTACTACATAACTAGCTAATAATATATCCATAATCACAATCAAGTCATTATAGAGAGTCTTGAGAGAATGCGGAAAACATAAACTTATACACACACACACATACAACCTTAGCCACAAAGGCATATTGTAATACATAACTTTTTAAAACATTACAAAGCAAATATAAACTATATAAATAAGCTTTGACTATTAAAGCATATAAAATTATACTAGTCTTCATGCTTCGTCTTCTTTCCATTAACAGGGTCTTGACTTGGATTTACATAGAAACACAATCGGGGTGAGAATTATAATTCTCAGTAAAAACAATTCTAATACCAGTTAGCTATAACATTGTAAAAAAATCTCTAATAACTAACATAGGAGTTTCCTCCACTATTACTCATAATCGCACACTTTCTTATAGTGTGGTACAACCGATAGCCAACATACTCTCAAAATATGCACAACTGCCCCTACAATTGTAAATATCAACAGTAACAGACAATTTCCATACAACTGTCATTCAAATGTAATGCTTGTAATATGCAATATGATTATTTCTAAGCAACTACATGTAACCCTTGACTCTGTGAAATAGTTTAAGGAATATCTAATTCTTACTATTCAGACTAAATCATTGTGCATATCATAGGTTACCATACATTTAGAAAAGTAAGCAAAAACATGCAGTGTTATATTATAAAAACATACACACCACAAACCTTTCCTATAGACTCAACTCAACCTAGTGAAAGAGCCTATCATATCTAATGCGTCATTTCAATCTAACTTATGGAGATAAATGAGCATTTCTCTGGAACTTTGTATACTTAACTCAACTTTAACTACAAGCGAGTAATTCATGCATCTAGATAAGTAGAATATACCTATCTTGGTTGTATCTAGCTTTCCTTATCATCACACCCTTAGTAGTAACCTAGCTTTCCTTATCATCACACCCTTAGTAGTAACCTATGCCACACTAGAGTGCTGAAGGTCCCAAATACTTATCTTAGCAAATTTCCTAACTTATGGAATGTTTAAGGACTTAAACTTCCATATTTAACTTTGTATCTAAGGAAGTAACTCACAGTCATCATACATTTCTAACTCAACTTTATTATTAAAGGAGTTAAGCATGTTTCTAGTACACTTCATGAATATGACAAGCTTACAAGTCATAATTCATCTTATTGTGTATTTAGTAATGTACAAGATCTCACTTTTTAGTGAACTTAGTACACAAAATATTCCCTCACTTAGTGATAACAATGTATTTTATTTATTTTATAATCCTCTCACTAGGCTTTTTAAGGTTCAATTTGGCTTAATTAAGTTGATTTTGTCACATTTTATGAAATTAAGCTTAATTGGATCATTGAAGAAATTATTGCTTGAATTATCATTAATTTAGATGATTGCATTATTAAGTAAAGTAACCACAATTTGAGTTATAATTATCTGATTAATGTGATTTTGGTCTTGTTGGAAAGTTAAGATAATTCTCTAATAACTATTCACTTGATAACAAGAGCCACATTGATAGCAATATATTTCATTTATTGTATAATCTTCTCACTTGGCTTTTTTGGTAAACTGGCTATAATTTGAGTTTCAAATATCCGATGGATGTAATTTTAGTCTTGTTTTAAAGCTAAGACAAATTTCTACAACTTTCATGAAGGCATCAAGACTGGATACACATGTTTGGATAACTCAAATTGGAATTAAAGCAAAATCCAGAGTTTTGAACCTGACAACTTGACCTTTATGCACTCATTAAGCTATATCTCGGGCTATAAGAGTTCAACAATTCTGAAATTTTGATAGTGGAAGGTTAAGACCCATATCTACAACTTTCATGAAGAATACAAAATTCAGTTCGGATTCCTTGAAGGTGATATTGGGCTTGGAAATCAGAACAGAGGTGCTGGAGTTGGGTCTGACCCATGAGTAGTAATTGGGCTATATCTCGAGCTGTGGTTGGTGGATTTGGCTAAACTCAGGTCTATGGACAACTGAGACAATTTTCTAGAACTTTCATGAAGACCATTTGACTAAAAAATGACGCATGCCATGAGTTCAAAAGGGAAACATTTCGAAGACAAGAATCTACTCATCAAACAACTATTTTGGCATTTTGTTCTCATCATCCATCATCTTTTTTTGGCATTTCGAACTCTTCTAACTCTATAAAAGTAGACAAGGGCTGATCATTTAAGGGTGTTAGTTAGCTTAGAGTTTACTTTTATGTTTGTATGTTAATTGTTTCCTTTGTGTAGTTTTCTATTGTTCTTAATTGAAGTTATGTTCATCATCTTCTTCTTCTCTCTTTCTTTCTTCTTGTCTATGAGTAACTAAATCTTCATCTTGCTTAGGTGAAAGAGTGAAGCTTTTAGTAATGAAATAAGATTAGATTATTCTACTTCTTGTGTTTGAATTATATATTTTTATGTGATCTTTATATGTGTTGTATGTTGTTTCCGATTAATTTAGAAACTCTGCTTGTATAATGAATATCTTGATTCATTGTAGACAAGACATTGACATAGTGGGTGCTTGAGATTATTTACAAGTAGTGGTAGATAATTATTGGAACCATAATATGATTACATGTATAATCTTCATTGAACTATGAATGTTAAATCTTTCGATTGGAACCTTCATTATGTATGATTTCAATTGAGTTATAAAAAGAAATAATCTTGTCTTTAATTTATTACCAAGAGTGGATCTCCTAACCTAAGCAAATTTTTTCATTTGTGAACAACTTATATTATCTTTAGTATTGTGACAAATCTTCTCCTTACCTCAAATAATTTTCTCTTCATCAATTCTCTGTGGATCGACCTCAGACTCCCGAGAATTTACTACTTGAAACAACTTGCACTTGGGTTTGAAACTTTTAATTATCCCATCACTTAGGAACCAAAAACACAACCCTATCTCAACTCAAATAAATCTAGTGCAAGAGTGGTTAGGAAATGCAACACTTTGTTACTTAAGGTCCTAGGTACCTTCCCAAGGCAATCCACTACTTTTGGTTGCTTTAAGGTTCATACCATTCATATACTTGCTAAATGGTCATTCCCTTCATGTAATACCCCTAGTAATATTTTAACACACACTAACAAGCATGTATAAGGGATCTTAACAAGTAGGAAACTTCATTTCAACAAGAAACATATCTTGATGGTTTGTCACCTAAAAAGGCTGATTTTCATGAATGCACCAAATATACATCCTAACTTCTAAAATTATGAAATTGTTACTACATGAAGCCTTGTATCTTAGCTTTCAAATGCAAAAAGAATTAGGTTAATCTAATGTCTACAAATCAAGGTATGCTACAAGCACTACAGGCTGTTAGGATGCCCCGTTTTGCTGGTCGTTGGGCGCCCAAGCGCCCAACACCTGGTGCCTGAGCGCCCAAAGTCCTGCTGTATGCAAATTCTCTCTATATTGTGAGTGCCTGAGAGCCCAAAACTTAGCTCTTGAGCACTGGTCACCTGAAGCAAAATTTGTAGAATTCTGTTATTGTTCCATTGTAATATAGCAAATTCTAATCTTCAAAAATTTTGCTTTAGGTGAATTCTAACACTGCTAACACTCTCCAAAAATGTTGTAGCACTTCTACAACTTGTTGGTTCACTCAAACATGGATTAATGATTAAAACCATAACCTAAGTTCTATGTTCCAACTTAAGGAACTAAACAACTTGGTCTAAAGACCAATTCATCTACCTTGAATCCAACAAGCTGAAAATAACTAAGTGCATGTTTGTTTCAACTTAGATTAGCTTAAATTAGCTTTTTTTTGGGAAAAAAAGCTATTTCAACAGTGTTCAAACATGTTTGACAAAATTAGTTTCAGCTTTTGCACGAAATTTAATGTAAAATAAAAGCTTTTTGAAGCTAATTTTTATAATGCTGAAGATTGAAGCTTATGATTCTAGCTTATAGATTATTCTTTACATTTTGATATGTAAATACCATTTTGTCTTCAATTAAATAATTTTTTTAATCATTCTATACCTATTTTGGTAATTTAATGCATAAAAGCGATTCTTTTTTATATCAACCAAATGAAATAGATTAATTTAAAATTACTTTTCAGCTAATATATCCAAACATAAAAATAAATTGATTATAATCGATTATAACAAAAAGCTTTTATACAATAATTGATTATAATCGATTATTGAAATAATCAAAGTTTTCACAGCTGAACCAAACACACCCTAAATTCAACAAATGGAAACAAGAACTGAGTAAGAAAACAAATTTTGCTTCTCAAAGTCCATTTTCTCCATCTAAAGGACCTAACATCAACCTTATAGTGGATGAAGGAAAAAATGAGATTTAAGGTTAAGAACCCCTACCTCATGCATGAATGATCAACATTTAAGCTTGAGCTTTGATTTTTATCTTCCCTTGTTCCTCTTTCTTTTCTCCCTTTCTCTCTCTTTGGTTCCTTCTTTCTTTTCTTTGGTTTTTGTTTTTGCTCTCAGTTGTGGGAATAGAAGAGAAATAAGAGGAAAAGTCCAACTTTGTCACTTGAACATAAAGCTAAAACTTTATATCTGCTAAGGATACTTGAATTTTGTTAAATCAAGTTTCCTAAATTCTAACAACTTTAGAATAAATACTAGGATTCATCTAATTTATTGTTTCACCAATATTCTATTTTTTCATATCTGCTACTAGTCAATCCAGTATTAAAACTCATAACTAGTATGCCTAAAAATACAAAGCTGACTCTGATTATTCTCAAATTTTAACTACATCCTCTTACACCCATTTGTGACTTAGAAACAAATCCTTTTGATTTATTTCCCTCAACTTAGTAATTTATGCTACTATCTGAGTTATTTTGAGCTATTTTTTTATCCTTTGTGTTGCAACAAAGTGCCTAAACTAACTCAGTTTGTCATCAAACTTCATAGGCATGTTAAGAAAGTAATATGCTACCTATGTAAGCATATACAAGACTAACATGTTATTGAGGATGTTACAGGGAGTTTAGTAATGGTCTGAGGCCAGGAACCAAGATTGATATCTTGGAGGCAATCCGAAGGGCGGATCATGCCAAAAAACTAGCAAGGTAAAGGCTAGCACGTCTGCTCTCCAAACTCATGCTACAATTAGGGTGGTTAGTCATAAACCTACCGCAAGTATATGGGTCAAGTACTATAGGCTAGGGTGCGCAAGGTATCGTTCCCATAAGGAAGGTTTGTCAAGTACCAAATTAAGAAATTGCTTTATTATCTAGATAAATGAAATATGAATTATCAATTAATGCTAAAGCTAACCAAAAGTAATTCAAACTAAATGAGATGGGCAATTAGTCAAGGAAAAAAATATAGAAAAAGGTTCTAGGACTTAGATTTCATCAATTGATTTTTCCAATGGAAATAAACTAATTGCAAGCTTAAATGTAATTAATCACAATGGTCGAATTTTCTATTGTATATGATTACCTCTTTCAAGATAAACCACGTATATTTATATCAACCTTATGTTTACTTTCGTGATCATAACAATTGACATAAACTCATTAGGATCAATAAAATTCACAATAAAGACCACCCGAAATGCATAACTATTTCTAAAATTATACTACTTGAAGTTTGATAATCCCCTGAACTAGTGTTGAACTTCCACTATCGCTACTTCATCCAACACCTTAAACATGTAATTGACTGGCCAAAACAATCACAAGAATCAATTCAAGATTATCAAATTGCAATAATTAAAGGAAACTATGCAATTACTATATTCCATTGAAATAAAATCAACAACTACATCCTCGTCTCAGAACAAAAGAAATTAGCTAGACATAGAAATCAAATCAATCCAACTATTTGACATTGAAAAATAAATACTAAACATATTAATTTAACAAAATCCAACAATTGTGTAAAGTAAGGAGCATAAGAAACTCTAAAATTTGCAAGAAAATTGGACACGTCGTCTGCTCTGTCTTCTGTCTTGCAAGTCTGCCTGTCCTCTGCTATCCCCCATCAACTCTTATTTATAGCCACCAATGTGTCGATTCTCTTGCCCTTCCATGCATAGGAATTTAATTTCTCCTTGCTGTTACAGAACCACTTCCAATGCATCTTTTGAATTTGCAATTATATGAAGAAAAGAAACTGTAACACTAATAAAGAGCAAGAACCATTCCATGTCTTCATTGTTTCTGCACGTGCTCTCTGTCTCTTTACTGTTGTGCTTGGGCATTTAGTTTCTGGACATATTCAACAACAACAAGGATTTAGGAAAGACTAAAAGTGAGAAAAAAAAAGAATGGGAGAATTGGGCTACAGATGTGGGCTTTTATGATTGACTTATCACATAGCCTACATGTGAAGTTTTTAAAATTGCTAGAAGATACGTGGACCAAACCCAATAAGCTGAACTCCTTTTTTTTTTTTTTTTCCTTTATTCCCATTAATCACCAAAGCTATCCAAATTTGTAGATGCATTTTGTCGTTTGGTTTCGACCAAGAAAACAATTGAATCTCATTTTGGTGTCTTCATGAAAGTTGTAGCCCTATGTCTTAACTTTCCAACGTCTCCTGATTCGCCTCAATACGAATTCTAAAGAGGAAGTTATGCCCCAAATACCAAACAGTGTCCAACTCATTACGGGTTGTGTCTTTAACCACAAATTTCTTTCCTTTTTGCCTTCTTTTCCTTTATAATTAAAATATCCATCATACCTACAAAAAGGGAAGGAAGAATCACTTAAACTCTCAAAAATCATGGCCCAAGACTAATAAGAGTGGAGCATAAAATATATAAAATTCGCACTTATCAACTCCATCACACTTAAGTTTTGCTAGTACTCGAGCAAAAATAGGCAAAGATCATGGTATAAATCATTAGAGGATGCAAAAAAAAAAATCCAAATCATTTTCAAACGTAGTTATTTTCAAAACATTTTAACGACTGTAAAGCTAGAGACAAGGAACAACCAATCTCTACAAAACTCTTAGCATGACATGCCTAAGTATCTTAAATCAACCTACATCTAACGAACATGGTGTCTTTTCCCAAGAATGAATCAAACTAAACTAGTGGGCTCTCACTTTAGGGAATTGGAACGCTCAACTCTCATGTGTTTAAGGGGGATGTGTTTCACTTAAAATTTGCTTCGATGAGAGTGCCCTACAATGGGTTTGACTATCCTCTTGATTCTCCACCACTTAAAGGACATCGCAACACAAAAAAAAAATCATAAGGACTTTCAGGGGTTGTAACGGGGCTTGGTTCAAGGTACGAAAAAATATTGGGAATGTAGCTTAGGAGCATGGGAGCTAATAGGGTAGAAAAACCATCTCTCATATCTTGGCTGAGAAACACAGAATCCTCCATAAACTCAACCTGCCAAACTTCAAAACTCATGAGATTACATACCTTGATTACAAAAGACAGAACAAGATAAGACCCATTTTTTTTCTTTTGTTTTATACACCACAATTCAAATGAAAGATAATACTCCATTAGTCCCTCAACTCTGGTAAGGATGATGTGTTTAGGAAAACTTAGCTTTGCAATATGGGTTCACACAATAAACAAGGCGTAAGGCTCAAAAGGGTTCACAAATGGAAATATTAATGCAAGGTGGCTTTTTGGTTCATATAGCTAATAAGAAATGAATGCCTCAATCATTTTAATGCATGCAAATGTCAATGTGGCCTCGAAGAGTGTCAAGGCAACCCCTAGAGAAACACCTCATGAAAATAAAAAAAAAAATGAGACCATTTTCAAATCTAATTAAGGCTCAAAGATCTCACCAGCTATGCCTACCTAGCCTAATTTGAATCATTTTCAAGAAGGACAACTATGTTACCTAAGTGTAAGTCACAAGAGCGCCAAAGCAAAATGCTATGAATTTCGCAATCTCAATCATCTCCATCTCAAAGCTTATGCAACCAAAACACAAAAATCATTTGAAAAAAATCATAATTTTCAAAGAGATTTTTCTTCCACTAAAACATGCCCCTCAATAATGCCAATCAACGGGTTATTTTTCCTATTCATTTCAATTTTTAGATTTTTTTATTATGCAATAATATGCATACTAAAATGAGAAATTAAATTTCTAATGCAATGCAAGTATATACAAATGCAACCTATGTACGTGACAACCATATCCACTCCCCCACACTTAAAGTCACACATTGTCCTCAATGTGATTAAGAAAACAGAACTTAAAATACGAGGAAGTATACAAGTACACAACACATAGCACTTCCAAATCCAAATCAACAGAAATCATCTTCAAATTCAAATATAAAAAAGAAAAAAAAACAACCTGGTGTATGTGTGTCGAAGCGTCATTTGCTTTCCATTACAAGGGATGGTTTCTCACTATCTTTATTACTAGTCTATCTACTACCTACAAAGAAAGCTAAGAATAAACACAAGAAAAGAAATAAATGAAAAGAAAGGAAGAAAACCAAAGAAAATAACAAAGAGAGAGCTGTAACTTTTTTAGAGGAGGAGCACACTAAATAGGAAAGAATGGGCCACGGGCCCAAATGGAATTTTAAATTTCAAATGAATTTTTTTCTTTGTTTTTTAAATTGGATGGTATTGTAGTCGCGACACTTGACTTTTGGAGGCCGCAACACGCCTTTTTTTTAATTTTTTTAATTATTTTTTTTATTTTGGAAAATTTTTTAAATTGAATGCATGATATTGTATCCGCGACACTTGACTTTTGGAGGCCACAACACTTGACTTTTGGACTCTTAGTGTGCGTGACCTGCAAATTGGGAGTTACGACACAAAATTTTTTTGGTGCCACGACTTTTCACTCTCTGGTCTCTCAGTGACCACGACCTGTAAGTTGGGAGCTGCGACACTTCCTTGTGTGAGCTGCGACACACTTGTAGCTCCTCAAAAATTTTCATGTGATCGACATTCTACTGATAAATGCAAAAACAAAATAACCTAAAAAAAAGAAGGTAAAGGACTTGGGTTGCCTCCTAAGAAACGCTTGTTTAAAGTCACTAGCTTGACTACCCCAATATTTAAGTTGAAGCTGAATCTTTAAGGAGTAAGTTACTCCCTTAGGCACCATGTCACCAATCAAGTAAGGTTTTAGTTGCTGACCATTGACCTTGAATGTGTCGATATCTTCACCTTGAATCTCCATAGCTCCATAAGGAAACACTCCAATGACCGTGAAGGGGCCAGACCATCTAGATCGCAACTTTCCTGGAACAAGTTTAAGTCGTGAGTTAAAAAGTAACACTTGTTGTCCCTCCTTAAAATTCTTATGGTTGATGTGCTTATCATGCCAAAATTTGGTTTTCTCCTCATATAACTTAGCACTCTCATAGGCATCCAACCTAAACTCCTCCAATTTGCTTAACTGTAACAATCTCTTAGCTCTAGCAGCTTTAAGATCCATGTTTAACTCCCTTATTGCCCAAAATGCTTTATATTTTATCTCTACTGGAAAATGACAAGATTTTCCAAATGCTAGCCTATAGGGAGACATGCCCAATGATGTCTTAAAAGCTATTTTGTATTCCTAAAGAGTATCATCCAACTTAATTGCCCAATCTCTCCTAGAACTATTCACTGTCTTTTCTAAGTTTTGCTTCAACTCCCTATTTGCAAGCTCTACTTTACCATTAGTTTGAGGATGATAAGCTAACGCTACCTTATGCATAACCCCATACTTCCTTAAGAGAGCCTCAAGAGACCTTTCACAAAAATGGGAGCCTCCATCACTTATGATTGCTCTAAGAACACCAAATATGGAGAAAATATTCTTTTTCATAAATTTAACAGCCACTCTTACATCATTAGTCTGAGTAGCTATAGCTTCAACCCATTTAGACACGCAGTCTACCGCCACCAAAATGTACCTATTGTTCAAGGATGGTGGAAAAGGGCCCATAAAATCAATTCCCTAAACATCGAACAACTCAAGTTCAAGAATATTTGTCAAAGGCATTTCATTTCTCCTGGAAATATTACCCACTCTTTGACAATTATCACATCTACTCACAAAATTCCTAGCATCCCGATATATAGTAGGCCAATAAAACCCAGATTGTCAAACTTTAGCTACTGTCTTATTTGTGCTAAAATGACCACCACACTCCAATGAATGACAATGATGTAATATATCATGTACATCCTCCTCAGGCACATATCTTTTAATAATACCATCAGCACAAAATTTAAACAATAAAGGTTTTTCCCAAAAATAATGTTTCACATCCCACAAAAACTTCTTCTTCTAATGATAACTCAACTCATAGGGAATGATACCACTCACCGCATAATTAACCAAATCAGCATACCAGGGATACTAGCTACTGCCAACAACTGCTCATCTGGAAAGGTTTCATTAATAGGGACCTTAGTAACCGTTGTATGAACTTGCAATCTAGACAAATGGTCTGCCACTGAATTCTCAATGCCCTTCTTATCTTTGATTTCTAAGTCAAATTCCTGCAACATAAGAATCCAATGAATAAGTCATGGTTTTGCATCCTTTTTACTCAACAAGTATGTAAGAGTAGAGTGATCTGTATAAACTATCACTTTAGACCCTACAAGATAAGATCTAAATTTATCCATGGCAAAAACTACAACAAACAATTCTTTTTCAGTAGTTGCATAATTCATTTGAGCATCATTAAGCAATCTACTAGCATAATAAATAACATGTAACTTCTTATCTTTCCTTTGTCCCAATATAGCATTAAGAGCAAAATCGCTCAGATCATATATTAACTCAAATGGCAAGCTCCAATCTGGCGCTAGCATAATGGGTGCTGAAATCAACTCCCGCTTTAACCTGTTAAATGCATTCAAGCAATTTGAGTTAAAGTTAAAAGGAGCATCCTTATTCAACAAAACACAAAGGGGTTTTGAGATTTTAGAAAAATCTTTAATAAAACGTTGGCAAAAACCCGCATGACCAAGAAAACTCCTAACTCCCTTAACATTCACAGGTGGTGGAAGTTTTTCAATAACTTCAATCTTCGCATGATCCACCTCAATGCCATTCGCTGAAATTTTGTGCCCAAGCACAATACCTTCCTGCACCATTAAATGACACTTATCCCAATTTAATACTAAATTGGTATCTTCACAATGCTGCAATACTAAAGAAAGATTAACCAAACAATCATCAAAAGAAGATCCAAAGACAGAAAAATCATCCATGAACACTTCTATGATCTTCTCAATATAGTAAAAAAATATGGCCATCATACAACGTTGAAAAGTAGTAGGAGCATTACATAATCCAAAGGGCATTCTCTGAAATGCAAATGTACCATAAGGACATATAAAGGTGGTTTTTTTCCTGATTCTCAGGGGCAATAGGAATCTGGTTAAACCCAGAATACCCATCAAGAAAACAATAGTACTCATGTCCTACAACCCTCTCTAACATTTGATCTAGAAAAGGAAAAGGAAAATAATCCTTACAGGCTGCATTATTAAGTTTTCTGTAATCAATACAAACTCTTTACCCTGTTATTGTCCTAGTGGGAATCAACTCATTATTCTCATTATGCACAACAGTCATCCCACACTTTTTAGGTACTACTTACACCGGACTAATCTAAGAACTATCTGATATGGGCAAAATAATTCCTACATCTAACCACTTAAGGATCTCATTCTTTACAACTTCCTGCATGTTAGGATTCAACGTCCTCTGATTTTTAACTATAGGCTTATGATTTTCCTCCATTAATATCCTATGCATGCACAAAGAAGGACTGATACCCATAAGATCAGATATAGTCCAACCTATTACATTTTTGCTCTCTCGTAAAACACGTAATAGTTTATCCTGTTGATCAACAGATAAAGAAGCTCTCACAATCACATATAAAGTATTATTCTCACTAAGCAAAGAATACATGAGATGTGGCGGTAAAGGTTTCAATTCTAAAGTAGGTGCTAGAACACTAGAAAGAGGGGGAAAATGTTTACCTTTACCGAGCTCTTCAAAATTCTAACATCTTCTTTTCCATGGTGGGCATGCTTCCAATGCATAAGCCATTTCTGTGACCTCTAAGTTTGTGTCTGAGGAAGTACCTACATTCACTAAACAAGCTTCAAGAGGATCTTTAGTAATTTCACATTCAACTACATCTTGAATCACCCCATCAACTAGATCAACTCTAAATACATGGTCAGTAAAAGAAGGGTATTTAGAAGATTGAAATAAATTAAATTGTACCTCCTTATCACCAACCTTCAACGTCAACCTTCCATTCTTAACATCAATAACAGCTCCAGCTATAGCTTAGAATGGTCTTCACAAAATAATAAGTACCTCTATGTCTTCATCCATATCTGCACAATGAAGTTCACTGGTATGATAAATTTATTAACGTTCATTAGCACATTCTTTAAAACTCCCAATGGATACTTCACAGACCTACTAGTAAGCTGTAAAGATATAGTGATGGGTTTTAACTCATTTAACCCTAACTTCCTATAAATAGACAATGGCAAAAGTGAGACACTTGCATCTAAGTCACATAAAGCTTTGGAAAAATTAACATCACCAATAATGCAAGGAATAGAAAAACTCCATGGATCCTTTAGTTTTTGGGGAAACTTTTTCTAAATGACAGCACTGTATTCCTCACTCAAAGCAATAGTCTTATATTTGTCTAATCTCCTCTTCTTGGACATGATATCCTTGAGAAATTTAGAATAAGCGGGAATTTGCATCAAAGCATATGTAAAAGTATGTTAATATGCAACTACTTAAATTTCTTAAGAAATTTCTCAAACTGATGATCCAATTTATTCTATTTTAGCCTTTGCAGGAAAGGAACAGGAGGAACATAAGGTTTGATTGGTGGAGGAGATGGTGTTTCTGCTTCTTTCTCAACTATTTCTTCATTTTTTTTTCATTACTTACCTTTACAACATCACTTTCCACAGTCTCATCACGTAACTCAGTCAATTGCTTACCACTTCTTAGAGTAATCGCTTTGTATTACTCTTTGGGATTAATTTCTATCTTGCTTGGAAAAGCTCCTTGACTTCTAAAGTTAATTACATTGGCTAATTGTCCTAGTTGGATCTCCATATTTCTATTCGAACTAGCCAATTGGTCAACTTTAACTTCTAGTTTCTCAAACCCCTCTGTAGTAGCATTAGCAAGCTTCTCAATTGCTAACTCCCATAATGGCTTACTCTTTAGTTGGGGTGGTCTTTAAGGAAAACCAGGTGAATTCACTGGCCTTGAACTACTACCTTGGTTTCCTTGGTCCTTCCAAGAGAAGTTGGGATGGTTTTTCCAACTTGGGTTATAAGTGTTGGAGTACGGATTGCTCTGTTGTTTGCTGTTAAAATTAGAAACAAATTAAGCTTGTTCTACTTGCAAACACTCAGAACTTATATGAGCTCCTCCACACTAATCACAAGTCGAGTTAGGACTAGAGACAAAGTTGACATTACCTAACTTACCAAACATCTTATTTAAGTTGTCTACCTTGACATTCAACATGTTTATGCTATCCACATCATACATACTTAGGCCTTTCTTTGGCATACCTCTCTCATTGGACCAATGGTAGTTATTGGAAGCCATCTCTTCCAACAACCGCTCAGCTTCCTCAATAGTCTTACTAATTAGGGCACCACCTAGAGCTGCATCTATGGTTATCTTGACAGAATAGGTTAGACCATTATAGAAAGTTTGCACAAGTAACCAATCAGGAATACCATGGTGAGGACATTGACGTTGTAAATCCTTAAACTTTTCCCATGCCTCATATAAATATTCACCATCAGATTGAACAAAACTTATTATATCATTACACAATTTAGCAGTTTTTAGAGGAGGAAAATATTTGCTAAGAAAGGCTTGAGACAAAGCATTCCAAGTAGTAAAAGAATTAGAAGCATTAGAATTTAGCCATTTCTTAGCTTTATCTTTTTGTGAAAAAGGGAAAAGTCTAAGCCTAATAACATCCTCATTTAACACATTTATCTTGATAGTGTCACACTGTTCCAAAAAATTGGCTAGGTGTTCATTAGGATCCTCAGAAATTGATCCACCAAATTGTTCTTCCTGCACAATTTAAATAAGAGATGGTTTAAGTTCAAAGTTATTTGCATTTATAGTTGGCCTTATAATGCTTGACGAGGCTCTACTAGCATTGGGCATAACATAATTTGCAACAATCTTGGGTTTTGCTTATCTCCCATCTCCTCTGATTGAGTATCACTTACTTCAAACTCTGAACAAGTTAGTACCAAACTTAAGCCTGGTGACCTTCTTTTTGCTCTAGCCTTTTTTGTTTCCTTATTGCATGTAATGTTCTTTCAATTTATGGATCAAAAAGTACAAATAATCTATCAGTACGTGACATGCAAGAAAATAAATGCAACACTATAACTAAAATAATTAAAATTACAGATGACAAACAAAAAAAAATGGAACAGAAAATTAAAGTCTAAATTAATATAGGAATTCCTCTAGTATGATATTGAACTTTGTTCCTTCCCTGGCAATGACGCCAAAAGTTAGTCAGTCCTAAACCTACTGCAAGTATACTGGTCAAGTACTATAGGCTAGGGTGAGCAAAGTATCGTTCCCATAAGGAAGGTTTGTCAAGTACCAAATTAAGAAATTGCTATATTATCTAGATAAATGAAAAATGAATTATAAATTAATGCTAAAGCTAACCAAAAGTAATTCAAACTAAATGAGATGGGCAATTAAGCAAGGAAAAAAATATAGAAAAAAAGTTCTAGGACTCAGATTTCATCAATTGATTTTTTCAATTGAAATAAACTAACTGCAAACTTAAATGTAATTAATCACAATGGTTGAATTTTCTATTGTATATGATTTCCTCTTTCAAGATAAACCACGTATATTTATATCAACCTTATGTTTACTTTCATGATCATAAGAATTGACATAAACTCATTAGGATCAATAAAATTCATAGTAAAGACCACTCGAAGTGCACAACTATTTCTAAAATAATATTACTTGAAGTTTGATAATCCCTTGAGCTAGTGTTGAACTTCCACTATCGCTACTTCATCCAACACCTTAAACATGTAATTGAATGGCCAAAACAATCACAAGAATCAATTCAAGATTATCAAATTGCAATAATTAAAGGAAACTATGCTATTGCTTTATTCCATTGAAATAAAATC
Organism: Ormosia emarginata; assembly: GCA_029884605.1. Lineage (NCBI taxonomy): Eukaryota > Viridiplantae > Streptophyta > Magnoliopsida > Fabales > Fabaceae > Ormosia > Ormosia emarginata. Next base: position 47,568,143 of record JAQQTP010000077.1, on the reverse strand, counting down.
AACAACTACATCCTCGTCTTAGAACAAAAGAAATTAGCTAGACATAGAAATCAAATCAATCCAATTGTTTGACATTGAAAAATCAATACTAAATATATTAATTTAACAAAATCCAATAATTGTATAAAGTAAGGAGTAGAAAAAACTATAGAATTTGTAGGAAAATCAGACACGTCGTCTGCTCTGTCTTGCAAGTTTTGCTATCCTACGCTATCGCCCACTAACTCTTATTTATAGCCACCAATTTGTCGATTCTTTTGCCTTTCCATGCATAGGAATTTAACTTCTCCTTGCTGTTACAAAACCACTTCCAACGCATCTCTTGAATTTGCAGTTATATGAAGAAAAGAAATCGTAACAACAATGAAGAGCAAGAACCATTCCATGTGTTCTCTGTTTCTGCACGTGCTCTCTGTCTCTTTGCTGTTGTGCTTGGGCATTCTATTTTCAGACTGATTAAACAATAGTAAGGACTTGAGAGAGGCTAAAAGTGAGGGAAAAAATGGGAGAATTGAGCTATAGATGTGGGATTTTATGATTGACTTAATCACATAGCCTACGTCTGAAGTTTCTAAAATTGCTAGAAGATACGTGGACCAAGCCCAATAAGCTGAACTCTTTTTTTTTTTTTTTTTCTTTATTCCTATTAATCACCAAAGTTGTCTAGATTTGTAGATGTGTCTTGTCGTCTAGTTTCGACCCAGAAAACAGTTGAATCTCATTTCGATGTCTTCATGAAAGTTGTAGTCCTATGTCTTAGTTTTCCAACGCATCCTGAATTGCCTCAATATGAGTTCTAGAGAGGAAGTTATGCCCCAAATGCCGAATAGTGTCTAACTCATTATTGGTTGGGTCTTTAACCACAAATTTCTTTCCTTTTTGCCTTCTTTTCCTTTATAATAAAAATATCCATCACACCTACAAAAAGGGAAGGAAGAATCACTTAAACTCACAAAAATCATGGCCCAAGACTAATAAGAGTGGAACATAAAATATATAAAATTTGCACTTATCATTGGGAACCTTAGTGAGTCCTCTTATGAATCTAACATGAGTGCGGCCTCTGTAGATAACATTATGGCACATCGGAGAATGGCTATATCAGAACATAGAGATCTCACCTTCCCTCATGATGTCAACCTATATCAATGGGTCAATCATGAAGTCTTCGGCACTCTTTCAAGTGTAATAAGCGCTAAAGATGGGCATGAGAAGCAGGAGTACTTGTAGTTAACCACTAATGGGTTAAAACATAAGAAGTATGTCATCTTAGTTCTTTCTGAGCAGGAAAGAGTATCTTCTACTCAGACAGGGGGTGACTATTATATATATGTACTAGGCACTTTTTACTAGAATCAGGATTCAGTTACCGTTCACCTAATTTGAGATTGGGGTCCTCCATTTTCTTATTATTGAACGGGTCGACAAGAGTGGGGTTATATACTGTAAAGATATCCTTGATAAGCCCGCCGATTCAATAAGGCCATTATTAGGTATCTCGTCCTGCATATATCTGACTCATTTGCATTTTCAATTTCTTATAAGTGTTGTAACACTCTTGTTTTCTTTTTGCAGAAAGTATGGCGCCCCTCGATCGTCTCGAGCTTCTTGCCCAACGTTTGGCTGCCAGGAGAGAGCGAGCTTCTAGATCATGGGCCCCGACCATTGCTCCAAGAGTTACGATTACAGTTCCTCCAACTCTTCCCATAATTCAAGATGTGGAGCCCGATTCCCTAGCATAGCCCTTTTAAACTTAGAAGAGGAAAGCTAATAATAAGAGGGAGTAGAGGGGTAAGAGGCCGGCTTCGGAGGCTATCCCTACCGAGGTTCCTGCTGGTCTAGGGTATGTGATCCTGAAGGGTGCTCCATTATATTTTTCTCTTGGGTTGGTGTAGGGCAGAGGGGTTTATCCTGCATAGATAATCAACAACACTTTTCTGTCCCCTACAGACTTAAACATATTAGTTGAGCATGATATAATGGAGCTTCTCCAGGATGCTCAAGTAAGGTGCTTGCGCAATGCCTCAGTTCTCTGATTTCTTGAGGAAGCTTTCAAGTCTATTTGTGAGGCTCAGGATTTAGAAAGAGAGCTTGACATCCTCCACGATGAAAAAATGGGGCTTAAGCTGGTTGTTGCCCCAAAAGATGGGCAATTGGCTCAAGTCATTCAAGAGCTCAAGGTACACAAGGCTGAAATCTCCAAGCTCTAGACCATGGTTGTTCATTTCTCTAAGAAGGCTACTGAGGTAGCTGCGCTCTGGGCTCAAGTCACCGAAGGAGTGGCTCAGGAAAACACACTAAAAGATCACATATCTTTTATTAAGACGACTCTAACTGCCCTCCAAGCTAAAAATGAACTTCTCCACTAAACTGAAGCCAAGCTGAATGATGAAATTACAGTTCTTGAAGATGAATGGGCTAAGTTAGTGGATGAATCATTCACAAATGCACTCGCCCAACTCTGCCTATTGAATCCAAACCTTAATGAGGAGGGAATTGGTTCAATGAAGTTGGTTCGGTGATGGTCAAATTGTAAATGCCACTCTTGTGACTGCTCCTATTGACCAAGTTACTCTCAAGGTGAACATCAGTGAAGAGGAGGAGGATGGGGCATAGAAAGGCGATCAGATGGTGGAGAAGACCTCAGACACGGTTGTGGAGAGGACCTCAGACATGGTTGTGGAGACGACCCTGGAGAATGTCTGATTTTTTTATTTTATTTTTACTTTGCCCTATGCATTGGGTTTTTATAACATTTGTAAATGAACAAGTTCCGATCTCAGGCGTCTTTTTAATTTTAGCACTTAGCATATGTTCCTCATATTCTTACTGTTGTATTTTTCATCACTGAGATGGGTCCAATGTTCGATCTTGATATTTTTCTTTTACACTTAGCAAATGCTTGTGTTTTTATCACCAAGATGAGTCCAACACTCGATCTCAGTGGTTAGGTCTGCTCAGAGATGTTTGACACTTAATCAAATTTTTAGGTGTAAAACTATGACACGGAAGCCTCTTGGAGTGGTGTCCAATATCCCGGGCAATGGTCTAATGCTTGTAATCACGTTAAACATTTTTCAAGCTTATGGGTTAGGCATAATGTTGAAATTATAGAATATAGTTTACACAAAAGCCTCTTGGTGTGTAGTCCACTGTTCTGGGCTATGGTCGAATACACTTAACCTCTGTAAACCTTTTCAGCTTATGGATTAAGGTCAAGCTCATTAGGGTACAAGTAAAAATCCTTGAAAACACTCCTTGAAATTGGATACCGGTCAAGTGGATTGCCTTGTTTGGCCATCATGTATGGATATCGAAATATCTGATCCTCTTCGGATCTTGTATTCCTCAAACCTCTCTAAGGTGTGATAATCTTGTAGGTTATAGTAGTTATAGTAGTTATAGATGAACAAAGTAAACAAGTGTTGAAGAAATAATAACTGATTTATTCATGTTGGAACGTGTCTCTTACATGATAAAAATAATAATGAAAGGCATTTAAGTATAATATTTCCTTAGCTTGTTCGCATTCTATAGATTTTTTTTATAGTTTTTCCAAAGAGAGTTTCTAGAGTATATGCTCCTGTGTTGGTTTTGGATACAATCTTGTATGGACCTTCCCGATTATGAGATAACTTCCCATCATTCCCATTTTTTCCTATGATATCTACCCTACGAAGTATGACGTCGCCAAGATTAAATCGTCATGAAATCACTTTTGAATTATACCGTGTTGCGATCCTTTATTTAAGGGCAGCTTCACGGACATGAACAATGCAACATTGTTCTTCCAATAAGTCCAATTCATGGTGGATGATATCTGAGTTGGTTGCTTCAAAAAAGTTGTCTTTTCTAGCTCGATTCTCTTATTTTCCCTTGGATCATAGCCTCACAACCATAGGTCAATTTAAGCAGAGTTTCTCATGTGAAGGAATGAGGTGTGGTTCGATATGCCCATAAGACATGATCGAGCTGCTCCACCCAATTCCCCATAGCATCATCAAGTCTTTTTTTGATTCCTCTACGTATAACTTAGTTGGTGGTTTCGGCTAACCCGTTTGTCTTAGAATGTTCCACCGAGGTGAAGTGCTGTTTGATCTTGAGACCGACTAGGAGATCTTTGAACTTTTGGTCTGTGAATTGAGTTCCTTTATCTATGACAATAGACTCCGAGATTCCAAATCTGCTTATGATGTTCTTCTAAGTGAACTTTTGGATTCGCGAATAAGTGATGGTGGATAATGATTCTACCTCAATCCATTTAGTGACGTAGTGAACGACTACCACTAGGTACTTGATCTACCTTATTTCTTAGGGGAAATAACCTAGGATGTCCACCCTCACTCGTAGAACGGGCAGGGGATGGACATCGCAGATAAGTCCTCTGGTGGTGGTGCATAAATGTCTGAATGGCACTGACGTTACTCATATTTCTGCACATGCTCCTTGCTGTCAGCTTCCATTGTAGGCCAATAATATCTAGCTCTTAGCGTTTTTCATGCTAAGGGTTTTCCACTGAGATGATAGCCAGAGCTCCCTTCATGAATCTCAGTTAAGACGCACTCTGCTTTCTTAGGACCGAGACACTTAAGAAAAGGAGAATAATACTCGCGACGATACAACTGTTTGTCAGAGATGGTATACTAAGATAATTGTCCATACTATTTTCTAGGCTTCTCTGATCTTCAAGTAATGAGTTGTTGTGGAGGTAGGCAATTATGGGTGTCATCCAGGTTTTGTCATCTTTTAGTAGGAAGACTTCATTACCTGTAATATTGGGAGTGAATAAAGTATCCTTGAACATAGACTTGTTGTTGCCAGGGCTCTTGGTGCTGAGAAGCTTTGATAGGATATTAGCTCTGAAGTTCTCCTCCCTTGGGATGTGCTATACTTTAACATGTTAAAGCTTTCCATCAACTTCTTAACTTTGGCTAAGTATTTCTGCAATAGGGACTCTTTAGCCTGGTATTCACCCCAGATTTAGGATGTTGCTAACTGTGAATCACTATATAGGATTATATCTGTGGCTCCCATCTCCTTTGTTATGTTGATACCAGTGATATATGCTTTGTATTCAGCTTAATTGTTTGAAGTTGGAAACTCAAACCTCAGAGAATGTTCCAACACGTGGCTGACTTCGTTTTCTAACATTACTCTGGTACTACTCCTTTTGGGATTCGAGGATCCATCGATGTAGATGGTCTAGGAATGTGCTCTAGGATAGCCAGAGTTCGGTGTAAGCTCAACCAAGAAATCATATAATATTTGAGCCTTTATGGCTAGTCTTGGCTTGTAGGTAATACTGAACTTTGAGAGCTCTACTGACTAAGCAATCATTTTCCCCGCGAGATTCGGCTTATGCAATACTTGTCAGATTAGCTAGTTTGTTTTCACTATCATGGGGTGACATTGGAAGCATTGCCTTAGCCTTCTTGCAGTAATCAGCAATGCTAGGGCCAGTTTTTCAATCTTTTGATATTGAATATCGGGGCCTTGCAAGACTTTACTGACAAAATAAACTGCCCTCTGACCTTCATCAGTTTCTCTTATTAAGACTGAGTTGATCGCCTCATTACTCATAAATAGGTAGGCATAAAGTGTCTCACTGAGGTCCAGTCTTGTTAGAATTGGTAGCATGGACAATATCTACTTCAGTTCTTGAAAGGCATCCTCACACTCTGGGATCCACTCAAAATTCTTTCTTTTTTTAAGGTTTTGAAGAAGGGGAGAGATTTTGGAGCAGTTTTGGCTAGGAAGCGTGTAAGAGCTGTTATCCGACCTATTAGTTGTTGCACTTTTTTCACAAACTGCGGGCTGCGCATGTTGAAGATGACTTGTCATTTTATGAGTTGCCTTCAATACCTCAGTTTGTCAACAATAACCCCAGAAACTTGTTGGCTTGTACACTAAAAGCGTATTTTTCTGAGTTCAGTCTCATGTTGTGCTTTTGAATTTTGGCGAACACCTTCTTCCAAATCCTTGATGTGGTCGCTGGTCTCCACTGCCTTGACAATCATATCATCTATGTAAGCTTCGAGCATTTTACCAATTTGTCCTTCAAAGACTTTGTTCATCATTCGTTGACAAGTTGCACTTGCATTCTATTGTGAATTGCAAATACATCACGCAGCGAAAAAAAAAATTTCCACCAAGGATCTATGCGAAAAAGACCATAATACGTGATTTTTTAGTTTACCTTTTGAAGCGAGGTGAAAAACAAAATGACATAAATCACTAACACCGTAATAGCGACGATGTCTCTATAGTATCCACATGTACAGACTCCAACATCTGCAAAAAAGGAGTCCCATATCTCTGACACAGCATTGGCTGTGAAGAGAAGAGAAGCCTATCACTTTCTCACTCACTGTTTCTATTAGGGGTGATCACGGGTTGGGTTGGTTCGGGTTTAGGGAGAAAAAAAAAACAAACCAATTAAATGAGATCGGGTTGGGTTGAATCGGTTTCGAAAAACAATTTCAGGTAACCCGAACCGAACTAACCCGATTATAATCGAGTTGGTTCGGGTCAGGTAGTCGGGTTGTTCTCATTCTTTCTCATAGTAAAATTGCACTTGAACGTCATCAGAAGGTTCCCAAGTTATTCCAGACCACTCATAAATTTCAAGAGACTCACAATATTCCTTTAACAAGATTTGAGAAGTGAGCCCCAACCAAAAGTAATGTTTCAAACTTTCAATTAAAGTGAACATTATATATACCAGCATTGAAATAATATTTAAATTACCAAATCATTGTTGATCTTGATCCTATACATGGCTGGTTCATCAGCTTCCCCAACTTTATGGTGTTGCACAATATTCTCAAGAGTCTATTTCTCTCTTTCTCCCCACAATCCCAAAATCATACACAGAGGATGGTAGATGACAGTGTAGATGATAACATGATTAGTGGATCGTGGTGGTAGACGACGATCGTCAGAGATGGCCAACACAGATCGGATCTATCAGATCCCGAGGGCAAGACTTGCTCCCAACCTCTATCAGATCCCTCCTCCACCCTCACTCCGACATCCCCAACCTCTGCAAGTCTTGCTCCTCCATTCTCAACTCATTCTCCAGCCTCGACTTCACCGCCAAGATCTGGATCTACCCCTTCTGGATCTGGATCTGGATCTACAACCACTTCCCCCTTCATTACTCCCAAATCTCGGAAACCAACCTCCCAGCGAACTCTACCCTCACTACACCATCGTTCAATACATCCTCCCCACCCATAACCATAACCCTAATTCCTTCAATCCTTCCTTCTCCTTTCGATCTTCGCTGGTTTTCGTGTTCGTCCGTCCTTCACGCCTGTAATTTGGGAGTTAGGGTTAGGGATTCTACAATTTGGGAATAGAATAAATCAGAAATGTGAGATTGAAAAATGGGGAGGACTCCCTAGATCTACGTCGTCGGTGTTCCCCAGATCTACGCTTCCCTCATCATCTCTGCCGTCGTCCGCTGCCGTCATCCCCAATGGCCTGTACAACACCCATATCTAGAGAGAGAGAGAGAAAAAGAAAGAAAGACAGAGAAGGTGAGATAGGGTAAAGAAGTGAAACTAAAATGAGAAATAGAGAGGAAACTGGAAATTAGAAAGTGAGACTTTAATCGAGTGGTCGGGTCGGGTTGGTTTCTTGAACCGGTTACTTGAACCAATAAATGATCGGATTGATTGGATTTGACCCAAACGAACCCAATGAACCGAACCAACCCGAATATTTTATGTTGGGTTGGGTCAGATTGGTCGGGTTCTCAGGTCAATGGTTCGGGTTGATCACCCTTAGTTTCTGTAGGTGTGACTAGGGTTCTATTATGCGTGCTTAGCATCCCCTTTAACAATACTATTTATAATAATAACTGCCTTAAGTGAGTGTAAGCAGTATTAGGATTAGCTGTGTAGCCTTTGGACTCATTTGTTATGAGTTAAGCCCACGATGGAATCCCAGTCTAACTTGGATTCTCATTACTCTAATTTAGTCTACTATATGTGTGTGATCCTACAGGTTCTTATGATATTGGCAATAATATTAAAATCCTATTTTAATATTACAAACAGTGAGCGTTATCTAACAACACATCACCGTTACCCAAGTAAAGAGAATGTCAGTGATTTGACATAACCTTTCTGTGACTAATGTTACCGTGTAGTTTAGTCCCTTTGTCAAGATATCTAGATTGAACACAAGACATGGAATGCATCACCCTTGTATAATTCAATCCTTTGTTTCATGATACTCGAGTAGACTTAGTAACAACAAAAGAATCAATATCTCATATTGACTCATTTGAGAATGGTCATGCATTTCGCAGTCTCACTCAATCAAGGGCCTCAAAGATATCACTCTTGTTATGTAGGAGTGTCACGACCGTGATCGTGACGGGAGCGGCGAAACAAAATAAATAATGTTAGGAGTAGCCACCAATTTTATTTAATTTAAGAAAAATTGAAAAACCCTTTTTGAAAATGGTCTTTGGAACCAGATTAGATTCGGGAGTCGGTTATGCATAGGGAAGGGTGGAGACTTAACCCCACAGCACCCCTAATACATCTGTCTTAAAAACGGTTACCCTAAATTAGTTATGCAAAAACTTAATAATCTCACAATATATTTGTTTTACCTCTTTTTATTAAAAAATTGAAAAATAAATAATTTGTGAAAATTTAAAATTTGGCTTGACGAAATAAAAATTTCGCTCCTACGTACTCTCAGGTGCAATGAGGAACTCAAAGTCACGTAGTTCTATAAAAAATAAGTGTGGGTTGGTTGATTTTATTTAAAAGTTTTAATTTTTATTTTATAAAAATTTGAATTAACAGGTCGTCGCGACTCTATTAATCAAATTAAAATTTGAATGAGTGAAGCTTGCGTCACGCTAGACGTCACTCACGGATAAAAAATGAATTTTGAGCCTTTATTAAATAATAATTTATTTTTGAATCATTAGGTTGTCACAACTCGAACGATCCAAGATAGTCATAAGATTAACACGCTGTCACAATTCGGTTAATCCCATTTATTTATTTATTTATTTATATTCAAAAATATTTGTTTCAATTATTTTATTTCCTTCACTTTTGCCATTTTTTATTTTTTATTTTATTTTTTTTCTTTATCCTTTTTAGTTTTCAGCCCATTAAACCTATTTCCCTTGAATTAACAAAAAAAAAAAATTGTACCAGAAAACAAAACAGCAACTTACGAAAATTAAAAAAAGTTTTCTTCTTCTTCTGTGATGCTTCTTTGCAGAGACCAACCAGGGGACCAATAGAGGCTGGTCTGGTGGCGGAGCCGCGGTTTGTCAGAGTTGCGGGTTGGGTCAACGCCGGCGATGTGGTGGCTGTCGGACGGCGCGTCTCACAGACTGAGCTCAGGCCGAGCTTCATGGGTCACGATCAAATGTCGCAGACTGGCACGGTGTGGAGCGGACGACGGCAAGCCGAATCCGCTGCTGGAGGTGCGATGTCGGAACGATGGAGCTATTCCGGGTCTGACGGCTGGTCCAGTGGTGCGACTTCCGGGTTGCGCGACTCTGCGGCGACGGAACGACAGATCCTGGGTGGTTGGGTCGACGGACGGTAGTTTGGTTGGGTAAGGATGTAAGGGGTGGTGTTTTGGTAGTGTTGTGTTGGTGGAAAAATAGTGAACACGGTTTGAGTGAGGGTGACAAGAGATGCAAGTGGTGTTTATGGTTTTAATGGCAGGAGTTGAAGATTGAAGACAATGGGATGGAGTGTTTTGGGTGGTTGAAGAAGATGGTTCCTGTTTAGAGAAGATGGGGAAGGTGGCCTTGAAGTTACTCACTAAGTTAACTCAGTTGGGTTTGGAACAGAAGATGAAGGTGAGGCTATGTGATTACAAGAAAACTGGTTTGTATTAAGGCTGTCAAGTGCTTTATGAGTTGAAAGCTGAAGGTCTTTTGTGTGTGGGGGTTATGGGTTAATATAAGTGGTTTAGGGTGAAGAGTTTGAGTTTGAGTGTGATTAGGATTGGTTTAAGATGATAAGTCAGGATCTGTTTATGATGAGTGTTGGGGTTGGTCTAGGATAGCTGATGGATTTGATTAGGATAAGTTTGTTTATGGTGAGTTTGAGTTGGTTTAGGATATGAGTTGTGGGTTGGATAATGGATAATAGGTTGGATATTGGGTCAATGGGTAAGTTAATGAATTATGGGCAAATGGGCTAATGGACCAATGGGTTGAACTTTTTATTTTTTATTATTTTTTTGTTTATTTTTTTATTTTTACAAAAATACCCGGACAAAATTGGGTGTTCACAATTGCCCCTCTTTACTTGTTTCTTACTAGATAAAAAGAATAACCACAGCTTTTCATTTTATCATAGTGAGGAACGAGTAAAGAAATGAACTCAAATTTTGTACGGGAGAAACAAAGAAACAACATGAGAACAAGGAGCGATGAGCTCAAAGGTAAAATGACAGAAATCTAAATGACAAAAGCCGATGCGCTCAAAAATAAATGACAGGAGCCGATGCGCTCAAAAGAAAATGACATTTAAATGACGGGGAGCCGATGCGCTTAAAAAAAAATGAAAATGCGCTTAAAAAGAAAACGACTGAAATTTAAAATGCATAAAACTGAAATGCCTAAAAGGGATTTCAAATGCAAAGAGCCAATAATTAACAAAAATTTAAAAAGTATGGAGCTAATGCTCTCAAGATGCAAGGAGTTAGGTTGCTCCAAACAATTTAAAAAGTAAGGAGCCAATGCGCTCAAAAGAATTTAAAAACATGGAGCCGATGCCCTTAATAATGCATGGAGCTGATGCGCTCAAATGCATTAAGTCGATGCGTTCAATGATGCCGATGCAATGATGCATAAAGCCGATGCGCTCAATGATGCATAAAGCCGATGCGCTCAAAATGCAAGGAGTCAGTGTGCTCAATGATGAATGGAGCCGGTGCACTCAATGATGCATGGAGCCGGTGCGCTCAATGATGCATGCAGCCGGTGCGCTCAATGATGTATGGAGCCGATGCGCTCAATGATGCATGGAGCCGATGCGCTCAAAATGCAAGGAGCCGATGCGCTCAATGATGAATGGAGCCAATGCGCTCAATGATGCATGGAGCCGATGCGCTCAAAATGCAAGGAGCCGGTGCGCTCAATGATGAATGAAGTCGGTGCGCTCAATGATGCATGGAGCCGATGCGCTTAAAATGCAAGGAGCCGGTGTGCTCAAAATGCATGAAACAATTTGTGCCAGTAAATCATAGACTTAAGATCTTTTCCTTCTCAATCTTTTTCTTTTCTATTTTTCTTTTCTCTCCTTTCTTTTTCCCCTTTTTTTCCTCTTTTTTTTTTTCTTAAGAAAAATAAACCAACGATAATTCTCGAAAGCTTTGACTAATCAAACCCTTGTTCACGTGCTTTTGCTGTTGACCTAATGGTCTTAATCCTACTTACCCATCCTTTCTCTCCTTCTCCTTTTTTTTTTCTCATCTTATTTTCCTGTTTTCTCGCTCTTAACTACTCTCTTTTTAGGAATTGAGATAACAATCTCTTGTTGTGAACCCTTGCTTGAGCCACCAGTCTTTGCGAGAAAATTTTTGCCCCAAAGATTCGTTCATTGATCATTGATTTCTGCGTAGCGGCTTTGATGACTAAGTCGTTGTCTTTGTTACTACTTCCCTTAACATATATTCTCAGAAGTTTTGCCCCAGTATGCCTAATTGAATGTGAGCCAAGTTGCTCCTGTGTAGCCAATTGATCGCAACTAAAATTACCCCAGTTTAAGCAATTCCAATTTATTTGCCTTGACTCTTGCTTAAACTGCCTTTTCGAGTTTTCAACATAATGAGTTTCGAAACTTCTAAGTTCTTTTCGATCTGAAAAGTTCATCAGGAGATTTCCATCAAATAGTCAAATCAGAACTTTTGTTCACCTTTCTTGAAACATTACGTAACAAATGGACATGGATTCAAAGTATGACATAAAAAGAACTTATTAGGTAAACAACTTTAGATTGGTCTTGGAAGTTTGACTACACAAAAAACACGAATGATGATATGAGATCCAAAGAGGTGTTGACTTGATACGAATAGGTTTGACCTTCATGAGACCAATCTTTAGTTGTCTACTAGACATTATGGCCAAGGATTTTCTTCTGCTGAACATCTACATCAAGCCAAATTGAACCGAAAGAGAAATTTGCCTTGTCTAAGACTGACTTAAGTAGGACCAATACCTATCCTATCGACTAAAAGATTTGCCTAAGACAAATTGAACCAAGGAAAAATTGCCCGGTTTAGAGCCGAGTCGAACGGTGTATAAACTTGTCCTAGTGTAGGGCCACATTAAACCGAAGAAATTTTTTTTCAATCTAGGACGGAAGGAAAAAATTGCTTTAGTCCTAGTGTCCTAGTGTAGGACTCTTTTTTTTCTTTTTATTTTCATTTTTTTTAGGAACAATGAACTAAATACTTAGATGAGCATAACCTTTGCCTCAAAATTAAAGTTAACGAAAATGACAACAACCCTTCATTGATCAGAATGGACTTTTTGAGGCTTGTAACGTGGCCAAGGCTAGGGGTTATGAAAGGAAAGATATAAAGCTCAAACAAGTGTTTAAGGGTGGAATGGTACTAAGGATCATTAAACTTCATCAACTGCTTTTCCACTTTCGAACATTTTAATCTTATTATTCTCCTTTTCTTTCCAATTTCATTTCATTTTCTTTCACCCTCATTTCCTTTCTCTTTCCTTTTTTTTTTGTTTTTAATCATTTTTTTTTATTTTTACTTCTTGTCTTTTTCACCTTTTTCTTCCTTTTCCATTATGCTTTAGAACATTCATCATGGCAATCAACCTTTGTTTCATGTTATCCCCTAGCGTAGGGGTGATCCTTATCCAGGGTTTATTGAAAAAATTTCAAGTTCAAAAGGGGTAACAAGGGATAAAAATGATGAAATTTTATAAAAGATAGAGAAAAATGGCCAATCTTCATTTTCAAATCATGACTGTTTATTTTCAAAACTTTAGTTTTGAGACAAAGAGATTGTGCAAACCAAGTGATTACTTATAAGCTCATTTTTTCTTTTTTTTTTTATTTTTTCCTTTTTTTTTCTTTTGCAAAGACACTTACATACACGGACACAACTGAGAATTACCAATGAAGACACTTTAAAGAAATGAAGGAAAATAATTATCAAGAAAGACAAAGTGATGAAAGGAAACAAGGTACCCATGCAAATTCATTACATTAATGTTTCAAGAAGGTTTACATGAGTCCAACATCACTAATTATCACTTCAAGAGTTGTTAACAATACTAGTTCCAACTATTTCTTCAATGTCGAGCTTCCCATAAGCAACTAGTTTCCTTACTGCAGTCTTAAAGGAATCACAATCTTCAATTGAGTGCCCTGCGACATCCATGTGGTATTTGCAAGTTAAACTCGGATTATACCCCGCTGGGAATGGTGGTTCTAAGGGACATACAGGAGTTCCCGAAATGAGGTAAGCATCAAACTGCCTCTGGAAAAGATCTGCATTTGAAATGGACAATCTTGGGAAAAAGGGTAGCTTCTGAGGGCGAAAGCGGCCTTGATTTTGGAAGTTTGACCGAAGTTGTGGTTGATTTGGGTAATTTTGTGGGGGTGGAGGTGGATATCGAGTATAGGTTGGGCGAGTTAGTCCATATGGTTGGGGTATGGGGATGTTGTTGATTTGGAATTGTGGAGTTGGGGTGATGTTTGTAGTTGGTATAATTTGGTGTGGGGGTAGTAAGGAGGTGTAGGTGTATGGTATGACAAATGAAGGTTAGGGTTATATGGTGGTGATGACTTAGGTATTGTGGGAATATCGAGGCCCGAAGGTCTCGTTGATACCGGACGTAATTCACATCGTGCTCGATCTTTTCGGTTGGGATCCTTTCTTAGCAATGATATCCTCTCGTAGTGCTCATTGGCAACTTCCCGGCTTTGGATAAAATCTCAATTCTTTCCCCGAAGATCAAATCAGTGAAATCTTTATAAGTGCTTTCGGCCATTGCTCCGATAAAAGGATTTCCCAGGGTTCCCAAGAAATATGAGCACATCTCAGACAGTGTTAATGAGGGTTGAACTTGAGTCGCCGAGGCTCTCCACCTTTGTGCATAATGCTTAAAAGATTCATCATTTCTTTTCTGCATTGAGTTTAACTGTTCTCGAGTTAGGTCTGTTTCCAGGTTGAACTGATACTGTCCCATAAACAGGTTTTCCTAGTCATCCCAAGAAGAGATATTGGAGAGGTCTTGTTGGATACACCATTCCAGAGCAGGTCCAGTCAAGCTTTCATGGAAAAAGCTAACAAGGAACTTCCAGTCCTTCAGCCAAATTGACATTTTGGTAATATATGATTTTAGGTGAAAAAATGGGTTGGTGCTCCCATCATATTTGTCAAATTTTGGAACCTTAAAGTCCTTTGGGATGATAATGTTGTCAGTAGGGCACAACTCTTCTATTCCAAGAGGACCATAGGTGCTAGGACTCTTAATTGTTTTGATTTGCTCCTCCATCTTTTCCATCCATTCTTCATCCCTCTTATCATTTTGAACGGCCGGACCCGTACTAGTATGAAATCCCGTTGATGTCGGGATTGACATATGCGTGAATTCAGCATTACGATGGACTTCATTTTGAGTATCCTCTGATGAACGATGCCTTTCTCTAATAGGAATCATTAGTGATGTAGTATTTGATGTTCCTCCCACAAAAGGCATCTCAGTGGTGACCCCAGGGTTTGCCCCCATAGAAGTAATATTTGGTGGGTGCAGGTGTGCCCCAGTCATTCCTATAACTTCGACTATTCCCATCAAGGTGAGGGTCTCCCTCATGGCTAACAACATTTCCTCCATTCTTCTTTGAGACTTTGTCATCTCATTCATACTTCCTTTCATTTCATCTACTTCCATACTTAGATTTCTTCCTTTGTTTTCAGCTGCCATCACTACAAGCTTTGCTCGAGTCCTTGTGTTGTGAACTCAGATTTGATTGATGTCTTCTTTCCTTGGTAGCGCAATGGTGCTTGAGCACGGTAACACCAAAAAAAATAATGAATGCAATGAAATGAAATGAAATGAATGAGATATATGAAATGGATGAAATAGAAACATTTGTTCTTTGAAAATGCTTTTTTTTTTTTAAATGATGCAATGAATGTCATGAAAATGCAATGATTTTTTTTATTTAATTTTTTTTAGAATGCTAGGAATGCCATGAAAATGCATGATTTTTTTTTTTTTTATTTTGTTTAAATGCTTGCCATGAATTTTTTTTTTAGAATGCTAAGAATGCCATGAAAATGCATGATTTTTTTTATTTTTTTTATTTTGTTTAAATGCTAGGAATGCCATGAAAATGCATGATTTTTTTTTCAAATATTTATTTAAATTTTTTTTTTTTTAGAATGCTAAGAATGCCATGAAAATGCATGATGCTATTTTTTTTTGCATGATTTTTATTTTATTTTTCAAATAAAAAAATGGATAGTATATAAAAGAAGAAGTTCGCTCCCTTTGTGTCCTAAGATATTGCCTTAAACGGAGGGATTCTATCATAAGGATCTATGGGTCTTTCTGATTCATGATAACTCTCATTTGGTGGCTTTTCTATTCTGAAGGTCTCTAGAGCCAAGTTCCATTTCAAAATGTTGACCACAAAATAGTGGGTAAACCACTAGGTGTGGGACATTTGTGAAAAAGGCACACTCTAGATGAGGTTTTCGCAATAGCCAAACAGGATGTACATCCAAAATGGTTACCACTACACAACCTCTACTTAACTTAAGCTTCACTCAGACCCGGGTATAGGGCCCCACTCGAATGTGTGATAGATGTATAGGTGTGGTGGGTGTAGGGAGCATACAAACATTCATTATCCTAAAGACTACCCGCATCCTGCAAAACAAAAACAAAAACAAACAAAAATTCCAAGAGAAATTCTCTATCCTAAGGTTTTAATAACAATAATAATTAAAATAAATAAAAAGAAAAGAAAGGTAAAACAAAATATACAAAGATTACAAAATTTTACACAACAAAATTATATGGGCTTAACTCTCAAGTATCCCCAGTGGAGTCGCCATCTGTCACGACCGTGATCGTGGCGGGAGCGGCGAAACAAAATAAATAATGTTAGGAGTCGCCACCAATTTTATTTAATTTAGGAAAAATTGGAAAACCCTTTTTGAAAATAGTCTTTGAAACCAGATTGGATTCGGGAGTCGGTTATGCATAGGGAAGGGTGGAGACTTAACCCCACAGCACCCTTAATACATCCGTCTTAAAAATGGTTACCCTAAATTAGTTATGCAAAAACTTAATGATCTCACAATATATTTATTTTACCTCTTTTTATTAAAAAATTAAAAAATAAATAATTTGTGAAAATTTAAAATTTGGCTTGACGAAATAAAAATTTCGCTCCTACGTACCCTCAGGTGCAATGAGGAACTCAAAGTCACGTAGTTCTATAAAAAATAAGTGTGGGTTGGTTGATTTTATTTAAAAGTTTTAATTTTTATTTTATAAAAATTTGAATTAACAGGTCGTCGCGACTCTATTAATCAAATTAAAATTTGAATGAGTGAAGCTTGCCTCACGCTAGACGTCACTCACGGATATAAAAATGAATTTTGAGCCTTTATTAAATAATAATTTATTTTTGAATCATTAGGTTGTCACAACTGGAACGATCCAAAATAGTCATAAGATTAACAAGCTATCACAACTCGGTTAATCCCATTTATTTATTTATTTATATTCAAAAATATTTATTTCAATTATTTTATTTCCTTCACTTTTGCCATTTTTTATTTTTTTTTTTTTTTTTTTTTATCCTTTTTAGTTTTCAGCCCATTAAGCCTATTTCCCTTGAATTAACAAAAAAAAAAATTGTACCAGAAAACAAAACAGCAACTTACGAAAATTAAAAAAAGTTTTCTTCTTCTTCTATGATGCTTCTTTGCAGAGACCAACCAGGGGACCAATAGAGGCTGGTCTGGTGGCGGAGCCGCGGTTTGTCGGAGTTGCGGGCTGGGTCAACGCCGGCGATGTGGTGGCTGTCGGACGGTGCGTCTCACGGACTGGGCTCAGGCCGAGCTTCACGGGTCACGATCAAATGTCGCAGATTGGCACGGTGTGGAGCGGACGACGGCGAGCCGGATCCGCTGCTGGAGGTGCGATGTCAGAACGATGGAGCTATTCCGGGTCTGACGGCTGGTGCGGTGGTGCGACTTCTGGGTTGCGCGACTCTGCGGCGACGGAACGACAGATCCTGGGTGCTGGGTCGACGGACGGTAGTTTGGTTGGGTAAGGATGTAAGGGGTAGTGTTTTGGTAGTGTTGTGTTGGTGGAAAAATAAGTGAACACGGTTTGAGTGAGGGTGACAAGAGATGCAAGTGGTGTTTATGGTTTTAATGGCAGGAGTTGAAGATTGAAGACAATGGGATGGAGTGTTTTGGGTGGTTGAAGAAGATGGTTGCTGTTTAGAGAAGATGGGGGAAGGTGGCCTTGAAGTTACTCACTGAGTTAACTCAGTTGGGTTTGGAACGAAGATGAAGGTGAGGCTATGTGATTACAAGAAAACTGGTTTGTATTAAGGCTTTGCAAGTGCTTTATGAGTTGAAAGCTGAAGGTCTTTTGTGTGTGGGGTTATGGGTTAATATAGGAGTGGTTTAGGGTGAAGAGTTTGAGTTTGAGTGTGATTAGGATTGGTTTAAGATGATAAGTCAGGATCTGTTTATGATGAGTGTTGGGGTTGGTCTAGGATAGTTGATGGATTTGATTAGGATAAGTTTGTTTATGGTGAGTTTGAGTTAGTTTAGGATATGAGTTGTGGGTTGGATAATGGATAATAGGTTGGATATTGGGTCAATGGGTAAGTTAATGAATTATGGGCAAATGGGCTAATGGACCAATGGGTTAAACTTTTTATTTTTTATTTATTTTATTTATTTTTTTATTTTTACAAAAATACCCGGACAAAATTGGGTGTTCACAAGGAGTGATAAATCTCATCTAGGTCACTCACATCCCTTTGCATGATTCGCGGTATGTCCAATAACCAACTTTATAATCACCTTGTTACAGATGACATTTGATGACATTAAAACACACAACTCCTCATGTAGGAATCGCAGTGATTTCAGGTCAAAGGACCACATACACCATTGTCACTATGAGAATTGCTTATAACACTCATGTAATGATCCATGTAGTGTTCTCATGGTGGATAAGTCCAGTACATCATTATTCTAATATATACCTATGTGAAGAATTGATATCTCATATCCATGACCCGTAAGATGTGGCCATCAGAGAACACACATACAAGTCTCAATGCATTATTGTCGTCTTGATTAATAATAATACTTGACTAGGGACATTTAAGAATAGTGTTTTGATTTTATCCAATAGGATCTCATGATCAAGTCATCCACTTAATGTTCTATGGCATAAAACTTATTATTCTAAGGACTTTATTATATTTTTCATACATAACACACAATAAATGAAATGCATCATATATTAAATAAATAGTATAATACAATGTGTGTAAGTACTGTCAAAATATATCGGCCTCTAGGGCATACACCATCACATTCTTCAGTTCGAACAACATGACACAGTAACAATAGCTTCCCATCTCGGTTATGAAGGCAATCTTGTCTTCTTCCTTCAAATTCATGGGAATCTGGTTGTATCCAGAATATGCATTCATAAAGGAAAGTAGTCAAAATATGAATGAATTGTCCACTAATTTGTCTATGTTGGGAAGTAGATAAGGGTCATTCAGGTACGCTTTGTTTAGGTGGTATCATTAACACACATGCACCACTTCCCTTTGACCTTTTTGACCAGAACCACATTAGAAAGTCAAGTGGTATAAGAAACTTCCTTGATGAATCCGGCATCCGGGAGTTCTTTTACCTAATTTTGTATTACTTCTTGTCTCTTAGGTCTAACTTTACTTTTTCGTTGAGCTAATGGCTTCGTATCCTTGATGATAGAGAGTTTGTGGTAGATGAATTTTGGATCTAACCCCGATATATCAACGGAGCTCCAGCCAAAAAGATCTTTATTTTTCTCTAGGAACTCAGGCTCTTTCTTCCTGATTTAATTGTCCTCCAATCTTGATCACTTGGTTTGGCTTGGCGCCAAGTTGGAGCAGTTGAAGTTTTCCTACAAGTTGAGGGCATGTACCACGGTTCTCCTTATAAACATCTAGTTCAGTCAAAAGGACGTTGACAAGGTCCATATTGACTGAAGCTGAAGTGTTATGTTGGTCCGTGGTCTGAGGCTTTGTGGCGATTTTCAGGCTTTCATTGTAGCATCTTCTTCCTATGGCCTGGTTTCCTTTGGTTGTAACAACCCTATCATATTGATCTAGGAACTTCATAGCCAAGTGGGGTATGGAGATCACGGCCCCAAAGACATTGAGTGAAGGGCGGCCCAATATGACATTATAGATCGAGGGACAGTCAACCACTAGGAATTTGACCTTAAGTGTCTTGAAGAAGAATCTTTCCCCAAGGTCAAGTATGTCTCAATATATCCCACCAGGGTGATCTTGTCTCCAATGAATCTGATCAGCTCGCCAGTATATGGGATTAGTTCCTTCTTTGATAATCCTAACTTTTCAAATAAGTCTAAGAATATGATGTCAACCGAGCTCCCCTGATCAACAAATATTCGACGAACCTTGGCGTTAGTAATTATCCCCAAGATCACCATGGGATCATCTTGATCAAGGATTGTGCATATGTAATCCTCGTTAAAGAACAGAATCAGTGGGGTTTTTCTCACGCTGCTATTTGACTTAGTCCCTAAGAGGGATGCCACACTCAGTACACCCTAGAGTGCTTTCTTCCTAGCATTTCTTGACTCACCACCACATGCGAAGCCCCTCGAGATAGTGTTGATTGTCCGGGTTACTTCGACATAACGACAGTTGTTATCTTGATCGCCATCTCGGGGTTGTGCCCTTTCTTGATTTTGGGCCTTTATCGTGATTATCATTCCTTGCAAGAGACCTCTTTCTATGGTATGATGGAGATGTGCTTCTTCGTGGGTTGTAGCTCTGCTTCTTATAATTATGTCCTCCTCTCTAATTATTGTTCCCAGATTGGCACACGTAGTGGCCCAAGCGGCCATCTCAGATCAATGATTCAATGACATCTTGGAGGTTTATGCAGTTCTTCATGTTATGCCCATGATTGTCATTCCATGCACAATGCTTAGACTTTTCCTTCTGCACATGTTTCTTCAAGGGGGAGGTCTTTACACATCTCTAAACTCTGTGTTCATCACTTTTTGGTAGATCTAAGTCTGAAGTGTGTTGAGGGGAGTGTAGTTCTCGTACTTTACCTTGAAAGGTGGCTTCGTGTTCTGACCTTGTTGGTTGGGTTGTCCAAACTTAGGTTTAACATCTTTTCCTTTCTCAAGATGCTTCCTAGCTTAGAGAACGTCTTCAACGTTGATGTACTTGTCAGCATGGGTGCGAAACTCGTCCATGGTCTTGGACTCCTTTTTGACAAGAGAGAAGGAAAGCAGCCTAAGGCGGAGTCCTTCTCTCATATAGTGCAGTCCGAGCCTTTCATCCCAGTCATATATATTCACTATCTCTTTGTTGAGTTGGGATATAAAGTCATGGAGAGACTCCTTCTTTCCATGTTTGACCTAAAAGAAACATGAGATGAATTTTGGCTGCACCTTGCTAGTGGTGAAGTGCAACAAAAATCTCGATGACAAGCCCTTCTTGTTGACAATGGATTTAAAAGTTAAGATGTGAACCATCTCAAGACAACTTGCTTCAAAGACAGAGGGAAAACATGTCACATAAGTAGGTCATCTCCTCCAGCAAATAAGATAGCAAAAACATAAGCATCTAAGTGCTCTTGAGGGTCTGTGGTTCCATCATAGGCTTCACTATTTATGGGATATTTAAAATGCCTAGGGATCTCATAGGCCATCAACTTATCAGAGAAAAGTTAGTTTTGTGAAACCGAGTTCCTTACTCCGTGGTCTACTCTCGTATTCCCCCGAACAAGGATTTCAACACTCTCACCGCGTTCTGCAATCTTGGA
The DNA here is from genome assembly GCA_029884605.1 of Ormosia emarginata. Classification (NCBI taxonomy): domain Eukaryota; kingdom Viridiplantae; phylum Streptophyta; class Magnoliopsida; order Fabales; family Fabaceae; genus Ormosia; species Ormosia emarginata. Next base: position 47,547,050 of record JAQQTP010000077.1, on the reverse strand, counting down.
ATGTTATAGATGATGAATCTCATCGTGGGCTCTATCCTTTCAATTTTTTTGATTCCTTCTTGGAGATCAGTTTTCTCATTCTTTCTTAGTTAACAGCTCTCTCTAGGTTATGGATATGCTCATCCTGAAGTCTAGCTAAAGAGATGAGTTCTGCTTTGGATAGCTCCAAGAGACCGATTTCAGCATGGGTGGGATTGAACTTCTTCATTCTCCACCCGAGCTCCTAGGCGTTGCAGCATTGACATACGTTGTATGACATCTCCAAAAGGTGTTCCTTGTGAACTGAGATGCCTCATCAGAATTCCAGCGGGTAGAGGGGGGAGATTCTCACCAGTGAAAGAAGTCTCTAACCCGTCCTGCTTGGGTTCTGGTTAGGTGATGACTAGTTCTTGGATCAGATCATGGGAGGGGGCGTATGCTAGACGGTGGCTGGGAGACTGTTGGTTCTGCGCAGCAGAGGCGCGATTCTGATTGGCAAATGCTTGATTTCTCCTCTTAGTAACCATGATGGTGATGATGAGAATAAAATTTTAATTTCCTTTAGATGGCACTAATGTTCTGAACAAGGTTTGGAGAAATAATGAAATAGGTGGTTAAAGATGGAATCCTCTATAGCACGATGGCAGCAAAAGTCGTGCGAGAGGTGTGTACCTGCAAAAGGCACTCTGACACTCAAGTTAGACCATGTACAAAGTTTCTAGTGTTTTGAATTAGATGCATACCTTTGAGAGCTTGCATGGTATTTATAGGAGCGTCTTGGGTGATAAGAACCATAGTTCAATCTGAATTGAATGCTATTATTTAGGATCAAAATCTATTATATTGTTATTTTTTATAGTTAATTTTCCTATTTATGTAGGATGTAATTAGTGTCCATATCTATGAAGGATTCTGTGATAGATTTGCTTATCATAAATAGATAGATTAACTTATCTAATAGTGCGCATAAATATATGAGATTCTATTCTGGTGGACCGGATTGCTTCTGAATTGCTAACCCGTAACTCAATCCAAAACAAATATCTTTTGTACTATTTTTTTTATGTGAAATTTGAATTTATTGAACATTCAAATCCAAACTTAACAAGGAGTTTAACCAGGAAGGAGACTCCTCCAACCAAATACATGAGCCATGACTACCAGCATGATTGGCTAGAGAGTATGCTACTTGATTACAAACACGTGGAATAGAAAAACATGCAAAAGCAGAAAACCAAGATGCATAACACCAAATGTCTTGCAAGATAGATCCTGAGTAAGATAGATCCTCCTGATTGAAGTCATTGATGGAATCATAAACTGCCTTAGCATCGCCTTCAAGTATGATTCTCTTGCATCCAATTTCCCAAGCAAACTTCAATCCCTCCTTTGCAGCCAGCATTTCTCCAATGTTAGGAGAGACAGAGCCATGAATCAACAAAGATTTAGCCACCACAAAAGCACCATTCCAGTTACGAATAATTATCCTAATACCATAAGCAAGGACGTTTTCAAAAATAGCTACATCCACATTAGCTTTGTAAGTGCTAACAGGAGGTGGATGCCAGTGATTCAGCTCGGCAAAGACTCGCAGAATTGATCCAGAAGGGCGTTCTTTAGCATCTGTGAAAGCTTGCGGGCCAATGCAGCGCATCTGATTTGAGCAGCAGAACGAGGCTCTTTACCACGCCATCTGTTGTTGCGTTCAAACCAAATTTCATATCACAAAATAGCTAACTGATTTGACAATTCTGCACCACAACTCTTAAAGAGTTTCTCCAAGAAATTTGTACAAGAAACTTCAGAAAACAAACCTTGAATAAACTGACGTTGCTGATCATTCAAAGTTGCTAAAGCTAGAGGACAATTTTGAACAATATGCTGGATGGATTGTTCACCATTATTGCAGCAATGATATCCATTACTGACCTCTACTCCTCTGCTACTAAGTCTTTGACAGTTTGGCAAAATATCCCTGGCTAATCTCCACAAGAAAATTCTGACTTTTGGGGAAATATCCATTTTCCAGATTGTTTTCCAGAGAGCATTTGAATTCCTCAACTCTTGAAATCGATCATAACCTCTATCCCCTGCTTGACATTGGTTATCAATAGTGTTATTCCATGCAATTTTGTAAGCACTCCTAACACTTAATTGACCTTTAGGCTCAAAAAACCAGAAGAGAGAGTCTTGTCTTCCTTCATTACCCAGCTGAATAGACACAATTCTGCCTGCTACTGGACCAGGGAAAATATCTCTAACCAGCTGTTCCTTCCAAGCCCTGTAATCGAGAATAATCAAATCAGACACCATAGTCACAGCAAACTCCCTGATTAGCACCTCTCTCGCTCTAAAATTGCCAGGCATTGAAATCCAAGGACCTTCCCAAATTCTGATCTGATTTCCATTTCCCACTCTCCATTGCAACCCCATTTCAAGCACTTTTCTTCCTTCTAAAATGCTTCACCATGTAAACAATGGATTTGTGCCAACATGAGCATCAAAGAAATCTCTATTTGGCAAATATCTAGCTTTAAGAATTCTCACCATCAAAGATCAGAGTTGTTTAGAATTCTCCAGCCTTGTTTGGCCAATATAGTCATATTAAAAGTGTGAAGATCTTTAAATCCCAATCCTCCACAACCCTTGGGCCAACATAATTTGTCCCAACTAATCCAATGAATTTTTCTTGCATCTGTTTGATCTCCCCACCAGAATTTACTCATTAGCTGTTCTAACTCATGGCAAAGAGACAGAGGGATTTTAAAGCAACTCATCAAATAAGTTGGGATAGCCTGTGCAATAGCTCTAATGAGAATATCCTTGCTTCCTGAAGATAAAGTTTTTTCTTTCCACCCTTAGATCTTCTTCCATACTTTATCCTTCAGTTATTGGAAAGAGAAATTTTTTTATCTACCCACCATTGACGGGAAACCCAAATATTTTTCATTGAAGGCCACACGTTGAATTTGGAGGATATTTTTCACTTGCTCTCTGCGGTCCATTGGAACATTAGAACTGAAAAGGAGTGTTGATTTATCAAAATTTATGCATTGACCCAAAGCTTTACCATATAAATTCAATACCTCCTTTACTACCTCACAATCTACCGGATTAGCTCTCGAGAATATAATATTATCATCTGCAAAGAAAAGATGAGATACAACATATCTAGTAATCCTCAAGCCCATGAAATTCTGATTATACTCAGCCTGATAAAGTAAAACAGAAAGAGCCCCCCGCACACAAAACAAAAAGATAAGGGGATATTGGATCACCTTGTCTAAGACCCATTTCTGGTTGAAACTGGCTACCCGGATCCCATTAATGAGAACTGAGAAATTAACTGAAGACACATAGTTCATAATTAGATTAATCCATCTACTTGGGAATCCAACTCGATGCATGACTACTTCCAAAAAACTCCATTCAACCATATCATATGCTTTGCTCAGATCTAACTTCATTGCAAGATAACATTCCTTCCATGATCTCCTATTCCTTAGAGCATGAATAAGCTTGTAAGCAATAAGGACGTTATCCGAGATATATCTATTCCAAACAAAAGCAACATTACACAAAGAGATAGGGCAAAATTGAGACATATTTTTTGGGTTATGGATTTTAATGATCAACACAATAAAAGTCTCATTGACAGAACTATTAAACTCCCCACCATTCAAAAAATTAAGCACAGTTTCAGTTACCTCCTCTCCCACAATGTGCCAATATTTTTGGAAGAACAACGCTGGCATCCTATCCAGACCTAAAGATTTTGTTGGACCCATTTGAAAGAGTGTTTATTTTACCTTAAGTCTAGTAAAAGGCAACATTAAGAAAGAAATCTTTTCCTCATTCAAGATGTTAAATCTACAAGCCAACACCTCATCAAAACAATCCGGGTTTGAAGTAGATAAAAGATTCATAAAACAGCTATTGATCAGCACTTATATAGCTTAAAATCCACACTGCCACACCTCATTTTCATCCTTTATTTTTGCTATCTTATTTTTTTTCTTTCTCATTATGTTCTTCCATGAAAAAACTTTGTATTTTCCCCCCTCTTTTAACCATTGAACTCTAGATCTTTGTCTCCACATCATCTCTTCTCAGTGAAGGACTTCATTAAAATCTTCCATAACCTTCTTTATCTCATCCACTATAGCATCATCTTGAGGCTTCATTAACAAATCTTGAAGTCTCTACTGCAGTTTGTCTATTTGTTTATTAACGTTCCCAAAACTTGTCCAATTCCACACTGCTAGTTTGTTGCCCAGATTTTTTTTGATTATATAGACACCCCAGCCGCTGTTGGCTTCTCCATCCTTCCGCAATCATTCTCTCACATTTTTTCAAACCGAAAAGGGAACTTTTCATTCTGCTAAATTCTACCCATTCCATCCCCCTCCACGTCAAGCAAAATGGGAAGATGATCAGAATGAGGGGAAATTAAATGATAAACTTGAGCCTCTGGGAACTTAGCAATCCATTCAAAGTTACCAAAAAGTCTGTCAAGTCTCACCTGCACATTATCCTCGCCTCTCCTACCATTATTCCATGTAAAGCGATAACTTGAAAATCCAATGTCTACCAATCCACAGAAATTTACTGCATCTTTAGAAACACCAACCTGACTTTCATTTCGAGGGGAGTCAGTCTTCTCAGAATTGTCCAAAATCTCATTCATATCACCACCCACTAACCATGGCATACCATCATTCATATGCAAGCCTTTTAATAGCTCCCACAACATGGACAACCTGAAACTTGATTATTTTATAATATTATTTTGGAGTAATATAAGCTTGGGAAATTTTTGTCTTGATTACCTTCTAAACAAATTTTGATTCTTCGGACATTCTGTTAAAATTTTTAAATTATTTTTACGTTGAATAAAGCATATGAAAACAGAGTCATATATTATTAAAAATTTAATCCTTTCAAATTGTTCAAATTACTTCTCATTAAACGTGATGTTACTATTTTATATTGGAATGTTTTTTATTAACATCGCATTAAATTAATAACTTTATATAAAAATATATTAATATCTACATGAGTTTAAAATTTAATAAGAAATGTAAAATTGATTTAGATATAATTTATTATTAACAAAATTAATTAATTAATTATATTTTTAAATTGATATATTTATCTAAACATATATTTATTCTACAATATTTAAAAAACTTGAACATCTATATCGCACTGAAATAAAAATTTTATATGAAAATATAATAAAACTAATTAAATATAATTTATTATGAGAGAACTAAAATTTTTTTTTTTTTTTTTTAAAATTTTTTGTTCACGTATATAATATATAATATATAAATATCTTATATTTATATTTGATGGTATTGAAACTTTATATAAAAATCTATTCATGATATCTTTACGGAATTTCTATTATGCTGTTACAGTTTCTATTCATTTTACACGTGTTGCCTTTTTATGCATTTGGTCCATTCCTGTTATCTTTCTCACATGGTTGGCATGTGGGTTTGCTACTCGAGGTATTGAAGGAAGAGTGCCAACTATCTTCACTCAACTCCTCATTCTATCTGGGTATTCATTTTTATCCTTCCCATTTTCTCTCATTTTCTTTTGGCATTCAAACTCTTCATTTTCTTTTAGATTTGTCTTTTTCAAAATGGATGGTAAAAGAATGGTTGCAAAATTTTAAGCATGTCAAATCAAAATTTACCCCCATTTTTCACTCAATCTAATCTTATCCATCGATAATCACTTCTTTTCTCACCCATTTTCTGACGTGTCCTCACCTATTTGCTCTTTTATTTCTCATTTTCTATAAACAAACAAGTTATTGATTTATTATTTTTTTGTATTTTTTTAAAAAACTCATTGTTATATTTCTTGTGGGAGGTATTTTCTGAATAAAAAAGGATATAGAGATTTCAATATGAGATTCATGAAAGAGGTCATTCGAACTTGGAGTGGATGAGGCCAATTGTTGAGATTGTTGTTGCTGTAATCGTGGTATGAAGGGGTTGCCGAACCTAGTCTTACACAGCTTCTAGGGGAAAGGGCAGCCTGGAAGGACTTTGGATTATGTTCTACTTAGTATTTGTTCTGAACAAAGTTCAAAGAGATACTTGAATAGGTCGTTGAAGGTGGAATCCTCCATAGCACGGGGACAACAATGGTGGTGCGAAGGGTGGGTATCTGCAAAAGGTACTCTAATGCTCAAGTTAGACTGTGCACAAAGTTGGTAGTGTTTGAAATTAGATGTATACCTTTGAGACCTTATAGGGTATTTATAAGAGCATCATAAGTGATAAGAATCATAGTTCAATCTGAATTGAATACTACTGTTTAGGATCAGAATCTATGATATTGTTATCTCTTATAACTAATTTTTCTATTTATATGGGATGTAATTAGTTTTCATATCTATGAGGGATTTTGTGAGAGATTTGTGACTCATAAATAGGTAGATCAACTTTTCTAATAGCCCACATAAATATTTGGGATCCTATTTTGGTAGGTCAGGTTGCTCCTGAACTGCTAACCCGTAATTTTATCCAGAATAGCTGACCCTAACTTGGCGCTTAGATGTGACAATTAAGTGTTAAGATATCCGAGTTCAGTTGGAGAATACGGCATGCAAAGGACAAAAGGAACCAAGTCATAATATAAATGTCAGTCTCACGATGTTTTTTCTAAAAGGCCAAGGTTTGTGATAGGTCATATAATGCCCCCGGTGTGAATGATTAAGGCTAGGATTTGAAATATATCACTCTGCTTAAGTCATTATACCGTTATCCAAGATATGTAGTAGGTTGCCCTTATACAGATTTGTTTGTGGGGCACATCCAATTCTGAGAGTAATTCAGTTACAAACCGAGATCTATGTTATGGTTTACCATGATATCATGACGCAAGCCCGTGGTCCGACTTGAATGTCCTTCTATAACGTCACACATCGCTTTATTTCTGAATGTTTTGAGCATTGTCCTTTCAACTACTTTGTTAAGAAACAGTATGCCACATAGTTAAAGAATAGTAGAAGCTGTCGTTTGGGATTCGTAATGTCGTAATTAACTGTTTTCATATTACGAAATGAAATGGAAAAAATGATTTTGCCTTCATTCATGACAATGGTTGAGGAGGTTTCCTTCGCTTATATATAGGAGTGGGGGTTTTCTCCCCCCACTTTCTCATTTTCTAGCATTTTTGTTCTTTCCCTCTGGTGAACTAAGGTGATTTTCGGTGAGTTGTAGCGGCTGTTGTTGGTGGTTTTCAATTTTCTTCAAGCCTTTTGCATCGATTAATCTCAAGGTACTCTCTTTCTTCACCCTTTTTCCTTTTTGAAAACACTTTTTTGTGGGAGGAAAATGTCAGGGAATAGTAGTGAGGAAATGGTACAAAATAGTTGTGTGTCTGTAGAGATTCTTAGTGCTTCACCATCCCCACCACCTCAGTTATGACGGAGAAGTCATTCTCACGGCGGGGAGTTAGACAGTGGTCCGAGGCTGATAACCAAGATGAGTATCTTAGAGGTAATCTAGAGGACAGATCGTGTTAGAGAACTGGCAAGGCAAATGTCAGCACGTTCGCTCACTGAGCTCATGCTAGAGTTACAGAATCTTTGTGAATCCTCTTCTAAATCTAACATGAGTGCAGCCTTTGTAGGTGACATTATGACTCGAACCCAGAGAACGGTTTCATCAGAACACATGGAGCTTATCTTTCCTTGAGATGTCGACCTATATCAATGAGTCGACCGAGAAGTCTTGGGCACTCCCTCAAGTGTAATAAATGCTAAGGATGCATATGAGAAGAAACAGTATTGGCAGTTGAGAGATAGGGATTACACCATTTGTTATTCGCTTGAGGAAGAAAGATTATTCTCTATGCAGATAGAAGGTGATCACTTTATTTATATGTATGAGACACTTTTTACGAAGATCGGAGTTCGGCTTCCGTTCACCGAGTTCAAGATCAGGGTCCTCAATTGTTTGCATATGGCTCCAACCCTGCTCCACCCAAATGCATGGGGGTTTATTCGTACCTTCGAACTCGTCTGTTAGGTTTTCAACTGGTCGTACTCCGTTAATTTTTTTTTCTTCCTTTTTACTTGATTTTCACTCTCCAAGAATAGTCATAAAAAAGGGTGGGCCAATTTACAAGCACAAACTAGGCGCAAAGTGCTCAAGCCCTATCAAGAATCTTTCAAAAACTTCAAGAAGGATTTCTTCAGGATCGAAGGGGCTCCGGGCTTAACACATTTTTTCATTACCCCAGATGGCAAACCCTGCATATATTTATACTAGACTTAGGTTGTATAGGAATGGAGGATAGAAGAGATATAAACTCCGATTTCTGAGCTCCCCGAGGATGAGGCTGAGGCCCTTCATTTCTTTGTTGAATGGGTCGATACGAGTGATGTCATATACTATAAAGATATCCTCAATGAGCCCACCGACTCAATAAGGCCATTATTAGGCATCTCATCCAGCATATATCTATCTTACTTGCATTTCAAGTTTTCTTAAGTGTTATAGCACTTGTTTTCTTTTTGCAGAAAGCATTGTGCCTCCTAGTGGTCTCAAGCTCCTTGCTCAACGTTTGGTTTTTAGGAGAGCGAGAGTTTTTGGATCTCGGGCCCCAACTGCTACTCCAAAAGGTCACAGTTGATGTTCCTCCTCCTCCACCCGTAGTGCAAGAAATGAAGCCTGGTTCCCCTACGCAGCCCCTCTGAACTCAGAAGAAGAAAATTGATAACAGGAAAAAGCTGAGGGGTAAGAGGTCAGCTTTCAAGGTTGCTCTTGCCAAGGTTCCTACTGTTCCAGGGTCTGCTATCCCAGAGGGTGCTCCATTATACATTTCTCTCAGGTCGGTGTTGGGTAGAGGGGCTAATCCTGCAAGGATTATTGACAACGCCCTTCTGTTTCATACCGATTTGGACATACTAATTGAACAAGATATGATAGAGCTTCTCCGGGATGCTCAAGTTTGGTGCCTGTGCAACTCCTCAGTTGTCCGATTTTTGGAGGGAGCTTTTAAGTCTAGTCGTGAGGCTCGAGAGTTGGAAAAAAAGCTCAATGCCCTCCGAGGTGAAAAACATAGTCTTGAGCTGGTTGTTACCCAAAAAGATAGGCAGTTAACTCAAGTCACTCAAGAGCTCGAGGTGTGCAGGGCCGAGGTCTCTGGGCTTCATACTAGGGTTGCCCATCTCTCTGAGGAAGCTGCCAAGGTGACCACACTCTGAGCTCAAGTCGCCGAAGGAGTGGCTCAGGAAAATACTCTTAAAGATCACATATCTTTTACCGAGACCACTCTAACCGCCTTCCGAGCTGAAAACGAGTTTCTCCACTAGACTAAAGCCATGCTAAATGAAGTAATTATGGTTCTTGAAGATGAATGAGCTAAGTCAATGGAAGAGTCATTTGCGAATGCTCTCGCCTAGCTTCGCCTTCTAAACCTAAACCTTTATAAGGAGGGAATTGGTTCAATGAAGCTAGTCCAGGATGGTCAAATTATAGATACCGCTCCCGCGACTTCTCCTGTTGACCAAGTTATTCCCAGGGTGGACATCGATGAAGAGAAGGAGTGTGGAGCACTAGAGGAGGGCCAGAATGAGATGAGGACATCAGAGACGGTCGTGGAGGCAACCTCAGAGAATGCTTAATCATACTTTTCTTTTCTTTTTTGCTTTTCATTTTCCCCCCTGTATGGGGTTTTTTTTATAACTTTTGTAAATGAACAAGTTTGGATCTTGAGCATTAATTTAAGCTTAGCATATTTTGTGTCTCTATTATCTTCTTTCCTCGCCGAGATGAGTTAAACATTCGATCTAGGTGATTCTGTTTGTACTTAGAGTATTCTTGCATTTGTTCAGTCGAGATGAGTCCAACGCTTGATCTCAATGTTTCTTTTACACTTAGCAATCACTTGTGTTTTTTTTAACCGATATAGGTCCAACTCTCAATCTCAGTAGCCATTTTAGACTTAGCAAGTATCATACTTTTCCTAACCAAGATGGGTCCAACGCTCGATCCTGGTGGTCATTTTAGACTTAGCAAACGCTCGTACGTTTCCCAACCGAGTTGGGTCCGCTTAGAAATGTTTGATGCTTAGTCAAATTTTTAGGTGTAAAACTATGACACAGAAGCCTCTTGAAGTGATGTCCACTACCCCGGGCAATGATCTAATGCTCATAACCACGTTAAACATTTTTCAGGCTTATGTGATAAGCTTAATGTTGAAATTATAGAATATAGTTGACACTGAAACCTCTTGGTGTAGAGTCCACTGTCCTGGGCTATGGTCTGATAGGCTTAACCTTTGTAAACTTTTTCAGTTTATAGGTTAAGGTCAAGTTCATTAAGGTATGGGTGAAAGCCCTTAAATGCACTCCTTGAACTCGGATACCAGTCAAGTGGATTCCTTTCTTTGGCCATTATGTACATATATTGAAATATCTGATCCTCTTTGAACCTTGTGTTTCTCGACCTCTCTAAGGTATGGTAACCTTGTGGGTTATAGTAGTCATAGATGAATAAAGTAAACAAGCGTTGAAGAAATAATGTCAAAACGCATCACTTACATGATAAAAATAATAATTAGAGGCATTTAACTATAGTATTTCCTTAGCTTGTCTGTATTCTAGAAATTCTTGATAGTTTTACCACAGAGAGTTTCCAGTGTATAGGCTCCTGTGCTAGTTTTGGAAACGATCCTATATGGACCTTCCCAATTAAGAGCTAACTTCAAATCCCTTGTGTTTTTTTCCTCTGATATTTGCCCTATGAAGTATGAGGTCACTGGGATTAAATCGTCATGCAATAACTTTAAAGTTATGTCATGATGCGATCCTCTATTTAAAGACGGTTTAATAGACATGAGCAATACACCGTTGTTCTTTGTGAACACCCAATTTTGTCCAGGCAAAAAAAATAAGAAAATAAAAAAAACAAAGAAAATAAAAAAATATTAAAAATATACTGATTTTCGTTTTATTAAAAAAATAGAAAAAAATGATGATTTTGTTAAAAAAAAAAAACAAAACGAAAATTAAAAAAAAATGTGTTGCTTAACGTTGATGGTTTGGCTTCTGCCAGCCACCAATCCACTACTACAATTAGCCAAACCCAAGGCTCAAAACAACCAAAAATGACAAATTTGCAGCAAAGTGAAGTAAGAAAATGTGATAACCTCAATGAAAATACATCAAAATGGCAACTGAGCTACTGCTACAATCAGCCACTCTACCTAAGCAGATTTCTTGGGTGAAGGGGGTTGCAGAAGCATTTCTGCTTACAAAGAACAACGAAGCAGGCAGAGAGAGGAGGTGGAAAAAAAGAGCAAAACAGAGAGCATCTGGAGGATTTTTCTCTCCATTTTTCTTCCCAGGTATAACTCAGCAGCCTCCACCATCTTCACTTCCATTTTCTTCAACCATAACCACCAATAATCACCTTGATCATCCTCACCTTCATCCTTGAATCCCCATTCACCATCCAGACCTCTTCTAAGCCACCCTATTCATCATCTTCAACCCAAGCCTCCACCTCCATAACTACCTACCACCTTCATCCATACCCACCACCTTGCAACCATCTAAACCAACACCCACTACCACCTTGCAACCATCAAAGAACCACCCATCACTCATCACCACCCCACCCAAGATCACTCAAATCTGGACTAAGCTACCAAGCCCCACCGGAACCGTCGCACCACTGCGCCATCAGAGCTGCTGCGACGCCCCCGTGGCTCTGACCAACCGCCTGCCCCTGTACTAGCCGCACTGTGCCATCGGCCAGCCCGAGTCACCCCATGCTGTCGGCCTACGACCTCGAACCGCGCTATTGCTCCGCAAAAGGCCTAGATCTGCTGCCTAGTCACGATCCAAAACCGCAAGCCATCGCTCATCGCACCACCCGGAACAAGCTTCTCCGCTCGTCGTCGTCACCCCGGATTGTGTCATCCGTTCCGCCCATCCCGAATCGCCACGATGTAACACCCTCCCTAGGGTATCACATGTCTGACTCCCGACTCATAATCTGAAAAGAAATTCGCACAAAGTTTGAGTTATAAAAAGTGGGTTTTAAAATTTCTTCTTTACTGAAACATAAATTTACTGAAAATATTAGGTAATATTGAAAATCATATTTCAACTATTCATTATGCAATATTGACACTAATTAATATTTCATAATTTAAAGAGAAATATAAAACTAACAGACTCTTTTTTTTTTTTAACAGTAGCAAACCCCATGACGGGTCCTACTTAATAGCACGGTACAACACTAACGTTAAAACTTAACATACTTATTCTGTTGTGTATCCATCTTGTTGCATCAGACATCTGTTCTACATCTGTTCTTTGTCAACACTGCACACATTCGAGTTCTGAATGTCCACTCCTTATTGTTGTCATCCATCTCAGAGTATTCATTGCCCGATATGTCTAAGACAACTCGATCCTTCTATTATTTGATTTTAACAAGATGCATACGACAAAACAACATAACAAAGAGGTGAGATCACCTACGCCAATACCAACATGGCAGACAGGAGATAACACAAACAACATATCATACGGATATATCATACCATAATTCCAATAATGCACTCAACATTAATCAACTATCATCATCATACCATTAACATTACTATCATCACACAATAATCACAATAATGCCATCAACACGATTATCATCATCATCATCCAAATATTCAAAACAGTTGTCATAGCCAATATTCCTCAATTAATATATCACACAGATATAAATGTTCAGGTTATGCATGTACATAAGACTCGATTTCCTACTCCATGGAGCTAAACTCAGGTCGGAGAATGATCGAAAAGATCTGTCGGTACCGCATGCCTCAGACCACGTGCTTTAATTCTCATTTCAATTTTTGCACATCTAGCACATACACGACAGTCTTTATCAAATCTTGATTAAGAATAGTGTCTCGGTCAGGATCATCGGTGTGTTGCATCGGTCTAACCTACGGGAAGAAGCGCGACCAACCACCTGTGTAAGCAACCCGCACCCCGCACCCCGATGCCCCCAAGGTCAACAAGTGACCTACACTACGCATATCGCACCCACTCAAGAGGTGTGTTTCTCCTAGGCAATCAGCCATATCCAGTCCTCATCGGACCATTCCAATGCATGTATAATGCACCAAATCCAATCACAGATAAATATGTCATTTTCTCACAAACAAGGTTGTATGTATGGACACCGGGTTCAACAAGAATCATACTTGTACTTTTAATAACAAAAAATCATGTTACCACGTTTTCATAGTTGTAAAACACTTTTACCGTATTTTCACAATCGCGTAACATTTCATTACGTTTTCGCAATCCAAAACGTTTACCGTTATGTTTTCACAATACCATAACACTTCTTTTATATTTTCACAATACCGTAACACTTTTATTACGTTTTTAAAATTCCAAAACATTTTTATTACTTTTTACAATACCGTAACACTACTGTTACGTTTACAAAATTTCGTAACATTTCTGTTACGTTTTCAAAATGTTGCAACTCTTCTGTTGCACTTTTAAACTACGTACTAATTTTTTTTTAACGTTTTTCTCAATCGCGTAAAAACATACGTTTCTCAAATCGCATAGTATTTTTTCACTGTTTCAAAATCGCCTAACTTAAAAATCATTCTTTTACGTCACGTAAATCATTTTCTATCATTCTCAAAATATTTAAAACACTTTTCAAATCTCATAACAATTTTCCCCCATTTTTCACAATCGTATAAAAAAAATATTCTATCGCTATTCAATCACGTAGTGATTTATCAACAGTAGTTCAAATCACGTAAAATATTTAAACGTAAATTCAAATCGCGTATAAATATTTCAACGTATTTAAAATCACATAGAAATATTTTTTCATATCACGTAACTTAAAAATCACGTTTTTAAGATACGTAAATAATTTTTTACCACAATTTCATTACAGAAAATATTTCTTGACCTTTAAACAAATTCCTTTTTAACTTTTCTCAAAATAATATAACTTTATACTTCATTTAATATATTTTCTTACTCAGAAAAATATTTTTCCACAGTTCTTTACTCAAGAAATTCTTTTTCAAAATATAATTCACAAAATCACTTTTCCATTGATGTAAATCAACGTTTCAAAACTTAACATTTTCTAACGTGTTTCAAAACTTGAAAATAAGTTATACGTTAGTAAATTTTCAAAACACCATTATATTCTCCATTTTTCTCAAATCAATTCTAAAATCAATTCTCTTCAAAACAAATTAAGATTCAAACCCTTGCAACTTTTCTTTTCATTTTCATATGAAAGTTCATTTCTCAAGTGATAAAATACTTTAATTCCCTTTCCAAAATCCTTATACTAAAACATTTTGTTCAAACATTTTGTTTCCACTTTAAAATTACTTTGTTTCATAAAAACCAAAATTATTCCAACCTCTAAAAATCGTAGAGTCTTTGGCCATTGAAGCCATCAAATATTTTTCTTCTAAATTGATATGGTGTTACATAAACAAAACCATTAAAAATTCTTTGTTTTCAAAACCGAAATACCGATGGTCATAAAAACTAAACCCATTTGTTCAAATTCATTTTTACTTTCCTTACAAATCCTTTTTCACTTTCTTTGCAAATCCTTAAAATTATTATTGCTATTTTCATTTAAATCTCATGTTTAGTAAAACACTTAGAAACTTTTTACACAAAATAAATCAATAAAAATCATTCTAAAACCATATTCATATACTCTTTGAAAAATAAATTCTTTGTTTATTTTCCTTACTTTTCTAAACATCCATTTTCATCATTCAAGAAAATATTAATTTTGTGAACACCTATTTTGAGGTGTCTTGTTCGAAATCCACCATGTTCTAAGTACTCAAAAATCAATTCTTTTGTTCTTAAAAATTTTCAACATGAATCCTAATCAAGGGTATCAAAACCGTAGCTCTCCCTTGGCTATTGGAGCCAAAAATCAATTTCCTTTCCACCATCAAGTCATGGCATATACATATATATTTCATCATAAATAATATAAGCATACCATCAAAACCATAAAAGCATGTATAGCATATCAAGCATATCATTAAAGCTATAAAATCATGCAAAGCATATCAAGCATAGAAAATTAATCAAAGCTCATAAACACCCATAAATTAATTACATGACCATGGATATGAATCCTCACATGGATTCCACATCCATCAATTAAAATACCATCTCTCACCACCATGCTTGGTTGGTGAGATGGATCTCCCTCTTACCTCTTATCCTCAAAAACTTCTTGTTTTGCTTCTTTTTCCAAGTCCTTCATCACCAAGAGCTTCTCAAATACAAAACAAAATACATAGAAATTAGTATACTAAGCTTGATTAAGAGGAACCATGGATCAAACATGGTTTAGATCATGAAAAAGAGAGAAGAAAATGAAGTTTCCTTATACTTCACCTCAAAAACTCAATAACTTTGATCTTGAAGAAACTCCTTGAAGATGAATGATTTAGAAGAAGTTTTTAACATGAAAGTTGCTTAGAATATCACGGAGATTCAAGATCTAAGGTTGGATGAAATTAAAAGAGATTGGATGGTGATTTTAGGGTAGATAATCGAATGGTTTCTCTTGAAGCACAAAGATGAAATTTTTGATTTTTGATAGAAACTTGAAGCTTAGATTTGAAGATCAAGATGAATGATTTTGGAAAAACTCATAACTAGATATGTTCTTAGAATGATGTTTAGGTTTAGAAAATCAAGTTGGATGAAATTTTTGAGTGATGGAAGGCATTCCAAGGTGCTTGGCCGAATGGTGTTTGGAGAAGAGAGATTGAGAGAAAATTTGTTAAGTTTCCTTCTTGAAAGTGTTCAATGAAGACACAAGGAAGATAATAATGACTAAAGCGTGCAATTATGGTCTTCCAAAGCTCCTAATGCAGCACCAACCGTCCCCTCCCCCTCTTCAAGCTTCTCATTGATGTGCAAGTTATCAATATTGGTCAATATAATACCTAATTGATTAAGACATGCAAAAAGCTTTTCCTTTGTCTTCTAAACAAGCCAAAACCATCCATTTCCTCTTCATTATGCATTCAAAATGTGACAATTTTCAAGCCACCATTATTTGTGCATTCCTAGCCATTAATTAATTCAATGGTTAGGATTTAGGTAGATTTTTAATTTTAGAAGACTAAATCTAGGCCATTGGATTTTTCTCCTTTAAATTCTAAATTTTAGATGTGTCTCCAAAATTAAGGGTCAAGATTGCTCCTTCAAACTTTAAATCCAAGGGTCCTAATTAGTCTTTCTTTTTAGAAGACCAAATCTCCACCATTGATTGATTCTTCATCCAATGGTCATAAATGGTCTTTATTACTTTTTAAGATTAAATCTCCACCCTTGATTTAATCTAAATCCAATGGTTATAAATGGTCTTTGTCATTTTTCAAGACCAATTCTACACCTTTGATTACATCTATGGTTGATATCAAAGCCTTCCTAACTAAGCTTATTCTCACACCATTGATTAAATCAATGGTTATTATCCAAGCGCTTCTTTTATTAAATTTGTTTCTTAACCTTTGATTAAATCAATGGTTAATATTCAAACTAAGTATTCTCATCCAAGGGTATAAATCAAGTCAAGCTCTCTTTGTTGACTACGCAAAGATAATATTTATTCTTGTATCCTACAAATAATATTTTTAATTGTATTTTTATCATCGATAATTAAATACAATATAAAATACGAGACAAGAAATTTTCTAAAAGCTGCTTTCCTGATTCGGGTTTAGTAAGATCCCCTGTCTCCGTCTAAACAAGATGCAAATTTTTCTATGCATAGAAAAATTTTCACTTTCTGGACCCACTTGGCCCACATACACTGGGGGCTCACAGACAGGAAAAATTTCAAAATCATCCATAAAATCACAAAAATTATAAAATACACAAATATCAAATCAGATTATGTAAAATAATTACCTAACGGTAAAAATTAAATTACGTAAAGTTTTCCTACTACCAAAATTTTTATTTTCCTAACACGAAGTAAATCACTCAAAACGATCAAATACGCTGACGGAATAAACAAAATAATTTTACAGTGCACAGAAATTACTAAACAGTAAAATTCTGTTAACTGTCAAAATTACTTGTTTAAGAGATACGAAAATTTTGGGATGTTACACACGACGTCACACCAGCCCCGCTCCACCAGTTCGAGACGCGTTGCACGCCGCAACCCGCAACCCGCAACCAGCGCCGCTCCGTCCTGTGCCATTTGCACCGCGAATGGGCAGATCCGCTCCTCGTCGCCGTTAGCACTCGTTGAGCTGCACCACCCTCTGTCGTAATACCCGCTCCTCTGTTTTCTGTTGCAGAGAGGAAAGTTTCTTTCTTGGGTCATTCTTTTACTTGTTGATTTTGAAAAGATATGTTAAGAAAAGCAAAAAATAATAATAATAATAATAATAATAATAATAATAATAATAATAATAATAATATAATATATTAAAACAACACAAATTGATCAGTGGCTTTTGGGCTTGGTAGACTTTTGGTGAATGGCCCGAGATTGTGTGGTTAATGTTAGGATTAAGTTTGTTTTTCTGATAATGGGCTTTTGTTTTCTTATTAGTGGGCTAGTGTTAAAAAAGGAAAATCAAACAAAAAAGATAGATAGTGTGTTTCTTTTATCATAAGTGAGAAAAAATAGATTTAGAATAATGATATAAGTAAAAAAATAAGAATGAGCAATTAATAGATTTTTTTTAAAATAAAGATAAAAAATGATAAAAATATAAAATGAAAAAAATCATAAATGATGACAAAATTTCAAAATAAAAAATAAAAAATGAAAAAAAATCTAAAATTTGTTAAAAATAAAAATAAATTTTTGCTTTGAGATATTTGGTTTGTGATGATTATGTTTAGTCTTATTTTTCTGTTTACCTGACTTATAGAAATTTTATTTTTGTCTTTGTACTTTTTTTTTGGGAAAAAAATGAAAATATAAAAAAAATCTTTTCATCAATGTAATGACCAATGATGTTGATTGAATAGCGGATATTATCTTCAATGTCGTTTGGATCATAAGGGTTTATTGAGTAGTCTGATGCTAACTTGAACCCTATGCAAAAAATGGATTTGTTTACAAACACAATCTTTTTTTAAAGATTTTTTTCCAAATTAAAATTAATCAACCCATACTTATTTTCTATAGAACTACGTGACTTTGAGTTCCTCATTGCACCTGGGGATACGTAGGAGCGGAACTCTTATTCTGTCAAGCCAAAAATTAAATTTTCATAATTAGGTTTTCTTTTCATTCTTTTCCTAAAAAAATAAAAAATAAAAATAGTTACAATATTTTTAAGAGCAGTAAAATAAATATGTTTGAGATTATTAAATTTTGCATAACTAACTTAAGGTACTGTCTTAGGACGGGTGTGATAGGGGTGCTGTGGAATTAAGTTTGCACCTTTCTCTATCCATAACCGACTCCCGAATCTAATTTAGTTTTCAAAGACTATTTTTCTAAAAAAAGTTTTTCAATTTTTCCTAATTTAAATAAAATTGGTGACAACTCCATTTTTATCATCTTTAAAATCATCGCGAGTTTCTATTTCACCGCGATCTCGGTCGCGACAGATGGTGACTCCGCTGGGGACACTTGGAGAGTCAAGCCTGTTGTTGTTAATTGTGCAAATTATTAATAGTCTTTATTTATTTATTTTACCCCTTTTTGTCTTTATTTTTGTTTTATTATTTGTTTGTAAATAGTTTTCATTATTACTTTTATGTCAATACCTGATAACATCATTTTGTGTATATTTTGGCTTATATATATTTTTGTACATAATTGTTGAAACCCTAGGGTAAATGATTGTTGACTGACTGTTGTATATATGCTTTTGCAGGTTAGGTGGTAGTTTTATCTTTTTAAGTTTTTGTATGAGTTTGTATGCTCCCTCACACACGTTACTATCACTTACCTCACACACTTTTTGTGCTTTATACCCGAGTCTGTGCAAACCCGAGGAATAGGAGGGGTCTCGACTTTTGTTATTGAGGGGCTTCATGCTCACTTGACATTGGTTGGGACACCACTCAGATTGTTACCAGTATCATTGACTAATCATATTGAGAGGGTTTATCCCTACTTGTGATTTATTCATGAATTGGATCCTTGTCTTTCGAGATAGGGGCAATCTAGGGACCATGACTTTTAGAGGTCTAGATCTATCCAAAAAACCTTGCATTAATCGATTGAACATAGTGGCTGTCAAAATTAGAGTCATGACTTTAAAGAAATCCAACCTTTAAGGTTTCACTTGACTAGGGCACAAAGGGAGCGTACTTCTTCTTTATCTATCCAGTTCTCATGTCATTCATTCATGCATTCATTTTTTTTTTAAAAAAAATCAACATAAAAAATATACCTCATCTTGCATTTTCATGTCATTTCCTTGTATTCTAAAATAAAAAATATAAATTGCATTTTCATAGCATTCCTAGCATTTTCTTTAAAAAAATACATCATTTTGCATTTTAATTTTCTATTGAGCGCATCGGCTCTATGCATTTTAATTTTCTGTTAAGCGCATCAACTCCATGCATTTTATTTTTTATTGAGTGCATCGTCTCCTTGCATTTTAATTTTCTATTGAGCGTATCGGCTCTATGCATTTTAATTTCTGTTGAGCCCATCGGCTCCATGCATTTAATTTTCTGTTGAGCGCATCGGCTCCATGTATTTTAATTTCTGTTGAGCGTATCGACTCCATGCATTTTAATTTTCTATTGAGCGCATCAGTTCCATGCATTTTATTTTCTGTTGAGTGCATCGGCTCCATGCATTTTATTTTCTATTGAGCACATCGGCTCCTTGCATTTTATTTTCTGTTGAGCGTATCAGCTCCATGCATTTTAATTTTCTGTTGAGTGCATCGACTCCATGCATTTTATTTTCAGTTGAGCGCATCAACTCCATGCATTTTAATTTCTGTTGAGTGCATCGACTCTATGCATTTTATTTTCTTGCCTTGTTTTGCATTGCCAGACAAAATTGAAGTTCATATCTTTACTTATTTCTTACGACGATAATTTGAAAAACTATAGTTATTCTTATTATCTAGTAAGAAACAAATAAAGAGGAGCAACTGTGAACACCCAATTTTGTCCGGATTCAAAAAAAAATAAAAAATAAAAAAATAAAAAAAAACAAAAAAAAAGTGAAAATTTAAAAATATAAAAATATACTGATTTTTGTTTTTTAAAAAAAATAGAAAAAAATGATGATTTTGTTGAAAAAAAAGAAAACGAAAATTAAAAAAAAATGTGTTGGTTAACGTTGGTGGTTTGGCTTCTACCAGCGACCAATCCACTGCTACAATCAGCCAAACCCAAGGCTCAAAACAACCAAAAATGACAAATTTGTAGCAAAGTGAAGCAGGAAAAGGTGACAACCTCAATGAAAATACATCAAAATGGCAACTGAGCTACTGCTACAATCAACCACTCTATCTAAGCAGATTTCTTGGGAGGAGGGGGGTGCAGAAGCATTTCTACTTACAAAGAACAACGAAGCAGGCAAAGAGAGGAGGAGGAAAAAAAGAGCAAAATAGAGAGCATCTGGAGGATTTTTTTTCTCTATTTTTCTTCCCAGGATAACTCAGCAGCCTCTACCATCTTCACTTCCATTTTCATCACCCACAACCACCAATAATCACCTTGATCATCCTCACCTTCATCCTTGAATCCCCATTCACCATCTAGATGTAACATCCCAAAATTTCCTATCTCTTAAGCAGTAATTTTGACAGTTAATAGAATTTTATTGTTTAGTAATTTCTGGATACTGTAAAATTATTTTGATTATTCCATCAGCGTATTTGATTATTTTGAGTGATTTACTCCGTGTCAGGAAAATAAAAATTTTCGGGCTAGGGAAAACTTTACGTAATTTAATTTTTACCGTTAGGTTTTAATTATTTTGCGTAATTTGATTTGATATTTGTGCATTTTATAATTTTTGTGATTTTTGTGGATGATTATGATTTTTTTTTACTGTATGTGGCCTCAGGTGGCCCTATGTGGGCCCAAATGACCTTATGTGGGCCCAAGTGAGTCCCGTAAAGTAAAAATTTTTCTATGCATAGAAAAATTTGTACTGTTTAGACGGAGACAGGGGATCTTACTAAACCTGGATCCGGAAATAGTTTTAAAAATTTTATTGTACTGTGTTTTGTATTGTATTTAATTTGGGCGATAAAAAAAATACAGTAAATATATTCTTTCGTGGGGTTTTAGCAGATAAAAATATAAATTAAATTGCTTAAGTCAACCTTGGTGGTTTGGATATCCACCATTGATTTAATTAACGATAGAGACTTGATCTTGATTTAATCAACGGTGGAGATTTGATCTTAAAAGTGAATAAGATCATTTATAACCATTAGATGGAGATTAAATTAAGGGTAGAGATTTGGTCATATAAAGTGACAAAGACTAATTATGACCCTTGGATTAAAAGTAAGAAGGAGTAATCTTGACCATTAATTTTGGAGACACATCTAATGGTTAGAATTTAAAGGAGAAAGATCCAATGACCTAGATTAAGTCTTCTAAATCAAAAGTCTACCTAAATCCTAACCATTGAATTAATCAATGGCTTAGAATGCTCTAAATGATGGCTAGAAAAGATGACAAATTATTGCATGCAAGGATGGAGGGGGGATAGTTTTTGTAATGAATTTGGAGCTAGAAGAGACTTTGATGACCATTATTAATTGCTTTAGTCAATTATGCTACATGATTGCTTTGTTTTCTTCCTTAGGAAATTTCTTGGAGGGGGGCCAAAATTATTTCATTTCCTATCACACTTTATCATTTTTTTCTCTCTTCACTCTACGGCAATGCATAGGAGGAAGGGGCCAAAAAGCATTTCATTCATTTGCTATCATAATTCATCTTTGTCTCCTCCAAAAAGCCAAGACTTTATCAAAAGTTTCCTACCTTGTCTCTCCATGTAAATTTTGGCCATGCACTCCAAAGAGGACCAAAATTGTTGGTTTCTATCATTTGTATCATAATTGCTTTCTATTCATCATCTTCTCCAAAGCAAAATACAAAAACTCTATTTTCTTCTCCAAGAAACACCATTCGGCCAACACCTAGAAACCATGTCTCCAAGCTTCTAAAATTTCATCTAAACACATTTTCTAAACCTAAACACCATTCTAAGAACATCTTCAGTTATGAGCTTATCCAAAATCATTCATCTTGAGCTTCAAATCCAAGCTTCAAGTTTCTATCAAAAATAAAAAATTCCATCTTTGTGTTTCAAGAGAAACCATTCGGTCAAGACACTCAAAACCACCATCCAATCTCTTTTAATTTCATCCAACCATAGATCTTGAATCTACATGATATTCTAAGCAACTTTCATGTTGGAGATTTTCTCTAAATCATTCATCTTCATGGACTTTCTGCAAAATTAAAGTTATTGAATTTTTGAGGTGAAGTGTAAGGAAACTTCATTTCTTCTTTCTTTTTCATGATCTAAACCATGTTTGATCCATGGTTCCTCTTAATTAAGCTTAGTATACTAATTTTTATATATTTTGTTTTGTATTTGAGAAGTCTTTGGTGATGAAGGACTTGGAAAAAGAAGCAAAACAAGGAGTTTTTGAGGATCTTCAAGAGGTAAGAGGGAGATCCATCTCACCAATCAAGCATAGTGGTGAGAGATTGTCTTATATTTGATGGGTGTTGAATCCATATGAGGATTCATATCCATGGTCATGTAATAATTTATATGTGTTTATAAGCTTTGATTAATTGCCTATGCTTAATCTGCTTTGCATGAGTTTATGATTTTGATGGTATGCTTATACTATGCATGATAATAATATGGTATGCTTTTAATATATATATATTGTGTATGTATGTGTATGCCATGATTTGATGATGGAAAGAAAATTAATTTTGGTCCCAATGGCCAAGGAAGAGCTACGGTTTTGATGCCCTTGATTAGGGTTCATGTTGAAATTTTTCAAGAACAAGGGAATTAATTTTTGTTCCCTAGAACATGGTGAATTTCGGTTAAGACACCTCAAGATAGGTGTTCACAAAATTAATATTTTCTTGAATGATGAAAATGGATGTTTAGAAAAAGCAAGGAAAATAAATAAAGAGTTTATTTTTCTAAGAGTATATGAACACGGTTTTAGAAGGATTTTTATTGATTTATTTTGTGTAAAAAGTTTCTAAGTGTTTTACTAAACATGAGATTTAAATGAAAATAGCAATGATGATTTTAAACGGATTTGCAAAGAAAGTGAAAAATAGAAATGAACAAATGATTTGATTTTCAAAGACTATGAGTCTTACGTTTTTTGTAAAGGATTTTTAATGGTTTTGTTTGTGTAAAACCATATCAATTTAAAAATAAAAAATATTTGATAGTTTCAATAGTCATGTCCACGTTTTTTTTAAAGGCTTGTAATGTCTTGATTTTTATGAACAAAGTGATTTTCAAAGTGAAAACGTAACCTGATTTAATACAAGGAATTTGGAAAGGGAATCAGAGTGTTTTTATCACTTGAGAGAATTTTGTAAACGAAAGACAAAGAGAGGTTGAACATGTTTGAACTCTAATTTATTTTGAAGAATGATTTTGGAAGTAATTTGAGAAAAATGGAGAATATAATGGCGATTTGAAAAGTTACTAACGTATAACTTATTTTTGAGTTTTGAAAGTACGTTAGAAAATGTTAAGTTTTGAAACGTTGATTTATATCAATGGAAAAGTGATTTTATGAATTATATTTTGGAAAAGGATTTCTTGAGTAAAGAAATGTGGAAAAAAAATTTCTTGAGTAAGAAAATATATTACATGAAATATAAAGTTATTTTATTTTAAGAAAAGTTGAAAAAGGAATATTTGAAGGTTGGGAAATATTTTTGTAATGAAATTGTGGTGAAAAAAATTATTTACGTATCTTAAAAACGTAATTTTAAAGTATGTGATTTGAAATACAAGAAAATATTTTTAAGTGTTTGGAAATACAGTAAAATATTTCTATGCAATTTTAAATACGTTGAAATATTTCTAGCGATTTGAATTATGTTTAAATATTTTACGTAATTTGAATTACTATTGAAAAATCACTACGTGATGGAAAAGTGATGAATTATTTTTACATGATTGTGAAAATAGTGGAAAATCATTATGTGATTTGAAAAATGTTTTAAATATTTTGAAAATGAAAGAAAATGATTTACGCGACTTAAAAGGATGATTTTTAAGTTACGCGATTTTGAAACAGTGGAAAAATATTATGGGATTTGAGAAACGTATATTTTTACGCGATTGAGAAAAACGTTGAAAAATTAGTACGTGATTTAAAAGTGCAACAGAAGAGTTGCGGCATTTTGAAAAACGTAACAGAAGTGTTACGATATTTTGAAAACATAACAAAAACGTTTTGGAATTGTGAAAAGGTAATGGAAATGTTGCGCAATTTTGTGAAAACACGACGAAAGTGTTTTATAATTATGAAAATGTGATAACATGATTTTGCTGTTGAAAATACAGTATAATTTGGTACAATTTATATGCATTGGAAAGAGATGTCTGTGATTGGATTTGGTGCATTATACATGCATTAGAAAAACATGCGTTGAGGCATATGATACATTGAACTAAGGAAATTGAAAAGATTTGGCCCTTTGGGGTTGGACTTGCACTGATATATTCGTGCATTGTATATGGCCCTTGTGGTTGAAGAGGGAATGAGAATTGATAGTGAGGTCTATGATGGATCTTGGGGCGTCGAGTAGCGGCGGTCGACCAGTGGACGGTAGCGACTACCACAGTGCCACTTAGCGATGCGATCCGTTGCAACGCATTGACGATACGACAAGAACACGATTCTTTTCAACAACCGGAAGATTGTCTTTGGGCTAAGGCTGACAATTGACAGAACATTCTCCTCGAAATTGTGAAAACCTCCATGGAGTTGTTTTTGAAAAACTGAGTCTTTGTGCACATGCATAATCTGACATTTATATCTGTGTGATATATTAATTGAGGAATATTGGCTATAACAATTGTTTTGAATACTTGGATGATGATAATGATGATAATTAGACAATGTTGAAGGCATTATCGTAATTGTTGTTTATGATAATTGAACTGATAAACGATTGGATGATGATAGTTGATTAATGTTGATGGCATGATATATTTGTATGATATGCTGTTTGTGTTATCTCTGTGCTATCATGTTAGTATTGGCGTAGGTGATCTCACCTCTTTGTTATGTTATTTTGTTGTGTCTGTACTGTTAAAATCAAATAATAGAAGGATCGAGTTGTCTTAGACATAACGGGCGATGGATACTCTGAGATTGGTGACAACAATAAGGAGTGGACATTCAGGACTCGAAGGTGTGCAGTGTTGACAAAGGAACAGATGTCTGATGCATCAAGATGGACAGAAAAAGGAATAAGTATGTTAAAGTTTCTCGTTAGTGTTGTACCGTGCTATTAAGTAGGACCCGTCATGGGGTTTGCTACTGTTAAAAAAAAAGAGTCTGTTAGTTTTATATTTCTCTTTAAATTGTTAAATATTAAGTGATGTTTGTTATATGATTTTAAAATCAGTTAAATCTATTTTTCCGTATTACTTATGAATTTTCAGAAAGTTTATGTTTCAGCAAGAAAGAAATTTTAAAACCCATATTTTATAACTCAAACTTTGTGCGAACTTCTTTTCAGATTATGAGTCGGGAGTCAGACATGTGATACCCTAGGGAGGGTATTACACCAGACCTCTTCTAAGCCACCCTATTCATTATCTTCAACCTAAGCCTCCACCTCCATAACTACCTACCACCTTCATCCACAACCCACCACCTTGTAACCATCTAAACCAACACCCACAACCACCTTGTAACCATCAAAGAACCACCCATCACTCATCACCACCCCACCCAAGATCACTCAGATCTGGACTAAGCCACCAAGCCCCACCAGAACTGCCACACCACTGCGCCATCAGAGCTGTCGTGACGCCTCTGCACCTCTGACCAGCTGCCTGCCCTTGTACCAGCCGCACTGCTTCATCGGCCAGCCCGAGTCACCCCACGCTGTCGGCCTACGACCTCGAACCGCGCTATTGCTCCCCAAAAGGCCCAAATCTGTCGACTAGTCACGATCCAGAACCGCAAGCCATTGCTCATTGCGCCACCCGGAACAAGCTTCTCTGCTCGTCGTCGTCACCCTGGACCGCATCATCCGTTTCGCCCATCCCGAATCGCCGCGACGCCAGTCCGAGATGCGCCGCACATCGCAACCCGTAACCAGCGCCGCTCCGTCCGATCCACGCCGTGCACCGCAAACCGGCTGATCCGCTCCTCATGACCGTTAGCACTCGTTGAGCCGCACCGCCCTCTGTCGTAATACCCGCTCCTCTGTTTTCTATTGCAGAGACGAAAGTCTCTTTCTTAGGTCATTCTTTTACTTGTTGATTTTGAAAAGATATGTTAGGAAAAGTAAAAAAAAAAATAATAACAAATTAAACAACACAAATTGATCAGATGGCTTTTGGGCTTGGTAGACTTTTGGTGAATGGTCCAAAGATTGTGTGGTTAATGTTAGGATTAAGTTTGTTTTTCTGTTAATGGGATTTTGTTTTCTTATTAGTGGGCTAGTGTTAAAAAAGGAAAATCAAACAAAAAAGATAGATAGTGTGTTTCTTTTATCATAAGTGAGAAAAAAATAGATTTAGAATAATGATATAAGTAAAAAAATAAGAATGAGCAATTAATAGAATTTTTTTTTAAAATAAAGATAAAAAATGATAAAAATATAAAAAGAAAAAAATCATAGATGATGACAAAATTTCAAAATAAAAAATGAAAAAAAATCTAAAATTTGTTAAAAATAAAAATAAATTTTTGCTTTGAGATATTTGGTTTGTGATGATTATGTTTAGTCTTATTTTTCTGTTTACCTGGCTTATAGAAATTTTATTTTTGTCTTTGTACTTTTTTTTTGGAAAAAAAATGAAAACATAAAAAAAAAATTTAATTAATGTAACGACCAATGATGTTGATTGAATAGCGGATGCTATCTTCAATGTCGTTTGGATCATAAGGGTTTATTGAGTAGCCTGATGCTAACTTGAACCCTGTGCAAAAAATAGATTTGTTTACAAACAAAATCTTTTTTTAAAAATATTTTTCCTAATTAAAATCAATCAACCCATACTTATTTTCTATAGAACTACGTGACTTTGAATTCCTCATTGCACCTGGAGATACGTAGGAGCGGAACTCTTACTCCGTCAAGCCAAAAATTAAATTTTCATAATTAGGTTTTCTTTTCATTCTTTTCCTAAAAAAATAAAAAATAAAATAAAATAGTTACAATGTTTTTAAGAGCAGTAAAATAAATATGTTTGAGATTATTAAATTTTGCACAACTAACTTAAGGTATCGTCTCAGGACGCCGAATTTTTCCTAATTTAAATAAAATTGGTGGCGACTCCATTTTCATCATCTTTAAAATCATCGTGAGTTGCTATTTCGCCGTGATCTCGGTCGCGACATTCTTCCAACAAGTCCAATTCATGGTGGATGAGATCATGGTTCTATTTTCTATAGCTCAATTTTCCTATTTCACCTAGGATCATAGTCTCACGGAAATTTCAGATTTAGAGACGGAATTTCATCCGTCTCTAAAAGTAAAAGTCTCTAAAAATTTAGAGACGGAATCGGACTAATAGTTTAGAGACGGAAAGAGACGGAAAAGTACCGTCTCTAAATTAGAGACGGATTTTTTATTTAGAGACGGAATGTTTCCGTCTCTAAATCAGAGACGGAAACCATTTTCCGTCTCTAAATTAGAGACGGAACTAAATTTCCGTCTCTAAATTAGAGACGGAACTAAATTTCCGTCTCTGACTTAGAGACGGAAATCATTTTCCGTCTCTGATTTAGAGACGGAAATTTAGTGCCGTCTCTGATTTAGAGACGGAATGTTTCCGTCTCTAAATTAGAGACGGAATGTTTCCGTCTCTAAATTAGAGACGGAATGTTTCCGTCTCTAAGTCAGAGACGGAAAATTATTTCCGTCTCTAAGTCAGAGACGGAAATTTAGTTCCGTCTCTAATTTTTGAAAATTAGAGACGGAAAACTGGTGTCTCTAATTCCGTCTCTAATTTCCAAATTCAACAAAAAAAAATGACCGTCCCTTTTAAATATATACTTGTAATTTTTGTATTGTAACTAACCTGATCGAACAATCACAATAATCATTAGCAACAACAATCACAATTCATATCATCACAAATTTTTATACTAAAATACAAAGTAATAATTATCATTACAAATATTTAAGTAACTACAAATATTTAAATTAACAATGAAAATATAAAAATAAACCTAATCACAAATTTAAGTCATCATAATTTGCATCATCGTCATCCTCATTATGGTCATCCTCTTCTCTAGGTGCAGGATGGGATGGCTCACGCTGTGAAGTTGCAGGTGATGGCATTCTAAATTGAGTACCCACAAGAAGAGTCCTAAACCTCTCCTCCCATTGATCCATTTTCTGCCTCATCATGTTCTGTTCTTGTTCCATCTTCTTTTGTTCTTGTTCCATCTTCTGTCTCATCATGTCTTGCTCAATATTTTTTTGATGGAGCTCATCAGTTAAAGCCTGAATTTTAGCCTGCATTGCAATAATCTCTGTTGGCGATACTCCATCAATGGAAGAGGTGAAGGGAGTGGAGGAAGATCCAATAACATTAGTTGCTTGTGAACCCAATCCGTAGATACGCCCTTTCTTGTTGGGACCTCCAACAACATCCAAGTAAATACTGTTAGCAGAATCTTGACTGCTGCTACCTTCACCATTCTGAGATTGCAACTCAGTCATCCGCCTTTCATACTCTTCCTAAAAAGTAGTTATAAGACACTTGTACTTGAAACTTGATGTAACTTAAATGCTAAGTTATGCTTACCGCAATCTTTGTTGCTTCTGCATTGATATACTCTTCTGAATTATCCTTGGCTCGGTGCAAACCTTGTAGACCTCAAAAAAGCTTGGCTCCCTGGACATCTGATTTGCTGAAAATATAAAAGTATAAGTCATCCGCTTGTAAACTAATTCAATGTAAATCATAGATTGTTAACTTAAAGAATTACAGTACATCAACGAAAGAAAACAAGTGCTATGCACAAATTAGACATCTGAACTAGAAAGTTTTAAGCAGCAATTTACATTTATAATTAACAAACAAAATAAAAGAAAAAAATAATAAATAAAGCTGAAACTGAAAAAACATTACAAAAAACTGACCAATTATCATTGATAATAAATTAAGTTCATGCATCAATGCACTAATTTTGCGGTAGAATAGATAAATCAACATGTTTAACGATCGTAGTCGATCAAATGAAATAAAATTTATTATTTTCTTATAAGAAGCAATAGTTGATCCAGAAGATATGAAGCAGCTAATTGACAATAACAATAGTAAAAACTCATAAAAACAAGCTAAAACAAGACTCACTAAGCAGTAAGCAAAGCAATATATATCATGTAAATATGGTTAACCATATTAACAACATGCCTCAGCCTCAACTAGCGTAAAGTCATAAATTTAAAATTCATTACACATATTGTTAAATTTAAATACCCAACACAAATCCACTACAAGCAAGACCAGCCATGCACAATCCAGAATTTAAGACTTGTACTGCAAGTCTGCAACTTAACCAGTTTATTGATACATGCACTGAAAAGACAACTTTGTCTTTAAATGATAAATTGAATTGTAAACCTCTTGTGTCAAAACATGACTGTGTAAAGCGGGTAAATTTTATACTGCTATGGCAGCCAACTCAACATAAGAGAATCAGGTAATTTATAGAGGCAACAAGTGTAATTAAAACAATGGAAATAATACCATGACTTAACAGCTATCGCATAACAAGATACAAAATACACGATTAAAAACATTATTCACAATGAAAGGATAATTGTACATCAATAACAGCCAGAACTCACAGATCAAAATTTGTCAATACCAATATCTCTCATATACCATAGTTATTTAAGACAGATCATGAGCAAGATTGAAAAGAGGCTTAAAGCATATTTAAGATCTATTCCATATTTCAAATCCAAAATCCAACAGATGAGGAGCATTTTCACATGATTATTTCTCTTGGTTTTGTTGCTATTATTCATAAACATGAAACAAGATTCCACCAAAAAATAGTTCAGGCATTTTGTTAACCAGCCAACATACAATCAAGACAAACAAGGTGGACTACATATGTGCATGAGGCTAAGCTTAGAAATCAAACATTGAAATAGTCCTGGAGCTAGTCGTTTAGTTAGAATGTCTGCTACTTGTGCTTTAGATGAAACAGGCAGCAAATGGACAACACCAGCATGATTTTTTTCTGTAATAGTATTACAAATCTTTCACTAAAGAGGATATTTAATTCAACTCTAAATCAAGACCATATATATTTAAACCAAAAACACATTAAATTTTACTTAAAAGAACAATGAACAGCAATGAACACCTAAACATTAACCAGCCACCTTATACTCGGATCAAGTGTGTCCCACAAGGCGAAAACTATAAAAACTCACAAAGAAGAAACAACAAATTAATCATTTGTATAAGCATGTTATACATATAACAGATAAGACAACAAAAACATTTCCCCTTTTCCCATCTCAAATATCCAATGCAAATTGAACTCCCCACTAGATGCATAATTGAAACAAGCTCAACAACATCTATTGCCTCATCTTCCCCTTCCTTTTAGGTTGCTGAAGCTCCATAACATCTACAGTTTCACTCAAAATTTCATCACTCATTTTGGTTTAGTATAGTATATGGATCTAACATCACTCACCATTCTCCTACAAAGGTTATCACATTTGCGGATATGGATCCTCCGCTATGCACATTGAGACCTTCTTTCGATTGTCTATTTCGACTGTTTCTCATAGACATTGTTTGCCAAGCTGGATCACTCCATTTAGCCCACAACCGCTCCCTAGCATTTGGATGAATCCATTCACCCTTATTCTTTCTATCACGTACCTTGAATAGATTATTTGCTAGTGCACCGGATCCCTTAGTTTCAAATATCCTTCTGATCATATCATTGTCTTCAGGTAACCACTTGTATTTTGCCTACATTGATGATAGTATTAATTAATGAAATACAATATTTTTAAATTAATAACAGATTAATAACAAGACTTAAAAGGATATTACCCCAAAATCTTTAAACCACAACTCACGCACAGTGTCTGTCACTTCTGTCCAACTTGTCCAAGGCTCTTCATATTTCTTTTTGAAGATGAAAGTTATATCACGAGTTGTTCCAACGTCCGGGTAAAACCTGTAAGTCAAACACAAACATATATATATACATATATATATATATATATATATATATATATATATATATATATATATATATATATATATATATATATATATATCTATTATTTTTGAATTAATGTTCACAATTATAATAACTTACTCTTGTTTGTTGGTGCTTGATCCAAATTCGTCCATCTACATCCTTTCTCCCCACACCGATGTGTTGTGGAATAGACGATTCAGCCACGGTGTGTGGAGGTGCGGATGAACTCGCCGAAGGGTCACCAACTACATGTAAATTGGCAACTGAGGAGGGTGTAGGCCCACCTGAAATGGGGAGATGGGGTATGTGAAGATGGAATATGTGCAAGCCCGATCTGGGATTGGGGAGATGGAATAGATGTAGGTCCAATCTGGGAATGAGGAGATGGGGCATGTGAAGATGAAATAGGTGCAAGCCCAATCTGGGAATAGGTAGATGGGATAAATGTAGGTTCAGTGTGAGAATGGACAGATGAGGTAGATCCAGGCCCGGTGTGAGATTGTGGAGATGGGGTATGTGTATGTGGAGATGTGGTATGTGTAGGCCCAGTGTGAGACTTGTGGAGATGGGGTATGTGTAGGCGTAGTCTGAGAGGTATCCCTCCCTCTCCCTCTCCCTCTCCCTCTCCCTCTAACTACCATCTATATGCAAAGGGTAATGATAAAATTCAATTAGGTACAATTAAATTAACATATAAAATTAGTTCAAAACTATTAAAAGTCATGAATACATAACACATGATTACATGAATACAGGACATGGATACATAACACATGATTTCATTAATAAATTAGTACACATTATTAATAGGTCATGAATAGATAACACATGATTTCATTAATAATTTCATTAAAAAACATGACAAAATCTAGTCAGAATATGCTTCTTCTTCTTCTTCTTCTTCTTCTTCTTCTTCTTCTTCTTCTTCTTCTTCTTCTTCTTCTTTCTTCTTCTTCTCTCCTCCTCCTCCTCCTCCTCCTCCTCCTCCTCCTCCTCCTCCTCCCGCTCTTCTTCTTCTCCTACTTCAACATCTTCATCTACTTCTTCCAAATCAAATTGGTTCAAGGTTGGACCGTGTAATTCCTCTACTGGACCAGCTATATCAACAAGACTTTGTTCAAGATCATCGTTTGCAACTATCATAGGCATTTGCAAGACTGACTCATCTTGGTATGGATCATCTATTTCAGGTCTTTTTGTCTCTAAAGTTTGAATTATGCTGCGTGCCTTAGTTTTAACCACAACCAACCACCCTAGCTGCCCTTCAGGATACTGTGCGTAATACACTTGCTCTGCTTGTTGTGCAAAAATAAATGGATCATAATTCTTATATCTTTTAGATGCTCTAATGTCAACAATTCCATAATTATCTATCTTTGTCCCTTGATTTGGTGTGGGATCAAACCAATCACATTTGAATAGGACTAGCATCTTTAATGGCCACCCAGTATATTGTATTTCAACAATATCAATTAAAACCCCGTAATAATCATTCTCCATTGTGTCATTCTCGCCACCCCGAACACATACACCACAATTTGTTGTACCCATCCATTGACCATGATCTTTTGTATTGAATTTGTAGCCGTTTATAGAATATGTTTGCCACGTGTTTACTTTGTTTGAGGGCCCCCATGCCAAACTCCTCAAAAGGTCATCTTCAATGTTGTTGCTAAACACCTATATCACAAATGGGGGAGTTAATTGGTTTTACCTAAACAAGTTATGAGGGAATTAACAATGAAATCAGTAGATGATATTTAGCATACATGTTCTTTAAACCATGTGGGAAATGTTGTGGAGATTTGTTTGTCCACTTGTTGGTCATTTAGTCCAAGTTCTCGTAGCAAATCTGCATATATGCTGAATTGAAATCACAAATTAAATCACTTCACAGATTTAGTCATGATACATGAAATCAAAAGAACTTATAAGCTTACTTCAAAAAAGGCTCCACCTCAGGACAATTTAGAAGAACATATAAGTGTGCAACCTTCATTTCCCTCTCTTGTAAGATGCAAGATTTACGTTTTCCAATGGGACGACCAGGAAAATTAAAAATAGAAAACGGTGGATTGATTGAACAACCTTCACCTCCATCATCATTCCGTGAAACTCTTGTCCTTCTAGATGGAATAGTGGGTGGATAGTAGTAAGATGCAAAAGTAGAGGTCTCCTCCACTAAATAAGCTTCACAAATGGAACCTTCGACTGCAGCGGAATTGTTGACCTTATCTTTTAAGGTACGTATAAACCTATTAATTGAGAACGTTAGCGTAAAAAATACCTTATGAGGAATTAATTGAAAAGAACAAAGGTAGATAGGTGACTCAACCTTTCAAAGGGATACATCCATCGATATTGTACGGGACCACCGACCCTTGCTTCATAGGGCAAATGAATTGGAATGTGCTCCATCGAATCAAAGAAACTCGGAGGAAATATTTGTTCCAGTTTACATAAAATTATTGGAATGTTTTGCTCCATCTCCTGCGCAATTTACCCTTTCTCAAAGAATGGCGAAGTTAATTCTCCGAAGAATTGACTGAACTCAGTAAGTGCATTCCAAATAGGCTTCGGTAATGCCTTGAATGCAATTGGAAGCAACCGTTGCATGAACACATGGCAATCATGACTTTTCATACCAAACAACTTTGCTTCCCTCGTGTCAACGCATCTAGCCAAATCGGAGGCATACCCATCTGGTAGCTTCAATTGTTTAACCCATTCGCACATAGCTAATCTTTGTTGCTTAGTCAATGTGTATTGCGCTTTGGGTTTTTTTTAGCTTTCCACCTCCACCATCCTGCAGCTCTAGATCCTTTCGTCTACAATATTCTGCCAAGTCCAATCTAGCGTTAAAATTGTCTTTCGTCTTGCCCTTAGTATCCATAACTGTGTATAAGATATTAAGAAACACATTTCTCTCAATATGCATGACATCCAAATTATGCGGGAGAAGATTTGTTTTCCAATAAGGCAGTTCCCAAAAGATGCTTCGTTTTGTCCAGTTGTGATAAATACCATACCCTGGTTGACTTTCTCCTACTTCTTCAGTTATGCTTGGTATATGTCTTACCCTATCCCACACTTCTTCGCTACCAACCTTCGTGGGGGTAACGAAGTCTCAACAAGTCTCTTTCTAAAAGCATTTTTATTCCTTCTATAGCAATGGTCATGTGGCAAGAATTGACGGTGACAATCAAAAAATGATGTCTTTCGGCTATGTTTAAGTGTAAAAGCTTTTGAGTTCTCCATACAAATTGGACAAGCAAGTTTTCCCATTGTCATCCAACCTGATAACATCCCATATGCAGGGAAATCATTAATCGTCCACATCAAACAAGCCTTCATGACAAAGTTTTGTTGTCGTGAGACATCATAGGTCACGACACCAGTATTCCACAACAATTTCAGTTCATCTATAAGCGGCTGCAAGTACACATCAATTCTACTTTTTGGATTGGAAGGGCCTGGAATTATGATTGTTAAGAACATGAACTCTCTTCTCATGCACATCCATGGAGGCAGATTGTAAGGAGTAACGATTACTGGCCAACATGAATAAGTCCTACCTGTTTTGTCAAATGGAGCGAATCCATCAGCACATAACCCTAGCCTCACATTTCGGGGGTCTTCTGCAAATTCAGGATATGTTTCATCAAAATATTTCCAAGCTTCTCCATCAGATGGGTGAGACAAAGATCCCGTATCTCGCTCATTCTCACGATGCCATCTCATTTGCGCCGCCGTTTGCATTGAGGAATAAAGTCTTTGTAGCCTTGGGATAAGTGGGAAATACCACATTTTTTTCTGAGAAATTTCTTTGACCTTACCGCTTCTACTGATTCTTCTATAACGGTCTTCGCCACAAAATCTACAACTACGAAGATTGTCATATGGAGGACGATAAAGCATACATCCATTTGGACAACAGAAATCTTTTTGCAACCTAGCCCTAATCGTTCCACTCGCTTTCTTTGCACGATAGAAGTTTTTAGGCATTCGGTTATCATTTGGCAATGCATTCCTCATAAAATCCACCCATTGATTAAAACAAGTCTCGGAAATATTGAAGTCAGATTTAATACTTAGAGCTTCACATGCAGGTGACAATTCAGAGTAATTGTCACAACCATCATACAAGGGAGCTTGTGCAGCTGACAACATTTCAAAAAATCTTTTTGCTTCTGGGTTAGGATCTTCCCTTATTTGTTCAGCATAACCAAACCCTTGTTGCTCAATGTAATTGCCAATAGAAGGTCCAAGCGATCCATTACCATCTGCTCATACCTATTGAAGTCTTCCCTTACCCCACTACTTCCATAGTATGAGTTGTGCCGCAACCACCGGGGGAATGGGAGGCCTTGGTTCATCATGGTTAGTCCAGAAGTAGTAATCACTCATAAACCCCTTCATACACAGTGTGCCTTGACTTCGTCAACAACGTGATACACCATACATTTACATTTTTTACATGGACACCTCAACTTTCCTATTGCTTTAAACTGATCTTGTGCACAAACAAACTCAATAAACTCATTAACACCCGCCATGAATTCATCTCGTAACTCTTCTCTTGTCAGGACCCACCCTATTATCCATCCACTTTCGATTCTCAGGAACTTCCATTCTGTTTATAATTTACAAAAAATAGAACTCATTGTCATGAAAATACACAAGTCCAATACTATTCAAGGGAGATCCATGATTAATTGGTATAAATCATGATTAATTTTAAGTGTAATTAAGGTTTATGGTAGCTACTTCGTTTCCTCCTTTCCCTTATTTAAGGTAGTGTTTCTATTTATGTTCGTCTGTGATCATAAGTAGAAATTTATACTTGTAAGTGAACTATACAGAACAAAGATATAAACTAATGAACATAACAGTAAAGAGACTCATTTGTGGGTTTTTATGATTAAAATATGACACTCCATTTACTTGAGCTTGATTTATGAGGTTTGTGAATGTATTTGATATTTTAAATCTCTAAATCTCTTTCCTTTATAACTTTGATTTCTTGCACAAAAATATTCAAAGAGGAAATGAAGGAGACAGAATTATCATTTATGTACGAGACAAAAATATGTGTCTCGTGTGTGTATAGAGAGAAAATCAAGCATACTCACATATTCAGAAGAGATGAACTTTTCTCGAGTAGGGAGAGTGCCACTAAGTTTGTTATTTCCAAGAAACCTGGAATTGGATAAAAACAAAATATCCTTTAAACCATGTACGAAAGCATATCAGGAAATCAATGTATAATTACTTAGGAATGCAATATTACAAGTAAGAGAGCGAACTCAAATTGAAAATTGATCCTAGAATCTTGTCCTGTGATATTGTTGAAGCTTAAATCCCTGCAAGAACCAGCATGAATATATATTTATCTGGCTATGGGACAGAACACAATTATAAGACTAGATAAATGTTTTCTTTTTTGCAAACAAAGAAAAATAAAAGATCAATTACCCTCTCTGTACGACAAATAAGCTGAAAAGTTGAATCTTTCTACCACATAAAAATGAAAATATTGAAAGTAAAAAGGATAAACAGAAGTTAAAATAGCAAGTTTACACTGAGCCAATTATGAACATATTGAGCTCTGATCAGAAATCAGTCAACTTATAAATATTTAATTAATTCATTTTGAAAGCAATAGTACTTTAAAGTTAAGGGATCCCTTATATAGCTAACCAGTAACCAAGTTGGAGACATACTGTGGAATATCAACAGAAAATTCTATAATTTGTTGATTTCTAGCAAATAAATTTTATCTAATAGATAGCTCATTTGCATCTAAAGTGTAACACAAACAAGTGATACTCACAGCTGGGTCAAATTTTGAAATTCTCCAATGACGGATGGAATTGAACCAGAAATATTGTTATTCCTCAGTTCTCTGCAACAATTGTAACCAAATTGTAACATTACTTCTGCAAAGAAAAGGACAAGTAAAGAATTCTATCTACTTGGCGGACTGAGTCATTAGTATGGTTGTGTCCTTACAAGATAGTCAATGACTTCATATTCCTTACAAATGCCTACTTGGAGATGTTGTCAAGTCAATACTTAAGCAATTTTCAATGATGAATAGATTCAAAAGAAAAGCCCTTAGGGTTGATATACTTCACACTGTTGCACAATTTTGTGTTGTTGAGAGATCTCTTTGTGACAAATTAATGGGGGCTCTAATACCTAGCCTATTTATAAATGGTTTGGAGATGATTCTAGGAATTTATTTGGATTGAGAATAATACCTTGTCTTTGAACAAACTCTCTCCCTGTTTTCTCTTATTATGTATCTATTGTCATGATTTTTTTTTTTTAATAATTGTTTGCTTCATTTGTGCTCTCAAAAGACATGTTGTCCAGATTTCTCGGTCAGCGAGAGGCTGAATTATATGAGGAATTGAGGAGAGCTAAAGCTGATACTTAAGAGCTAAGGGCGGGCTTGTTGGACAAGGAATCTCAGTTGCTGAGTATGTCAGAGGAGAATGAGGGGCTCAATTCCAGGATCAAAACTTGCATGTACAACCAAAGCTAGCTACTGGCATAATGGCTCTAACCTATATAAAGGTTCCTCCCCTCTCCTAATATCCAAATTCAGAAATACTAACATATACACGAACCACAATACAATTTGCATGATGATGAAAGAAGACAACTTAGCTGCACACTAACATATAACTCTTCACAACTATATCTATGTTTCAGAAATACTAGTACAGGCTATACATTAAAATTCAGCATACAATCGTTGGTGCATGCTAAGTGCTAACTAGTACCTAATAGATGATCACATATACAAATCCAAACCTACAAACTCAGACATAACAGTTTATATTCCTGAAGGTTGGTGGGTACCAGCATCTTCAAATCTATAACTTACATTATAACCTCAAATGAATATGCCCTTTATTATTGGCTTTGTGTCACTCCTCTAGTCACTATGGGGAAAATATTGCAGATCTGCAATGACAAATTGCCCATTATTTCAGATGGTAATTGGTAAAAAAATAATTGTGTACTACGTTATACATAGATGGTAATTGGTACAAAGATTTCAGTGGATTAGGATATTTGCCTTAATAGGTAAATACTGGTCAAATACATAGAACACTCCCATTATCATGAATTAAAGAATATATCTGTTCTCTAGCACGTTGATTGAAAGACCATAATTAGCTTAGGAAGAGTAAAAAAATGTGGGGGGAGAGGGTACAAATAATACCAAGGGAAATATAACACATCAGTATTTACCTTGAGTGTTCTCAAATTCTCTGAACTTAGCAGCAACCTTCTGAAGCACAGAAATTGGAAGTCCTGAAATAGGATTAATTCGTTTTATTAAAATACAAATTGGTTAAAAATGATATAACACATTAAAAGATATAGTTTAGCATATTCATAGCAAACAATGTAGCCAGCATAACATGCATATTTTAACAGTTTGGAAGGGATGAAACAGATAAAACAACAAAGAATGGTTATATTAACTATCACAAAAACGTTGAGGTCAATAAGAACAAACATATTATTATGACTACCAATATTAGAATGGTTGTCAAATCAGCTCATTAAATTATTTAAATGAAGCAAGATGTGTGTTAGGACTGAGTCAGCTCATTATTTAAATGCAAGGGCCACCACCCAGAAGAAACAGACCTTCCAGCAGAATTACAAGGCACCACAGGGAGTTACAAACCTCACAAAATTCTGGCCAGCCGCATAGTTACTCAATATGGCACATAAATTGAGGACAAGGTTGTTTTTGAGAGAGGAGGTATTGTTAGGACTGAGTCGAACAAAATTGTTTTTTGGTGCTATAAATTCCCACTTCAAGTGTACAGAGTCCCTCTTCCACTTTTCTTCTTCTTTCTTATTATCAAACTTTTTAGATATTTGATATATAGTGTTGAGAATGATTTCAGGAAGCACT
This sequence comes from Ormosia emarginata, assembly GCA_029884605.1. Classification (NCBI taxonomy): domain Eukaryota; kingdom Viridiplantae; phylum Streptophyta; class Magnoliopsida; order Fabales; family Fabaceae; genus Ormosia; species Ormosia emarginata. The sequence goes on along the minus strand of JAQQTP010000077.1, from coordinate 47,507,644 downwards.
CTGAATATAATAAGCCTTTACAGGTTTATTATAGGAAAAAAAAAAAGAAACAAATAATTAACTAAAAAAGGGATAAGGGATATTATTGTAATTGTGTGCGTAGTTAGTTAGGATTCTTTATAGCTTGTTATTGAGTGATCAGGAGCTTAGGCGAGAATGTATGCCTTTAAATAGACCTCTTCTGTTATTGAAAGGTCAGCTTTTGAATATTTTCGAGTGACTGGAAATTCCAGTGGGAAAAAGGAGAGTGCTCCTTTTTGGGGTAAAGTTGTTTACCTTGGTTTCTTTGTATTCTTGATCCATTCATCAATAAAGAGGAATTCTTCAGTAATTGTTCTTTTGTCAGAAAGAGTTTTTCTTTGTTAGGAATTCAAGTTTCTAATATCAGAATTCAGGTTCCTAACAAGTTGGTCCGACCTGCGGATCTCAAAGAATCACCATGGAACATCGAGTTGGAGCTTTGGAGAAAGCCGTGGGGGAGCATGGAGAGAGGCTGGCAGAGATGAAGACAGATATCGACTTCATCAAAGATTTGTTGTTACAAATGAACAACAAGAAAACAACATCCATAGAGGGTGATCATTCGGTGAACAAGAACGAAAAATCTTTGGAGGAAAGGGAGGAAACCAGATGGAGATGAGGAAGATGAGGATAGCCCTCTTCGTTCTTGGTTCAAGAAAGTGGAATTACCCACTTTCGAAGGACATGACCCCCTAGGATGGCTGGCCAGGGCTGAAAAGTTCTTTGAAGTGCAGCAAGTTAAACCTTCTGAGAAGTTACGGCTAGCATTCATCAGCATGGAGGGAAACGCGGTGCACTGGTTTCAATATTGGCGTCAACAATCCAAGAACCAATCTTGGAGAGATTTTTCAGACGCTCTGATGAGAAGGTTTGGAGGAAAAGGGAGAGGGACGGTGTACGAACGATTGGCTTCTCTAAGGCAGACTGGAGGAGTAGAAGAGTACGTTCAAGAATTTGAGATTCTGGTGGCTCAAGCTAAACCGAGTGCAGGGGATCAAGTGTTGGGGTATTTCTTGGCTGGGCTGCGACCAGATATCAGAAGTCTGGTTCGCCCACATGACCCTAGAGACCTCCCCCGAGCCATGGAGGTAGCATGTGACGTGGAAGAAGCCATGAAACAGATGCGGGGTTACGGGAACATGCAGACAGGGACGTATGGAGGCAGGAACACGAATAGTGCAGTTTCGGGTCTGAGGTTCCAGGGAGGCAGTGGAGTTGCAGCTCGTGCAGGGTCATTCGGAGGCACGAATAGTGCTCAAGCACCCATAGGAGGAACTCGGAATTCACAAGGCTCCTCATTTTCGTGGCCAAACCAAGCTTCACTGGCCCAAGAAATAGGGGCACCAGAACCCTTCCTTACGCTGAGTTTGTCAAGAGGAGAAATGAAGGAAGGTGTTATCATTGTGGAAATACTTTTGAACCAGGACACCGCTGTCCTGAAAAAACAATGAGAGTGATAATTTTGGCTGAGGATGAACAAATAGATGAAAATGGAGAAATTTCCGAATGGAAGGGGAGAACGAAAATGAGGGAAGGAAGGACGAAGCTTTTGAGGTGGAGTGTCAATGGATGGATCTTTCGGTATGCTCAGCAGGAGGTCTGACACAACCTCAAACTATGAAATTGAAAGGTGAATTACAAGGACATGAGGTACTGATTTTAATAGATAGTGGAGCAAGTCATAATTTTGTATCCAGCAAACTGGTACAAAAATTGGGACTCATGATTGAAACAACCAAACCCTATTATGTAAGATTAGGGGATGGGAATAGAAAATCCACTCAGGGCTGCTGCAAGGATCTAAAGGTGCGTATGGGGCCATATGTGATGGAAGGGGACTTCTTTTTGTTTGACTTAGGAGGAGTTGATTTGATTCTTGGGGTGGCCTGGCTAGTCACATTGGGAGATATCAAAGCAAATTGGCAGACCTTGAGCATGTCTTTCGATCATCAAGGGCAGAATATGATCATACAAGGAGATCCCAGCTTAACCAAGACGGTGATTTCCTCCAGGGCACTTCAGAAACTAACCAAGAAGGAGATATACATAATGTCTATGCTCTGGGTTGTTGAGAAGAAAAATAAAGAAGAACAGGAGTGACAAGACCAAATCAGTCAATTACAGGATGTATTATCTGAGTTTACAGCAGTTTTTCATGAACCAAAAGGGTTGCCACCACCTAGAGGATTGATCATCGAATTCCAATTAAAGCTGGGATAGATCCGATCAACGTAAGGCCTTATCGTTATCCCCATTTGCAGAAAAACGAGATAGAAACCTAAGTAGCTGAAATGCTAGCTTCGGGAATCATTAGACCCGAATAACCCATATTCCAGTCCCGTAATTTTGGTCAAGAAAAAAGATGGAAGTTGGAGGTTTTGTGTGGACTATCGTGCTCTAAACAAAGCTACAATACAAGACAAATTCCCTATTCCAGTGATAGAGGAATTGTTAGACGAATTGAGTGGAGCGGTTTACTTCTCCAAGATAGATTTAAGGGTGGGTATCACCAAATCGAATGCACAAACCAGACATTCCAAAAACAGCATTCAGAACTCACCAAGGGCATTACGAATCTCTAGTAATGCCGTTTGGATTAACTAATGCTCCACCACGTTCCAATGTGCTATGAATGCTACGCTTAAACCTTTCCTTCGACGGTATGTTTTGGTTTTTTTGATGATATTTTGGTGTATAGCAAAACATGGGAGGATCATTTGAAGCATTTGAGGCAAGTGCTGGCCCGATTATTAGAACATTCTTTCTTTGCCAACCAAAAGAAGTGCACTTTTGGAAAAACCAAGATAGGGTACCTTGGTCATATTATCTCTAAGGATGGAGTATCAATGGATCCCCAAAAGATTGAAGCTATTCTACAATGGCCATTACCCAAGACACTAAAAGCTTTGAGAGGATTTTTGGGACTCACTGGATACTACAAAAGATTCATTAGCCATTATGGACTGATAACTCGACCTCTAACTGATTTACTGAAGAAGGGGAATTTTAAATGGAATAGTACAAGCACTTGAAGCTTTCACCCGATTCTGACAGAGTAATCACCACCGCCCCGTGTTGTCAATGCCGCATTTTTCAAAAAAAATTTCCATAGAATGTCATGCATCGGGAAAGGGAGTAGGGGCTGTGTTAACTCAAGAAAAAAGGCCTATTGCCTATTTTAGCAAGGCTTTGGCTGATTCCACACTTTCTAAATCAGTCTATGAAAAGGAATTAATGGCTTTGGTTCTAGCAATACAACATTGGAGACCTTATCTCTTAGGTCAGAAATTCACCGTATTTACTGATCAAAAGAGTTTAAGGTACCTTTTGGAGCAAAGGATAACCACTCAGAAAAGAAAATGCAAAAAGAGTTGGTGATTGACACTTCACAAGTGCACATATAAAATAAAATGCAAAAATTCAAGTCATTATATACAGCAGAAAAGAAAGGAAATGGAAGGGAGCAAAATAAAAATCTTCAAAACTCACATTACCAACATAGATTGATCGAGAATCCACTTCCTCCTTTTCAGCCTGACTTGCAGATGAACCAGATAAATCTTCAAATCAAAATAAAAAAAAATATCATTTAACAGAAAGATATTAATATTATCATTAAATGCCTCAAATGTACAAATAATATTTAAAATCCAAGCATTAGAAATGAAAAGTATGATAGGTAACTAGAGCGAAATTAAAGGTAAATATAGAACAACCGAATTATATCTCCTCTATTGTACGATATCGAGAAAATACCAAGTAATAGTGGGGCTAAAATGTTAGGATAGATGAACAAGAATAGAAAAATACAGATAGCTCAGGCAATTTCAAGAGTGCCTGATTCTCTCCCTTCCTAAACCTTACTCTTACATTGTCCTCTCTCTTCTCTATATAACCCTATTCCTTTCCCCCAATCAGCACCCCCTGCCACTTAGGCAGTTAGTTAGCAAGCCACAATGTGTCCCATATGCTGCCTTGGGGCTCAGATCCCCTACTTCTTCTAAAACTCTTCCTAAAATAGCCCTTCAACAGTGGTGGAGGTCTATCAAAGTATCTTAACAATCACATATGGCTCATAATTCAAAAATGATGGCAGGCATCGTGCACCATTTGAAATGGACAAGAGACCAATATGTTTAATTTAACAACACAAGATTTATGAATAGTGAAGTCATTTTACATCAAGTAGACAAATATCTAAACTATTGTGCCAAAACATTTATTACATCTTCCCTTCTCACCCCCCGGCCCCACTTTCTCTTGCTCTCTCTCCAATCTCCATTACCTGCAACTGCTAATGGGACTTATTGTCCACCTAAATGATTGTATCAACCCATTAATTGCTTCTTCCTTCCATGCCCTCCACCCCCCGGGGGTTCTCATATGTAATACAGTAATAGTCGCCACATTGACCTGGATTCATGGTATGCAGGGGACCAAGTTTACTTCATAATTTCTCCTAAAGAAGTTCTATCTTAACCAACTTAAAAATAGGGTTAAAGTACCATAGACACGTGGCCCAATGAAGTGTTTATAATAATTTAATTATTTTTTAGCCAAGTAAGATAGAAACTAGAAAGTGACAAAAGTTTAGAACAAGTTCGGTTACATGAGTTTTTGCAATAAAAAAATTCATCTAAACATAGTAAAATATATCAAGTGTTTTTTCTTTAAAAAAGAAAAAAGAAAGCGTGCAAACTCCAAAGTAGCACAAAGTCAAGAAGAGGCTAATGACAAGTCCACTAAACTAAGATCCTTAACATGTGGCGTAATATTTTACAGGCTAGGCTTGCTGCAGTGCAAAAATGAGAGAAGAAGACCAACCTCATTAGCATTTATGTTACTTTCAAGTGCCACTGCCCGTCTGCCATACAACGAGGGGAAAATGGTCATTTAGCTTTCCCTCGGCTACTTCTTGTGCTGCTTGCAACACTGCTTTCCCAACGGTGGGATCAAGGCCATACTCTATGTTCACTGCATTTCAACAATTCAACAACTCCACCAATTGAGCAATTCAATCAAAATTTAAAACGAAATACTTATTAATTAGTTAGAAAAATTTTATTTTTCTATGTTCACCTGCATCTACAATTTTATTTCCTACGCTCACATATTCTCTATTTTCATGCTCACTTTAAAATTAAAAGTGGCAAAATGTTAAAAAGAAATGTAAGAAATGGAAGCAGATAGGGTCAGTTGCAAGCTCATAGAGGAAAATTAGGCAAAACGTTAAAAAAAAAAAATCAAGAAATGTGGTTACGGAGGAGGATATGGTGAGAGAGGTGAAGCACATAAGGTCAATTGCAAGCTCATGATTTCTAGGTTATCAAATGCAATACAAGTATGAAATGGAAGAAAGAAATAAAGGAAGAAAGAAATGTACCTGTATCTAGCCACTACCAAGCTCGCCGCTTCTGTTTGTCTCGTACGCCCAAACGAGTTACCGCAATGGAGATTGGAGATCGAGTGAGAGATCGAGGGTTGAGAGGTACGAGAGAGACGAGCGAGACGTTAGAGACACGAGAGATAACAGAAGCTCAGACAATAGAGACACGAGAGAGACGAGCGAGACGTTAGAGACACGAGAGATAACAAAAGCTCAGAAAAATTGGGGCTTGAGAGACACGAGAGAACGTCGTGGAAGATGGTTGGGGAATTAGGGCTTCAGTGAAAAGAAAATACATTTAGGGGAATTAGGGCTTCTAAAATTGGCTTATTATTTTGCAGAGAAACTTAGAGACGGAAACATATCCGTCTCTATCTTTAAAAAAATTATTTGATATTAGAGACGGCAAAACATCCGTCTCTAAATGTGTTTCATATTTTAAATTATTTATTTAACTGAATGGAGACGGAATTAGAGACGGAAAATTCTGAGACGGATAAATTCCATCTCTAAATTCCGTCTCTAAATAGATTTGACTTTGATTTGACCATATAGAGACGGAATTAGAGACGGAATTTAGAGATGGAATTTATCCGTCTCTGAATTCCGTCTCTAATTTTTAAATTTTTTTTTTCCTCTCTAAATCGTTAAATCCGTCTCTGTTTCCGTCTCTATTAGAGATGGACTTTTTTCGTCTCTAATTTCCGTCTCTAAATCGAACTTTTCTAGTAAGACATGAGGAAGCTGCTCCACCTAATTCCCTTTAGCATCATCAAGTCTTTTTTTGATCCCTGTAAGTATAACATGGTTAGCAGCTTCAGCTTTCCCGTTAGTCTTTGGATGTTCCACTAAGGTGAAATGTTGCTTGATCTTAAGACCGGCTAAGAGATCCTTGAACTTTTATTATGTGAATTGGGTTCTATTATCTGTGACAATAGACTCTGGGATTCTAAATCTACTAATGATGTTCTTAAAAGTGAACTTTTGGATTCCACCACTAGGTACTTGATCTGCCTTATTGCTTGGGGGAAAGGACCTAGGATGTCCATCCTTCACTGGTAGAATGATCAGGGGACAAACATCGTGGATAACTCCTCTGGTGGTGTTGTATAAATGTCTAAATGGCCTTGACATTGGTCACACTTCTGTACATGTTTCTTGTTGTCAGCTTCCATTGTAAACTAATAATATTCAGCCCCCAACGCTTTTCGTGCTAAGGACTTCTACCGAGATGGTGGCTAGAGCTCCCTTCATGAATCTTGGCCAAGATATACTCTGCTTCCTTAGGGACGAGACATTTAAGGAGGGGAGAAGAATACATGTGAAGATACAGTTGATTGTCTAAGATGGTATACCAAGCTGTTATCTGTACTATTTTTTGAGCTTCCTTCTGATCTTCAGGGAATGAGTTATTATAGAGATAGGTAACTATAGGCGTCATCCAGGTTTTGTCATCTTCCAGTAGGATGACTTCATTGTCCGTAATACCAGGAGTGAGTAGGGTGTCTTGGATCACGGACTTGTTGTTTCCAGGGTTCTTAGTGCTGACATACTTTGATAGGATGTTGGCTTTAGAGTTCTGCAACCTTGGGAAGTGCTCTACCTTAACACTATCAAAGATTTCCATCAACTTTTTGACTTTGGCTAAGTACTTCTATAATAGGGGCTCATTTGTTACCAAGTGGCCTCAAACTCAAGAGGGGGGTGAATTGAGTTTATGAAACATTTTCGCAAATCTTTCGCAAAGCACTTGTTTATCAAATTTTCGTTGAAGCTATTATTTAATTGAAGTGAATAGATAAATGTGATCAAATGAACTGCTTACAAATAAACAACCCAAGATAGAAAGTATTCAAGCAAAGCTAAATAATAAACTCAACTCAAGCATATATAGTTAAAGCACAAAGTAAAGAGATAGAGTTTAGAAGAACAAACACAAGGATTTATCCTGGTTCAGCCACCCCTTGTGACCTACGTCCAGTCCTCAAGCAAACCACTCGAGATTTTTCACTAAACTTCAAGCTTGAACGGGTGCTTGAAAACCTTTACACAATAGAGCACTCACCACACCTTGGGACCCTTTGTGCTTGAGCCTCAAAATCGGGATACCTCACTCTTTTCCCTAGAGGGATACCTCACCCCCTTTACAACCGTTGAAGGATGCCTCACCTTCTTCACCATAAGGGATACCTCACCATTTACAATCTTTGAGAGATACCTTACTCTTTTTTCTCTAGAGGGATACCTCACCCCCTTTACAAAGAATCAAAAGTGTTTACAAGATGAAACTCTCACAAGAGTGGATTACACAAATTAAAGCCCTATAATGCTCTTCAAGGATATCTCAAATATATACAAAAACAGAGCAAATGAGATTTAATGATGATTCTCGGATTAGAGTAATTGAATGATGTTTCTCAATTGTTGGTTAGCCATAAATGATGCCCCAAGAAGTGTATTTATAAGTTTTTAGATCAATAGAGCCGTTGGGGACTTTTGTGGCAACATTAAATGCCAAGAAAATATAGCCGTTAGGCATGTCAGAATGCTGGTAATCGATTACAGGGTTTTGGTAATCGATTACATGGAAGATAGAACGTGTTCTTGGCTTTCTGGGCTTGTGGTAATCGATTACATAACTTGTGTAATCAATTACACGCCCTCTGACTTTATGGTAATTGATTACAATATTGATGTAATCGATTACATGGCCCTTTGAACGTGTTCTTCCCTTTCTGGGCATATGGTAATCGATTACAATATTGTGTGTAATCGATTACACGTCCTCTGACTTGCTGGTAATCGATTACTAAGAGTGTGTAATCGATTACTTTCCACTTTGAACATATTTTTCAAGCCTAAAAGAGGATCCATGCCATTTCTAACTTTAAGAAACTTAGATTGATTAATATTGGTATATGTTTAGCATGATCCAAGATTAAAAAACAACATCTTTTTAGAATATGAACTTTGAAAAACAAGTTGATTAAAAAAAATCTTTAAAAAACCAGTTGAGATATAATTGAGATACTTTGAGAGCATTTCACATTGATGTTCTAAGACCTATATCTAATATACCTCTTTTGATCTTGGTCTTCTTCTTTTGGTCTTGGTCGTCATCATGACTTTGTTATCATCAAAAACTCATTTGATATGCTTCAAGACATAAGCATTCACATTCTCCCCTTTTTTGATGATGACAAAATAAACATTGAAAAGAGAGAAATAATTGCATTTTACGCATGCAACATATTTCACTAATCTCTCCCCCATTGGCATTATTAAAAACAACATAAGCATTCAACATTGTATAATCATTTCAGCCCAGCAGGATCAATATCAGAGTATAAACAGTTTAGCACATCAATATATGATACCAATAACAAATGCATATGAAAAAGAAATCGTAGATAGTATTTATCATTTATGCCAAAAGAATTTAGAGTCATATATAAGAGCAAATGGGGTTAGATAAAGATTAAGCATAAGGAAAGCATCATGAAAGAACATAACATTAAGATTAAGCACGATTGTGAAAAATAAGGCTTTGTAATCGATTACCCTTTTATTGTAATCGATTACACGTGTTCTGTTTTCCTTGTAATCGATTACAAAGTTTGTGTAATCGATTACATGCTCTCTGGGAATGTTGTAATCAATTACATTGGAGGTGTAATCGATTACCTGTTTTCTGACTTGGCTTGGAACACATGGTAGAGCCTCTGTAATCGATTACAAAGGTCTTGTAATCGATTACCAGATTACTAAAACTCAATTTTTGCATTTTAAACAGTAAATGACCAATTTTAAACCTTTCAATTTTGTTCCAAAGCATTCCAAATCAATTCCAAACATCATGCAAGCATAGAAATTGATCAGATTATGATCCAAAACACATAATCATGCAAATTTGCTACTTTTACCAAGAATTACATCATTTTGATGGATTGGTGAAGTTTTTGAGCTTCTTGGAGGTCTTTGACATGATGAAGTACCTGCAAAATAGCTAAATGGGAACCTCCGACACTCAAGTCAGTATTGGATTCAAAATTGATTAAATTAAGGTAGTTGTGCAACAAAAACACTATATTATGCAACAAATTTCAGATTATGCAGCAAGAAGACAGATTATGTAGAAGATTGTGATTTTATACAGCAAGAGAGACAAGGTATGCATCATTTTGCAGAAGATCACAGATTATGCAGTAAAATCATGCATTATGCAGCAAGATTGCATTTTATGCAGCAAATAAGTTCATTATGCAGCGGAAATAAGATTATGCATTTCAATTGTGCAGCAAGAGTTTAAATGCATGATTGATCTAATAAGCCAAGTTCAAGGATATTTTACATCAAATATGTTATTTCAAACAAGAAGTGAATTTATCCAGCATATTATCACATATAGAGATATTTTCAAGATATAAAGCTAGAAAAGTACTACTTCAAAGCAAGTAAAAACATATAACAAATCTCTACTTATCCAAAGGTTTCAAGTCCAAGCTTCATGGAGACAAGGGAGAGAACTTTGGAGTATTTCCTGATCTTGTGCTTGCAGCAGCCACTTTTGAGATTCCAAAGTCCATTCTTGTCCACCAAGCACACCTACAACACATTTCAATTTTTGGCTTTTGGTACCCAAGTTTTGTTGGGTCCTTATGTGTTAGAGTTAGGCAAGGTGCCTTTAGGAATCCAAACCATTTTAGTTCCAATCTTGTTATTGGTATTCTTCCTCACATTACAAGTTGATGCACTATGTCCTTTCTTACCACAATGAAAACACTTTAAAAAAGGACTTGTTGATGTACTTGAGGGAATAAAGAAATTCTTGTAAAGTTTTTGTTGATTTTTGGGATTGTACCCTAAACCAGCCTTTTGAAACACACATTTTTTATTCCCAAGCAATATGTTCAAATTATCTCTTCCAAGGGTAAATTTTGAAAGAGTATTTTTCAAGTCTTCAATTTCCTTTTCAAAAGTTTTGCATGATGAGCAAGAAAAGGATGTAGATGCATTATCAAGTAAAGAACATGTCATGCATGAGGAATTTGCATCAATGAATCTAAGAGTTTCATTTTCAATTTTAAGTTCCTCAATTTCCTTATTTAAAATAGAGATTTTGTTTTCAAAAAAAGAAATTATTTTCTTGGATGATGAAACAAGTTTTGCAAGTCTCATAGATTCATTATGCAATTCTTCAAAAGCATCTTGTAATTCATCATAGGAAGGAGAAGAATTAGATTCAAAATTTGAGGATGTTACCTCCATGTCGTCTTCATCTTCATCTTCTCCACTAGCCATGAAACATAGATTGGCTTTCTCATTGTCTGAACTATCGGTTGAATCCATGTCATTATCATCCCAAGCTATGTAGGCTCTTCTTTCTTTCTTTTCCTTTGAGTACCTCTTTTCATACTTCTCCACTTTCCTTTCATAGATTGGGCACTCCATCTTCATGTGTCCCAATTCTTCACATTCATAGCATTTAGGAGTGGTTGAGGTTTTTTCCCCTTTGTGATAGGCATTCTTTGAGGGAAAGGGAGGTCTTCTTTGAGCTCCATTCTTTTTGAAGAATCTTCCAAACTTCTTTACTAGAAGGCTAAGATTCTCCTCATTAATCTCCATCATCTTCATCATCATCATCATTAACCATGGAGGAGGTGGCCTTTAGAGCAATCCTTTCTTTTCCTTCTTGTCATGCTTCTCATTTTGATTGAGCCTATTCAGCTCCAACTCATGCTCTTGTAGCTTTCCAAAAAGTGTGGCTAAGGTCATAGTTGCTAGATTTCTTGATTTCGAGATAGCCGTCACTTTAGGTTACCAATCCCTGCTCAAACATCTTAACACTTTGTTAGTAAGATCTTCATTAGGAAAAGTCTTTCCCAATGAAGCAAGATGATTTGTAATATGTGTAAATCGTTTTTGCATTTCTTGAATGCTTTCACCTTAGTTCATTCTAAAAACTTCATGCTCATGAGTGAGAGTATTTATCCTTGACCTTTTCACTTCACTAGTACCCTCATGAGTTACTTGTAAGGTGTCCTACATTTCTTAGGCAGATTTACAATTTGATACTCTAAAGAACTCATCATATCCCAAAGCAGTGGTAATGATGTTTTTGGCTCTCAAATTATATTGAACCTTCTTTTTATCATCATCCGTCCATTCACTTCTTGGTGTATTAATTCTCACACCATTTACAACTTGTGTGGGGACAAAAGGACTATTTTCAACAGCATCCCACACATCTAAGTCAATAGCTTCAATAAAAATTTTCATTCTTTCTTTCCAATAAGCATACCCATCCCCATTGAAAAAGGGAGGTCTATAAAGAGAAGAACTATCAGAAAAACCATTTGAAGAGGCAATCACTTTCTCTTGAAGCTGCTAAGCTTTTTACACAAGAGTCTAGCTCTGATACCACTTGTTACCAAGTGGCCTCAAACTCAAGAGGGGGGTGAATTGAGTTTGTGAAATATTTTCGCAAATCTTTCGCAAAGCACTTGTTTATCAAATTTTCGTTGAAGCTATTGTTTAATTGAAGTGAATAGATAAATACGATCAAATGAACCGCTTACAAATAAACAACCCAAGATAGAAAGTATTCAAGCAAAGCTAAATAACAAACTCAACTCAAGTATATATAGTTAAAGCACAAAGTAAAGAGATAGAGTTTAGAAGAACAAACACAAGGATTTATCCTAGTTCAGCCACCCCTTGTGACCTACGTCTAGTCCTCAAGTAAACCACTCGAGATTTTCCACTAAACTTCAAGTTTGAACAGGTGCTTGAAAACCTTTACACAATAGAGCACTCACCACACCTTGGGATACCTCACCCTTTGTGCTTGAGCCTCAAAATCAGGATACCTCACCCTTTTCACTAGAGGGATACCTCACCCCCTTTACAACCTTTGAAGGATGCCTCACCTTCTTCTCCACAAGGGATACCCCACCCTTTACAATCTTTGAGAGATGCCTTACTCTCTTTTCTCTAGAAGGATACCTCACCCCTTTTACAAAGAATCAAAAGTGTTTACAAGATGAAACTCTCACAAGAGTGGATTACACAAATTGAAACCCTATAATGCTCTTCAAGAATATCTCAAATATATACAAAATAGAGCAAATGAGATTTAATGATGATTCTCGGATTAGAGTAATTGAATGATGTTTCTCAATTGTTGGTTAGCCACAAATGATGCCCCAAGAAGTGTATTTATAAGTTTTTAGATCAATAGAGCCGTTGGGGGCTTTTGTGGCAACATTAAATGCCAAGAAAATATAGTCGTTGGGCATGTCAGAATGCTGGTAATCGATTACAGGGTTTTGGTAATCGATTACATGGAAGATAGAACGTGTTCTTGGCTTTCTGGGCTTGTGGTAATCGATTACATGACTTGTGTAATCGATTACACGCCCTCTGACTTTATGGTAATCGATTACAATATTGATGTAATCGATTACATCTTCGACTTTCATTTTGAGATTACGAATCTCATATTGGAGGTCTTGGAACAGGATTTGAAGATTTCTTTTCAAGTATTTTCAAATTTGATTTATTTGTTACTAATAAATCTTTTGGTTTAGAAGATCGTGCTTCTAAAATTGATTTTAATTTGTCTAGATATACTTTCTGATCTTGAGGATCAGGTACATAATTGATAGCTTCAAAGAAAAGATATTGTTCTCTTGTTAGAACATTTACTTCATTTGGAGAGTCTAATTCCCCTTCAGATGTCATGTCATAATGTTGAATTTGATTTAAATCTTTAGAAGATTCTTTTTCAGATTCTTTATCAGATGATTCAATTAGGAGATTGTTAATATGTTCTTCTATAGATTGATTTAGATTTAAAGCTTTTATTTTATTTTCCAGCCTTCAATATTTACTAATATGGCCTGGTTTACCACAGTTGTAACAAATTACAAGTTTTTTTAAGAATTTTCACATCTATTGGTGGTTTGGATTTAAATTCTTGCTTAAGTTTTTTTGGGGTAGTCTTTGATTTATGTTTGTAATATTTAGACTTATAATTAGTTTTCTGTAATTGTTTTGGTATGGGTTTTGATTTCTTCTTAGAACAAGGAAGACTAAATTGTTCATAGAAAGATCTTAAGTCTTTTTTAGTTTGAGCCTTTTTTCTAGCAAGTTGATGTTGAATTTTATCATCTTGACAGATTTTTAAAGCTACTATCTAGATATAAGCAATTAATTGTCCATAACTTAATTGCTTATATGGAATTTCTCCATTTGTAGTTTGACTTATAATCTTATCTCTGACCTTATCTCCTAAGAACTTTGGAAGACCAGTTAAGAATTTTTCTTTCTAGAAAGGTTACTAATTGTCTTCCCTGGTGTATACCCTAGTTAGGAAGATATCTCTATACCACCTAAAATTAGCTAAGTTCTACATTTAAGGTTTAAAAGGAGTTCAGTAGACCTATCTCACCATAAAGAAGGATCTCCCATGAAATGTTGGGCAACTGTGAAAATTAGTGTGTTAACAACATCAGGGATAGTTTTCCCATTATTGGTTATTGATGTTTCATCCGGTTCAGTTTTGATTGCAATAAGAAATTTGGTTTTTCCTGATGAGTGAGATAATTATCCCATCATTCTTTAAGCTGACCAGAAAATCCTACAACTAGAATATTGACAATAGTTTCTTCAGAGCAATCATGGTTTGTTTGGTAAGTTGTTGCTACCATGCACATGTGGTGAAGGATATTGAGTATATTGTACTCAATTTGACCATCTATATTCCATTCATAGATGGTGTTTGCACTAAAATTTTAAAGTTTTGATCTTTTTCTTCTAGCAACAGATCTGGTGTTGTACCCTTTTGATAATAAAGTTTGAATGGATTTCTCCAATTAAGTGTTTGACTAATTATTGGATTGACTTTAATCACGGAACTAGTTTTTGATTTTTCCTCAAAGTAGTTTGAAGAATTAGATTGTCCTATGGTATTAATTGTTAATCCTTTAGTGGACTATTGTTTTGATATCTTAGGTTTTTCCTGAGCTTGTTGCAGTGTTTCTAGAACATATATAACTAATAATTTGAGATGTTCATTAACTTTGTTAAGGAATTCATTCTAAGTTAGGGTTAATTCTTCTTCCTTCTTTACTATATTTTTAGGGTTAAGAAGTTCTAAGTCTTTTTAAAGTTATTTTGTCATTTTGAAAGGTTTGAATAGAGGTTTCTCTATTGGTTTATCAATCTTGATGGAGGATGTTGATGACTCATCTTTTATTAACTATACTGTCATCTTTTCTCATAAGATTTGAAGATATTTATTAGTATAATTTGATTGTTCCATAAGACTTTTAATGTCTTTAGAATTAATTGGTTCTTCTTCACTTTTTGTTTTGAAGGGAGAAGCTATAACAAGATTGTGTTTTTCATCCCTAATGTTTGGTAGTTGATACTAACTAGTTGGAGGTAGTTCAGATTTAACTAACTCACCATATTTTACAATGCCAAACAGTAATAACATTTGTTGTTCTCGTACTAACTAGTTTAGTTTGGAATAGGTAATCTATGTTGTTTTTTATTGCATAAGCATGAAACCAGTCAAAAAAATGGGATGTTCGTCTTAACTTTGTTAAGAAATTTATAGAATTCTTCTTAAATGTTTTTTTTCTATTTGTTCCCTAATAATTTTGAAATAGCTATTCTCTTTGAGGAGTCCATTCCTTAGAGTAAAATTCTTTTCGTAGGGATTCTTTATCTATAACGAATTCAGATGACACCATAAGATTCATTAAGAGAGGAATAAGTTAGAGATTGAATTAATCTTTGGTCATCGTCTTCCCTTTGGTATGTTGGTCTAGGAAGAGTTGACGATGTATCCAACCCTTGGAGGTAGATTGTGGATGGAACAGATTACAAAACAAACAGTGAAATGGTAGAGAAAGATCTCCTAAAGACTGCAGATCTAACATCTTCTGATCTAGAATCTTCTGTACTTAGAGATTTAGAAGAACTAAAAGAATTTCTTCTATCAAAGATTAATTCAACTTTACTTATTGACATTGTTTTATTTCTTAGAACTCTGGTGTTTTTCTAAGTAAGGCTGGTGTTGCCTTTTCTAGTGCCCATTTTTCAGGTAGGACTACTTCGTTCCAAGGATTGTTTTAGGCACAGTTACATTTGCCTTAGTAGTATCATTGAGGAATAATGTTATTTCCCCTAATGTTCTTGTTTTTAAGACCTTAAAGTTACATGAATTCATAACTTTATATTGAATTCGGTAAAGTAAGGCTGTTGGGATTGATCCATGCTTCATATCTAAGCCAAAGATTTTGACTTTAAGGAATAAGACGTCAAAAATGTTTTTATCTGACAAACTAACTATCCTATTAGGATAACAGTTAAAATAGATTAGACCATGACTCAAACTAATTTCTACTATTCCTAAAAAGTTATCTTGAAACAGGTTGTATCTTATGTCTCTTAGACAAAGAAGAACTGATATGTTTAGCCCTTCTCGAATTAGAGGTTTGATTGCTACCTGTACACATCTAATGTGCATATACCTATATTTTTGTTTATAACCTTTAAGGTTTCTTGAGAGAGAAGGTGGAATTCTTCACTCTCTAGGCTAATTGGAATATTCTTTTCTACAATTCTGATAATGTAATCAGTACTCTGAAATAATCTTCTTTTCGGTTTGTAAAATTCTTTGATTAGGATTTTGGGAATTTCTTAGTTATCTATATCTTGATTGATTTCTTCAAAACAGATTTCTTCATTAAAGATGTTGTCTAAAGAAATTTGGATTTGATGCTCATTAAGTGCTGATGAAGAGGGTTAAGAAGATCTAAAAGAAAGTCAGGAGGAAAAAGAACGCAACATATAATCAAATAGTAAATAACAGAACTACCTCCAACTAGTCAATATCTACTTCCAAACATTAGGGATGAAAAACACAATCATGTTATGGCTTCTCCCTTCAAAACAAAAGTGAAGAAGAACCAATTAATTCTAGAGACATTAAAAGTCTTATGGAACAATCAAAATAACTAATAAATATCTTCAAATCTTAGGAGAAAAGATGACAGTAAAGTCAGTAAAAGATGAGTCATCAACATCTTCCATTAAGATTGATAAACTAATAGAGAAACCTATATTCAAACCTTTCACACACACACACACACACACACACACACATATAATTGTTCTGAACAATGTTCAGAGCAATACCTGATAGGTGGTCGAAGGTGGAATCCTCCGTAGCATGGTGGTAGCAACAGTGCTGTGAGGGGTGGGTACCTGCAAAAGGCACTCTGACGCTCAAGTTAGACCATGCACAAGGTTGGTAGTGGTTGGAATTAGATGCATATCTTTGAGACCTTGCAGGGTATTTATAGGAGCTTCTTGGGTGATTAGAATCGTAGTTCAATCTGAATTGAATGTTATTATTATTTAGGATCAGAATTCATGATATTATTATCTCTTATAACTAATTTTCCTATTTATGTGAGATGTAATTAGTGTCCATATCTATGAGAGATTCTATGAGAGATTTGTGCCTCATAAATAAACAGATGTTAGCACATATAAATATCTAGGATCCTATTCTGGTCAGTCGGGTTGCTCCTAAACCGCTAAACCATAACCCAGTCTAGAATAGTTATCATCAGCTTGACGCTTAGATGTGACAGCTAAGTATCAAGATATCTGAGTTTAGTATGAGCACATGACATGCATAGGACAAAGAGATCAAAGTCATAACATAAATGTTGGATCTCACGATGTTTTTTTTTCTAAAGAGTTGAGGTTTGTGATGTGTCATAGTTTGTCCCGGTGTTCATGAGTAAGGTCAGGATCTGAAATGGATCACTCTGCTAAAGTCATCATACCGTTATCTGGGATATATAGTAGGTTGCCCCATACAGATTTGTTTATGGGGCCCATCCAATTTAAGTGTAATTCAGTTTGGAACCGAGATTTGTGTTATGGTTTTACCATGATATCTTGATGAAAGCATGTGATATGGCCTGAGTGTCCTTCTAAAACGTCACACGTCGCTTCAATTTCGAGCATTCTGAGTGTTGTCCTTTCAATTGCTTTTGTTCAAAAATAGTATGCCACGTGGTTGAAGAATAGTGGAAGTCATCCTTTGGGATTCGTTACGTTATGATTAGTCATTTTCAAATTACAAAACAAAAGGGAAAATATGTTTCTGCCCCCATTCATGACAACAGTTGGGGAGGTTTTCCTCGCCTATAAATAGGAGTGGGGGATTTCTCCTCTCATTTTCTCCTTCTTTGGCATTTGTGCTTCTTCTGCTCCGGTGAACCAAGGCGATTTCTAGTGATTACAAATGGAAATTGTTAGTGGTTTTCAACTTTCAAGCCTTTTTCACTATTTAAACTCAAGGTACTTTCCTTCTCCACTTCTTTTTCTCTTCTAAAAACATAATTTGAGAGAGGAAAATGTCAAGGAATAGCAGTGAGGAGGCCATACAAAATAGTTGCATGTCTATAGAGATATTTAGTGCTCTGCCATCCCCACCACTACAGTCACGACAGATAAATCATTCTCACGGTGGGGAGTTTGATAATGGTCTGAGGCTGGTTACCAAGATGAATTTCTTGGAGGCAATCCAAAGGCCGAATGGTTCCAGAGAGCTAGCAAGGCAAAGACTGACATGTCCATTCTCCGAGCTCATGCTAGAATTAGGAAACCTTAGTAAATCATCTTCTGAATCTAACATGAGTATGGCCTCTGTAGGTGACGTTATGGCTCAAACCCGGAGAACGGCTCCATCAGAGCATAGAGAGCTTATCTTCCCTCATGACATCGGCTTATATCAATGGGCCGACCGAGAGGTCTTGGGCACTCCCTCAAGTGTAATAAGTGCTAAGGATGCGTATGAGAAGCAACAATACTTACAATTGACAACTGATGGATTGAGAGATAAAGAGTACGCCATCCGCCATATATACATGTATATGTATATATATACATGTATATGTATATATATACATGTATATGTATATATATACATGTATATGTATATATATACATGTATATGTATATATATACATGTATATGTATATATATATATATATATACATACATACACGAGAAGCGCTCTTTACAAGGCTCAAGGTCTGGCTTCCGTTCACCTAGTTCGAGATTGGGGTCCTCAACCATTTGCGAGTGGCTCTAACTCAACTCCATCCATGCATAGGGGTTTATCTAGGCATTTGAACTCATGTGTCGGGTTTTCAACTGGCTATATTTCGTCAGGTCCTTCTTCTTCTTTTTCACCCAATTCTCACCCTCTGGGAATAGTCATCAAAAAGGGTGGGTCACTTTGCAAGCTCGGGCCGGATGTAAAGTGTTCAAGCCATATCAAGAGTCCTTCAAAAACTTTAAGAAGGATTTCTTCAAAATTATTAGGGCTCTAGGGTCAACACCTTTTTTCATTACCGCAGATGGTGAACCCTGTCTTTACTTATGGACTAAAGCTATATAGGAGCGGAGGATAGAAGAGATTGAAACTTCGATCTTCGAGCTCCTTGAGGATGAGGTTGAGGTCCTTAATTTTCTTATTGGATGGGTCAACACGAGTGGGGTCATATACTGCACAGATATCCTCGACAAGCCTGTTGACTCAATAAGGCCACTATTAGGTATCTCGTCTTGTATATATTTATCTTACTTTTATTTCAAATTTTTCTTGTGTTGTAACATTTGTTTTCTTTAGTGGAAAGTATGGCGTCCCTTAGTGGTCCTGAGCTTCTTGCTCAACGCTTGGTGGCCAGGAGAGTGGGAGCTTTTGGATCTCAGGCCTCGGCCATAACTCCAAGGGTCACGGTCGTGGTTCCTCCTCCTCCACTCACTATAGTGTAAAAGGTGGAGCTCAGTTCCCTTACACAACCCATTCAAACTCGAAAGAGAAAATAGGACAATATGAGGGAGCAAAGGGTTAAGAGGATAGTTGCTGAAGTTGCTCCTACCGAGGTTCCTGCTAGCGTAGGGTTGACAATCTCAAATGGCTCTTTACTATACTTTTCACTTAGGTCGATGTAGAGCAGAGAGGTCGATCTTGCAAGGATCATTGACAATGTCTTTCTGTCTCTTCCCGATTCAAACATGCTAATAAAGGTATGATATGGTGGAGCTTCCCTAGGATGCTCAAGTCTGGTGCCTGCGCAACGCCTCCATCCTCCGATTTCTAGAGGGGGCTTTTAAGCCATTCATACGCTTAAGAGTTGGAAAGAGAGCTCAACGCCCTCCGAGTGAAAAATAGAGTCTAAAGCTAGTTATTGCCCTAAAAGATGGGTAGTTGGCTCAAGTCACTCAAGAGCTCGAGTTGTGAGAGGTTGAGATTACCAGCCTCTAGTCCAGGGTCGCCTATCTTTCTAAGGATGCTGCAGCGGTGACTAATTTTCAGGCTCAGGTTGCTAAGGTGAACACACTCTGGGTCCAAGTCATTGAAAGGGTAGCTCGATATAATACCTTGAAGGATCATATATCTTATACTAAGACAACCCTAACTATTCTCTGAGATGAAAACAAATTTCTCCAACAGACTGAAGCCAAGCTGAATGCAGAGATTATGGTGCTTGAAGACGAATGGGCTAAGTTTGTGGATGAATCATTCGTGAATGCTCTTTCCCAGCTCTACCTTCTGAACCTGAATCTTAATAAAGAAAGAATTGTTTTAATGAAGTTAGTCTAGGATGGTCAAATTGTAGAAGCTGCTCCAAGATTACTTCTGTTGACCAAGTTACTCCAGGGTGTATGTCAGTGAAGAGGAGGAAGATGGAGCATCGGAGGACAGCCAAACAGAGATAAGGACTTCAGAGACAATTACAGAGGGAACCCTAGAGAATGCCTGATCAAACTTTTCTTTTATTTCTTACTTTTCATTTTCCCCATGCATAGGGTTTTATAATATTTGTAAATAGACAAGTCCTAATCTCGGACATCTTTAATTTAAGTACTTAGCACTTTTGTATCTTTGTTGTCTTTCCTCACTAAGATGGGTCCAACACTCGATCTCAGTAATTCTGTTTGTACTTAGTGTATTCTTGACTTTGTTCGACCAAGATAGGTCAAACACTCGATCTCAATGTTTTTCGTTTACACTTAGCAAATGCTCGTGTTTTTATCACTGAGATGGGTCCAATGCTCGATCTCAGTGGCCATTTTAGACTTAGCAAACACTTGTATATCTTAATCAAGATGGGTTCAAAGCTCAATCTCGATGGTTGGGTTCGTTTAGAACTATTTGACACTTAGTCAAATTTTTGGTGAAAAGTTAAGACATAGGAACCTCTTGGAGTGGTGTCCACTATCCCAGGCAACGGTCTAATGCTCATAACCACGTTAAACCTTTTTTTCTAGCTTATTGGTTAGGCTTAATGTTGTAACTGCGTTAAACCATTTTTAGGCTTATGGCTTAAATTTAATGTTGAAATTGTGGAGGATGGTTGACACCAAAGCCTCTTGGTATAGAGTCCACTATCTCGAGATACAGTTGGATACACTTAATCTCTGTAAATCTTTTTAATTTATAGGTTAAGGTCAAGCTCATTAGGGTAGGAGTGAAAACCCTTAAATGCACTCCTTGAACTCAGATACTGGTCAAGTAGATTCCCCTATTTGGCCATCATGTATGAATGTCAAAATATCTGATCCTCTTCGGACCTTGTATTCCTTGGACCTTAGCAAGGTGTGATAACCTTGTGGATTTTAGTAGTCGTAGATGAATAAAGTAAACAAGTGTTGAAAAAATAATATCTGATTTATTCATGTTGGAACATGTCACTTATATGATAAAATAACAATTTAGAGGCATCTAACTATAATATTTCCTTAACTTATCTGTATTCCAAAAATTCTTTATAGTTTTGCCAGAGAGAATTTCCAGAGTGTAGGCTCATGTGTTTGTTTTGGATACGATCCTGTATGGACCATCTCAATTAGGAGCTAACTTCCCATCCTTTGCATTTTTCCCTTTGATATCCACCCTTCGTAGTATGAGGTCGCCAGGATTAAATCATTGTGGAATCACTTTAGAGTTATATCGTGCAACAATCCTCTATTTTAGGGTGGCTTCACGGGCATGGGCAATGTGGTGTTGTTCTTCCAATAAGTCCAACTCATGGCTGATGAGATCCGAGTTGTTTGCTTTAGAAAAGTTTAGTCTTCTCTAGCTCAATTCCCTTATTTCCACTAGGATCATAGCTTCCCAAGCATAAGTCAATTTAAAAGGAGTTTCTCCTATTGAGAAATGGAGTGCGATCAGATATGCCCATAAGACATGATCGAGCTACTTTACCCAATTCCCCTTAGCATCGTCAAGTCTCTTTTTGATCCCTCTAAGTATAACTCAGTTGGCAGCTTTAGCTTGTTCGTTGGTCTTTGGATGTTCAACTGATGTGAAAAGCTGCTTGATCTTGAGACCAGCCAAGTTAGGTTCATTATTTGTGACCATTGACTCAGGGATTCCAAATCTGTTAATGATGTTCTTGTAAGTAAACTTTTAGATTTGCGTAAAGTTAATGATGGATAACAATTTTGTCTTAATCCATTTGGTGAAGTAATCAATCGCCACCACTAGGTACTTGATCTGCCCTAGAACCTTGGAGAAAGGACCTACAATATCTATCCCCTACTGGTAGAATGGTTAGGGGACGGACATCGTAGATAACTCTTCTGGTAGGGCTGCATAGATGTTTGAGCGTTGCTAACATTGGTCACATTTTTGAACATGTTGCTTATTGTCAGCTTCTATAGTGGGCCAATAGTATCCAACCCTCAATGCTTTCCATGCTAAGGACTTTCCTTCAAGATGATGGCTAGAGCTTCCTTCATGAAGCTCGACTAAGACGTATTCTGCCTCTTTAAGTCCAAGGCACATAAAGAGGGGAGAAGAGAATCCGCGACTATACGACTGGTTATCAAGGATAGTGTATTAAGCTGCTATTCACACAATCTTCTAGGCTTCAATGTGATCTTCAGGTAATGAGCCATTATAGAGGTAGGTAACTATGTGTGTCATGTAAGTTTCGTCATCTTCTAGTAGGAGGACTTCATTATCCGTAATACTGGGAGTTAGTAAGGTGTCTTGGATTACAGACCTGTTGTTGCCAGGGCTCTTAGTACTGGCAAGCTTTGATAGGATGTCAGCTCTAGAGTTTTGCTCCCTTGGGATATGTTTTACTTAACACTATCAAAGTTTTCCATAAACTTCTTTGGCTAAGTATTTCTGTAATAGGGGCTCCTTAGCTTGGTATTCGCCCTAGATCTGGGATATCATCAACTGTGAGTCACTACATAGGATTATATGTGTGGCTCTTATCTCATTTGTCATGTTGATGCTTGCGATACATGCTTCATATTCAACTTGGTTGTTTGAAGTAGGAAACTCGAACCTCAAAGAATGTTCCCACATGAGGCCGACTTTGTTTTCCAACATTACTCCGACACCGCTCCCATTGGGATTCAAGGATCCATCGACATAGATGGTCTAGTAATGCGCTCTAGGGTGACCAGAATCTGATGTGAGCTTAACCAAAAAGTTAGATAATACTTAAGCCTTTGTAGCTAGTATTGACTCGTAAGTAATACCGAACTCAGAGAGCTTCACTGACCAAGCAATCATTCTCCCAGTGAGATCTGGTTTATGCAGTACTAGTCAGATTGGCTGGTCTGTCATTACTATCACAGGGTGACACTAAAAGTATTGTCTTAGCCTTTGTACAGTAATCAATAATGCTAGGGTTAGTTTCTTAATCTTCTGGTAACGAATCTTGAGGCCTTGTAGGATTTTACTGACAAAATATACCAACCTCTGTGATAGTTGTCGAGACTATCAAATTATATTAATTTATAATCTAATTCACTAAATTACTTGTAGAATAAGGCACAATCGAATCGAGCCCTTAAATCACTCTAATTAAGCAATCAGATTAAGAAGTTAACAAAAGAGGGAAAAGTTACAGAATTAATTAACAGAAACTAATTAAAACTGTAAACATAATTAAGTAAATAATCAATCAAAGGAAATCAACTATTCTTGAGTTTAATCCATCCTTGATGACTAAGAATCCATTCAATTATTAACCAAGTTCTTAGTTTTAGATCACATCAAGAAACCTTAAGATAATCAATGAATTATCTACTAGATAAGCATATAGAATTTAATTAATTGAGGTTAAATGAATTAAGCACCCATTTAATTCTAAATTAACTTAAAATCCATAATTCAACCAAGCTAAACTGTGAATGCTTATGTCATGAAGCATATCAAATAAGTTTTTGATGATAACAAAGCCAAGAGAAGAAAACCAAGATCAAAAGAAAAGTTCAAGATCAAAAGAAAAGATCAAGACCAAGAGAAGAAGACCAAGATCAAAAGAGGTATATTAGATATAGGTCTTAGAACATCAATGTGAAATGCTCTTGAGGTATCTCAATTATATTCAAATGGTTTTTCAAAGATCTCATAAATCAACTTGTTTTCAAAGTTCATATTTTAAAGAAATGTTGATTTCAATCTTGGATTATGGTAAACATTTGTAAATTTTGTTTTGTCCAAGTACCCAAATGATAAAAATGGCCTAGAGACTTAATTTGGATTGAAAAATGTGTTCAAAGTGGAAAGTAATCGATTACACACTCTTGGTAATCGATTACCAGCAAGTCAGAGAACTTGTAATCGATTACAGCATCCATGTAATCGATTACCATGTTCCCAGAAATCCAAGAACACGATCAAAAAGGCCATGTAATCGATTACATCAATATTGTAATCGATTACCAGAAAGTCAGAGGGCGTGTAATCGATTACACAAGTCTTGTAATCGATTACCACAAACCCAGAAAGCCAAGAACACGTTTTAACTGTCATGTAATCGATTACCTAACCACATAATCGATTACACAAGATTCGACAAGCCCAACGGCTATATTATTTGGCTTTTAATGATGCCCATTAAAGCCCTCAACGGCTCTTTTGTTCCAACAACTTATAAATACTCATCTTGGGGCATCATTTGTGGTAGAACAACACTTGAGAAACATCTTTCAATCACTATAATCCGAGATTCATCCTTAAATCACTTTTGCTCTGTTTTTGTATATATTGTTGAGATATTCTTGAAGAGCATTATAGGGCTTCAATTTGTATCATCTACTCTTGTGAGAGTTTTCATTTTATAAACACTTTGATTCTTTGTAAAGGGGGTGAGGCATCCCTCTAGAGAAAAGAGAGTGAGGTATCTCTCAAAGTTTGTAAAGGGTGAGGTATCCCTTGTTGAAGGTGAGGCATCCTTCAAAGGTTGTAAAGAGGGTGAGGTATCCTCTAGTGAAAAGGGTGAGGCATCCCTGGTTTGAGGCTCAAGCTCAAGGGTGAGGCATCCCAAGGAGTTGAGTGCTCTTTTGTGTAAAGGTTTTCAAGCACCCGTTCAAGCTTGAAGTTTAGTGAAAAATCTCGAGTGGTTTGCTTGAGGACTGGACGTAGATCACAAGTGGATTGGTGATCGAACCAGGATAAATCTTGTGTTTGTTCCTCTCAACTCTATCTCTTTACTTTGTGCTTTAACTATATTTGCTTAAGTTGAGTTCGATATTCTGCTTTGCTTGAATTCTTTCTATCTTGAGTTGTTTATTTGTGAGTGAAGTATTTAATCTCGTTTATCTATTCACTTCAATCATCCAATAGCTTCAACGAAAATTGTTAATCAAACGTTTTGCGAAAGATTTACGAAAATATTTTACATACTCAATTCACCCCCTCTTGAGTATTGAGGCCACTTGGCAACAAGTGGTATCAGAGCTAGGCTCTTGTGTAAAGAGCTTAGCAGCTTCAAGAGAAAGTGATGGCCTCTTCAAATGATTTTTATGAAAGTTCTTCTCTTTATAGACCTCCTTTTTCAATGGGGATGGGTATGCTTATTGGAAAGAAAGAATGAAAATTTTTATTGAAGCTATTGACTTGGATGTGTGGGATGCTATTGAAAATGGTCCTTTGTCCCCACACAAGTTGTAAATGGTGTAAGGATTAATACACCAAGAAGTGAATGGACGAATGATGATAAAAAGAAGGTCCAATATAATTTGAGAGCCAAAAACATCATTACCACTTTGCTTTGGGGTATGATGAGTTTTTAGAGTCTCAAATTGTAAATCTGCCCAAGAAATGTGGGACACCTTACAAGTAACTCATGAGGGTACTAGTGAAGTGAAAAGATCAAGGATAAATACGCTCACTCATGAGTATGAACTTTTTAGAATGAACCAACATGAAAGCATTCAAGAAATACAAAAACGTTTTACACATATTATAAATCATCTTGCTTCATTGGGAAAGACTTTTCCTAATGAAGATCTTATTAACAAAGTGTTGAGATGTTTGAGCAGGGATTGGCAACCTAAAGTGATGGCTATTTCGGAATCAAGAAAACTAGCAACAATGACACTAGCCACACTTTTTGCCAAGCTTCAAGAACATGAATTGGAATTGAATAGACTCAACCAAAATGAGGAGCTTGACAAGAAAAAGAAGGGAATTGCTCTCAAGGCCACCTCCTCTTTGATCAATGATGATGATGATGATGATGGAGATGGCTTGGAAATTAGTGAAGAGAATCTTGGCCTACTAGTAAAGAAGTTTGGAAGATTCTTCAAAAAGAATAGAGCACAAGGAAGACCTCTCTTTCCCTCAAAGAATGCCTATCACAAAGAGGAAGGAACCTCAACCACTCCTAAATGCTATGAATGTGGAGAATTGGGACACATGAAGATGGAGTGCCCAATCTATCAAAGGAAAGTGGAGAAGTACGAAAAAGGTACTCAAAGGAAAAGAAAGAAAGAAGAGCCTACATAGCTTGGGATGATAATGACATGGATTCAACCGATAGTTCGGACAATGAGGAAGCCAATCTATGTTTCATGGCTAGAGGAGAAGAGGAAGATGAAGACGACATGGAGGTAACATCCTCAAATTTTGAATCTAATTCTTCTCCTTCCTATGATGAATTGCAAGATGCATTTGAAGAATTGCATAATGAATCTATAAGACTTGCAAAACTTGTTTCATCATCCAAGAAAACAATTTCCTCTTTTGAAAACAAAATCTCTATTTTAAACAAGGAAATTGAGGAACTTAAAATTGAAAATGAAACTCTTGGACTCATTGATGCAAATTCCTCATGCTTAACATGTTCCTTACGTGATAATGCATCTACATCCTTTTCTTGCTCATCATGCAAAACTTTTGAAAAGGAAATTGAAGAGTTAAAAAATACTCTTTCAAAATTTACCCTTGGAAAAGATAATTTGAACATATTGCTTGGGAATCAAAAATGTGTGTTTCAAAAGGCTGGTTTAGGGTACAATCCCAAAAATCAACAAAAACTTTACAAGAATTTCTTTGTTCCCTCAAATTCATCAACAAGTCCTTTTATAAAATGTTTTCATTGTGGCAAGAAAGGACATAGTGCATCAACTTGTAATGTAAGGAAGAATATCAATAACAAGATTGGAACTAAAATGGTTTGGGTTCCCAAAGGCACCTTGCCTAACACTAACACACAAGGACCCAAGAGAATTTGGGTACCAAAATCCAAAAATTGAAGTGTGTTGTAGGTGTGCTTGAAAGCCAAGAATGGACTTTGGAATATCAAAAATGGCTGCTGCAAGCACAAGATCAGAATTTACTCCAAGTTCTCTTCCTTGTCTCCAAGAAGCTTGGACTTGCAATCTTTGGATAAGTGGAGATATGCTTTTATGCTTTAACTCGTTTTAAAATTGTATTTCTCTAAGCTTTATATCTTGAAAATATCTTTTTATGCAATAATATGCTTGATAGGTTCATTTCTTGTTTGAAATAGCATATTTGATATAAAACATTTTTGAACTTGGCATATTGGATCAATCATGCATCTAAACTCTTGTAACACTATTTTGATGCATAATTTTCTGCATAATGTGTCATATGTTGTATAATCTGTGATTTTCTGCAAAATGATGCATAACTTGTCTCTTGTATGGAACAAAGTCACAATCTTCCGCATAATCTCATTTCTGCTGCATAATGAACTCAATTGCTGCATAAAATGCACCTTTTCTGCACAATGCATGATCTTAAATGTATAATCTGTTTCTTTTGCTGTATAATGTGCTATTGTGATGCATAACATGCTACCTTGCTGTATAATCATGACACTCTTTGTTGCATATCATGATGGTTCTTGATCATATTTGAATCCAATACTGACTTGAGCGTTGGAGATTTCCCTTTAGCTATTTTGCAGGTACTACATTATGCCAAAGATCCTCAAAAAGCTTAAAAACTTCACCAATCCATCAAAATGATGTAATTCTTGGTAAAAATAACAAATTTGCATAATTATGTGTTTTGGATCACAATCTAGTTGGATTATATGCCTACATGCTGTTTGAAATTGATTTGGAATGCTTTGGAACAAATTTGAAAGGTTTAAAATTGATCTTTTTCTGTTTAAAATGCAAAATCTGAGTTTTAGTGAACTGGTAATCGATTACAACATCTTTGTAATCGATTACAAAAGGCTCGCCAAGCGTTCCAAGCCAAGTCGAAAGCGGTGTCGATTACACCTCCAATGTAATCGATTACAACAATTCCAGAAGGCATGTAATCGATTACACCACATATGTAATCGATTACCGAGAATCTGAACATGCGTAATCGATTACACACACATTGTAATCAATTACACAGGCTTTAAAAATGAGTTTCAAGTGCTAAAAGTCATATTTATTTTGTTACTCACATTTTCTCTTGGTATATGCTTAATAATCAATGAAATGAAATATCTTTTGCCCTTGTGAACTCATTTATTATTTGCTCATGAATTTGGTATAATGACTAACCTCTATGGATCCAAAATTAGTGGATACCAAAGAAAGTTCTTTGAATTGTGTTGTAGGGTGACTATTTACTCAAGCATGCATTGAAGTGAAATACAACTACACCACTTGAGGTTAAAAAAATTTGAAATGGTCCAAGTTCTCCAAGATTGATGAAAATATAAAAAGAATGGCATGGAGAACCACAACATTCTCAAGGAGCCTTGAGGCATGGAAGTTGGAATCACCTACAAAAACTCAAAGAATACACTTTTGGTGACATCAATCTCTTATCCTCTTCTATGCTTTAAATTGAATATCATATGATATTTGGAGAAGTAGAGAGTTATTTTTACATGCCTTACATGATCATTGTTTGCCCCAAAATGCTTATATATGTTTTGATGATGATCATGTCTTTCTTGACAAACTTGAATCTTGCTTTGAAAATGCTTAAACTATGCTTTTGGATTCAAGTGCATATATCATTCTTTTGTTCTTGTTAAAGCTAAAATTGCATGGTTGATAATGTGGTACATGTTTTACATTGTATATCAACCTAAATTATGCTTGTAAATAAGTTTAAATGATATTTGATGCTAACTCATGTTTTAAAGAACTTTTGAAATATAGTCATCAAATATTGAAATGTCAAGCATATGTGGATAAATGAAAAATATTGAAGGAAGAAGAACATGGGGAGACTTTCTTCAAGTGAAATGGAATGAAATACTCAATGGAAGAAAGTACAAACTCAAAGGACAAATAAATGAAGAACATTCTAAAGAAGCATCACTCTCTCAATAAGTATCTCTATCCCTAAGCTATTGTGGTATTCTATATGTTATGGATTGTATGATATTTGTTGATAAATTAATCTTAAATGATTTGATGTTTTCCTTACATGAGAAGTATGCTTCGCATTGACAAAGTGCCTAATTGGATATTAACTTGCTATTTTTTGTCATTGCATATAGGGTGGATGATATTAGTACTATATATTCTTTGATCCCTATAGTATATTTCCTCAATGTGAATGTTTGATTTCTTAGTGGTATAAAACCTATGAGAATTTTGCTCTTATATATAACTCTGAATTCTATTGGCATAAATGATAATTATTATCTACGATTTCTTTTTCATATGCATTTGCTATTGGCATCCCAAATTGTTATGCTAAATCATTCATACTCTGATATTGATCCTGCTGGGCTGAAATGTTTATACAATGCTGAATGCTTATGTTGTTTTTGATAATGCCAACGGGGGAGAGATTAGTGAAATATGTTGCATGTGTACGGGGGAGCTTTGTGCTTTTACATGAAAATCATTTATCCTATCTCATGCATACATTACGGGGAGAGTTGCGCTTAATCTCGATAGATAAATGAATGCAAATATTTCTCTATTTTCAATGTTTATTTTGTCATCATCAAAAAGGGGAGAATGTGAATGCTTATGTCATGAAGCATATCAAATAAGTTTTTGATGATAACAAAGCCAAGAGAAGAAAACCAAGATCAAAAGAAAAGACCAAGATCAAAAGAAAAGTTCAAGATCAAAAGAAAAGATCAAGACCAAGAGAAGAAGACCAAGATCAAAAGAGGTATATTAGATATAGGTCTTAGAACATCAATGTGAAATGCTCTTGAGGTATCTCAATTATATTCAAATGGTTTTTCAAAGATCTCATAAATCAACTTGTTTTCAAAGTTCATATTTTAAAGAAATGTTGATTTCAATCTTGGATTATGGTAAACATTTGTAAATTTTGTTTTGTCCAAGTACCCAAATGATAAAAATGGCCTAGAGACTTAATTTGGATTGAAAAATGTGTTCAAAGTGGAAAGTAATCGATTACACACTCTTGGTAATCGATTACAAGAAATCGAGAACTTGTATCGATTACAACATCCATGTAATCGATTACCATGTTCCCGTAAATCCAAGAACACGATCAAAAAGGCCATGTAATCGATTACATCAATATTGTAATCGATTACCGTAAAAATCGAGGGCGTGTAATCGATTACACAAGTCTTGTAATCGATTACCACAAACCCGAGAAAGCCAAGAACACGTTTTAAGCGTCATGTAATCGATTACGAACCCTGTAATCGATTACCAGCATTCTAACAAGCCCAACGGCTATATTATTTGGCTTTTAATGATGCCCATTAAAGCCCCCAACGGCTCTTTTGTTCCAACAACTTATAAATACTCATCTTGGGGCATCATTTGTGGTAGAACAACACTTGAGAAACATCTTTCAATCACTATAATCCGAGATTCATCCTTAAATCACTTTTGCTCTGTTTTTGTATATATTGTTGAGATATTTTTGAAGAGCATTATAGGGCTTCAATTTGTATCATCTACTCTTGTGAGAGTTTTCATTTTATAAACACTTTGATTCTTTGTAAAGGGGGTGAGGCATCCCTCTAGAGAAAAGAGAGTGAGGTATCTCTCAAAGTTTGTAAAGGGTGAGGTATCCCTTGTTGAAGGTGAGGCATCCTTCAAAGGTTGTAAAGAGGGTGAGGTATCCCTCTAGTGAAAAGGGTGAGGCATCCCTGGTTTGAGGCTCAAGCTCAAGGGTGAGGCATCCCAAGGAGTTGAGTGCTCTTTTGTGTAAAGGTTTTCAAGCACCCGTTCAAGCTTGAAGTTTAGTGAAAAATCTCGAGTGGTTTGCTTGAGGACTGGACGTAGATCACAAGTGGATTGGTGATCGAACCAGGATAAATCTTGTGTTTGTTCCTCTCAACTCTATCTCTTTACTTTGTGCTTTAACTATATTTGCTTAAGTTGAGTTCGATATTCTGCTTTGCTTGAATTCTTTCTATCTTGAGTTGTTTATTTGTGAGTGAAGTATTCAATCTCGTTTATCTATTCACTTCAATCATCCAATAGCTTCAACGAAAATTGTTAATCAAACGTTTTGCGAAAGATTTACGAAAATATTTTACATACTCAATTCACCCCCCTCTTGAGTATTGAGGCCACTTGACAACATAAACAACCCATCAAACACCTTTGATGCAATGTTTAATCTTTTCCATTCAATTGCTAATCAGATTCTTGGTTTTAGATCACATCAAGAAGCCTTAAGATGATCTATGAACTCTCTACTAGATAAGCACCCAGAATTTAATTAATTAAGGTTAAATGAATGAAACACATATCTAATATTAAGTTAATCTAAAACCCAGAATTCAACCAAGCTTAACAAATAACATCCAAGAAGTCTTTGATGCATTGTCTAGTCTCTTTAATCCTCATTAACACGTGGTAATTATGCAATTATCACATTAACATCTAAATCAAATTAAGCAATTTAATTTAGATTTAACAAAACAAAATAGGTAAAGAAAAACTTGATTAGCAAGTAAAAGAGAAACTTGATTAATAAGTAAAGAGAAACTTGATCAATAATTAAATGTAAAATAATCAAAATAAGATCTCAAAATTAAACATTAAGATTGTCAATCCCTAGGATTGATTAAAAGGTTCTTCCCTGTAACACCCCGAAATTTCATGTTTTTCAGTTATATGTGCTTTTTATGATTTTTTGTGATTTTTGTGAATTGTTTGATTTATTTTGATTATTTTATTATTATTTTTGGGCTTTCTGTGTGTTTGAAGCCAAGCCAGAAAATTTTGGATTGTTCATGTGGGGCAGGGGAAGCTTACTAAACCCAAAATCGGAAACAGTTTTCAAAATTTTTCTTTTTCTGAGATTTTATTTGAAAATAAAACCTAAGCGCGTTTTATTATCCATTGGACAATAACCACTGATTTTGCTAGTAGTAACCTTTATCCATTGGACAATAGCTTCTGGTAAATATCTACTTGGATGATTCTAGACTTTGACTAGTCATCTTTTTCTAGAGTCTTCTTTGTGATTCACTTTGGTGACTCACTTTGTTGGACCAATTAGGACATTAGCCAACCAAAGTGCTTATGACTCACTTTGTTGGACCAATTAGGACATTAGCCAACCAAAGTGCTTATGACTCACTAAGTAACTCATTGTGTGACTCACCCATGTGACTCACCTCCAAGTGACTCACCTTATGACTCACTCTAAAGAACCTATGGAAAGCAAGCTTAATGAAGAAGTCTTGACTCATAAACCTTGGACCAATGAGAAGGAAAGCCAAGTTTTGCGACCATGACTCACCTTGAGAGCCAATGGGAAGGAAGCTTAGAAGAGAAGTTTGGACACTTTGCACTAGGTGACTCACGACCAAGGGGGATTCTAGAGCAAGTTTGATGAAGGTAAATTAGTTACTTAGCTTCTCTTTGTATTCATCTTATCACATTTTCAAGAAACAAAGATAAAACTCTCTCATCTTTCTCTCTTTATGTCTCATGGCCAAGTGAGGGTTTGGATGGTTCTTGAGCTTGGTTTTTCACTTAAGCATTCTATTTCATCTTTCTATCAAAGAAACAACACAAAAACTCTCTCACTTTTCTCTTTTCAAGCTCACGGCCAAAGCACCAAGAAATACCATCCAATCTTCCTTAATTTCAACTAACCTCACATCTTGAATCTAAACACCATTCTAAGACACTTTTGTGTTGGGACCATCACCTAGTTCATCCATCTTCACCTTTCTTTTTCAAGCCAAAGTTTGAGGGTTTTTAGGTGAAGTTCTTGATCTTCACTTCTAACCTTTATTTTCAAAGTCCTAGACCATAAACTTGATCCATGGTCATCTTGTTTCAAGCTTTAGATTTAATGTTTGTGTGCTTGTTTGTTTTTAAGGCTTGTTGGTCGTGGACATTTTCTTCCAAAGAGGCAACTATGGGGCTTTTTGATCTTCATCTAAGGTAAGAGGGAGATTAATCTCATCGGCCAATGTTAGTGGTGAGAAATGGATTTTTGTGTTTATAGGTGAAAATTCTATGTGAGGATTTATTCACTTGATTGTGTAAACTTATTGGTTTATGCTTTTTGGCTATGTGTGATTTTATTGCTTTGATGATTATGTGTGATTTTATTGTTTTGATAGTATGTATGACATTGCTATGGTATTTATTTTGCTATATGTGGTGATATGATTTTGAAATTTATGTATGAATTTGCTATAGCATGATTTGATGATTGAAGTATGTTGCTTACTATGCATCATGTTGGAATGGAAGGAATTTTGGTCTCAATGACCATTAGAGCTCACGACTATCATGTCTATTTTGGGTAATCTAAGTTAAAAATGTTTTATTAATTGTGGACTTAGATGATTAGGTGATAAAGAATTGGATTAAGGATTTATATGTGAAAAAGGAAATGAACAAAGTTTTTATTATAAGAAAGGAATGGATTTTTAGTCAAGTAATGGAAAATGAATTTGGATGACAGTGTGAAATTTAAAGTGTTTTATTTAGAAGAGTTTTAGTAAAAGAAATGGAAATAAGTTTGAAAGATGGTTTTAAATTTAAAGTATTTTATTTAAGAAAGTTTTTAGGAAAGTCAATGGAAAAATATTTGATTTAATCAAAACAATGTAGTTTTTGTGAAAAACATTGGAAAATATCACTTAGAAGAGATTTGGTAATAAAACATTAGAAATAAGATTCAACTTTATATTAAAAATAGAAAGTCTCAAAATTAAGTTTAGAATGTTAATAAATGTTTTATGCGATTGAAAAATATTGATAAAACCTTACGCGATTTTTAAAACATTGATTTTTGAGTTACGGATTGAAAAAACGTTGAAAAATGTTTATGTGATTTGCAAATGTAACAAAAGTGTCACGCGATTGTGAAAATGTGATAAAAGTGTTTCGCGATTAAGAAAAACAACAGTTTGCTGTCAGGCCAACGTACTGGACTCGTTGATGTTAAAAAGACTGTATAGCCAGTGGTGACTTGATTTTTGTGGAAAAGCACGTTGTTGTTAATAAATGATTTATTAAGGCATTTGATCATGCATTGAAAGTCATGTAGACTGTGTTTGTTAGGACTGTTTACCTATGAGATGAACTTACACCTTAGTGTTTGTGCGAATTGCGTAGTAAAGATCTATGAATGATCTTAGGGACGTCAGGACGTGGAATTCCACAAGTAGTCAGTTGAATAGCGCTACTATGTCGTGTCAACTGATGCAAACGCACTGATGATCTTGATAAGACACTATTCCTATTCACGATCTAGTGTAGAATGTCTTGTATAACCCATGATGCGCACTAGAGAAAATTATAGCACTTGATTTTAGGCTGACGAGATACAAACATGTCTTCTAGATCATTCTCTCCGAAGGTTGGTTTTAGCTTCATGGAGTAGGGTTTGGTCCGTTGTGGATGTGGCATGGTCAGCATACATGTTGTTATGCATGTTCAATATACATATGGTTCATATACATAGTCAGCATTCATATTGTTGTGATAGAATATTGTTGTGGTATGGTATTGTTATGATATAAGTTCGTTGAATTATTTACTTTATTGATGCCATGATTATACCTGTTGTTTTTGTGTTATTTTTGTATTGAATAGTATTGTTGTATGTATCGTTTCTTTACTGCCATGTTAGTATGAGATGTTGGGAATCTCACCTCTTTGTTGTATTGTTCTGTTGGTTCTATTTTATATTTACAATCTGTGAAGACAGTGATAGCGGCGAGGCAGAATCTTCGTGGTTTCATTCAGATACAGTTTCTTAGAGGCACCGACATATAGTTTGCTCTTTTGGAGTTAAAACATGATGGGAACGTTTGGGAACGTTACCTTGTCCATGAGTAGTACCTGTCATAGGTTGTTACTTCTTTGTTTGATGCTGCTGCTTAGCTGGAGTGTTTTACTTTGGGCCAGTTTAGGCTTGGTTGTGGTAGCAGCATATATGTTTTTGAATAAGTAAGTTTTACGTCTTGTATGTGTTAGTGTATATATATATATCTAGAATGTAATGGTGTTGTGGAGGAAGTTATGGTGTTGTGTAATAAATATATTCATTCGTGACTCATATTTTCTATATATGTATAATGGTTATATTTGGAAACGTGTCGCTATTGTAGCAGACCTGAATTTAATGACTGTGGTGTAATGATAATTATACTATGGTTATTAAATTTGGGGTGTTACATTCCCTCTCATCCTCATGGATGAGAGGGAAGAGAAACATAAAAGAAAAAAAAACCTAGAGAGAAAAGAGAATAAAGAAGGTGAAGAGAAAAAGTGCAAGCAATAACGACTACGAGAAAATTAGGATTAAGTTTCGTGGTTGTTGCTACTGCTTAAATAACTATGTCTAAAATTAAAAATCCAAGTTTTCCCATAGCTTAGGGTTAATCCTCTTCCTCTTAACTTTAATTGGACACCTAATTCGCATAATTTGGGCTTAAGATGAGAGAGTTATGTCCAAAACATTCTTAACAGCTCTCTGAACCCATCAGCCAACTTCAAAGGGTGAAAACACCATCAAAACGTCACAGTTTTGATAAG
Organism: Ormosia emarginata; assembly: GCA_029884605.1. Taxonomy (NCBI): domain Eukaryota; kingdom Viridiplantae; phylum Streptophyta; class Magnoliopsida; order Fabales; family Fabaceae; genus Ormosia; species Ormosia emarginata. The sequence goes on along the minus strand of JAQQTP010000077.1, from coordinate 47,471,934 downwards.
TGGTCTCATAAGAAGTGAAAATATATGTCTTAGCTTTCAAATATCACTGGTTTAAGGTTCATATCACACCTACAACCCAAATTATGACCCAATCTTTGCACATTATCCAAATTCTAGTGACAACATCTCTGTCCTAAATTTGTGGCCCAATATGACCCACTAGACATCCAATTCAGCCTTCGATCTCTTCGTAAAAGTTATTATCAAAGTTGTAGAGCTTTCTGTCAGCTTTTCTACAAGATAAAATTCATAATTTTTAGATATCTAGAATTCAGGTTATGCCTAAAATACCGAAACATTGTAAAATTCTCAATAATGATGAAAAATATAATTAAGCCCAATTTGAATCAAAACTTATAAAATGTGACCAAACCCAATCAATTAAGCATATAAGAGGTTTAAGATACTAAATATGATGGTTAAATAATATATGAAAATTGTGTTTATCAACTCTGACCTTTTTCTATTTCTCTTATCAGAATTGAGCTAATCACCTCGTTGCTAAAATAGAGGTAAGCATAAAGTGTTTCACCGGGGTCTAGTCTTGTCAGAATTGGTGGTTGACGAACGCCGAACTCAGTCAAAATTATAACCGAAGTTATTACCTAAGCTTGTAGCACAATGACAACACCGAATCATCTCCACGAGGATTGTAGATGCAATTTAATCAAATCAAGTGAACGTTAGCAAAGGGGGATTTGACAGTTTAAGATCACACTTAACAAAATTAAAGGAAGAAATAACAATTAAAGAGCAGTCAATTTAGAAACCTATCCAAGATTGGGTGGATTCAATCATAGACCCTTCATAGAACACTTGAAGCGCAATTGAATTGTTAATTTGGATCTAACCGAGATCTCTGCATCAAATCCAGAATTCATACTAGACGATCATCTAGAATTTAATTAACAAGTGATAAACACAAATCCGCAATCACACCATTCATGAAGATCTATGTTAATTTCAAGTACCGAATTCAATTAACTTAGGCACAAATCAGTAACCTAACATTTTCAATTCTGTGATTAATTTAGATCAATCAGTTCTAAGTTTCATCACAAATCTCAATCTTCATTTATGTGATTAGTTTAGATCAATAAGTTCTAAATTTCATCACAAATCTCAATCTTAAACCAAGATCAAATCAGATCAACATAAATAGAATCACCATTCATGCATTCAAGATCAAGAAGAAAAAAAAAAAAAAAAAGAAAAAAGAGGAATTCAATTACAAATCAAATACAATACATAACCAAGGTCTCAAGAATCCAAACCACAATCTCTTCAAGAGTTCTAAATTGACCGAAAGTAGCTTAGCCCTCCATTACCATGAAGGGGAGCATCAAAATATACAAAAGCTATGAGAAACTATGAAGAAACAAGAAGAAACTATGAGAGAAATGAAGGAGAATACAACTTGTTATTCATGATAACCAATGGTGCCTTTTATAGAAGTCTAGGGTAACAAAATGACAAAGGGGAGTGGGTGGATGAATGGGGTGGTTGAGTGATGTGGTTGAGTGGAGTGGTTGAGTGGGTGGATTAGTGGATGAGTGGATGAGTGGATGAGTGGATTAGTGGATGGATGAGTGGGTGGTTGAGGACGAAAATTTCTTGTCTGACTTGGAAGCCAAAAACGACCAACTATACTTCAGATCCATGAAAAGTACTCTTCATGAAAGTTGTAGATCTTTGTCTTGGCTATATCATGCATATCTGGATCGTCCAATTTGGCTTCCTACAGCCTAAGATATGACCCAAATACCGCAGGTTGCTCAAACCCAACTTCAGCACCTCTGTTCCGACTTGCAAGCTCAAACTGACCCATTAGACTTCATTTTTTCAAAAAGTATTCTTCATGAAAGTTGTTTATTTAGATCTTAACTATCCACTATCCAAATTTCAGCCCATCTCCATTATTACAGCTTGAGATATGATTTTATGAGTGCACACCGTTCGGATTCTAGTGATAGAACCCGTATTCTGACTTCCATGTAAACTTAGGTCCCTTAGACATCTGTTTAGGACTTCGAGCTCTTCATCAAAGTTGTAGAGCTTCCTCCTAGCTTTCCTACAAGGTAAAATTCATGATTATCAGACATTAGGAACTCAAGTTATGGCCAAAATACAGAAACAGTATCAAATCTTAATAATGCTGAAAATATTCAATTAGGACCAATTTGAGCTCAAACTCACAAAATCATACCAAACTCAATCAATTAAGAATATGGAGAGTGTAAATGACTAAACATAAGGGTTTCTTAATGAATAAAATATGTGATTATCAAATTCCCCCACACTTAGCTTTTTGCACTCTTGGGCAAAACTCAAGACCAAAATAAGGACATAAGAGATTAACAAAAATTTAAATTCCAATGACATTCAAGAGCCCAAAATTTTACAATCAAGAAGAACAACCAAAGGTTCAAGGGATCTAAACATTCATGAGTTAACAATTCTCCACATCTCAAACCAATAAGCAAGGTATCTTCAACATGAATCGAGAATGATAGATCTTCACAAGATTCCCTCTCAATCTCTCAAGTGTTTAAAAGGTAGGTATTTCACTCAATTTAACCCATGAAAATTGTACTACCATAAGCTTGTTTATCTTCTACTTCTCCACTACTCAAAACACATGCACACACAAATCATGAGGACTTTATTCAAGGTTGTAGTGAGGTCAAGGTAACAGAAGAGGATAAAATGGATATGAGAAGATAAATACCAAAGAGAATAAAAGCAAATGAGAGCTGAAAATAAGCATAAAAGTTCATCCCAACTCTAATGTATATCCCTTTACATATTCATTTCCCAATCTCTTTTTGTTTTCTTTTTTTATATATATATAAACATAACTATATACATACATTTTTCTTTTTTTTTTTTTAGTACTCTTTCCTTTTTCAACAACTATTTTGTACACACACCCCCACACTTGTTCAAAAACTCATCCATTAACCAAGCTAATGTTCTTTTATTCCCTAAGATAAAGTAAGAACACAATTTTTCATTTAAGGCACATAATGAGTTAGAAACAAGGAATGGTCAAATAAGCTCAAAAGGATTAAGTAAAGGAAAGTATACAAGGTTGACAGGAATCAGAGAATTTTCAAGAAGTCAAAAGAGTGCTTGATATCATATTGAAAACAAGGTTGGCTATTCAGTTAAACTAGCTAATTAAGAAAGAGGGCCTCAATCATGTTCATGCATGCAAGTGAAATGTAGTCTCAAAAAGAATCAAAGCAAGTTCTAGAGTGGTCATTAACATGAGTGAAAATCACACAAGAAAGAAGAGAATGGCATAAATGTTGAATCCATCCATTAGGCTCAAAATCTCACAAGGTATGCATCCATCAAACTCAATTCATCAATTCAATCATCCATCACCAAGCATATCAGTTCAAGAAGGGAGAAAAGTTATTCAATCATGCAATGAACCTTTTTTTATTTTTTTTTAACAAAAATCCAAAAAAAATGCTAAAATCTCTCCCCCACACTTAATATAACATTGCCCTCAATGTGAAAGAGAGATATAAAAAAGAGCAACACAACCTGATAAGAAGTGAATCAACGCCAAGCAGAAAAGAAACACATTGTCAGTGCCGCATCAGACCCTGAAAAGAAATTAAACACCGTTCAGCCCATCTCCATTATTACAGCTTGAGATATGATTTTATGAGTGCACACCGTTCGGATTCTAGTGATAGAACCCGTATTCTGACTTCCATGTAAACTTAGGTCCCTTAGACATCTGTTTAGGACTTCGAGCTCTTCATCAAAGTTGTAGAGCTTCCTCCTAGCTTTCCTACAAGGTAAAATTCATGATTATCAGATATCAGGAACTCAAGTTATGGCCAAAATACAGAAACAGTATCAAATCTTAATAATGCTGAAAATATTCAATTAGGACCAATTTGAGCTCAAACTCACAAAATCATACCAAACTCAATCAATTAAGAATATGGAGAGTGTAAATGACTAAACATAAGGGTTTCTTAATGAATAAAATATGTGATTATCAAATTCCCCCACACTTAGCTTTTTGCACTCTTGGGCAAAACTCAAGACCAAAATAAGGACATAAGAGATTAACAAAAATTTAAATTCCAATGATATTCAAGAGCCCAAAATTTTACAATCAAGAAGAACAACCAAAGGTTCAAGGGATCTAAACATTCATGAGTTAACAATTCTCCACATCTCAAACCAATAAGCAAGGTATCTTCAACATGAATCGAGAATGATAGATCTTCACAAGATTCCCTCTCAATCTCTCAAGTGTTTAAAAGGTAGGTATTTCACTCAATTCAACCCATGAAAATTGTACTACCATAAGCTTGCTTATCTTCTACTTCTCCACTACTCAAAACACATGCACACACAAATCATGAGGACTTTATTCAAGGTTGTAGTGAGGTCAAGGTAACAGAAGAGGATAAAATAGATATGAGAAGATAAATACCAAAGAGAATAAAAGCAAATGAGAGCTGAAAATAAGCATAAAAGTTCATCCCAACTCTAATGTATATCCCTTTACATATTCATTTCTCAATCTCTTTTTTTTTTTTTTTTTTTTTATATATAAACATAACTATATACATACATTTTTCTTTTTTTTTTAGGTACTCTTTCCTTTTTCAACAACCATTTTGTACACACACCCCCACACTTGTTCAAAAACTCATCCATTAACCAAGCTAATGTTCTTTTATTCCCTAAGATAAAGTAAGAACACAATTTTTCATTTAAGGCACATAATGAGTTAGAAACAAGGAATGGTCAAATAAGCTCAAAGGGATTAAGTAAAGGAAAGTATACAAGGTTGACAGGAATCAGAGAATTTTCAAGAAGTCAAAAGAGTGCTTGATATCATATTGAAAACAAGGTTGGCTATTCAGTTAAACTAGCTAATTAAGAAAGAGGGCCTCAATCATGTTCATGCATGCAAGTGAAATGTAGTCTCAAAAAGAATCAAAGCAAGTTCTAGAGTGGTCATTAACATGAGTGAAAATCACACAAGAAAGAAGAGAATGGCATAAATGTTGAATCCATCCATTAGGCTCAAAATCTCACAAGGTATGCATCCATCAAACTCAATTCATCAATTCAATCATCCATCACCAAGCATATCAGTTCAAGAAGGGAGAAAAGTTATTCAATCATGCAATGAACCTTTTTTTTTTATTTTTTTTAACAAAAATCCAAAAAAATGCTAAAATCTCTCCCCACACTTAATATAACATTGCCTCAATGTGAAAGAGAGATATAAAAAAGAGCAACACAACCTGATAAGAAGTGAATCAACGCCAAGCAGAAAAGAAGCACATTGTCGATCTTGCATCAGACCATGAAAAGAAATTAAACAATAAAACTTTAGTACTTCCACAATTTAATACTAATTAATTACTACCTAAAAAACTCCTTACTCTGCCACTAATTAAGATGCGTCTCAAGAGTAAAATTACTCCTTACTCTGCCATCACTAATTAGTTTAATAAGTCTATGACAATCATATCATACTTTCCAAACAAACAATAAAATTTTTTTTTTGGGTTAACTATCCTCCCCCCCAACTAGATCACAACATTGTCCTCAATTTTAAAATATAGATGAGTAAAGGATAGAAGATATTACCTGTTTGAGAAAGCTGATAAAAATTTAAACAGAAACAAAATACAATAAAATCAAACCCATTAAAGATAAAGTTTCAGATCGGCTTTTTTTTTCTTGTTACTTCCTTCGTTTCTTCTGTTGACCAATCTATCGAGTTAATACCTTATCGGTACATACTCAAAAGCTTCTAATTTATCAATGAGCTCATCAATAGTGGAGGCGAGAGATAAGAAGTTGTCTTGTCGAAGGAGTGATAAATTTCTGTTCCACAGCTTTGTCAAGAAAAGATAACAAAAGATCAAAGAAATTATTAACATTCAACAAACCAATGGGTCTATGGTGGATGTTCAGTTCGGCCCAAGAGACAATTTGAAAAAAATTTTCCAAAGTACCAAAACCACCTGTATGTACAGTTTCCATGGCGTATCTTTATACTGCGCGTCATGAGTGCAGTAGACATCACGTCCGTTTTTTTTTTGAAAGATGACATGAAGAAGAAGAAGAAGAGGATGATATGTACAGACTGTTTGTGGATATGGCTCACATCTGCCTCTGGTTAAACGTCCAGTAACGGCTTAAACGTCTTCTATGAGTCGAGGATAAGCTTCCCATCCAATTTTCTTATAAATTGGCAAACAGGGTCTTTTAGAGTCAGATTCCCAAGACTGTAGCGTTTTTCTTCATCCTTGAAGAGATTCCATAATTTAAGAATTTCACGATGCACCAATCCACAAGAATGCGTCTCAAGAGTCAATAAGATATCATCTAATGACTCCTTACTCAGTCCATTCTTAATGAAGAAAATTTTATCTTCTCTATTTGCGGAAACCATCCCCAAAGTACGACATCATCACTTGTTACGGTTCCATCGTCCACATTTGTGACAGACTTGTAACCTTTTTGCTCTTCTCCTTTTAGAATATGAACTTCTTCCAAGACGGGCATATATGAGTCAAATGAAATTGAGGACTCACCTGCTAATCGGACCTTTGCTTCAATTATCCAGCGTACATCTTCTGGCATACCTTTGTGCATTAACAGTCTCAATCTTTCACATCAAACTTTGTAGATTTTTCTCAGAGCATTTTGAGGAAGAGAAGGAAAATGTTTTCTCAGGTTTGAAAGAATGACATCCATTTTGAAGGAGAAGAAAGGTTCAGTTATTTTGGGAAACTGAAAATTAAACCGACTTGAGAGTCATGGAGTACCGTATCCGCCACTTAACCGGCAACACAAAGAACTCAAGAACTTAGTTTTCCAAGAATGGTTGAGTCTCTGTCCATTAACTTTAAGCGCATTACCATTCCTAGGATCCTCAATATCTACAGCCCCAGAGGATACACGTGTTTGACAACAAAAGAACCGCGCCACCTAGATCTCAATTTTCCAAGGAGTAGGTACAAATGATAATCTCAAAGCAGAACTTTTTTGACCAATTTCCGCAGCTTTTGCAAAAGGTGTAACAGACCTTGAATAAAGTAGGCCAATAAAATCCATACTGCAAGATTTTCGCAGTTGTTGTCGCTGAAGAAAAAAAATGACCTCCACATGCTTCCGAGTGACAAAATTTAATGGCACTACCTACCTCATTGTCGGGCACACAACTGTTTTTTTTTTCTTTTCTTTTCTTCTTTTTTTTTATTCATAATGCGGATGGAGAAGGTTCATCACCTCCATTTCTGCATTCTCTGGAAGTTCATGATACTGTTTGAGGCAGTTTCCATTTACGATGAAAGCTTTGACAGTGACCTCACTTTTAATCTAAACAGCACCAGAAGGAAAAACCTTAGTAACAATAAATGGTCCATCCCATCTAGACCTTAATTTGCCAGGCATGAGTCGGAGGCGGGAGTTATAGAGGAGAACTTTTTGACCAATCTCAAATGTTTTCCTCAGAATCAACTTATCATGGAAGGCTTTGGTCTTCTCCTTATAAAGTTTGGAACTTTCATAAGCCTCCAAGCGGATCTCCTCTAATTGCTGCAGCTGCAGCTTCCTCTCCATACCTGCTTGATCTAGGTCCAAGTTGCACCTTTTTATCGCCCAGAATGCATGATGCTCAATTTCCACCAGCAGGTGGCGGGCTTTTCCAAAAACAATCCGATATGGAGACATCCTGATTGGTGTCTTATAAGCAGTCCGGTAAGCCCATAAAGCATCCTCAAGCCTCTTGCTCCAGTCCTTTCTGTTAGGTTGAAATGTCTTCTAGAGTATCTGCTTGATCTCCCTGTTGGAAATCTCGGCTTGCCCATTAGTTTGGAGATGGTAAGGTGTAGAAACTCTGTGCAAAATCCCATACTTTTTCATCAAAGCTTCCATGCTTCGATTACAAAAATGTGAACCCTGATCACTGATGATGGCCTTCGGAACTCCAAACCTGCAGAAAATCTGTGATTTAACAAAATTCACAACAACTTTGGAATCATCAGTCTGAGTAGCTTTCACCTCCACCCACTTGGATACATAATCAACAGCTAGCAAAATATAAACAAAACCAAAAGAAACAAGAAAGGGTCCCATAAAATCAATTTCCCATAGATCAAAAATCTCACAGAACAATAAGGATTTCTAGGGCATCTCATTCCTTCGAGAAGTGTTTCCTGTTCTTTAGCATTGATCACAAGATTTACAAAACACATATGCATCATGAAATAGAGTGGGCCAATATAATCCAGATTCCAAAACTTTCCTAGCAGTCCTTTGGGGACCAAAATGACCGTCACATGCAAGTGTATGACAAAAGCTAAGAATAGAATGGAATTTATTATCAGGCACGCATCTTCTAATGACTTGGTCACTACAAAATTTCCACAGATAAGGGTCATCCCACACATAACATTTTGACTCACTCTTTAATTTATCAATCTGAGCCCTAATAAAATGTGCAGGAAAAACACCAGCAACTAAGAAATTTATCAAATCAGCAAACCAATGAGTGTTACCATGCAGCTTGAAAAGCTGCTCATCAGGGAAGACATCATGGATAGGAAAAGTATCTGCCTCCCTTTCAATTCGGCTTAGGTGATCAGCCACTAAATTCTCCGTTCTACTTTTATCATGGATTTCAATATCGAACTCTTGGTGGAACAAAATCCACCTAATCAACCTACGCTTTGCATCAAGCTTCTTCAGGAGAAACTTCAAAGCTGTATGATCTGAAAACACAACCACTCTAGAACCAAGCAAATATGATCGAAATTTGTCTAAAGCAAAAACAATTGCTAAAAGTTCCTTTTCAGTGGTGGTGTAGTTGACTTGTGCAGGATCTAAAGTTCTTGAAGAATAGGAGATGACATGAGATATTTTGTCAACCCTTTGTGCAAGATCAACTCCCAAAGCATAATTAGAGGCATCACACATGAGCTCAAATGGGAGTGTCCAATCTGGTGGCTGGATGATAGGTGTACTGGTCAATACTTGCTTTAAGTGATTGAAGGCATCCTTGCATTTCTGGTCAAAATGGAACTCTACTTCTTTTTGTAGCAAGTTGGATAGTGGAAGAGCAATTTTGCTGAAATCTTTTATGAATCGCCTATAGAAACCTGCATGACCAAGGAAAGAACGAACCTCCCGCACGCATGTGGGGTAAGATAGGCATGAAATAACATCTATTTTCACAGGATCTACCTTAATACCCTTGCTAGATATTATATGCCCTAAAACTATGCCTTGCTCCACCATGAAATGACATTTCTCAAAATTCAGAACAAAGTTAGCCTTAATGCATTTATGCAAAACCTGAGTCAAACTATCCAAACATGCATCAAAGGAAGAGCCATAGACAGTAAAGTCATCCATGAATACATCCATGCAATTTTCTAAAAGGTCAGAAAATATACTTACCATACACCTTTGAAAGGTGCCTGGAGTGTTGCACAGACCAAAAGGCATCCTTCTGTATGCAAATGTGTCAAATGGGCAAGTGAAAGTAGTTTTATCTTGGTCTTGTGGGGCTATATGGATCTGAAAATAACCCGAATATCCATCCAAGAAACAGTAATGCGACTTGCCAGCTAGTCTCTCTAACATCTGATCAATGAAAGGTAATGGGAAATGATCTTTCTTGGTGGCTTGGTTAAGTCGTCTGTAATCAATGCAAACCCGCCAGTTGTTTTGAATTCTTGTGGGTAGTAGCTCATTGTTCTAATTTTCAACTACTGTGACCCCATATTTCTTTGGAACAACCTGCATGGGGCTCACCCATTTACTATCAGATATGGGATAAATAATGCCAGCTTGCAGTAGCTTGGTAACTTCCTTCTTTACCACATCCAGAGTCAGGGGGTTCAGTCTCCTTTGGGGCTGCCGTACTGGTTTAGTATCTTCCTCCAACAAAATCCTATGCATGCATATGGAGGGACTGATACCGGGAAGATCTGCAAGTGTCCATTCGATGGATTGTTTATTCTGTCTCAAAACTTGCAGTAATTTTTCTTCTTGATCAGGCTGCAAATTTTTAGCAACAATCACAGGCAGCTTCTCACCATCTTCCAAATATGCATATTTAAGATGGTCCGGCAAAATCTTGAATTCTAAGGATAGAGGCTGTACAATGGAGGGGCAAAGAAGTCATTTTGAAACAACTAACTCAAAGAACATTAAATTCAACATACTTCGACTCTCATTTTCACATGTCTTGCATCATTCAAGTCGCTACATCACCACTCATAACTCGCATAAATCTCGGCACATGCACGACACATGGTACAATATCACAGCCAGCACATGTTTCACAGGTAACAGAATCCAGAAAATCAGCAATATCAGGAAATTCAGCATAAATATCAGCATAAGCATCGTCAACTAGCATATCAATCACATCAACATGGAAAACAGAATGCTCCTCTAGGGGATGTCTCATGGCCTCAAAAATGTTAAATTGTACCACATCATCGCCAAATTCTATGGAAAGGGTGCCAGCATGCACATCTATCTTGGTCTTGGCTGTCTTGAGGAAGGGTCTGCCTAGGATCAATGGAGCATGATTTGTTGAAGACTCATCTTCCATGTTCAGAATATAGAAGTCCGCTGGAAAAATTAGCTCATTTACCCGAACTAACACATCTTCTAACATTCCTGCAGGATGAGCAGTGGTCCTATTTGCCAACTGAATCACTATACCAGTAGGTTGCAAAGTGCCAATGTTCAAGGACTGATATATTGACATAGGCATGACATTAATCGAAGCACCCAAGTCTAGCATTGCATGTTCAAATTTGGAGTTACCTATCGTGCAAGGAATTGTGAAAGTTCCAGGATCTTTGCATTTTTGTGGCATGCTTGGTAGAATCATTGCGAAACATTTACGCCCATGCTTATTTTCTCAGTACCCTTAAGTCTTCTCTTGTGAGTACACAACTCTTTGAGGAATTTGGCATACTTGGGAATCTGCTTGATTGCATCAAGGAGGGGAATATTGATTTCCACCTTCCTGAATGTGTCTATGACTTCTCTTTCTATTTCTGTTTATGCAGTATGCTTGGACTGTGTGACTCTGTTTGGAAAAAGTTGTGGAATGGCCAGATTTGAATTCTCTGCACATTTCTTCTGTGTCACAGATTTTTGGACTGAGTTATCCACTTTCTTCTGTTTCTGGTCACCTTCTGGTTGCCGCACTTGTAGTTCAGGTTATGGTGGAGTAGGATCGTCAACTTCTCTGCCACTTCTCAAGCTAATGGCACTTACATTGCCTCTTGGGTTGTTGACTGTTTGTGAAGGCAATTGGTTCAACCCTTGACTTTTCAGCTCACTCAGAGTGGTTGCCATCTGCCCAATTTGAGTTTGTAAATTCTGGATGGTGGCATTGACATTCTGCTGAAACTATTTCATCAAGTCTTCAAAAGGTGGCTCAGCTGGAGTGGCTGCTAGAACAGGTAGCGGGAGGGGCTGTTGCATGGGTGGCGGCACAGGTTGTGCTTGCTTAAATGCAGGTGGTTGGTACTTGTTGCTAGGGCCTGTAGCTTGGTATCTAAACTGCGGTTCTTCTTTGTTGGTAGGTACATTGTTGTTATTGACCGAATTTCCATATCTCGGGTTGGGATGGTCCCTCCACCAGGGGTTATAGGTATTAGAAAATGGATTATATACGGGTCACTACTCTTGTGATTGCGATATTGGGGTCTACCAGGAAAAATACCACCGGCTGCACATGCATTGCTCTGGAAAAATAGAACCATCATCCGAAGTGTGGGGCATGCATCGGTAGGATGAGATGAACAAGAGCAAATGCCACACACAATTGCGACCATCTGCATTGGTGCTTGTTGTCCCTCGCTAACTGCCTCACCAAAGAAGTCAATTCATTAAGTCTGTGTTCCATTCTCTGTTGGTCTACATGAGATGATTGAATCTCATTGACTCCTCTGGTTAAGGTAATAATTCGTGTGCCAAATTGTTGGGTATTGACTGCCATGTTTGCTATCAAATCTCTCACTACTGTAGGGGTCTTGTCTACTAAGGCTCCTCCAGAGGCAGCATCCACTATGCTTCTGTCATTTGGCAGCAAGCCTTCATAGAAATATTGAATTAAGAGTTGATCGGTGATTTGGTGGTGGGGACAGCTCGAGCACAGCTTCTTGAATCTTTTCCAATATTCATGCAAGGTCTCTCCTATCATTTGTCTTATGCTACATATATCTTTTCTAATGGCAGCAGCTCTAGAGGCAGGGAAAAATTTCTCTAAGAACAACCGCTTCATGTCAGTCCAACTTGTTACTGAACCTGGTGAAAGATAAAATAATCAATCCTTGGTTGTATTAGCAAGTGAGAAAGGAAATGCCATCAGCTTGATGTGCTCTTCTAAGATCCCATGTGGCTTCATGGTTGAACAAACCACATGGAACTCCTTTAGATGTTTATGGGGATCCTCACCTGCAAAACCGTGAAACTTGGGCAACAAATGTATCAATCCAGATTTTAACTCAAAATCAGCATCAAGATCTGGGTATTGAATACACAAAGACTGGTTAGTTATATCAGGAGCAGCAAGTTCCTTAAGAGTTCTATTCTGCATGTTATCAGCCATGGTTTCAGAATTATTCAAGATCTCAAGTTCACTCCCAATATTAAGATCAAATTCAGAAGCAATTCTTGCACTTAGCCTACGAGCTCTAATCAACATATGCAAGGTTTTATCAATCTCAGGATCAAAGTCAACTAAGTTATCAGGCTCAGACCTAGTCATGCATCACACAAAAACAAATAAATAAGCAAAATACTAAACAATGGATAAAAATGTTAGAAAAGTTAATAAAAAGCAAAAGTTAGTAAAAACACTTAAAATGAAAAGATTACACTTACTAATCCCCGACAACGGCGCCAAAATTTTGACGAATGCCGAACTCAGTCAAAATTATAACCGAAGTTATTACCTAAGCTTGTAGCACAGTGACAACACTGGATCATCTCCACGAGGATTGTAGATGCAATTTAATCAAATCAAGTGAAAGTTAGCAAAAGGGGTTTGACAGTTTAAGATCGCACTTAACAAAATTAAAGGAAGAAATAACAATTAAAGAAGCGATCAATTTAGAAACCTATCCAAGATTGGGTGGATTCAATCATAGACCCTTCATAGAACACTTGAAGCGCAATTGAATTGTTAATTTGGATCTAACCAAGATCTCTGCATCAAATCTAGAATTCATACTAGACGAACGTCTAGAATTTAATTAACAAGTGATAAACACAAATCCGCAATCACACCATTCATGAAGATCTATGTTAATTTCAAGTCTGACCGAATTCAATTAACTTAGGCACAAATCAAGAACCTAACCTTTTCAATTACGTGATTAATTTAGATCAATCAGTTCTAAGTTTCATCACAAATCTCAATCTTCATTTATGTGATTAGTTTAGATCAATAAGTTCTAAATTTCATCACAAATCTCAATCTTAAACCAAGATCAAATCAGATCAACATAAATAGAATCACCATTCATGCATTCAAGATCAAGAAGAAGAAAAAAAAAAAAAGAAAAGAGGAATTCAATTACAAATCAAATACAATACATAACCAAGGTCTCAAGAATCCAAACCACAATCTCTTCAAGAGTTCTAAATTGACCGAAAGTAGCTTAGCCCTCCATTACCATGAAGGGGAGCATCAAAATATACAAAAGCTATGAGAAACTATGAAGAAACAAGAAGAAACTATGAGAGAAATGAAGGAGAATACAACTTGTTATTCATGATAACCAATGGTGCCTTTTATAGAAGTCTAGGGTAACAAAATGACAAAGGGGAGTGGGTGGATGAATGGGGTGGTTGAGTGAAGTGGTTGAGTGAAGTGGTTGAGTGGGTGGATTAGTGGATTAGTGGATGAGTGGATTAGTGGATGAATGAGTGGGTGGTTGAGGACGAAAATTTCTTGTCTGACTTGGAAGCCAAAAACGACCAACTATAATTCAGATCCATGAAAAGTACTCTTCATAAAAGTTGTAGATCTTTGTCTTGGCTATAACATGCATATCTGGATCGTCCAATTTGGCTTCCTACAACCCAAGATATGACCCAAATACCGCAGGTTACTCAAACCCAACTTCAGCACCTCTGTTCCGACTTGCAAGCTCAAACTGACCCATTAGACTTCATTTTTTCAAAAAGTGTTCTTCATGAAAGTTGTTTATTTAGATCTTAACTATCAACTATCCAAATTTCAGCCCATCTCCATTATTACAGCTTGAGATATGATTTTATGAGTGCACACCGTTCGGATTCTAGTGATAGAACTCGTATTCTAACTTCCATGTAAACTTAGGTCCCTTAGACATCTGTTTAGGACTTCGAGCTCTTCATCAAAGTTGTAGAGCTTCCTCCTAGCTTTCCTACAAGGTAAAATTCATGATTATCAGATATCAGGAACTCAAGTTATGGCCAAAATACAGAAACAGTATCAAATCTCAATAATGCTGAAAATATTCAATTAGGACCAATTTGAGCTCAAACTCACAAAATCATACCAAACTCAATCAATTAAGAATATGAAGAATGTAAATGACTAAAAATAAAGGTTTCTTAATGAATAAAATATGTGATTATCAATGGTGTGGACAACATCTTCTTCAGTTCTTGAAAGGCGGCTTCACATTTTGGGGTACACTCGAAATTCTTTGCCTTTTTAAGGTTTTGATGAAATGAAGAAATTTTTGAGCAGCCTTGGCGAGGAAACCTATGACAGTCGTTGTACAATCTGTCATCAGTTGTTGCACTTATTTCACAGACTACATGATGCGCATATCGAGGATGGCTTAGCATTTTTCTGGGTTGGTTTCAATGCCTCAGTTTGTTAACAAAGACCCGAAAAATTTCTCGACTTGTACATCGAAGGTGCATTTCTTTGGATTCAGCCTCATGTTGTGCTTTCAGATCTAGGTGAACACTTCTTCCAGATCCTTGATATGGTCACCAGTCTCTGTTGTCTTGACAATCATATCGTCTATGTAGACTTCGAGCATCTTACTAGTCTATCCTTCGAAGACTTTGTTTTTCATTCGTTGATAAGTTGCTCCTGCATTCTTCAATCTAAACAGCATGATGCAGTAATAATAACTTCCCATTTCGGTTATGAAGGTGGTATTGTCTTTGTCCTCCAGGTTCATGGAATCTAGTTGTATCTGGAATAGACATCCATAAAGGAAAGTAGTTAGAATTCGACCGAGTTGTCCACTAATTTATCAATATTGGGAAGTGGATAAGGGTCTTTTGGGCACACCTTGTTTTAGACAGTATAATCAATGCACATGTGCCACTTCCCATTGGCCTTCTTTACTAAGACCACGTTAGAGATCCAAGTGGTGTAGGAGACCTCCCTGGTGAATCCAGCATCTAGGAGTTTTTTTTACCTACTTTTAGATCACTTCTTGCCTCTTAAGTCTGACCTTCCTTTTTCGTTGAGCTACTAATTTTGTATTCTTCATGATAGAAAGTCGGTGGTAGATGAACTCTAGGTCTAAGCTTGGTATGTCTGTAGAGGTCCAAGCAAAAAGGTCTTTATTTTTCTCCAGAAACTCTGTTAACCGGGATCTTTCCTCCTGACTCAGATATCCTCCAATCTTGGTTACATGGTTTGGATTAACACCAAGTTAAAGGCGTTGAATTTCTCCATCAGGTTGGGGGCGTGTACCACAGATCTCTTCGCGTACATCCAACTCAGTCAAGAAGACATTGATGGGATCCGTAGTGACTAGAGTCGAATTGTTGCATTAGTTCGTGGCCTGAGGTTTTGTTAGCGATTCTCAAGCTTTCATTGTAGTATCTTTTTATTGTGGCTTAGTCTCATTTGACTTTTACGACTCTGCCATGTTGGTCCAGAAATTTTATAGCCAACTTAAGTGTGGAGATCACGGCCCCAAAAATGTTGAGTGAGGGGCGACCTAATATGACATTATAGGTCGAAGGACAACAAACCACTAATAAACTGACCTTAACTATTTTGAAGAGGGAGTTTTTCCCCAAAGTCAAGTAGGTCTCGATATATCCCACCAGGGTGATCTTGTCTCCAGTGAATCTGATCAGCTAGCCAGTGTACAAGATCAGTTCTTTTCTTGATAATCCTAACTTTTTGAACAATTCTAGGAACATGATATCAGTCGAGCTCCTTTGGTCAACAAATATTTGGCAAACCTTGGCATTGGTGATTATCCATAAGACCATCATAGGATCATCGTGATTTGAGATTGTGTATCTATAATCCTTATTAGAGAACGAAATCAATGTGGTTTTTCTCACGCCGCCATCTGATTTAGTTCTCGAGAGGGATGCCATGCTTAGCATAGCCCAAAGTGCTTTCTTCTTGGCATTTCTTGACTTATCGCCACTCACAAATTCCTTCCAGATGGTGTTCATTGTCTGGGTTACTTTAGCATGATGACGGTTAGCATGATGACGGTCATTCTTTTAATTGTCATCCTAAGGTTGTGCCTTTTCTTTATTTTGGACATTACCTCGAGATGAGCCTACACCGGGATTCTCATTCTTGGCTAAAGAGCGTATTCTCTGATAAGGCAGAGATGGACTTCTCTGTGGGCTATAGCTTTGCTTCTTATAGTTCTACCCTCCCCTCTGATTGTTGTTCCGAGATTGGCGCACATAGTGACCCAAGTGACCATCTCAGATCAATGACTAGATGCATCTTGGAGGTTGATACAATCCTTCGTGTTATGACCATGGCTATCATGTAATGCATAATGTTTGGATTTGTCCTTCTATGCATGTTTCTTCAAGGGAAGAGGTCTTTTCACATCTTTGAACTTTGTGTTCATGATCTTCTGGTAGATTTGAGCCTGAGGTGCTTTGAGGGGAGTGTAGTTTTCGTATTTCCCCTTAAAAGGTGGCTTTGAGTCCTGACCTTGTTGGTTGGGTTGTTTGGGCTTAGGTTTAACGTCTTCTCCTTTCTCAAGATGCTTCCAAGCTTGGAGAACGTCTTCAGCATTGATATACTTATTAGCATGGGCGCAAAAGTCATCCATAGTCTTTGGCTTCTTCTTGGCGAGAGAAAAAGAAAATGGCCCAAGGTGGAGTCCTTCCCTCTAGTAGTGCAATTCAAGTCTTTCATCACAGTCTTTAATATTCACTATTTCTTTATTAAACAGGGATATAAGGTCTTAGAGAGACTCTTCCTTTCCTTGTTTAATTTAGGAGAGGCATGATAAGGATTTGGGCTACACCTTGCTGGTGGTGAACTGTAGCAAAAATCTCGAGGACAAGCCCTTCTAATTAACAATGGATTTAAGGGTTAAGGTAGTGAGCCATCTCAAGACAGCTTTTTTCAGAGTCAAAGGAAAAATGCAGCACATGAGCGGGTCATCTCCTCCAACAAATAGAAAAGCAGTGGCGTCGGCATCCAAGTGCTCTTGAGGGTCCATGGTCCCATCATAGGCTTCAATATTTGTGGAATATTTGAAGTGCCTAGGGATTTCATAGGCCATCAACTTATCAGAGAAATGTAGGTTTTGTGAAACCAAGTTCCTTAATCTATGTTTCTATTCTTGTCTTCTTCAAGCAAGGATTTCAGTGCTCTGAGCGGGTTCCATAATCCTAGAATTTTCCTGATGGTGGACCTCATCATGGGCTTTGTCCCTTCGATTTTCTTGATTCCTTCTCAGAGATCGGTTCTCACCTTTTTTTCTCTTTGTGGACAGCTCTTTCCAGGTTATGGATCCGTTCATCTTGAAGTCTAAGTAGAGAGATGAGTTTTGCTCTGGATAACTTTGGAAGACTAGTTTCAGCACGACGAGACCGAACTTCTTCATTCTCCACACGAGCTCCAAGGTGTTGTAGTGTTGACACCCATTATCTGGCATCTCCAGAAGGTACTCTTTGTAGACCGAGTCGTTGCTTAACCATAATTCGCGTGGGCGGATGGGAGAGATTCTCACCAGTAAAAGAAGTCTCTACCACATCCTGCCTGAGTTCCGGTTGGGAGATGACTGGTTCTTGGATTGACTCATGAGTAGGAGCAGACGCCGAACGATAGTTAGGGGACGATTGGTTCTACACAGCAGAGGCATAATTTTAATTGGTAGAGGCTTGATTTCTCCTCGTGCTAACCATGATGATGATGATGATGGGAATAGAAGTTTATCATTTTTCACAAACGACGTCAATGTTCTGAACAAGGTTAAGAGGAATACCTGAATAAGTGGTTGAAGGTGAAATCCTCCATAGCACGATGGTAGCAACAGTGGTGCAAAGGGATGTGTACCTGCAAAAAGCACTTCGACGCTCAAGTTAGATCATGCACAATGTTGGTAGTGTTTGAAATTAGATGCATACCTTTAAGACCTTACAGGGTATTTATAAGAGTGTCTTGAGTGATTAGAATCGCAGTTCAATCTGAATTGAATTCTATTATTTAGGATCAAAATCAATGAGATTATTATCTCTTATAATTAATTTCTCTATTTATGTGGGATGTAATTAGTATCCATATTTATGAGAGATTTTGTGAGAGATTTGTGCCTCATAAATAGGTAGATCAACTTATCTAATAGTGAACATAAATATATGGAATCATACTCCGGTGGGTCGGGTTGCTCCTGAACCGCTAATCCGTAACCCGATCTAGAACAATAATGATAGTATAAATTTCTTATTTTGTGGCTATATGTATACTTTTTATGTACGTACTCTTAATGATTAAGTAATTCTTTTCTTATCACATGAAGTAATTGTATGGTTAATACTTACATTATATATATAGTGTTTGATAAATAATAAATTGTTAAGATTCAAATTATGTTATTATATATCAAGTTTGATATTATTGGTTGAATATTTTAGACAAAATAAAAAAATTATTCGCAATTTTAATTTCTTGAAACTAGCTTCTTTTATTACCTCCATGCATTATTTTAAAAATTCTTTTAATTAATGCACCCAAAAAAAAAACTTTTAATTACCTCATGCATTGGACGAGTGCAAAACTCTATAATAAATTGAAAACATATAATAAGTAAAAAAATTATGAATGAGAATGTTATTTTTTTATTTTAGATTTAATTGCTATGTAGTTCTCCAAAATTTTTTAGATAATTCAAATAGATCCCTAAACTAAAAAAATTTGTAATTGGGTCCCTACTGTTTTAAAAATTTGTAATTTGATCCTTAGCCATTACTGGATCTAAGGACATAATTACAAATTTTTAAATGAATCTAAGGACTCAATTACAAATTTTTACAACATTAAGGACCTAATTACAAATTTTTAGAACATTAGGAACTCAATTACAAACTTTTTTAATGTAATGACCTATTTGAATTATCCCAAAAAGTTTATAAATTTATAGAGTAATTATCCCTTTATTTTATTTTTCCTCTCAAAATTGAATATGAAACACAACAAATATATCATGTTCTATTAAGAATTCATTTTGTATGTCCTTGATAATGTATGTGAAAATTTAAGGGATTATTTTTCTAAATATAATTTTACATATAAATGTCATTAATAAATTTTTTACGATCTTTTATGGCTATACATTAGTAATTGTAAAAAAAAAAATAGAATTTTGAACATAGGAGTCAGTTTAATATAATCTTTGAAAACATGGGTAAAAAATTAAGAGATAAATTCTCAATTTAATTTTTTGTGAATATTATCAATGATATTTTCATTAAAAGGTATACAAAAGAAACTATAAATTATTATAGGATTTTTACATAAGTAACAAGTTTTTTTACAAGTAAGATTTACTTGGGATTTGTATTCAACTTTTATTGTGATCAACCACTTTTTGGTACATTAATGATAAGTTTAATATATATATAATTAAAATGAAGATAAAAATTTAAGATATAAATATTTATTTTTATGATAATATAGTTTTCTAATTTGTTGATATATATTTTTATATACGTGTTTTTTATTGTTAAATGATTTTTTTAAAAAATTATTAATGCTTACATACTTTATATAAAATTGTAAATAATATAAACTTTTCTTTTAGGCAACTAATGATGGAAACTTGATCCATTG
Source organism: Ormosia emarginata (assembly GCA_029884605.1). Lineage (NCBI taxonomy): Eukaryota > Viridiplantae > Streptophyta > Magnoliopsida > Fabales > Fabaceae > Ormosia > Ormosia emarginata. The sequence continues at coordinate 47,451,839 of JAQQTP010000077.1, read as the reverse complement.
TCCTGTGCATTACATGAGTAAAAAACACTAGTAGATGAATATTTACATATATGAAATACAAATTTATAAGAAAATATGATAAAATAAATTGAATAGTATATATTTACAATAAAGTTTATTTTGTAAGATAGCTTAAATGTAATTGAGCAACACCCATATTATATAACATTAAGATTTTATTGATGTTTTGAGTGAAATTATTTGTAAGAGTTAAAATAGTTTTTGTAAACAAGTAATGAAATAAATTGACTTTAATGGGAGCATTGATAAAGTAAATGTAATGAGTAAACAATAGTTGCATCTAAAGAGTAGATGTAATAGGTAAATGTCGCGACCGGGATTGCGGCGGATAATAACAACTCGCGTGAATTTAAAATGATTAAAATATGGAATGGAGTCGCCACCAATTTTATTTAAATTTAGAAAAAATTGGAAAACCCTTTTTAAAAAAAGAAATGGTCTTTGAAACCAGATTGGATTCGGGAGTCGGTTATGGTTAGGAAAGGGTGGAAACTTAATCCCACAGCACCCCTAACACACCCGTCTTGAGACGGTACCTTAAGTTAGTTGTGCAAAAATATTGATAATCTCAAATTTATTTATTTTACCCCTTTAAAAAAACATTGTAATTATTTTATTTTTATTTTTTATTATTTTTTTTTTTTTTTAAAGAAAAGAAAAAAAAAAAACCAAATTGTGAAAATTTAATTTTTGACTTGACAGAATTGAAATTAACTCCTACGCACTTTCAGTGCGATGAGGAACTCAAAGTTACGTAGTTCTTTAAAAAATAAGTGTGAGTTGATTGATTTTAATTAAAAGATTTTTTGGAAAGAAAACAGACTTTGCGGGGTTTAAGATAAAGACAAAGGCTACTTTCAATAAACCCTTATGATCCAAACGACATTGAAGATAGCATCCGCTATTCAATCAACATCATTAGTCATTGCATTAAAAAAAAATTTAAAATTTTTTATCTTTTATTTTTAATTAATTTTTTTAAAAAAAAAAAAAAAAAACAAAGACAAACATAAATTTTCCATGATCCAAATGAATAACTAAAAAACAAGATGAAATATAAGTATCAAAAATCAAATAACTCAAAACAACATTATTTTTACTTTTATAACGATTTTTGGATTTTTTCAATTTTTTATTTTTTTTTACTTTCCTTCATTTTCTTTACTTTTTATCTTTTTGTTTATTCACAAATACATAACATATGAATACACTATAAGAAAAACTATCCAACGAAAAAAATTAAATTTTAAAAAAAATACCTATTTACATATAAAAAAAAAATGTCAAACCAAATCACATTCTCCCTTTTACTATTATCACATTTGTTATTCAAGCAAAACAAAACCAACCCACGTAAAGTGGTGATTCCTTCAGCAACCCAAACGAAACATATATATATATTCACACATGAAATAAAAGAACACTATGATTTAATAAAGCAAACAGAAAAAAATGTGAACAAAACCAAACAGAGGGAACAAAAGAAAAGAAAACCAGAAGAAGAGAAGAGACAGGAGACGCACCTGGGCTTCGACAGAGGGAGAGTTGCAATCGTAGAACGGTGGACGTAGGCGGCTGGTGGAGGATGGCCGGCGTGAGGTGCGGGAAAAATGGTGGGGCTGCTGGATGGTGTTGGAGGAAAACGGCCACCGAGTCAACCCGGTGAGTGTGGAAAAGGTGGTGCATGGATGTTTTGGGTGGAAGATGATGGAAGTCTATGGCACGACGGGTGAGGGGTAGTGGATGAAGTTGGATGATGGTGGTGTTGGTGGTCATTTGGTGGTGGTCTGCGTGGAACCGGTGGTTGTGGTGGAGGCTGCTTGTTGGTGGGTGCAGTGGAGCTCTGTTTTGGGTTTTTGGAAATGGTGGGTGGGGGGATTACGGGTTGATGATGGTGTTTGGACACGGTTGGAGCTGCTGAATACATGAGAATGGTGGGGAAGTAAATGAAGGGTGGATGGTGATGATGGATGAGGCTTGCTTGGATGAGTCTTCGGTGGAGGAAAATGGCGAGGGAGATGGAGGTTTGGAGGCTTCACGGTGAGGGGAAGTGAATGGTGGTGGTTATGGAAGATGGTGTCATGTGTGGAGGTTGAAAATGAAAAAGAAAATGAAGGGGTTTTAAGATGGTTTCACGTAGAGGAAGTTTTGAATGGTGATGGAAGATGGTTATGGAAGTTGGAGGTCTTTGTGATTATGGATGTAAGGGGAAGATTGGGATGTGAAGGCTTAGAGGGTGAAGGGTGAGTGAGGTTACGATTTTTTGTGGAGATAGAAGCTTGAGGTGTGGTAAAGAGAAGGTGATGGAGGGAATGGAGGTGGTTGCTGAAAAATGAGAATGAAGAGCCCCCCCTTTTTTACGTTGAGAATGGTGGGGAAGTGAATGAAGAAGTGAAGATAATGGTGGTGTGATAGCTATGGTCTTCACGTAAGAATGGTGGTAGCAGCTTGGAGAAAGTGAATGGGAATAAATGAATGGAGAAGATGGTTGTTGGCTGTGGGTTATGGAAGATGAGAAGTGAAGAATGATGGTGGTGGTGAAGGAAGAAGAAGATGAAAGTTATGGAAGATAGGTGAGTATGGATGTTGGAAGGAAGTGTTTCTACCCGTTGAAGCCCTTTTTTGGAAAATGGAGTGGAGTGGTTTTTATAGTTAAAATGAGAATCAATACGTGAGTGCATATTTGTGAGAGTGAGAATGAGTGGTGCCAGTGAGTGCTTGTGTGAGTGTATATGCGAGAGTGATTAGTGAGTGGATGGTGCAAAGTGGGATTGAGTGTCTTACGTGAGTGAGTGCGAGTGTTATTAGTGAGTGCTCCTTCCAAAATCAAAAGAAAACAAAACCAAAACCAACCCCGTGTGTCGTTGGTGCATGTACGTGTGGCGGTGAGTGGACGTGATGGGTGCACAAGCAGTCTTTGTGCGTTAAATAAAAAAAACGTGTAGTGTGTCTTTGGTGTCTGGTGAGAACATGAGAAAAGAAAATGTGAAAGTGAGTGAATTGTATAGAGATTAGTGAGTGAAGTAATGATTTTTATTTTTATTTTTATTTTTATTTTTATTTTTATTTTTATTTTTATTTTTATTTTTATTTTTACTTTTATTTTTATTTTTTAGAAAGAAAGAAAGAAAGAAAAAAAAGAAAAAAATATTATTCTTTTTTCTTTTATTTTATTATTTTTAATTTATTTTTCATTTTTAATTTTTTTTACAATTTTCTTTTTTTCTTCTTCTTATTATTATTTTTTTGTCTGACAAAATTGAGTGTTCATTAGCTTTCTCTTTACTTGTTTCTTATTAGATAATAAAAATAACCGTAGTTTTTCAAATTATCGTCGTAAGAAATGAGTAAAGATATGAACTTCAATTTTGTCCCAAGAATGCAAAACAAGGCAAGAAATTGAAATGCATGGAGCGATGCGCTCAACAATAAATTAAAATGCATGGAGCCGATCGCTCAACGTAAATTAAAATGCATGGAGCCGATCGCTCAACAAGAAATTAAAATGCATGGAGCCGATGCGCTCAACGAAAGTTAAAATGCATGGAGCCGATCGCTCAATGAAAAATAAAAATGCATGGAGCCGATGCGCTCAATGAGAAAATAAAAATGCATGGAGCCGATGCGCTCAACAGAATATAAAATGCATGGAGCCAATGCGCTCAAAATTAAATGACAATGGGAAAACCTGTGTCCCGAAATTTAAATGACAACGGGCAAACCTGCGTCCCGAAAATTAAATGACAGAATTTAAATGACAATGGGCAAACCTGTGTCCCGAAAATTAAATGACAATGGGCAAACCTGTGTCCCGAAATTTTAAATGACATAATTTAAATGACAATGGGCAAACCTGTGTCCCGAAATTAAATGGCAATGGGCAAACCTGTGTCCCAAAATTTAAATAACAATGGGCAAACCTGTGTCCCGAAAATTTAAATGACAGAATTTAAATGACAATGGGCAAACCTGTGTCCCGAAAATTAAATGACAATAGGCAAACCATGTCCCGAAATTTAAATGACAATGGGCAAACCTGTGTCCCGAAAATTTAAATGACAGAATTTAAATGACAATGGGCAAACCTGTGTCCCGAAAATTAAATGACAATGGGCAAACCTGTGTCCCGAAATTTAAATAACAATGGGCAAACCTGTGTCCCGAAAATTTAAATGACAGAATTTAAATGACAATGGGCAAACCTGTGTCCCGAAAATTAAATGACAATGCAATGAGCTGATGCACTCAAAAATTTAAAATGCATGGAGCCGATGCGCTCAAAGAATAAATGACAGGAGCCGATGCGCTCAAAATTAATGACAGGAATTTAAAATGCATGGAGCCGATGCGCTCAAAGAAATATGGAATTAAATTTTTTTTCTCTTTTTTTTTATCTTCCCTTTTTCTTCAGAAAACCAATACGAACCAACAGCGGCCATGGAAAGCTTTGACCAGTCAAACCCTTTGCCCACATGTTTTTCTTCATCAGATCCTTTGTCAGCTGAGACTCCCTTACATTTTGTCATTTCTTTTTTTATTTTTCTGACCACCTTGTTTTCCTTGGCAACACATCACAACCTGTATCTTGAATTATTGAGATCCTTTAATCTGAATTAATCATTGATGGATTGCTGCAAAATTGTCAGATCAAATTGTTGACCTTAAGTTTATTTTATTTGAGACATAAATTAATGAGTAAGCATGCATTCATGAATGGACAGAAATTTGTTGAATGAACAAACTTCCCTTTTTATTATTTTGGTAATGTAATCGTACATGACTTTTGACAAGACACATACTTGAAAGACAAAAGAAAGATTGCAAGAAAAATAAAAACTTTGCCCCAGTATTGGTTCCTTGTTCCTCATTCAATTGATTCACTGCAAATGCTTGACAACTCAATCACTGCTTCTGCTGATACCTCCTTCAACATGAATTCTCTTTAATTTCCTCAAAAATTTTGCCCCAGTATTGCCAATTCAATGCGAACAACTTGCCCACGTGTAATTGATTGGACACACATCAAAAATTGCCCCAATTTGGTGAATCCCTCGAAGAGTTTCGACTCACTTCCTTTGAGATTTTGCCTATTTATTTGCCCTTACTTTTGCTTAGACTCAGCCTTTTTCGGTTTTCACCCTAACGGACTCTCTCTTTTTTTTTTCTTTTTTTCTTTTTTTCTTTTAATTGCTCTAACTTTTGCTTAGGTTGCCCTTTCGGGTTTTCAACCTAACGAGCTTTTTCTTCTTTTTAGGCATAGAATTTCTTGACAACATCGGTATTCACGGGCCTTGGCAATTCTTCTCCATCCATATTCTCGCAAAATTAACGCTCCTCCGAAAAATGTCTGCTTGACTATGTACGAGCCTTCATAATTCGAGCCCATTTTCCTCTGGCGTCCTCTTGGTTAGGGAGAATCTTTTTCAAAACCAAATCCCTGAACAGAATTCCCTGGGACGAACTTTCTTGTTGAAGGTTCTGGCCATTCTGCTTTGATACAATTGCCCATGACAAATAGCTGCCAATCTCTTCTCTTCTATCATATTCAATTGCTCATACCGAGTCTTCACCCATTCAGATTCTTCTAACTCCGCTTCCATTAGAACTCTTAGAGAAGGGATCTCGATTTCTATTGGAGAGACAGCCTTCATCCCATATACCAAAGAGAAAGGCGTTGCCCCAGTGCTTGATCGTATATTTGTACGATATGCATGCAGAGCATAGGGTAACATTTCATGCCAGTCTTTGTAGTTCACCACCATCTTAGCAACAATTTTCTTAACATTCTTATTTGCTGCTTCAACTGCTCCGTTCATCTGAGGCTTGTAAGGAGCTGAATTATGATGCTTAATTTTGAAATTCTCACAGAACTTTTTAATCTCAGCACCATTGAGATTGGTACCATTATCTGTGATTATCCTTTCTGGAATTCCATATCTGCAGACAATATCCCTTTTGAGGAATCTCAAAAACACCTTTTGAGTGATGCTGGCATAAGAAGAAGCTTCTACCCACTTGGTGAAATAGTCAATCGCCACTAGGATGAAGCGATGACCATTGGAAGCTTTGGGATTAATGGGCCCGATGACATCTATTCCCCACATTGAGAAAGGCCAGGGAGACACCAAATTATGCAAAGGGAAAGGAGGTGTGTTGACTCGATCTGCATACATCTGGCATTTTTGACACTTCCGTACATAATCTATGCAGTCTGTTTCCATTGTGGACCAATAATAACCACTCCTTAGAATTTTTCAAGCCATCATATGACCATTGGCATGAGTTCCACAGATTCCTTCATGAACCTCGGTCATTATTAGACGAGCTTCACAAGCATCCAAGCATCTAAGTAAAGTACCATCATGACTCCTTTTGTACAAAACCTCTCCATTCAAGAAAAAGGTTATCGCCAACCGACGGATAGTCTTCTTATTCACCTCACTTGCTCCCGTTGGGTATTCTCTATACTGAATATACTGCTTGATATCATAATACCAAGGTTTACCATCTGGCTCGCCTTCCACATTAGCACAATATGCAGGCTCACTGTGCATCTTCACTTGGATGGGTTGAACATTATTATGAATATCCAACTTGGTCATTACAGCTAAAGTGGCCAAGGCATCTGCAAACTGATTCTGGTCTCGGGTCAAATGGGAGAAGGTCACCTCCTCAAACTTCTCAACCAACTGGATTAAATACTTTTGATAAGGTACCAACTTCGGATCCTTGGTTTGCCATTCACCATTCACCTGATAAATGATGAGTGCTGAGTCTCCAAATACTTTTAACTGCTTGATCCCCAAGTCAATTGCAACTTGTAAACCCTTAGCACAGGCCTCATATTCTGCAACATTATTGGTGCACTCAAAATTTAACTTGATAGCAACTGGGTATTGTTTTCCAGTTGGTGAAACAACCACGGCTCCTATGCTACTGCCATGCATGTTAACCGCTCCATCAAAATACATCTTCCAGCCTGGTTCTTCTTCTTCTTCTCCTTCCTCTGCCATCAGTATTTCTCCATCAGGGAATTCAGGTGTCACTAGTTGCCCACCCTCAAGAGGGTTTTCAGCTAAATGATCAGCAATCGCACTTCCTTTGATGGATTTCCGAGTCATGTACTTGATATCGAACTCTGATAGCATCACTTGCCACTTCGAAACCCTTAATGAAACATGAGGACTTTCAAATATGTATTTTATGGGGTCTATTCGAGAGATCAACCATGTGGTGTAATAGAGCATATACTGTCGTAGCCGTTTTGAGGTCCATACCAGTGCACAACAAGTCTTCTCAATAGCCATGTAACGAGCTTCACAATCATTAAACTTCTTACTCAGATAATAAATTGCCTGCTCCTTCTTTCCCGATTCATCATGTTGTCCCAGCATTGCCCCCATTGAGGTTAGTAATACAGTTAGGTACAAAATTAAGGGACGACCCGGCGTAGGGGGTACCAAAATAGGAGGATTCATTAAATAAGCCTTTATCTTGTCAAAAGCTTCCTGACATTCTTCATCCCATTTGCCTGGTTGATGCTTCTTCAACAACTTGAATATAGGCTCACAGGTGCTGGTCAAGTTAGCAATGAATCTGGCAATGTAATTGAGTCTCCCGAGAAAACTTCGCACTTCACGCTCCGTCTTAGGGGCAGACATCTCTTGTATTGCTTTTGCTTTATCTGGATCCACCTTTATTCCTTCTCTGCTAACAATGAATCCAAGCAATTTCCCAGCAGATGCTCCAAAAACACATTTGGCAGGATTCAACCTCAACTTGTACTTTCTGAGTCTTTCAAACAGCTTACGTAGAACCGCCACATGACTTTCTCCTTCTTTAGATTTGGCCACTATATCATCCACGTACACCTCAATCTCCCTGTGCATCATGTCATGAAACAATGCTACCATAGCACGCTGGTAAGTTGCCCCAGCGTTCCTTAATCCGAACGGCATCACCGTGTAACAAAACGTTCCCCAAGGAGTAATGAAAGTGGTCTTTTCCTTGTCATCGACATCCATGGGGATTTGATTGTACCCTGAGTATCCATCCATGAATGAGAACCTGTGATTCTTAGCAGTGTTATCAACAAGAACATCGATGTGAGGGAGTGGGAAATCATCCTTCGGGCTGGCCTTATTCAGATCTCTATAGTCCACACACATTCTGACTTTTCCATCCTTCTTAGGCACTGGCACGATATTAGCTACCCACTCTGGGTGTCTTGACACTTCCACAAACCCTGCTTCTAACTGCTTAGTTACTTCTTCCTTGATCTTCAGAGACATATCAGGATGCATCCTTCTCAATTTTTGTTTCTTTGCCTCAATATTCGGGTAGAGTGGGATTTTGTGCGATGCTATTTCTGGGTCTAACCCTGGCATATCCCGATAAGACCAAGCAAAAACATCCACGTACTCTTTGAACAGCATGATCATTTCTTCAAACTCCGGGTTTCCCACTACCTTCAATTCTTTTTTCTCTTCCTCTGTCCCCATGTTAACCACTTCTGCTTCCTCGCCATTCAAGTTAAATCCTTTCTCTGAGTGCTCCAGTAATTTTGAAAAATTTTCAACAATATCTTCCTCTTCTCCAGATCCAAGGTCTTCTTCATCAAACATTGCAGGAGAATCAATTGATGAGTTTTCGAAGTCCCTTTCATGAGGCAAACTTTCTACGAAACTCAGATCCCTGGAAAGCAATTTTGTGTGGAGTTGAAAAAGCGTAATAAAGTAGGAATGACGAAGGAAGAACAAAATATGGTTCAGAAATATAAAAAAAAATGGTAAATGCAAAAGGATAAGTCAGAAAGTGCAACGAAGGGAAATGCTGAATATTCATCATTTAATCAATGTCTCAAATAACATAAACCATAAGTTCAGAACAACTTAAACAGGAAATTACTTTGAAACAATCACATCAATAATTGGTTCAGATTTCCAGTTCTTTAGCGGCTCCTCATCAGCAACAGGACGGATTGCCTTGTGCTATTCTTGGCTTTCTTCATGCAAAGCATTGATAGTGAGGCGGTATCGAAAGTGAATGACCTCATCAGGCATAATCACCTCAGCCGGTGCTGGGAATGTTTCCCTCAGATGGGGAATATACTTCGCTTTGCCCTTGTCATTCTTTCTTCCAAGAGTCATGCTCCTCATATGCTCCTCCGGAGAGATACTTCGTACCCTATCCCAAACTTGTCGACTTTCCCGGGAGTGACACGGCGACCGAGTACCTTGCGACTTTGAACCCAAACCCTTTCCTTCCCGGTATCCACTACTAGCCATGATTCGAGCAACCACGATTCACACTTGGTGTGAGAGATTCATCTTTACCGAGTCCGGTTTCAACTACTTGAAACCGTGCCACGAGTTCTCCTCTTCCTTCCTTTTTCGCACTCTCCACATATGGCACTTGAAACTGGTTTCGACAAAGCATAATCTCTTCCTCTCCATGTATGGTGATGACCGACCCATTCTCAATATATTTAACACTTTGATGCAGGGTGGAAGGAACAGCCCCGGCGGTATGGATCCATGGCCTCCCTAACAGCATGGTGTAGCCAGGCTCCATATCCATGACTTGGAACAGTACTTGAAAATTGCTTGGACCAATCTCTAGCGGCAACACTATCTCTCCCATGATGCCTCTTCTATTTCCATCAAAAGCTCGTACCACCATCTCCCGTGGCGACAGTTCATCCTCACTTATTGATAATGAGGTTAGGGTCGACCTGGGAATAATATTCAATGCAGACCCCCCGTCAATCAAAACCTTTGCAACTATGTGCCCTTTGCATTTGAGGGTTATGTGCAAGGCTCGCTGGTTCTTCTCGGATTGAGAAATGATCTCTTCATCAGTAAATGTGATCATGTTAATGCGTTTCACGGGGTCCACCATGTTAACCACACTTTCGGGAGTAACATCGGGCTTCACATAAGCTTCATTCAGGATTCTCAATAACGCCTTCCGATGCATCTCAGATGTCAAGATGAGTGACAAAAGAGATATCCTGGCCGGAGTCTTTTTTAACTGTTCCATCACATCATATTTGCTCTGCTTCATTATCTTTAGGAACTCTTCTTCCCCTTCTTTCTCTCTCTCGTCTTCTTTTGACATTTCCTCCCTACTTCCTTCCTTAACAATTTTCTCCTTTTCTAACTCTCCTGGGCCGTAGCATCGCCCACTCTTTGTAATTCCCCCTACCCTAACTATATTAGTCACAGACTCCTCATCCTTGTGTACTTCAGCAATTTGAGCCTTCGAAGTCTCTTCCCCGACTCCTTTTGTCTCTACCTTGGTTTCATAATTCCATGGTACTGAATGAATGTCATTATAAGCAAATGGCACTGGCTTCTTGATTGTTACCACTACTTTCTCTGATGTTGAGACTTGGTTGAGAGGTGGCACCTTAAGCACAAAGCGTTCGATCACATTGACCTCTTCGGAGGAGGCTAACCCTTGCCTTGCATGTATTACTCCCAAAGTAAGCAACCCTTGGACTCGAACCTTGAAGTCCCAACAATTTTCAATATCATGTCCCATTCCCCCACAATGATAAGCACAATTCGACTTTGCATCATATTTTTCCTCTTCTTTCATCGTGGCAGCTAGTGCAGCGATATTGTAGCCAGCTTTCTTCAGCCCTTCGAATATCCTTGTCATCGGTGTACGCAAGCTCATGACACTTCTTATGGATGACCCTTCCACCTCTAAAGCATTCACCACATTCCTTCCACCATGATTAGGAATTGGGTTGTTAACAATACTGGGTCCAGCCTCTTCCTGGATATCAAGCTTCCCATAAGCAATTAACTTCCTTACTGCAGTCTTAAAAGACTCGCAGTCTTCAATTGAATGCCCTGGGATATCCATGTGATACTTGCAAGTTGAGTTCGGGTTGTACCATGATGGAAATGGTGGTTCTAAAGGACGCACAGGAATTCCCGAAATGAGATGAGCATCAAACAGCCTTTGGAATAGGTCTGCATTTGAAATGGATAACCTTGGAAAGGGGGGAAGGTTTTGAGGACGAAAGCGGCTTTGGTTTTGGAGGTCCAGGCGAGGTTGTGAGTGGTTTGGGTAATTATGCGGAGGTGCGGGTGGGTATCGGGTATAAGTTGGGCGAGTTGGTGTATATGGCGGTGGCGAGGGACATTGTTAACTTGGAATTGTGGTGTTGGGGGGAAGTTTGTGGCTGGTGTAATTTGGTGGGATGAATAATGAGGCAGTGGCAGTGTCTGGTATGGAAAATGAGGGTTGGGGTTGTATGATGGCTGATGACTTGGGCTATATCGCGGCCTGAAATTTTGTTGAGGTTGGATATAATTTACCTCAGGTTCCTTTTCTTCTTTGAAATCCTTTCTTGAAAGTAGTATTCTCTGTGCTACTCATGGGCAACTTCCCGAGTTTTGGCTAATATTTCAATTCTTTCTCCGAGGGTTATTAAATCGTGAAATCCTTATAGGCTTGCCCCACCATCGCCCCAATAAAAGGATTTCCTAGGGTCCCCAAGAAATATGAACACATCTCAGACAATGTTAATGGGGGCTGGACTTGAGCCGCCAAGGCTCTCCACCTCTGCGCATATTGCTTGAACGGTTCTTCATTACCCTTCGCATTGAACTCAACTGTTCTCGGGTTGGGGCTGCGTCCGTTGAATTTGTACTTGATCCATAAATAAGTCACCAATTACAATCCAACGAGAGATCTTTGAGCGATCTAACCGAAGATACCATTCTAGGGCGGGACACAGTAAGACTCTCATGGAAGAAACTGATGAGGAACTTATCATCCCTAGACCAAACAGCCATCTTAGTCCCATAACTGATCAAATGGAAATGAGGATTGCCGCTCCCGTCATACTTCACAAAATCAGGAATCTTGAAGTTGTTGGGGATTACTACATCCGTAGTAGGACATAACTCTTCTATCCTCAGAGGTCCATAAGCATTTGGGCCCTTTATTGCCTTGATTTGTTCCTCCATTTTCTCCATCCAATCTTCTTTCATTTTATCCTTCTCAGTTATGACATGACTATTCCCAGAACAAGGCATGGTCACGTGTCCTGGAATGGACACATGAGGTGGTTCCCAAGTAGGGCCCGCATAACTAGGGATTTCATTATGTACACCCTCCAGAGTGCGATAACCTTCCCCAATGGGCGTGACTATTGATGCTGTTTGAGGTGGTTGCTCATGGATTCCTGCAGCGATGCCTGAGGTTATGACTGGAAAGATCGGAGCAGTTACTGATGACATGTTTGCATATGCTCCAACCCCACCTGTATTTCTATTTCCACTGATTAAGTGGAGAGATTCCCTTATATCTTGCAATATCGCTTCCAACCTCGCTTGATTTTCTGACACCTCATTTATTCTTCCTGTTACCTCGTCCACCTCCCTACTCAAGTTCCTTCTGTTTCAGAATTATCAGCAGCCATCCTGGTCCGAGATCTGGTATTGTGAACTCGGGTTAGATTGGTCTCTTCTTTCCTAGGCCGCGCAATGATTCCTGGACCAAATTGATTTATTAAAGAAAAAAAAAAGCACTTTAAATAGAGAAAAAGAAAAAAGAATTAACACTATTGTGAGGATGCTTGGCAATTGTGGGAAGATTTGCATGGTCATTCAATAGCAAAGTAGGATTCCTGATTTAGCATTAGCGGGTTCACTAATGATGCCCTCTTCAAACAATGCAATCATTCTTTCATCAAATACCAAGATTCCCGAAATTTCGCTAAAGGACAAATTGTCTCAGGGCAAAATACGGTTGATAACCTATTCAAGGGGAATTCACCCCTCAATGAATAGTGCTGAATGAAAAGCAAGTAATCATCAACATTCAAAGCAAAACACTTTAACCGGTCATTCATTTTATTCCAAAATTAATCAATACAAGGTCTTAGTCTCCTCAAAGTATTACATCAATAATTTTGTTTTCTTCTTCCTAAGACCTTTAGTAAGACCTCGACAATACGTCATAAACTCGGCTATCTTCTCGTGGTAGCCTTAGCAATGGATTCATACGAGTCGAAGGTCCGCTTCATCAAAACGACTAACTAGTTGCGTAGTGTAATATTGCAAACCGTTAGACATGTCCTCATATTTTGTCATCCAATATTCCTTTCCAACCCCTTTCATTTTGAGCTGCCCATTGCCATGCGCCTTCATTTTCTTCTTTTTGCAATCTTTGTCTCTCGAGCTTCTAGTCTCCATCGCTCCTTTTCTCGCTCTAGTTCTTGAGCTTTCAACTCCAAACGACTTGCTCTCTTGTTTGCTTCTTTGAGTGAATTATAATATTCTCGCAACCAATACCTGTCCTTGATCGAACGTCGTTTCATTTCAACGAGAGCCTCTTGTAAAGATTGCATCTTTTGGTCTTGTGCTCTAGTATTTAATTCCAATTCTTCTTTCATCTGCAGAATCTTCTTTATCGATTCTTCTTGAGCACTTACCTTCACTCGTAGCTCTTGGACTTCTAGAGTGGTCATGTTTGATTCCACCTCTTTTCCTTTTCTTGCCCTTTTTACCCGGCTCGGGGCTTCAGCAGCATCAGCTTGTGCATCCTTCAAGTCTTCAATCTTGTCGGCTAACTTCTGGCACCGACTTGAGTGAATGACGACCTTCAACTCAGCGGCTTCCTTCTCTTGTTCCAAAAACTGCATCTGCGCTTTCATCCTCTCTATCTGGGTAGTCATTTGAGATATAATTTGAGAGTGATTTTCATCACTTAATACCGCTTTGAGGGTACTATTTTGAGCCCTTCTTGTTGCTCTCCATTGTAGGTACTCAGAAGTAGGAATTGCCACACGTTTTCCCAGTTCTTTCTTTCCTATCCTATGGATATTCTTCCAAGCGTCCCTGACCTCATTTTCCTGCTTAGTAGTGCTTCCATCTTTCCCATATAAAAAGCTAAATCCTCTCAGTTGTGTCTCGTCAGGCACGTGCTGAGTCCATTGGAGCTGTCTAAGCACAAGGACCGATGAGAACGATACACAACCTCTCACACCCATTAAAGGAATGTTAGAGAAGTCACCACAACTGAGCAATATCTCTCCCCCATGATACCATGAACAAACCCATTTGAAAGAGTTTGATCCCATCTTCATGAACTCATCTTTCCATTCATGGGCTTTTTGCTGCTTGACTACAATGCGACCAAAATTTCTTAGTGGATCAGGTAAGAGACCCAGGTGATTGTGTACATCCATGTGCGTCATGATCCAAACATACAACATGTGTGTGCAACATCGAATCATTTCCCCACCTTTTCTGTGGCAAATCTCCATGGTCAAGAAAGTGTCAGCGAGAATAGCAGGGATTGGATTTGCCCTATGATTCTCAAACTTGAAGAAGGCATCCATTGCCGCTTGGTCCACTATATCTGAAGTGAATGGGAATAAAACTAATCCAAAGATGGTTAGTGCCAATGTCTTGTTAAAGAGATCCCATCTTCCTTATTGCGCTAGTATATCAAGATGCGCTTCTAGGTAACTCTTCTTCAATCCTTGTGTTTCCCCTCTCTTTTCCATGCCTAACTGATTTGCCTGAACTCCTATGAGTTCTGCTATTTTTCCTTCTGACACGTAATATCCTTTATAAAGATAAACATTGGGGTACTTGCTCATTGAGAGTCTCAGCATGATGGCATATTCTTCTATGGTTGGTGCAATATCCAAGTCGGGCAGCTCAAAACATTTTAAAGAACAATTCCAAAATTGGGCTAGGCCACTCAAAACAGGTTCTTCCACAGGGATGCGTAACAAATCTATGATTTGTCCATAACTGTTTAAAAACTCTGATCGAGCCTTAGGAGTCATGTGTTGAGTAATGTCCCTTACACGCCTTAAATCACTGCCATTTACTGTAATCTTCATATTCCTTTTAAGATCCACTGCATTGTTGGTATTTCTCCTTTGGCGTATCTCGTCCATTACTTGCTATTGAATGAGTACTAATCCTTCCACTTTACCAAGTAAACTCACCCTATTGAAAGTAAACAAAGAATAACGTAAGCAAACCAGAAAAATGAAGAATGCATCCTAAGGATACCCCTCATCGAGGTAACTCTAAAATGTACCCTAACACCCTACATGGAGATTTATCCTTCTAGGGTCGTAGACCCAAAGGATGATAATGCATGCCCTCCTTATTTTTTCTTTATGCATGAGATTGACATGAAATTGTAAGATGATGCATTTTTTTTTTGGGAATGTCATGCAAATGCAAGGCAATGCATGCTCTTTTTTTTTTATTTTTCTTTTACTTGAGAAATGCTATGAATGTCATGATATGAAAATGCAATATGAAACATTCCCCCTTTTTTTTATGATGATTTTTTAACAAATAGTGAATGATGTGAGAAATGCATAGACAAAGAAGAAATACGCTCCCCTTGTGTCCTAAGGAGGTGAAACTTAAAAGGTTAGATTTCCTTAAAATCACAACTCTAATTTTGGTCATCACTATATTCTATCTACCAGTGCAAGATTTTTAGGACAGATCTAGACCTCTAAAAGTCATGGTCCCCAGATTGCCCCTATCTCGAAAGACAAGGATCCAATTCATGAATAAATCATAAGTAGGGATAAACCCTCTCAATACGATTAGTCAATGATACTGGTAACAATCTGAGTGGCGTCTCAACCAATGTCAAGTGAGCACGAAGCCCCTCAATAACAAAGATCGAGACCCCTCCTAATCCTCGGGTTCGCACAGACTCGGGTATAGAGCCCAAAAAAGTGTGTGAGGTAAGTGGCAGTGACGTGTGTGAGGGAACATACAAACCTGTACCAAAATTTTAAAAGACCAAAAAAATACCCCCCAACCTGCAAAACATATATACAAAAGCCAGCCAGCAATCATCTACCCTAGGGTTTCAACAATTAATCACAAAATATATACAAGTAAAAAAAAACAGAACAATGATATAAGATATGTACAAAATAAAATAAAATCTATTTACAAACAAATAAGAAAACAAAAACAAGGATAAAAAAAGGGTAAGATAAATAAATAGAGATTATTAACAATTTGCACAACTGAATAACAGGCTTGACTCTCCAAGCTTCCCCAGTGGAGTCGCCATCTGTCGCGACCGGGATCGCGGCGGATAATAACAACTCGCGTGAATTTAAAATGATTAAAATATGGAATGGAGTCACCACCAATTTTATTTAAATTTAGGAAAAATTAGAAAACCCTTTTTAAAAAAAAGAAATGGTCTTTGAAACCAGATTGGATTCGGGAGTCGGTTATGGTTAGGGAAGGGTGGAAACTTAATCCCACAGTACCCCTAACACACCCGTCTTGAGACGGTACCTTATGTTAGTTGTGCAAAAATATTGATAATCTCAAATTTATTTATTTTACCCTTTAAAAAACATTGTAATTATTTTATTTTTATTTTTTATTATTTTTTTATTTTTTTAAAGAAAAGAAAAAAAAAACCAAATTGTGAAAATTTAATTTTTGACTTGACAGAATTGAAATTCTCATCCTACGCACTCGGGTGCAATGAGAACTCAAAGCTACGTACGTTTCTTTAAAAAATAAGTGTGAGTTGATTGATTTTAATTAAAAGATTTTTGGAAAGAAAACAGACTTTGCACAGGGTTTAAGATAGCACAAGACTACTCAATAAACCCTTATGATCCAAACGACATTGAAGATAGCATCCGCTATTCAATCAACATCATTAGTCATTGCATTAAAAAAATTTAAAATTTTTTATCTTTTATTTTTAATTAATTTTAAAAAAAAAAAGGTACAAAGACAAACATAAATTTTCCATGATCCAAATGAATAACTAAAAAACAAGATGAAATATAAGTATCAAAAATCAAATAACTCAAAACAACATTATTTTTACTTTTATAACGATTTTTGGATTTTTTCAATTTTTTTATTTTTTTTTACTTTCCTTCATTTTCTTTACTTTTTATCTTTTTGTTTATTCACAAATACATAACATATAAATACACTATAAGAAAAACTACCCAACGAAAAAAATTAAATTTTAAAAAAAAATACCTATTTACATATAAAAAAAAATGTCAAACCAAATCACATTCTTCCTTTTACTATTATCACATTTGTTATTCAAGCAAAACAAAACCAACCCACGTAAAGTGGGCTGATTCCTTCAGCAACCCAAACGAAACATATATATATATTCACACATGAAATAAAAGAACACTATGATTTAATAAAGCAAACAGAAAAAAACGTGAACAAAACCAAATAGAGGGAACAAAAGAAAAGAAAACCGAGAAGAAGAGAAGAGACGGGAGACGCACCGGGCTTCGACGAGAGGGAGAGTTGCGGTCGTAGAAACGGTGGACGTAGGCGGCCGGTGGAGGATGGGCGGCGTGAGGTGCGGGGAAAAATGGTGGGTCGCTTGGATGGTGTTGGAGGAAAACGGCCACCGAGTCAACCCGGTGAGTGTGGAGAAGGTGGGCTGCATGGATGTTTTGGGTGGAAGATGATGGAAGTCTATGGCACAACGGGTGAGGGGTAGTGGATGAAGTTGGATGATGGTGGTGCATGGTGGTCATTTGGTGGTGGTCTGCGTGGAACCGGTGGTTGTGGTGGAGCTGCTTTGTTGGTGGGTGCAGTGGAGCTCTGTTTTGAGGCTTCTTGGAAATGGTGGGGTCAAGCATGTTACGGGTTGATGATGGTGTTTGGACACGGTTGGAGCTGCTGAATACGTGAGAATGGTGGGGAAGTAAATGAAGGGTGGATGGTGATGATGGATGAGGCTGCTTGGATGAGTCTTCGGTGGAGGAAAATGGCAGGGAGATGGAGGTTTGGAGGCTTCACGGTGAGGGGAAGTGAATGGTGGTGGTTATGGAAGATGGTGTCATGTGTGGAGGTTGAAAATGAAAAAGAAAATGAAGGGGTTTTAAGATGGTTTCACGTAGAGGAAGTTTTGAATGGTGATGGAAGATGGTTATGGAAGTTGGAGGTCTTTGTGATTATGGATGTAAGGGGAAGATTGGGATGTGAAGGCTTGGAGGGTGAAGGGTGAGTGAGGTTACGGTTTTTGTGGAGATAGAAGCTTGAGGTGTGGTAAAGAGAAGGTGATGGAGGGAATGGAGGTGGTTGCTGAAAAATGAGAATGAAGAGCCCCCCCCTTTTTACGTTGAGAATGATGGGGAAGTGAATGAAGAAGTGAAGATAATGGTGGTGTGATAGCTATGGTCTTCACGTAAGAATGGTGGTAGCAGCTTGGAGAAAGTGAATGGGAATGAATGAATGGAGAAGATGGTTGTTGGCTGTGGGTTATGGAAGATGAGAAGTGAAGAATGATGGTGGTGGTGAAGGAAGAAGAAGATGAAAGTTATGGAAGATAGGTGAGTATGGATGTTGGAAGGAAGTGTTTTTACCCGTTGAAGCCCTTTTTTGGAAAATGGAGTGGAGTGGTTTTTATAGTTAAAATGAGAATCAATACGTGAGTGCATATTTGTGAGAGTGAGAATGAGTGGTGCCAGTGAGTGCTTGTGTGAGTGTATATGCAGAGTGATTAGTGAGTGGATGGTGCAAAGTGGGATTGAGTGTCTTACGTGAGTGAGTGCAGAGTGTTATTAGTGAGTGCTCCTTCCAAAATCAAAAGAAAACAAAACCAAAACCAACCACTGTGTGCCGTTGGTGCATGTCTGTGTGGCGGTGAGTGGACGTGATGGGTGCACGTCTTTGTGCGTTAAATAAAAAAAACGTGTAGTGTGTGTTTGGTGTCTGGTGAGAACATGAGAAAAGAAAATGTGAAAGTGAGTGAATTGTATAGAGAGATTAGTGAGTGAAGTGACATGATTTTTATTTTTATTTTTATTTTTATTTTTATTTTTATTTTTATTTTTACTTTTATTTTTATTTTTATTTTTTAGAAAGAAAAGAAAGAAAGAAAAAAATATTATTCTTTTTTCTTTTATTTTATTATTTTTAATTTATTTTTCATTTTTCATTTTTTTTACAATTTTCTTTTTTTTTCTTCTTTATTATTATTTTTTGTCTGGACAAAATTGAGTGTTCATGATTCTTCTCTTTACTTGTTTCTTATTAGATAATAAAAATAACGTAGTTTTTCAAATTATCGTCGTAAGAAATGAGTAAAGATATGAACTTCAATTTTGTCCTGGAATGCAAAACAAGGCAAGAAATTGAAATGCATGGAGTGATGCGCTCAACGTAAATTAAAATGCATGGAGGTGATGCGCTCAATGTAAATTAAAATGCATGGAGCCGATCGCTCAACAAGAAATTAAAATGCATGGAGCCGATGCGCTCAACGTAGTTAAAATGCATGGAGCCGATGCGCTCAACGAAAATAAAAATGCATGGAGCCGATGCGCTCAACAGAAAATAAAATGCATGGAGACGATGCGCTCAACAGAAAATAAAAATGCATGGAGCCGATGCGCTCAACAGAATATAAAATGCATGGAGCCAATGCGCTCAAAATTAAATGACAATGGGAAAACCTGTGTCCCGAAATTTAAATGACAACGGGCAAACCTGCGTCCCGAAAATTAAATGACAGAATTTAAATGACAATGGGCAAACCTGTGTCCCGAAAATTAAATGACAATGGGCAAACCTGTGTCCCGAAATTAAATGGCAATGGACAAACCTGTGTCCCGAAATTTAAATAACAATGGGCAAACCTGTGTCCCGAAAATTTAAAAGACAGAATTTAAATGACAATGGACAAACCTGTGTCCCGAAAATTAAATGACAATGGGCAAACTGTGTCCCGAAATTTAAATAACAACGGCAAACTCGTGTCCCGAAAATTTAAATGACATGAATTTAAATGACAATGGGCAAACCTGTGTCCCGAAAATTAAATGACAATGGGCAAACCTGTGTCCCGAAATTTAAATAACAATGGGCAAACCTGTGTCCCAAAAATTTAAATGACAGAATTTAAATGACAATGGGCAAACCTGTGTCCCGAAAATTAAATGACAATGGGCAAACCTGTGTCCCGAAATTTAAATAACAATGGGCAAACCTGTGTCCCGAAAATTTAAATGACAGAATTTAAATGACAATGGGCAAACCTGTGTCCCGAAAATTAAATGACAATGCAATGAGTTGATGCACTCAAAAATTTAAAATGCATGGAGCCGATGCGCTCAAAGAATAAATGACAAGAGCCGATGCGCTCAAAATTAATGACAGGAATTTAAAATGCATGGAGCCGATGCGCTCAAAGAAATATACTGAATAATGATATCGAGATATTTACAAAATAAAATAAAATCTATTTACAAAATAATAAAAAAAAAACAAAAACAAAAACAAGGACAAAAAGGGTAAGATAAATAAATAGAGATTATTAACAATTTGCACAACTGAATAACAGGCTTGACTCTCCAAGCTTCCCCAGTGGAGTCGCCATCTGTATTTCTCCATCAGGGAACTCAGATGTCACTAGTTGTCCACCCTCCGAGGGTTTTCACCGATGATCAACAATCACACTTCCTTTGATGGATTTCCGAGTCATGTACTTGATATCAAATTCTGATAGCATCACTTGCCACTTTGAAACTCTTAATGAAATATGAGGACTTTCAAATATGTATTTTATGGGGTCTATTCGAGAGATCAACCATGTGGTGTAATAGAGCATATACTGTCGTAGCCGTTTTGAGGTCCATACCAGTGCACAACAAGTCTTCTCAATAGCCATGTAACGAGCTTCACAATCATTAAACTTCTTACTCAGATAGTAAATTGCTTGCTCTTTCTTTCCCAATTCATCATGTTGTCCCAACATTGCCCCCATCGAGGTTGGCAATACAGTTAGGTACAAAATTAAATGACGACCCGGCGTAGGGGGTACCAAAACAGGAGGATTCATTAAATAAGCCTTTATCTTGTCAAAAGCTTCCTGACATTCTTCATCCCATTTGCCTGGTTGATGCTTCTTCAACAACTTGAATATAGGCTCACAGGTGCTGGTTAAGTTAGCAATGAATCTAGCGATGTAATTGAGTCTCCCGAGAAAACTTCGCACCTCACGCTCCGTCTTAGGGGCAGACATCTCTTGTATTGCTTTCGTTTTATCTGGATCCACCTTTATTCCTTCTCTGCTAACAATGAATCCAAGTAATTTCCCAGTAGATACTCCAAACACGCACTTGGCAGGGTTCAACCTCAACTTGTACTTTTTGAGCCTTTCAAACAACTTACGCAAGACCGCCACATGACTTTCTCCTTCTTTAGACTTGGCCACTATATCATCTACGTACACTTCAATCGCCTTGTGCATCATGTCATGAAACAGTGCCACCATAGCACGTTGGTAAGTAGCCCCAGCATTCCTTAATCCAAATGGCATCACCGTGTAACAAAACGTTCCCCAAGGAGTAATGAAAGTGGTCTTTTCTTTGTCATTAACGTCCATGGGAATTTGATTGTACCCTGAGTATCCATCCATGAATGAGAACCTGTGATTCTTAGCAGTGTTATCAACGAACATCAATGTGAGGGAGTGAGAAATCATCCTTCGGGCTGGCCTTATTCGATCTCTATAGTCCACACACATTCTGACTTTTCCATCTTTCTTAGGCACTGGCACGATATTGGCTACCCACTCTGGGTGCCTTGACACTTCCACAAAGCCTGCTTCCAACTGCTTAGTCACCTCTTCCTTGATCTTCAAAGACATATCAGGATGCATCCTTCTCAATTTTTGTTTCTTTGCCTCAATATTCGGGTAGAGTGGGATTTTGTGCGATGCTATCTCTGGGTCTAACCCTGGCATATCCCGATAAGACCAAGCAAAAATATCCATATATTCTTTGAACAGCGTGATCATTTCTTCAAACTCCGGGTTTCCCACTACCTTCAATTCTTTTTTCTCTTCCTCTGTCCCCATGTTAACCACCTCTGCTTCCTCGCCATTCAAGTTAAATCCTTTCTCTGAGTGCTCCAGTAATTTTGAAAAATTTTCAACAATATCTTCCTCTTCTCCAGATTCAGGGTCTTCTTCATCAAACATTGCAGGAGAATCAATTGATGAGTTTTCGAAGTCCCTTTTATGAGGCAAACTTTCTATGAAACTCAAATCCCTGGAAAGCCATTTTGTCTGGAGTTGGAAAAGCATAATAAAGCAGGAATGACAAAGAAAGAACACGATATGGTACAGAAATGTAAAAAGAAAAATGCAAAAGGATAAGTCAGAAAGTGCAACGGAAGGGAAATGTTGAATATTCATGCAAGTTCATTTAATCAATGTCTCAAATAACTAAACCATAAGTTCAGAACAACTTAAACAGGAAATTACTTTGAAACAATCACATCAATAATTGGTTCGATTGCCGATTCTTTAGCGGCTCCTCATCGGCAACGAACGGATTGGATTGCTTGTGCTCTTCTTGGCTTTCTTCATGCAAAGCATTGATAGTGAGGCGGTATCGAGGGTGAATGACCTCATCGGGCATAATCACCTCACGGTCTTTGGGAATGTTTCCCTCGGATGGGGAATATACTTCGCTTTGCCCTTGTCATTCTTTCTTCCAAGAGTCATGCTCCTCATATGCTCCTCCGAGATACTTCGTACCCTATCCCAAACTTGTCGACTTTCCCGGGAGTAACACCGGCGACCGAGTACCTTGCGACTTTGAACCCAAACCATTTCCTTCCCGGTATCCACTACTAGCCATGATCCGAGCAACCACCGATTCACACTTGGTGTGAGAGATTCATCTTTACCGAGTCCAGTTTCAACTACTTGAAACGTGCCACAGTTTCTCCTCTTCCTTTTCTGCACTCTCCACATATGGCACTGAAACTGGTTTCGACAGCATAATCTCTTCCTCTCCATGTATGGTGATGACCGACCTATTCTCAATATATTTAACACTTTGATGCAGGGTGGAAGGAACAGCCGTGGCGGTATGGATCCATGGCCTCCCTAGTAACATGGTATAGCCAGGCTCCATATCCATGACTTGAAACAGCACTTGAAAATTACTTGGACCAATCTCTAGTGGCAACAATATCTCTCCCACAATGCCTCTCTTATTTCCATCAAAGGCTCGTACCACCATCTCTCGTGGCGACAACTCATCCTCACTTATTGATAATGAGGTTAGGGTCGACCTGGGAATAATATTCAATGCAGACCCCCGTCAATCAAAACCTTTGCAACTATGTACCCTTTGCATTTGAGGGTTATGTGCAAGGCTCGCGGGCTCTTCTCGGATTGAGAAATGATCTCTTCATCAGTAAATGTGATCATGTTAATGCGTTTCACGGGGTCCACCATGTTAACCACACTTTCGGGAGTAATATCGGGCTTCACATAAGCTTCATTTAGAATTTTTAGCAATGTCTTCCGATGCATCTCAGATGTCAAGATGAGTGACAAAAGAGATATCTGGCCGAGTCTTTTTAACTGTTCCATCACATCATATTTACTCGCTTCATTATCTTCGGAACTCCTCTTCACCTTCTTTCTCTCTCTCGTCTTCTTTTGACATTTCCTCTCTGCTCCCTTCCTTAACAATTTTCTCCTTTTCTAACTCTCCCGGGCCATAGCATCGCCCACTCCCAGTAATTCCCCTACCTTGACTATATTAATCACTAACTCCTCATCTTTGTGTACTTCAGACAATTTGAGCCTTCAAGTCTCTTCCCGACTCCTTTTGTCTCTACCTTGGTTTCATAATTCCATGGTACTGAATGAGTGTCATTATAAACAAATGGCATTGGCTTCTTGATTGTTACCACTACTTTCTCTCGGTGTTGAGACTTGGTTGAGCGGTGGCACCTTAAGCACAAAGCGTTCGATCACATTAACCTCTTCGGAGGAAGCTAATCCTTGTCTCACATGTATTACTCCCAAAGTAAGCAACCCTTGGACTCGAACCTTGAAGTCCCAACAATTCTCAATATCATGTCCCATTTCTCCACAATGATAAGCACAATTTGATCCTGCATCATATTTTTCCTCTTCTTTCATCATGGCGGGCCGGTGCAGTGATATTGTAGCCAGCTTTCTTCAATCCTTCGAATATCCTTGCCATCGGTGTACGCAAGCTCATGACCTTTCTTATGGATGACCCTACCACCTCTACAGCATTCACCACATTCTTTCCACCATGATTAGAAATTGGGTTATTAACGATACTGGGTCCAGCCTCTTCTTGGATATCAAGCTTCCCATAGGCAATTAACTTCCTTACTGCAGTCTTAAAAGTCTCGCAGTCTTCAATTGAATGCCCTGGGATATCCATGTGATACTTGTAAGTTGAGTTCGGGTTGTACCATGATGGAAATGGTGGTTCTAAAGGACGCACAGGAATTCCCGAAATGAGATGAGCATCAAACAACCTTTGGAATAGGTCTGCATTTGAAATGGATAACCTTGGAAAGGGGGGAGGTTTTGAGGACGAAAGCGGCTTTGGTTTTGGAGGTCTGGGCGAGGTTGTGAGTGGTTTGGGTAATTCTGCGGAGGTGCAGGTGGGTATCGGGTATAAGTTGGGCGAGTTGGTGTATATGGCGGTGGCGAGGGGACATTGTTAACTTGGAATTGTGGTGTTGGGGGGAAGTTTGTGGCTGGTGTAATTTGGTGGGATGAATAATGAGGCAGTGGCAGTGTCTGGTATGGAAAATGAGGGTTGGGGTTGTATGATGGCTGATGACTTGGGCTATATCGCGGTCTGAAATTTTGTTGAGGTTGGATATAATTTACCTCAGGTTCCTTTTTCTTCGGCTGAAATCCTTTCTTGAAAGTAGTATTCTCTGTGCTACTCATGGGTAACTTCCCAGTTTTGGCTAATATTTCAATTCTTTCTCCAGAGGTTATTAAATCTGTGAAATCCTTATAGGCTGCCCCAGTCATCGCCCCAATAAAAGGATTTCCTAGGGTCCCCAAGAAATATGAACACATCTCAGACAATGTTAATGGGGGCTGGACTTGAGCCGCCAAGGCTCTCCACCTATGCGCATATTGCTTGAACGGTTCTTCATTACCCTTCGCATTGAACTCAACTCGTTTTCTCGGGTTGGGGCGAGTCCAGATTGAATTTGTACCGATCCATAAATAAGTCACCAATTCTCGTCCAACGAGAGATCTTTGAGCGATCTAACCGAAGATACCATTCTAGGGCGGGACCTGTAAGACTCTCATGGAAGAAACGATGAGGAACTTATCATCCCTAGACCAAACAGCCATCTTAGTCCCATAACTGATCAAATGGAAATGAGGATTGCCGCTCCCGTCATACTTCACAAAATCAGGAATCTTGAAGTTGTTGGGGATTACTACATCCGTAGTAGGACATAACTCTTCTATCCTCAGAGGTCCATAAGCATTTGGGCCCTTTACTGCCTTGATTTGTTCCTCCATTTTCTCCATCCAATCTTCTTTCATTTTATCCTTCTCAGTTATGACATGACTATTCCCAGAACAAGGCATGGTCACGTGTCCTGGAATGGACACATGAGGTGGTTCCCAAGTAGGGCCCGCATAACCAAGGATTTCATTATGTACACCCTCCAGAGTGCGATAACCTTCCCCAATGGGCGTGACTATTGATGCTGTTTGAGGTGGTTGCTCGTGGATTCCTGCAGCGATGCCTGAGGTTATGACTGGAAAGATCGGAGCAGTTACTGATGACATGTTTGCATATGTTCCAACCCCACCTGTATTTCTATTTCCACTGATTAAGTGGAGAGATTCCCTTATATCTTGCAATATCGCTTCCAACCTCGCTTGATTTTCTGACACCTCATTTATTCTTCCTGTTACCTCGTCGACCTCCCTACTCAAGTTCCTTCCTGTTTCAGAATTATCAGCAGCCATCCTGGTCCGAGATCTGGTATTGTGAACTCGGGTTAGATTGGTCTCTTCTTTCCTAGGCCGCGCAATGATTCCTGGATCAAATTGATTTATTAAAGAAAAAAAAAGCACTTTAAATAGAGAAAAAGAAAAAAGAATTAACACTATTGTGAGGATGCTTGGCAATTGTGGGAAGATTTGCATGGTCATTCAATAGCAAAGTAGGATTCCTGATTTAGCATTAGCGGGTTCACTAATGATGCCCTCTTCAAACAATGCAATCATTCTTTCATCAAATACCAAGATTCCCGAAATTCCGCTAAAGGACAAATTGTCTCAGGGCAAAATACGGTTGATAACCTATTCAAGGGGGAATTCACCCCTTAATGAATAGTGCCTGAATGAAAAGCAGTAATCATCAACATTCAAAGCAAAACACTGCAACTGGTCATTCATTTTATTCCAAAATTAATCAATACAAGGTCTTAGTCTCCTCAAAGTATTACATCAATAATTTTGTTTTCTTCTTCCTAAGACCTTTAGCAAGACCTCGACAATACGTCATAAACTCGGCTATCTTCTGTGGTAGCCTTAGCAATGGATTCATACGAGTCTGAAGGTCTGCTTCATCAAAACGACTAACTAGTTGCGTAGTGTAATATTGCAAACTGTTAGACATGTCCTCATATTTTGTCATCCAATATTCCTTTCCAGCCTTTTTCATTTTGAGTTGCCCATTGCCATGCGCCTTCATTTTCTTCTTTTTGCAATCTTTGTCTCTGAGCTTCGAGTCTCCATCGCTCCTTTTCTCGCTCTAGTTCTTGAGCTTTCAACTCCAAACGACTTGTTCTCTTGTTTGCTTCTTTGAGTGAATTATAATATTCTGCAACCAATACCTGTCCTTGATCGGAACGTCGTTTCATTTCAACGAGAGCCTCTTGTAAAGATTGCATCTTTTGGTCTTGTGCTCTAGTATTTAATTCCAATTCTTCTTTCATCTGCAGAATCTTCTTTATCGATTCTTCTTGAGCACTTACCTTCACTCGTAGCTCTTGGACTTCTAGAGTGGTCATGTTTGATTCCACCTCTTTTCCTTTTCTTGCCCTTTTACCCGGCTCGGGGCTTCAAAGAAGATCGGCTTGTGCATCCTTCAAGTCTTCAATCTTGTCGGCTAACTTCTCGCACCGACTTGAGTGAATGACGACCTTCTCAACTCGAGGCTTCCTTCTCTTGTTCCAAAACGCATCCGCGCTTTCATCCTCTCTATCCGGGTAGTCATTTGAGATATAATTTGAGAGTGATTTTCATCACTTAATACCGCCCGAGGGGTACTATTTTGAGCCCTTCTTGTTGCTCTCCATTGTAGGTACTCGAAGTAGGAATTGCCACACGTTTTCCCAGCTTCTTTCCTTCCTATCCTATGGATATTCTTCCAAGCGTCCCGACCTCATTTTCTGCTTAGTAGTGCTTCCATCTTTCCCATATAAAAAGCTAAATCCTCTCGGTTGTGTCTCGTCAGGCACGTGCTGAGTCCATTGGAGCTGTCTAAGCACAAGGACCGGTGAGAACGATACACAACCTCTCACACCCATTAAAGGAATGTTAGAGAAGTCACCACAACTGAGCAATATCTCTCCCCCATGATACCATGAACAAACCCATTTGAAAGAGTTTGATCCCATCTTCATGAACTCATCTTTCCATTCATGGGCTTTTTGCTGCTTGACTGGAATGCGACCAAAATTTCTTAGTGGATCAAGTAAGAGACCCAGGTGATTGTGTACATCCATGTGCGTCATGATCCAAACATACAACATGTGTGTGCAACATCAAATCATTCCCCCACCTTTTCTGTGGCAAATCTCCATGGTCAAGAAAGTGTCAGCGAGAATAGCAGGGATTAGATTTGCCCTATGATTCTCAAACTTGAAGAAGGCATCCATTGCCGCTTGGTCCACTATATCTGAAGTGAATGTTAATAAGACTAATCCAAAGATGGTTAGTGCCAATGTCTTGTTAAAGAGATCCCATCTTCCTTGTTGCGCTAGTATCTCAAGATGCGCTTCTAGGTAACTCTTCTTCAATCCTTGTGTTTCCCCTCTCTTTTCCATGCCTAACTGATTTGCCTGAACTCCTATGAGTTCTGCTATTTTTCCTTCTGACACGTAATATCCTTTATAAAGATAAACATTGGGGTACTTGCTCATTGAGAGTCTCAGCATGATGGCATATTCTTCTATGGTTGGTGCAATATCCAAGTCGGGCAGCTCAAAACATTTCAAAGAACAATTCCAAAATTGGGCTAGGCCACTCAAAACAAGTTCTTCCACAAGGATGCGTAACAAATCTATGATTTGTCCATAACTGTTTAAAAACTCTGATCGAGCCTTAGGAGTCATGTGTTGAGTAATGTCCCTTACACGCCTTAAATCACTGCCATTTACTGTAATCTTCATATTCCTTTTAAGATCCACTGCACTGCTGGTATTTCTCCTTTGGCGTATCTCGTCCATTACTTGCTATTGAATGAGTACTAATCCTTCCACTTTACCAAGTAAACTCACCCTATTGAAAGTAAACAAAGAATAACGTAAGCAAACCAGAAAAATGAAGAATGCATCCTAAGGATACCCCTCATCGAGGTAACTCTAAAATGTACCCTAACACCCTACATGGAGATTTATCCTTATAGGGTCGTAGACCCAAAGGATGATAATGCATGCCCTCCTTATTTTTTCTTTATGCATGAGATTGACATGAAATTGTAAGATGATGCATTTTTTTTTTTTGGGAATGTCATGCAAATGCAAGGCAATGCATGTTCTTTTTTTTATTTTTCTTTTACTTGAGAAATGCTATGAATGTCATGATATGAAAATGCAATATGAAACATTCCCCTTTTTTTTATGATGATTTTTTAACAAATAGTGAATGATGTGAGAAATGCATAGTCAAAGAAGAAATACGCTCCCTTTGTGTCCTAAGGAGGTGAAACTTAAAAGGTTAGATTTCCTTAAAATTACAACTCTAATTTTGACTGTCACTATATTCTATCTACCAGTGCAAGATTTTTAGGACAGATCTAGACCTCTAAAAGTCATGGTCCCCAGATTGCCCCTATCTCGAAAGACAAGGATCCAATTCATGAATAAATCATAAGTAGGGATAAACCCTCTCAATACGATTAGTCAATGATACTGGTAACAATCTGAGTGGCGTCTCAACCAATGTCAAGTGAGCATGAAGCCCATCAATAACAAAAATCGAGACCCTTCCTATTCCTTAGGTTCGCACAGACTCGGGTATAGAGCCCAACAAGTGTGTGAGATAAGTGATAGTGACGTGTGTGAGG
The DNA here is from genome assembly GCA_029884605.1 of Ormosia emarginata. Classification (NCBI taxonomy): domain Eukaryota; kingdom Viridiplantae; phylum Streptophyta; class Magnoliopsida; order Fabales; family Fabaceae; genus Ormosia; species Ormosia emarginata. Next base: position 47,422,672 of record JAQQTP010000077.1, on the reverse strand, counting down.
GAGCATACAAACCCGTATCAAAAATTTAAAAACCAAAAATTACCCCCAACCTGCAAAATATGTATACAAAAGCCAGCCAGCAATCATCTACCCTAGGGTTTCAACAATTAATCACAAAATATATACAAGTAAAAAAAAATATACGAATAATGATATCGAGATATTTACAAAATAAAATAAAATCTATTTACAAACAAATAAAAAAAAAAAAAAAACAAAAACAAGGACAAAAAGGGTAAGATAAATAAATAGAGATTATTAACAATTTGCACAACTGAATAACAGGCTTGACTCTCCAAGCTTCCCCAGTGGAGTCGCCATCTGTATTTCTCCATCAGGGAACTCAGATGTCACTAGTTGTCCACCCTCCAGAGGGTTTTCAGCCAGATGGTCAGCAATCACACTTCCTTTGATGGATTTCCGAGTCATGTACTTGATATCAAATTCTGATAGCATTTGATTAAAATAACAACTCACGTGAATTTAAAATGATTAAAATATGGAATGGAGTCGCCACCAATTTTATTTAAATTTAGGAAAAATTGGAAAACCCTTTTTAAAAAAAAGAAATGGTCTTTGAAATCAGATTGGATTCGGGAGTCGGTTATGGTTAGGGAATGGTGGAAACTTAATCCCACAGCACCCCTAACACACCCGTCTTGAGACGGTACCTTAAGTTAGTTGTGCAAAAATATTGATAATCTCAAATTTATTTATTTTACCCCTTTAAAAAACATTGTAATTATTTTATTTTTATTTTTTTATTTTTTTTTTTTTTTTTTAAAAGAAAAGAAAAAAAAACCAAATTGTGAAAATTTAATTTTTGACTTGACAAATTGAAATTACGCTCCTACGCACTTCTCGGTGCAATGAGGAACTCAAAGTTACGTAGTTCTTTAAAAAATAAGTGTGAGTTGATTGATTTTAATTAAAAGATTTTTTGGAAAGAAAACAGACTTGCACAGGGTTTAAGATAGCACAAGACTACTCAATAAACCCTTATGATCCAAACGACATTGAAGATAGCATCCGCTATTCAATCAACATCATTAGTCATTGCATTAAAAAAAAATTTAAAATTTTTTATCTTTTATTTTTAATTAATTTTTTTTAAAAAAAAAAAAAGGTACAAAGACAAACATAAATTTTCCATGATCCAAATGAATAACTAAAAAACAAGATGAAATATAAGTATCAAAAATCAAATAACTCAAAACAACATTATTTTTACTTTTATAACGATTTTTGGATTTTTTCAATTTTTTTATTTTTTTTTTACTTTCCTTCATTTTCTTTACTTTTTATCTTTTTGTTTATTCACAAATACATAACATATGAATACACTATAAGAAAAACTACCCAACGAAAAAAATTAAATTTTTAAAAAAATACCTATTTACATATAAAAAAAATGTCAAACCAAATCACATTCTCCCTTTTACTATTATCACATTTGTTATTCAAGCAAAACAAAACCAACCCACGTAAAGTGGGCTGATTCCTTCAGCAACCCAAACGAAACATATATATATATTCACACATGAAATAAAAGAACACTATGATTTAATAAAGCAAACGAAAAAAAACGTGAACAAAACCAAACAGAGGAACAAAAGAAAAGAAAACCAGAAGAAGAGAAGAGACAGGAGACGCACCTGGGCTTCGACAGAGGGAGAGTTGCAGTCGTAGAACGGTGGACGTAGGCGGCTGGTGGAGGATGGCTGGCGTGAGGTGCAGGAAAAATGGTGGGTCTGCTGGATGGTGTTGGAGGAAAACGCCACCGAGTCAACCCGGTGAGTGTGGAGAAGGTGGTGCATGGATGTTTTGGGTGGAAGATGATGGAAGTCTATGGCACGACGGGTGAGGGGTAGTGGATGAAGTTGGATGATGGTGGCTGTTGGTGGTGTTTTTGGTGGTGGTCTGCGTGGAACCGGTGGTTGTGGGTGGAGCCGTTGTTGGTGGGTGCGGTGGAGCTCGTTTTGTGTCTTTGGGAAATGGTGGGTCGGGTCACATGTTACGGGTTGATGATGGTGTTTGGACACGGTTGGAGCTGCTGAATACGTGAGAATGATGGGGAAGTAAATGAAGGGTGGATGGTGATGATGGATGAGGTCGCTTGGATGAGTCTTCGGTGGAGGAAAATGGCGGGGAGATGGAGGTTTGGAGGCTTCACGGTGAGGGGAAGTGAATGGTGGTGGTTATGGAAGATGGTGTCATGTGTGGAGGTTGAAAATGAAAAAGAAAATGAAGGGGTTTTAAGATGGTTTCACGTAGAGGAAGTTTTGAATGGTGATGGAAGATGGTTATGGAAGTTGGAGGTCTTTGTGATTATGGATGTAAGGGGAAGATTGGGATGTGAAGGCTTGGAGGGTGAAGGGTGAGTGAGGTTACTGTTTTTTGTGGAGATAGAAGCTTGAGGTGTGGTAAAGAGAAGGTGATGGAGGGAATGGAGGTGGTTGCTTTGAAAAATGAGAATGAAGAGCCCCCTTTTTACGTTGAGAATGGTGGGGAAGTGAATGAAGAAGTGAAGATAATGGTGGTGTGATAGCTATGGTCTTCACGTAAGAATGGTGGTAGCAGCTTGGAGAAAGTGAATGGGAATGAATGAATGGAGAAGATGGTTGTTGGTCATGGGTTATGGAAGATGAGAAGTGAAGAATGATGGTGGTGGTGAAGGAAGAAGAAGATGAAAGTTATGGAAGATAGGTGAGTATGGAGTGGAGTGGTTTTGATAGTTAAAATGAGAATCAATACGTGAGTGCATATTTGTGAGAGTGAGAATGAGTGGTGCTAGTGAGTGCTTGTGTGAGTGTATATGCAGAGTGATTAGTGAGTGGATGGTGCAAAGTGGGATTGAGTGTCTTACGTGAGTGAGTGCAGAGTGTTATTAGTGAGTGCTCCTTCCAAAATCAAAAGAAAACAAAACCAAAACCAACCCTGTGTGCCGTTGGTGCATGTCTGTGTGGCAGTGAGTGGACGTGATGGGTGCAGAGTCTTTGTGCGTTAAATAAAAAAAACGTGTAGTGTGTGCTGGTGTCTGGTGAGAACATGAGAGAAGAAAATGTGAAAGTGAGTGAATTGTATAGAGAGATTAGTGAGTGAAGTGACAGATTTTTATTTTTATTTTTATTTTTATTTTTATTTTTATTTTTTAGAAAGAAAGAAAGAAAGAAAAAAAGAAAAAAAATATTATTCTTTTTTCTTTTATTTTATTATTTTTAATTTATTTTTCATTTTTCATTTTTTTTTTACAATTTTCTTTTTTTCTTCTTCTTATTATTATTTTTTGTCTGACAAAATTGAGTGTTCATAGTAAATTATAATTGTATCTAAAGAGAATAAGATTAAAGAACCTAATAAGTCGTACGTCTAAATTGAATGAAACATAAAAATATAGAGAGTTATATATTGCTATAAATGTAATCATTTCGTATTGCTAAAGTTATTAAGTGCATGTTTTATGGTGATAATTATATTTTTGATTAAATAAATAAAATATAGCTCCTAATTAAAAGTGATGTTATTATTTTATATTAAAATATTTTTTATTTGCGTTGCATTAGATTCTTTACATAAAAAATATTAATATTTACATGAGTTTGAATATTTTATAAGAAACTATAGTAAAATTGATTCAAATGAAATTTGATATTAAAAACTAAATTAATTAATTATATTTTTAAACAAGTTATAGTTGTGTGTCATATTAAAATAAATTGAATTTGTGAAAGAGAACAAGATTAAAGAACCTAAAAACTATATGTCTATTAATTAATTTAACTAATGTGCTATTTTATTTAACTTAAATTGTAAACTAAATGTATATGTTAGGAATTTAATCATTTCGTATTGTTCAAGTTATTTAGTGCATGTTTCATAATGATAATTATTTTTTCAATTAAATAAATGAAATATAACTCCTAATTAAAAGTGATGTTATTATTTTATATTTAAATATTTTTTATTCATGTTGCACTAGATTAATAACTTTACATAAAAATATATTACTATTTTCATGAGTTTGAATATTTTATAAGAAACTATAGTAAAATTGATTCAAATAAGATTTATTATTAGAAAATTAAATTAATTAATTATATTTTAAAATTTTATATTTATTTATATATATATTTATTCTATATTATTTAAAAAATTTCAATATATACATCACATGGGAATTAAAATTTTACATGAAAATATAATAAATTTAATTAAATATAATTTATTACTTATTAAGAGGAAAATAAAAAAATATTAAGTATTTTTATAATTCAACTTAGTATATTTTTATAATTTTTTCGTTCATATATAAAATATATAATATTTAATTATTTTATATTTATGTTTTGTGAGATTGAAAACTTTACATGAAAATATATTAATATATAAAATCAATTTAAAAGTGTAGATTTATAATAAAGTTTATTTAGTATGATTGTTTAAATACAATTAAACAAAACTCAGTATCATATAATACCAATGTAAGAAATTGACTTCAATGAAAGCATTGATGGAGCAAATGTAATAGACAAGTTTTAGTTGTGTGTCTTATTGAAATAAATTAGATTTTTTAAATAAAAAAATTAAAGAATTTAAGAAATTATATATCGATTGATTGATTTAATTAATGTATTATTTTATTTAGTCTACTTAAATTGTATATTAAATATATATGTTATAAAATGTTAAGATACTTGAATGCATTGAGTATTATTTAGTTATACATTTATTATTCATTTCAATTTTTAGTATATTTTTCATTTGTCATTGTAATATTTATCAACTTAAGATCATTTTGTTAGTATAATTTAGCATTAAGAGTCAACTTAGTATACTTTTAATAATGAGTTGTTAAAACATTTAAATAAATAAACACATAATAATTAATATTAAAAAATAATTAATATTATATAATCAAAAACAGAAATTTGTTAAAACTATATAAATTAATTAATTATTTAGAATTTATATAAAAATATTTATTAAAAAAATTACATAACCTAATTATCATAAAATTAAAAGAACTCAATTAATAAAAATAACAAAATAATTTTGAATATGAATAAGTTGTATCTCATCTAGACCAATTAAAATGTCATATCACCGAAGTCCGGGCTAAGTATTTTTTTCTTATTTATTTTAATATTTTTTTAATTGTCACGCACTGCACTGCACCGCACGGTTTCAAAACGCAGTCTAAATTTAAATCCAATACACAAGTAGCTTGTGTCTTGTGCGTTGTCGTCACTCCCAAGTCCCAAGTGAACTCCGTCTCAAACCAATGTCAAACAAAACAGATTTATCTACAACTGCTGTTTCTTTTCTTCTCTTCTCTTCAATCTTCAAGTAAGTTTTATTTCTTCCTTATTCACATTAATTCACTTACTCAATCGACACTATTATACTTACCAATGACAAGCAGGGTACTATATATAAAACTTGAATACTTATATAATCTGTACTGAATACTAAATCTAAAGCAAACGTTACAATTTTGCCTTTTGGGTCCGATCTACCTGACCTCAGATCTGGGTATATTGTTTACACTACACTAACAGCACTATTCATTCATTATTGTTCTTCATTATATTATAATTTCTTCCTTTTCTGTGTAACAAGCGCCATCTTTTATATGTTTGTATTTGTTTCCTCTATGCTAATTTTCTTGCAATGATATATGCATTTCAAATTTGTTATCAAATTTTGAAAACCTCCTTTATATATAGCATGAGCATCTTTCTTAATTTTTAGTAGAGTAGTGGAGGGGCTTGTTAGTTGTTTAAGCCATGGATATGCGTAAGGAGATGCCACTGGGGGTAGATGCAACCACTGAGGAAGACTATTCTTATCTGTCTAACTTACTTCAAGAATTCACTAGTATTCCCAACATTGACAAGGCATGGATTTTTAACTCAGATAGCAGTAAGCATCCTTTTTATTCATTCACTTATTTATTTCCTCTTTTGTATTTCTTGTGATAGTTCCTTCCATTGCTAACCATAGTTTATTTTTCTCGATAGCACCGGGGTTGCAGGGAATGTTTTCTATTACACAACCAGATCTTCTAGCAAACAAGAAGAGGAAATTCATTCTGTCCTGTAACATTTTAAAAGAAAGTGACAGTTCTGTAAATTTTCTGTGGGCTCCATTTCCAATAGAGATGTCCGGAGTTTCTCTGATTGTTCCATCACCTTCTGGCTCAAAACTTTTAGTAATTCGAAATCCCGAGAATGAAGCTCCTTCTCGCTTTGAAATTTGGAGTTCATCTCAAATGGAGAAGGAGTTCCATATCCCCCAATCAGTGCATGGCTCAGTATATAATGATGGATGGTAAAGTGATGTATAATGTATTTACTTATTTTATTATTCGTGTGCTTTTACACTATTCAATGTTAAATTGTCAGTGTTTTTAGCTCATTGGCATCTGGTATTAGTTGTTTGATTTGATTTCAAATGTTCTATGAGTTTGAAATGTAAAGGTAAAAAGCCATCAGCCTCTGTAGCACTTTTGCTACAGTTACTTTTACATCATGCATTATGAAGGCTGTCAGGCCTCACAAATTATATAGCCCAGTCCAACTCATTCATGGGCCGTGGGTTTGGAAGACATACAGCAGAAGAAATAAGAAAGAATAGGAGTAGGAGGGCAAAAAGGGGAATTGGGGAGTGAGAGTTAGTTATGCTGATGTGTAAGCCTTTTTAGGGAGAGAGAAGGAGTGGGGGTGATCAGTTTTTGGAATTCCGTTAGTAGTGGGTCAGGAGCTTTGCTCTGGGGTATTGCAGATTTCATCTCTGTAATACATTCATCTTTTTCAATAATGCAGTACCTTTTTCCTATTTCTGTTTTTTTGGTTCCTAACATTTGGTCCAACCTGTTGGATTCGAAGCAGGAGCCGACGACGGAGTTTATGCCCAAACGATGTGAAGGATCCGAAACAGCCATGGAAGGTCGTGTAAGCTCATTGGAGGTTGTAGTTAGGAATCTGGTTGAGACATGGGAGAAATCCCAAATGGAATTGCTGAGTTTGATGAATAAGCTGATGGCGGATATGAAGCAAATGGAGGTTCGGTTGTCAAGAGGTCCGGGCGAGGAGGATTCGCATCAGGATGAGTCGCCCACTCAGAAAACTTCAGAGGAACAAATTTAATCCGAATTTTGTTTAGCGGTGAAGAAGGTGGAACTTCTGAGTTTCGACGGCACCGACCTCGGGGCATGGGTAACGAGAGTTGAAACTTACTTTGAAATTCAGGAGACCCGGTCCGAATTGAAGGTGCATTTGGCTAAAATTTGTATGGAGGGACCCACTGTTCATTGGTTCAATCTTTGGTTAGAGAGTGAATCAGAACCCTTTTGGGAGAATCTGAAAGTAGCATTGCTTCAGAGGTTCGGGGGAGCGTTAGTCGAGAATCCCCTTGAGAGTCTCGTGGAGATACAACAAGATGGGACTGTGGGCTCTTATATTGAGGAATTTGAGTACCTAGCCTCTCAAGTTCCTAAGATGCCAGAGCAACAGTTCATGGCCTACTTCATGCATGGTCTTCATGCAAAAATTAGAAGGAAGGTCTGGATACATAAACCTGACAATAAGGTGAGGATGATGGAACTTGCAAGGGCGATTGAAGCAGATTTATGGGAGGAGACCCACTTGAAGCCCTTCTACAAAAGGGGTTCGGTGGGAACTGAAGGGAGCCAGAATCATACTCTGTTTTCATGTGTGGGAACAGAGCATTCTGTGATGTCAAAATCTGGAGGAAATTCAAGTGGCCCGCAAAAGAGGGAATTATGTCGGGATGAACTGAAGACTGTAGGGCCTAGTGTGAGCAACACAAGTGCTGGAGAAAGGCGATTTGGAGGTGGAAGAGACCGTGGGGTGTGTCATTTATCTTATGGAGAGTTAATGGAAAGGAAACAAAAGGGGTTGTGTTTTAAATGTTGTCAAAATTTCCATCCAATGTATCAACGCCCAGAATGCCAATTGAAATTAATCATTGTGGATGAGGAGCAGTTGGAAGGAGGAGAACATGAAGTGTTGGCTTTAGAGATGGCGGAGCAGCAATCAGATGAGCTCGCATGTTCGCTCCTTAGTAGTTGTAATGTGGAAAAGAGGGTTGGTTTTCAACCCAGAACCATGAAGATAAAAGGGAAGGTTAAGGGTGTTCCTGTGATAATCCTAATTGATAGTGAAGCTTCGCATAATTTTATTTCGATGAGGGCGGTGGATTCTTTGGGATTGGATTATGGGCAGACCACAAATACAGCAGTAACATTGGGGGATGGTAACGTAAAAAAAGGTGCAGGGATATTGTAAAGGGGTAATGGTGGAGTTGGATGAGTTGCAGATAATCATTGATTCTTATGTTTTTGATGTAGGGGAAGTGGATTTAATTTTAGGGGTGGAGTGGTTGGCTACGTTAGGGAAGGTTACCACTGATTGGAAGAAACAAACTATAGAATTTAACTATGAGGGGAGGAAGGTAGAGTTGAAGGGAGAGGTCAATTTTGGGAGAGCGCCTGATTCTTTTTGTTTCCTAAATTAGCAGGTGCAAGAAATAAATGGGTTGATGTGGCCTAGTAATATACAAAAGGTTGAAGGGTGTAGAGGTGATGGATTAAGGAGTGAACAAGAGGCAAGGCTACAACATATCTTGCAAACTTTTTCAGAAGTGTTTTCAGAACCTAAGGGCTTAACCCCTAAGAGAACCAAGGAGCATGTGATTTTTTTGAGGCAGGATGCAGGACCCGTGAATGTAAGGCCTTACCGATATCCACACTATCAAAAAGAAGAGATAGAGAAGCAAGTGGATGAGTTATTGAAGCCTGGAGTAATTAGGCCGAGCACGAGTGCCTATTCTAGCTCGGTGATTTTGGTAAGAAAGAAGGACCATACCCGGAGGATGTGCGTTGATTATAGGGCCCTCAACAAGGAGACAATACCTGAAAAGTATCCTATACCGGTTATAGAGGAACTGCTTGATGAATTGAATGGGGCCTCTTATTTCTCCAAGCTGGATTTGAAGTCAGGGTACCACCAAATTCGGGTAAGAGAAGAAGACATTCCTAAAACAGCTTTTAGAACACATAATGGCCATTATGAATATCTTGTGATGTCTTTTGGGTTGATGAATGCACTAGCAACTTTTCAGTTTTTGATGAATGATGTGTTTAGGCATTGTTTGCGAAAGTATGTGTTAGTGTTTTTTGATGATATATTGGTGTACAACAGTGATTGGGAGTCTCATATCCAACATCTGGAGCATGTGCTGTCTTGTCTATAGATCCAGAGAAGGTGAGGGGTGTCTTGGAGTGGCCTGTTCCTAAAGGTGTAAAAGGCGTTAGGGGTTTCTTGGGATTAACCAGATATTATAGGAAGTTTATTAAGGATTATGGCAAAATAGCCAAACCATTAATAGATTTGACAAGGAAGGGAGGATTTCATCGGGGAGACCAAGCTCAAAAGGCTTTTGAGAAGCTAAAGAAGGTGATGACGGAGGCACTAGTTTTGAAGCTGTCATATTTCACTAAGGAGTTTGTGATAGAATGCGATGCAGCAGGAAGAGGATTGGGAGCTGTTTTGATGCAAGAGGGTTAGCCCGTGGCCTATTTCAGTAAATCTTTTTTCGAAGGCAATTTAGCAAAGTCTACCTACCACAAAGAGCTCATGGCATTGGCTTTGTCCATTCAACATCGGAGGCCATACCTTTTGGGGAGGCACTTTAAGGTATTTTCTGACCAAAGGAGTTTGAAGCAACTGTTGGAGCAAAGAATATCTACCCCTGACCAGCAGTCTTGGTTCACCAAATTGTTAGGGTATGACTTTGAGGTGATTTATAAACCTGGCCCTCAAAATAAAGCGGCAGACACTTTGTCTAGATGTAATGAAGATGTGGAATTACAGGTTCTGGTTTCAAAACCAGAATGGTTGGACTCAAGTAAGGTGCAAGAAGAAATTCAGCGTGATTCTTACTTACATGGAGTGATTTCAAATTTACATAAGGACCTTACATCGAGGCCTGGATTTTCTATACAACACGACATTCTTTTCTATTATGGCAGATTGGTCATTTCAACGAACTCTTCTTGGATCCCGATTTTATTACAAGAGTTCCATAGCACACCTACAGGTGGCCATTCGGGCTACTACTGAACATATAGAAGATTGGCTGAAAATGTATATTGGTGTGGCATGAAGAGGAGGGTTCAAGATTTTGTCAGGGAGTGTGACATTTGTCAACGGCAAAAATACTAAGCTCAATCCCCATCTGGGTTACTGCAACCTTTGGATGTACCGGAGCAGGTTTGGGAAGATGTGAGCATGGATTTTATTACTGCTCTTTCCAAGTCCAAGGGGCTTGATACTATCCTAGTGGTGGTTGATCGGCTCTCGAAGTATGCTCATTTTCTTCCCCTTAGACATCCATTTACAACTAAAATAGTGGCTGACTTGTTTGTGAGGGAGGTGGTAAAATTACATGGTGTTCCTAAGTATATAGTTAACAATCGAGATCCCCTCTTTCTCAGTCATTTTTGGACTCAGTTGTTCAAATCATAGGGCAGCAAACTCAGGATGAGTTCTTCTTATCATCCTGAAACTGATGGCCAAAATGAAATTATTAATAAGTGTTTGGAAACGTATCTCAGGTGTTTTTGCTCAGAACTGCCTAAGACTTGGACTAACTGGTTACATTGGGCAAAGTGGTGGTATAACACCACTTTTCACATCATTACAGGAGTTAGTCCTTTTCAAGATGTATATGGCAGGAGACCTCCTACATTGGTGCAGTATGTTATGGGAGAAGCAAAGGTCGAATCTATAGAGAGGGAGCTTGTTGATAGGGATGAGGTACTTAAGCAATTACGGTATTGTTTACAGCGAGCTCGGGGGCATATTAAGAGGTATGCAGATCGAAAGAGGAGTTTTCAATCCTATGAGGTGGGAGATTGGGTCTTTCTCAAGCTAAGACCCCATAGACAACATAGCGTGGCCCAAAGAATTAATCCCAAATTGGCTGCTAGATTCTATGGGCCTTATCAAGTTGAGAAAAAGATGGGGACAGTATCATATCAGTTAAAGCTTCCTCTACAGTCCAAAATTCATCTTGTTTTTCATATTTCTCAACTCAAAGGCCATTGGCAACTACCAAGAAACTACTGACTTACCAGCATGGGTTGGAAGTGGAAGTGTTTGGCAATATCATCCCTGAGCAGATCCTAGCAATTCAGCAGAGGCAGAAAAACAGGGCTGTTGTTCCTTATTGGTTGATCAAGTGGTGTGGGAAACCTGTTGAGGAAGCGACTTGGGAAGATGCATTTACTATTACACATCAGTTTCCTGATGTAAGCCTTGAGGACAAGGCTATTGTTGAAGGAGGGGGCAATGTCAGGCCTCACAAATTATATAGCCCAGTCCAACTCAGTCATGGGCCGTGGGTTTGGAAGACATACAGCAGAAGAAAGAAGAAAGAATAGGAGTAGGAGGGCAAAAAGGGGAATTGGGGAGTGAGAGTTAGTTATGCTGATGTGTAAGCCTTTTTAGGGAGAGAGAAGGAGTGGGGGTGATCAATTTTTGGAATTCCATTAGTAGTGGGTCAAGAGCTTTGCCCTGGGTTAGGAGCTTTGCTCTGGGGTATTGCAGATTTCATCTCTGTAATACATTCATCTTCTTCAATAATACAGTACCTTTTTCCTATTTCTGTTTTTTTTATTCCTGACAAAGGCATTCCTTTATTCTATGATTTAGGTTTGAGGGAGTCTCTTGGAACTTGGATGAAACATTCATAGCATATGTAGCAGAAGGGCCCTCTCCTGCAAAGCCTACATTTAATGATATGGGCTACAAGAAAGGTGGTTGTGTAGACAAGGATTGTGGTAGCTGGAAAGGTCAAGGGGATTGGGAGGAAGATTGGGGAGAAACATATCCTGGAAAGAGACGCCCTGCACTTTTTGTTATCAACATCAACAGGTTTTTCATCATTGATATTAATGTCAATTGTCAGATAATATTTAGATATATTTCTCAGATAGGAAACCTTGGTTTAATTAGTGTTTTCACAGTGGAGAGGTACAAGCTGTCAAAGGAATTGACAAATCTTTGAGTGTTGGCCAAGTTGTGTGGGCTCCATTTACCGAAGGCTTGGAACAATATCTTGTTTTTGTTGGATGGTCATCTGAGACTAGAAAACTTGGTATTAAGTACTGCTCTAACAGGCCTTGTGCATTATATGCTGTTAGAGCACCGCATCATGAGTCAAAAGCTAATGAATCAGAGTTCCAGTAAGTCACTTTAGTAAGATCTTCTTAACTCCCTTTGTTTACATACCTTTCATAAAGTTTGTATTTATGGTTAAGTTGGTTATTTCTGAACTGAATTATGAAAGTAATGTTGTACATGTAGCTCAGCTGAAGAGTTGAATGCACTGAATCTTACTCAAACCATAAGCAGTGCCTTCTTTCCACGATTCAGGTAAGCCAGTGGAGTCAGATAAATGTGTTTAGGACTTGTCGGGCCAATATATATCAGGTTATATTTATGCATTTGTTGGTTAGTCTTCATTTATTTCATATACTTGAGGGTGACAAACATTTTTTCACAACTTCTTAGTTTTTGGTGTACTCCTGTGAAGTAAGTTGTTGGCAAGACAATAGAAAATGTAGCCAAATATGAAGATGATCAGCGGCTAGATTCAGGTTATTGTTCTCCTGACCTATGTTATTCCAGCAGCCAGTGGCTGTAACAGGCACTATATTAGTGTCTGGTGGATGGTTGTTGAAGTAGAAAGGATGAGCTTCTTTCAGAACATTATTTTCTTTTCAAGAAGAGAATGTTCTTTTGAATTTTTAAATTGTTTGATACGTGATAGATTATTTCTCCAAGTGTTGGAAAATATGAAAATATTTCTCGAAAGCTACTTTCCTTTAAAGTTGAAAGTTGAAACAAACATAGACTTCCTACTCTTAGCATTTTGTCAATAAAATGAGTGAGATAAGTTGCTAAAGTGCTAAACCATCTTATGAGTTATGACTTAATGATTTTTTTTTTACTCACAACTTATTTTTCCTTATGAATTCAAAACAATGCGTTATTAAGCAGGAACTTGCTGTAATGTTAGTCACGATTCTTGATTCATGATTGCTTCTTCAGTTCTTCTATGTCTCAGTAGTCAATACTGTGGAAGGAGCTAGATACCTACAGTTGACATTGTCTAACTGGTCAGAAAATCAGTGTCGGTCTGTGACTCTGTGCTGCTTTCATTATTGTTATTCAACTATTGGACCTATTTGAGCTTCTGCTTCAACACAATGATTCTTGCTGAATTCCCACATTTTGCAAATACAATATATACACCATATTCTTCCCAGTTAGAAATGTTATAACATGGCGACTTGTACGTTATTCTTGCAGAAATCATCTCAGTTTTCCTTCTCTACCTTAAATTTCATTTTTGTTTTCCTTTTTTACAACACCATGTCTTCTTGATTTGCAGTGGTCATTATTTTACTAAGTCCTACATAAACAAAGTGACTTGTCTCAAGTTAATCTAATACTGGCTTATGAAACTATATTAGTTGTTGAGAAATATTAGTATATGAGTTGCATTCCTAAAGCCCTGACCACTATTCATGAATGTTCTACCAGCCCAGATGGAAAATTCCTTGTGTTTTTATCTGCAAGGAGTGCAGTGGATTCTGGAGTGCACAATGCTACAAATTCACTTCATAGAATTGATTGGCCAACTGATGGAAAACTGTACCAGTCTGCCAAAATTTATGACATCGTAAGGTCTCCATATGTGGCCAGTTTAATTTATATGTGATTGATTTGAATGCATTAACTTATAATTCAGTATTGCCTTTGAAATTTGAATTTTAATTACTCTATATAAGTTATGAAAATGATCTTCTCTACTGTCATATGCTTAAGAGCTATCCTTGGAAAAACTTAAACATAGGATGATAACCATGATTTGTCTTGTCCTCTAATCTATTATGTCCGTGGCTGGCCTAGACATTCCTGCATTGCTACTCTCTATGAGCATGAGATAGGTGATATTTTTGTTGTTACCTGATGGTAAACACTTTTGGGAATTTGGTCTGGTGGAAAATCTACACCACCTCCATAAAGAATAATTCATTAAGAGCGATGATAATTACAGTTTTTGTACCATATTAATTATCCACATAATTACCTTATTAATGATGTCCAAGCTGTAATTAAGTAATCTTAACACCTATTTTAATCATTGGGTTGAATTGGGTTTTAAAGCAAAATTTTCAGATTTTTATGCATATTGACATTGATTCAGTATTTTGGTCATAACTTGAGTTGTAGATCCTTGATTTTAATGTTCTTTATATGCTAGGAAAGATGAGAAAAAGATCTACAAGTTTTGTGAAATGTCAAAGTGGCAAATTCGGACATTTAAGTGGTCAAAGACAGCCTTGAAGTTGGACCAGCGGTGCTGTCACGTATTTCTGGACATACCTTCACTATTTTGGGCATATATCACTCATTTCAAGCCCAAATTAAGCATATGAGCACTCCTTGGAAAGCTTATTTCATGGGCTATCTGATGGGCTTGAGGTGGATTTGAAATTGTGACAGAAATGACAATTATGAATGGGAAAAATCCAAATTGCAATTAGGTGAAAAAGTGGAAATTATTGGAATAATTAAAGAGTAGGTGGAAGAATTATTTGCATAATTAATGAAAAGTGGGAGACATACTTTAATAATGGATAATAATGGTGCAATCACTTTCATAATGGAGATTTTTAGTGGATTGTTACGAAGAATGCAATCAGATTGTATTATAGGGAGAGCTTATGCATTTTCATTTTTTTTCATGTTGTAGTCTTGGTTTTTAGAACCTTTCTTCTCCTTCTCTCTTTGTTACTTCATTTTCTGTATTGTTCTTGAAGCTTCTCCAATGGCGATGGCCATGGAAGGCTAAAGACCTTGTCAATCTAAGGGATCCAAGAAGTGTGGTTTGAATTTTGAGTTCCTATGCTTAATGGTTATTTTGTATACATTTTCTTCTTCTATATCTCTTCAATTATGTTTTGATCTAATTCTGATTAGATTTAGATTCTGTGTTCATAATTGAAGTGACAGAAAGTTAGATTGATTAATCCGAAATCAATTGAGGCTAGTTTTACCGATTGGTAATCTAGGTTAAGTGAATCAATTTAAAATCAATATTAATTTATGGATTGCGATTGTAATTCTATTTGTGTTGAATGGATTCTACGTAATTACCTAGTTAAATTTCGAATTTAACAGAAGCTGTATGAAGAACATGTCACTTTGAGAACTATGATAAATTCTACCACATGAACTTGAATGCCTTGGATTGATGTTTGCTTAATCTGAATTCTTCTACTGCATTTGATTTTAATTTTGAATTGAATTGCTGAACACAAAAACCCCCTGCCTGCTACCTCTTAATTAGATTAGAAACAACTATGTGTGTCCTTGGAAGAATGACCTATGTTATGCTTTATACTACATTTAAGCAAGGAACCTAGTTGTATTTTGGCCTGAGTGCGACGCTCATGCCAAAATTTGGCGTCGTTGCCGGGGAAGAATTCAGATTAAGCAAACATCAATCCAAGGCATTCAAGTTCATGTGGTAGAATTTATCATGGTTCTCAAAGTGACATGTTCTGCATACAGTTTCTGTCAACAATAGCTTTGTTGCCATCACAACTCAAGACAGCACTAATTTCTGAAAAAAAAGCACATAATTCAGATTCATTACAAGTGCAAGGAATGCAATCAAAATCAGCCATATCAGGAAACTCAAACTGTAAGTCTGCATAAGACTTATCAACCAGCAGCTCGATGACATCAAGATGGAAAACTCAATGCTCCTCTATAGGATGTTTCATGGCATCAAATATGTTGAAATGCACAATGTCATCGCCAAATTCCATGGAAAGAGTTCCTGCATACACATCTATCTTGGTTTTGGTTGTCTTTAAGAATGGTCTTCCTAGAATCAGTGTGGCTCTACTAGTTGATGACTCATCCTCCATGTCCAGAATGTAGAAATCCGCTGGAAAGATCAACTTATTCACTTGAACCAGCACATCTTCAAGTACTCCAGCTGGGTATGCTGTACTTCTATTTGCTAATTGGATTACCACACCAGTTGGCTTTAAAGTCCCAAGTTTCAATGATTTATAAACTGATGTAGACATGACATTGATGGAAGCACTTAAGTCTAGCATTGCATTCCCAAATGTGGAGTTGCCAATAGTACAAGGGATAGTAAAAGTTCTTGGATCTTTACACTTTTGAGGCATGCTGGGCTAAATCAATGCAGAAACATTCCTACCCATGCTGACTTTTTCATCACCCTTAAGTTTCCTTTTATGAGTGCACAACTCCTTGAGGAACTTTGCATACTTTGGAATCTGTTTGATGGCATCCAAGAGAGGAATATTAACCTCTACTTTCCTAAAGGTCTCCAAGAGCTCCCTATCCATTTCTGCCTGAACAGTTTGTCTTGAATGAGTTATTCTGTTTGGGAAGGGTAATGGAGATCTATATTTAGAATCTGCAACCTTTGAACTGGAGGCATCATTTTGCGTTGTTGTTGTTTTATCTACAGAATCAAATTTTTCTATATAAACTGATGTCTTTGCTGTTGCATCAAATTCAGTTGCCTCTTCATTCTTCTCTGCATTCTTCTCTGCCGCATCCTTTCACTTACTTTCTTGGCAGGTACAGTATTGTGCAGTTCTTTGCCGCTTCTCAAGGTAATGGCACTAACATTTCCTTTAGGATTGATAATTGGCTGAGAAGGAAGTTATCCAGATCCTTGTGACTTTAGTTGATTTATAGTAGTTGCCAACTAGCCAATTTGAGTCTGCAGGTCTTGAATGGTAGCATTCACATTATGTTGAAACTGAATATTGTTGGTAGCCATTTGTTGCACCAAATCCTCCAATGAAGGTTCAGAACTATTGTTCTGCACAGATTGTACAGGTTGCATAAGTTGCTGCAAAGGTTGCTGCAAGTTCTGTTGTTGCCTAAATGGAGGTGGCTGATATTTATTACTAGGTCTAGCTGTTGGAAATCTCTGCTGTTGTGGAGGAGGAGGAGGAGGAGGACCATATCTCAAGTTTGGATGATCCCTCTACCTAGGATTGTATCTGTCGGAAAGGGGATCATACTTCTGTTGTTGAGGGAATTGTTGTGGAGGTCTATAGGGTTGGCTTCCAGTGAACACTCCATGTACTGCAGCTTGATCTTGAACATCTTGCTCACCTTCTTGAAGTGTAGGACGTGCATCAGTAGGATGCTCTATTGATGTGCAAATGCCACATGCTCTAGGCACATGTTGACTTGCAGCATTAAGTTGTTGGTGTTGTCCCCGGCAACGGCGCCAAAATTTGGCACGAGTGTCGCAGTCCTTTAGCTGGTGTCATAGCTCGAGTACTGAACTGTTGGGAGTTTTCAGCCATGTTAGCTATGAGATCTCGAGCTGCCATAGGTGGCTTATTCATCAATGCTCCACCACTAGCTGCATCAACCATACTTCTATCTATTGACATTAATCCTTCATTGAAATACTGGATTAAAAGTTGGTCACTAATTTGGTGGTGAGGACAACTTGCACACAGCTTCTTAAATCTCTCCCAAAACTCATATAATGTCTCCCCAGAATGTTGTCTGATGCCACATATCTCTTTTCTGATGGCTGTTGTTCTGGATACAGGGAAGAATTTCTCCAGGAACAATCTCTTCATGTCATTCCAGCAAGTGATAGAACCTGGCTGAAGGTAGTATACCCAATCCTTGGCTGCAGCGTCCAAAGAGAAAGGAAAAGCCTTCAGCTTAATGTGGTCTTCAGGAATTCCTTGAGGTCTCATGGTAGAGCAGACTATATGGAACTCCTTAAGATGTTTGTTTGGATCCTCACCTGCAAGTCCATGGAACTTAGGCAGCAAATGTATTAGACCAGATTTAAGCTCAAAAGGTGCATCAATATCAGGATACTGAATGCATAAAGGTTGTTGAGCAACATCAGGTGTAGCTAACTCTTTCAATGTTCTATCATTAGGATTAGCCATGGTATCAATACTATATTCAGAACCAAGATCAGATGAAGGATCACTAAGTTTGAATTCAAAAACACCTAAGTTCCCTAAGTCACTATCTACTTGATTTTCCACTTAACTAGTATGGTTAGCAAATCTCATATGTTGTCTGGCTAGCCTATGGAAGGTCCTATCTATCTCAGGGTCATCAGCATATAAGTCACCAGGGCAGGACCTAGTCATGCAAACACATATAGGACAGGATAGCAACCAAACAACTCAACAACACATATAGTAGTTACAAGCGCTAAAAAAAAAAATAAAAATAATAGAAATTGGAAAAACGTACCAAATGATTTATTTATTTATTTTTTATTTTTTTTTTATTTTTATTTTTTTTTTATTTTATTATTTTTTTATTTTCTTTTTTTTTTTTTTTTGCTCAGGAGGGTGGAAAACCTTTGAACACAAGTTCAAATTCGAAAGTCAGATCACCAACCTTGACCTTATCACCTGCAAAAACAACTATACAGAACACAACATAAAACAAATCAAAAGAACAAGGTTAGTAAGCATTTAAGGACTCCTAATATGATCAGAAAACATAATTTGTGGTCCTCGACAATGGCACCAAATTTTGGCACGAGCGTTGCACTCAGGCCAAAATACAACTAGGTTCCTTGATTAAATGTAGTATAAAGCATAACCTAGGTCATTCTTCCAAGGACACACATAGATGTTTCTAATCTAATTAAGAGGTAGCAGGCAGGGGGTTTTTGTATTCAGAAATTCAATTCGAAATTAAAATCAAATGCAGTAGAAGAATTCAGATTAAGCAAACATCAATCCAAGACATTCAAGTTCATGTGGTAGAATTTATCATAGTTCTCAAAGTGACATGTTCTGCATACAGTTTCTGTTAAATTCAAAATTTAACTAGGTAATCACCTAGAATCCAATCAACACAAATAGAATTACAATCGCAATCCATAAATTAATATTGATTTTAAATTGATTCACTTAACCTAGATTACCAATCGGTAAAACTAGCCTCAATTGATTTCAGATTAATCAATCTTACTTTCTGTCACTTCAATTATGAACACAGAATCTAAATCTAATCAGAATTAGATCAAAACATAATTAAAGAGATATAGAAGAAGAAAATGCATACAAAATAATCATTAAGCATAGGAACTCAAAATTCAAACCACACTTCTTGGATCCCTTAGATTGACAAGGTCTTTAGCCTTCCATGGCCATCACCATTGGAGAAGCTTCAGGAACAATACAGAAAATGAAGTAACAAAGAGAGGAGGAGAAGAAAGGTTCTAAAAACAAAGACTACAACATGAAAAAAATGAAAATGCATAAGCTCTCCCTATAATACAATCTGATTGCAATTCTTCATAACAATCTACTAGAAACCTCCATTATGAAAGTGGTTGCACCATTATTATCCATTATTAAAGTATGTCTCCCACTTTTCATTAATTATGCCAATGATTCTTCCACCTACTCTTTAATTATTCCAATAATTTTCACTTTTCCACCTAATTGCAATTTGGATTTTTCCCATTCATAATTGTCATTTCTGTCACAATTTCGAATCCACCTCAAGCCCATCAGATAGCCCATGAAATAAGCTTTCCAAGGAGTGCTCATATGCTTAATTTGGGCTTGAAATGAGTGATATATGCCCAAAATAGTGAAGGTATGTCTAGAAATACGTGACAGCACCGCTGGTCCAACTTCAAGGCTGTCTTTGATCACTTAAATGTCCGAATTTGCCAATTTGACATTTCACAAAACTTGTATATCTTTTTCTCATTTTTCCTAACATATAAAGAACATCAAAATCAAAGGTCTACAACTCAAGTTATGGACAAAATATTAAATCAATGTCAATATGCATAAAAATCTGAAAATTTTGCTTTAAAACTCAAATCAATCCAATGATTAAAATAGGTGTTAAGATCACTTAATTATAGCCTGGACATCATTAATAAGGTAATTATGTGGATAATTCATATGTTAAAAACTATAATTAATCCGTGATACTTTCCCAGATGACAGCTTTACCAAATGTGCGGGCAGAGTCCGTGGTATACTGATTTAGTGAATTACATTGTTGCATGTGGTATACCTCAGCACTTTACTAGAGCACATGTTGCTAAGCTTAAGAGTGATGCCAAATATTACATTTGGGATGATCCCTACCTTTGGAAGATGTGCAGCGACCAAGTGATCAGACAATGTGTGCCTGACCATGAGTTCCAGTCCGTGTTGAAATTCTGTCATTCTTTAGCTTGTGGTGGCCACTTTAGACCACAACGCACAACTAAGAAGATTTTAGACTCAGGACTGTATTGGCCTTCCATGTTTCATGATGCACATAGACTGTGCAAGATTTATGAGCAATGCCAGAGAACGGGAAGCATTTCACGTAGTAGTGGGATGCATTAGCAACCTCTTCTCTTCTGTGAGGTTTTTGATGTTTGGGGTATAAACTTTATGGGTCCTTTCCTTGTATCTTTTGGTTTTACTTATATATTGCTTGTTGTTGATTATGTGTCTAAATGGGTGGAGGCTAAGGCTACTCGTACTGATGATTCTCGAGTTGTTGTGGATTTTGTCCGATCTCATATTTTCTGCAGATTTGGGTTTCCCAGGGCTTTGATTAGTGACCAAGGCTCTCACTTTTGCAACCGTACTATGGAGGCCTTGCTGCGTAAATATGGAGTTGTTCATAAGGTATCCACACCATACCACCCCCAAACTAACGGGCAAGCAGAAGTTTGTAATAGAGAGATCAAGCAGATCTTGGAGAAGACAATCCAACCTAACAGGAAGGATTGGAGCTTGCGCCTTGATGATTCTCTTTGGGCTTATAGAACAGCCTACAAGACACCAATAGGGATGTCACCTTACAGGATTGTCTTTGGAAAGGCATGTCATCTTCCAGTAGAGGTAGAGCATAGAGCATTTTGGGCGGTGAAGAAATGTAGCATGAATCTAGACCAAGCAGGAGTACATAGAAAATTGCAAATGCAAGAGTTGGAAGAGATCCGTTTGGAAGCCTATGAGAACTCAAGAATTTACAAAGAAAGAACCAAGACCTTCCATGATAAGATGATTGGTAGAAAGCAGTTTGCACTTGGTGAAAAAGTTCTTTTGTATAATTCTAGGCTAAAGTTGATGCCCGGTAAGTTAAGATCTAAGTGGGACGGTCCTTTTCTTGTTGTTAACACTTTTCCTTATGGTGTAGTTGAGCTTCAAGACATGAGGACCAAGAGAATTTTCAAGGTCAATGGGCATAGACTCAAGCAATCTCATGAGGACTTTCAAGACCAAACAATGGAGGAAGTGGCCGTAAGTGCAGCCACCTCTGTGTGATTCAACTTCACTAACCAAGAGGAAGTTGCCTTACCCCACATTCATTTTTCTTGTCATGCATTGTTTATTGCACTTCATGGTTTTACATTGAGGACAATGTAAATTTTAAGTGTGGGGGGGAATTACTGCACTCTCTTCTGTTTTATTGTTTTTTCTGTTTTATTGCTATTGTTTCTGTTTCTGTTTTGGTTTTGTTTTCTGTGTTTGTTTACTGTTTTTTTTAAAGAAAAAAAAAACAAAAAAAACAATGTTTTGAAAGAAAAATGTGTTTTCTAATGGATTTTAAGTTATGTCAAAGTGATGAGTAGAAGTAAATTAAGTAAAAGGTTCATGGTTTGAGTGGATTAAACAACTTGCATTTTGGATTTAACAAGTGAGCTTTGAAACGTCATGTGGATGGATTATTTGTGGTTGAAAAATTAACCTTGTGAGAGTTTTGAGCCTATTATATGGATGACAATATCATGTCATTCCTTCTTTCTTGTGTGTTTTCACTCATGATTATATGACACTCTAGAACTTGCCTTGAGTCTTTTTGAGAACACATTTTCACATGCATACATTGATATGATTAAGGCGTTGTTTCTTGAATAAGTTACTTGCCAAATAGCCAACCTTGCATCATACCCATTGTTTGAGCCCCTTTGAGCCTATTTTTACCTATTTTTGTTCTATTAGCTCATTCCAAGCCAAGGTGGAAAACAATGAATTGACCTCACTTTAGGGGGTAAAAGAGCCTTGAAATTGTTTTGGGAATGGGTTTAAGAACAAGTGTGGGGTTGTTACTTTTAAATTGTGCCAAGAGTTGGTGATGAAAAAAAAAAGTAGCATATATAAGCTTCAAAAAAAAAAAAAGAAATTTGGATTACTTTACATTATTTTCGTTTATATACTCTTGGGGTTGATCTTTCGTGCTTTATATGTTCACTTCTTTAGCCTAACCTCATTACATCCTTCTAAGCCCTTTTGATTTTTATATGCATGTGTACTAAGTGGTGGAGAAGTAGACAATAGGCAAGCTTATGGTTGTGTATACTTCATGATGTGTTTTTGAGTGATACACTTTAGCCCAAATGCTTGAGATATTGGAGGGTATAACTTGTGAGCTTTTAACCACTTGTAATCCACTCATATAAATTGATTGGCTTATCTTGTTAGTTTGAGATGTTAGGGAGTGATATCCATGATTACTTTGATTCTTAGAGCTTGGTTAGATTTGCTCATGCTTTTGCACTCTTGATTTTCCATTTAAAAAAAAAGAAAAAAAAAGGAGTATTTTGTTGAGACTTTGGAGTGCACTCATTTTTCCTTTTCTACCTTGTGCTAAATTCTGAGTTTTGCTCGAGGACATGCAAAAGAGTAAGTGTGGGGGTATTTGATAATTATAGTTTTTAACATATTAATTATCCACATAATTACCTTATTAATGATGTCCAGCTATAATTAAGTGATCTTAACACCTATTTTAATCATTGGGTTGAATTAGGTTTTAAAGCAAAATTTTCAGATTTTTATGCATATTGACATTGATTCAGTATTTTGGCCATAATTGAGTTGTAGATCTTTGATTTTGATGTTCTTTATATGCTTACAAGTTTTGTGAAATGTCAAATTGGCAAATTTGGACATTTAAGTGATCAGAGACAGCCTTGAAGTTGGACCAGCGGTGCTGTCACGTATTTCTGGACATACCTTCATTGTTTGGGCATATATCACTCATTTCAAGCCCAAATTAAGCATATGAGCACTCCTTGGAAAGCTTATTTCATGGGCTATCTGATGGGCTTGAGGTGGATTCGAAATTGTGACAGAAATGACAATTATGAATGGGAAAAATCCAAATTGCAATTAGGTGAAAAAGTAGAAATTATTGGAATAATTAAAGAGTAGGTGAAAGAATCATTGGCATAATTAATGAAAAGTGGGAGACATACTTTAGACATACTTTCATAATGGATAATAATGGTTGAACCACTTTCATAATGGAGATTTTTAGTGGATTGTTATAAAGAATTGCAATCAGATTGTATTATAGGGAGAGCTTCTGCATTTTCATTTTTTCATGTTGTAGTCCTAGTTTTCAGAACCTTTCTTTTCCTCCTCTCTTTGTTACTTCGTTTTTTGTATTGTTCCAGAAGCTTCTCCAATGGTGATGGCCATGGAAGGCTAAAAACCTTGTTAATCTAAGGGATCCAAGAAGTGTGGTTTGAATTTTGAGTTCATATGCTTAATGATTATTTTGTATGCATTTTCTTCTTCTATATCTCTTCAATTATGTTTTGATCTAATTCTGATTAGATTTAGATTCTGTTTTCATAATTAAAGTGAGAGAAAGTGAGATTGATTAATCCGAAATCAATTGAGGCTAGTTTTACTAATTAGTAATCTAGGTTAAGTGAATCAATTTAAAATCAATATTAATTTATGGGTTGCGATTGTAATTCTGTTTGTGTTGATTGGATTCTAGCTGATTACCTATTTAAATTTCAAATTTAACAAAAACTGTATGCAGAACATGTCACTTTGAGAACTATGATAAATTCTACCACATAAACTTGAATGCCTTGGATTGTTGTTTGCTTAATCTGAATTCTTCTACTGCATTTGATTTTAATTTTGAATTGAATTACTGAATACAAAAACCCCCTGCCTGCTACCTCTTAATTAGATTAGAAACATCTATGTGTGTCCTTGGAAGAATGACCTAGGTTGTGCTTTATACTACATTTAATCAAGGAACCTAGTTGTATTTTGGCCTGAGTGCGACGCTCGTGCCAAGTGAAAATGAAACAAATGTAGGAGGAGCAATGCTTTTAGTATCTTACCTAAGGAAAATGATTGTTAACATCATTCACTGTAGACATTTTATTCAATAACCTTATTTTCTTTCTCATGTAGTTCTTTTATGGAGACCCTAGATTCAATTACAGTGCAAGGTATTGGACATGCGTATGGCCACATACTTAGTGTTTCATTTGTGAGATTGTGATAGGAACCCAATAATTACTAAGGTATATTCTAGAAAGAAGAGGCGCCAATATGCAACTGAGTTGGGCCTTAGACTGAAGTGCCAGAATGCAAGTGAGTTGGGCCTTGGGATTGAGAAAACAAACGCTGCCTTAGATGTAACTAACTGATGAGTTGGCATTGTGTGAGTGGAGAGTGTGATTATGCTGAATGGGTATATTTGTAAGGGTGTTAGCTTACGTGAAGGTTAGGCAAGAATTGGCTGTGGGTTTTGGAAGGGACGAGGCACTCTATACTTGTCTAGAACTATCTTCTTCTTCTTCATTGATTTTCGTTTTATTTGAATTTCTAGAAAATACAGATCTGGTTCTGATACCACTTTGATATCAACTGATAAATTCAGTATCATTTCTTGTGTTCTGTTAATTTTTCCTACTAAGTTCGACTAGTTCTTATCAATTGGTATCAAAGCTCTACGACCTGGGAGCTGTGGTAGCGTCGTGACGGCGCATGGGCCATCCCTTATGGCCGCTGTTTGTAACGTCGTGCTTGCCCTTTTCTCCTCTTTCTGGATCTGCCTTCGCCTTTTGTGTTTGTAACCCTTTGTCGCGACTCCCTTTTGAATCCATGCATTTAGGTACTGTTTGGTTGTGTTTTTTTTGGCACTTTGTGTTATGATCTATGGCCCCCACTGCTTCGACGGACACCGTAGACTCATCCGCCCAGCCAAGACCATCTTGGGCTAAGTATGCAAATTTTTTACAGTGGTTTGCACAACGTAAGTCCTCTGGTTCCTCTTCTCCAACAGATGCCTATGCCGACTTTCTGAAGTGGTTTGAGCAACGTTAGACCTCTAGTTCCACTGCCTTTGTTGCACATATTAATACTTCATTTGCTTGTCTCTTTCGTTCCCTATCTATTGGTACTTGGGTTCTTGATTCTGGTACAACTGACCACATTTTTTGTAATAAGACTCTTTTCTCCAACCTTTCTCACAATGTTTATTTGCCTACTGTCACTTTAGCAAATGGTTCCAAGTCCCAATCCCAAGGGATCGACACTACCCATCCCCTCCCTTCCCTTTCAGTAGACTTTGTCCTTTATGTTCTTGGGTCTCCTTTTAATTTGCTTTCCATTAGTCATTTGACTCGGTCTCTTGATTGTATGATTACCTTTACTAAAGACTCTGTCATTCTGCAAGACCGGAGTTCGGGTCAGATACTCGGCATTGGATGTGAGTCCCATAGCCTCTACCAGCTCTCCAACCCCTCTCGTGTTTGTGCTATCAAGGTTTCCCCTCTCACCATCCATGCACAGTTGGGTCATCCTAGCCTTCCCAAACTACAAAAATTGGTGTCCAACGTCTCTAAGTTGTCGAGTCTCCCTTGTGAGTCATGTCAACTAGGAAAATACACCCGTAGTCCGTTTCTTGGTGAAGTCAACAGTCGAGCGTCATCTCCTTTTGTTTTAGTACATTCTGATGTTTGGGGTCCCAGTCGTGCTGTTTCTACTCTAGGGTTCAGATATTTTGTCACTTTCATTGATGATTACTCTCACTGCACTTGGTTATTTTTTATGCAAAATCGGTTTGAGTTGTTTTTAATATTTCAGAACTTTTATCATGAAATTAAAACTCAATTTAGTGTTCCTATACATAGTTTGTGTAGTGATAATGCCCGTGAGTATTTGTCTCAACCATTTCAATCCTTTATGGCTTCTCATGGCATTCTTCACCAACCCTCTTGTGCCCATACCCCTCAACAAAATAGGGTCGCTAAATGTAAAAACAGACATCTCGTAAAAACAACTCGAACTCTTTTACTTCATGGTAATGTTCCTTTCCGCTTCTAGGGCAATGTAGTTCTTACTTCCTATTATCTGATTAACCTCATGCCCTCCTCTGTGCTTGATTACCAGGTTTCTTACTTTATTTTATATCATTATCAACCTCTGCATTCCCTACCACCTCGTATATTTGGGTCTACCTATTTTATTCATAATCTCACTCCTAATCTTGATAAACTTTCCGCCCGATCTATTAAGTGTGTTTTTCTTGGTTACATTCGGTCCCAAAAGGGTTATCGTTGTTTTTTCTCTGATCTCTGACGTTACCTTGTCTCGGCCGATGTTTCCTTCTTTGAGTCTATTCCCTTCTTCCAGTCTCCTTCCTCGACTCATGAGCCTGTCTTTGAGGTCTTACCCGTTCCTCTTCCTCGTATCACTGTTGAGTCAGATACACCTCTAACCCCCCATGTTGAGAAACCCACCACTACTATTCGCCCCTTCCAGGTCTATCATTGTCGGCCACAGCCACCACCACCGCCCTTACCTTCACCAGAAATTGCAGAGGTCAATTTGGACTCTCCTCTGGCACCAATTCCTTTACTAGCTCTGGCACTACTTCCTGAGCCTGACCTTCCCATTATTCTCCTAAAAGGTATACGATCTACTTGTAACCTTTCTCCTCACTATATTATTTTGAGTTATCATCGCCTATCTTCTTCACATTATGCTTGTCTTTCTTCCTTATCTTCTGTGTCTATTTCTAACTCTCTAGGTGACGCTTTATCTCATCCTGGGTGGAGACAAGCTATGATCAATTAGATGTGTACCCTTCAGAGCAGTGGTACTTGGGAACTTGTTCCTCTTCCTCCTGAGAAGTCTGTTGTAGGCTGTCGGTGGATTTATATGGTTAAGGTTAGCCTTGATGGCAAGATTGATTATCTCAAGGATCGTCTGGTGGCAAAAGAGTATACCCAGATTTTTGGCTTGGATTAAGGGGACACTTTCTCGCCTGTGGCGAAGATAGCTTCGTTTCGACTTTTTCTGTCAATGGCTACTATTCACCACTGGCCCCTTTATCAGCTGGACATCAAGAATGCTTTTCTCCATGGTTATCTAGAAGAAGAGGTTTACATAGAGCAACCACCAAGGTTTGTTGTTCAGGGGGAGTCTTCTGGACTAGTTTGTCTTCTTCTCAAATCTCTGTATGGCCTTAAACAGTCTCTTAGGGCTTGGTTTGGCCGATTTAGTACTGCAGTTCAGTAGTTCAGTATGACATGAAGTGAGGCTGACCACTCTGTCTTCTATCGCCATTCAATTTAAGGTTGTATTTATTTGATTGTGTATGTCGACAACATTGTTATCACTGACAGTGATCACCATGGCATAATTCAGGTAAAACAATATCTTAGTCATCACTTTCATACCAAAGACCTTGGCAAACTTCGATACTTCTTGGGAATAGAGGTGACACAATCCAATGATGGTATAGTAATTTCACAGAGGAAATATGTCATTGACATTCTTGAGGAAACAGCTCTGTTGAATGCAAAGCCTGTTGACACTCCTATGGATCCGAATGTTAAACTTTTACCAAATAAGAGGGAGTCACTCTCGGATCCAGGAAGATATAGAAGATTAGTTGGAAAACTAAACTACCTCACTGTTACCTGTCCTAACATCTCCTTTGCAGTTAGTGTGGTAAGTCTGTTTGCAAATTCACCTTGTGATGCACATTGGGATGTAGTAATTCGCATCCTAAAGTATATTAAAGGAGCTCCTGGAAGAGGCTTTGTCTATGAAGATAAGGGTCACACTCAAATTGTTAGATACTCAGATGCTGATTGGGCAGGTTCTCCTCTTGATAGAAGATCCACTTTTGGGTGTTGTGTATTCATCGGGGGTAATATGATATCTTGGAAGAGTAAGAAACAAAATGTGGTCGCAAGATGAAGTGTCGAAGCAGAATATCGAGCCATGGCCTTAGCTACTTGTGAATTCATTTGGTTAAAACGGCTACTTAAAGAGCTTCAATTTGGGAAGATTATGCAAATGACACTCATTTTTGATAATCAAGCTACATTGCATATCGTCTCAAATCCAGTGTTTCATAAGAGGACCAAACATATTGAGATAGATTGTCATTTTATTAGAGAAAAGATCCTATCTGGAGACAATACCACTAGCTTTGTCAATTCAAATGATCCACTAGAGGATGTTTTCACTAAGTCTTTAAGAGGTCCTCGGATAAGTTATATTTGTAACAAACTTAGTGCTTATGACCTATATGCTCCAGCTGAAGGGGGAGTGTTGAAAACTGTGTAAATAATGTCTAGATTCATTATATAGGCTAACTAAATCATGTAATTATGGTAATTAGGATCTTTTGTAATCTTTGTATTTATTACAATAACTCTATATAATTCAGCCTCCGTTGTGTAATTTAGACACACGATTTTCTTTATATGTCTCTCTTTTCTCTTTCAACATGATTAAATGGTAAGATCTTCCTGATTTTGAAAGTTTTTGGGAACCAATGACCTCTATCCAACATAATTTTCTTGAATTTCACCTTGAGGACAAGGTGAGTCTTGGGGGGGGGGGGCGAGTATTGATAGGAACCCAAGAATTACTAAGGTATATTCTAGAAAGAAGAGGTGCCTGTATGCAAGTGAGTTGGGCCTTAGATTGAGGTGCCAGAATGCAAGTGAGTTGGGCCTTGGGAGTTGGGATTGAGAAAATAGCAGCCTTAGATCTAACTAATTAATGAGTTGGCAGTGTGTGAGTGGAGAGTGTGATTCTGCTGAATGGGTATATTTGTAAGGGTGTTAACTTACGTGAAGGTTAGGCAAGGATTGACTATGGGTTTTGGGAGGGACTAGGCAATCTATACTTGTCTAGAACTATGTTCTTCTTCTTCATTGTTTTCCGTTTTATTTGAATTTCCAGAAAATACAGATCTGGTTCTAATATCACCTTGATATCAACCAATAAATTCAGTATCATTTCTTGTGTTCTGTTGTTTTTCCTATTGAGTTCAACTGGTTCTTATCAGATTTTTTATACTGGCATTAAGGAATTTTATCTTTAGGCAATGTTATAAAAAGGTATACATTTAGTAGGTCTGAAAAGATGGTTAGTTCTTCAGGTTTTGTGTGGTTTGCTATAATTTGATTTTTAAAAAAGGCTTAAATATGCTTTTAGTCCCTCTAAATATAGTGAGTTTTGGTTTTGGTCCCTCTAAATTTCGGGGTGAGTGAAGTTAGTCCATGTCGTTATCTCAGCTCTGTTAAGTGCTTATGTGGCAAACGACACTCCACCTTAGCGTTGCCATATGTCCTTCATCAACCAATCCCCTTTGCCACATGGAACCATGTCATGTTGTGGGTCCCAGAGACTCATTAAACAAGTCACATGCATGTTATGTGACACTAGCTTCTTCTTCCCCCTCCCTCATCCTTTTTCTCCCCCATTTTGTGCAGAGGTTCTTGTGCGATGAATCGCACGTGGAGGATCCAATAGTGACTCCATTGGTGTGGTGTTTGGTCTGTAATGTGGTAGCAGAGCATGCGGAGGCTACGGATCAATGGCGGATCAGCTGCAGAGAGAGGTGGCGAATCGGATTCTGGATTGCGGTGTTGATGATGAGATTTGCTTCGATTTGGGTAACAACGGGTGCGGATGGCGTTGCGTGGTGGCTCTGCTAAGGCGGGGTCGTGCGATGATGGCTTGGAAATCCGATGGTGGCAGAAGACAGCAAAGCGTGGTTCTGATGAATGGTTGATTTGAGTTAGGGATTGCGTGGCAGATCTGTGAGCAGAGGCAAAGGGAGGTAGTTTTCTGTAATAGTGGTGATCCGGTGACAAAGGATTTTGGTTTGGGTTACAGTGGCAACAGGTGGTGGTTAAGGCAAGTAATGGCGGCGAATCGGTGATGGAAGAAGGTGAATGGAACTCTGGTTGATGGTGCCAAGACACAGGGTGTTGAAGGTCGTTGGGTCAGCGGCGATTCACGGTGGGTCTAGATGGATGTTCTGGGTTTTTTTTTATTTGAGGGACAGAGGATGATAAAGCTGTGTTGTTGATTTGTATTGGTGCTCTATTTTTGTTGGATTGATTTTGTGTTTGGCAAGCTCAAGTTTACAGTGCATTGGGTTTTGATGCTCTATTTTTGGGTGGTTGGGTTATGGTGGCCATGGGGCTTGGCTGATGGTCATAGAGGTTTGGGGTGCTGAGGAACTGTGGTACTAATTTATGGAGGAACTGTGGTTTTGATGGTTTATGAGTATTCATGGTATTTCTCATGGTTGGAAGGTGAATGTGAAATAATGGGTAAGTGGGTCAATTTGGGTTTCTCTTTGGCTTCATGGGTTCTTTTTTTTTAAGAGGTGAAGGTGTGTGAGAAAAAAAATGAGAAAATCTTTAAGAGTATCTGCACTATGAAAATCAGAGGAGGGTGAGAATGATGATTAGGTCAAAATGAGGATGAGAGGATCAAAGAATTTTGTCTCTGCATGGAATGGGGGAGAAAAAGGATGAGGGAGAAGGAGGAAGAAGATAGTGTCACGTGACTTGTTTAATGAGTCTCTGAGACCCTCAAGATGACATGGCTCCATGTGGCAAAGGGGATTGGTTGATGAAGGACATATGGCAATGCTAAGATGGAGCACCGGTTGCCACATCAGCACTTAACAGAGCTGAGATAATAGCAGGAACTAACTTCACTCACCCTGAAATTTAGAGGGACCAAAACCGTAACAAAAGTTTTAGAGGGATCAAAACCAAAATCCGCTATATTTAGAAGAATTAAAAACATATTGAAACCTTTAAAAAACAAAACCATGACATATTGGCATGTAATTTGATGCTATAAATAAGATACTAGAATAATATTTATTTTCCCAAGCAATAACAGTCTTATGAATCACTTTAGACTTTATATTTCTTTACAATAGTGTAATCTTAACAGAAGTCATCGGTGCATATTGTTGTCAGTTAATAACTATGGTGTTTTCTATCAATTTTGAAGATTCCTGTCGTGATGTGTGCTGAGGATGGCTGCTTCCCTGGGTTTTATTGTACAACTATCCATAATAATCCTTGGCTTTCTGACAACTGCACTATGATCATATCATCCATTTGGCACAGCAGTGAAATTCTACTCTCGGTGAATGTGTTGAGGTAAGTATATAACAATAGGAATGCTTTTTTATTCCATTTATCAAAGGATTTATGTTTTTCAAGATCAACTCATTTTGTCACCATATTTTAGCGGGGACATATTACATATCAGCCCAGCAGACTCAAATTTCTCGTGGATTCTTCTTATGCTGGATGGGAACAATATTGTTGCCAGTAACAACAAATGCTCAATTTATCAATAATTTGGCCTATGGAAGTGGAGAGACATGTAATATCCTTTTTCTTTGTGATCTTTTTCCAGTTTCTAGCAGTCCAGTAGATGTTCCTCAAATCAAGTATGGAATGGTCATTGAGAAGACAATGAAAAATACTACTTGGAGCTGGTTAAATATATCCAGTCCCATATTCAGATGCTCTGACAAGGTTTATTTTATTTTCTTTAGGATATTAATAGGAACCGTTGTCACAAACAGATGTTATTATATATGTTAAGTGAATCATTGGATTTTGGCTGCAGGTTAGATCTTTGCTGTCCTCTCTCCAGTGCAGTATACTAAAAATTCCAGTCAAGGATGCTGGCGATGGCCTAGCAACAGGTCTTTAAGCTACTATGGTTTCTCACTCATGGACATTTAACATTAATTTGAATGACTTAATGAGATTTCAGATACGTGTTTATTCTTGCAAACTAATTGAGAAAGTATCTGATTACATCTTATAAAATTCAATCTATATGCTGTTCATCAATAAGAAGGTGAAATAATCTGAATTTATGTAATCAAAGTCTAACTCTATAAGAAAAAAGAACAAAAGGTAGTTTTTGATTGTTGCATGAGGATAATATTATCTATTAAATCCTGCATAAAATATTGGGAAAGCTTGATTTTATAATGAAAGAAAGTAGTAAAGTGACGAACAAGAAATTAGAGAACTGATAAGTTTTTTAGTTTTTAGTGTAAGGTATGTATAACCACACTTGCAACAGTAAACATAAAAGAACTTTATGGATCATTTTTTATGTCACCATTCAAAGCAATTGACAAATTAAATTGATTAAGATCATCTTCTCATGCAATGCAACCATTTATTTGGTGACTTAGTACTTCTGGAACGAATCTAACTTATATTGTATAGTTCTACCCTATTCAACAAATCTTACTCAAATTTTTGGGCCAGCTAACTGACTCTGATATCTGTCTATTTTTATTTCAATTTCAGGTGCCACTAAACCTTTTGAAACTATATTTGTGTCTTCTAAAACCATGAAAAATGATGTATTTGATCCATTAATTGTGATCCTTCATGGAGGGCCACAGGATGTCTCTTTGTCATACTTTTCAAAGCCTTGGGCTTTTCTATCATCAGTTGGATACAGCTTGCTGATTGTAAATTACAGGTAAGCAACATACTCCTGAATTTTTAAGCATTAGTTGGGGCCAATATTGTTAAACTTATACCAGGTTTTACAAGTTCTTTCATATTCCTGCTAATTTCCAATCAAACTGTTTGAACAAGAGAGATGGATGCTCTCATACAGATACAGGGCTCTGTGCCAGTGGTTATTAATTTAGCTCTAATGATAATGGATTTAAGGCTATAGTTTTTGGTGAAAAATATGGCTAATTGGATTAGCTAGCTTGAAGTACCAGTTAAGAGGTTTGGTTAGAACCTGTATATTACAACATTAGAATCCCTCGAAAAAGAAGCATGCTTAGGAAAAGAAAAGAATAAGACTGATAGATGAGATAGAGAACATGACTTTTTACAAAAAAAATTATGCACAGTTTAAATGAGAAAGTTAGCACTTAGCATATATGCAGTTTAAACACTGATTTATTTGGCCCATCCTTCGAAGTCCATAATCCTGATATTGGAATGCGAAACAAATGTGGAACCTGTCTATAGATGCTGCATCAAGGATATAGAAATTGAAGTCAACATTTAGGACTTTGGAATTGTGAGCGAAATGATGTATAAGGTCTATTTTGATTTCATAATGGTAGTGGAAAGGTTGAGGAATTGAAAGTGAAAGAGTGGTGAATTTTTTTGCTTGAAATCTTCTAGCAGCAACAAAAAATTAAAGTTACTCCTTCGTTGTGCTATAATAATGAGTCTGAACAAATTAATTAAATTTCTTGGGCAGGAGTCTTCTAAGCTTCATCTGCATCCCAATTATATGGTTTAAAAGTTTGACTTGTAAAAGGTATTTCATTGATTCACTTTACAATTGGTACAAGAGGCTCCTTTTATAGAAGGAGTATAGCAGACCGAAAACTACAATCAAGGAGGAAAGAAAGGAAACTACCATAACTGCTAATCTAAATATGGTAACTTTGCTAGCTATAGGAAACAAAATACTCATAGTATTTACAACATTTATTTATAGTATTAAACACGGTTTAATACCGGTTTAATACACTGTCGATACTCCCCCTCAAGCTGGCTTGAAGATGTCTTCCATAGACAGCTTGCTTGCTATGTTGTCAAAGTTCTTCTTAGGTAGTCCCTTAGCTGTGGGAACATATGTGATGCAAATCTGTCCACTTTCTATCTTCTCCTTAATGAAGTGTTTATCAACTTCCCCATGCTTTGTTCTGTCATGTAAGACTGGATTGTGGGCAATGGAGATTTTTGACTTGTTATCACAATACATTTTTATTGGTGGAGGATTATAGGTGTGGAAAACCGTGTTGTTAGTTTGGACGGTGGCCTCTTGTTCCCACGTTTTCACATTTTTTGTAGACATTGTTTTTAGTGCTTTATTATTGCTTATTTTCTAGGCTTGATTAGCTTGTTTTCTAGGGCCTAGTTTAATGTACAACTCCCTATATATATTACCTCCTTGTAAACATTCAGTTTTAAGCAGAAATATACAGTTTTCATATTCTTCTAATTCTGACATGGTTTCAGAGCGGTTCTTTCTTGTGACTGTCTCTGTTTCTCCTTCACTCTGAAACCTCTACATTTCTACTCTACTTTGCCCTATTAATCGTTTGGCCTTCATTGCCGATAATACTAGCCTTCATCGCCCTGTTAATCGATTGGTCTTCATTGCTGACGATACTAGCCTTCATCGCTGGATATTTTTGTTCGAAATACTTGAGGCCTTAATTGCCTAGAGAGCAAAAATATGGAGGATATTCGATCTCAACAGTCTAGAGAGTCACAAGGTGCATCAACATCACAAGAACTGTGCAGTCTCAACCAAGAAGAGATTAAGAAGGTGAGATCACTCATTAACACCCTTGAGAAGCCTTCAAGTACTTGTTCTTCGGCATATTCAGGTAAGTTTCCTCTTTCAATTGGACTAAGTACCTTGAGTACAACCTTTACCAATTCCTAGATTTTAGACTCGAGCCACAGACCATATGACCAACACTCCCAAAATATTTTCCACCTATTCTCCATGCCCAAGCAGTAAGAAAATATCCACTGCTGATGGTTCCTTGACCACTATAGCTGGTGTAGAAGATGTCTAACTAAGCCCCCTAGTGACCTTAAAAAATGTTCTTCATGTCCTTAAACTGTCCATAAATCTGGTTTCTGTTCAAAAATTAACTAAAGATTTATCTTGCAATGTAGTTTTTTATAATGATTATTGTGTTTTTCAAGACAAGGATTCGGAGAAGATGATTGGACATAGGGAAAAACTTGGCCTCAGTTAAACAGGACCAAGGGCAGACTTGGACATCTATATTCCTTTACCTTAGAACTTCTTTCAACTAATGAAGACAAAATTTGGCTTGTTCACCGCAGACTTGGACATCCATCCTTTATTATTCTTAAGAGTCTTTTTCCTTCTTTGTTTAAAGGTCTTGATGTTGAATATTTTCATTGTGATATATGTGAACTTGCCAAACATAAGCCTGTAACCTTTCCAATTAGTAATACCAGAAGTTCTATTCCTTTTTCTCTCATTCACAGTGATGTTTGGGGTCCCTCTTCTATTCCTAATGTCTCTGGGGCAAGATGGTTTGTGTCTTTCATTGATGATTGTACTCGTGTTACTTGGATTTTTCTGCTCAAACATAAGTTTGATATTAGTACTATTCTCCCAAATTTATGTTCCATGATTAAAAATCAGTTTGGGGTGAGTATTAAGCGATTCAGGTCCGATAATGCTAGGGACTATTTCAATCAAACTCTTATTCTTTTTTTTCCAAAAAGAAGGAATAATACATGAGTCATCTTGTGTTCATACCCCACAACAAAATAGGCTAGCAGAGCGAAAAAATGGTCACCTTCTTGAAAAAACCCGAGCCTTACTATTATAGAGAAATGTCCCTAAGTCCTTTTGGGGGGAAGTTGTTCTAACAGCTACTCGTCTTATAAATTGCTTGCCCACTAGAGTCCTGGGATTCAAGAGTCCGATAGATGTCCTCTCCAATTTCTATCCTGATCTACACACTACCAATAATCTTGTCCCTAAGATTTTTAGATGTGTCCTTTATCCATGTTCATAGTCAAAACAAGGGGAAACTTGATCCATGGGTTCTAAAATGTGTCTTTGTGGGCTATTCTTTGACCTAGAAAGGGCACAAGTGTTACCATCCTCGATCCAGAAAATTCTATGTCTCCATGGACGTTACATTCAATGAAGAAGAGCCTTATTTTACCCATCCTTATCTTCAGGGGGAGAAGTCAATAAGCGAAGATAAAGAAGATTTTCTACTTGACTTGTCCTTACTTCCTGTGTCTAACAGGCCTTCTCTTGACCTTCCTTGACCTGATCCTCCTCTTGAAATCACTATTGAACCTGTGCCCGAAACTATTCCTGATCTTATAAAACCTGTGTCAAAAACCATTCCTGACCCAGTAGCAGAGTCTGCTCTTAAGAATGTGAGGTATGACAAAGGCAAGGTGTTTACAAGAAGGAAGATGACTGTTCTTGAACCTGTGCAGGCCTAAGAGTCTAACTAGGAGCCTTTGAATGAGGTAATAGTTTCTAACCTTGCATTGCAAGATGAAAATTAATTTAATGTGGATACTGATAACCAAAATCTGCCTATAGCCATTAGAAAAGGAACTAGAGAGTGCACAAAATGACCACTATACCCACTTGCATACTTCTTGTCCTTTGAGAAATTCTCACCATCCCATAAAGCCTTCTTAGTGAGCTTAAATACCATTACCATCCTATCTGAGGCTTTGTCCAATGAAAAATGAAAACAAGCCATGAATGAGGAGATGGAGGCATTGGAAAAGAATAAAACCTGGGAGCTAGTGCAGTTACGAGCAGGGAAGAAAGTTGTGGGCTGTAAATGGGTGTATACTGTGAAATATAAAGCAGATGGGTCCATAGAGAGGTATAAGGCACGATTGGTAGCCAAAGGGTATACCCAAACTTATGGGATTAATTACCAGGAGACTTTTGCACCAGTTGCAAAGATGAACACAGTTTGGGTATTATTGGCATTGACAACTAATTATGGTTGGGATTTATAGTAGTTTGATGTCAAGAACGCTTTCTTGCATAGAGATCTAGAAGAAGAAATCTACATGGAGGTTCCACCGGGATATGGGAAGAATTTGCATACTAATACTGTATGTAAGTTGAAAAAGGCCTTGTTTGGCCTCAAGCAATCACCACAAGCGTGGTTTGGAAGGTTTGCTAGAATTATGTTAGCTATGTGGTACAAACAAAGCTAAGGGGATCACACACTGTTTATTAAACACTCTCCTTCAGGGGGAGTTACAACACTTTTGGTGTATGTTGATGACATAATAGTGACAGGAGATGATGCTGAGGAGAAACAGATTCTGAGTCAATGCTTAGCTAAGGAGTTGGAAAATAAAGCATTAGGAAGGTTGAAATACTTTCTCAGAATTGAGATTGCTCATTCTAGGCAGGGTATATTTATCTCCCATCAAAAGTATGTTATAGATCTCATAAAAGAAATAGGCCAGATAGCATGCAAGCCAACAAGTACCCCTATGGATCCTAATATGAAACTTGGGCAAGCAGAGGAAGACATTGCAGTTGGCAGAGAAATGTATCAGCGTCTGGTAGGAAGACTTATTTATCTGTCCCACACACGACCGGACATAGCATATGCAATAAGTGTGATTAGCTAATTCATGCACAATCAGAAAGAATCTCATTTGCAAGCAGCATATCGAGTATTACAGTATCTTAAGGGAACACTAGGAAAAGACATTTTATTTAAGAGAAATGGAGGGGTGGTACTTGAGGCATACATATACTGATGCTAACTATGTTGGATCACTAGTGGACAGAAAATCAACCTCATGATATTGCACTTTTCTTAGAGGAAATCTGGTGACTTGGAGGAGTAAAAAATAGAATGTGGTAGCACGATCTAGTGCAAAGGCAGAATTTAGAGCTATGGCACAAGGTGTGTGTGAACTACTATGGTTATAGATTATTCTTGAAGATTTGAAGATCAAGTGGGATGGACCGATGAGACTTTACTGTGATAATAAGTCTGCAATCAACATAGCTCATAATTCGGTACAACATGATCGAATAAAACATATTGAGGTTGACAGACATTTTATCAAAGAAAAATTGGAGAGTGGTTTAATCTGTACATCCTATGTGTCTACACAAGGTCAGCTTGCTGATGTACTTACCAAAGGGTTGAGCGGTCCAGTATTTCAGATGATTGTATCCAAGCTGGGAATGGAGAATGCATATTCACCAGCTTGAGGGGGAGTGTGGAAAACCATGTTGTTAGTTTGGACAGTGGCCTCCTTGATGGACAGTGGACTTTAGCCTTGATGGACGGTGGACGGTGGCCTCTTGTTCCCACGTTTTCACGTTTTTTGTAGACATTGTTTTTAGTGTTTTATTGTTGCTTATTTTCTAGGATTGATTAGGTTGTTTTCTAGGGCCTAGTTTAATGTACAACTCCCTATATATATTACCTCCTTGTAAACATTCAATTTTAAGCATAAATATACAATTTTCATATTCTTCTAATTCTGACAATAGGTCTTTAACTCCTTTAGAAGTTTTTCAACCCACAACACTTCGCATATTCCATTAGCCATTGATCTAAATATGACTTTTGCACTACTTCTTGCTACTATATTTTGCTTCTTGCTTCTCCAACTAACAAGGTTCTCTCCAACGAAAGTGCAATAACTTGATGTTGACCTTCTATCAGTAACACTACCGGCTCAATCTACATCAATGTAGGCTTCTACTTGTAGGTGACCTTATCTTTTGTAGAGAAGTCCTCTACCTGGTGATCCCTTCAAATACCTTAAGATCCTATTCACTGCCTCAAAGGTGTACAGGTCCTGGCGAATGCATAAATTGACTTACCATGCTCACAACAAATGTTATGTCTGGACGGGTATGGGATATATAGATTAGTCTCCCAACCAGTCGCTAATACCTTCCCTTGTCTACCACATCTTCGGCTTTGGCTGGTTGCAGTTTGGTGTTGGGCTCAATGGGCGTCTCGACAGCTTTACACCCCAGTAGGCTTGTTTCTTTTAGTAAATCCAGAGTATATTTCCGCTAATTAACAAATATACCTTCTTTGGACCTGGCAAACTCAATTCCAAGGAAGTATTTTAACGGACCAAGCTCCTTGATTTCGAACACTGTGGCAAGTTTCTCCTTCAAGTTTGTGAGCTCACTGCCATCATCACCTGTCAAAATTACATGCATAATCAGAATTGCTTATAGAACAATGTGTGATCAGCTTGGCTTTGAGTGTAGCCAAGATGTTTCACAACTACTCCAAAACGCTCAAACCATGCCTTTGGAGATTGTTTTAGTCCATATAGGGATTTCTTTAGCCGGCACACCTTATTTCTTCCAAGGTTCCCTTCAAATCTTTTGGGGGAAGACTCATAAACACTTCTTCCAAATCCCCATTTAAGAAGGCATTTTTTACATCTAATTGGTGTAGGGACCAATTGAAGTTAACATCAAGTGACAATAGAATCTGAATGGAGTTAAGCTTAGCTACTGGAGCAAAGGTCTCCTAATAATCTACCCCATAGGTTTGAGTGAACCCCTTTGCCACCAACCTAGCTTTATACCTCTCTACACTTTCATCTGCCTTGCATTTAATGGTGAAGACCCACTTACATCCTACTGTTTTTTTATCATGTGGCAGGTCAACAATTTCCCAAGTCCCATATTTCTTAAGAGCATTCATCTCTTCCAAGACTACTAATTTATAGTTTGGATCATCTTGTGCTTCCTCAATGTTCTAGGCACAAACATATTTGTAATTTTAGAGGTGAAGGCTCGATGATTTTGAGAAAGGTTTTTGTAGGAAACATATTTGGAAATGGGATGACTTGTACTCCTTTCTTAGTGCAGGTTCTTACACCTTTCCTAAGGGCTATTGGCAGGTCTGAATTTAAATAAGAGAGTTCAGTGTTACCTGGAAGGTTTGAGAAGTCCTCTGTTGGACCACTTTTTGGGAGGTCCGGTTGGTTTTGTGCAAGGATAATAGGTTGGTCTCTGCTTTGTTGTAGATTTCTCTGAGTATAAAACCGTAGCTCCTTATTCGACTGTGGTATTTCTTTTCCTATTTGAGGACCACCTAAGTCTGACCCTTGTTCCTCTTTATCAATTTCACCTTCAGTTCCAATGTGTAAAATAAGGTTAGGTAATGGTTCATGCAAAAAAATATCTTCACTGTTTCTCTCTTCCTGAAGAGAATTTTTTTGAAAAAAAGATTGATGTTCCTAGAAGGTAACATCCATACTGACATGCAGTTTTTTTGTCCGGGGATTAAAACATTTATACCCTTTTTGATTGTAGCATATCCAATGAAAATGCATTTTTCAGCCCTGGGATCAAGTTTAGACCGAGAGATACGAGATAAATGCACAAAAATAGTACACCCGAAAACCTTTTAAGGGCAAATTAGCATGCAGTCTACATGTTGGGAGAATCATTTTAAAGTTGTCCAAAGGAGTTTTATAGTTTAGCACACGTGTAGGCATCTAGTTTATTAGTTATGCTGCTGTCTGGACAGCTTCCCCCCACAAGTATTTGGGAACATTTCCTTTAAACATAATGGCTCGGGCTACTTTAAGTAAATGTTTATTCTTTCG
The DNA here is from genome assembly GCA_029884605.1 of Ormosia emarginata. Lineage (NCBI taxonomy): Eukaryota > Viridiplantae > Streptophyta > Magnoliopsida > Fabales > Fabaceae > Ormosia > Ormosia emarginata. Next base: position 47,382,295 of record JAQQTP010000077.1, on the reverse strand, counting down.
TTCAGCAATACCATTCTGTTGAGGATTGTTAGGGCATGTAGATTGATGCTACATGCCTTTTGTTATGAGAAAATCCCTTAGGGTTTTATTAAAATATTCGGTGTCATTGTCAGTTCGAAAAATATTGATTTTTGTGTCAAATTGGGTTTCAACCATAGTGGAAAAAATTTTACACATAGTTGGAACCTCGGATTTCTCATGCATTAGGTAGATCCAACACAACCGTGTGTGAGATCTATAAAACTTACAAACCACCTTTTTCCAAATTGTGTTGTGATTTTCGAAGGACCCCATACATCACTGTGGATTAGGTGAAAAGGTTTGGATGCATGATAAGGTTGTGAGGGATAAAAGATGCGATGACTTTATGGAAGAACACAACTTTCACATTCAAAAGAGGAGCAATCAACATTTTTAAATAAATTTGGAAACAAATGTTTAAGGTACTGGAAACTAGGGTGTCCTAGCCTCTAATGCTAGAGCATTATTTGGTCTCGTACAGGTTGAGAACTTATACCACTAAGGCCTTGAGCTATTTTATTCTCAGAGTCATCATTGAAGTATTAAAGTCTATCTATCATCTTAGCACTGCCAATCGTCCTCCCCGAAGTCTGGTCCAGAAACAAGCAATAAGAATCTGAGAATTTTACATGACAATTAGAGTCTTTGCATATTTCACTTACAGATAGAAGATTGCAGGATAGTTTAGGAACATGTAGGACAGATTTTAGGTCAATGATCTTGGATAGGATTATATTGCCTTTACCTGCAATCGGTGAAAAACTACCATCTGCAATTCAAATTTTTTCACTTCCAGCACAAGGGAAATAGGTCTTAAACAGAGAAGGAAGGCTGGTCATAAGATCGGATGCACTTGAATCAATGATCCATGGTACAGGCAACTCTGAGGTGCAAGTGAAGGAACTAGGAATGCTAAAATTACCTGTTTATGCAAGAGAACCACTAGGTGTACTAGAAGAGGAACTAGTTTTTAGTAGCCTTAGGAGCTGTTCAAGTTGATCCTTGCTTAGGGAGCTCTTCTCGGCTTCATGGGCTGTGGGAGGTGCTTGGTGAGGCTTAGGACTAGAACCAAGCTTGCTGCCCTTGAAGTGTGCTGGTCTCCCATGGATTTTCCAGCAGTTTTCTCGGGTGTGTCAGGGTTGGTTGCGGTAATCACACCACACACGTGCAGGTTCTTCAATTCTCCTCTGGCTGGTGGAACTTTTGTGGGTAGCGGCTTCTACAACAAGGGCACTGGTCTCGGTGGGGGCTGAGTCCATTCTGTTTTTGCCCATCATTATGCTCCTTCTGGTTTCTTCCCTTCGTACCTTAGCAAAGACCTCACCAAGTGAAGGGAGACTAGACCTTCCAATGATCCTGCCACGGACTTAATTGAGTTCGTCGTCAAGGTTAGCAAGGAATTGCAATATTCTGCCTTTTTCCACTATCTGCTTGTGGTGTTTGGCGTCCTTGGTTGACTTCCATTCGTATGTATTGAAGAGGTCGAGGTCCTGCTAGACTCGCTTTCAGGTAGCCTAGTCTGCGTGTTTGTGTTGGCAGGTCCGTTACCTTTATGCAGGTCGGCGTCCTTGTACATGTGTGTGATCACCCTGCCTTGCCCCTTCCATTTCAATTTTGACAATGATCCTAGATTACTGTGGTTTGTGATAATGTTTAAATGTTTATTCTGTTTCATCTTATTTGCCTGTGGATTTTTTTTTTGGGGTGGGGGGTGGGGGGGGGGCTCGTAAATTAGAGGTGCAAGCGTATGGAAGGGGATAGGTAATCAAAGGGATAAAACAACAACCTGATTACCCAACCCGATCCAACCCAGTCTATAGGTCGGGTTGGTTCGGTTCGGGTTATCTAGAAAAATTTTAAGAAAACTAACCCAACCCAACCCGAACTTGATTAATTGGTTTGGATTTTATTTTTCTTGAAACCCGACCCGTGTGCAGCCCTATTTGAAAGCATGAAAGTACTTTATCACATGTTCCCTCCTTGCCGAATTCCTCCAGCTTTCAAGGTGAGTTCGTAAATCTGGGACTTGTTTCCCAGGTCAGAATACATTTTAGTGACACTGTCCCATAGCTCCTTGGCGGTAGGGTAGCACCTGTAATTGTAGCTGATGTCTTCTTCTATGGAGTTCACCAGCCAAGTCATGACCATGGAGTTCTCAGCATCCCAGACAGCATACTGTGAGTCTGTGAGGTCTGGCTGGCATTTCTCACCAGTCAAATATCATATCTTGCCTCTGCCCCGGATGTACATGCGCATGGATTGTGACCACCAGAGTTAGTTCGCCCCATTGAGGCGAATGATTGTGATCTGAACAGAATGGGAGTCCCCCAATATTGTTTTCTACTCAGGCTTCTGATTCAGTAGACCTGCCATAGAGGAGCTGGTGGTGTTGTGCTCACCACTCGGAGCTGGCTGGGTAGCTGAGGATACATCAGTCATACTAACAAGGATTAGGGTTGGCAGTGCTGTTGTGACACTGCTCGGATACCAACTTGTAAAAGGTATTTCATTGATTCACTTTACAATTGGTACAAAAGGCTCCTTTTATAGAAGGAGTATAGCGGACTGAAAACTACAATCAAGGAGGAAAGAAAGAAAACTACCAAAACTGCTAATCTAAATATGGTAACTTTGCTGGCTATAGGAAACAAAATATTCACAGTATTTACAGAATTTATTTACAGTATTAAACACGGTTTAATACCGGTTTAATACATTGTTGGCAGTTTGTGATATTCAGATTGCTTTTCTTTCAGAATGAATATAATTGTCAACATCCTTAAGAGAAACCCAATATGATCACACGTGGCATGGAGGATCTTTTCAAAAGATGGATGAAGATATGTATACTAATTGTCTATTTTAAGGCTTATTATTTGTTATTATTTCTCAGAGGTTCATTAGGATTTGGTGAGGAAGCGTTACAATCTCTTCCAGGGAAAGTTGGGTCTCAGGTATTTATAATTTTCTACTTCTAAATACTTGGATTTGGTAATGCTATCTGTGCGAACCTTTACTTTATAAGCTAGCTGCATAGCTATACTGCATTTTTCTGGGTTGGATCTTGATTTTAGTTTTTCAACTGTAGGATGTCAATGATGTTCTCTCTGCCATAGATCATGTCATCAACTTGGGTCTTGCTAGTCCATCCAAGATTACAGTTACAGGCATTTCACATGGTGGCTTTTTGACAACCCACTTGATTGGCCAGGTGCAATAAGTCCATTTACTGTGACTTCTGACATATCCATCTATCAATATGTGCTTTTTATCTCTAATCTTCTTGCAATACCGAATCGTTATAACTTACGAACTTTGCATTTGTCTGTCAAGCATCTTGTAACCGATTATTATAGTACTACTAGTTGTTATATGCTTTGCAGCTGTCATGATTCATAACATCTGTTAGAATTTAGAACCAATATGAAAGCAATTTAGAGTTTAATTGGTTGTAGAAGTTATTTATTAGTGGTAGACAAAGGATTAAGAAAAGCTTGTGTTTGTGTTCCACATAGTTAGATATCATGATTAATATTGCTAACTAAAATAGAAACCAAAAAAGATACCTTCGTAAACTGCAGTATTAATTATTTGTAGAAGCCTAACAGATATGGATACACCAGAGCAACTAATATGGTTTACAAAATAATAACATTCACTTTAACGAAAAAGGCAATTTTTTCTAGTGCGAGACTCTGGTTTTATGAATTTATGAATTTGTTGAAGTGTGGTGGCTTTTGATGATGATATAATATTGTGTTATGGTTTTCTACTTGCTGCAGGCACCGGAGAAGTTTGTAGCAGCAGCCACGATCAATCCTGTTTGTAACCTTGCACTGATGGTTGGTACAACTGATATCCCTGATTGGTGCTACGTGGAGTCCTGTGGAACCATTGCCAGAAATTGCTTTACTAAAGCACCTTCAGTGGAAGATTTGACTCTATTTTATAGCAAGTCTCCTATTTCACACTCCTCCAAGGTCTTACATTGAACTAAACACTTTTAGATTGAATTGTACGGGTATAACAAGAGCTCTCAATAAGTGGTGTTTTTTTTACCATTAGATACATCTTGAGATTCTTACCTTAAAATTTTTATTGAACAATTCAGCTAATGGAATTATTTGAAAAGTCAATTCAACCAGTGAGATTTCAGCCTTGAGTGGTCTATCTCTTTATTGAATTACCCTTAATTACTCATACGTATTTTTGAATATTTGAATTGCATGATGAGAGATAATATGTGTAGAATTAGTCTGAATATTGGCAAGCGACAACTACATTTTAGAATACTATATATGATTATGATATATCCTCCTGCATACGGTTGATTGATGGCATTATAACTTGTATTTTGATAAATTCTGCAGGTAAAAACACCAACGCTTTTCCTTTTAGGAGCTCAAGATCTTCGTGTTCCAATTTCTGATGGATTGCAAGTAAGTACTTATATAAACTTAAAGAATAGCTTAGTCAGATTATCAGGAGATTACCTTCTGAATTGGAATTGTATGACGGCAAATTTTTTTTTGTTTAAACGTGTAGTATGCTCGGGCTTTAAAGGAGAAAGGAGTTGAGGTCAAGGTCATTATGTTTCAAAATGATGTTCATGCACTCAAAAGGTAGACAAGTCCTACATAAACCTTTGCCTTCTGACTGCACAGAATCACAATCGTGGTTTTTAATACAGTCTGATTCTAATTTTTGTGCAGACCACAATCTGACTTCGAATGTTTCCTTAACATTGGGGTCTGGTTCAACAAGTACTGCAAATAAGTAGGTATTTCCAGACTAGTTATTGTGACAGGGCGGCCACAAAGACTTCCAAAATATTCAAGTAATATTGGAAACGGAATTGAGGGAACTGAGCCACTAACTATATCAATCGTTGTGAAAATTTGGATAATTCTTTGTTACCCTTTATACAACTTGGGTAAGCCTTGCCCTTTGAATTTAGCTAATCAACATTTGAAACGTGTTTGGAGACAATGGCTGTTGCAGGGGACAAGTGAAAGCAAAACTAGTTTCATACTTTGGTTATTTACAGTTTCATCAAGAATAATTGTAGAGTATATTGATGATCTAATAACGTGAATTGAGGTGAACTTTTGTCAAAATCGTGAACATCTTCTGGTTCCATTGTCCTCTTCACGGTGGACCAATCACCCAAAAGAAGCATATTGTGTGTGAGTATTTTTTTTTTCCTCTCCCCCTTTCTAAAATGAAAAGGTGCATGTTGTTTCCAAATAATGTTATGAGAAAAAGTAGACATGACAGAATCAAATACTGATCACAACTAAAAATAGACCGTAAATCACACTGATTAGAAATAATGTTCCTCCCCCATCAAATACTGCAATATAGGGATCAACACTCCAGAAAAAAATTGAGCAAGAAAGAAAAGCTTAATGGGCCTTTTCGTTGGCTACTTTTTCAACGCTGGTGGACAATTCCGTAGTTACCCTCCTTTGTTTTTTTTCACTCACTTGGCTTTTGAATACTACCTTCCTTTTAGTAATTTTATTTCTAAAAGTGATTTTATTTTATATTATTCAAACAAAACTAATTATTTTAAATTAATCAATCAATCAATATCACCAATTAATATAATATAATAATAATATAAAAAAATACATATCCTAAAAAATTGTTTGTCTTCCTTGTTAGTAAGTAAATGCATCACTTGCTTGACATGTGACATCTAGAGTACTTAATACTCTATTATATGTAATCATATGTGACAATTTCTTGTTACGTATGATCTAATGTAGTAATATGAGACATGTTGAAAAAAAAATGTTTCATGTATAAAAATCATTTAATAAATAAATTAAAGAAATACAATATCACAAAAACACAAATGAAAAAGAAAAGAAAAAGAGCAATTACATTTTTTTGTCTAGAGAATTGAAGCGTTGAGAATCAATATAATTACACTTTTTTGTCTACACACTAACTATACATTGAGAATCGATGTTTAATGACGATGACCACTGAAGTTGCATGTGACTTTCTAGGTCAACACAAAAGATGATGATGACAAGCTTGAGATCCAACAACTTAGACAGAGGAGGATGTGAAGCTCCCATTGGGGTTTTGCCATGGTCATTATCAAATTCTTGTGCTCGAGAGAGATTCTACTATAGATGTACTTCAATGCCAAAAAAGAAGGAGAAGAAGAAGAACCTCAATGAGCATAATTCAAATTCTAATTTCACTCCTAATTAAATAACATTTATGTACATCTAAATAATTAATTGCCTTAATCAATTAATATATTAATTATTATTCATTATCTTCTATAAATTTCTACCAAAATTATGTTCTATGAATAATATTATTATTCAAATTCAAATAATTTAAATAATAATATAATTAATTAAAACTTTTAAATTTGAAAACGCACCCTTAATGAATGTCATTTATTTACTATTAAGCAATATATATATAATTAATTAGTTTCTTAAACTAATTAATTTGTTAATTTTCTACTATCTTTTACTAATAAGATTTACATTTAAATAAATAACCCGAATAATAAAAAAAATTAAAATTCGAATTTTCCTTTTATTTGAATGTCATTTATGTACATATAATTAATTACCTCAACCAATTAATATATTAATTAGGGAAAATTCATGTCAAGGACCTTTAAGGAGCAATATTTAATTTAAAAGGATAAACAAAGTTAAAATTATTAAGAAAGACCATTCAAATTTTAATTAGAGAGTATGAACATTTAATCTCATCTATTAAACAATAATACCCTTAATGAATGACTATTAGTTGTCTTTTAATGAATGATCATTAGTTGTTACTAAGTAGCTAATAATTTCAAATTAAGTTATGTATGAAAGAAATTTGTAAATGGCTACTACTTCTTACTAAGTAGTCATTTTTTGTTATTGAGTGACTAACATTTCAAATGAAGTCGAATAAATAAAATACATGAAATTAGAAAGAAACTTGTGAATGACTATTGCCTTTGATTGAGTGGTCATTAGTTGTCACTAATGGCTAATAGTTTCAAATTAAATTATACATGAAAGAAATTTACCAATGGTTACTGTTTTTTATTAAGTGATCAATTGTTGTCATTGAGTGGCTAACAGAATCAAATCAAGTTTTATATGAAAGAAATTTGCAATGGTTACTGTTTCTTATTAAGTGGTCATTTGTTATTATTGAGTTGCTAACATTTCAAATGAAGTTCAATATATAAAATATATGAAATTATAAAAAAATTTGCGATAACTATTATCTTTTATTGAGTGATCATTGATTGACACTAAGTGACTAACTTGATCAAATTAAGTTTTATAAGAAAAAAAGTTTGTGAATGGTTAATTCTTCTTATTGAGTGGTCATTTATTGACATAAGTGTCTAACATTTCAAATGAAGTTCAATATATAAAATATATAAAACTAGAAAGAAATTTACGGATGACTATTATCTTTTATTGAGTGGTCATTAGTTATCATTGAATGAGTAACAATTTTAAACTAAGTTCTATATGAAATAAATCCGTGAATGGTTACTACTTCATATTGAGTGGTTATTTGTTGTCTTTGAGTGACTAACTTTTCAAATGAAAATTTCATTAAGGATAATTTTGACTATCAATAAAAAATTAAATGGTCTTTTTTCTTTAATTAAAATTTGAACAGTACTTCTTAATAATTTTAACTTTTTTATTCTTTTAAATTAAATATTATTTCTTAATGGCTCTTATCATTAATTTTCTCTATTAATTATTCATTATCTTCAATGAATAATATTACCATTCAAGTAATAATAATAATATTATTAATAATAATAAAATTAAAACCGAGATAAAAAAAATATACTTAAAAATTTTAAACGAGTATAACTTCGTAATTAACATAAAAGACCAACTTCTAGATTCTCCTTATTGTAATATGTCAATATTACTATTCAAACCATTTTGTTATAAGTAAAATTAAAAAGACAAAGTGAGAGTATCTCGGTAAATAACTCAAAAAAAAAAACAAAAAAACAAAAAAATTAGTTGATTTAATGTAGTTCTACGTGTTGTCTTCATCTCTTTAGGATATTTAATTTTCAAATATTTGAAAAAATCACTATTCTCTCCTCCTCTTGTATTTCTCTATTCGGCCATAATTTTTTCATTTTGTTCTAAATGTTCGTGATTTGTTATTATTTCATGAGTCTTTTTTTTTATCCAATATTTGATGGTTATTGCTTGTTATCATTACAATTTCAATAACCGCTATTAAATAGGTGGATGGAAAGGACAATGGTGTGACATAGAGTTTGATTATTGGAATTGTAATGGCTTGACACTTTTTGGCACCTAACGCATCAGTGTTACTTGCTATAAGAATAAAATCCATTTTACTTTTTTTATTTTATTTTTGGGCACCTATTATTTATTTGTTTCAAGCTTCATATTAGAGTGTAATAATATTTTTTACACATTTTATAATTGTATGAAAATGCTCTATAGGACTCTATGTTACTTTTAGATGAAAGTCTCCAAGGATAATTAGAAGAGTATTATGATAATTCTAAAGTAATAATGTGGTTGCCATTTCATAACAAGGAAGGAGAGAGGTCAATTAATTTTGTTGTTGGCCTAACTATTTTTTTGTTGTTTGTGTTTTTTTATTTAACTGGATAATTTGATGATTTACTTGAAACATATAACTATTTTGTAGTTGCATGTTGTGTACTTTAGAGTTTTGAAAAATATTTTTGTGACAACATACACAAAGCTTGGAATTGACTTGACAATTACTGTGGAGTGTGGACACACAAATCAATAGCTTATATTGGATGGATTTTTTGAGTAATTCTAAATGATATCATTGTTAGAATTATTATGTCTGATATTAAATTAAGGGGTATTATTCTTAAATTTTGCAACAATGGTGGGGATTTGGAGTTTAACCTATCTTTTTAGAATTACATTATAATGTGAGAAAGAGTTGATTTAGAGTATTAGTTGCAAGAGATGGAAAAATGTATACTTTGGGTTTGGCATGATTTCTATTGATAGGAGGTCATTCAATGGACAAAAGTTCATTTAGAATATGGTTTAGGAAGGCACAATAGTTTGATGGTTTAACCTAGGTTGAACACTAGAAGTGTCATTTCTTGCCTCAAAATGATCTTTTTGTTAAGAATATTTACATGATATAACTTGATTGTGCCATTGTCTGATATCTTCAGGGAACATGGGAGAGCATCATTATCCTAAAGGTGTTGTTAAGATTATTGATAGGAAGAAGAATCTTATAAACTTTCTCAAGGAGGATATATCACACTTAGTGTTTTTCGAAAAATCGACGAATGTGAAAATATGATTTAAAATAATCTTTGTAGTATTTTAATAATTCTTTCTATTAATTCATTCACTTTTTCATCATTATTGTAAATCTTATTGTGGTTTGAAGTTTAGTGATGTGACACCCTATTTCAATTCGCTTTCTCTTGCTTGATGCTAAGTTTAATTTATCATTGGTTTAAAAAATTGCCAATATTTGTCAGAAAAAAAAATTCATTTCATAATACAATTTTCTCTTTGAGCAATCATTATTCTAACTGACAATATGGTTTGTTAGAGTAGTGATGTATTATATTCTCTTTGAGAAATCATTATTACCAATATTTGTCGAAAAAAATTGCTAGTATTTGTCGAAAAAAAATTTCGTAGTATAATTTTCTCTTTGAGCAATCATTATTCTAACTAACAATATGGTTTGTTGGAGTAGTGATGTGTTATTGTTGGGGGTGAAAATAAAACAAAAATGGTTATTCGACGGCTGGATGGTGATATTGGAAGCATTTTCTAAGTGTTGAGCCGACAGAAATGTTGAATGGTCGGAAGATACAATGTAGAAACTGGATATTGATGTCGGATAAATGGTGTAATCCAACAGAGTTGCATTTCCTAAGTGATTAGATTGACGAAGAATGTTTAAGTGATCAAGAGTTAGTTTTGTCGAAAGATTAGGAAATATTAGTGGCATAACTGCCATATACGTGTCAAATTCCTAGGATGTCAGTTATTTTTATAATTTGTCTATAAATATTAGTTTTCACAATGTAAAAGGGGTTGGTTACTGAATATACAATTCTAATATTTCACCCGAGCAAATTAATAGATTTGAATTTAAGTATGCATTCCTTTTTCATTTCCAGTCATTTAATTTCATTTACTTTTCAGTCTTGTTCTTTAAATTTTTTTATATTTTATTGTACCTTTACACGCTTTCTTTTACTGCTTTTTATTTAAATTCTGTACTTTAATTTCCCGTACCAGTTTTCTTACTCTCTTTTAAACTTTCAATTTTCAAGATTTTCTTTACTAAATTTTTTGTTTATTTCTTATTTCTTACTTAAAGTTTTATAAATACCTGTTGTTTGTTTAAAAACCATTTTACTAAACGAGATTACCAGTACCACATAACTCTGAACTCACATTCGACTGATAAAATATATTTATTTGTTGGAATTTGCCTTAACTAAATTTACCCATAAATAGTTATATTCTGATTTTTATTATTTGCTGGGTTCTTGTCATTATTCTTTGACAACTTCGTTGACAAGGTTTTTGAGGGAATTGCTAGGTTCTTGCATGATACTAGAAATAAGGTCTTGTGTTTCAAGATTTTATAGAAAAATTCAAAAAATTTAAGTAATTGGCCATTTAAAAATTTATTAACAATTTAATTATCACACTAGGAATGTTGCTTGAATTACATCATTCTTTTACTCAAATGCTAAAAAAAGAGTATAAAAAGTGTTGTAAACTAAACCTTTTTTTACGGCTCTGATACACATGCAAAGGATTCAAATATTTTGATTTCTGTTGGCCTTGATCAGTTAGTAATAGTAATGATGTTCTTTGAAGAAATGTTTCCTTAAAAAAGAATCCTCATTTATCATCAAACTAACTACATTTTTTTTTTCTCAACATGATTTTATTAATTGAAATGTACACTGCTAACACACAACTTTTTTACTCCAAATCTACCATACATGTTTTTATTGCTCTCAATTAATTATATAATAACAATTTCACAAACAACACATTTTATTATATTTTTAGCACATGGTCAAATATAGAATAAAATGCAAAAAATAATTATTTAATGTGCAATTCGATTCTTTCTATTATCTTCATTAGATTCAATATTTGTCAAAGATAGGCCTTTTCACAGTTTTAATTGCTAAAACAAAAGATAATCTTTTCTCATAAGTTCTCTTATGGATGAATGCTAAGAATATACTCTCTATCACACTCATTTCAATACACTTTTTTATATTAAGTCATGTCACACACTAAAGTACAAATTTAATATTGATTATACACTAATCGAGTTGATTACACGTTAATCAAAATTGAGTGTGTGCTTTAGTGTGTGTCGTGACCTAGTAGAAGATAGTGTATTAAAAGTAGTGTGATAGAGAGTGTATTCTTACAATTTCTCTTATCATAATGATGTTTTTTATTTGAATGTTTTCTTTTCCAATGACTAATAACTCTATAAAATCAAGATTAAAAAAAAACTTTATACATAATGTTACCGAAATTATTATATTTTATATTGTCAAATCAATTATTATCTTAATATTTTTATTATTATTTTTTGGATTAATGATTTTTAAATTTATTTTATCATTTATTTATTTAATTTTATTAATGATATTATCACGTACATTACACAAGTGTAAATCTAGTTTTCAAAATATCATTTTCAAAAGTTATTTCACAATGCACAGAGTCATTGATAGATGTATCAACATGTATTGATCCGAATGGAATGAACTTGAATTTTTTAAGCATGTAATCTTAAATTCGATCATTAAACTCTATATATATATATATAAATCACCGTTGGAAAGGATCCCCTCTTAATCACTTGATGATACTCTGAAAAATTAATTTTTTACTTATCAAACAAAAAGATACTCTTAGAAACCAAAAAGTATCATTTTCAAAAATAAATTAATAACTCTTTTAACACCAATTCTTTCAAAATCAATCCCTTTAACTTCAATTCTTTAAAAAAAATTGAGAACGAAAGATAAGCTAATGGGCCTCGTCGTTAGCTACTTTGTCAACGCTGGTGGACAATTACGTTGTTACCCTCATCTAATTTTTTTTTTCACTCACTTGGCTTTTGAGTACTACCAACCTTTTAGTAATTTCATAGTAATAGTAATTTTATTTCTAAAAGTGATTTTACTTTATACTATTCAAACAAAATCAATTGTTTTAAATTAATTTTTTAAAATATCATTTTTAGAGGTGACAAAATTATCCGTATCTGTGGAGATTTATAGAGATTACCCATGATGAGACGGATAATAGGTACTCGTTTAATAAATAAGGGCATGTAAGGGGATTATAGTACCTACCCGCTACATGATCTTCATGAAATCAGATTAAGTATATTTTTTATTTAATATATATCATATATTATATTTTTTTTTTTCTTTTTTATTTTGAAATAAGATGAAAATATATATATTTTTATTATTTTAAAATGAATTTTTATTAAATGAGTTCATAATGATAAAACTTGTTGAAAAAATATATACTTATTTATGTAATAGTTATTTATGTAAACCGATTATTACAAAATATAATTGTATTTAGTTTGTTATTTATAATATTCTTTTACTTTTGTAAGAATCTTAGATTATTGAACAAAGTTGTAGTATGTGATGTTAAAGTTATTTAGTCGCGTTCGTGATTTCTAAAGGGAAATTGGAGGCTGCATATGAGATCCTGACTCGTTTGGCCCTAGCTTCGAACCTAGCCGGGAATTTGGATCAACAATTCACGAATTGCATGGTTTTGACGTTGAAATCGCGCATGAACCAGGTTGAAAAACCCACCACTCGTGGCAGAACTCTTCAGCAGGGAACACGCCGAGTAAACTCAATTGCTCTTCGAACACTCCCTCTACTTCAAGCTCGCGTTCATGGTTACCAACCTCGCAATCCTTAATGCTGCATTTGGAGACAAAACCAAGAATGCCAACCTAAGTTCTGTGTGGTGGATTTTGATGTTGGGCTTGGGATGCAATGTGTGTTGCTACTCTATGCACTCTTGGCGCGTTTGAACGAGAAGACAACGACGGTGAAGATCGAGACTGTGGCAGAGAATAGCGACGAAGAGAGGTTGAAGGCGGTGGGTGAGATGCTGGGTCGACAAGCGGTGGGACTCAAGATTGGATTCAAGTTCAAAGTGGTAAGTCACAAACTTGCAGAGTTAACTCGCGAGTCATTGGGTTGCGACTCGAATGAGCCTCTCGCTGTGAACTTTGCTTTCAAGCTTTACAGAATGCCCGACGAGAGTGTGTCCACAGAGAACCCACGCAAGGTTGCTAGGATTGAGGCGTAAGTGCAATGGAGAAGAGGCGGGGGGGGGGGCAAAGTGTGCGAGAAAGGAAGAAGAAGATAGGAGAAAAATTTTAGAGTTAACACTTTACCTTAACGTCAAAACATTAAAGTGATAAATGGGTAATTAGGTGATAATGACATGAAAAAAGTAATTTACATGTTGTGTTATAATAAGAGAACAACACCACAAGCACATATGATACTTTACCTAAGTGTTCTCTTTTTTTTGGGTTTATTTTTTGTATGTACATAATAGCAGGTGTTGTTGAAATCTAATTCTAATACAGTATACCCTAATCTCAGGGTTAGGCTTTTAATAAAAATTAAGCCTATTTCTTAATTTATATACATGATTAATAGAAATGTAAGCCTGTTAACAATGTATTAGTTAATTAACAGAAATTATGTGTATTAATTAATTAATAAGATATTCATTAATTAACTTATATATATGATTAATTACTTAATTTATTCTTCATTAATTAATATAAAAAATAATAAAAAAAAATAAAACTTAAGTCTATTTTTTTATTATACTAATTAAATTATAATATGTATTTATTAATATATATATATATTTTTTTAAAAATATATACTTATAATAACTTGATTAATAAAATAAATATAATCTACTTAATTTCTCTTATAACGTGAGAAAATTGAGGATATAAGAATATATAGCCACAAAAAGAGCTTCCAGTAGAACATACAGAATGGATTATATGTGAATGGCATTAAGCACCAATTGGAATTGCCATTGCCATTGGTGTCTGGCGTCAACTCATTTCCCCCGAGATTCTCTCCCTCCTCATTATTTATCACTCAACACATCATCTTTTCCTTCCACGCTTACTCTCACGCTCAGCGCAAGAACCACACCCATTTCTCTCATCACGTAACTTCTCTTTCTCTAACTCTCCACATTCACGCTCACATGCTTTTACTTCTACTCTTTCTGTTTCGTTGATGCCTTCTCTATTTGAATCGATCATAGTGATTCTATTTAGTAACCCAAACTAGTTGATCAAATTCAAATCCAATTTTTTTAATCGTATCTTTGTTCAGCTTATGCCTGAGATATGGATTAGTCATATTTGCTATGAAATATTATACAGCGGCGAAGCCTTCTTCCGTTACTATTCTTGTTAACAATAATTTTTTCCGTGTGAATCCGCAGAAAAAGTTTTTCACTCGTTTCGGCCATGGATAATCCAAAACCTGCTCCGCATAAGGAACTCCCATTGGGATTAGACGAATCCACCGAGGAAGATTATGCACTTCAGTCTAACTTACTTCAAGAATTCACCACAATCTCCAACATCGACAAGGCTTGGGTTTTCAAATCCGACAATGGTGGTGAGTGCGTTATCTTAATTTTATAGGGTTCAAGTTAGTTCCACTGCACTCATAATGATACCATATTGAGTAGAAATTCTAATATACTCTGGGTGTAATACTCTCAAGCTGAGATTTGATTTTGTATTTATTAAATAATATTTATTAAAAATATTAAATAATAATAATTTGTATGGTTGTGTAGTACACATGTCATTTTTTTTTTATTGGATTGAGTGTAATTCACCCAGGGTGCTCAAGAATCTGATTGAATGAGAATGATTTCTGAAGGTAGTAAACTATTTACGATGGACTCTGCCACATGTTAACAAAATTAAGCTAACTAGGTGCTTATAACAGAAAAATAACAGAATTGGAGAAACTTCTATAACTGACTTCCTAACTTACTTATGATTGTTAATAACTGCTGATGATATTGTTAATTGTTTGTTTATATTTGTTGTTTTTTCTGCAGCACCATCCTCTCAGGGAATGTTTTGTATTAGCCAGCCAAACCTTTTGGCGAACAAGAGAAGGAAATTCATTCTGTCCTCTACCATTTTCAAAGAGAGTGACGGTTCTGTGAGATTTCAGTGGGCTTCGTTTCCCATAGAGATGTCTGGAGTGTCCATAATGGTTCCGTCCCCTTCTGGCTCCAAGCTTCTAGTAGTTCGAAACCCTGACAGTGAAGGCCCTTGTTGCTTTGAAATATGGAGTTTGTCGTGCGTGGAGAAGGAGTTCCATGTCCCCCAATCGGTGCACGGTTCGGTATATACTGATGAATGGTAAATTATAATGATGGTTGCGTTTGGAATCATTAAAATTGGAGTTAATTTGATTTGGAAATCATTTCTCATGTTTGGAATCCATTGTAAAATTAGGATAAATTATCATAATGTCATTTTTTTCTCCTATTTGTTATTTTTTTACACTATTCAATGTCAGTCAGGTGCTGTTTTTGTCAAGTTTGTCTCTGGTAATAGTTTGATTTCAAGTCTTTCACCATTTTGTAACCTTAGAAGTAAAGCTGCAGCCTCTACAGGATGTAACAATATTACTAGCAGGTACTTAAGACTCGTGCATTAAAAGCTGGTATCTTATTCTGTGATATATAGGTTTGAGGGAATCTCTTGGAACTCAGATGAAACTCGTATAGCGTATGTAGCTGAAGAGCCATCCCCTGCAAAGCCCACATTCAATGATCTGGGCTACAAGAAAGGTGGGTCAATGGACAAGGATAGTGGTAGCTGGAAAGGTCAAGGGGATTGGGAGGAGGACTGGGGAGAAACATATGCAGGCAAGAGGAAACCTGCACTTTTTGTCATAAACATCACCAGGTTTTGTATAATTTGTATTAATTCGATATTAAAGGGCATATTTTAAATAGAAAATCCTAACTGGAATATTGATTTTACAGTGGAGAGGTACAAGCTATCAAAGGAATTGACAAATCTTTGAGTGTTGGGCAAGTTGTGTGGGCTCCATCAACTGAAGGCTCAGCACAATATTTGGTTTTTGTTGGATGGTCATTTGAGACAAGAAAACTTGGTATTAAGTACTGTTATAACAGGCCTTGTGCATTATATGCTGTGAAAACACCACACCATGAGTCAAAAGCTAATGAAACTGAGATTCCGTAAGTCACTTCAGGTTGAATTTCATTGTGAAAGTGAATATTTATTGTTAAGTTTGGTTTTGTTGAGCTGACTTATGAAGGTGTGCTGATGTAGCTCAACTGAAGATGTTCAGGCGGTTAACCTAACTCAAACCATTAGTAGTGCTTTCTTTCCACGGTTCAGGTAAGCTGGTACTCACATTCTGAGTTTTTTTTACCAAAACACAGCAGGGTCAGGCTTTGTTTGTTTTACAAACAGAATCTCCTATAATTTTCCAGTTTTTAGTATGCAAGGGGTTGATGACTAGATAATAGGAAAGTGTGAAGGTTAAGGGGTTACCAACTTCAGGTGATTGTTCTTTAATGATTAGTGACTAGCCACCAGCATCATCCCATCATGGACTCTGATGGTGGAAGGCTGTGTTTTAATCTCCAAATTCAGACAGCAGCCAGTAATTGGTTCTAGGCACTTAGCATTGTGGTTGTTGAAGTAGAATGAATAACTCTTTCCAGAAAATGATTTTCATAATTCCATTTGAAAAGCTATTTGTTTATATTGTTTTTATCTTTTTTAAATGGCTTTATAGACTATTGTGCCAATACTTGTAAAATATGAAAAAAAAACTCTTTTGGAGCTATATTTCCTAAAACATATATTCACCATTATCACTTTTTCTTGAATAAGGTGCGAGAACTTATACTGATTAAAAGCTATGTGTAATCATTCCAACCTTTTCCTGAGTTAGTTCCTAAATGCTAAACACCTTGTCAGTTTCATCACACTTGCTCATCCATTTCTGGAAATTAAAGCAATGAGTTATTAGTAATAAGTATGTGAATTTGTTTTCTTTGATCATGATTCCTGTACATGAATTTTCTACCAGTCCAGATGGAAAGTTTCTTGTGTTTTTGTCTGCAAGAAGTTCAGTTGATTCTGGAGCCCACTCTGCAACAAATTCACTTCATAGAATTGGTTGGCCTAGTGATATGAAGTTGTCCCAATCTACAAAAGTTTATGATGTGGTAAGCTCTCATTTGTGACCAGTTTAATCTGAATGATTGCCATTGAGTTTTATGATTTATTATTGCTCTTGATTTTTTTATTTGCTCTGGTCATGTTAATTATGAGCATGAGCTTTGTGTGTCATATGCTTAAGAACTTGACTTGGAAAAAATAATGTTGAATGCTCATATAAGTTGAAGACAATGATTTGTTCTGTATGTTTATGGTTTTACATGTGAAGGTGATAATTTTGTTGTTAGAACGCACCTTGATTATAAATGAACTGGTAAAGCAATTTCTCTAAGGGTTGAATGAGGGTTTCATCTGGTTGAAAATCTACAAACAGCCATCATAATTTCCACTTCTCGGGACAGCATATTTTATAATTGGTTTTACTATCTCCATGAAAGAACCGAGTTTTTCCGAAGGATTCACTGTGGGCAGTATATTGAATAACAATTTGTTTTCATATCTTGTTATTGTTTCTGAATCCTGGTTTCAATGTTCATAGAGGATATTGAATTGGATGTGCATCTTACTTGGTCTAATCTCTAATGTCTAGTATCAATTTCATGAGGCTGTTTGTACTGTCCTCAAGGAATTCTAGCTGTTAACAATGTTTTAAACCTAGACAGAATATTACTATTAGTTGCCTTGAAAAGATGGTTCTTCAGCTTATGTGTGGTTAAGTGTGATATTACACTTTCTTTTTTGAAAAATTAAGAACGCAGGCTATCTGATGCCTTAAATATATTTAAAAGGCTGCAATATATATAGGGGATAAATTAAGTGAGAGGACTATTTTTATGTGAGAGGTGAGAGGAGTTATTTTCAACCCTTAGATTAAAATGAATGGATGAGATTAGAACAACCAATTGAAAATTCACATGACTCATTTTTATCTTGTAATTCCTTCCCAGCCTTTGAGAATTCTTGTCAGCAGGAAAGTGTAAGAAACTAAGAGAAAGTACAAGAAAGTATTTGAGAAAGAGAGAGAGAGAGAGAGAGAGAGAGAGAGAGAAGAGAGAAATGTTCTGAAACTGAAAACTGAAAATTGAATAACTAACTAACTGAAGGTACGCAGCTGAATTGAATGTATGGCTGAATGAATATTTCATTGATCTCAAAGGTGTATTTAAACAGAATAAACAACACCTATTCTAGGAAGGACAACTGTGCAATAAATTTGACAGCTAATATCCTATTAATTCCTATCTAAATAAGGAATATAATTAATGCAGAATATTCTACAATAACTATATACACAGCTGTACATGCTAACTACCTGTATATTTATACAGCTAGCAAAAGCCTAACTAACTAACCAACTCTGTAAAATATTATTCTAACTAACCTATAACTAATATGATAACTAACCTGTTCTAGTACTTTCTAGACTAATAACTAATACAATACAACATACTCTAATACTTTCCCCTCAAACTCAGGGTGGGTGTTGCAAAGCAAATTGATCAAACACCCTGAGTTTATCTCTGAGAGTACAAAACCTGAGATTTGACAATGGTTTGGTAAGTAAATCTGCTGTCTAATCTTGTGCTGGAACATGGGAAACCACTATACTCTTATTGAGGACCTTCTCTCGAACAAAAAATATGTCCAATTCTCTATGCTTGGTTCTTGCATGTAGAATTGGATTATGAGCAAGTAGCACTGTACCTAGGTTGTCACAGTGAACAATTGGAGCTGGAACAACAACATTGAGTTCTCTTAGCAGTGACTGAATCCAAATCAGCTCTGTTGCAGTGGCTACAAGACTGCGATACTCAGCCTCTGTGCTAGATTGAGCTACTAAGGTCTGTTTCTTTGACCACCAAGACACAAGATTAGGGCCCAAGAAAATACAAGATCCAGAAGTTGATCTTTTATCATCTGGATCTAATGCCCAGTCAGCATCACAAAAAGCATGTAGAGTGAGTGAACTAGGTGACCTTGCATGTTGGAGTAGCAAACCATGAGTGATAGTACCTTTAAGATACCTTAAAATCTGTTTAACAGCCTTCCAATGGTCTTCAAGTGGAGCACTGAGAAAACTGGCAGACTTAATTTATACTGAAACAGATTTCAGGTCTAGTAATTGTTGAATATTGCAATGCACCAACTACTGACCTATATAGATGTGGATCATCAACATAGTTACTTCCAAGTTTGGACAGTTTGCTACCTGTCACCATAGGAGTATTAATGCCTTTTGCATCAGTCATTTTAGCTTTTTCCAGCAAATCTCTGATGTACTTACTTTGACTAAAAAGTATAGACCCATTGGACAAATGTTTAACCTCTATTCCAAGAAAATACTCAAGTTTCCCTAGTTGCTTGAGAGCAAATTCCTCATTTAGCTTAGTATTCAACTGCTGTACCAAGGTAGGCGAACTTCCAGTCACAATGATGTCATCCACATACACTAGGACATAAGTAGTGTGTTGTGCACCAGTTTGAATGAAAAGTGAGGGATCACAACGACTAGACCTAAAGCCAAAACTGACCAAAGAGGCTGCCAATCTTTCAACTCAAGCCCTAGGGGCCTGTTTTAACCCATAAAGTGCCTTGTTCAGCTTACAAACCAGACCCTTATTTGTGTCTTCAAAGCCTGGAGGTTGCTGCATATACACTTCCTCTTGTAAATAACCATTGAGGAAAGCATTATTTACATCCACTGTTGAGTAAGGGCTAGTGTAAGCACAACTCTGACTGTCAGTGGTTTGACAACTGGTGAAAAAGTCTTTGTGTAATCAAATCCGGGCTGTTGATGAAATCCTTTGGCAACTAACCTTGCCTTGTACTTGTTAATTGAACAATGTGGGTTCTCCTTTACTCAAAAAAACCATTTGCATCCAATTGCAGTCCTATTAGATGGAAGTGGAATAAGTGTCCAAGTGTTGTTCCTAATCAGTGCATCATATTCTGCAGTCATAGCTTCATACCACTTGGGGCTGTTCAAGGCCTACAGAACTTGGTTCAAGATGGGTAAGAAGAAGGGTAGGTGTAATTCTAGGTTTAAAAATACCAGACTTGGACTGAGTTTGCATAGGATGAGTAGATGCTGAAATGAGTTGAGAATTAGAAGACAACTCAGGGTGAATATCAGAACCTGAAATATTGGAAGAAGTATTTACAGGTTCTGTTTCAGTAGGACTAGAAGATTTAGCCATTCCAGTAACTGCAGGAGGAGTAGCTGCAGCCACAGAGACTGAATCAGTTGACTCTGTGGTTGCAAGAACAGGAGTAATGGAACCAGAACCGGAAGCAGAAAAGTCAGTAGAACCAGACACAGGAGCAGCACCATGAGACATGGCAGAATCAGAACCAGAAAATTCAGTGGAGAAGGACACAGCAGAAGCTGGCAGAGAAGAATTATTAGATGTAGTTAAAGAAGAAGGAAACTTCGAAATAGAAGAAGAAAGTAAAGGAGGACAAGATTGAATTTCAGAAGTTGATACAACTGAAGATGAAGGAGACTCAGAATATGGAAAGCAAAATTCATTAAAAAGAACATCTTTAGATATGAAAATTCTACCATGTGAGGAAAGACACTTATACCCCTTATGATTAGAGGAATAACCTAGGAAAGTACACTCAACAGATCTAAATTCTAGTTTGTGTCTATTGTAAGGCCTCAAGCAAGGATAGCATGCACACCCAAACACCTTAAGAAAAGTATAATCAGGAGCAGCATGAAACAACTTAGTGTAAGGAACTTCATTTTGGAGAGCTGTAGGGGCAATCTGTTTATAAGATAGACAAAAGTAAGAAAATCATGATCCCAAAATTTGAGAGGCAAATAGGCTTGAGCCAACAAAGTTAGACCCATATTAACTATTTGTCTATGTTTGCGCTCAACACTTCCATTTTGATGGTGAGTGTGTGGACAAATAAGACAATGATGGATGCCTAGGTCAGCAAGAAGTTTGGAAAAGGGTCTAGATTCCCCACCCCACTCTGTTTGGACAGATTTAATCTTTTTATCAAATTACAGTTCAACTACTGCCTTGAACTGTTTGAAAACAGAAAATGCCTCAGATTTGAGTTTAAGAGGATAAAGCCAAGTAAATATTGTACAAGCATCAGCAAATGAGATGTAGCAAAGATAACCATTTGAAGATTGAACAGGAGCTGGATCCCACAAGTCACTAAATGCTAGTTCAAAAGGCTCTTGATAAACAATAGTAGAATGATGAGAGGGTAAATGATGAGCTTTACCAAGGCAACATGCTGTACAAAAATCTGAGAGAATTTTATTATGAACAGGAATATTACAAGAGTGTAATACATATTTGACAACATCAAAGTGGGGATGCCTTAACCTACAATGCCACAAGATGTATGATTTAGGGGCATTATTTACAGCTTGAGAAGTACTAGAAAGCTTATTTACAGTATTTGCAGAAAAATCATGATTTACAGTTGCAGAAGCATTTGAAAATTTATTTACAACAGTATGTACAGTATTTACAACTGGCTGAATTGAAGAACAACTTGAAGTAGAAGCAGAAGATGAGAAAGCTGCAGTTTGTGAAGGCACACGGGGCAAGGAGAAACTATGGAAGGTGTATAAACCATCAGGTCCAAGAGAACCCTCCAGCAGTGTCTCATTTGTGGCCTGAGATTTCACAAAACAATGAAAGGGGTAAAATTCAAAGTAAACAAAATTATCTTGAGAAAACTTACTGACACTCACTAAGTTCTTGGTAATGGAAGGAACAAGAAGTAAATCATTTAGGGACAAAGAGACACTAGAATTAAAAGGAGACAAAACTTTAGATGAACCAATAGACTGAATTTGAAGGCCTTGATCATGACCCCTTGTCAGATCCTGAAAATTCTTGTCTTTGCAGCAAATTTGCAGGGTCTGCAGTGACATGATGAGTGGCACCTAAATCAGGATGCCAAGCCTGATTAGGTCCTTGAGTTGAAGCTATCATGGCCATAGGATCTATCTGTTGTGCTGTATAGCTTGAAAAAGGGTCATTAGAGACCACCATAGGCATAGAGTTGACAGGCTGAGTAGAATATTGATAAGGACTAACATTAGGATGTAAGGACTGAAATCTTGTAACAGGAGAAGGAGAAAATTGCAGCAACCCAGGTTGCAGCGATTGTGAATGTGCCAACTGAGCTGAATAAGGTTGCAGTGATAATTGCTGCTGTTGTATAGGCACTTGTGACAGAAATCCTTGTTGAAAATTACCTTGTCCTTGCTGAAAATTACCCTTCCCTTGCTGCTGAAAACTTTGACCATATTGCTGAAAATTACCTTGTCCTTGCTGCTGAAAACCTTGACCATAATTATGGTCAAATCTATAGTAGCAGACTAAGGCTGAGTGACTTGGTTGATCACACACTTGACACACAACAGAGCCTCTGTAATTGGACCCAAACCTGCCACGACCTCTGCCTCCCCTGTTACCAAATCTGCCACCCCTACCTCCTCTATTAAAGTTTTGCTGATAACCAAAATCAGAAGTAAAACCTGATTGAAATCCTTGTTGAAACCCCTGACGAGGGTATTGATTTGGATTTAGAGCAAAACCTGGTGGAGGTTGAAGTGGTAATTGAACTTGAAAGATTTTGGTTCAAATTTGGAGATGGCTGATTCATTGAACTAAAGGACTGAGGAGAAGGAGCAACAACTTGCTTTGTAGAAGAACTAGGCAAAGTATTAGGCAGAGGATTACCTTCTTTAACTTCAGCAACATTAACCAAAAAGGCATTAGAAATTGAAAGACAATTCTTTTCTATTCTAGCTTCATGAGACAGCAACAAAGATTCTATATCTCCTATAGTATAGGATCAAGTCTTCTTGCAACTAAGGTTACGAACGCATCATACTCCTCTGGAAGACCTTCAAGAATAACATCAATATGCTCTTGTGGTGAAATTGGATGACCAATAGAAATGAGTGAATCAACAAGAGCTTTAATTCGCAGCAGGTATTCAGAAATAGATTGCCAACCTTTCTTCGTATTGCAAAGTTCATACCGATATTGATTAACTTTTGCTCGATTTTTAGATCTGAAGTATGCATGAACTTCATCCCACAGCTACCATGAATGAACACATCCAACAATTCGTGTTCTAAGATTATCGGAAAGAGAAGACAGCAGCCATGAGAACAGCATTTGGTCTTGCCGTTCCCAATCTAGATAAGCATCATTGATGCGACCTACGCTACGATCTGAATCAGAAAGAAAACGTAGAGGAATATCGGGATTAACAACAAATCTTTGCAACTGATGAGCCTTGATCGTGGCTTCAATCTGTTGCTTCTAGACAAGAAAGTTCTTCTCATCTACAACAACAACCACCAAGCCTTTTCCCACTAAGTGGGGTTGGCTACATGGATCAAATGACGCCATTGTGCCCTATCATAAACCAAGTCTTCAGAAATGCCATACAAATCTAAATCTTTTTAATCGTTTCACCTATAGTCTTTCTTGATCTCCCTCTACCTTTAGCTATTGGGCTATCCTTCACCTGATCTACTCTTCTTACAAGGGCTTCTAAAGGTCTTATCTTTACATGTCCAAACCACCTAAGGCGAGATTCTCCCATCTTTTCCACAATAGGTGCTACCCTTACTTTCTCTCTAATGCATTCATTCCTAATCCTATCTTGTCTTGTATAGCCACACATCCAGCGCAACATCCTCATCTCAGCGACACTGATCTTATGCTCTTGCTGGCTTTTTACCGCCCAACATTCAGTACCATACAACATCACAGGTCTTATAGCTGTGCGGTAAAATTTACCCTTAAGCTTGAGAGGCACTTTTCTATCACAAATAACTCCTGAAGCACTCCTCCATTTCATCCATCCAGCTTGAATCCTATGGTTTACATCTCCCTCTATCTCTCCGTCATTTTGTATGATAGATTCAAGATATCTAAACCGTGTGACTTGTGGTATGGTATGGTTTCAATTTTCACCACTAAGCTAGTATTAGCACGCTTCTTACTGAACTTGCATTCCATATACTCCGTCCTACTCCTGCTTAGACGGAAGCCATGTTCTTCCAAAGTTTGTCTTCATAGCTCTAACTTCCCATTTGTTTCCTCTCTCGACTTTCCAACTAAGACTATATCATCTGTAAAAAGCATGCATTGTGGAACTGGCTCTTGGATATGCGCAGTAAGCACATCCAAGGCCAAGGTAAAAAGATAAGGACTCAAAGTTGACCCTTGGTACAGTCCCATAGTTATAGGAAAATCTTTTGTGACCTCATCCTGTGTTCTCACACTAGTTTTAGCCCCATCATACATATCTTGGATTGTTCGAATATAAGCAATACGAACTCCTTTATTCTCCAGAGCCTTCCACAGGACCTCTCTCGGTACCTTATTACAGACTTTTTCCAGATCAATGAAGACCATGTGTAGGTTTTTTTGCTTCCTCCGATACCTCTCCATCATCTTCGTAGAAGAGAGATTGCTTTCATGGTTGACCTCCTAGGCATAAAACCAAACTGATTCTCTGAAATATGAGTCTTTTTTTTTAATCTCCGTTCAATTACTCTTTCCCATAACTTATTGGTATGACTCATGAGCTTAATCCCTCTGTAATTTGCACATTTTTGTATATCTCCCTTGTTCTTATAAATAGGGATTAAAGTGTTTCTCCTCCGTTCATTTGACATTTTCTTAGACCTCATTATTTTGTTAAACAACTTTGTGAGCCAAATTATACCTTTCTCTCCTAGGCACTTCCATACCTCAATAGGTATATTATCCGGTCTGACTGCTTTTCTATTATCCATCCTCTTTAATGCTTCTTTTACAACAAACTCTCGAATTCTACGATAAAAGGTTTTATTTTGGTCCTTCTCTCTAGTGTTTAGAATGTCTGATTCCCCTAATGTCACATGTCCCTCATTAAATAACTTGTGAAAATAACTCTTCCATCGATCCTTGATGTCTTGTTCCGTAACCAAGACTTTTCCCTCTTCATCCTTAATGCATTTCACTTGATCCAAGTCTCTTGTCTTCCTTTCCCTATTTTTAGCAAGTTTGTAAATATTCCTTTCTCCGTCTTTGGTGCCCAAAGATTGATATAACCCATTGAACGTTTTATCTTTCGCCTTGCTCACCGCTTTCTTAGTATCTTTTTTACCTGGCTTATATTTTTCCTAATTTTTATCGTTTTTACACCCGTGCCAAGCTTTATAACATTCCCTTTTAACCTTAACCTTATCTTGTACACTTGTGTCCTACCTCTAAGATTCTTTATCCTTGGGTCCAAATCCTCTTGATTCACCGAGTGTCTCATTTGTTACCTTCATAATCCCTTTAGCCATCTCATCCCACATATCATTAGCACTCCCTTATATCTCCCAGATCTCTTCCTCCATAATCCTCCTCTGAAAGAGCATTTGTTTTCCTCAATTTAGTTGCCACCATTTAATCCTTGGGACTCTGTCTCGACAATTTCTCCTTACTCTCATTTTAACCAGTACATCCATAACCAAAACCCTGTGTTGGGTAGTCAAGCTCTCTCCAGGAATGACTTTGCAATCCATGCAAAGCTTTCTATCAGATTTCCTTATTAGAAAAAAATCAATTTGAGAGGAAGAACTCCTGCTTCTGTATGTGATAAGATGCTCTTCCCATTTCCTAAAACAAGTGTTAGCTATTGTAAAATCAAAAGCTACTGAAAAATCTAGAATCGCTTTGCCTCTGCATTAGGTACTCCTAGACCATACCCTCCATGCAAATCCTCATACCCTTTAGATTCGCTCCCCACATGACCATTTAGGTCCCCTCCTAGGAAAATCTTCTCTCTTAATGCTATTCCCTGAACTAAACCTTCTAAATGCTCCCAAAATTTTATCTTGTAGTGCTTGTCTAACCCTACTTAGGGTGCATACGCACTGATAGCATTAAAAGTTTCCTGTTCCACAACAAACTTCAAAGCTATTGATCCTATCTCCGAGCCTTCTCACATCCACAACATTATTCTTCTAATTCTTATCTATTATTATGCCTACCTCATTTCTAGATTTTACCTTGCTGGTGTACCAAATCTTAAAACCTGAAATGTCGAGTTCCTTTGCCTTTTCTTCAACCCACTTAATTTCTTGTAGGCACATAAAATTAATCCTCCTAAAATTAATTCTCATCTAGCTTTACTGGTATCGAATGAGAGAAGCTAGCAAGATTTGAAGATCGGGCTGTGGAGATGGGTGGGTCAATCGGAGAAGTAGCTTCAATCGGAGAAGTTACCGGTAGCAATGTTTCTATTTTTGGATCGAAACTCAGCTCTTTGATACCATTTGAGAATTCTTGTCAGTAGGAAAGTGTAAGAAACTAAGAGAAAGTACAAGAAAGTATTTGAGAAAGAGAGAATAAGAGAGAGAGAGAGAGAATGAGAGAGAAGAGAGAAATGTTCTGAAACTAAAAACTGAAAATTGAATAACTAACTAACTGAAGGTACGCAGCTGTATATTTATACAGCTAGCAGAAACCTAACTAACTAACCAACTATGTAAAATATTATTCTAGCTAACCTATAACTAATCTGATAACTAACCTGTTCTAGTTCTTTATAGACTAATAACTAATACAGCCTCTCTCCCTTCCCTATGTCTAAAATCCCTTTTTTTTAATTTTTTTTTGGTGCATTCTCTTTTTTTTTGAACTGGTAATTCATGTGCATCTTCCTCCTGTTGTTCAGAACCAACAACAACGCTCCCAATCCCGCGAACCACCATTGCAAGATGCGACCACTGCCAATTCCTCCATAGAAACTCCATGCTTTGATTCCCGGTGGCTGTTTGGTGGCTAGGGCTAGTTGCAGGGGTGTGCGTAGGGGCCGTGCACGACAGTGCAGTGGTGGAGGCTTGGCGCTTGCTGGGAATCAAAAGCACGCTCGGCGCAAGACTGTCACTGCCATGGGTGTCGTCTATGCACTCAAGAGGCAGGGTTGCACTCTATGGTTTCGACGGCTAGAGGATCGGCAATTTTAGCATTCCTTTTGTGTTCAGAGTTTTTAAATTAGGGCTTCTTATCGTGTCTATTTCACTGCTCTGTTTATGTTGATATTATCAATGGTTTTGAATTTAGTCTTTAACAATGGTAATTTAGTTTTTATAACAAGGAGAATGTTATATGGTAATTTGGTAGTGGCCGTGGCTTGCAATGGTGGTTTACCAGTTCAAAAAAGAAAAAGGGGAATGCACAAAATAAATAAATAAATAAATAAGAAAGGGGAGTTTAGACATAGGGAAGGGAGAAAGACTGGGAAGGAATTGTAAGATAAAAATGAGTCACCAGAGTTTTATTTGGTTGTTCTAATCTTGTCCATCCATTTTAATCTAAGGTTTGAAAATAACTCTTCTCACCTCTCACTTGATACATCTCCTTATATATATATATATATTGTAATTTTTGGATAAGAGAATACTTTTTGTTCTCTAATTATTATTGAATCAACAACGTAGAACTTATAGCCAGAATTGGTTAAGAAAGGCTAACCAATCTGCTATAATTTAGGAAAATATAGAGGATAAAACAAACTGAAAAGATTTCCTATCTAAATCTGAGTAATTCAGATTTTATTCTAACTTCTTATCTGAATTTGAATGATTCAGATTTATTCTAACTAACAGATTCTCCAAATTTTTCTTATATGAATTAGATTATTTAGATTTTATTCTACCTTAATAGATTTCCCTAACAAACCTCGACACCCCCCCTCAAGTTGGTGCATAGATATCTATCATGCCCAACTTGCTTACAAGATGTTCAAATTTAGGTCGGAATAATCCTTTGGTGAGGATATCTGCTAGTTGCTGCATAGTTGGAACAAATGGCATACAAATAGCTCCATCATTAATCTTTTCTTTTATGAAGTGTTTGTCAATTTCCACATGTTTAGTACGATCATGCTGCACTGGATTTTGAGCAATACTTATTGCAGCCTTGTTGTCACAGTATAGCTTCATTGGTAGGTTGATAGGCATTACCAACTCTTCAAGAATCCTTTTTAGCCATAGCATTTCACAGACTCCCTAAGCCATAGCTCTATATTCTGCTTCAGTATTACTCCTTGCAACCACATTCTGTTTTTTACTTCGCCATGTGACTAAGTTTCCCCATACAAAAGTGCACTATTATGATGTAGATCTCCTATCTGTGATGGATCCGGCCCAATCAGCATCTATGTATGTTTCAATGGTCTGCTGTGTAGTTTTTTTGAAAAATAGACCTTTACCTGGTGCGCTTTTCAAATATCTCAGGATCCGATAAACTACCTCAAGATGTTCCTCATAAGGTGAATGCATAAGCTGACTTACTAAGCTTATTGCAAAAGCAATATCTGGTCGAGTGTGTGATAAGTAGATTAACTTCCCTACTAGCCTTTGATAACGAGAAGCATCCACAGGTTCACCCTTCTTGTCATCTCCAAGCTTCTGGTTAGGATCAATTGGGGTGTCTGCTGGTCTGCAACCACTCATTCTAGTTTTTGTAAGGAGGTCAAGGACTTATTTTCTTTGAGAGACAACAATTCCTTTTCTTGATCTTGCAATCTCCATCCCAAGGAAGTATCTTAAGGATCCTAAATCCTTTATCTCAAATTTTGCAGAGAGAGATTTTTTCAACCGGTTCATCTTTGACAAATCATCTCTAGTGAGAATTATGTCATCCACATATACAATTAGTACAACAATCTTTCCTTCAGATGAGCGCCTTACAAACATAGTATGATATGTTTGTCCCTGTGTATAACCTTGATTTTTGATAAACTGAGTGAATTTCAAACCAAGCTCTTGGTGATTGCTTTAGTCCGTACAGGGATTTCTGCAGTTTACATACCTTCTGATTGAACTTCTCTTCAAAACTTGGAGGTACATCCATATACACTTCCTCCTCCAAATCCCCATTTAAAAATGCATTCTTCACATCCAGTTGTTGTAGAGGCCAGTCAAGATTTGTGGCAAGAGATAGAAGAACTCTAATAGTGTTCAACTTCGCAACAGGTGCAAATGTCTCTAAGTAATCAATACCATAGGTTTGAGTAAAACCTTTGGCAACCAATCGAGCTTTGTATCTCAAGTGATCCATTTGACCTGTATTTAATTGTAAACACCCATTTGCATCCCGCAGTTGTCTTTCCTCTTGGCAGATCCACCAACTCCCATGTCCGATTCTTTTCAAGAGCTGGCAAATGGATGGATTAGTTTGATTTTGGATTGGATCATAACCGATAGATCCAAAATAAATTATTAATCTATTTAAGATCCATTACAAAATACTTAATATTATCCAATCCATCCATGATCCAATTTAATGGATGGATATTCAATTCATCCATTAATCTATTTTAATGGATTGGATGGATGGATATCCAACCCACTCATTTAAAAAAAAAATATATCTTTAAAATTTTCCATTATCTCTCTAAAAAATGTTTTTCTCTAAAAATTTTCATTCTCTCTCTAAAATTTTTTTCTCTAAAAATTTTTATTTTCTCTCTAAAAATTTCTCTCTCTAAAAAAATTTATTCTCTCTAAAAAATGTTTCTCTCTCTAAAGATTTTCATTCTCTCTCTAAAAATTTTCATTCTATCTCTATTTTTTTTTCCTCTCTAAAATGTTTTTTAGTTAGTAACATTTATGTTCAGTTGTTTGAATAAAAAAAATGTAAAATGCATTGGATAGTTGGATTGGTTTTTAATTAGATATCCATTGGATTGATTTTTAATTGGATATCCGTTGGAGATCCAATGCATGTTTTGGTTGAATTACTAACTATCCATAACTAAATTTAATCCATTAGATCTAATCCAATAAAATACATTATTTTAATTAGATGGATTGAACTGGTTTTAATATAGATGGATTGGATGGATTAAAAATTAATGGATTTAATTGCCAGCCCTTCATCTCTTCCAAGACAGCCTCCTTCCACTCAGGAACCTTTAGAGCATCCTGTACATTTTTTGGAATCTCCATACATGACAATTGCGAGGTAAATGCACGAAAAACAAGTGAAAGATTTGCATATGACACAAAGTTGGACAACGGATGTTTGGTGCATGACCTTATTCCTTTTCGAATGGCAATGGGAAGATTATAATCATTTGACTCAGTAGATTTAGATTCAGGACTCAGAATCTAAAATAGGTTGAATAATTTGTCCAGGTTCAGGAAAAATATTACCTGGTGGGTTCACAAACTCATGGTAGCGCATGGGATCATTAAGCTCATTCCTTTGAGTAGTTTTCCTCCTTGACTAGACAATGTCAACAGGTCTTAAGCCTTTGCTTGAGGTACCTGTCTCATTTATATTCGTTACATAGGAATCATGATTTTCATGTCTTGACACTAAAGCTAAACCTGTATCTTCATCATTTAAAAAACTTGACTCATTTATATTTGAACTCTCGGTTTGAGTAACAAGGGGTCTGGAATCTTTAAGTTGAAAATATTGTGTCGAATCTTCAAATTTCCTCCCCCCCTGAAGATGAGTAGTAAAAAAAGGTGTTGACTAAAAAAAGGTGACATCCATAGTGACAAATGTTTTTTTGGAGATGGGATCAAAACACTTGTATACTTTTTATTGGGAGCATACCCAATAAACACACATTTCTTTGCTCGAGGGTCAAGTTTACTTTGATTTTGTTCATGTATATGGACAAATACCATGCACCCAAATATTTTTAGAGGCAAAAACGTTGAAAGCCTATTTGTTGGAAAAACACCGAGAAACACATCAAAAGGGTTTTTAAAATTCAAAACCTTATTAGGCATTCGATTAATCAAATAGGCTGCAGTCAAAACGACTTCTCCCCAAAGATATTTAGGTACCATGTTTTGAAAGAGCAATGCTTGAGCTACCTCAATCAAGTGTTTATTTTTCCGCTCAGCCACCCCATTTTGTTGAGGAGTATCAATACAAGAACTCTGATGACAATTCCTGTTTCCATGAAAAAATGGCTCAGATATTTGTTAAAGTATTCTTTACCATTATCACTCCTGAAAATCTTAATTTTTTCCTGAAATTGTGTTTGCACCATCTTAAAATTTTTTTTTGAAAATAGTCTCCACTTCAGATTTTTCCTTCATCAAATACACCTAAGTCAACCTAGTATGATCATTAATAAACGTGACAAACCATGGTTTACCCGAAGGTGTAGGGTCTCGACTAGGTCCCCAAACATCACTGTGGATTATGGTAAACAAACTGGATGTTTTGTAAGGTTGAGGTGAATAAGAAGTGCGATGATGCTTAAATAATTGACAAATTTCGCAGGAAAAGTAAGATGGATTTTATTCTTGAAAAGTTCAAGAAACAAGTGTTTTAAATAAAAAAACTTGGGTGGCCTAACCTATAATGCCATAACATTATTTCACTATCCCTAGAAACAGAACTAGAATTGAAACAGGCACGCTGAGTTTGTATACTCAAGTCAGATTCATCTTCAAAGATGTAGAGTCAGTCAATCTCCCTAGCACTGCCAATCGTCTTCCCCGAATTCAATTCCTGAAATTTACAACACGAGGAATAAAAAACAGCACGACATTTAAGATCTAGAGTTATTTTACTAATAGATAATAAATTGCAAGACAAATTAGGAACATGAAGGACATCATGAAGAATTAATGAAGGAGAAAGAGGGATAGAGCCAATTCTGGTATTGCAGAGAAGGAACCATCAACAATTATGATTTTTCTATTACCTGCAGAAGGACTTTAAGATGACAACAATTTTGAGCAATCTTTCATATGATCGGTTGCTCCAGAATCAATGATCCATGGAGCTTTTGAATTCAGTTTGGTACTAAAGAGAGCAACGGTGAGATAGGTACCATTTTGAGCCAAAGAACAAGATGGGTTTACTGACATTTTTGGAGAAAACAATTTGTACAGGTGCTCTAATTGTTCCTTTGTAAACGGGGTTGCCTCAGAATTGATTTGTGGCTCCTGAATGTCCTCGGTGGTGGTCTAAAATGCACGATTTTCCCTGCTGGATTTCTTCCTCCAGTTTGGTGGTTTTCTATGGAGTTTCCAACAAGTCTCCTTTGTATGCCATGGTTTTCTGCAGTGTTTGCACCGTGGCTTCCTCCTTCCTTCTAATTGAAAGGAGGAACAAAAACAAGTAATTTCTGATTTGCTTGTGTTATTTTACATAGCAGAATGGTTTTGTATTTATATACAAGAAGAATTAAATACAATTGATAATTACAAGACAAATAAATGTGGCACCTATTCCCTAAAGTAAGAAATGTTTCCTAAGTTCATGAACCAGAGAATACATGCACTTAATTACAAGACAATAGCTATTTCCTAAACTCTTAATGGCAGTCCATGAATATGGATGGTGGATTCCAACACTCCCCATCAAGTTGGGAAATGGATATCAATCATTCCCAACTTGCAAGTAAGTTGGTTGAATCGATCCGTTGGCAAACCCTTCGTTAACACATCTGCTAGTTGCTGCCCAGAGGGAATATAGACTATTGTTATCATTCCACTATCCAACTTTTCTTTGATAAAGTGTCGATCTATCTCAATGTGTTTTATCCTATCATGCTGAACGGGATTATGAGCAATACTGATAGCTGATTTATTATCACAAAACAACTTCATAGGGCCTTAACACTTTATCTTCAAGTCATCAAGCACAATTTTCATCCATAACAATTCACAGATTCCTTGTGCCATAGCTCTAAATTCTGCCTCTGCGCTTGATCGAGCCACTACATTTTGCTTCTTACTTCTCCAGGTAACAAGGTTCCCACATAAGAACATGCAATAGCGATGTGGATCTTCTCGTCACTTACCGAACCTGCATAGTCTCATCGATAAGCCTCCATAGTATAGTTTCCACTTCTCTTGAACAAGAGTCCTCTTCTTGGAGCGGCTTTGAGATACTTTGCAAAGATACGTTCTACATGACTGTAAGTGTCTCTCCCTCGGATCATGCATGAACTGACTCACAACACTGACCGCATATGCTAGATCTGGTCTAGTGTGTGCCAAGTAAATCAACTTCCCCACGAGTCTCTGATATTGGACCTTGTCAACCTTGGCACTCTCTTCTCCAGTGCTCATCCTGTGATTTTGCTCGATGGGAACACTCGCAGGTTTACATCCAAGTTTCCCTGTTTCCTCCAATAGATCAAGCACATACTTCCTTTGAGAGATGAAAATGCCTTGTTTTGAGTAAGCCACTTCAATCCCCAAGAAATACTTAAGTTTCCCAAGGTCCTTCATCTCAAATTCTGCAAATAAATTTTCCTTGAGCAGTTGTCTCTCAACTAGGTCATCTCCTGTAATAATTATATCATCAACATAAACAAGAAGTATAGTCAGTTTTCCTTCTTGTGAATGTTTGAAGAAAAGTGTATGATCTCCTTGGCATTGCTTGTAACCCAGCAATATCATAGCTTTTGTAAATCTTCCAAACCATGCCCGGGGAGACTGTTTTAGCCCATATAAAGCCTTCCTCAATCTGCAAACTTTGTTTTTTCCACTTGTGGGACCAAACCTTGGGGGAATCTCCATGTACACCTCCTCCTCTAAGTCTCCATGCAGGAAAGCATTTTTGACATCACACTGTCGTAGTTCCCACCCAGAGTGGGTAGCAAGAGAGAGTAAAATACGAACAGTGTTCATCTTTGCCACTGGAGCAAATGTCTCCTCATAATCAATGCCATAGGTCTGAGTGTATCCCTTTGCCACTAATCTTGCTTTATACCTGTCTAGAGTACCATCTGACCGGTACTTTACAGTGTAGATCCATCTACTCCCCACTGGTTTCTTTTCCTTTGGTTTCTCAACAATTTCCCATGTTCCGTTTCTTTCCAGAGCTTGCATCTCCTCATTCATGGCTTGAACCCAATTCTTATCCTTCAATGCTTCTTGTACTGTTCTAGGGATTCTGATAGAGTCAATGGCTGCAATAAAGCTTTGGTGCTGCAAAGAAAGGTTTGTGGAGGAAACAAATTTGGAAATAGGGTACTTAGCACAAGATCTTTTCCCTTTTCTCAATGCAATAGGAAGGTCATCATCAACATTAGGATCACAATTATCCAAAGGAATAGGATCAGAATGAATAGATTCAAAATGAATGAGACTAGTGTTTTCAGTACTTACCATGGGTTCGGATATTTGGGGTTGCGGCTGGATCAGTTCGGGTTGTTTTTTCCTCTTATATACTAGTTTTGGCGAGCTTGCTCTTGCTCTAGTCTCAGGAGCTAATTCCTGTGTATCAGAAGGCATATCAGAAGGCATATCTGAATATTGGAGCAAGGGAATGTTGCTTTCTGGAAAGATCTCAGCTTCTGAATCAGATGTATTATTCTCCCCCTGAAGTTGAGAGGAACTGAAGAAAGACTGATTTTCTTGGAAGGTGACATCCATGGAGACATACACTCGACGAGAAGCAGGGTGATAACATTTGTATCCCTTCTTGTCCGGGGCATAACCAATGAACATGCATTTAATAGCACGAGGGTCAGGTTTGCCCCGATGCTGACGATGGACATGAACAAAAGCAATACAGCCAAAAACATGAGATTCAAGACTTTGCATAATAGGAACAGATGGAAAGAATGTTTTCATGACATGAACAGGACTCAGACCACCAAGAATTCTAGAGGGTAACCGATTTATTAAATATGCAACAGTCAAAACAACTTCCCCCTAATATGAGTTTGGAACAGACATTTGAAACAGTAAGGCTCTAGTAATTTCAAGCAAGTGTCGATTTTTCCTTTCAACAACCCCGTTTTGTTGGGGGGTATCAACACAAGTAAGTTCATGAATAATGCCATGTTGTTTAAGAAAGGTGGAGAAATTTTGATTCACATATTCTCTACCATTATCAGACCTCAGACGTTTAATTGTTTTATCAAATTGAGTTTTGATCATATGATAAAGCTGGATGAATAATTGGTACACGTCCGATTTATCTTTCATTAGAAAAATCCAAGTAACACAAGTGCAATCATCAATGAATGACACAAACCATTTTGCACCAGAAATGTTAGAAACAGAAGTTGGACCCCACACATCAGTATGGATAAGAGAAAAAGGTTCATTGCTTCTATTACCATTTGAAGGAAAACTCACTCGATGGTGTTTAGAAAATTCACACACATCACAATTAAAGGACTCAACTGACTTATTTAAAAACAAAGCAGGAAACATAGATTTAAGTAAAGTAAATGGAGGGTGTCCAAGACGTTTATGGTGGAGCCAAATTTGGGAGGCACATGACTTGGAACAAGTTTGATGACAGGAATGTTGCAACTTTTGACTAGAGCCACTTGATGTTTCCATCTCAAGGTAGTACAACCCTCCCTGTTCCTTAGCAACCCCAATCGTCCTCCCCGTGATAAGATCCTGAAAAACACAATGAGAGTGGGAAAAGGTTACAGCACAATTGAGGTCTTTGGTAAGTTTATGTATTGAAAGAAAGGTTGGATGAAAGTTTAGGAACATGAAGCATATTTTTCAAAATTAGCAATGGACTAAGAACAATATTACCAATGCCAACAACTGATGTATGAGAGCCATCTGCTACAGTTATGTGATGATTACCAGAGGTGTTTTTATATGAAGAAAAATAAGAAGAGCAAAAGGTCATGTGATCAGTAGCACCAAAGTCAATAATCCATGAATCCTCAGGAACAGTACCAGAAGTATGGGAGGATAAAGAACAAAAAATCTTACCATTCATGACAAGAGAGCAAGATCCAGAAGGTTTACTAAGAGAAGCCATAAGAGACCTTAAGTGTTCAAGTTCCTCCTTGCTAAGAGTAGAAGTGTCATCTTTCACATGTTTGGCTTCCACTTCTGATTCAGATTCGATGGAAGTCAAGTGAGTCTGTCCTCGAGCAATGTTTTTAAATCCTCCTGTGCGGCTAAGAACCTGTTCTTTCCCATGGAGTTTAAAACAATTCTCCTTAGTATGACCAGATTTCTTACAATAGGTGCACCAACGATTAGATTTGAAGGAGTTTGAAGAACTAGATCCTAGTTTGACAGATTTTAGTGCTGATCCGTCATTTGGCTTTTCATCAAGCATAACTGCTCTTCGGCTTTCTTCCCCACGAATTGTATAGAACACTTCCGATAAAGTAGGCAACCTTTCTTTTCCCAAAATCTGAACCCGGATAGGGTCAAACTCTGGGTTCAGTCCTGAGAGGAACTCAAAGATCCTATCTCTCTCAACAAATTCGGCCAAGGTGGTTGTATCCTTACTGCACTCCATCTTCAAATTTTGATACTGATCTAATTCAATCCATAATCCATTCAGAGTGCCATAATAATCAGTCACCGAGAGAGATCCTTGTTTAGTGTTGAAAATTTTTGTCTTCAACTCATAACAAGCAGAGATATCCTTTTTCATGGAAAAAGTTTTACTGAGATTATCCCAAATTTCCCGAGACGATGGCAAGAACATACAATTTCTGCAAATTTCAGGAATCATGGAGTTCCAAAGCCAAGTCATAATGAGAGAGTCCTCATTGTCCCATGTCTCAAACTGTGGATCATTTTTATCAGGAGCCTTCCCTTCAATGTGGTTCAACTTTCGCCTTCCTTTTAGGGTGGTTCGAATGAGCTGAGCCCATTGGAGATAATTTTTTCCATTGAGGCGGAAACTTGGTTGAAGGATAGGAAGGTCACTTGGGTTCAAGATTGAAGGCTGGGTTTGTGATACGGTTGATTCAGCTTCTGTCATGGTTATGGCAGCAAGGGTAGGTAGAAATGGTTAAAGACAAAGGTGACTGTTTTAGGATTCTGGTAGGTGGAACAGAACAAGGAGGTGCCGACGAGGAGATCTGGGCAAGAACGGCGTTGAACGGATGTCGGGAAGGCGGCGCGTGGAGCTCACGCG
Source organism: Ormosia emarginata (assembly GCA_029884605.1). Classification (NCBI taxonomy): domain Eukaryota; kingdom Viridiplantae; phylum Streptophyta; class Magnoliopsida; order Fabales; family Fabaceae; genus Ormosia; species Ormosia emarginata. The sequence goes on along the minus strand of JAQQTP010000077.1, from coordinate 47,345,063 downwards.
CGGACAGGGGCAGGCGCGTGCGGCGGCGCGTGGAGGCGCGTGCGGCGGTTTCAGGGAGTGGGTTTTCTGGGTTTGGCCGGTCGGAGCTTTCTGAGAGGGTTGGTGGTTGTTGTTTGGTGAGAAATTGAGTTAAAAGGGGTTTGGTGTTTGAACGGTGAAAAAAAAAAAGGAAGGACGAACTCAAAACAGAGCAATGAAAGCTCGAAAAACAGAGCAATGAAGGCTCTGTGCAATGGAGGCACAAAGAGAAAAACTTAGCAATGAAGGCTAAGGCAAATGGAAGAAGAAACAGAGACTCCCAGGTCGGGAGCTCTGATACCAAATTGAAAGGAGGAACAAAAACAAGTAATTTCTGATTTGCTTGTGTTATTTTACACAGCAGAATGGTTTTGTATTTATATACAAGAAGAATTAAATACAATTGATAATTACAAGACAAATAAATGTGGCACCTATTCCCTAAAGTAAGAAACGTTTCCTAAGTTCATGAACCAGAGAATACATGCACTTAATTACAAGACAATAGCTATTTCCTAAACTCTTAATGGCAGTCCATGAATATGGACGGTGGATTCCAACACTTCTAATTCCTCTCCTTTAATCACAAAAGCCGAACCTTCAACTACCTAAATTTTGGAGGTTTCATGATTGTGCAACATAATTCTTCTCCTAGATTCCTCTCATCTGATTTCTGAGAAAACTTCATGAATGGAGGGAAGCGGTTTTCGACCTAGAATTCGACCTCGTACTTCATCCAAACTCTAATTAAGACCAGCGAGAAACATGTAGACTCGATCATTCTCTTCCCTTTTTTTGAACCGAGCAGAATCATTGGGGTTTCCCCAGTCATCATCATAGCACTGATCCAATTCTTGCCAAAGAGTCACCATCACATTGTAGTACGTGGTAACATCCTAATCACCTTGTTTGGATTGCCAGCGTCGAGTCTTCAAATCAAAGATCTGAGATGAGTTTTCTAGGTCAGAATAACAATCACGAACAAGCTCCCAGACATCCTTGGCTATTGTTAGAAACAGATGAGGCTTCCCAATTGCTGGCTCCATAGAATTAATCAACCAAGCAATTATAAGAGTTTTTTGACCTCCATTTTTTCAGGGAAGGATCATTTTGTCCAGGTTGCGCAATCTCTCCAGTCAGGTGCCCTAACTTTCCCTTGCCATCCATTACCAATTTCATGGATTGAGCCCATTCGAGGTAGTTTTTTCCATTAAGCTTATGTAGAGTGAGTTGCCAGTTGGAATTCTGATAAAGGGCATTAACAGAAGATGAGGAAGACCATAGTTGAACAGACTGATTACTCCCAAATGAATCTGTAGAGGTTGTTGAGGGATGTGGGGTTGCTTTGGTCATCGTCGTTTTCACCATTGCGGAAGATGGTCCAGAGCACGAGGCTTTGATACCATGTAATTTTTGGATAAGAGAATACTTTTTGTTCTCTAATTATTATTGAATCAACAACGTAGAACTAATAGCCAGAATTGATTAAGAAAGGCTAACCAATCTGCTATAACTTAGGAAAATACAGAGGATAAAACAAACTGAAAAGATTTCCTATCTAAATCTGAATAATTCAGATTTTATTCTAACTTTTTATCTGAATCTGAATGATTCAGATTTATTCTAACTAACAGATTCTCCTAATTTTTCTTATCTGAATTAGATTATTCAGAATTTATTCTACCTTAACAGATTTCCCTAACAAATTTCGACATATATATAAGATGCTGTATTAAAATCTTCTGAAAAGCTTGAATCTACGCAATTGCTTTAAATAGTTTATCTTTGAGACTAGTAATTGAAGTGGCTGAGTCTGTGGTTGTTGTTGTGATCTTCCAAAGGAAGTATGCAGTATGCACTAGACATACTTGATGAAACTGGCATGTTGGATTTCCGTCCTGTGGATATGCCCATGGATCCAAATGTCAAACTTCTGTTTGACTGTCACTTGACCACATATCTCCTTTGATGTGTGATCTTTGTTTGTCAGTTCCTAAAAGCTACACACGACAATCATTAGGATGTTGTGATTTGCATCCTTAGGTAATATTGGGCTGGGTCTCTAACTGTGAAGGAATATTCTAGAAAACACAAGAAATAGATGCAGGTGTATGAGAGGAGAAATAAGGGATTAGTACAAGTTGCAAATGAGAATGGGCCAAGAGAGGAGTTTACACTAGTGGGGAGCAGGAGGGTCCACAAAAGAGAGAGAAGGCTGTGCATAACCAACTGGTGAGCTGGCACAAGGTGAATAGAGAGAGGGAAGGGAAGATTTGGAAATCACATTTGAAGGACAAAAGAGAGAGAAGGCTGCGCATAACCAACTGGTGAGCTGGCAGAGGGTGAAGTGAGAGAGAGGGAAGATTTGGGGAATGATACTGGAAGGAAGAGTGGAGGGGCATAAAGAGGAGACAGAGGAGGAGACTAGGTGTAGAGAAGAATTGGGAGTGTGAGGAAGGCTCAGTAGAGTCTGGGGGGTCTGTGCTTCTGTATCTACAGCAGAAGTTCCTTTTATTTTCTTTCTTTCTTACTGTTTTCAGCAGTTTCTGACTTTCTGGTTTATACCTTAGAGCTATATCTCTGATTGTAATGAGTTAGCCTCCATTGTTCTATAAATAAAATTTCAGTTTATATTAGTCTCCTGATAGACCCTCAACTTCAGGGTACTGTGTTGTTATTGGAGGTAACCTAGTATCCTGAAAGAGAGAGTAAGAAACATGATGTTGTTACCGGGTCAAGTGCAGAAGTAGAATAATACCACACTGTGACATTGGCATCCTTTGAACTCATATGGCTGAAGCAGCTGCTTCAAGACCCAATCTATGAATTGATTTGTAATAAGATATTCGTAAAATTAGCTTTAAAACAAGCATGTAAATTTGACTTTAGATTTTGTTTGCTACATGGTAATTGCATTTTCTTTTCTTTAATGAAATTCTAATAAATTATTGTGATTTTTTGTATCAATTTCAAACTTCAAAGATTCCAGTTGTGATGTGTGCTGAGGATGGCTGCTTCCCTGGGCTTTACTGTTTAAGTATCCTTAGTGATCCATGGCTTTCTGATGGCTACACTATGATTATACCCTCTGTCTGGCACAGCAGTCAAGTTTTACTTTCTGTCAATGTTTTGAGGTAACTATAACAGTAGGAATGCATTTTTGTTCTGTTTGTGCAAACCTTTATGCAAATCATAATGATTAACTCCATACATTTTTCATCAAATGTAGTGGAGAATTATTATGTATCACCCCTGCCGACTCAAATTTCTCGTGGAGTCTCCTTACGTTGGATGGGAACAATATTCTTGCTGGTAACATTGAATGCTCAGTTTATCTTTGACCTGGTCTGTTGGAGTGAAGACATATGTTACTTTATTCTTTTTCAACTTTATACAGTTTCTAGCAGTCCAGTAGATGTTCCTCAAGTCAAGTATGGGACCATTGTAGAGAAGGCAAATGATAATAATGGATGGAGTTGGTCAGATGTATCAAATCCCATATTCAAATGCTCTGACAAGGTTTTAGTTAATTTGCTTTTTGGAATATTTGTATTGATCATTTTTGCAAATAAAAATAATCCTATATGCTCAAAGTGTACCATTGGAGTTTGGCTACAGGTTAGATCTTTGATGTCCTCTCTTAAGTTCAGTGTAATGAAGATCTCAGTCAAGGATGCTTCTGAAAGCCCAACAAAAGGTATTTGACTTACTTTGGGTCTTTAGGCTAGTATTAAATGCACTGTAACTCTTATGTTCTGATTACCACAAATTGACAGAGTAAATAATGTAACACTTAATGTAACCCTTTGCACTTGTGGATCACATGCCTTAACAATCTCATTTAACATTTTGTGGCATTTGACACAAAGGAAAATACATTTGCACAGTACTAGAAGAAACCCTACAAAATAATGTTTGTTGGATGTCTACAGTTGCTTACTGTATATTATTCACTCTGCTGTCCCTTCCTGCTGCCCTCCATAAAAACAAAAGAAGTTTCTGATTGTTGCATGAAGATAACATTATTAAGCTCTAAATAAAGGACCACCTTAATAAAGGTGCTGAAATGGAAATTTAGAAAAGCTAAATTTTAAGATGGAAAACAATAGAAAAATGAAGAATGAGAAACTTGAGTAGAACTGAGAAACTTTTGTTTATGAATAGCAAGGCTTAAGTATGACTAAACTTGCTAGAATAAACAATAAACATAGAATTGCTTTATAGTTATTTTGTTATTTCATGATTGAAGCCATTTGATGAGTTAGATGATCATGATCATACTTAATGCTATAATTTACACTAAAATTGATGGCTGAGTTGAGTTGTTTTGGAAAAAGAATAATCTGACAGAACACTTAATTTGCTTACCTTTTTTTTTTTTTATAAAAGAAGAAATTTATTAAGATGAAGATAAAAAATTACAATGAGAAGGGAGGATAAGAAATCCTCCTAAACAAAAGAACAAAACAGAAAACAACCAAGTGAAAAGAGAAAATCTATGGATCAAAGTTGCACAATCCCTCATCATATCTGTTTGAAAAACCCCATTGAAAAGCCCTTGTGCTTTATACCAAATGGAAGCCTTTATTTGCTTACCCTTTGATTGTACAATGTGAGGTTATACTTATACTCAATTTTTTCTTGAGGAATTAATTTTCATTTCTGATTTTTTTCCTTTTTTATTTCAACTTCAATTTCAGGTGCTAGTAAACCTTATGAAGCTATATTTGTGTCATCAAAAGCTAAGAAAAGTGACGAATATGATCCACTAATTGTGATCCTTCATGGTGGACCACACTCTGTCTCATTGACAAGCTTTTCAAAGTCATTGGCTTTTCTTTCTTCACTTGGATATAGCTTGTTGATTGTAAACTACAGGTAAATGATATCCCCCCTGATGTCCAAGCATTTAGTCAATGACAGACATTTTGAATTCATAGTAAGTTTGATGTGTTCCATCGTATTCCTGTTGATTCTTTACAAAGTGTTTGATCAAGAGATGGTTTCTTATTCTCACTCTGATGCTTTTGCTAGGTTAGTGCTAGGAGATTTTAGTATACACTAGTAATCTGGGGCTTGGGTTGAGTCTATAAATTGATGTGGCGTAGATCTCGAGTTAGCTTGTGTAGAGCACCATTTACAGGCTTGGATTTTTTTATTTTTTTATTTTTTGATAAAAGAAGAAATTCATTAAGATGAAGAGAAGAGAATTACAAAGGGTTAGGAGGATATGGGTTCCTCCGTAACATAAAATGAAAACACAAAAAACAAAGAACATAAAAACATCAATGAAGCAAAGGTACCCAATCCTCAACGTATCATCTGTGAAGGAAACCTCCTGGAAAAGACCATGTGCTTTACACCAAATAAAAGCCAATCACCTAATTTTATCCCAAATCAGCTGCTGATCCAATGATATCTCCTTAAAGATATGACACCTAATGTAGCATAGATTGCACATTGCCACAAAGACTTAGCTTCTTTACTTCTACCAAAACAATTAAAGCTAGTCATCAAAAATTTGTCCAAAGATCTAGGGCACACCCAGCATTCAACAAAAATTACAAACAATGAATTCCATAAAGAAACAGCAGCAAAACAATGTAAGAACAGATGAGGGACTGATTCTGAGCTTGCACCACATATGTCAGGGGAAATAGCCTTATGTGGCCTACAAACCTACAACATGTCATTAGTATTAGTTCTGCTAAGCACTGTGGTACAAATTAAAGACTTGACCTTAGAGGATACTTTGGACTTCCAAAGGGGAAATTAGAAAAAAATATATGCACGAAAACACCGCAGAAGGATCAAGAGACCAAATCCTTTTATCTGGACTAGAGGACAAAAGAATAGAGTCATGCAGGCGCAAAAGAGACTCCAATTCAGAAAATTCCATATCATTTAACTTAATGAGGTTCCAAAGTAAATTGCCATAACCATTTTCCCGACAGAGCAATGTTCTTGGACACCAAATTACCAAGACCCAAACCCCCTTCCTTCTTAGGAATAGGAAAATTTTGAGACAAAAGAATCCCTTCAAAAAGAAGCATACATAGAACTAGAGGAAAGAAATTGACAAAAGAGAGAGAACTACGACCCTTGGCAAAATATTCAGGCAAAAGAGACTTATACATTGCATGTGTCAACAAATACAGTTCAAAGCTTAATTATTTTGATCTTATTTCTTAAAGTCTGAAAAATCCTAACCATAATGTGGGACATGTAGAAATCTGTCTCTGGATGCTATATATAGGACTTTAGAGATCCAACTTGAGGTTTGGGGTTTGGCATTGTGTGGGAAAAGGTGTACAGCTTCTATGATGATTTTGATATGGAAAGGTTGAGTTATTATAGATGAAAGAGTGGTTAAATCTTATGAAGTTGATTGCATGATTTGTTCTGGATGCAAGAAATCCTAGTTTCTTTTGTAGTTTTTCTGTCTGAAAATGAATCTCCATTCGTAGGTTTATTGAATATAAAAGATCACAAGCCTAATTTAAGTTCTTTTATTTTTCTATGAACAACGTTCTTTCATAATATTAACTTTTAATCGCAATCGAAAAACACAACTCAAGGAATGAAATTCTGTTTCTCATGTCTATGACCTGTTGGACGCAACAAAGAAATTAAGTCTTTATTGTATTCATCTTTGGGGGCTCCTTTCACTGATTTAACCTCGAGTTGTGTGGTAGCTTAGAGTTAGAGTAGTATATGATTGTTGAATGTTGACTATTCTGTGATTTCCTTTTTTATTGTCCCTATTTGTAGGGATTTTATTTCTCTTTCTGATTCATTCTATTTAAAGAGAGATAAGATCGTTTGTTTCCTTATCTCTCTATTTTTGTTTTCTTCCATTTTTATTTCCTTAATTTTAGGACTGTTTGTTGTTGACTTTATGGAGAATCATTAGCAGACCTGTTGCCTAGTTTCTCTATAAAAGTCTTGTATTCCCTCTTACTCGAATAACGTGAAAGTATTCTCAGAATTTTAGATTTCTTCATGGTATCATGAGCAGGGTTCTGATCACTTTGCCCTCGCTTAATTCCACTATTACCCTTCATCTCATTTTCTGAGATTTCTCTCTTTTATCTTGTTCCCTTGCTGTCATTTTTTTTTTCCTATGGCTGGCAAACCTCCATCGTTTCCCTGGGGGAAAGCCATGACTGGCACTAGAGGGGATGAAACTTCCGAAACTTTAGAATCTACACAGCAAACTCCAAATGGAACTTCAGAAGCAATTAACGCAGGTACTGTTCAGGTTCCTTACTCCGATAATTCTTCCCTTCAAATTACCACTCATAAACTCAACGCAAAAAATTATCTGCCATGTTCACGTTCTGTTGAGATGGTGATTCGAGGGAAAGGTAGGTATGTAGGTATAAGTACCTTGATGGGACTGCCATGAAGCCGGCGGAATCAGACCTAGCCTTAGAAACATTGGATGCCCAGAATTCAATGGTGATGGCTAGGTTGATCAATTCCATGGATGAGAAGATTAGTGAGAACTTCATGTACTATAAGACTGCCAAGCAGATATGGGAGGCTTCCAAGAGGCAATATTATGATCTGGAAAACTCAGCCCAACTGTTTGAACTGAGAAATAAGGCTCAACACCTCACGCAAGGCGAAAGGGATGTTACAACCTACTTCAACGCCCTTACAAAATTATGGCAGGAAGTAGATCTATTTAATAATGATCATTGGTTGTGTTCGGGCTGCATTGAGCACTATCAAAAAGCTGTGAACAAGGACAAAATTTATGACTTTCTATCAGGACTTAACAAGGATCTAGATGAGGTCAGAGGACGCCTACTTGCCTCTAAACCCCTACCAAGTATTGATGATATCTTTGCTGAGGTTCGCCGAGAAGAAACTCGCAAACGCATTATTCTTGGTACCTCAACACTAGCAGCTGAAAACTCTGCCTTCTTAGTCCGTGGATCGGAGAATTTTCGAGGAGAATCTCGGAGTTAGAAAAAGAATGGGAACCTTTGGTGTGATTTCTGTTAGAAAACAAATCACAGCCGTGATAAATGTTGGAAATTGTTTGGGAAACCAGACTCTCGTAAAAACAGACTCTTGTAATAATAATAAGGATTCCAAGGGCATGCAAGTTACTACTGAGTCAACATCAAAAAATGGTAACAACCTCAATCTTTCTCTCAACAAGGAGCAACTTGAGCAGTTGCAACCAATCCTCAACACCCAACTAACAAGTCAGAATCATTTCCCCACTCAGGGATAGGAACTAGCCTCTAGTACTTCCCTTTTGGCTCAAAAAGGTACTTTTCTTATTGCTTTAAGTGGTAAATCCAAAACTATTGAACCTTGGGTGATAGATTCTAGCGCCACAGATCATATGACAAGTTGTGCAAGTTTTTTCTGTTCTTATAAACCTAGTCTAGGAAACCTGAAAATTAAGATTGTTGATGGATCGTTTGCAATAGTTGCTGGAACTGGTACCATTAATATTAGCCCTCACATATCCCTCAAAGATGCTCTCCATGTCCCCAAGTTATCTTGCAATCTGCTTTCTGTTAGTAAAATAACCAGAGATCTAAATTGTACTGAGTTCTCACATTCTCGCTATGTTTTTCAGGATATGATTTCGGGCATGAGGATTGGCAGTGCTAAGGAACACAATGGTCTCTATTACTTTAAAGAAGTCATCCCTGACAATCAACACGCCTTGACCACTGGTAGCTGCTGCACTTCCCTGTCTCGAAAAGAACAAATAATGTTATGGCATTCTAGGTTAGGCCATCCTAGTTTTCCTTAACTTAAACAGTTGTTTCCTTCACTTTTTAAGAATAAAGATATATTTCAGTGTGATGTTTGTCAAGTTGCCAAACACCAAAGAGCTGTGTTTCCATCTCAATCCTATAAATCAACCAGACCATTTACTTTAATTCATAGTGATATATGGGGTCCTTCTCGAGTTCCAAATCTAACTGGCAAACGGTGGTTCATCATATTTATTGATGACCATACACGGATCACCTGGGTTTACCTTTTGAAAGAGGCTGCCCAAATTTTCAAACAATTTCACTTGATGGTACACAATCAATACAATAAAAAAAATTCAAATTGTCCGTACTGATAATGGGAGAGGGTACTTCAATTCCATTCTTGAGGCATATTTTTTAGAAAACGGTATTATTCACCAAAGTTCTTGTATTGATACCCCTCAACAGAATGGAGTAGTTGAACGTAAAAATAGACACCTCTTGGAAGTTGCTCGCTCCATGATGGTTGCTAACAATGTTCCTCAATCTTTTTGGGATGATTCTATTTTGACAGTCTGCTATCTTATCAATCGGCTTCCTTCTTGTGTTTTCAACCACTAGGTTCCTTATCAGCTCTTTCTTCAGTACTACCCTCAAACTCACCTTGTAAGTTCCTTACCTCTCAAAGTGTTTGGCTGTAAGTCATTTGTCCATGTTCATGACCATAACCAAAGTAAGCTTGACCCTTGTGCTATACCCTGTATTTTTCTTGGTTACTCAGCCACTCAAAAGGGGTATCGGTACTACTCCCCTGATAAACGCAAATATTTTACCACTATGGTTGTCACCTTTTTTGAATCAACCTTTTTACCTCAAGAATTCACTTCAGGGGGAGAATGGGAACGAAGTTCTTTCTTGGGAACCTTCACCAAGCCCTATCTTACCCATTCAGGATGATCCACCCACACCTACTGAATAAATAAAAGAGCCTACACTTGAAACAAATGACTTAGAGTCTGCAATAAATATTACCAATTCTGAAACAGGGGGAGATTCTCAACTGGAGACTAAGTTGACGGGGGGAGATCCTCAATAACAACCTGAGTTACGTGTTTATTCCAGAAGAAATGCATCACGCAGAACTGAGATTGTTGTGGACCTGATGCCTTGCCATGAATCAGAACCGATTTCATCTCCTAAGGTTAGTGATCTTGATCTACCTATTGCTAAGGTTAGTGATCTTGATCTACCTATTGCATTAAGGAAAGAAAGTCGCTCTTGTACTCAGCATCCCATCTCTAATTATGTTTCCTACAGTCATTTCTCACCACCTCTAACCTGTCAGAAGAAAAATTTCCAAAAGATGTACAAGAGGCTTTAAGGGATCTTGAATGGAGAAAGGCTGTAATTGAGGAAATACATGCTCTTGAGAAGAACCAAACATGGGATCTTGTACAGAAACCCAAAGGGAAGGCTCCAGTAGGATGTAAATGGGTATTTACAGTACAGTACAAGTCTGATAGTACTATTGAAAGGCACAAAGCGAGGCTGGTTGCAAAAGGATTTACTCAAGCATATGACATAGATTACAACGAGACTTTGCTCCAGTTGCCAAACTCAACACTGTTCGTGTCCTTTTATCTATTGCTGCCAACTTAGATTGGGACCTACAACAACTTGATGTAAAAAATGCTTTTCTCAATGGAGGCTTGGAAGAGGAAGTATACATGGATCTTCCACCTGGGTTTGATAATGAAAGGAGAAATGGAATGGTTTGCAGACTAAGAAAGGCTCTTTATAGGTTAAAGCAGAGTCCTTGAGAGCTTGGTTCGGTAGATTCACCAAAGCAATTCTTCAACAAGGGTATAAGCAAGCTTAGTCTGACCACACCCTCTTTTATCGACACAAAGATGGTAAGATTGCTATTCTTATTATCTATGTGGATGACATAATTTTGACAGGAGATGATGTAATGGAGATGACAAGATTGAAAAATAGGCTGGCAACAAAATTTGAAATAAAAGATCTTGGATCTCTTCGCTACTTTCTTGGAATGGAGATTGCCAGAAACAAGAAAGGAATTTGTCACTCAAAGAAAATATGTGTTGGATCTGTTAAAGGAAACGGGGATGCTTGGGTGTATACCAGTGGACACACCAATGGATTCTATAATTAAGATTGGAAACTAGAAAGATGCAACTTTAGTTGACACTGGAAGATATCAACGTCTAGTAGGGAAGTGATAGATACTGTATTGATTTCTGAAGAAAGAAAAAGAAAGCCTAGCTCTTACACCCAAGAAATAAAAATTGAAGAAGGAAAGAAAACTTAGAGAAGCCTTAGGACAGCTAACCCACAAGCCTTTGGACGGCCAACCCCTTTCCACAATTCTCCTACAGATTGCTTACCCCCTCCACTCCCACGTTTACCTCCTTAAATATGTCCTTTCCTTCCCCTCCCTCAATTCTGTTATGATTCCCTCTTTCTCCCCCATCCAGCTTAACATGCCCATCATTCCCAATTCTGTTATGATTCCCTCGTTCTCCCCCGTCCAGCTCGGCATGCCCATCATTTTCAGCCCTCCTTGTAACTAACTCTTCAATTTGTCTGTTATCCTCCCTTTGCTCATTCTGTTGCTGCCTCCTTCTAGAATAGACTTGAGTTATGGGCCTAACAATACCCCCCCCCTAACAAGTGCCACCTTGTCCTCAAGGTGAAGGTTCAGGTAAGGGTCCTGTAACTACTGCAAGAACTTCCTCCAGCATCCCATTGCTTGAAGTATAATGGCCAAGTTATGCTTGACACATAAGAACCTTCACCTGGATCCCATTGACCTTCTCCAATTCCCAGTAGAAGGAAGAGCAAAAGGGACAACCAATTTCTTGTTGTAAGATCATACTCTGCAGATGTTGGTTGAATGCAAACAACATGAACCGTACTTGAGTGATATGAAACTTGATTAGCCTCAACTTCCTTCAAATAAGACACCATGCTGTCCCAGGCAATATCAATTGTAGCTTTAACTTCAAAATTAGGGAACTTCCCAGGAACAGATTCCATAAGCTTGGGTGAAGTAATAATAACCTCCTTATTACTCAAATGTTTCTTGAAGTTGTCCAACTGATGGGAGTTAATATTTTGTTGATCTGGACCCAAAATCATGTGATAGGAACCTTTCTCACCATTATCATTACCAACAGTTCTAATTTCGAATCCAACACCTGTACCCTTTGGAACCAGAGAAACTGGTACTTGGAGCCAGATGCTGTCAAACTCTGAAACAACCTTTTCTTCCTCATGCATTACTGTTTCTGAAGTTGTGAAATATTTTCCTGGTGGTTTGCCACTAAAATGGTTGAAATCCACGTTGATAATTTGAGGCATTTGCCAAGTCCCATGGGCTTCTAAACATCCATCAAGAATCTGATTTTCCCCTAAGGTCTAATACCTCTAATGTCATGCAATTACCAAGAGATTTTGGAAACGGCCCATGTAATTGAGTTCCATGGAGATCCAGAGTCCTTAGAGCACTAGAAGTTGGATGTATATCCGGGATAAGAACTATGATATTGTTCAGATCTGCATTTAATACCCCAGCGTGTTCATCTATTACATGGTATGTGCGGGTTCCGACCACTCCAGCGATGGTGGAAATGTGCAGGTTCACATCCGGTGGCTCTGGCGGCGGTGGGGGAGGGCCGATTCTAATGCCCAAAGGCGGAAAGTCCTTTCTGGTCATCTGCTCCGCTTCTGTTTGCAGATTGAGGTTGATTTGGAGGTTGGGCCGTGGCTCACGGTCAAGTAAAGTGGCCCAATGTCTAGCGATAACCAGATTCTCTTTTGAAGAGAATCCTTCGTTTTGTATCCAACCCATTCCTTTCTTTCTTAAGGTCCACTTCCTGTCATTAGTGAGTTGGGCTTGGCCCATTTGTTCTAGAAGAGAATCCATCCTGTATTCATCCTTCTCTTCCCTAGCAACTTCCCTCCTTCCACCATGACTATCAAGCCAGCCACCATTCACGCCTTCACTGCCCTGACTGTCGGGCTTCCATTGCCGTGCACTCCCTAGCTCGCTCGCCACCGACATCACCCCTACCTTCTCACCACCACCTACGTTGTGACGCAGAGGCAGAGCTCCTTCTTCACATACCTCTTTCACCTCTTTCGCGAGAGTATCTCGCAGATTCTCCTTAAGCGTGCGACACTGTGGTTGCTTGTTGTTGTGACACAGCAACCCCCACTTTTCGCTGGTGTGATTTGCTCCAAATGGGCCTTCGCTATTACCTTGCTCCGACGCTGCCTTGGATTTGAAACGGTGGACCACTGCTTCCGTGAAAGCAGCCCAAGTGGTGCGTCCCTCCCACCAACCATACCAGTTCAACGCGCGCCCCTTCAAAGCCCACTGAACAACCCGTATCTTCTGATCGTCCTTGATGGCCTTCTGGTGGAATTATTCTTCCACCCTGTCCAGCCACCCCAATACGTCCTCTCCCTCAAAATCAGGGTCTGGCGGTTTTGGCAGTGGTGGTGGTCTGACCGAACATCTCGAAACCCAGAGTTTTCTAGCCATCGTGGGGTACTTCTGCCCCTATTGGATCATCATGCCAAGATCGTTCTCCATCTCCACCTTTATTTCGTCACCAAGATATGGCCAAGACTGCGGCCGTTTCCGTTTCACTGTAACGAGCTTTTTCTGGAGTTCCTCCTCTTCCATTATCATCTCAACCGAAGCTGAGCTCTTAAAACATTGAACAACTGCTACATCACCACCTTCATCTTCTCCCTCGATCTCTTCCTCCACATTCTCGACCCCAAGCTTCTCTAACACAGTGTCATTCTCTATTTCTGTCTCTGAATATGGTTCCAGTTTCGATTCTGCATCCCAGACCCAAACTGGCTGATCCATGTCATATTCGGGCTGGAATCTTTTGACCAGTGCCTTCAAGAAGGTCCACCAAGTGGCATTCGGATTGCGCTATTCCCACCATTGATACCAGTTGAGAGCGCGACCTTGCAGAGCCCTCACCGCTTCCAGCAGCTTCTGCGATTCAGGTGTTCCCGCTGCTTCGAAGTGCTGTTCGACATTAATCAACCACCAGTAAGCTTCCTTTCTGTCAAACACTGGAATCATCTTCAGTTTGGCACCCAGCTCCCAGGTCGGGAGCTCTGATACCAATTTGATAGATATTGTATTGATTACTGAAGAAAGAAAGAGAGCCTAGCTCTTACACCCAAGAAATAAAAATTGAAGAAGGAAAGAAAGCTCAGAGAAGCCTTGGGACAGCTAACCCACAAGCCTTGGGACGGCCAACTCCTTTCCACAATTCTCCTACAGATTGCTTACCCCCTCCACTCCCACGTTTACCTCCTTAAATATGTCCTTTCCTTCCCCTCCCTCAATTCTGTTATGATTCCCTCTTTCTCCCCCATCCAGCTCACCATGCCCATCATTCCCAATTCTGTTATGATTCCCTCGTTCTCCCCCGTCCAGCTCAGCATGCCCATCATTTTCAGCCCTCCTTATAACTAACTCTTCAATTTGTCTGTTATCCTCCCTTTGCTCATTCTCTTGCTGCCTCCTTCTAGAATAGACTTGAGTTATGGGCCTAACAAGAAGCTTATCTATCTTTCCCATACCAGACCTGACATAGCCTTTGTTGTAAGTGTGGTTAGTCAGTATATGCATGCTCCCTGTGAAGAGCACATGGAGGCTGTGCTTCGAATTCTTAAATATCTCAAAGGATCACCTGGTAAAGGCCTATATTTTAGCAAAAATGAGTCCAGAAGCATAGAAGGGTTCACTGATGCAGATTGGGCTAGTTCTATTGACGATAGGAGGTCTACCTCAGGGTACTATACCTTTGTATGGGGTAACTTGGTCACCTGGCGAAGTAAGAAACAAAATGTGGTGGCAAGAAGTAGTGCTGAAGCTGAATTTCGAGCTGTTGCTAACAAAATTTGTGAGATGTTATGGCTGAAACTTCTCCTTGAAGAATTAGAGATGAAAACTATCCCTCCTCTAAAGATTTACTGTGACAACAAGACTGCCATAAATATATCTCACAACCTTGTCCATCATGACCGCACAAAACATGTGGAAGTGGATAGACATTTCATCAAAGAAAAAATTGAGGCTGGGATTCTATGCATAACTTATGTGTCTACAAGTGATCAAGTTGCTGATGTTCTAACAAAGGCTTTACCAAGAAGGATGTTTGAAAATCAAGTTGACAAGCTGGGTATGTTCAACCTTGGAAACCCAGCTTGAGCGGGAGTGTTGACTATTCTGTTATTTCCTTTTTTATTGTCCCTATTTGTAGGGATTTTATTTCTCTTTCTGATTCATTCTATTTAAAGAGATAAGATTGTTTGTTTCCTTATCTCTCTATTTCTGTTTTCTTCCATTTTTATTTCCTTAATTTTAGGATTGTTTGTTGCTGACTTTATGGAGAATCATTAGCAGACCTGTTGCCTAGTTTCTCTATAAAAGTCTTGTATTCCCTCCTACTCGAATAACGTGAAAGTATTCTCAGAATTTTAGATTTCTTCATTGAAGATTACATGAACTGACATATCTTGTAAATAATGAATTGTGTGTTAGGTGTTTGGGTCAAAAACAAAATCTATCCAAATGGATGTTCAATTATCCCCCTCCTTCTCAAAGTTATTATTGTATTCAATAAACTTTCTTTTTCTTTGCACTAGTTCATTTATTATACTTAACAGAACTGATAGAGTAGTCTTAGAGATTGGACACAGGTTTGGTGAATTGCTTGAGTGAGTTGCACTCAGCACACTAATATTTATATACACAAAGGAATAAATACAGTTTTACATTTACAAGGATGATATAAAGAATCAACTATTTCTTATGATTCTATTTTCCAAAGAACAATAACTCCTATAATTCCCAATGATATATTAATCACTACACTATTTCCAACACTCCCTGGAGCATATAAGTCATAGGCTCTAAGCTTGCAACAAATATAGTGACTCTGGGGTCCCCTAAGGAACTTTGTAAAGATGTTTGCAGCTGATCATTCGAACTAGCAGATCCAGTGATAATTTCCTTTGAAAGGACTTTATCTCAAACAAAATGGTAATCTATTTCAATATACTTAGTTCTTTCATGAAAAACAAGATTAGAAGCTATATGAAGAGTTGCTTGATTACCAAAACATAGCTTCATTTGTTGAATGTCTCCAAATTTCAATTCTTGAAGTAGTTGTTTAATCCAAATAAGCTCACAAGTAGCTGCTGTCATTGCTCAATATTCAGCTTCTGCTCTAGAACATGCAACATGTTGCTTCTTACTCTTCCATGAAACAAGATTACCACCAACAAAGATACAATATCCTGAGGAGAATCGTCTATCAATAGGAGAACCAGTCCAATCTGCATCACAATATCCAATTATTTGCATCTTTCCCTTATCCTCATACAATAGTCCTTGACCTTGTGCTTTCTTAATATATCTCAAAATTCGTATCACAACATCCCAATGATTAGTATGGGGAGATTGCATGAAACGAATTACTACTCCCACTGCAAAGGAAATATCTGGTTTGGTAATAGTGAGATAATTAAGATTTCTAACCAATCTTCTATACCTTTTAGGATCTGAATAGGGTTCCCCTTGATTTGGTAACAATTTTTCTGTTTGGGTCCATGGGACTATCAACAGTTTTACAATCCAACATACTAGTTTCTTTAAGTATGTCCAATACATACTTCCTTTGTGAGATAGTAATCCCATTCCTTGATTGAGTGACTTCAATGCCAAGAAAGTATTTCAACTTGCCCAATTCCTTAGTCTGAAAATGGCTGAATAAATGTTTCTTCAACTTAGAGATTTTCTCATTGTCATGACCTGTGATAACTATGTCATCAACATAGACCACCCAATAAACACATTTTCCAGGAGCAGTATTACAATAAAAGACAGAATTATTTGCTTCACTGCATTTCATACCAAACTTTTGAATAACAAAGGTAAACTTTCCAAACCAAGCTCGTGGGGACTATTTTAGTCCATAAAGAGAATGTCGCAATTTACAAACCAATCCAGACTCCTCTTGAGCAATAAAGCTAGGTGGTTGCTCCATATAAATTTCTTCTTCTAACTGGCCATTGAGAAATACATTTTTAATATCAAGTTGATGTAATGGCTAGTGACCAATGGCTACCATAACAAGAAGACATACTGAAGCAATTTTTGCCGCAGGAGAAAAAGTATCTTCATAATCAAAGCCATAAATTTGTGTGTACCCTTTTGCAACAAGGCGTGCTTTGAAGCAACAATTTGTCCATCAGGACTGACTTTAATGGCATACACCCAATGAGATCCAACAATTGTTTTTGAAGGAGGAAGAGGAACCAACTCCTAGGTGCCACTGTGTTCAAGAGACTGCATTTCATCAATCATGGCTTGTCTCTATCTTGGATGAGCAAGTGCGTCATGAATATTTTTAGGAATTGAAACTGAAGATAAAGATGACCCAAAGGAAAAATATGGTGGGAGATAAACGATGATACCTTAAAAAATTATAAATAGGATGGAGACTGACTTAGGTTCTGTTAGACCAGAGGCAGAACCTTGAGATTTTAAGCAGAAGCGGGACCTAGCCTGCTCTGGCACCAACTTGAATTAACTGATAGAGTAGTCTTAGAGATTGGACAGTTTGGTGAATTGCTTGAGTGAGTAGCACTCAGCACATTGATATTTATTTACTGTTGTAATATATTAGCATTAATATCAGATTTGTATAGATATGTTTTTTATTCTTGTTTTATTAGGGCTGATTTTTCTCCCTTTTTTTTTAGGATAGCAATTAATAGCATTAGTCTATATATTGTAACCTTCCTGTACACAATATACAAGAAATATTATTCATACTTTCTATTCTCTATATGGTATCGGCAGCCTAGGTCGTTCCTAGGGCTTGCCTTTCCCTTTTTGTCTCCTATTGCGGCCTTATTCTTTACTGAGACCTAAAACCGCCACCGCCACCCACCACTGCTACCCGCCACTGCTTTGCCTGAGGCCTAAAACCACCACCCGCCACCCGCCGCCGCTGTTTTTTGTCTCACCACCCTCGCCGGACTGCTTGTCGGCAGTTTTCCGGCCACCCCACAAAAGCCCACCCTAAACCACCCACTCACGCGCCGCCACTCGCAGCCAACGCGCCGCCGCACTGTACGCGCGTGGGAGCCACGCGCCGCCCTCCACACCGCCTTTCACCGCGCAACCACCACCGTTCTGCTCGTCGGCTCCTCCCTGTTCTTTTCTGCCTATTTTCGGGTCCAACCAGAATGTCTACAGTAGACACCCAGTCCTCCACCATCACTACGCCGCCTCCGGTTGTCGTTCCACCGCCTCCTGTTGCCGTTGCAGCACTGAATCCACATGATCTTCCAGTTTTACACTCTTCTTATCACCTCAATGGTAAGAACTATCTTCAATGGGCCCAGGTTATTCGCACCACTCTCAAGGGTCGTCGGAAGTTGTCACATATTGTCGGGGATCCTCCGAGGACAGATGACCCACAGTTTGGAATCTGGGATGATGAAGATTCTTTGATTATGACTTGGCTATGGAACTCTATGACACCAGATATCAGTAAGAATTGTATGTTTTTTACTTCTGCACGTGAAATTTGGGATAGTTTGAGTCAAACCTATTCTATGAAACAAGATATTGCTGCGTGTTATGAATTAGAAAACACAATTTTTAATACCAATGGGGCTCTCTTTCTCATCACTTGATTATTATGGTACTCTGAATGGTTTATGGATTGAGCTGGATCAAAACCAGGATTTAAAGATGAAATGCACTGAGGATGCTGCTACTTTAACCAAGTTTATTGAGCGTGGACGGGTCTTTAAGTTTCTCTCTGGGTTGAATTCTGAGTATGATCCTATTCGGGTTCAGATTTTAGGAAAGGACAAGCTTCCTTCTCTCTCCGAGGTGTTCTACACGGTTAGGGGGGAAGAGAGTCGTCGAGCTGTCATGTTGAATAAGGGTAATTCCAGTGATGGTTCTGCTTTGGCCACCGGCAAAGGTCCTATTGGTGGGTTATCATCTGAAAAGCCTGGATCATCTTCGTGGAAGTCATCTGCCAAACGTGACGAGCGCTGGTGTCCTCATTGCAAAAAGTCTGGTCACACTAAGGACACTTGTTTTAAACTCCATGGCAGAGACAAGGTTCTTGCACGCTTTGGGGGTTTCAAAGGCAGGCAAGTTAATCAAACTGTGTCTGACTTGGTTATTGAGGGTGAAGAGGGATCTGCACCACCTTCTGGGGAGGCAATTCCGGCGCTTAGTAAAGCCGAGATGGATCGTTTGCGCACTCTCTTGGATTCTATGAGTAAGCCTTCTGGCACTTGTTCTCTAACCATGACTGGTAAGAATTTAAGTTCCTTCTCCTTTAATGTTTCTAGTACTGTATCTGAGGATCTCTGGATTATTGACTCTGGTGCTACTGATCATATGACCCCTCATCCCTCATATTTTTCCACTTACTCTAAATTATCTGGTAAGCATCACATCACGGTTGCTAGTGGATCCCATGTCCCTGTTTCAGGATGTGGTACTGTTTCACTTCAACCTTCCCTTCCTTTACATAATGTGCTTCATGTACCTCATTTGTCCAATAACCTTATTTCTATTCATAAGCTTACCAGAGATTTAAACTGTACAGTGACCTTCTTTTCCTCTCATTGTGTGTTTCAGGATCTTACCACGGGGAGGACGATTGGGGTTGCTAAGGAACAGGGAGGGTTATATGTTCTACATCGGACTCATGGTAGTACCAGTCGAGACGGTGTCCACATCCCGTCATGAGACAAGTTCCGATTCCGTTGCATCTCAGATATGGCTTCACCACAAACGCCTTGGTCATCCTCCTTTCAGTCTTCTTAGGTCGTTATTTCCACATTTGTTTAAAAATGAGTCTGTTGAGTCTTTTCTTTGTGATGTTTGTCAGTTTGCGAAACACCATCGCACAACTTTTTCTCCAAGTAATAATAATAAAAGTATTGAACCTTTTGATCTTATCCATTCTGATGTGTGGGGACCTTCCTCTAATTCTAATATATCTGGTGCAAAATGGTTTGTTTCATTTATTGATGACTGCACTAGGGTCACATGGATATTTCTTATGAAGGATAAATCTGAAGTGTTTCAATTTTTCTTGAATTTCTATCGTATGGTTCAAACCCAGTTTGGAAAATCTATCAAACGGTTCCGCTCTGATAATGGCAAGGAATATGTGAATCAACATTTCACAAAATTCAATAAAGAACATGGTGTGTTACATGAGTTAACTTGTGTTGATACCCCCCAACAAAATGGGGTTGCAGAAAGGAAGAACCGTCATCTCCTAGAAATTGCAAGGGCTCTTCTTTTCCAAATGTCTGTCCCTAAGTCTTATTGGGGGGAAGCTGTCTTAACTGCCGCATACTTGATAAACAGATTGCCATCCCGTGTCTTGGATGGTCTTAGTCTGTGCAACACATGACTTCCTTCTTCCTTCGTTCCTACCATGAAGAATCTCCTGTGTCGTGTCTTTGGTTGTGTTGCCTTTGTTCATATCCATAGTCAATATCGTGGTAAGTTGGATCCTAGGGCTGTCAAATGTATCTTCATAGGGTATGCACCTGACAAAAAGGGATACAAATGTTATCATCCTCAAAGTCGTCGTGTCTATGTCTCCATGGATGTCACTTTTCATGAATCTGAGTCTTTTCACCTTCGTCCTCAGCTTCAGGGGGAGAGTGGTCAAGAAGCTGAGTCTCTTGAGTCATCTGTTGTTCCTCTTCTGGCTGAATCTATTGAGTCATCGGTCCCTCCTCTGATGAAGGATGTGGCATCATCTTCTGGTACTTCAGAGACACCTAAAGAATCAGTATCTGTCCCTATAGATCGATACAAGCAGGTGTATTATCGGAAAAAACCCAACTTGGTCCAACAGCAACTTCAGTCGCCCGAACCAGAGGTAAGCATTCCTGATTCTGAGCCTTTGAATAGTTCTTTACATGATATTTGTGAACCTAACCATGATGACTTGCCAATAGCCTTAAGAAAAGCCAGAAGAACTTGTGCAAAATACCCTATATCTCAGTTTGTGTCCACTAAAAACCTATCAGTACAGCATCAGAGTTTTATTTCAGCAATTGATTCTACCAGAATCCCCACTTCAGTACAAGAAGCATTAATGGATAAGAATTGGGTTCAAGCCATGCATGAAGAAATGAGTGCCTTAAACAAGAATGAGACCTGGGAAATTGTTGAGAAGCCGAAGGACAAAAGGATAGTTGGGTGCAGATGGATTTACACAGTGAAATATCGGTCTGATGGTACTCTAGACCGGTATAAAGCAAGGCTGGTTGCAAAAGGGTACACTCAGACATATGGGATTGATTATGAGGAAACATTTGCTCCAGTAGCAAAGATGAACACAGTCAGGATCATTCTCTCCTTGGCAGCACACTTTGGATGGGACTTGCACCAATTTGATGTTAAAAATGCTTTTCTCCATGGGAATTTGGAAGAGGAAGTATATATGGACATCCCACCAGGATATGGACCTACCGATGGAGGGAATATGGTGTGCAAATTAAGGAAGGCCTTATATGGACTCAAGCAGTCTCCTCGTGCTTGGTTTGGGAGGTTCACCACTGCTATGGTGTCCTTAGGTTATAGGCAGAGCCAGGGAGATCATACCCTCTTTATAAAACATTCCAAAGAAGGCAAGCTTACACTTCTTCTGGTTTATGTTGATGACATGATCATTGCTTAGGTGATGATGAGGTTGAGAAACAGGTCCTAAAAGAAAAACTAGCTGCACGCTTTGAAATGAAGGACTTAGGAAAGCTGAAGTACTTTCTTGGGATAGAAGTTGCCTACTCCAAACAAGGCATCTTTATTTCCCAAAGGAAATATGTCTTGGATCTTCTTAAGGAAACAGGTAAGCTAGGTTGCAAAACAACAAGGGCACCTATTGAACAAAACCACAGGATCGGAAACAATGAGGAAAGCCCAAGGGTGGATAAGGCACAATATCAGAGACTTGTGGGAAAACTGATATATTTGTCCCACACCAGACCAGACATAGCCTATGCTGTCAGTGTTGTTAGCCAGTTCATGCATGATCCTCGTGAGAGACATATGTTAGCTGTGAATCGAATTCTACAGTATTTGAAGACAAGCCCAGGAAGAGGACTTCTATTTCGGAAAGAACAAACATTGACCATTGAAACCTATACGATGCGGATTATGTCGGGTCAGTTATCGACAGGCGGTCTACCACAGGTTACTGCATGTTTTTAGGAGGAAACTTGGTGACTTGGAGAAGTAAGAAACAAAATGTAGTTGCAAGGTCAAGTGCAGAGGCTGAATTTCGAGCTATGGCACAAGGAATTTGTGAATTATTATGGATGAGAATCATACTCGATGATCTCCGAATAAAGTATGAAGCTCCTATGAGGTTCCTGTGTGATAACAAGTCAGCAATCAGCATTGCTCACAACCCAGTTCAACATGATCGGACAAAGCATATAGAGATTGACCGCCATTTTATCAAGGAAAAATTAGATGATGGCCTTATAACTACGAATACGTCCCTTCAGAGCACCAATTAGCAGATGTTTTCACCAAGGGGCTTCCCACCGAACGATTTCAAAGTCTTACTTGCAAGTTGGGAATGATAGATATTCACTCACCAGCTTGAGGAGGAGTGTTGTAATATATTAGCATTAATATCAGATTTGTATAGATATGTTTTTTATTCTTGTTTTATTAGGGCTGATTTTTCTCCCTTTTTTTAGGATAGCAATTAATAGCATTAGTCTATATATTGTAACCTTCCTTGTACACAATATACAAGAAATATTATTCATACTTTCTATTCTCTATATTTACACAAAGGAATAAATACAATTTTGCATTTACAAGGATGATATAAAGAATCAACTATTTCCTATGATTCTATTTTCCAAAGAACATTAATTCCTATAATTCCCAATGATATATTGATCACTGCACTAAATCCAACAATCATCACCTAAGCCTTTTAAGCATCATATCCTCCCCAATAATATGGTTGTGGTCTATAAATGTTGAGATTATAGGGTTTAGGTAGAAAAAGATAAAAAGAGATAGTGTATACTTTGAATAGTAAGATTAGATTGATATGGCTTGATTCCATACCCTTGCCTAATGCTCCTATTTATACTAATAATTAGGACTACTATTTGTACTACTAGTACAAGCCCAAGCACACTTGCAATAACACTAACCCTAATATTCTAACAATAAGTTTGTTGCATGCTAAATGCTTTTTTTAAGAAAAGAATGATATTAACAACACGTTTATGAGATAGCGAGTGATCCCACATGGCATAAAGTCTCTTTAGATATCCAATTATAGTTGAAAAAATGTCTAGTACTACTCCTTTTCAAGGTTTCTTACATGATAATATTTCTCAGAGGCTCATTAGGATTTGGTGAGGAAGCCTTACAATCTCTTCCCGTGATCCCACATGGCATAAAGTCTGTTTAGATATCCAATTATAGTTGAAGAAATGTCTAGTACTAGCCTTTTTCAAGGTTTCTTACATGATAATATTTCTCAGAGGCTCGTTAGGATTTGGTGAGGAAGCCTTACAATCTCTTCCAGGGAAAATTGGATCTCAGGTACTTAATGGTTATTTTCTTCTAATTTCTAAATTTATAATTGGGACAGCAGCTCTACTTCATAAGCAAGTTCCAAAACTTTTATGGTCATATTTTTTGTTGGGGTTCGATCTTGATCTTAATTTGTCATGTGCAGGATGTCAATGATGTACTCACTGCCGTTGATCACGTAATTAACTTGGGACTTGCCAGTCCATCAAAGATTGCAGTGCTCGGTGGTTCACATGGTGGCTTTCTGACAACCCACTTGATCGGCCAGGTTCACAAGCCAACATAATGTGACTTTTTCTTTTATCTCATCATTTTTGCAAATTGTAACTCTAATTTATTGTGACACTTGTCCCTTGGATATATTGTCAAGATAACTTCAAAAAGGGCTTTGGCACATAATTATTTATGCTGAAGATTGGACAGTCATGAAATTAGTAGTTTATGGCGTTGAGCACTGCTTATCTATTTTTAGTACCTGTAGTTTTTCTTATTGTTTGATTGATTTTTATTATAATTATAATAGTTATAATTATTATTTGTCACACATGCACCTGGAACTGGAAATAAGGGGGATTTGAACCGCAAAATTCATTGATAATAGACACATGAATTTATTGATGTCTAGAATTCAAGAATTGCATGAACATTTTCAACAAACTGGTGTCATGTGCTTTGCAATTTTGGTGAACTATTTCCCTATAGATGCAATTTGGAGTCTGATTGGATTTAGAAGTAACTTACTAATGTTATGAAAAGATTTAAGCATTTTTTTTGTAATGCATACATAATTAGATAATATAAAAAACAAATGGAGTATTGAATTTTATATACAAACCTCACCAAGGTTTACATAATAAATATTCACTTTAATAATGGTGTAACTTTGTCTACTGAAAATTTTTGGCTTTAACAATTTTATTTAGAGTGTAGATTAAGGCTTTTGTTTTAACATTTTTCAGAGTTTTATTATGTCTTTCTAATTGCTTTAGGCACCAGAGAAGTTTATTGCAGCAGCTGCTAGAAATCCTGTTTGTAACCTTGCGCTGATGGTTGGTACAACTGATATCCCTGATTGGTGCTATGTGGAGACCTTTGGGACCTTGGGCATAGATAGGTTTACTGAAGCACCATCAGCAGAGGATCTGACTCTATTTTATAGCAAGTCTCCTATTTCACACCTCTCAAAGGTCTGTACACCAAAATAAGCTTTTCAATTATTGCATTGCACTAATATTGTTCGGTGTTTTAAGCAAGTTCCAGTCGATTAGAAATTAGATTGCATAAGCACTTAAAAAAAAAATCCCTACAAGCCTGCAATTTTGACACCAAGGAACAGCTGAGGCTAAATATCTTGAGCAAACTCCATTAACTATTTGAATTTTTCATTGGCAATGAAACCTTTCTAGGTTGGAATTTTATTTTATTTATTCATTATTTGCTCTCATTCCTATTTATTTATTTTTGTTCACCTCTCTTTGTCATTCCTTTGAATTGCTTGAAGTTACTAAAAGCTACTATGTTTTATAATACTATTTATAGTATTTCATATACTGTTTGCAATTAAATTCTGGCATTACACATTCATATTTTGATGATATCTGCAGGTAAAAACACCAACGCTTTTTCTATTAGGTGCCCAAGATCTTCGCGTTCCAGTTTCATCTGGACTGCAAGTAAGTATTTTGACTCACTGAGTTTATGAGCTTTAACAAATTACTGGAGACTCTTAGGTGATTGCCTTTTAAACTAGAACTGTATGATAGAGAAAACCATATTGTTTAAATCTGTAGTATGCACGGGCTTTAAGAGAGAAAGGAGTACAGGTTAAAGTCATCGTGTTTCCTCATGATGTTCATGGAATTGAAAGGTAAACAAATCCTACATAAGCGTCTCCCTTCAGTCCAAATATAACTGTAATTGATAATATGGTTTTTGATTTAATTTTTGTGCAGGCCACAATCTGACTTTGAAAGCTTCCTTAATATTGGGGTATGGTTCAATAAGTATTGCAAATGAACAGCATTTCCAGGGTAGTGATTGTATCATATGACTACCTGAATATTCAAGTGCTGTTGGAGCATACTGTATTTTGCTTGTAGAAAAGAAAGTGGAGCGTACTATATTTGTTGTATGGCCTTTTTAAAAAATAAAAAATAAATTGTTGGATTTGTGGAAGACAAGCAACACCTTTGGAGTTTGTGCGTATGGGCATACATTAAAGGTGCTTGACAGTCCAAGCCTAATAGTGTGTCACGTGTCCAACTTTTATTAGTTGTGTCCTTACTAATGCTATAGCTATTAGCTTAGTTGTAAATGCTTAATTCAACAAGTGATATCAAAGTCAAGGTTACTAGTTCAATTCCCAGATAGGCACGAGCTGTTAGTAGTGGCACTTATCGATGGAAAGTTTTGTTTTCAAGTAAATTGTGTAAAAACTTCCTCTAAATGACTTTTGTGTTATAGTGCATTTAGGGAAATTCGTGTCCTTAGGTGTTGGCCAAGATTCAAATACGAGTCAATATAGGAGCATACTTCCTTAATCACTAGAATGCTTGAATATAATAAAATACTCATTACTTAAAATTATCTTCTTTTTTGGTAATTTTCTTATAGATTTGTATGACATGAGGAGGATTGTTTTATGTGTAGATTTTCTAACGCTTAATCAATGGATATTAACAATAGGTGTAAAAACTGGGGTTCATGACCAACGTAAAGGGTGAAATACCATCTTAACAAGCCTGATAGAACCAACTAACCTTAATGGATTAAACATACCAATTTTATGGGAAATTTCATCAAGTTTTTCCTTAAAGTTGTATATTCCTCACGTACAACATATTATTTAATCTAACATAGGTGGGTGCTATCATGCCCTCCATTTTACTTGCTACAACAAGTTTTTTGTTGTGCATGTTTTATTTATTTATTATTATTTTATGTTTTTTAAGAACATTATTACTATAGTCGGTGACTGGTCTAGTCATCCATCGTCGCCGTTCGCTAGCAACCTTTCGTCGGAGTTGGTAGTCGGTCAGAGGTTGTTGCTGGCTGAAGGTGGTGGCTGGCTGGAGGTTGTTTCCGGCCAGTGGTGGTGGCCTGCAGGAGGAGGTGACCTGCGAGAGGTTGTTGCTGGCAATCAAAGGTGATGGTCGGGTGTCAGAGGTGGTTTCCGGTGCCAGAGGTGGTGGCCAGAAAAAACTTTTTTAAAAAAAAAAGTTCAGCAAGTTATAGGTCATTTATCATAGTCGTCGATGCGTTTTTCAACACAATCGGCAATTAGGATGATCAAGGTGCATCATACACCATCTAAAGGAGGGTGTATATTAGAATTGAGGTGTTGTCTAATATGCACCTTGTAGAATTGTGGTGTATGATACACCTTGTATTGTAGCCATTGATTTGGGTGACATTTAAGTCAATGGCTATAAAGTGTAACTTGTAACCTGATCAATAGGTAAAGTGTTTTTTATTTTTATAAATTATTATTTATGATCAAAACCTTTTATTTATGTTATTTGTTTTTGAGTCCTTATCCCTTCCTTCAACCCTTTCCTCACCCATCGTCGTCGAAGCCGCCTAACCACCTTGCCACCGCCAGCCATCAGCACCAACCAACTACCATCAACACCAAACCCCTGCCATTGACCTCAACCAACCACTAAACAATCACCACACCTTCACCGTTGCCACCCAAAAATTATCCAACACCACTTATCCCAAGTTCTATGCCAAACACCAGTAGCCACCGTGCCTATTTTCCTGAAACCATTGTGACCCGCGCACCATCCTTAGTCGTTCCATCCATGCATCGTTGTCCTCCACCGCGACCTCCAACCACATCCTACCTCCTAGTGTTACCTTCCCTGTAACCCAGGAATGACTGCGAACCCGCTGCAGATCCATCACCCAAACTAGCCGTGAATCAGAGTTATCGCACCTCACCTGCTACCACGACACCGCAGACCAAATATGTGATGCCACCTCGTCGCACCAGATCTGGCCACCACGAACCCAGATCTATGGCCCCTTGGAAGAAACTGTCGCGGAACATCCCTTCTCTACTCTCAACCTCACCCAAACCCAACAAACGAGGTGAGGGGCGACGAAGGTAAGGTGGTTCAGGTTCATGGTTGCTGGTTATTTGGGTAGCAGATGCATGGTGGTTAGGGTTGCAGTGGCTTGGGACTCGTGGTTGGGGTTGCTGTCATGATTTGTCAACTCCGGTGGTTCAAGGGGAGGCTCTGGTGGTGGTCGACTTCCTTTCAAAGACTCAGATCTAATGGTTTCGGGGCTGCACTAGTGCAAGTCCCGACACGTTCCTCATCACATGGTCTAGTCGGCGGATCTGGTTTGTGAAGGCTTGAATGTTGGTGCAGCGGTGGCTTGGCGAGAGGTGGCGCAGCAGCTAGATTTGGTCTGTGACTCACGGTGGTCGGATTTGTTCGTAACTCATGGTGGTTGGATCTATTGAGAGAATGAACTAGAGGTCAATTACAGGGAAATCAAAACTTGGTTTGAAGGTGGCTTAGCCAGAAACGAAGTCGGTTGCTGGTGATGAAGTTGGTTTGAAGGGATTTGAGGAGGAGGGGTGGTTGTTGTTGCTGAAGTCAAAAGTGGAGTTGCCGGTAGTGGTTGAGATTGGTAGAGAGAGGAGGAGAAAGCAGGTGGCTTTTGGGGGAAAAAATTAAAAAGTTAAGGATGTTTTTGTAATTACTCAAGGCTTTAGTTGTAAATACTCAAAGAGTTCTAATTAAATACTATAAACCTGTAATAATAAGTAAATTTCAAGGTGTAAGATACTCCGTAACTTCTCAAGGAGTATATTAGGATCCGCCTTAGAATTGGCCTCTAACATATTCATATACATGTTTAGATTTTCAAACAACAAAAGCATCTATACAATGCACATGTACAAAAAAAAAGGTACACAATAGAAGTATTCATATATGTATACTTTCAAAATCTATACAACCACAACAGGAGCTATATCTTGCACGTATATAATTGAGCACATCTAAAGTTTAATACATGGTGCAAGAGAAAATAAACAAAAGTCAAGCAACAAAATGAAGTTGTCTACATCAATAAAGTGTTGCGCTCCTATCAAGCTAAGGAGCTTAGATTCTTTTCAATAATGGAATATGAAAAACATAAAAAGAAGGGATTGAGTTATAAGACCCAATGAGAGATAACATAAATCATAAATGAATTGGGACAAGTTTAGGAACGAGTTTTTCAAGTCAAACATGCTATCAATTCTCAAAACATATGTAATAATATCAAAGCCATAAATCTCTATTTTAAAATATTCATAAGACAAAATATGTGGTGCAAATCTAAGTCTCAAATCACAATACTTGTATATCAACATAGATTTGAGAAGTTTCTAATCCAAAATCAAATGTATTGCCCACTCATTTGGGACTTTATCATAACCTTTCATGTGTATCAACACGTTGGGCTAACACCACCTTTATTAGCTAGGGAAACAGAATCAGTCATGTCAGCCAAACACACCAAGCTAGCATCACCCTTGCTAGCTAGGATATTTGAAAATGGTACACCCATGCTAACACCTACTGCCATTAGCTATAGTGTTATGTCGAAGTTTCCTCCTGTAAAATCAAACTTTGCTTATGTCCAAGTATAATCATATCCATAACATATTCCTAATATTTCAACATATCAAAATCATCAATTCATAAATGTCCGTTGGGAATCCCAAAGTCCAAACATCGTTGTAACTTCTCAAATATTATCATTGTACTCAAACTTCATTATTTATATCATTAAAGTGCAATAAACATAATCTTTGTGCAAATAAAAGATTTCAAAGGATTTGTCCCAAGAATGCAAAATCTTTAAAATATCAAAAGACAAAATATGTTCATAAAATATCTCAAGTAAACAATATAAAGTTGTACATGAGGAAATAACCCCTTGAGAAATATGCAAAGTTAATAAAAAAATGTTATAGCTTAAGTTATCCGCTCACTATAGAGGCCAAACTACTTTCTTCCAAAGGCTATAGTGTTACAGAACCAACAGAATGATCCATCGGTAAATCTAAGACTACAAACACCATAACCTAGGATATAATCAATATTTAGAACCAAGAATTAACCCAAAATAACTTATATTCAAAAACCTCCAAATTAAACCTTTGGTCAAATTTCCAAATTCTGCATGTACAAAACAACACAATACCTATTATTACTTCTAAAGAGATGATTGAACTTAGATATTACCTATGTTAGGTCGTAGAATAGAGGGATGGAGTGGGTAGTTTGTGTTCTACCTAAACATGTAGAACCCATCTTCCACAAATAGTAGTTAACCAGCAAGAGCGTCAAAGGACGCAACCAGTAGCTAAGATGAAAGGAAAGCGATAGGTAGTTAGTGGTATGAGGTGGAAAACGTGTGGAAAGAAAGAGGAAGATGAAAGGGAAGAAAAAGGGGTTGAAGGTTCTGGATAGACACAGGGGTTGGGTCGACAGACATGGTGTGTTTGGCTTGTTCAGCTTACTTCTCATACTTATTTATATTTCTTTATTTTAAGTTAATGTCCATTAACTTTAAAATATAAATGTAAATAAGGAGATAACCTCCCATTTGGATTCAATAAAAATATCAACAAAATTACAATCCTTAATATTAAGAAGTCAAAACTTGGGTTTTAGTTCAAGATTTCCAAATTCATAACTTCTAAAACTTCCCTCTCTCCAAAATGAATAGGTTAAAGGATTTAAAAAAAAAAATCTGTTTAAAAATCATTTTTGTGGCTTACTAACATCCAAGGATCAATTGTTACCAATTTTACTTTCAAGAAAATGCATATTTTATATACCTTCCATATAGTTACTAGTTTCTAAACAAAAAAATTTCAGGACCTGTATTGGCAGATAATCATAAATTATGCCCAAATAGTTTCAAATATATTTCAACAAGGTAAGTTTAACTCAAAGAACTTTACAACCAATATAGAGTGGCTCATTAGGTCAATACTAAGAGCTCCATATGACATAAAGAAATTTACATCTAAACCAAAAAATTCTATATAAGACCAGGGCATTACATTCTTCCCCCTTAAGACATTCAAGGACGAATTTCTAGAAGAGTACCTACCTCTAGCGTCAAAGGAATGTGGATACTTTGCAAGCATTGCCTCTTCAGCTTCCTATGTAACTTCTTCTCTAGAATGATTCTTCTACAACACCTTTATCGATTCTATCTCTTATGTGGACCTTTGTATCTTGTCATTGAACCTTTATTTGGTTCAAAATTTATTTTTAAATGAATTAAAAATTAAAAATTTGTTGATTAAAATTTTTTTTAAAAAAAAATAATTCAAACCAGTTTACTATTGATTTTATTAGTTTTTGACTGATTAATCAATTCTTGACTAGTTCTATTTGATTCTTGAACTAGCCGATTTTATGGTTTAATTGGATCGGATCTATGAGCGGTTCACCGATTTTCCGGTCAAATTAGCTGATCTGGTCTGGTTTTTTCAATTTTGCTTTAAAGTGAACAAGTTATGATGCATATGAAAATAGGAGTTGTATGCGTATTATATTTGTACTAGATACATATACGTGAGAAATACGATTGTCTTCGTATTTTTAACATATTTTGAGCAAATTTTTTTTTGTTGAATACAACATCCTTAGATACGACTTTATCAGAAAAAAAATCAAACAAGATTACTTACCCAAGTTAAATCAAATCCTTATCTTTATCGAATCTTATCCCTCAAATCTTTAATTTCATCTTATAAAAGATCAACCCATAACTTACAGGCGTAAAACAAACCAGTGAACTTCCATTGTCAAGGTAAACTCTAGCTCTAGTTTGAGTATCTCGTTTTCTTTTTGTTTATGGGTAAATTTGGTTAGGACAAATTCTAACAAACAAATATATTTTATCAGTCGAATGTGAGTTCAAAGTTATGTAGTAATCTCGTTTTGAAAAAAGAAATTTTTGAAAACAAACTGAAGTTAAATAGTAGAAGTGAAAGGAAAGAAGTAAAAGTTTATAAAAGCTTTGAAATGTTGCAGAAAAATAAAGAGTTGCAGAAAATTAAAATGCAAAAAATAAAGGACATGAATTTAAAGTGCATAAAATTGACGTGCAGGAAATATAAAGTGCTGAAAATTAAAAGTGCAGAAAGTTAAAATGCAGGAAACGTAAAATGTAGAAACTTAAAGTGCAGAAATTTAAAGTGCAAAAATGTAAAGGAAAGCAGAAGATAAAGGAATTTAAAAGAACATTGCATTAAAGTAAATGACTTGAAATGAAAATGGAAGGCATACTCGGAGTCAAATCCGTTAATCTGCTCCGGTGAGATATTAGGATTGTATATCCAGTAACCAACCTATTGTACATCGTGAAAACTAATATTTATAAGCAAAAAATAAAAATAACTGACTCCTAAAATCTAGGCACGTATATGACAATTATGCCGCATTTTGATTAACTGAGAGCAGTTATACAATTTGTTCGACAAAAACCAACACCTAACTATTAATACTCAGGTTGGTCCAACACTTAAGAAGATTTCTTCAATATCATCATCAAGCTGTCGAAAATATCTTCGTTGAATATCTCAATGGTATCATCTGACTATCAAAAAAACATCTTCGTCGAACTAGAACTTATAATTTTACCCTCAACAGATGCCTCTCAATTTTTTTTTTCGACATTGCTGGAAGAAAGATAAATTTTAATCTTATCTTCTAATTCTAATTCGATGCCAATACCTTATCAACTTTCCAAGGTATTTGAATTTTCAATTTGATTTTAAAAATCCAATAAAAACTTCCATAAATTTCTCAAAAATCACAACTGGAACTATCACTTTAGACATTAAATAGCCATTTCCCAGTAAATAAGGATTATAATTACCCCTATCTAAAAGAAACAACTTTTTGAATTTTAAAAAATCACACATTTTTTTCACTTCCTTCTCCACTGTTCATCGTCTCTTTAAATTCACAAAATCATACCCTTTTTCACTCCCTTCTTTACTGTTCATCTTCTTTAACTTCACTCTCGCGTGTCTTTTCTGCAAAAATTTGCTCCCCTCAATGGCTTCTGGCTCTCAATCTCCTAACGAACCATCAATGGACTTGGGCAACCACGCTATTGTACAAGACCTGATCTTGGAAAAATTTGAGCTGTGGAATCTCTCTAAGGTAATTCTTCCTATTGAAAACTCTTCGCTTTCTTTAGATCCTCCAGCTGCTTTCTTGGGTCCAATTTTGCCCAAAGACTCAATCACCAAAGAAATTCATAGCTTTTTTCCTTATAAAAATCCTCGAGAAGAAGCTATCGTGGCTTCTCTTCCTTCCATTCCCATTAGTTATTTTAGTAAATCTGAGAGGCTTTCCAGAACTCCTCATGGCCAAATCAATGGGTATCTTGATTGGCTTGATAGAGTTCAAGCCTCTAAAGAAGCTTTATGGAGGAACATAGGTATCTTCGACTGCATCCAACTCTCACATTACCCCATAAAAATGGATTCTTGCATGTTGGGTGCATCGTTTTTCTTTTGGAGCAAAACTACTAATTCTTTTCACTTTCCATATGGCATGATAGGTCCTACGCTATTCGACGTAGCTGCCATGACTGGTCTTCGACTAGACGGGGAAATCATAACCCCTGTCCTCCTACCTCTGAATACCATTGATGTTTATTTGAAAGCCCCAACTTCTTTTTCAAATTTCGTCAGCTTCTACTCTACAGAAAAAGGCCTGGTATCCGATGAAGAACATGTGGCATTTCTTCTTCTCTGGCTGTCGGCCTATGCTTTATGTACCAAGTCAATTCAAGTGTCCAAATCTTATCTTCAACTTGCCAATCTTCTTCATGAAGGTAAAAATTTGGCTCTTGGTCAATTCCTCCTTGCCAATCATTATCTCAGCATTGGCGAAATTGTTCAAAGCATTTGGTCTCAAACAAAGAAAACCAACGTTGGTGGCCCATTATGGCTACTTCAACTTTAGCTAAACGCCATCTTAGGAGATTATCTGGTCGATGCTTCGCCTCCGACAGTTTCTTCTGCAACCTATGGCATAAAACTTTGCTATATTAAACATGAAAAAATCCATAAACAAAATTTGGAGAATTTCATGCATTTCTTCAGCATTTTCCACTCCATCTCTTTCAATACTGAAGACATCTATTTTGCACCATTCGCCGACCGTTCCGAGTGGTTTACTCGACCACTAGTTTCTAATGATCCTTCCACTCAGGCCGACAATAATTCTATCTGGTCTAATTTTCTTTGTCGGTAAGTCCTAGTTGCTGGTTTTCCTGGTTCGATGGATAGATCCATGGAGTTGCATCTGCCAAACATAGTAGCTCGACAACTAGGATTTTGTCAAGCCATTCCAGCACCATTCTCTTCAAAAGCCAAAGAGCATCTCATCAATGGCCATTTTTCAGACATGACAGATCTTGTTCGTGTGGCTATGAAGAATGAGAGATACAAGCATCATTTCTTGATTTCTACATTCACACCTTATAGAGGAGTTACCAAAGATTTCGTCGAATGGTGGACTAAATATTATAGTCCTTACCATGTCGATATTGAGGTTTGTCGAAGCCGCATTACTGAAACCCTTATTCTTGTGCAAGATCAAGAACCTTCAACAAGAACCAAAGGTATGTATATTCAAGATATTATGGCTTTTGAAAAGTACTATAAGATTAAGTGAGACTTCAGGTATCCTGACACAATTGTACAACACTGCGAAGAAGTCGTGGCTAAACTAAAACAAATGCACAAGGAAAAATGCTCCACTAACTTCATTGCGGTTTCCATAAAAAACCCTTTGGCATCCTTTTCCAAAACCAGTACCTCTTCCTTGTGCTCATTTTGGTTAGGTTGACGAATTACCAGGTAAATCTACAAATGTTAGTAACTTCCCTATTCTTGATAGGATTTATTCTGTGAGCAATATCTTTCTTACAAGAACTCCAGAAGTTACTTTTACCCGTCGGTTTGCCTTGTTGCACGAACAATTTGCAAGGATACCCGAATCATCACTACAATACCCGAAGATACTTCTTTTTATATTCTGTCATTCACCTCTTATCTCATCTGCTAATTATTATTCTTTTCACAGCAACCCCATTAAAGAGGCCTCTGGAGCATAAACAACCACAAGAAGGAGAAGAGGAAGAAAGATGAACTTCTTCCAAAAAGAAAAGAGGCAAGAAAACTCAGAATCCTCCTATCCCCAAAGCTCTAATGGCAAAGACAACCAAAGCAACTTCGATGAAAAGTCCTACTAAACACAAGGCTACTGCTAAGCCTTCAAAAGCAAGAACTCCCAAGGTATCTTTTGTGACCAGATTTTGAAACTTAAGTCTATAAACTCGTCGAAACTAAACCTTGTGTCGAATATAGGTTGGTGACTCTACTTCTGCCTTTTCTATTGAAATCATTGAGTCTCCAAGCCTATCTGTTGAGAATTCTTTAAAGGTATGTCTTCTGTTACTTTCTCTTTTATCTCTTAGCAAAATTTCAACTCATTTTAATTTTGCAGAAGAAAAAAGAAGAAAACTCATTCTTCAAGTTCCAGCTTGAAACCCACAGCTGAATTTGAGACAGAAACCACCTCACTCTTATCCAAGGTAAATTTAATCGACATAATTTCCTCTTCTAGCATTTAAGCCTTGGATCCCATTCATAGTTTAATCTTTTCCTCCATTTCAGGACCCAGAAGCTGAACAAACTACTGAAAATCCTTCAGGGCCCAATGTCGAATTAAATATTGAAGAACGAATTCGACAATCTCATGAGGTAAAATACTTTGAATTTCAACTGTAAAAGTTTATGATTTTATTTGTTCTAACATTTCCCTTGTCTGTCTTCAGAAATCAGCAACATTTTCTATATCTGATAATCCAACCAAACAAGGTAAAGAAAATCCCCTTTCAGAGGTTCAAACTTCAATTCCTGCATTGCCTGCCATCTCTCTACCCCTTCCGACAGAAGTTCAAATTGTCATAAATTTAGAAACTCAAATCCCTTTGGGTGCGAAGAGTTCTCAGGCAAATAAAGGCAATCTTGTCCAAATCTTTACAGACGACTTTGACATGGACAACCTTATAGTTGAAACTGCACCAACCAATTTATCTCCATCTTCTTCGACAAATTTAATTGTCCCAGAAATCGAAAATATTGAAGACATAGAGGCAAATTTGGATGAAATAATATCTATGTTGTTGGGTAGTCACATAAGCTCTCCTCGGTCAGCTCGTTCTTCTACACAACAAGGGCAAGATTCTAGTGACTCTCACGTCACTGAACTATTAGCTGAGCTGAAGAACGCCTTCACCTATTCCTTTGAACATTTAAGTTTTAATCAACCTCTTCAGGAAAAGATGATGGCCATTGTGACCGAGTTGGAACTCCTTTGTCAACAACTGCCAATAAATAGTTGAGCTCTTCCTTCGACCATCAAAAACTTTCTCCAAAACTTATCATCAAAGATGCCTATCATTCATCGAGTTATTCCTGCTTATGACAAAGAAGTTCAAGAAAAGTCCTGGATCTTGAAGCAGTTGACCGACGCAAAAGACGAGAATGCTAAATTGAAAGATTATCTTGTCAAAGGAAAAAGTAAGAGGGTAGATTTAGCCAAATAAATCAGAGATTTGGAGAAAAAGCTTGAAGAGGCTCGATATCAACAACAAAAACTTGACACTGCATTACAAGAAGGGACTGCCAGGAAATAAAGTATTGCTAACAACACCAAACAATGGGTTGTCGAAGCCAAAATAGTGCTGGCAAAGATAATTTCTCTTGAAGCAGAATATGACAAAGCTTGTGCTGACAAGCAATCTTTGGAAGATTTTTGGGAAGTTTTGAGATAAACTTGAATGTATTTCCTCCTCCCCCTTTTAGTTAACTGTCGGTTTAGTAATTCGACAAGATTTCTATGGCCTTCTAGGCCAATACTTAATAAACATTTCTTTTGATCAATTCCAACACGTTTTTATTTATTTATTATTACTTCATAACTCTATAAGCTT
Organism: Ormosia emarginata; assembly: GCA_029884605.1. Lineage (NCBI taxonomy): Eukaryota > Viridiplantae > Streptophyta > Magnoliopsida > Fabales > Fabaceae > Ormosia > Ormosia emarginata. The sequence continues at coordinate 47,308,580 of JAQQTP010000077.1, read as the reverse complement.
AAATGCTCTCTTGACCTATTTCTTTTCAATGTATCTCATAACTGCGCATCATAACTATTATAATTAATTATAATGCGAGTTATATAACATTGCATAATAACTTTATCAGCAAAATCCCCTATAAATAGTGTTTTTTGGGACGCTATGATCAAAAGAGTTTAATATGATATTTTCTCTTTCATTTCTCCAAAACTTTCACCATGTCTTCAAATAATCTCCTCTTCTCTTCGTGGGAAAAATGGTTTAGCTTCGTATTATGAAAAGAAGGACTCTGTATTAATGGTGATACCTATCTTGAGCTTTAGTAATCATCGTAATATTCTTTATGAGCTTCAGTAATCATCGTAACAACCTAGTGTTTCTAAAACATGGTTGTTACGATAAGGATGACTCATTAAGGAGTAGACGACCACTTCTTCCTCTTCCTCAGTTCCCACGAAGCAAACAGAACGTGTGCTTCAGCTAGGGAGAAGCTTCTGGTTTACTTAGAATAGGTTTATTTTTCTCTGTAAAATTCTGACAAACAAGTTGTAATATCTCACATTTTCATGTAACTTGTAATTGTCGAATATATGAATGAAATTTATTTTAATCATTCCTTGTCAATTTTTACTTCATACATTGTCGGCCTATATGGCTTCAAATATTTGCCATTAATAGACTTAATTCTTAAACCAGAATTAACTTCGACAAGTGCATAAGCATTTCCAGAGAACACTCGAGTAACTTTGAATGGTCCTTCCCATTTTGGAGACCACTTCCCATATTCTCGACAACTCTTATCCATGGGCAAAATCACTTTCCAAACCAAGTCATCCACCTTGAAAGACTTATACTTAACTCGACTATCATAAAATTTAGCAATTCTTTCTTTTTGTCAAATTAAATTTTCTAAAGTAATCAATCTCTCATCACTTAATTCGTTTAATTCATCAAACATCAAGTCCCAGTAATGTTCGGCTGGTAACTCATCTTGTTTTTGAATACGAACTGATTGAAGATTAATTTCGACTGGTAACACTGCATCATGACCATACACTAACTTATATGGTGAAGTGCCCGTCGATTCTCTTGGTGAATTTCTATATGCCCATAGGATCTGGTCAAGGGTATTATGCCAATTTCTAGGTTGTCGACCAATATGCTTCTTAATCAAACTTATGATTATTTTGTTCATGGCCTCTACTTGGCCATTTGCCTAAGCATAATATGGAGTCGACGTAAGCATTTTAATTTTCCTCGAATTGGCATATTCGACAACTTTCCTTCCAATGAACATCGTCCCTTGGTCGGTTGTTAAAGTTTGTGGTATTCTAAACCAACAAACTATATTATTTTCTATGAAGTTAATTACATCCTGTTAGGTCACATCTTTTAAGGTTATAGCCTTAACCCACTTGGTAAAGTAATCAACTCCTACTAGAATGTATTTATGTCCCTTCGACGACGTTGGATGAATTTGGCCTATTAAATCTAAAGCCCATCCTCTAAAAGGCCATGGTTTAACTATGGAATGTAATTCACTAGCTAGAACATTTTGTATATGGCCATGTCTTAGACACTTTTCACAAGACTTGACAAACATTATACAATCCCTAACTAACGTAGGCCAATAATACCTTTGTCGTCGAAGAACTCATTTTATTTTGTCATTTGCTTGATGAGCTCCACAAATTCCTTCGTGAACTTCTGCTAAGGCTATAAGCCTCTGCTTCACTCAGGCAAGCCTCTAAATTTCCATTGATAGATTTTCTATACAATACCTAGTGTGTGAAATTCGCAAGTGTACGGTTTCGTTATCGAGTACTAAAAAGATCGAATCTGTAGGGACTATATCTATGAATACCAATTAATTAATTAATTCAATTCAATTAAACAAAGGGAATATGATTATTGAGTGATAAGAATGTAGTAACCAAGCAATTAAATAAACAAATATTAAAGTGCAAAGTTGAGATAAAAAATAGCAAGTTGTTAGGAAAGGTTTTCAGATTCAAGAAAGTTTTCAGGATTGGGATAACCACAATGATACAAGACAATTCCTAATTGACAACCCTTTTATTAAAACTGAAATTCAATTGAAGGTGAATTACCCTAAATCAAGAACCGTACCCAATTAAACTAATTCCTACTCTCGTGGTAATTGAATCTAAATTGAACCCATTACGCTTTATGATAATTCATTAAATCCTCGAAAGGCTAAACCTACTCTCGTGATTTAGACCTTAAGCTCAATTCTTATGATTCCAATACCTAGGTTCACCTCTCAGTACGTCCCTAGATATCTATAAGATGCAAATAAGTGGCCAGCAAATTCACATGAATAAGCGCAATAAGGATTGAATCAAAGAACATTCAAGATTAATAAAAGGGGGAAACAAAATCAATTAATCATCATCAATGTGTCAAAGGGCATTCCCCAATCCTAGAAACAAAAGAAACTACTCAGACATAGAGAAGAAGAAACAAGAAATCAAATTAGAGAACATCCAAACCCGTAATCAAAGAGAGAAGAGAGGAAAAAGATGAAGATCAAGAGCCTTCCAATGTGCCTCTTTCCAAACCAAATTGGAACCCTAATACTGTATTCATAACATCTATAAATACCCTAAGGGTTTTTTTCGGTCTCAGCCCATAAAAAGAAATAAAAATAAAACTTAAAAATCTATCTCGTACTGCGATCCACAACAGTAGGTCATTCCACAGGCTGGCCGTGGATCTTGCTGTTTAAGTTCCACACCCGTGGATCATTCCACGGCCATGGGTCATTCCACGGGTTGGCTGTGGATCTTGTTGGAATTTTACTTTTGCTTCTTCACGCAGCTGCTCGATTCATGGCCGTGGGGAATTCCACAGGCAGGCCGTGAAACTCTCTAGAGTGAGTTTTTTGTCCCAATTTGCTATCCGCAAAGCTCTAACTTCAACCGTGCAAGCTTTCCATCCATTTCAAGACCGATTCAGCACCAATCCTACATAACAACACTAAAAACACCGCAGTCATCCGAACTAAGGGGAAAAACAAATAAAAAAGGGAAACTAAAATGCCTAAAAATGCATGCAAAATAGGAACAAAATATGATGTTGTTTCACACACATCAAATCCCCCCAAGCTTAAGATTTTGCTTGTCCCCAAGCAATAACTAAGACCAAACCAAGAAATGGGATCAAGAGACAATAATGAATGAGGAACCTGAGAAAACATCCAACCAAGCAATAGGCAAAGGCAAACCAAGAATTAGAGATGCAATCAAAATCAAGTCCAATTAGAGACTAAAGAACTCAGAAATCATGCTCTTCACTGAATCAGGTTCACTCTACTAACCACACTCAAAGTGTTTAAGGGTAAATACAATGCGTTCAAGATTCCTCAAAGTGAATGCACTTTCATAAGCTTGATAAGAAACCAAATTTCCACTAATAATCAATATGCATGCAAGAATCAAAAGGTCTTTCAAGGGTTGTAATGGGGCCATGGAAATGATATTAGGTAGGGTAAAAAAAGGAAGATATGCACAAAGGGCTAACAAAATTTTCAATAAGTATAAGAAATCCAATAGAACATAAATGGAGCAAAGGTATTTTTCAATCAAAAGCCTAACTTTGTATTTTCTTCCTTTCTTTTCCTTCTTTTCAAGCTTTCATCTCACACTTTTCTTTTCTTTTCTTTTCTCTTTCCCCTTAATTTTTTTTTAACATAGGGGAGAGACTTCATTTTCAAAACACATGATTCCCAATACAACATTCAAACCCCATTTGCTCCATTCAATATTCTAAATGATCACCAACAATGTATCATCATAGGCATCAAGAAAAATAATTATGCAATAGACTCAAAATGGGCAACTAGTGGATGAAAGTGTAACAATTACTTCAGAAGGCTAGAAAAATACCTAAGATGCCTTAATCACATTCAAGCATGCAAACAAAAATTTCGCCTAAAAATGGTTTCAACCACAAAGAATGGAAGCAAAAATCATATAGTGCACAAATCCCATACAGGCTTAAAACTCACATTTAAAGGTTCAAAAATCAATGAGAAGCACAAATTCTGAGAACATATGCTAATTATCAACTATCAAGAAATCACCTCCACTATCAATTAAAACAATGCCTATTGCCTACCACAAGAATTAACAAATTGGGTTCCAAATCAATACCATCTTAAAATCCTCAAAAGAGAGGGGCACAAAGTTCACCCAAAAAGTCGAGAGATAAGATGGTGTGAAAATGCAATAAGAAGATGCAATGCAATATGAGACATGAGAATGCATGAGAGCAATGATGATGAAAATTAAAAAAAAGAAAAGAAAAATACCCCCCAAGCTTAGATCTTACATTATCGCCAATGTAAAAATCTATAACTGGAGAAGGAATAAAAGAAAAGAACTCACTGCGGCGGTGGGAAAAGGTGCTGACTTCTTTTTTTTTTGGGCCCTTTGAATTCCACGACCATGGTTGGATCCACGGCCAGGCCGTGGATCTCTCTAACTTTTACATTTTTCTTCTGATCTTCAATCCATGGCCATGGAATTTTCCATGGCCTGGGTGTGGAACTTTCTGACTTCACTCTCCTACTAATTTGAGCTTCAAAAAGGGTCAAACCTAGACAAGATCCATGAGATAAAGATCAAACCAGCAATCCAACACACAAAAATCAAAAGGAAAAGAAAAAAAATAAAAAGGAAAAACAAAGAAACTTGGGTTGCCTCCCAAGAAGCGCTTGTTTAAAGTCATTAGCTCGACTCTGGTCTGGTTTCTGTGCTCAGGTGATGTCAATGGAGTAATCCTCAGTCCCCACTCCTTCTTCAAGGTGTTTCACTTTTTGGCCATTGATCATGAATGGCTCATTGCCTTCTTTCTTTACCTCAAGCACACCGTAGGATAAGACTCGAACAATCTCATATGGTCCTGACCATTTTGACCATAACTTACTAGGACAAAAACGTAGAAACGAGTTATCAACAAGAACTTTATCCCCAAGCTTAAACGCGCGCTGCGTGATACACTTGTCATTCTACTTCTTTGGTCCCTTCTTGTAGGGCTTGGCCTTCTCGAACTTGGTAGTAGCCTTGGGCAAGGTCTCCTCTAATATAACATCAGTACAGATTCTTGCATATCTGAAAGCACAACACTATCCACAACATCAGTAGCATCTATGCGATTACATAAATTAAAGGAATTAGGATTTTGTCCAAAATTGAAAACATAAAAAACTACTTCCTCATTGTTCAATCGCAAGGTCAATTTCCCTTTGTGGACATCAATAATTGCCCTTCCATTGGCGAGGAATGGGCGCCCAAGTATGATCGGCATTTTAGCATATGCTTCCATGTCAAGCACAACAAAATCAACAAGTATGAAAAACTTACCCACTCTAATAGGAACATCCTCCAAGATGCCTATGGGATATTTGATAGATCGATCCGCCAATTGAAGTGAGATAGTTGTGGGTTTTAGCTCACCTACCTCCAACTTCTTACACATAGAAAGGGGCATAAGACTAACACTAGCCCCCAAATCACACAAAGCTTTATCAAAATTTGTGTTACCAATCAAACAAGGAATAGAGAAGCTACCTGGATCTTTAAGCTTAGAAGGCAATTTATTTTGAATTAAAGTGCTACACTCCTCAGTTAAAGCTACTATCTCATATTCCTCTAGCTTTCTCTTATTAGAAAAAATGTCCTTAAGAAATTTTGCATAGGTAGGCATTTGTTGCAACGCCTCAGTGAAAGGTACATTAATGTACAATTTCTTAAGGACCTCTAGGAACTTTCCAAATTGCCTATCTAACTTAGCCTTAGCCAATCTTTGAGAGAAGGGCACTGGGGGTTGGTATGGTTCAGGGGGTACATACTTAAACACCTTTTCATTAGTTTCCTCTTCCTCTAAGGGTTGTGTCTTAGTGTCTTTTTCCTCATTCCCCTTATCTTTGTCACTCTCCTCTTTATCCTTGGGATCCTCTAATTTCTTACTACTTCTCAAACTCACAGCATTACAGTGTTCAATACCTAGATTTTTTTCAGGCTGACCAAGAAACTTACCCTGTTGCCTATGTGAAGTGCCTGCAAGTTGGGTAATCTGAGTTTCCAATAACTTATTATGAATGGCCAAATTTTCAACCTTAGATGACAACTCTCTAACGGCCTCAATCACAACTTGCTCATGTTGCCTAAACTCCTCATTTTGCTTATATTGACTCTCAACAAAATTCTCAAGAAGAGACTCAAGTCTAGATTTTTGTACCTGTTGGAATCCAGAAGAGGGTTTAGCACTACCTTGCCCAGCTTGGTGTTGACTATTCTAGTATGAGAAGTTAGGATGTGACCTCCAACCAGGGTTGTAAGTTTGGGAATATGTATCATTCCTCCCCTTTTAGTTGAAGTCATGGAAATTATGGCATGATTCCACTTGCTCCACCGGTGCACCTTGTGAGGAGCCAATTCCAACTTGGCATTCAGCACCCATGTGTCCCTGTGCTCCACAAATCTCACAAAAATTGTTAGAAGCACCTATGGCATTAACATGAGCTTTTTCAAGCAGATCAAAATGTTTATTCAAAGAATCAAATTTTGACATAATTAAATCAATCCTGTCTACCTCAAACTAACCTCCCGAGAGTTTTCTCAGGTTATTACCTTTTTTATTTGCCCATTGGTGATGATTTATGGCAACACTCTCAATGATCTCATAAGCTTCTGTCAGTCTTCGGTTCATCAAAGCTCCACCAGCTACGGAGTCTAGAGACACCTTCGAAGAATATTCTAGCCCATTATAGAAAGTGTGGACGATCAACCATTTTTCTAACCCATAGTGTGGGCAGGCTTCCAGCAAAGCCTTATATCTGTCCCAAGCTTCCGACAATGACTCTCCATCTTTCTGAACGAAGCTCGTGATCTGGGTCCTAAGATGAGCAGTCTTGGAAGGTGGAAAGAATTTGTCCAAGAAAGCTTGCTCTAATTGGTCCCAAGTAGTGATTGTCTTAGCGGGAACTGACTTCAACCAAGCTCTATCTCTATCTCTCAATGATAATGGAAATAGGCGAAGATGAATAGCATTAATAGAAGCGCCTTCAATCTTGAGGGTCTCACAGAATTCTAAGAACATATCCACATGATCATTCGGGTCCTCTGATGGCAATCCTCCAAACTGGTTCTGCCTTATCATAGAAAGTAAGGCAGGAGGTATGGTGAAATGTCTAGCTTTAATGTATGGCCGAGCAATTCCAGATCTCAAACCCCGAGCATTTGGGGCTGCATACTCTTTTAGTAGTTTATTGTCCACAGGTTCAGCCATAACAAACGTTGGCTCAAGTATTTCTCTCGTTCTTTGCCCTTGTTGTCTTCTCCTTCTATGAAAAGTTCTTTCAATTTCAGGATCTACTTCAATAGGAGTCTTGGAACGTCTAGTACTTTGCATAAACAAGAGAAATTACCTGCAAAGAGTCAAAGAGAAAACAAGAAAGTAGTAAAAAAGTTTAAAATAATCAAATTAAAAATTAAGCTGATATTCAAGAAAAACACAGTCCCCGGCAATGGCGCCAAAAACTCGGTGTATGAAATCCGCAAGTGTACGGTTTCGTTGTCAAGTAATAAAAAGATCGAATCCACAGGGACTATGTCTATGAATACGAATTAATTAATTCAATTAAATTAAACAAAGGGAATATGATGGTTGAGTGATAAGAACGTAGTAACCAAGCAATTAAATAAACAAATATTAAAGTGCAAAGTTGAGATAAAAAACAACAAGTTGTTAGGAAAGGTTTTCAGATTCAAGAAAGTTTCCAGGATTGGGGATAACCACAATGATACAAGATAATTCCTAATTGACAACCCTTTTATTAAAACTGAAATTCAATTGAAGGTGAATTACCCTAAATTAGTTAATGTTCTTTCTCAAGAGACAAGAACCGTGCCCAATTAAACCAATTCCTACTCTTGTGGTAATTTAATCTAAATTGAACCCATAACGCTTTATGGTAATTCATTAAATCCTCAAAAGGTTAAATCTACTCTCGTGATTTAGTATGGACAAGATTATTTCTTAGGACATTTTGAGTTAATCAATAATAATAATCAAACAAATAAATCTCCCAACAATCCCTTATGACAGAATTAATCACAAATCAAATAAAACCCCCAACTCCTCATGCATTGCTTGCCAATTTCAAAGCTAAGAAGCATACTATCTAGAATTAATCATAAACCAAATTTCAACCCATGAAATAAAAAAAAGGTCATAACATTAATATATAACCACATTAAAAAAGATTCTATATAGTTGACAGAATGAGAGACGGTACCGCTAAAGGCTATACTAAATGAGGCAACAACACAGGTCTGGATGACAGAGTTCTCTTGACACGACTCAGCAACAAAATGCCCGATGTGTGGTGACCCGGATGAGGCACATTCAAGGGTGTGGGAGAATGGGTAAAAGGAGAATAAGCTAGGATGGGGAACCTGCTCAAACGGTGGAGCGCGCAGTGCGCAATGGTTCTTGGTACTAGGTCATGGTAGCTGGTAAGCCTGATGCGTATAGGGTTTGGTGCTAGGAATGGGTTGCAGGGCCTGGTTTGTGGTTTGGGTAAAGGTTAAAACTAGATTGTGATGTTTTGGTGGCTACTCCATTTATCCTTTCATAGCCTGATACATGTTCCATCCCCAGTGAGCCATCTGCCCTCTTTTTTCAATACATCCCTGCCCACTAATATGCTCTTCCAAACCCATGATAAGTTTCTTCCTTTAGAAGCTTACAATAAGTCTTTCTTCGAAAAATAAAGGCCTTTTAAAAATTAAACCCAAAGTTCATCTAGATTTTGCAAAACTCTCCAAGCATGTTTAGTTAAGAGAGAGATATTCAAATGGTGCATATCCTTAAAACCCAATCCACCTTGTCCTTTACTAAAGGTTAACTCTGCCCATTTCCTCCAGTGGATGCCTATTTCCTTCCCTTGCCTTCGCCACCAGAATTTAACTACCATTGAACTAAGAGAGTTGCTAAAGTTCTTAGGGAAAAAAATTATAAACATAGCATACGTAGGAATGGCCTGTATCACTGCCTTAATGAGCATCTTTTTCCCAGGTTGATTAAGCAATTTCTGTTTCCAACCTTCTACCTTGATCAAGACCATTTCCTTGATCCACGAAAGAGTTCTCCCCTTTGACCTATCCCAGTTAGCTGGGAGGCCTAGGTACTTCCCTAGGGTATCCCAAGCTTAGATTGCTAGGATAAATGAGAGCTTTTGTTTCATAGTAGGCAAGACATATCTCCAAAAAATAATCCCTACCTTGTCTATTTTGATGTGCTGACCTGAGGCTTTTGAGAACGAATTTAGGATGTTGATCAACTGGTAGGCCTCTTGTTAACAAATGTTTTGAGGCTGGTGTTGTTGGGGTGATCTGGACTCCTGATAAGGACCCATTCATTCTCGTCTTGAGCAACATGTGAGAGAACATTAGCACATAGGATAAACAGGTAGGGGGAAAGTGGATCTCCTTGCCTTATACCTCTTTGGGGGACAAAGACTTTGGAGAGATTTCCATTGATGCAGAATTTGTATGAGACACGCCTAACACAAGTCATAATTAAGTTAACCCAATGATTGTTGAAGCCATATGCCCGAAAGGTCTCCTCAATAAAATTCCATTCCATTTTATCATATGTTTTACTCATGTCTAGTTTGATTGCCAAATTGTCTCTACCCCCTATCCCTTCTTTTCAGAGCATGAAAGATCTCATGAGCCACAATTATGTTGTCTTGTATTAGTCTCCCACCAACAAAGGCACTTTGATTCCTTGAAATTATATCCCTCATAAAACCTCTCATCCTAGCCACCATAATCTTAGTAATGACTTTGTACAAATAATTGCAGCAACTAATAGGTCTATACTGACTAATGGATTTTGGGAGAGGGGTTTTTGGAATTAGAGAAACCTATGTTTCATTGACCTCCTCAAGCTACAGTTGTGGAAGAAGCTCTTAAAAGTTGGATAGATAGCGCCCTTTGAAGTATCCCAGTGATTCTTGTAGAACAACCTATTTAGACCATCAGGCCTGGAGCCTCCACACTTCCTAAGCTATCCACAACTCCTTTAATCTCCATGTCTGATATTGGGTTGAGTAGTCCAGTATTCATATCATCCGAGATTAATTTAGGAACATGTTGCAAGCATTGTGAAATGCCTTGAGGATTTGAAGAAGAATACACTTTCTTGTAATGTTTGAGGACTGCCTTTTCATCCTTGATCTTATGCATTATATTCCTATCACGTCTTTGAATGGTTGTAGCATGGAAGAATCTTGAATTCTTATCACCCCATTTCAGCCATTTGAGTCTCAATTTCTGTCCCCAGAACTTTTCTTCTTAGTCCCAAAGCTCCTTGATTTTCTTTTTGATTTCTAAGATTCTGTTGATATCTAGCTCTGTATTCTGCCCATTTAGTTCCCAATTCATTCTTCAAATTAGAGATCTCCACATCCGCTCTCTTCAATTTCTTTTTGTGCCAGCTTTGTAGAGGTTTAGTGCAAGATTTTGTGTTTTTCATAGTCATATTCCAACCATCCTCATTGTTATCATTTTCAAAATTCCACCCTTTACTGATAATTTGAGTGCATTCCAGATGATCATCTCAAAACGCTTCACATCTAAAAGGCCTTGAGGGCCTAGAATTGCTTGGCTCGGTGTCAAGAATTAGGGGGCAATGGTCTGAGCTTACATCTGGAATAACGGTCATAACAGCATGGGGATATAGTTCTCTCCAACTCCAATTAGCCAGCATTCTATCCAGCTTCCCCCTGGTTATAACTCCTTGCCTCTAATTTTTGAACCATGTAAAGCGACGACCCTTGACCTCCATGTCCATGATAATTGTGTCTGTGAGGAAGTCTCTGAAAAGGCTCATCATGTTAGTATGATGCTCTCTTTGTCCTTCTTTTTCACATTGTTGCAGAATCTCATTTGTAACACCCTAATACAAATATCTTGATATATTCGTTATATACAAAGATAAGTAGTACTAGTCATGCTACTTCTAACTTAAGCAACATTCTAACTCATAACATTTATATAAATAATTATGGTGAGCCATAAAGAAAAGGTCATACATATATACATCAATAGCCTCAAAGGGCAAAGTGTTATACATACAACTTTATGCAACTCAAAGTAAAAATATACAAAAGTTGCTCATAAATACATAAACTAAAACTATTTAATCTTGTTACTTTTTTTTCTTTTTCTTTTTCCCTTCAGAAGGGTCTTGACCTGCTTTTTTCATGAAACACAGAACAGGGTGAGAACATGAAAGTTCTCAGTAATTAAACATATATCTCATAGCATTATTATAAAAATACTCAAAGGTAAATTTATTAAATATATTCTTATTAACATATTATCTATATTAAACAACTATCTATACAATTGTAAAATATTATTTTTCCTTGACAAAGTGCTTATCTCACTCCTTTGTCTGTCATAGGACTTAACTCATCCTATTGTCATTGGTAATAAGTTTTTCTCACTTTACTACTCTTGATAGAGAGCTTAACTTACTCTTACTACCCCTTACATGAGTATTTTTCTCACTCCTCATATCCCTTGACAAAGTGCTTAACTCACTATTTTGTCCCAAGTAGAGTGTTTGTCTCACTCCTCTATCTGTAACATCTCAAATTTAATAACCATAGTATATTACCATAGTCATTAGATTCAGACCTGCTACTTCACAGCTATGCGATTTTCAATATAACATAATAACATTATATAGAAAATATGAGCCATGAATGAATATATATAATTTACACAACTGTATTTCTCATAAATACAATATGTACATTACTTCAAAAGAAACTACCTAGCTACACTAAGCTAAACACTTTACGCTCCTGCTTCTCTTTTTGGAGAACACATACCTAGATTTATATGGCAACATAATCGGGGTGAGAAATCACATCTCAGCAGAAGTATTCCAAAACTAGTAGTTTATACATTCATAAAGAATTTATAATTACCAAACTAACACTTCAATCACAGAAGTACACAATAACAACATCTCCATCTCAGAGACACGCAACCGCCCATACAATTACAATGTTATGAGTTCATGTCATGATAGCAACCACCTATACAATTGTTATGTTATGCCAAATTATGTCTAGTGTTTATGTTTATGCAAATCCTAAGTATGAATTGAGTAATGTTATGTAACCACATTCATGGTAATGTTATGATACCATATTCAAGAACTCTAATTCCATGGTAATGTTATGAATTATCAGGCATAGTGAGGATATGACTCACCTCCACTACCCATCAACACCTACAGATGATATTACTCACCTCACTATTCTACAATTATAGGGAAGATATTACTCACTTCCATTAATCAATATTCATGATGAGGAATTACTTACCTCTGGGTTCAATCAATTTAAAAAGGATATTACTCACCTCTTTACTCAACAACATAGAGAGGATATTACTCACCTCAGTATGATTCAATCAACACTAAGAGGATATTACTCACCTCAAAATATTTCACAAACATCACATGCAATACAATTACTAATTACTTCTCATAATTAGCTCCACAATTGATTTATATGCATCTCAAGTTCATTTCACTAACATTTCATCCAAATACTTCTAAAGTACTTTAACACTCTTAAAAGAGTACACATGAGTTATTCTAACTCCTAGAGAAACTCATTTTTCTCAATATCACAATACACAATTTATGTATCTATACATATACATGACTAATTACCTCACATAATTAGCATTACAAATAATTCTTGATTTATCACATTCTCACTTCAATAAATACTCCTATTAAAGTCTCCACACATACTAAGAAGTATAAAAGAAGGAACTACAACTTTCACAGGCTCCATTGCATCACACAACAATTTCTTCATAAACATATCATGCAAAACAATTACTAACTACTTACAATAATTAGTATCACAATTGATTTACTTGTATTCCACAATTCACTTCATTAAATACCTTTACTTAGGTCTCATCACACTTATAAAGGCATACATGAAAGGTTCTAACACTTAGGAAAGCTCGTTTCCCCCAAAACAACATTTTACCCTTTTTCTCAATCTCAACCTTCGACCTTTGCTCAGTAAAATGAACATAACTTAAGCTATAAAGGTCGAAACTAGGTGATTCCGATGTCATTCGAAAGCTAAGAGAAAGAGCTATAACTTTCATAAAGACCACAAAAGCTTCCAAAGTGAAACACAGTCTCCCATGTGTCTTTAGACATGGGCTATGTTTTTGGGACAGACATTCTGCAAAAAATTTTACAGAACCGTGCCATTGTTCCATTAGCCAAATTCATGGATTTTGGCCACTCCAATCCAGTTTCTAGGTGATTATATGTTCTTAACAAGTTTACTAACACATAGGAATCATAAAACACTAATTGATTTCACCAAAAATGAATCAAAACACCAAATCACTCATACTTGGTCATTCAAAACCTAAAACCCTAAATTCTCATCTCAAATGGAAAATCAAGGTATACAAGGGTTGGGAATCCATTTCCATGTACCCAATAACTCATATACAAACCATCCTTAAGTTTCCCAACAAGATTCAAGCCAAACAACCAAAAACAACTCAAAACCTAAATCACTACATCAAGCCAAACTCATGAACAGATGAAGAGAATAGGAAAATGAGTAAAACAAGGTTTCCCCCTATCTCTTGGTACCAAGATGATGAAGATGATCAAGGATTGACTATGGAATTCCAAGCTCTCTACTTGATTCCTCCTCCTTCTTCTTTTTTCCTTCTCCTTCTTCCTTTCTCTTTTCTTTTTCCTTTCTTATCTTTCTATTTTCTCCTCTCTATTCTGCCATGGGATCTTTATATAAGAGAAGTCAAATTTGGCTTTTCTTAGATAAACACTAAAACCTCGATCTGTTAAGAACACTCAAATTCCACCGAATCCAGTTCTCTAACCTCCAACAGACCTAAAATAAATCCTATGATTTTTTAAAAATTTGTTTTCACCATTTCCACAATTTTTTATATCTGTTGGCAATCAATCTGACAAAAAAACACATAACTAGTATGCTTAAAATACCAAACTAACTCTGATTAATCTCAAACTTTAACTGTAGCACAGTTTACACATTTGTGACCTAGAAATAAATTTTTTACATTTATTTCTACTAACTAAGTAGTTTAAGCCACTTTCAGAGCTAAAAACAACTATTTTCCATCGTAAACATGCTCAGATAGTCACAAAACTCAACAAACATGATAAACAGGTATTGAGCTACCTCCGTAATCATATACAAGTCTATCATGTTTTTCAGGGTGTTACACTATCGCACTTGGTAAAATGTTTTACTTACATCTTTACCATGACAAGGTGTTTTTCTCATTCCCTTGTCCCACAACTCCATACTGTGTTATGGTTCAACTTTATCAAGTAAAGGAACCTATCTTTGCTAACACTCCATTTTAACTCATCTTGATGAGATAATATATCGTTTTTCTAGAACTTACAAATTTCACTCAACTTTAACTACAAGAAAGTAAATCATGCATCTAGATAAGTAAAACATAATTATGATACTTGTATCTAGCTTGCCTTATTATCACACAACAAGTGGTAATCTATGTCACACTAGTGTGCTCAAGGTCCTAGATACCTACTTGAGGCAATTCCTAAATTATAGAATGCTTAAAAATTCAAACTTGAACATACATGCTAAGTGGTTATTTCCTTTGTGAAATATCCTTAAAAGTGTCTTAACACACTTAAGAAAGCATATATGGAGGATTCCAACAAGTATAGAAGCTCATTTCATTAAAATGAAAATCCTAGGAAATTCTGGTCTAGGTGCCTGAGTGCCCACTCTCCAAAGGCTAGGCGCTAGCATGGCAGAAAGCCTGTCTTGTTTTCCTCATCGCTGGAAGTCAGGAGCCCACTTCTTAGCGCCTAGGCGCCCAATGTGCAGCAACACATAGAACAGGTTCTAGGTAGTGGGCACTTGGGTGCCCAACCTTTGGTGCCTATGCGTTAGTGCATGATACATGGATAAAATACACACATCTTGTGCTTGATTTGAGGTGAATTTAGGTGTACTTTGATTGATTTATATTAGAATTTATGCCGCATTTAATCTATTTATCCTTGGTATCTCATGATTAGCCTTTCTCTATGTTTTTATATCCAAAAGAGATGTTTTGACATGGTTTTATGAAGCATTGGATGGTTCTATTGCAATGGAGGTGAGCTCGGAATTTATATGGCTAGGATTCGCAGAGTTTTTGATCTTTGCACGATAAAATGAGCATAACTTGAACTACCGAGGTCGAAATGAGATGATCTTGGTGTCATTGGAAAGCTAACAAAAAGATATACAACTTTCATGAAGACCACTTTTCCAAAAAATGATGTTTTGAGCTGTTAAGAGTTTACGCCGCTATGTCTAACTTGGAAAATGCTTCTGTCAAACTCACATGGCCCTGTCTAACTCTAATGAAGCTTCTGACTTTGAGACATGACCGTGTCTCTTGGACACACGGTCGTGTCTCCCTCGAACGTCAAACTTAAGTTGTTTTTAAGGATCACACGGCTATGTCGAAGAGAGACATGGCCGTGTGAGTCCCTCTGACGTGAAAAAAGGAAAATTTGACCCTAAATCGTTATAAATTGGGTAAAAACACCAACCCTAAGGGGACTTTTTAGGTAGAGACTACAAGAAACTTTGAGATACACAAGGATTGGAGGCTAGGGTTCAAAAGATAAGAGCAAGAGTATTGAAGTTCAACCATTGAAGACATATTCTCCATCTTCATCTTCTCCATCTTCTCTTTTACTTTGGATTCATGGTTGTTTCTTTATCTTTTGTTCTTGCTTGTGCTTCAATTACCATGAGTGGCTAAACCCCTTTTTCTAGGATTAGGATGAAACTCTCTATTTCTTTATGTTGAATTGTTAATTTGATTTTTTGTTAATGAAATTATTGTTCTTGATTCATTCTTAGTGTGTTTAATGCTTGTGGTATGTTGCCGGCCATATTTACATGATCTTTGGCTTTAGGTGAAGGATCAAAAGATGAAATCTAATTGCTTGATAATCTAAGAATTGAACTTAGGAATTAAAACCTAGACATAGGCTTAAATCCTTCGAGGGTTAAATGATTGTCATGAATCTTAATGGGTTGGAACTTGGATTAATTGTCATAAGAATGAGATTGGTGAAGTTTTAGCACGTTTTTAGTGCCAAGAAATTGAGCTTTAAATAATTTAGGACAAATCGCCTTCAAGAACATAATTGAACATTAACAAAGATAGGATTACAATTTAGCATAGGGGGTAGTGTAGTGGATTCCCAGTCCTAGGCCTTTAAACCTTGGTTGAATCTTGACTTTTCTTGATTTATTTGCTTTCTCTATTGTTTTGATTTTAATTTAGCTTTTACTATTGATTTTTATTCGCTTAAATAATCGAAGTAGTTGTAAGAGTTAGTAATTAACTGATCATCGTGGGAACGATCTTTATTTTACTACTTATACGATATGTGTACTTGCGAAAAATCAATAACAAGTTTTTGGTGTCGTTGCTGGGGATCATGTTGATATTAACACAAGCGACAATTTGGTTGATTTAAGCACTTTTTATTCAATTTTATTTTAATCTTATTTTTTATTTTCACTTTATTTTTCTTTGAATTTTCAGGTGTTATTTGAGGAAGACCACATGGCGAACAATAATAACTAAGTCACTAATCCAGAGCGTAGGTTAAGGGATTATGGAACACCCAATGCTAATGCTCATCAGCCTTCCATTGTTAGACCACGGATAGAAGCCAACAACTTCGAGATCAAGACATCATTGATCCAGATGGTCCAATAATTGTAATTCAGCGGGTCACCAATTGAAGTCCAAATCAATATTTGGATGAGTTCTTGGAGTTGTGTGGCACTATCAAAATTAATAGGGTTTCAATGAATACTATACGGATCATACTTTTTCCCTTTTCTCTTAGGGGGAAACCCAAGAAGTGGATTCACTCAGAGGCCCCTAATTCACTCACCACCTGGAATTTAATGGAGCAGACCTTCTTGGATAAGTATTACCCGATTGGAAAGATAATTAAGTTCTGCCAAGATATCACTACCTTCTCTCAAAAGGAAGATGAATCTCTTTATGAAGCATGGGAGAGGTATAATAATCTTATTCGTCAGTATCCATATCATGGCCTACAGGATTTTGTTGTCATTCAGACCTTCTATGTTTGGTTGTCTTTCTCTACAAAGGCATCTCTTGATGCCGCAACTGGCAGTACTTTGATGGTTAAGACTCCAATAGAGGCAAATAGCTTAATTAATGAGGTGGCTTCCAATATTTATTTGTGGCCAAGTGAAATATCATCTTCAAGGAAGCAAGCTAGAATTATAGAGCTTAATGTCATTTCCATGTTGAGTGCCAAGTTTGACACTTTGGCTAAGACACTTGAAAACCTGAATGTCAATGCTATAAATACTCCAAAAGCAACTTGTGAAACATGTGGAGAAGGACATTTGACTTTGGAATGCAATGCAGTGAAGACATATTCTCAAGACCCGTCGTTGGAACAAGTGAACTATATCCAGAATGGTAACTTCAAGGCTCAGGGGAATTCTTTCTCTAACTCATACAACCCCAGCTGGAGAAACTACTCAATTCTCTCATACGATAGACATCAAAATAATGGGGCCCACTAGGATCCCAACAAGCTCAACAATCCTCTCAAGGTGAAAAGTCTAATTTGGAAGCACTCATGGAGAACTTCATAGTCATTCAAAATGAGCATAATAATGTCATTCAAGCTTAAGTGCAACAACATGGGGAGTCCATCAAGCAAATTCATACTCGCCTAAACCAAATGGCGACTCATTCTAAGATGCTTGAAACTCAAATAGCTCAACAAGCAAGCTTGTTCAATATGGTTCAAGGGTGAATTCCAAGTCAACCAGAGGCCAACCCAAGGGAACAAGCCAATGCAATTTTCTTGAGAAGTGACAATCAAGTTGAAAACCCTACCAAAGAAGACAAGCCTGAAGATAAGGAAACCAAGAAAAGGAAGAGAAGCAAGAGAATAGTGAGGACAAGAAAGAAGATGAAGAAAGTGTTAAAAGGTATATTCCTCCACCAGCATATGTTCTACCTTTGCCCTTCACTCAAAAGTCTCAAAGGGTGAAGCTTGATCATCAATTTGCAAAGTTTTTGGAGGTACTTAAAAAGCTTTATATAAACATTTCTTTTATGGAAATGCTCTCTCAAATGCCCACTTATGCTAAATTCTTGAAAGAGATTCTTCTAATAAGAGGAAACTTGAGGATTATGAAATTGTTGCTTTAACTGAGGAATGTAGTACAATTCTTCAGAACAAGCTTCCTCCTAAGCTTAAGGATCTGGGTAGCTTCTCAATTCCATGCTCAATTAGTGACATGAACATTCACATGGCTTTGTGTGATCTTGGGGCAAGTGTAAGTTTGATGCCTCTTTCTTTTTGCAAGAAACTTAATATTGGGGAGCTCAAACCGACTACCATCTCTCTCTAATTAGCTGATAGGTTAATCAAACGTCCTATTGGCATATTAGAGAATGTCCCCTTAAAGGTTGGAAAGTTTTTCGTGCTAATTGATTTTGTTGTGCTTGACATGAAGGCAGATATTCAGATCCCAATCATACTTGGGCGTCCATTCCTCGCCACTAGAAGGGCAATCATTGATGTCCACGAAGGAAAATTGACTCTGCGATTGCATAATGAGGAAGTAGTTTTTAATATTTTTAATTCTGAAAAAAATTCTAGTTCATTTAATTCATGTAATCACATAAATGCTACTAATATTGTGGATAGTATTGTACTTTCAGATATATAGGAATATGTGACAGAAGATGTGCTAGAGAAGACCTTGCCCAAGGTTGCTACCAACTTTGAGAAGGACAAGCCCTGCAAGAAGGGACCAAAGAAGCGGAATGACAAGTGTGTCAAGAAGTGTGCATTTAAGCTTGGGGATAAAGTTCTTGTCAATAACTTGATTCTATGTTTCTGTCCTGGTAAGTTGTTGTCAAAATAGTCTAGACCATATGAGATTGTTCGGGTTTTATCCTACAGTGTGCTTGAGGTGAAGAAAAAAGGTCATATGGACTTCATGATAAATGACAGAGAGTGAAACACTATGAAGACTGAGTGGGGACTGAGCACCACTCTATTGACATCACCTGAGCATATACCCAGCCCATAGTCAAGCTAATGACTATAACTTAGCGCTTCTTGGGAGGCAACCCAAAATTTTCTCTCTTTTTATCTACTCTCTTATTTTTTTACTTTGTTCTTATTTTGTTATTACTTATTGATTAACATTCTTCTATTTTTATTTCGTAGTTAACTACTATTGAGTAGGCTTAGGTGCCTCCCTGAGTAAGGGGATGTATATAGTTGTTGCCCGTCAAAAAGATTTTTCTTTTTTCTTTTAGTTTTTCTTTAATTTCACATTTAGTTATTGTATTTTGTTTTTTAGTTTTTGTTTTGTTTTTCTTGTGCAGATATTCAAGTTCATGGCTACACGCCTCCCACTCCCACCTTCTCCTATAACCTTCGTGATCTTGTGTTTCCTTTTTTAGGGAAGTTTTGTTGTCATTTGTTCTATTTTTTTTTTCTTATTTAAACATTGAGGACAATATTTATTTTAAGTGTGGGGGGGTGGAACGATGAATAGTTGAATATTGCATTGAATCAAGCTGAAATTGTGTATTAATTTCTTGATTATTTCTAAGCTAATAGAAATTTGTTTGAGAGAGGAATCTATTACTCATGAACTATTTTTGTGCAAGGTAATTTTTTTCAATTGAATGTTGAAAAATCTAGCATTTTATTTGGGAAATTAGTCATGTCTGCTTGTAATTTATTCTCTTTACTAACTTAAGCCAGAAAATGAGTTTTAAGCCTTAATAATTGGATTTTTCATACACAAAATCCTATTTTTCTTCTGGAGTGAATTTTCTCTTGATCTATGTATGCTAGAACTTGATTTGATATCTTGTTGAGACTTTAATGATTCACATACATACTTGAACATGATTGAGGCACCTAGGTTTAATTTTTTCATGACTTTCAGAGTTGTATTAATAAATAATCCATTAGTTGTCCTTTTTGAACCTGAAATTAATCATATTCGGGCTGCTAGTGGGTGCATCAGCAGGAGGTGGCATAGAAAGCGCTGGGTCAGTAGGGGGTGGGACAGAAGCTGATGCGCCTCCAATGGTCAATGGGATAGACGTTGGTAGGCTTGCACTAGTCAATGGGCCAGTAGCTAAAGTTGCACCTAACATAATTATAGAGAAACGAAAAAATACATATATATTATACATTTATAGAAACCACGAGTTAACAATAATTAAAAAGATTATCCTACAAGTATACCTGGGGAGGGCTGAGAAGTTTGTAGTGGTAGAGAATTATGGCCAGATGGAGAAGGTTGGGATGAAACATTACGGCCTCTCCCACGACTGCGTCCAGCACTTCTACCTCGAATGGTCATGATGAATATCTGCATAAAGAAACATGACGAGTTAAAAACTATATGTTAATAAAAACCTCAAAATATAATAATGATATTCCAGTGTAAATACCATTAATGAAATTTATTGAACATGATTCAATTTTAACTACTTGAATCTGAAGCAAAAGATTCCTTATCTTCATCTGGGAATTCATTAATTTCAATATCTTCGTTGTCATCAATGAACTCATCATCAACCAGAACATCCATTGGATAATGTATATCATGTATATTCACTTCTTCTATTTGGTATGTACATCAAACAAGGAAACTACTTCATCATCTAAGACAATATTGTGTGTTCTATGGGATCCATCATCTTGGTAATAATCAATAGCAGCCGGGTCATTCAATTCATCACATTTGTCATTCAATGTCTCAGCCACGAAGAGTTTTACTTTGACCTTGCAAGGTGCCCACCATTCACCATTAGCTCTATTCCTGCTTTGTGGGTATCTTGTATAGTACACTCGTTGTGCTTGTTCAGCTAAGACGAATGACTCATTTGAGTGAAGTCTTGATTTATGCTTGATGTCAACCAACCCATATCTCTCATCAACATTGACTCCATTAATCGAGTCAAACCAATGACAATGTAAAAGAAATACTCTGTTCTGATTTCTTATATATGACAATTCCAATATATCTTCAACGATGCCATAATAGTCGAAGTCATTCTCACCATATATACTACCTCTAACACGTACGCCACTATTTATGGTAGCTTTATTTTGTCCGTACTCCTTAGTATGAAATCTATACCTATTAACTGTTAAGCCACAGTAAGAAGTCACGGACTTGGATGAACCATAACTTATCTCTCGTATCATTTGATCCTCAACTTGACCTATATTAACTTGTATCATTACATAGATGGTACATAGTTGGTACATTTAACATAATGAACATTGAATTTAATATGATAAATGTGATTATGGATAAAAGGACTTACTAGATGTTTTAGCCACCTACTGAAGTCCTTATCTCGAGCTTCCAATATTTGATCATCAGTGATATTGGGATATGTTTCCCTTGATGAATCCTCGAAATGTCTATTCAATACAATAATTAATATTTAGCATAAATTTAGCGAAACATAAACAAATTCATTAGATAAGGAGTAGACTTACTAGAGAGAAGGTTCTATTTCTCCACAATTTACAAGCACATATGTCTCAGCAATTTGAGGTTCCACATCCATCAAAAATCTATTTCGACCTCTCCTGATAGGATGACATGGATATTTAAAACTAGACAACCATTCATTAATTGTATCTTCCCTACCGTTGTCATTCCGAGGAACTTGAGTGCACTTGGTTTGTAGGTGGGGATCAAAATACATGAAAGCAAAATTAGAAATTTCTTCTAAAATATACACTTCATAAATAGATCCTTCAACTTACGTCTTATTTCAGACCTTCCTTTTCAAGTACAGTATACATCTTTCAAAGGGGTACATCCACCTGTAATGCACTGGTCCTCCAACCTTAGCTTCATAGGTGAGATGCATGACTAGATATTCTATCATGTCAAAGAATACTAGAGGAAAAATTTTCTCTAACTTGTAAATTGTTTTAATAATTAAAAGCTCTGCATTCTCCATAGTGGAAGCATGAATTTAAGTTGCACAAACTTGTTTAAAGAAGAAGCTGAGCTCAGTTAATGGTTCCTATATAGGTTTTGGAAAGATATCACAAAATGCCAAAGGAATTAACCTTTGCATAAAAACATGACAATCATGACTTTTCATTCCATATATCTTCTCATTATCTACACTGATGCAACGTGCGATATTCAACGCATATCCATATGGAAATTTCAACTATTTTGTCCACTCACACACCATCTTCCTTTGATTGACATCCAAGACATATGTTGCCTTTAGTTTTTATACTTGTCATTCTCAACTATTAGCTCCAAGGTGGGACATTTGCATATTATCTTCAAATCTTCTCTTACATTTGCATTGTCTTTTGTCTTGCCTTTTATGTCCATGACAGTGTTGAAGATATTGTCAAACACGTTCTTCTCGACATGCATAACATCTAAATTATGTCGTATTAGATTAGTCGACCAACAAGGCAATTCCCAGAATATGCTCTTCTTCACCCAGTTGTGGTGTATAACAAAATCATCTTGTTTTTGTTTACCTGAATTCAAGTTGAAAGAGACTTCCTTAAGTTGAGTCACTCTATTCAAGACGTTTGTACTACTCAGTCGTTGCGGTGGATCAGATTTTTTCACTGTTGATTTCTTAGAAGAGTTTCGATCACGGCGAAATGGATGATCAAAAGGAAAAAATTAGTGATGGCAATCAAACTAGCAGTATTTCCTATCGTGCTTCAATACAAATGACTTACTGTGATTCATACAAAGCAGACAAAAAAGTTTTCCATGAGTGCTCCACCCAGACAGCATTCCATAGGCTGAAAAGTCACTTATTGTCCACAACAAAGCCGCTTTCATATCGAAATTTTGCTTCTTCCAGGCATCATAAGTTTGCACCCCATCGTTCCACAAAATCTTTAGATCGTCAATTAGGCGTCTAAGATAGACATTTAAACTTTTACCTAGTGACTTTGGTCTAGGAATCATAAGAGTGAGGAATATGTATTCCCTTCTCATACACATACTTGGGGGTTAATTGTATAGTGTGACAAAAATAGGCCAACATGAATATAGTGTGGCTGAACTGTTGAACGGATTAAAACCATTTGTACAAAGGCCAAGCCTAACATTTTCTGCATCTTGCGCAAATGTTGAATGGGTAACGTCAAATCGTTTCCAAGCCTCAGCATCAGCTGGATGCCTGATCACTGATTCATCTTGACGTACTCCATCCGTATGCCAACTCATATATTGTGCAATGTTTTAGACATAAACAAACGTTGGAGTCTAGGCGTAATGGAAAAATATCGCAACACTGAGTGCGACACATCCTTCTCATTCGATGAACGTCCCACCTTCAGTTTGAATCGTGAGTATCCACATTCTAAGCAAACTGAGTAGAGTCTATTATCACTATATTCTTTGTAATACAATATGCACTAATTAGGACACGCATCTATCTTCTCATATCCTAATCCCAACTCACGAACCATTCTCTTTGATTTATAGCAGTTTTCAGGTAACCTTTCAGGCTCTGGAAGCATGCTCTTAATTATGACAATCATTCTATCATAATAACTCTCACTCATGTTAAACTCTGACTTCAAGTTCAAAAGTTGAGTTACAACTGACAATTTCGTGTGCTTATCGCAACCATCCCATAAAGGTTCGTCCACGTCTCTTAGCAAGTCATAAAACTTTGAAGCTGATGGATATGGATCCTCTTCTAAATCTTGAGCTTCTGGATTTTATCTATCACCTGCGGTATCCATAACCATATCCACGTATAGATTCTTAGGCTCCACTTCATCATCATGGACAATAGATGTTGAGCCACTATCCCCCAATCTGTCCTCATCGTGAATGGTCCAATTTACATAACCATCCACAAATCCATACTTATACAGATGTAGTTCTACCCCAAAAACCTCCCTCCAAACATGATTCTTACATCTAGCACATGGACAAAGGATGCGATTTAATGCATCAGTAACTGTCGGGTCTCCTTGAGCAACCCTAATGAAATCATCAATTCCATCCTTGAATTCTTCACTTACATAGCCAGTAGCATCATTTCTTCGTAACATCCAACTTTGATCTGGTCTTATGATTGCTGAAATTAGTTTAGCACATTAATACAATCTTTATATCTCCATCTCCTTAACATGGTATGGCCATATCCCATTCGATAAGAAATTTTTTCAACACTTGGCTAATATTTATTCCTTAAATCTCATATTTTATACTTGACGAAATTTCGACAGCACTTCTCATTGGTCTCCAAGTGCATGACTTTAACGCAGTGAGATCTATCGCGTTTAAGTATACACCCGAAGAACAAAAGGAAATGTTGCAGACCAAAATTTCAGCAAGTATAAGATATAAGATTTAAAGAATAACTATTAACCAAGTGAAAAAAAAAATTCTTAACAAACTATCCCACTTGGGCAATTCAAGATTCAATACAATAAGTAATACCTTGAAAAGGTATGTGTGCTCATTAATATTGAATCTCAAATGAAAAACTAGGGTTTTGCTCAAATTTTTACTTAAATATAAAAATAAAAATTTAAGCATATGTTAAAGCACAATCAAAAGTTAAATTAAACTAAGATTCTTAACACATAATTCGTTAGAAATTCATAACTTTTATTTTAAGCATCCAAGATTTGATGTCATATTTATATAGTCCTAAATGTACTAGGATAGTAGAGAAAAGCATAAAAAAAATCTAAGTTTTCACTGGTCATATTAAGTACTGCTATGCGGTTTGACATAGACAACATTGATGAATACGTTAGGAACACTACCACTAGAGCTTTCAGTGGTGTTGCCTCTGCTCTTGGTATACATGCACTCTTACCCTTCTTGAAGGCTGTTGGTCAAAGTAACAAATCATGGCAAGCTCGGTACACTGGGATTAAGATTGTGCAACAAATTGCCATTTTAATTGGTTGTGATGTATTACCGCATTTGAGATCTCTTATGGAAATTATAGAGCATGGTTTGAATGATGAGAATCAGAAGGTGAGAACCATCATTGCGTTGAAAATTTTGTCAAAGGGTATTAGGCAACACCGTGGGAAGGTCTTGGCTGCATTCTTAAAGGCAAATGGTTTTATAATTCTGTTGATAGAAGCCCTATATATCAATTACTGTACTAAGGAAGTCATGATTATTTTGATTCGTGAATTTCAGTCGCCTGCTGAAGAAATGAAGAAAATTATTTTGAAAGTGGTGAAGCTGTGTGTAAGCACTAAGGGTGTGGAAACTAATTATATTAGAAATGATATTCTCCTTGACTTTTTGAAGAATGCCTAGGTTAGGAGGATGGCTTTGGATTGAAGAAACTATAAGCAACTTGTGGAGTATTCGTGCATCTTAGGTCTAATGTTACCCCTATGTCAAGATGAATTATACTATAAGTGTTTGTTCTATTTGCCAGTTATCAAGAACTTGAGACTCTATGAATAGAAATTAGGATTTAGACTCGATTATTAATACACATCTATTTACAATGTACCCTAGTTTGAAAGGATGTAGATCCTCCCAAAATCTAATCTGAGAGTGATTTCCCGGCTTTGAAGAAACCAAATGCCTTAAATAGGGATTTCCCTAAGAAATTCATTTCTAAGGACTTGAGTGAGTTGCAGAGATAGTTGTATTGGCATGGCAAAGAGGTTTACGGAGGAAATTCTACATATTTTCTAATCAGACTATAAACACCATAGCAACTTATAATCCAATGCCATAGGAAGAACAAGCTTGACTCTCACTTTTATGGAAATTTTCTCATCCTTTCTCTTCGCTAAACCCACGGGTATGACTCCTTGAGAGACCAAGTTCTATACTTAGTTCATCTTTGTCTCAATTTCACCAAGAACCAAGAACAAGCAACAAAAACTCTCTTATTTTCTCTCCCTCCCTAGATTCGGCCAAGCACCAGGAACCGCTCTCCAAACTTCTATAATTCCTACCAATATTATTTCTTGAATCCTCTTATTAATCCAAGACACTTTCATGTTGGAAATTTCTCAAGATTCATTCATCTTCATCTTCCCATCAAGTAAAGAACACAAGAACTCTTACCTTTCTCTCTCACAAAGCTCATGGCCAACCACCACAAAATCACCTTCCAAGCTTCAATAATTCTAAACAATCTTGGATCTTGAATCTCCATGCAATTCTAAGGAACTTTCATGTTGAGACCATCTTCCAAATCATCCATCTTCAAGCACTTTTTCTAAGATCTAAGTTTGAAGGATAAAGGGTGAAATTCTTGATATCCTCTTCTAATCATAGATTCAAAGTTCTAAACCATATTTTGATCCATGGTTTTTCTTATTCAAGCCTTAGATATTAATATTTCATGTTTTCTTTGATTTTTAAGAAGCACTTGGTGGTTGAAGTTCATCTTGAAGGAGACAACAAGAGGACATACAAGGAGCTTTGGAGGTTTCACCAAGAGGTAAGAGGGAGATTACCCTCATCAACCATGTGTTGGTGGTGAGGAATGGATGTGTTTGTGGTGAAGAATCCATAAGGATTCATTCACTTGGTTGTTTATTGTTTTTCCTATTTGTGGTTGATTTTACTTGCAAGCATGCCTATAGCTTTAAAATATATTATATATGTTCATAGATGTATGATTATTATGGTAGGAAGTGAATAAAATGTGAAGGATTGCATGAGTGTTCTAAAGAACACAAGGGAGCTTACGGCTCCATCATCACCAAAGAGGACCAAAATGTTCTCAACCATTTTCTAAAAGAATGACCTAAATGATTTAATTGGATTAATGGATTTTGTTCAATGATTTAGAGGATGAAAAATAATTTTAAGATGAATTATAAGGACATATAGAATTTCAGCCAACATGCCATATACCTTTGATCCAAAATTATTTTCTAACTATGGACTAGATGATCTAATAAAAATAAATTAGATTAAGAGTTTTACAAGAGATTAAATGCATGGAAATAATTAGGGATGAATTATAAAGCATAGAATGATTTTTGGGCCAACATGCCTACTTATGATGTTTCTAAATAAAAGTTATTCACTAAGTATGGATTTTAATGAATTTTAGAGAAGAAAGTAAACAAACTTATTTTAGAAACTTAAATAGAGAAATTAAGATTGGATAAGAAATAAATTGAACACTTGAAAAATGCTAACGTATAGCACACTATGGGTTTTGAAGCACGTTAGTGAGTTTCAAAGTGTAAATAATGGTTATAATTAAAGCAAGTAAACTTTTTAAAGGAAAACGTAGAAAGCACATTTTTAATAGATGTTCTAGAC
This sequence comes from Ormosia emarginata, assembly GCA_029884605.1. NCBI lineage: Eukaryota > Viridiplantae > Streptophyta > Magnoliopsida > Fabales > Fabaceae > Ormosia > Ormosia emarginata. Next base: position 47,281,081 of record JAQQTP010000077.1, on the reverse strand, counting down.
AAAATGCTGTCAAAATTTATTAGAAACAGACAAATAAAAGAGAAAGTTTCATAATATATTTATAACATAAGAAAAATATTCTACGTAGTTTAAAAGTATTAAAAATAGCTTACACTTATTTAAAATAATGATTTTTAGCGTTACGATTAAGAAAACAATTTAAAAATCTTATGTGATTGAGAAAACGATTTAAAAATGTTACGCGATTTTAAAAAACATCAAAATATGTTTACGCGATTTAAAAACGTTTTGAAAAAGGTGACGCGATTGTGAAAATACGATAAAATTTCTACGCGATTAAATGGAATAGTGAGTTTTGCTGTCGGGCCAAAGTGACAGACCCAGACATGTTGAGATATGGTACTGTCAAGTAGAGACATACTATATTTGAGAATATTGAGATTGAGGGTGTTTTGTAAATATGGTGACATTTTGAGACTAAGGGTAATTCTGTAATTATGATTCTTATTCATGCATTGAGAGTCGTGTCAATTTGGTTGATATTGGCGATTGATTGACGAGATGAATTACACCATGTTGTCAGTGTGATAAGCGTAGTGTGGTTCATCGAGTGGACTTGGAGGCATTAGTGTGCGGAGTATTCCACATGTGGATAGTTGGTAGCTCCTCTGGGTTGTGATAACTAGCAACACACTAATGATCTTGACACGCACTATTCTTAATCAAGATCTTGTGGAGACTGTTTAGTACAATGCCTGTAGTGCACGATGTGTTTGGACTGTGTACTACTACACAATGTTGGACTGTGGGCTATAGACACGACGTTGGACAATGTAATAGTTTGGTTAGGCAGCCTGAGGTACTGACAGATCTTTTCGGATCATTCTCTCTGATGTCTGTGTTTTAACTCCATGGAGTAGGAATAAGTCTGTGTATATTTGCATATGCGGTCGGCATCTTAATGTGGTTATTTATATTCAATGTTAAGACATTATGTATGATGTGTTAATGTGAGTTATTATGCATGATGTGACTATATGGTTTATTGTATCAATTATTATATCTGTTATGGTAATATTATTGATGTTCATTTTATTACAATATATGTTTATTGGAATTATTTGTAAATTGATAACATGATTATATTTGTGATATTTGTGTGTATGGAATGACTTTGTCATTTGTATCATTTTTTGCTGCCGTGTTGGTATGGTGAAAGGGGATCTCACCTCTTTGCTGTATTGCTTTGCTGTGCTTGTATTGTTAAATTCGTGTAGTAGGTAAAACGAGTTTCTTAGACTTACTGGGGGCAATATTCTAAGGTCGGTGACGGCGTCGAGGAGTGATCTTGCAAGTTTCAAAAGTAAGTAGTTTGATGGAGGAACGGAACAAGTGTGTTGATTTTTTCTCGTTAGTGTTGTTACCGTGCTATTAGTAGGACCCTCATTGGGTTTGCTACTGTTTCTCTGAGTTTGTAAGTTTTATGCTTTAGATTCTTTGTTTGAAATATTATGTGGTATAAATAAAGCTGTGTAATAATCTTTTCAGTTTATTTTCTGTATTACTTACATTTTCGATAAATTTATGTTTTCACAAAAATGAATTTTTAAAATCCACATTTTAAAACTCAAAGCTTTTATAAAATGATTTTTCAGGTGTTAAGTTTTTAGTTGGAAATGTGATGCCCTGCGAAGGGTGTTACATGGAAGGCAAGGCAAAGTTCGGTGGACGATGTTGGGTCCAAACTTCTGTTGGTGGCAGGGATCCAGCACTGGTGACAATGAGGAGGTGGTGCGAGATTCAGGTAGGAGTAGTGGTTCAGGCAGTGGTGGGAGGAGGTGGTGGAGAGGAGGGTGGATTTAGATCCTCACTTTGACCTATTGAGCATGTTTCCGGGAATGCATCCTTATCATTGCTTATTTTTATTATTAAATCAATAGCTCTGGGTTACTGGTGCATCAATGAACCACATATGTCTTAATGAATATTAGACAAAACTTGTGAAGAAAACATCACATGCTTTCTTTTTCTTTTTTTTTTAACAAAAGGGCAAAAACACAACTAACATGTTATCTATTAATAAGAAATGGAAAATGATAATCTCACATCACTTTTTAATGGTTGTGATTAAGTAAGAGAAAGTGTTGACATGTGAATATTGATATCAATGGTATGGAGCGTAGTGTAAAAACTGATGTGAGATAAAAGTGTGATGAGAAAATTGAGGTTAATAAGAGATTCTTAATTGTTGTTAAGAGTAAGAAAAATCTTTTTAATTTATATTATGAGAAATGCTTCTAAGTCAAAAATTATGCGCAAATCCCTCAAGCTTAAACTAGGTGGATTTACACCGCATCACTCTTTTTTTTTTCTAACCTTGTTATGTTTTTTCACCTAAAATTGGTATATCCTCCATAGAACAGAACAAAACAATAGGAACAATCAGGGCATGAGTGACACTCCCATGTGTCGCCATTAGGATTCATTGAAGATGGTAAGTTGACAACGATGTCTGCCTGGCTCCAAATGGACTGTATTATTCCCACACTATGAACGAACTTCAACATTTACACCATATAAGGATGATGGGTCCATCCTAATCACATTTTTTCACCCAAGGTCATTTGCTTTGTATCTGTTGAGTATCAGAATTGATAATGAGCAATATAATTTGGAAGAAAAAATCTACACATAGAATTGAAAGATAAATGGCTTTAAATAGCCTTACACCACAACCACCTCACAGAAACGTGGGCTCACCGCAACTACTTCACAGAAACGTGGGCTAGAGAAAATATCAAAACAAACCCAAAAAAAATGGAGGAACATCCTACATACTCAATCAACTTAAGAACCATGATTCCTAGTTAATAGGACTTATTAATATAAAAGAAAAAACAAATAAAACAAATACCAACTAACTTTAACACTCTCCCTTAAATTGAATGCTCATAAGCTATCAGTTTATTTCTTCAATGGAACACATGCCAAGTAATGCCCTCAACTTCATGAAAGATTCAGCCTTCAAGGGTTTAGTTAAAATGTCTGCAATTTGCGCATCACTTCTGCAATGGACTAGTTCCACAACTCCTCTTTAGTGAGATCATGAAGAAAATCAAACCTCGCATCATTGTGTTTGCTTCTTCCATGCAAGACTGAATTTTTTGACAATTTGATAATTGAGCTATTGTCACAAAATAACATAATTGGACCTTTGTTAAGTATACTTCACCTCTTCCAAAATTCTTCTTAGCCAAATACCTTGACAAGCACATGATGTAGTAGCTATAAACTCTGCTTTAGTTGTAGATAAAGTGACAACAGGTTGCTTCCTTGAAGACCATGAAACTGTAGCTCCATTTAAGAGAAAGACATACTCGGATGTGCTCTTATGGTCATCCAAATCCCCAACATAATCACTATCACTAAAACCAACTAACTCCTTTCTTTCACTCTTCTTATAGAACAAACCATAGTCAATAATACCTTTCAAATAGTGAAGTATCTTTCTTGCAGCTTGATGATGGAGTTCAGTTGGTGTTTCCATAAACCTACTAATGAGGCTGACAGCATACATTAAATCTAGTCGAGTGGTTGACATATACATTAATCTTCCAACCATTTGCTTGTAATAGGTGTTGTCAATCTTCACTCCTTCAACATCCAGAGTAAGTTTAGTTCTAGGAACTATAGGAACCTGAATTTGATTACAATCATCCATTCTAAACCTTTCCAAGACCTCTTGAGCATATTTCTTTTGACAAATAAAGATGCCACCTATAGATTGAGTCACTTCTATGCCAAGAAAGTATTTCATATTTCCTAAATCAGTCATCTCAAATTCTTTCATCATAGACTGCTTAAACTCTTTAAATAGGCCTTCATCATTTCCAATAAATATTAAATCATCCACATATAAACACATGATCAGAAGGTTACCTTTTTCTCCAATTTTGATGTAGAGTGTATGCTCATGATGACACTTATGAAAACCAGTCTTGCTGTAATAGGTGTCAATCTGACTGTATCAAGCTCGTGGAGCTTGTTTCAGTCTATAAAGAGCCATTTTCTGCTTATAAACCATATGCTTGCTTCCCTTCTTTGCATAGCCTAGTGGTTGTTCCACAAAAACTTGTTGTACAAGCTCTCCATGTAATAGCGTAGATTTGGCAACAAGTTGAAAAACAGTTCATTCATTCATGGCAGCCAATAAGATAACCATTCTTATTGTGTCATGCCTTGCTACTAGCGCAAATATTTCAGAATAATCAACTCTATATTCTTGAGTGTACCCTTTAGCTACTAAACGAGCCTTGAACTTGTCAACTTCCCCTTTTTTAATTCAACTTTGTTTTGTAAATCCATTTTACTCCCACTACTTTTTCCCCTTTTTAGTAGCTCCACTAACTCCCATGTGTTATTTCTTTTAATAGCTTCAATTTCTACATCTATAGCCTTTCTCTATTTTGAACTTTTAGTTGCCTCATCAAATGCAATAAGATCACTTCCTACAAATAAGGCAAGGTGAGCCAATGTGCCTTCATATGAAAGCTCTTCACCATTTGTATAATCATCCATCCAAACTGGTCTTCTCCATGGGCGTTGCATATTTTGCAGTGAAGTTTCAGCTGCCTTATTCATACTATTAGGTCCAGATTCATTTGATTCTTCCCCATCACTGTATGCATCTTCTTCAATTTTAGCTTTTTCATTGCCCTCGAGTTTAAGAGTTACTAATTTTCTTTTATCTTTGTCTTCTCAATTCCAGATGCTGTTTTCATTAAACATCACATCTCTAGAAATACAAATCTTCTTTTTTACAAGATTGTAAAGACAGTAAGCCTTAGATTCTTCACTCACACCAAGTAGTACACATTTCTCTCCCTTAGCATCAAGTTTCTTTCTCTTTGGATCAGGAATGTGCACATAAGCCACACAGCCAAATACTCTGAAGTGGTCAACATTTGGTTTGTGACCAGACTAAGCTTCCTCTGGTGTCATATTCTTCACAGAAAAATGTTGGACTTCAATTGAGAACATGCATACTCCAATTAATTGCCTTAGACTAGAAAGTATTTGGCATGCTCTTGTTTTCTAGCAGACTTCTCACCATATTCATAATGGTTCTGTTTCTCCTCTTTGACACATCATTTTGATGTGATGTGTATGATGCAGTTAGTTGTCTCTTGATTCCATTGCTTTCACACACATCTACAAACTCATGAGATGTGTATTCTCCCCCACGATCGGTTCGAAGGCATTAGATATTTTTTTCTGTCTCCGTCTCAACTCTTGCTTTGAATCTCTTAAACATTTCAATAGCTTCAGATTTTTCTTTTAGGAAGTACATATATGTCTTTCTACTAAAGTCATCAGTAAAAGTTATGAAGTACCTTTTGTTGCTATTGGAGGTTGAATTCATAGGACCGCATATGTCTGAGTGTACTAGTTGTAGAACCTGACTAGCTCTCCAAGTGCTCTCTTTAGGAAACGATTCTCTATGCTGCTTTGCAATCACACATTCTTCACATACATGAGATGGAGCTTTGATCTGAGAAAGCCCTTTCACCCTATTTTTCTACTGCAAAATTCTGAGTCCATTAAAATTTAAGTGTCCAAACCTGTAGTTCCACAACTATAAGGAATCATGAACAGATTATTTGAGACAAGTTTGATCTTCAGAATTGTCTATTTTTAGTTGAAACATCTGATTTCCAAACATCTTAACAACAACAACTAATCCCTTTTTTGGATCATGAATTTGACAGCTTCCCTTCTGGATCACAATTTCACAACCTGATTCTTGCAATTGTCCTAGGCTGATTAGATTGCTTTTAAGTTCATTAGCATTTTAACACTTCCTTTTCCCATTAAACTAATGCTAGAGTCGTTTCTAAGCTTGACATTTTCTCTAAAATTTTCATTTAAATCACAAAAAAGGCTTTTATTACTTGTCATGTGATTGCTGCATCCAAAATCAAGGTACCACATCTCTTCATCTCTAGCTAGCTTGTTCTCCATGTAAGCCATCAATAACACTTCTTCTGTTTCAGCAAAGTTTGCTTTCCCTTCTATTTTATTAGGGCATTCCCATTGAAAGTGGCCAATTTTATGACAATAGTAGCATTCAATGAATGCCTTGTTAAAGCTTCCTTCTTTAGTACCACGACCATGTCCCCTTCCTCTTCCTCTGAAGCTTCCACGACCTCTGCCTCTTCCAAAGAAATTTCCAGTATGAGTCACTTTGAGAGCATGCTCTTCCTCAATGTGATTAGACATGTGTTGTTCATGCACTAACAATGAACTTTGTAGCTCGTCTATTGACATAATGTCAATGTCATTAGATTCTTCTATTGAACATATCACATAATCAAACTTACAAGTCATAGAGCGTAGGATCTTCTCTATGATTGTCACATCTTCTAGCTTCTCCCTATGCATCCTCATCTGATTTGCAATAGTCAGTGTCCTTGCAAAGTACTCATCAACAGATTCTCTAGTTTTCATGTGTAGAATTTCAAACTCTTTACGAAAAGCTTGCAATTGAGCATGTTTAACTCTATTGGTGCCTTGATACTTCTTCTTTAGGGAGTCCCATATGTCTTTAGCAGTGTCCTTCTTGAGAATAGTCTCAAGAACAATTTGATCAATTGCTTGAAATAATAAATTCTTTACTTTTAGATCCTTTAGTTCAAGTATGATATTGCCTTTGACTATACCTCAGTCAAAATTATTCCTTCTTTTGCTTCTGGGATTCCTTCCTCAATAAGTCTCCAATATTCCTTCGATCTCAGAAAATTCTCCATCAGCATGCTCCAATGATCATAATGACCATCAAGCCTTCGGATTGCTGGTTGCGTAAATCTGCTATTACTTCCTTCAGATGACACTGCCAATGTTCACAGAAGACTGCCGCTTCAAGTAATCAAGCCGCTTTCGAGGCTCTAATATCAATTGTTGAGTATCAAAACTGATAATAAGCAATATAACTTAGAAGAAGAAGATCCACATAGAATTGAAAGATAACTAGTTTTAAATAGCCTTACGCCATAATCACCTCACAGAAACGAGGAACGTGAGCTCACCACAGCTACCTTATAGCAACGTGGGCTAGAAAAAAATATCAAAACAAATAAAAAAAATGAAGGAACATCCTACAGACCTCAATCAATCTAACAACCATGATTCCTAGTTAATAGGACTTATTAATAGAAAAGAAAAACAAATAAAACAAATACCAACTAACTTTAACAGTATCCTCCACCCATAGCTTCCCTTAAAATTGATGGTCATAGCCAAAGCTTAGTTTCGTTGCTATATTAAAAAACTTTCCCCTCTTTCATTGTTCCCTTGTCTTGAAATATTGCCAAAAGTCACTACTTTCAGAACTTCAAGTGCTCCCTTCATTCTCTATGACTTTTAAGTTTTAACACTCAAACCAAGCAAATTTTTTTATGGATCCAAATCCCAAACATTCCCATTTCTATTTTTCTTTCATCAATTTCTGGGAATTTCAAAAAAAAAATTGTGATGATTTGAGGGTTAAACAATGTACATCAAGAAGATTTGCTTGACAGGTTTTAAATCGTATGTGGCGACAAGTGTCATTCTAGATTTCAATATATTCAATGCTGTCACCTGAAAAAATCAATCAGTTTCTTTCTCCTAGAAATCTTCATATGCAGATCCAATGACTCTTCATCACATAGAGAAAGATAAAAAAAAAATTACAATGACAACAAAAGCTAGAACATAACGAAAAGGAGATAAGATGAGATCTTGCTTGGGTTTTGTTTTTCATAGGATTGGAATGGACTTCCAGTATTGAGAAAGAGCTGTCAAAATGAGTCAAGTCTGATTGGTTAGTTTGAATAATCCGATTTAACTCGACCCGAAAATGGCATGACTCAAGTTAGATTCGGGTCAAACCAACTTGTTTTAACAGCTATAGCTGAGATGAGAACAAAAAAAAAACCATCTTTCATAATTATTTAAAAATTTTCTAATTAATTAAATATAATAACATGAATTTAAAGCTTAAGTGGCTGCCACCTATTTTTAGTGACTTTGCCACATCATTTTGGTCGGTCAAATGATTCTGGTCGAATAGCAAAACTCTTATATTATTTACGAAAAAGAGTTTGTAATCCATCTGAACTTTAATTTTTTTACAAATCATTATGAATTTTAAAAATTTTTTAATTAGTCTTTAAATTTTAATTAATATCATAATAGATTATTTTATTTAATTTGAATATGTTAATTCATCGATGATATTGTGTAACAATCTTATTTATTTTGTAAAAAAAATATATATTTAAAATTAAATTTTAATAAACAAATTAATAAAGAGTCTCTATACTCTTTTTCTTGTTATTTAATATGTATCACTTATATAATATTAAAAATGTTAAATTACTTTGTACGTCCCTAAATTTTTTTGGAATAATTCAAATAGGTCTTAAATTTTTTAAGTTTGTAATCAGATTCTTGAATTTATAAAATATTTGTAATTAGATCTCTAGACTTAAACACATGTTAAAGCATCGTTAACAAGTGTCTGAGTTCATAGATTCAATTACAAACATTTTATAAGTTCAGAGACTTGATTACAAACTTAAAAAATTGATAAACTTATTTGAATTACTCTAAAAAATTTAAGAACTTATAGAATAATTTAACCATATAGAATTAAAGAATATTTTATTTACATTTACGAAACTTTAACAAGTATATGCTTGGACTCAATTATAAATATTTTATAAGTTCAAGAACATGATTTCAAAATCGTTAACAATTTAGAAAACTATATGAATTATTTCAAAGAAATTAAGTGCCTAAAGAGTAATTTAACCTATGAAAAATATTTTTTAAAGTGGCCCTAAAATCATAATTTACACAACTGAAATGGCACAAATTGTATAACACATAATAAAAAATTTCATCCTCCAACGTCACTTAAGAATTTCTTTACATGTTCACAGTGCTGATTCATTGTGCCAAGAAAGAACAACATCTTGGAGCCCAGTTTTCCAATCCCCCCAATGAAGCTCCTCAAACTCCAACCCACCATCCACCACCTTGACCACCACCAACAACAACTCAGCCACAATCTCAAGCACCTCAACCACCAAAACCACCTTCCCTTTCCCTAAGCCAATCACCCCATTCTTCCCAACCCCAACCCCAACCTTAAACCCCAAAACCCCTCCAACCTCCTTCACCTTCTCCTCCACCACTCCCACCTTCTTATTCGAGGTGAACCTTTTCTCTCTCCTCATATCTGAGGCCGTTTCAAACAATCCCCTCAAATCCAACCCCGACGACATCGATATTATATCAAACGCATTCACACCAGAACCCGAACCCATGTACCCGCCACAACACTTCGCATACAAATCCGGCCCCAACATGCTCTCTTCGGGTTCCGCTCTCAGTGCTTTCTTAAACCACGGATTCTCAAACAGAGAATCTAGCTTCATTCTCGTCTTAGGATTTGGGTCAAGCAGTTGATAAATCACTTGCCGCGCCGGCTTTGAAATCCACGCCGGGAACTGGTAACCGCGCCGGCTGATAGTCTTGCACATCGCCGGAATGTTCCCGTCGTCGAACGGAAGGTGACCGGCGAGCAATACGTAGAGTATGAGCCCACACGACCACGCGTCGGCTTTGGCGCCGTCATAGCTGCGCCGGCAGAGAATCTCCGGCGCGGTGTACGCCGGCGTGCCGCAAGCGGTGTGGAGCAAGCCGTTCTTCAGCTGCTCCGGCAGTGCGGAGAGACCAAAATCGGAGACCTTGAGGTTGCCGTTGGCGTCGAGAAGGAGGTTCTGCGGCTTGAGGTCGCGGTGAGCTACGCCGTGGCGGTGACACAAGCGGACCGCGGAGACCAGCTGCTGGAAGTAACGGCGCGCCGCCGGCTCCGGAAGGCGGCCACGGCGGGAGATCTTGGAGAAGAGCTCTCCGCCGCCGGCGAACTCCACGATGAGATAGATCTTAGTCTTGGTGGCCATGACCTCGAGGATGCGGAGGATGTTGGGGTGGTGGTGGAGGCGGCGCATGGCGTCGATCTCCCGCACGATCCGCGGCTCCATGGCAGCGTCTACCGTCTTCGTCTTGTCGATGATCTTCGCTGCCACGGTGGCACCGTCTATCAGGGACCGCGCCTGGTACACCTTCGCGAAGCTGCCGCGGCCGAGGAAGCGCGTCAGTTGGTACTTCCCAAGTATGGTGGCGGCGGAGTGCGAAGGAGGTGGCGGCGTTTCCATTGCTCCTCAGTGCGTTTTGTTTTGAGTAGCAACTAACGCAGTACGTTTGTGTCCGGAATGCGGTTTATATAACGTTTCAGAAGGGCTCTATTTCTGTGAAATTACTATAGTGTCCTTTGATTTTGCGTTTATGCATTTTAAGTTTGCCATAGTTGCTACTAGCTAGCGCGTAATTACCATGATTTTTTTGTCTTAACTTATTTTATTGAGTCGGTAATGAATGGGTGAGTCTTCAATTTGCATTTGCATGGCTGTTTTCTAGCTGTGATTTTTTTGTCACTTGGAAATTCGAAACCAATTTGAAATTGGTGTATTTAATTTTATGATTTTATTTTGCTAAGCAAATCTAATTTATTGCATTGCAGATTTGAGTAATATGTGAGGTAATTAAACGCAACGATTTAACTGACTTTTTTTTTTTGAATTAACTGATGTTTTAGTTATTATAAGAAAATTGTTGGAATTTATAATTTTGAGAAAAGTATCATTTTGTTAAGGAGAAGAGCAAAACAGAGGATCTGAAAAATCTATCGTTTATAGTAAAAGTATCTAATTTGTAATTAGCTAGATTCTTTCTCGAACAAAAAAGAAGTACAATAATTAATCATACTTAATTAGGAAAAAGATAATAAGCTATTAAAAGTTAAAAATAGATACGTTTATACTTCGCATAATGTTAGAGAAAGAAAGAAATATATATACTACGGGAGTTAGTTAAGGTTGCTAAGTAGAATTTTTAAATTTAGGTCATTTAACTTATTTATAATTCACTCAATCTACAAAAACAATGGAGTCTCCTATTCTATAAGAGTTGTAAAAAGTTAATTGCGAAGAACTTTTGAAGTTACATATATAAAACCAGCATGAATTGACACTCTTTTTTGTTTATTTATACTCCCTTATAATTATTTTTAATTTATATTTCCTTAATTACCTTTTAATTTATTTCCAAGGCAAATTTGTTTTTATTTATACTTTTCTATATTTGTCTATCAATTCTTCTTATTACTTATAATTTGATTTTCTTGGAATATGACACGACAATAGTTTTGTAAATATTGCTTATATGATAATATCATTATTTGAACCAGTAAGTGTGTGTTTAGATTGTAGTTGGGGTTTCCAAAAGTGAGTTAAGATCGCCGAACGTAAGCGATATTATTTTATTTATTTTTTTTTTCAATTATTCTTTTCAAAAGTAAGTTGGGGCCAAAGCAACATTTTTTTCGCTTTTGTGTTGATTGAATTTTCAAAAATAATATTTCAATCTTACTTTTAAAACAAAAGTTCCCAAACATAAATTAGTTATTGCAAACTCACTTTCAACCAAACTTAAGTTTACAAACATACTTTCAACTAAATTTAAGTTTACCAACTGCAATTTAAACACACACTAAGTTCATTAGGTCGTAATTTGATTAGTTTAATCGATTAAATTTATAATTGTATCAAGATTAAATCATGTTTGAATTTAAAAATACTTGAATCGGAGATATAAATGGTTCATTATCTAATTAATTCAGTCGACTGGTTCAGTTTGATTTTTAAAACATTAGTATTAACAAAATATTTTTAAAAATATTAATCAAATATAATTTTACTATAATTTATGTTATTAAAAAACATAAAACTCTTGCACCCAAAAAAAAAAACATAAAACTCTAAGATATATTTTTTAAAAGGTATATTAGATAAAAGCTAATGTATTTATTTCTTTTAATAAAAGTATAGTCGTATTTTAATTCTTTTACAAAATATAACACTATTTTATTATTTGAAATTGCAGATCTATTTAGAAAATAAATTTAAAAGTTAAATTTTATACTTAAGTTGTAAAATGTTCATTTGAATAAAAAAAACTATCAATAATTGATTTAACAATTAATTTAATATCAATTTATTTTAAACAATAATATTAACATTTGAAGCCAAAATTTTATTTAATAATATTTTCTTTTTCGTTTCCAAAATAACCTCTTACTTGATAGATAAAAAATTAATCTCTCATAATACAATTAAACGTTTAAGTGATGACTCATTTTAATAATGTTATTTTCTATGGCACCACTAATTAAAGAGATAATTAACACTATGTTTGGATGACGCGGTAAAGAGAAATCGGAAAGGAAATAAGATTAATTTTTTGTGTTTGTTTAAAATGCGATAGAACCAACTAACACGATCATTTTCATTTTAATAATTTTGTTATTTTCTATAAAGGCGTGTTGCCCATTCCATTCCTTTCTTATTCTTTCCAATTAATTAAAAGAGATAATTAAAGTTTGACAATTTAATGATGAAACTAGTTAATATAGTTTAAAGAACTAAGATTAAAAGTAATTAAAGAGGAGTGTAGATAGACAAAATAGTGTATCAATTGCCTTACCCCATAAATTATTAAGGGTACTTTAAATATTAATTTTTATTAGGGGCTTGACTCTTTTGTGAATGGAAAGTTTAAGTATTCAAGCAACATTAGTCTCGCGTTAAAAAAAGTGCGAGAGTATCTCATAAAATCCCAAAAACACATATAATATTTTTATTTTCATTAGATTTAATTAAAATCATAGTAAAAGTCTTTATTTAAGGGGATCAGGTGAGCTGTCCCTTTACTTTGAACTTAGGTCTGCCTCCTGTGTATATAATTGAGTTAAAAATTGACATTTTAAAAATGAGAATTAATTTTTTTTTTATGGAAAGATGTCTAAGTTAGTTTGAGTGTACTTTAATTAATTTATTTATTGATCTAATTTAAGGCAAGTTATCAATATTATGATTAAGAAATTTAAATTTATAATTGTATATTTATTCATACATTATATATTCATATATATTTTTTTGACTAAATTATATGTTCATCTATTGTTACGTCAATCTCATGAGATTGAGTTTTAATAATTTATTATAAAATATTTATACGAGAAAATATGAGTGAGGACCCAAGACAAATTCCGTATACAATCCCCCATATAAATTCAAATAACCTTTTCCATGCAAAGCTTATTGTTCACTAATTTTATTTTATTTTATTTTTAAAAAAATGATATTGAGTGAGCAATATTGAAAAGTAAAGGTACTTATATAAGAGGACACTACGAGGTTTTTATTTCGCAAAGTTTGTCTGTGTTTTTTAAATTTTCGTTTTAATAATAAACTAACATCTATCAAATAAAAAACATGAACAGTATTATCATATATAAGAAGGCTTTAATTTATCTAACGATCGTGCTTAAATGCCGACAACAAAGAAAAACATGAACAGAGATATATCACGTAACTGCTTCTCAGATTAAAAAAAGGTTAATTAAGACCCAGCAATTAATTAATTCATTACCTTCCATTGAGCCGTGTACTCTATTAGTCTATTAGGTCTTTGAATTCTTTTTGGGGGAGGAACAAGTGTTTGAGAACGATATCAATTTTTTTAAAAAGGTGTGACAATCTGGAATCACAATATGAAGGCATATGGTTAACTGGCAATCATTATTACTATACTACTTTACTCTCTCTGATCTCACTACATACATAAGCAAACAATGAACCAACCCTTTTTGCTGCAAGTAGACTGTTGGAGAAGCAGCAGTCAATGAAGACCAGCAACCCAGTTTTGGTTTAACTTTACTTTCCGGGAACATTCACGGGTTCATTGTGAATGTTTGTGTGTGTATTTTGGTGAAATAGAGATAGGCTTCTTTGAGGTCTTTCTTTTCTTTTTGTTTTTGTACTTTGAATTTTATAGTTGGGTGGTCAAACTCTCGAGTATTATAGTTGAGTACTCCCCTCAAGAAAGAACAAGGACCCTGGTGGTTTCACAAGAACCTCTTTATAGACTTCAGTCCACGAGGACCACTTATAGCATGGTATAGAGACAAGTTAATAATAATAATTCCTATTATTATAATAATAATAATAATAATAATAACAATATTAATCCCAAACTGCACAAACACTCTAAAGGGCATATAAGCTGTGGGAGAAGTTTTTACAAAAAGATAGTTATATATTATTATTAATAATATATATACTATTTATATTCTTTTTAAGAGATGTGATTGAATAAGAAAAAGTGATAAAAAATATATATATATATAATGAATTATATTAAATAAAATATAAAAAATATATATACATTTCATGTAAGAATATAAGAGTTAAAAATTTTTAACGACTCCCATGAATATAAGAGAAATTTTTTTACTATTTAATATGCATTATTTCAATTAGGTGAATTATTGTTATCTTTCACTTAAATTATAATTTTTTAAATATTTTTCATTTTTTATATTTCAACTAAGATAAGTACTTAAAATTAGATAAAATTTAAGTTTATTTTTTTATATTTTTTATATTTATTTTATTAATAAAATTATAATATATGTATATTTTTTTTAAAAAATATTAATAAATATATATCATAACCTAATTAATAAAGTAAATATAATAAACATAAAAATCTAAATCTAAATTTTGTCTCTTAAAATTCTCATGTGTAAGAATGGTGGATGCACTTCGAGGTATCGAGGTCCTTAGGTGAAGGCGGGAGTCCCAGGCTAGAAGATCAATCACAACGACAACCACAACCACACTACCACACGTGTGTGTTATATATTTGTCTCGTACTAACATTATTGACTAAGAACTAGCGAAAGCAGTTGCTACGTAACAAAAAACAAATCATTTGCGTTTTTGTTTTTCTATTTGACGGTCCCAGAAATGCCACGTGATGAAAATGTAGGTGCCCAACTTTCCAGGACTTACTATGAAAAATAAAGGACACAACAGTTTAACAAAAAAAAAAAAAAGGACACAACAAACCAGGTCAATGGCACCTTGCATACATAGCATAGCACCACGCAATAACGCATGCCTACATATGTAATAAATCTTTATTCTGTTTTTTTTTAATTATTGTATGAAAATTACTCTCATTATATGATGCCTGATTTATTGGACCAGCACAAAACCTAATAATATTAATAATATATTTAATTTGGATTTTAATAATATGTTTAATTTGGATTGAGCATATCATATGCTAGATTATTGTAATGGGACAACATTGACATAGAAAATAGACATGACTAAGATGTAGCCCAATTTTAGCCGACACTATCAAATATTAAAACATCCACTTGTTTTGTAAAAAAAATATTAAAATTTATACTTGTCTTATTTCACTTTATACTTACGAATATTTTAAATTAAATTTATAAAATAATGAGTCACTACATTAAAATTAATTCATCATCACATAAATTTAAAAGAAGAGGATCAATTCACATAAAAGTTTTTTTGAAACTCATTTTTAACTATTAGATCTACTTTCATTAATAAAATAATCTCAACCAATGAAATTAATTTAATAAAAATGAGTTAACTTTTAATATAATCGAAAAATTTAAAATATATTTAAGTATTAAATTAATAAAATTAACTTTATTAATAAAAAAACTAATTATAATATTTATTTATATGTAAGGAGAGGATAAAGACAAAACAAGTTGACTCCAAATCTGAACCTGCCCTGCCCAGCTGTGGGGTAGGTTTTAAACCAGCTCCATACGTTGAGGTGGGATGAAGACTTGCTGATGGAGTTTAAATTGGATGATGGGTTTTCTTTTTTTTTTTTTTAATGAAGAAAAATGGTAATAATGATAAATTATTTTAATATTATTGGTCAAGGCATCGGTGGTAAGCAGAGATTTACTTACAAACCAATGAGAGATTTAAATTTTATTCAAAACTCTTGAACTAATTGTAACCAGAAAAAGAAAAACAAAAATAAAAACTCGTGAACTAATTAAAAGTCTCATTTAACATTGCATTAACTTTTGTTGGTATTTATAATTTAGATTTAACTTATCAAATTATAACTAATTTAAAAATTGCAATATTGTATATATTGTTTCGTGTATTACTTTTAAATAAAAAATATTATAAAAAATTTATAAAAAATTTAAAAATATTTTTTCTCTATACATAATTTTTTTATTTAAACTTTCAACAATAGAGGAGGTTACACATATGCTTCTATATTTTATCTTTTATATGAAAACTCTGCATGTAATACTAACAAAACAATAAATTTATTTTGGTTTTAAAAATCAAAACAAAGCAATTGATTCATCTTGGAGTTTTAGGTCTCCTAAGACCAAGCCTAATAATCGTAGGAAGATAGTCCCAAACCCAATGCAAGGGAATTGTCTCAGCTGAACTAATGAGACCCTAACAAGTGTCTTAAAGCAGACTCACACCTTAAGGTCCTTTTAGGGCACAAACCTCTCTACACACTACCAATTGCATGGAGGATTCCCTTATAAATAACAACATTAGGGATATTAGTAAGCATTTTTCTTGCTTCTAATAAGACCTAACACATTATACTGACTTGAGCGTTAGAGTGTTTTTATAGGTACTCAACACTCTGTGTCCAAGAACTCCAAGCTCGAAGACTACGTAGCAGGGATATGGTTTTAACCCAAATGGCCCCAGAGCAACAGGACATAACATTGGCGTCCTCTGTGGAAATTCGATGAACTACCATTCCCACCTTTCTACTATGGTTGTGACGAGGAAGCGAAGAGTGACAAACCATGAGCAGAGGGATAGGGACGAAGCCTCTGTCACTCTCAACAGACTTGCTGCATCCTAATGACTTCGTTTCGTCATCCAAAGGCTGGAGTAACCCACCCAACAATGCCCAGCTTCTACTCCTACTCAATGAGCTCATTCTTCGGTCCTACAAGAACAACAAGCACCAAATCTACCTCCCACCAACCAGTAGTTATACGCCATGCTCGACCGTCAACAAGACCAACTCATAGAGATTTTATAAGCCTTGAATGGAAACCGAGAGCAAGTAGCTGAAAATGATATTAAGGTAGGTGTGGATCACGAAGCTTAGGCAGTGATACAGTCACATGATGTAGAACAATACCACTCTCACCATGAACCACAAAGAAGGCCTGAACCTTCTGCCGCCTCTAGCCCTGCACATCAGTAAGGGAACCATTACAACTTCAACCACCCATTCTCTAATTTCATCATAGGGGTACAATTGCCAAAGGGCTTTAAACCTCCCACTGTCAAGGCATATCCTATGAGATAACTTATTTGCTAAGTTTTCTGTCTACATGCATACATAACACAAATAGGCATGCAAAAACACAGCAGTAACTGCTAAGCATCTTATACAATCAAGCTGGAAGGAAGGATGTTACAAATGTTCCTCAATCCAAAGTAAAGATCCCAACTTGGTGTTCCTCGAACTTGGAAATTGAGGCCGAAGTAGGGATCCCAACTTGGGACACCTTGCAATTGGAAATCAAGTTCGAAGTGGGGATCCTAGTTGGGGGCTCCTTGCACTTAATCTATTTTTCATGTCTGTGCATAAGGACCTCAGAATCCTAGGTCACGGTGCAACGACCGTAGGGGAGATGATAGTCTCTTAAGCCTTGGGAAGGCATTCACAGACGACCTTGTGGGTAGTGCATTTTAGGGAACTTTTGTCCTGTGATCTTCACCAAGGTAGCGCAAAGCAACTTACAGAATAAAGCGTGTTAAGCTTAGAGATCCGACGTAGGATGGATAAAGCTCGATTGTCATTATCGGGATCTTTTTCTTTTGATTCGATGGGGCACTTTGATAAGGACTAGCCTAGTTAAAGTCACACCAGAGTATTGGCAAAAGTAGAGTCCTTTTGACAAAGGTAAAAATATGTTGAGGTACTGGCCAAGGTGAGATCGGGCCAAGATACTTGTGGACACGAAGTCCCGCTAAGGTACTCGACCGAGATGAGATTAGGCTGAGGTATTGGCAGAGGCGAAGTCCTACCAAGGTACTTGGTCAAGATGAGATCAAGCTGAGGTACTACTAGAGGCAAAGTCCAGTCAAGGTACTTAGCCGAGATGAGATTTGGCTAAGGTACTCATGGAGACGAAGACCTACCGAGCTATTGGCCTAGATGGGATCAGATCGAGATACTCGTGGAGGCGAAGTCCTTCTGAGTTACTAGCTGGGATGAGATCGGGCCATGGTACTTGTGGAAATGAAGTCCAGTCGAGGTATTGGCTGAAATAGGATCAAGTTGTGGTACTCGTGGAGGCAAAGTCCTACCGAGGTACTGGTCGAGATAAGATCAGGTTGAAGTAGTTGTGGAGATGAAGTCTTGTCGAGGTACTGGCCCAAATGATATATAGCTGAGGTACTTGACCAAGATGAGATTTGGTTGGGGTATTCGTGGAGGCGATGTCCTTCCGAGGTACTGGCCAAGACGAGATCGAGCTGAGGTACTCATGGTTGCGATGTCCTAACGAGGTACTGGCTAAGATGAGATCAAGCTAAGGTGCTCATGGATGCAATGTCCTACTGAGGTGCTAGCTGAGGTACTGGCTAAGATGAGATTGAGCTGAGCTACTTGTGGATGCGATGTCCTACCGAGGTACTTGGCCAAGATGAAATTGGATCGAGCTACTCGTGGAGGCGATGTCTTGCTAAGGTACTAGACAAGATGAGATTGAGTCGGGGCACTCGTGGATGCAATGTCCTGCCAAGGTACTAGTGGACACGAAGTCCTTCCAAGGTACTCTTCGAGGTACAACTCGTGGAGGCGAGACCCTACTGAGGTACTGGCTAATGTGAGATTAGGTTGAGGTACAACTTATGGATGCAATGTCCTTATGAGGTACTTGGCAAGGTATGTAACACCCTCCATAAGGCATCACATTTTCGACTAAAAGCTTAAAACCTGAAAATCATTTCATAAAAGCTTTGAGTTCTAAAAGATGGATTTTAAAATTTCTTTTCTCGGAAACATAAACTTACTGAAAATTATAAGTAAAACAGAAATTAAACTGAACTAATTAATACACATATTATATATACCACATAATATTCAACAACATTTAAAACATAAAATTTACAGACTCAAGATAACAGTAGCAAACCCAATGACGGATCCTACTTAATAGCACGGTAATAACACTAACAAGAAAACTCAACATACTTGTTCCGTTCCTCCATCAAACTGCTTACTGTTAAAACTTGGAAGATCACTCCTCGACGCCGTCACCGACCTCAGAATATTGCCTCTAGTAAGTCTAAGAAAACTCGTTGCACATACTATACGAATTTAGCAATACAAACACAATAAAACAATACAACAAAAAGGTGAGATCCCCTTTCACCAATACCAGTACGACAGTAAAGAATGATATCAATAATAGAGTCATTCCATACACACAAATATCATAAGTATAATCATGTTATCAATTTACAAATAACTCCAATAAACATATATCACAATAAAATGAACAGCAATAATTTTACCATAACAAATATAACAATTAATATAATAAACCATATAGTCACATCATGCATAATATCTCATAATTAAATATGAATAATCACATTAAGATGCAGATCACATATGTAAATATACACAGATTCATTCATACTCCATGGAGCTAAAACACAAACATCAGAGAGAATGATCCGGAAGAACTATCAGTACCTCAGGCTGCCTAACCAAACTATTGCACTGTCCAACATCGTGTCTATAGCCCACAGTCCAAAACATCGTGTAGTAGTACACAGTCCAAATATGTCGTGCACTACAAGTATTGTACTAGATAGTCTCCACAAGATCTCGATTAAGAATAGTGCGTGTCAAGATCATTAGCGTGTTACCAGTTACCACGGCCCAGAGGAGTGACCAATTGTCCACATGTGGAATATTCCGCACACTAATGCCTCCAAGTCTAGTCAATAAACCACACTACGCCTATCACACTGACAACATGGTGTAATTCATCTCGTCAGTCAAACGTCAATCCTCAACCAAATTGACATATCCCTCAATATATACTCGTAAACCATAATCTCATAAATACCCTCAGTCTCAATACGCCACCATATTTACACAAATGTCCTTAGTCTCAATATTTTCAAATATAGTATGTCTCCAATTGACAGTACTATTTTCTCAATATATATGGGTCCACCACTTTGGCCCAACAGTAAAACTCACTATTCTTTTTAGTCGCGTAAAGATTTTATTGCTTTTTTACAATCACATCACCTTTTTTAAAACGTTTTTAAATCGCGTAGATATTTTTCAACGTTTTAAATATCGTGTAGTATTTTTAAATTATTTTCTCAATCGTGTAGCTTAAAATTATTATTTTAAAGTACGCGTTAGCTATTTCTAGTATTTTTCAACTACGTATAATATTTTCTTTACATTCTAATTTTATATTGAAACTTTCTCTATTATTAGTCCATTTTTAATTAATTTTGGCAACATTTTATCTAGAAAATTCATTAAGTGATATTTTCTATGTTTCCATAAAAAATTTACCTTTCTTAGTCATAACTAATAATTACATCTTGAAACTTGCTAACGCGCTTCAAAACTCAATGAGTGAGCTATACGTTAGTACTTTTCAAGTATTCAATTTATTTCTCCTCCATACTTAGTTTCTCTAATTAAATTCTAAGAATTAAATTACTTTCCATTGTTTATCCAAAAACCCATTTAATTAAGTTCTCATTAAATTAATTACATAAGTCCATACTTTTAAAATAGTTTTGGATTAAAAATATCATAAGTAGCCATGTTGGCCAAAAATCATTCTATGCATTAAAAATCATATTTAATTGTTTCTCATCATTCAATCTCTTATAAGAATTCTTAATCCAATTTATTGTTATTAAATCACTTAATCCATAATTAGAAAAATATTTAGAACATCTTGGTTCCTTTTGTAGTGGTGAAGCCGTGAGCTTCATGTGTTCTTTGGAACACCCATGCAAATCATCAACATATTATTCATATCTTACAATAACTATCATGCATCCATAAACACATACCATATATTTTAAAGCTATAGACATGCTTGCACACAAAATCAATCACAAATAAGAAAATTTTAAACAACTAAGTGAATGAATCCTTATGGATTCTTCACCACAAACACATCCATTCCTCACCACCAATACATGGTTGATGAGGGTAATCTCCCTCTTACCTCTTGGTGAAAACTCCAAAGCTCCTTGTATGTCCTTCTTGAATAAATCCTTCTATCACTACTAAGTTGCTACTTTAAAACAAAACAACATACATATATTAACATCTAAGGCTTGAATAAGGAAAACCATGGATCAAAATATGATTTAGAAGGAAAGAATGAAATCAATAATGAAGATTTCATAAACTTCACCTTAAAACTCTAAACCTTGAGCTTGAAGAACAAGGATGAAAATGGATGATTTAGGAAAAATCTTCAACATGAAAGTTCCTTAGAATTGTATGAAGATTTAAGATCTAAGGTTATTTAGAATTATTGAAGCTTGGAAGGTAATTTTGTGGTGGTTGGCCATGAGCTTTGTGAGAGAGAAAGGTAAGAGTTTTTGTGTTCTTTGCTTGATAGGAAGATGGAGATGAATGAATCTTGAGAAATTCCCAACATGAAAGTATCTTGAATTAATGAGAAGATTCAAGAAATGATATTGGTAGGAATTATTGAAGTTTGGAGAGTAGATCTTTGGTGCTTGGCCGAAACTAGAGAAGATGGAAAAGGAGAGAGTTTTTGTGTTTAGTTCTCTTGGTTCTTGGTGAAATTGAGAAAAAGATGAACTAAGTATAGAACTTGGTCTCTCAAGGAGTCATAGTTGTGGGTTTAGTGAAGAGAAATGATGAGAAAGCTTTCATAAAAGTGAGAGAGTTTGATGTATATCTTTTGGCTTCTTGGATGGAGATGAATAAAAGATGAGCAATTGTATAATTTTGGCCTCCAAGAGTGTTTGGTCGTGGAACACAAGGAGAGAAAAGGGTGAGCTTCATGCAAAAGATGCAAATGAATCAAAGCCCTCTTATTTATAGACTTCATGGAAAAGATGAAGGCTTATGATATTTGATCAAGATATTTTTCGGTATACTCTAAATAATGAACAATAATTACTGCTTATAAAGTCAATGTCTATTATCCAATAGATAATAAAATATACCTAAATTTTTCTCTTACTCCAGTTGGGTAGCAACTATTGTTGATCATTTTTCTACTGATTGCCCTTGATGAGTCACAGAACGAGTCATCAAAGAGAAGTTTGTAGAACATGTGGCTCACTACGATGAGTCAGCATGATAAGTCAGTGTAGAAATTTCTAAAACAGGTGAGTCAACATGGCAAGTCATCAGCTGAGTCACCAGCTGAGTCAGCATGGAACCTTTTGGAATGTGTGACTCACTGCGGCGAGTCACAGGGCGAGTCAGCGTTTCTACAACCTTCTAGAATGTGGCGAGTCACTGCTTCTAGAACATGGCGAGTCATTGCTTCTGGAAGCTTCTTGAATATGCTGAATCATAGGTGTTGAGGTGTTGCGCCACGTGTTGAGCTTCTATTGGTCCTCCGTGATGAGTCACAGCCACCAATTTTGACCGGCTCCCCATTGGTCCATCTGTAAAGCACTTGATGATTAGGCGCGTGACGAGGCGTTTTCTAGAGTCTTCTAGAATAAGCTAGAACATGTGAGTCACTAGGCTAGTCACCTAGGTGAGTCACTAAACGATGAGTCATCGTCTAGAACATTCTAGAGTGGGTGACTAGGCTTGCGTCTAGAATTATCTACTAGATATTTTTCAAGAAAGATATTATTCAATGGATAATAAAACATACCCCAATTTTATTTGTCAGATAAAATCGTAGAAAAACAAAACTTCAAAAACTATTTCCGGTTTCGGGTTTCGTAAGATCTCCGGCTCCGAATCAATAGTACAAAATTTTCTTGCTAATAAACAAATTTTATTTTTTCGGGCCTATATACAACTCAAAATATCAAAAATATATTAAACATTCATAGTATTCCAAAATATCAAAAATATAATAAAATATTCAAAATATATTAAAATAT
This sequence comes from Ormosia emarginata, assembly GCA_029884605.1. NCBI lineage: Eukaryota > Viridiplantae > Streptophyta > Magnoliopsida > Fabales > Fabaceae > Ormosia > Ormosia emarginata. The sequence continues at coordinate 47,257,946 of JAQQTP010000077.1, read as the reverse complement.
CCAAAATATCAACAAAATTCATAAAAATCTTAACAATTGTGAAATTCATGAAAATCAAATCAGATTAGTAAAAATAATTAAGAATTGATAGAAAGAAATAAAATACGAAGGCTCATATACAACCCCAAAAATAATATTAAAATAATCAAAAACATAAAAACTTCCAAAAATTCTTAAAAATCACAAAAATCATAAAATTCACAGAAGTCAAGTCGGATTACTCAAAATAATTATGAATCGACCAAAACAAATAAAATACGAATTCTCGGGGTGTTGCAAGGTATAGCTCATGGAGGTGAGGTCTTGTGAAGATAGTCAAGATGAGATCAAGTGAAGGTACAACTTGTGGGTGCGACGTCTTGACGAGGTACTGGCTGAAGTGGGGTCTGAAATTGGATGGGAACCTTTGTCATTGGGGGTGTTTATTAACTTCGTAGAGTATGATAGCTAGTTTCCTAGTTTCCTTTTGGAGATTCAGCCTCTTAGAATATAATAGTCTCGTTTTGAGTTTACTTTTTGACGTACGGTAGTTTCCTTTTGGGTTTACCCTCTTGGGTAGTCCCCTCTTGGGCTTATCTTTCTAGTGTACGGTAGTCACCTTTTTGGTTTACCTTTTTAGGTATGATAGTTCCCTTTTGGTTTACCTTCTTGTAGTATCGTAGTCACCTTTTCGATTTACCTTTTTAGAGTATGGTAGTCTCCTTTTGGATTTACTCTATTGTCGTATATTAGTTCTCTCTTGGACTTACCCTCTTGAGTAGTCTCCTTTTGTGTTTACCTTTTTGGAGTATAGTAGTCTATTTTTTGGGTTTACCCTCTTGTTGTATACTAATCTCCTTTTTGGGTTTACCTTCTTAGGTAGTCCCTTTTTGGAGTTTACCTTTTTGTTGTATGGTAATCCCTATTTGGGTTTACACTCTGGGTTAGTCCTCCTTTTGAGTTTTTCTTTTTGAGGAGTGATCTATTTGGGTTTCCCTTTTTGAGGTAAGATCTGTTTGGGTTTCATTACTTAAGAGACGCCAATATGATATTGGGAGGGATGAAGATCAACCATCAACCTTGTGGTGCACAGTTTAAGATCAACCACAATAGACATCTTGAGAGTGTGGGAAGATTTTACTAAGTTCTCATAGATGACGCTAATGTTCAGAGCTGAGATCAGAGGTGTGTACCTAATCTTGCCTCTAAGCGGTGCTTGATGGTAGATTCCTCCTTGATGAGACAACAACAACGGTAAAGTGAGGGAACCAATGTACCTACAAGATACTCTGACATTTAAGTTAAGGTAATGTGTATTAGGAGAAAGTAATATGTCAGAATAGATGCATTTTTGAGTGACTTAACCTCATACTTATAAAGTAAGTTTGCTTGCAGGTTAAACAACATTTAAAGAGATATTGTTTAGACATAATTAGAATTAGTAACCATTTATAGAAAAGATCACAAAACTTCCTAATTTGTGAAAGAATCAGTTAAGATAAGATGACAGTCTCCTTAATGAGCGAACAATTACCCGTGAGCATTTCTATAATTTGAGGCCGCAATTGGGCTAACCATGTTGGACACGGATCTAAGTTATCGGTCAGAACAATTATTAAAAAAACAACCCAAATACAAACTGAAGAAAACTCTTTTGACTTTTGTTTCAGTGAAACTCTATATAGTAATATTCTTTTATTCAATTGAAAAGAGACTCACACAAAAAAAAACGTTATTATTACTATGTTATAACTGTATATTACTATAATATACTTTAACTACAATTTTTTATAATAATTTTCTGTTATTTTATTTGACTTTTTTTTGTAAGCATTTTCTTTTTCTTTTTCTGACTTTTTTTCCGATGACGATATAAAAGACTTTTTTTTTGGATTTTTGTTTAAAGAAAAAAATTAAAAAAGGAAAAATTTGAAATGTACAATAAAAATTAAAAAGTGTCAATTGTGAATAGGCATATTAGATTGCCAATAGCCCTATCCCAACTTTATATCACTACATCTCAAATACTTTGTATTTTAAATAAGAGTTTAATTTTGATATATTGTGAGTATAAGATATTTTTATACCATCATCCTATTTTACGTCAACACCTCATTTAATGAATTTGATTATCTTAACAATTATAACAGATGTCAAACTTATTAAATAATGTGGTAATATAACATTAAACTTAAGTGTAAATTTTTTTTACAATGACAGTGAATGATAATTAAATTCTTGGTATAATAATTGTTACAATGAATCGATAAAATAATAAATGAATTTTAAGAAAATGACATAAATTTCCAATATTTATGAATATATGTGTTTAAATTGGATTTTTTAAGAAGAAAATGTATTTGTACATTAGTTTTGGGGTTAATAAAAAACAATCTTGAATTAAAATAAAATTTTATTACTATAATGTGCGTGATGTAGAATATCTATTCAACAATAATCAATATCAAAGTTTTAAATGATGATATAGACAATATCAAATAGTATATTTTTATAATGAATTTAAGTGAAAATGATAAAATGTCATTAAACAAAAAAGTACTAATTATAATTAAGCATAACCTTTGGCCTGATTTTTTTAGAGTAAGGGTCTTCTTGAGAGCGGCTAGGCTTCTCATGGAAGTTTCGTCTCACTGAAAGTGGGCTCCTCTTTTCGTCACTTTGTGCACGTGGGAGGGATCGAAGTTTTCGGGTGCACGTGGGAGGGATCGAAGTTTTAGGGTGCACGAGGTTGAGTGGAAGTGAAACCAGACTGTGACATGGTAGAAGAAATAACTTTGAGGTGTAAAAACCTCTCTCCTGTAGAACCCGTTGCTCTTAGTCATGAAAAGTAGGTGGATCATCGAAGGATCGTAGTCAATATCTACTGATGGGAAGCCGAATTTCTGTTAGACCATTTAATCTTATGACCTTGTGTAGAACGATGCATAAGGTTTGGAGACCTATCACGGGGATGGAGTTCTGGAGGATAGGAGAAAACATTGTACTGTTTGAATTCTCCAGTAAACGTGACTTTGATAGGATTTTGCAAGGGAGACCTTGGACTTTTGATAAGCCTCATCTGGTGATCAAAGAGTATGATGGATCCACATGTCCATCGAAGATGCAATTTAACAGATAACTCTTTTGGATCAGGGTGATTGATTTGCCTTTTACAATGATGAACAGGAAGGCTGGTAAAATGATAGGAGATGTGGTGGAGACTTGTGTTAATGTGGAAGTCAATTCTCAGGGATGTGCTGGTTGGGGCCAATATCTGCACATTAGGGTTGAGGTGGACATAGCAAAGCCTCTTAGACATGGAGTTATGTTACAAATCAACCTTAATGAACGACCCCAGTGCTTCTCCATGCAACTCGAGAGACTACAAAAATCTTTGTTATGCCTGCAACATGATTGGGCATGGGTTGGATGATTGTGAGAAAGAGGATGAGATTGACAAGGATAATTTGCAGTATGGTGATTGGTTAAGGGCAGGATCAAATGCTTAACCACTGAAGAAGTTGCTATCTCATAATCACAACTATAATCTGTAGGGCCAAAAAACTGATAAAATGGAGAACCAGATTGAAGAGCCTGATTCGACAGGGGACAAACTATATAATCTATATCACAAAGCTAGCACTTTCTAGTTGGAGACTAAACAAGTACTGTGGTGAGAGCAGATATAATACCAACAACTCGGAGGTGGAGGGATCAGGTGATCAGGAAGTTACCTCTCCTCCTAAAATTCATCCAAATTCTGCGAAGACCAAGCAGTTGAAGAAATGGAAAAACATACAGAAATCTGCAGTGGAGGGAAAAAAAAAAGAATACTGACAGTGTTAACTGTAAAAGATCACTCCTAACTGCACTAGGAGAGGAGATTGAGATGGATATTGACCTACCCCCAGTGGCGTAGAAGGCAAGAATAGGCGTGGCAGCTAAAAATATTATACTCTATATATGATGTTACAACGACAGAGGTTGCCAAGAAACCCCGCTAAGAACCATGAAGATCTTAACTTGGAATTGCTATGGGCTCGAGAACCCATAGGCAATTCCAGCCCTTCGCTTCCTATTAAGGCAACAAAGTCCTGATATGGTCTGCCTTATTAAGACCAAGCTATCTTCTGAGGAGTTTGCTAGCTTTAAATGGAAGCCGAGTTATAGCTTTGGATTTGGGGTGAGTGCGGAGGATAGACGTGGTGGGATTGGTGTTGTATAGAAGCAAGATATGGACCTGGAGATTGTTCAATATTGTTACTCTTTCATAGATACCCGAATCAAGGACAACAAGAGTGGTGATTGGTGGAGCTATACAGGTTTTTATGGAGCTCCTATGACAGCAAACCAACATATATCCTAGTAGCAATTGAAGAATTTGAGTTACGATGACTCAGTGCCTTAGGTTGTGGGTGAAGACTTGAATGAAATATTAGAAAGCCATGAGAAAATAGGTGCGGTTATAGCAGAATGGCAGAATAGAGACTTCAGAGGAGCTGTGGACCTTTGTGGGTTGCAAGATATAGGTTATGAGGGATACAGATTCACATGGAATAACAATAGAAGTGTTATCACCCAAAAATAAATTTAAAAGAGTAAGCTAATATAACGGCTAATTGAGGGTAATTAGTCAAAGGAAGGTATAGTTGATGAAGTAGAGGAGCATTCGGTTAACGGTAAGCTGGGCCTTCTCGTAAGTGGACTAGGAATGAAACAATAAAAACCTAAAGCATAACGGGCTGCAGGTTAATAGAAGACTAAGAATTGAAGTTGTTACTAACGAATGCCACAAAACATGCTGAGAAAATAGGAGTTGAGCTGTTGAGGGGTAGCCGTTGTAGCCAAAACAGTTAAGAGACGTAGGTAGGCTAGTCATGGGATAGTCGTTTGTTGTTAGGAGTTCTAACCAGCAAGGTTGGCTATGATGGGGGTTGGATTTTATCTATAAATACCATTTGTACTAATTGAAATAGGATAGATCACAATCAATACAACTTTTAAGATTTGCTTATTTTGCTTAAATTTTCATGTCCTTTACTATATTGCTTTTTCTCTGTGCAATTTATTTTTCGCAAGCTTATTTCCCAGCCAATTACAGCTTTAACTTCAAATTCTTAGACTTCTTAAGTTCACATTAATACTAAACGTTTTCTTTAGTGAGTTTGGGAACCTTTGCTAAAGGTTGGATTTTGCCTTTAGCTTAAATCGCCTGTTACTTATCAAAATTCATACGTGTTCATCGGCTGAATTCTTATTCGGCTGATAAATTTATTTCACACGTAAACAAATTTTGGCACACCCGAGGGGACCCTCTAAGGTGAGCAAATTGAGAAGTTTGCATCTCTCAGTTTAGATCACTATTGGCGTATGCACCTAAGGTCTGGTAGAAACCTTAGCAGTATGGATACAAGTCAACCTAGTAAGAAGAACATGGGCATAAAGACTTTAGAGGGAAGAGCCCAACATATTCTGGGAATGCCCGCTTCACCTCAGCCAGTGGGTACTCCTACATCTTCCACCATAATTGCTACTCCAGTGGTAGAGCTCTCTGATCAGCCTCAGTCGATAGTGATGACCACTTCATTTATTTGGGACCAAATTGATCAAGGAATGAATGACTTGATGTATCAATTGTCAAGGCAACTTTCAGAGATCGTGAAACTGATGGTGCATAATGAGCTGCATTTTGTTAGAGAGGCTGAGAAAAAACAATCCAATGCAGGTGAGGCTTCGGCTCATTCAACTATTGTGGGACCTTCTGCTGGCGGACAGAGTCAGGCAGGACCACAATTTATGGTCCAGCCGAGTCTGGGCATGCCGCAGGTAGTTCCCATGTTCCAGCCTCCTCAACCTGACAGTGGTATCCAATTGAGCTTGTAATATGGGCAAGTACAAGTACCCAGGAGGCCTTCCTAGATAACAAGAACAATTGGTTTGCAGTACCTGGCACCTAACACTTCTGTGATAGGTGCTAGTGCACAGGTGGCCGCAACTGGGGGCACCATTTTCTCGGCAGCTCAGGGTCCTCCCAGGTATATTCCTGATTATGTGGGAGAGTTACCTTGGTCCAACATTCCACCTACTCCAATAGGTACCCCTGAGGGGTTTCCTTATAGGCAATCTGTTCCTGTTAGGATCGATCAGCCATGGGTTAATGTATCTTAGGTGGCTCTAATTCAGCCGATTGCTCAGCCATGGGCGAATAATCCTCCACATCCAGGCTATAACAAGGGGGCAATTCCCATCCAGGATCAGCAATATCAGGTGCCCCATCAACTAAAGGGTGCTCCTGTTAGGCCAGTACGACCTGTTCAGTCACCAACACCAAATTATCCGGGTGACAGAGCTCCTCAGCTGATAGACCCAGAGATAATAGCCGAGACCATGAGGAGACATTTTGGAATCCAGCTAAGATTGTTGGACATGCCTATCTATAAAAAGCCCTATCCTAAGTAGGTAGACAGGATGATGCCTTTGCCTAGAGGATTTAAGACTCCTGACTTTACCACTTTCTCAGGGGAGGATGGTAAATCTACTATGGAACACATCGGCAAGTTCACTGCCCAATGCAGGGAAGCAAACCAGAATGAGTTCTATAAGCTCTAGCTATTCCCTTTGTCCTTGATTGAGGCAGCCTTTACTTGGTATTCTTCCTTAGCCCCTAACACCATACAAAACTGGACTGACATGGAGCGTTGCTTTCATGATAGAATCTATATGCCTCAGCCAGATGTGACCGTAGCTGACATGATGAATTTGAGGCAATTGGTGGATGAACCAGTATCTGATTTCTTGGAGAGATTCAGGAAGTTAAGAAGCAAGTGTGTCGTGCAGCTGCCTGAGGCTGAATATTCTTCCATGGCTGTTAATAAAATGCACCCTCAGCTCAGGGAGAAGTTAGTAGGGCAAGATTGCACTGACCTGAGTCAGTTGGCTTCCAGGGCTTCCAGGATTGAACAGTACATTCTAGAAAAAGAAAGAAGGAGGTCTAGCAAGAACATGGGGTCTCATCTAATTAGTGTAATTGATGTTGAAGATCTAGACTATCTGTCAGATGAGTCAGCCGAGCAATCGGCAGATATCATGGCTGCAGAGATAGTGAGAGGAAAACCATATTCACGCCCAGCTTTAAGACCCCCCAAAGGAAAGGAGGTCCAAACTCCAGAGAGTAAGGTTGATTATTCATTTGACATTTCCAAGGTGGACCAAATATTTGATTATCTTTTGAAGGATCCACAAATTAGACTAAATGAAGGACACCAAATTCCCCTAGCCGAGGAATTGAAGGGAAAAAAATATTGTAAGTGGCATAATTCTTACACTCATGCTACCGTCACCTGTATAGTGTTCAGAAAGGTTATACAAAAAGCCATGAAAGAAGGAAGATTTAAACTAGCCGAAAGGAGATGACTGTTATTACAGATCCATTTCCTTTAGCTGGGGTTAATATGGTTTCCTTCTCTGGGGAGATAGTATCTGGTTCACCATCTAAAAGATGGAAATAGCCGATACGTCCCCAGTGGAGACAAAAGGGAGTGTATGATGAACCAAATAGGGCTGGGAGAGCTTTAGCTGTGTCTGATCAATCTAAAACAATAGATCAGAAACCATTTGTGTTCAACAGATTAAAGAGACCCCAGGTAAATAATGAATATGTCAAGAAAGATACACCGGCTAAATACAATAGGCCCATAGTGTTTGGCAGGTTGGGGAAGAATCAGCCGAGGAGACAGGCTGAAGTCAAACAGCATTCGACAGATTGTGATGTATACAGAGGCTCGAATGGGAAGACTATTCTAGTCCCCAGAGACATAATGGATGAGGTTAAGCCTAGGGTTTTTAGTAGATTGGATTTTTCAGGCGTGAGAAAGGATTTTGAAGGGACAAGAAAGCCTGCAATCAAGTCTGGGGAAACAACAAAGAAGGTTCCAAGAAGAAACATAGGAATAAATGTAGCCGGTAAGTATTATGACACTTTAGCCGATGCAAGGCTACCCATGATGGACGAGACTCCTATACCAGATAAGGGTAAAAGAGTAGCTCGTTTCGATGTGGAAAATGGCATGACTACATTAAAGATTACTGTAAAGAATGAGGAAGTTATTAGGCCCCAACGTATGGTTAAACCACTAGCCGAGGTGGAAAAAGGACACTGGTTCATTAACAAATATGCAAAAGGGAAGGATCTTGTGGTAAAGGAACCAAGGATGATGACTAGAACTCAAAAAAGAAGGGACCAGAGGAATAAATCAGTACAGCGAATGAAGTAAACCTTGGCTATGTTAGCCAAGGCAAAAAGAATTGACCGTGTTGAGATTAGATCTTCTAGTGTGGTTGAAATTCTAGAGGTTGCTTTTGGGCAACCAAAGGAAGAAACAACTGCTGAAGAAAGAAAGCAGGAACCAGTGCAATCAGGAAACCAAGACTGTCTTGGAAAGGGCGAGCAAGATTTTCAGGAGATGATTAATGAATTGGAGACAACTGAATTGGAAGAGGTACCGGTCATAATAGCAGAAGAACAAGTTCTTCTAACAGTCGAGGAAATGGAAGAGGAACTCAGATCAGATCTTCTATTAGAAGATTCTGTGTTAAATTCCATACTAGGGGAAGACGAAGATCACCCCTTGGCTGAAACTAACATGGTGGGGTTGATTCCTAGTGAATTTTCAGCTCGACAGAAGCAACCTGATAAATTGGAAGGTGATGTGGTTGCTGAGGAAGTTGAATGGGCTGTGTTAGCTCCCATTTCAAAAGAACCCAAAATGAAATTCCCTAAACCAGCAAGGGAGATGACAAAGCATTTGAAGCCTTTATACATCAGGGCCCAGGTTAATGGTAAGAGTATTAGCCGAGTCTTGGTGGATGGAGGAGCAGTGTTAAACATAATGCCTTCGACTACAATGAAGAAGCTGGCTAAATCTAAGCAGGATTTGATTCCCACAAATATGAAAATGACCAATTTTATAGGGGATATTACAGCTGCCTTAGGAATTTTAGTAGCTGATATCACTGTGGGGAGCAAAACTTTGAGCTCTGCGTTCTTTGTGGTAGATTCTAAGTCCACTTACTCCATATTGCTGGGAAGAGATTGGATTCATTCCAGTCAATGTGTGCCTTCCACTTTGCACCAGATGCTAATGTTTTGGGATAGGGATAAGGTAGAGTCAGTGCCAGCCGATAAGAATCCGTTTGCGGTTTACATCAAGATGGCTGAAGCTATATTCTGCTCGCCCCGGTTGGAGCCTATTACTCTCCCTGAAGGATATGAAGAAGGATCATGATAGTCTTCCAACCTAGCTGCCAATGACTTTGTTGTCAATATCCAAGCCGATTTATGGTCTCTACAGTTGTGTTTAGATGAATAACAAGGCCCAAGTAATTGAAGACCTGAGACACAGGCTGACATCCTTGGAAGTTGAATATAGGATTGGTACGACTATGTTTATGGAGTTGGAAGAGATAGTGGAAGAAGAATGCTCGGCTGAGATGCCTAGGGGGCACAAGTTTGAAGAGAGGTGGGAGTCCCTAATCAGCAGGAAGACCCCTACCTTTTCAGCTGAAGATCCTTTGTTGGATGTCAACCTAGGGACTGAACAGGAACCGAGAATGACAAGAATAAGTAGCTTGTTAGGCAAGGAAGAACGAAATCAATTAATTGATTTAATAAAGACGTACAAAGATTGCTTTGCATGGGACTACCATGAGATGCCAGGTCTTTCTAGAGAATTGGTGGAGCATTAGTTGCCAATCAAAGAAGGATTTAAACCTCATAAGTAGGCTGCTAGAAGATTTAATCTAGAGTTAATACCTAAAACTTAAGGAGGAAATGGAACGATTACTTAAAGCAGGTTTTATTCGTATGGCCAGATATGTAGAATGGCTGTCGAACATAGTCCCTGTAATCAAGAAGAGTGGAAAGGTTAGGATTTGTACTGACTATAGAAACTTGAATCTTGCCACTCCCAAAGATGAATATATAATGCCTATAACTGACATGCTTGTCGATTCTGTAGCCAAAAATGGCATTTTAACATTAATGGATGGGTATTCTGGTTATAATCAAATTTTCATAGCCAAAGAAGATGCCCATAAGACAGCCTTCAGGTGTCCTGGTGCCATTGGGATATTCGAATGGCTAGTCATGTCGTTTGGATTGAAAAATGCTGGTGCCACGTACCAAAAAGTCATGAATGCTATTTTCCATGAGTTAATAGGAAAAAACATGGAAGTAGATATTGATGATGTCATAGTAAAATCTCATGATTTTAACCATCATCTAGCTGATTTAGAGCAAGCTCTTAAGACGATGAGGTGTCATAATTTTAAAATGAATCCTGCCAAGTGCTCTTTTGGAGTATCGGCTGGGAACTTTTTGGGTTTTTTGGTTCATAAGCATGGGATTGAAGTTGATAAAAATAAAACCAAAGCCATATTAGATGCGAGACCCCTACATAATAAAAAAGAATTGCAAAGTTTGATCAGTATAATTAACTTTCTGAGAAGGTTTATTTCAAATTTAGCCGGTAAGCTGAAAGCTTTCTCCCCATTACTGAAATTAAAAAATGATGATGAATTGGTATAGGAAGAAGAACAACAACTTGTATTTGATCAAATAAAACAATGTTTAGCTAGTCCTCTAATGTTAGTTCCCCCAGTGTTAGGGAGGCCATTGAAATTATATATATCGGCTGCCCCAGAATTAATCGGTTGCCTATTGACACAGGATGATGAAGATGGGAATAAAAGATCCATCTATTATCTTAGCCGATTGCTTAATGACCCTGAAACTAGATATACTCCCATAGAAAAACTATGCTTGTCTCTTTTTCATGCCTGTACGAAGCTGAAATATTACCTTTTGCCAAGGGAGGTTCAAGTAGTATGCAAAATTGACATAGTATAGGCCTGTTTTGCAAGGACGACTAATGAAGTGGGCTATTAAGCTAAGTGCATATGCATTGAAATATGTGCCTCTAAAAGCGATGAAAGGCCAAGCCTTAGCTGATTTCTTGGCTCAGCATCCTTGTGTAGATGTTATAGATCATTTAGCTGAGGTGAGCCATTGTGTTAACTTGAGACATTCGGTATTAACTTTTGATGGATCCAAAACTAATAAGGGCGCTGGGGCTGGAATCACAATCACAAGTGTCCTGCTGAAGAAAGCTGGAAATTCATGCATCAGTTGAGGATAGGATGTTCGAACAACCAAGCTGAATACGAGGCTTTAATATTAAGATTAAGAATCTTATTGTCTATGAAAGCCAAATACATTAAGGTTATGGGAGATTCCCAGTTAGTTATAAAATAGATAGCTAGGGATTATAAATGCACTAACCAGAATTTAGTAGAATATCATGAAACAGCTAGCAGTTTGTTAAAACAGTTTATCGATGTAGTGATCATGCATATACCCAGAAGGTATAACGAAGAAGCAAATGATTTGGCACAACATGCTTCTGGTTATAAGGAAACCTTTGAAGATGTTCAGCCTGTAGATAATCGGCTCAAGGAGTTCCTTATTGGTGAAGTAAATACAATTGATGATTGGAGAGTTGAGCTAACAAAATATTTGCAAGATCCTTCTTCTTCTTCTACTTTCCAGATAAGGCAAAAGGCCTTAAAATATACTTTGGTAGATGAAAAACTACATAAGAGAGGATTGAAGGGAATTTTGTTAAAATGTCCTAGCAAAGCCGAGACTATGAAACTCATGGGGAAGCACATGAAGGGATATGTGGTTCACATAGGACAGGATCTGTGATGCGCTGGCTAATACATAGGTATGGATATTATTGGCTAACCATCAATACAGATTGCCATGCTTATGCCAAAGGGTGTGAGGAATGTCAAAAGCATGGGCCAATCCAGAGGATCCCAACCGAGGAGATACATTCTGTTGTTAAGCCTTGGCCATTCCGAGGATGGGCAATGGATCTGATTGGAAAAATATACCCTTCATCTTCCAAAAGACACTCATTCATTATTGTTGCCACTGATTATTTTACCAAGTGGGTGGAAGCCCAGCCGATGGTTAATGTTACCCAAGCTGATGTTATCAGGTTTATTAAAAATCAAATTATCTATCAGTATGGCATTGCAGAAACTATTACAACAGATCAGGGCATAATGTTCACAGGAGAAAAGACGGTTGCTTTTGCATAAGAATATGAGATCAAGTTAATCCAGTCTACACCTTATTATGCATAGGTAAATGGTCAAGCCGAGGCTACAAACAAAATATTGATCAGCTTGATTAAGAAGACCATAGAAGACAAACCTAAAAGATGGCATGAAGCGTTAGCAGAAGTACTATGGGCTTACAGAAATTCTAAGTATACCGAAACGGGGTTTACCCCTTTATCGGCTGACTTATGGTCAGGATGCTGTGTTACCATTGGAAATTAATGTAAAATTATTAAAGGTAGCCAAACAACATTGCTTAACTATGGATGAGTACCAGCAAGCTATGTTCATGGAGATGGAATCGGCTGATGAGGATAAGTTAATGGCCTTGGAAAATATTCGAAAGAATAAAGAGAAAGTGGCCAAGGCATATAATAAACATGTCAAACTTAAAAGTTTTGTCGAAGGGGATTTAGTTTGGAAAACCGTTTTGCCTTTAAGGGCTAAGACCCAAAGTTAGGAAAGTGGTCACCAAACTGGGAAGGACCTTATATAATTAGTCAAGTTATGATTAATGGAGCTTATCGGCTAGTTAACATGCATGGTGAAGAAATGGAGAGAAGCATAAATGGGAAGTATCTAAAAAACTATTATCCTTCGATTTGGGATAATTAAAAAAAAAAGTCGGTTCAAAGTATCGGCTACAAGCCAGCCAATTAGCTTTTTCAAATTAAGACTTAAAAGTTAAACATAATTGAAAAAGGTAACAGTTTACAGATCAGCAGGAATAGTAGTTGATTGGTCAGAGTTAGGTGCTTGAATTGGATCAAGGGTTGGAGTATCAGCCGAAGGAGGTGGTTTAACAGGACTAATAGCGGAAGAGGTGACTTGATCAGTCGCAGATTGAGGGACAGGAATGGCTTCTACTTCTGGTTGATTAATTATTGTGTCAGCCGAAGATGGTGCCAATGTCCTTTTTGCTTCGGCCAAGAGCTCTTTCAAATTTGCCTAAGCCTCCTTAGTGAGAAAAAGTCCATGATCAGCAGCGTTCAGATCCTCTTTAAATGCATCTTTTTGTTGTAGTAATGAGATCATCTCGGCATCTAGAGCGGTAGATTGATGATACAGTTGCATTTGGAAATTAGCATTAGAAGTTAGCTTCTGAGTAAGAGTTGCCAGTTTAGGCTTTGTTTCGGCAATCTCCTTATTAATTCTCTCCTTCTCAGCAATCAGCTCGGCTAGGCGTTTGGATATTTTGTCCTTTTCACTGAGATTAGCTTTCTTTTCAGCTTCAACTTGTTAGAAGGAGGATTGAAAATGAAGCTTGTGGTCTTGGAGTTCATCTAGCCGAGCAAGATCTTTAGCAGCTTGGTCATGACGACCTTTTAAAATTTGAAAATTGTAAAATACTTCACCAACTTGAGCGACTATATGATTGAAGATGGTTCTCTAGTTTTCATCGGTATTAGACGATTTAGCAAGCTTTGACAGTGCGATCCGAAGGTCAGTAATCGTGTGCTGTTCCATCAGGATATCTTGATCGAGCAAGGCTTCCATGAAAGACAGATGCTGGTCTGAAGGAGAACTAGGATCCACAACAGCTTTGGGAATCAGAGAGGAAAAATATTGAGCCAAGTCATCTTCAAAAACTAGCACATTAGAGGCTTGGGTTGTTAGAGCATGCAGCGTAGGAGCTGGAGGGGTTGTGAGAGGAGTCGGCTCGTGTTCTTGATAAAGTATTAAAAAAAAAAAAGCTCAGTTGTTAATTAGGAAAAAAGTAAAAATGTATTGGCTAAAGAAGTTAACAAGATTTCTGGTGTCAGAGCGAATCTTGCGAGAGAGAGTCTTAGAGAAGTAGCTTCTGGATGAGTATCGGGAGACTGTTGATAAGTATATAAGAGCAAGGTAAAAGTGTTAGAACCAGGAATTTATAAGAGTAAGGTTTAAAATCATATACCTTTCTTAGTTTCTTCTTCTTGGGAGCTGATTGTTGAGCAGCAGGAATTGATTGTTGAGCAACAGATGTAGATTCTCGAATGACAATCCCTATTTGCCTAGCTAAATGCCTAGTAGGCCTATGGCGAACAGTTTTGGAAGCAGGAGTATCTTCCAATGTGTCAAGATTTATAGTAATTGGTTGAGAAGGCCCTGAAATAGAAAATGCATTAGAAAATGCTAAAGGTAGTTAATGCTTAGAAAAATGGATTTAAAAGTACCTGCTACATCGGCTGTAGGTCTGTTTCTTGTGGATTTGGGTTCCCTGGCTGATATGGGCTGAGTGTGGATAATAGGTTGATGCATGCCTCCGATGATCAGTTTTGAGAGGTAACTGGAAGTAGGAGCAGAGAAAATCTTACTGGACACTGAAGGCCACCAGTTGGTAAAGACTAATGATTCTTCAGGAAGTTGCCTGAAAGCTTTAAACTCAAAAGCATTTAGCTTTTGCAGGTTATGCTGAGTCAAAGATACCACATCTTTGTCAGATAATGTGGGTCTTCCAAAAGCAGTTGCCATTGATTGGTAAGCCAGAGGGATGTTCTGAAGAAGTCCAAATTGCCGAGCCAGGAGGTGTGGGCAATAAAATTCAGCCGATGTCTTATTGTAGCGGCTGGATGGCTTTACTCCACACATTAAGTCTCTGGCCGATAACATACTACCCCAGCATAGAGAAATGTAGTTAGCTAGTTGAGGATTTGGAGAGTCTACATGGGTACTCGTCCAGGGAAGACTGTTGGGTCTATCGGCTAAAGGGAAAAACTCTTTGGCATGCCGAGTAGAAGTGAAAAGTTCAGTTGCAAAGTTAAAGGCTGAATGCTTGACAAGGGGAGTGGTTTGCAAGACTCCACCTAGAGAGATCAGAATCGAAGAAGAAGAAGAAGAAAAATTCTTATGAGATAGTGGTATGAATTCTAGAAAGTAAAGGGTTATCCAGAGCTGAAGAAACTAAAGAGGCCCTGCTACATTATCTAGTTTTTCATTGTTTTGGAGTTTGGTAACTATGGTAAAAAGGCTTTTATACAAAGAGGAAAGGAAAAGGGTACCTAAGGTCAAAGGTTTGCCAAAAGTAACTAAAGGAATAAAGTGAGATATCTCAAGGACCACTGCGACCGAGCTAGAGTAAATAAAATATTTTCAAAACCAGTAAAGAAGGAAGGCTTGATGTTCCCCATCAGATACCTGGTGAGAGGCCTTGGCATTAGCAGCCAAGAAATTAGAGTAAGAAGAGGTGTTTTTAGAAAAATTTACTTTCAATGCTGGATAGGAAAGTTTAAAAAGTGAGTTCACATCTTCACTAATTATTGGAAAGCCGGTGATAGCTGTCACATCCAACAAGGTAGGACTCATGATGCCTGAAGGAAGGATGAATCTGTTCACAGAGGTAGACCAAAACCTTAGGAAGCTAAACAGAAGGTCAAGATTTAGGGGAATCTCATGTTGAGAAAGCATAATAATGTCATAAATTCCCTATGTCTTCCAATCTTCTCCTCGGCTAGTTGAAACTTGTTTCAGCTAATCGGCATACTGAGAAGCAAGGCGAGGCCAGGTTCAAATGTCATTTGGGCATTTATTGATAGAGTACCAGTTAGCAGTAATAGGAAGCTCAAAATGCTTGGGATATAGGTGATAATCAAGAAAGATCTTGCCCTCATAGATGTTAGAGGAACATGGGGTAACGGTAAAGGAATTCAAAAGCGGAACAAGCACGGGGAAGCCAACCTCTTGTTCCTGGTTCAATGGTTGCTGGATGCTGAAAGCCGAATTGGATGAGAATGATGAGGAATCATCATCCCCATAAGAGTAGGTCTTGTTTTGGGAATCAAAGATGTCAGATAAGATCGAAGAAATGGAAAAAGTAGTTTGCTAGGTGCTTTGAAGAAGAAATGGCAAGAGTGAGTCGATTAAAGTAGGTTTCAGCTGAATTTATAATGGTTCCATAGAGGAATTTTTGACCGTTTAATTCTTTCGGCTGAGTATCTCTCATATTGAAGGATAAAGTGGATATTAAATTAGGCACGACGCTCGAAAAAACTTAATTACATTTATTCAACTTCTCTGAATCAGCTGAAAAATATAAGGGGACAGTTGTTATCACCCAAAAATAAATTCAAAAGAGTAAGCTAATATAACGGCTAGTTGAGGGTAATTAGCCGAAGGAAGGTATAGCTGATAAAGTAGAGGAGCACTCGGTTAATGGTAAGCTGGGCCTTGCCGTTAGTGGACTACGAATGAAACAATAAAAAGCTGAAGCATAACGGGCTGCAGGTTAATAGAAGGCTAAGAATTGAAGCTGTTACCAATGGATGCCACAAAACATGCCAAGAAAATAGAAGTTGAGCTGTTGAGGGGTAGCCGTTGTGGCCAAAACAGTTAAGAGACGTGGGTAGGCTAGTCGTGGGATAGTCGTTTGTTGTTAGGAGTTCTAGCCAGCAAGGTTGGCTATGATGGGGGTTGGATTTTATCTATAAATACCATTTGTACTAATTAAAATAGGATAGATCACAATCAATACAACTTTTAAGATTTGCTTATTTTGCTTAAATTTTCATGCCTTTTACTATATTGCTTTTTCTCTGTGCAATTTATTTTCCACAAGCTTATTTCCCAGCCAATTACAGCTTTAACATCAAATTCTTAGATTTCTTAAGTTCACCTTAATACTAAACGCTTTCTTTAGTGAGTTTGGGAACCTTTGCTAAAGGTTGGATTTTGCCTTTAGTTCAAATTGCCTGTTACTTATCAAAATTCATACGTGTTCATCAGCTGAATTCTTATTCGGCTAATAAATTTATTTCACACGTAAACAAGAAGATAATGTCCAGGTTCACCTTGATAGGTTCCTAACTAATTCTCACTGGCTGTCCAGATGGAGAAATGCTCGAGTATACGACCTGGTTTCATCTCATTCCAATCACTTACCTTTATTATTAGACGTCGAGCCAGCCGGTCCTAGCATCCCTGTTTTGAACAAGCCGAAACCTTTTCGGTTTGAAAAAATGTGGACAAGGGAGGAGGAATGTGGGGAGATCATCAAAATAGAATGAAAGGTATTTCCTTGGGAGAACCAACAATCAAGCATCATGAAAAAAGAGTAAACCTTCACTTTAGTCCCTGAAGTTGTATGCACCGGTCATATTAGTCCCTGAATTTTTAAAACTGACTACTTACTCCTTGAAATTGCAAAACATCAGTCATGTTAGTCCCTGCAGCTTTTCTTGTCAGTTAAACTTGACGGAGACGCACGCGTGGCACGTTAAGTGCCATGTTGGACGATGACCTGGTTCCTACCTCCCCCTAAATGACATAGTTTAGCTGGGGCACCAAAGTAGAAAGCTCTACACAATTGAAATGACGCCGTTTTGAGGGTTTTACTAAACTTTTCAGATTCCTCCCCTTCCAATTTCAACGGCATATGGTTGAGTAAAACTCTAAGTTCTTAATTCGTATTGTAATCCCAAATTCCCGAAATTCCACTACATTTCCCTCTACAATCAACTTTGTTTTGGTCTTAAGGCGCCCCTACAACATTGAATTTGTCATCTTCGCCGTCGAATTCGAGCTTCAGAAAGGTATGTTCCCTAAACTCCAAATATTCTTTGTGTTGTGTGGTTATTGTGGTCCCTGTTTTTCCTTTTTTGGTGTTGTGGTCCTCCTTGTCTTCCATTTTTGCTGCAATGTGGTCCCCTTGTATCGTCCTGCTTGTAGAATTACTTATAAATGGTTGCTTGCTGCGTGTCAGTGCGGTGTACGTTGTTCCTATATTGGAGGTAAAGGGTGTCCTAAGTTCAATGTCATTCTACTTGTCTTCCATACTAGTGTGGTCCCTTGTTTGTCTTCCATTGTTGCTGCGTGTGGTCCCTTGTGTGTGGTCCTGTCTTGCATATTTTTGAGCTTTTACATTTACCCACAACACACAACATAGTTCCTTTGCATTGCATTTTTTTTTCGATGTATAGCACACATGTATAAGTGTTTAATAAGTTGTGTTTTTGTTGTGTGTATCTATTTAGATAGTTAGACCTGTGTTCCATCATGGTGGTTCTTTTGTTAAAGAAATTGGAGGCAAAGTTTCTTATCGTGGTGGTGGAGAAAAGTGGTGGCTTGAAGCTGATGACGATATGTTGGATGTCTTTAGTTTAATAGATTTTTCTAAACAAATTGGTTACCATAAGGTGGATAACTGCTATTGGCTGATGCCTGGTAAAGAACTAGAAAATGGTTTAATGGACATGAAGACAGATTCTGATCTTCTATAGATGGTTGAGGCTTCAAGGATGAACAATGGGGTTGTTCACTTGTACTATGAACACCCCATAATTGCTGACCCTAAGATTGTGTCATTCCCTAATGAGGATGAACCAAATGATGGCAATGAGACCCAGCTTGAGACAGATATTCCAGAGAAAGTCCAACCCCTACCAGCAAGTGACCCTCAACAAGAACAACCTACAACTGAAGATGTAGTTGATGACACTCCTAGTTCTAGTTCCTCTAGTGATGATTATGAAAGTGTAGATGACAGCCCCTATAAGCCTCCTTTATTTGAAGAAGAAGATGAGGATGAGCCTATTGCTAGTCTTTTGAAGAAGAAGAATAAAAGAGTTAAAAGCTTTGATGCGAAGAAGGGAAAGAGAGTTGTACAGAAGAAGAATAAGTAGACCACTGTTGATAAAAGCAATGCACATGTCCCTGATGATGAAGAAAGTGACTTTGATAGTGATGCGCCTTCTGGTATGATGCCATTACTTGCACTTTTTTTTACTTTACTAGCTATATATAGATACTCATAATTCTCTATCATAAGTATGTACTAAAGTATTTTATAGTCAGCTATATACTCATAATACTCATAATTTCCTGCCTCATAATATTTCTGTTTTCAAGTTTTCAAGTTAATGATTCATTCATCAACTTTTCTTTGAACATGATGCATTTGCATATTATGATGAAGCAACCGACTCTGATGCACCTGTGGGGAGGGGTTTAGGACACAAGCAAAGCTATGGACCAAATATTGGGGTCACTGAAGAAGCATGTGAAGATTTTGATTACAGTTGGAAGTCTGAATACATGAAAACTCCAGTTACTTCTGATGATGAGGGGACTACCAGAGAAATGTACCCTCAGTTCAATGAAGGTGCTGGATTTGGACATGTCAGGCTGGAGCTTGGAATGGAGTTTGTGACTTTAGAGGCATTCAAGTAGGGCGTTAAGGACTACACAATTAAGATGGGTAGAGAGATCAAATGGGTGAAGAATGATAAACTGAGGGCTAGAGCCAAATGTAAGAATGACAACTGCATATGGGTTATCTATTGTGCATGGAGTAATGTTACCAATAGTTTCCAGATCAAGACCTTCAATGATGAGCACAGCTGCAGTAGGGGGTTCAAGAATTCTCAGGCCAGCAGGAAGTGGGTTGTTGGGAAGCTGGTTAGAAAACTTAGAAAGCAGCCAACTCTGACCCATAGGGAAGCCTTTGATTACATGAAAGTCAAGTGTGAGGTACATTTGAATGATACCAAAATATATAGAGCTTTGAAGGAGGCAAGGGAAGTTGTGGAAGGGAATGAGAGAGAGCAATATGGAAGGTTATGGGATTATTCTGCAGAGTTGTTGAGGAGCAACCCTGGTTCTACTGTGAGGTTGGGTGTCCTCGAAATTCCCAATTCCCTACCACAATTTGAAAAGTTCTATGTCTGCTTGGATGCTTGCAAACTAGGGTTTAAGGCTGGTTGTAGGCCCTTAATTGGCTTGGATGGAGCTTTTATGAAAGGATATTTTGGTGGCCAAATTTTGTCAGCTGTTGGACAAGATGCCAACAATGACATTTTTGTCATTGCCTATGCCATCATGGATGTGGAGAACAAATCCAATTGGAAGTGGTTCCTGATATGGTTACATGAAGACCTAGGGGACTACAAAGAACATAACTGGAACTTCATTTCAGACATACAGAAGGTAACATCATTTGCAGGGACTAATATGAAGTAGTTATGTATGTGTCAGGGACTAATATGAATTAGTTGTATATATGTTAGGGACTGATGTGAATTAGTTATGTATGTGTCAGGGACTAATATGAAGTATTTTTTTTCAGGGCTTGATACCAACAATGCAAAAGGTGATGCTTGGAGTGCCTCACAAGTTCTGTGTTTGGCATCTGTGGAGGAATTTCACTAAGATGTGGAAAGATAAGGAGTTAAGGAGTTTGATATGGGAGTCTGCACGATCAACCACTGTGAGTGAGTTTAATACTACCATGGAGAGTGTGAAAATGGTGAATGAGAAAGCATGGGAGTATCTGGCCAAGTGGCCTAAGGAAGCATGGACCAAGGCTTACTTCTCTGAATATCCTAAATTTGACAAGATCTGCAACAATGCATGTGAAGTTTTCAATGCAAAGATTGTGAAGATGAGGGGCAAGCCAATCTTAACCATGGCAGAGGAGATAAGGTGCTATATAATGAAGACCATGGCTGCAAATAAGCTGAAGTTGGCAAGGTATAAAGGGACCTTAGCTCCTCTACAACAAAGTAGGTTGGACAAGGAAAAAAGGGAGAGTAACAAATGGACACCTGTTTGGGCTAGTGACCAGAAGCATCATAGATTTGAGGTGCAAGGCTACCCGGGCAATGTTGATGTTGATTTAAACAAACAAATGTGCACCTGTAGGTTCTGGCAACTCATAGGTATTAATCACACTTATTTAGTTTAGTTTAATTTATTAAATTTTAGTTAATATTTGTTTATTTACTTACTTGAAATAGTTAAATGTGTTGTGGTAGGTTTGCCATGCATGCATGTTGTTGTTGCAATAACATATGTCAATCAAAAACCCGAGGACTATTGTCATGCTTGGCTAACCATTGCTGCTTATCATGCAACATATGAATATTTTGTCAAGCCATTGAGAGGCCAAAGGTATTGGGAGCTCACGCCACACCCAAAGCCTGTCCCACCACCAATAAAGAGGCCTATTGGAAGACTAAAAAAACAGAGAAGAAAAGATACAAAAGAGGAAGATGTTAACCAGAACCCACACAAACTGAAGCGAGTGTACCCTCCATTCACTTGCTATAGGTGTGGTGGGTCAGGGCATAACCGAAAAGGATGCAAAGTCCAAGGAGTTCCTAAACCCAAAAGGCAGAAAAAAACAACAAATGCTTCTGGGACTGGTCCAAGTACTGAGGCTGAGGTTGGGGCAAGTACTGAGCACGAGGCTTTAGCAACTACTAAGGCTGGGGTTGGGCCAAGTGATGAGTATGGGCCAACCACTAAGGCTGAGGAGATAGATGTAACACAGTCTCATCTGGAGCAATGTTCTCAGCCACAGTTCTCTTAAGATACAACCCATAATGTGGAGGTACAACAATTGTCATAGAACAATTACTATTGATTCACTTGTACTTTGTTTGACTCATGTGCTTGTTTTTTATTGCAGGGAATCAGGTGCAAACTCCCTATCAAACAACCTGGTTTAAGACCACCACATCCACCTGCCACTACATCAGTAGCAGTTGTTCAACCAGTTGTCCCACCACCTATTCCAACATACTCTGCCACTGCAAATGCTGAAATAAGACCTGGTCCAACACCTGTTAGTGCAGAAACACTGGCAGCAACAAGTGAGGGTACAACGACAAAGTTCATGTGGTTTATACCAACCCCTGGTTTGAGAGGTTCTCCACCAAAGAAGATGAATTGAAGATTTGTCCCTGTTGGATGATGTATATGGATTATAATGTAAATGTGGGAATACATTTTGTATTGTTCTTATAAAGTATTGTTCTTGCCAATGTTAGTGGTCATTTTGTAAAGGGCTACCGTTTTGTAAAGGGCTTATAATGTAATTGGGAATACATTTTATAAATGATCAATATAGAAGTTTTACACCCATGGATGTGTTTTGGATGTGTTTATAGTATTGTTCGTTAGTGCACAAATGTTTCCATTTATCTGACTAGATCCTTGTTGTTCATTAGTTTTAATGTTGTTTATATGTCCATTTGGCCAAGTGCCAAGAAAAATTCCACTCAACTTGGATTTTGTCACAGAGATGAGTTGGGGATCTATAGAACATGCTGATTGAGTACTCACCCATCAATACATGATGTTATTGTATATGCAAATTAGTGTAACCAATGGTGTGTGTTTTAAACAGGAAAATGTTATCAAGATTTATAGATCTCTCAATTGTGGAGTAAACCAATGCACATTCACAATGAGCTTAAACAAATTAATTTTCATTCATTTCATTAGATTACAAATGCCAAATGGCCAATTACACAATACCACAATTACCTAATTCCTCAAACTAATAACACAACATCACCATTACAAATTCAAAATCCAATTACCTACTTCTCTAAACAAACTAAGCCCCACATTATGATAAAAATCAGCATCATAATACATTGGCCAATTACACAATATTTTAAGATCCTAACTTTAGTTTCTAAGCTTCCAATCTTCCAAACAACATTCAATCTCCATTCTTGATTCTCACTTGTAGCAACCCTTCTACCAAGTTCACATGCAGGTTCAGTGGTAGGTTCAGTGGCAGTCCTAATTCCATTATTTGCTGCTCCATTGTCAACCCAACAAAAATAGATACAATGCTCATTGTTCTACAAACCATCAAAACGACAACATAGTTCACATTGCAAATAAAAAATAGAGACAACAATGCTCATTCCAACAGCTCCAGTTCACTCAACTCTTACCTTCGCCTTGTAATTAAGGCAGCCATAGAATGGTCTATCAGGATTGGCCGTAGTTTTGGATCTTCTTACCACCGTTGTGTGACCACAAAGACAAACCCTAGCACTACCAGTTCCTCCCCTGTAATGAGACGAGTTAGGTATCAAACCTGCACTCCCACTCCAGCTTCCTTCAGTGTTTGATGATGCAAATTGGGATGGGTTTCCACCACCCATCATCTCCCAGCCTTGCCAACCTGAGTTACGAATTTGGGGTTTTTCTTTCTCGGTTTGCAGAAAGGAATTGGGTGCACTAAGTTACTGTAATGGAATTCAATTGGGGTCGGGGGGGGGGGGAAGATGGAATTAGTTAGGCTCAAAACGACATCGTTTCAATTGTGCAAAGCTTTCTACTTTGGTGCCCCAGTTAAACTGCGTTGTTTAGGGGGAGGTAGGAACCAGGTCATCGTCCAACATGGCACTTAACGTGTCACGCGTGCGTCTCCGTCAAGTTTAACTGACGGAAAAAGCTGCAGGGACTAACGTGACTGACGTTTTGCGATTTCAAGGGCTAAGTAGTCAGTTTTAAAAATTCAGGGACTAATATGATCGTTGCATACAACTTCAGAGACTAATGTAAAGGTTTATTCCATGAAAAAAATTAGTAGAGTAACTGAGGAGTTGTCATCTTAGAATAAATTAACTTTTGGGGTATGTGGGGCGAAATATAAAGAATATCCAGGGAGACATACAGGCCGCCATGTCCAAACCAATGAATGATAAGAATTTTGAGAAGATAAAAAAAATTGAAGAATAACTTGAACGAATTGTTGTTGAGGGAGGAGATGTTGTGGCAACAAAGATCGCATGTACAATGGCTCAAAGAGGGAGCCTCGAACTATAAATTCTTCCATGGAAGAGCAATAGCCAAACCAAAAAAAAAAAAAAATTACTAAGTGAAGGATGAAAATGAAATATAGTTTAGGGAGGTACAGGAGCTAGAGTATGTGGCAAACAGTTATTTCTTGGATCTTTTCGCTTGCTAACCTTTAACACGTAGAAGAGGGGAGCTATCTGGTGACTTTAACGAGGATAGGGAAGATCTGAATGAATTTCTGCCGAGAGACCTTTCTCTAGACAAGAAATTAAAGAAGCACTCTTTCAGATGGGAGCCACAAAATCCCCTGGCCCTGAAGGACTTCCGGCCTTATTCTTTCAAACATACTGGCACGTGGTTTAGAGATGAGATAACCGAAACTGTCTTGAATTTCCCTAATGGTGGTTAGCTGCACAATGAGTTGAATCACACTTTTATTTGTTTAATACCAAAGATCCAGAATCCTGAGACTTCGGCTCATTTTCAATCGATCTCTTTGTGCAATATAATATACAAAATCATAATAAATCTCTTGCCAATTGGTTGAAAGTCACATTGCCCTCTCTTATCTCAGATACTTAGAGTGCCTTTGTGCGGAATCGTTCGATCACGAATAATGTCCAAATTGCATATGAGCGTGTACATTCTCTAAAAAATATGAAATCTAAAAAGGATTGTTACTTGGCTATGAAACTAGATATGAACAAGGCCTATGATCAGATAGAATGGAGCTTTTTGGAGGCTTTGATGAAGAGGATGGGTTTTTCCAAGAGCTAGATTTCGAGAGTGATGAAGTGTATTTCTTCTTTGTCATATGCTATTTTGTTGAATGGAATCTCTGGGATCTACTTTTCACCCTAAAAAGAGCATTCGCCAGGGAGACCCTTTATCTCCATGCCTATTCGTTGTGTGTGTTAAGGCTTTATCATCCACGATTTACAAAGCAGAGGCTAGACAAGACTTTATGGGTATGAGACTATCCAAGTCTGCCCCACGGTTATTTTTTTGCGAATGACAACATAATTTACTCTAAAGCTTTTGAGGATGATTTAGGCGTTGTCCTTGATATTTTGGAGACTTATGGGAATGCTTCACGTAACATTCCGCCTTCCTACCAGCTTGTATGAGCTGCTTGGCAGCTGTTGTTGTATTATTGTCTTCTTGATTGCTTTATATATACATATGTAAGCAGATAACTTATTGAACAAGTTATCTATAAGGAATAATTAAAATAATTATTTAAAATATGTAATAATTACTAATAAATAGGAATTTAGTTAAAATAATTATAAATAAAGTTATTTGTAATTAAAAACACATAAATCATATTTTATGAATATTTGAGATTTAATTAAATATAAATTAAATTAATTAAATATTAATTAGTAATTTAAATAATTAATTAATAGGATAGTTAAATTAATTAAATTATATATTTTAGAGTATTAAGTACGAGTTTATTAATATACTTATGATAATTAAAATGATTGGAATATAATTATATTAAATAGAAATTAAATTAGATATAATTATCTTATTTAAATTAAGTAATGATTAGACTTATGCCAATGAGATTTCATGCATAAAAAGTGTTCCACTAAACGAATTTCCTACTGGTCGAAAAATTTTAAAGTTATAATAGGTATCTTAAATGAATTAAATTTACGATAAATAATATTAATTGAAATAATGAGTTTTAAGGCATGTAAAAATGAGTTTTAACAGTTAAGGCTAGTGCATGGGAATCCTATGCTCTGCATGGGACTGTTAAAGGTTCAAAATGCAACCTAAATAACTTACGAGTTCTAAATTAGGAACTCTGGAGTAGTTACACTTTACCCAAGACTTGATTTCAGAATAGAAACAACTTGAAAATAACTTGAAAGGACCCTGCCTCAATAACTTGGTGCCCAAGCTATCGAAGCGACATACCACGACTGCCAATGCCACAAAACCAGGCAGCCAAGCTTCCTAAACTGCCTAAGGTCGTGGTTTTGCTTATAAAACCACCACACTAAGGAATTTCTCCCACTTTCTTCTTCCTCTCCACCATCCTCAAGCCTAGAGAGAGAGAAGCACGAGTTAGTGAGAGAAAGGGAGTCCATCAGAGCTGTTGCTACTGCATGCGAGTTTGTTTGTTGATTTGCTACTGCAAGTGCACAGGTCGCACAAGTAATATAGTAAAGAGTATGATATCATTCTCACAAGGAGTACATTAATCTCTAAAGCCAAATATTAATCAATAACTTACTTAATACTATTAAAAAACATTCAAATTTAGAAGGGTTGTGTAAGTTAAATATGAATGAAATACTTAAATGCAGTAAATCAGACTTAAAGATATTGATTAGAGAATAAGGAATCTTGCTTCACCCTCTACTTCAATTCATGATATGCAATCCTCTAAAGCAACATAAATGAGACGAGATTTGTAAGCTTGAGTAACTAACTTAGTTAAAAGCCTATGTCTAGATCATTTAATCATACTTCATTTACCTAGTTCACTATGTTTTCATGAGAATTAGAGCAACCTCCACTCATTAAGAATGATTCTCAACAATAGATATGCATGACTAATAGGTATATGTCTATCCCATTAGCTAATTAAATTATTCCACCATTAGAATGAAATTAAACATGCATTAACCATATCCATGATCTCAAACCTAAATTTCTATGTCTAGTTCAATAGATTTAATCTAATCACATTAAATGTTGGCCAAACACTCAAGAATATTAGGAGAAATATGATTAAACAAACCCAAATCATCTATATTAACTCGAAGGGTTACAAAATCATCAATATTTATAGAATGATCCAAAGAAATCCCTATACACAGCTTAGCTACTCATGACATACGAAAATCTATCTCAAATCATCAATGCCATGATAATAGAAGAGAAGAAGCAAAATGATTATGAGATGGAAGCTCAATAGGATGATAATTGATAGTTGAATCTTCTTTCTTGAAGAAGATGACATCTAACTTTGGTCCATTTAGCTTCCCTTCAACTTCAAGTCCAAACCCTAGCAGCTGTGTTTAAAAGTGTAAAAAACTCTCTTTCTGAAATCTAATAAAACAATATTTATAGGCTTTTTTCACTATCACGCCCCGACATGAACCACCTTGCGCCGCGATGCATGTTAAGCATGCTGCGACATTCACTTCTTTGCGTCGCAGAGTTCAAGTCTCGGGTTTCAGTATGCAGGAAGATGAATGCACCATGCCGCAGCGTGAGATGCTGAATTTCACATTGGGCTTTCTCTTCCAATGCAGGTCCAAGTCTTCCACATTTGTGCTTTGATAGCAATATATTTTATACATTTTACAACCCTCTCACTTGGCTTATTAAGGTTCAATTAAGCTTAATTAAGTTAGTTTTGTCACATTTATGATATTAAGCTTAATTGGATCATTAAAGAAATCATTGCTTGAATTGACCTTAATTTCCTTAATTGCATCTTTCAGTAAACTGGCTATAATTTGAGTTATAAATATACGATTGATGTGATTCTAGTGTTGTTAGAAAGTTAAGACAATTCTCTACAACTTTCATGAGACCTCAAGAGCCAGATCACACATTTGGATAATTTAAATTGGGGTTGAAGCAAGATCTAGAGTTCTGAACCTGACAGCTTGACCTATGTGAACTCATCAGATCATATCTTGAGCTATAAGAGATGTTTTGGACTGAAACCGATGATATTTGAAAGTTAAGACCTAAATATACAACTTTCATGAGAACACAAGAGTCAGATCGAATGTCTTGGAGGTCATATTGGGCTTGGAAATCAGAACAGAGGAGCTGTAATTGGGCCTAAACAGTATGCAGTGATTAGGTCATATCTCAGGCTGTAGGTGGTTTGAGGAGCTGAAATTTTACCAGAAGACAGTTAAGACCCTTATCTACAACTTTCATGAAGATCATTTTGTCCACTTTTGACGGCATCCATGAGATAAGCACAGAATCATTTGGTGCTAGTGGGGAGACAAAGATCAAAATAATTTTCCACCCACTTATCATCATTAAACAACTCCTTTGACATTTTCTCATCATCATCAAATAACTTCATTGTCATTTTGTACTCTATAAGCTCTATAAAAGGGAGCATTGGCTAATCATTTTGAGTATCTTGACTTAGAGATCAAGATTATGCTATTATGTTATATTTTTTTTTTTTAGTTTTCTTTATTCTAAATTGAAGTTATGTTCATCTTTTTCTTCTTATCTTTTTCTTTCTTCTTGTTCATGAGTAACTAATTTTCATTTTGCTTGAATTAAAGGGTGAAACTTTTGGTAATATATTAAGGTTTGATTAATTTTTTTCTTGTACTTAAATGATGTATTATCAAGTAGTCATTATATGTGTTGTATTTTGTTTCCAATCAATTTAGAAACCCTCATTGTAAAGTGGAGATCTTGATTCATTGTAGACAAGAGGTTAGCACAATGAATTCTTGATCTCATTTATAAGTGTTGGTGTTAGTGGATAATTAAATGAATCATAATATAATTACATATATAATCTTAAATGAACTTTGAATGTTGTATTTTCTGATTGGAACCTCCATTATATGTAGATTTCAATTGAGTTATAAAAAAAATAATATTGTCTTTAATTTATTACTAAGAGTGGATCTCTTAGTCCAAGTAAATCTTTTTTCATTTGTGAACAACTTTTATCATCTTTATTTTTGTGACAAATCTTTTCTTTACCTCAAAAAATTTTTCTTTATCAATTCCTTGTGGATCGACCTTGGACTCTAGAGAATTTATTACTTGAAACAACCTGCACTTGGGTTTGCAACTTTTAATACACATTAAGTTTTTGGCGCCGTTGCCGGGGACTTGATTTGAAGTTTTAATTTATTGATGTTCTCTTTCTGTAAGTAAACTTTACCATCTGGTATATTCTTCCTCTACTTTTTTAATTTACTAACTTACAAACTAACTAACTTATTAACTAAATTTTTTATTTATGTCATTTATTTATGTTTTCTAACTTTTTAACTTTTTTATACATGTCATTATTTACGCTTATTGACTTATTAACTTTATTTATTTATGTCATTTATTTTTGCTTTCTGACTTATTTACTTGTGTCATTTATTTTTGCTTTCTGACTCACTAACTTGTACATTATTTTTTTTATTTTAAGTCACTTATTTATGCTTAATTGGTATTGTGATTCAAATTCTGGTCATTTAGTTAAAATTAATCATAGTACTTTATATATTGATTTGTTTGAATCACAATCACACACAATTGACACAATGACTAAAAATGAAGGTATACATGATGAACATAAAAATCAACCATTGTGAGCTGAAAATGAAAGTACACATGATGAACATGAAAATCAACCGTTGCAAACTATGCGTGCATATTTGCAACCACCTCGAAATTCTAGTTCATCATGTTTTACTGCTAACAATTTTAGATTTAAGCTGGGTATGATTTCTTTGCTTCCTAATTTCTATGGTTTAGAATATGAAAGCTCATATTTACATCTAAAAGAATTTGAGGAAGTATGTATTACTTTCAATGATCAAAATTGCACAGGAGAGATTGTTAAGCTTAAATTGTTTCATTTTTCTTTGAAAGATAAAGCAAAAACTTGGCTTAACGCTTTGAAACTAAGATCAATTGGCACATGACAAGAAATACAAGGTGAGTTTTTAAAGAAATTTTTTCCAACACATAAAACTAATGCTTTGAAAAGACAAATCCAATTTTTTTCTCAAAATTTAAATGAAGCATATTTTCAATGTTAGGAAAGTTTTAAAGATTTGTTAAATTCTTGGTCAGATCATGGTTTTGAAAAATAACGCACTATAAGCTTCTTTTATGAAGGTTTAACACCTGAAACTAAATAATTTGTGGAAACAATGTGCAATGGCGAGTTTCTTGATAAAGAACCTAAAGAAGTTTTAGATTATTTAAACCATTTAGCTGAAAATTCTCAATCTTGGCATGATACTAATTCTTCTGAAAATTTAATTAGATATAACCTTACAAATGCTAGTAAAAGAAAATATCATCTTAGTCAAGAAGAAGATCTAAATGCTAGGTACGCTAGTTTGGCTAGGACAAGTTGAATCCATGGAATTAGAGAAAGTGAAAGAAGTCAAATCTGTGCAAAATGAAGAAATTTGTGGCTTTTGTGATGACTTAGGACATTCGACAAATGAATGTCCAAAGATACCTATTTTTAAAGAAGTTGTGCATGAGCAAGTAAATGTAATGAACAATTTTAAATAGTCATTTACTTCTTCTTTTTCAGATTCATACAATCTGGGAGGGAGAAATCACCCGAACTTCAGTTGGAGGAATAATAATCAAGCGTAGTTTATACAACCATCGCCTCCTCAGGAACAACAAGACTCTCAAAATTCTTAAGGATATGCACCTTACATCTCATCATATAGGAAAAACCTTGAAAGAACATTGCATGCATTCATAGAAAAGTAAGAGGCTATTAATAAACAAAATACTCAAATCATGATTGACATAAAAAAAAACTCTTACTAAATTTGCTTCTGCACTCACCATTCACTAGAAAGGAAAATTTTCTTCTCAATCTCAACCGAATCCCAAGGGTCAGTATAGTCTAAATGAGGGTGGTTCAAAAAACTAACAAAGAGATCAAGTCAATTCAGTGATAACTTTTAGGAGTAGTAAAGTTAGTGAAAAAGAAATTCTTGAACCTTGTGAGAAAGATGATGAATCAATCTCTCAAGATAAGGAAGAGGTTGACGAACCATCTGGCTAAAATGAGACCAAACTCTCGTCTCCTCCACCTCCATTTCCTCAAGCATTAAGCAACTCAAGAAAATTAAACCACCACACTAAAATTTTTGAAATTTTTAAATAAGTGAAGGTTAATATTCCGTTGTTAGATGTTATCAAATAGTCCTTCTTATGCTAAATTTTTAAAGGACTTATGCACTGTTAAAAGGAATTTAAATGTGAAAAAGAAGGCTTTTATGATTGAACAAGTAAGTTCTATTATTTAGAGCAATAATGTTTTGAAACATAAAGACCCTGGTTGTCCTACAGTTTTATGCATTATTGGAGAGCATAAAATTGAACAAACTTTACTTTATCTTGGTGCTAGTGTTAATTTGCTTCCATATTCAGTTTATCAGCAACTCAACCTGAGTGAGATAAAACTAACTTCTATAACTCTTCTACTTTCTGATAGATCAATTAAAATTCCAAAAGGAATAATAGAAGATATGTTAGTACAAGTTGATAAATTCATATATCCAGTGAATTTTATTGTCTTAGAAACTGAACCTATGACTAATAGTCGCAAGTCAATTCCTGTTATTTTAGGTTGTCCATTTTTAGCAACATCTAATGCTTTGATAAATTACAAAAATGGAGTGATAAAGCTAACATTTGAAAACATGACACTGGAGCTTAATGTTTTCAACATATGCAAGCAACCACATGAAGTCCATGGTGAATGTCGCGACCGCAATCGCGACGGGAGCGGCGAAACAAAATAAATTAGTTAGGAGTCGCCACCAATTTTATTTAATTTAGGAAAAATTCGAAAACCCTTTTAGAAAATGGTCTTTGGAACCAGATTGGATTCGGGAGTCGGTTATGCATAGGACAGGGTGGAGACTTAACCCCACAGCACCCCTAAAACATTCGTCCTAAAACGGTTACCCTATATTAGTTATGCAAAACTTAATAATCTCATAATATGTTTGTTTTACCCTTTTTATTTAAAAAAACTAAAAAAATAAATAATTTGTGAAAGTTTAAAATTTGGCTTGATGAAATAAAAATTTCGCTTTACGTACGCACTTCGTGTGCAATGAGAAACTCAAAGTCACGTAGTTTTATATAAAATACTTGTGGGTTAGTTGCTTTTATTTAAAGAAAAGATTTATTTTTTTATTTTTATAAAAATTTGAATTAACAGTCGTCGCGACTGTTAACCAAATTAAGGTTTGAATAGGTGAAGCTCGCGTCACGCTAGAGACGCACCCATTGATTATTGAATTTATTGTTATTAAATGAGATTTTTTTAATCTAAAATTATCTTCAAAAAAGAATAATAATAATAATAAAAATTGAATCTTTATTAAATAGTAATTTATTTTTTATAATTTGAACCATTAGGTTGTCACAACTCAGATGATCCAAAAATAATTACAAGATTAACAAGCTGTCACAACTCGGTTAATCTTATTTCGCTCTTTTTAAAAAAAAAAAAATTAATTATTTTTATAGTTTTACTTTGTAGTCTTACCATTGTTTTTTTTATATATATTTTTTTAAGCTTAGCCCATTTAATTACAAGCCTATTTCACTTAAAACAAAAAAAAAACTATCAAAAATTAAAAGAACAAACTTACGAAAAACAAGACAAAGGAGTTTTGCTTCTTTCTTTTTGGGTATTTGTAGGAAAAAAAAAACAGAGGAGCAAGGAAGATGAAGGCTAGCGGCGACGGTGGCTAGGCTGGTTCGGGTTGGTGAAGCGCTGGCAATCAGGTCTGGTTGCAGATTGTGCGGTGCGGCGATGTGACGCTGTTTCTGCGGCGGCTTCTGCGCGGTGGGTAGCGCGGTGTGACGGATGGCTTGCGACACGGTGTGGAGCAGTTTGTGGGTGTCAGTTTCGTATAGGAGAGGTGATGGAGAGGTATTTTGGTGGAGGTTGAAATCGTAGGTCAAGGTTAAAAGTGTGTGCTGAAGGTCAAAGTGAAAGTGTGTTTTGCTGAAAAATATTAAGCTAGAATCATGTAAATTATGGTCAAAGTATTGAGCTGAAGGTCTTTTGTGAGTGGGGGTTATGGGTTAATATAGGAAAAGTTTAGGTAGAAGTGTTTGAGTTGTAGTGTGATTAGGAGTTGTTAATGATAAGTGATGGGGTTTGTTTCAGATGAGTGTTGGGGTTGGTATAGGATTAGTATTGGGATTTGTTTAGGATGAGTTTGTTTATGGTGAGCTTGAGTTGGTTTAGGATATGGGTTGTGGGTTAGATAATGGTTTATGGCTTGGATATTAGGTCAATGGGTATGTTAATGAATTGGGCTGGATATTGGGTCAATGGGTAAGTTAATGGATTGGGCTAGATATTTTTATTTTTTATATTTATTTTTTATATTTTTTTATATTTTTTTATTTATAAAATGTCCCGGACAAAATTCGGTGTTTACAGTTGCCCCTCTTTACTTGTTTCTTACTAGATAAAAAGAATAACCGCAGCTTTTCATTTGATCATAGTGAGGAACGAGTAAAGAAATGAACCCAAATTTTATTCGGGAGAAACAGAAAACAATGTGAGAACAAAATGCAAGGAGCGATGCACTCAAAAATTAAAATGAAATGAGCCGATGCGCTTAAAACTTAAAATACAATGAGCCGATGCACTCAAAACTTAAAATGCAATGAGCCGATGCACTCAAAACTTAAAATGCAAGGAGCCGATGCGCTCAAACCTTAAAATGCAAATGCAACGAGCCGATGCGCTCAAATTAAACATGCAATGAGCTGATGCACTCAAAACTTAACATGCAATGAGCCGATGCACTCAAAACCTAAAATGCAAGGAGTCGATGCGCTCAAACCTTAAAATGTAAATGCAACGAGCCGATGCGCTCAAAACTTAAAATGTAAGGAGCCGATGCACTCAAAACTTAAAATGCAATGAGCCGATGCGCTCAAACTTAAAATGCAATATAATGAGCCAATGCGCTTAAAACTTGAAATGCAATGAGTCGATGCGCTCAAAACTTAAGATGCAAATACAATGAGCCGATGCGCTCAAATTAAATATGCAATGAGCCGATGCACTCAAAACTTAAAATATAATGGAAAGAGCCGATGCGCTCAAAACTTATAATGGAAAGAGCCGATGCGCTTTAGATATGCCAAACATTTAGATCAGTCAATTGGTTTCTTAAAATTTTTCTTCTCTTTTTTTTTTCTCTCTTTTTCTCTTTTCTTTTAATCATTCGAACCAACGGCGACTTTGGAAAGCTTTGACCAATCAAATCCTTGTTCACCTGTTTTTGCCAGTTGGACCTGATAGTCTTGATCCTACTTACCCATCCTTTTTCTCCTTCTTTTTTTCATCTTATTTTCATGTTTTCTACTCTTAACTACTCCCCTTTTAGGAGTCGAGATTATAATCTCTTGTTGTGAACCCTTGCTTGGAGCCACTAAGTCTTTGAAAAAAAAATTTTGCCCCAGTATTTGTTTCTTGATCATTGATTTCCTGCAATAGCCTGATGACCCAATCGCTGTCCTTGTTGTTACTTCCTTCAATATATATTCTCAGAAGTTTTGCCCCAGTGTGACTAATTGAATGCAAACCAAGTTGCCCTTGTGTGACAATCGATAAAATTGCCCCAGTTTAAGCAATTCTAATTTATTTGCATTAATTCTTGCTTAAACTGCCTTTTTAGGTTTTCAACCTAATGAGCTCTTTTTTTTTCGGGTACCTCTTATTTCTGGATTATCCCTTGGGACATCATTTTTCCCTTTAATTAAAGCTTCTAAGTTCTTTTCGATCTGAATTGCTCATCAGGGGATTGCCATCAGTATGGTTAAATAATAATGTTGTACTTTTGTTCACCTTACTTGAAACATTACGTAACAAACATGCATGAATTCAAAAGTACGACATAAAAGGAACTTACTGTGTAAACTACTTCTAGATTGGTCTTGGGATTTTGACTACATGAAAAGACACAAATGATGATATGAGATCCGAAGAGGTGTTAACCCAATACGAATAGGTTTGACCTTCATGAGACCAATCTTTAGTTGTCTATTAGACATTATGGCCAAGGATTTTCTTCTGTTGAACATCTACATCAAGCCAAATTGAATTGAAGAGAAATTTGCCCCTGTTTAAGACTAAATTGAGTAGGACCAAGACTTATCCTAGCGACTAAAAGATTTGCCTAAGACAAATTGAACCAAGGAAAAATTGCCCCAGTTTAGAGTCGAGTCGAACGGGGTAAAAACTTCTCATAGTATAGGGCCACATTGAACCAAAGAAAAAAAAAATTCCAGTCTAGGACAGGAAGGAAAAATTGTCCCAGTTTAGAACCGAGTCGACAGGGTACGAATTTGTCCTAGTGTAAGTCTCTCTTTTTTTCTTTTCATTTTCATTTTTTAGGAACAATGAACTATGTACTTGGATGAGTGTAACTTTTGCCTCAAAATTAAAGTTAACGAAAATGACAACAAACCTTCATTGATCAGAATGGACTTTTTGAGGCTTGTAACGTGGCCAAGGCTAGGGGTTATGAAAGGAAAGATATAAAACTCAAACAAGTGTTTAAGGGTGGAATGGAACTAAGGATCATTAAACTTCATCAATTGCTTTTCCACTTTCGAACATTTTTATCTTATTATTCTCCTTTTCTTTCCAATTTCATTTCATTTTCTTTCACCCTCCTTTCCTTTCTCTTTCCTTTTTTTTTGTTTTTAATCATTTTTTTTATTTTTACTTCTTGTCTTTTTCACCTTTTCTTCCTTTTCCATTATGCTTCAGAACATTCATCATGGCAATCAACCTTTGTTTCGTGTTATCCCCTAGTGTAGGGGTGATCCTTATCCAGGGTTTATTGAAAAAATTTCAAGCTCAAAAAGGGTAACAAGGGATAAAAATGATAAAATTTTATAAAAAATAGAGAAAAACGGCCAATCTTCATTTTCAAATCATAACTGTTTATTTTCAAAACTTTCATTTTGAGATAGAAAGATTGTGCAAACCAAGTGATTATTTCTTTGCTCTCCTTTTTTTATTTTATTTTTTTTTCTTTTGCAAAGACACTTACACACACGAACCCAACTGAGAATTACCAAGGAAGACACTTTAAAGAAATAAAAGAAAATAATTATCAAGAAAGATATAGTGATGAAAGGAAACAAGGTACCCATGCAAATTCATTACATTAATGTTTCAAGAAAGTTAACATAAGTCCAACATCACAAATTATTTTATTTCAATTAACAATCTCAGATCTCCAATTGTTCAGAGGTTTCGAGTTGCTAGCACAACATTTACTTCATTTCTTCCACCAGGATTAGGGATTGAATTGTTAACAGCACTGGGTCCGACCTCCTCTTGAATATCCAATTTTTCACAAGCAATCAACTTCTTTACTGTCGTCTTAAAAGATTCACAATCTTCGATTGAGTGTCCCGGGATATCCATGTGATATTTACAAGTTAAGTTCGGGTTGTACCATGCTGGAAACGGTGGTTATAAGGGATGTACAGGATTTCCTGAGATGAGGTGAACATCAAACAACCTTTGGAATAACTCTGCATTTGAAATGGATAGTTTTGGGAAAGGGGAAAGATTTTGGGAATGGAAACGACCTTGATTTTGAAAGCTTGGTCAAGACTGTGGGTGATTCGGGATATTTTGTGGAGGTGCAGAATGGTAAGTATTTGGGTTATATGCAGAGGTTTGGTAGGCAGGGTAAGATGATAGGTACCAGGCTTGTAAAGGTTGTTGGTTTTGCACGTAGCTCACATTTGGCTCTCTTTTCTTAGGAGGAAACCCCATCTTGAAACCATCTTCATTATTATCACTTGTCAGTTTTTCAGCCTTTACTAGAATTTCAATCCTTTCTCCAGCTGCAATTAAATCAGCAAAGTCTCGGTAAGCGGGGCCCGCCATTGTCCCAATATAAGGAGCCCTGAAAGTCCCTAAAAAGTATGAGCACATTTCCGTCAGAGTCAATGGCGGTTGCACCTGTGCAGCTAGAGCTCTCCACCTCTGGACATACTACTTGAATGTCTCTTCATTTTTCTTTTCCAGTGTTCCCAACTGCTCTCGGGTTGGAGCCGTATCCAGATTAAATTGATATTGTCCCATGAATAAATTTGCCCAGTCGTCCCATGAAGAGATCTTGGAAAGGTCCTGTTGGATGCACCATTCCAAAGCTAGTCCGGTTAAACTTTCATGAAAGAAACTGACAAGAAACTTCCAATCCTTTGACCATATTGACATTTTGGTAATGTATGTTTTCAAGTGGAAGAAAGGATTGATGCTTCCATCATATTTGACAAATTCTAGAATTTTGAAATCCTTAGGAATGATGATATTAGCAGTATGACACAATTCTTCTATCCCAATGGGACCATAAGTACTTGGACTCTTGATCGCTTTAATTTGTTCTTCCATCTTTTCCACCCATTCTTCTCTTATCTTGTCATTTTGGATGGTCGCATGACCAGTCCCAGCAGGAAATCCCGTTAGAATCGAGATGAACATATGCGGTGGTTCACATGCACACTCAGTATTTCCATGAACCTCATTTCGAATTCCTTCCAAGGAATGATATCCTTCTCCAATAGGAAGTACTAGTGATGCAACATTTGATATTCCTCCTACAACAGGTATCTCAGTAGTGACCCCATGGTTTGGCCTCATGTGAGTGATATTTGGTGGGTGCGAATATGCCCCAGCTACTCTTGTACCTCCGGCTGTCCCAATCAAGGAGAGGGCCTCCCTCATGGCTAACAACATCTCTTCCATTCTCTTCTGAGACTGTCATTTCATTCATCTTTTCTTTCATCTCATCTACTTCCATACTCAGATTTCTTTCTTCCTTTTCAGCTACCATTATTGCAAGCTTTGTTCGAGCCCTCATGTTATGAACTCGGATTTGATTGGTGTCTTCTTTCCTTAGTCGCGCAATGGTGCTGAGCACGGTGTGAACACTCAATTTTGACCGGACTAAAAAATAAAATATAAAAAAAAAAAGAGGAATATAAAAAAAAAAAAAAATCAAAAATTATGGCCCACCTTTTAGCCCATTTTACTTAGCCTTTTTTTAGCCTAAACAGATATAAAAAAAAAAACAAACAAAAATAAAAATAAAAAATAAAAAAATAAAAAAATAAAAAATAATAAAAAAGGGGTATAATATAAAAATATATATAAAAAAAAAAAAACACTCACAATTCACACTCAATCACTCTCACCCACTTCCTTTGTCCCATTCCTTTTTACGTGACTCACACTTTCACTCAATTGCACTCACCTAATTGCACTCAATAATCACATTACACTCCAAATTGCACTCACGGCACTCACCAATTTGCACTCAATTGCACTCCACTCACGGCACTTTTCCTTCCTATATATTCACTCAAACAGAGCAGACACTGGGGGACATTTACAAGACAGGCAGAGGGGCATATTACAGGAAAAAAGATCACAGGAGGGAGGGGGGACTTCTTTCTTTTCCTCTTCATTCTTCCATTCATCCTCTTTCATTTTTCCTTATCTCCACCTTCATTTCATCCTTCATCCTCCACGTGAAACCAGAAAACCGTGGCCACTCCTCCAAACTCACACCATCTTCCCCTTACATCCATTCATTCATTCTCCATCCAAGCTTCCATTCCCTCCACCACCTTCACAAAACAGCAACCCAACCTCACTCACTCCTCCATCACCACTCACAAACCTTCAACCAAGGCAGCCTCCATCATCAAGTTTCCAACTCAAGCCATCATCTCCCTGCCATCTTCCTTCAACAACCTCCCCGCCATCTTCCTTCCATTTTCACCATTCTCCAAGAAACCCATGCACCATCCAACCATACTTCCATAACAGCCTCCTCAAACTTCCATCAAACCTCCATCCAACCTCGCCTTCACACCCCACAAAGAACCTTCACCACCCTCCACCAAACCCGTAGCACCATTTTCCTCCATTCCACCGTAGTCTTCCCGTGAAGTCTCCCACCATCTCCACCCAAGCAAACCATCACTTCCATCCATAACCACAACAATCATCCATCATCTACATACACACCACCCCTCTCCATTTTCCTCCATCTCATTCACCATTCACGTACACCTCCCCCCATCATCACCATCTCCATCTCACGTAACTCCACCTCCCCATTTAAAACCGTAACACACACCAAGCATAACCACCCAACCTCCTCCAAGACAAAGACTCAACCGTAGCTCCACCATCACCTTTCCTCCAAGCTCCATAACAAAGAACTCCACCGTGAGCTCCTCTTCAACCTCCGTAACACACCAAACACCATCGGTGGCCATTCCATTCAACCTAACGTCATCTTCCTTTCTCCACTCAACCTTCACCAAACAGCCCCTCCATTCCACCATCTCCCTTATCTCCAAAGAACCCATAAACCATCTCCTCCACCACTTAAAACCTCCAAGCAATCCACCAAGCAACCATGACCACCATCAACCCGTAGCAACCCCAACACCCTTCACTACCGAGTTAACTCACTGCCACCTCCACCAACCTTCACCGTCCAGCCCCTCACCGTGAAGCTACCTTCACTGTCCTCCATAGCCAACTAATCACCAAGCATCTCTGCCATACACACTCCTCCGTGAACCGTCACCCACCTTCGTGCTCAGCAGCCCTATACGTAAAAACGCAACCCAGCCATCATCATCATCTTCACTTCCACTTCCACACTCCATCACCCGTAGCTTCACTGCACCACGTCCAGCAGCCCTACGTTCAAGCAGCTCTGTCCAAGCTTCACTCACACTAGCACCCTCGCCGTCAACACCACCCAGCTTCACCACCTTCATCATCCATTTTTACGTAATGAGCTTCCTTTTTCTGGTTTTTATCCTCTACCCTTCTTCTTTTTATTATTATTATTATTTTATTTGTTATTATTATTAGTATTATTATTATTTTTGTTGCTATTATTTTGATTACTACTATTACTCTTCGTTTTTTTACTTTAAAAGTGTTTTGATTGTATATATATATATATATATATATATATATATATATATATATATATATATATATAAAAAAAAAAAAATAAAAATAAAAAAAAAAAAAAAAAAAAAAATATGAAGTAAATTTTTGTTTTTTTTAAAAAAAAAACAAGTATAATATTTTGTTTAAATAAAAAGGAAGATAAAAATAAAAAATAATAATAAAAGATAAAAATAAAAAAATAAAAAAAAATTTAAAATTAATGCAATGACCAATGATAATGATTGAATAGCGAATGCTATCTTCAATGTCATTTGGATCATAAGGATTTACTGAGTAGCCTAGTGCTAACTTAAATCCAGTGCAAAAATGATTTTATTTTCAAACAATAAAATTTTCTTTTAAAAAAAAAATCTTTTAATTAAAATCAACTAACTCACACTTATTTTATACAGAACTACGTGACTTTGAATTCCTCATTGCACTTGAGGGTACGTAGGAGCAGAATTTCAATTCTGTCAAGTCAAAATTAAATTTTCATAATTCGGTTTTTTTTTTTCTTTTCTTTCTTTCTTTTTTTTTTTTTTTTTTAAAAAAAAATAAAAAATAAAATATTTACAAAGTCTTTTTAAAAGGGGTAAAATAAATAAATTTGAGATTATCAAATTTTTGCACAATTAACTTAAGGTACCGTCTCGGACGGGTGTGATAGAGTGCGGTGGGATTAAGTTTCCACCCTTCCCTATCCATAACCGACTCTAAATCCGATTTGGTTCCAAAGACCATTTTCTAAAAAGGTTTTCCAATTTTTCCTAAATTTAAATAAAATTGGTGGCGACTCCATTTTCATTTTAATCAATTTTTTAAAATCACGCGAGTTGCTATATATCCCGCCGCGATCCCGGTCGCGACAGATGGCGACTCCACTGGGGAATACTTGGAGAGTCAGGCCTGTTGTAGTTAATTGTGCAAAATTTTAATAATCTCTATGTATTTATTTTACCCATTTTCTTGTTTTATTTTTTTGTTTTCTTATTTGTTCGTAAATAGTTTTTGATTAATGCTTTTATGTAAATACTTGATAACATTATTTTGTGTATATTTTTAACTTGTATATATTTTTGTACTTATTTGATGAAACCCTAGGGTAGGTGATTGCTGGCTGGCTTTTGTATATATGTTTTGCAGGTTGGGGGTAATCTTTTGTCTTTTAAATTTTGTTGTACAGTTTGTATGCTCCTCACACACGTCACTATCACTTACCTCACACACAAGCTCTATACCCGGCTCGACCTTGTAGGATTAAATAGAGGGTGAAGTAGTGTTGCTTTGAGAGACCTTTGGTCTCCGTACAGGCACATGAAAATCCCTCACTCAGATTGAACTCTTTCCGCTTGTAGCCTATCATGGGTGAGGATTGAGGACTCTTACTAGCCAAAGTGTTGGTGACAAGTAAGGGACAACTGGGACCATGACTTTTTAGAAGTTTAGATCTGTCTCCGAAAATCTTGCACCGATAGATTGAACGTAGTGATCACAAAATTAGAGTCGTGACTTTAAGGAAAATCCAACCTTTAAGTTTCACCTGATTAGGACACAAAGGGAGCGTGCTTTTTCTTTATCTGTTCATTTCTC
Organism: Ormosia emarginata; assembly: GCA_029884605.1. Taxonomy (NCBI): domain Eukaryota; kingdom Viridiplantae; phylum Streptophyta; class Magnoliopsida; order Fabales; family Fabaceae; genus Ormosia; species Ormosia emarginata. The sequence continues at coordinate 47,216,911 of JAQQTP010000077.1, read as the reverse complement.
ATACCATTCATTCTTTGTTAAAAAAAAATCATAAAAAGGAGAATGTTTCATCTTGCATTTTCTTGTCATTTCCTTGCATAAAAAAAAAAATAAAATAAAATAAAAAATATACATTTCATTTTCATAGCATTCTAAAAAAATTTAAAATCATGCATTTTCATGTCATTCATAATTGTGAAAAAAAAGAGAAAAATGTACATCTTACATTTCCATGGCATTGATCGCATCTTTTAAAAAATAAAAAAAGAGAAAAGGAAAAAAGAGAGAAAAAATGTTTTCAAAATTCATTCATGCATCCCATGCATTTCATTCATTTCATTTTATGCTTCTCATGCATGCATCTCATTCATAAAAAATGTTTCCAAAGTTCATTCATTTCACCTTATGCATCCCATGCATTTCATTCATTTCATTTTATGCTTCTCGTGCATCTCATTCATTTCATCCCAGTCTTTGTTAATAAATCAAATTGGTTCAGGAATCATTGCGCGACCTAAGAAAGAAGAGACCAATCTAACCCGAGTTCACAATACAAGATCTCGGACCGAATGGTCTGCCGATAATTCTCGAGACAAAGAAGAAACTTGAGTAGGGAGGTCGACGAAGTGACAGGGAGGATAAACGAGGTGTCGAGAACCAAGCGAGGTTGGAAGCAATATTGCAAGATATAAGGGAGTCTCTCCACTTAATCGGTGGAAACAGGAATGCAAATGGGGTTGAAATGTATGCAAACGTGCCACCGAGAATCGCTCCAATCTACTCGGCCGTAACCTCAAGCATCGGCTGCAGAGAATCCGCGAGCAACCACCTCAAACAACATCAATAGTCACGCCCATTGGGGAGGGGTATCATGCTCTAGAAGGCGCTCATAATGAAGTCCCCGGTTATGCAGGCCCTACTTGGGAACCACCTCATGTGTCCATTCCAGGACACGTGACCATGCCTTGTTCTGGGAATAGTCATGTCATAACTGAGAAGGATAAAATGAAAGAAGATTGGATGGAGAAAATGGAGGAACAGATTAAGGCGATAAAGGGCCCCAATGCTTATGGACCTCTGAGGATAGAGGAGTTGTGTCCTACTACGGATGTAGTAATCCCCAACAATTTCAAGATTCCTGATTTTGTGAAGTATGACGGGAGCGGCAATCCTCATTTCCATTTGATCAGTTATGGGACTAAGATGGCTGTTTGGTCTAGGGATGATAAGTTCCTCATCAGTTTCTTCCATGAGAGTCTTACAGGTCCCGCCCTAGAATGGTACCTTCAGTTGGATCGCTCAAAGATCTCTCGCTGGACAGAATTGGCTGACTTATTTATGGACCAGTACAAATTCAACTTGGACGCAGCCCCAACCCGGGAACAATTGAGCTCGATGCAGAAAGGAAATGATGAACCATTCAAGCAATATGCACAGAGGTGGAGAGCCTTGGCAGCTCAAGTCCAACCCCCATTAACATTGTCTGAGATGTGCTCGTATTTCTTGGGGACCCTAGGAAACCCTTTTATTGGGGCGATGGCTGGGGCAGCCTATAAGGATTTTGCAGATTTAATAACTTCTGGAGAAAGAATTGAAATATTGGCCAAAACTGGGAAGTTGCCCATGAGTAGCACAGAGAATACTATTTTCAAGAAAGGATTCCAGCCAAAGAAAAAAGAACCTGAAGTGAATTATATCCAGCCTCAACAGAATTTCAGACCTCGATATAGCCCAAGTCATCAGCCATCATACAACCCCAACCCTCGCTTTTCATACCAAACACTGCCATTGCCTCATTATTCATCCCACCAAATTATACCGGCCACAAACTTCATCCCAACACCACAATTCCAAGTTAACAATGTCCCCTCGCCACAACCATATACACCAACTCGCCCAACCTATGCCCGATACCCACCTGCACCTCCGCAAAATTACCTAAACCACTCACAACCTCGCCCGAACCCCCAAAACCAAAGCCGCTTTCGTCCTCAAAACCTTCCCCTTTTCCAAGGTTGTCCATTTCAAATGCGTACCTATTCCAAAGGCCGTTTGATGCTCATCTTATTTCAGAATTCCCGTGCGCCCATTAGAGCCACCATTTCCATCATGGTATAACCCGAACTCAACCCGCAAGTATCACATGGATATCCCGGGGCATTCAATTGAAGACTCATGAGTCCTTTAAGACTGCAATAAGAAAGTTAATTGCTTATGGGAAGCTTGATATCCGGAGGAGGCTGGACCCAAGATTGTTAACAACCCAATTCCTAATCATGGTGGAAGGAATATGGTGAATGCTTTAGAGGTGGAAGGGTCATCCATAAGAAGTGTCATGAGCTTGCGTACACCGATGACAAGGATATTCGAAGGGTGAAGAAAGTCCGGCTACAATATCGCCGCACCAGCCCGCCACGATGAAAGAAGAGGAAAAATATGATGCGAGTCGAATTGTGCTTATCATTGTGGAGAAATGGGACACGATATTGAAAATTGTTGGGACTTTAAAGTTCGAGTCCAAGGTTTACTCACTTTGGGAATAATACAAAGCCAGTGCAAGGGGTAGCTTCCTCTCAAGAGGTTAATGTGGTTGAACGTTTTGTGCTCAAGGTACCACCTCTCAATCAGTCTCCGACACCGGTAAAGTAGTGATGACAAATCAAGAAGCCGGTGCCATTTGCTTATAATGACACTCATTCAGTGCCGTGGAGTTATGAAACCAAGGTAGAGACAAAAGGAGTTGGGGAAGAGACTTCGAAGGCTCGAATTGTTGAAGTACACAAGGATGAGGAGTTTGTGACTAATATAGTCAAGGTAGGGGAATTACCGTGAGTGGGCGATTCTATGGCCCAGAGAGTTGGAAAAGGAGAAAATTGTTAAGGAAGGGAGCAGAGAGGAAATGTCAAAAGAAGACGAGAGAGAGAAAGAAGGTGAAGAAGAATTTCTGAAGATCATGAAACAAAGTGAATACGACGTGATGGAACAATTGAAGAAGACTCCAAAGAAGGATATCTCTTCGTCACTCGTATTGACATCGAATTGCATCGGAAAGCATTGCTAAGAGTACTAAGTGAAGCTTATGTCAAACCCGATGTTACCCCGAGAATGTTGTCGCATGGTGGATCCAAGAAAGCGTGTCAACATGATTGTATTTATGGATGAAGAGATCACCTCTCGGTCTCGAGAAAAACCCACGGGCTTTACATATAACCCTAAGATGCAAAGGGTATATAGTTGCAAAGGTTCGATCGATGGAGGGTCTGCACTGAATATCCTACCAAGGTCTACTCTAACCTCATTGGCAATAAGTGAGGATGAACTGTTGCCACGGGAGATGGTGGTACGAGCCTTTGATGGAAACAAGAGAGGCATTGCGGGAGAGATAATGTTGCCGCTAGAGATTGGTCCAAGCAATTTTCAAGTACTGTTCCAAGTCATGGATATGGAGCCTGGCTATACCATGTTACTAGGGAGGCCATGGATCCATACCGCCGGGCTGTTCCTTCCACCCTGCATCAAAGTGTTAAATATATTGAGAATGGGTCGGTCATCACCATACATGGAGAGGAAGAAATTATGTCAAAACCGGTTTCAGTGCCGTATGTGGAAAGTGCAGAAAAAGAAGAGGAGAATATGTGGCATAGTTTCGAAATAGTTGAAACTGAACTCGGTAAAGATGAATCTCTCACACTAAGTGTGAATCGTGGTTGCTCGGATCATGGCTAGTAGTGGATACCAGGAAGGAAAGGGTTTGGGTTCAAAGTCGCAAGGTACTCGGTCGCGGTGTCACTCCCAGGAAAGTCGACAAGTTTGGGATAGGGTACGAAGTATCTCCTCGAGGAGCATATGAGGAGCATGACTCTTGGAAGAAAGAATGACAAGGGCAAAGCGAAGTATATTCCCCATCCGAGAGAAACATTCCCAAAGACCGGCCGAGGTGATTATGCCCGATGAGGTCATTCACCCTCAATACCGCCTCACTATCAATGCTTTGCATGAAGAAAGCCAAGAAGAGCACAAGGCAATCCGTCCCTTTGCCGATGAGGAGCCGCTAAAGAACTGGAAATCTGAACCAATTATTGATGTGATTGTTTCAAAGTAATTTCCTGTTTAAGTTTGTTCTGAACTTATGGTTTATGTTATTTGAGACATTAATTAAATGAACTTGCATGAATATTCAAGATTTCCCTTCGTTGCACTTTCGATTTATCCTTTTGCATTTTTTCTTTTTACATTTCTGTACCATATCGTGTTCTTTCTTTGTCATTCCTGCTTTATTCTCGCTTTTCCAACTCCACACAAAATGGCTTTCCAGGGATTTGAGTTTCGTAGAAAGTTTGCCTCATGAAAGGGGCTTCGAAAACTCATCAATTGATTCTCCTGCAATGATTGATGAAGAAGACCCTGAATCTGGAGAAGATGAGGAAATTGTTGAAAATTTTTCAAAATTACTGGAGTACTCAGAGAGGGATTTAACTTGAATGGCGAAGAAGCGTGTGGTCAACATGGGGACAGAAGAAGAGAAAAAGGAATTGAAAGTAGTGGCAAACCCGGAGTTTGAAGAGATGGTCATACTATTCAAAGAGTATATGGATGTTTTTGCTTGGTCTTATCGGGATATGCCAGGGTTAGACCCAGATATAGCATCGCATAAAATTCCACTATACCCAAATATTGAGGCAAAGAAACAAAAATTGAGAAGGATGCATCCTGATATGTCTTTGAAGATCAAGGAAGAGGTGACTAAGCAGTTGGAAGCAGGATTTGTGGAAGTGTCAAGACACCCAGAGTGGGTAGCCAATATCGTGCCAGTGCCTAAGAAAGATGGAAAAGTCAGAATGTGTGTGGACTATAGAGATCTGAATAAGGCCAGCCCGAAGGATGATTTCCCACTCCCTCACATTGACGTTCTGGTTGATAACACTGCTAAGAATCACAGGTTTTCATTCATGGATGGATACTCAGGGTACAATCAAATTCCCATGGACGTTAATGACAAAGAAAAAACCACTTTCATTACTCCTTGGGGAACGTTTTGTTACACGGTGATGCCATTTGGATTAAGGAATGCTGGGGCTACTTACCAACGTGCTATGGTAGCATTGTTTCATGACATGATGCACAAGGAGATTGAGGTGTACGTGGATGATATAGTGGCCAAATCTAAAGAAGGAGAAAGTCATGTGGCGGTTCTACGTAAGCTGTTTGAAAGACTCAGAAAGTACAAGTTGAGGTTGAATCCTGCCAAATGTGTTTTTGGAGCATCTACTGGGAAGTTACTTGGATTCATTGTTAGCAGAGAAGGAATAAAGGTGGATCCAGATAAAGCAAAAGCAATACAAGAGATGTCTGCCCCTAAGACGGAGAGTGAAGTGCGAAGTTTTCTCGGGAGACTCAATTACATTGCTAGATTCATTGCTAACTTGACCAGCACCTGTGAGTCTATATTCAAGTTGTTGAAGAAGCATCAACCAGGCAAGTGGGATGAAGAATGTCAGGAAGCTTTTGACAAGATAAAGGCTTATTTAATGAATCCTCCTATCTTGGTACCCCCTACACCGGGTCGTCCTTTAATTTTGTATCTAACTGTATTACCAACCTCAATGGGGGCAATGCTGGGACAACATGATGAATCGGGAAAGAAGGAGCAAGCAATTTACTATCTGAGTAAGAAGTTTAATGATTGTGAAACTCGTTACATGGCTATTGAGAAGACTTGTTGTGCACTGGTATGGACCTCAAAACGGCTACGACAGTATATGCTCTATTACACCACATGGTTGATCTCTCGAATAGACCCCATAAAATACATATTTGAAAGTCCTCATATTTCATTAAGAGTTTCAAAGTGGCAAGTGATGCTATCAGAATTTGATATCAAGTACATGACTCGGAAATCCATCAAAGGAAGTGTGATTGCTGATCATCTGGCTGAAAACCCTCTGGAGGGTGGACAACTAGTGACATCTGAGTTCCCTGATGGAGAAATACTGATGGCGGAAGAAGGAGAAGAAGAAGAAGAACCAGGCTGGAAGATGTATTTTGATGGAGCGGTTAACATGCATGGTAGTGGCATAGGAGTCGTGGTTGTTTCACCAACTGGAAAACAATACCCAATTGCTATCAAGCTGGATTTTGAATGCACTAATAATGTTGCAGAGTATGAGGCCTGTGCTAAAGGTTTACAAGTTGCAATTGACTTAGGGATCAAACGGTTAAAGGTATTTGGAGACTCAGCACTCATCATTTATCAGGTGAATGGTGAATGGCAAACCAAGGATCCGAAGTTGATACCTTATCAAAAGTATTTAATCCAGTTGGTTGAGAAGTTTGAGGAGGTGACCTTCTCCCATTTGACCCGAGACCGTAATCGCTTGCGAGATGCCTTGGCCACTTTAGTCCGTAATGACCAAGTTGGATATTCATAATAATGTTCAACCCATCCAAGTGAAGATGCACAATGAGCCTGCATATTGTGCTAATGTGGAAGGCGAGCCAGATGGTAAACCTTGGTATTATGATATCAAGCAGTATATTCAGCATAGAGAATACCCGATAGGAGCAAGTGAGGTGAATAAGAAGACTATCCGCCGGTTGGCGATGACCTTTTTCTTGAATGGAGAGGTTTTGTATAAAAGGAGTCACGATGGTACTTTACTTAGATGCGTGAATGTTTGTGAAGCTCGTCTAATAATGACTGAGGTTCATGAAGGAATCTGTGGAACTCATGCCAATGGTCATATGATGGCTCGGAAAATTCTAAGGAGTGGTTATTATTGGTCCACAATGAAAACAGACTGCATAGATTATGTACGGAAGTGTCAAAAATGCCAGATGTATCCAGATCGAGTCAACACACCTCCTTTCCCTTTGCATAATTTGGTGTCTCCCTGGCCTTTCTCAATGTGGGGAATAGATGTCATCGGGCCCATTAATCCCAAAGCCTCCAATGGTCATCGCTTCATCCTAGTGGCGATTGACTATTTCACCAAGTGGGTAGAAGCTTCTTCTTATGCCAGCATCACTCAAAAAGTGTTTTTGAGATTCCTCAAAAGGGATATTGTCTGCAGATATGGAATTCCAGAAAGGATAATCACAGATAATGGTACCAATCTCAATGGTGCTGAGATTAAAAAGTTCTGTGAGAATTTCAAAATTAAGCATCATAATTCAGCTCCTTACAGGCCTCAGATGAACGGTGCAGTTGAAGCAGCAAATAAGAATGTTAAGAAAATTGTTGCTAAGATGGTGGTAAACTACAAAGACTGGCATGAAATGTTACCCTATGCTCTGCATGCATATCGTACCAATATACGATCAAGCACTGGGGCAACGCCTTTCTCTTTGGTATATGGGATGGAGGCTGTCTCTCCAATAGAAATTGAGATCCCTTCTCTAAGAGTTCTAATGGAAGCAGAGTTAGAGGAATCTGAATGGGTGAAGACTCGGTGTGAGCAATTGAATATGATAGAAGAGAAGAGATTGACAGCTATTTGTCATGGGCAATTGTATCAAAGCAGAATGGCCAGAACCTTCAACAAGAAAGTTCGTCCCAGGGAATTCTATTCAGGGGATTTGGTTTTGAAAAAGATTCTCCCTAACCAAGAGGACGCCAGAGGAAAATGGGCTCCGAATTATGAAGGCCCGTACATAGTCAAGCAGACATTTTCTGGAGGAGCGTTAATTTTGCAGAATATGGATGGAGAAGAATTGCCAAGGCCCGTGAATACTGATGTTGTCAAGAAATTCTATGCCTAAAAAGAAGAGAAAAGCTCGTTAGGTTGAAAACCCGAAAGGGCGACCTAAGCAAAAGTTAGAGCAATTAAAAGAAAAAAAGAAAAAAAGAAAAAAGAGAGAGTCCGTTAGGCTGAAAACCTGAAAAGGCAGTCTAAGCAAAAGTAAGGGCAAATAAATAGGCAAAATCTCAAAGGAAGTGAGTCAGAAACTCTTCGAGGGATTCACCAAACTGGGGCAATTTTTGATGTGTGTCCAATCAGTTACACGTGGGCAAGTTGTTCACATTGAATTGGCTATACTGGGGCAAAATTTTTGAAGAATTAAAGAGGATTCATGTTGAAGGAGGTATCAGCAGAAGCAGTGATTGAGTTGTCAAGCATTTGCAGTGAATCAATTGAATGAGGAACAAGGAACCAATACTCAAGGCAAAGTTTTTATTTTTCTTGCAATCTTTCTTTTGTCTTTCAAGTATGTGTCTTGTCAAAAGTCATGTACGATTACATTACCAAAATAATAAAAGGGAAGTTTGTTCATTCAACAAATTTCTATCCATTCATGAATGCATGCTTACTCATTAATTTATGTCTCAAATAAAATAAACTTAAGGTCAACAATTTGATTTGACAATTTTGCAGCAATCCATCAATGATTAATTCAGATTAAAGGATCTCAATAATTCAAGATACAGGTTGTGATGTGTTGCCAAGGAAAACAAGGTGGTCAGAAAAATGAAAAAGGAAATGAGAAAATCTAAGGGAGTCTCAGCTGACAAAGGGTCTGATAAAGAAAAGCACGTGGATAAAGGATTTAATTGGTCAAAGCTTTCCAAGATCGCCGTTAATTAAGATAACTCTGAAAAAAAGAAAAAAAGAAAAGGAAAAAAAGGAGAAAAGAAAAGAGGAACAAAAAGAGAGGAAAGAAAATTTAAGTCCATGCATTTTTTTTATTGAGCGCATCGGCCATGCATTTTAATTTTTCTCGTGAGCGCATCGGCTCCATGCATTTTAATTTCTGTTGAGCGCTTCGGCTCCATTCTTTTTAAATTTTCTCGTTGAGCGCATCGGCTCCATGCATTTTAATTTTCTGTTGAGCGCATCGGCTCCTTGCATTTTAATTTCCTGTTGAGCGCATCAGCTCCTTGCATTTTTAATTTCTGCTGAGCGCATCGGCTCCATTCTTTTTAAATTTTCTGTTGAGCGCATCGGCTCCTTGCATTTTAATTTCTGTTGAGCGCATCGGCTCCTTGCATTTTAATTTCTGTTGAGCGCATCGGCTCCTTGCATTTTTAATTTCTGCTGAGCGCATCGGCTCCATTCTTTTTAAACTTTCTGTTGAGCGCATCGGCTCCATGCATTTTAATTTCCTGTTGAGCGCATCGGCTCCTTGCATTTTAATTTCCTGTTGAGCGCATCAGCTCCTTGCGTTTTTAATTTTTGCTGAGCGCATCGGCTCCATTCTTTTTAAATTTTCTGTTGAGCGCATCGGCTCCTTGCATTTTAATTTCTGTTGAGCGCATCGGCTCCATGCATTTTAATTTCTGTTGAGCGCATCGGCTCCTTGCATATTTAATTTCCTGTTGAGCGCATCGGCTCCTTGCATATTTAATTTCTGTTGAGCGCATCGGCTCTTTGCATTTTAATTTCTGTTGAGCACATCGGCTCCATACATTTTAATTTTCTGTTGAGCGCATCGGCTCCATGCATTTTAAAGCGCTTCGGCTCCTTGCATTTTAATTTCTATTGAGCGCATTGGCTCTATTTTTTTTTAAATTTTTGTTGAGTGCATCGACTTCATGCATTTCAATTTCTTGCCTTGTTTTGCATTGCCGGACAAAATTGAAGTTCATATCTTTACTCATTTCTTACGATGATAATTTGAAAAACTACGGTTATTCTTATTATCTAATAAGAAACAAGTAAAGAGAAAAGAATCGTGAACACTCAATTTTGACCTGGACTAAAAAATAAAATATAAAAAAAAAAAAGAGGAATATAAAAAAAAAAGAAAAAATCAAAAATTATGGCCCACCTTTTTAGCCCATTTTACTTAGCCTTTTTTTTAGCCTAAACAGATATAAAAAAAAAACAAACAAAAATAAAAATAAAAAATAAAAAAATAAAAAAATAAAAAAATAATAAAAAAGGGGTATAATATAAAAATATATATAAAAAAAAAAACAATCACACTCACAATTCACACTCAATCACTCTCACCCACTTCCTTTGTCCCATTCCTTTTTACGTGACTCACACTTTCACTCAATTGCACTCACCTAATTGCACTCAATAATCACATTACACTCCAAATTGCACTCACGGCACTCACCAATTTGCACTCAATTGCACTCCACTCACGGCACTTTTCCTTCCTATATATTCACTCAAACAGAGCGACACGGGGGACATTTACAAGACAGCAGAGGGGCATATTACAGAAAAAGATCACAGGAGGGAGGGGGGACTTCTTTCTTTTCCTCTTCATTCTTCCATTCATCCTCTTTCATTTTTCCTTATCTCCACCTTCATTTCATCCTTCATCCTCCACGTGAAACCGAAAACCGTGGCCACTCCTCCAAACTCACACCATCTTCCCCTTACATCCATTCATTCATTCTCCATCCAAGCTTCCATTCCCTCCACCACCTTCACAAAACAAGAACCCAACCTCACTCACTCCTCCATCACCACTCACAAACCTTCAACCAAGGCAGCCTCCATCATCAAGTTTCCAACTCAAGCCATCATCTCCCCGCCATCTTCCTTCAACAACCTCCCCGCCATCTTCCTTCCATTTTCACCATTCTCCAAGAAACCCATGCACCATCCAACCATACTTCCATAATGACTCCTCAAACTTCCATCAAACCTCCATCCAACCTCGCCTTCACACCCCACAAACAACCTTCACCACCCTCCACCAAACCCGTAGCACCATTTTCCTCCATTCCACCGTAGTCTTCCCGTGAAGTCTCCCACCATCTCCACCCAAGCAAAGAACCATCACTTCCATCCATAACCACAACAATCATCCATCATCTACATACACATGACCACCCCCTCTCCATTTTCCTCCATCTCATTCACCATTCACGTACACCTCCCTCGCCATCATCACCATCTCCATCTCACGTAACTCCACCTCCCCATTTAAAACCGTAACACACACCAAGCATAACCACCCAACCTCCTCCAAGACAAAGAGCCTCAACCGTAGCTCCACCATCACCTTTCCTCCAAGCTCCATAACAGCAACTCCACCGTGAGCTCCTCTTCAACCTCCGTAACACACCAAACACCATCAGTGGCCATTCCATTCAACCTAACGTCATCTTCCTTTCTCCACTCAACCTTCACCAAACAGCCCCTCCATTCCACCATCTCCCTTATCTCCAGCAACCCATAAACCATCTCCTCCACCACTTAAAACCTCCAAGCAATCCAGCCAAGCAACCATGACCACCATCAACCCGTAGCAACCCCAACACCCTTCACTACCGAGTTAACTCACCGCCACCTCCACCAACCTTCACCGTCCAGCCCTCACCGTGAAGCTACCTTCACCGTCCTCCATAGCCAACTAATCACCAAGCATCTCTCGCCATACACACTCCTCCGTGAACCGTCACCCACCTTCGTGCTCGGCAGCCCCCATACGTAAAAACGCAACCCACCATCATCATCATCTTCACTTCCACTTCCACACTCCATCACCCGTAGCTTCACCGCACCACGTCCAGCAGCCCCTACGTTCAAGCGACTCTGTCCAAGCTTCACTCACACTAGCACCCTCGCCGTCAACACCACCCACTTCACCACCTTCATCATCCATTTTTACGTAATGAGCTTCCTTTTTCTGGTTTTTATCCTCTACCCTTCTTCTTTTTATTATTATTATTATTTTATTTGTTATTATTATTAGTATTATTATTATTTTTGTTGCTATTATTTTGATTACTACTATTACTCTTCGTTTTTTTACTTTAAAAGTGTTTTGATTGTATATATATATATATATATATATATATATATATATATATATATATATATAAAATAAAAATAAAAATAAAAAACAAAAAAATAAAAAAAAAATATGAAGTAAATTTTTGTTTTTTTTAAAAAAAACAAGTATAATATTTTGTTTAAATAAAAAGGAAGATAAAAATAAAAAATAATAATAAAAGATAAAAATAAAAAAATAAAAAAATTTAAAATTAATACAATAACCAATGATAATGATTGAATAGCGAATGCTATCTTCAATGTCATTTGGATCATAAGGATTTCTTGAGTAATTTAGTCTTGCTAACTTAAATCCAAATAGCAAAAATGATTTTATTTTCAAACAATAAAATTTTCTTTTAAAAAAAAATCTTTTAATTAAAATCAACTAACTCACACTTATTTTATACAGAACTACGTGACTTTGAATTCCTCATTGCACTTGAGGGTACGTAGGAGCAGAATTTCAATTGTCAAGTCAAAATTAAATTTTCATAATTCGGTTTTTTTTTCTTTCTTTTCTTTCTTCTTTTTTTTTTTAAAAAAAAAATAAAAAATAAAATATTTACAAAGTCTTTTTAAAAGGGGTAAAATAAATAAATTTGAGATTATCAAATTTTTGCACAATTAACTTAAGGTACCGTCTCAGGACGGGTGTGATAGGGGTGCAGTGGGATTAAGTTTCCACCCTTCCCTATCCATAACCGACTCCCGAATCCGATTTGGTTCCAAAGACCATTTTCTAAAAAGGTTTTCCAATTTTTCCTAAATTTAAATAAAATTGGTGGCGACTCCATTTTCATTTTAATCAATTTTTTAAAATCACGCGAGTTGCTATATATCCCGCCGCGATCCCGGTCGCGACACACGGTAACACCAAACAAAAATAATGAGATGAAATGAAATGAATGAGATGAAATGAGATACATAAAATGAAATGGATGAAATGGAAACAAATTTTCTTTTTTTTTTAAAAAAAATGCAATGAATGCCATGAAAATGCATAATTTTTTTTAGAATGCTAGGAATGCCATGAAAATGCATGATTTTTTTTTTATTTTTTTTTCAAAATGCTAAGAATGCCATGAAAATGCATGATTTTTTTATTTTTTTAAATGCTAGGAATGCCATGAAAATGTATGATTTTTATTTTATTTTTCAAATATGCCATGAAAATGCATGATGCTATTTTTTTTAAAAAAAGATGGCTATATAAAGAAGAAGTTCGCTCCCTTCGTGTCTTAAGATATTGCCTTAAACGGAAGAATTCTATCATAAGGATCTATGGGTCTTTCTGATTCATGATAACTCTCATTTGGTGGCTTTTCTATTCTGAAGGTCTCTAGAGTCAAGTCCCATTTCAAAATGTTGACCACAAAATAGTGGGTAAACCACTAGGTGTGAGACATTTGTGAAAAAGGCGCACTCTAGATGAGGTTTTCGCAATAGCCAAACAGGATGTACATCCAAAATAGTTACCACTACACAACCTCTACTTAACTTAAGCTTCACTCAGACCCAAGTATAGGGCCCCACTCGAATGTGTGATAGATGTGTAGGTGTGGTGGGTGTAGGGAGCATACAAACATTCATTATCCTAAAGACTACCAGCATCCTGCAAAACAAAAATAAAAACAAACAAAAATTCCAAGAGAAATTCTCTATCCTAAGGTTTTAATAACGATAATAATTAAAATAAAAAAAAAAAAAAAGAAAGGTAAAACAAAATATACAAAGATTACCAAATTTTACACAACAAAATTATATGGGCTTGACTCTCAAGTATCCCCAGTGGAGTCGCCATCTGTCGCGACCGTAATCACGGCGGGAGCGGCGAAACAAAATAAATTAGTTAGGAGTCACTACCAATTTTATTTAATTTAGGAAAAATTAGAAAACCCTTTTAGAAAATGGTCTTTGGAACCAGATTGGATTCGGGAGTCGGTTATGCATAGGGAAGGGTGGAGACTTAACCCCACAGCACCCCTAAAACATTCGTCCTAAAATGGTTACCCTATATTAGTTATGCAAAACTTAATAATCTCCTAATATGTTTGTTTTACCCTTTTTATTTAAAAAAACTAAAAAAATAAATAATTTGTAAAAGTTTAAATTTGGCTTGATGAAATAAAAATTTCGCTCCTACGTACCCTCAGGTGCAATGAGGAACTCAAAGTCACGTAGTTCTATATAAAATACTTGTGGGTTAGTTGCTTTTATTTAAAGAAAAGATTTATTTTTTTTTATTTTTATAAAAATTTGAATTAACAGGTCGTCGCGACTCTGTTAACCAAATTAAGGTTTGAATAGGTGAAGCTCGCGTCACACTAGAGACGTCACCCATTGATTATTGAATTTATTGTTATTAAATGAGATTTTTTTAATCTAAAATTATCTTAAAAAAAGAATAATAATAATAAAAAAATTGAATCTTTATTAAATAGTAATTTATTTTTTATAATTTGAACCATTAGGTTGTCACAACTCAGATGATCTAAAAATAGTTACAAGATTAACAAGCTGTCATAACTCGATTAATCCTATTTCGCTCTTTTAAAAAAAATTAATTATTTTTATAGTTTTACTTTGTAGTCTTACCATTGTTTTTTTTTTTATATTTTTTTAAGCTTATCCCATTTAATTACAAGCCTATTTCACTTAAAACAAAAAAAAAAAACTATCAAAAATTAAAAGAACAAACTTACGAAAAACAAGACAAAGGAGTTTTGCTTCTTTCTTTTTGGGTATTTGTAGGAAAAAAAAAACAGAGGAGCAAGGAAGATGAAGGCTAGCGGCGACACTGGCTAGACTGGTTCAGGTTGGTGAAGCGCTGGCAATCAGGTTTGGTTGCAAATTGTGCGGTGCGGCGATGTGATGCTGTTTCTACGGCGGCTTTTGCGCGGTGGGTAGCGCAGTGTGATGGATGGCTTGCGACACGGTGTGGAGCAGTTTGTGGGTGTCAGTTTCGTATAGGAGAGGTGATGGAGAGGTATTTTGGTGGAGATTGAAATCGTAGGTCAATGTTAAAAGTGTGTGCTGAAGGTCAAAGTGAAAGTGTGTTTTGCTGAAAAATATTAAGCCAGAATCATGTAAATTATGGTCAAAGTATTGAGCTGAAGGTCTTTTATGAGTGAGGATTATGGGTTAATATAGGAAGGGTTTAGGTAGAAGTGTTTGAGTTGTAGTGTGATTAGGAGTTGTTAATGATAAGTGATGGGGTTTGTTTCGATGTGTGTTGGGGTTGGTATAGGATTAGTATTGGGATTTGTTTAGGATGAGTTTGTTTATGGTGAGCTTGAGTCGGTTTAGGATATGAGTTGTGGGTTAGATAATGGTTCATGGGTTGGATATTTGGTCAATGGGTATGTTAATAAATTGAGCTGGATATTGGGTTAATGGGTAGGTTAATGGATTGGGGTAGATATTTTTATTTTTTATATTTATCTTTTTTATTTTTTATTTTTATTTATTTTATTTATTTTTTTTATTTACAAAATATCTCGGACAAAATTCGGTGTTTACAAAAAATGAGGAAGTTGACGAGATTGAGGCCATTGTAGATAATCATCTTCTAAAAGGGAGTTCTTCTGACCCATTAGAAGTTTGTTTAATTAATTCATTTGATTCAGGTACGCAAGTAAATGATGATATTTCTAAAATATGCTCTTTGCTTGGTTGTACACATGTAATGGAATATAAGGGATGGAAGCCAAGATTTGAAGAGTTAAAACTCATGAATGATAATGCCCATGAAGAAATACCCACACTGGAACTAAAGTCATTACCTACTGGGTTAAAGTACACATGTTTGGGGGAAGAACAAAGCTTTCCAGTGGTAATTTCCTCGACCCTTACTGGAGAACAAGAAGGTATGTTAAAAGTACTTAAAAGACATAAAAGTACAATTAGATGGACATTAAAGGACATAAAATGCATTAATCCATTAATTTGTACACATAGAATAAATTTAGAGGATAATGCTAAAACATCACAACAACCTCAAAGAAGATTAAATCCACACATGAAAGATGTAGTTAAAGTTGAAGTTCTTAAATTACTTAATGTTAGAATTCTCTATCCTATATCCGATAGCCAGTGGGTAAACCATACACAAGTTGTGCCTAAGAAATCTGGAATAACAGTGGTTGAAAATGAAAAAGGTGAATTAATAGTTACGCGAGTCTCATCCAGTTGGCGTATGTGTATTGATTTTAGAAAATTAAATGCAGCCACTAGGAAAGATCATTTTCCCGTGCCATTTCTTGATCAAATTCTGGAAAGAGTAGTAGGACATCCCTCCTATTATTTTCTTGATGGTTATTTGGGGTATAATCAAATATCAGTTGTATTAGAAGATCAAGAAAAGACCACTTTTATGTGCCCCATTGACGCTTTTGCATATAGAAGAATGTCTTTCGGCCTTTGTAATGCTCTGGTAACTTTCCAAAGATGCATGTTAAGTATTTTTAGTGACATTATTAAGCATTATTTAGAGGTTTTCATAGGTGACCTGACAATTTTTAAAAATTCTTTTGAAAATTGTATTGATAATTTGGAAAAAGTTATTAAAAGATGCGAAGAAAAATGATTTGTTTTAAACTATAAAAAATGTCATTACATGATTACCACAGGAATCGTGTTAGGTCATGTGATATCTTCTAAAGGAATTGAAGTTGATAAGGCCAAAGTTGAATTAATTGCTCATTTGTCTTCCCCAAAAACAGTCAGAGAAGTTCGTTCCATTTTAGGACATGCAGAATTCTATCGAAGATTCATTAAGGACTTTTGTATAATATCTAGACCATTATGCAATCTTATGATAAAAGATGCACCATTTGATTGGACTCAAGAATGTCAAAAATCTTTTGAAAAATTAATTAGTCTTCTGACATCTACTCCTATCATGCAATCCCTTGATTGGTTTTTTCCTTTTGAGTTGATGTGTGATGCTAGTGATTTTATTGATGGCGTTGTTTTAGGTCAAAGGAAGGAAGGTAAGCCTCATGTGATTTGTTACACAAGTGGAACTTTAAATAGTACACAAATGAATTACACCATTACTGAAAAAGAACTACTTGTTGTAATTTTTGCATTGGACATATTTTGAGCTTATTTAATTAGTTCTTCTACTGTTGTTTTCACCGATCATGCTGCTGTTAGATTTTTAATGTCTAAGCAAGATGTAAAACCTAGATTGATACGGTGGATCTTGTTGCTTTAAGAATTCAACATCACAATAAAAGATAAGAAAGGAGCCAAAAATGTTGTTGTAGATCATTTGTCCAGACTTACAATAGGCTTACCTTTTGATAACACACCTATCAATGATTATTTTCCTGATGAATTTTTATTTTCTGTCAATTCCATGCCTTGGTTTGCTAACATAGTTAATTTTCTTATAACAGGAAATATGCTGCCTCAGTGGACACACCAAGACAGAAAAAAGTTTTTGACTGAGGTAGAAATTTTTTATTGGGATGACTTATATTTGTTCAAATATTGTCTTGATCAAATCTTTTGGAAATGTGTACCCGACAATGAGATATGTAGTGTTATTAAATTTTGTCACTCAGAAGCATGTGGAGCTCACTTTTCTTCAAAGGAAACAGCTGTGAAAATTTTGCAGTGTGGATTTTATTGGCTCACTTTATTTAAGGACAACTATACCTTTTGCAAAAGTTACAAAAATTGTCAGAAATTAGGTTCCATTTCTAAAAGAAATATGATGCCTTTGAATCCTATCATTGTCATTGAAATTTTTGAATGTTAGGGAATTAATTTCATGGGTCCATTTCCATCCTTATTTAGATTTATGTATATTTTAGTTGTAGTTGATTATGTCTCAAAATGGATTGAGATGATTCTATGTTAACACAATGATCATAAAATTGTTCTTAAATTAAAAAAAAATGTCTTGAGTCGATTTGGAATCCCTCGAGCTATCATCAGTGATGGGGGAACACATTTTTACAATAAACTATTTAAATCTTTAATGAAGAAATATGGTATTACTCACAAAATTGCCACCCCTTATCACCCTCAGACAAGTGGAGAAGTAGAATTAGCAAATAGGGTGATTAAACAAATTTTAGAAAAAATGATTAACCCAAATCGTAAAGATTGGTCTTTAAGACTAAATAATGCACTTTGAGCTTACTGTACTGCTTTCAAAATATCTTTAGACATGTCACACTATCGATTAGTCTATGTAAAACTTTGTCACTTACCTGTAGAACTGAAGCATAAAGCATTTTGGGCCATTAAAGCTTTTAATTTAAATCTTGATGATGCTTGCAGGTTATGCAAATTACAAATAAATGAACTTGAAGAATTGAGAAATGATGCATATGAAAACTCAAAAATTTATAAAGATAGAACAAAAGTTTTTCATGACAAATCAATTTTGAGAAAATCTTTTGAAATTGGTCAAAAAGTTCTGCTTTATAATTCTCGTCTTCACCTATTCCTTGGAAAATGGAGATTTAAGTGGACTGACCTTTTTATTATCAAACATGTGTATCCTTATGAGGCCATAGACATTGAGAATCCTGGGAATGGTAATGTGTTTAAGGTCAATGTGTAACACCCCAAAAATTTTAATTTTACAATAATGACTGAATTGTACTGTTTTGTGATTTCTGTGTGCTGTAAATTTATTTTGGCTGTTCTGTAACTGTATTTGATTTGTGTGTGTGATCTACTTCGAGTTAGGAAAATAATAATTTTTGGGCCAGGAAAAATCTTTACTGATTTATTCGGAGCTGGGGGATTTTACAAAACCCGAATCCAAGAGACACATGTCATAATCTTTTAATTTTTAGAATTTATCTGTAAAATAAAAATATTTTGTATTTTATTATACAACGGACAAATACTTGCTGACTTGTGAGCAGTATATTCTGTCCATTGGGTAATAATTTCTATAACTATTGTCCATTTGGATAATAATCTGTAGAGAAAATTGTGATGACTTATTTTGTGAACCAATTAAAATATTTAAAGCTTGATGAAAACCAATAGAATGTGGTCAACAAAAATGACTAGACTAGTTAGCTATGTAACTAGATGAAACTAGATTACTTAAATTAAATTAGCATAAAGCCTAAGTAGTAACTAAATGGAACAAACTTAATTTGCTTCTCATTAGGGCTTCACGGTTTTGGGAGCATCTAGTAGCTTCTAGAAACTTATGAGTTATACTTAAGTAACTAGATAGTTAGCAAAGAAAGTAAGAGATCTAACTAAGTTAGCTTAATTTAGTTAGGAATCAATTGAATTAGAAACTTGGTTAGTTCTCCATTGAGCTCCATGGTTAGGAAGCTTCAAGTATCATCTAGAATTAGGTATTTCATTTGTCTAAGCCAATATGAAGCAAGCTTAGAGGTAAAGGTTTTGGATATCCACATTTGATTTAATCCATGGTTGTTAGGAGTCTCACAAAGTGGCTAGGATGAACTTGGACATTCCCTTGGTGTCTTAGGAGGGGGCTCACGGCCAAAGTGCTTTAGGAAGGCCAAAAGATTACACTTTATTCATTTTATCACATCTTCATCATTTCCATAGAGCACAATTCACAAAACTCTCTCCATTCTTCTCTAGAGTGTAACACCCCAAAATTTACTTTTCTACTATCAGAATTCATTCTAAAATATTTGTGATTTTTTGAAATTTTTTTGGAATTTTCTAAGAACACAGAATATTTTAATATATTTCTCGTTTAACGTATGTACTGAGCGGAACTGGAGAAATGAGATATTTTCTCCAAAAGCCTTGAACTATGGAAACATCGACGGGGGATCTTACTAAACCCGAGACCGGACATAGTTTACAAAGTTTTACGTTTTTCGAGAAATTTTTAACAGATAAAATAATAAAACATTGCGAAGAAACTACCTGTCAGATTTGTTAATGTTGACTTCTGCCAACTGTAATTATTGTCCAATAAATAATAACATGTATTAAAAACGTTATCCAAAAATTTACCTTGTGTCAAGCCCCTTTAGTCTTATTTTCAAAATAAAAATAGAGTTAATTAAAAGCCCATTGTAGGAAGCTTCCAAGAAGTTTCCTTGTGGACACATTTTTCTATCTCTTCCCTCCTCACTCTTTTCCACGGCAGAGGCAATATTGGAACCCAATATTCACTTTCATCTTCCTAATATTTTCTCTCTTCTCATTCTCTTCAAACACCATTTCTTCTCCTCTTCTTTTTCTTCTCCACCGTGCACGTACCCATTGGAAGACCATCTCCATGATTTGTTAAATCAAACCCATTTCTACTCATCTTCCACCATTCTAAGTTCTCTTTTGTGGCCATCCTTTGGTTCTTCTTCTTCTTCTTCTTCCACTATCCACCATTGAAGCTAAAGCTTTGAGCTTGGAGGTAAAGTCTTCACCTTTCTTTCACTTTCTTCTCATTTTCGTTTTTCTTGGTCACCTATGAGATCAAGAACTCATTTTTCCATGGTTTGAGTGGACATTATGGAAATCATTCACATTGGTGTTCTTCTTGAAGGGGAAAACGAAAATCTAGGGCAAGAAGAGGTAACACCTTGTGTTGTCTTCCAAATAGGTAAGAGGGAGATGATCCTCTTCAACCAATCTTGGTAGTAAGGGAATGTCTTGTATGTGGATAGAAAGGATCTTAAGTGAGTTGTTATTGATTTCTGAATCCATGTATAAAGTTCTCTCATTTTTATGTTGTTCTTCATGATAGTGCATTTTGTTGGGTTTGTATGATTGATTGATGCCTCTTGCATGATTTGAAGATATATTTGAGTAACTTGTTGATTAAATATGATAATGATTGGTTTGGTTTGAGTTAAAGGACCTGGAGAACTCTGTTTTCTGCAAGTTTACGCGTGGTAATCGATTACATGGGGCTTGTAATTGATTACCAAGCTCTTAAGGATACGAAATCGTGATGCTGGAAATCTGGTAATCTATTACATCTTGTGTGTAATCGATTACAGAGATTCTGTCTAGCTTGTAATCGATTACAAGAGTGGTGTAATCGATTACCAAGCCTCTGATGTCACGAAATGGTGCTTCTGGGAATCACGTAATCGATTACAACTTGTGGGTAATCGATTACGGAGGTTCTGTCCAATTGGTAATCGATTATAAGGGCGGTGTAATCGATTACCAGGCCCTTGAAGTTACGAATCGTGGTTCTAGGAATCACGTAATCAATTACAATGAGATTGTAATCGATTACAGAGATTCTGTTACGCTGGTAATCGATTACTAGGGTGATGTAATCGATTACCAAGACCCAAAAATGAGATTTTTGAGCTGGAAATGATTGAAATTATGGATCCTTGCTCTTTGTAACTCAAACATAACCTAAAAACCCTGGATTCAAGGATTTTACTTTACCTAAATGCGATAGGAATATGTATTCATACCAATAGAGAAGAGATGATTTTGAAAATGGAATTCTTGGATCCATGACATGGGAATTGTGGTATGTGTGTAATAAGGAACATATATTGATGCTGAGAATTATTGATGCAAGTGTGATTCCCTATGTGGGTTATGCACTTATTGATTTAGTACTCTATGAGATAAGAATGATGATATGCCATTGAGGCAATGTTTTTAATCGATGTATTGTTGATATGTCATGTTGGACATTGAATAATGCTTATGTGCCATTGAGGCAATACTTATGTTGAATGCATCATTGATGAACAAACATGATTGGACATTGTGCCATCATGCATGCGTGTTGTCTGTTGGACATTGTTGAGAAGGCCGTGTTGCCTAAGAGTTTGAATAACACCTTTGTGTGGGTACGAGTAGACTAAGCGTAGGTGTCATATGTTGTTGACCCTGGGGGCGTTGGGATGTGGGTGTCTCACAATAGATAGTGGTAGCTCCGCTGGGGCCATGGGATAGACCAATGCGACACACCAACGATCCTACCTGAGACGCTGTCCTATATCGTGATCAACTGTTGAGGTACCATGTATGAGCCATTGCGCAAATAATTTTATGAAAGAAAGCACACTGTATTTTAAGGCTACTGATATACTAGTATTACTCCCTGATCATTCACTCCAAAAATGTTTACGTCTAGCTCCATGGAGTAGGTACTTTGGTACCCTTGTTGCATTGTGAGTTGTCAGTCACATGGTCCATTGAGCATTTATAATTGGATAATGTGTTTACTATTATGACTGCGATATTTATTTGACTCTTGGTAATGCTAATGTTGCTAGCTGGCTATGGATAATGTTAACTATTGTTCTTTGCTGCTTTACTCTCGTTAATTGCTTTCGGGTATTATTGCATTTGTATGTATTAACTGTGTCTTATGTGGGCATTCGACGCTGTTTATTTTCTTGCTGCCATGTTGGTACTGAAAGCTAGGAATCTCACCTCTTTCCCATATTTGTGCATTTCTGTTTTCCATTTATATTTGATAAAAGATCGTGAGGAAGATAAAGAGGGACTATACCTTGGTTGATTGACTTGACCATCTGGACAAGATTTCATCGACTATGTAAGAGTGCAGCTGCGGGGTGGCATTGATGCCTGTCGTGTCAACTGGGACGCCGTGTGTCACGTACATATAGGGTTGCGGCCTTGTCTGCTGGTAGTACCCATCCCTAGATTACTACTCCTCCCCTTTAATGTTTTTATTCCCGCTGTATTTTATTTGACTCTGTAATTATTATATTCTATGTTATCAGTGATTCATGTAAATTGGCTATAAACTATATATATATAAGGAATATGATTTCATTCCAATGGTTGTATTAAGGGTTGAATACATTTATATTTCATTCATGGCTCGTATTTTCTACTTATGCATAAATGCGAAAAATAAACTCGTCAATTTGGAAACTACTGTTATCATGACTGTGACATACATGGATTTAGTAACTGTGGTGTAATGACGATTGCGCTGCAGTTGGTATATTTAGGTGCGTTACATAGAGCACCTCACGACCAAGCATAGGAAAACCACTCTCTAATCTTCAATAATTTCTATTAACCTCACTTCTTAAATCCTCTCATCATCCTAAGACTCTTTGTAATTGGAGCCTTAGCCTAAATCATTCATTTTAATCTACTTCCTTCAAGATCAAGTTCTAAGGTTTTTAGGTGAAGTTCATGAAAACTTCACTATTTGTTTCATCTTGATGCTCTAGGCCATACTTTGATCCATGGTCTTTCTATTCAAGCTTTAGGCACTAATATACTCATGTTTATTTTTGTTTTTTAAGAACCTCTTGGTGGTGAAGGACTAGATCAAGAAGAAAAGTAAGGAGCTTTGGAGGCATCATCATAAGGTAAGAGGGAGATCTATCTCACTAACCAAGTATGGTGGTGAGAGATGAACTTGTATTTGATGGGTGATGAGTCCATGTGGGGTTTCATTCCCATGGTTGTGTAATTTATTTATGTGTGTTTATGTGCTTTAAATTTATTTATTCATGCTTTTATGCTTTATATGGTTTTATTGCTTTAATGGTATGCTTAATGTATGTTATAGTATTATATGATGATTATATGTCATGTATGCTATGATATATGTTGGAAAGAAAATAATTTTTGAGTTCCAATGGCCTTGAGGCTCACGACCTCTACACTCAAAATAGGTGTTCCAAGTTAATATTTTTATGAATGGTAAACTTTGATGTTTAGGAAAGTAAGGAAAAGAATTATTGTGTTCATTTATTGTGTTCTTTTTGTTAGACATAATAAAGTCCTTAGAATAGTAAGTTTGATACCATAGGACATCAAGTGGATGACTTGATCGTGAGATCCTATTGGATAAAATACTATTATTAAATGTCCCTAGTCAAGTATTATTATTAATTAGGATAACAATAATGGATTGAGATTAGTATGTGTGTAGACTGATGACCACATCTCACGGGTCATAGATATGAGATATCAAGTCTACACATGGATACATATTAGAGTAATGATGTATTAGACAGACCCTCCATGAGAACGCTACGTGGATCGTTACGTGAGTGTCATAAGCGATTCTCATAGTGATAATGGTGTATATGGTCCTTTGACCTGAAATCACTACGATTCCTACATGAGGAGTTGTGTGTTTTAATGCCATCAAACGTCATCTGTAACAAGATGATTATAAAGTTGGTTATTAGACATACCGCGATATATGTAATAAAATGGTGATAAAAAATGTTTTACGATTTCTTAAAAGCGTGATTTTTAGGGATGTGAGTGACCTAGATAGGATTTGTCCCTCCTACATGACAGGAGTGATATCTTTGGGGCCCCTGATTGAGTGAGACTATGAAATGCATGACCATGCTCAAATGAGACAATATAAGATATTGATCTCATTTGTTATTACTATGTCTACTCTAGAATCAGGAAACTGAAGATTCAACTAAGCAAGGGTGACACATTCCATGCCTTGTGTTAATCTAGATATCTGGACAAAGGGACTAAACTACACGGAAACATTGGTCACGGATAGGTTATGTCAAATCACTGACATTCTCATTACTTGGGCAGCAGTGATGTGTTGCTAGATACCGCTCACTGTTTGTAATATTAAAATGATATTTTAATATTACTACCAACGTCATGAGAACCTGCAGGGTCGCACACTTAAAACAGACTAAATTGGAGCAATAAGGATCCAAGTTGGACTCGGATTCAATTGTGGGCCTAACTCATGACAGATGGGTTTAGGGTTGCATAGCTTATCGGTAAAATTAAAAATTACGTGGTTTAAAAGTCATGACCTTGCTACTTACATGCTCACACTCACTTAAGGCAACCACTATTATAAATAGTACTGCTAAGGGGGCTACTACGTATGTAATACCACAACCCTAGCCGCACCTACAGAAAGTGAGTGAGAGATAGTGAAAGGTTCTCTTCTCTTTGTAGCTAGCACCGCGAAACAGAGGCATGACTCTTTTTGCAAGTTTGTTCATGTGGATATCGTCGAGACATCGTCGCTTAGTGATTCACCTCACTTGTGTTTATCACGCTTCAAGAGGTAAACTTTTAAAAACTCGGATTATAGACTTTTTGCATAGATCTTGTGAAGGAATTCTATTATTCTGCTGCGCGATTTTTAATCTGCAATTCCCAACAACCTTCAATATGGTATTTTGTTACAAAAATTTATTTATCAAGTATAACTTAGATGGTTAAGCATGAAAGGAATTAATTTAAGGATTGATGAAATATAATATTGAATGGATTAAAAATAGTAAAGGATTTAAAGTAAGGGATTTTGAGATATAAAAAAAATAAGAAAAGCTTATTTTTGGAATTAATTAAATTAGTGGATTTAGTTTATAAATGAGAAATAAATTGGTGACTTGAAATTTACTAACGTATAGCTCACTCGTTGGGTTTTGAAGCGCGTTAGGAAATTTTAAGTTATAACAATTAATTTTAAATCAATGAAAAAGTAATTTTATGGGAAATAGTAAGAAAATTACGAAAGGATTTCTTAAGTGAGAAAACGTGAAAAAAATGAAATTAGAAATTGTATTAATTTTTGAAAAGTCCAAAATGATGTTTAGAATATTGAGAAATATTTTACGCAGTTGAAAAATGATGAAAAATATTTTACGTGACTTAAAAATGTGATTTTTAAGCAACGTGATTTCAAAAACGTTGGAAAATCGCTACGTGATTTGGAAAACGTTTAAATATTTTTACGCAATTGAGAAAATGTTGAAATATAATTACACAATTTAAAAATGTGACAGAAATGTTACGCGATTGTAAAAATACGGTAAAATAACTACGCTATTGAAAATACAATAGAATTACTGTTGGGTCAACGTGTGAGACCCATATATGTGAAATTATGATTTTAACCTGTAATTGGCATGTGAGCATTTATTATGCATTGGGAAAGTCCTATGGACTATGTCAAGGCCAATGGCCTAGGAGTTGAATAACACCTTTGTGGGTGCAATAAGCATAGTGTAGGTCACTTGTTGACCTTGGGGGCGTTGGGGTGCAAGTTTTCCACAATGAGTAGTTGGTAGTCCCACTGTACCGTGGATCAGACCGATGCAACGCACCGACGATCCGGACTGAGACATTATTCTTAATCAAGATCTGGTGTAGACTGTCATATATAATGTCGGATGTGCAAAAATGATAAAAATTATAACACTTGTTCTGAGGCAGCTGAGATACCAACAGATCTTCTAAATCATTCTCCCAGACTTGTGTTTAGCTCCATGGAGTAGGATATTTGGTCTGTATGCATATGCATAGTCTCTATATATTTTCGTGATATTTTATTTGTTAAAATATTGATTAATGTTTGATGCCATGACTACATTCACTGTTTGTTATATCTATATGACATCACTGTCATTTCTGTCTCTTTACTGCTATGTTGGTACCGATGTTGGTAGTCTCACCTCTTTGTATGTTGTTCTTGTACTGTATTTGGTAAAGACGGTGAGGAAGGCGGTGAAGCGCTGATTCTTTCTATTGATACTAATTTCTAAGTTGATGGCGTCAAGACATAGTTTCTTTGGTTACATAAGACTGCTGTTTCATAGTGGCGCTGGAGCCTAGCATCTTAGTCTTGATGAGGAGGGTCTTATTTATCAGGGAGAGTTGATTGTCTCTCTGAGTAGGATCTACCATGGAAATTCTTTCTTTTTTGTTGATATATATGTACACATAGAGTTTTCTTTATCTATTAGACAATATTGTGGTGGTCATTACCATACCCCTAATGAGATTAGTATTGTGTCGTCTGCTCGGACTCCTGTCCGTAAGACCACGCGTCACTTGGGATTTATATCTTCCGAGGAGACGGAGGAAGATCCTGAGGAGGATCCGTCTGAGGGTTCTGCTCCATAGGTGTGTACTTGGGTCAGTGTAGTAGTTATAGTAATGTTTTATTTCCTTTGAGAACTTATCTGTATATATTTAAGTTTGTCAGTACTAATAGTATGTATATGATGTATATTATTTTGGGATACTGTTTGGTATTTTTATATTTTAGTAAGTTATATTTTTAGTATCGAGAAATTTTACAACTCACATTTATATAAAATAAAAATATTATTTTATAACTTGGGGTAATTTGGTAATGAATAATATAAAAATGTGATACCCTATGGTGGGTGTTACATAATGGACAAAGACTCAAACCATTTCTGAAAAACTACGTTATTGAGGTAGAATTCATTTTATTTTCTAATCCTTATTATGAGAAGAATTTATTCTAATTTTGTTGCTTTCTTTTTGCAGTTTTTTGTGTTCCCGGTTAAGTGACGGATAACAGTACTCCGTAGCGCTCAAGTCGGTTTGTTTTTTAGTTTCTCATAATAACTGATTCCTTCTCCTTTAAAATGGATGTCATTCTCTCAAACCTGAGAAAACATTTTTATTCCCTCCCTCAAAATGTTCTAACAAAAATTTACAAAGCTTGATGTGAAAGATTGAGACTGTTAATGCACAAGGGTATGCCGAAAGATGTAGGTTGCATAATCAAAGCAAAAGTCCGTTTAGTAGGTGAGTCTTCAATTTCCTTTGACTCATACATGTCAGGTCTTGGTAGAAGTTCATATTCTGAAAAGGAGAAAAGCAAAAAGGTTACAAGTCTATCACCAATGTGCACGATGGAATTGTAACAAGCGATGTCGTTCTTTGGGGATGGTTTCCACAAATAGAGAAGATAAAATATTCTTCATTAAGAATGAACTGAGTAAGGAGTCATTAGATGATATCTTATTGACTCTTGATATGGATTCTTGTAGATATGTGTATCGTGAACTTCTTAACTTATGAAATCTCTTCAAGGACGAAAAAAAACATTACAGTCTTAGGAATCTGACTCTAAAAGACCCTATTTGCCAATTTATAAGAAAATTAGATATGGAGCTTATCATCGACTCATAGAAGACGTTTAAGCCGTTTCTGGACGTAAAACTAGAGGAAGATGTGAGCCACAACCATAACAACATGTACATATTATCTTCTTCTTCTTCAAAGAAAAAAAAAAGAGAAAAAGACAAGAAAAAGAAGAAAAATAAAAAAAAAAAAAAAAAAAAAAAAAAAAAGAAAGAAAAAAAAGGGCAAAATTTCGATTGTACTTGGTACATAGACTCAAGAGGAGACCTTCACAGTGCTCTGTAGTGCTAATGGACAGATAGAAGCGTCCCGCCTTTACAGTGCACATGAAACTGTCACTGAGTCATATACTTACTTTAATTAGTAGGCCTCTATGGCGAGTTCTAACTGGCTGCGGTCAGATACCATCTTCTTAGAATACAGGCCTTTAATTAGGTTTATAGAAAGATAGAGGGTTGTTATTCCATAAGCGGGACGGAAAGGGCTCAAAGGTTTTTGTTGCCAATTTCGGTAATCCTTGTGGAGTTCTTATGTTGCACTGATGACACTCAATTCAAAGATATACCACTACTGCACTCATGACGGGCAATATAAAGATACGCCTGAAAACTATATATAAAGGTATGCCATCATTTGTTATTATATTTCTTTTATCTTTGTATAATTTTATTGTATTTTAGTTTTAGACAGACGATCCTTTGAGCAAGGTCTTTCAGGGGTTTCTAGACTTCTTTATCCTGATGGTTTTGTTGAAGTTAAAAACAAAAAACAAAAAACAAAAAACAAAAAAAAAAAAAAATGTTTCTTAATTTCAAACTTTTCTGATAACAACCAACCTACCTATATAGGTGCTATCATTACTTTTTCCATTCTTTTTCCTATTTAAACACTCTATTTTCTTCACTTTCCTTCAGCTAATAATCATTCAAAAGGAGGATGAGTATAGAAATGAGACCTTCTATTCGTAACTTTAAAAATATATGTGTATTGTGTGGGTCTAGGTATGAGAAGGGTTTAGAGTTTGTAAACGCAGCAAGTACTCTTAGTTGAACACTTGTTGCAAGGAATATTCATGTTGTATATGGGGGAGGTTGCTGTGGGTTAATGGAGGTTGTATCACTCTCTGTATTTCTAGGAGACAGTCAGGTTTTAGGTATCATTCTTAGAGCTTTGACTCAAAAGAACATCACTGGAAGACAATCGGAGAAGAACTTCAAGTATCATCTATACATGAACGAATGAAGACAATGCTTGAAAACTTTGATGCATTCATTGCCTTACCAGGTGGTTTTGATACTTTGGAAGAAGTTTTTCAAATTGTCTCTTGGGCCCAATTGAACATCCACCATAAACTCATAGGTTTGTTGAATGTTAATAATTTTTTTTTCTGGTTTGTTATATTTTCTTGACCATGCTATGGAACAGAAATTTATCACACCTTCGGCAAGACTACTTCTTATTTCTGCTTTCACTATTGATGAGTTGACTAATAAATTAGAAGCTTTTGTTTATAAACCTGATCCAACAATAGCTCAGATAGATTGGTCAGAAGGAAGCAGTGAGGGAAACAACATGAAAAGAAAGCCAGATCTGACACTTCATCTATCATACTTTGTTTTTGTATAAATTTGTGTCAAGTCTCTCTTTTCAATAATTGCCACAACATGTATTATCTTCTATCATTTACTCATCTATATTTTAACATTACGGACAATGTTGTGATCTAGTTGGGGAGAATGATAGTTGATAAAAAAAAATTGGGAAGTATGATATGATTATCAGCAACTTATGAAACCAATTAAGGATGACAGAGTAAGGAGTAATTTTACTCTTGAGACGCATTTTAATTGGAGAAGTATATTTATTGATATGATTGTCAGAAACCTACCCATAGTAAAACCAATTAAGGATGACAGAGTAAGGAGTAAATTTTGCCTTGGAGGTAATTTTACTCTTGAGACATTTTAGTTAAAGAAGTAATTATTTTGTGTAGAATAGGAAATGGATTCTTGGATCATAGTATAAATTGTCTTCTTTCTTAAAAATCACATACTTGGATATGAATGTTGAAATGGTGGATTGAGAATGATAGAAATATGCCTTGTGAGATTTTGAGCCTATTGATGAATGGATTGAACATTTGTACCATTCTCTTCTTTCTTATGTGATTTTCACTCATGGAATTGATTCTCTTCTTTCTTGTGTGATTTTCACTCATGGAATTGTTACTCTAGAACTTGCTTTGATTTTTTTTAGGCTACATTTTTACATGCATACATAAACATGATTGAGACATTTTTCTTAAATAACTACTTTAACCAAATAGATAACCTTACATATTTTCTTTTGCTTAACCCTTTTGAGCTTATTTGACCATTCCTTATTTCTAGCTCATTATGTGTCTTAAATGAAAAACCATGTTCTTACCCGACCTTAGGAAATAAAAGAGCATTGACTTTGTTAATGGATGAGTTCTTGAACAAGAGTGGGTGTGTGTGTGTGTGTAAAATGGTTGGTAAAAAAGTAAAGAGTGGCTAATTGAAAAAAATGTGTATATTTATATTTAAAAGAAACAAATGTGTAAAGAAGGGCCAACAAGGTAAAAAGGGATAGGAAAAGAATATGTAAAGGGAATTTGTATTAGGTGGAGTTTAGATGAACTTTCATGCTTGTTAATTGAACTCAGCTCTCACGTACTTTTATTCTCTTTGGTTTTTAACTTGTCTAATCCATATTACCACCCTTTTTTACCTTGACCTCATTACAACCTTGAATAAAGTCCTCATGATTTGTGTGTGCATGTGTTTTGAGTAGTGGAGAAGTAGAAGATAAGCAAGCTTATGGTAGTGCAATTTTTCATAGGTTGAATTGAATGAAATACTTACCTTTTTAACGCTTGAAGGATTGAAAGTGAATCTTGTGAGAATTCATCATTCTTGATTCATTCTTTTCAACTGAAGTTTCCTTGCTTGTTAGTTTGAGATGTGAAGAAATGTTACCTCATTAATGCTTTGATCTCTTGAATTTTTGGTTGCTCTTCTTGATTCATCGAGTCTTTTTAGATTTTTTAGCTTTTTAGTCTGTATCATTTTTCTTTATCCCCTAGTTTTGGCCTTATGTGTTTTGTCTTGGAGTGCAAAAGTTAAGTGTGAGTGAATTTGATAGTAATATATTTTATACATTTTACAATTCTCTCACTAGGCTTCTTAAGGTTCAATTAGGCTTAATTAAGTTGGTTTTCTCACATTTTATGGTATTGAGCTTAATTGGATCATTGAATAAATTATTGCTTGAATTGACCTTGTTTTCCTTAATTGTATCTTTCAATAAACTGGCTATAATTTGAGTTACAAATTTATGATTGATGTGATTCTAGTTTTATTAGAAAGCTAAGACAATTCTATACAACTTTCATGAAGACCTCAAGAATCAGATCATATGTTTGGATAATTTAAATTAGAGTTAAAGCAAAATCTAGAGTTCTGAACTTGATAGCTTGACCTATGCGAACTCATTAGACCACATCTTGAGCTATAGGAGAGGTTTTAGACTGAAATTGGTGCCATTTGAAAGTTAAGACCTAAATCTACAACTTTTATGAGAGCATAGGAGTCAAATCAGATGTCTTGGATGTCATATTGGGCTTGGAAGTCAGAACAGAGAAGCTGTAGTTGGACCTAAATAGTGTGCAATGATTGGGCCATATCTCAGGCTGTAGGTGGTTTGAGGAGCTGAAATTTTACTAAAAGACAATTAAAACCCTTATCTACAACTTTCATGAAGATCATTTTACCCAATTCTGACGGCATCCATGAGATAAGCACCGAATCATTTGGTGCTAGTGGGAGACACGAATCAAAATAATTTTCCACTCACTTATCATCATCAAACAACTCCTTTGGCATTTTCTCATCATCATCCAATAACTCCATTGTCATTTTGTACTTTTTAAGCTCAATAAAAGGGAGTATTGGCTGATCATTTTGATCATCTTGGCTTAGAGATCAAGATTATGCTATTGTGTTATTTGTTTCTTTTGTTATAGTTTTCTTTATTCTAAATTGAAGTTATGTTCATTTTTTCTTCTTATCTCTTTCTTTCTTCTTGCTCATGAGTAACTAATTTTCATTTTGCTTAGGGTGAAAGGGTGAAGCTTTTGGTAATATATTAAGGTTTGATTAATTTCTTTCTTGTGCTTAAATGATGTATTATCAAGTAGTCGTTGTATGTGTTATATTTTATTTCTAATTAATTTCGAAATTCTCCTTGTAAAGTGGAGATCTTGATTCATTATAGACAAGAGGTTGACATAATAAATTTTTGAGCCCATTTATAAGTGTTAGTGTCAGTGGATAATTAAAGAAATCATAATATAATTACATATATAATCTTAAATGAACTTTAAATGTTATATTTTTCGATTGGAACATCCATTATGTGTGGATTTTAATTGAGTTATAAAAAAAATAATCTTGTCTTTAATATATTACCAAGAGTGGATCTCTTAGCCTAAGTAAATCTTTTTTCATTTGTGAACAACTTTTATTATCTTTATTTTTGTGACAAATCTTTTCTTTACCTCAAAGAATTTTTCTTCATCAATTCTCTGTGGATCGACCTCGGACTTCCGAGAATTTATTACTTGAAATAACCTGCACTTGGGTTTGCAACTTTTAATACGCATCATGTTTGTTTTGTGCTCTTCCTATAATAGAAAAATTACTAAATTAGTAACAGTTGTAAATTTACATAATCACATGAAGAATTATACCAGATTTACTGAAGATCATATAGGAAGATATCACAAAATTCTATAAATATAAACTTGAAATCTTCTATATATGCATAATAACAAGGACTAAGCATTCTATAGAGCACAAATATAGAGCATAAATAATTACATTTTATGGAGTTATCACAACTCCAAACCTAAGTTTTTGCTAGTTTTCAAGCAAAACAAAATATGATTAAGTAAACTTGCTTAACAAACAACACATGCTTCAACATACATTCAACATTTGTCTTGAATTCCAATTTCACTAAAACCACAACTAGTGTACAATGATTGTTTAAGCCCTCAAAAAATCTAATGTCTCATAATCAACTCCACACATATATAATCTTTAGCATGCAAACATTCAAAATCTCTTTTCATGCAAATCATATCTCCCACAAGCATGCAAGCTAAACCTCTCCTAATCAAGTCACAAACATCCGAATAAGTTTATGAACATGCATGCATAGGAACCAAATAATCCACAAGATTGTCTTTAAACTCTCTCTCCACTAATGTAAATCACACATAATTGAGGATCAAAGGGGACTTCAATAGCTTGTAATATAAGGCCAATGGTTATGGGCAGAAGAATAACATGGAAATGATGTAATACAAACATTGAGAACATAAACATGTTATTTCAAGACTTGAGTCACCATGTGAAACTATTAGGATATTCAAAAATGAAAGATTAGAACTCTTTAGAACCATTCAATGCCTTTTGGATTTGACTTTTTTTATTTCATTCATTTGCTTTGCTTGATTTGTCTTTTCTCTTTCTTTTTTTTTTTTATACTTACACAAAGCAATTCCTTTTCTTTTACTATAGATGGTTTTTTCAAGTTCATTTTTGTAATTGACATGCATAATACCCCTAATCATTGGACTCACTTCAAGAAATAATATGATATGTACTCAAAAAACAATGATAGTAGGATGAAAATGCAATGTTTTTACATGCATTAGAATGATTAATGGTAGAGAATATGATGGTTGTTGAACAACATAAAATGCCAACATTAATAAAGCTTCAAAGGGGACCTATGGATTTAATTACAACTGGGTAATCTTGAAAGGCTCAATCGATCCAAACAATGCTTTAATCATTTTCTCAATCATACATAACTAGGATTCACTTCAAGAGAGTTTAAATACAATTTCAAAGAAAATCAAAACCTCTACATGTACTATTCATAAACTTTTTCTAGACATGCACTCATATCATTTTCAAAGTTACATGGGCATACAGTGGGATCTAAATCATGCATTTGAAAAGTGACTAGATTGTTTAAACATGCTTCATGATTGCATATGGTTTCGCTTAAAAGAGGGCAATTCACAAGCAATAATATCATAAGACAAACAAAACTACACTAGTAATTGGCCCATTATGATGCATTTTAACAAATTCGACTTTGCGTTGAATATTCAAAACATGCATTCATCTGGCTCATGGGCATTAAAACATAAAAGCTATAAATTTACTTAACATTAATAACCAAAACACTATATATAATCATGATAATGTATACAATAACCATTAAACATCAATTTTTTTTAACATTATAACATGCTTTTTCATTTATAAACATATAATCCCTAAAAACCTCAAAACGTGTTATAATGCTCCCCCCCAAACCTAAGGGAAACAGTGTCCCCACTATATACAAAATATAATAAAAATAACATGAAAGAAAATGCCCTATATGCAGTAGGGCTAATCATCATCCTTCTCGTCGTCCTAGTCAGCATCATCAGCTCTCTCTCTAGCCTCGGGAACCTGCTGCTGTGGGGGAGGGACAACCACTACCTCAAGTGGGAACTCAAGCACCGAGAAGTCATCCATAGGAAGTCCCAAGCATTCTACCATCCGTTGCTATGTCGGGATGTTATACTGAAACTAGGTCTGCATGGCAGCTAATAGTGCCATTTGCATCTCCATCTGGGTGCGGTAGTCTGCGTCAGCTGCTCTAGGCTCTTGACGAGCCTATCTCTGTCCGACAGGTGCTGTTGCTAGAGTTGCTTCCAGTCTCTCTGTCGCGACTGTGATCGCGGTAGAATAGCAACTTAAATTTTAAAAAAAAAATAGGAGTCACCACAAATTTTATTTTTATTAGGAAAAAATTGGAAAAAACCCAAGAAAAATAGTTTTTGAAACCAGATTAAATTTGGAAGTCGATTATGCATAGGGAAAGGTGGAAACTTAATCCCACAGTACCCTAACACAGTCGTCCTAAGATGGTACCTTAAGTCAGTTGTGCAAAACTTAATAATCTCAAAATATATTTATTTCACCCCTTTTATTTAAAAATAAATAAACTAAAAGACGAACAATTTGTAAAAATTTAATTTTTGACTTGACAGAATAGGGATCCCGCTCCTACGTATCATCGAGTGCAATGAAGAACTCAAAGTCACGTAGTTCTTTATAAAAAATGATTATGGGTTGGTTATTTTTAACTTTTGAAAAAATTCATTTTTTTTAAAAAATTGAATCATCAAATTCAATTATTTTTTTTATTTTTTTAAAATTTACTTCCTACAAAAAAAAAGGTAGCAGAATTCAAAAATATCAAAGGCTTACGAAAAAATTGGAAAAATGAGGTTATGTTTTGAAATGGTTGCGGAGAGAGGAAGACCCAGGCAGTGGGGGGCTCGATGGAATGGCCGTTGTAAGTGGCAGATCTAGACAGTCCTGATGGCGAGACGGCAACTGGTGCGCTGGGTATTGGATCCAGGTTCGTGGATAACTGGTGACAGAAGCAACTCACATGACAAGGCAGCACAAATTTGGATCCATGGTTGCACGCGAAAAAGGGGATCCTGGTTCGATTTACAGCTGGGTAGCAGCCTGTCGATTTCGGACAGATATGGGTCAGGCGAGGAGCTGTAACCAGTGCGACGCATCAGGCGGTGGTCTGTGAAATAGAAGGTTCAACAGAGAGCTGCGCGGCTGTTCGCGTTCGAGGTGCATATCGAACTAGTGCGACGCAGTTCTGCGAGACTGGTGGCTGACGGGTTCGGAGCGCGGGTCGCGAGCTGGTGTGGTGGTGCGGTTTCTGGATTCAGTTTAGTATGGTGATGCTGCCTGACCAGATCGTGGTTGGGCAGGGGTTGGTTTAGGTGAGGGCTATTTTCGATTGGGTAGTTGAAGGTCTTTGAAGTAGGGGTTTATGGTTATTTTGGTGGTTGTGAGAGTTGGGAAGGTTGGTTTAATGGTGGTTTTGGTTGTTTGGAAGCTTGGTTTAATGGTGAAGGTATGGAAGTGAATGTGGTAAAGAGGATGAAGGTAGATGGAGAAGTAGGTGGTTATGGAAATGTTGTGGTGGTTAAGGGATGTCGAAAATAATGAAGGTAAAGTGAGTGGCTTTTTAAGGAAGATGGTGAAAATTTGTGGCAGAGATGAAGATTACTACAAAAAAAAAAAGGCTACATGAAATATGCTAAAGCTGAAATGCATAAGTTTTGGTCAGTGTGTGGGTTATAGGTTTTTATAAAGGGGATTAGGTTAAAGTATTTAAGTTAAATTGTGAGTGGGGTTTGTTTAGGATGATAAATTGTTAAGTGTTTAAGATGAGTGTTGAGGTTGAGGTTAAGGATGAATTATGATTTGTTTAGGATGATAAGTTATGGTTTGTTTAAGATGAATGTTGGGATTGATTTAGGATAAGTGCTAGGATATGGGTTGTGGGTTGGATGATAGATTATGGGTTAATAGTTTAATGAGTTGGATAATGGATTATGGGTCAATTGGTTGGATAATAAGCCATTGAATGAAAGATGAGTCCTTTTCCTCTTAATTTCTTTTTTTTTCTTTTTTTTTTAACAAAATGCCCCGGACAATATTAGGTGTTCACACTCTCAATGATATAACCATTAAGAGGCTATTTAACATTAGTCAGCTCCTTATATGGCCGCCATTGTATGTGTTGTCGTTTGCAGAGTGTGTGGATGAGAAATGGATAGAATATGCTCTTGTACACCCGTATCGACCTCCTGATCTAGTCGAAGATGATTTGAGCAACATCTATCGATCGACACTCAAGGATAGCATAAATCAATATAGCCCGATCGTAGGTCACCTCAGATAAGTTTACTAATAGGAGAAGGTAGGTGTTGATGAAATGATACCAGACCCTAGCCTCTAGTGTCAAGCAGGATCGGGGGAAGAACTGTGCCCTCTGTGTCAGCATACTCAAGGTCTAGACGACCGGCTATGACTCAGCTGTGCAGATCCTGGCAATGACCGTGTTGAGGTCGATGCCCTCCTCTGGCTCTCACTGGCAGAATGCAGCGTACTCGCATATCTCAGGGGGCTCAGGCAAGGTCAAAGCTACTCGAATAGGCACTGTAGAGTAAGAGACCATCTGCCCCCGTACTTTCACTATAGTGCTCCCCTCGCCAGAGAAGGCCGCGTTCACATAGAACTCACAAACTATAGAAAGAATAGCCGCAGACTCTGGGTGCTGGGCAAACACACCCTAGTTAAGCTGGTTGATGAGCCCTTCTATCTCGTGATGGATGGCCCTAAAGAAGGAGAAGTCGCGCTCCAGAATGAGTGGTCTGGTGACCAATAGAGTGTACCGCTGAGCCACTGGAGCTTATATGAACTTCCTCTTGTCATATTCAAGAGGAGGAGGAGAAGGCTCCCTGTTGCGCTAGCTGCTAGATCATCTTTGGCGTTTAGGAGGCATGGTGTATGAGGTGTACCTAACCTACCAAAAGATTCAAATTGTGAGAATTGAGCATTAAAAAGTATGAAAACATATAAAACAGATCAATTTTGCACATTTTTGGACCATACATCCCGACGTGCGCACCTGTGCTGCGATACTCATGGATATTTAAACACATGCCGCGACATGACATGAACCACACCATAACGCAAGCATAAAAAAATTGTGCTTTTGCCCAGTAACACGCAGGGTAACACTAAAACACCATATTTTACATACTACCATACAAAAATAGGCATAAATCAACTAAGAATCAACCAAAAGCAGAAAAATATACTAAAAACAAAACAAAAACAAACAAAAATGCAAAATAACATAAAAATAGAAAGTAAATAGCAAAATAAACAAAGTTAAATTATACATACCATGAGAACGTGAAAGATTAAGGCTGAGATGGTGTGGGGAATGTAGAAAATGAAATAGAAATTCAGAGAAACAAGGAAACAGAGAGAAAATTAGAGAGAAAATGAGAAAGAAGCATGAAACGCTGCTGCATTTAACCCTACATGCTATAACGCATTGCGCATTGCATACATGCATTGCAGCGTACATTCAATTCCCTCTAAATATTTATTTAAATATTTATATTTATTTATGTAAATAATATTATTTTATTGTTATTTTATTAAAGACAAGCACACCGCAGTGTTCAACATTTTGCGCCATGACACCTTACTCTCGGGTTTTTGGCCTGATGCACTAGAAATGCTCATCACACCACGACGTGAGAGGTCTATCTGCATAATTATGTAGAAAAATCCATTCTACTGTTATTTTTGCATCATTCTGACCTCCATCACCTACAAAACTTATCTAAAGGGTTAATTTATAGTTTGTACAACAAAAACATAATAAAACCACAAAATCATAGTATTGACATATTTAAAGACTTTAAAATTTAAAGGATTAAACCTTTGTGTTCCCTCCTAAAATGGGTCTTATTTATAGTCTCGGTAGGACTTAGCAGACCTCATTTCATTATGGATCTGCTAATGTGAGGAAGGTCTTCCTCCTTTCAAGTTTAGGATTCAATTACATATAGATGAAGTGTCCAATGATTGCTTGTTCTCTCTCAATTCCTCATCCTTCCTTTTACTTGTAAAGCATAAAAGAGCTTCAAGAGGGTCACATGGGACACTAACACATGGTACATTATACATCATCCCATGAAGCACATTCACAGAAGCGCATTCTTTAAGATCTTGCGGATATTTCATTGCTCTAAAAACATGAAAGGTTACTTCCTGATCTTGTACTCTCATAGTAAGCTCTCATTTTCTCACGTCAATCATTGTATTCCCTATAGCCAAGAAAGGCCTCCCCAGAATCAAGGGTACATTCTGGTCCTCCTCCATATCAAGTATGACGAAATCAGTAGGGAAGATAAGCTTGTCCACTTTAACTAAAACATCATCAATGACCCCCTTTGAATAAGTAAGCATTCGATCAACTAACTGCAGGATAACTGATGTTGGTTTCACCTCCCCTAAACCTAGCCTTTGGAGGATGAATAAGGGCATTAGGTTAATGCTTGCCCCTAAGTCGTACAAAGCTTTACCAAAGAATTGGCTTCCAATTGTGCATGGGATGGTAAAGCTTCATGGATCCTTCAGCTTGCGTGGTAACTTGTTTTATAAAATGGTACTACATTCCTTTGTCAGTGCCACTATTTCATAGTCCTCCAGCCTTCTTTTCTTGGACAAGATGTCCTACATAAACTTCACGTAGCTTGACATCTATTCCAAGGCCTCAACAAATGGTATGTTTATGTGAAGTTTCCTAAAAATTTTCAAAATCTTATAGAATTGAGTTTCCAGTTTTTGCTTAGCTTGTTTATTAGGGAAGGGGTAAAGGTGGTGTATATGGCTTGACCTCTTTTTTCTTGTCCTCTAACTTCTTCTGGACAAGTTATTCTTTCTTTTCCACTTCTTTATTCATAACCACTTGATCCTTTATCACTTCGACCTCATCCTCAAGTAGTTTTGTCTTAGAATTTTTTTTCTATGTCCTTTCAATTCCTCAGTGAGATGGCTTTGCAATGCTCATTGGAGGCACCTTTTAGATTATTTACAGTGCCACTTGGAAAAGTGCCTAAGGGTCTATTGTTGATGGCATCAGGCAACTACCCCACCTGTGTTTCCAATGCTCTCATTGGAGCCGTTTGGCTCTGAATCACCGAATCATTCTTTACCAGATGAGCATCAGTCTTTGTCATAAAAGAATCTGTCTTAACCATCAACTACATGAATATGTCTTCTAAGGATGGTTTCTTGTCCTGCATAGGCTGCCTGGGTTGTGAAAAGAAACTAGGTGGATAATTGGTTCTCTCATTTCCCGGTGTTGAGGAGGAACCTCCTTGGTTGTCCCTCCAAGAGAAGTTGGGATAGTCTTCCATCCAGGATTGTACTGGTTCGAGTATAGGTTGTTCTATTGTGGGCAATAGTTCCCAACATATTGTGTACTTTCTGAAATAGAATGACACCTATCGCTTGAATGGTTATCGCCATACTTGTCACAGAGAACAAATGGGCTCTGATGAGGGCTTTATCCTAAACTGTTCAGCTTGTTTGCAATTGCTGCCACTTGAGCTGATAATGAAGTAATAACATCGACCTCATGAACTCCAGCCACCTTTCTTGTAGCATTTCTTACTAAAGGTCATTAGTAGTTATTGGCTACTAATTCCTCCAACAATTGAAATGCATTATCGAATGATTTGCTCAATAATGAACCTCCAACAGCCGCATCCACTATGGGATAATGATGTGGCAGCAAGCCTTATGAAATGAGTAAACCTGATGCTAATGAGGTATCTCATGATGGAGACATCTACGTAAAAGATCATTGTACCTCTCCCTAAGTTTCGTCCAAGGACACAGATTTAGATTAGGTGAATAAGGTGATGTCATTCACCATTTCAGTAGTCTTTACTAATGGAAAGTATTTATTGAGGAATCTGTTACAGACATTAGTCCAAGTTGCTATTGATCCCGCCGGTAGAGATTGCAACCAACTCTTAGCTTTATCTTTGAGAGAGAAATGAAAGAGCCTTAGGCTAATGGCATCTTCAGATACTCTATTATGCCTAAAGGCGTCACCAATCTCCAGGAAATTAGATAAGTAAGGATTGGGATCTTCACTAGGCAAACAACCAAATTGCACAGAAGTTTGTATCATTTGGATTATGGCCGGTTTGATTTCAAAATTGTTTACGTGGATGGGAGTCCATCTTATACTAGATTGTAAATTCTCTATTTGAGGAGTTACGAACTCCCTCAAAGGCCTCTTATGGTTGTGATCATTCGCCATCTTAATAATACCTATAACAAATAAACAATGGAAGCTTAAATTAATATAAACAAAAAGAAACTTGAACTAGAACTAAATAAATTCGTTGTTAATATTGGCAATACTGAAATTAAGTCGTACTTCCCTGACAACGACGCTAAAAACTTATTTTTGTTAATTTGCTACTGTAAGTATACGAGTCGCACAAGTAATATAGTAAAGAGTAGGATATCATTCCCACGAT
This sequence comes from Ormosia emarginata, assembly GCA_029884605.1. Taxonomy (NCBI): domain Eukaryota; kingdom Viridiplantae; phylum Streptophyta; class Magnoliopsida; order Fabales; family Fabaceae; genus Ormosia; species Ormosia emarginata. The sequence goes on along the minus strand of JAQQTP010000077.1, from coordinate 47,176,312 downwards.
GAGTACGTTAATCTCTAAAGCCAAATATTAACCAATAGCTTACTTAATACTATTTAAGAACATTCAAATTTAGAAGGATTGTGTAAGTTAAATATGAATAAAATACTTAAATGTAGTAAATCGGACTTAAAGATATTGATTAGAGAATAGGAAATCCATTTTCACCCTCTACTTCAATTGATTATATGAAACCCTTTAATGCAACATAAATGAGACAGGATTTGTTAGCTTGAGAAACTAACTTAGTTAAAAGCATATGTCTAGGTCATTTAATCATGCTTCATTTACCTAGTTCACTATGTTTCCAGGAGAACTATAGCAACCTCCACTCATTAAGAACCATTCTTAACAATAGTTATGTATGACCAATATGTATATGTCTATCCCATTAGCTAATTAACTTATTCCACCATTACAATGAAATTAAACATGCATTAACCATATCCATGATCTCAAACCTAAATCCCTATGTCTAGTTCAATAGATTTAATCCAATCATATTAAATGTTGGCGAAACACTCAAAGAGCATTAAGAGAAATATGATTAAACAAACCCAAATCATTTATATTAACTTAAAGGGTTACAAAATCATCAATATTCATATAAGGATCCAAAAAAATCCCTATACACAGCTTAAATATTCATGACATACAAAAATCTATCACAAATCATCAGTGTCATGATAATAGAGGAGAAGAAGTAAAAGGATTAACAAATGGAAGCTCAATAGGATGATCTTTGATGCTTAAATCTTCTTTCTTGAAGAAGATGGCCTCCAACTTTGGTCCCTTCAGCTTCCTTTCAACTTCAAGTACAAACCCTAATAGCTGTGTTTAAAAGTGTAAAAAGCTCTCTTTTTGAAGTCTAATAAAACAATATTTATAGGTCAATTTTTTCACTGTCACGCCGTGACATGAACCACCTTGCGTCATGGTACATGTTGAATTTAGGCCACCATGCTGCGACATTCACTCTTTTGTGTCGTGGCGTTCAAGCCTCGGGTTTTAGTATGCAACAACCTGAATGCACCATGCTGCGACATGAACATACTTACGCCGCGACAAGAAATTCTAAATTTCATCTTAGGCTTTCTCTTCCAATGTAGGTCCAAGTCTTCCACATTTCTACTTGTTTTAAGCCCTTCCTGCAATAGAGAAATCACTAAATTAGTAACAGTTGCAAATTCACATCATCACATGAAGAATTATACTAGATTTACTCAATATTACATAAGAAGATATCACAATTGAATTCGATAAATATAAGTTTGAAATCTTCCATATATGCATAATAACAAAGACAAAACATTCTATAGAGCATAGATATTGGGCATAAATAACTACATTTTATGGAGTTATCAGAGTTTTACCACCACAATCAAGGTTGAGCTACCTCCTTCCACTACTTAGACCAAGTTGTGCCATCGGATTCTCCCTCCCCCACCAAACCGCAACATCCACAGCTAAGCAAGTAGGGGTTTCCCACTTATTTCTCCAATTTTCTTCGTTATTCTATGTTGCGGTTGCTATTTGATGGTCAAAAAGAGGATTAAGGAAGTTGGTTAATGAGTTTGGTGGCCTTGGATGGCCAAGGATGGCCGTGGTCTAGTGTATGGCCATTGCAGCCATGGAGGCTGGTAAGGCCTCTAAAGTGGCTCTAGGTGAGAGGATAAGGGTTGGGTGTTGGTCCCATAGGTCATCATTGTGACCCTAGGAAGAATAAGGAGGAGCTATTTGGTGATGAATGGTATTTGAATGGAAATTGCCACCACCTGGTGGCAGTGATGATGGGGTTTTGGTGGTGATGACCACGGTGGCCATCACCCATAGTGAAAGAGAGAAGTTCTCTTATTGGTGGTTGCTGTGTGGATGTTTTGGTGGGCTAGACCACCACTCATGGTGGCCAAAATTGGAGGTGGTGGAGTGGTGATCGTGGCCAGTAGGGGCCACCACTAAGGGTGGCCACCCACGGTAATGCAAGGTGGATTGGGCCACCATGGCCACCACTTGGAAGTGATAAGTTTATTGGGTCAAAGCTGGACTCAGGTGGCTCTGGTTTGGAACTGGCCTTGGGTCAGGACGACCCTAGTTGCACCTAATAGCCAAGGCTGACCCTAACCCTGGGTTGGGTTATTTAAATGGCTAGAAAAGTGATGATTAGTCTTAATAGGTTAATTAAAGCATAATTGACCTATGACTAACAAGTTATGAGTATTCAGTTACTCCCTGAGGTCAGAATCCTCGTAGGGAACTTGTACGTTGTAAGACTGTTTACGTATGCTAAGGGTTATATATATGTGCTATTTGTTTGCCAAGTTATCTCTAGTGAGGCCTGAATTAGGCTTGAGATTGTTTGTTGGTAATGGTAAATGAATAATATAAGATTTGCATGCCTTATTATGGCTATTATATGAATATGATGATACGAGATTGTGACAATGCCAAATGAAACTCTTAGTAGTTGTATGTTATGCGAAAGATGTGCATGATACACAACTTATTAATAAGAAGCATTCCCAAACTATGGATAAGTGTATCTTACCAGCAGTTGTAAGGTCCTTATCAAATATGTGCAAGGATAAAATTCACCTTGCTTGGATAGGCAATGTGCAACATATACGACTATAGAAAGTGGGCTAACTCATGTCTAACAAACAGACTATCTTGTAGAAGAAGGGTCATTCCCCCTTTCAGAGGGTGGTTATTCCCCCTCGGAGGACAAAGCTTGCCTTATATAGGGAATTGTTGAAAATGTTAATTAATAGCCAAGATACAAGAATTGCATTCATACTGCATTGAGACAGTTTTATAAATAGATACACTGTTATTTTATGATCACATAAAGAAAATTTGTGTAAAATGAACATCTACCTTTGGATAATAACTTTACAAGATATTTCAACTTATATCTGTTATCTATTTTTCAATCTGAGATAATTGGATTTGCTATGATGTCATTTTCATGTAGTTTTATTGAGAATCCCTAAAATTCTCACCTCATTTTATATGTTTCCATGATATATCTAGACCCTAAAGATGCCTCTGTTCAACGTCTATTTTGAGTTTGTTGAGGGTGAGTAGTAGGGATGGCAATTTTACCTGCCCCCGCGGATACCCGCGGGTAATACCCGTGACGGGGACGGGTAATATCCGTTTAATTTATAAATACCCGTTTATTTTATTCCCGTTTAATAAACGGGGCAGAGACGGGGTAGTTCCCCCGTGCCATGCGGTACCCGTAAAAAAATATATAATATATTTTATATAAAATTATTAAAAATCTCATTATATAAATTAAAATATTATGATATTATATATTTTTTATTTTTTCATTTTATTTTTTAATTTTATTAATTTTTTTATAATTTATTGGGTACCTACGGATATCCGTGGGTACCGTTTACCAGCGGATATCTATGGGGACTTGTTTACCCGCGAGAGAATAATAAACGGGTACCCACACGGATATAGGGACGGGGGCGGGGGCGGATATTATCTGCGGGGGCTAGGGACGAGGGACTACTACCCGTCCCCGTCCCGCCCCGCCCCGCCCCATTGCCATCCCTAGTGCGTAGGTGTATTTCGCTGACACCAACACCTTCTCATTTCTGGGAATAATTCAGGTGCACATTATGTATACCCCTAGTTTGCCAGAGGATGGAGTTGGTTTGGGTTTCATGATATAGGACCAAACTAAGTAGGATAGTGATAGACATCTAGATCTCATTTTGATTGTATATACCTATGTGCTTATTTGTTATATCTAGATATAGATGTCTAATTATATGATCCTATATCATATTCTGTTGCTGCCACTTGTCTTTTGATGTTCTGTCGAGATGACTGTATGGGATATTAATGTCCTATTTATGTTTCGTGGACTTGTTGTACCTACAAACTAGCAAGTAATGACTAGTGGAAGGACCAGAAGGCCAGTATCTTGACTCATATATGCTTATGTTAGTAGAATTTGGTAGATTATGCATTTAAGGAGTTAGAGTTCTCTCAGTTAGGACTCACTCTAAGATATTAGACATGGCCAATAGAACTGATTTCCATTACATGTTGATAAAAGGCTTCAGCCTAGCTCACCTTGAGAGCTAAATAACTTAATTAAGGATTAAAATAAAGTTAAAGAACTAAGTATAATGATGAGCAGTTTAAATGGCAAACAAAGTTCAGGTCAGTGCATACAAGCTAGTTAAAATAAGTTAGTAACTTAGTCAAACTGCTAAGGGGATATAGATATGGATTCATAATTAACTTTATCCTATTCAGTTTATCTATAAGGCATAAGGTGGACTATATAGAGTAGGTGCATCACACTTTAGGTCAGCTCATTAATCTTGTAAAATCCTCAATTTTCTTTAGACTCTAGAGATATTATTATCAGTATGAGTAGTATTCACTAGGTTGTTTTGTCAGAAAAATACTTGGGCTTGCCCACTGTGGTTGGTTTGTCAAAAAACAACTCTTTCCAATATCCAAAAGAAAGGATCTAGAAACGGGTTAAGTGCTGGAAGGAGAAGCTTTTGTCAGTAGGGGGTAAAGAGATCCTCATCAAAGCGGTGGCACATGCCATTGCCATGTAAACCATGAGTTGTTTCATAATTCCTACCTTTCTATGTAGGGAACTTGGGCAAATGATGGCCAAATTTTGGTAGGAAGAGAATGTGGATGCTAGGAAGACTCATTGGTTGTCATAGGATAAATTATGTTGGCCTAGAGGTTGTGGCGGTCTGGGTTTTAACAATCTTCAAACCTTTAATCTAGCCATGTTAGCTAAGCAGGGGTGGAGAATCCTCACAAATGCGGATTCATTGGTTGCTAGGCTTCTTAAGGCCAAATACTTCTCAAGGGACACTTTCTTGACGGCACAGCGTGGCTCAAATCCTTCATTCACATGGAAAAGTATTCTGGAAAGTAAATTTGTTCTTGAACAGGGGCTGGTTAGGAGAATTGGTTATGGTACTAGCACTAGAATATGGTAGGATCTATGGATTCCCCAGCAAAGTAATTTCAGAGTCCACAGCACATCATAAACTGTGTTGAATCTAGAATGGGTATCCCAACTTATGGTGGCCTTTGAAAATAGCAGGACCTGGAAAACAGAACTTATTACAGCCATTTTCTTACAAGTTGATGTTAGCTACAGCAATTATGGTCATTCCTCTAGGAAACGAACCTCGTCCTAATACTATCTGTTGGCTCCCCGATCCTAGAGGTAGTTTCTCAGTCAGAAGTGCTTATAAAACTGGATGGAATAGGTACATCGAAACTAGAATCCAAGGCGGGGTGAGTGGTTACAATAGATTTGAAATACTTCGCCGGAATAGCTCCCTGTGGAAAGCAATACGGAAACTTAAAATTTCTCCCAAGGTATGAGTCTTTGTTTGGAGATTATGCAAAAACATATAGCCTACCATTTCAAGGTTGCTGAACAAGGGTGTTAGTATAGATAACTCATGTTATTTGTGTGCTGGAAGCCTAGAAGCTTATTGGCATCTATTCATGGAATGCCCTTATGCTGTAAATGGGATTCCTATGGAAATTAACCCGAGTCTTTGGCTAGTTCTGAACGATGTTTAGTTGGGTCATATAGCTTCATATTTCTCTCAACTATCAGTCTCTCAAAGGGAAAAAGTGAGCATATTTTGGCATGCAATCTGGGCTGAAAGGAATCAGGTCTGGCAAGGAAAATTGCCAAAACCATCTAGCCAAATTGCATCAGCAGCGTTAGCTAATTTAATGGCATATCATGAGGCAGCAAGAAATGCAGTTCATCCCCAAGTCGAAGAGGTTACACAATCCCATTGGATGAAGCCGAACAGTGGTTTATTTAAGGTGAATGTTAGACTTCGCTTCTTGTGAGGAAAACCACTCCATGGGTTTTGGGGTGGTTATTCGTGATGATGAAGGACTAGTTATAGCAGTCAAAGCCACCAAATCTTCAGGTGTTTCTGACCCTTTCAGAGGAAAACTACTTGCAGTTCGAGATGGTCTTCTATTTGCATGGGATGTGAGGTACCGAAAATAATGCTTGAAAGTGATTACCAAGAGGTTATTCGCAGTTTCTTGGATAGAGGTGATGATAGATCTCATAATGGATCAATACGTCAGGATATTTACATTTATGTATCATGCTTTGATCACTTTGAATGTGGATTAACTCCTAGAAATTGTAACAAGGTAGCTGATGCATTCGTTTATTATACGAAATCTCATGATTTTTGTATTTGGATTGAGGATTCCCCTAATTTCATATCCTTAATCCTAGCTAATGATCTGGAGTTTCAATAAAATCTTCATTCAAATAAATAATAATAATAATAATAATAATAATAATTAAGCATAACCTTTGACTTAAGTTTTTAATAATTTTATATATACGAATGTTAACTATTTTATTTAAACTTAGCTTATATAAAAAATATATAAGTCATAATATTGAAGATTAAATATTGATTTTATTGTGAAAATATGGTCAAATTCAAATCGCTTGTATAATTGCTTTAATTTTTATTGTCAACACAGTTAAAAACAATTTATTGTAAACATGTTATATATAATTCTAGAAATATTCATTTTATAAAGAAATATGAAACATAAATTTTTCTAAAGATTTGTGATAATAATATTTTTTAAAAGATTTTGTGAGACAAGATTAGTGTCAGTAATTTTAGCCCCTATCATTATTATATTAGACCTTAGGCGATCTTTCTAATAAAAGATTGAAATAGATATAAAGATAGTAATAACTTAGGTGTGTGTATGTATATTATTCAGAACTGGGATAAGAGGTTAGTACTTGATCACGTTTCACATGTTTGTGTTTTGGTTAAAGATGATGACTCTTCCTTGTGAGTAGCGATAGAGAAAAAATGATGTACTTAGAAAGTATTTTGATGCTCAAGTTAATGTTGTGTATTAATAAGAGAGAAAAGTAAGTAAGAGTAAATGCATATATGAGTAACTTAATTCTATATTTATATTATGAGATTACTTACAAGGAAAGTGATGTTTGAGAAAATATTATTTTATTGTAATTAAAATTTGATAGTAACGAAGGGATTTGATCTTTAATTATCCTCATTTAATGGGAAATTCGCTAGGATATAGTAGTTATCTGTAAAGTGGGTGATTAAGTTGTTATAGGACTGCAGTTTGGGTCACTTCTTTGGGCCTAGGTCCACGATACCAAGCCAAAACTATTGCCCCAACTTGGTGTTCCAATGTAATAACAAGGTAGCAAAGATTCGTGATCTTCTATTGAAGATTTTTGTTTGGTTTCCCCCAGTGGCAAGGGTTTTGCGTTGTCGGCCATGATCTGCAGTGTGGTGCCGTGATGCCCCCAAGCGACTAGGACCTTTTGTGGAATTGCTCCCAGGATCTATGCTTTGGGATACATTATTTTAACTGGGATTAGGCGTATGGTGTGTCCTTCGGTGAGTTAACGCTTGGCTTCCACGAGATGCTTGGTTTGAGAGCCAGCGTCATTTCACCTGGTTTTGAAGCATCATATTGCCAAGTGTCGCTTGTGTAGAGGTAACCACCATTTGGTTTTCGCACCAATGTCTTTTCAAAAGGACGCAAGATGACTATCGTGCCCCCTATTGATGGTGACAACCGAGGGAGTGTTGACACCTACAAAATGGGAGTAGCAGAGAGTGGTTGCCATTTTCACGCTCCACGTTCTCTTTCCTTTCTTTTCTCTGGCGAGCAAGCCGACTTTTGGCAAGGATCTGCGGTGGTGCACGGGACCAACGCATTTCATGTATCTATACGAGACATTCTTCATGTGTCTTGGAGTTCGACTTCCCTTCACGGAATTCAAGTGTGGGGTGCTGAACCATCTAAAAGTGGCATCTTCACAATTACAACCAAATAACTGGGCTTTTGTACAAGCCTACGAGATGCTATGTCTGACATCTGGAACTTCCGTTGACAGTAAGAGTCATACAAAGGCCTTCCAGGGTGGGACCCACAAAGGCTTGGATCTCCTTAAGAGTGCATGTTGGTCGTAAAATGTTTGAATCATACCAAGAGTCACAAAAATGGTTCAAGAAGGATTACTTCCGAATTAAGGATTCTCTTGGGACCGGACCTTTTTTCTTGATAGCAGAATAGGACCCTGCCATTTTTCTATGTTGGGAGAAGTCCGCTTAGGACCAAAAAGTGAAGGAAATAAAAACAGCAGATGGCGAGTTCACAAAGGACGACATCGACGTTACCACCTTCCTCATTGGATGGGTCAATGCAAGGGATTACATCAAGACATCATATATCATCAACGTGCCAGATAGCAGGGTCTGGGCTGCTCTAGGTGAGTTTCGAGGTGATAGGATAACATGTTTCTTGTTAATTTGCCTTATCTTTTCATGTTGTTTTTTTTATGAATATGACTAACACTTGGATTAATTTTTTTTTTGGAAGAAAGCATGGCACCTGCCAGGAATGTCAATGAACTTCAAAGGTAATTAGCCAAACATTCTACTTGGAAGTCGACTGGGAATGTCAGCCCAAGTGGCAAAGTCGAGGTCTCATCTAAGCCGATAGTGTAATTCTAGGAACCGAGCTCCAAGTCTTCGGGGCAAGCAGTTGGGTTGCAAGGGAGGAAGAGGAAGTCGGCCACGCAAAGTGGTCAAAGTTGGCTGAAGAAGACGACCCCATTGGAGGCCCACCTCACGGATCTCACTATTAGCTACGATGACGAGGAAACTTAGAGGGCCCCGGTCTAGTTCTCATCCTCTTTGTCAGTTTGGGGGAAGGATTATGATCCTACTGAGTTGATTGATTGAGCACTTCTGACCCTAGGAAACATAGAGAAACTGGCGAAGGCCGACATCCTTCGCATTTTGCAAACGACTGAGACTCATAGTCTCCAAAATGTTTCTTCAATCCGTTATTTGGAGACTGCAATCATGTAGATAAAGAAGGTTTAGGAGCTAGAAGGTGAATTGGATAAGCTCTGGGAAGAGAAGGCCAAGCTGGAAGATGACCATAAGACCCTGGCAACTCGAGTAGCTAACACAGAGGGCAAGGGCAAGACCGCAAAGGACAAGGCCAAGATTGCTAAAGATAAGGCTAAGACTACTGAAAATGAAGTAAAAAACTTTAAGCAACAACTAGTGCCAGCTTCCAAGAAGGTCATATTGGGGAGGGGGTGCTGGTGTATTCTGGAGCAAGGTCACAACTCTAGAAGGAGAAGAAGGACTTGCAGGCTGAGATGGATGACTTGGTGTTGAAGTGGGGGCTACGGTAGACGAATCTTTTATGAATGCCCTTGAGCATCAAGAGGTCCTTCATCCCGGGATAAGCAATGAAGGGATAGGTTTATGCTAGAAGGAGATTGATGGTGTGATTGTCAACGTGAGGCCGCCAGATGCCGCTCCAAATAATGTGACGCAGCTTGGGGAGAATAAAAAAGCTGAGGATGAGGCTAGTGACGAGGAGTGTGGCACATCGACTCCTATGACTTAGAAAATATTTTTATCTTTCTTGTTGCCTCTTACATGGGGCTTTTGAAATTTTTTAGGACAAGTCCTAGTTTTGGGCGCCTTTTTAATTTATATTCAAGTATCTTTTGTTTTTCCATCAACTGATATGTCGTTATGCTTTTGTGTCTGTATTGGGTCCGACACCTGTTGTCGTGTTCACAACAAAAGTCTCAAAGGAGTTTTATAGTTCATGTGTGTTTGAGCCGTCGTAAGCCTATTGCATCTTAGAACTCGAACGAATCCAACATTCCCTATAGGGTTGACTGTGATTTGACACTTAGAGAAAATTGTTCAAGCTTTGTGTTTTAAGAGAGCCACGGAGAGGATCGTAGGTATCCGGATCCTGGCAACGTAGGTTGTCGTATCTCAGGTATAATAAGTTGATGGAATACCTCAGTGATACAGAGTGTGCCGATTTTCGTAAGTTTCCTTTATGCTTTGTTTGGATGATGAGAGAAAATAAAATGAGAGAAAATAAAAAAAGAGAAAATAGAGAGGAGAGAAAATAAAGAAAAAATTATATTTTTTTATTATTATTTGATTGAAAAGAAAAGTGAGAAAAAATTTTTTTTTTTCCTGAAATTATATAAAATGACTAATATATCCTTTATGAATATAAAATGAAGGGTATGGTGATAATTACTTTTAATATCTCTCTCTTTTCTATTTTCTTCCCATCAAAGGAGAGATTTAAGACGATTCATGCACCACATTGAGGCGGCCCAAAGGGTGCGTTAGGTTTTAATAGGCATTTATGTGAGGTGAAACCCCCATTTTCCACAGCAAAGTGGTCATAAACGGCCTTGCAAGTTTCCTAGAAAAGTGACAAACGCGTTGTCGGCATGAATATCCCTCAAATAGCGTCAAGGTAAAAAACTAAACAGAATTATAATCTTAATTTCAATGAGAATAATAGGCATTCGATGTCCGTACAATAATCAATAACTTAAAAAAAAGGCTTGAAAAGGCATAAAATAAACCTAAGTACTAGAAGATAGTGCTAAGTGTAAAAAACTAGCTATATTATCATCTTAGTTTAGTCATGTTCTAGTATCTTGCAACCTCCTTTCCATTGAGGATCTTGAGCTTGTAGGCTCTAGTGTCAGCCTTACCCGTTATCCAGTATGGTCCCTCCCAATTTGGGGTTAGCTTCCCTTGAGAAGCCTTCTTTCCTCCGACATTTGCCCACCTTAGAACTAGGTCTCTATATTTGAAACTTCGTGGTATGACTTTGGAGTTGTATTGGTGTGTCATCTTGAGTTTGAGAATGGCTTCACGGACATGGGCTAACCATCTCTGTTCTTCTAGTAAGTCTAAGTACTAGCAAATAAGCTCTTCATTAGTGCTTTCAAAAAAGTGTTACTTCTACCAATTAGGTCCCTGATTTCCACCAGAATCATAGCCTCACATCCATAAGTAAGTTTGAATGGAGTTTCTCCTGTGGTGGAGTAAGGCACAATCTTGTATGCCCATAGAATGTGGCTGAGCTGTTCTGCCTAATCTTCATTGGCTTCATTGTGTCCTTTCTTAAAACCCCTGAGTATTACCCTGTTAGTGGCTTCCACTTGTCTATTTGTCTGCTAGTATTCCATCGAGGTGAAATGCTGCTTGATGTGGAGGTTAGACAATAACTTTTGGAAGTTTTTATTTGTAAATTGTGTTCCATTATTCGTAACGATGGACTTTGGATCACCAAAACGATTTATGATATTCATCGTTAGATTAATAGTAGGGTATAGAAAAAATTTCTTATGAAAATTAATAGTATAAGTTCATTGTTATGGGTAGAAATTTTGTTTTAGTTAACACATATGTTGATTGATTTCATACTTGTTGTGTTGTTATTATTCAGAAGTTTGAGAAGTTGAATTGAGATGGTAAAACACCTTGTTATTCTCATTTACTACAATAGGAGAAGGTGAAAAAGGTCTAATGTATGAAGGTGAAAAGGGTCTAATGTATGAAGGTTCTTGTCCTAAGTCTATCATGATTAAACGTTATATGACTTTTGAGCTTCTGAAAATGAGAATTCATTTAAAGTTAAGGCTCTAAGAAAATCAATATGTGTCTAGTGTTGTGCATAGATTTTCACAATGGAGCAATGTACTGAGATGGATGACTCTTCCATTATAAGATGATGAAAATGTTGCTTACATGATAGATTGCTTTGATCAACATCTGAACTTAACTTTCATAGAGTTGTATGTTGAGATAGAAACAAGTGAGCACAATGAGCACGTTGAAGCTCCTTCTGAAACTGAAATCCAAGCTGGTCCTTCTAATCTTCTTGAATCATTGTACCCTATGAATACTCAATTCTCTATGACACATGTTGCTCCCTTACTACAATTTCAATAAGTTAGTACATCTGCAATGCCTGAAAGGAAATAATCTGGGTTGGACTTTGTAATTGGTAACTCACTTATGACAAATGCATTATCTGACACAAGTGAAGATGAAGGAGAGCTGCCTGAGGGTGAGGATTCAAATACTGACTCAGAAGAATATCACTTTGACGCTGAAGTAAATATATAGCAACAAGTCTCTCTATTGTTAGTTGTTCTTGAATCTATGTTTGTGCCTCCATACCCTCAGTTTTCTCAAATTAATTGGGATGCATTGAGTACACCTGATAATCTTCCTGAATTATATTCTCATGGTATTTAGAGGCTAGAGGAAGAATTATATATTGAGTTGCAATTTCCTTCTAAAGATGCTATCAAGTTAGCTCTAAAATATTATTCGATTAGTAAACATCAGAACTACAAGGTAGAGGATTCTAATGCATAGAGGCTAACTACTAAGTGCCCCAGATATGCCGATGGTTGTAATTAGAGAGTCAGGGTCATTCAAAGCAATAAATCAAACATGTGGCAAATTACAAAATATAATGGACCTCACAGCTATGTCAACCCATCTATGTCGTAAGATCATAAGAAGTTTGACTCTCTTATGATTTGTTCTTGCATTTTGGAGATGATTAAGCAAAAATCTGATGTACTTGTATGCTTAATTATTCAAAGGATTCGAAGTCAATTTAGATATGAAGTATTGTATCAGAAAGCTTGAAAGGAAAAACAAATTGCCATTATGAAGGTATTTAGGCACTGGGATAAATATTATGAGGCTTTTCCTAGATGGTTACTTTCCATGCAAAGAGATATACCAGGCATAGTGGTGGAGTTGCAAACCGTTGAATTTGTTGAGCACAACAGAGTTGGTCGTTCAAGACAAGTATTTTTTCACTTATTTTGGACTTTCAAATCATGTGTTGTTAGATTCCAATATTGCAAGCCCATTATTCAAATTGACGATACTCATTTGTATGGTAAATATCATCATAAACTATTGATTGCAACAGTACAAGATGGAGATAGAAAACCTCTACCAATTGTATTTGCCATTGTGGAAAGAGAAACAAAGGGTGCTTGGAGTTAGTTCTTAGCTTTAATTCAAACACATGTCACACAACAACATGATTTGTGCTTGATATCTGATCGACATCAAGGCATCAAACAGTCAGTGGTGAATCAACATTTGGGATGACAACCACCGCATGCGCATCATGTTTACTGCATACGACATATTGGTAGCAATTTTAACAGTCACTTCCACAATGTGGCCCTAAAGAAATATCTAATTAACACAGGTAGTTAAAATTTCTAATTTATATTTAAATTGACTATACTTAAACTTAGTTGGTAACACCAACTCATTCAAATTTTTATATCAGGGTACGAACCAACTGTATACAAATTTGAGGTTAGGTTGAAAAAGTTGACCACTACTACTGAAATGGCAAATAAATTGACTACCAAAATAGAAAATTTGATTAATTCGATTCCAAAAGAAAAATGGAGTTTGACATATGATGGTGGCCGCAAATTCAGTCATATGACAACGAACTTGTCAAAGTGTATCAATTGAGTGTTGAAAAGTGACAGAAATCTACAAAAAATTGCATTGGTTGAAATGACATATTACAAATTGGCAGAGTACTTTGTTAATTGAAAAGATGAGGTAAACGAGACAATTGTTGATGGGGCAGAATGGACTGATGATAACACAAGAGGGTGGTATTAAATATTCTGTAAACCTTCAAGAAGGCCGGTGTGACTATGGGTTGTTTCAAGCATTGCATTTCCCTGGCTCTCATGTAATAGCAGCATGTGCTTCTAGGTCACTTAATTGTTTTCAATATATGCATAGGATTTACAAACTATAAAATATTTACAGAGCTTATGAGGTTGATTGGGAAATCATTAAAGATGAACCATGGTGGCCACCAGTTCCGAAGATTACATTGGTGCCTAATCATCAATTGCTTAGATCTAAAGGTCGATCTAAATTAACTCGACTTAGAAATGAAATGGATTGGTACGAACCAGGACCGAGATAAAGATGTTCAGATGCCATGAAGAAGGACATAATTCTCGTAGTTGTTGTGGTGGTGGATCGACTTCCTTGAAGAATGACCAAGAAGGGCATCTAGTTGATTAGGACATAATTTAATAATCATTGTATTATATTAGATGACCATCAGTGTGTAATTGAAGATTATTAGTATGTCTTAGTTATTACCAATGTGTGTTAGTTGGCTATCATTTTGGATTTCAAGGATGACAATTTTCTATTTGATTATTTATGTTTAATTTTATTCTTACATGAGCTTTTAACAGTGTCTTTTAATTTGTATTCGATAACTCATATTTAATATATATATTTTGTTAGTTGACTATCATTCAAAGACTTACCCATTGTTCTTGTTGTTTGCCTCATTACAGCGTGAGACATGACATTCCACTTGAACCCAGATCCAGCGGACACTTTAGTACTAGAGTTATATGAGTTTCATGTTTCACAACATATATGGCAAGGAAAGGAGGATCATCATTTGCGCGTTAGACATGCTCATTGATATGGTCATTACACTTAGATTAATTTATCTACTTTTTTTTACATTTGCTTAATCCGGGATGACTGTATGTATATGTACAAATGTTTCTGTTATGCATCCTATAGGTGCTCTATTGATTTGGAAATCTAAATATATATGGATATGTTTCATTAAACGAGATGAAGTATTTTTAAGAACGTCCAATTTTTAGGAGAAATTATGTCAAATTTCCCATAGAATCAGAATGTTTGAACTACTAAAGTTAGTTGCTTTTGATAAGCTTGCTATGCTAATATTCTAGCCCATGAACCAGTAACACCCCAAAATTTATTTATTTTATTTTAAATATTCATTTTACAATATTTTTGATTTTTGAAAATTTTTCTGAATTTTTCTAAAAGCATAAAATATTTTAATATTATTTTTTGTTTTACGTGCAAGTTTGTGAGTGAGTGAAAATGAGATATTTTCTCGAGAACCTTGATCTGTGGAAACGTCGATGGGGGATCTTACTAAACTCGAGATTGGATACGATTTACGAGATTTTACATTTTTCGAAAAAATTTATCCGACAGAATAATAATCGCTATGTAAATTTTATCCATCGGACAATTAATACTGACTTCTGTCAACTGTAACAATTGTCCATTGGATAATAACATGTATTAAAAATCCTATCACATTATCTAAATATAATCCACTTTATGTCTAATTAAATCCACTTTAATTCAAATCTATTGTATTTTAATCAAAGCTTCTTTGATAAGCTTTGACCACCAAAAGACTAAGTTACCCTTGGCTTGTTGGGGAAGCCAAATTTTCCCCCTCTCTCCCTCCTATTGCTGCGGCAATGTGGCCCATGGGAAGCAAAAATTTGCTTTCCCACACTTAAACCATTACATCAAAATTTTCTCATTTTTCATCAACATTTTCTCTCTCTTCAAATTTCATCTTCCATTTTCTCTCCTTCTTCTCTCTTCTTCTCCTCCTTCACCACGGTTTGCAGCCCCCTTAGTGACCACTTCTTTTCATTTTCTCTTTTCATTAACACCGTTTCTACACTCCCCTCAACCTCCTCTACACTTCCTATTTGGAAAGTTTCTCCAAAATCCATCATCACCTCCATTGTCTTCCAAGACCAAGCTTCCAACTTTAAGGTAAAGTTTCTATTTTTTCTTTTCTTTTTCTTCATTTTCATGTCCTATGGTTTCATTGGAGACCAAAGATCCATCATTTACCAAGCTTGGTGTTGATTCTTTGAATTTGAAATTCTAGAGTTCTTGGAGACCCCAAAACCGAAACCATCAAGAAGCAAATAGGAGCCCATTTTCGTGTTCTTCCTTTAGGTAAGAGGGAGATTACTCACTTCAACCATTATTGGTGGTGAGGAGACCTTTGTGTGGTTGTTAATGGAGAAATTCATATTTGTATGCTTACTTTGTTTGATGATTTTACATGTGTAGGTGTTTTAATTAAGGTTGATGATTGAATAATGATTTTAAATGCATTGGTGGTGTTGGAATTAATGTGTTGGAGGGTTTTACTACCCCATTGGAGGTCACGGTTTTGGCTTGAAATTCCTAGGGTTGGAGTTGATTTATGTAAAATAAAACTTATATGATTAATTATGAGATGATTAAGGCATGAAATGAAAATTTTGAGGGTTTCCTACCCTAATGTGAGGCCACGATTTTGGCCTTGGAATTTAAGAGATTGGATTAATTTTGTGTGAAATAAGATTTAAGTGATTAGATATCAAGTAATTAATGCATAAAATGGAAAGAAATTGGAACTTTGAAGACCTAAGGAGGCCACGGTTTTTAGAGAAAATTTTGGGTTCAAACGATGCCTTGGTGTATTTTTGGAAATTAAGAATTTAGAGATATGCATAATCCATAATGTGATGGAAGAATGAAATTGAGTAATAACTCTTAGGAGGCCACTATTTCTAAGGGTTATTCAACCTAAACTTCTCATAATTGACCAAGATTTAAGACATTGGAAGTGTTAGATTCTATAACATATGAATGTGATAATTGATGAACCATGTATAAATAAATATTGATGTTGAGAATTGGTTCTATGTTATTATGAGTTCCTATATGGGACTAAGTACTTGATGAGAATGCGATATGTTGATATTGAGAAATGATCATATGCCATTGTGGTATGCTTTATGATAAATGTATCATTGATAAACATACATAATATACATTATGTCGTCATGCATATGTGTTGTCCGTTGGACATTATTGGAAAGATGATGTATGCCTAGGAGATTGAATAACACCTATGTGCGGGTGCGAGTAGACTAAGTATAGGGTCATAGTGGTTGGCTCTAGGGGTGTCGGGGTGCGGGTATCTCACAATAGACAGTGATAGCTCCACTGGGGCCATGTGATAGACTAATGCAAACATACCGATGATCCAGATTAAGACGCTGTCCTATATCGTGATCAACTGTTGAGGTGCCATGTATAAGCCATTTTGTGCAAATATTTTTATGAGATGAAACACATTATTTTTAAGGCTAACGAGATACTGGCATGACTCCTTGATCATTCTCTCTGAAATGTTAGTGTCTAGCTCCATGGAGTAGGATCTTGGTACCATACGCATTATGAATTGTCAGTCTCATAATTCATTGAGCATGAGCATTTATAACTGTGAAAATATCTATTCTTATTACTATAATAATTGTCTGATCTTTAGACTGTTGATTGTTGGGGATAATACTGCTATCTGCCTGTTATTGTAATTCTTATCATTATTTATTGTCATTCTGCTTTTACTGTCAATCTTATTATTATTGGTAATGAATATATATGTTGTAATGCTATGTGGGCGTCCAGCGCCGTTTTGTTTTCTTGCTGCCATTTTGATAATGAAAGATGGGTGTCTTACCTCTTTCTGTATTTCAATATTTCTATTTATTTATATACTCCTGAGAAGACGTTTGTGAGGAAGAAAAGGAAACACTTGAGTTTCCAGGTTTTTGGCCATACTACGACTAGAGTTTGCTAAAGATGTCTTCGCGTCCACGCCGATTTTTGGGGTATGCTAGGATGACCTTTCATGGGGGACCCGATTGCTAGCACATTAACTTGAGCACGGACCGTTGCATCTATCACGAGGAGCTGACTGTATCTTTGGCGTGAGGCCGTTACGACCAACCTGTTTTTGACTTCACAACTTTTGTTCACTTGGAATTCTATCCGCCTATTAGAGATTTGTGGGATGACCTTTACTATACCCCACAAGAGGACTCTTTCCTCTCCACTGCTTGGGCCTCCACCCGAAATTTGGTTGCTCCGATGGCAATTTCATCGAATGAAAAGGACCCTGAGGAGGACCCGGCTACAATCCTTTCTCGTCAGTCTTAGGAGTTGATACTGTCGGCGGCTACTGATTGCTAACCATTTATCTTTTTGGGAAGCTTGACATTTTACTGTAGTTGATTGGGGTATATTTGTATCATCTCAGGTGGGTACATCTTTTGCTTTGTATGTAAATCATGATGTAATTAAACAAGATATTGCATATATACATATATATATATATATATATATATATATATATATATATATATATATATATATATATATATATATATATATATATAAATATATATGTTATGTATGGATGTATAGTTTATTTCACGATTAGATTTTATTACGACCGCTCGACTATTACCTCACTACGAAGAGAATCCCTAAATTTATTCTTTTGACACTACCTGTTGATAATATAATTTAAACAAAAAAAAGAGAAAAAAATGTAATGCTATTTAGAAAGGAACTTATACATCTATAAAATGAACCGAGTCTATGAGGTTTGAAATAATTATTGTTTTCCGCAATTTATTTTGTTTAATGTTTCAAATTATTGTGGTGTGACGTTCCTTCTTTGTGAGAAAAGAAAAAGGGACGTTACAGAACCGATCGTGGCCCTAGTTTTAAGTGGTCACAAATTTATTGTACGTTATTGTAACATACTTATATTTGTTTATACTTTTTTTAACTTAGTCGTAGGTTATAAGTAAATTATAAAACAATTTTGTTTATCATATGACTGCAAATTTCTATACCACAAAAAATAAAATTTCTAACAAAACAGTTGAATTTAGTAAAACAATAAAAGAATAATTTTATTTGTTTTTACATTTTTTTTAAAAAATAGTGGCGTATACTGGTAATGCCAACATGTCCGGGGGTAATGGACCATGCACCTTCTCCATCATGGCAAGGTGCTCTAAATATGTGTGAGTCTAAAATAAAGTTTCACTCTATAATAGACGCTTGACGAGCGCCGAACTCAGTCAAAATTATAACCGAAGTTATTACCTAAGCTTGTAGCACAGTGACAACACCGGATCGTCTCCTCAAGGATCGTAAATGCAATTTAATCAAATCAAGTGAAAGTTAGCAAAAAGGGGGGTTTGACAGTTTAAGATCGCACTTAACAAAATTAAAGGAAGAAATAACAATTAAAGAGCAGTCAATTTAGAGACCTATCCAAGATTGGGTGGATTCAATCATAGACCCTTCATAAAACACTTGAAGTGCAATTGAATTGTTAATTTGGATCTAACCGAGATCTCTGCATCAAATCCAGAATTCATACTAGACGATCGTCTAGAATTCAATTAACAAGTGATAAACACAAATCCGCAATCGCATCATTCATGAAAATCTATGTTAATTTCAAGTACCGAATTCAATTAACTTAGGCACAAATCAAGAACCTAACCTCTTTCAATTCCATGATTAATTTAGATCAATCAGTTCTAAGTTTCATCACAAATCTCAATCTTCATTTATGTGATTAGTTTAGATCAATCAGTTCTAAGTTTCATCACAAATCTCAATCTTAAACCAAGATCAATCAGATCAACATAAATAGAATCACCATTCATGCATTCAAGATCAAGAAGAAGAAAAAAAAAGAAAGAAGAAGAAAAGAGGAATTCAATTACAAATCAAATACAATACATAACCAAGGTCTCAAGAATCCAAACCACAATCTCTTCAAGAGTTCTAAATTGACCGAAAGTAGCTTAGCCCTCCATCACCATGAAGAGAAGCATCAAAATATACAAAAGCTATGAGAAACTATGAAGAAACTATGAAGAAACAAGAGAGAAATGAAGGAGAATTACATCTTGTTCATGATAAATGGTGCCTTTTATAGAAGTCTAAGGTAACAAAATGACAAAGGGAAGTGGGTGGATGAGTGGGTGAGTGAGTGAAGTGTTTGAGTGGATGGATTAGTGGGTTGGTTTAGTGGATTGGTTTAGTGGATGAGTGAGTGGAATGGTTGAGTGGTTGAATTAGTGAAAAATGCCAAAGGACTTTTGGTGAGTGGGAAATTATGGACATGAATGGGTGAGTGGATGGATGAGTGGATGGATTAGTGGATGAGTGGGTGGAGTGGTTAAGTGGTTGGATTAGTGGATGAGTGGATGAGTGGGTGAGTTAGTGGATGAGTGGATGAGTGGATTAGTGGATGGATGAGTGGATTAGTGGATGGATGAGTGGATGGTTGAGGACGAAAATTTCGTATCTGACTTGGAAGCCAAAAACGACCCACTATACTTCAGAACCACGAAAAGTGTTCTTCATGAAAGTTGTAGATCCTTGTCTTGGCTATAAAATGGATAGCTGGTTCGTCCAATTTGGCTTCCTTAAGCCCAAGATATGTCCCAAATACCGTAGGTTGTTCAAACCCAACTTCAGCACCTCTGTTCCGACTTGCAAGCTCAAAATGACCTACTAGACTTCTTTTTCTCAAAATGTGTTCTTCATGAAAGTTGTTTATTTGGATCTTGACTATCCAATGTACAAATTTCAGCCCATCTCCATTATTACATCTTGAGATATGATTTTTTGAGTGCACACTGTTCGGATTCTACTGACAGAACCCGTATTCTGACTTCCATGTCAACTTAGGTCCCTTAGACATCTGAATCAGACTTCGACCTCTTCATCAAAGTTGTAGAGCTTCCTCTTAGCTTTCCTACAAGGTAAAATTCATGTTCATCAGATATTAGGAACTCAAGTTATGGCCAAAATACAGAAACAGTGTCAAATCTCAATAATGCTTTGGAAATATTCAATTAGGACCAGTTTGAGCTTTCAAACTCACAAAATCATACCAAACTCAATCAATTAAGAATATGGAGAGTGTAAATGACTAAACATAAGGGTTTCTTAATGAATAAAATATGTGATTATCAAATTCCCCACACTTAGCTTTTTGCACTCCTGGGCAAAACTCAAGACCAAAATTTTACAATCAAGAAGAACAACCAAAGGTTCAAGTGGATCAAAACATTCATGAGTTAACAATTCTCCACATCTCAAACCAACAAGCAAGGTATCTTCAACATGAATCGAGAATGATAGATCTTCACAAGATTCCCTCTCAATTTCTCAAGTGTTTAAAAGGTAGGTATTTCACTCAATTCAACCCATGAAAATTGCACTTTCCATAAGCTTGCTTATCTTCTACTTCTCCACTACTCAAAACACATGCACACACAAATCATGAGGACTTTATTCAAGGTTGTAGTGAGGTCAAGGTAACAGAGTGGATAAAATGGATATGAGAAGATAAATATCAAAGAGAATAAAAGCAAATGAGAGAGTTCAAATAACAAGCATAAAAGTTCATCCCAACTCTAGTGTATATCCCTTTACATATTCATTTTCTTTTTTTAAACACTTGGTTTTTTTTTTTTTTTTTATTTTTTATATATATGAACATAACTATATACATACATTTTTTTTTCTTTTTGGGCACTCTTTTCTTTTTCAACAACCATTTTGTACACACACCCCCACACTTGTTCAAAAACTCATCCATTAACCAAGCTAATGTTCTTTTATTCCCTAAGGTAAAGTAAGAACACGATTTCTCATTTAAGGCACATAATGAGCTAGAAACAAGGAATGGTCAAATAAGCTCAAAGGGGTTAAGCAAAGGAAAATATACAAGGTTGGCAGGAATCAGAGAATTTTCAAGAAGTCAAAAGAGTGCTTGATATCATATTAAAAACAAGGTTGGCTATTTGGTTAAACTAGCTAATTAAGAAAGAGGGCCTCAATCATGTTTATGCATGCAAGTGAAATGTAGCCTCAAAAAGAATCAAAGCAAGTTCTAGAGTGGTCATTAACATGAGTGAAAATCACACAAGAAAGAAGAGAATGGCACAAATGTTGAATCCATCCATTAGGCTCAAAATCTCACAAGGTATGCATCCATCAAACTCAATTCATCAATTCAATCATCCATCTCCAAGCATATCAGTTCAAGAAGGGAGAAAAGTTATTCAATCATGCAATGAACCCTCTTTTTTTTTTTACAAAAAAGAACATGCTGAAATCTCTCCCCACACTTAATATAGACATTGTCCTCAATGTGAAAGTGATAAATAAATCGGAAAGAAAAGAGCAACACAACCTGATGAGGGGCGAGATAAAGGCAAGCAGAAAAGATGCGCAAGAATCAAAGCTGCAGCAGAACCTGAAAACTCACAAAACACATGAGTAGCATTTGAAACTAAAATACAAAAATAGCTAGAAGAAGAAAAATAAGGAAGAATTTCCACAAAGTTCTTAAAAGCAAATCTAGTTGGGTTGCCTCCCAATAAGCGCTTGTTTAACGTCGTTAGCTCGACATTGGGACACTTCTTAGTGATCTTTATAATGTGGATGGTAAAAGCCCATCACTTTCACTTCCACATTTTCTGGCTTGAGATGGTGTCCATTGGTCTTATTAATTGAGGTTGGTGAAAAGACTCCACCAGATCCCATTGGTTGAAACGTGATGACCAAGTTATGGTTGACACAACATGATAGCTTTCACTAGGGTCCCATTGGTTGAAGTGTAATGACCAAGTTAAGCTTGAAGCATGAGGGCTCCCATTACGGGTTCCCATTGGTCTTTCTTGACTTCACCAATGGCATGCAATACGTGTAATTTTGCAATCCTGCTTTCATTGATAATGTTTGGACCATGGCCCAAAAACAAAATCCACTTCGAGTTATTGTCATATGTCGCTTTTCCTCCTTCTTTGAAAATTCCTCAATGGCCTTCAACTCCACCTCCCTATGTGTTGTAGACTCTGCAACTGCATTGCTGATAGACCCTTCAATATCATTAGATGTTGCGTAAACAGAATCATCAGCTTTCAAATATGCAAAATCTCAAGACACATAACACATTTTATATCACCGTCACAATCAAGACATGAGTTGCAATTGATAGAATCATCAAAACCAATTAAATCGGAAATTCAAGACACAACTCATCATGAGTTTCCTCAACTAAATCTGCAGTAAATCAATATGACAATTAGAATGCAGGAGTTGGGAATTGTTTGGGAAGAGAGTTGGTCCGACTCTTGACTTCTCGGTTCATTCATTATAGTGGTTGTCATCCGCTCAATTTGGGTTGTTAAATCTGAATAGTGGCGGTGAAACTCTGCTGGAACTCAATTTGGGTTTTCATCAAGTCCTCCCATGAAGGCTCAAGTTTTGTGGTTGATGGACTTGTTATCTGCAATGGCTGCTCATATTGAAATGATTGTTGCCGTAGTGATGCCGTATTGCCATATCCCGATCCTGGATAGTATTCCCGTAGGGTTGTATGTGTTGAAGAAGGGGTCATAACTTCTGTTGCTTCTTCTTCTTTGAACTGTTTCATCGGGAAAATAACCACCGCAACAAATTGATCTGGAAAAACAGAACTACTATACTTGAAGTGTAGGGCATGCATATGTGGGGTGAGATGAACAAAAACAAATGTTACACACAAGTGTAGCTTCCCGCATCAGGTAATTGTTGTCTCACTACTATATGTCTTACCAAATAAGTCAACTCCTCAAGTTTTGACTCCATTATGCATGGTCCATTGTTAGAAAAGTTAATAAAAAGCAAAGGTTAGTAAAAACACTTAAAATGAAAAGATTACACTTACTAATCCCGACAGCCAAGAATCGGCGCCAAAATTCTGACGAGCGCCGAACTCAGTCAAAATTATAACCGAAGTTATTACCTAAGCTTGTAGCACGCTGACAACACCGGATCGTCTCCTCAAGGATCGTAAATGCAATTTAATCAAATCAAGTGAAAGTTAGCAAAAAGGGGGTTTGACAGTTTAAGATCGCACTTAACAAAATTAAAGGAAGAAATAACAATTAAAGAGCATCAATTTAGAGACCTATCCAAGATTGGGTGGATTCAATCATAGACCCTTCATAAAACACTTGAAGTGCAATTGAATTGTTAATTTGGATCTAACCGAGATCTCTCTGCATCAAATCCAGAATTCATACTAGACGATCGTCTAGAATTCAATTAACAAGTGATAAACACAAATCCGCAATCGCATCATTCATGAAAATCTATGTTAATTTCAAGTACCGAATTCAATTAACTTAGGCACAAATCAAGAACCTAACCTCTTCAATTCTCGTGATTAATTTAGATCAATCAGCTTCTAAGTTTCATCACAAATCTCAATCTTCATTTATGTGATTAGTTTAGATCAATCAGTTCTAAGTTTCATCACAAATCTCAATCTTAAACCAAGATCAATCAGATCAACATAAATAGAATCACCATTCATGCATTCAAGATCAAGAAGAAGAAAAAAAAAGAAAGAAGAAGAAAAGAGGAATTCAATTACAAATCAAATACAATACATAACCAAGGTCTCAAGAATCCAAACCACAATCTCTTCAAGAGTTCTAAATTGACCGAAAGTAGCTTAGCCCTCCATCACCATGAAGAGAAGCATCAAAATATACAAA
Organism: Ormosia emarginata; assembly: GCA_029884605.1. Taxonomy (NCBI): domain Eukaryota; kingdom Viridiplantae; phylum Streptophyta; class Magnoliopsida; order Fabales; family Fabaceae; genus Ormosia; species Ormosia emarginata. The sequence goes on along the minus strand of JAQQTP010000077.1, from coordinate 47,152,104 downwards.
AGCTATGAGAAACTATGAAGAAACTATGAAGAAACAAGAGAGAAATGAAGGAGAATTACATCTTGTTCATGATAAATGGTGCCTTTATAGAAGTCTAAGGTAACAAAATGACAAAGGAAGTGGGTGGATGAGTGGGTGAGTGAGTGAAGTGTTTGAGTGGATGGATTAGTGGGTTGGTTTAGTGGATTGGTTTAGTGGATGAGTGAGTGGAATGGTTGAGTGGTTGAATTAGTGAAAAATGCCAAAGGACTTTTGGTGAGTGGGAAATTATGGACATGAATGGGTGAGTGGATGGATGAGTGGATGGATTAGTGGATGAGTGGGTGGAGTGGTTAAGTGGTTGGATTAGTGGATGAGTGGATGAGTGGGTGAGTTAGTGGATGAGTGGATGAGTGGATTAGTGGATGGATGAGTGGATTAGTGGATGGATGAGTGGATGGTTGAGGACGAAAATTTCGTATCTGACTTGGAAGCCAAAAACGACCCACTATACTTCAGAACCACGAAAAGTGTTCTTCATGAAAGTTGTAGATCCTTGTCTTGGCTATAAAATGGATAGCTGGTTCGTCCAATTTGGCTTCCTTAAGCCCAAGATATGTCCCAAATACCGTAGGTTGTTCAAACCCAACTTCAGCACCTCTGTTCCGACTTGCAAGCTCAAAATGACCTACTAGACTTCTTTTTCTCAAAATGTGTTCTTCATGAAAGTTGTTTATTTGGATCTTGACTATCCAATGTACAAATTTCAGCCCATCTCCATTATTACATCTTGAGATATGATTTTTTTGAGTGCACACTGTTCGGATTCTACTGACAGAACCCGTATTCTGACTTCCATGTCAACTTAGGTCCCTTAGACATCTGAATCAGACTTCGACCTCTTCATCAAAGTTGTAGAGCTTCCTCTTAGCTTTCCTACAAGGTAAAATTCATGTTCATCAGATATTAGGAACTCAAGTTATGGCCAAAATACAGAAACAGTGTCAAATCTCAATAATGCTGGAAATATTCAATTAGGACCAGTTTGAGCTCAAACTCACAAAATCATACCAAACTCAATCAATTAAGAATATGGAGAGTGTAAATGACTAAACATAAGGGTTTCTTAATGAATAAAATATGTGATTATCAACGCTCACAACTTCAGGAAAAAACTAAAAAAATTGTGCTTTAAACAAAAGTTTTAGTCGTGCACTAGTAACGCCATCACGTTTAGCGTTATCCACGTGGATATGCCAACACGTTCAGTATTACATTACAGAAAGCACTAGATAGTATGGCGTTGGCGTTATCCATGTGGATAACGCCTTGTGTGTTGGCGTAATTGAAATGATAGCATCATCATCTTTGGTGCTATCTACGTGAATGTGAAAAGAATAAAAAAAACTAACATGGCCAAAAGTATAGCAGTTTGGTATATATAGTTTCAAAAGTATGACAATTTGGTAAATAGTTTTACCACTAAGGGCAGAATGGTCAAAAAGTCATCAAGATTTATCTTGGCTGACCATCCTACTAGAGTAGTAGTTCTGTGATTTGTACCTTGCCAAATCAAGTTTCTTTCACACCATAATCCATGTCTAACCATTACCAATAATTCAAACTCTTCCTTATCCATCCTATTAATAAAATTATTGATATAGTGTGTCCAATTTTGCTTCTCATTGCCACATGGATGATCAAGTAAACTGGCCAAATGGACTACCTGGACCATAAATAGGCATTGCTCTTCCCCTTGACATAGATAACAACATGAACCCACTATGATGCCTTTTAGTTCTAGCCTCAGTTTAGTAGGCAAAATGTCTCTACATGCTCTCCAAGCAAAAATCTTGACTTTTGGTGGAATTCTTAGTTGCCAAATTTTTTTTCGAAGGCCTCAGAGTTGGTGAAGATCAATGAACTTGTGATACCCCAACACATTATTTTGAATGTTAGTCTCAATATGTTTTTCCAATGCTACTTTGTAAGCACTTTTGAATGAGAACATACCTTTTGTACCATAATTCCAAAAAAGACTATCCCTGAGGAGATCCAATTTGGATTTGAAGAATAGCATGAGCCTCCTTCATTGCAAATATCTCTCTAATTAGTGCTTCATTCCACATGTGAGTATCTTCAATTATCAACTAGGACAGTGTGTTCATAGTAAGGCCTATAATGCATGGAGTGGAGACTTTATAATTAGGGAGATAAGGTACCTAAGGGTCTTGCCAAATGTTAATATCATTCCCATGTGCAATCCTCTATATCACATTGATTACGCCCAAAGAATAACCCGGTCATTGTAACACAACTTTGTGATGTCGATTTCATAGAGAGACAAATTAAAAGAATAGTATAAGGAACAAAGAAACTAAATAAAAATATTAAATGATTAATGGTGAACAAAAATTAATTTTAATTGCAAATTAAAGTGAAGTAAAGTAACTAACGAAAAAAGTACTCAAATTTGACGAATAGTAAAGCGTCGAGAATTCCATGCACAAATCCGGTATTTTAATTATTCTTAATTCATTGAAAACTCAATTGGGAACTCAATTATCAAAATTCCCAATTAGAAGGTATAGATGTATAAACTAAAACTAAATCAAATGCAACACTTTGAAAAATCATTCACCACTTTTAGAATACGTAAATTATTATCCCTATTGAGAAAATCTAACGACGACAATATACTCAGGGAGCGATATTGTAGAAAAGAAGTAAATCAATATAGATAAATAATTAATCCAAACATAACCAAAGAACTAATCCATTCAATAGAAAAAACATGACTGAATCCATAAACAGAATAAATTATATGATTATTCAGAGGAGAAAACATCAACAATGAGTTGAGAATGATAAAGCAAAAGAGTTTTAGTAATTGAAAATCAAATAAATAAATTAACAATAAATTGAAAATATCATCTAGTGTACAAGTTCATCCCTAACCCTCCTTGAGAATTTAGTTCTTCATACTATGATGAAAGTCAAATCAATTCTAGAGAAAGCCTTCAAGTCTCCTGTCTGCCCTTTTTCTTCATAAAAAGTTTACCTTATATATGTCCCTCAACAAAACCCTCTAAAAAATGCAATAATATATAAGAAAATGTTGAATAATATCCTCTGGTTTATGGGCTTCTATTATGGCGCATTGTTGACCTAGTAAACATCCAAATTAGATAAATATTATTTTACAATGAATTGTAGCCCTTTGCGTAACCTTTCCAACGCCATTCGAATCACACCAATCTAATATCAGATGAGAGAGTTATGATTAAAATACGAAAATATGTCCAGGCTATCTCCTAGCGAATTTCGGTTTTTGACTTGATCCAAATTGTTCTCAAACCCCATGATAGTCTTCCTTTGAATTTGACTGGGTTTTGACTTGCTATTTTATAAACTCTGAAATTAAACATAAAAATTAGCTTAAGAGAATTCCAAAGTAAATAGAAACTCAATTTAAGAATGCTCATTAATTCTAATAATTTCTATTCACATTTTCATTTTAGTCTAATAATGAAGTAGTTAGAGAGCACTTTCGTACATTCATCACAATTCAAGTGTGAACTTTTTCAGCAAGCTCATTAAGGTGTTATACGGTCTCATCAAGATCTTTTTATAAGAACTCACCATTACATATTATCACCACAAATTGGCACTCTTTAATTGTAAGTTCCTCATAAAAATAGCTCACTAAGCGCTAATTTTCATACACATGGTGAGGACACATACTCAACAACTCTTTAAATCTCTTCCAAGATTGATATAAAGTCTCACTGTCCTTGTGTGCAAAGGTAGAGATATTCCTTTTAAAAATGTTGGTCTTATGTTGGGAAAAGTATTTATTAAAGAAGACTTGAGTCATCTCATTCCTTGACCCAACAGAGCGTGGTCTCAGTGAGTATAGCCAATTCTTAGCTCTATCCTTCAAAGATAATGGAAAGAACTTAAGTCTCACAACGTCATCAGTTGTATTTTGACTATGAAAAGTCGCTACTTCCTCAAACTCCCTAATGTGCACATACACATTTTCATTTTTCAAGCCATGAAAAGTAGGGAGCAACTGTATCATCCTTGTTTTAAAATTTAGTTAGCGAGTATTAGCTGAAATCATGATGCATGATAGTGCGGCTATGCGTGTAGGGTTGAGGTAATCCTAAAGGGTCCTAGTGGATTGATCTCTATGTTCGCTTATTTCCTCGGAATTAGAAGAAGTATCAAACTAATTATTAGAAAAATCAGATTTTGACTCTAACACAAGTCTACAAGCAAACTGACCCAAGGCGTCTCTATACATATGCATGCCAGGTAGAGAAAAATGCATCACTAAAAAAAATTAAAAAACAAAAATAAAATAAAATAAAGATGTTGCAAGCTAAAAAAAATGAACAAAGTTATCACCTTTTCAAACTGCTGAACATAAAAATTTATCTAGTAATTCTTCTACCATCTCCCTAACAATGGTACCAAAATTTGATTACATCCAAAGAATAACGTAGTCATTGTAGCACAGCTTTAGGATATCGACTCCACAGAGAGATAAATTAAAAGAATAGCAGAAGGAATACAGAAACTAAAGAAAATTATTAAATATAAATACAAATTAAAGTGAAGTAAAGTGACTAATGAAAAAGTACTCAAATTTGACGAATAGTAAAAGGTCGGAATCCCTTACATAAATCTAATATTTTAATTATTCTTATTTCATTGAATAACTCAATTGGGAACTCAATTCTCAAAATTCTCAATCGAAAGGTATAGATTTATAAACTAAAATTAAACTAAATGTAACCCTTTGAAAAATCATTCATCACTTTCAGAATACATAAATTATTATCTCTATTGAAAAAAATTCAATAACGTCAATATACTTAAGGTGCGATATTGCAGCAAAGAATTAAATCAATATAAATAAATAATTGATCCAAACTTAATCAAAGAACTTATCCATTCAATACAAAAAGCATGACTGAATCCATAAACAAAATAAATTCTATGATTATTCAAAGAAGAAAACATCAACAATGAATTGAGAATGATAAAGCAAAAGAGTTTTAGTAACTAAAAATCAAATACATAAATTAAAAATAAATTGAAAATATCACCAAGTGTACAAGTTCATCCCTAGCCTTCTTTTGATAATTTAGTTCTCCATACTATGAAGAAAGTCGAATCAATTCTAGAGAAAACCTTCAAGTCTCCCGTCTGCCCCCTTTCTTCACAAAAAGTTTAGCTTATATATGTCCTTCCATAAAACCCTCCAAAAAATAGGATAATATATTAAAAAAAATGCTGAATAATATCCTTTGGTTTTCGGGCTTAGATTGTGGCCCATTTTTGACCTAGTAAATGTCTGAATTAGAGAAATATTATATATATCACAATGAATTGTAGCCCTTTACGTAAGCTTTCCAACACCACTTAAATCACATCAATTCAATATTAGATGAAAGAGTTATGATTAAAATACAAAAATATGTCCAAGCTGTCTCCTAGCGAATTTCGAACTTGGACTTCTTGTAATTTCCTTTTGTGATTTTTTTCTTATTTTTTTCTTAATCCAAATTGCTCTCAAACCCCATGAGATTCCTCCTTTGAATTTGACTAGGCTTTGACTTACTCTTTTATAAACTCTGAAATTAAACATAAATATCTACTTAAGAGTATTCCAAAATAAATAAAAACTTAATTTAAGAATGCACATTAATTTCAATGATTTCTATTGACATTTTAGCATTTAAGTCCAATAATAGGATATTTAGAGAGAACTTTCGTACACTCATCACACACCTAGATTTAAAACCTCCTTACCAACAATGATGCTTCGCCATGTGTAAGATGGATTTGCTCCCAACCTTGTAGACAGAAAATTTCCACTTAGAAAATATTTTGCTCTAAAAATTCTAGTAACATAGGAATCTCCACCCTTGTTTAGCTAGCATGGCTAAATTAAAGGTAAGTAAGTCTCTGAACTCCATTCCTCCTACTACTTTAGGCCAACATAAGTTTTCCCAGTTAATCCAATGTATCTTCCTACTATCTGTTTATGTCCCCCACCAAACCTTAAGCATCATATTCCTAAGCTCATGACAAATATAGATTAGGATCTGAAAGCATGACATAGTGTATATTGGTATGGCCTGCGTAATTGCTTTTACTAAAACCTCCTTTCTTCCCTTTGACAACAATTTTTCTTTCCACCCTTGAATTCTCTTCCATACTCTATCTTTAAGATATTAAAAAGTATCATTTTTTGACCGGTGTCACGACCGTAATCGTAACGGGAGCGGTGAAACAAAATAAATAAGTTAGGAGTCGCTACCAATTTTATTTAAAATAGAAAAAATTGGAAAACCCTTTTTAGAAAATAGTCTTTGGAACCAGATTGAATTCGGGAGTCGGTTATGCATAGGGAAGGGTGGAGACTTAACCTCACAGCACCTCTAATACATCTGTCCTAAAACAGTTACTCTAAATTAATTATGCAAAATTTAATAATCTCATAATATATTTGTTTTATCCCTTTTATTAAAAAAAATAAAAAAATAAATAATTTGTGAAAATTTAAACTTTGGTTTGACAAAATAAAAATTTCGCTCCTACGTACCCTTAGGTGCAATGAGGAATTCAAAGTCACGTAGTTCTTTAGAAAATAAGTGTGGCTTGGTTGATTTTATTTAAAGAAAAAATTTAAATTTTTTAATTTTTATAAAAAAATTTGAGTTAACAGGTTGTCGCGACTCTGTTAATCAAATTAAGGTTTGAATAGGTGCAGCTCGCGTCACGTTAAAGACGTCACCCACTGATCATCTATTTAAATGAGTTTTTTTTATATCTAAAACTACATAAAAAAAGGATAATAATAATAATAATAATAATAATAATAATAATAATAACAATAATAACAATAATAACAACAATAATAATAATAATAATAATGAATTTTGAATCTTTATTAAATAGTAATTTATTTATTTTTAAATAATTCAATCATTAGGTTGTCACAACTCAATGATCCAAAATAATTACAAGATTAATAAGTTGTCACAACTCGGTTAATCCAGTTTCGTTCTTTAAAAAAACATTTAGTTATTTTATATTTTTTACTTTGTAGTTTAGTTATTTTTATATTTTTTTTACTTTGTAGTTTTATCATTTTTTTACCCTTTTTCGTTTTTTATCCTTTTAGTTTGGCCCATTAAGCCTTCTCTATCGTAAATCCACTTCAACACACACACACACAAAAAAAACTATCAAAAATAAAAAAAAATCAAAAGAACAACCAAACTTACGAAAAGCAAAACAAAATGGGGGGTTTTGCTTCTTTCTTTTTGGGTATTTGCAGGAAGTGGGAGACCAAAACAAAGAACTAACGGAGCAACCGACGCGGGTGCATGTGGGCAGAAACACGGCAGCGCGATGGTGTTGTCGGCGCGGGGCGGTTGGCGACGAGCCGACGGCATGCGGCGGCTAGGTGCGTCGCGCTTTGGCTTAGGGCGCAGTGGGTGTGGCAGCTACAGTCTGATCTAGTGGAGGTTCCGGCGACTCGGCTCAGACTGTGGTGGTGCGACACGGCTGACTCCAGTCTTGGTTGGTGAGTTTGGTGTGGGTGGTTGGTTAATGGTGAGGAAGATGGTGATGTTTGGTTGTTTGGAAGCTTGGTTTAATAGTAAAAGTGGAGAAGATGATGATGATGGTGGGGTTGGGTTATGATAATGGTGGTTGCTTGAAAGTAATGGCTACTGTGGGTGATGAAGATAAAGAGTGGTTTTGGATGAAGTGGAACGTTGGTGGTGTTATGTGATTGAGGGTGATGGGAGTTTTGGTGAGTTGACTCAGTTTTTCTTTTGGGGTAGAAGATGAAGGGGAAACTGTTGCAAGGAAGGCTACATGAGTGAGAAAAAAATATTAAGCTTAAAGTTCAAAAGTTCGGTCAAAAGTTATTAAGTGAAGGTTCACGTCTCTGAATAGGTTATGGATTTTATAGAAGAGGATTAGGTTAAGGTGTTTGAGTTAGAGTGTGATTAGGATTGATTTAGGATGAGTGTTGGGATTTATTTAGGATGAGTGTTGGAGTTGGTTTAGGATGAGTTTGTTTGTGATAGGCGATGGGGTTTGTTTTGGATAAGTCTTTGGGATATGGGTTATGAGTTGGATCACAGATTATGGGTTAGTGGGTAGGATAATAGGTTATGGGTTAATGGGTTAATTGGGTTAAGTTATGGGTTGATGGGTTGGATAATGGGTTAATAGGTAGGATAGTGGTTTATGGGCTGGATTATGGTTTATGGATTAATGGGTAGGAAAATGGGCCAAAGATGAGTCTTTTTTTTTTAAAAAAAATTCTTTATTTACAAAATGCCCCGAACAAAATTGGATGTTCACAGTTGCCCCTCTTTACTTGTTTCTTACTAGATGAAAAGAATAACCGCAACTTTTCATTTTATCATAGTAAGGAACGAGTAAAGAAATGAACCCAAATTTTGTTCAGGAGAAATAGAAAACAATGTGAGAACAAATACAAAGAGCGATGCACTCAAGAATTAAAATGCAACGAGTCGATGCGCTCAAAACTTAAAATGCAAGGAGCCAATGCGCTCAAAACTTAAAATGCAAATGCAATGAGCCGATACGCTCAACACTAAAAATGCAAGGAGCCGATGCGCTCAAAACTTAAAATGCAAGGAGCCGATGCGCTCAAAGCTTGGAATACAAATGCAATGAGCCAATGCGCTCAACACTAAAAATGCAATGAGCCGATGCGCTCAAAACTTAAAATGCAACAAGCCGATGCGCTCAAAACTTAAAATGCAAGGAGTCAATGCGCTCAAAACTTATGCAAATGCAATGAGCCGATGCGCTCAACACTAAAAATGCAACGAGCCGATGCACTCAAAACTTAAAATACAAGGAGCCGATGCGCTCAAAACTAAAAAATCAACGAGTCGATGTGCTCAAAACTTAAAATGCAATGAGCCGATGTACTCCAAAAGTAAAATGCAAGGCACTAATGTGCTCAAAAATAAATGACAGAAATTTAAAATGCATGAAATTATGGACCTAAGATCTTTTTATTCTCTCTCTTTTTCTCCCTTTTTTTCTTTTATCTTTTCCTCTCTTTTTTCTTTCTATTTTTTCTTTCTTTCGAACTAGCGACAACTTTGAAAAGCTTTGACCAATCAAACCCTTGTTCACATGCTTTTCTTCATCAGACCCTATGATTGACTTGGAATCCTCTTCACCCTTTTTCTTCTTCATTTCTTTATTTTTACTTTTTATTGCTTCGACTCCTCCTTTCCTTCTTGGCAACAGATCACTTCAACCAAATGTCACATTGTAATCTATACTTTGAGTTACTGAGATCTTTTAATCTAACAGAATCATTGAAGGATTGTTGTAGAATTGTCAAAATCAAACTGTTGACCTTAAATTTATCTTATTTGAGACATGACTTAATGAGTTAAACATGCATTCATGAATGGATAGAAATTCGTTGAATGAAGAAACTTCTTTTTATTTCTCTGGTAATTAATTGTACATGCATATCAAGTAAGACACATGCCTGAAAGATAAAAGCAAAGAAACAAAAGAAAATTACAAGGAAAAGAAAATTTGCCCCAGTATTAGTTCCTTGTCCCTTATTCAATTGATTCCCTACAATCGTTTAATAATTCAACCACCGTCTCGGTTGATACTTTCTTTAGCACATTTTTCCCTTAATCTTTCAGCAATTTTGCCCTAGTATAGCCAATTGAATGCAGATAAAAATTGCCCTAGTTTGGTGAGTATTTCAAGGAGCTCCAGACCTTTTTTTTCTTTGAGATTTTGCCTATTTATTTGCCCTAACTTTTGCTTAGACGGCCCTTTTGGGTTTTCAACCTAACGAGTTTTTTTTTTTTTGTATATATTGCTCTAACTTTTGCTTAGGTCGCCCTTTCGGGTTTTCAACCTAATGAGCCCCCTTTTTTTCTTCTTCTTTTTTTATTTTTTATTTTTATTTTTTTAGGCATAAAATCTCTTAACGGCATCAGTGTTTATGGGTCTTGTCAATTCTTCTCCATCCATGTTCTGCAAAATTATGCCCCTCCTGAAAATTCATGCTTGACTATGTAAGGGCCTTCATAACTCGGAGCCCACTTTCCTCTGGCATCCTCTTGATTAGGGATAATCTTCTTCAAAACCAAATCTCCTGAACAGAATCCTCTGGGATGAACTTTTTTTGTTAAATGCTCTGGCCATTCTGCTTTGATACAACTGTCCATGACAAATAGCTGCCAGTCTTTTCTCTTCTATCATATTCAACTGCTCATACTGAGTCTTTACCTATTCAGATTCTTCTAACTCTGCCTCTATCAAAACCTTCAAAAAAGGAATCTCAATTTCTATGGGAGAGACAATTTCTATTCCATACACCAAAGAGAAAGGTGTTGCCCCAATACTTAATTGTATATTGGTACGATATGCGTGCAAAGCATAGGGTAACATTTCGTGCCAGTCCTTATAGTTCATCACCATCTTAGCCACACTTTTCTTGACATTCTTATTTGCTGCCTCAATTGCACCATTCATCTGAGGCCTATAGGGAGCTGAATTATGATGCTTGATTTTGAACTTTTCACAAAACTTCTGAATCTCAGCACCATTGAGATTAGTAGCATTATCTGTGATTATCCTCTTTGGGATTCCATATCTGCAGAAAATATCCCTCTTGAGGAATTTCAAAAATACTTTTTGAGTGATAGTGGCTTATGAGGACGCTTCTACCTACGTGGTGAAATAGTCAATTGCCACTAAGATGAAGCGATGACCGTTGGAAGCTTTGGGGTTAATTGGTCCAATGACATCTATTCCCCACATCGAAAAAGACCATAGAGATACCATATTGTGCAAGGGGAATGAAGGTGCATTGACTCGATCTGCATATATCTGACATTTATGGTACTTTCGAACATATTCTATGCAGTCTATTTCCATGGTGGACCAATAATAACCACTCCTTAGAATTTTTCGTGCCATCATATGACCATTAGCATGAGTCCCACAAATTCCTTCATGGATTTTAGTCATGATTAAACGAGCTTCACAAGCATCCCCACATCTGAGCAAGGTGCCATCATTGTTTCTCTTGTATAAAACCTCCTCGTTCAGGAAAAACGCCATTGCCAATAGGCGGATAGTCTTTTTATTTGCCTCACTTGCTCCAGTTGGGTATTCTCTATGCTGGATATACTGCTTGATATCATGATACCAAGGTTTACCATCTGGCTCGCCCTCCACATTGGCATAATATGCGGGCTCACTATGTATCTTTACTTGGATAAGTTGGACATTATTGTGGATATCCAACTTGGTCATTACAGCCAAAGTGGCCAACGCATCTGCAAACTGATTCATGTTTCGAGCCAGATGGGAGAAATTTAAAGGAGAAATTTAAGCTTCTGAAAGATAAGTTGAAGCGTTGGAACAAAGAAGTTTTCGGGGTGGTTGATCTCAAGATTGATGAAACAGTGATGGGGCTAAATTCTCTTGACGAAATTGTGGCTTGTGGTGGTACTCCGAACCCTGAGCAGAGGTATATTCTAAATGCTAAATTCTGGAATTTGCTCTATAAAAAAGAAAGCATTCTTTTGCAAAAATCAAGAAAAAAGTGGATTCAGGAGGGTGACTCAAATACCTCTTTTTTTCATGCTTTTGTCAAAGGTAGAAGAAGAAGGAATCAGCTGACTGCTTTGAAGATTAGTGAGGCTTGGGTTGAAAATGTTGATGAGATTAAGTCTGAAACTCACAGGTTTTTTCAGCATCACTTTTCCTCAATTTTATCTTTTAGGCGCCCCCTTTTGGATGGTATCTCTTTTAGACAAATTTCTGTTGAAGATAATGGAATGTTAACTGCTGCAGTCTCTATGGTGGAATTAAAGGAGGCAATTTGGTCTTGTGACGGAAATAAATGTCCGGGACCGGATGGGTTTAATTTCAACTTGATCAAGGCAAATTGGGAGATCTTAAAGTCCGAACTTCTAGAATTTGTTCTGGAATTTCAGAAAAATGCTTGTCTTCCTAAGGCCATCACATCATCTTTTTTGGCGCTTATTCCAAAAGGAAAACACCCTCAATCTTTGAAGGATTACAGACCCATTTCTTTAGTTGGGTGCTTATACAAGATTATAGCAAAGTTACTGGCTGCCAGGCTAAAAACTGTTTTGGGTAATGTTATTTCACCTTGTCAATCTGCTTTTCTGCCTAAAAGACAGATCTTGGATGGCGTTCTCATTGCTAACGAGATTGTTGATTTGGTTAAGAGAAGGAAAGAACAATGTCTGCTCCTTAAAGTCGACTTTGAGAAAGCATACGACTCGGTGGATTGGGATTTTCTAGAATACATATTGTCCAGGGTAGGATTCTCTTCTACCTGGAGAAGGTGGATGAAAGTATGTGTTAGATCTAGCGCGATGTCGGTGCTTGTGAATGGCAGCCCTTCTAAGGAGTTTCATACGTCTCGTGGTTTACGTCAAGGTGATCCCCTTGCCCCTTTTCTGTTTTTAATTGCGGCTGAGGGCTTAGCCAGTTTGGTTAATAGAGCGGTGGATTTGGGTTTGCTTACAGCATATGTGGCTTTTCCCGGGGTGTCTTATCCAATCCTGCAGTATGCGGATGACACGAACTTTATGTGCAAACCTTCTCGGGATAATTTGTGGTGTATAAAATCCATCTTGAGGGGTTTTGAGTTATGTTCTGGTCTACAAGTGAATTTCTCCAAAAGTTATCTGTTTGGTCTTAATGTTAATGATAGGTTCATGCTGGCGGCAACCAATTTTCTATCTTGTGTGTCTGGTTCTTTGCCTTTCAAATTTCTTGGTATTCTGGTGGGGGCAAATCTTAGGAGATGCTCTATGTGGGACCCGGTGGTGGATTTGATGCGTAAGAGGCTAGGTTCATGGAAACATAGACATCTCTCCATTGGCGGTAGAGTCACTTTGATTAATTCTGTTTTGACAGCCTTGCCTATATATTTCTTCTTTATGTACAAAGTTCCTAAGAAGGTGATAAAAGTCCTTAATAGTATTCAAAGGAATTTTCTTTAGGGTGGTTTTAATGAGTCACAAAAAGTGAGCTGGGTGAGCTGGAATAACATATGTAAACCTAAGGAGATAGGCGGTTTGGGTATAAAAAATTTGGAGGTTTTCAATATTAGTCTTCTCTCAAAGTGGAAGTGGAGGTGCCTTAATGATTCTGGTGCTGTATGGTTCAGGTTATTATCTCATAGATATAGCCCCTTGTCTAAAACTTTGCTTGAAGGGGTTCAAATTCAAAGAAATTCTTCAATTTGGTGGAAAGACTTAGTGTCTCTACATCCAGCTTGGTTTAATGAGGTGATTTGCATTAAGCTTGGCAAAGGTGATATTGCAAGATTTTGGAATGATAAATGGTTTGGGTCAAGTTCCCTCAAAACCACTTACCCGATGTTGTTTGAAATTGCTGCAAATAGAAATGTTTCTGTTGCTGAAGCTGGCTCCTGGATTAATGGAATTTGGATATGGAATTGGGCGTGGTGTAGGACCTTGCTTGTTTGGGAGGAGGCTTTTTTGGTTGAAGTAAAATCTTTATTACAAGGGCACACTCCTATGGAAACTGAAAATGATGTTTGGAGGTGGAAACTTGATACTTCAGGAATTTTTTCAGTTAAGTCAGCTTATAAAGACATCATTTCTTGGGATGATGGTTTTAGTTTGAATCAGAATTTATCTTTTGCTCTTAAGGCTCTTTGGAGGTCCTCAATTCCTTCTAAAGTGGCTGTCTTTGTTTGGAGGCTTTTGTTGGAAAGATTGCCAACCAGGGATGCTTTACTTAAGAGAGGTATTATCGAGGCTAATCATAATACTTGCTGCGTTTTTTGCTTTGCTTGTGATGAATCGGTTAGCCATATTTTCTTCTCTTACCCTTTTTCTTATTGTAACATCCCGAAAAATATCTAATTGATTATAAATGTTCATTTTATATTATTCTTGATTTTTAGGAATTTTTCTAGAATTTTACGGAAACGGTGAATATTTTAATATATTTTTTGTTTTACGTGCACCTTGAGCTGGAATTGCTGAGATCAGTGTAGCACTCCAAAAATTGATTATTTCGCCACGAATAGTCATTTTCTAATATTTGTGATTTATGTGAATTCTTTTGGAATTATCCGAGAACGACGAATATTTTAATATATTCTTCGTTTTGCGTAAATATTGAGCAGAGTCGTGAAAACGACTGTAATGCTTCAAAAATTGAGAATTTATATGATGGATAGTCGTTTTATAATATTTGCAATTTTTGAGAATTTTTTGGGAATTTTTCAGAAACGTCAAATATTACAGTATATTCCTCGTTTTACGTGCGCACTGAGGGGAACTGGGAAAACGCGATGTTTTCTCCGCGACCCTTGAACTATGGATAAGTCGACGAGAGATCTTACTAAACCCGAGACTTGACACAGTTTACGAGGTTTCATAATTTTCGAGAAATCTTAACAGATAAAATAAATCAATACAGCGAAAAATTCATCTGTCAGATTAATTAAATACTGACTTCTGTCAACTATAACTATTATCTATTGGATAATAGTGTATAATAAAAATCCTATCACATTATCCAAATGAAATCCACTTTATGTCTAATATATCTACTTTAATTCAAATTTAATGGTTAAATAATCAAAGCTTCCTTAAGAAGCTTTGACCCAAACATTGACCACATGCCTTAGCTTCCTTTGGAAGCCAAATTCCTCACCCACTCTTCTCTCTCTTTCACGTCGGCAGCAGCACATGGGAGGGGGGAAATGAATTGATTTCATTTAACCAAATATTACACTTAATTCATTATCACCAAAACACCTTTTCTCTCTTCATTTTCGTCATTCTTCTTCTTTCTTCTTCAACATTTCTCTTCTTCCTCTCTTGCACTCCACGGCCAGCCACTCTCTTCTCCCTCAATCTTCACAAAAAATTAAACTAATTACATTTCTTGAATCCTCTCAACATTCTAAACACTTTTTCTTCTTGGAGTTTCTTGAAAATCCTCCATTTTCATCATCTTCTTCAAGCTCCAACCTTGAGCATTTTGGGTAAGTTTGAAGACCACTCTCCCTCTTCTCTTATTTTCGTGGTTGAGGTCTTCTTATTGGTCATCCATGGTTGATTTTTCAAGCCTTAATATTGATTCTAACAAAGTCACCATTTTTAGGGCCTTGGTGGCCAAATCCGAAAATTCCAAGGAGGATTCTTGGAGTTCTTTTGATTTCTTCACTTAGGTAAGAGGAAGACACTCCTCTTCAACCTCTCTTAGCATCTAGGAACCTTGATTGTATGATTTGTGGAAAAACCCTAATGAGGGTTATTCTTGAATTTGATGATTGATTATGTTATGTGTTGATTTAGTGATAATTGTGACCTTGGATTGATTTGTTGTATATAATGGAATGTTGGAATGGATTGAATGATCTAGAATGGATGAAGAATGATTGAACACTCTCCTTGGAGTGCCACGGTTTTGGGTTGAAAAATTGGGTAATTTGTGGTTAATGTGCAACAAGTATAAGACTAGGATTAATTAAGTAACAAGATGAGATTTAATGGAAGAAAAATTTGAAGTTGAAACTTCTATGGTGGCTACGGTTTTGAAGCCAAGAATCTAGGGTTTTTGGTGAGTTAATTTAACAAGTGAACAATTTAAAAGAATTAAGGGAATGGTGTACAAGATGATGACTTGAAAGGATTTGCAATTGGTTCTAATATGAGGCCACGACCTCTAGGACATTTTAGGTGAGAATGTGATTTTGATAAATTGGAAGTACGAATAATTAGGTAATTAGAGATCAATGTAATGAGATGAACAATTAATAAATTAGAAAAATCTATCATAATCAAGACTTTATAAATTTGAAAGAACTAGGTGTGAAATTATCATGAGATTTAAGGAAATTCTAAGTGAGTGAAGAACATGAGAGTGTGAGGCTTAAGAGCTTAAATAAAATGTAAGTTATAGGAAATTGAATTGCCTTGGAACGTTAAATTGACTACAAGAATTTATTTTGAGCATAAACCTTGAAAAAAGGGAATAAACTCTAAGTTAGGATTCGTAATGAACCTAATGATGCATCAATTGGCTTGGTATTTATATTATGTTGTTGTGGGTCCATGTGAGTGACCATATATATATATTGATGCTTATATTGGCCTAATGTGGAACATTATAGAATTGTATGAGATTGTGGATTATACATGTGCATGCATAGTATCTTATGCATTGTGATTATCCTTGTGGACTGTTGTAAGGCCTAGTTGCCTAGGAGATTGAACACACCTTAGTGCGGGTGCGAATAGACAAGTGTAGGTCATTGATGACCTTGGGGGCGTCGGGGCGCGGGTTCCTCGCAATGGGAGGTTGGTAGCTCTCCTGCCCGTGGGGTAGACCGATGCAAACGCACCGACGATCCGGACCAAGACACTGTCCTATATCGTGATCTAGTGTAGAATATCTGTACAATGCCATGATTGTGCACGAGAATATTATTGATAGCACTAGCCTCGGCAGCCGAGTTACAGACATGTCTCCTGATCTTTCTTTCCGATTGTTTGAGTCTAGCTCCATGGAGTAGGTATTAGGAAAGCATGCATGTGAGTCATGATACACACTGTCATCATAAATTCTTATTTTCTGCAACTATAATTGATTTAATTGTTAATATGATGATTATCTGCCTGGAACTGTTTATTTGCTTACTGTGGAATTACTGCTTATTATTTAAGTATGTTGTTTCTGACTTGCTATTTGGGCACGTGGCGCCGTTCTGTTTCTAGCATGCTATAATTGGTAATGATGTAGGATGTCTTACCTCTTTCTGTGTTCTGCTATATGTTGTCTGTATTCATATTGTGTTCACCGAAGACGGCGGCAACGAGTTAGAAGCCCCTGACTTCCCTGGCTTCTGCCCCGTACGTGATTAGTACCTGCTGTTGACGATGGGGACGCGTATGCGAGGATTTCTGGGTGATGTGCGTCTGACCTTCCTCGGAGGGCCAGAATGCTGGCACATCAACCTGAACTCTGACCGTTGCGTCTACTTGGGAGACGTGTCCATCGCCCTTGCCTGGAGACGACATGAGGCACCCGTGATCACCTGCCATGTCAGCCTACGTTTAGAGTTTTACTTGCCCATCTGGGAGATGTGGGGCGACTGCTACTACACTCCACGGGAGGACTCCTTTGATTCCACCGCTCGGGCCCCGTCCCGTGCTTCTGTGGTTCCAATGGAAGTTTCCTCGGAAGAGGAAGATCCCGCTGAGGATCCCGACACGGTTCCTCCTCATTTAAGGGATTGATGTCACTGGTGGCTACTGATGGCTGCCACTGTTTTTATTTTTGGGGCCTGATGTATTACTTTTTGGTGGGCTGTATATTTTGTATATGCATGATGGTTATATATGCATGATTTCCTTGGGGCAGGTATAGCTTTTGCTTTTTGGAGATGTCTAGGCTTGTATTTAAAATATAGATATATTTCAATATATAAGTGTATGTGTTGTTCGGGTATAAATTCTGTTTACTGTTTTTCCTTTATTTTCATTCACATTCCGCATATTTAATTTAACACAAAAAAAAAATTATACTGCCATTTTTCCCACGTATTAAAGTATCAAGTTGGTTAAAATTTAATTAACTGAACCGGGTCTTAATTGACTAATTATTTAATTTCTGCATTTTATTTTATTTGACAATGTGACGTTCCCTCCCAAAATGAGGCATTACATTAAGTTGGTATCAGAGCCCCGGTTTATGTTTTCTTTGGGTCTTGTGTATGAGTCTGTCTTGGTATCAACAAGTTGCAACTTCTTTTCGGGAGCCTAGAACATAAGAACTCTATTGTTAAGCGTGCTTGACCTGGAGCAATTGTGGGATGGGTGACCTCTTGGGAAGTTTCCTAGGATGCGTGTGAGTGAGGACAAAGCACGCTGAAAAGACCCGTATTGGTTTGTGGAGACACTTGTCAATCCTGCAGGCAGTCCCGGGATGTTACACTTATAATGTTTGGAGATCCATTTTTGCTTGGCTTGGTTTTTTTGGTGTTTGGCATCAAGGTGGGATCGAAAACTTTGTGCAACAATGTATACCTTGTAAGGGTAAGCAGGGGAAGAAAGTGAAATATATTATCTGGTGTGCCGTGGTTTGGTGTTTATGGTTGTTGCGTAATAGAATTATTTTTCGGGATGGCATGGCCGAATTTTCTGCTATCATTTTTAATATAAAAATGGTTTCTTGGGGCTGGTTTATGGCAAAGGAAGGTAGGAATTTGTATTGGAATTTTTCAGATTGGTGTACAAATCCTTTGGGCTGTCTTGAATCTTTGATGTAAAGCTTCTTATACTTGTGTAATGGGTTGGAGTACCCTTTATACTTCTATTCGAGTATATTTTTGCTTATAAAAAAAAAACTTGGTTAAATACTTTTGATAAGGCACTAATTTCGGGTCTTTAGTTTGCCATTCACCGTTCACTTGATAAATAATAAGTGCCGCATCTCTGAATACTTTTAATTGCTTGATCCCCAAGTCAATTACTACTTGTAAACCACTAGCACATGTCTTGTATTCTGCAAAATTATTGGTGCATTCAAAATCCAGCTTGATAGCGACTGGGTATTGTTTTCCGGCAGGCAAAACAACAACAGCTCCTATGCCACTACCATACATATTGACTGCCCCATCAAAATACATCTTCCACACAGAATCCTCTCCTTCTTCTTCCCCTTATGCCATCAATATTTCTCCATCTGGGAACTCGAACGTTATTAGTTGTCCACCCTCAAGAGGGTTTTCAACTAAATAGTCCACAATTGCACTTCCTTTGATGAATTTTCGAGTCATGTACTTGATATCAAACTCCAATAATATCACTTGCCATTTTGAGACTCTTAATCAGACATGAGGGCTTTCAAACATGTACTTCGGAAGGTCCATTCGGTAGATTAACCAAGTAGTGTAATAGAGCATATATTATCTTAGCCGTTTTGAGGTCCATACTAGAGCACAACATGTTTTTTCCATTGCCATGTATCAGGCTTCACAATCATTAAATTTCTTGCTCAGATAATAAATTGTTTGCTCCTTCTTTCTTGATTCATTATGCTGTCCAAGCATTGCCCCCATCGCAGTTGGCAGAATGGTTAGGTACAATATCAACAGGCGACCCGATGTAGGGGGTACCAACACCGGAGGATTCATTAAATAAGCCTTTATCTTGTCAAAAGCTCCTTGACATTCTTCATTCCATTCTCCAGGCTGATGCTTCTTCAATAGCTTGAATATAGGTTCACAAGTGCTGGTCAAGTTAGCGATGAATCTAGTAATGTAATTAAGCCTGCTAAGAAAACTTCTCACTTCACGCTCTGTCTTAGGAGGAGGCATCTCTTGTTTTACTTTTGCCTTATCTGGATTCACTTTTATTCCTTCTCTGCGAATGATGAATCTGAGCAATTTTTCCTTAGATGCTCCGAAGACATATTTATTAGGATTAAGTCTCAACTTATACTTTATGAGTCTTTCAAACAACCTCTGCAAGACCTCCACATGACTTTCCCCTTCTTTAGATTTGGCCGCCATATCATCCACATAAACCTCAATTTCTTTGTGCATCATATCATGAAATAATGCAACCATAGTACGTTGATATGTAGCCCCAGCATTCTTCAATCCAAAGGACATTACTATGTAACAAAAAGTTCCCCAAGGGGTAATAAAAGTCGTCTTTTCTTTGTCATCGACATCCATGGGAATCTGATTGTACCCAGAATAACCATCCATAAATGAGAACCTATAATTTCCTGTTGTATTGTCAACAAGAACATCAATATGAGGGAGCAGGAAATCATTTTTCATACTGGCTTTATTTAAATCCCTATAATCCACGCATATCCTGACCTTCCCATCCTTCTTAGGTACTGGCACAATACTTGCCACCCATTCTGGGTGCCTCGACACCTCTATGAATCTGGCTTCTAATTGCTTAGTCACTTCTTCTTTGATCTTTAGTGACATGTTAGGATGCATCCTTCTCAGCTTTTACCTTTTCGCTTCTGCATCTGGATATAATGGGATTTTATGCGACGCTATCTCAAGGTCTAATCCAGGCATATCTTTGTAAGACCATACAAACACGTCCAGGTATTCCCTAAGTAGCACCATCATTTCCATACATTCAGGATTATCTACTATTTTTAACTCCTTCTTGTCTTCTTTGGTTCCCATGTTAATCACTTCTACCACCTCATTATCCACATCAAATTTTCTTTGTGAGTATTCCAGTATCTTTTCAAATTTTTCAACAATCTCTTCCTCTTCATCCGATCCAGGGTTTTCCTCATCAAACGTCGCAGGAAGAATACGATGGGCCATAGCATCGTCCACTCCTTGTAACTATATGGGTCACATACCCTTCATCTTGGAATATTTCAGCAACTTGGGCCTTTGACGTCTCTTCCTCGATTCCCTTCGTTTCCACCTTAGTTTCATAATTCCAAGGTACTGAATGAGTATCATTATAGGCAAATGGCACTGGCTTCTTGACTATCACAACTACTTTCCCTGGTACCGGGGCTTGGTTGAGGTGTGGCACCTTCAGCACAAAGCGTTCTACTACACTGACCTCTTCAGAGTAAGCTATCCCTTGTCTAGCATGTATTACTCCTAAAGTGAGTAATCCTTGGACTCGAACTTTAAAGTCCCAGCAGTTCTCAATGTCATATCCGATCTCCCCATGATGGTAAACATACCTTGACTCTTCATCATACTTCTCCTTATCTTTCATTGACGAGGTTGGTGCGGCGATAATATAACTTGCTTTCTTCAATCCCTCAAATATCTGAGTCATTGACGTATGCAGGTTCATGACCTTTCTTATTGGTGGTCCTTCAATCTCCACAGCGTTCGCCTCATTCCTTCCACTATGGTTAGGGATTGGGTTGTTAACAATACTAGGTCCAGCCTCCTCTTGAATATCCAGCTTTCCATAAGCGATAAGCTTCCTTACCGTAGTCTTAAAAGACTCTCAGTCTTTGATTGAGTGCCCTAAGATATCTATGTTGTACTTGCAAGTTAAATTCGGGTTGTACCATGCTGGAAATGGTGGTTGTAGGGGACGTACGGGATTCCCTGAGATTAGGTGAGTATCAAACAAACTTTGAAATAAATCTGCATTTGGAATGGACAGTTTTGGGAAATGAGATAGGTTTTAGGGACGGAAACGACCTTGATTTTGGAAGTTTGGTCGAGGCTGTGGGTAGCTTGGGAAATTTGTGAAGGTGGAGGTGGGTACTGAGTGTAGATTGGGCGAGCTGATGCATATGGTTGAGGTACAGGAACATTGTTGATTTAGAGTAGCTGGGTTTGAGGTGTGTTTGTGGGAGGGGTGGTTAGGCCAGGTAGATGAGACGATGCAGATGTCTGATAGGAAGGGTAAGTGTTTGGGTTATATGGGGATGCTCGGTATACAGGGTAGGATGACAAATATCAGGGTTGTAAAGGTTGCAGATTTTGCACGTAACTCACTTCCAGCTCCTTTTTCTTAGGGGGAAACCCCTTCTTGAAACCACTTTCATTATTGTCAGTTAGCAATTTTCCAACCTTTACTAGAATTTCAATCCTTTCTCCGGCTACAATTAAATCAGCAGAGTCTCGAAACACGGCGCCTGCCATTGTCCCAATATAGGGAGCTCCTAAAGTCCCCAAAAAGTATGAGCACATTTCTGTCAGAGTCAACGGCGGTTGCACTTGTGCGGCTAGAGCCCTCCACCTCTGGGTATACTGCTTGAATGTCTCTTCATTTTTCTTTTGCAGTGTTCCCAACTGCTCTTGGGTTGGGGCCGTATCAAGATTAAACTGTTATTGTCCCATAAACAAGTTTGCCCAGTCGTCCCATGAAGAGATCTTGGAAAGGTCTTATTGGATACACCATTCTAAAGTAGGCCCAGTCAAACTTTCATGAAAGAAACTGACGAGGAACTTCCAGTCCTTTGACCAGATGGACATTTTGGTAATGTAAGTTTTTAGATAGAAAAAGGATTAGAGCTCCCATCATACTTGTCAAATTTCGAGATCTTAAAATCCTTGGGGATGATGACGTTAGCAGTAAGGCACAACTCTTCTATCCTAAGGGGACCATAGGTGCTAGGACCCTTGATCGCCTTGATTTGCTCCTCCATCTTTTCCATTCATTCTTTTTTTATCTATCGTTCTGAACAGTTGTATGTCCAGTACCAGCAGAAAATCCAGTCGGCATCGGGATGGACATATATGGTGGTTCCCACGTGAACTCGGTGTTACCATGAACCTCATTTTGAGTACCTTCCAATGAATGATACCCTTCTCTGATAGGAATCACTAACGATGCAGTATTTGAGGTTGCTCCCACAAAAGGCATTTCAGTGGTGACCCCAGGATTTGTTCCCATGGCAGTAATATTTGGAGGGTGTGAATGTGCTCCAGTTACTCCTACACCTCTGGTTGCCCCAATCAAGGAGAGGGTCTCCCTTATGGCTGACAACATTTCCTCCATTCTTCTTTGAGACTCTTTCATCTCATCTACTTCCATACTCAAATTTCTTCCTTCATTCTCAATTGTCATTTCTGCAAGCTTTGTTCGAGCCCTTATGTTGTGAACTCGGGTTTGATTGGTCTCTTCTTTCTTTGGTCGCGCAATGATTCCAAGTTTCCTATAAATAGTCAAAACACAATTTGTTAAAAATAACCATGATTATTATTGATTTGTTAGAGAACCATTATTAGTTTGTGCCAAACGTACTTGAGCGAGTATCTTTGATCTTTTCTTTGGTCATGACTGTTGCTTAGAATGTCTCGTTCAAAAGTTGTTTGTCAGGAACATTTCTTAGAACGTCTCGTTCAAAAGAAATGGATCTCCTGTAAAACATAGGATCAGAACAATGATAATGCATACTTTATTCATTTGGAAAAAAGTCATCAATATCATTTGAGAGGAGTACATCATTTTTACTCTATTCGAAATACATCATTATCTAGTCTAATTCATCTTTTTCAACCGAGTGGGCCTTGATCATCTGCTTCATTTGTCCAACAAGATTCTTGCAATACTCGATGAAGTCAATAATCTCTGCCGATGTCTTAAGAGGATTGACCATCTTATCAGCCACCCTTAAATAATATGGAACGTCTGCAATTGCCGTGTTGGCTAGGCATGCTAGTTTCGCAAAGCGGTCCATCCAAAATTGGGTTTCCTCTTTCCATTCATTGATGTCTCTACCTTGTTGTTTCACATGATCTATCAGATTTTGCAAGTCTTCTTGTCCTTGTTGTAACGCTGCTTTAAACTATACAATCGTCTTGTTAGTGTGTAACCTTTCAATTTTAATTGTGTCTTCATATCTTGCTGACACATCTTTCATTTGTTGCTTCATCCTGTCTACTTGCTGAAGAGCATCATTCTGTGCTATTTTGGCATTCACGAGCAACTCTTTAAGTTGTTGATTTTCGGCTAGTGCCCTATCTCTTTCCTGCCCTCGGAGTCCTAGTTCCTTGTTTACAGCTTCCAAGCATCTTCTGGTCCTTGACATCTGTTCTTGCTCTATCTTAAGCCTCTCGTTAGCTCTTTCAAGAGCATGACTTTTTTTTGAATTTTCACATTTTAAGATTGCATATGCTTGACGAGCCTATTCTAATTCTGTCTCTAATTTCTTTTTTTGTTCATTGGCCTCTACTAGCTTTTCCTTTACTTCTTCATCTTCTATCGGAGCTAGAAGCAAAGATTTACTAGCTGAAATTTTGAATCGTAACTTGACTTCTTGAGCCCGATCCTTGACCCACTGCATGTAGCTTTCTTTGACTCCACAGCTTCTGACTCCCAATTCTCTACCTTTTCTGATAACTTTCCTCCAAGCATCTCAGACCTTCCTTAGTGTCTCAGTTCACCCCGTCTGCATATCATAAATAAAAGGAGTGGTCTCCAATTTCGAGGGTGGTCCCGTCATGGGATAGCCAAGTTGTCGTAATGCCAAAGTGGGGTTGTAGTTAAGGCACTCCTGAGTACCCATTAGAGGAACGTTAGGAAAACCCTCACACTGATAAATCACAGTTTGCCCATCTTTGCGCCATGGTTACCATACGATCTTTCCATCTTCAAGCTTGGTCAATTCCTCGGCCCATTCACGGCCGTTCTTGGTCTTCAACTGGAGCATCTTGAGACCTGTAATAGGACATAGATCCTTGTATCCCCTCTTGAACATGTGAGACGTTAGCCATACAAACAGTATATATTGGTAGACAACATAAGATTCGTTTACCCTTCTTTTCATAGCATAAATTCAAAGTGTAGTAAACATCAACAAGAATGGCCAGAACAGGATTAGCGGTATCATTTCGTCGAGCAAGGAACACATTGATTCTTGTGAAACCTACCAAGTCTTCACTATTTGGAAATATGATGCTACCATAAATGGTGAGGGCTAGCACATCCATAAAGGCATTCTAGTCTTCAACCTTGGCTAGGTGGCGCATGTGCTCTTCCAAGTATCTACTTGGGAATCCCTCTATTCCTTTCCTGTTTTGCTTTGTTTTTTTGTAAATCCTTTACATGAACCTTCAAGACCTCTGCTATGGTTGGTAATGATGCATAGTGACCCTTATATTGGTATGTCTTTTCCTTTTCCAATGATAAGCCCAAGATCTGCTCAAACTCCTCTAATGTGGGAGCTAACTGAAAATCTTGAAATGTGAAATATCGTAATGGTGGATCATAATATTGGGCTAGCGCAGTGATAACTTTTGTTTGCATGTCCACTTCTAATATATTCAAAATTTTCCCATATCTTACGGTGAAGGTCAAACGTTGTGTCTTTTTTAGCATTCGGCCTAAACCGACTAGGCTCTCTGTATCCACTTTCTTGGCCTTAAGTTGTAGGGGCTTTTTCAAAATTACCTCCTTGTGATCTGATCCCATGACACTTTCCATTTTTAATCAAAGATACTCACTGCTAGTCCTTATGCACTGAATTTCAAATGGCTCTCCAATAAACCTGGGGATGAAGAATTATCAATGCATGGTTTAAAAAATGATTTTACAATTTAATAATAAGTGAGTTGTTGGTCTTTTAAAAGTGATTCGCCTCTTTTTTTTTGGGAAAAACTTTTTTATTATTTTTTTTATCAAGAGGGACACCAGTATGGTTCATCACCTTAAGGGACTAAACAACTCATAAGGCATACAGATAAGTCAAAAGATAATGAAATGTACGCTCCCTTTGTGTCCTAATAGGATTTCCTTAACTTGGGGATTTCTATCCTGAGGATCTACGAGTCTTTACTGAATCGTGAAAACTTTCATTTGGTGGCTCTTCTATTCCAAAGGTCTCTAGAGTCAAGTCCAATTTCAAAATGTTAACCACAAAATAGTGGGTAAATCACTAAGTGTGGGACATTCGTGAAAAAGAAGTACGCTAGATGAGGTTTTTGCAACAACCAAACAGGATGTACATCCAAAATGGCTATCGCTACATAATCTCTTCTTAACTTAGGTTTCACTCAAACCCGGGTATAGGGCCCCACTCGGATGTGTGTGATAAACGTATAAGTGTGGTATGTGTAGGGAGTATACAAACCTTTGCACTCCTAAAGACTACCCATATCCTACGAAATGAACAAAAATTCCAAGGAAAATTCTCTATCCTAAGGTTTTAATAACAAAAATAATTAAAAAAAATAAAAAAGGTAAAACAAATATAAAAATATTACAAAATTTTGCACAACAAACTTATATGGGCTTAACTCTTAAGTATCCCCAAGTGAGTCGCCATCTGTCACGACCGTAATCGCGAGGAGCGGCAAAACAAAATAAATAAGTTAGGAGTCGCTACCAATTTTATTTAAAATAGAAAAAAATTGGAAAACCTTTTTTAGAAAATGGTTTTTGGAACTAGATTGAAATCAGGAGTCGGTTATGCATACGAAAGGGTGGAGACTTAACCCCACAACACCCCTAATATATCCGCCCTAAAACGGTTACCCTAAATTAATTATGCAAAATTTAATAATCTCATAATATATTTGTTTTACCCCTTTTATTAAAAAACTAAAAAAAGTAAATAATTTGTGAAAATTTAAACTTTGGCTTGACGAAATAAAAATTCTGCTCCTATGTACCCTCAGGTGCAATGAGGAATTCAAAGTCACGTAGTTCTTTAGAAAATAAGTGTGGGTTGGTTAACTTTATTTAAAGAAAAGATTTAAATTTTTTATTAAAAAATTTTAGTTAACAGATCGTCGTGACTCTGTTAATAAAATTAAAGTTTGAATAGGTGAAGCTCACGTCACTCTAGAGACGTCACCCACTGATCATCTATTTAAATGAGATTTTTTTTATCCAAAACTACATAAAAAAGGATAATAATAATAATAATAATAATAATAATAATAATAATAATAATAACAACAACAACAACAACAACAACAACAACAATAATAATAACAATAACAATAATAATAAAAAAAAATGAATTTTAAATCTTTATTAAATAGTAATTTGTTTTTTTAAATAATTCGAATCATTAGGTTGTCACAACTTAGATGATCCAAAATAGTTATAAGATTAACAAGTTATGTCACAACTCGGTTAATCCAGTTTCTTTCTTTTTAAAAAACATTTAGTTATTTTATATTTTTTACTTTGTAGTTTAGTTATTTTTATATTTTTCTTTACTTTGTTGTTTTATCATTTTTTCCCTTTTCGTTTTTTATCCCTTTAGTTTGGCCCATTAAGCCTTCTCTATCGTAAGCCCACTTCAACACACACAAAAAATATTAGAAATAAAAAAATCAAAAGAACAACCAGACTTACGAAAAGCAAAACAAAGGAGGGTTTTGCTTCTTTCTTTTTGGGTATTTGCAGGAAGTGGGAGACCAAAATAGAGGATTAACAGAGCAACAGACGCAGGCGCGTGTGGGCAGAAACATGGCTACGCGATGGTGTCGTAGGTGCAGGGTGACTGGCGATGGGTTGACGGCGTGCGGCCGCTAGGGGCGTCGCGTGGTGGCTTAGGGCGCAGTGTGTGTGGTGGCTATAGTCCGATCTGGTGGAGGTTCCGGCAGCTCGGCTCGGACTGTGGTGGTGCGGCACGGCTGACTCTGGTCTTGGTTGGTGCGTTTGGTGTAGGTGGTTAGTTAATGGTGAGGAAGATGGTGATTTTGGTTGTTTGGAAGCTTGGTTTAATAGTGAAAGTGGAGAAGATGATGATGATGGTGGGGTTGGGTTGTGATAATGGTGGTTGCTTAAAAGTAATGGCTACTGTGGGTGATGAAGATAAAGAGTGGTTTTGGATGAAGTGGAACGTTGGTGGTGCTATGTGATTGAGGGTGATGGGAGTTTTGGTGAGTATATACAATGACTGGAACTGAAGCCTCTCAGTCTGAGGATCTTATTCAAGGGGAAGGTGCCATTGAAGGTAATCTTCTAACTATGTTATATGATTCAGGTGCAATACATTCATTTATTGCATATGATTGTGTGGAACGATTGAAACTGCCTGTGTGTTCTCTGAGTTTTCAATTGATTGTTTCTACATCGACTACTAAGCCTATTGTTACATCCAAGATATGTTTGAATTGTCCAATTATTATAAAGGATCGTGTATTTTCAGTTAATTTGATTTGTCTACCTCTTGTCGAGATAGATGTAATATTATGAATGGATTGGTTATCTTTTAACCTTATCCTTATAGACTGTGCAAACAAAACCATAGTTTTTCCTAAGGAAGAAAGTTCTAGATTTTTGACTGCTGTTAAAGTCAAATCATTGTTGAGAGATAGAGCTCAGGGATATATGTTATTATCTTCTCTAGAAGTCAAGTGTGAGAAAGATGTGAATGTTATTCCTATTGTCAATGAGTTTCCAGAGATTTTTCCTGAAGATGTACCCGATTTGCCACCGGAAAGAAAGATCCAGTTCTCTATCAATTTGGTACCAGGAGCAGGTCCTATATGGATTGCACCGTATCGGATGTCGCCAGCGGAATTGGTAGAGTTGAAGAAGCAATTGGAGGAACTGTTGGAGAAACAATTTGTGCAACCTAGTGTTTCACCGTGGGGAGCACCAGTGCTTTTAGTCAAGAAAAAGGATGGAACTTCTCGTCTTTGTGTAGATTATC
Source organism: Ormosia emarginata (assembly GCA_029884605.1). Taxonomy (NCBI): domain Eukaryota; kingdom Viridiplantae; phylum Streptophyta; class Magnoliopsida; order Fabales; family Fabaceae; genus Ormosia; species Ormosia emarginata. Next base: position 47,123,910 of record JAQQTP010000077.1, on the reverse strand, counting down.
GTCAGTTGAAAAAGGTTACTATAAAGAATAAGTATCCACTTCCGAGAATTAACGATTTGATGGACTAGTTGAAGGGAGCAGTTGTTTTCTCTAAGATAGATCTGCGATCAGGTTATCATCAGATTCGTGTCAAGGTTGATGATGTACCTAAGACAGCTTTCCAAACTCGTTATGGACATTATGAGTATCAAGTGATACCGTTTGGAGTGACGAATGCTCCTGCCATATTCATGGACTATATGAATAGGATTTTTCGTCCAAACCTAGACAGATTTGTCATTATTTTTATCAATGACATTCTGATCTATTCTCAATCTAAGGAAGAGCATGCCGAACATCTCGGTATAATTCTTCAAATTTTGAAAGCAAAGAAGTTGTATGTGAAGCTAGCCAAGTGTGAATTTTGGCTGGAAAAGGTTCAATTTCTAGGTCACGTGATTTCCAAGGAAGGTATTGTAGTAGACCCATCGAAGGTGGAGTCCATTTTGCAATGGGAAAGGCCTAAGACAGTGACAGAAGTCTAAAGTTTTGTTGGAATGGCCAGATATTATCGAAGGTTCATAGAAGGTTTTTCCAAGATAGCTGGACTACTTACACAGCTCACGAGGAAGAATCAAGCTTTTGATTAGATGGAGGAACGTGAAGTGAGTTTCCAAGAGTTGAAGAAAAGATTGACGACTGCACCAATGCTAATTTTACCGAATCCTAACAAATCTTTTGAAGTGTATGATGACGCTTCTTACCAATGATTAGGGTGCATATTAATGCAGAACAGGAATGTGGTGGTGTATGCTTCAAGACCTTCAAGATAGTTGAAGGTACATGAGAGGAACTACCCAATGCATGATTTGGAACTAGCTGCCGTAGTTTTTGCGTTGAAAGTGTGGAGGCATTTTCTGTGTGGAGCTATATTCAATGTCTTTAGTGATCACTAGAGTTTGAAATACTTATTTGATCAAAAGGAATTGAACATGAGGCAGAGGCGATCGTTGGAATTCTTGAAGAATTATGATTTTCAACTTCAATATCATCCAGAAAAGGTGAACGTGGTGGCGGATGCCTTGAGCAGAAAAATGATCAGTGTTTCTACCATGATGATAAAGGAGGAGGAATGGATCAACCAATTCAGAGACCTTTGGTTGTCGGTGGAATTGGTACCTGGAAAGATTCGTGTGGGTAAGGTTGTGATTTTGAATGACTTGCTAGATATGATTCGAGACAAACAGGATGAGGATTCGTTTTTACAGAATGAAAAGGAATTTTTGACGCAAGGTCATAAGGCGATGGTGGAGGAAGGATCTGATGGAATCTTAAGATTTAAGGGAAAAATTTGTATACCTGATGATTCTGATCTTAAGAAAGTAATTTTGGATGAAACTCATACTAGTGATTTAAGTATGCATCCGAGGATGACCAAGATATATCAAGACTTGAAGCGGATGTTTTGGTGGCCAAGGATGAAGAGAGATGTAGCTGAACGTGTGGCGTCTTGTCTCATTTGTCAGAAGGCAAAAGTGGAACATCAAAGACTTGCTGGTATGTTACAACCATTAGCTATTCAGGAATGGAAATGAGATAGTATCTCAATGGATTTTGTTACCAGATTGCCAAGAACAAGGAAAGGACATGATTCTATATGGGTTATAGTTGATAGATTTACGAAGTCAGCACACTTCTTGCCGATCGATATTAAGTATTCATTGGAAAGATTAACCCAAATGTACATCAGCAAAATTGTTAGACTTCATGGTGTACCTACGTGTATAGTTTCTGACAAAGATCTGAGGTTTACATCAAGGTTCTGGCGAAGTTTGCAAGAAGCTATTGGGACTAAGTTGCGATTGAGTTCTGCTTATCATCTGCAAACTGATGGTCAAATGGAAAGAACAATTCAGTCATTGAAAGATTTGTTGCGTGCTTGTGTGTTGGAAAAACAAGGGAGTTGGGATGAATTTTTATCTTTGATAGAATTCACTTACAACAATAGTTTTCACTCAAGTATAGGGATGGCACCCTATGAAGCATTATATGGACGACGATGCCGAACACCTTTGTGTTGGTATCAAGATGGGGAGAGTATGACCATTGGGCCTGATCTTGTGCAACAAATTACGAAAAAAGTAAATATGATACAAGAGAATATGAGGACGACTCAAAGCCGACGGAAGAGTTATGCGGATAAGCGAAGGCGACCTCTTGAATTTGAGGAAGGTGAACATGTATTCTTAAGAGTAACACCCACGACTGGTGTTGGAAGGGTTATCAAATCCAAGAAGCTTACTCTTAAGTTCATTGGACCTTATCAGATTATTCGTCGCATAGGTTCTATAGCCTACCAGATAGCTTTATCACCTTTTCTATCTAATCTACATAATGTATTCTATATGTCTCAATTGAGAAAATATATTCCCGATCTGACGCATGTTATACAGCCCGACGAAGTGCAGTTGAAGGATAATTTGACATATGAAATACTTCCTGTTAAGATTGAGGACATGAGAGTGAAACAGCTTCGAGGGAAGATGATTGAGCTGGTAAAGGTGATATGGAATGACGTAACGGGAGATGCTACTTGGGAGCTGGAGGATAAGATAAGGGAGCAATACCCTCAACTGTTCTGAGGTACGATAAGTTTTAGGGACAAAATTTTTATTTGTAGGGGAGAGTTGTAACATTCCAACTTTTGGATAAATGACAGTATTGTCTTAAATGTACTGTTTTTGTATTTTTCTATGTGTTATAAAATTTATTTGACTGTTTCATGATTATATTTGAGTGTTTTGTGTGATTTACTCCGAGTCAGGAAAATAATAATTTTCGTGCTGGGGAAATCTTATTTTAATTATTCGAAGCTGGGGGATCTTACTAAACCTAATTCCGAGTAATACGAATGTTAATCTTTTAATTTTTAGGATTTAACTATGCAATAAAATAATTTTATATTATTATAATATTATTTTATTTGACAGTACCTACTGTTTCAAAAATAGTAGAAATCTGCTCCAAAACAACCATGGATCCGGAAAAGTCTATGGGAGCCGCGTTTAGAGAAGCAGTCAACGTTTCTGACTAGACTAAATTCTAAGCCAATAGGAACAAGTCAACGATATAGGCTTGAAAAGTTTGAACCAATAGAAATCAAGTCCACAAAAGTGGTTGGACTTGTTAAGATCAAACTCGAAAGCTTAACCAAGTTAGCTTAAAACCTAGCTAAGTTAACATAGGAAGCTTGTTTAGTAACTAAATGAAGTAACCTAGTTAGCTATCTACTTAAGCTTTAGTTAGAGAATGTTCTCAAAATATCAAGACAAACCTAGTTAACCTAAGTAACTATATAGTTAAGATAGTAACGAAACAAAACTAATCAATTTCATCTAAGTGTAACTAGAAGACCAAATGAAGCACAAATTTAGTTTGCTTCTCCTTAGGGCCATTCGGCCAAGAGCTTTCAAGAACCATCAAGAAGAGCTTAGTCATTTGCATGACTAGATTTCCTACACCAATTAGAGACAAGCTTGGAGGCAAAGCTTTGATATCCAACCCTTAATCAAATCTAAGGCTATTAGGTGATAGGAGGAGTCAACAAAGGAGGCCACCTCCTTTGATGAAACTCACGGCCAAGCTAGGTAAAGGAAAGCATTTGACTTCATTCTTCATCTTCTATCACTTAACCTTACTCTTTTCTCTCTTCAAGAACAAAAACTCACCATTGTTGTCTTTTGAGAGCCATTCGGCCAACACCCCTAAACCATACATCCACCCTTCTAAAATTTTATCCAACCTTATTTTTCAAATCTAAACACTATTCTAAGAATATCTCTAGTTGGAGATTTCTTCAAAAAAATTCATCTTGAGCTTGGAAAATCACTTTGGAGATTTTTCCTACGAGGTGAAGATTCTTGTTTTTCATTTCTAACTTAATTTCTAAGGTTCTAAGCCATGATTGATTCATGGTTTATGATTTTCTCCTATAGTTATGAATCTTTGAATTTTTGTTTAAGATCTTTTAGGTTCTCTTGGAGGGTCACGAAATTCATAGGAAGGAGAATAGAAGGAGTTATCTTCCTTTAAGGTAAGAGGGAGATTTAATCTCATCAACCTTGTGTGGTGATGAGAAAATGAATTGTATGTGTGTGAAGAATCCATAAGGATTCATTTATGTGGTTGTTTAAAAGCTTTCATTATTTGTGATTGATTATATTTACATGTATGTTTATAGCTTTAAAATATATTGCATGTGTTTATAAATGCATGATTATTAATTAGGATGTGATTAACATGTAAGGTTTGCATGAGTGTTCCGAAGAACACAAACATGGAGCTCACGGCTTCACCATGAAAAAGAGAACCAAAATGTTCTCAACCATTTTCTAAAGGAATGATTTAATGGAATTAGGTAAATTAATGAATTCCAAAATGATTTAGAAGATGGAAAATGATCCAAAGATCAAATGCAAATGTTTTATTAATTTTGGCTAACATGCCTTTTTAATGTGTAATCAATCCAAAAATTTATTTTCTAAGTGTAGACTAGATGTTTAACCTAAAAAGAATATATTTGCAATGGATTTTCAAGACTTAAAGAAGTAAAGTAATTTTTATTAGAAATATGGTATAGAAGAGAAATGAACAAAACTCTTGAAAAATACTTACCTTTGAGTTTTAAAGTATAATGGTAATTTTCAAAGTGTATTTTGTAGTCATAAGACTAAACAAAGGAATTTTAAAGAAAAACGTAGAAAATATCACTAAGTAGAATTATTAGACAAGATATTGTCAAAATGAATTAAAATTGGTCAAGTAATAAATAACGTTTCAAAAATAAAATTTATAACGTAAGGGAAATATTCTACGTAATTTAAAAGTATTAGAAATAGCTTACGCATATTTAAAATTATGATTTTTTTAGCCTTACGGTTAAGAAAACGATTTAAAAATCTTACGCGATTGAGAAAACAATTTAAAAATACTACGCGATTTTAAAAAATAGCAAAATATATTTACGCGATTTAAAAACGTTTGTAAAAGTGATGCGATTGTGAAAATACGATAAAATTTCTACGCAAAAAATTGGAACAGTGAGTTTTGTTGTCGGGTCAAAGTGGTGGACCCGAACATGCTGAGATATGGTACTATCAAGTGGAGACGTACTATATTTGAGAATCTTGAGATTGAGGGCATTTTTATAAATATGATAATATTTTGAGACTAAGGGTAATTTTATAATTATATTCATGCATCAAGAGTTGTGCCAATTTGGTTGATATTGGCGATTGATTGACGAGACGAATTACACCATATTGTCAGTGTGATAAGCGTAGTGTGGTTCATTGAGTGGACTTGGAGGCATTAGTGTGCGGAGTATTCCACATGTGGACAGTTGGTCGCTCCTCTGGGTCGTGGTAATTGGCAACACACTAATGATCTTGACACGCACTATTCTTAATTGAGATCTTGTGGAGACTGTTTAGTACAATGTCTGTAGTGCACGACGTGTTTGGACTGTGTACTACTACACAATGTTAGACTGTGGGCGATAGACACGACGTTGGACAGTGTAACAGTTCGGTTGGATAGCCTGAGGTACTGATAGTTCTTTACGAGTCATTCTCTTTGATGTCTATGTCTAGCTCCATGGAGTAGGAACGAGTCATATTACATTTGCATTTGCGACATGCATCATAATGTTATTATTTGTGATATTATATGATGTGTTAAATTGTGTTATTATATTGTGGTATGCATTATTGTGTTAAATTATGTCGTTATTTATGATGTCATGGTATGTTTTATTGTATTAAACTGTGATATTTGTTGTATTGTCGTTTTCTTATTTGCCATACTGGTATTGATGTAGATTATCTCATCTCTTTATTTGTATGTGTTTCTGTAATATTATTTTATTTCTGTAAAGAGTTTGAGGAAGAGGTAGAGGAACAGCCTCTAGAGATTCTGTACCCTGAGGATCAGCAGACAAACGATCAGTTTGACGAAGGCGAGCCGTCAGATCATCCATACCATCTAGATTGATCTTGTGGTGATGGCATTGCCGGGATTCCTAGGTTTTGTGAGGCTGGAGTTTCACGGGGGCTCGGAGGCCTGGCTACTGTGCGAGGATTGAGGATCGGTGATCTACTTGGGACGTCTGACTGTGTCCCTGCGTGGAGAGTTTGATGCGGAGCCTTGATGCGTGCGGATGTAGTGATTAAAATTAAGATAAAAATCAGTTGTCAGGCCCACCAGAAAATAAAAAACCTTACAACTAGTTGTAGTTAGTAAGGGTCGATCCACAGAGAACCAATTCAATTAACACTATTAAACAATTCCCAATTTAGACTCTGATTAACAATAAACAGTAAAAGGGGGTTTTGGAGTTTTGATGAACAATGAACAGCTTCAAAGATAACAATAAACAAACTGAAATCAACAATATAAGAAAATTGGTTAAGAGATTGAATCCACCACTAGATTTATATGATAATGTAAATCCACATATCCTTTTATTCCAACATGCTCAATTATGTTTTTATGCAATTGTGATATTAAATCTCTGTTTTCCTTACGTGTTGGCCAATTTAGCAACCGCTCAAATCAACTCCTAATCACTGATTAGTCATAAAGCAACCGCTCTTACAACTATCCAACAATTGCATTAAGATTTAGAAAACCAATTACACTAAGGTCTAATCACACACGGGATTAAATTACTTAGAACATATATTTCTCTAGATCTAATACCGCAACCAAGCGCATAATAAACCCAGATCTACCACTTTTATAACGGCAAATAACACAAAGATAATTATACCCACATGAACATCATACATCCCACTAGATCTACTACCGCAACCGCGCATAATAAACCTAGATCTACTACTTTGAAAGTAGGAACAAGTACAAAAACCTTCATACCAACAATAGATTCAGAAATATATGAATAAAAACATAACTGTGTTGAAATAATCAAATATGCAAAGTTTACAACATTAATACTAGCGGTTTCATCACCCCTTAACCAAGGGAGGTTTAGTTACACATAGCTAGAAAGAAATCACAAGAAAAACTATGAAGAAACAAGAAACTAAGAGAGAAAATGAAGGAGAGTTACATCTTGTTCATGATAAATGGTGCCTTTTATAGAAGTCTAAGGTAACAAAATGACAAAGGGAAGTGGGTGGATGAGTGGGTGAGTGAGTGGAGTGTTTGAGTGGATGGATTAGTGGGTTGGTTTAGTGGATGAGTGAGTGGAATGGTTGAGTGGTTGAATTAGTGAAAAATGCCAAAGGACTTTTGGTGAGTGGGAAATTATGGACATGAATGGGTGAGTGGATGGATGAGTGGATGGATTAGTGGATGAGTGGGTGGAGTGGTTAAGTGGTTGGATTAGTGTATGAGTGGATGAATGGGTGAGTTAGTGGATGAGTGGATGAGTGGATTAGTGGATGGATGAGTGGATTAGTGGATGGATGAGTGGGTGGTTGAGGACGAAAATTTCGTGTCTGACTTGGAAGCCAAAAACGACCCACTATACTTCAGAACCACGAAAAGTGTTCTTCATAAAAGTTGTAGATCCTTGTCTTGGCTATAAAATGGATAGCTGGTTCGTCCAATTTGGCTTCCTTAAGCCCAAGATATGTCCCAAATACCGTAGGTTGCTCAAACCCAACTTCAGCACCTCTGTTCCGACTTGCAAGCTCAAAATGACCTACTAGACTTCTTTTTCTGAAAATGTGTTCTTCATGAAAGTTGTTTATTTGGATCTTGAATATCCACTGTCCAAATTTCAGCCCATCTCCATTATTACATCTTGAGATATGATTTTATGAGTGCACACTGTTCGGATTCTACTGACAGAACCCGTATTCTGACTTCCATGTAAACTTAGGTCCCTTAGACATCTGAATCGGACTTCGAGCTCTTCATCAAAGTTGTAGCTTCCTCTTAGCTTTCCTACAAGATAAAATTCATGATTGTCAGATATCAGGAACTCAAGTTATGACCAAAATACAGAAACAGTGTAAAATCTCAATAATGCTGAAAATATTCAATTAGGACCAATTTGAGCTCAAACTCACAAAATCATGTCAAACTCAATCAATTAAGAATATGGAGAGTGTAAATGACTAAATATAAGGGTTTCTTAATGAATAAAATATGTGTTTATCAAATTCCCCACACTTAGCTTTTTGCACTCCTGGGCAAAACTCAAGACCAAAATTTTACAATCAAGAAGAACAACCAAAGGTTCAGGATCAAAACATTCATGAGTTAACAATTCTCCACATCTCAAACCATCAAGCAAGGTATCTTCAACATGAATCGAGAATGATAGATCTTCACAAGATTCCCTCTCAATCTCTCAAGTGTTTAAAGGGTAGGTATTTCACTCAATTCAACCCATGAAAATTGCACTACCATAAGCTTGCTTATCTTCTACTACTTCTCCACTACTCAAAACACATGCACACACAAATCATGAGGACTTTATTCAAGGTTGTAGTGAGGTCAAGGTAACAGAGAGGATAAAATGGATATGAGAAGATAAATACCAAAGAGAATAAAAACAAATGAGAGCGAGTTCAAATAACAAGCATAAAAGTTCATCCCAACTCTAGTGTATATCCCTTTACATATTCATTTCCCAATCCTTTTTTTTTTTAAAACACTTGGTTTTTTTTTTTTTTTTTTTTTTTCTTTTTTTTTTTCTTTTTCTTTTATATATATGAACATAACTATATACATACATTTTTTTTTTTCTTTTTGGGCACTCTTTTCTTTTTCAACAACCATTTTGTACACACACCCCCACACTTGTTCAAAAACTCATCCATTAACCAAGCTAATGTTCTTTTATTCCCTAAGGTAAAGTAAGAACACGATTTCTCATTTAAGGCACATAATGAGCTAGAAACAAGGAATGGTCAAATAAGCTCAAAGGGGTTAAGCAAAGGAAAATATACAAGGTTAGCGAAGAATCGAGAATTTCAAGAAGTAAAAAGAGTGCTTGATATCATATTGAAAACAAGGTTGGCTATTTGGTTAAACTAGCTAATTAAGAAAGAAGGCCTCAATCATGTTCATGCATGCAAGTGAAATGTAGCCTTAAAAAGAATCAAAGCAAGTTCTAGAGTGGTCATTAACATGAGTGAAAATCACACAAGAAAGAAGAGAATGACATAAATGTTGAATCCATCCATTAGGCTCAAAATCTCACAAGGTATGCATCCATCAAACTCAATTCATCAATTTAATCATCTATCACCAAGCATATCAGTTCAAGAAGGGAGAAAAGTTATTCAATCATGCAATGAACCCCCTTTTTTTTTTCTTTTTTTTTTGAATTTTTTTTTTACAAAAAGAACATGCTGAAATCTCTCCCCACGCTTAATATAACATTGCCTTCAATGTGAAAGAGAGATATAGAAAAGAGCAACACAACCTGATAAGAAGTGAATCAACGCCAAGCGTAAAAAAAAACACACTGTCAGTACTGCATCAGACCCTGAAAAGAAATCAAACAATAAAACTTTAGTACTAATTAGTTACTACCTAAAAAAAAACTCCTTACTCGCCACCAATTAAGATGCGTCTCAAGAGTAAAATTACTCCTTACTCTGCCATCACTAATTGATTTAATAAGTACATGACAATCATATCATACTTTCCAAACAACACAACAAAATTTTTTTATTTTTTTTTATTTTTTTATTTTTTTATTTTTTTATTTTTTTTTTTGGGTCAACTATCCTTCCCCCCCAACTAAATCACAACATTGTCCTCAATGTTAAAATATAGATGAGTAAAGGACAGAAGATATTACCTGTTGGAGAAAGCTGACACAAATTTAAACAGAAACAAGGTACAATAAAATCAAACCCATTAAAGATGAAGTCGCAGATCTGGCTTTTGTTTCTTGTTACTTCCTTCGCCGCTGCTTCTGTTGACCAATCTATCTGAGCTAATACCTGGATCAGGTACATACTCAAAAGCTTCTAATTTATCAATGAGCTCATCAATAGTAGAGGCAGAGATAAGAAGTTGTCTTTTGAAGGAGTGATAAATTTACGTTCCACAACTTTGTCAAGAAAAGATAACAAAAGATCAAAGAAATTATTAACATTCAACAAACCAATGGGTCTATGGTGGATGTTTAGTTCGGCTACCAAGAGACAATTTGAAAAATTTCTTCTAAAGTACCAAAACCACCTGGTAAGACAATAAATGCATCGAATTGTCAACCATTGTTTTCATTCGTCCATGCATAGATGTTACCTGAATTTCTTCTCCAACTGTCTTTCCAAAGGTGATGTTATTTTCACCAAAGGTTTAGGAATAACACCTAAAACCCGATCGCCTCCTATAGAAGCAAAGAAGTGATACAGCCCCCATTAACCCACGACAACCTCCCCCATATACAAGATGAATATTCCTCGCAGCAAGTGATCGACCAAGAGTGCTAGCTGCGTTTACAAACTCTAATCCCTTCCCATAACTCGACCCACAAAAACACAGACATTTTTGAGGTTACGAATAGAAGGCCCCATTCTATACTCTTCCTCCCTTTGAGTGTTTCGAGTTGAAGGAAAATGGAGAAAATGGAGTGTTTAAGTAGGAAAAAGAATGGAAAGGGGAATAATTGTACCTATGAGGGTAGGTTAGGTTGGTACATTGTCGAAAAAAAAGGTTGAAATTAAGAAACACAAAATCTTTTTTTTTTTTTTTTTTTTACTTTTTTACTTTTTTTTGTTTGACTTCAAGAAAACCATCAAGGTAAAGAAGTCTAGAAACCCCCGAAGGACCCCTGCTCAAAGGATCGTCTCGTACAAAAATTAAAATACAACAAAATGATACAAAGATAAAAGAAATAGAAAATGATGACATACCTGTATGTACAAGTGTCCATGGCGTATCTTTATACTTTAACGCGTCATGAGGGTGCATGAGACATCACGTCCTCTCTTTTTTTTTTTTTTTTTTTTTGAAATTGTTAGAAAAACTTGATGAAAGATGAGTGTATACTTACTTAAGATTGGGATGGAGGTAGTCTCGCTCTTTCGGCTTTGTGCCAAAGCATTGTTGACCAAGATTCGACCCATTCAAGACCAACGCAACATAGGGCTCCCAAAAGGGACAAGTGGCCATAATACGCCCGGGCCGCCTCACATGTGGATACAATCTACCTTCTTTGTTTTTCAATTAAGAAGGCTGGATCGATGCATGCATTTCCCCATTCACGGTGTGTGTTACCAAAGCCAACCCTAAGACGTATACATAAATTTTTTTTTTGTTTTTTTTTTTTTTTTTTTTTTTTTTTTTGAGAGATGACATGAAGAAGAAGAAGAAGAAGAAGAAGATGATAATATGTACAGATTGTTGTGATTGTGGCTCACATCTTCCTCTGGTTTTACGTCCGTAAACGGCTTAAACGCCTTCTATGAGTCGGGATAGGCTTCCCATCCAATTTTCTTATAAACGGCAAACAGGGTCTTTTAGAGTCGATTCCCAAGACCGTAGCGTTTTTCTTCATCCTTGAAGAGATTCCACAATTTAAGAATTTTACGATGCACCAATCCACAAGAATGCGTCTCAAGAGTCGATAAGATATCATCTAATGACTCCTTACTCATCCATTCTTAATGAAGAAAATTTTATCTTCTCTATTTGCGGAAACCATCCCCTTAGTACGACATCGCTTGTTACATGCTTCCATCGTCCACATTTGTGACAGACTTGTAACCTTTTTGCTCTTCTCCTTTTAGAATATGAACTTCTTCCAAGACCGGCATATATGAGTCAAATGAAATTGAGGACTCACCGCTAATCGAACCTTTGCTTCAATTATCCAAATGCGTACATCTTCTCGGCATACCTTTGTGCATTAACATTCTCAATCTTTCACATCGAACTTTGTAGATTTTTCTCGAGCATTTTGAGGAAAAGAAGGAAAATGTTTTCTCGGGTTTGAAAGAATGACATCCATTTTGAAGGAGAAGAAGGATTCGGTTATTTTGGGAAACCGAAAAATAAACCGACTTGAGAGTCACGAGTACCGTATCCGCCACTTAACCGCTTAACCTAAGCAACACAAAGAACTCAAGAACTTGATTTTCCAGGAATGGTTGAGTCTTTGTCCATTAACTTTACGCACATTACCATTCCTAGGATCCTCAATATTTACGGCCCCAGAGGATACCCGTGTTTGACAGCAAAAGAACCGCGCCACCTAGATCTCAATTTTTCAAGGAGTAGGTGCAGATGATAATCTCAAAGCAGAACCTTTTTGACCAATTTCCGCAACTTTTGCAAAAGGTGTAACAAAATCCATACTGCAAGATTTTCGCAGTTGTTGTCGCTGAAGAAAAGTGACCTTCACATGCTTCCGAGTGACAAAATTTAATGGCACTACCTACCTTATTGTCGGGCACACACCGCTTTTTTTTTTTTTTTTTTTAGAGATTCAAATGCTTACAACCAACAAACAGATAAAAACATAATCTAAGAAACTAATGAAAACACAAAATAAAAAGGGATAAAGAGAGCAAATCTGGTTGGGTTGCCTCCCAATGAGCGCTTAGTTTATTGTCCTCGGCCGACATGATGATACTTTCAATGCTTCTCATATTGTGGAAGGATGAGGGTCATCACTTCCATCTCTCTGCCTTGTCGGAAGTTCATGATATGGTTTTAGACGATGACCATTGACCTTAAATGCTTTGCCGAAATTTCACTCCCGATCTCAACTCGCACCAAAAGGAAAAACATTAGTTACCACAAACGGCCCAATCCACTTAGAACGCAGTTTACCCGGAAATAATTTGAGTCTTGATTGGAATAGCGGACTTTTTGTCCTCTGTGAAATTTCTTTCTCGGAAATCAATTGGTCGTGGAATGCCTTAGCTTTAGTCTTATAAATCAAGGCATTCTCAAAGGCCTCATTTCTTAGTTCTTCCAATTCTCGTAACTGGAACTTCCTTTGCTTTCCAAAGACCTTCCAATTCCATATTAACTTGTTTAATGGCCCAAGTATGATCGATGTTGCAACTCAACGGGCAAATGACAGGGGCTTTCCATACACCAACCGAAATGGTGACATGCCGATGGGAGTCTTACGGGCAGTCCTATAAGCCCATAAAGCATCTTCAAGTCGAGTGCTCCAATCCTTTCTTGAGGGATTCACTATCTTTTCAAGGATTGACTTAATCTCCCATTGGACACTTCACTTTGCCCATTTGTCTGTGGATGGTAAGGAGTGAAAATTTTGTGCATTACTCCATATCTCTTCAATAGAGCATCAAAGGTTTTGTTGCGAAATGGGTCCCTTGGTCACCGATGATAGCCCTTGGGGTCCCGAACCTGGAGAAAATATGTGACTTAACAAAATCTGCAATTTTAGAATCATCGGATCGAGTGGCTTTTGCTTCCACCCATTTAGACACATAATCAACGGATAAAAGAATGTATGTGAAACCAAATGAAGGAGGGAATGGTCCCATGAAATCAATACCCCACACATCAAAGAGTTCCACAAAAATGATCGGAGTCCGAGGCATTTGATTACGAGGACCAATATTACTGTTCTCTCGACAATGGTCCACAAGACTTACGAAGTTGTAAGCGTCTTTGAAAATTGAAGGCCAATAGAAACCACCGTCAAGCACTTTATTGGTCGTCCTTTTTTGCCAAAGTGTCCTCCACATGCATAGGTGTGGCAAAAGGAGAGGATGGAGTGTGTCTCGAATCGGAATGCACCTCCTAATGACTTGATCTCGCACAATGCTTCCATAAGTACGGGTCATCCCGGATATAGTATTTACTGATCCTCCTTAATTTATCTCTTTGGGCCTTGTTCAAATCCTCCTGAAAGTCCTTAGTAACCAGGTAGTTAACAATGTCGGATACCAAGGGATTATGGTGTTGACAACCATCAAATATTCATCCGGAAAAGTCTCCATGATAGGCATTTCTTCCTCTTCGCTTACCAATCTACTCAAGTGATCGGCCACCAAGTTTTCGCTCCCTTTCTTATCTTTAATCTCCAAGTCAAATTCTGGAGCAATAAAATCCATCGGAGCAATCTAGGCTTTGCTTCTTTCTTTGTTAGAAGATACTTCAAGGCCGCATGATCTGAAAACACAATCACTTTAGAACCAATTAGATATGATCTAAATTTTTCTAAAGCAAATACAACAGCTAGAAGTTCCTTTTCTGTGGTTGAGTAATTAAGTTGAGCATCATTTAGAGTCCTTGATGCATAGTAAATGGCATAAGGAACTCTATCAACTCGTTGTCCCAAGACAACTCCTACTTGCAAAGTCACTGGCATCACACATTAGTTCAAAAGGTAACTCCCGGTTAGGTGGCTCGATGATAGAGCGCAATGCTTAACAACTTCTTGAGTTTATTGAAAGCTTCTATACATTTCTCATCAAAGTTAAAATTAACATCTTTTGAAGAAGTCTCAAAGGGGCAATGAGACTTTAGAAAAGTCTTTAATGAATCTCCCAGGTAGAAACCTGCATGACCAATAAAAGAACGAATCTCCCGCACACTAGTGGGTGGTGGCAAAGAATGCATGAGTTCTACTTTAGCTTTATCTACTTCAATTCCCCTAGCAGAAATTACATGACCTAACACAATACCTTCATTCACCATGAAATGACATTTTTCCCAATTCAAGTACCAGGTTAGTGTCAATGCATCTTTTAAGCACCAAAGTTAAATGTTCCAAACAATTTTCAAAATCATTTCCAAAGACACTAAAGTCATCCATAAAAACCTCAATGATGTTTTCAATGTAATCGAAAATATACTCATCATGCATCTTTGGAAAGTTCCCGGTGCATTGCGAGTCCAAAAGGCATTCGCCTATATGCAAAGGTACCAAATGGACAAGTGAATGTAGTCTTGTCTTGGTCTTCGGAGCTATGGCAATCTGATTGTAACTCGAAAAACCATCCGTAAAACAATAATAAGAATAACCACTAATCTTTCTAACATTTGATCAATGAAAGGTAAAGGAAAGTGGTCTTTTCTCGTGGCGGCATTCAACTTCCCGTAATCAATACAAACACGCCACCCATGCAGCGTAACCTAGTGGGAATAAGCTCATTTTCAGCATTTCTTACCACAAGTAATTCCGCATTTCTTTGGTACTACACCGGACCGGGCTTACCCACTTCTTTGTCGAAAATGGGGTAGATCACCCCACACTTAGGAGCTTCAAGTATCTCCTTTTTCACAACCTCCATCATGGGAGGATTCAATCTCCGTTGAGGGTCTCTCACAGTTTAGTATCCTCCTCCATTAATATCCCGTGCATACAAACGGAGGGACTAATACCCTTGATATCGGTATTGACCAACCAATGGTCTGTCTTATGTTCCCGCAAAACAGCTACCGGTTTCTCTTCTTGCTCTTGGGTGAGTGACTTTGCAATTATTACTTGGAAGGGTGTCCTTCTCCCCAAGAAGATGTATTTAAGATGATCGGGTAGTGCTTTCGGTTCCAATTCAGTGCCCGCACAACGAAGGTTGAGGTATATCGGTAGTAACGGGTAAATCAACAAAAGTTACCTCATGCTCTTCCGGGTGGAAGAGAGCTCTTGTAAGGCAAACAACAATTTCATCAATGTCTTCACTCCATGGCTCTTCTTCACTCTTCTTCTTTTCCTCCCGTACATCTAAGCTATGAGTTAGAATTGTATCAAGAGTATCAAAATGGTCAAGTATCAAAAGTCTGCAGAAATTAAAGAATCAAAAGGATCAAAAGAATCAATTAAACAAGCAGAGTGCACATCACTTGGGTATCTCATAGCTTCAAAAATATTGAATCTAATTAATTCCCCATCAAATTCCATTGTTAGAATTCCCGAGTGCACATCAATTTTTGTCCGTGCAGTCTTCAAAAATGGTCTTCCTAGCAAGATAGGAGCAGATTTGGGAGACTCATCCTCTTCCATGTCCAAAACATAGAAGTCTCCGGAAACACTAATTCATTCACTGTGCCAAAACATCTTCAACCACACCCTTAGGGTATGCATTAGATCTATCACCAATTGAATAACAACACCAAAGAGGTTCCAAAGGACCCAAGTATAAAGATGCATAAATAGAATATGGCATGACATTTATAGATGCACCTAAATCAAGCATTGCCCTTTCAAACCTTGTGTTACCTATAGTGCATGGAATGGTGAATGTGCCGGGTCCTTACATTTGATTGGGAGTTTCTTTTAATTACAACTGAAACATTTTCTCCCACTTGGACCTTTTCATTTCCTTTTAACTTCCTCTTGTTAGTGCATAATTCTTTCGAAATTTTGCATATCTAGGTACACGCTTAATGGCATCTAACAAAGGGATATTCACCTCTACCTTCCTAAAAGTCTCAAGTATTTCTTTTTCTCGCTTCTTCTTTCTTGGTTTTAACTAACCTACTAGGAAAAGGAGCTTTAGTGACATATTTAGGAAGGGGTTCGTAAATACTTACCTTAGGGGTTTTGGAAGTTTGCCCTTATCATTTGCTTCTTTGGGTGGTTCATCCTTCTCTTGAATGATTGGTGGAAGAGAGGTAGGCTCATCCATCGTCTTTCCGCTTCTCAATGTGACAAAGACTAGCATTTTTCCTCGGATTCACTTCATTTGTGAGGGTAGTTTCCCCGAAGCTTGGCTTTGAAACTTGTTGAATTCTGTGGACAACTGTCCTATCTGATTCTGCAAGTTATTGATTGCAGTCCTTGTTTCTTGTTTGAAACTTTGTATAGTTGCATTTGTTTCTTGTTGGAACTGCAAATTATTAGTGGCCATTTGTTTTACTAGCTCCTCTAATGAAGGCTCGATTGCTTAGGAGCTTGAACTTCTTCTTGTCTCGAGGGAAAGGTACTTGCCTTTGTTGGAATCCTGGAGGTCCATAAGCTGGAGGTTGATTTTGAGGTTGCTTTGCATAGCTGAAATTTGGATGATCCCTCCAACCCGGATTATATGTGTTTGAGTAGGGGTTGTAATTTTTTGAAAGTCCAAAGATATCCCCCTACTGCTCTTACCTCCTCATTTGTGTCTTCTTGGAGAGTGGGACACATATCGTGGGATGTCCGGATGAACAACAGATCCCACAAGCATGAACTGGTGCTTTACCCGAATCCATTAACCGCCGAACCATAGCAAGTCAATTGAGTCATTTGTCTTGTATACTTGGTTGTCTCTACTTCTTTCACTTTCTCTTACTCCGGTGTCATTTCTAGAGTAGAATTGTTGAGTATTGGCACCATTCTTGAGATCAAGTTTCTAGCTTCTTGAGGAGTTTTATCAATCAATGCTCCTCCGCTAGCAAAGATCAATCATGTTGCGATCCATCACTTGTAAGCCTTCATAGAAATACTGAATTAAAAGCTGCTCACTTATTTGATGATGAGGGCAGCTGAAACATAGCTTCTTAAATCTCTCCCAGTAGTCATGGAGTGATTCCCCATGCCTTTGTTGAATACCACAGATTTCTTTTCTGATTGTTGCAGCTTTTGAGGCGGGGAAGTATCTGTCTAGGAAAGTTCGGGCCATGTCCTGCCATGATTGGATGGATCCGGGTGGCAAGTAGTAAAGCCACTCCTTAGCTGAGTCTTTCAATGAGAATGGAAAAGCTCTCAACTTGACTTGCTCTACATGAATTCCTGCAGGTTTCATGCTAGAACATACCACATGGATTTCCTTCAAGTGCTTGTTGGGGTCCTCTCCGGGTAATCCATTGAAAGATGGCAAGAGATGGATTAAACCGGATTTCAATTCAAATGCCTCTTCATTTTCAAGAATGTCTATGCAAAGAGGCTTTGTTGATCTAGATCTGGAGCACCCAATGCCCTTAAAGTGTTTTCTCGCCATTGTCACTTCTTCGAGATATTTCGGATGGCTTAAATGTCTCTCGAACTTGATAGATCAATGTAACGGGCGGCTTCAATGTCAGCAGGTGTGAGTTGGAAGTTAGCCTGGATGGAAGGGAAATTGAGGATGTGAAGTGAGTTGATCAATATAGTTCCTCAAATTTAGCAATCCTTCGTCTACTCCTTCAAAGGACATCAACACCTACAAAACACTCGAAAAGAAAGATTAAAAATAATATAAAATAAAATAAAATAAAAATAGAATAAAAATAGGAAATAAATTAATAGTGTAATTGAAAAAATTGGTTCCCGACATTGAAGAACGGCGCCAAAATTCGATGCGTGCGGATGTAGTGATTAAAATTAAGATAAAAATCAGGTTGTCAGGCCCACCAGAAAAATAAAAAACCTTACAACTAGTTGTAGTTAGTAAGGGTCGATCCACAGAGAACCAATTCAATTAACACTATTAAACAATTCCCAATTTAGACTCTGATTAACAATAAACAATAAAAGGGGGTTTTGGAGTTTTGATGAACAATGAACAGCTTCAAAGATAACAATAAACAAACTGAAATCAACAATATAAGAAAATTGGTTAAGAGATTGAATCCACCACTAGATTTATATGATAATGTAAATCCACATATCCTTTTTATTCCAACATGCTCAATTATGTTTTTATGCAATTGTGATATTAAATCTCTGTTTTCCTTACGTGTTGGCCAATTTAGCAACCGCTCAAATCAACTCCTAATCACTGATTAGTCATAAAGCAACCGCTCTTACAACTATCCAACAATTGCATTAAGATTTAGAAAACCAATTACACTAAGGTCTAATCACACACCGGATTAAATTACTTAGAACATATATTTCTCTAGATCTAATACCGCAAATCACAAGATAATAAACCCAGATCTACCACTTTTATAACTGGCAAATAACACAAAGATAGTTATACCCACATGAACATCATACATCCCACTAGATCTACTACCGCAACCGCGCATAATAAACCTAGATCTACTACTTTGAAAGTAGGAACAAGTACAAAAACCTTCATACCAACAATAGATTCGAAATATATGAATAAAAACATAACTGCGTGTTGAAATAATCAAATATGCAAAGTTTACAACATTAATACTAGCGGTTTCATCACTCCCTTAACCAAGGGAGGTTTAGTTACACATAGCTAGAAAGAAATCACAAGAAAAACTATGAAGAAACAAGAAACTAAGAGAGAAAATGAAGGAGAGTTACATCTTGTTCATGATAAATGGTGCCTTTATAGAAGTCTAAGGTAACAAAATGACAAAGGGAAGTGGGTGGATGAGTGGGTGAGTGAGTGGAGTGTTTGAGTGGATGGATTAGTGGGTTGGTTTAGTGGATTGGTTTAGTGGATGAGTGAGTGGAATGGTTGAGTGGTTGAATTAGTGAAAAATGCCAAAGGACTTTTGGTGAGTGGGAAATTATGGACATGAATGGGTGAGTGGATGGATGAGTGGATGGATTAGTGGATGAGTGGGTGGAGTGGTTAAGTGGTTGGATTAGTGTATGAGTGGATGAATGGGTGAGTTAGTGGATGAGTGGATGAGTGGATTAGTGGATGAATGAGTGGATTAGTGGATGGATGAGTGGGTGGTTGAGGACGAAAATTTCGTGTCTGACTTGGAAGCCAAAAACGACCCACTATACTTCAGAACCACGAAAAGTGTTCTTCATGAAAGTTGTAGATCCTTGTCTTGGCTATAAAATGGATAGCTGGTTCGTCCAATTTGGCTTCCTTAAGCCCAAGATATGTCCCAAATACCGTAGGTTGCTCAAACCCAACTTCAGCACCTCTGTTCCGACTTGCAAGCTCAAAATGACCTACTAGACTTCTTTTTCTGAAAATGTGTTCTTCATGAAAGTTGTTTATTTGGATCTTGAATATCCACTATCCAAATTTCAGCCCATCTCCATTATTACATCTTGAGATATGATTTTATGAGTGCACACTGTTCGATTCTACTGACAGAACCCGTATTCTGACTTCCATGTAAACTTAGGTCCCTTAGACATCTGAATCGGACTTCGAGCTCTTCATCAAAGTTGTAGAGCTTCCTCTTAGCTTTCCTACAAGATAAAATTCATGATTGTCAGATATCAGGAACTCAAGTTATGACCAAAATACAGAAACAGTGTAAAATCTCAATAATGCTGAAAATATTCAATTAGGACCAATTTGAGCTCAAACTCACAAAATCATGTCAAACTCAATCAATTAAGAATATGGAGAGTGTAAATGACTAAATATAAGGGTTTCTTAATGAATAAAATATGTGTTTATCAAGCCTGTTTTACTGCTACTTTATATTTACATTTAGAGATGCTTTTAGAGCTGAGACGTCACTAGGGAGGACTTTTCCGTATCCCTAGTAAGATCAGTATTGTATCAACAGCATGAACTCCTGTCCGTAGAGCTGTGAGACATCCTGGATTTCTATCACCCGAGGTTTCCTCTAAGAGTGATTCTTCGGAGGGTTAGAAATCTTTGATGTGCACTTGGGCATGTCTATGTTTTGTATTATACTAACTATTTACTGCTTTATTTAAATATTTTGTAGTTGTAAATTATTTGTACAACTTAAGATAAAATCATATGTATATTATGTGTGTGATAACAGTTTGTTTTATTTTATGTTTTGTGTTATTTTATTTAATGTTATCCTGTATAAAAGGAAAAATTTTACAACTCATATAACTTATGTATCAAATATTTTGTAACTTGGGTAGATTTTATTTTATTGCATTCATAAATATGACATCCCCACAAGGGTGTTACATCAAGGTTGTCCTTTCAGAGGCAGGAAGTGATAGAGCACTAGATCAGGATGTGGGTCTGGACTCTGCAAGGCCCAGGGTCTGGAAGGTTTATGTCCGCAGTAGGAGAGGAATTGGGAGAGGCAAGGAATAGGGGGATGTTGAGCTGTCAAGTTGGTTAGGGGAGGCAGAATGAGAATATAGGGAAAGGAGGGAATAATGAGTAGTTAGTTATGCATACTGTTTTGATGTTAGGAGGAGAAAATACTCTTTTCTCTTAGGAGTTTATGCTCCGGACTCATATAAGGAGCTCAAGCTCTAGTTTCCCAGATTTCTAATACAATATTTCTTCATTGCTAATTCTTGAGTTCTATCATTTTATTTCTTGGCTTGCTTAGAAATGCACTGTATATGAGTATTTATAGTTGTATCTCACCATGATACATGTATACAACATACTTATGTATATTGAAACTTTAATACCTTGAAACTACAACTCCTAAAAACTACAAATTCTTAAATATAGAGATACATGCATGGAAAAATACTATGAACTTAAAATATATAAACATAAAAATCATGTGATAAATTAAGAAACATATAATGAAATAAAAAAGGTTTAATTTATTATTCAATTTTCCAACAAGATTAGCTTTCGAGTTTTTTATTCTAGCCACTTAAACCTCATCTTGTGATCTCAAAAGCATCTTCGGAATTAGAGATTTTTGTATAATCTTAGAGTATTCAGTTAAATGCATCAGGTCAATCACAACAATTAACATTTTTATAAATTTTTATGCTACATAATTAAAAATATAAAAACTTATAAAAATATTAAGTATTAATTAATCTGATACACCTAACTTGAATACTTTATATATAGGCAAAAATTTCCCCTCCTTAATATTCTTTTGTAACTTTTTTGGCTTTTTCACCTAGCTCGTACACCGTTGTGGAGTTCCAAGCCTTCAATCCTCTTCCAACATTTTTTATCTTCTCTGCCACTACACTGACGTCATTATTCTCCACCATCTTCTGCTAATAACATCATCACAACCCTCCAACATCGTCCACATCTGCTCAAATCTATAGGGTTTCTTCATGGCAGGGGCACGACCACCTGATCTATCACCCTCTAGATCTAGTAACAAAGGCTGGTGATCTGAGTGGTGAGAAAAGAAGTGGTAAACTTGAGCATTACGCCAGGAAGACAACCACTCTGCATTCGCCACAAACCGGTACAGTCAAACCTGGACGTTTTCTTCCTCAATTCTGCCATTCGACCACGTATACTTGTATCCCGTATATCCCAGATCAGTTAAGCCGCAATGGTCTTGTGCTTCTCTAAACGCTTGCATTTGGCCAAGTGGTCACAAGTTATCATCTGTTTTTACATCTTGCGATACAATCTCATTAAAGTCGCCGCCAACCACCTATGGCATATCCTGTCTCTCTCCCAGACTTCTTAAGCACTTCCATGAACACCACCTCTCAGTCATAGCTGCATCCCCATAAAACCCAGTGAACCGCCAGCTTCTACCTCCGCCATCTCCGTCAAACGCCATATCAATATGGTTTCTGTGGTAGGACTAAATGGAAAAACCCACATCTTGCTGCCATAGTAAGCCTATACGCCTCTTCTACCATCATTCCCAACGCCTAGCCCCTGCGTAAAGCCAACTTTCCACTTTACCTCCGCGAACTTAGCACTGGTGAGCTTCGTCTCCAGTAAGCACACCACGTCGGGTTTTTCTTGCCGAAGAGCCAGAATTGCCTGTGGATTCACAAGACCAAGGCAATTCCAAAGTAGGAGTTTCATGGCTCTCGGCGAAGCCGTCCAGCGGACTCTGTCGTTACATGCAAGACGTCATCATCATCCTTCTCATCTCCCATTCTTAGTTTCTGTGGAGTAGGGATTCCATCAATATCCATGCCATCAATATCACCGTACGCTACTGCCAGATACCTCTTAGATAAAGGCTAGGAGTGCCCTTGCTCTTTGAAGCATTACTAGCTCGCGCACACTTCTTCCATTTTCGCAACTTCTTTAACTCAAATGGGGTCGAGTTCTTTCCTTCAGCCACTTGAACCAATGCCTCCTGCACCTCCTTTACTAGTTGACTTATGACTCGAACTCTTCTGATCACCTGTCGATTTTCGACTTCCTTCGTTGTCTTCTACGTGATAGCCATAATCAGGGCACGATCGTTTTTACTACTAGCTTTCAAGGAGCTAACTTCCTCCCTCACCAGTCTGCTACCTTCGGGCTTTGAAGAGCTATCATGCCCTTTCAAACTAGGAAAAGTCTAGCTGCCTCCCCTCCTAGCCAGCCAAACAGGTGCCCCTCATCCTGTCATCCATGGACCAAATTGTTGTTCTGACCCGTGTCCTTCTACCTTTCTATCACAATTATCCTGTAACAGAACTCGAATTGAAGAGATAATGCAAAAAGAAACTTTTCTTTCTGATTATTGCATTTGATCTGAATTATCTGAATTAATATGTTTACACTACACTTATCACCTTACATACCGTGATGTAATAATGAAGAATACAACACAAACTGACAGAAAACTTCCCTAACTGAAAATGTAACTACTAACTTACTTCAACTGAAAATGTAACTGCACAAACTAACTTGACAGCTTCTGATTGTTGATCACCTCTATTACTCCCCTGCAAGCTGGACTGTATAGGTTGAGCAAGCCAAGCTTGACATATAGAGTGGAAAAATGATGAACAACAAGCGGCTTGGTAAAAACATTTGTTAGGAAATAAAAGAGGAAATGGGAAGGAGATAGATTAAACTAGTGAAAATCTTTTTCCGAATAAGATGACAATCAATCTCAATATGTTTCATCCTCTCATGAAATGTGGGATAAGAAGCAAGGTGAATAGCAGAGAGATTGTCACAATAAACTATAACTAGAAACTAGACTGAAACTGAAAGATCAATAAAAAAGAATTGTAGCTACTGTATCTCATAAGCCAAGGAAGCTAAAGCCCTATATTCAACCTCAGATGAAGACTTGGAGACAATGTGTTGTTTCTTGGATTTCCAAGAAATAAGGGAATCTCCAAGGAACACACAATAACTAGTGGTAGATTTTTTGGTATCAGGACAACCTGTCAATCACTATCAGCAAAGGCCGTAAGTTTTGAATCATTAGAAGTAGAAAAGAATAGTCCTTGACCAGGAGTGCCTTTAAGGTATCTGAGAATTCAAGTGGCAGCTTGGTAGTGGAGAATAGTTGGCTTGGAGGCAATGACTTAACTACTGCACAACAAAGCAGATATAAGACCTAGTGGTAGTCAAGTACAATAGTCTGCCAATAAGTCTCTTATATGATTCTGGATCAGGGTATGGATCACCAGTGGTAGCACTCAACTTGATAGTTGGATCAATTGGAGAAGATGCTTGTTTGGCCGCCAGTAAACCAGCATAAAAAATGATCTCCAATGCATATTTCTATTAATTTAGAACAATTTGTGTGACCTCAACCCCCAAGAAGAACTTTAGGTTGCTTAAATCCTTGATTTTAAATGAAGAATCAAGGAATTGTTTAACAGAATCAATCTTAGCAACATCATTGTATGTGAGAATGATGTCATCTATATAAATGAGAAGGGAAGTAAATGATTCAGATTGATTCTTAACAAAAAGAGAGTAATCTGCCATTGATTGAGTGTAACCAAGGGAAATCAAAGCACTAGACAGCTTGGCAAACCATTGTCTAGAAGCCTATTTTAAACCATATAGTGACTTTTCCAATTTGCAAACTAGATTAGGATGAGGAGAAGAGAAACCTGGTGGTAATACCATGTAAACCTCTTCATGCAAGTCACCAAGCAAAAATGCATGGTTGACATCAAACTGCTGAAGATTCTAATGATTAGCTGCTGTTATGGAGAGTAAAAGCCTCACAATGGTCATCTTTGCAACCGGGAAGAATGTATCAAAGTAGTCCACACCCTCAGTTTGAGTATATCCCTTGGCTACCAAGTGTGTTTTATATCTCTCCACAGTACCATCAGCCTTGTGCTTGATTTTATAAACTCACTTGCAGCTAATTGGTGTCTTTCCTGGAGGAAACTCAGTAAGGGACCTGGTATGATTTTGTTCTAAGGCCAAGATCTCAGCTTGCATAGCCTCTTTCCAGCAATCCAGTTTTGAGGCTTGGGTAAAGGATGTTGGCTCAATAGAAGAAGAAATAGGAAAACAAAATTTTTGGTGGGATGGAGAAATAGAATTATAATTTAAGGTGGAAGATATGGGATACAAAACAATACTTGTGGGAGATTGTCACGACTGAGAGCTAGCTAGCATACATTGATAGTCTTGTAAATATTTGGGTGGGTGCCTGCATCTCTGAGACTGCCTAAGAATAGTTGTTGATTGTTGCTCAGCTTGAGGTGAAGAAGAAATAAAAGGGGAATTAGGAGAATCACTACAAGAAAATTCATGATTTGCGAAAGATAAATCCGCAGCAAATAAGTTAAAATTTGTCGCAAATTGTCAATTTGCGGCGAATTCGAGACCACCGCAAAAATGGTCGTTGCAATGTAGTTTGCGGTGGATACTAATTTGCTGCAGATTTATCTACCGCAAAGCCGCCACAAATATCTCCGGCGATCTACCTACATCCGATGCTGGAGTTGTGATTTTGCGGTGAACTTTTCCACTGCTAATTTGCGGCAGATTTTTCAGCCGCTAATTTGAGGAGGATTTTTTTTGCTGCTAATTTGCGGCGAATTTTTCTATGTGAATTTGCAGTGGAAAAATCCGTCACAAATTTTTTGGATTAAAAAAAATTATAATAAATGTTCAAAATCCACAATTATATTACAGTCAATACATATATCACTCAAACATCAATTTCAACCTGTCAATGCTCCATAAAACAAACATAATAAATTATATTACTTAAACAAAGTTTTTCAAATACAATCTAATCCATAAAAAAGTTTAAAAGAAATATCAGAATTCATACAACACTCACACATGAATTTCAATCCATATCCTCATTATCACTGTAATCTTCATGATCATCTTCAGCATTCTCATTGTCTTCTTCTAATAATGGTTGTTGTTGGCTTGGCTGAGTGCTAGTGGCTTTTAAATATGATTTCAACATATTACCAATTCGTTTATTCTGTAGACGCTAGTATTGTTCAAATCGCATTTTTCACCCTGCCTCACGTTATTGTTCTCGTTATTGGCTCTGCTGCTTCATTCACTGTTGAATCTCTTGAACCCGATCCTTCATCTCCTACTGCAACTGCTCCTTAACCCGATTAATATATATATATATATATATATATATATATATATATATATATATATATAAACACAATTCATCAATTTATTCCATAACTTATCTCCAAAACCACAAAAATATGAAAAATGAAAAGTTTAACTATATCCATAAAATTGATTAATCAAAATAAAAAATCAATTAATCAAAAATGGTGCAACTATTCCTTAACTTGATTAATAACGTGTTCAAGAACTTGACTTAATCCAAGCCTTGAGGAGAATGACGCTCCATGGTCATAGATAGATGCTTGAGAACCAAGGCCATAAATATGACCCTTCTTTATCCCGCCAACAGTTTGAATCTAAAGCTCTCGACTGGTTATTTGTGTACCAGATGTCCCTTCTTTATTTGAGCACTGAGAAGATTATTCAGATTCCTTAACTTTGAATTCCTCTTAAAGATGGAAATAAAAAATATCTTATGGTTGTTGTTATAAAATGAGTTAATATTAAATTTTATAAATTCAAAAGAAATACAAACATATAAATTCTTAACTTTTGTAGAAACTCATTCAGTACGATATGCTTTCTTCAAATGGACGTGACGAAAGGTCTCATCAACTGTGGGCTCTCTACCCAAAGTCTTAGTCTGTAATAATAAGAAAATAAGTTAATAACAAAATAATAAAACATATTACTAAACAATTGACGATGACAGTTACTAATTTCTGTGCATGGGTGCCTGTAGAAATACAACCACCAGTGTGCAAGCATCCACCAGTGTCAGAAGCACGATTCATCTTTGCTTGTTGACATTTCTCTTTATACACGCTACTAGCCCAGTACCTTCATAGGTCTTCCCATATGCCTTCTCCAATCCAAAAAGGTCTTTTATTTAAGTTGTGTGCCTACCCTAGCAAACCTGATAGTCTCTTCAAACTACGACTATTATATGTCTATTGCATATGGTTATGATGCTGAAGCATCCACCAAACATAACCCTTCAAAAATATTATGTAAATAACGTAAAAGTTAAAAAAATTGCAATATTACAAAACAAAAAAAATAATTAAACAAATAAAAAATTATACATACTTGAAACTCTCGAAATCACATTTCTCTAGTCTCCTTGGGTATTTCTCCTTAAAATGTCCAAGGTTGATTATATCTGGATCGTATAACCTTGGTAATGGCATCAACAACAGGTTTAGATGGCAGAAACCTATGATACAATTTAAAAAAAGAAATGTAAATATTCTCAACAAAAAATTTGAATACGCATAACTATGAATAACAAATAGTTGTACACATACCCAAAACCACTATTTGGCTCAACAAACGTCTTGTTGCTTTGATTTGTTGCTTCCTCAGAAATTGGAACATTGGAATCACGGGAAGTCGGTGACTCATGAGTACTCGGTGATAGGCCAATAGTAGGTGACCCAAAATCATATGTTATACCATGTGGTGTATAGGAAGTATGTGACGAACGTTGGGATCCAGGTGCGAGTATCATAACGTACTCAAAAGATGGTGCCTGATGAAAACCTGCAGTGAGTGATATTGTAACTGGGGATGGAGATGATCCTGATGATTACACCCTAGGTGGCCTCCCTAAATTGATTCGAAGACGTCGAGTGGGTTGTTTCTCCCTCTCCTGCCCTTTCCCCTTATCTCCTTATGACGATGACATCTACATAGATAATAAAAATACAATGTAAATATAATTCTAATCACAACACAGTAATGTATAATTAGTAACTACAATATATTAAAATAATTCTATACTCACAGTTATGAGGAAACATTGTTCTCATCACTATTTGTTTCATATTCATTATTGGAAGATATTTCATCATCGTCGTCATTGAAATTTTTTCTTCTTCATTATTTTCATCCTGTCTACTAGAACCAAATCTTGAACTACATCAAAAACCTTATTAGTGTCTTGCAAGTGGTCAATGAGATCCACATCAATAATTAGATCCTCAAGAGTCATAGTATCATCCTGGAATGCAATTTCTTGGGCTCTTTCAATTTCAACTCGACTTCTTGCCTTGGTCTTTATTACCGCCATTGGACCTTATCCTTTTTCTTTCCAAGATAAGGAACGTAATACACTTGTCTCGCAAAGAAAGCAAGGATAAAAGGATCAAACCTCTCATATCTTCTACTGTGTCGAACCTCGATAACCTTATAATCTTTGTGAACTCTTGTACCTCTATTAATCATAGGATCAAACCATTTACATTTAAAAAGAACAACTTTTTTTTTGGCTCCCCAGGATATTCTAACTCAACTACATCTTTTAGTATTCTATAATAATCATTTTCATCTTCACCATTAGCTGAGCCTTTAACATACACGCCACTATTGATTGTTTTCTTCCCATTTGACAAAGCATCTGTGTGAAATTTTTATCGATTGACAAAATACATTGGCCAAGATGTCACACATCTACTAGGCCCCTATGCTAAATTATGCAAGTAAGAATTATTCACCATATTTTATGGATTGTGAACCTAGAAAAAAAATATAATTAAAGTTAATGATATAAATCAGATATAATGATTGGGAAAGACAATTTAGTAAGGTTTAAGTACTTGCATAACTTTTGAACCACTCTATAAAATCTGCATTAAATCTTTCATTTAAATGTTCCTTAGGAATGTTGAAATATTGTAAAAAAATACTGAAAAATTAAAAGTTTATCATTTGATTATTAGTGAGCAACACATTTGAAATTTAAATTAAATTAATAGTATTACTTATTTGAGGTATGATTCAACTTCCTCATAATTTAACAAGATATGCAATGTCGCAGATTTCATCTCTGTATCATTTAAATCCTTCAACCCGAGCTTTGTTCTTGACTATTTTCTTTATCTTGTTTAAGTACCTCTTGAATGGATACATCCATCAATACTAAACTGGCCCTCTACTCTTGCTTCATAAGGTAAATGGACTGGTAAATGTTCCATGGAATCAAAGAAATTCGGTCAAAATATCCTTTCCAATTTACACAAAATCACCAGAATGTTCTGTTCCATTTGGAGCATGTCTTTTTTCGTTAAAGTCGTTGAGCACAAGTCTCGAAAAAATTGACTCAATTCAGTCAATGACTTCCAAATTTGATCTAGCAACAAAAAAAAAGCAACTGGACACAAACTCTCCATAAACACATGACAATCATGACTTTTCATCCCAAACAATCATAATTGATTCATGTCCACACATCTGGCGAAGTTCGATGCATAACCATCTAGCATTTTTAAATCCTACACCCATTCAGAAACAACCTTCTTTTGCTCTTTTGTAAAAGTATAATTAGCCTTTGGTTTCATGATCTTACCATTTGGCAAATCAATAAGCTCCAATTCTTGTCGTTGACAATATTCTTTTAAGTCCATTCTTGCCTTCACATTATTCTTAGTTTTGCCCTTAACATCCATAATAGTATTGAATATGTTATCAAAGACATTTTTCTCAATATGCATGACATCTAAATTATGCCTAATTAAATTGTCTTTTCAGTATGGTAACTTCCAAAATATGCTCTGCTTAGTCTAATTATGATAAACACCATACCCGTGGTGTTTGCACAGCTGCATTTTAGTTATTTTACTATAGGCACTAACAATCTCACTTAATTCATGGCTAGATAATCTTGGTGGAGGCAAATCAGCCACAACAGTTTTATTCTTAAATGCATTTTTATTTCTTCTAAACATGTGATCAACGGGCAAGAATTGACGATGGTAGTCAAACAATGAAAATTTCCCCCCATGCTTTGAATTTAATACCTTTATTTGATCCATGCAATATGGACATGCTAATTTACCAGCAGTCATCCATCCAGATAACTTTTTATATGCAGGAAAGTCATTTATAGTCCACATCAATGCACCCTCATCATAAAATTTTGTTTGCTTGATACGTCAGAAGTTAAAACACCTGCCCATAAAATTTTCAGTTAATTGATTAATGGTTGTAAATAAACATCAATCTTGTTCTTGGGATTGTCAGGACCAGGAATAATGCATGTTAGGAACATTTATGAGGTAGTCATACACATTTCTAGAGGCAAATTATATGGAGTGACTATCACATGCCAACAAGAATAAGGAGAAGTAGATTAATAGTAGGGAGTGAAACCATCGACACACAAACCAAGTCTAACATTTCTAGGATCAATTACAAATTTAGGCTATGTCCTATTAAAATGCTTCCATGTTTCACCATCGGATGGGTGAGACATCTCCCCCCACTACAAGAAAAAACGAGATTTGCGAAGGATAAATCCGCTGCAAATTAACAATTTGCAAGGAATTCGCGATTGTCGCAAATACGGTCGACGCAAAATAGTTTGCGGTGGATTTTAATTTCTGCCACAAATTTGCAGCGAAAAATTCACCGCAAATCCGCGGCAAAACTCTCCGGTAACATGTCGGAATCGTTGTCGGAAATTGTAACACCCACCGTAGGGTGCCACATTTATGTTATTTTGTTACCAAATTACCCCAAGTTATAAAATATGATGTTATAATAAAATACGAGTTGTAAATTTTTTTTTTTGATGACAATAAAATAAACTTAGCAGAAAATAAAATTATTATACATCATCACACATAATGTATATCATTATACATAACAGTCATCACACGTAATTTACATCATTATACATATTACACAAGTCTTTGTCAAGTTTATTTATTACGGACCATTTCTTGAAACAACAAACACACTTAAATAATTACAGACATTATTTATATCAGAGTTCAAACATGCCCAAGTTTAACTAAGCGTAAGACCCTTCAGACGGGTCCTCCTCAGGTTCCTCGGCGGTAGAATCATTATGACGAGTAGCCCTACGAACAGGTGTCCGGGCTGACGACACTATGTTGATTTCCGTTGGGATATAATTTCTAGTGTCCCATTGTCGCCTGATATGCAACGAAAATTCAACATGAACAAAGATAGTCACACAGAAAAATGGATCCCCACGATACAGCCTACTAATACTAACAGTCAGGTACTCCTCGTAAATAAGTCCTCGCTCATCGGGACTTGTCCTCCATTCTCCAGCTCTTCCGTGAAATTGTAAACGTACATATCCGAAGAAACTGGCTCTTGACGTCATACTGTCAGAACTCTGCGGTTCCTGATGTGAGAAGTAATTCCTCTTCTCCTTCTAGTACCGTATCTTTTTCACCGTCTTCACCCAATATAAATACAATATATAGATATACATACAAAGAGGTGAGATCACCTACGCCAATACTAGCATAATAGCACAGAGATAATACAAACAACATATTATACCAAAAATATCATATCATGATCACAATTATGCCATCATCATAGTGTAAGAATAATAATTACTATCATGCCACTATCACTGTTTAAATCACAAAATAATTACACAAACACCATCACATAGATATAGATGCTCAGTTTCATGCATGCGCACGTAGACTCAATAACCTACTCCATGGAGCTAATACTCATGTCGGAGAAATTAATCGAAAAGATCTGCCGGTACCAAGTGCCTCAGACTAAGTGCTATAATTATATCTTGCACATCTAGCACATACACAACAGTCTTTATCAGATCTCGATTAAGAATAGTGTCTCGGTCCGGATCATCGGTGTGTTGCATCGGTCTAACTCACGGTGCAGGAGAGCTACCAACTGCCCATTGCGAGCAACCCTCACCCCGATGCCCCCAAGGTCAACAAGTGACCTACACTACGCGTATCGCACCCACTCAAGAGGTGTACGTTTCTCCTAGGCAATTAGCTATATACAGTCCATCGGACCATTTTCAATGCATGTGTAATGCACCAATTACCAACCAAAGGTAAATCACATAATTTCTCATACGAGGTTCAAATACTGTTTTGCGTTCATGTATTAATGCCAATTTCAGGCAAACTTCTCAATTTCTTGTACAGGTATTCGTATAATTGATTTTAATCGTAAAATTTTGTATAATTAACAAAGAAACACATTATCATCTTTTTCTCATTCGTAAAATATTTTTGTCACGTTTTCACGTAATCTTAATGATTTGTAACATTTTCTATTACGTTAAAAAAATCGCGGAACCATTTTCTACTGTATTCTAAATTGCGTAAAAATAATCTTTTATTTTTAAATCGCATAGCGATTTTTCTACAGTATTTCGATTGTGTAAAATATTTAAACGCTTTAAAAATCGCGTAGAAATATTTTAACATTTTTTCAAATCACGTAACTTAAAAATTACATTTTTGAGTTACGTAAATCGCTTTTCATCGTTTTTACCCTTCATAAAATATTTCTTAACTTTAAAAATATTATTTTGAACGCGTTCTTATAAAAATATAATTTCTTACATTATTCTCTTCCTTTTCTCAATCAAAAATCTTTTCCGTAATATATTTTCTCAAAATCACTTTTTATTGATTTAATCTTACAAAGTCAGATTTAATTGATTTAATTACTATTTTCAAATTTTAAATTTCCTAACGTTTTCCAAAACCAATAATTAAATTCTACGTTAGTAAATTTAAGTTACAACCGCTTTCTTTTATATTTCTAAATCACTTCTAAAAATTAATTCTCTTTAAAATAATTTAAAGTTCAACACTTTAAATCCCCTTTTTCTTTTATTTATGAAAATTCCACTTGACAACACTTTAATTCCTTTTCAAAATCCTTATTTGAAAATTCTTATATTTTATAACATCAAAACATTTTTTTTCTAAATTATCAAAACCTTATAGATGGCCATTGGAACCATGAAATATTTTTCTTAAATAAATTTCATTCTTGTTTCTACACAAAATAAATTCATAAAAATACTACTCAAAAACAGTGTGCACTCTTTTTGCAAAATAAAACTCTTTTGATTAATTTCTTTACTTCTCAAATCGTTCAATTTTATCATTTATGAAAATATAATTTTTGTGAACACTAATTTGGTTGATGTCTTGGCTGAAATTTATTTTAATTCAAGGACTAAAACTTCATTCCATAATTCTTGAAAAATTTCAAGTTAAACCTTAGTCTTGGAAACTCAAAACCGTGACCTCCTCCATGGCCTTTGGAGCCAAAATTTTGTTTATTTCAACATACATCCATCATAATATATTCAACATATATCATCATGCATATTTTAACATACCATATAAACAAATAAAAATCATACTAAGCATGCATACACAAGTAAATCATACAAAGCATATCAAGCATAAGCAAAAATAATCAAAGCACATAACACACATAGATTATTACATGACCATGGATATGAATCCTCACATGGATTCACCATCCATCAAATATAAAAAAAACATCTCTCACCACCATGCTTGGTTGGTGAGATGGATCTCCCTCTTACCTCTTGAAGAACCACCAAAAAGCTTGTTGCTTTGTCTTTGGAGCAAGATCTCCACCAACACAAGTTCTTAAACATGAAACAAATACAAGAAAATTAGTATATCAAGCTTGAATAAGAAGAACCATGGATCAAACATGGTTTAGAACATGAAAAAGAAAAGAATGAATGAAGTTTTCTTACACTTCACCAACAAAAGCTCTAGAACTTGATCTTAGTAAAAGTCCTTCAAGATGGAAGAATTAGAACTTGGTGTGAACTACAAAGGTTCTTAGAATGATGAAAGGATTCAAGAAACTAGGTTGTATGAAATTAAAAAGTGATGGAGGAGAAGATTGGAGTGCTTGGCCGAATGGTCATATTTTGGGAGAGAAATGGAGTTTTCTTGGTTTGGTTTCTTTGAAGTTTAAGTGATAAAGTGAAGAGGTGATAAATGAAGTGTAGAATTGGCATTGCCGTAGCATGCCTTGGAGAAAAATACAAAGTGAAATTTGAAAAACATAAAGCATTAATGATCAATAGTAATTTGTCTTAACACTTGGCTATTTTCTTTATCATTTTCCATCCTTTTTCTTTGGCCTAAAAACCTATTCTAAAATGGTCTCCCTTCTTCCTTGCTCCTTCAACCGTCCCCCCTATCATGCACTCCAAAATGTGACAATTTGATAGTCATTTTTGTTTTTAGTCATTTTAGGTATTAATTAAAAGCATTATAGGTAGAAGACTTATTATGGGCCATTGGATCTTTTCTCTTTAAACCCTATCCCTTAGATGTGTCTCCAAAAATGAAGGGTCAAGATTACACCTTCAAACTTTACATCCAAGGGTCCAAAATGGTTGTAATCATTTTTGATGACCAATTCTCCACCATTGATCTAAATCCAAATCCAATGGTGATTAATGATCCATCTCCACCATTGATTAATTTTACATCCAAGGGTTGATAATGGCCATAGCCATTTATAAAATTAAATCCCTACCCTTGATTTAATTTCCATCCAACGGTTATAATTGATCCTATTTACTTTTTTAAGATCAAATCTCCACAATTAAATCAAGATTAATTCTCTAACGATAATTAAATTGATAGTGGATATCCAAACCACTAATGTTATCTTAACAAGATAGAATTTTATTTTTATCTTCTGTTTCTAACCTCACAAATATATATATATATATATATAATTACTTGTATTTTTAATTAAATACGATACAAAATACAAGATAAAGAAATTTTCTAAAACTCAAGTTTCCTGATTCAATTTAGTAAGATCCTGTCTCAAAACAATACAAATTTTTCTATTCGTAGAAAATTTTTTCATTTTGTGGGACCCACCTGGCCCACGTATGGTCACACAGGCCCACATACATCTCGTGGGGCCCACAACACATGATCACGCATAAAATCAGAAAAATTAGAAAACGCACAAATATCAAATTAAATTATGTAAATTAATTAAGACTAAACAGTAAAAATTAATTTACGTAGATTTTTTCGACCCGAAAATTATTATTTTCTTGACACAAAGCAAATTACTCAAAACGATCAAATATACAGATAGAATATTCAAAATAACTTTACAATACACAGAAATCACTAAACAGTAGAATTCTGTTAACTGTCAAAATTACTGTTTAATAAATAGAAAGTTTGGGGTGTTACAGAAATGGCTAATTTGCAGCAAATTTTTTCACCGCTAATTTGTGGCGGATTTTTTCATCGCTAATTTGCGCAGGATTTTTCCGCCACAAATTTGTAGCGGATTTTTTTGTCGCTAATTTGCGGCAGGTTTTTTCTCGCCTGATTTGCGGCGGATGTTGCTGCCACTAATTTGCGAGTGATTTTTTTGCCGCTAATTTGTGACAGATTTTACGACAGATTTTTCCATGACTGAATTGTGATTGATTTTTCCTCCGTAATTTTGCGATAGATAATCTACCGCAAAAATCTACGCAAATTTGCAGTTAATATTTTCACCGCAAAATCCGCCGCAATTTTTTTGAATAAAAAAAATTAAATTAAATATTCAAAATCCACAATATAACAAAATCCATTCAGACATCAATTTTAACCTGTCAATGCATTTAACCAATCCATAAAACAAACATAACAAATCACATACAACATAACTCATTGTTCAAATTCAACATAATAAAGTTTGTTCAAATACAAAGTTTAATAATCCTTATTATCATTGTCATCTTCATCATGATCATCTTCACTATTTTGATTATCTTCTTCTGTTAGTTGTAGTTGTTGGCTTGGTTGAGTGCCAATGGCTTGTACATATGATTTCAACTCATTAATCATTTGGTTCTGTTGATGCTGGTATTGTTCAAATCGCATTTTCCACTCTGCCTCATGTTGTTGTTCACGTTGTTGGCTTTGCTGCTCCATTTGCTATTGAATCTGCTGAACCCAATCCAACATCTCCTGCTGCAACTGCTCCTTAACCTGATTAATATATGTAAACATAAATTCATCAATTCATTCCACGAATAATGAATTAACCAAAAATACGAAAAATAAAATGATTGACTACATCTATCAAAATACAAAAATCACTTAATAAAAAATATTACAGTTATTACTTAACTTGATTAATAACGTGCTCAAGAACTTGACTCGACATAGGCCTTGAGGAGGATGAATCTCCATGGTCATAAATAGATGTTTGAGAATCAAGGCTATAAACACGACCCTTCTTAGGACCGCCAACAGTTTTAATCCAAAGCTCTCGACTGGTCATTTGTGTACCAGATGCCCCTTGTTCATTTGAGCACTGAGAAGATTGTTCAGATTCCTTTGTTTTGAATTTCTCTTAAAGATGGAAATAAAAAACTTCTTATGGTTGTTGTTATAACATGATTGTAGTATTTAAGGCAATAATTTCTAAAGAAATACTAACATATAAATCCTTAGCTTTTGTAGAAACCTATGCAGTATGGTCTTCTTTCCTCAAATGTACGTGACAAAATGTTTCATCAACTGTGGGCTCTCTACCCAAAGTCTTATCCTGTAATAATGAGAAAAAAGTTAATAACAAAATAATAAACCATATTACTAAACAACTGGCGATAATAGTTACCAATTTCTGCGCATGGGTGCCTGTAGAAATGTAACCACTAGTGTGCAAGCATCCACCAGTGTCAGAAGCATGATTCATCTTTACTTGTTGACATTTCTCCTTATACATGCTACTAGCCTAGTGCCTGCATAAGTCTTCCCATATGCCTTTTCCAATCCAAAAAGGTCTTTCATTTAAGTTGTGTGCCTGTCCTAGCAAACCTGATAGTCTCTTCGAACTACGACTATTATATGCCTTCCATATATGGTTATGATGCTGAGGCATCCACCAAACATAATGCTTCAAAAAAATTATGCAAATAACGTTAAAGTTTAAAAAAATTGCACTATTACAAGACAAACAAACATAATTACCGGAATAAAAATTGATACATACTTGAAACTCTCGAAACCACATTTCTCTAGTATCCTTGGGTATTTCTCCCCAAGATGTCCAAGGTTGATTATACCTAGATCTTATAATCTTTGTTATGGCATCAGTAACATGTTTAGATGACAGAAATCTACGATACAACTTAA
The DNA here is from genome assembly GCA_029884605.1 of Ormosia emarginata. NCBI lineage: Eukaryota > Viridiplantae > Streptophyta > Magnoliopsida > Fabales > Fabaceae > Ormosia > Ormosia emarginata. The sequence goes on along the minus strand of JAQQTP010000077.1, from coordinate 47,086,991 downwards.
AAAAGGAAATGTAAATATTCTCAACAAAAATTTTGAATGTGCATTAACTATAAATGAATAACAAATAGTTGTTCACATACCCAAAATCAACATCTGGCTCAATAAACTTCTTGTTGCTTTGATTTGTTACTTCCACATTAGAATCACGGGTATCCGGTGACTCACAGGTACTCGGCGACTCACGGGTACTCGGTGATGGGCCAATAGTAGGTGACCCAGAATCATATGTTGTACTATGCGATGTATGGGAAGTTAGTGATGGATGCTGAGGTCCAAGTGTGGGTATCATAACGTACCCAACAGATGGTGGCTGATGCAAACTTGTAGTGGGTGATATTGTAACAGAGGGTGAGGATGATCCTGACGATTGTCCCCTAGGTGGCCTCCCTAAATTGATTCGAAGACGTCGAAGTTGTTGCTTCTCCTTCTCCTTCTCCTTCCCTTTCCCTTTATCTCCTCATGACGATGACATCATCATAATTAAAAAAAATATAATGTAAATATAATTCCAAACATGACACAATAATGTATAACTAGTAACTACAACATCTTAATATAATTTTATACTCACAATTATGAGGAAACATTGTCCTCATCACTATTTGCTTCATATTCATTATTGGAGGAAGGTGTTTCATCATCATCATCATTAAAACTTTCTTCTTCTTCATCATTTTCAACCTGTCTACTAGAACCAACGTCTTGGACTACATCAAAAACCTCATTAGTGTCTTTGAAGTTGTCAATGAGATCCACATCAATAATTGGATTCACAGGATTCATATCATCATCTTGGAATGCAATTTCTTGGACACTTTCAATTTCAACTCGACCTCTTGCCTTGGTCTTTATTACCACTCACCATTAGACCTTATCATTTTTCTTTCCAAGATAAGGAATGCAATACACTTGTCTCGCAGAGGAAGCAAGGATAAAATGATCAAACCTCTCATATCGTCTAGTGTGTCGAACCTCAACAATCTTATAATCTTTGTGAACTCTTGTACCTCTATTAATCATAGGATTAAACCATTCACATTTAAAAAGAACAAACTTTTTTTTTGTTCCCCGGGATATTCTAACTGAATTACATCTTTTAGTATTCCATAATAATAATTTTCATCTTCACCATTAGTTGAGCCTTTAACACACACATCACTATTGATTGTTTTCTTGCCATCTGACCAAGCATCTATGTGAAATTTATATCCATTGACAAAATACATTGGCAAAGATGTCACACTTCTACTAGCCCCCCATGCCAAATCATACAAGTAAGAATTATTCACCATATTTTGTGGATTGTGAACCTAGAAAAAAATATAATTAATGTTAATGATCTAAATCATATATAATGATTGAGAAAATGAATTTAGTAATGTTTGAATACTCACATAACTTCTGAACCACTCTATAAAATCTATATTAATTCTTTCATTTGAATGTTCCTTAGGAATATTGAAATATTTTTAAAAAACACTGAAAAATTAAAAGTTTATGATTTGGTTGTTAATGAGCAATACATATGTCAGAATTTAAGGCAAAATTAATAGTACTACTTACTTAAGGTATGATTCAACTTCATCACAATTTAGCAAGACGTGCAATGTCGCAGATTTCATCTCAGCATTATTTAGCCATTATTTTTTTAATGTTCCATAACCTCGGCCGGGTTGATTAAAAATTGACAAAGTCGATTCCATCGACATATTTTCATCTGTATCATCATTTCGTCGAACTCTAGTTCTCATTGACTTAACATGAGACTCAAAGTAAAATGAATAGAAATGAGATATCTCTTGAATCAAATAAGCTTCACAAATAGAACCTTCAATCCGAGCTTTGTTCTTGACTATTTTCTTTATCTTGTTTAAGTACCTCTCGAATGGATAATCCATCTGTACTGAACTGGGCCCCCTTCTCTTGCTTCATAAGGTAAATGGATTGGTAAATATTCCATGGAATCAAAGAAACCTGGTGGAAATATCCTTTCCAATTTACACAAAATCACTGGATTGTTCTGTTCCATTTGGAGCATATCTCTTTCTGCCAAAGTCATTGAGCACAAGTCTCGAAAAAATTGACTCAATTCAGTCAATGGCTTCCAAATTTGATCTGGCAACAAAGAAAAAGCAACTGGACACAAACTCTCCATAAACACATGACAATCATGACTTTTCATCCCAAACAATCGTAATTGATTCATGTCCACACATCTGGCGAACTTCGATGCATAACCATCTAGCATTTTTAAATCCTACACCCATTCACAAACAACCTTCTTTTGCTCTTTTGTAAAAGTATAATTAGCCTTTGGTTTCATGATCTTACCATTTGGCAAATCAATAAGCTCCAATTCTTATCATTGACAATATTCTTTTAAGTCCATTCTTGCCTTCACATTATCCTTAGTTTTGCCCTTAACATCCATAACAGTATTGAATATGTTATCGAAGACATTTTTCTCAATATGCATGGCATTTAAATTATACCTAATTAAATTGTCCTTCTAATATGGTAACTCCCAAAATATGCTTTGCTTAGTCCAATTATGATAAACATCATACCCATGGTGTTTGCACGACTGAATTTCAGTTATTTTACTAAAGGCACTAACAATCTCACTTAATTCATGTCTAGATAATCTTGGTGGAGGCTAGTCACAACAGTTTTCTTCTTAAATGCATTTTTATTTCTTCTAAACATGTGATCAATGGGAAAGAATTGACGATGGTAGTAAAACCACGAATTTTTTCCCCCATGCTTCAAAGTGAATGCCTTTGTCTGATCCATGCAATATGGATATGCTAATTTACCAACAGTCATCCATCCAGACAACATTCCATAAATAGGAAAGTCATTTATTGTCCACATCAATGCAGCCTTCATCATAAAATTTTGTTTGCTTGACACGTCATAAGTTAAAACACCGGCCCATAAAATTTTTAGTTCATCGATTAATGGTTGTAAATAAACATCAATCTTGCTCTTGAGATTATGAGGACCAGGAATAATGCATGTTAGGAACATGTATGGGGTAGTCATACACATTTTTGGAGGCAAATTATATAGAGTTACTATCACAGGCCAACAAGAATAAGGAGAAACAAATTGATTGTAAGGAGTGAATCCATTGGCACACAAACCAAGCCTAACATTTTTCGGATCAGATGCAAATTCAAGATATGTCCTATTAAAATGCTTTCATGCTTCACCATCAGATGGGTGAGACATGTCCCTCTCCTTCCTATTGATTTCAGCATGCCATCTCATGTGTACAGATGAGCTCATAGAGGAATACAACCTCTTAAGCCTAGGAATAAGAGGTAAATAATGCATTCTTTTCATCGAAACTTCGTTGGTAATCCTATTACTGGTTTTATGAAGTTCGTATCTTTCAGCACCACAAAACCTACATTGTCTGACATTATCATAGTATAACATACAGTCATTTACACAATAATATATTTTTCTTGAAGCAAGCTCGAGTTTAGCAACCAATTTTTTTGTTCTATAGTAATTTAGAGGAATTCGTGATCCTGGTGGAGCAACCTCTCTTAATATATCCATAAATAAATCAAAGCATGTATGCATTACATTATAATCAGATTTGAGGCTTAACATTCGATCTGCCAAGGATAACTTAGAATGAGTTTCGTAGCCAGGCCATAATGGCTGACTTGAAGCATTTAATAGATCATAAAACTCTTCAGCCTCTGGATGTGGAGCATCCTTAACACTTTTTTCAAAACGACTCCTAAAATTCCAAAGTCTGTTCCAGCCGCATCACAAACCATATTTTGATATCTATCAACCACGTCTCTATCCTCTAATATGGGACTATTAGCAGTATTCACACCAGAGTTTATATCTACACTAATTGGATCAGGCTTTTCTTCTCTATGATCTGTCCAATACCAATACCTAGGTTTGAATCCTTTTTTATACAAGTGAATTTTCACAATCTCAGGTTTCAATAATTTCCCACTATAACATATCAAACAGGGACACCTAATTGTTCCTTCACTTAAGTAATGGGAAGATCGACATGTATAATTCACAAACTCTTCAACTCCACATACAAATTCTTGTTTAAGTCCTCTATGACCCGAATAAGTCCTATTATACATCCATCTACGATTTTCTAGAACTACCATTTTCTGTAATGATAATTTTACACTTAAATCAAAATACAAAAATGCAAAATGCACAACATATGTTACATAATTAATATATTTTAAAATTATACATGTATAAATATTTCAATCCAAACAACTAGTATTCTCCAATAATGTAGTCAATTTAGAAAGCCAAAAATGCAAAAGTGTTCTCCAATAAAAGTCCAAATCCTATGTATACATTACACCAAGCCTAACTTTTAACAAAAGACTAAGCAAAAGCAATGCAGGTTAATTAACACTAATCAAAAAGAAGAAAGGGTGAATCAAAGAGTAGATCAAACTTGTTGGAAACTACCACACCGCACTAGTTGGAGATCTCCTCCTCAAGGTGTCACAAAATGCAACGTGATGCTAACTTTAACAAAAACACAAAGTAGATTTATACAAAGTCTTCAATGCCTTCTTTCGTTCCTGCTTTGATCATATACTAGATTTACCATGAAAATAAGAAGTTGGGGTGAGAATTTGAAATTCTCAGTAATAAATTTATACAACATAACCTCATAATAAATTCAATTACTGTATATAAAACAAGTTACTTAATTATTAAATAGAAAAGTGGCATAAGTAAAAAAAATTTATCTTTTCATTTCTGACATAAACCATTTATAAATAAAAACAAGAAACATTTATAATACCTTTCTAATAAGAGTCATCTTGATGTGATTTTTAAATATAAGTTGAGCCAGAAATCTCATTTGCACCTGAACCAGCTGTAGCCTTCTTTAAAAAGGAGCATCATTCTATTTCATTTATCACATTCCATAGATTCCTAACAATTGCCATAATTCCAAATATTTCCAATCATATCTGTTCATCAATTAATCTTTAAACTTATCTATTAGGATAACAATTGATTTACATGCATCATGAATACACTTTATTAAACACCCTTACTAAGGTCTCATCACACTTATAAAGGCATACAAGAAAGGTCCCCACACTTAGGAAAGCTAGTTTTTCCCAAAACAACATTTTGGCATTTTTCTCAATTTCAACCCTTGACCTTTGCTTAGTAAAATGAGCATAACTTGAGCTATGTATGTCGAAATAAGGTGAATTAGGTGTCCTTGGAAAGCTAAGAGAAAGAGCTACAACTTTTATGAAGAGCACAAAAGCTAATTCTCATTATATCTTTTGACACGGGCCGTGTTGTTTTACACAGGCTCCTCATGTCCTGCTCTGTCTGCATGTTTCCACTATATTTGAACTGGCAGAGAGGGACATGCCCCCCCTCGTGTTTTTAGACACGGGCCGTGTTCCTGAGACAGAAGTTTTGCAGAACCGTGGTTACGGTTCCATTGGCCAAAATCTTGGATTTTGGTCACTCCAATCCAGTTTCTAGATGAGTTTAAGTCCCAAACAAGTTCACAAACATGAAGGGAACATAAAACACCAAAAGATTTAGCAAAAAAATGGATCAAAACACTACAAATCTCACCCTTGGTTATTCAAAACCTAAAACTCCAAATTCTCATTTCAAATGGAAAATCAAGGTATACAAGTAATGAAAAACTATTCTCATGCCTCTAGCAAACCAAATCATGTTATTCTCAAGTTTTCTAACAAGATTCAAGCCAAAACAAGCCAAAACAACTCAAAACCCCAATTCCCACATCAAGTCACAACTCAATAACAAGATGAAAGGAATAAGAAAGTGAGTCAAGAACAAGGTTTTCCCCCTACCTCAAGGTCTTGAAGATGACGAAGGTTGCTCATGGAAGCTTATATTTTGAAAGGGCAAGGGAGAAAGGGAAAGGGAGAGAGCAGAGAGAATTAGAGAAAGAATGTCATCTGAAAAATGAAAATAGCAGAAGGAAGAAGATGAAGTAAATTTAATTTTGCGGTGAATTTTTTGAATTTTTTGCGGCGAATTTTTTGGATTTTTTGCGGCGAATGTATTTTTTGAATTGTGGCAGAATTTGCAGAGGATTTTTTCACCACAAATTATTTTAATATTTTATTTAGAATTTTTTATTAGACTTATCAATTTTGCGGCGAATTTCTCTGCCATAAATTTAAATTTAGATTTGCGGCAGATTTTGCAGCGGATTGTTTTAATATTTTTTTGAAATTTTTATTTTACTGATCTATTTTGCAGCTGATTTTTTCGCCGTGAAATTATTTTTTGAATTGCAACAGAATTTGCGGCGGATTGTTCTACTACAATTTAAATTAGCGACAAAATTTGCAGTGGAAAATTTAACATTTATTATGGATTTTTAATTCCAATGTCTGTTTAATTTTTTTTTTGAATTGCAACTATCTGCCACAAATTTTTTTTATCCAAAATAAAAAATATTTTACGATGGAATCCACCGCAAAAATCCGTTGTAATTTAATCTATCGCAAGATCCATCGTAAATTAAAATGAATTTTAATCCGTCACAAAATCCACCACAATTGCGGCTGATTCGAATCCGCCGCAAAAAATCTGCCACAAATTTGTTGTTTTCTTGTAGTGCCCTCCTTCCTATTATTTTCAGCATGTCATCTCATGTATGCAGATGAGCTCATAGAGGAATACAACCTGTTGAGCCTAGGAATAAGAGGTAAATAATGCATTCTTTTTATTGGAACTTCATTGTTATTTCCATTGCTGGTTTTACGAAGTTCGTATCTTTTAGCACCACAAAACCAACATTGTCTAGCATTATCATAGTATAATATACAATCATTTACACAACAATTTATTTTTCTTGAAGCAAGCCCGAGTTTAGCAATCAATTTTTTCGTTTTATAATAATTCAGAGGAATTCGTGATTCTGGTAGAGTAACCTCTCTTAATATCTCCATAAATGTATCAAAGCATGCATGCGTTACATTATAATCAGATTTAAGGCTTAACATTCGAACTACCAAAGATAACTTAGAATGAGTTTCGCAGCCAGGTCATAATGGCTGACTTGAAGCATTTAATAGATCATAAAACTCTTCGACCTCTGGATGTAGAGGCTCCTCAACACTCTATTGAAAACGACTCCTAAAATCCTCAAAGTCTATTCCAGCCGCATCACAAACTATATTTGGATATCTATCAACTACGTCTTCCTCCTCTAATATGGGACTATTAGCAGTATTCACACCAGAGTTTATATCTACACTAATTGGATTAGACTTTTCCCCTCCATGATCTGTCCAATACCAATACGTAGGTTTGAATCCTTTTTTATATAAGTGAACTTTCATAATCTCAAGTTTCAATAATTTCCCACTATAACACATAAAATAAGGACACCTAATTGTTCCTTCGCTTAAGTAATGGGAAGATCGACATGCATAATTCACAAACTCTTCAACTCCACATACAAATTCTTGTGTAAGACCTCTACGACCCAAATGAGTCCTATTATACATTCATCTACGATTTTCTGGAACTACCATTTCCTGCAATGATAATTTTACACTTAAATCAAAATAGAAAAATGCAAAATGCATAACATATGTTGCATAATAATATATTTTAAAACCATACTTGTATAAATATTTCAATCCAAACAACTATTATTTCCAAAATTATCATCTCTCTTAACATAGTATGACCCTATCTCATTCAAGAAGACACTTTTTTAGCACTTGATTGATAGTACTCACAAAAATCACACATCGTATACTTGATGAAATTTTAGCAGTATTTTCCATTAGTCTCCAAGTGCACGACTAGAAAGTGGTGACATCTACCACGATCAAGTGTGCACCTAGAGAGCAAAAGGAAATGTTGCACAACAAAATTTCATCAAGTTATATGGTATGAGATTTAAGGAGTAACTATAATCAAGTGAAGGAAAAGTTTCTTCCCAAACTGTCCAACTTGGATAATTCAAGATTCAATACAATGAGCAGTACCTTCAAAAAGAACGTGTGCTCACTAATATTGAATCTCAAATGGGAAACTAAAGCTTCGCTCGCCAATACGATTTACCATATACATCAAATATATGACAAAGATAACAAGACCAAGCAGAGTTACAGTACATAGCAATAATCAAATGAAAATTGATGATTGAAAGATAAATTTTCTAAACCCAGTCATGAGCATGTGATCAAACTTTAAATCTATAATTCACAATGACCTTCATGTTCCCAAACTGCTTTATCACACCCCCACAAGAATTACCCAATCCGTCTTCTCAGCAAACAAGTCATTGGTTCAAACACAAAACCAACATCAATAGATTACTACGAGATGAAGCATGTTACAATATATAAAAAAATGAAAAGTGATGCATCATATACATAACAGTCAAATGATCTACAAGCATGCTCCAAATGAGCATTGTTGGCAAATCAGAGCAAGCAAAAAACAGAGCGTGGAGCAGTTGGTGCCATGAATAGAGCAAGTAAAGAATAGTAGGGTACCTGGTTGGTAAGTGGCGTCATGTGGACCAATGGAGGCATGGAGCAGTGGCGGCTGGCCGGGTCGGTGGTGGGGGTCGCTAGGTCGGTGGTGCGGGGTAGCGAGACGGGGTCGCGGATCTCGGGTTCGGTGCGTCTCGGGGTCGGGGTCGGGGTTGGTGGAGCGAGTTCATATGTCAGGGTCAGGGTCGCGCGGGTTAGGGTGGCAGTGCCACGAGTTGTCAGGGTTAAGGTTGTGCGAGGGAGGGGTCGGGCAGCCATAGGTTGGGGTTGCTAGGGGTCGGGGTATAGGTCGGGCACTCGAAGTGGGGCGACTGGTGTCGGTGGAGGTGGGTCGGTGGAGGTGGGTCGGTGGCGGTGGCTATCGTGGGTTGCAAGGGAGAGAGGGGAAAGGATGTTGAGAATAGAGAAAAAAGGGACAAATGAGGATGACAGAAGGAAGATGAGGTTTTAGATCTGGTTTGCGGTGGATTGTTCCGTTACAAATTTATTTTTTAAATTGCTGCGAATTTATTCATCATAAATTTTTTTAAATTTTTTTTATTTTTTATTTTTCTAAGTAATTTTTTATTATATTTATTAATTTTGCGGCATATAGTTCTGCCGCAAACCTTTTTTAACCAACAAAAAAAATTTGCGAGGGGGAAATCTGCCACAAATTGAGACGAATTTTAATCCACCACAAAATTCACCGTAATTTGGGTGGATACGAATCTGCCACAAATTAATTATTTTCTTGTAGTGAATTAGGTAAAGAATGAGGAGGAACTATTAGTACTGATGAGGAATAATCAATTGGAGAAGCTTGCAAGGATAGGAAAATAGTGGGAACAGAAGAATAAGGTGAAGAAAGATATAGCATGACTGTATGAAAAAATGTGTTCATGGAAAATAACATTTTGAGAAACAATAGTGGTTTTACTGTGAAGCTTATAGAGCAAGTAACCTTTGACTCTATGTTTAAAACCCAAAACAATGCATTTTTTAGATCTTGGATCAAATTTATTGTGGTTAGCAGTGATTGTTTAAGCATAATACAGTGAACTAAAGACTTTTAAATGGGACAAATCAGGAAGTGTGTTATGTATTAACTCAAAAGGAGATTTATTTGACAGAAAGGGTGTAGGATTTCTGTTAATGAGATGAACAGCAAGAGAGACAACATAACTCTAATTTTTTTTTAGTAATTTAGCTTGAAACAAGAGAGCTCTAGCAATGTTTAAAATATGCTGATGTTTTCATTCAACCACAACATTTTGCTATGGTGTCTCAACACAAGTGGTGTGATGAACAACACCTTTGCTGTTATAAAATTCTAACATATTAAACTCAGGACCATTATCACTCCTTAAAAATTTTAGTTTTGTGTTAAGTTGTGTCTCAATCATAGTGATAAATTTTGCAATACTGATCTAGCTTCATATTTCCCTCTTATTAACAAAACCTAAGTGTATCTACTATAATCATCAACTATTGTCAAAAAATATTTGTGGCCATTAAAGGATTGAATAGAATATGGTCCCAAAATATCAACATGTATAAGCTCAAAAAATTGAAGAGAATGTAAATTGCTAACAAAATAAGGTAACCGTTTCTGTTTGGCAAAATGACAAGCATCACAAACAAGTTTAACAGAAGAAGGAATATAAGAATATTGGGAGTGTAACAGATGGAAACATTTAGGAGACAAATGTCTTAACCTAAGATGCCAAATTTCCACATCACTTAATGTTTGCAAATTTGTAGCAATAAGAATGGAGGAACTAGAATTATTACAAACATGTTGTAGGAGTCCAGAATTGTAGATCTTGAGAAAATCAGGTGCTACCGGCTTGTAAAGGCCATCATGCTCTCTAGCTAAACCAATCATCCTCAATAAAGGTAATTGTTGGATCTGACAACTTTGCTTCTAGAAAAGCAATTGACAATTCATATAAGATATAAGTTTGGTTACTGATATCAAATTGAAATAGAAATATGGAATATATAGAACATCTAGTAAAATAAAGGATTAGGAGAAATGGACTATACCAGAAATGTGTGTTTGGACTTTGCTACCATTAGACAATGTAACATAAATGGATTTAATGGTTTTATGTGAGTCAAAAAAGGACAAAATATGACAAATATGATCAGTGGCTATTGTGTCCAAGATCTAGTGATCATTTTGATGATGTGACTTACCTAGGTTGACTAAATTAACAAAAGATTTGGAGTGATGGACAGTGTTGATAGTATGGGATGAAGGCTTAGGATTAAATTATTGAATCAAGGATAGCAAGTTATGATATTGATATCGAGTAAAACTAAATTCTGGTTCCTTCTGAATATCCTCAGAACAAGGGACTGACTCCACTTCATCTTCATCTTCAGTGGTCACATTATTTATTGCGGATTGTTGCTTTTTGAATTTAAAGCTTGGAGGAAAACCATGCTTATAGTAGTATGTTTCCACTGTATGATTAGTCCTTTCACAAAGAGTGCAAAACTTTCCTGTTTTGCCAATAGAATTACCACCAGAACCTTGCTATCTTCCTTTACAATTTTTATTGTATCCTCTTCCAAAAGATGGTTTCTTGAAGCCGTTGGAATTCTAATAAGAAAAACTAATGAAAACTTTAGAAGTACCAGTAATAACATTTGTCATTTGCCTTTCCTATTGTATCACTAGTGAAAAAACTTTGTTTATAGTGGGCAAAGGTTCCAACAATATGATCTGTGATCTAACATAAGCAAAATCCTTATTCAACCCTTTTAAGAATATGATCACATAATCAATATTTCTCTGAGTTCTCATAGTATTGTACCCTCCATAATTCCAGAGTAAAACACATCCATAAGTTGGAAAAGGTCTAAAATTCTCTAATTCATCCCACATGATTTTCAATTCAGTAAAATAACTAGTTATTAATAAGTTTCCTTGCCTAAAAGTATAAATTTCCTCTTGTAAATATGAGATTCAAAACAAGTCACCTTGTGAAAATCTTTCTTTCAAGTCTTTCCATGTATCTATGGCCTTGTTTATCCACAAAAATGCTCTAAGTAGTATGATCTGAAATTGAATGGGTTATCCATGAGAGCACCAAATTGTTTGATCTTTCCCACGCCGGATAGATTAGATCAATGACAGGTGGTATTGGCATACTTGTATCATTGAAACACAATTTGTTCTTGGATAAAAAGAGCCATTTTCATGGCTCTGGACCATGAATGATAGTTAGCTCCTATTAATGGTGGTAAAACCAAAACCAGGGAGAGGTTTTCGTTGGGGTGTATGTAGAAGGGGCTAGAAGGGTTCGTTGGATCAAGTTGATGTAAATCTGCTATAAGAATTAATAAAAAAAATGAAGAAAAAGAACCGAGGATGAATGAGTAAACTGAATATTGAAGATCAATGAAGATCAAGAATGATGAAGTTTTGGAGTTTTAGAGATTTTGTGTAGGGCCCAACAAAAAATGATCTTTGATACCATAACAAACTCGAATTGAATAGAGAATGCAAAAAGAAACTTTTCTTTCTAATTATTGCATTTGATTTGAATTATCTGAATGAATATGTTTACACTACACTTATCACCTTATATACCGTGATATAATAATGAAGAATACGACATAAACTGACAGAAAACTTCCTTAACTAAAAATGTAACTACTAACTAACTTCAACTAAAAATGAAACTGCACAAACTAACTTGACAGCTGTTGATTATTGCTCAGTTCTATTATCCTGGATGTGACCCAACTGTCCACAAAAGTAGCAAAGATTCGGGAGCCTTTCATATTGAAGGTAGAACCATTGCGAATCCTGCTCCGGGCTCACTTGGATCATAACTCCCCCCGTAGCAGTTTGTTTTTGTCCAACTAAACTCGACTACATAAAGAGTTCCCTAGCCTACCTGTGAGAAGGAAGCGCTCCTTAGCTGACAAACTCAAACCTTCATTAGTTGCCTCTGAAGGTCCTATCGAGATCATTTCCTCCTCCATTAAGGTAAGCTTATTCCAACTCTGCACCAACTCTTCAGCCATAAGTCACCTCCACGCACAATCACGATAAACACAGACAAACTCTTACACCCAAAAAGGATGAAGAGATGCCCTCAAACAAATGCTAAGACCACAAACTCCCACCAAATCTAGTTGCGGCTTCAAAGAGAAAACTAGCACCCTAGGGTAGAGAAAGACACTAAGGTCGGCAAAAGTTGTTATCAAATCACCTTCGCCTACTTTTTTTTTTTGTTTGAGAAAACTAAAATGACATACAATTAATATTTAAAAATTCATACTTTGTCAACCTATGGCTTGCTTCGTCATTACATAACCACTTTGATATTTTTTTTCTTTCCATTTTGTAACAAATAACAATGTCAGAGCAGCAGAAATTGAAATAATTAGTAGCATTGTTTTTTTAAAATTTTCACAGCTTCTAGTTATGAGTAGTATTTTAGGTCCAATTTGTGTTATTTAAGAGTTTTAATGTCTTATCTATAAGGCCATGGGTTCCTAGTGGGTTCGTGTTAGTAGCGAGTGCCAAGGATTACATTTTGCCAAGGTTCGTGTGAGCTCACTTTGAACACATCATCTTCTAGTTTGTACCTTAAAGATGTGATAATGGAGCAAAAAACAAGGTGGCAAAGTGTCAATTTTTTAAACCATAGGGGCAAAGTAAATTCAAGTCAAACCATAGGAGGGAGACTTTAATTAAAAGTGGGCTTATGTTCCATTCACAAGTAGCTTTTTGTTACAAAATGGATGGAAAAAACTTCAAGGTGGTTATGTGATAATGGAGCAAACAATAGAGAGATAAAATGAATTGGGGTTAACCATAGGTGAAACCTTTTTTGTGAAGGATCTTACGCGGGTCAATCCGCTTATGGCCAAAACATAAGCTTTTCATTTCTCGAAAGATTTCAACATTTTTTTGATGGCATTACAATTTCTCATCATTCAATATTTGCATTTCCCCTTAAAAATTTAATTTTTTTTAAATATGTATTCAGTGTTCTTATTTGTTTCACCAATAAATATGTAATTTTTAAGCATGGAATTTCACAGCTTACTAGATTATGGAGTTAATTTTGATTTTTATTATATTTTATTTATTTTTTGCAATTGGGTGCTAATTATTTTGGGGGTTCTGTTGGAGGACATGATGCAGGGCAGTATTCTGTGGCTTTTAGGCATTCAACAATATTAGGTGGTTCTCAGGAAGTTGATGTTGATGGCTATAGAGCTCATACTTCCACTGTTGCCCAGTATGAGTAGGGGTGTCAAAATGGGTTAAGTTCGATGGGCCGACCCGAATAGCCCGACAAAATTGACGGATTTGGCTAGCAAAATGTCAGCCCGAACATTACATGGCTTGAATGGGCTGAGCTCGAATGGGCCGGGTCAGCCCATTCTTTTAACACTGCATAAGGCTAAATGGACTAAGCTGGACTAGTAAAATGTCAGCCCAAAACTTACATGGTCCGAATGGGCCAGCCCAAAAATAGCCCGATCCTGAATGGGCTAGCCCAGCTCGTTTTGACACCTCTAAGTATGAGGGGTAGTATAGTTCTGTTTATGGCTTAGCTACTCTGAGCAATGCACAGCAGGTCAGTGTGTTATGTTTGTGTATTCTTTGTGAATATTTTATCCAGAATATAAAATATGTTATTAGTAAACAGAAAAGTTTGTTAAAAGTTTGTAGTCAAAGTGATTCGGTATAAGTACTTGTACTCATAGATTATCCTTGTGTTTATCATATATCACGGGAAGCATCTATTCAACATATAGGAATTTAGGCTTACAGTTATTATGGAAAATTTTAGCATAACATGGAAAAACTAGTCCCAATATATAGAAAACTTGAGCTCCTTACTATTGAATTGGATTAATGCATTAATAATTTTCCATTCAAGGTCTTTAATCTTGGGAGAGGTAACCACATATATATCTTCAAAAGTGTAAGCACTATCTCATTTAATACTAGTTACGCTTCTGTTCTAACTGTTTTTCAACTTTTTCTTTTAATCTGTCTCCTTGATCTTGATGCCCCATATGAATCCTTCTTATTTTGTATATAATATTTTTTTTCTCTTTATTGTGCTTTATGTGGAAAATCTTTTAAAGTTTTTCTTTATATAGGTTCCTTCATTGAGTACTAAGGGAGTTGCATCATCAGCTTTAGATGGTCGTGGAGGTTATTCTTTAGGTGTTTCAGATTCACTTAAGTTTGCTTTTGTAGACTATGTCTCATCCTATTTTTATGATTTTTGTAATTTTTGTGAATTATTTAATTTATTTTGATTATTTTATTATTATTTTTGGACTTTATATGTGTTTGAGGCGGTGCCGGAAAAATAAAATATTTTTGGAATCGAAAAAAGTTTGACTGTTAACGCGGGGCTGGGAGAGCTTACTAAACCCGAAACCGGAAACAAATTTCGAAATTTTTCTTTTTCTGAGATTTTATTCGACGAATGAAATCTAGGTGTTACAAGTTTCTATTATCCAGGGGGGGGTGGTCAATAAACAAAAGTTTTGCAAAAACCTTAAACAATAACCTTTGTCCATATAAATTTAATACGTGGAAGAGATGAGAAAAGAAAGAACAATTAATAATTAAATCTAGTTAGATGATTAAAGAGAATAAGTCATAAGCCTAGTCATAAACCTAGTCATTACCACTCATGATTCACTTTGTTGGTGAACCAATGGGAAGAAAGCTTCTAAGGTAAGTTTGAAGGAAGTCAAGTTTTGTGACTATGACTCACAATGATGAACCAATGGGAAGAATGATGAACCAATGGGAAGCAACCTTCCAAGGCAAGCTTGAAGAAGACAAATTGGTTACTTATTGTCACTCAAGCTTATCTCATCATTTCTTTCAAGAAACAAAAATATCAAACTCTCTCATTTTCTCTCCTTACAAATTTCAGCCAACCCATCACAAATACTCTCCAATCTTGTTCAATCCAAATCAACCGCATATCTTGAACCTAGACACCATTTGGAGACACTTTTATGTTGTGATCTTCTTCAAATTAATCCATCTTCAATCACTTTTTCCAAGCTTAAGTTTGAAAGTTTTTAAGTGAAGTTCTTGATCTTCATTTCTAATTTTATTTCAAGTTCTAGACCATAATCTTGATCCATGATCATCTTATTTCAAGCCTTAGATTTTAATAATTATATGCTTAATTTGTTTAAGGATCTTTTTGGTGGTAGAACTTTGTTTTTACTCTCAAAAAAGCAATCTTTTAAAAGCAATTATCCTTAATCATTTGAGATATTTAATTGATAGCTCCAGGGATGATTAACCTCAAGTCCTAAGACCAACTTGGTGGTGAGAAATTGAATTTTGTGGTTGTTGGTAAAAACATCTTCATTGAGGATTTATTCATTCTCCCCTTTTTGATTATGTGAATTTAATGGTTTATGCTTGTTGGCTATAATTGATTCACAAAGTATATGACTTTTCATATCTAATATATGCATGAAATTGCTATGGTAGGAATCCAATGATGATTTTAAATTTTTTTCTCATAGTTATATATTTGAATCATGTGGGAATGACAAAGATAATTATAATCCATAAAAGGATACACAAAGACCATAATGGCTCATTAATATTTAGCCAACAATATATAACCACCATCAAGCAAGAACAAAAAAATTTTATTGATTATGAACTTAGATAATTAGGTGACAAGAATATGATTTGCTCATTTATCAAGTTGAAAAAGGAGATAAACAAAATGTTATCATTAGAAAAGAAGGTGATTTTTTGATCCGCAGTAATCGCACTGCCATGATAATGGAAATAAGTTGGAAAGACAGTTTGAAAATTTAAAGTATTTCATTTAAGAGAGTTTTAGTAAAGGTAATGGAAAAAGGATTTTTGAAATGTTTAGATTAAATTAAAATAACGTAGATTTTGTGAAAAACGTTAGAAAATATCATTTAGAAGAGATTTGGTAAGAAAACATTGGCATTGAGGTTCAAATTTTATATTAAATATGAAAAGTCTCAAAATTAAGCTTAGAACGTTAATAAACGTTTTACGTGATTGAAAAGTATTGATAAAACCTTACGCGATTTAAAAATGTTGATTTTTGGGTTACGCGATTAAGAAAATGTTTGAAAATTTTTACGCGATTGAAAAATGACGTAAAAATGTTACGCAATTTGGAAACGTAATAGAAGTGTTACGCGATTGTAAAAACGCAATAAAAATACTTCGTGATTGAGAAAAACAACAGCTTGCTGTCGGGCCGACGTACTGGACCCAGATACGTCAATAGACGGTTAAGCCCAATGGTGGCTTAATTTCATGGAAATCACGTTGTTAATAATTATTGATTCATTAAGTCATTTGATCATGCATTGTGAAAGTCGTGGGGACTTTGTTTGTTACAGTTGTATGCCTAGGAGATTGAATTTACACCTTAGTGCTAGTGCGAATTGCGTAGTGAAGGTCAATGACTAATTCCATAAGTGGCCAGGTAGTAGCTATCGTGGTTACAGATGCAAACACACCGACAATCTCGATGAGACACTATTCCTATTCATGATCTGGTGTAGAACGTCTTGTATAAGCCATGATGCATATGCTGAGAAAGTTATAGTACTTGAATTGAGGCTAACAATATACGGACATATCTCTCGATCAATTCTCTCTGATATTAGTTTTAACTCCATGGAGTAGGGGTCGGTCCATTATGCATATGCATAGTCAGTAGACATGTTGTTGTGATATACATTCATTGAATTATCTATTAATTGATATCATGTCTGTAATTGTTGATTCTGTATTGAATGACATTATTGTTATTACTGTTTGTTTGTTGCCATACTGGTATATAATGTAGAGGATCTCATCTCTTTATTATATTGTCTTGTCTATTCTGTTTTACGTTTATATTCTATGAAGACTGTGATGGCAGCGATGCGGGATCTTCTGGGTTTCGTTAGGGTGCAGTTCCATAGAGGCATCGATACTGGCGCGTCCATCTGGATACTGAACGCATTGAGTATATAGGGGATGTTACTCTATCTTTGAGTAGGACCCGCCATGGGGTTTTTACTTTTTGTTTTGATACAACTGTATATCTGGAGTTTTATATGACTGTTAGGGAATTATGGGGTGATCTTCATTACACTCCTAGGGAGGATTTTGAGGTATCGTCTGCTCGGACTCCCATCCGTCGAGACATGCCCCGACTGGGGAATTTGTCTGTTATGGATTCCGAGGAGGATCTGAAGGAGGATTCAATGGAGGACCCTTCCCTCCAAGTGTTTGGACTTGGGCTAGATTAGGTTTTGTTATGGCATCTATACATATACTTTGGAGTACGTAAGTTTTATGTATTTATGTTGTCACTAAACTAGGTTATGTATATGAAATGTGTAATATTCAATTTACTATGTCTTGTGTTTCCTATATTCTATTAAGTTTATGTTATCCGCGAAAAAGAAATTTTACAACCCATATATTACAATATTAAATTATTTAAGAATTGGTTTTAGCTTTATGTATTTTGGTTTGAAATGCAATTTCCTAACGAGGATGTTACAGTCACAAATCTGATCAATTGTATGATGACAAGGGTTTGGATTATTCTGTAATAGATAGGCGGCAATATGGTGAACGACAAGGTGGTTACATTGGTAGGGACTTACCCAGTGATCCAAATGGGCGATATGTTGTTGATCTTGTTAGATTTAGTCATCAACACCAGGTGTATGCTTACTCCTTATAAAATATTGTAATAGCTTTCTTTGTTTCTGTTGAGTATCAATTTGTAGAACAAAATAAAGAAAACTGTCACTACTACCTCCTTTTGATTTTTCTGTAAATTGTAATCCTAATACATTTGTGTTTTTTTTTTAGCAAGCAGAAATATACGATCGCATTGATCAGGAAGTTTTACTTTGACAAGAGCAATTGCTGAAAGCTCAGTCTCTGTATGCTGCCTCACTTGATGGGGGTGCTAGGTATTTTGTTTTATTGTTTTGAATAATGTGCATTAAATTTTTGTTCAATGTAGCTTAATATCAATCCAAACCAACTTTTGGTCACTTAAAAATAATATTATTTTCCTAATAATGAATATTGTAATATGTACATTCTGGTGGTTATGTGTAAAGTTATTGGGTTGTCTTTTGAATTTCTGATGAAGCTAGGCAGAAGCTGATCAACAGTGCCTAGCTATGTTAAATGGTAATAATATTTCTCCCTACACTGAGTAGCAACACGTTTCTGGCAGACAAGCTGATTATCTAGCAACAAGAGTTGGTGCTAGTCATCACTTTACCCAAGATCTTATGTCTTACGGAGGAAGAATGGATTCTAGTCCACCACTAAAGTTGGCATTCACCCTTCAAAAGTCATCATCACCAAGCTCAGGTTGGACATGGATTGCAAGTCCCTTCTCCATCGCAAGGCCAAGGGTCGTGCTACCTCCGACAAGGAAAAGGGTACAAAGTTTGCACCCGAGGATATTATGCAAAACGTTGATTAGGTTGTAATGGTTCTCTGCTGAGAAAACTGGGATTTAGTATTAGACTACTAGTCTTGTGGTTTTGAATATGACACAATTTAAGTATTTGGTTATGTTACTTTTAATTTTTAATGGAATGTTTGAAGTTATTATTGGTAATAATTCTTATTTTTTGTTTTTTTTTCATGAGATGTTTTTAGCTAGTAAAGGCATTGTTTTGTTTTGCTTTGCTTTTCTTCATTCAGTTGTTGATATAATAGTTGGTGCATGTGTAGTGATCAATAGGGGGTAAGTGTTAGCTCTTAATTCTGACTTGCATTCTTTGATTAATTAAAAAAAATGCATAATTCATCATAATCCTTGAATCGTTGAAAACTAGCAACTTTGATATTTGGTAAGTACCATTGCAAGTCTATCTCAATCTCATTTCTAACTTCGGCACAAGCACATCTATTTATCTAACAACATAATGGAATATGTTGGTTGATGAGTATGTAGATTCAGATTTTGCCTTCTTTATGTTGTTATGTGTTTTTAATAATTTTTTTCTTCAGTGTTTTGAATTTTGATGTGGTAACTCTTATTTATTATTGGAGTTTTCTGGTCTATTGTAAAATGCCAATCATTAACCTCTTTATGATACTTAATATCATCATATCATGTTTCCTTATCAATGATTTTATGGTGTTGATTTATAAAATTTGGTGCAATGATTGTGCCAATGACAGTGGATAAATGTGTTGTAGTTTTGTTTGCTCTTTCAGTTGTTATATACTAGCTAAATTGTGGGATTATTATGTTTGCATGGTTTGAATACTTGCGTGAGAGAGAGAAGGACATACTCAGAATTTAAGACAAATGTTATTTCACTATTGTTTTTTTCATTCATTATAGGTATGACAGTTCATATAGTTAGTGGCATCTTTCATTGGAGGTTTTGTGATAGCATTCGTCAAGGGATGGCTTCTAATCGTTGTCTTGCTATCCTCTATCCCACCTGTTGTCTTCGCTAGTGCTGTGATGAGTGTCGTTATTGCAAAAGTGACATCCCGTGGACAAGTGGCGTATTCTACAACAGCAAATGTTGTAGAATAGACAATTAGTTCTATCTGAATTGTATGCAAACCAACTGAAATAATTTCTGATTGTTCCTTGGGTAACTAAGGAATATATAAGTAATATCCATAACTCCAATGCAGGTTGCATCATTCACTGGGAAGAAGCAAGCTATAGCTAAGTATAATAAATCTTTAATAAAAGCTTACAAGGCTAGTGTGCAAGAGGGAATGGCTTCTGGTTTAGGAGTTGGCTCAGTTTTTCTTATTGTTTTCTGCACTTATGGGTTGGCCATATGGTTTGGTGGGAAATTAGTACTAGAGAAAGGATATACAGGAGGGAAATGATAATAAGGTAGAAATATCTTTGGTTAATTTTTTTTCTTTGGAATAAAAGTGGGTATAGATTGATTTTGGATCTTCCCTGATGTTGTCCTGTTTTTTTGCTTTTCATGAAGTCTTAGTTTTTCATATGCCTAGTGTTTCTGTCCTACCTTTATTAAGCCTTTGTTAAGCTATTGGTGGCTAAGTCATGTTGTTACCTTTATTGTCTTTGCTCATTACTTGTTATTCTGGTGCTTGGCTTTTTGAGTTCAACACTTTAA
The DNA here is from genome assembly GCA_029884605.1 of Ormosia emarginata. NCBI lineage: Eukaryota > Viridiplantae > Streptophyta > Magnoliopsida > Fabales > Fabaceae > Ormosia > Ormosia emarginata. The sequence goes on along the minus strand of JAQQTP010000077.1, from coordinate 47,066,310 downwards.
TTTTGTATGAGATGAATGTTTGATTGAGAAATTGAGATAGTTTACTTTTTCAATTGATATGCCAAATTGTGTTGTGATTGTGGCACAGTGTATATGCATGGGTGGAGTGGGTGTGTAGTGTAGGTTTAGTGGCTTTTGCTTTTTTTTTTCTTTCAATTTTTTTTTCTTCTTGTGACTGGGATTAGCGAGGTAATAGCGAGGGAAATTAGCGAGGGATTTGTGAAGGAATAGTGAGGGATTAGCGATGGATATTAGATCCAAATTTTTTTCCTTGTTGTGATTGGGATTAGCGAGGGATTGCTAGGGAATAGAGAGAGAAATTAGCGAGGGATTTGCAAGGGAATAACGAAGAAAATTAGCGAGGTATTAGCAACAAATATTAGTTCCAATTTTTTTTTCTTATTGTAACTGGGATTAGTGAGGAATTTGTGAAGGAATAACAAGAAAAATTAGCGAGGAATTAGCGACGGATATTAGATCCAAATTTTTTTTCTTGCTGTGATTGGGATTTGCGAGGGAAATTAGAAAGGGATTTGCGAGGGAATAACGACAGATTTTAAATCCAAAATTTCCAAAATATAGGGACATAATAGCGAGGGAACATAAGCATCATTTTTTTAAAAAATTGTGAGGGATTAGTGATGCGGATTAAAGGATGCAAACCTAAGTGCAAGTTGTCTTAAGTAATAAATTTCTCAGGAGTCCGAGGTCGATCCATAGAGAATTGATGAAGAAAAATTATTTGAGGTAAGGAATTGATTTGCCACAACAATAAATATAATAAAACTTGTTCACAATAAAAAAAAAGAACTTGCTTGAGTTAGGAGATTCACTTTTGGTAATAAATTAAGGACAAGATTAATTCTTTTTTTGTAACTCAATTGAAATCCACACACAATGGAGGTTCCAATTCTAAATCAAACATTCAAAGTCCATTTAGAATTATATATGTAGTTATATGATGGTTCCTTTAATTATTTACTAACATCAACACTTGTAAATGGGTTCAAGCATTCATTGTACCAAATCATTTGTTTACAATGAATCAAGAACTTCACTTTACAAGGAGGGTTTCTAAATTGATTGAAAATAAAATACAACACATATAATGATCACTTGATAATATATTATTTAAGTACAAGAAAGAAATTAATCTAACCTTATTTTTATTACCAAAAGCTTCACCCCTTCACCCAAGCAAGATGAAGATTAGTTACTCATGAACAAGAAGAAAGAAAGAGAGAAGAAGAAAAAGATGAATATAACTTCAATTTAGAACAAAGAAAACTACAACAAGAGAAACAAATAACACAATAGCATAATTTAAGTTAAGATTTTTCCAAAATGATCAGCCAATGCACCTTTATATAGAGCTTGAGGAGTACAAAATGACAATGAAATTATTTAATTAGTGGGTAAATGATGGGTGGATGAGTGAAAAATGACAATGAAGTTATTTAATGAGTAGGTATATGATGAGGGGATGAGTGAAAAATGATAATGGAGTTAATTAATGAGTAGGTAGATGATGGGTGGATGAGTAGAGTGGGTGAATGATTAATGAGTGGGTGGATGATTATTGAGTGGATGGATGATTATTGAGTGAGTAGATGATTATTTAGTGGGCGGATGATTAATGATGATTGTCTCTTCACTCGTACTAACTAATTCAATTATCTTCATATGATTATAACTATATTAAAACGTCATTTTCTAGAAAAGTGATCTTCATGAAAGTTGAAAGATTTTGTCTTATCTTTCCAATGCCACCGGTTTCATCTCCATACAACTCCTACAGCTCAAATTCCAATCCAATCACTGCACACTGCTTAGGCCTAGCTACAACTCCTCTGTTCTGACTTACAAGTCCAATATGACCTCCAAGCCATCCGAACTGACTCTTGTGTTCTTCATGAGAGTTGTAGATTTGGGTCTTAACTTTCAAATGGCACTACTTTCAGCTTATACAACCTAAGTTATGCCCTGATTAGTGCACATTGCTCAGGTTATAGTAACAAAACCCATTTTTTGACTTCCAGGCCCAATTAGCTCTACTAGATGTCTGATTGAGACTTCGAGCTCTCATCAAAATTGTAGAGCTTTTTCTCAGTTTTCCTACAAAGTAAAATTCATAATTTTTAGACATCTAGAACTCAAGATATGACCAAAATACAGAAATAGTGTAAAATCTCAACAATGTTGAAAAATATCAATTAAGCCTAATTTGAACCCAAACTTATAAAACATGACCAAACTTAATCAATTAAGTGTATAGAGAGTGTAAATGATTAAAATAAAGGATTATTAATGTATAAAATATGTGATTATCAAATTCTACCACACTTAGCTTTTTGGGCTCCTGGGCAAAACACATAAGACCAAAACTAGGAAACAAAGAAAAACGACACTGACTCAAAAGCTAAAAACACTAAAAGACTCAATTTCCAATGATATTCAAGAATACAAAAGTTTATAAATAAGAAGAGCAACCAAAAATTCAGGAGATCAAAACATTCATGAGGTAACATTTCTTCACATCTCAAATAAACAAGTAAGGAAACTTCAGTTGAAAAGCATGAATCAAGAATGATAGATCTCACAGAATTCACTCTCAATCCCTCAAGTATTTAAAAGGTAAGTATTTCACTATATTCAACCCATGAACAATTACACTACCATAAGCTTGTTTATCTTCAACTTCTCCGCTACTCAAAAACACTTGTACACAAAAATCAAGAGGAATTTATTCAAGGTTGTAGTGGGGCCACGGTAAAGGAGAGAGGGTAAAATGGATATGACAAGTTAAAATACCAAAGAGAATAGAAGAGCATTAGGGTACAGTTAGAGTAGAGAAGATGTTTGAGAACATTCAGTTTAAATCTCATAAAGAACAATGACCAATATTTGACTAATATTTGTTAAAGATCAATCCCAAATTGGTGGGTTGAATTCATTGTTAGGCCTGAACCTTCTCCTTCTCTTCCTGTTGTTTCCAAGCATCCATCTTCATTCTAGGCATGGATATGTCACATGGTGTATTAGGAGATTCTAATATCCTTTGATTGCAGTGATGGTCAACTCTCTCTCTCTTTTTTTCAACATTTTGACACACACTCCCACACTTGTTCAAGAACAAAGTCAATGCTCTCTTATTCCCTCAGATTGGGTAAAAACATGTGTTTTTTTTTATTTAAGGCACGTAATGAGCTAAAAACAAGGAATTGCAAATAAACTCAAAGGGATTACACAAGGAAAAATATGCAATGATGGCTATTTGGTCAAAGTAGCTATTTCAAAATATCTCAATTATGTTTATATATGCATGTGAAAATGTAGCTTAAAAAAGAATCAAAGCAAGTTCTAGAGTAACAATTCCATGAGTGAAAAAATCACACAAGAAAAAAGAGAATGGTACAAATATTCAATCCATTCATCAATAGGTTCAAAATCTTACAAGACATATAACTACCATTCTCAATCTATCAATTCAACATCTATAACCAAGCATGTGAAATTTAAGATAGAAGACAATTTATTCAACCATACTATAATCCCTGAATTTCAATTACTTTATAGGATGTGAGAATTCATTCACTTGAATCATTCAAAGGAAATTAAAAAACTATGTTACTTCCTCAAATCATCACAGAATAGTTACTTCCCCAATCTAGATGCGTCTCAGGAGTAATTTACTTCAAAAGTAAAATTACTCCTTACTTTGCTATCCTTAATTGGTTTTGCTATAGGTTTTTGACAATCATATCACTAAACATACTTCCCAATTTTGATGCATCTCAGGAGTAAAATTACTCCTTACTTTTCCATCATTCATTGCTTTAGTAAGTTCATGACAATCATGTCATACTTCCCAAAAAAAAAATTTCTTTTTTTTCTTTTTTTTGGGTCAATTATTCTTCCCCCCAACCAGATCACAACATTGCCCTCAATATTAAAATATATATAGGTAAAGGATAGAAGATATTACCTGTTGCAACAATTACTGAAAAGAGAATTCTGACACAAATTTAAACAGAAACAAAGTACGATAAATAAAACCAAAGGTAAAAAAAAGTTATAGATGAAGTGTCAGATCTGACTTACATTTCATGCTAGTTCCCTCACTGCTTCCTTTTGACCAATCTATCTTAGCTATTACTGGATCAGGTTTATAAACAAAAGCTTCTAATTTATCAATCAACTCATCAATAGTGGAAGCAGAGATAAGAAGTAGTCTTGTCGCAGGTGTGATAAATTTCTGTTCCACAGCATGGTCAAGAAAAGATAACAAACTAGAAAAAAAATTATTAACATTCAACAAACTTATGGATTTATGGTAGATGTTCAGTTGGGCTCAAAAGACAATTCGAAAAACTTCTTCCAAAGTACCAAAATCACCTAGTAAGGTAATGAATGCATCAGAGTCTTCAAGCATTATCTTCATTCGTCCATGCATAAATGATACCTGAAGTTCCTGTCCAATTCTCTTTCTAGTGATGTTCTTTTGAGTCAAAGCTCTAGAAATGATACTTAAAACCTGACTGCCTCCTAGAAATACAGAGAGTGATACAACTCTCATTAACCCACAACAACCTCCCTCATATACAACATGAATATTCCTCGCAGTAAGTGTTGAACTCAGAGTGTTTGTTGTGTTTACAAACTCTAAATCCTTCCCATACCTAGACCCACACAATACACATATATTTTTAAGTTGACGAATAGAAGGTCGTATTTCTATACTCACCCTCTCTTTGAATGATTCTGAATTGGAGGAAAGTAGAGAAAATAGAGTGTTTAAATAGGAAAAGAATGGAAAAGGTAATAATAGCACCTATAAGCGTAAGTTGGCTGTTGTCAGAAAAGTTTAAAATTAAGAAACATTTTTTTCTTTTATTTTTGTTTTATTTTATTTTATTTTTTTTGAACTTCAAGAAAACCATCAAGGTAAAGAAGTGTAGAAACTCCTGAAGGACCCTGCTCAAAGGATCGTCTATCCAAAACTAAAATACAACAAAATTATACAAAGATAAAAGAAATATGGTAACAAATAATAGCATACCTTTATGTACAGTTTTCATGGCGTATCTTTATACTGTGCGTCCTGAGTGCAGTAGTAGCATATCTTTATTCTGTGTGTCACCAGTGCAGTAGACACTCATGTCTATTTATTCGAAGAATAGAAAAAGAAAAAAGAAAGAAAAAGAAAGAAACCATCGTGGGTTTCCATCCTAGGTCTGGAACCTGGAGAGCTCACACTTGGATTCGTAACATCAACAAAGATGCTAAAATCTGAAACCGCAATGTAGAAGATCTAGAACATCCCATCCCAAGGCGCTGAGAGCCCCTTCTAATAAAAGAGAGGATCAAGCTCAGATGCCTCATACGATTTGGCAGTCACGGGTTACTTATCACTAATAACCAGAGTGGGACGCTTCTGCCTGTCCATTAACTACACAGTGCCTAGATGGCGAACATTGGGTTATGGAGTGCAACTCTCTACAGAGCATGATATACGAACTTTATTTAAGGACCGACGTGCAAAGGTCCATCTGAGTCAATGACGGGTCAGCCAAAGGCTGGGGCTCCACAACTAATTAAAGTCATGGTACTCCTTCCAGATCGCCCTTGTTCAAATTTTTTTTAAAGAAGAAGAAGAAGATAATATATACATGTTGTTGTGATTATGGCTCACATCTTTCTCTGGTTTTACGTCCAGTAACTATAACACCCTCCCTAGGGTATCACATGTCTGACTCCCGACTTATAATCAAAAAGAAGTTTGCATAAAGTTTGAGTTATAAAAGATGGGTTTTAAAATTTCTTTCTTACTGAAACATAAACTTACTGAAATTTATAAGTAATACTGAAAAATATATTTAAACTGATTTAAACTCATATAACAAATATCACTTAATATTTAACAATTATTCAAGAAATATAAAACTTATAGACACTTTTTTTTTCTACCAGTAGTAACCCTATGACAGGTTCTACTTAATAGCACGGTATAACACTAACGTTAAATCTTAAGATACTTATTTCTTTTTGTATCCCTCTTGATGCATCAGACATCTGTTCCTTGTCAACACTGCACGCTATCGACTCTGGAATGGTCATTCTCTGATGTTGTCCCCAATTTCAGAATATCTACCACCCGTTATGTCTAAGACAACTCGTTCCTTCTACTGTATAATTTCAATAACACAAGCCCAACCAAATAATATAACAAAGAGGTGAGATCACCTACGCCAATACCAACATGGCAGCACAGAGATAACATAAACAACAATGTCATACAGGCATATCATACTAGAGTTCTAACAATGTATTCAACATTAATCAACTATCATCATCCAATCATATAGCAGTTCAAACATTGTTCAAAATTCACGATAATAACAATAATGCCATCAACATGACTCAGACATCCAAAAGTACAATTATCATAACCAATATTCCTCAACTATTATATCACACAGATGTAAATGTACTCATAAAATGCATGTGTATTTAGACTCAATGTTCTTACTCCATGGAGCTAAAACTTAGGTTGGAGAAATGATCGAAAAGATCTGTCGGTACCAAGTGCCTCAGACCACGTGCTATAATTCTCATTTTTGCACATCTAGCACATACACGACAGTCTTTATCAGATCTTGATTAAGAATAGTGTCTCGGTCAGGATCATCGGTGTGTCGCGTCGGTCTAACCCATGGTTACAGTAGAGTGACTCACTGCCCACTGTAGGCAACCCGCACCCCGATGCCCCCAAGGTCAACGAGTGACCTACACTACGCATATCGCACCCACTCAAGAGGTGTACGTTTCTCCTAGGCAATTAGCCTTATCCAGTCCATCGGACTATTCCAATGCATGTATAATGCACCAAATACCAAATCATAGATAGGATACCAATCACAGGTTTAACTCATATTTTTTCAAAATATATTTTATACAATGCACTAATATCTCAATGCAAGTCCAACCACAAGGGCCATACTTTTCAATTTCATTTGTTCAATTTAAATCATATGCTTCAACGCATATTTTTCCAATACGTATAGTGCCCCAAATACCAAATACAGGCATCTCTTTCCAATGCATATAAAATGCATCAAAAGTCAATCGTATGCCAAACTCGTCATTTTCTCACACAGTATTCATACACTATTTTGGTAGTAATCATCATATTATAATGTTTTTATAGTCACAAAACACTTTTACCGTATTTTCACAATCGCGTAACATTTCTATTACGTTTTCACAATTCAAAAACGTTTCTGTTATATTTTCCCAATGCCATAACACTTCTTTTACATCTTCACAATATCGTAACACTTTTGTTACATTTTTAAAATTCAAAAACGTTTTTATTACCTTTTCACAATACCTAACACTACTGTTACATTTACAAAATTTTGTAACATTTCTGTTACGTTTTCAAAATACCGCAACTCTTCTGTTGCACTTTTAAACCACGTACAAATTTTTCAACATTTTTCTCAATCGCGTAAAAATATATGTTTCTCAAATCGCATAGTATTTTTCCACTGTTTCAAAATTGCGTAACTTAAAAATCATTCTTTTAAGTCGCGTAAATCATTTTCCATCATTCTCAAAATATTTAAAACACTTTCTAAATCTCATAGCAATTTTTCGCCATTTTCATAATCGTGTAAAAATATTTTATTTCTTTTTAATCACAAATTGATTTTTTAACAGTAGTTCAAATTACGTAAAATATTTAAACGTAATTCAAATTGCATAGAAATATTTAACATATTTCCAATCGCATAGAAATATTTTCTTCGTATTTCAAATTGTTTTTAAGATACATAAAATATTTTTCAACATTTTACAATCACGTAAAATATTCCTCAATATTCCAAACATTATTTTGACTTAAATAAATCAATATCATTTTCAACACGCTTTTTTCAAATTGTGTAGCTTAAAAATCACGTTTTTAAGATACGTAAAATATTTTTCATCACAATTTCATTATAAAAAATATTTCTTAACCTTCAAAAATTTCTTTTCAACTTTTCTCAAAATAATATGACTTTGTATTTCATTTTTCACATTTTCTTACTCAAGAAAATCTTTTTCCACATTTCTTTACTCAAGAAATCTTTTTCCAAAATATAATCAACAAAAATCACGTTTCCATTGATATAAATCAATATTTCAAAATTTAACATTTTTTTCTAACGTATTTCAAAACTTGAAAGTAAGTTATACGTTAGTAAATTTTCAAAACACCATTATATTCATCATTTTTCCCAAATCATTTCCAAAATCAATCTTCTTCAAAATAAATTAAAATTCAAACATTTTCAACCTCTCTTTGTTTTCCGTTACAAAAATTTCTATTCTCTCAAGTGATAAAATGCTCTAATTCCCTTTCCAAATTCTTTATACCAAATCAATTATATTTCCACTTTGTTTTCATAAAAATCAAGGAAATACAAGTCCTAAAAAATGTGGACATGACTATTGAAATCATCAAAACATTTTTCCTTCTAAGTCAATATGGTTTTACACAAACAAAACCATTAAAAATCCTTTACAAAAATCGTGAACGTGTTCATTGAAAACTGTCAAATATTTCGAGTGACAAAACACTTTATTTTATAAAATATCACTTTGTTCCATAAAAATTTAGGTATAACCAATTTTTCAAAACCGTAGGGTATTTGGCCATTGAAGCCATCAAATATCTTTCCTTCTAAATTGATATGGTTTTACACAAACAAAACCATTAAAATCTTTGTTTTCAAAACTGAAATACCGATGGACATAAAAACCAAACCCATTTGTTCAAATTCATTTTTACTTTCTTTACAAATCCTTTTTTATCCTTCCATGAAAATATTAAGTTATAAACACCTATGTTGAGGTTTCTTGACCGAAAATTCCATAGCCTTTAGAACCAAGAAAATTTATTTTTCTCCACTTCATAATTTTCATTAAACAAATCAATTTCCTTATTCTTGAAAAATTTCAACATGAAACTCTAATTATGGGCATCAAAACCGTAGCCCTTCCTTGGCTATTGGAGCCAAAAATTGATTTCCTTTCCATCAACACATCATGGCATACACATACATATTTCATCATAAATACTATAAGCATGTCATATACTCATCATGCATAATATAAGCATACCATCAAAGCCATAAAATCATGCATAGCATATCAAGCATGGGCAAATAATTAAAACACATAAACACCCACAAATAAATTACAAGACCATGGATATGAATCCTCACATGGATTCATCATCCACCAAATATAATACCATCTCTCACCACCATACTTGGTTGGTGAGGTGGATCTCCCTCTTACCTCTTGAAGATCCTCAAAAGCTCCTTATTTTGCTTCTCTTTCCAAGTCCTTCACCACCAAGGGCTTCTCAAATACAAAACAAAATACATAGAAATTAGTATACTAAGCTTGATTAAGAGGAACCATGGATCAAACATGGTTTAGATCATGAAAAAGAGAGAAGAAATGAAGTTTCCTTACACTTCACCATAAATACCCCATAATTTTGATCTTGAAGAAAGTCCATGAAGATGAATGATTTAGAGGAAATCTCCAACATGAAAGTTGTTTAGAATAAGGTAAGGATTCAAGAAATAAGGTTGTATGAAATTAAAGAGTGATGGAAGGTATTCTTGGGTGCTTGGTCGAAACATGGAGGAGAAGAGAAATGGAGAGAAATTTTTGAAGTGTTAGCTTCTTGAAATTGACAAAGAAAGACCAAGAATGAGTAATAATGGTGGTCTTCCACTTTGCTACTCTCTTAAGCCACCAAAAACCGTCCCCCCTCTTCATAATGCATTCAATTATTTGTCATCATAATTAGCCACCATCTAGAGTATTCTAGACCATTGATTAGATTAATGGTTAGGATTAAGGTAGACTTTTGATTAGAAGACTTAATCTAGGCCATTGGATCTTTCTCCTTTAAATTCTAGCCATTAGATATGTCTCCAAAATGAAGGGTCAAGATTACTCCTTCTTACTTTTAATCCAAGGGTCATAATTAGTCTTTGCTACTTTTTAAGACCAAATCTCCACCATTGATTAAATTTTCATCCAATGGTCATAAATGGTCCTTGTTACTTTACAAGACCAAATCTTCACCCTTGATTAATTATTCATCCAATGGTCATAAATGGTCATAGTCATTTTATAAGACTAAATTTCTACCCTTGATTTAATCTCCATCTAATGGTTATAAATGATCTTATTCACTTTTAAGATCAAATCTCCACCGTTGATTAAATCAAGATCAAGTCTCCATCGTTGATTAAATCAATGGTGGATATCCAAACCACCGATGTTGACTGACGAGCGCCGAACTCAGTCAAAATTATAACCGAAGTTATTACCTAAGCTTGTAGCACAGTGACAACACCAGATCGTCTCCTCAAGGATCGTAAATGCAATTTAATCAAATCAAGTGAAAGTTAGCAAAGGGGGGGTTTGACAGTTTAAGATCGTACTTAACAAAATTAACGGAAGAAATGACAATTAAAGAGTAGTCAATTTAGAAACCTATTCAAGATTGGGTGGATTCAATCATAGACCCTTCATAGAACACTTGAAGCGCAATTGAATTGTTAATTTGGATCTAACCGAGATCTCTGCATCAAATCCAGAATTCATACTAGACGATCGTCTAGAATTCAATTAACAAGTGATAAACACAAATCCGCAATCGCACCATTCATGAAAATCTATGTTAATTTCAAGTACCGAATTCAATTAACTTAGGCACAAATCAATAACCTAACCTCTTCAATTTCGTGATTAATTTAGATCAATCAGTTCTAAGTTTCATCACAAATCTCAATCTTAAACCAAGATCAAATCAGATTAACATAAATAGAATCACCATTCATGCATTCAAGATCAAGAAGAAGAAGAAAGAAGAAGAAAAGAGGAATTCAATTACAAATCAAATACAATGCATAACCAAGGTCTCAAGAATCCAAACCACAATCTCTTCAAGAGTTCTAAATTGACCCAAAGTAGCTTAGCCCTCCATTACCATGAAGGGGAGCATCAAAATATACAAAACTATGAGAAACTATGAAGAAGCAAGAAGAAACTTAGAGAGAAATGAAGGAGAATTACATGTTGTTCATGATAAATGGTGCCTTTTATAGAAGTCTAAGGTAACAAAATGACAAAGGGAAGTGGGTGGATGAGTGGATGAGTGAGTGGAGTGTTTGAGTGGATGGATTAGTGGGTTGGTTTAGTGGATTGGTTTAGTGGATGAGTGAGTGGAATGGTTTAGTGGTTGAATTAGTGAAAAATGCCAAAGGACTTTTGGTGAGTGGGAAATTATGGACATGAATGGGTGAGTGGATGGATTAGTAGATGGATTAGTGGATAGTGGGTGGAGTGGTTAAGTGGTTGGATTAGTGTATGAGTGGATGAATGGGTGAGTTAGTGGATGAGTGGATGAGTGGATGAGTGGATTAGTGGATGGATGAGTGGATTAGTGGATGGATGAGTGGGTGGTTGAGGACGAAAATTTCGTGTCTGACTTGGAAGCCAAAAACGACCCACTATACTTCAGAACCACGAAAAGTGTTCTTCATGAAAGTTGTAGATCCTTGTCTTGGCTATAAAATGGATAGCTGGTTCATCCAATTTGGCTTCCTTAAGCCCAAGATATGTCCCAAATACCGTAGGTTGCTCAAACCCAACTTCAGCACCTCTGTTCCGACTTGCAAGCTCAAAATGACCTACTAGACTTCTTTTTCTCAAACTGTGTTCTTCATGAAAGTTGTTTATTTGGATCTTGACTATCGACTGTCCAAATTTCAGCCCATCTCCATTATTACATCTTGAGATATGATTTTTTGAGTGCACACTGTTCGGATTCTACTGACAGAACCCGTATTCTGACTTCCATGTAAACTTAGGTCCCTTAGACATCTGAATCAGACTTCGAGCTCTTCATCAAAGTTGTAGAGCTTCCTCTTAGCTTTCCTACAAGGTAAAATTCATGTTCATCAGATATTAGGAACTCAAGTTATGGCCAAAATACAGAAACAGTGTCAAATCTCAATAATGCTTTGGAAATATTCAATTGACCAATTTGAAATTTCAAACTCACAAAATCATACCAAACTCAATCAATTAAGAATATGGAGAGTGTAAATGACTAAACATAAGGGTTTCTTAATGAATAAAATATGTGATTATCATTGACTTAAGCAATATAATATTTATTTATTTTTTTCTATCTACTATTACCTTCTGAATAATATTTTTACTGTATTTTTATCACCCGATAATTAAATACAATACAAAATATAGTAAAATAAAATTTTAAAAACTATTTTCGGATTCAGGTTTAGTAAGATCCCATGTCTCTGTCTAAACAGTATAAATTTTTCTATGTGTAGAACAATTTTCACTTTGCGGGACCCACCTGGGCCCATGTATGGCCACCTGGGCCTACATATATCCCCTGGGCCCACAAACAGTAAAAAATTTCATAATCATTCACAAAAATCACAAATATTAGAAAACGCACAAATATCAAATCAGATTACGTAAAATAATTAAAACCTAACGGTAAAAATTAAATTACGTAAAGTTTTCCCCGGCTCGAAAATTTTTATTTTCCTGACACGGAATAAATTACTCAAAACGATCAAATACGCTGACGGAATAATCAAAATAATTTTACAGCACATAGAAATCACTAAACAGTGACATTCTGTTAACTGTCAAAATTACTGTTTAAGAGATAAGAAATTTTGGGGTGTTACAGTAACGACTTAAATGTCTTCTATGAGTTGAGAATAAGCTTCTTATCCAATTTTATTATAAATTGGCGAACATGGTCTTTTAGAGTTCGATTCCTAAGACTGTAACGTTTTTGTTCATCCTTGAAGAGATTTCACAAATTAAGAAGTTCACAATGCACAGATCCACAAGAATGTGTTTTAAGAGTCAATAAGATATCATCTAATGACTCTTTACTCAGTTCATTATTAATGAAAAATATTTTTATCTTCTCAGTTTATGGAAACCATTCCCAAAGAACGACATCGCTTGTTACAATTCTATCGTGCACATTTGTGACAGACATGTAACCTTTTTACTCTTCTCCTTTTAGAATACGAACTTCTATCAAGACCTGACATGTATGAGTCAAATGAAATTGCAGACTCACCTGCTAGACAGACATTTGCTTCAAGTATCTAGCGTACATCTTTCGGCATACCCTTGTGCATTAACAGTATTAATCTTTCACGTCTAGCAATATAGATTTTTGTCAGAGCATTATGAGGGAGGGAAGGAAAATGTTTTCTTAAATTTGAGAGAATGACATCCATTTTAAAGAAGAATGATTCAATTATTATGGGAAACTAAAAACAAACTGACTCGAGAGCCACAGAGTACCATTATCCGCCACTTAACTGGGAACACAAAGAACTGCAAAAAGAAGACAACAAAATTAGAATAAATTCTATTCATAATAAGGATTAGAAAGATAGATTAATTCTACCTCATCAACTTGATTTTTCAGAAATAGTTTGAGTCTTTTTCCACTGACTTTAAAACATTACTATTCTCAGGATTCTCACTGTCTATGGCCCCATGAGGATACACATGTTTAGCAACAAAAGGACCACTCCACCTAGATTTCAATTTGCCAGGGAATAGGTGCAGACGAGAATTATAAGGCAGAACTTTTTGACCAATTTCAAAAGATTTTCTCAAAATTGACTTGTCATGAAAAGCTTTTGCTCTAGCTTTATAAATCTTTGAGTTTTCATATGCATCATTTCTCAATTCTTTTAATTACAATTTGCGTATCTTGCAAGAATCATCAAGGTTTAGGTTGAAAGCTTTAATGACCCAAAATACTTTATGCTCCAGTTCTATAGGCAAGTGACAAGGTTTTTCATAGACTAACCGATAGGGTGACATGCTCAAAGATGTTTTGAAAGTAGTACGGTAAGCCCAAAGTGCATCGTTTAGTCTTAAAGACCAATCTTTACGATTTGGGTTAACTGTTTTTTTTCTAAAATTTGTTTAATCTCTCTATTTGTCAATTCAACTTGTCCATTTGTCTGAGAGTGATAAGGGGTGGAAATTTTTTGTGTAATACCATATTTCTTCATTAAAGATTCAAATGGTTTATTAAAAAAAATGTGTTCCCCTATCACTGATGATAGATTGAGGGATTCCAAATCGATATGGAAATAAGTTTGCCCCAATAATTTAATATGTTAAGTTTTGATTATGACAAATACAAGATAAAAAGAATGATACTTATGCTACATAGATGCACTTAATAGATTATATGAAGATATTGAATTATGAGTTTGGACTAACTATATTTTAAGTGAGCAATACTTTGTAGGATAGTCCAAGTACCAAGAGTGAGCAATGTAACAAGAAAGCAAATATCTCAATTATGCTCAACTTAAGAAGAATGTGAATGCCTATTTCATGAAGGTTTTGATAACAATAAAACCATGTCAAATACCAAATCCAAAGGAAGATTAAATGGTATAGCTTATAGAACTTAGCGTCTTTTATGTACGAAACCTTCTGGATATCTCAAATATGTTTTCAAATCTTTACAAATGGTTTTCACATGCTAAAATGTCCAACAAACAAGTTTTGAAAAGCTAGTTATGGTGGTAGTTCAAAACTATGAAAAATAGTCAAGTTTGAGTTTTGCAAAATTGATATTTGGTTACTCTTTTTATCATAACTTTCAAAATACTTTGTTTTTGTTCTTAAACTGGTTTCATTTGAAAATAGACTCAAAGATCTTTCCAATGAGTGGTCATTTGCTTCAAACGAATGAGAAATGAAGAAGTTATGACCATTTAAAGTCAGATTTCGAAATCAGAGTAGTTTATTTGAATAAACATGTGTTTATTCAAATAAAACACCCAGAAAACGTTCCAGAACGTGTTTTTTGAAGTGTTACTCGAATAATACATATGTTATTTGAATAAACACGAGCAAAAACACACAACAGCTAGTTTTCTATGCATTTAATGTGATATTAAATGATACCCAACGATTATTTTCTCAAGAACACTATAAATACATGATTTTGGGTCATCTTTTACATACACCCAACAATCTGAAACCATTCTTTCTTACTTTAATTCATTATTCATATTTTTACATATTTCTTGTACTTTTTTTTGCCAAAACTTTGAGATATTCTTAAAGAGCTTTCTTAGTACTTCAAGTTGTATTATTTGCTCTTTGTGAGAGTTTCTCTTCTTCTATATTCTACTCTTTTGAAGAGGGTGAGGTATCCCTCAAATGTATTGTAAAGAGGATGCGGCATCCCTCAAAGGTTTGTGTAAGGGTGAGGTATCCCTAAAAGTTGAGGCTTTAACACAAGGGTACAGTTTTCCTGCATGTGAAAAGTGCTCTAGTTTGTAATGGTAGAAAGCACCTATTCAAGCTTGTTTTGATAGTGAAAAATCTCGGGTGGTTTACTTGAGGACTAGATGTAGGCCACAAGTGATTGGTGGTTGAACCAGGATAAATATTGTGTTTGCTTCTCTCAACTCTATCTCCTTCACATTTGTGCTTTAATTATATATGCTTGAGTTGAATTTGATATTTAGCTTATTTCCTTGATTTTCCCATAACCCAACTTATATTTGTGTAATTTACAATAGTTGTTTCATTGTTAAACTTATTCTGCTGCACGTGTTGATTAACTTATTCTGCTGCACGTGTTGATTGAAAATATCAAAATGTATAATTTCTTAATGTTGTTTTAAAAATCTATAATAAGCCAATTCACCCCCCTCTTAGGTGATGGTTTCCATGACTAACAATCGACACAAGAAATTTTCTTTTAAAAATTTGAGAACAGTTTTATGATCATTGTGTCAGTATAGAATCGCCTCAATCCATTTTAAGACATAATCAACTGCAACCAAAATATACACAAATCCAAATGAGGATGGAAATGGACCCATGAAATTAATTCCCCAACAATAAAAAATTTCAGTGACAAGGATAGGGTTCAGAGGCATCATGTTTCTTTTAGAAATTGAGCCCATTTTTCGACAATTTTCACAATTTTTACGAATGGTATAGCAGTCCTTAAAAAGAGTGAGCCAATAAAATTCACACTGCAAGATTTTTGTAGCTATTTTCTTTGAAGAAAAATGACCTCCACATGCTTCTGAGTGACAAAATTTAATGACACTACCTACCTCACTGTCAGGCACACATCTCCGAAAGATTTGGTCAGGATAATATTTGAACAAGTATGGGTCATCCCAATAAAAAATTTTCACCTCTGTAAAAAATTTTCTTCTATCTTGGTGCGCCCATTGAGGTGGCATCTTTCCTGTTACAAGAAAGTTGACTATGTTAGCAAACCAAGACATGGAATTGACAGAAAATAAGAATTCATCGGGAAAATAATCATTGATGGGTGTTCTATCAAAAGGTGAGTCTGTTGTAAGTCTGGACAAATGATCTGCGACAACATTTTTGGCTCATTTCTTATCTTTTATTGTGATGTTAAATTCTTGAAGCAACAAGATCCACCGTATCAATCTTGGTTTGGCATACACTGGAAAGCTTTACTCTTCTCCCAAAAATGTGTACTTCAACCCAGGAAGTAATGACTTTAGTTCCGATGTGTGTACTTCTTCATGGGTATTATCATTCCTCGGTTTTAGCTCTTCAAATCTTGGTTTCCATCCCTTGTACTCCATTACTTGTATACAATCAACCAAAGAGCATATTTTAGAGATATCATTATTTAATTGCATGCCTAAATCAAATGAATTGACTAAACAAAATTCTAATGGGTCAGAAGAACTCTTTGTTTGAAGATGATCATCTACGATGGCTTCAATTCCTTCAACTTCCACTTTTTCATCAAGAATTTCCTGTGGTTGCTTGTACATGTTAAAAACATTGAGCTCTAGTGTCATGTTTTCAAATGTTAACTTCACCACTCCATTTCTGCAATTTATCAAAGCATTAGATGTTGATAAAAATAGACGGCCTAAAATAACATGTGCAAATTGACAAGTAAAGCTTTTTCAATTTTATGTTCTCTAATAATGCATGAAATTGTAGGACAACCAGGATCTTTATATTTCAAGACATTATTATTCTGAAGAATGGAGCTTACCTGTTCAGCCAAAAAGGCTTTCTTTTTCACATTTAGTTTCCTTTTAAAAGTGCACAAGTTCTTTAAATATTTGGCATAAGAAGGAATCTGTTTGATAACATCTATCAAATGAATTAATCCTTCACTTGTTTCAAAATTTCAAAAATTTCAGGGTTATGGTTCAATTTCCCTGAATTGTTTAATGCTTGAGGAAATGAGAGTGCAAGCGAGAGTTTGGTCTCCTTTTGGTCAACTTCCTCATTTTCTTGGGGAATTGGTTCATCATCTTTCTCACAAGGTTTGGGAATTTGTTTTTCAACAACTTTTCCACTCCTAAGAGTTATCACTGACTTGACTTGATTCATTTGTTGGTTTTCTGAACTACCCTCATTTAGATTGTACTGACCCTTGGGATTTGGTTGAGGTTGAGAAGAAAATTTTCCTTTCTCGTGAATTATGAGTGCAGAAGAAAGTTTAGCAAGAGTTTATTTTATGTCAATCATGGTTTGATTATTTTGTTTATTAATGGCCTCTTACTTTTCTATAAATACATGTAGTGTTTCTTCAAGTTTTTTCCTATATGGTGGGACATAAGGTGCATATTCTTGAGAATTTTGAGGGTCCTGTTGTTCCTGAGGAGGTGGTGGTTATATAAATTGTGCTTGATTATTATTCCACCAGCTGAAGTTTGAGTGATTTCTCCATCCCGGATTATATGAATCTGAAAAAGAAGAAGTAAATGGCTTTTTAAAATTATTCATTACATTTACTTGCTCATGTACAACTTCTTTAGAAACAAAAATCTTAGGACATTCATGTGTTGAGTGTCCTAAGTCATCACAAATGCCACAAATTTTTTCATTTTGCAAAGATTTGATTTCTTTTACTTTTCCTAATTCCATGGCTTCAACCTTTCTAGCCAAACTGGTGACCCTAGCATTTAGATCTTCTTCTTGACTAAGGTGGTATTTTTCATTACTTGCAAGGTTATATCTAATTGAATTTTCAGAAGGATTAGTATCATGCCAAGATTGAGAATTCTCAGCCAGATCATCTAAATATACTAAAGCTTCTTCAGGTTCTTTATAAAGAAACTCACCATTACACATTGATTCCACAGATTGTTTGGTATCAAGTGTTAAACCTTCATAAAAGCAGCTTATAGTGTGCTATTTTTCAAAACCATGATGAGGGCAAGAATTTAACAAATCTTTAAAACGTTCCTAACATTGAAAATATGCTTCATTTGAATTTTGGAAAAAAAAAATTGGATTTGTCTTTTCAAAGCATTGGTTTTATGTGTTAGAAAAAATTTCTTTAAAAACTCACTTTGTGTAACACCCACCATATGGTGCCACATTTATGTTATTTAATTACCAAAATACCCTCAAGTCATAAAAGGTGATGTTGTGATAAAAATACGAGTTGTAAAATTTTTTTTCTTCTTTGATGACAATAAAATAAACTTAGTGGAAAATAAAAATATAATACATCATCACACATAATTTACATTATTATACATTACACACGTACTGTCAGGATTATTTATATTACAGACCATGTTCTCAAAGTAATTAAACATAATTTAAGACTCAACATATTACCCAAGTCTGACTAAACAGCAGAACCCTCAGATGGGTCCTCCTCAGATTCCTCAGCAGATAGGAATCCGTTATTATGTGAAGCTCTACGGACAGTGTCCACGATGACACACGATACTTATCGCACTAGGAGTACGGTAGTAAGTTCCCCAGTACTGCCTAATGGATAGTGGAAACTCCAACTGTACATAAATATTGACACTAAAGTAGGGGTTCCTTTGATAAAGCCTACTGTAAGTAATGTTCAGGTCCCCTATATAAAATATACACTGTCGATCCAAATGAACATGCCACGCCTCCGAACCTCCACGAAACTGTAATGTCACGTATCCTAGAAAGCTGGGCATCTCCATCTTCTCAAAATTCTGCGTTCCCAGACGTGAGAAGTAGTTCTTCTTCTCCTTCTTGTACTATTTCTTTCTCAACGTCTTCAGCCAATTATAAATACAATATACAAATATACATACAAAGAGATGAGATCGCTTACGCCAATACCAACATGGTAGCATAGAGATAACATAACAGCATACCATATAAACACATCATGTTACAAATATGGCATCAATATATTATCAATCAAAATTAACATTTAATAATTACGGAACATGTCATCTACACTAAGCAGATATTTCAAAAAGTGTAATTGTCATAATCAATATTTCACAACTATTATATTTCACAGATGTAAGCATTTATGTTAATGCATGAACACATAGACTCGATTTCCTACTCTATGGAGCTAAACTCAGGTCGGAGAAATTGATCGAAAAGATCTGCCGGTACCACGTGCCTCAGACCAAGTGCTATAATTATATCTTGCACATCTAGCAGACATACACGACAGTCTTTATCGATCTCGATTAAGAATAGTGTCTCGGTCCGGATCATCGGTGTGTTGCATCGGTCTAACCCACGGTATAGAAGAGCTACCAACTGCCCATTGTGAGCAACCCGCACCCGATGCCCCCAAGGTCAACGAATGACCTACACTATGCGTATCGCACCCACTCAAGAGATGTACGTTTCTCCTAGGCAATTAGCCATATACAGTCCATCGGACCATTTTCAATGCATATGTAATGCACCAATTACCAACCAAAGGTAAATCACATAATTTCTCATACCAGGTTCAAATACTGTTTTACGTTCGTATATTAACGCCAATTACAGGCAAACTTCTTAATTTCTTGTACAGTATTCATATACTGATTTTTAATTGTAAAGTTTACTGTATATTAACAGCGAAATCACATTACCATGTTTTTCTCATTCACAAAATATTTTTGTCACGTTTTCACAGTCACGTAATATTTTATTACGTAAACAATGATTTGTAACATTTTCTGTTACGTTTAAAAAATCGCGTAACCATTTTCTATTGTATTCTAATTGTGTAAAAATATTCTTTTGTTTTTAAATCGCATAACGATTTTTCTACAACATTTCGATCGTGTAAAATATTTAAACGCTTTATAAATCGCGTAGAAATATTTTAACGTTTTTCAAGTCGCGTAACTTAAAAATTATATTTTTGAGTTACGTAAATTGTATTTCAACATTTTTACCCTTCGTAAAATATTTCTTAACTTTTAAAAATATAATTTTGGACTTTTCTTACAATAATATAATTTCTTACTTTATTCGCTTCCTATTCTTAGTCAAAAATCTTTTCCGTAATATATTTTCTCAAAATCACTTTTTATTGATTTAATCTTACAAAATCACATTTAGTTGATTTAATTACTGTTTCTAACTTTAAATTTCCTAACGTTTTCCAAAACCCAATAAATAAATTATACGTTAGTAAAATTAAGTTATAATGTTTTCTTTTATATTTATATTTCTAAATCACTTCTAAAAATTAATTCTCTTTAAAATAATTTGAAGTTCAACACTTTCAATCTCCTTTTTCTTTTATTTATGAAAATTCCACTTCACTTAATTGATAACACTTTAATTCCCTTTCCAAAATCTTTATTTGAAAATTCTTGTATTTTATAACATCAAAACATTTTTTTCTAAAATTATCAAAACCTTATAAATGACCATTGAAATCATGAAATATTTTTCTTCTAACTTAAATAAATTTCATTCTTGTTTCTACACAAAATAAATTCATGAAAACACAACTCAAAACCGTGTGCTTTCTTTTTGCAAAACAAACCCTTTTGTTTATTTTCTTTACTTCTCAAATCATTTAATTTTATCATTCATGAAAATATAATTTTGTGAACACCAAATTGGTTGGTGTCTTGGCTGAAAATTTGCTTAAGTTTAAGGACTAAAAATTAACTTCATTGTTCTTGAAAAATTTCAATAATAACCCTAGTTTTGGAAACCTAAAACCGTGACCTTCTCTATGGCCTTTGGAGCCAAAATTTCTTATTTCAACATGCATCCATCATAATATATTTAACATATCTTCATCATGCATATCATAGGCATACCATATAAGTAAATAAAAAATCATACTAAGCATACATACACAAGTAAATCATGCAAAGCATATCAAGCATAGGCAAAAATAATCAAAGCACATAACACACACAAATTATTACATGACCATGGATATGAATCCTCACATGGATTCACCATCCATCAAATATAAAACCATCTCTCACCATCATGCTTGGTTGGTGAGATGGATCTCCCTCTTACCTCTTGAAGAACCACCAAAAAGCTTGTTGCTTTATATTTTGAACAAGATCTCCACCAACACAAGCTTCTTAAACATGAAATAAATACAAGAAAATTAGTATATCAAGCTTGAATAAGAAGAACCATGGATCAAACATGATTTAGAACATGAAAAAGAAAAGAATAAATGAAGTTTTGTTACACTTCACCAACAAAAACTCTATAACTTGATCTTAGTAAAAGTCCTTCAAGATGGAAGATTTAGAGAAAGTCTTCAACATGAAAGTTGCTTAGAATAAGGTAAGGATTCAAGAAACTAGGTTGTATGAAATTAAAGAGTGATGGAGGAGAGGTTTAGGGTGCTTGGCCGAATGGTCTTCTTTAGGGAAAGAGAATGGAGTTTTCTTTGGTTTGTTTCTTGAAACTTAAGTGGAAAAGGTGAAGAAGTGATAATATGAAGTGTAGAAATGAATTATTTGGTCTTCAAAGTGATGCATGGCCGTAGCTTGCATTGGAGAAAGGTAGAAAAGTGAAGTTTGAAAAACATGATCATTAATGATCAATAGGAAAAATAATAGATGATCTTGACACTTGGCTATTACCTTCATCTTTTTCTTTGGTCTAAAAAGCCTACACAAAGTTGTCTCCCCTCTTCCTTGCTTCTCCAAACCGTCCCCCCTCTTCATGCACTCCAAAGTGTGACAAATTTCCTAGCCATCCTTTTAAGCCATCTTAGCCATTAATTAAAAGAAAAGTTTGGATTAAAATAGCTACTAGGTTTAGGTTATAGATAGAAGACTTCATTTGAGCCATTGGATTATTTTTATTTGCAATCCTAACCATTGAATGTGTCTCCAAAATGAAGGGTCAAGATTACACCTTCAAACTTTACATCCAATGGTCCAAAATGGTTGTAGTCATTTTCCTTTTTTTTTTTTGATGACCAATTCTCCACCATTGATCTAAATCCAAATCCAATGGTTATTAATGATCCATCTCCACCATTGATTAAATCTATATCCAAGGATTGATAATGGTCATAGCCATTAATAAGACTAAATCTCTACCCTTGATTTAATTTTCATCCAACAGTTATAATTAATCCTATTCACTTTTAAGATCAAATCTCCACCGTTGATTAAATCAATATTAAATTTCCAACGGTGATTAAATCGATAGTGGATATCCAAACCACTAATGTTGACTTAACAATATAGAATTTTATTTTTATCTGTTAGAACCCTAAGAAAGAATATATTTACTGTATTTTTATCATTCGATAATTAAATACAGTATAAAATACAGTAAAGGAAAGTTTCTAAAACTGTTTCCGGATTCAAGTTTAGTAAGATCCCCTGTCTCCGTCTAAAATAAGACAAATTTTTCTATGCGTAGAAAAATTTTTCACTTTGCGGGACCCACCTGGGCCCACGTATAGCCACTTGGGCCTACATACATCCCCTGGGGCCCACAAACAGTAAAAATTTTCATAGTCACACATAAAATCACAAAAATTAAAAAACTCACAAATATCAAATCAGATTACGTAAAATAATCAAGACTTTTCAGTAATAATTAAATTATGTAAAATTTTTCCGGCCCGAAAATTATTATTTTCTTGACACGGAGCAAATTGCTCAAAACGATCAAATATACAGATGGAATATTCAAAATAATTTTACAGTACACAGAAATCACTAAATAGTAGAATTCTGTTAACTGTCAAAATTACTGTTTGATAAATAGAAAGTTTGGGGTGTTACACTTTGCATTTCTGGTCATGTGCCAATTGATCTTAGTTTCAAAGCATTAAGTCAAGTTTTTGCTTTATCGTTCAAAGAGAAAGGAAACAATTTAAACTTAACAATATCTTTGGTGCAATTTTGATCATTGAAAGTGATACATACTTCCTCAAATTCTTTTAGATGTAAATATGGGCTTTCAGATTCTAAACCATGGAAATTATGAAGTAAAGAAATCATACCTAGTTTAAATCTAAAATTGTTGGCATTGAGTGGAAAGATAAAACATGATGGACTAGAATTTCGAGGTGGTTGCAAATTTTCATGCATAGTTCGCAACGATTGATTTTCATGTTCATCATGTATACTTTCATTTTCAGTTATTGTGTCAATTGTGTGTGATTGTGATTCAAACAAATCAATATATAAAGTACCAGGATTTATTTTAACCAAACGACTAGAAGTTGAATCACAATACTAATTAAGCATAAATAAATGACTTAAATAATGTACAAATCGGCAGTTTACACCAACCATTAAAATATTAACAATAAATAAATGACTTAAAATAAAAAAATAATAAACAAGTTAGTAAGTTAGTAAGTCGAAAAAATAAAAATAAATGACATAAATAAAAAAAAATTAGTAAGCATAAATAAATGACATAAATAAGTAAGTTAGTAGGTCAGTAAGTTTGAAAGTTAAAAGAGTAGAGAAAGAATATACCAGATGGTGAAGTTTACTTAAAGAAAGAAGACTTCAATAAATTAAAACTTTAAATCAAGTCTCCAGCAACGGCGCCAAAAACTTGATGCAGATTAAATGATGTAAACCCAAGTACAGGTTGTCTCAAGTAATAAATTTCTCGGGAGTCCGAGGTCAATTCATAAGGAATTGACGAAGAAAAATTCTTTGAGATAAGAAATTGATTTGTCACAATAATAAAGATAATAAAACTTGTTCACAATAAAAAAAAAGAATTTGCTTGGGCTAGGAGATCCACTTTTGGTAATAAATTAAGGACAAGATTAATTCTTTTTTTATAACTCAATTAAAATCTACACACAACGGAGGTTCCAATTGGAAAATCAAACATTCAAAGTCCATTTAGAATTATATACGTAGTTATATTATGGTTCCTTTAATTATTTACTAACACCAACACTTGTAAATGTGTTCAAGCATTCATTGTGTCAAATCACTTATCTACAATGAATCAAGAACTTCACTTTAGAAGGAGAGTTTCTAAATTGATTAGAAACAAAATACAATACATATAATGACCACTTGATAATATATTATTTAAGTACAAGAAAAAAATTAATCTAACCTTATTTTTATTACTAAAAGCTTTACCCCTTCACCCAAGTAAGATGGAGATTAGTTACTCATGAACAAGAAGAAAGAAAAAGAGAAGAAAAAGATGAATATAACTTCAATTTAGAACAAAAAAAACTATAACAAGAGAAATAAGTAATACAATCGCATAATCTAAGCTAAGATTTTTTCCAAATGATCAGCCAATGCACCTTTATATAGAGCTTGAGGACTACAAAATGACAATGAAGTTATTTAATTAGTGGGTAGATGATGGGTGAATGAGTGAAAAATGACAATGGAGTTATTTTATGAGCAGGTAGATGATGGGTGGATGAGTGGAAAATGACAATAGAGCTAATTAATGAGTAGGTAGATATTGGGTGAATGAGTGGAAAATGACAATGAAGTTAATTAATGAGTGAGTGGATGATTATTGAGTAGGTGGATGATTATTGAGTGGGTAGATAATTATTTAGTGAGTGAATGATTAATGAGTGGATGGATGATTAATGATGCTTGTCTCTCTACTCGTACCAACTAATTCAACTATCTTCACACGATTATAACTTTGTTAAAACGTCATTTTTTAGAAAAGTGGTCTTCATGAAAGTTGAAGGATTTTGTCTTATCTTTCCAATGCCACCTGTTTCATCTTCATACAACTCATACAACTCAAATTCTAGCAAATCACTGCACACTGCTCAGGCCCAGCTACAGCTCCTCTGTTTTGACTTACAAGCCCAATATGACCTCCAAACCATCCGAACTGACTCTTGTATTCTCATGAAAGTTGTAGATTTTGATCTTCAAATGACACCGGTTTCAGCTCAATGCAACTTATACAGCCCGAATTATGCCCTAATTAGTGCACACTGCTCAGGTTCTAGTGACAGAACCTATTTTCTGACTTCCAGACCTAATTAACTCTACTAGATGTCTAATTGAGACTTCGAGCTCTTCATCAAAGTTGTAGAACTTTCTCTCAGCTTTCCTACAAGGTAAAATTCATAATTTCTAAACATCTAGAACTCAAGATATGGTCGAAATACAAAAATAGTGTAAAATCTCAACAATGCTGAAAAATATCAATTAAGCCTAATTTGAACCCAAACTTACAAAACATGACCAAACTCAATCAATTAAGTATATGGAGAGTGTAAAAGATTAAAAGTGAGGGTTTATTAATGTATAAAATATGTGATTATCAATTAGCGACATATTTGCTCGAGATTAGCGATGGATTAGCAAGAGAATTATTCTGTCACTACTTAGCGATGAAAAACAATTGACAGATGTGTCCCTTGCTAATTCCTTGCAAAAATATTTTGCAATAGATTAGCGAGGGATTAGCACGGGACATTTCCCTCGCTAATTTCGCTAATTTGCGAATTTCTTGTAGTGAATTTAGCTTACATCAAACTATCAAAACTTGAATTCTTTGTTCCTAAATACTCCCCCTTAAAGAAAGAGGGATCTATTAACGATAATTAGAAAACAATGAAATCAATTTTGAACTAACAAAGATTCATGTCAATATAATGACATACCATATATTTCGGATTAAGTTAACCCAATTCATTTCTAAATCTAAAGGAAGAGACCACTATAAGGTTGTAAAACAAGGATACCTAATGTGTGTAAAACAACATCATTTTTGTTCTTGTTTTACATGCATTTTTATGCATTTTAGGCATTTTAGTTTCCCTTTTTATTTGTTTTTCCTTTAGTTCGCATAATTGCAGTGTTTGTGGTGTTGTTGTGCAGGATTGGTGCTAAATTGACCTTGAAATGGATGGAAAGCTTGCATGTTTAAAGTTGGAGCTTTACAGATAGTAAATTGGAGTTCAAGGTTCATTCTAAAGAGATCCATGGCCTACCCGTAGAATTTTCCATGGCCATGGATCGAGTAGCTGTGCAAAGAAGTAAAAGTGTTTTTTCAGAGAGTTCCACGGCTTGACCGTGGAATTTACCACAACCGTGGAATTCAAGAGCAGTCCAAAATACACATATCCAGAGAGATTCACGGCCTGCCCGTGGAATTTCCCACGGCTGTGGATCACAGTCCGAGATAATTTTTAATTTTGTTTTTATTTCTTTTTATGGACTTAGACCAGGTTAGACCCTAGGGGTAATTATAAATGTTCTGAATACAATTTTAGGGTTTCAATTTTTGTTTGAAGGAGGCATGTTTGGTGGCTCTAGATCTTCATCTTCCTCTTCTCTGCTCCCATCGCTACTGCTTTGGATGTTATATATTATGTTTTCTTGTTTCTTCTTCTCTATGTCTGAGTAGTTTTTTTTGTTTTTAGGATTGAGCAATGCCCTTTGATACATTGATGATGATTAATTGACTTGGTTTATACTTTTTATTAATTTTGAATGTTCTTTGATTCAATCCTTATTGTGCTTATTCTTGTGAATTTGCTGGTCACATATTTGCATCTCACAGATCTCTAGGGACTTACTGAGAGGTGAATTTAGGTGTTGGAACCATAAGAATTGAACTTAAGGTCTAAATCACGGGAGTAGGTATAGCCTTTCGAGATTTAATGAATTATCATAAAGTATAATGAGTTCAATTTAAATTCAATTACCACGAGAGTAGAAATTAGTTTAATTGGATAAAGTTCTTGTCTCTTGAGAAAGAACATTAACTAATTTAGGAGAATTCACCTTCAATTGAATTTCAATTTTAATAAAA
Source organism: Ormosia emarginata (assembly GCA_029884605.1). NCBI lineage: Eukaryota > Viridiplantae > Streptophyta > Magnoliopsida > Fabales > Fabaceae > Ormosia > Ormosia emarginata. Next base: position 47,039,154 of record JAQQTP010000077.1, on the reverse strand, counting down.
GGATTGTCAATTAGGATTTGTCTTGTATTATTGTGGTTACCCCCAATCTTGGAAGCTTTCTTGAATTTGAAAATCTTTCTTAACAACTTGCTGCTTTTGTTCTCAACTTTGTATTTTAATATTTATTTATTTAATTGTTTGGTTACTACGTTCATATCATTCAACAATTATATTCTATTTGTTTAATTTAATTGAATTAATTAATTAATTGGTATTCATAGACATAGTCTCTGTAAATTCGATCTTTTTATTACTTGACGATGAAACTGTACACTTATAAATTTCACATACCAATACCACACAACCAATAATCTTTTATTAGTCCTTTTCTTGTTTCTTTGTAGGCCTTTTCAATTGAGCAGTGGGGAAATCTAACACTTTGTGCACGCTATCAACGCCAGTGTTTCTTTCTCTCAGAATATCAGCACAAGCTGTATCACTTTCTTCTTATTTGTAAAGCTTACATGTATCATCATTTTTCTCAACGGTCTTTGTTAAAGAAGGTTGTACAACACCTCGATGAAAACCAAACGCAGGTGTCAAAAAGTACTTGTGATGGTATAAAGCATCGATGGTACAAACAAAACAATTTTGATATTCTTATTGTAAACAGTATATATATTTCTTTTTACACTTAATTTAATATAATTTATTATATTTATTTTTTTTTATCATTTTTTTTCTTAATTACACACCTTAAAAAAAATGTGTATAATATCTATACCTCTAAAAAAAATAGAAGATCATAATTATTCCAAATAAAATCATAAGCATTGACCTGTACAGTAAAGAGAATATTATTATAGAAAAAAGAGGGAAAGAAAGCTTAACAGTTTAAAAACTGAATACAAGGGACCTAAATCTAGCCTGAGAATAAATATTATAATTTCTAGCAAAAATACTTCAATTTCTTGGGAGGTAAAGGGCTCAAATTACAACTGCAGTTGTAAACCACTTTAGCAAAATCTCAACAAGTACTTCCAGCTACATATAGTTCCAAACCGGCAAGAGGAGTATATATTTGCACTCATACCAAAAATTCAAGAAAATAGAGAAAACACAGAGAGAAGAGAAGCAATTAAAAAGAATCACTAAAGACACAAGATAACAATATTAGAGATGCCAGTGAGAGGAGATGTAGATGCAAAATAACCTATCAATGCACATACCAACACAATTCTCCATAACATAGCACCATAAAAACAATTTTTAAAATTCATAAATATTCCAGACAACTAACCATTGAAACAAGGAGAAAGGGAGGGGGAGGAACCTTTAAGGCTTGTCCAAATGCTTGAAGAACATTAACAATCAGTCCATCTACCTCTGCTCCTGAAAGGCATAAAGCCAAAAACCAATAAACAATCTCAAAGAAGTTTAAATAATTGATTTTTTTTAATAGGTCTTAATTCAATCACACACTTGGTTAAATCTCAAAGCATCTATACCTAGCAAGTTTATAACATGGGAAACTTCTCCCATGCTTAATCCTTGGTCACCAGCTTTCTAGATGGCAGTATAAACGAACTTGAAGACCTCAGCACGTATGGCCCTTATCTGTTCTTGATTAGAAGGCACCAACATCAAACGTCATGCATAGCCTGCCATAGCTTCTTGGGGTGATTCAATATGATTTTCAATGAGTTAAAGATTTCCAACATATGATCAGAAAGCGAATAATTACTTCTTTGACCAATATCAATGGTAACATTTTACATGATATTTTTTTGTATGCTTCCTGGTTTGAATACTTTGATTGTAATTTCACTCCTAGAGCTTGTAATAGGGTTGCAGATTTGGCAGCAAACTATGCTAAGGAGTGTGATTTAATGACTTGGGTTGAATCACCTCCTAATTTTCTTATTCCTTTCTTCAGCTAGATTCTTCTGGCGGTTAAGAATATTTCCATTCAGCTCAAAAAAGAACAAGTTCATCACGTAATTTTTCTTCTAAAAAAAGCCAAGCACTAATTTCTTTTTTTTTTGGTAAGTAAGTACTAATGTTATTTAATCATATGATTTTACTTACAACTAGTTGATTACATAAATTAAAAAAGTAATAATAAATTATCAATAGCAGCATAACTGCTATTTCATTATAAATTAAAATTAGTTTATTACATTAATTAAAAAATACCACTAGTGCTACTAAATCATATATTTTCTTCTAAAGTCTAAATCATAAACTCTAAACCTCATATATACTACCACTAAGCAAAAAACAATAAGATAAGTAAAAAAGAGTAGAATATTAATTTTTTATTTATAATAATTGGCTTAAATAAGTTTGAGGAATTACTGCTAAGTGAGTTTGCAAATAGATTAAACACTAGTTACGAATTTTTATATATTATAATTAGCTTAATCAAAATTGAGGAATTATAGTGGAAACAAGAGAAGTAATAGTTATTAATTTTAAATATTAAAATTATGTACAATATCACTATTAGTATAACTCATTATAATCCTTATACTTTTAATATTAATCACTTTAGTTTATTGTTTCTACTATCATTATTTTAAATCTTATTAATATATTTAACCATTTTTAACCCTAAGCCTAAGCCTTTGTTGTTGCTCATGAGAATATTTCCAATAGACAAGGACTAAAGTGAAAAAAAAGAGGAAAATACTAGTAAAATACTAAATACATTGTGCCATATTTGTAAATAACTATAACCTGTTATTATAGGTTTTGACTAGGTCTATCACATGGTCCCAAACTCAGAGAGACTATCATAAAAGTTACCTTGTTTATGTGGAAATAAGTTTACTCTAATAATTTAATGTGTTAAGTTCTGATTATGACAAATATAAGATCAAAAGAATGATGATTATGCTCTATAGATGTGCTTAATATATTATATTTGATCATGTATGATCATGTATTCCATCTTGTTATATTTCATATAAGAATCATGCATATTCTTTATAGTATTTTTTATAGAATACATCCAATAATGTGTTATATAAGTTGTATTAAATTAATATTGGATTTGGCTTTATTTAAATGAAAATGTGCAAAATATTCTTTGTTACATCCTATATAGAGCATATCTATTAGTAATTGATAAATGTCTTATTTAGATGTGTCTATGAAAGTCTTATTATATGCATGTTAGACTAACTAAAGTTATACATTTATGAATCATGCATTTAAAGATATTGAAATATGAATTTGGACTAGCTATGTTTGTTTTAAGTGAGCAATATTTTGTAGGATAGTCCAACTACCAAGAGTGAGTATTGCAATAAGAAAGTAAAAGATTACAATTATGCTTAACTCAATAAGAATGAGAATGATAAGATGTTCCGAACATTTGTAAGATTTGAAGAAAATAATTTTTTTGAAGTTTGTATTACATCAAGAAGCCTAAGGACTAGAATTGATATATATTCCTTTTAGATTTTTTCTTATGTAAAGATAAAGGTTTTACAAGAAAAGAGCTTAAATATGTTTTTAATCTTTACAAATGATTATTAAATGCTAAAATTTCTGACAAACATATTTTGAAAAGTTAGTCATGGTAATAGTTTAAAACTACAAAAAATAGTCAAGTTTGAGTTTTGAAAAGCTGACATTTAGTTACTCTTTTTATCATAACTTTCAAAATACTTTTAATTTTGTTCTGAAACTTGTTTCATATGAATATAGACTCAAAGATCTTTCCAATAAATGATCATTTGCTTAAAACGGATGAGAAATGATGAAGTTACGACTTTTTAAAATCATTTTTCAAGTATCAGAATGTTGTAAACGCTTTTTTAATAAAATAGAAACATGGTACAAGAAACTTTTTTTGAAGCTGGTAGTTGATTACCATATATTGTAATCGATTACCACGCATTAGAATGCAATCCCAACGGCTATAAATAGTTAGTTTTTATAAGAAATCATTTTTAAACTCTATCAATGACTATTTTATCACTTGGGTTCTCTATATAAGTAATGTTTGAAACTTTTACAACTCTAGAACACTTGATTTGATCCTTGAATCATCAAAATTATATTTTGAGCTCTTTATTGTAAAATTCTTCTATTTATTTGTTATTCAAGTTGTATATATATTCTTGTAAGAATTTACAATTTTTCTTTTCATCTTAAAATCATTATAAGAGGGTGAGGTATACACAAGAGAGAAAATGGTGAAGTATCCCTTGTAGTGAGACTCAAACACAAAGGGTAAGGAATCCCAAAGGTGTTGTGAATGCTCTTGAATGTAAAGGTTTTTTAAGCACCTATGAAGCTTGAAGAGTTGAAGGATCTCAAGGTGTGAGGAGTGCTCTTGTTTGTACAAATATTTTCCTAGCACCCGTGAAGTTTAGGAGATAGTGAAGAAAATCTCAAGTTAAACTTGAGGACTTGATGTAGGCCACAAGTAGTTGGTGGTTGAATCAAGATAAATTCTTGAGTTTGATTCTTTCTTCCCTACACTCTTTAATTTCAATATTTGGTGTAATATATTTATTTATTGCATATTTTGTCATTTTGATATTTTGATTTTAAGAACTTGATATCTAGCTCATTTACTTGATTTATCATATAACCCAAGTTATATTTAAGTTATCTACAATAATTGTATATTTGTTAAACTTATTCCACTGCATGTGTTAATTGAGTAAATCAAAATGTATAATTTTTTAAAATTGCTTTAAAAAATTTGTAATCACTCAATTCACCATCTTCTTAAATGATAGTTGCCACGACTAATAATTTCTTAAGCCTTATTGTCTTTATTCTTACTAATTTGGTATGTGGAATGTCAATTTCATTTTATGTTTAATTTTATGGAATAATCATATTTTATATTTGATAGAAAAAAATGGAATGGTGATTCTATTTTGTGCATTATTTCATAAAATTAAGAATCATCATTCCTTCACAGAGAGGAGAGTCGGTGATTCTATGTTCCACAAAATGATATCTAATTTATTTTTCCTAACTTATCCACATTTATTTTATATAATAATGATAATTATTACCCTTTGTTAACTTTATCATCTCTAAATTTTAATTTTATTTTCAACCAATCCTTCATATCTTACTATTAATTTTAAATACTCATGCAAAATTTTAAACAATAATAATTATGTTAATATGTAAAAAAATTATAAAAAAATATATTGTGAAATGTAATTATTATTACTTAAAGTATCATAAAAAATGTATGAAGTATTTTATCAAGAAAGTTGTACCAATGTAACTTTTTTTTTTTTTATCACAAATGAAACATTATTTTTTTTTTTTTAACATTTTGATATTAAGTTATAAAAAAATTGAATTGAAACATTATACACAAGAAAAGTTAACCTATTTTATCTTTTATATGAAGGATATTTATGCTATTTAGATCAAATTTAATTTTATTCACCATTAATTCTATATACGTAAGTAAATTACTTGAAAAATTATTATATTTCAAAAGCTACCATACCGTAAATAGTCATTTTAATGCAACCCATTCCATTGTATTTCAGTCCAATTCGTTCAATTGTAATTTGAATTTTCTTACATAACACTCTTTTACTAATTCTTTATCTTATATTTTTATTTGGGACAAACTTTATTATTTTGTAAATAAAAATAACATAAAAGTGCGAATTAGGTGTCAACAAGTGCATTAAGCAAAAGCATATTGGGCTAATGAAGATCGATGAAACAAAAGTTAGGCCCAGAGGTGAGCATTGGGCCATATCACGGAGCCCAGCACGTTTAATCCACACGTGGAGGTGGCAGGCACTGGTACGTGTCTCTTCCACGCAGTGGCTTTTAACTTTTACCGCTTCACTATCCTATTTAATTTCTTGTCAATTTCTCTTCCCGTCGTTAGCTGTAGACTGGAGCCTCCGTCATTCGATCATTCTCCGGCGTCCTTTCAGGTTTGTTTGCTGGCATTTCTAATACTGTGAATAAAGCCAGCCCAGATTCTTTCAATTTTGGACCTAATTGGAAACCCATATCTCAAATGTTTTATTTCAATCTGGAGTCAATGACTAAAAGTCTAGAATATCAAACCCGTCATTTCCTTCACCATCACCAACTCACCACTTTCATCCACCCATTCACCTTCACTGTCATTGCCTCAATCACACACTGAAACCACCCAAATACCACAAATACCTCAGAAATCACACCCCTGCCAATAAAATACAGAGACCTATTGAAACCCAGACACAAAAAATCCACTACGCTGTCAGAATTCTTCTGCGTGTTTAGGAAAGCTTTGAGTTTTAATGATAAAGTATGGGGTGTGTTTAGGTTCAGTCGTGCTTTAAAATTTTAGAAAAATGATTTTGTATATTATTTTTTATTTTATATTATTTATTTATTATACTTATCGTGATTAAAAGAGAGAAAATAATTAAAAAGAAATTATAAACGAAATTTTAAAGAGTTAAAGTTTTGTTTTTTTAGTGGCTTAGCTTTATAAATGGGTTAAGGATTGTCTCGGGCCTTTTTTTTCTTTATTCGTATTTCTGGTTTTTTAAGCTAGTGAGCTAATTCAGAGTTAAGCTTTTATTTTTCTAGTGGGCTTGCTGTATAAATGGGTTAAGGTTTGCCTCGGGCCTTTTTTTGTAATTTGAATTTCTGGTTTTTAAAGCTAGTGAGCTAATTAAGAGTTAAGGTTTTGTTTTTTAAGGGGGTTTAGCTTTGTTAATGGGTTAAGGTTTGCCTCTGGCCTCTTTTGTTTTTTAATTTCTGGTTTTTAACGCTAGTGAGCTAACTGACCAAAAACAAAAAGGCTAGTGAGGTAAAAGTAATGTAGTGTGGGTGGGTCAAGATTGGTAGTTTTGATTAATAGGCTCAGGTAGTTTTGTTTTGGGTTGCTTTTTAGGTATGAGTTAGTAAGGTAGATAGAGACGTTTTCTTAACATTAAAAAAAAAAAGAAGAAATATCACAAACGATAAAAATGCAAAAAAATCAAAAAATGATAAAAAAAAAACACAAAAATGCCAAAACGGGGTTAAAATAAGAATAAAAAAAGAATTCTTTTGGTTAGTTTGATTATAGTTTATGTTCATTTTTTTATTACTCATTTAATTTGTGCTTGTTTAATCTCTCGATTGTCTATGTTATTCTCTTTATCTTTGGTATGTTGCTTTGTAATTAATTCATTACTAAACAAATCCTTTTTGAACAATTTACATTTTTTAATTAAAATTTATTAATCCATTATTATTTTTTAAATAATTACATGACTTTGAATTTATCATTATATTTAAGATATACATTGGCTTGAAATTTTTATTTCATTCAAGCCAAACTTGCTCATTTTTTAATTTAGTCTTTGTTCTTTGCTTTTTTCTTGTTTCTTGTCTTTAAATATTTTTTATCTTTATTTCTACTTTGTTTGTAAATATTGTGATTTAATATTTGATTATTGATTATTTGTTTATTTATTCTTGCCATATTTATTTTATGAGGCAAATTTAATATATTTGAGTTATAATCAGAGACGGATGTAGAAAATATTTAGTAAAGGAGTCGAAAATCATGAATTAAATTATTAAATATAAAAAAAAAAATTTCAAAGTTAACAAATAAAGATGTATTCACCCTTATATTATTTAATAAGTTAAGATCAAAATACACTATTTTAAATTAAGGATAGATATACTCTTATTTGCTCACTTTAAAATAGTATTTTTCTTTTATTATATAGGAAGTTTTATGAATAAAGTGAAAAAAAGAATAAAAATATATATTTATATTAGATATTAAATGTATCACAATAGTAGTTATCTTCTACATTATGATTCATTGGCAATATAAAGTTTATATATATATAGACTTTAAAAAAGAGAAAAAAGTGAAGTTGAAAGTGATAGGAGTTAGTAGGTTTATTATATAAAGATTAAAAATTAATAGAAGATGAGTTGAAATTGTAATTTCAATGTATATAAAATAATCATAAATCACATATCAAATACATATCAAGTATAAACTCTTTTAACTTTACTATTTTTATCTTTGGGATAATTATACTGACTTCCTTAAGGTTAGTGCTTATTATGTTAACATCTTTCTTATTTGAGAAATTACTCATATTTCCCTTGCTTTGTATTTTCAATGGAACTTTGTGCAATGTTTGTACATAAAGTAGGAGAAGTATGTGTAATTTCGTAAACAAAAAAGGGTGTTAGAATGTAATAACAATACATAAAATTAGGAATGTGGGTATAATTTTTGAATAAAAAAAATGTCAATGTAATAAGTACTAACTTTATAGGAGATCAATGTAATTATTTCTTTATCTTTTAGTAAATTAGATTAAATTATTGACACCTAAAAGAAAATTTGGTGAGAAGAGGGGAGGGGGGGTCAAGGATCATGCTTGCCCCCCTTAAATCCGTCTCTGGTTATCATAATTTACACAATTTACTTTAGGGTAATTGTTTTATGCATCAGCGGTGTAGTTGAGTTTAGTTTCCATCATTTCTTGTGCATAAATATACTCTCAGACCTAATTTTGATTCACATACTAGTTTTCAAATTTTTAAAGGATTTTCTAGTTTTTTTCCTAACCACATAAAGTTAGTGGCAACTCTTTTTAAAGAATATATATATATATATATATATATATATATTCTGGTGGTGCCAAATCGCAATTCACACTAAATTTTTAAGACATTGTACCCAAATAGTAATGCAAAGAAAATAAAGGTTGGCACTTGGCTTGAGGCATGATTATATTTTCCGTCAATATCTCTTTTATCTTATTAGTTGTGATACTTTAAATATCTGCTGTAGCTAAATTCTTGTTATTCATGTTACCTAGGTGTACAGTACACACCTTACCTCCTCAAAGTTGTGCTTGAATGCACCTTGAACAAGATACTTCTTTAGTAACTATACTGCTGAGGAGTGAGGACACTGGTCTTGTCAACTGCTATTTCTTTGCAGGTTAATCAATTGGAATTTATACTGTGAAAGGTGGGCTTTGCAAGTATTTACTAATTTAAATGATAGATGGGGTAATTGAGGAGGGTATTTGAGATAAAGTTTCCTAATTTACATATGAACAGTGGCTGAAGTTTGAAATTAGGCAAACATAGTGACTTGTTGGTTTGCTTAAAGATGCTAAACCCTGGAAAGTTTTCATGACTGTATAGATATTCTAGTGAACTACTTTTCTCAATTTAATAGCTCTTCGTAACTTAAATTGCACTATCAACTGGAATTTTCTGCAATGCAAAAAGTTTATGCAATCTTATTTTGCCAATCATATTAAAACAGAAGCATATGCTGATTTGATGAAATAGCTCCTGTAAGAAGTTAGTTATATATGCTTATTTGAAGTTTCTTTTCTAGGACCAGCCCATTAAGAGGTGGGCATTTTGGCCGTGGCCCATGTGGGCTAATGTTGGATGGGCTGGGTCAGGCCACTTTGACAACCAAGTTTCACTCTCCTATTTCTTGTCAATTTTCTCATGGGATTTTCCCGAAAAATGTCATCTCTGGGGCACTCCAAGGGGATTTGTATGTGACTGTCCCCATCGTTCTTATGTACACTTTTGCCAACAATACCAAGAACCTCCAGAAGTTCATGGGAAATGTCATCTTCTCCCTCTTTATGCCTTTTTCATTATTTTTAAGACAAAATTATATTTAGGATATGAAATTTTTACTTTTCATATTTTTTGAGTATCCAAGTGATTTAACTGTTTGATTAGGGGTTTCGATTGGTTTATTATTTGAGATTAGAAGCCTTTGGGTTATTTTTCGTTTTGGATTTCCAGCATTGTGCATAACTGAATGCCTATAATGCTTTGAGTGCATAAATTAATGGCTGGGCCAACAACAGTTGGCACAACTGGTAAGGTTGAACTGTGTCAACTAAGTTTGCTAGGTTTGAAATCTGCCAAGATCCATTATTGGTGGGTTATATGTAAGTATAAGCGATCATTGAGTCTGGAGGTCTGCTCTGACCTTGGGATGTTGTAGCCACCTCTAATCCTAAATTTTTTATCACCAAGAAAAATAAATGAATGGCTGTAATGCTTTCCTAATGGCTTATGTTAATTTGGTCATGTAAACCTAACCCCTTCACAAAAGTCTAGCAAATTGAACTCTCGTGGAATAGGGGAGCAAATCCCTTTTTATTGGGAGGTCCTGATGTGCATTGTAATGAAGGGATAGCTTATTATTTGAGTAGAATTGAGCAGGGTTTAGTTCTGGACTTATGTGACGATCGAAGTGACGTTGTGATGTATGCCCCCCCCAAAAAAGGGGTCTTTTCTTTACTGAGGGATTGCTATGAAACAATTTGTTAGCCTGCTTGCTCCTAGACAATTCATTTCTTGAGTGACACTTACATTTAAAACGAGATATTCAGCTTTTTAAACTCACATTTACCAGATATTTTTTTGGATTCCATGGACATTTGATGGCTATAGCATTGTAGCAGGTCATGGGAATAATTGTTTGCCTTTCTCTTATCTGTTGTGAATATACACAATTTCTGTGCCAGTGAATTCCCCGATTAAGTTCTGTTGATTGAGGACTTCATAATCTTTTTACTTAGTTATTGTTCAATTTTTTACAACCTTTACATCATTGCTAAGCTATGACAGATCTCATTGGATGATTTTGTGAAGACATCTTGGTCGTGTACTTAAAATATGCATTTTGTAAATTGGAGCTTTCGTCACAGAGGAAATAGTTGGTGTATGAATGTCATAAATTCTGGATACTTTCTTTGGTTAGTTTATCACAATTCCATCAATTGATTACTTAGTTATTGTTCAATTTTTTACAACCTTTTAAATCATTGCTAAGCTAAGACAGATCTCATTGGATGATTTTCTGAAGACATCTTGGTCATGTACTTAAAATATGCATTTTGTAAATTGGAGCTTTGGTCACGGAGGAAATAGTTGGTGCATGAATGTCATAAATTCTGGATACTTTCTTTGGTTAGTTTATTACAATTCCATCAATTGATAATGGAAGTCTTAGGACTTCATTATGAATATCAAGATTGAAGATGCATTGATTTATAGCACTATGCTTTTTGCGAATTAAGAGTAAACTATCTATAACGAGAATCATTATTGCTTTACTTCAAGAATGATTGAATATGTGGATTCAGATGTTTATTTAGCATTTTCATTTACATTATATTACACTATTTAAAGACAGAGCTGGGTTATAAGTGGAAGTTTTATTAGCTGATACTTTCTGTTAGCCAAATTAATTATCTTTTCATGCTGGCTTTGAATTCTTATCATTCTGAGCGTGAATGCAATTCTTATAAAATTGTTCTGATCTTTTGTCTATCATCTAAATTATATTTTTTTCATATCATGTTATAGAGGTCAAACATTGAATATCCCTCGGAGGCACCAAGGCCACCATCACCGGAGGAACTTAGGGAGATGGCGCGGGAGCTGGCTCGTAAAAGGAACAATCCCTGATGCTCCTTGTGGTTAGTTGTGCTGAAGTGGTTACGTACTAGTATCACTGTTTATACAATTGAATATGTTATTGTTTGTGTAATGATGAATTATAAATTACTCTAGATAAGAAATGCTTTTGGCGATCGTATTATTGCTCTCATTCATATTTTATGGTTGAGTAATGGATGTTATTTATTGGGAAAAGTCAAGGATATGGGAAAATACCACCTAGATGGCTAAAACGTGTATCATCAACACGCTAAACAGGATATGTATATTCTCGTGATAAGGACCAATAGTTAATTCTGCATATCATATCTTCTATCTTTGGATTTGTCACACTTCGAAGCTCCATTAATGAAACCAATTTACTATCATTTGCCTTTTTCTTTTCTTTTCTTTTTAATATACCTCCATGAAGCGTTACTTTATTATCCATTTTCAAGAACCATGGTCTCAGACATAAAACAAAATTTGTGACTCATTAAAATTGGAGTGTCATGTCGTATTGTCTTTGTTTGGCGTAAGTATTTGATTCGTGTCTAAAAACAATACGTGTTTGAAATGGATACGGTGTCTCACACGTACAATTCATCTTTTTGAGTGTCTATGCTTCAAAGGTCCATTTAATTATTTTGGCTCCAAGTCATCAAGCAAAGCTTGAAGTCATTATGCTTAAACAGGCTGCAAAAGTCTTCTTTGTATCCAATTGCAAATATATGTACCAATGCAATTCCATGCACTTGGGCCTAACCCCTTCTCCGGATCATTGCTTGAACGAGTTGTTTTTTAGTATAGAAGAAAAAAGAGAATTAAAATATCGATTTTCGTCCTCCCTTCTTTTGGTTTGATTTTGTTTTTCAGGTGTCCATTTTGAGGAAACTACTACCCACAAGTCTTACGGAGAGCTGTAGAATGGAATCAAACATCAAACAGCTGTTCTTGGGGACCTTGTGATTCATAAATCATTTTCACTATCATTTAAAGATAATAGAAACTATTAATATTTGAAAACGTAAATTGAAGTTGTCAAATAAAGAAATAAAGAATGAAAATCTAATGTAAGTAATCTATAAAATTTGAAGTTATCAAACATCTATATTAAAGTACTTAAACATGTTTAATTCTAATCTATATACTTTTTCTGTATATGTGCGTAATGCTGTGTAATCTATATTTCATTTGCACTAAAAAAATTTAAACTTCAATATCCAAATATATAAAATAAAGATCTTTGAAAGTCCAGTCTAGATAAATGTTGAATTTAGACCAAAGTCGTTAATCAAGTTATTGTACAACTGATTAAGGTGACTTTATTAACTAATTTTTATTTGACTGATTCTTTTTCCCAATCCAACGTCTTAGTTTGGCATCTTTTAATTGTTTTTTTAAAGCTAATGAAATTTCCTGCAAAGAAAGGATCTCATGGTAAAGTCAACAAGTCAATAAGTCAACATTAATTTCATTATTACACGTCAAATCAACTGCCCATTGCATGGAGGCCAGCATAGCTTAGAGTACACTACATGAGAAGATTTGTCTCTGTCTCAGTGATTGCATGGCATGGTCCTCTGCACTTGACTTTTCCAAAATGTGTGGGAATGATTCCTAGGTAAGATTTTTAAATCTATTATAAATATTCAAATTATAATTTAATACGTGTGTAAAGAGATTTTAAGTTATAACAAAGAATAATATTATATTTTTTTTTAATTATTTAATAATTAGTTTAATATTAAATAAAAAAAATATTAAATAAAAAAATAAATATATTTAATATTTTAAGAACATAAAAAATATTTAATATTTTTTTTATTTTATAATTAAAAAAATTAATTAAAAGATTGAATAGAAGATAAATCATTTTTCTACAGTAAAATGTGTCTCTTAAGAAATGTTTTTACATATGTCAAAATGTTAATTTGAGTTGCTATAGAATGAAGTTACTATCCAAAATTTTTCCTTGGAATGGTGTAGTCTTTTGGAAGACAGAATTCTTGGACAATGCAACTTTCCAGGAATTTTCCGGGTAAACATTGACTTGCTCATATATAGCAATGATGAAATGGCAAACTGCTTTCCTTCTTTCTTTTGAGAGGTAAGTAGGTAACTTCACCTTCATCACCCCTCTCATTTCCTTGTCCCCACCGGCCGGCTGGGGATGATTGAAGACTTTGAATTGAATGAGACTGATATTATACCGAAGATGCATCTACGTGTTGAATTATGGTTACTAGTGACGTGACAATGTGACATCTGCGCTTTTCTTTGGATACTTTCCTGACATATAAGAAGTATGGGATGCCCAGTAATCAATGGTAAGAACTTTGTGTCTCATTCAGTCTTTAACAGAGTGGGGGGCAACTCAACTGAAACAACATTGTTGCAATTCATTGGTCATGTCTTAAAGATTTGGATTTTTATTTGAAAGGTTGTATGAATAAAATGTCCCTTCTTTTTAAGTTATGTCATGATTTCCATGTCTATCTACTTGTTGTTGTTGTTTCTGTTTTTTTCCTCATTTTTTGCCCCCAATTTATTATGTACCTTGCAATGTGAACACCAATGTCCTCTGCATGTTAGAATTATAGTGGTTGCAGCTAAGGTACAATCTTTTTGGTTTGTTTCCGTAGGGGATTCTCAGCTTTTCTTCATAAACTGTCTGTAGTTGATTTCTGTTGTTATATTGCTTGCAGCGTTGAGCACCAAAAAGTGAAATAGAGATTAATATTATTTGAGAAGGTAGAAACATTTATAGAAAATTGATGCCCACTGTTATGAATTACATACTCAAGCTGTTTACTTGTGAATTAAATTTTGCATCTTCCATCAGATTAGATAAGAATTTGTGCTACTTTCTTTGTAAGCATGAACTGCAATCTTCAATCTACTTCACATGTAAACGATTGAATTGAATATTACAGTTGATTTTCGAATTTTCAAGCTGATTGCTGCGATAAGTAACAAGACCTCAATACTACAAGTTAAAATCACGAATATTCCTAATATATTTGGCAAGATGTTTATTGCATATAGGATGGTCCAGTTAGTTTAATTGATTTTCTTTTACTCTCTATTCTTTTCATCTGTGAGTTAAATGGCTTGTTCTAGAACTAATGGGCTGATGCAGAAATATTTTTTATGCTGTATTAGAGAATTGATTTTGAGGAATTTGTTTGCAGGGAAAAAGAGAAGCAATTAGCAGGTGTACTAGTTTCAACTTCCCACCTCTAAGCAACAGGCAGGGTCCAATTTACAGAGTTTGAGTAAAAAATTCAGTATAGACTTTTTACCATGGTAGGATTGGAACTGATTCCCATAGGTACAATTTTGGCTGTTCTAACGAACCAAGTCTTGAAAACTGCTAATGCAGCAACTGATGTTCTTATTGATAAAGAAAGTTTCAAGGTCCTTTCAAAACACTTGCTTGATATTGCACCAGTCCTAAAGGAATTACAACTTCAGGAATTGAATGAGTCTCAGGCTGCAAGGGTTGCTCTGGAGTCTCTTGAAGCAGATGTTAAAAAGGCAAATAATTTGGTTGAGAAGTACAGGAACCGTGGCCGTTTCTACTTACTGGTGAAGTGCCGATACATAGTTAAGGAGGTTGAACAAGTGACAAGGGATATTGGAAGGTCTCTGGCTGCACTGTCACTTGCAAATACTGAAGTCCTATCAAGAATTTCTGATCAGGTCAATAGACTACAGAATGAGATGCAAAGGGTGGAGTTTGAGGCTTCACAATCTCAGCTTCAAATTGTTGACAAATTGAACCATGGAATTAGGGAGCAGAAACTAGATCTGGCTTTTGCAAATGACATTCTTGAGGAAATAGCAAGGGCAGTTGGGGTGCCAGTGGAGCCCTCAGAGATAAGCAAAGAGTTGGCCAGCATTAGGTGGGAAAAAGAAGAAGCTGCCAACAGGAAGGAAAGAGCTGAATTTATTTTTCTGGAGCAGATCATTGAGCTACTTTCTCGAGCTGATGCTGCTAGGGATTATGAAGAAGTTAAGAAGCAATACTTTGAAAGGGTTCAGGTAATAGAGCGATATGATTCAAGGGAAAAATATATACCACCACTTAACTCTTTCCTTTGTTGCATAACTGGAGCTGTTATGGTAGATCCTGTCAGCCTTTGCACTGGTACTACATGTGAGAGATCTGCTGTTGAAGCTTGGTTTGATGATGGCAACAGGATTGACCCAGAAACAAAAGAGGTTCTTGAAGATACTACCTTTAGGTCAAACATTCCATTAAGACAATCTATAGAAGAGTGGAGAGAACTTAATTATTGCTTTATAATAAGGTCTATCAGGGAAAACCTATTATCCAATTCTGACTTATATCTGCAAGAATCCCTGAGCCAAATGCAGGCTCTCATAAAAGAGAATTCTATTAACAAGGACTGGATTTCAATAGGAGAGCTTACTGATACTATTATCTCTATCCTTGGGAGCTCTGATTCCAGAGAAGTGAAGATGAAGATCTTGATTACTCTGAAGGATGCTGTAGAGGGTCATGCGAGAAACAAGGTAAGCAAGATTTATTTTCCTGTGAACTGAGGATGATGATTTTACACATGCTGCACTAAGGTGCAGGCAACCTTCTATTAGTTTTCTTCACATCTTCTTTTTGCTTGCTTCAGTTAGACCACATACTGCCTCCTAAAGGACTTGTAGTTTATGATTTAGAGAAATGAATGCAAAACCCTTAGGCGCAACACAACAATTCGCTAGTGTTTTCTTGAATATGCTATTGGTTATATCTTCTTGAACATAATATTTGTAAAGGACTTATTTGTAACATTTTGGTTCACTGCCTCCATGCTACTAACTTTTATGTTGAGGTTGCTCTCATTCTGTTCCTGAATGGGTAGTGGCCCAATTTTACCATTCAGATACATCTATTCCTGAATCCTATATTTCTATATGTATACCTGCAATCATGAATACCAATTTAAATTCAACATTTGCATAAAATTTTATAGGAAAAAGTGGTTGAATCTCAAGGATGGGATCATATTATATCCTGCTTAGGCAGTGACCCTAGCATTTCAAAGGAAGCAATTGATTTGCTATATGAGTTGCTTCAAGACCGATCTGGTTGGAAAAAAAGTTTCTGCCAAAAACTGTCTGAGCATCCCAGTGCAGTTCTTTACCTTGTTACCCTTCTAAAGAGTACTTTCAACGATTCAGCTAAGGTTGCAGAAAAGATTTTGATGGAGCTTTTCGAAATAGATGAGGAAAACATTTATAGTGCTGCTAAGTTTGGATGGTACAAACCACTTGTTGATCGCATGATTCGAGGTGAGAAGATGAATTCTTTTCTCGTTCTATTATGTTTTTTGTGATGAGATCATGAGATGATCAGATGAATGCATTTCATTATATTTAATTAAATTAAATTATCGGCATTGCAATGAGTGAAAAGACAAGGATGCCATGTTATCTAGCTAGCTGAGGAAATACCAAACTATTTTATTGTTAACTTGAATCTTTTAGGAAACAGTAGTAGAATCTCTTCCTATTCCATGCACTTGATGACGCATTTCATCTTTGGAGAAAAATCGTCAGTGTTAAGTGGTAAAAATTAAAAAAAAATATATACGTCCTTATAATGCCATGTCAAAATCTTCAAGGTTATACATATATCCTCTCCGGCAAAATTGACTAGGTAGAAATCACCAGGTAATTGTTCATATGCTTTCTTCTTTTTATGGTGCATAATGATTCCTTCATTTTGCGACGCGTACATTGTCAAATTTGGGCAGTCTTTATCCTTTCTAGTTTGTGTCTTATAAATATTTGGTGTACTGTGCACCAAATAAAGCAGTTGTGCCTGATTGATTACAATCCTTTTGACAGAAATTGTACTAATCAATTTGAGTTATTTGTCCTTCTTTGTCTTCTCAGGATCAGAGTCTTCAAGAATGTCGATGGCAAAAGCAATAGTTAATTTGGAGTTGAAAGATTTAAACTTGAAACTCCTTGGCGAGGAAGGAGTTATACCTCCTTTGCTAGAAATGCTGTCTGGCTGCATTGAATCAAAAGAACTGTCGTTGTCAGCCCTGGTCAAACTAGCAGGATTTCATGCCAATAAGGGGATGATTGCTGCATTTGGAGGTGTTCCTCTTGTTCTAGATTTAATGTTCTCTACTAGGATGCGGACATTCATTACCATTAAATGCTTTGAAATCCTTGAGAAGCTTTCTTCTGATGATGATGGAATTGATTTCTTTGTTGATGGAGAAGGGAAACAACTCGAGTTAGACAACATTATCACCAACTTGCTAGCCCTGCAGCAGAGTCCTAACTCAGCTCACAACTTCCGTAAGCCTGCATTACGTGCTCTTCTTGGCATTTGCAAGTTTGAGACTGATTTAGTTAAGAAGGCAGTTCTCGCAGCCAATGGTGTATCTTTAATCCTTCCCCTTCTTGATGATTCTGACTCAGAAGTCAGGGAGACTGCCATAAATCTTCTCTTTCTTTTCTCTCAACATGAACCAGAAGGAGTAGTTGAATACCTCTTCAGGCCTAGAAGGCTGGAAGCTTTAGTTGGGTTTCTTGAGAATGATGACAATAATGATGTACAAATGGCTGCTGCTGGTTTACTAGCTAACCTACCAAAATCAGAGCGAGAACTCACTATGAAGTTGATTGACTTGGGTGGCCTTGATGCAATCATAAGCATTTTGAAAAATGGCACAATGGAAGCAAAAGAAAATGCTCTCAGTGCACTCTTCAGGTTCACAGATCCCACAAACATTGAGTCACAGCGTGATTTGGTTAAACGAGGAATATATCCTTTGCTTGTAGATTTTCTCAATACTGGTTCAGTAACAGCAAAGGCAAGAGCAGCAGCATTCATTGGTGACCTTTCTATGAGCACTCCAAAGCTTACAGTTGTTTCCAAATCAACTGGTTGCTGGTGTTTTAGATCATCACGAGTTGCTTTATGTTCAGCACACGGAAGTGTATGCAGTGTGACTTCCACATTTTGTCTGTTAGAAGCAAATGCTTTGCCTGGCTTGATAAAGCTGTTACACGGGGAGGTTCATGCAACTGCTTATGAAGCAATACAGACACTTTCCACATTGGTTTTGGAAGACTTTCCTCAAAGGGGAGCTCGTGTCTTGCATGAGTCAAATGCAATGAGACCCTTATTGGAAATTTTAAATTGGGGAACTGATTCTCTCAAGGCAGAAGCTCTAGGACTCCTGGAGAAGGTGTTTGTCTCAAAGGAAATGGTAGAATACTATGGATCAACAGCTAGATTACGTCTAGTTGGTCTAACTGGCATGAATATATATGGGGATGGCCATCTGAGGAGAAAGGCTGCCAGGGTACTGTCATTGCTTGAACGCTATTCAAAGTCATCCTCATCAGCAATCTCTGGAGTTCTGGAGTGAAATTCTCGGCCCGAGAGTTAGAACAGAATTTGCTTCAAATCTTCTCTTCTTTGCTTACGTTTTAATTCATTGGGTAATTGTTAATTAACCTAGTTATCCACATTTCAGTCACTTTTTATATCTTGGATGTTGGCCAAATGGCTAATTCTTCAATATTTAGTTCCTCTTGAAGTCAAACCAATTCTGTGTTTTTGCTTCTCTTTGTTTACTTCTGTGTATTATTTTTGTTACTTAATCCAAGTTACTTTCAGAATAAATCAGGAGAGGATTGACTGAACTTATTTAAAAATAATGTTTTGCAAATTGTAATTAGATTTCCAATCTCCTAAATCTGGTAAGTCATTAAATGTTGCACATGTCCCTCCCATATTTTTGAAATTTTCAATTTCAAAATTGATGTTGGATGACACATCAAAACATGAGTGTCTGCCAGCTTGCTGGTCTATCGTGTTATTAAATGTAGTAGTCTTTAGTCTGGGACCAAGCCTCAACTTACGCACGGACGGACCCCTTAGCAAATGGGAGAATGCTATTACTAGATAAACCAAAGCTCAGTACAAGGCAGAAGCAAGATGCATTCATAGACATTTCCATTCACATTCTTCTTCAATATCTGATGTCGGAACACTGGGGTGCTTAAGTACAAGTAGTGCGAACAAATTGACACCAGAGTCAAGAATAATGAAAGAAAGATGGTGGATTAAAGTAACGGTTGGCTTACCATTAAGCCAAATATATTAATGAGATCTATTAACAAGTACTAAGGCACCACTTTTTTCATTAATTTTGATAATTTTATATTAAATAGTATATATATATTTTTTATATTTTATTTAATATTATTTATTATATTTATTTTTTTTATTATTTTTTCATTAAATTTGATATATTAAAAAAATATTAATAATATTTATACCTTTAAAAAAATATAAATGATCTTTATCCTTTTTTCACATAAAGCTCGCAGCTCACTTAAACTTGGTACGGTAAGTCAAGATGGTAGCTAAATCTAGCAGTAACAATTAACAAGTCAGCAAGTTCCCTTTAATGAGGACAAGCAACATATATTCACAAATAGTACTCTTTCTTTTTTATTTTAAGTGTTATTTTAGTAAAAGAAAGTTTGTTCATTATAAATGAAATTTTTACATATTAATAAAATATTAATTACTTTTCAACTTTTCTTTATATTTTAAAATCTCTCCAATTTTAACAATTCATGAAAATTAAATAAACATGAAAGGAAAATAATTAGTTGTTGAAAATTAAATAAAGGTAATTTAATAAAAACGTGTTTTTTATGATACCTATTTACTTAAGAGTTTAATTTTTTTTTTTAAGTTAAACCAAGCAAATTCAAACAAATGTCCACTTCATATCTATATAATAAACTACTTGAGTTAATTTTCTTTTTTACTGAATGGTGTTATGAATTTCTTTTATAATTTTTAAAAACATGTTAACATCCAAAGTTTTGATTTTAATTTAACATCAAAAAACCCAAAAATCTTCCCACTGGAGTCGTTGACAATGGAAACTAATGATGGAGTTAAGCTCCGTACAAGGGTGTTTAACGCAGGAGCAGGAATTGAGGCTAAAGATGTGAACTTGGGAATACTTATGGTCCGCCCATACTCCATTTTGGGTGGTTCCCAGGGCCTCCTCAAAGGAATTGCTTCTGGTTTGGCTTCAAATGGTTACACGGCTGTACACAGCCAAGGGTGGTTGTAGTTCTGTGACCCAAGAGTGGTCATTGGTGATCGGCGGCCGGACGTAGTCGGACTGTGCCGGAAAGATGACCGACGAGTTTGGTGGTGGTCGAAGGAGGCGGTTTGTGTCTTCTGCATTGCAAAGGCTCTACTTTTGCGTATGGCAACCTTCTGCTGCACTACTGTTATGCTTTCAGGCGATCAACAACAACTGGCGGTGGGTCCTGGCCAGTCGTGTTCTGCCAGCGCCGGGAGGAGGGCCGGTGAGTAGAGTGGAGGCCAGCAGTGGTACTGGGTCGCATATTTGGCTATGCACACTCTATTTTTTGCCCAAAGTTTCAAGCTTTATGGTTTAGCGTTAGAAGGTTGCAAGTGGACAGAGTTGCCATGGTGGGGTGCAACTGGGACCTATGACTGACATGGGGTACTCACTGACGATGACAGTGGCGGTTGGCCGGAGCTCCGGCGAATCTTTCGACGAGCTCTATTTTTTTTGTCTGTTTTCTATTTCTAACAGGCAGGTCCACAAGGAGGCCTTCTCTCACTGGCTTTGCCGAAGTTAAGGATGTTCCTGGTGTCTGCAAATGGATCTCTGACAATCTCTGTCTTCACAGGATTTTGTTGGTGGGTTCTTCAGTAAAGGTGAACAGTGGCTCTGATTCGACGGTGACCTTGGAAGTGTCAAGTATCGTCTAGTCTGCTTCCATGACTGTCACATAAAGCTGTTGCAGAGACATAACACTAGCAAGAGGAAGAAGAAGGAAAAAAAAAACCTACTTATCAAAACGCACATCTTCACCTAACTAGGTATTTTATTTATTTATTTTTAATGAAAAAAAGCTTGCTTATGATACGGCCTGCACACTTCATGGATATGGATTTGCATTCATTTAACTAAAAAAGATAACAAGATAATCATTATCTTTTGAAAATGGGTCTTCTCTTTTGACAAAAAAAAAAATAAATTGGATTTTGTCTTTAAGTTGTTGAACCACTCAAAAAAAAAAAAAAAATCATTAGAAACAAAATACATAAGAATTTATGAGTTACTTTATTCAATCATTATATGCTTTATAAAAAAATTGCTCTATATTTATGAAATGATTTTCTTTTCTGGTGAAACATGAATTATAATTTATGAAGTTAATTTTTATTAGATCACTTATATGATTTTAAATTTAAAATAGATTGTTAGATATTTTTTATAATTTTAGAGTAAGAAAAAAGTATACAATTTTGTCTAACACAATATTAAAAATGTAAGGAGTAATTTAAGTGAAAATTTTAAGTGTACCACATAGCATACTAAGTTTATTTGTCATATACCACTTATTTAGTTAGGTGACAAATTAAAAAGTAATATTAATGTTAAAATAAAAAAATTAATGTTTAAAAATGACAAAGTATATCACAATCATGCATACAAATTGGCATGAATTAAGGGTAATAATTAATTTTAAAAAAAAACTTAAGAAATTTTAATTTAGAATAATTGGCATTGTGTTACAATTGTAAGTGTTAAGATCTAGTATTTTTTTCCTTTGCAATTATTGCACTAAACCCAAAATAGAATATTTATTTTTCTTTTTTTAACCATAAATTGATATTCATTCAAATAATAACCTAATGTCACTTTTAATTTTTGAGAAAAAATGATCTATGAAGATAAGAAAATAAATACAATCTTTACAAAGACTAACTCATGATATGTAGTTTTGTTTCTAATCCGAAGATTATTGATGATGAAACATTTTTTATTATACAGATCGACACTTAAAGTGCTTTGTATGATGAGTGTATAATATCTCTTGTCTTCGTAAATCTAAAGGTTATATTATTTCATTAGGGGAAGTCATGCGACTAATATTAGAAAATCAAAGCTAGTTATTCTAGTGCAAAAAATTAATGAATCCTTGTGACATGAGTAGTAGTTTAATAAATAATAATAATAATAATAATAATAATAATAATAATAATATTATTATTATTATTATTATTATTATTATTATTATTATTATTATGATGAGAACAATTTTAATAAGTCATTTTGTCTAATATAATTGAGGCTTATGATGCATATTGTAAAGAATACCTAACCTAACGATGAATTCACGGGGACACCACATATGATAAGTTCAAATATTAAAGAAATTTGATTAAAAAAAATTCAAAACCATTTTTAAAAATATGGGTATCAAATCACAATATATCAAAATTTATTTTTTCCTTTTTTGACCTAGAACATAAGTGTTTTTTAATTTTGAGATTTCAAGTGTAACACCCTTCCTAGGGTATCATATGTCTGACTCCTGACTTATAATCTGAAAAAAAATTCGCACAAAGTTTGAGTTATAAAAAGTGAGTTTTAAAATTTCTTCTTTACTGAAACATAAATTTACTGAAAATATTAGGTAATATTGAAAATCATAGTTCAACTATTTATTATGCAATATTGACACTAATTAATATTTCATAATTTAAAGAGAAATATAAAACTAATAGACTCTTTTTTTTAATAAGATAGAAATCTCATGACGGTCCTTACTTAATAAAGACGGTGATAACACTAACGTTAAAACTTAACATACTTATTCTGTTGTGTATCCATCTTGTTGCATCAGACATCTATTCTACATCTGTTCTTTGTCAACACTGCACACCTTCGAGTCCTAAATGTACACTCTTTATTGTTGTCATCAATCTCAAAGTATCCATCGCCCGTTATGTCTAAGACAACTCGATCCTTTTATTATTTTTTTAACAAAGATCACAAAAAACAACATAACAAAGAGATGAGATCATCTACGCCAATACCAACATGGTAGCACAGAGAGATAACACAAACAATATATATACAAATATATCATGCCATCAACATTAATCAACTATCATCATCCAATCATTTATCGGTTCAATTATCATAAACAATAATTACGATAATGCCTCAACATTGTCTAATTATCATCATCATCATCCAAGTTTTCAAAACAATTGTCATAGCCAATATTCCTCAATTAATATATCACACATATATAAATGTCGATTATGCATGTGCACAAAGACTCGATTTTTCAAAAACAACTCTATGGAGGTTTTCACAATTTCGAGGAGAATGCTCATGTCAATCGTCGCCTTAAATTTCAAAGACAATCTTCCAGTTGTTGAAAAGAATCGTGTTCTTGTCGGGTATCGTCAATGCGTTGCAACGGATCATCGCTAAAGTGGCACAAGGTACTCTCTAAATACCGTCCACGGTCGACCGCCGCGCTCGACGCCCCAAGATCCATCATAGACCTCACTATCAATTCTCATCCCTCTTCAACCACAAGGGTCATATACAATGCATGAATATATCGGTCTGAAGTCCAACCCCAAAGGGATAAATCTTTTCAATTTCATTAGTTCAATGTATCATATACCTCAACGCATGTTTTTCCAATGCATGTATAATGCACCAAATCCAATCACAGGCATCTCTTTCCAATGCATATAAATTGTACCAAATTATACTGTATTTTCAACAGCATAATCATGTTATCACATTTTCATAGTTATAAAACACTTTCGTTGTGTTTTCATAAAATTGCGCAACATTTACGTTTTCACGATTCCAAAACGTTTTTGTTACGTTTTCAAAATATCGTAACATTTCTGTTACGTTTTCAAAATGTCACAACTCTTCTGTTGCACTTTTAAATTACGTACTAATTTTTCAACGTTTTTCACAATCGCGTAAAAATATACATTTCTCAAATCCACAATATTTTTCCACTGTTTCAAAATCGCGTAACTTAAAAATCATCATTTTAAGTCGCGTAAATCATTTTCTTTCATTTTCAAAATATTTAAAACATTTTTCAAATCACATAATGATTTTCCTCTATTTTCACAATCACGTAAAAATAATTCATCACTTTTCCATCACGTAGTGATTTTTCAATAGTAATTCAAATTACGTAAAATATTTAAACGTAATTCAAATCGCGTAGAAATATTTCAACGTATTTAAAATTGCGTAGAAATATTTTACTTGTATTTCCAAACACTTAGAAATATTTTACTATATTTCAAACCACGTGACTTTAAAATTACGTTTTTAAGATACGTAAATAATTTTTTACCACAATTTCATTACTGAAAAATATTTCTCAACCTTCAAATATTCCTTTTTCAACTTTTTTAAAATAATATAACTTTATACTTCATGTAATATATTTTCTTACTCAAGAAAAATCTTTCTATAATTCTTTACTCAAGAAATTCTTTTCGAATATAATTCACAAAAATCACTTTTCGATTGATGTAAATCAATGTTTCAAAATCTTAAATTTTCCTAACGTATCTTTCAAAACTTGAAAATAAGTTATACGTTAAGTAAATTCTCAAATCACCATTATATTCTCCATTTTTCTCAAATCAATTTTAAAATCAATTCTCTTCAAAATGAATTAAAGTTAAAACATTTTCAACCTCTCTTTGTCTTTCGTTTACAAAATTTTTCTCAAGTGATAAAACACTCGATTCCTTTCCAAATCCTTATACTAAAACATTTTGTTCAAACATTTTGTTTTTCACTTTAAAATTACTTTGTTTCATAAAACCAAAATTATTCTAACCTCCAAAAACCAGAGTCTTTGGCCATTGAAGCCATCAAATATTTTTCCTTCTAAATTGATATAGTTTTACACAAACAAAATCATTAAAATTTTGTCTTCAAACCGAAATACCAATGGTTATAAAATCAAACTTATTTATTCAAATTCATTTTTACTTTCTTTACAAATCCTTTTTCACTTTCTTTGCAAATTCTTAAAAACATCATTGCTATTTTCATTTAAATCTTATGTTTAGTAAAACACTTAGAAACTTTTTA
Organism: Ormosia emarginata; assembly: GCA_029884605.1. Taxonomy (NCBI): domain Eukaryota; kingdom Viridiplantae; phylum Streptophyta; class Magnoliopsida; order Fabales; family Fabaceae; genus Ormosia; species Ormosia emarginata. Next base: position 47,013,766 of record JAQQTP010000077.1, on the reverse strand, counting down.
CACAAAATAAATCAATAAAAATCCTTCTAAAACCGTGTTCATGTACTCTTTGAAAAATAAACTCTTTATTTATTTTCCTTTCTTTTTCTAAACATCCATTTTCATCATTCAAGAAAATATTAATTTTGTGAACACCTATCTTGAGGTGTCTTAACCGAAATTCACCATGTTCTAGGGATCAAAAATTAATTCCCTTGTTCTTGAAAAATTTCAACATGAACCCTAATCAAGGGCATCAAAACCGTAGCTTTTCCTTGGCCATTGGGACCAAAATTAATTTTTTTCCATCATCAAATCATGGCATACATACATACACACATATATATATATATATATATATATATATATATATATATATATATATATATATATATATATTAAAAGCATGTGATATTATCATCATGCATAGTATAAGCATACCATCAAAATCATAAACTCATGCAAAGCATATTAAGCATAGGCAATTGATCAAAGCTCATAAACACATATAAATTATTACATGACCATGGATATGAATCCTCACATGGATTCAACACCCATCAAATATAAGATCATATCTCACCACCATGCTTGGTTGGTGAGATGGATCTCCCTCTTACCTCTTGAAGATCCTCAAAAACTCCTTGTTTTGCTTCTTTTTCCAAGTCCTTCATCACCAAGGGCTTCTCAAATACAAAACAAAATACATAAAAAATAGTATACTAAGCTTGATTAAGAGGACCATGGATCAAACATGGTTTAGATCATGAAAAAGAAAGAAGAAATAAAGTTTCCTTACACTTCACTTCAAAAACTCAATAACTTTGATCTTGAAGAAAGTCCATGAAGATGAATGATTTAGCGAAAATCTCCAACATGAAAGTTGCTTAGAATAAGGTAAGGATTTAAGAAACTAGGTTATATGAAATTAAAGAGTGATGGAGGAGAGAATTAGGGTGCTTGGCCGAATGGTCTCTTAGGGAGAGAAAAATAAAATTTTCTTTGGTTGGTTTCTTGAAACTAAGTGAAATAGGTGAAGAAGTGATAATGTGAAGTGTAAAAAAATGAATTATTTGGCCTTTAGGACTATGCATGGCAGTAGCATGCATTGGAGAGAATGGAAAGTGAAGTTTGAAAAACATGATCATTAATGATCAATAGGAAAAAATAATAAATGGTCTTGACACTTGGCTATTGTCTTTTTTTTTTCTTTGGCCTAAAAAGCCTATACTAAGTTGTCTCCCTCTTCCTTGCTTCTCCAAACTGTCCCCCTCTTCATGCACTCCAAAGTGACAAATTTCATAACCATCACTTTAAGCCATCCTAACCATTGATTAAAAGAATGGTTTGGATTAAAAATAATTACTACTAGGTTTAGGTTATAGATAGAAGACTTCATTTGAGCCATTGGATCATTTTTGCTTGCAATCCTAACCATTGAATGTGTCTCCAAATGAAGGGTCAAGATTACACCTTCAAACTTTACATCCAAGGTCCAAAATGGTTGTAGTCATTTTTGATGACCAATTCTCCACCATTGATCTAAATCCAAATCCAATGGTCATTAATGATCCATCTCCACCATTGATTAATTCTACATCCAAGGGTTGATAATGGTCATAGCCATTTTATAAGATTAAATCTCTACCCTTGATTTAATTTCCATCCAACGGTTATAATTGATCCTATTCACTTTTAAGATCAAATCTCCACCGTTGATTAAATCAAGATCAAGTCTCCATCGTTAATTAAATCAATGGTGGATATCCAAACCACCAAGGTTGACTTAAGCATTTTAATTTATATTTTTATCTGCTAAAACCCCACAAAAGAATATATTTACTGTATTTTTATCGCCCGATAAATTAAATATAGTATAAAACACAGTACAATAAAATTTTAAAATTGTTTCTGGATTCAGGTTTAGTAAGATCCCCTGTCTCCGTCTAAACAGTACAAATTTTTCTATGCGTAGAAAATTTTTAACTTTATGACCCACTGGGCCCACGTATGGCCACTTGGGCCCACATACCCACTGGGGCCCACAAACAGTAAAAATTTCATAATCACACATAAAATCACAAAATTAGAAAACTCACAAATATCAAATTAGATTACGTAAAATAATTAAGACTTTTCAAGAATAATTAAATTACGTAAAATTTTTCCTACGTACGAAAATTATTATTTTCCCGACACGAGTAAATCACTCAAAACGATCAAATACGTTGACGAAAAAATCAAAATAATTTTACAGTATTCAGAAATTACTAAACAGTAAAATTTTGTTAACTGTCAAAATTACTGCTTAAGAGATAGGAAATTTTGGGATGTTACAATACTCCCCCTCTTTATAGAAATTTCGTCCTCGAAATTTAATAGCCATGATTTCACACCCTTGAAATAAATAATGACATTATTCCTTTATCTTTTCTTCCAGTTCCCTTATAGTTTCACCTCTTACATTATTTCAAACGATTTTAACCAATGAAAGTTCTTTATCTCTTGATCAATTTTTTTTTTCTGATCAAGCAGATATCTCAAAGTCTTATGATTACTGATGATGTTAAATGTTACTCTAGAAAGAAAGTATTTCTATACTTCTAAAATAAACACAGCGACTACCAATCTCCATTCATGCGTAGAATAGTTTTTCTTTTCCTCTTGTAACTTCCATTTCCTCCGAACAAGTATACATCTTAAACTCTGATGTTACGCATCACTTAAAATTTCCTTGTCCTCGTATCACTTCATTCTCCAAATTTTAGCTTCTTTAACAGAAACGTCTCACTAACCGAGTTCTCCTTTCAACCGCATTATATCAAATACTATAACATAGATTTTAAATAGGAATATCCTTTCTTGCAAATTTCAGTACATGAAAGAATATTTATGAAGGTCAGAAAGAAGAAGATAGCAATACGATTTGATATGTTACCAAGCATATTCAACAAGAACTTGATTTTGCCTGATTTTTAAGAATGAGTTTTTTTTTTATGGAACACTAATACTGTATTGAGACAATCTCATAGGATATGGTTGAAAAATAACCAATCCGTTTTCAAAGATCACGTCTGTTTATGAAACAGATCAAACTAACACAAAGTTTTGATCTATAACAATAATTTGAATAACTTGGGTAGCTCGATTGGCTAAGAATAGAAATAGAATTAAACAAATCAGAGGATAACGAATAACTCTAACATATAATTGATCTACTCAATCATATGCCATAAGGAATAGGTTATTCACAGAAATATTCAGTATGGTTTATAGGATTAGCTCCAATGACACAATCTCCATTGTTTAAATCTTCCGCTCCGAACACTTCCTACTACCTGAGATTTTACTAACAGAAAACTTTGTTTTCATTGGAACTCTATTTTCAAAGATTGTGTTCCAAACTTCCCGCACTTAAAACAAATTATTTCCTTGGACGTACAATCTTTCGTTAAGTGTCCCTTTCCACACTTCTTACATTTTGGTGCGTATGTCGAGTCAAACTAAACCCGTCATTACTAGTACTTTCTCCACAAGATTGTTGTTGTTGTTGACTTCTTGGAGATTGCAAGTACGTTTTTGTTGGAATCGCTTGACCTTACGATTTCCTTTTTCGTAACCAATATAGTCCAACGTTACAGGTCTCTCATCCTGAGATTGATTTAACTCTAACAAAATCTTAGCTTAAGAAATCAATTCTTGCTGCAGAACAATCTTCTGAGTTTGCTGTATAATTGCTTCAGCCACTATTTGTATTACTTCCAAAGTTGCAGTCATATCACCACCATTATGTCTCGCTTCCACACACGTACGTCTATCACGAGTCATTTCTTTTCTTCAAAGATGGACGAATCAAAATAAAATGGAAACCAGATGTAACCATTTCAAATAAACGTTTGTTTTCTTGACGTACATTCCTTCATTAAGTACCTTCTTTCACATCGATTCGCCTTTGGTTTCTTCAATGGTTGTAAATACATCTTCTGTTGAAATCAATCACTTTCCAAATATCCTTAAAAATATCGGGTTCCAAAATTACGTAGTCTTATATTCTAAGACTGATTCTCTTCCATTAGATCCTGAACCTCAACTTTCATTTCTTTCCGCTGTTCAGCGATCCTCTGTTCGTGCACTCGTCTTTCCATATTGCTCCCGTTGTTGCCGTAGCTGCGACTGCATTACTAGTAACATGTTCCACTTCCACACAAGTACAAATATCCCGAGCCATTTCTTTTTTTTTTTCCGCAGAGACGAGCGAATCGAAATATATTGGATCTGATATCCATTATAAACAACATTGTTTCCTTTCGAAAATCAACAACACAGAGAACATAACACAAGCAAAATGGACCTAACCACAAACCCCAAAAGACTCAAACCGTGCTTTGATACCAACTAATGTAACACCCTTCCTAGGGTATCACATGTCTGACTCCTGACTCATAATCTAAAAAGAAATTCGCACAAAGTTTGAGTTATAAAAAGTGAGTTTTAAAATTTATTCTTTACTGAAACATAAATTTATTGAAAATATTAGGTAATATTGAAAATCATATTTCAACTATTCATTATGCAATATTGACACTAATTAATATTTCATAATTTAAAGAGAAATATAAAACTAATAGACTCTTTTTTTTTAACAGTAGCAAACCCCATGACGGGTCCTACTTAATAGCACGGTACAACACTAACGTTAAAACTTAACATACTTATTCTGTTGTGTATCCATCTTGTTGCATCAGACATCTGTTCTACATCTGTTCTTTGTCAACACTGCACACCTTCGAGTCTTGAATGTCCACTCCTTATTGTTGTCACCAATCTCAGAGTATCCATCGCCCGTTATGTCTAAGACAACTCGATCCTTCTATTATTTGATTTTAACAAGATGACATACAAAAAAACAACATAACAAAGAGGTGAGATCACCTACGCCAATACCAACATGGTAGCACAAAGATAACACAAACAGCATATCATACAAATATATCATGCCATCAACATTAATCAACTATCATCATCCAATCATTTATCAGTTCAATTATCATAAACAACAATTACGATAATGCCCTCAACATTGTCTAATTATCATCATCATCATCCAAGTTTTCAAAACAATTGTCATAGCCAATATTCCTCAATTAATATATCACACAGATATAAATGTCAGATTATGCATGTGCACAAAGACTCAGTTTTTCAAAAACAACTCCATGGAGGTTTTCACAATTTCGAGGAGAATGCTCACAATTGTTACCTTTAGCCCAAGACAATCTTCCAGTTGTTGAAAAGAATCGTGTTCTTGTCGGGTATCGTCAATGCGTTGCAACGACGCATCGCCAAGTGGCACAGGGTACTCGCCAGCTGTCCACTGGTCGACCGCCGCGCCTCGACGCCCCCAAGATCCATCATAGACCTCACTATCAATTCTCATTTTCTCTTCAACCACAAGGGCCATATACAATGCACGAATATATTAGTGCAAGTCCAACCCCAAAAGGCCAAATCTTTTCAATTTCATTAGTTTAATGTATCATATGCCTCAACGTATGTTTTTTCAATGCATGTATAATGCACCAAATCCAATCACAAGCATCTCTTTCCAATGCATATAAATTGTACCAAATTATACTGTATTTTCAACAGCAAAATCATGTTATCACATTTTCATAGTTATAAAATACTTTCGTCGTGTTTTCACAAAATTGCGCAACATTTCCGTTACGTTTTCACGATTCCAAAATGTTTTTGTTACGTTTTCAAAATATCGTAACACTTCTCACATTTTTTCAAAATGCCGCAACTCTTCTGTTGCACTTTTAAATCACGTACTAATTTTTCAACGTTTTTCTCAATCGCGTAAAAATATACGTTTCTCAAATCGCACAGTATTTTTTTCACTGTTTCAAAATCGCGTAACTTAAAAATCATCCTTTTAAGTCACGTAAATCATTTTCTTTCATTTTCAAAATATTTAAAACTCTTTTCAAATCACATAATGATTTTTCGCTATTTTCACAATCACGTAAAAATAATTCATCACTTTTTCATCACGTAGTGATTTTTCAATAGTAATTCAAATTACGTAAAATATTTAAACGTAATTCAAATCGCGTAGAAATATTTCAACGTATTTAAAATCACGTAGAAATATTTTACTGTATTTCCAAACACTTAGAAATATTTTACTGTATTTCAAATCACGTACTTTAAAATTACATTTTTAAGATACGTAAATAATTTTTTTACCACAATTTCATTACAGAAAATATTTCTCAACCTTCAAATATTCCTTTTTCAACTTTTCTTAAAATAATATAACTTTATACTTCATGTAATATATTTTCTTACTCAAGAAAATCTTTTTCCACAATTCTTTACTCAAGAAATTCTTTTCGGAATATAATTCACAAAAATCACTTTTCGATTGATGTAAATCAATGTTTCAAAATCTTAAATTTTCCTAACGTACTCCAAAACTTGAAAATAAGTTATACGTTAGTAAATTCTCAAATCACCATTACATTCTCCATTTTTCTCAAATCAATTTTAAAATCAATTCTCTTCAAAATGAATTAAAGTTAAAACATTTTCAACCTCTCTTTGTCTTTCGTTTACAAAATTTTTCTCAAGTGATAAAACACTCTGATTCCCTTTCCAAATCCTTATACTAAAACATTTTGTTCAAACATTTTGTTTTTCACGTTAAAATTACTTTGTTTCATAAAACTAAAATTATTCCAACCTCCAAAAACCGTAGAGTCTTTGGCCATTGAAGCCATCAAATATTTTTCCTTCTAAATTGATATAGTTTTACACAAACAAAATCATTAAAATTTTGTCTTCAAACCGAAATACCAATGGTTATAAAACCAAACCCATTTGTTCAAATTCATTTTTACTTTCTTTACAAATCCTTTTTCACTTTCTTTGCAAATCCTTAAAATCATCATTGCTATTTTCATTTAAATCTTATGTTTAGTAAAACACTTAGAAACTTTTTACACAAAATAAATCAATAAAAATCCTTCTAAAACCGTGTTCATGTACTCTTTGAAAAATAAACTCTTTATTTATTTTCCTTGCTTTTTCTAAACATCCATTTTCATCATTCAAGAAAATATTAATTTTGTGAACACCTATCTTGAGGTGTCTTAACCGAAATTCACCATGTTCTAGGGATCAAAAATTAATTCCCTTGTTCTTGAAAAATTTCAACATGAACCCTAATCAAGGGCATCAAAACCGTAGCTCTTCCTTGGCCATTGGGACCAAAATTAATTTTCTTTCCATCATCAAATCATGGCATACACATACATACATACATATATATATATATATATATATATATATATATATATATATATATATATATATATATTAAAAGCATGCCATATTATCATCATGCATAGTATAAGCATACCATCAAAATCATAAACTCATGCAAAGCATATTAAGCATAAGCAATTGATCAAAGCTCATAAACACATATAAATTATTACATGACCATGGATATGAATCCTCACATGGATTCAACACCCATCAAATATAAGACCATCTCTCACCACCATGCTTGGTTGGTGAGATGGATCTCCCTCTTACCTCTTGAAGATCCTCAAAAACTCCTTGTTTTGCTTCTTTTTCCAAGTCCTTCATCACCAAGGGCTTCTCAAATACAAAACAAAATACATAAAAATTAGTATACTAAGCTTGATTAAGAGGACCATGGATCAAACATGGTTTAGATCATGAAAAAGAAAGAAGAAATGAAGTTTTCTTACACTTCACTTCAAAAACCCAATAACTTTGATCTTGAAGAAAGTCCATGAAGATGAATGATTTAGCGAAAATCTCCAACATGAAAGTTGCTTAGAATAAGGTAAGGATTTAAGAAACTAGGTTATATGAAATTAAAGAGTGATGGAGGAGAGAATTAGGGTGCTTGGCCGAATGGTCTCTTAGGGAGAGAAAAATGAAATTTTCTTTGGTTGGTTTCTTGAAACTAAGTGAAATAGGTGAAGAAGTGATAATGTGAAGTGTAAAAAAATGAATTATTTGGCCTTTAGGACTATGCATGGCCGTAGCATGCATTGGAGAGAATGGAAAGTGAAGTTTGAAAAACATGGTCATTAATGATCAATAGGAAAAAAGAATAAATGGTCTTGACACTTGGCTATTGTCTTCATTTTTTTTCTTTGGCCTAAAAAGCCTATACTAAGTTGTCTCCCCTCTTCCTTGCTTCTCCAAACTGTCCCCCCTCTTCATGCACTCCAAAGTGAAAAATTTCATAACCATCACTTTAAGCCATCCTAACCATTGATTAAAAGAATGGTTTGGATTAAAAATAATACTAGGGTTTAGGTTATAGATAAAGACTTCATTTGAGCCATTGGATCATTTTTGCTTGCAATCCTAACCATTGAATGTGTCTCCAAATGAAGGGTCAAGATTACACCTTCAAACTTTACATCCAAGGGTCCAAAATGGTTGTAGTCATTTTTGATGACCAATTCTCCACCATTGATCTAAATCCAAATCCAATGGTCATTAATGATCCATCTCCACCATTGATTAATTCTACATCCAAGGGTTGATAATGGTCATAGCCATTTTATAAGATTAAATCTCTACCTTTGATTTAATTTTCATCCAACAGTTATAATTGATCCTATTCACTTTTAAGATCAAATCTCCACTGTTGATTATATCAAGATCAAGTCTTCATCGTTAATTAAATCAATGGTGGATATCCAAACCACCAAGGTTGACTTAAGCAATTTAATTTATATTTTTATCTGCTAAAACCTCACAAAAGAATATATTTACTGTATTTTTATCGCCTAATAAATTAAATATAGTATAAAACACAGTACAATAAAATTTTAAAACTATTTTCGAATTCAGGTTTAGTAAGATCCCCTGTCTCCGTCTAAACAGTACAAATTTTTCTATGCGTAGAAAAATTTTCACTTTGCAAGACCCACTTGGGCCCACGTATGGCCACCTGGGCCCACATACACCCCCTGGGCCACAAACAGTAAAAATTTCATAATCACACATAAAATCACAAAAATTAGAAAACTCACAAATATCAAATTAGATTACGTAAAATAATTAAGACTTTTCAGTTAGAATTAAATTACGTAAAATTTTTCCGACCCGAAAATTATTATTTTCCTGACACGGAGTAAATCACTCAAAATGATCAAATACGTTGACGGAAAAATCAAAATAATTTTACAGTATCCAGAAATTACTAAACAGTAAAATTCTATTAATCACAAAATTACTGCTTAAGAGATAGGAAATTTTGGGATGTTACATCAAGCATTAAAAAAAAAAAAGTAGTCAAAGTAACAAATCATAATTGCACTAGCTAAACTATAGTTTGGACAAGCAAATTGTTGTGAGCTATTTTGACTAGCTCATTCACCTGCATTTTTATAATTTATTCATGCAATTAGAGTTTAAAAATTTTAATTCTAAATAATTTATTTGATTATTGAACAACTTAAATTGATTTTTATTAAAAGATTTAACATTAATATTTAATTAAAATATATGGTTGTTTGTTTTAAAATAACATTTAGGTAAACTTAAAAAAGAGAAAGTTAATCATTTTGTAGTTTAAAATTGATATTAAAAGCTTGCAAGTCAGTCCAAGCATGACTGAATTTTTGTAGACCAATGTTAACATCCAATTTTGTCCGGGACATTTTTATAAAAAAAATTAAAAAATAAAAATAAAAAAGACTCATCTTTCACTCAATAGCCCATTATCCTACCTATTGACTCACAACCCATTATCCTACCAATTAACTCAATATCCTATCCAATTGGCTCATCAACCCATCAATCCATAACCTGACTTATCAACATTGACCCATTCTACTACAACTCAGACGCATCCTATACCAACTCCATTACATATCCTAAACCAACCCTAACACTCATCCTAAACAAACCAATACTCATCCTAAACAAATCTCATCACTCATCTTAAACTAATCCCAATCACACTTTAACTCAAATATTTCAGCCTAATCCCTCCTATAAAAAACCCATAAGGCTTTTCAGTAAAGCACCTTCAGCTAAAAAACAGACCTTAGCCTAATCAAATTTGGAAAGCTTAATTAGATTTCAGTATTCTCTACGTAGCCTTCATCCCCTTTACCACCATCTTCCATAATCACTTATCCAAAGCTTTCATCTTCGTCATCTTCTTCTACCAACCAATAACACCATCTCTGGCATCATCTTTTCCTACCAAACACCAGCAACCATCCTCTAAACAACCACCATACCATTTCGTCAACCATCACACGTCTTCCATTACCACTTCATCTTCTTCACCATATCACTATCATGTTCCAACCAAGCGCTTCGCCATTAACCCACCTCTGCCAAGCTTCCATCTTCCCCTAAACTTTCACTTTCCATTACCACCATACCACCCTCACCTTCCTAAAAAACCACCAAACCAATCCATCCAACACGCGCCACTAACACCGCCTCGCTAAACCCACCACGACCCGCACGTCACCCAACCGCCCAGACCAAAACCAAATCAGTCCCGTACCGCACACCACCGCTCCACCAGCGGACCGTGTAACACCCCAAACTTTCTATTTATTAAACAGTAATTTTGACAGTTAACAGAATTTTACTGTTTAGTGATTTCTGTGTACTGTAAAATTATTTTGAATGTTCCATCTATATATTTGATCGTTTTGAGTAATTTGCTCAGTGTCAAGAAAATAATAATTTTCAGGTCGGAAAAACTTTACGTAATTTAATTATTACTGAAAAGTCTTAATTATTTTACGTAATCTAATTTGATATTTGTGAGTTTTCTAATTTTTGTGATTTTATGTGTGATTATGAAATTTTTACTGTTTGTGGGCCTCAGGGGGTGTATGTGGGCCCATGTGGCCATACGTGGGCCCAGGTGGGTCCCACAAAATGAAAATTTTTCTACGCATAGAAAAATTTGTACTGTTTAGACGAGACAGGGGATCTTACTAAACCTGAATCCGGAAACAGTTTTAGAAAATTTGTTTTACAGTGTTTTATACTGTATTTAATTATCGAACAATAAAAACATACAGTAAATATATTTTTTTGTGGGGTTATAACAGATAAAAATAAAATTCTATATTGTTAAGTCAACATTGGTGGTTTGGATATCCACCATCGATTTAATCACTGTTGGAGATTTAATCTTGATTTAATCTTGATTTAATCAACGGTGGAGATTTGATCATAAAAGTGAATAAGATCAATTATAATCGTTGGATGGAAATTCAATCAAGGGTGAAGATTTACTCTTATAAATGGCTATGACCATTATCAACCCTTAGATGTAGAATAAATCAATGGTGGAGATGGATCATTAATGACCATTGGATTTGGTTTTAGATCAATGGTGGAGAATTGGTCATCAAAAATGACTACAACCATTTTGGACCCTTGGATGTAAAGTTTGAAGGTGTAATCTTGACCCTTCATTTTTGGAGACACATCTAAGGGCTAGGGTTTAAAGAGAAAAGATCCAATGGCCTATATTAAGTCTTCTATCTAAGCCTAAACCTAAAAACCTACATTAAATCCTAACCATTGATCAATCAATGGTTAAGATTGCCTATAATGATGGCTAGGAGACTTGTTGTAATTTGAAGAGTGCATGGATGAGGGGGCATGGTTTTGGGCTGCTTTTAGAAGCCAAAGCAACACTTGAAGACCATATTGATCACCTTTGGTCATTATTGATCATAATTCATTCTTGTCTCCTCCAAAAAGCCAAAACTCATCAAACAAAATTCTCTCCATTCTCTCCATGCAAGCTACGGCCACACCACCAAGAACGCCCTTCCATCACTCAACAATTCTATACAACCATATTTCTTGAATCTACACCTAATTCTAAGACACTTTGTAGTTTACACCAAGTTTCAAATCATTCATCTTCAAGGAGTTTTTCCTAAAGCAAGTTCTAAGGTTCTTAAGGTGAAGTTGTAGAAAACTTCATTTCTCTTTTCTTTTTCATGTTCTAAACCATGTTTGATCCATGGTTCTTCTTATTCAAGCTTGATATACTAATTTTCTTGTATTTGTTTCATGTTTAAGAAGCTTGTGTTGGTGGAGATCTTGTTCAAAATACAAAGCAACAAGCTTTTTGGTGGTTCTTCAAGAGGTAAGAGGGAGATCCATCTCACCAACCAAGCATGGTGGTGAGAGATGGTTTTATATTTGATGGATGGTGAATCCATGTGAGGATTCATATCCATGGTCATGTAATAATTTATGTGTGTTATGTGCTTTGATTATTTTTGCCTATGCTTGATATGCTTTGCATGATTTACTTGTGTATGCATGCTTAGTATGATTTTTTATTTACTTATATGGTATGCCTATGATATGCATGATGAAGATATGTTAAATATATTATGATGGATGCATGTTGAAATAAGAAATTTTGACTCCAAAGGCCACAGAGAAGGTTATGGTTTTGGGTTTCCAAAACTAGGGTTTTTATTGAAATTTTTCAAGAACAATGAAGTTAATTTTTAGTCCTTAAACTTAAGCAAATTTTCGGCCAAGACACCAACCAATTTGGTGTTCACAAAATTATATTTTCATGAATGATAAAATTAAACGATTTAAGAAGTAAAGAAAATAAACAAAAGGGTTTGTTTTACAAAAATAATGCACACGATTTTTGAGTTGTATTTTTATTAATTTATTTTGTGTAAAAACACGAATGGAACTTAGATGATTTACAAGAAAAATATTTGATGGTTTCAAAGGCCATATATAAGGTTTTGATAATTTAAAAAAATGTTTTGATGTTATAAAATACAAGAATTTTCAAATAAGGATTTTGGAAAGGGAATTGAAGTGTTATCAATTAAGTGAAGTGGAATTTTCATAAATAAAAGAAAAATTAGATTGAAAGTGTTGAACTTCAAATTATTTTAAAGAGAATTAATTTTTAGAAGTGATTTAGAAATATAAAAGAAAACGTTGTAACTTAATTTTACTAACGTAGAATTTATTTATTGGGTTTTGGAAAACGTTAGGAAATTTAAAGTTAGAAACAGTAATTAAATCAACTAAATGTGATTTTGTAAGATTAAATCAATAAAAAGTGATTTTGAGAAAATATATTATAGAAAAGATTTTTGACTAAGAATAGGAAGGGAATAAAGTAAGAAATTATATTATTGTAAGAAAAGTCCAAAATTATATTTTTAAAAGTTAAGAAATATTTTACGAAGGCTAAAAATGGTGAAAAACAATTTACGTAACTCAAAAACGTAATTTTTGAGCGACGCGACTTGAAAAACGTTAAAATATTTCTATGCGATTTATAAAGCGTTTAAATATTTTACACGATCGAAATGTTGTAGAAAAATCGTTATGCGATTTAAAAACAAAAGAATATTTCTACGCAATTAGAATACAATAGAAAATGGTTACGCGATTTTTTTTAAAACGTAACAGAAAATATTACAAATCATTGTTTACGTAATAAAATATTACGTGACTGTAAAAACGTGACAAAAAAATATTTTGCGAATGAGAAAAACATGGTAATGTGATTTCGCTGTTAATATACAATAAACTTTACAGTTAAAAATTAGTATATGAATATTGTACAAGAAATTGAGAAGTTTGCCTGTAATTGGCATTAATATACGAACGTAAAACAGTATTTGAACCTGGTATGAGAAATTATGTGATTTACCTTTGGTTGGTAATTGGTGCATTACATATGCATTGAAAATGGTCCGATGGACTGTATATGGCTAATTGCCTAGGAGAAACGTGCACCTCTTGAGTGGGTGCGAAACGCGTAGTGTAGGTCACTCGTTGACCTTGGGGGCATCGGGGTGCGGGTTGCTCACAATGGGCAGTTGGTAGCTCTTCTGTACCGTGGGTTAGACCGATGCAACACATCGATGATCCGGACCGAGACACTATTCTTAATCGAGATCTGATAAAGACTATCGTGTATGTGCTAGATGTGCAAGATATAATTATAGCACTTGGTCTGAGGCACGTGGTACTGACAGATCTTTTCGATCAATTTCTTCGACCTGAGTTTAGCTCTATGGAGTAGGAAATCAAGTCTATGTGTTCATGCATTAACATAAATGCTTACATCTGTGAAATATAATAGTTGTGAAATATTGATTATGACAATTATACCTTTTAAAATATCTGCTTAGTGTAGATGACATTTTCTTATAATTATTAAATGTTAATTTTGATTGATAATATGATGATACCATATTTGTAATATGATGTGTTTATATGGTATGCTGTTATGTTATCTCTATGCTACCATGTTGGTATTGGCGTAGGTGATCTCACCTCTTTGTATGTATATTTGTATATTGTATTTATATTTGACTGAAGACGTTGAGAAAGAAATAGTACAAGAAGGATAAGAAGAACTACTTCTCACGTCTGGGAACGCAGAATTTTGAGAAGATGGAGATGACCAAATTTTCTAAGATACGTGACATTACGCTTTCGTGGAGGTTCGGAGGCGTGACATGTTCATTTGGATCGACAATGTATATTTTATATAGGGGACCCGAACATTACTTACAAGAGGGCTTTATCAAGGGAACCCTTATTTTAGTGTCAATATTTATGTACACTTGGAGTTTCCACTATCCATTAGGCAGTACTGGGGAGCTTACTACCGTACTCCTAGTGCAATAAGTATCGTGTCATCTGCGCGGACACCTGTCTGTAGAGCTTCACATAATAACAGATTCCTATTTACTGAGGAATCTGAGAAGGACCATCTGAGGGTTCTGCTGTTTAGTCAGACTTGGGCAATATGTTGAGTCTTAAATTATGTTTAATTACTTTGAGAACATGGTCTGTAATATAAATAATCCTGACAGTACGTGTGTAATGTATAATGATGTAAATTATGTGTGATGATGTATTATATTTTTATTTTCCGCTAAGTTTATTTTATTGTCATCAAAGAAGAAAAAAAAATTTACAATTCGTATTTTTATCATAACATCACTTTTTATGATCTTGAGGGTATTTGGGTAATTAAGTAACATAAATGTGGCACCCTACGGTGGGTGTTACAGACCGCCTCGGCCCAACCACCCAGATCTGACTCGCGAAACTAGCACCCACGAACTGCTCCTCTCCGTTCGCATGACCCGCATTGTCGACCACGCAGGATCCGCAACACCGCCACGCCGCTCCCCGTCGTCTCCAAACTGCGAATCGCCTCGCTCAACCCATACCATCGCACCGCACGCAGCCGCCTCGCCAATCGAACTAGTCGTTCCGTCGAACCCAGACCGAAACGATCGTTCCATCGCTGCCGCCGTCGAGCCCGCCTCTGCCTGGGTCTTCCCCTCTTTGTTCCTAATAAACTGAATCCGCACCCTTTTCGTTTTCTGTAAGCTTATTTCTGTTATTTTTTTTTTCAAACTCTAATTTTTTAGTTTTTGGGAGAAGTGGGCTTATACCTTAATGGGCCAACTAAAAAAAGGATATAAAAAAAATGAAAATAAAGACTAAAAATAATGGTAAAATTAAAAAGGGTTAATATAAAATAATTATTTTTTAGAAGAAATAAACAAGATTAACTGAGTTGTGATAGCTTGTTAATCTTGTAACTATTTTTAATCATCTGAGTTGTGACAACCTAATGATTCAAATTATTTTTCAAAATAAATCACTATTTAATAAATACTCAAAATTTGTTTTTTTAAATAAAAAATCTTATTTAATAGTAATAAATTCAATAATCAGTGGGTGACGTCTCTAGCGTGATGCGAGCTTCACCTATTCAAATCTTAATTTGATTAACAGAGTCACGACGACCTGTTAATTCAAATTTTTATAAACAAAAATCTTTTTTTTTTTAAATAAAATCATCCAACCCACACTTATTTTTTATAGAATTACGTAACTTTGAGTTCCTCATTGCATTAGAGGATACGTAGGAGCGTATTTTTTATTTCGTCAAACCAACGCTTAAATTTTCACAAATTATTTATTTTTTTAGTTTTTTTTATAAACGAGGAAAAACAAATATATTATAAGATTATTAAATTTTGCATAATTAATTTAGGGTAACCGTTTTAAAACGGATGTATTAGGGGTGTTGTGGGGTTAAGTCTCTACCATTCCCTATGCATAACTGACTCTCAAATCCAATATGGTTCCAAAGACCATTTTCTAAAAAGGTTTTCTAATTTTTTCTAATTTAAATAAAGTTTGTGGCGACTTCTAACCATAATTTATTTTGTTCGCCGCTCCCGCCACGATCACGGTCGCGACGATGATGGCGACTAACTAACTGGGATACTTGAGAGTCAAGTCCATATAAGTTTGTTGTGTAAAATTTTGTAATCTTTGTATATTTGTTTTACCTTTTTTTATTTTTTAATTATTTTAATTATTTTTGTTATTAAAACCTTAGGATAGAGAATTTCTCTTGGAATTTTTGTTTGTTTTTGTTTCTGTTTCGCAAGATACGGGTAGTCTTTAGGATAATGAAGGTTTGTATGCTCCTTACACCCACTACACCTACACATTTATCACACATATTCAAGTGGGGCCCTATACTCGGGTCTGAGTGAAGCCTAAGTTAAGACGAGGTTGTGTAGTGATAGCCATTTTGGATATACATCCTGTTTGGTTATTGCGAAAACTTCATCTAGAGTGCGTCTTTTTCATGAATGTCCCACACCTAGTGGTTTACCCACTATTTCATGGTTAACATTTTGAGATTGGACTTGGCTCTAGAGACCTTTAGAATAGAAGAGCCACCCAATAAAAGTTTTCACGATTCAGTAAAGACCTATAGATCCTCAGGATAGAAATCTCCAAGTTAAGGAAATCCCATTAGGACACAAAGGGAGTGTACCTTTCGTTATCTTTTGACTTATCTGTATGCCTTGTGAGTTGTTTAGTCCTTTAATGTGATGAACCATGTTGGCGTCCCTCTTGATAAAAAAAAATAAAAAAAGTTTTTCCCAAAAAAAAGAGACGAATCACTCTTAAAGGACCAACAACTCACTCATTATTAAATTGTAAAATATTTTTTTTTAAACCATGCATTGATAATTCTTCATCCCTAGGTTTGTTGGAGAACCATTTGAAATTCAGTGCCTAAGGACTAGCAGTGAATATCTTTGATTAAAAATGGAAAGTCTCATGGGATCATATCATAAGGATGTAATTTTGAAAAAGACCCTGTAACTTAAGGCCAAGAAAGTGGATATAGAGAGCCTAGTGGGTTTGGGCTGAATGCTAAAAAAGATATAGCGTTTGACCTTCACCACAAGATATGGAAAAATTTTGAATCTATTAGAAGTGGACGTGCAAACAGAAGTTATCACTGCGCTAGTCCAATATTATGATCCACCGTTACGTTGTTTCAAATTTCAAGATTTTCAGTTAGCCCTCACATTAGAGGAGTTTGAGCAGATCTTGGGCTTATCATTGGAAAAGGAAAAGCCATACCAATATAAGGGTCATTATGCATCATTGCCAACCATAGCAGAGGTCTTGAAAGTTCATGTAAAGGATTTGCAAAAAGCAAAGCAAAACAGGAAAGGAATAGAGGGATTCCCAAGTAGATACTTGGAAGAGCACATGCGCCACTTAGCCAAGGTTGAAGACTAGAATACTTTTATGGATGTGCTAGCCCTCACCATTTATGGTAGCATCATATTCCCAAATAGTGAAGACTTGGTAGGTTTTGCAGCAATCGATGTGTTCCTTGCTCGACGAAATGATACCGCTAATCCTATCCCGGCCATTCTTGCCGATGTTTACTACACCTTGAATTTATGCCATGAAAAGAAGGGTAAACGAATCTTATGTTATCTACCGATGCTGTTTGTATGGCTAATGTCTCATATGTTCAAGAGGGGGTATGAGGATCCATGTCCCATTACAGGTCTCAAGATGCTCTAGTTGAAGACCAAGAACGACCATGAATGGGCCGAGGAATTGACCAAGCTTGAAGATGGAAAGATCGTATGGTACCCATGGCGCAAAGAGGGGCAAACTGTGATTTATCAGTGTGAGGGTTTTCCTAACGTTCCTCTAATGGGTACTCAAGGGTGCATTAACTACAACCTCACATTGGCATTGTGACAACTTAGCTATCCCATGATGGGACCACCCTCGAAATCGGAGACCACTCCTTTTATTTATGATACACAGACGGGGTGTACCGAGACACTTAGAAGAGTGCGAGACGTTTGGAGGAAAGTCATCAGAAAGGGTAGAGAACTGGGAATCAGAAGTTGTGGAGTCAAAGAAAGCTACAGGTAGTGGGTCAAGGACTGGGCTCAAGAAGTCAAGTTACCCTTCAAAATTTCAACTAGTAAATCTTTGCCTCTGGCTCCTATAGAAGATGAAGAAGTAAAGGAAAAGCTAGTAGAGGCCAATGAACAAAAAAAGAAATTAGAGGCAGAATCAGAAAAGGCTCGTCAAGCATATGTAGTCTTAAAACGTGAAAATTCAGAAAAAAAGTCATGCTCTTGAAAGAGCTAACAAGAGGCTAA
The DNA here is from genome assembly GCA_029884605.1 of Ormosia emarginata. NCBI lineage: Eukaryota > Viridiplantae > Streptophyta > Magnoliopsida > Fabales > Fabaceae > Ormosia > Ormosia emarginata. The sequence continues at coordinate 46,995,215 of JAQQTP010000077.1, read as the reverse complement.
AGATAGAGCGAGAACAGATGCCAAGGACTAGAAGATGCTTGGAAGTTGCAAACAAGGAACTAGGACTCCGAGGCCAGGAAAGAGATAGGACACTAGCTGAAAATCAACAACTTAAAGAGTTGCTTGTGATTGCCAAAACAACACAGAATGATGCTCTTCAGCAAGTGGATAGGATGAAGCAACAAATGAAAGAGGTGTCAACAAGATATGAAGACACAATTAAAATTGAAAGGTTACACACTGACAAGACAATTGCACGGTTTAAAGTAGCATTACAACAGGGACAAGAAGACTTGCAGAATTTGATAGATCAGGTGAAACAATAAGGTAGAGACATCAATGAATGGAAAAAGAAAACCCAATTTTGGATGGACCGCTTTGCGAAACTAGCATGCCTAGCCAACACAGCAATTGCAGACATTCCATATTATTTAAGGGTGGCTGATAAGATGGTCAATCCTCTTAAGACATCGGCAGAGATTATTGACTTCATCGAGTATTGCAAGAGTCTTGTTGGACAAATGAAGCAGATGATCAAGGCCCACTCGGTTGAAAATGATGAATTAGACTAGATAATGATGTATAGAGTAAAAATGATGTACTCCTCTCAAATGATGTTGATGACTCTTTTTCGAATGAATAAAGTATGCATTATTATTATTCTGATTCTATGTTTTACTGGCCATTTCTTTTGAACGAGACGTTCTAAGAAATGTTCATGACAAACAACTTTTGAACGAGACGTTCTAAGAAACAGTCATGACCAAAGAAAAAATCAAAGATACTCGCTCAAGTCCATTTGGCACAAACTAATAATGGTTCTCTAACAAATTAATAATAATCATGATTGTTTTTAACAAATTGTATTTTGATTGTTCATAGGAAACTTGGAATCATTGCGCGACCAAAGAAAGAAGAGACCAATCAAACCCAAGTTCACAACACAAAGGCTCGAACAAAGCTTGCAGCAATGGCAGCTGAGAACGAAGGAAGAAATCTAAGTATGGAAGTAGATGAGATGAAAGAGTCTCAAAGAAGAATGGAGGAAATGTTGTCAGCTATGAGGGAGACCCTCTCCTTGATTGGGGCAGCCAGAGGTATAGGAGTAACTGGAGCACATTCACACCCTCCAAATATTACTGTCATGGGAACAAATCCTATGGTCACCACTGAAATGCCTTTTGTGGGAGCAACCTCAAATACTGCATCGTAAGTGATTCATATCAGAGAAGGGTATCATTCATTGGAAGGTACACGAAATGAGGTTCATGGTAACACCGAGTTCACATGGGAACCACCACATATGTCCATCCCAATGCCGACTGGATTTTCTGTTAGTACTGAACATGCAACTGTTCAGAATGATAAGATAAAAGAAGAGTGGATGGAAAACATGGAGGAGCAAATCAAGGCGATCAAGGGTCCTAGCACCTATGGTCCCCTTGGGATAGAAGAGTTGTGCCCTACTGCTAACATCACCATCCCCAAGGATTTTAAGATCCTGAAATTTGACAAGTATGATGGGAGCTCCAATCCTTTTTTCCATCTAAAAACTTACATTACCAAAATGTCCATCTGGTCAAAGGACTGGAAGTTCCTCGTCAGTTTCTTTTATGAAAGTTTGACTAGGCCTACTTTGGAATGGTGCATCCAATAAGACCTTTCCAAGATCTCCTTATGGGACGACTAGGCAAACTTGTTTATAGGACAGTACTGGTTTAACCTGGATACAGCCCCGACTCGGGAGCAACAAGGAATACTGCAGAAGAAAAATAAGGAAACATTCAAGCAGTATGCCTAGAGGTGGAGAAGTCTTGCGTCACAAGTGCAACCCCCGTTGACTCTGACAGAAATGTGTTCATACTTCTTGGGAACTTTAGGAGCTCCCTATATTGGGACGATGGCAGGCGCTGCTTACCGAGACTTTGCTGATTTAATTGCTACTGGAGAAAGGATTGAAATTTTAGTAAAGGTTGGAAAATTGCTAACTGGTAATAATGAAAGTGGTTTCAAGAAGGGGTTTCCCCCTAAGAAAAAGGAGCCAGAAGTAAGTTACGTACAAAATTTGCAACCTTTACAACCTCGATATTCGCCGTCCTACCCTGTATACCAAGCATCCCCATATAACCCAAACACTTACCCTTCCTATTAGACATCTACACCATCTCATCTACCTGACCTAACCACCCCTCCCACAGACACACCTCAAACCCAGACACTCCAAATCAACAATGTTCATGTACCTTAACCATATGCATCAACTCGCCAAATCTACACTCAATACCCACTTCCACCTTTGCAGAATTTCCCAAACTACCCACAGCCTCGACCAAATTTCCAAAATCAAGGCCATTTTCTTCCCCAAAACCTACCCCATTTCCCAAAACTGTCCATTCCAAATGCAAATTTATTTCAAAGGTTGTTTGATGCTCACCTAATCTCAGGGAATCCTGTACGTCCCCTACAACCACCATTTCCAGCATGGTACAACTCGAATTTAACTTGCAAGTACCATATGGATATCCCAAGACACTCAATCGAAGACTGTGAGTCTTTTAAGACTACGGTAAGGAAGCTTATTGCTTATGGAAAGCTAGATATTCAAGAGGAGGTTGGATCTAGTATTGTTAACAACCCAATCCCTAACCATGGTGGAAGGAATGAGGCGAATGTTGTGGAGATTGAAAGACCACCAATAAGAAAGGTCATGAGCCTACGTACGCCAATGACTCAGATATTTGAGGGATTGAAGAAAGCAGGTTATGTTATCACTGCACCAGCTTCGTCAATGAAAAACGAGGATAAGTATGATGGAGAGTCAAGATGTGTTTACCATTGTGGGGAATCAGACATGGCATTGAGAACTGTTAGAACTTTAAGGTTCGAGTTCAAGGATTACTCACTTTGGGAGTAATACAGGCTAGGCAAGGGGTAGCTTACTCTTAAGAGGTCAGTGTAGTAGAACGCTTTGTGCTGAAGGTGCCATCTCTCAACCAAGTCCCGACACCAGGGAAAGTAATTGTGACAGTCAAGAAGCCAGCGCCATTTGCTTATAATGATACTTATTCAGTGCTGTGGAATTATGAAGCTAAGGTGGAAACGAAGGGAATCGGGGAAGAGACTTCAAAGGCCTGAGTTGCTGAAATACTCCAGGATGAAGGGTATGTGACCAATATAGTTACAAGGAGTGGGCAATGCTATGACCCAGTAGAAGTAGAGAAGGAGAAGAATGTTAAAGAATGGAATGAGGAGGAAAGTTCAAAAGGAGAGGAGGAAGAATTCTTGAAGATCATGAAATAAAGTGAATATGATGTGATGGAATAGTTGAAGAAGACTCAGCAAGGATATCTCTTCTGTCACTCGTTTTGACATCTGAGTTGCCTCGGAAAGCATTATTAAGAGTACTAAGTGAAGCTTATGTCAAACCCGATGTTACCCCTGAGAATGTTGTCAGCATGGTAGACCCGGTGAAGCGCGTCAACATGATTGTATTTATGGATAAAGAAATCACCTCTCAGTTTAAGAAAAATTCACGAGCCTTACACATAACCCTCAAATGTAATGGGTATATAGTTGCAAAGGTCCTGATTAATGGGGGATCTGCGCTGAATATCCTACCAAAGTCAACTCTAACCTCATTGTCAATTAGTAAGGAAGAACTCTCCCTTCGAGAAATGGTGGTGCGAGCCTTTAATGGAAATGGGAGAGGCATTTTGGGGGAAATAACATTGCCGTTAGAGATTGGCCCAAGTAATTTTCAAGTACTATTCCAAGTCATGGATATTGAGTCTGGCTACACTATGCTCCTGGGAAGACCATGGATTCACGCTGCAAATGTTGTCCCTTCTACACTGCACCAGAGTATTAAATACATTGAAAATAGGTCGGCCGTTACCATACACAGAGAAGAAGAAATCATGTTGAGAAAACCAGTTTTAATGCCGTATGTGGAAAGTGCAGAGAAAGATGAGGAGAATTTGTGGCACAACTTTAAGTTAATTGAGGCTGGACTCAATGAGAATGAACCTTCGATGCTAACTGTGAATCAGGTGGTGGCTCAAATTATGACCAATAATGGGTACTAGAAAGGAAAAGGCTTGGGCTCAAAATTGCAAGGCACTCGGACATTGGTCTTATTTCTAGAAAAATTAGACAAGTTCGGGTTGGGGTATGAAGCATCTCTAGAGGAGAGAATAGAGAATATAACTTTGGGAAAAAAGAGTGATAAGGGCAAAATTTCCTCATATGAGGGAAACGTTTTCGACACCTGCCGAGGTAATCATGCCCGAAGAAGTCCTTCGTCCCCAATACCATCTCACTATTAGTGCATTGCATGAAGAATGCCCAGAAGAGCGCAAAGCAATCTGTCCTTTTGCTGATGAGGAGTCACTGAAGAACTGGCAATCTGAACTAATGATTGTTGTTATTATTGCCAAGTAATTGTCTAGTTATACTTTAACAGATATATATTTGAGTCTAGTTATGTTTTGAGCTTATATTTATGTTATTTGAGACATTAACTAAATAAAGTTGCATAGTTATTCAACATTCCTCCTTGTCACACATTTGGCTTATCTTCTTTGCATTTGTCAGTTTTTTTTTACATTTTCGTTAAAAAAATCTCTCGCTTTCGTTTTATTATTCCTATTCTTTTTGCCTTTCCAACTCCACACAAATTGCTTTATAGGGATTTGAGTCTTGTAGAAGGTCTGCCTCATGAAAGGAACCTTGAAAACTTGTCAATTGATTCCCCTACAACGTTTGATGAGGAAAACCCTGGATCTGATGAAGAGGAAGAGATTGTTGAAAAATTTGAAAAGATACTAGAATACTCAGAAAGAAAATTTGATGTGGATAATGAGGAAGTTGAAGTGATTAACATGGGAACCGAAGAAGACAAGAAGGAGTTGAAAATAGTAGATAATCCTAAGCGTATAGAAATGATAGCGCTACTTAGGGAATACCTGGACGTGTTTGCATGGTCCTACAGAGATATTCCTAGATTAGACCCTGAGATAGCTTCACATAAAATTCCATTATATCCAGATGCAGAAGCAAAAAGGCAAAAGCTGAGGAGGATGCATCCTGATATGTAACTAAAGATCAAGGAAGAAGTAACTAACTAATTAGAAGCCAGATTCATAGAGGTGTCGAGACACCCAGAATGGGTAGCAAATATTATGCTAGTACCCAAGAAGGATGGGAAGGTCAGGATGTGCGTGGATTATAGGGATCTAAATAGGGCCAGTCCGAAAGATGATTTCTTGCTCCCTCATATTGATGTTCTTGTTGACAATACAATAGGAAATCATAGGTTCTCATTTATGGATGGTTATTCTAAGTACAATCAGATTCCCATGGATGTCGATGACAAAGAAAAGATGACTTTTATTACCCCTTGGAGAACTTTTTGTTACATAGTAATGTCCTTTGGATTGAAGAATGTTGGGGCTACATATCAACGTGCTATGGTCGCATTATTTCATGATATGATGCATAAAGAAATCGAGGTGTACGTAGATGATATAGTGACCAAATCTAAAGAAGGGGAAAGCCATGTGGAGGTATTGCGGAGGTTGTTTGAAAGGCTCAGAAAGTATAAGTTGAGACTCAATCCTACTAAATGTGTCTTTGGAGCATCTACTAGAAAATTACTCAAGTTCATCATTAGTAGAGAAGGAATAAAAGTAGACTCGAATAAGGTGAAAGCAATACAAGAGATGCCTCCTCCTAAGATAGAGCGTGAAGTGAGAAGTTTTCTCGGGAGGCTTAATTACATTGCTAGATTCATCACTAACTTAACCAGCACTTGTGAACCTATATTCAAGTTATTGAAGAAGCATCAGCCTGGAGAATGGAATGAAGAATGTCAAGGAGCTTTTGATAAGATAAAGACTTATTTAATGAATCCTCTAGTGTTGGTACCCCCTACATCGGGTCGCCCGTTGATATTGTACCTAACCGTACTGCCAATTGCGATGAGGGCAATGCTGGGACAGCATGATGAATCAGGAAAGAAAGAGCAGGCAATTTATTATTTGAGCAAAAAGTTTAATGACTGTGAAGCCTGATACATGGCGATGGAAAAAACATGTTGTGCTCTAGTCTGGACCTCAAAATGGCTAAGACAGTATATGTTCTATTACACTACCTAGCTGATCTCCCGAATGGACCCTCTGAAGTACATATTTGAAAGCCCTCATGTCTCATTAAGAGTCTCAAAATGGAAAGTGATATTATCAGAGTTTGATATCAAGTACATGACTCGAAAATAGATTAAAGGAAGTGCAATCGCGGACCATTTAGCTGAAAACCCTTTTGAGGGTAGACAACTAATAACGTCCGAGTTCCCAGATGAAGAAATATTAATGACAGAAGGAGAAGAAGAAGGAGAAGAGTCTGTGTGGAAGATGTATTTTGATGGGGCAGTCAATATGTATGGTAGTGGCATATGAGCCGTTGTTGTTTCTCCAACCGAAAAATAATACCTGATCGCTATCAAGCTGGATTTTGAATGCACCAATAATATTATAGAATACGAGGCTTGTGCTAGTGGTTTACAAGTGGCAATTGACTTGGGGATCAAGCAGTTAAAAATATTCGGAGATTCGACACTTATCATTTATCAAGTGAACGGTGAATGGCAAAATAAAGACCCAAAGTTAGTGCCTTATCAAAAGTATTTGACCAAGTTGACCGAGAAGTTTGAAAATGTGACCTTCTCCCATCTGGCTCGAGACATGAATCAGTTTGTAGATGCTTTGACCACTTTGGCTATAATGACCAAGTTGGATATCCACAATAATGTCCAACCCATCCAAGTAAAGATATATAGTGAGTCCGTATATAGTGCTAATGTAGAGGGCGAGCCAGATGGTAAACTTTAGTATTATGATATCAAGCAGTATATCCAGCATAGAGAATACCCAACTGCGGCAAGTGAGGCAAATAAAAAGACTGTCCGCCAGTTGGCAATGGCCTTTTTCCTGAACGGGGAGGTTTTATACAAGAGAAGCAATGATGGCACATTGCTCAAATGTGTGGATGCTTGTGAAGCTCATTTAATCATGACTGAAATCCATGAAGGAATTTGTGGGACTCATGCTAATGGTCATATGATAGAGCAAAAAATTCTAACGAGTGGTTATTATTGGTCCACCATGGAAGCAAACTGCATAGAATATGTTCGAAAGTGTCATAAATGCTAGATATATGCAGATCGAGTCAATGCACCTCCATTCCCCTTGCACAATATGGTATCTCCATAACCTTTCTCGATGTGGGGAATAGATGTCATTGGACCAATTAACCCCAAAGCTTCCAATGGTCATCGCTTCATCTTGGTGGCAATTGACTATTTCACCAAGTGGGTAGCAACATCCTCATATGCCACTATCACTCAAAAGGTATTTTTGAAATTCCTCAAGAGGGACATTGTCTGCAGATATGGAATCCCAGAGAGGATAATCACAGATAATACTGCTAATCTCAATGGTACTGAGATTCAGAAGTTTTGTGAAAATTTCAAAATCAAGCATCATAACTCAGCTCCCTATAGGCCTCAGATGAATGGTGTAGTCGAGGCAACAAATAAGAATGTCAAGAAAATTGTGGCTAGGATGGTTATGAACTATAAGGACTGGCACGAAATGTTACCCTACGCTTTGCACGCATATCATACTAATATAAGATCAAGTACTGGGACAACACATTTCTCTTTGGTTTATAGAATGGAAGTTGTCTCTCCCATAAAAATTGAGATTCCTTCTTTGAGGGTTTTGATGGAGGCAGAGTTAGAGGAATCTAAATGGATGAAGACTCGGTATGAGCAGTTGAATATGATAGAAGAGAAAAGACTGACAGCTATTTGTCATGGACAGCTATATCAAAGCAGAATGGCCAGAGCCTTTAACAAAAATGTTCATCCTAGAGAATTCTGTCCAGGAGATTTGGTTTTGAAGAAGATTTTCCCTAATCAAGAGGATGCCAGAGGAAAGTGGGCTTCGAGTTATGAAGGTCCTTACATAGTCAAGCATGCATTTTTAGGGGGGGCTTAATTTTGTAGAATATGGATGGAGAAGAATTGCCAAGGCCAATAAACACTGATGCCGTTAAGAGATTTTATGCCTAAAAAAGGAGGGGCTCATTAGGTTGAAAACCCGAAAGGGCGGCATAAGCAAAAGTTAGAGCAATATATACAAAAAAGGCCCGTTAGGTTGAAAACCTGAAAGGGCAGCCTAAGCAAAAGTTAGGGAAAATAAATAGGCAAAATCTCAAAGAAAAAAAGTCTGAAGCTCCTTGAAATAGTCACCAAACTGAGGCATTTTTTATCTGCATTCAATTGGCTATACTAAGGCAAAATGGCTGAAGATTAAGGGAAAGATGTGCTGAAGAAAGCAACAACAGAGACAATGGTTGAATTATCAAACGATTACAGGGAATTAGTTGAATGAGGAACAAGGAACCAATACTGGGGCAAATTTTCTTTTCCTTGCAAGTTTCTTTTGTTTCTATGCTTTCATCTTTTAAGCATGTGTCTTACTTGATATTCATGTACAATTGATTACTAGAGAAATAAAAGGAAGTTTGTTCATTCAACGAATTTCTATCCATTCATGAATGCATGCTTAACTCATTAAGTTATGTCTCAAATAAGATAAATTTAAAGTCAACAGTTTGATTTTGACAATTCTACAACAATCCTTCAATGATTGAGTTAGATTAAAAGATCTCAGTAACTCAAAAGTATAGATTGCAAAGTGACATTTGGTTGAAGTGATCTGCTGTCAAGAAGGAAAGGAAGAGTCAAAGGAATAAAAAGTAAAAATGAAGAAATGAAGAAGAAAAAATGGTCAAGAGGATTCTAAGTCAATCATAGGGTCTGATGAAGAAAAGTGTGTGACCAAGGGTTTGATTGGTCAAAGCTTTCCAAAGTCGTCACTAGTTTGAATGATTAAAAGAAAAGAAAAAGAGAGAAAAAAAAAGATTATCTAACTGTCATAGATGTTTTCCTAGCATTTTATTTTTGAGTGCTTCGACTCTTTCCATTTTAAGTTTTGAGCACATCGGCTTGTTGCATTTGCATTTTAAGTTTTGAGCGCATCGGTTCCTTGCATTTTAAGTTTTGAGCGCATCAGCTCATTGCATTTTAAGTTTTGAGCGCATTGGCTCTTTGCATGTTTAATTTGAGCGCATCGACTCATTGCACTTTAAAGTTTTGAGCACATCGACTCCTTGCATTTTAAGTTCTGAGCGCATCGGCTACTTACATTTTAAGTTTTGAGCGCATCGGCTCATTGCATTTTAAGTTTTGAGCGCATCGGCTCCTTGCATTTTTAGTTTTGACCGCATCGACTTATTGCATTTTAAGTTTTGAGCGGATTGACTCTTTGCATTTTAATTTTGGAGCGCATCGCTCTTTGCATTTTGTTCTCACATTGTTTTCTGCTTCTCCCGAACAAAATTTAGGTTCATTTCTTTACTTGTTCCTTACTATTATGAAATGAAAAGCTGTGGTTATTCTTTCTATCTAGTAAGAAACAAGTAAAGATGGACAACTGTGAACACCCAATTTTGTCAGAGGCATTTTTGTAAAAAATAAAAATAAAAATAAAAAAAATAAAGAAAAATAAAAAAGACTCATCTTTCACTCAATAGCTCATTATTCTACCTATTGACCCATAACCTATTATCCTACCCATTAACCCATTATCCAACTCAATTGGCTCATCAACCTATCAATCCATAACCCGACTTATCAACATTGACCCATTCTACTACAACTCAAACGCATCCTATACCAACTCCATTACTTATCCCAAACCAACCCCAACATTCATCCTAAACAAACTAACACTCATCCTAAACAAACCCCATCATCATCTTAAACTAATCCTAATCACACTTTAACTCAAACACTTCAGCCTAATCCCTCTTATAAAAAACCTATAAGACTTTTCAGAAAACACCTTCAGCTAAAAAACAGACCTTAGCCTAATCAGATTTGGAGAGCTTAATCAGATTTCAGTATTCTCTACATAGCCTTCATCCCCTTTACCACCATCTTCTATAATCACCTATCCAAAGCTTTCATCTTCGTCATCTTCTTCTACTAACCAATAACACCATCCCTGCCATCATCTTTTCCCACCAAACACCAGCAACCATCCTATAAACCACCACCATACCATTCCGTCAACCATCACACGTCTTCCATTACCACTTCATCTTCTTCACCATATCACTATCATCTTCCCAACCAAGTACTTCACCATTAACCCACCTCTCGCAAGCTTCCATCTTCCCTAAACTTTCACTTTCCATTACCATCATACCACCATCATCTTCCCAAAAAACCACTAAACGGATCCAGCCAACACGTGCCACTAACACTGCCTCGCTAAACCCACCGCGACCCACACGTCGCCCAACTGCCCAGACCAGAACCAAATTAGTCCCACACCGCACACCACCGCTCCACCTGTAACGCCCCAATTTTTAGAAAATATTTTGAATGTACTGTTTGCTATTTTTCAAATTATTGTGTAAATGACCGTTGTGTCCTTATTTTACTGTTTCTCGATTTCTGCATGAAATACAAATACGTTTATACAGGCTCAAATTTTATTTGGTCTTTTTACGTAATTTGTTCCGAGACGGTAAAATAAAAGTTTTTCCGAACTACGTTTTAATTTTTCTCGAAGATATACGGACAATTAATACTGTCTGTAATTTTATTTGAACTTTTTGAACAGTTAGCTACGTTGTGGGAAAAAATGAAAAAATGACCATTACGTCCCGAACGTCTTGTTTTTGTTTTTGTTGTTTTTAATTGTTTTCTACTTGATTTAATGCCCGATATTACTTGTCGTGATTTTATATGGACTTTTTGTGTGATTTGCTTTAGGCGGAAAATAATATTTTCCGGCCGGGAAAATCTTATTTTATTATTTAGAATTGGGGGATCTTACTCAACCCGATTCTAAATGAGACAGTAAATAATCTTTTAATTTTTAGGATTTTACTGTCAAATAAAATAATTTTATAATATTATAATATTATTTTATTAGTCAGTATAATAAAATGATAGTGGACCCGGAAATATTTTACGGGACCCACGTTTAGCTAATACAGTTAACTTAGTAGCTTAATTAAACATCATTAGCAGTAGAACTTTCCGAACAAGTGTGACTCGGCAATAGTGACTAAGTTTGATAATTTATGACAGTGTGACTAGGCTTGGGAGTCATCAATAGCCAACCAATAGGAGACAAGCTTGTTAAGCAAGCTTTAATCCTAACCTTTGATGCATCCAAGGGCTTGGATGAAGCCAAGCAAGGTGCCCACCTTGCATGCCCTTTGATGAGCTACGGCCAAGAGAGTTAGGAGACCAAAGATCACTTTGCTTCCATGCAAAAATTCTCTCTTCTCTCTCATCAAAAACCCTAGCCACCATTCTTGTTTCTTTTCTTCACCATTTTCGGCCAAGCTTACTTCTTTGATCATCCAACCACCCAAAATTCAATCAAGCCAACTTTTCTAAACCTAAACACCATCCTAAGAACATCTCTAGTTGAGAGTTCTTGCAAATTCTTGCATTTGGAGCTTGGAAACCAACCTTGAAGATTTTACCTAGAAGGTGAAATCTCATGCTTTTCTTTTCTCTCTTCTTTTTCAAAGTTCTAAGCCATGATATATCCATGGTTTAGGTTCTTTTTATGATTAGTAACTTGTAAAATTTTTTTGAGATGCTAGGTATTTTGGTGGAGAAAACCGAACCCTAGGAGGAGAAACAAACCATTTGTCTTCATTTAAGGTAAGAGGAAGACTAATCTTATCATCCCTTGGTGGTGGTAAGAAGATGGATTAATTTGTGGTGTTTGTAGAATCCATAAGGATTCGGTGGTGATGTGGTTGTTATATGTTTATTTGTTAATTTTTGTGTTTGTTAGTAGTTATGTGGTATTTGTTAGTAGCTTTCTTTATTTGGTGATTGTAATAACCTTGCATGTCTACAAGCTTTAAGATGCATGTCTACAAGCTTTGATAATATTGCATGTGTTAGGATTGTATGATAAAGTATAGAATTGCATGATAATGTATAGGATGTGAACAACATGTCAAGGAATGCATGTGTGTTCCAAAGAACACTCCATGATGGCTCACGGCCACTAACAAAATGGAGAACCAAAATGTTCTCTTAATTTTCTTAAAAGGTGATTTAATTAACCTAGGAGAATTAAGAAGGTTTCAAGTTGTTTAAGTCAAGAAAAATGAATTTGGAAATCAAATGGCATAACCTTACAATTTCGGCCAACAAGTCTAACTTCAACATTTTGATTTCTAATATTATTTTCTAAGGTAATGATTTAATCAATGTAGACAATACAAGAGATTTAACATGTATTTAGAAGGTGAAAAATAATTTGGAAATCAAATGCAAAGTTTTTATCAAATTCGGCCAACATGCCAAATTAGACAATTCATGATTTCTAAAATTAATTCTAAGCTATTTTCAATCAAGAAGAAGCAATACAAGTTAAAGTAAATTTTCTACAATAAGTTTTAAAGAAATAAAGTGGTTAGAACTAAGTTTAAGAGGTTAATATTAATGATTTTTACTGTAAGGAGAAATACAGTAACTTTCAAAAATTTCTAACATATAGCTCATGATGTATTTTGAAGCATGTTAGTAGTTTTCAAAAGGATTAATTTTATGGTTTAAAAATTTAATAAACAAATTTTATGGTAAAATTAGGAAACCATTAATATAATTTTCTAAACAAAATATTATTAATTTTTAGTAAAAACGGACAAATAAGATAGAAAAGATGTCCAAAAGACAATACGGTATGGAAAATATTATACGTAGTTTAAAAGTATTATTTAGTATTTCGTTTATTTAAACAAGTGATTTTTAAGGAATTCGGTCAAGAAAATGATTTAAAAATCTTACGCGATTGAGAAAACGTCTTAAAATCCTACGCAATTTTGAAAACAGAAAAATATATTTACGCGATTTCAAAACGATTATAAAAACGATGAGATTTTGAAAACGCGATAAAATTTCTACGCGATTGACCGTTACTATATTTATTTTTTTATTTGTCGGAAAATATGAACCCGTCATGTGTTTTCTTTATATTTGTTGCCAATGAGGGCAAGCTTTATTTGTCGGAAAATGAGAACCCGTCTGACAAGCTTTCTATTATCTGCCATTGAGGGCATATTATCTTGAGGGCATTTTCATAATTTCATATATTTGGAATTATGTATTGTCTTTATGCCAATTTTTGTGTTTTGGTTGATGAGGCGAATCACATCGTGTTGTCGATGCGATAAACGTAGTGTGGTTCATTGTTCTAATGAACTTGGAGACTTTAGTGTACGGGATCCCACATGTGGACAGTTGGTAGCTCCGCTGGGCCGTGGTAAACCGATAGCACACTAATGGACTCGACACGCACTATATTTAATCGAGATTTGTAAAGTCTAGTAGTACATTGCCTATAGTGCCACAATGGAAGACCGTGAACTATATTACGCCTGGATGGTGGATTCCCAGTGTCGTAGGCTATTGACGCAACGTGTGACAGCGTGATAGTTGGTTGGGCAGCCGTGGTACTAATAGATTTTGCAAGTCATTCTCTCTGATATCTGTTTGTGTTTAACTCCATGGAGTAGGATTGTGTCTTAGTATATATGATTATATCTTGGATGATATTCCATTTTCTCTATTTATTTTTATCTGGTTATATCTTGGATGATATTCCATTTTCTCTATTTATTTTTATCTGGTTATATCTTGGATGATATTCCATTTTCTCTATTTATTTTATCTGGTTATATCTTGGATGTTATTCCATTATTCTCTATTTATCTTTATCCGATAATTATTATGATGGTTGTCTATTTCTTATACTATTCTATCCGTGGTATTGTTTTATCTGTGTTTTTTTTTCTGTGTTATATCTGTAATGTTATGTAACGTTATGATATCTAAGTTTTACTCTATTTCATTATTATTACTGTTATAGCTTTTCGTATTGCATGAACTGTATAATTGTTATTTGTCGTCTTCTTATTGGCCATGTTTGTGGTGATTTTAGATTGTCTTACCTCTTTATTGTATGTGTTTCCTGTATATTTTACTTTGTGCGGTAAAGAGTTTGAGGAAGAAGAAGAGGAACAGCCTCTTGAGGTCTTGTACCCAGAGAGGAGGAAGATCGAAAAAACGACGACCGCCACGATCAAGAACCATCTCGATCATCCATACCCATTGGATTGATTTGTTTTGGTATGGCTGTGCCCGGATTTTTGGGGTTCGTGATGCTGGAGTTTCACGGTGGATCTCTATCGTGGAACATTAGAGGAGATAGAGACTTGGTGACAGATGCTGGACGGATGACGGTGACCCTACGTCATAGGTTTGATGGAGAGCCGATTATGACTACGACAGTGTTTCTACACTTAGAGTTACCCTTATCCATTAGGCGTCATTTTGGTGGTATGATCACGGAGCCTAGTGAGATAAGTATCGTATCGACTGCGCGATCACGTTATCGCCGAGAGTCGAGGCATCCAGGATATTTGTCCCTTGATGATCATTTTCATGACGAGAGTGATCCTTCAGAGGAGTAAATATGTTTGATGTTTTTTTTGGGCGCGTCTGCGTATGGATGTATATATTGATACTTTTACTGTTTTTATTGACTGTTTCTGTTTAAATATTTGTAATTGTAGTTGTACATTATTTGTATAAGTTATAACTCAGAACATATGTATATTATGCGAAAGGTTGTTCTGTCTATTTTATGTTTTCCGTAATATTTTATTTTTATTAAACTGTCTATCAGGAATTACTTTACGACCCATATTATTATTTGACAAATGTTTTACAACTTGGGTAGATTTTATTTCTATTTCTTTTATTTTCTTTTATGTGTGACATCCTCCAAAGGGGTGTTACATTAGTTGGTATCAGAGCCCAAGTTAGAGTCTTTTGGGGTTGTGGTTGGGTCTCTGTTTTGTTTGTCTTTGTGTGCTTCTCTCGTGATTTATATCCTTTCGGATTTATCTAAAAGGATGTATCTAATTTTGTTTGGTTCTTTTGAAGATGTCTCGGACGAGGTAGAGGACGTGCTAATGTGAATCGGGATGTGGACCGTATGATTGCGAATTCGAGGCTATGCAAACGTATGGTGAAGTGATTACTCGAAAAATCGAGAGCGACTCAACAAAGAAGATGCTACCGATGCCCCGAATTTATCTGAATTTAGGCGCCACAATCCACCACAGTTTAGAGGCGAGGTTGATCCGGAGAAAGCAAGTCAGTGGATGCAAGACTTGGAAAGGATTTTTGAAGGGATGAGATGCACAGACGATAAGAAGGTGACTTATCTTTGTCTTCATGCTGAGAAGTGATGCGAGAACATTGGTGGAGAGGAACCCGAGTATTGCAAGTCAAGAAGGACCGAAATCACATGGGAAGTGTTTTCAAATATTTTTCTGGATAAGTATTTTCCTGCGAGTGCTAGGCATGCCAAAGAAATGGAATTTCTTGGTTTGCGACAGGGGAATATGACGGTGAATGAGTATGCCACAAAATTTGAGAATTTGTCTCAATTCTCAGATTATGCTCAGACACGGCAAGATGACGTGTGGAGATGCAGGAAGTTTGAATCAGGTTTAAGGGTGGAACTGAAACGAGGAGTGGTATCCTTAAGAATGACTCAGTTTCATGCTTTGGTGGATGCATGTGCTCGACTTGAGGAGTTGGAGCCATCTAGAGATCAGAGGAATCGGAACTTTGGGCTGGCAAGGTTTCAGAGAGGTGGTGGTAGTAATACAAATCGGTTTCAGCGTAAGCCGTATTCCAGGCCAATAGGAAATCAGTCTCAACGACCATCTGTTAGTGGAGGTGCAAGTGGTAGTGGAGCTGGACAGAGAGTGGCGTTTACGCCGACATATTTTAAGTGCGGGAAGAAAGGTCATATCTCTCCCGAGTGCACGGTTAAAGGTACAGTTTGTTTCAACTGTAAGCAACCTGGGCACATATCGAAGGATTGTCCACAAATGGAGAGGAAACCTCATTTCTTCGTATGTTAAAGCTAGTCGGCAAAAATGCGGAAGTACTCAACCAAGATCAGGAGGACGAGTATATACAATGATGGGATCTGAGATTTCTAAGTCTGATGATCTTATTCAGGGAGAAGGAGACATTGGAGGTAATCTTCTGACTGTATTGTATGATTCTGGTGCTACACACTCTTTTATTGCATATGATTGTGTGGAGAGATTGAAGTTGCCTGTGTCTTCTCTGAATGTTAAATTGAGTGTATCTACGCCAACTGCTAAACCTGTTGTTACATCTAAGATTTGTTTGGATTGTCCTATTGTTGTGAAGGGCCGTTTGTTTATGGTCAACTTGATTTGTTTACCTCTTGTTGAGATAGATGTGATATTAAGGATGGACTGGTTATGTTCTAACCATATCCTTATAGACTGTGCAAGTAAAACCATAGTTTTTCCTAAGGAAGAGGAGTCTGGATTCTTAACTGCTGTTAAGGTCAAGTCTTTGTTAAGAGATGGAGCGCAGGGATATATGGTATTGTCTTCTCTAGAAGTTAAGAATGAGAAGGATGTGAATACTATTCCTGTTGTCAACGAGTTTCCTGATGTTTTTCCTGACGACGTACCTGGTTTGCCACCTGAGAGGGAGATCGAGTTCTCAATTGATTTAGTACCAGGAGCAGGTCCTATCTCAATTGCACCGTATCGTATGTTACCAG
Organism: Ormosia emarginata; assembly: GCA_029884605.1. NCBI lineage: Eukaryota > Viridiplantae > Streptophyta > Magnoliopsida > Fabales > Fabaceae > Ormosia > Ormosia emarginata. The sequence goes on along the minus strand of JAQQTP010000077.1, from coordinate 46,978,425 downwards.
TGGAATTGGAGGAGCTGAAGAAGCAATTGGTGGAGCTGTTGGAGAAAGAGTTTGTGCGACCTAGTGTTTCGCCATGGGGTGCGCCAGTGCTTTTAGTCAAGAAGAAGGACGAAACGTCTCGGCTTTGTGTGGATTATCGTCAGCTGAACAAGGTGACTTTCAAGAATAAATATCCGCTTCCAAGTATTGACGATTTGATGGATCAGTTGAAAGGAGCTATGGTATTTTCCAAGATAGATCTGAGATCTGGTTATCATCAGATTCGTGTAAAAGGGGAAGATGTGCCAAAAACCGCTTTTCGAACTCGTTATGGACATTATGAGTATCAAGTAATGCCATTCGGGGTGACGAATGCTCCTGCCATATTTATGGATTATATGAACAGGATTTTTCGTCCTTATTTAGACAGATTTATCGTTGTCTTTATCGATGACATTCTGATCTATTCTCAATCGAAGGAAGAGCATGTCTGTTGGACCCGATCTTGTACAACAAACTACGGAAAAAGTAAAGATGATACAAGAGAAGATGAGAACGACGCAAAGCAGGCAAAAGAGTTATGCGGATAAACGAAGACGACCTCTTGAATTTGAGGAGGGTGAGCATGTGTTTCTAAGAGTTACTCCTACGACCGGTGTCGGAAGAGTTATTAAGTCTAAGAAACTTACTCCTAAATTCATTGGACCGTATCAGATTATCCGACGTGTAGGTCCTGTAGCGTATCAGATCGCTATGCCGCCGTTTCTATCAAATCTACATGACGTATTTCATGTGTCTCAGTTACGAAAGTATATACCAGATCCGACGCATGTTATACAACCAGATGACGTGCAGTGAAGGAGAATTTGACTTATGAAACTTTACCCTGTCGACCGTGAGGACGAAAGGTAAAGCAACTTCGAGGGAAAATGATCGAACTAGTGAAAGTCATATGGAATGATGTGACGGGTGAAGCTACTGGGAGCCGGAAGATAAGATGAAGGATCAAGTATCCTCATTTGTTTTGAGGAATGTAAATTTCGAGGACGAAATTTTTATTTGTTGGGGAGAGTTGTAACGCCCCAATTTTTAGAAAATATTTTGAATGTACTTGTTTGTTTGTTTTTCAAGTTATTGTGTAAATGACCGTTGTGTCCTTATTTTAAGCTTGTTTCTCGATTTACGCATGAAATACAAATACGTTTATACAGGCTCAAATTTTATTTGGTCTTTTTACGTAATTTGTTCCGAGACGGTAAAATAAAAGTTTTTCCAGAACTCTTTGTTTTAATTTTTCTGGAAGATATACGAGACAATTAATACTTTCGTAATTTTATTTGAACTTTTTGAACAGTTAGCTACGTTGTGGGAAAAAATGAGAAAATGACCATTACGTCCCGAACGTGCTGTTTTTGCTGTTTTTAATTATTTTCTACTTGATTTAATGCCCGATATTACTGTATGTGATTTTATATGGACTTTTTGTGTGATTTGCTTTGAGGCGGAAAATAATATTTTCCTAAACTGGGAAAATCTTATTTTATTATTTAGAATTGGGGATCTTACTCAACCCGATTCTAAATGAGGCGATAAATAATCTTTTAATTTTTAGGATTTTCTTGTCAAATAAAATAATTTTATAATATTATAATATTATTTTATTAGTCAAGATAATAAAATGATAGTGGACCCTAAATGTTTTGCGGGACCCACGTTTAGCTAATACAGTTAACTTAGTAGCTTAATTAAACATCATTAGCAAAAGAACTTTCCGAACAAAGTGACTCAAATCACTAGTGACTAAGTGATAATTTATGAGTAGTGTGACTAGGCTTGGGGAGTCATCAATAGCCAACCAATAGGAGACAAGCTTGTTAAGCAAGCTTTAATCCTAACCTTTGATGCATCCAAGGGCTTGGATGAAGCCAAGCAAGGTGCCCACCTTGCATGCCCTTTGATGAGCTACGGCCAAGAGAGTTAGGAGACCAAAGATCACTTTGCTTCCATGCAAAAATTCTCTCTTCTCTCTCATCAAAAACCCTAGCCACCATTCTTGTTTCTTTTCTTCACCATTTTCGGCCAAGCTTACTTCTTGATCATCCAACCACCCAAAATTCAATCAAGCTAACTTTTCTAAACCTAAACACCATCCTAAGAACATCTCTAGTTGAGAGTTCTTGCAAATTCTTGCATTTGGAGCTTGGAAACCAACCTTGAAGATTTTACCTAGAAGGTGAAATCTCATGCTTTTCTTTTCTCTCTTCTTTTTCAAAGTTCTAAGCCATGATATATCCATGGTTTAGGTTCTTTTTCATGGTTAGTAACTTGTAAAATTTCGTTTGAGATGCTAGGTATTTTGGTGGAGAAAACCGAACCCTAGGAGGAGTGAAAACAAACCATTTGTCTTCATTTAAGGTAAGAGGAAGACTAATCTTATCATCCCTTGGTGGTGGTAAGAAGATGGATTAATTTGTGGTGTTTGTAGAATCCATAAGGATTCGATGGTGATGTGGTTGTTATATGTTTATTTGTTAATTTTTGTGTTTGTTAGTAGTTATGTGGTATTTGTTAGTAGCTTTCTTTATTTGGTGATTGTAATAACCTTGCATGTCTACAAGCTTTAAGATGCATGTCTACAAGCTTTGATAATATTGCATGTGTTAGGATTGTATGATAAAGTATAGAATTGCATGATAATGTATAGGATGTGAACAACATGTCAAGAAATGCATGTGTGTTCCAAAGAACACTCCATGATGGCTCACGGCCACTAACAAAATGGAGAACCAAAATGTTCTCTTAATTTTCTTAAAAGGTGATTTAATTAACCTAGGAGAATTAAGAAGGTTTCAAGTTGTTTAAGTCAAGAAAAATGAATTTGGAAATCAAATGGCATAACCTTACAATTTCGCCAACAAGTCTAACTTCAACATTTTGATTTCTAATATTATTTTCTAAGGTAATGATTTAATCAATGTAGACAATACAAGAGATTTAACATGTATTTAGAAGGTGAAAAATAATTTGGAAATCAAATGCAAAGTTTTTATCAAATTCGGCCAACATGCCAAATTAGACAATTCATGATTTCTAAAATTAATTCTAAGCTATTTTCAATCAAGAAGAAGCAATACAAGTTAAAGTAAATTTTCTACAATAAGTTTTAAAGAAATAAAGTGGTTAGAACTAAGTTTAAGAGGTTAATATTAATGATTTTTACTGTAAGGAGAAATACAGTAACTTTCAAAAAATTTTAACATATAGCTCATGATGTATTTTGAAGCATGTTAGTAGTTTTCAAAAGGATTAATTTTATGGTTTAAAAATTTAATAAACGAATTTTTATGGTAAAATTAGGAAACCATTAATATAATTTTCTAAACAAAATACTTGTCAATTTTTAGTAAAAACGGACAAATAAGATAGAAAAGATGTCCAAAAGACAAGATATACGGTATGGAAAATATTATACGTAGTTTAAAAGTATTATTTAGTATTTCTTTTATTTAAACAAAGATTTTTAAGGAATTCGGTCAAGAAAATGATTTAAAAATCTTACGCGATTGAGAAAACGTCTTAAAATCCTACGCGATTTTGAAAACAGAAAAATATATTTACGCGATTTCAAAACGATTATAAAAACGACGAGATTTTGAAAACGCGATAAAATTTCTACGCGATTGACCGTTACTATATTTATTTTTTCATTTGTCGGGAAAATATGAACCCGTCTGAGTTTTCTTTATATTTGTTGCCAATGAGGGCAAGCTTTCGCTGTCGGGAAAATGAGAACCCGTACAGGCTTTCTATTTTCTGCCATTGAGGGCATATTATCTTGAGGGCATTTTCATAATTTCATATATTTGGAATTATGTATTGTCTTTATGCCAATTTTTGGTGTTTTGGTTGACGAGACGAATCACATCGTGTTGTCGATGCGATAAACGTAGTGTGGTTCATTGTTCTAATGAACTTGGAGACTTTAGTGTACGGGATCCCACATGTGGGACAGTTGGTAGCTCCGCTGGGCCGTGGTAAACTGATAGCACACTAATGGACTCGACACGCACTATATTTAATCGAGGTTTGTAAAGTCTAGTAGTACATTGCCTATAGTGCCACAATGGAAGACCGTGAACTATATTACGCCTGGATGGTGGATTCCCAGTGTCGTAGGCTATTGACGCAACGTGTGACAAATGATAGTTGGTTGGGCAGCCGTGGTACTAATAGATTTTGCAAGTCATTCTCTCTGATATCTGTTTGTGTTTAACTCCATGGAGTAGGATTGTGTCTTAGTATATATGATTATATCTTGGATGATATTCCATTTTCTCTATTTATTTTTATCTGGTTATATCTTGGATGATATTCCATTTTCTCTATTTATTTTTATCTGGTTATATCTTGGATGATATTCCATTTTCTCTATTTATTTTATCTGGTTATATCTTGGATGTTATTCCATTATTCTCTATTTATCTTTATCGATAATTATTATGATGGTTGTCTATTTCTTATACTATTCTATCCGTGGTATTGTTTTATCTGTGTTTTTTTTATCCGTGTTATATACGTAATGTTATGTAACGTTATGATATCTAAGTTTTACTCTATTTCATTATTATTACTGTTATAACTTTTCGTATTGCATGAACTGTATAATTGTTATTTGTCGTCTTCTTATTGGCCATGTTTGTGGTGATTTTAGATTGTCTTACCTCTTTATTGTATGTGTTTCCTGTATATTTTACTTTGTGCGGTAAAGAGTTTGAGGAAGAAGAAGAGAACAAACCTCTTGAGGTCTTGTACCCCGAGGAGGAGGAAGATCAGCAAACCGACGACCAGTTTTACGATCAAGAACCATCTGATCATCCATACCCATTGGATTGATTTGTTTTGGTATGGCTGTGCCCGGATTTTTGGGGTTCGTGACGCTGGAGTTTCACGGTGGATCTCTATCGTGGAACATTAGAGGAGATAGAGACTCGGTGACATATCTTTGGACGGATGACGGTGACCTGCGTCATAGGTTTGATGGAGAGCCGATTATGACTACGACAAAAGTGTTTCTACACTTAGAGTTACCCTTATCCATTAGGCGTCATTTTGGTGGTATGACCACGGAGCCTAGTGAGATAAGTATCGTATCGACTGCGCGATCACGTTATCGCCGAGAGTCGATGCATCCAGGATATTTGTCCCCTGATGATCATTTTCATGCCGAGAGTGATCCTTCAGAGGAGTAAATATGTTTGATGTTATTTGTTTTTTTAGTTTTTTTATAAGCGAGGTAAAACAAATATATTATTAGATTATTAAATTTTGTATAATTAATTTAGGGTAACCGTTTTAGGACGAATGTGTTAGGGGTACTGTGGGGTTAAGTCTCCACCCTTCCCTATGCATAATCAACTCCCGAATCCAATCTAGTTCCAAAGACTATTTTCTAAAAAAAATTTCAATTTTTTCTAATTTAAATAAAGTTGGTGGCGACTCCTAACCATAATTTATTTTGTTCGCCGCTCCCGCCACGATCACGGTCACGACAGCCAACAATTTGGTAGCCTACTCTATATTTTTTATCTGGATGTTAAGACTAGTCCATACCCATTTTGATAGTTCTATTCACTATTGCATTTTTACGGTAACAAGTTAAAACAAAAACAAAAAAATTGATTTATACTATTTTAAGTTATAACTAATTTTAAACTTAAAAGCCGAAGTTTATAGTATTGAATTGTATTAACAATTCAAAGAAAGTTCTACCATAAAAATACTTTATACATACGTGTGTGTGTGCGCGCGCAACATATATATAAAGTTAGAAGTGAGATGAATAAATTTTAATTATTAAACTATATATAAATGCTTAAGATTTAAAGTTAGTTAAAAGTCACATGATCACTGAATTGTTGTTAATATAAAAAATGCAATTATGAATTTATGATTTGTTACTTTGACTAATTTTTTTTTAATGCTTGAAATCTCAAAGTTAAAAAAAAAACTTTTGTTTTTAAGCAAGAAATAAAGAATTAAATTTTGATATATTGTGACTTAATACCCATATTTTTTTTTTAAAAAAAATTGTTTTGAATTTTTTTTTTTGAAAAATTTATCCAAGCCAAGGTTGATACTCATGATTCTTTTTTTTTTAAAAAAAAAATTGGTTTTAATTTCTTTTTTTTAAATCAAATTTCAATGATTTGATTGAACTAGAATAATTAGCTTTGGTTTTTTCATATTGGTTTTTACCTTCACACCTACGGAGAGAATAGACGTTATATCATTTTCATACAACAACACTTATCTTCATGGATCAATTTTTTTTTAGATATTTATAAGTGTCATTAGTTTATTTGAATCAATATCAATTTATGGTTAAAAAAGAAAAAAAAATTCTATTTTGGATTTAGTGCAATACTTGCAAAGGAAAGAATTATTGGATCTTCATGCTAACAATTGCAACACAATGTCAAGGATTCTAAATTAAGATTTCTTAAGTTTTTTTTTAAATTATTATTACCCTTAATTCATGCCAATTTGTGTGCACGATTGCGATATATTTGTCAATTTAAAACATTAATTTTTTTCATTTAACATTAATATTAATATTTGGTTCATCACCTATGACATCATACTCTAATTTTAATTAATTTTATTATATTTAATTTATTTGTTAAGTATTTAAAACAACATACTATTATCACTGAAACTTTAAAGTACAAAATATTTCATTAAGGGAATAAATCATTTTAAAGTTGGTTATATACATATAAACATTTCTAAGTTAGCCACTCTTTTGAATTCTTTATTTCTAAAATCATATTTGAGAATCCTTAAAAAACATTATTTGAGAAGTGAACATAAAATTCATAATTTTAATATAAGAGTAAACAATTTAGTAATAAATCAAGTAATAGTTTGAACATTTGATAAAATAACTCAATACTTGAAAAAGTGAGTAATTTATAAGTAACTGATTATATGAGTAATAATAATAAATAATTGATCATTCTTTTCTTAAAAGAAAACATTCTCTTATCATTTCTTTGTCATCATTATCATCAACATTAAAATTATTTTTATCAATATCATTATCTTCCTATTGTTATCCCCTTTCAATACTTTCAATCAAATATGCATCTTTCTCTTTGACAACGAAACGTCTCCCAAAGTCTTATGATTATGACCATAATAAACTCTAATTAGGGTATCTCCCAATAAACTCTAATCATGGTCAAAATATTATCTGATTGAGAAATACTCACATATCTCTTTTTGACAAAGAGGCGTCCCTTAAAGTCCTCTGATTATGACCACAATAAACTCTAATTAGGGCGTCCCCCAATAAACTCTAATCATAGCCATAATATACTCTAGTTGAGGATTCCTCAATATTCTCTTGACAAAGAGGCGTCCCTCAATGTCCTCTAATCATGGTCATAATTAACCCTAATCAGGGGTCCCCTAACAAACTCTATTCGTGACCATGATAGCTCTTTGCACATTAATTCATTTCTATCCATGGAATGCTATCTCAAAATACTTTCTTTATAAAAATACATTTTTCATAGAAAACATTCACATAACTTATATTAAATAGATATATGATAAGAACATAAACACTAGTAAAGAATTGTAATAAAGATAATAATTAATCCTGTAGAAAATAGAAAGGAATTTAAAGAATAGCTTGTACATCATATAATGTAAACCAAGCAAATAGGATAAGAATATTGATATAAAACTTTATAAAAATCAGGAATTAACCAAACCTAATTTTAAAATCATTATTCATGAAAAGTTTATGAAAAAGACTAACTTTTATAAAATAAATGTTTCACATTTGAAATCCTAAAAAAAAAACCTTCTGAATAGGGTTTATTCGAATAGACATAGTCTTATTCGAGTAAACTTATTGAAAAATCTCAATTTTAGTAGCTTCTATAAGGTATTATTCGAATAAACATATGTTTATTCGAATAAACCATATGTAAACATGTATTTGTGGGGGGATTTATTCAAATAAGAAAAGTCTTATTTGAATAAACCAGTCGAGGCTCATGTTGTAGAAAACCCAGTTGACACTGTTACATTCAACCAAAAGCAAAGCAAATGATATTGAAAGCAAAGTAATGGACTAGAAAGTATGGGTAGAAGAAATAGAGAGAAAAGAATGATGTTTTTATAATTCGTACCTATTTTCAAAATTAAAACAACTTTAAAAAAGGATGAATGGATTGCTAAAAACAGAGCTTTAGTTTATGCTGAGTTTGCTGTGTGTTGGTGTGACAAACTAGAGAGGATGGTGAGGTATTTATAGGGCTTGTCACATAGGGAGAGTGAAGCAAAAATCTCCCCGTGTAATCATGGCTTTTGCCACTTGTTCTTGATGATATCATTTGCTTATATCATTTTGAATAAATTCATGGACACTTGTTCATTCTTGATCATTATTCACCATATGATTTTGACACTTTTTTCCTATCATCATTTCGTGGAGAGGCTTGTGAATCAAGCCTTGTTTCTCCTCCAGCCATTCCTTAACACATGTCCTTATTCTAGATCTCTCTTGATTATTCTTAATTCTATGAGTTCCATTCATGACACTTGTCCTTGTTTATTTCATAAGCTTACCTCATCTTGCTTATGTTTTGTTCTAGTTTGGTTTAATGAGTTGAAGAGAAAACTAAGTTTTCTCACTCTGTTACCTTGTAACGTGCTCCTTATTTTCTTATTTTCTGTTGTGTTATTCGAATAACTCACGTTATATGCGTTGTCTTAATAGCTTATCTATTTGATTAGAAAAACTTCTATTTGAATAGATTGTCTTATTTCCTCTTTTATATTTGCACAGCAGCACTCTATTCGAATAACTAATTGGTTATTCGAATAATATGACTGATTTTCATTTTTATACACCTTTAATTTTTCAAGAATGTTTCATTTGGCATATTCAACAAGCTTCAAGATTTTTGATAGTCTCAAGCCTGTCACTTGTCAGCATACTTATCTCACCTTGCTTGACTTACAATGACTTCTTCAAGAAGCCTCTCATTAGCTTCTTCAAGAAGCCTTGAGGCTTTCTATTTCAATGGCTTATTCAAAAAGCCTCTCATTAGCTTATTCAAGAAGCCTTGAGATTTTCTATTCTAATGGCTTCTTCAAGAAGCCTCTAATAGCTTCTTCAAGAAGCCTTGAAATATTTATCTCATTATTTATTATTATTATTATTATTACTATTTTGAGGGTTGTGTTACATTCTTCCCCTCTTATAAAAATTTTGTCTTCAAAATTTCTAATAACCCTTAGAAAAACTTTGGATACTTTCAATCAAAATCCTTTTCTGTTTTATACCAATCTTAACTTTGCCACAAAACTTTTGTCCTTGTCCTGAAGATAAATTAATCTATCGACAATCATCCATATAATATCATGACCTAGATTGGTATAACAAGATCCAGAAAAATATTATCCCATTTCTATTTTGGGATTTCTAAGGGTTGTGAGAAATCAAGATTCTAGCTATTTCAGGTCTTACCCTAGGTCACCAAAATTACATAATCTATTCATGTATACAATTACTTCATTATTCATTCATCTTGCAAAAAAATTGATCTTCTTTTATGCCTTGAATAACTTATCAAGCACTTAAATAATTCCTATTAGTTGAAAGATTCAAATCCTAAATTTTCTATCAAATCCACTTTCTAAACGATCATATATGGAAAGATCTTCCTTCTTAGAACATCAACTACAATATTTGCTTTTCCTAGGTGATTCTTAATTTCCTTATCTTAGTCCCTAAGAAATTCAATCCACCTCCATAAAATATCTGTATATACCTCAAATAATATCTTCAAATTTTCAAAGTAAAACCACTGCTACTAATTTCAAATATTAAAGCCTAAACTGTCTAAAGGTTCTTTTCTTCTTGTATTAATTTACAGCCTAATCCCTTAGAAATGTCACCATAAACCACAAAGTATCTTTAAGATCTATCTTCATAATCCTTTGTCACAAAATTTTCTTTTTGATAATCTTATAATTCTTTCTAAACCCAAGAAAAATATACCACATCTTCTAGAAATTTTTCACATCTAAATGTTTTTCTTTCGAAGTTTTTAATACTATCCTTAAGGGAATTTGAATATCACTAATTAAATCCATTACAATTAATCTAATATGGCATACACATCCATAAATACATCATTACCAAATGATCTTATCTAGTTCTAAAAGTTGACTCTCAAGGTTCATTCTTAATGATCATCTTATTTAGGTGTCTTTAATTTCGGCATAACTTAAGACTAATTTCCTTCTTTTATTAGGAATACTAACCTCAAGATTGTTCTGCTTCATGAGATTTATGGCTTTGTCTGGGAGTATTTCTTATTGCAATCTCTTGCTATATATGCCCAAGCTTTCCACAAAAGTAGCATACTTGATGTTCGAACAGGCATAGTTTGTTTCCATGTGCCTTTCCACACTTTGGGCACTTTGCTTCAGGAGGCTCCTGATTTCCCTTATTAGTATTCGGCCAGAACTCATTGTTTGCATTGTTTCAAGTTCTTTGTCCATTCTCTTCTCTTTTACGCTTATACTGGAATCGTCTCTCCTTCTCAGCCTTATACTCCAAAAGATCCCTTTCCACAATTCTACACTTATTCACTAGTGTAGAATATTGTCTTATCTCCAGCTTACTTATTTCCTTCTTAATTTCTAGCTTTAAACCAAATTCAAATTTGACAGCCTTCCATTCTTCATTATTATAAAGCAAAAGATAAGAATAAAATTTCACTAATTCTTCAAATTTTGCTACATACTTCCCAATTGTTATTTTCCCTTGTTGTAATTGTAAAAATTCTAATTTTTTCTCATTTCATACAATGGCAAGAAAATACTTTTCAAAAAAAGCAATCTTGAAAATTTCCCAGGTAATTGGTGTATTTAGAGTTTCTAAAAGTCTCCTAGCTCCATGCCACTAGTATTCTGCTTCTCCAGATAACATATACGTAGCAAAATTTACGTTTTGGGCATTAGTACACCCCATAATAGTGAAAACTTTCTCCAGCTCCATGAGCCAATTTTCTGTAGCCACCGGATCATATTGTCCTTTAAAAACGAGTGGATTAGCTTTCCGAAATTCGAAAAATCCTTGAAAATTCCAGTTTATAGCAAGAGTGCCTGGTTTCAGACCTCGATTTGCTTGCATTTGCCAAAAAAATTAGTTAGTTGTAGCTGTTTGTTCTCGTATCGCAACTACAATTTCTATGAGCGTGTCCATCATTCTTTCTACTCTGTCCTCAGGATGAAGATTAACATTATTCTACCTGCGAGACATCCCTTCTTGCAACAACCTTTCTTATCTTATCAGAAAGCAATAATGGTTCCTAAACCACTTTTCCTAGGACACTACTCTGATACCATAATGTAATGTCATACTCTAATTTTAATTAAATTTATTATATTTAATTTATTTGTTAAGTATTTAACACAACATGCTATTACCACTGAAACTTTAAAGTATAAAATATTTTATTAAGGGATTAAATCCTTTCAAAGTTGGTTATATATATACAAACATTTCTAAGTTAGGCACCTATTTTCCAAAATTGAAACCTATTAAACCTTCTTAAGGTGCCACTAATTTACAATTATTAATAAAATCTTCCAACATGACTATATAACATTCTTCTAGTTCTTGCACAAGAAAACTAATAAGAATCATGTCTATCAGCGTCATCTAAAATATTAAACCACAAAGAGTGAGATAAAAATCTCAGTAGGAAAATAGCAAAAACAGCAACTATATATAGCCACTCTTTTGAATTCTTTATTTCTAAAACCATATTTGAGAATCCTTAAAAAAACATTATTTGAGAAGTAAACATAAAATTCATAATTTTAATATAAGGGTAAGCAATTTAATAAGAAATCAATAATAGTTTGAGCATTTGATAAAATAACTCAATACTGAAAAAGTGAGTAATTTATAAATAACTGATTATATGAGTAATAATAATAAATAATTGATCATTCTTTTCTTAAAAATAAAACATTCTCTTATCATTTATTTGTCATCATTATCATCAACAATAAAATTATTTTTATCAATATCATTATCTTTCTATTGTTATCCCATTTCAATACTTTCAATCAAATATGCATCTTTCTCTTTGACAATGAGGTGTCCCCCAAAGTCCTATGATTATGACCGCAATAAACTCTAATCAGGGCATCCCCCAATAAACTCTAATCATGGTCATAATATTCTCTAATTGAAAAATCCTCATAAATCTATTTTTGACAAAGAGGCATCTCTCAAAGTGCTCTGACTATGGCCACAATAAATTCTAATCAGGGTGTCCCCCAATAAATTCTAATCATGGCCATAATATTCTTTAGTTTAGGAATCCTCAATATTCTCTTGACAAAGAGACATCCCTCAATGTCCTCTAATCATGGTCACAATAAATTCTAGTCAAAGTGTCCCTCAATAAACTCTAATCGTGAACATGATATCTCTTTGCACATTGATTCATTTCTATCCATGGAATGCTATCTCGAAATACTTTCTTTATAAAAATACATTTTTCATAGAAAACATTCACATAACTTATATTAAATAGATATATGATAAGAATATAAACACAAGTAAAGAATTGTAATAAAGATAATAATTAAACCTGTAGAAAATAGAAAGGAATTTAAAGAATAGTTTATACACCATATAATGCAAACCAAGCAAAGAGGATAAGAATATTGATATAAAACTTCATCAAAAATCAGGAATTAACCCAAATTAATTTTAAAATCATTATTCATAAAAAGTTAATGAAAAAAACTAACTTTTATAAAATAAATGTTTCACATTTAAAATCTAAAAAAAAACCTTCTGAATAGGGTTTATTTGAATAGACATAGTCTTATTCGAATAAATTTATTGAAAAATCTCAATTTTAGTAGCTTCTGTAAGGTGTTATTCGAATACACAGGTTTATTCAAATAAACCATCTGGAAACATGTATTTCTTGGAAGATTTATTCGAATAAAGAAAGTCTTATTCGAATAAACCAGTCGAAACTCATGTTGCAGAAAACCCATTTGACCTTGTTACATTGAACCAAAAGCAAAGCAAATGATATTGAAAGCAAAGTAATGGACTAGAAAATATAGGTAGAAGAAATAGAGAGAAAAGAACGGTGTTTTTACTAATTCCTACCTATTTTCAGAATTAAAACAAGTTTAAAAATGGATGAATGGGTTGTTGAAAACAGAGCTTTAGTTTATGCTGAGTTTGCTGTGTGTTGGTGTGATAAAGTAGAGAGGATGGTGAGGTATTTATAGGGCTTGTCACATATGGAGAGTGAAGCAAAAATCTCCCCTTGTAATCATGGCTTTTGCCACTTGTTCTTGATAATATCATTTACTTATATCATCTTCAATAAATAAATGGACACTTGTTCATTCTTGATCATTATTCACCATATGATTTTGACATTTTTTTCCTATCATCATTTCGTGGAGAGGCTTGTGAACAAGCCTTGTTGCTCCTCCATTCATTCCTTAACACATATCCATATTCTAGATCTCTCTTGATTATTCTTAATTCTATGAGTTCCATTCTTGACACTTGTCCTTACTGATTTCATAAGCATACCTCATCTTGCTTATTTTTGTTCTGGTTTGGTTTGATGAGTTGAAGAGAAAACCAAGTTTTCTCACTCTGTTGCCTTGTAACGTGCTCCCCATTTTCCAATTTTCTATTGTGTTATTCGAATAACAAGATTGTTATTCAAATAACTCACATTATATGTGTTGTCTGAGTAACTTGTCTATTTGATTAGAAAAAGTTCTATTCGAATAGATTGTCTAATTTCCCTTTTTATATTTGCACAATAGCATTCTATTCGAATAACCATTTAGTTATTCGAATAATATGATTGATTTTCATTTTTATACACCTTTTATTTTTCAAGGATAGTTCATGCGGCTTATTCAACAAGCTTCAAGATTTTGTTTCTCTCAAGCTTGTCACTTGTCAGCATACTTATCTTACCTTGCTTGACTTACAATGACTTCTGACGAGCGCCGAACTCAATCAAAATTATAACCGAAGTTATTACCTAAACTTGTAGTATAGTGAACAATACCAGATCGTCTCCTCAAGGATCGTAGATGCAATTTGATCAAATCAAGTGAAAGTTAGAAAAAGGGGAGTTTTGATGGTTCAAGGATCGCCGTGACAGGATTTAAAGAGAAATAACAATTAAAAGAACAGTCAATTCAGAAATCTATCCGAGATTGGCTGGATTCAATCATAGACCTTTCAACAAACACCTGAAATACATTTGAATGATTAACTTGGATCTAACCGAGATCTCTCGCATCAGATCCATAATTCATACTAGACAATCGTCCAGTAATTCAATTGACAAGTGATAAACATAAATCTGCAATCGCACCATTCATGTAAATATATGTCAATTTAAGCACCGAATTCAATTAACCTAGGCACAAATCAGTAACCTAACCTCTTCAATTACATGATTAGTTTAGATCAATCAGTTCTAAGTTTCATCACAAATCTCAATCTTCAGTTATGTGATTAATTCAGATCAATCAGTTCTAAATTTCATCACAATACTTAATCTTAAACCAAGATCAAATCAGACCAACATAAACAGAATCACCATTCATGCATTCAAGATCAAGAGAACAGAAGAAGAAGAGAAGAGGAATTCAAATATAAATCAAATACATTACATAACCAAGGTCTCAAGAATCCAAGCCACAATCTCTTCAAGAGTCCCGAATTGACTAGAAGTGACTTAGCTCTCCATTACAATGAAGGAAAAATATACAAGAACTATGAAAAGCTATTTCTAACACCAAGTGTGTGTGTCCTAGAGCTCTCCACATGCTTCCTTTTATAGAGGATTCAGAGTAGTAGTAGATGGGTAGATGGGATGAGTAGGTGGATGAGTAGGTGGGTGAGTAGGTGGGTGAGTAGGTGGGCTACCTTGTCTCCGAAATTCTTTATTGCTGAACTCATTGATTTCGTCATTTCTGAGCCAAGTGGTCTTCATGAAAGTTCTAGGAAATTGTCTAAGCTTTCCAATGGCTCTGAAAACACCCAAAAATTCATCCTACAGCCCAAGATATGACTCAATTACTACAGACTGTTCAGGACCAGTTTCAGCACCTCTGTTTTGACTTTCAGACTCAATATCTCCATCAAGGAGCCCGAATCAAGTTTTGTGCTTGACATGAAAGTTGTGCATATAGGTCTTAAATTTTAGATTACAAATTTTCAGCCCATTTTATATGCCCAAACTTGAATTATGTTCTGGTTACTACACACTGTTCGGGTTCCAGTCACAAATCTCGTATTCTGATTTCCATGCCCAATTAGCTCCACTAGATGTCTGAAATTGACTTTGAGCTCTTCATCAAAGTTGTAGAGCTCTCTCTTATCTTTCCTACAAGGTAAAATTCATAATTATCAGACATTTAGAACTCAAGATATGGCTAAAATACAGAAATAGTGTAAGACCCGAATAATGCTGAAAAAATCAATTAAGTCCGATTCGAGTTCAAACTTACAAAACATAATCAAATTCAGTCAATTAAGTACATGAAGAGTGTAAATAACTAAACATAAGGATTTCTTAATGAATAAAATATGTGATTATCAACTTCCTCAAGAAGCCTCTCATTAGCTTCTTCAAGAAGCCTTAAGGCTTTCTATTGCAATGGCTCCTTCAAGAAGCCTCTAATAGCTTCTTCAAAAAGCTTCTGCTTAGATTCTTTGAGAAGACTTGAGGTTTTCTTTTTGAACGGCTTCTTCAAGAAGCCTCTAATAGCTTCTTCAAGAAGCTTCCACTTAGCTTCTTCAATGAGCCTCATATTAGCTTCTTCAAGAAGCCTCCACTTAGCTTCTTCAAGAAGCCTTGAGGTTTTCTATTTCAACGGCTTCTTCTAGAAGCCTCTAATAGCTTCTTCAAGAAGCTTCCACTTACCTTCTTCAATAAGCCTCCCATTAGCTTCTTCAAGAAGCCTTGAGGTTTTTTATTCCAATGGTTTCTTTAAGAAGCCTCTAATAGTTTCTTCAAGAAGTCTTGAGATATTTATCTCATTATGTATTATTATTATTACTATTTTGAGGGTTGTTACATTCTTCCCCTCTTATAAAAATTTTGTCCTCAAAATTTCTAATAACCCTTAGAAAAAATTTGGATACTTTCATTCAAAATCCTCTTCTATTTTCTACCAATCTTAACTTTGCCACAAAACTTTTGTCCTTGTCCTGAAGATAAATTAATCTATCTATAATCATCTATATAATATCATGACCTAGATTGGTATTACAAGATCCAGAAAAATACTATCCTATTTCTATTTTGGGATTTCTAAGGGTTGTGACAAATCAAGATTCTAGCTATTTCAGATCTTACCCTAGGTCACCAAAATTATATAATCTATTCACGTATATAAGTACTTTATTATTCATTCATCTTGCAAAAAAAAAGATCTTCTTTTATGCCTTGAATAACTTGTAAAGCACTTAAACAATTCCTATTGGTTGAAAGATTCAAATTCCTAAATTTTCTATCAAATCCACTTTCTAAACGATCATATATGGAAAGATTTTCCTTCTTAGAACATTAACTACAGTATTTGCTTTTCCTAGGTGATTCTTAATTTCCTTATCTTAGTCCCTAAGAAATTCAATCCACCTCCATAAAATATCTGTATATACCTCAAATAATATCTTCATATTTTCAAAATAAAACTATTGCTACTAATTTCAAATATTAAAGCCTAAACTGTCTAAAGGTCCTTTTCTTCTTGTATTAATTCACAGCCTAATCTCTTAGAAATGTCACCATAAACCACAAAGTATCTTTAAGATCTATCTTCATAATCCTTTGTCATAAAATTTTCTTTCGATCATCTTATAATTCTTTCTAAACCTAAGAAAAATATACCACATCTTCTAGAAATTTTACACTTCTAAATGTTTTTCTTTTGAAGTTTCTAATACTATCCTTAAGGAATTTGAATATCACTAATTAAATCTATTACAATTCATCTAATATGGCTTAAACATCCATAAATACATCATCACCAAATGATCTTATCTAGTTCTAAAAGTTGACTCTAAAGATTCATTCTTAATGATCATCTTATTTAGGTGTCTTTAATTTCAGCATAACTTAAGACTACTTTCCTTCTTTTACTAGGAATACTAACCTCGAGATTGTTCTACTTCACGGGATTTGTGGCTTTGTCTGGGAGTTTTTCTTATTGCAATCTCTTGCTATATGCCCAGGCTTTCCATAAAAGTAGCATACTCGTTGTCTGAACAGGTATAGTTTGTTTTCATGTGCCTTTCTACACTTTGGGCTCTTTACTTCAGGATGCTCATGATTTCCCTTATTGGTATTCAGCCTGAACTCACTATTTGCATTGTTTCCAATTCTTTGTCCATTCTCTTATTTTTTACGCTTATGCTGGAATCGTCTCTCTTTCTCAGCCTTATACTCCAAATGATCCATTGCCCCAATTCTACACTTATTTACTAGTGTAGAATACTGTCTTATCTCCACCTTGCTTATTTCCTTCTTAATTTCTGGCTTTAAACCAGATTGAAATTTGACAGCCTTTTCTTTTTTTTTTTTGGGTTAAAGACAAAACCCAATTTCTTTGTTATTTTTTGGTCTTCTACATAAAAAAAATAATGATTATCTTGTTATTTTTTTAGGTTAGATGAATGCAAATCCATATCCATCAAGTCTGCAAGCTTTTTTTAATTAAGAAAAAAACTAGCTAGATCAAGTTGTGCGTTTTGAAAAGTAGTTTTTTTTTTCTTTTTCCTCCTGCTAGAGTTATGTCTCTGCAGCAACTTTATGTGGTAGCCATGGAAGTAAACTAGACCATACTTGACACTTCCAAGGTCATCGTCGAATCAAAGTCAATGTTCTCCTTTGCTGAAGAACCCACCAACAAAATCCAATGAAGACAGAGAATGTTAGAGACCCATTTGCAAACATTAAGAACATCCTTAACTTCAACAAAGCCAATGAGAGAAGGCCTCTTTGTGGACATGCCTGTTAGAAACAGAAAATTGACAAAAAAAAAATAGCTCACCGGAAGACTCGCTGAAGCTCCGACCAATCGCCACTATCATCGCTGGTGTGTACCCCAGGCCAGTCACAGGTCCTAGTTACACCCCACCATGGCAACTCTGGCCACTTGAGAGAAGGCCACTTGATGGTTCAAGGATCGCAGTGACAGGATTTAAAGAGAAATAACAATTAAAAGAACAGTCAATTCAGAAATCTATCTGAGATTGGCTGGATTCAATCATAGACCTTTCAACAAACACCTGAAATACATTTGAATGATTAACTTGGATCTAACCGAGATCTTTGCATCAGATCCAGAATTCATACTAGACAATCGTCCAGAATTCAATTGACAAGTGATAAACACAAATCTGCAATCGCACCATTCATGTAAATATATGTCAATTTAAGCACCGAATTCAATTAACCTAGGCACAAATCAGTAACCTAACCTCTTCAATTACGTGATTAGTTTAGATCAATCAGTTCTAAGTTTCATCACAAATCTCAATCTTCAGTTATGTGATTAATTCAGATCAATCAGTTCTAAATTTCATCACAATACTTAATCTTAAACCAAGATCAAATCGACCAACATAAACAATCACCATTCATGCATTCAAGATCAAGAGAACAGAAGAAGAAGAGAAGAGGAATTCAAATATAAATCAAATACATTACATAACCAAGGTCTCAAGAATCCAAGCCACAATCTCTTCAAGAGTCCCGAATTGACTAGAAGTGACTTAGCTCTCCATTACAATGAAGGAAAAATATACAAGAACTATGAAAAGGTATTTCTAACACCAAGTGTGTGTGTCCTAGAGCTCTCTACATGCTTCCTTTTATAGAGGATTCAGAGTAGTAGTAGATGGGTAGATGGGATGAGTAGGTGGATGAGTAGGTGGATGAGTAGGTGGGTGAGTAGGTAGGTGAGTAGGTGGGCTACCTTGTCTCCGAAATTCTTTATTGCTGAACTCATTGATTTTGTCATTTCTGAGCCAAGTGGTCTTCATGAAAGTTCTAGGAAATTTTCTAAGCTTTCCAATGGCTCTGGAAACACCCAAAAATTCGTCCTACAGCCCAAGATATGACTCAATTACTACAGACTGTTCAGGACCAGTTTCAGCCCCTCTGTTTTGACTTTCAGACCCAATATCTCCATCAAGGAGCCCGAATCAAGTTTTGTGCTTGACATGAAAGTTGTGCATATGGGTCTTAACTTTCAGATTACAAATTTTCAGCCCATTTTATATGCCCAAACTTGAATTATGTTCTGGTTACTACACACTGTTCGGGTTCCAGTCACAAATCCCGTATTCTGATTTCCATGCCCAATTAGCTCCACTAGATGTCTGAAATTGACTTTGAGCTCTTCATCAAAGTTGTAGAGCTCTCTCTTATCTTTCCTACAAGGTAAAATTCATAATTATCAGACATTTAAAACTCAAGATATGGCTAAAATACAAAAACAGTGTAAGACCCGAATAATGCTGAAAAAATCAATTAAGTCCGATTCGAGTTCAAACTTACAAAACATAATCAAATTCAGTCAATTAAGTACATGAAGAGTGTAAATAACTAAACATAAGGGTTTCTTAATGAATAAAATATGTGATTATCAAATTCCCCCACACTTAGCTTTTTGCACTCCTGGGCAAAACATATAAAACTAAAGTTAGAAGACAAAGACAAACGACACAAACTTAAAAGCTAAAAACTCGAAAGAACTCAATAAAGCAAGAAGAGCAACAAGAAATTCAAGGGATCAAAGCATAAATGAGGTAAGATTTCTTCACATCTCAAACCAACAAGCAAGGAAACTTCCGTTGAAAAGAATGAATTAAGAATGATGGATCTTCACAAGATTCCCTCTCAATCTCTCAAGTGTTTAAAAGGTAGGTATTTCACTCAATTCAACCCATGAAAATTGCACTACCATAAGCTTGCTTATCTTCTACTTCTCCACTACTCAAAACACATGCACACACAAATCATGAGGACTTTATTCAAGGTTGTAGTGAGGTCAAGGTAACAGAAGAGGATTAAATGGATATGAGAAGATAAATACCAAAGAGAATAAAAGCAAATGAGAGGCGAGTTCAAATAACAAGCATAAAAGTTCATCTCAACTCTAATGTATATCCCTTTACATATTCATTTCCCAATCCTTTTCTCTCTTTTTTTATATATATATGAACATAACTATATACACACATTTTTCCTTTTTTTTTTTTTCTAGGCACTCTTTCTTTTCTTTTTTTTTTTTTTTCAACAACCATTTTGTACACACACCCCCACACTTGTTCAAAAACTCATCCATTAACCAGGCTAATGTTCTTTTATTCCCTAAGGTAAAGTAAGAACACGATTTTTCATTTAAGGCACATAATGAGCTAGAAACAAGGAATGGTCAAATAAGCTCAAAGGGGTTAAGCAAAGAAAAATATACAAGGTTGGCAGGAATCAGAAAATTTTCGAGAAGTTAAAAGAGTGCTTGATATCATATTGAAAACAAGGTTGGCTATTTGGTTAAACTAGCTAAGAAAGAGGGCCTCAATCATGTTCATGCATGCAAGTGAAATGTAGCCTCAAAAAGAATCAAAGCAAGTTCTAGAGTGGTCATTAACATGAGTGAAAATCACACAAGAAAGAAGAGAATGACATAAATGTTGAATCCATCCATTAGGCTCAAAATCTCACAAGGTATGCATCCATCAAACTCAATTCATCAATTCAATCATCCATCACCAAGCATATCAGTTCAAGAAGGGAGAAAAGTTATTCAATCATGCAATGAACCCTTTTTTTTTTTTTTTCTTTTTTTCTTTTTTTTTTTTTTACAAAAAGAACATGTTGAAATCTCTTCCCCACGCTTAATATAACATTGCCTTCAATGTGAAAGAGAGATATAGAAAAGAGCAACACAACCTGATAAGAAGTGAATCAACGCCAAGCAGAAAAGAAACACACTTGTCGATCTGCATCGACCACGAAAAGAAATCAAACAATAAAACTTTAGTACTAATTAGTTACTACCTAAAAACTCCTTACTCTGCCACCAATTAAGATACGTCTCGAGAGTAAAATTACTCCTTACTCTGCCATTACTAATTGGTTTAATAAGTACATGACAATCATATCATACTTTTCAAACAAAACAACAAATTATTTTTTTATTTTTTTTTTTTTTTTTTTTTTTATTTATTTTTTATTTTTTTTTTTTTTTATTTTTATTTTTATTTTTTTTTTGGGTCAACTATCCTTCCCCTAACTAGATCACAACATTGTCCTCAATGTTAAAATATAGATGAGTAAATGATAGAAGATATTACCTGTTGGAGAAAGCTGACACAAATTTAAACAGAAACAAAGTACAATAAAATCAAACCCATTAAAGATGAAGTCGCAGATCTGGCTTTTGTTTCTTGTTACTTCCTTCGGCCGCTTCTTGTTGACCAATCTATCTGAGCTAATACCGGATCATGTACATACTCAAAAGCTTCTAATTTATCAATGAGCTCATCAATAGTGAAGGCAGAGATAAGAAGTTGTCTTGTCGAAGGAGTGATAAATTTACTCCCACAACTTTGTCAAGAAAAGATAACAAAAGATCAAAGAAATTATTAACATTCAACAAACCAATGGGTCTATGGTGGATGTTCGATTCGCCCAAGAGACAATTTGAAAAATATCTTCCAAAGTACCAAAACCACCAGGTAAGACAAGAAATGCATCGAATTGTCAACCATTGTTTTCATTCGTCCATGCATAGATGTTACCCGAATTTCTTCTCTAATTGTCCTTCCAAAGGATGTTATTTTCAGCTAAAGGTTTAGGAATAACACCTAAAACCCGATCGCCTCCTAAAAAGGCACAAGTGATACAAATTTCATTAACCCATGACAACCTCCCCCATATACAAGATGAATATTCCTCGCAGCAAGTGATCGACCAAGAGTGCTAGCTGCGTTTACAAACTCTAATCCCTTCCCATAACTCGACCCACAAAAAACACAGACATTTTTGAGGTTACGAATAGAAAGCCCCATTCTATACTCTTCCTCCCCTTGAGTGTTTCTAAGTTTGAAGGAAAATGGAGAAAATGGAGTGTTTAAATAGGAAAAAGAATGGAAAGGGGAATAATTACACCTATGAGGGTAGGTTGGCTGTTGTCAGAAAAGGTTGAAATTAAGAGACACAGAATCTTTTTTTTTTTTTTTGACTTCAAGAAAACCATCAAGGTAAAGAAGTCTAGAAACCCCTCGAAGGACCCTGCTCAAAGGATCGTCTCGTACAAAAATCAAAATACAACAAAATGATACAAAGATAAAAGAAATAGAAAATGATGACATACCTGTATGTACAGTCTCCATGGCGTATCTTTATACTGCAAGCGTCATGAGTGCGATGAGACATCACGTCCTTTTTTTTTTTAAATTGTTAGAAAAACTTGATGAAAGATGAGTGTATACTTACTTAAGATTGGGATAGAGGTAGTCTGCTCTTTCGGCTTTGTGCCAAAGCATTGTTGACCAAGATTTCGACCCATTCAAGACCAAATAAGAACAAAGGGCTCCCAAAAGGGACAAGTGGCCATAATACGACCGTCGCCTCACATGTGGGATACAATCTACCTTCTTTGTTTTTCAATTAAGAAGGCTGGATCGGATGCATGCATTTCCCATTCACGGTTTGTGTTACCAAAGCCAACCCTAAGACGTATACAATTTTTTTTTTTGTTTTTGTTTTTTTTGTTTTTTGTTTTTTTTTTTTTTTTTTTTTTTTTTTTTGTTTTGAAAGATGACATGAAGAAGAAGAAGAGGATGATATGTACAGATTGTTTGTGGATGTGGCTCACATCTGCCTCTGTTTAACGTCCAAGAACGGCTTAAACGTCTTCTATGAGTCGAGGATAAGCTTCCCATCCAATTTTCTTATAAATTGGCAAACAGGATCTTTTAGAGTCAGATTCCCAAGACTGTAGCGTTTTACTTCATCCTTGAAGAGATTCCACAATTTAAGAATTTCACGATGCACCAATCCACAAGAATGCATCTCAAGAGTCAATAAGATATTATCTAATGACTCCTTACTCAGTCCATTCTTAATGAAGAAAATTTTGTCTTCTCTATTTGCGGAAACCATCCCCAAAGTACGACATCGCTTGTTACAGTTCCATCGTCCACATTTGTGACAGACTTGTAACCTTTTTGCTCTTCTCCTTTTAGAATATGAACTTCTTCCAAGACCGGGCATATATGAGTCAAATGAAATTGAGGACTCACCTGCTAATCGGACCTTTGCTTCAATTATCCAACAGACATCTTCTCGCATACCCTTGTGCATTAACAGTCTCAATCTCTCACATCGAACTTTGTAGATTTTTCTCAGAGCATTTTGAGGAAGAGAAGGAAAATGTTTTCTCAGGTTTGAAAGAATGACATCCATTTTGAAGGAGAAGAAGGGTTCAGTTATTTTGGAAAACTGAAGAATAAACCGACTCAAGAGTCACGGAGTACCGTATCCGCCACTTAACCGAAGAACACAAAGAACTCAAGAACTTGGTTTTCTAGGAATGGTTGAGTCTTTGTCCATTAACTTAAGCGCACTACCATTCCTAGGATCCTCAATATCTACGTCCCCGAGGATACACGTGCACCGACAACAAAAGAACCGCGCCACCTAGATCTCAATTTTCCAAGGAGTAGGTGCAGATGATAATCTCAAAGCGAACTTTTTGACCAATTTCTGCAACTTTTGCAAAAGGTGTAATGTATTTAATAAAGTAGGCCAATAAAATTCATATTGCAAGATTTTCGCAGTTGTTGTTGTCATTGAAGAAAAAATGACCTCCACATGCTTCGAGTGACACTACCTACCTCATTGTCGGGCACACACAATTTGACTTTTTTTTTTTTTTTTTTTTTTTTTTTTTATTCATAATGCGGATGGAGAAGGTTCATCACCTCCACTTCGCATTCTCTCGGAAGTTCATGATACTTGTTTGAGGCGGTGTCCATTTACGATGAAAGCTTTGGCAAGTGACCTCACTTTTAATCGAAAACACACCGTAAGGAAAAACATTAGTAACAATAAATGGTCCATCCTATCTAGACCTTAATTTGCCAGGCATGAGTCGGAGGCGGGAGTTATAGAGGAGAACTTTTTGACCAATCTCAAATGTTTTCCTCAGAATCAACTTATCATGGAAGGCTTTGGTCTTCTCCGTATAAAGTTTGGAACTTTCATAAGCCTCCAAGCGGATCTCCTCCAATTGCTGCAGCTGCAGCTTCCTCTCCATACCTGCTTGATCTAGGTCCAAGTTGCACCTTTTCACCGCCCAGAATGCTCGATGCTCAATTTCCACCGGCAGGTGGCATGCTTTTCCAAAAATAATCTGATATGGAGACATCCCGATTGGTGCCTTATAAGCAGTCCGGTAAGCCCATAAAGCATCTTCAAGCCTCTTGCTCCAGTCCTTTCTGTTAGGTTGAACTGTCTTCTAGAGTATCTGCTTAATTTCTCTGTTGGAGACCTCGGCTTGCCCATTGGTTTGGGGGTGGTAGGGTGTAGAAACCTTGTGTTGGACTCCATACTTCTTCATCAAAGCCTCCATGCTTCGATTGCAAAAATGTGAACCTTGATCACTAATGATGGCTCTCGGGACTCCAAACCTACAGAAAATCTGTGATCTAATAAAATCCACAACAACTTTAGAATCATCAGTCCGAGTGGCCTTAGCCTCCACCCATTTAGATACATAATCCACAACAAGCAGAATGTAAACAAAACCAAATGATACAGGGAAAGGACCCATAAAGTCAATACCCCAAACATCAAAAATCTCACAGAATAATAAGGGTTTCTGGGGCATTTCATTCCTACGAGAAGTATTCCCTGTTCTCTGGCATTGATCACAAGATTTGCAAAACATATATGCATCATGAAATAGAGTGGGCCAATATAATCCAGAGTCTAAAACTTTCCTAGCAGTCCGTTGAGGACCGAAGTGGCCGCCACATGCAAGTTTATGACAAAAGCTAAGAATGGAATGGAATTCATCATCAGGCACACATCTCCTAATTACTTGGTCACTGCAAAATCTCCATAAGTAAGGATCATCCCACACATAATACTTTGACTCACTTTTCAATTTATCAATCTTAGCCTTAGTGAAATGTGCAGGTATTGCGTTAGCAACCAAGAAATTAATCAAATCAGCAAACCAAGGGATGTTGCCTTGCAGCTTGAAAAGCTGCTCATCAGGGAAAACATCATGGATGGGAAAAACATCTGCCTCCCTTTCAATTCGACTCAAGTGATCGGCCACCAAATTCTCCGCTCCACTCTTGTCACGGATCTCAATATCAAACTCCTAGAGGAGCAACATCCACCTAATCAACCGGGGCTTGGCATTGGTCGAAGCACCCAGATCTAGCATTGTATGCTCAAATCTAGAGTTGCCAATTGTGCAAGAAATTGTGAAAGTTCCAGGATCTTTGCATTTCTGTGGCATGCTTGGCAGAATTATTGCAGAAACATTTCTACCCATGCTGATCTTCTCATTCCTTTTCAACCTTCTCTTATGAGTGCACAACTCCTTGAGAAATTTAGCATATTTTGGAATTTGCTTGATTGCATTCAGGAGGGGAATATTGATTTTCACTTTCCTGAATGTCTCCATGACTTCTTTTTCCATTTCTGCTTGCATTGTTCTCTTGGATTGTGTGATCCTATTTGGAAAAGGTAATGGAATGGTAACATCTGAATTCTCTGCAATTTTCTTCAGTGGCACATATTTCTGGACTGAATTATCCATTTCCCCGCCGTTTTTGGTCAATTTCGATTCTTTGTAAGGTTGGAACATCAACTTCTTTGCCACTTCTCAAGGTAATTGCACTTACGTTGCCTCTTGGATTGTTGACTGTTTGTGAAGGCAATTGGCTAGAACCTTGACTCTTTAGCTCGCTCACAGTGGTTGCCACCGCCCAATTTGAGTTTGTAAATTCTCGAATGTTGGCACTGACGTTCAGCTGGAACTGAATGTTATTTGTGGCCATTTGTTTCATCAGGTCTTCCAATGACGGCTCGGCTGGAGTGGATTAGACAGACTACTGAACAGGTTGCTATTGTCTGAATGCAGGGGGTATTTGTTAGTATTTGTTGCTTGGACCTGCACCTTGGTATCTAAATTGTTGTTGCTGCTGGTGGGGCTGTTGTTGCTGGCTAGAATTCCCATATCTCAAATTGGGATGGTCTCGCCAACCAGGGTTATAAGTACTAGAAAATGGATCATATCTAGATTGTTGCTGATATTGGGGTCTACCAGGAAAAACACCAGCTGCAGCAACACATTGATCTGGAAAAACGGAACCATCTTCCTGAAGTGTGGGGCATGAATCAGTAGGATGAGATGAATTAGAGCAAATTCCACACACTGATGCAGTCATCTACATGGGTGGTTGTTGACCCACTGCTATCTGTCTTACCAAAGAAGTCAATTCATCTAGTCTGTGTTCCATTCTTTGTTGGTCCATATGAGATGCTTGAATTTCATTAACTCCTCTAGTTGCGGTGATGATCCGCGAGCCAAACTGTTGGGTATTGGCTGCCATGTTTGCTATCAGATCTCTTGCGGCGGTGGGAGTTTTGTCTACTAAGGCTCCTCCAGAGGCAACATCGATCATGCTTCTATCATTTGGCAGCAAGCCCTCATAAAAGTATTGAATCAAGAGCTGGTCACTAATTTGGTGATGAGGGTAGCTCGAACACAACTTCTTGAATCTCTCCCGCATTCATGCAAAGTCTCACCAGACATCTGTCTCGATGCCACATATATCCTTCCTAATTGCAAAGCACTCTGTGAGGCGAGGGAAGAATCTCTCCAGGAACAACCTCTTCATGTCATTCCAACTTCTGACTGAACCTGGTGAAAGATAAAATAACCAATCTTTGGCTGCATTGACAAGTGAGAAGGGAAATGCCCTTAACTTGATGTGTTCCTCGAGATGCCTTATGGCTTCATGGTTGAACACACAACATGGAACTCTTTCAGTGTGCTTATGAGGATCTTCACCGCAAGACCATAAAACTTTGGTAACAAGTGTATCAAACCAGATTTCAACTCAAAATCTGCATCAAGATCAGATATTGAATGCATAAAGATTGGTAAGATACATCGGGAGCAAGAAGTTCCTTAAGGGTTCTATTATGCATGTTATCACCATGATTTCGTGGATTACTTAAGTTATCGTGTTCACTCCCAAAATTAGGTTCAATTAACTCTGAATTTATCACACAAGATCTAATTAATCTATGCAAGGTCCTATCAATCTCATGATCAAGATCAAGCAAGATATCGATTGGACCTAGTCATGCATCAACTAAAGCACAAAAACACAAAAATTGCAACTAAGCAAAATACACTAAACAACACTCAAAATATGCAAAAATAAATCTAGTTAATATGTCTAAACATTTTTAAAAATTATAGAATCAACACAGAACAAAATCTACATAAAAATGAAACTAGAAAATGTAATAAAAAATAATAAAAAAATTGAAAAAGTGGTCTAAATGATAGAATTTCGAAAAACCAGGGGTGACCTCACAATTTCTGTGAGTCTTGTTTATCAGGCTGTTTTCCTTCAACCGACAAAGTTTCAGCTCATTCTGGGCATGTTTCAGTTCAAAAATTGCAATAGTTACCCGTAATCACTGTTTTCCGTCTTTCCTAAATCGAAAAAATTCAAAAGCTAAGACAAAAACGTTAGTATGGTATGAACAATGTTAGTAAATGAAAAATAACTGTTAGAATAGGTAAGAAAGAACAAAAATTAGTAAGGTTACTCAAAATAAAAAGATTACACCTACGAGTTCCCCGGCAACGGCGCCAAAATTTTGACGAGCGCCGAACTCAGTCAAAATTATAACCGAAGTTATTACCTAAACTTGTAGTATAGTGAACAACACTGGATCGTCTCCTCAAGGATCGTAGATGCAATTTGATCAAATCAAGTGAAAGTTAGAAAAAGGGGGTTTTGATGGTTCAAGGATCGCAGTGATATGATTTTAAAGAGAAATAACAATTAAAAGAACAAATCAATTCGAAATCTATCCGAGATTGGTGGATTCAATCATAGACCTTTCAACAAACACCTGAAATACATTTGAATGGTTAACTTGGATCTAACCGAGATCTTTGCATCAGATCCAGAATTCATACTAGACAATCATCCAGAATTCAATTGACAAGTGATAAACACAAATCTGCAATCACACCATTCATGTAAATATATGTCAATTTAAGCACCGAATTCAATTAACCTAGGCACAAATCAGTAACCTAACCTCTTCAATTACGTGATTAGTTTAGATCAATCAGTTCTAAGTTTCATCACAAATCTCAATCTTCAGTTATGTGATTAATTCAGATCAATCAGTTCTAAATTTCATCACAATACTTAATCTTAAACCAAGATCAAATCAGACCAACATAAACAGAATCACCATTCATGCATTCAAGATCAAGAGAATAGAAGAAGAAGAGAAGAGGAATTCAAATATAAATCAAATACATTACATAACCAAGGTCTCAAGAATCCAAGCCACAATCTCTTCAAGAGTCCCGAATTGACTAGAAGTGACTTAGCTCTCCATTACAATGAAGGAAAAATATACAAGAACTATGAAAAGGTATTTCTAACACCAAGTGTGTGTGTCCTAGAGCTCTCCACATGCTTCCTTTTATAGAGGATTCAGAGTAGTAGTAGATGGGTAGATGGGATGAGTAGGTGGATGAGTAGGTGGGTGAGTAGGTGGGTGAGTAGGTGGGCTACCTTGTCTCCGAAATTCTTTATTGCTGAACTCATTGATTTCGTCATTTCTGAGCCAAGTGGTCTTCATGAAAGTTCTAGGAAATTGTCTAAGCTTTCCAATGGCTCTGAAAACACCCAAAAATTCATCCTACAGCCCAAGATATGACTCAATTACTACAGACTGTTCAGGACCAGTTTCAGCACCTCTGTTTTGACTTTCAGACCCAATATCTCCATCAAGGAGCCCGAATCAAGTTTTGTGCTTGACATGAAAGTTGTGCATATAGGTCTTAAATTTCAGATTACAAATTTTCAGCCCATTTTATATGCCCAAACTTGAATTATGTTCTGGTTACTACACACTGTTCGGGTTCCAGTCACAAATCTCGTATTCTGATTTCCATGCCCAATTAGCTCCACTAGATGTCTGAAATTGACTTTGAGCTCTTCATCAAAGTTGTAGAGCTCTCTCTTATCTTTCCTACAAGGTAAAATTCATAATTATCAGACATTTAGAACTCAAGATATGGCTAAAATACAGAAATAGTGTAAGACCCGAATAATGCTGAAAAAATCAATTAAGTCCGATTCGAGTTCAAACTTACAAAACATAATCAAATTCAGTCAATTAAGTACATGAAGAGTGTAAATAACTAAACATAAGGATTTCTTAATGAATAAAATATGTGATTATCAACTTCCTCAAGAAGCCTCTCATTAGCTTCTTCAAGAAGCCTTAAGGCTTTCTATTGCAATGGCTCCTTCAAGAAGCCTCTAATAGCTTCTTCAAAAGCTTCTGCTTAGATTCTTTGAGAAGACTTGAGGTTTTCTTTTTGAACGGCTTCTTCAAGAAGCCTCTAATAGCTTCTTCAAGAAGCTTCCACTTAGCTTCTTCAATGAGCCTCATATTAGCTTCTTCAAGAAGCCTCCACTTAGCTTCTTCAAGAAGTCTTGAGGTTTTCTATTTCAACAGCTTCTTCTAGAAGCCTCTAATAGCTTCTTCAAGAAGCTTCCACTTACCTTCTTCAATAAGCCTCCCATTAGCTTCTTCAAGAAGCCTTGAGGTTTTTTATTCCAATGGTTTCTTCAAGAAGCCTCTAATAGTTTCTTCAAGAAGTCTTGAGATATTTATCTCATTATGTATTATTATTATTACTATTTTGAGGGTTGTTACATTCTTCCCCTCTTATAAAAATTTTGTCCTCAAAATTTCTAATAACCCTTAGAAAAAATTTGGATACTTTCATTCAAAATCCTCTTCTATTTTCTACCAATCTTAACTTTGCCACAAAACTTTTGTCCTTGTCCTGAAGATAAATTAATCTATCTATAATCATCTATATAATATCATGACCTAGATTGGTATTACAAGATCCAGAAAAATACTATCCTATTTCTATTTTGGGATTTCTAAGGGTTGTGACAAATCAAGATTCTAGCTATTTCAGATCTTACCCTAGGTCACCAAAATTATATAATCTATTCACGTATATAAGTACTTTATTATTCATTCATCTTGCAAAAAAAAAAGATCTTCTTTTATGCCTTGAATAACTTGTAAAGCACTTAAACAATTCCTATTGGTTGAAAGATTCAAATTCCTAAATTTTCTATCAAATCCACTTTCTAAACGATCATATATGGAAAGATTTTCCTTCTTAGAACATTAACTACAGTATTTGCTTTTCCTAGGTGATTCTTAATTTCCTTATCTTAGTCCCTAAGAAATTCAATCCACCTCCATAAAATATCTGTATATACCTCAAATAATATCTTCAAATTTTCAAAATAAAACTATTGCTACTAATTTCAAATATTAAAGCCTAAACTGTCTAAAGGTCCTTTTCTTCTTGTATTAATTCACAGCCTAATCTCTTAGAAATGTCACCATAAACCACAAAGTATCTTTAAGATCTATCTTCATAATCCTTTGTCATAAAATTTTCTTTCTGATCATCTTATAATTCTTTCTAAACCTAAGAAAAATATACCACATCTTCTAGAAATTTTACACTTCTAAATGTTTTTCTTTTGAAGTTTCTAATACTATCCTTAAGGGAATTTGAATATCACTAATTAAATCTATTACAATTCATCTAATATGGCTTAAACATCCATAAATACATCATCACCAAATGATCTTATCTAGTTCTAAAAGTTGACTCTAAAGATTCATTCTTAATGATCATCTTATTTAGGTGTCTTTAATTTCAGCATAACTTAAGACTACTTTCCTTCTTTTACTAGGAATACTAACCTCGAGATTGTTCTACTTCACGGGATTTGTGGCTTTGTCTGGGAGTTTTTCTTATTGCAATCTCTTGCTATATGCCCAGGCTTTCCATAAAGTAGCATACTCGTTGTCTGAACAGGTATAGTTTGTTTTCATGTGCCTTTCTACACTTTGGGCTCTTTACTTCAGGATGCTCATGATTTCCCTTATTGGTATTCAGCCTGAACTCACTATTTGCATTGTTTCCAATTCTTTGTCCATTCTCTTATTTTTTACGCTTATGCTGGAATCGTCTCTCTTTCTCAGCCTTATACTCCAAATGATCCATTGCCCCAATTCTACACTTATTTACTAGTGTAGAATACTGTCTTATCTCCACCTTGCTTATTTCCTTCTTAATTTCTGGCTTTAAACCAGATTGAAATTTGACTAATGACCTTTTTTTTTTTTTTTTTTTTTTTAAAGACAAAACCCAATTTCTTTGTTATTTTTTGGTCTTCTACATAAAAAAATAATGATTATCTTGTTATTTTTTTAGGTTAGATGAATGCAAATCCATATCCATCAAGTCTGCAAGCTTTTTTTAATTAAGAAAAAAACTAGCTAGATCAAGTTGTGCGTTTTGAAAAGTAGTTTTTTTTTCTTTTTCCTCCTGCTAGAGTTATGTCTCTGCAGCAACTTTATGTGGTAGCCATGGAAGTAAACTAGACCATACTTGACACTTCCAAGGTCATCGTCGAATCAAAGTCAATGTTCTCCTTTGCTGAAGAACCCACCAACAAAATCCAATGAAGACAGAGAATGTTAGAGACCCATTTGCAAACATTAAGAACATCCTTAACTTCAACAAAGCCAATGAGAGAAGGCCTCTTTGTGGACATGCCTGTTAGAAACAGAAAATTGACAAAAAAAAAATAGCTCACCGGAAGACTCGCTGAAGCTCCGACCAATCGCCACTATCATCGCTGGTGTGTACCCCAGGCCAGTCACAGGTCCTAGTTACACCCCACCATGGCAACTCTGGCCACTTGCAACCTTCTATGTTGGTAAAATAGAAAGCTTGAAACTTTGGGTAAAAAATAGAGTGCGCACAACCAAAGATGCGATCCAGCACCATCGCCAGCCTCCATTCCACTCACCGTCCCTTCTCTCGACATTGGCAGAACAAGGCTATCTAGGACCCACTGCCAATTGCCACTAGTCGCCTGAAAGCAAAACATTAGTACATCAGAAGGCTGCCATATGCAAAAATAGAGCCTTTGCAATGGAGAAGACACAAATCGCCTCCTTCGACCACCACCAACCTCGCCGGTAGTCTTTCCAACATAGTCCAACTACGTCTGGCCACCAATCACTAACGACCACTCCTGTCATAAAGCTGTAGCCACCCGTGTTTGTGCACAATTGTGTAACCATTTGAAGCCAAACTAGAAGTAATTCCTTTGAGAGGCCCTAGGAACCACCCAAAATAGAGTATGGGTGGACCATAACTATTCCCAAGTTCACATCTTTAGCCTCTATTCCTGCTCCTGCTTTGAACACCCTTGTACGGAGCTTGACTCCATCACTGGTTTCCACCGTTAATGACTCCAGTGGGAAGATTTTCTAGTTTTTGGGTGTTAAATTAAAATCAAAATTTTGTTGGGATGTTAACATGTTTTTAAAAATTATAAAAGAAATTCATAGGACCATTCAACAAAAAAGAAAATTAACTCAAGTCGCTTATGACATGGATATGAAGTGGACACTTGTTTGAATTTGCTTAGTCTAACTAAGAAGGGTTCCTAAACCCTTCTAAGTAAATGGGTACTATAGAAAGCACCTAATAAAAAATTCCCACAATTAAATCATTCCTTAATTCTTGTGCATTACATCAAAACTACACTTAAAGTATAACAGAGGCAGTACCAAGCATTTAAGTATAATAGTATAAAAGTTAGATAGAATAGTAAGAAGATGAGTGATGAAGTCCTATGGTTTCATACAAAAATACAAGAGTATGCTATTATGCACCATCACAAGTTTTGATGCATTTATGAACCAAGATTTTCACTTATGATAATCGGTTACTCGGTTTTGTTTTTAGTTTTATTTTTTTAGACACACTCATCTTCTCCACCACTTACCCTCCCCTCCACCACCTATTCCCCCTCCACCTCCCCCACCACCACCATCCACCACCTATAAGCCACCACCTTGACCTCTCATAACCCATTAAACCTGCCATGTACAACAACTCAAATTCGACCACCCATCAAGACCAAAACCACCCATGCGCCACCAACCTCCATCGTTGTCCCTTCCTCTTCGGCCCCTAAAATTAAACCACAATGACCCAAACCTAGGATCAAGCCACAAATCCATCCAAACCCAACAACCATTAGCCATTGAACCCACAGTCACTGTCACTGCGAATCGCCATCCTCTACCCAATCGCGACCCTCACTGCACCACCACCACGAAGCCTGGAACCACCAACCTCTATAAATGAAAATCCAACTTGAGTCTTCTTGTGGTTTTGTAAAAACACACAAAAACTCAAAAAGGAAACTATTCTGGACTAGATTTTAGGTTAGCGGCTCATGAGCAACCCGACCCACCAAAATAAGATCCTAGATATTTATACACGTTATTTAGATAAGTAGATTTACCTATTTATGAGGCACAAATCTCTCATAGAATCCCTCACAGATATGAACACTAATTACATCCCACATAAATAGAGAAATTAGTTATAAAGGTAACAATCTCATGGATTCTAATCTATAATAACAACATTCAATTCAGATTGAACAACAATTTTGAACACCCAAGACGCTCCTATAAATACCTTGCAAGATCTCAAAGGTATGTATCTAATTCTAAACATTACTATCTTTGTGCATGACCTAACTCGAGTGTTAGAGAGCCTTTTGCAGGTACTCACCCCTTCGCACCACTGCTATTGTTGTCAAACTAAGGAGAACTCTACCCTCAACCACCTATTCAAGTTTTTCTCTGAACCTAGTTCAGAACATTGGTGTCATCTTTGGGAAAACATAAACTTCTATTTTCATCATCATTATCATGGTTAACATGAGGAGAAATCAAGCTTCTACTAATCAGAATCGTACCTCTGCTGCACAGAACCAACCATCTCCAAACTGCTATCCAATGTCCGCTCTTGCTCATGAGCCAATCCTAAAACCATTCACTGCCTAAACGGAACCTAGGCAAGAAGGGGTAGAGACTTCTTTTACTAGAGAAAATATTTCCCCTCTACCTATGCGAATTCCTATGAGATAATGTCTCGGTCCACAAAGAGCACCTTCTAGAGATATTGGACAACAGGTGTCAGCGCTGCAACTCCTTAGAGCCTGTGTGGAGAATGAAGAAGTTCGGGCCCACAGTATTGAGACTGGTCTCCTGAAGCTATCCAGAGCGAAACTTATCTTTGTGGTTAGACTTTAGGATGAACAAATCCATAACTTGGAATGAGCTGTCAACTAGGAGAATGAAGGCGAGAAGCGATCTCCAAGAATGAATCGAGGAAATCGCAGGGACAGAGTCTAAGATGAGGTTCGTTATCCAAAAAATTTCAGGAACGCGGATCCTAGTCATAATGCTGAAATCCTTGTTTGAAGAAGACAAGAGCAAGATCATGGACTAAGGAACTCGGTTTTACAAAACCAACCATTCTTTGACAAACTGATGGCTTATGAGATCCCTAGACACTTCAAATACCTCACAAATATTGAAGCCTATGATGGGACAACCGACCCTTAAGAACACTTTGAAGCATATGTTTCTACTCTCATATTTGCAAAAGGAGATAACTCACTCATGTGTCGTACTTTTTCCCTATCTCTAAAGAAAGCCACCTTGAGATGGTTCATAACCCTAACTCCTAAATCTGTTGCTGCACTTCACCACTAGTAAGGTGCAGCCGAAATCTATCTCATGCCTCTCGCAGATTAAACAAGGAAAAGAGGAGTCTCTGCGAGACTTTTTATCCCGATTTAACAAAGAAATAGTCACTATTAAAGAATGGGATGAAAGACTCAGACTGCATTACCTGAGAAAAGGACTTCACCTTGGGTTGTTTTCTTTCTCTCTTGCCAAAAAGGACCCAAGACCATGGATGAGTTCTGCACCCATACTGAAAAATACATCAATGCTGAAGACATTTTCCAGGCTAGGAAGCATCTCGAGAAATGAGAAGATGCTAAACCTAAGTCTAGACAACCCAATCAATAAGGTCAGAATTCGAAGCAACCTTTTAAGGGAAAGTACAAGGACTACACTCCTCTTAACATACATCAGGCTCAAATCTACTAGGAAGTTATGAACACCAAGTTCCAAGATGTGCAAAGACCTCCCCCATTAAAGAAACATGCGCAGAGGGACAAATCCTAACACTATGCATGGCATGATGACCATGGACATAACACGGAGGATTGCATCAATCTCCACAATGTAATCGAATCTCTGATCCAAGATAGCCGCTTAGGCTGCTATGTGCGCCAACCTCGAAATAATAATTAGAGGGGATGACAAAATTACAAGAAGCAAAAAGCAGAGCTATAGTCCACGGAGAAGCCCATCTCTACCCTACTAGAGGAGACATTATCCAGCAAGGAATGAGAATCTCGGCACAAGCTCATTTTGAGGTAACACACAAAATCCAGAAAGGGCACAATCCCGGGATGATGATTAGGATAACAACCACCACCATATCGAAGTAACTTGGATAATTAACACAATCTCGAGTGGCTTCGCGGGTGGCGGTGAATCAAGAAACACTAGGAAAAAAAGCACTCCAGGTTGTACTGAGTGTGACCTCCCTCTCAAGAACCAAATTAGGTAGTAGTGCGGGAAAATCCTCACTAATTTCATTCATTGATGAGGATTACGGGAGCACTATCGTGGATCACAATGAGCTTATGGTAATCTCTGGGATAATCATAAATGTTGAGGTTCTCCGAATATTCATTGACTAGGGGAGCTCAGCCGATATCATATTCCTAGACTTGTTCAAGAAGCTAGGATTATCGAAGAAAGAACTGATCCCAGACACCGGTGAGATGATCTGATTTATTGGCGATATAAGATCACCCCGGTGGGATACATAGAGACATATTTGGCCTTGGGGAAGGACTCTTTGTTCAAAATCCTCAA
Source organism: Ormosia emarginata (assembly GCA_029884605.1). Taxonomy (NCBI): domain Eukaryota; kingdom Viridiplantae; phylum Streptophyta; class Magnoliopsida; order Fabales; family Fabaceae; genus Ormosia; species Ormosia emarginata. The sequence continues at coordinate 46,942,099 of JAQQTP010000077.1, read as the reverse complement.
AGTCAAGTTCCTAGTGGTTAACTGCCCTTTGACCTATAATGTTATATTAGGTCGTTCTTCAGCCAACGCCTTTGGGGCTTTTATTTCTACATACCATTTGGCCATGAAGTTCCTTGACTAGCAGGATAGAGTCGTCACAGTCAAAGGAAACCAGGCCATTGCTAAAAAATGCTACAATGAAAGCTTGAAAATAGTCAAGAAACCTTGGATCACAGACCAATACAACAACTTAACTTCAATCACTAGGGACTACGTCAACGTCCTCTTGACTGAACTAGATATTCCTGAGGAGATTTGTGGCACACACTCTCAACCTGATGGATAACTGCAATCCCTCCAACTTGGCACCAAGCCAGACTAGGTGACTAAGATTTTAGAACATTTGAATTAGGAAGAGAGAGCTTGGCTAATCGAGTTTCTGGTGAGAAACAAAGACCTGTTTGCCTGGACCTTTGTAGATATACCAGGGCTAAACCCAAAATTCATTTGCCACTAACTCTCTATCTCCAAGGATGTGAAGCCAGTGGCTTAACAGAAAAGGAAAGTCGGACTTGAGAGGCAAAAAGTGATCTAGAAGCAAGTGAAAGAGCTCTTAGATGCTGGATTCATTAGGGAGGTCTCCTACACCACATAACTATCTAACGTGGTCTTCGTCAAAAAGGTCAATAGGAAATGACGTATGTGCATCGATTACATTGATGAATAAGGTGTGTCTAAAAGACCCTTACCCACTTCCAACATTGACAAGTTGGTAGACAACTTGTCTGGATTTCGTCTACTTTCCTTCATGGATGCCTATTTAGGATACAATTAGATTCCCATGAACCCGGAGGACGAAGACAAAACTGCCTTCATAACCGAGGTAAGAAGCTACCATAACCGTGTTATGCCGTTCAGATTAAAGAACGCAGGGGAAACTTACCAACAAATGATGAGCAAGGTTTTCAAAGGTCAAATTGGTAAGATGCTTGAAGTCTACATTGATGAAATGATCGTCAAGACAACAGAGATCAATGACCACATTAAGGATCTGGAATAAGTGTTTACCCGAATTCAAAAGCACAACATGTGGCTGAATCCGAAGAAATGCTCTTTTAGGGTTCAGGCAGACAAATTTATGGGATTTTTATTAACAAACTAAGGTATTGAAGCCAACCCAGAAAAATGCCAAGTCGTCCTCAATATGCACAACCCACAATCTGTGAAAGAAGTCCAACAACTAATAGGCTAGATAGCAGACCTCATACGTTTCCTTGCTAAGGCTGCCTAAAAGTCTCTTCCCTTATTCAAAACTTTAAAAAAAAGGAAAGAATTTTTAGTGGACCTCAGAGTGCGAAATCGCCTTTCAAGAGCTAAAGAAGATGTTGTCCACACCACCAATCCTGACAAGACCAGACCTAAGTGAAACATTTTATGCCTACCTCTCTGTCAGTAATGAGGCGATCAACTTAGTTTTGATAAGAGAAATTGAAGAAGGCCAGAGACTAATTTACTTTGTCAGTAAAGTCTTGCAAGGCCCTGAGATCCACTATTAGAAGATTGAAAAGCTGACTCTAGCACTACTGATTACTGTACGAAGGTTGAGACAATACTTCTAGTGTCATCCCATGATAGTGAGGACAAATCAGCCAATCAAGCAAGTATTGCATAAGCCGAATCTCGATGGGAGAATGATTGCTTGGTCAGTGGGGCTCTCCAAGCTTGGAATTACTTACGAGCCAAGACTAGCCATAAAGGCTCGAGTATTATCCGATTTTGTGGTTGACCTTTAACCAGACTCTGACCATCCTAGAGCATATTCCTAGACCATCTACGTTGATGGGTCCTCGAACCCCATGAGAAGCGACGCTAGAATAATGTTAGAAAACAAAGCAGGCCTCGTATTGGAGAATTCTCAAAGGTTTGAGTTTCCCACTTTAAACAACTAAGCTGAATATAAAGCATGTATCGCTGGCATCAACATAGCAAAAAAGATGGGAGTCACAGACATCATCCTATACAGCGATTCATAGCTGGTGACATTCCAGATCTAGGGTGAATACTAAGCTAAGGAGTCTTTTTTACAAAGGTACTTAGCCAAAGTCAAGAAGTTGATGGAAAACTTCAACAATGTTAAGGTGGAGCACATTCCAAGGGAGTAGAACTCAAGAGCAGACACCTATCAAAGCTTGCTAGCACCAAGAGCTCTGACAACAACATATCTGTGAAGTCATCATACTAGAAGATAAAGAAACCTAGATGACACCTATACTTGCCTACCTCCACAATGGCTCATTACCCGATGATCAGAAAGAAGCCTAGAAGATAATATGAATAGTGGCCTGGTACACTATCTTTGACAACTAGTTGTATCGTCGCGGGTTCTCTTCTCCCCTCCTTAAGTGTCTTGGTCCTAAGGAGTCGGAATACGTCTTGGTCGATAGTCATAAAGGAAGCTCTGGCCATCATCTTGGTGGAAAGTCCTTAGCATGAAAAGCGCTGAAGGTTGGATATTATTGGCCCACTATAGAAGCTGACAACAAGGACATGTACAAAAATGTGATTAATGCCAGCGCTATTCAAACATCTATGTAGCACTACCAGAAGAGTTATCTACAATGTTTGTCTCTTGGCCATTGTACTAATAGAGGATGGACATCCTAGGTCCCTTCCATCAAGCACTAGGGTAGATCAAATGCCTAGTTGTGACTATTGATTACTTCACCAAATGGATTGAGATAAATGTTATCCACCATCACCTCTGTGTGAATCCAAAAGTTCACTTACAAGAATATTATCAACAGATTTGGAATCCCAAAGTCAATTGTCACGGATAATGGAACTCAATTCATAGACTAGAAATTCAAGGATCTTCTAGCTGGTCTCAAGATTAAGCAACATTTCACCTCAGTGGAGCATCCAAAACCTAATGGGCAAGTAGAAGCTGCCAATTGGGTTATACTTAGAAGGATAAAAAAGAGACTCGATGATGCTAAGGGGAATTGGGTGTAGCAACTCGATCATGTCCTATAGGCATATCAGACACACGACATTCTTCTATTGGAGAAACTCCTTTTAAACTAATCTATAGTTGTGAAACTATGATCCTGGTGGAAATCGGAGAGCTGAGCTGGAGAAAACATAACTTTTTCTGAGGAAACTAATTTGGACCTCATTCGCCATGAACTGGACTTATTGGAAGAGCAACGCCATATTGCCCATGTCCGAGAAGTCGCCCTCAAACAGAGGATCACTGCACAATATAACTCTAAAGTAATTCTATGAAGATTTAATCCTGGCAACCTCATTTTTCAAAGGGCAAATATCAAAGGGAAAAATGCAAAGGATGGAAAATTAGCTCTTAATTGGGAAGGTCCACATAAGATTGTATCCAAAACTAACACGGGAGCTTACACTCTAGAAACTCTCTCTGCCAAAACTATCAAAAAATTTTGGAATACGGACAAGCTAAGAAAATACTATAGTTCAATACCTCTTTTGTTATTGTTATCTTGAATAAATCAGATGTTGTTTCTTCAAACACTTATTTACTTTATTCATCCATGATCACTACAACCCACAAGGTTACCACACTTTGGAGAGATCCGAGGAATATAAGGTTCGAAGAGGATCTGACATTCCGATATTCGAACATAATGGCTAGACAGGGAAATCTACTTTACTAGTATCCAAGGTCAATGGGTGCATTTAAAGGTTTTCACCTGTACTCTAATGAGCCTAACCTTAACCCATAAACCGGCCAGGTTTACAGAGGTTAAGTGTATCCAATTGTAGCCTGGGACAGTGGACTCCATATTAAGAGACTTCTTTGTCAACTATACTCCATAATTTTAGGACTAAAATTAACCCATAAACCTGAAAAAGGTTTAATGCGGTTACTACATTAAACTAACTCATAAACCTAAAAAAGGTTTAATGTGGTTACTACAATAATAAGCCAAACCTACAAACTTGAAAAAAGGTTTAACGCAGTTACGGACATTAGATCATTTCCTGGAATAATGAACATCACTCCAAGAGGCTTCCATGTCATACACATAAGGTTTAACCAAGTGTCAAATATTTCTAAGCAAACCCGACTTCCAAGATCGAGCTTTGGACTCATCTCGATTAGGGAAAAATGAGTGTTCATTAAGTCTAAAAACAACCATCGAGATCGAGCGTTGGACCTATCTCGATTGAAAATGCATGAGCAAATTGCTAAGTATAAAATGAATACCAAGATCGAGCGTTGGACCCATCTCGATGTTACAAAGGCAAAAATACTCTAAGTATAAATAAAATCACTGAGATTGAGCGTTGGACTCATCTCAGCGAATAAAGAGAAAACCAACAAGAATATGGAGAAAAAGTGCTAAGTACTTAAATAAAAAAGAAGTTCCTGAAATCGGGACTTGTCCATTTATAATTAAAATACCCCACGCATGGGGAAATGAGAAGCAAGAAAGAAAAAAGAAGTATGGTCAAGCATCCATCGAGCTCGCCACCTCCACCACGACCTCTGAGGTCCTCGCCTCAGTTTGCCCATCCTCCGAAGCTGCTTATTCCTCTTCTCCACCAATATCAACCCTTTGAGTAACTTGGTCCATAGGAGCAGTTGCAGGAGCAACAACATCAACAATTTGACTATCCCAGACTAGCTTCATCGAACTAATACTTTTCTCATTAAGGTCCGGGTTCATCAAGGATGTCTTTATAGTAAATTTCCCCTATTATGTCAGCCTATTCCACAAGAAAATGAAGGACCTTAGCCTCAGCCTCAAGGAGCTTGGACATCGAAGTTTCATTCTCTTCAATCCTCCGCTCCCATACGGCTTGAGACCAGTATAAGCATAGACGGGGCTTGTAGGAACAATGGAGAACTCACCATTAGAATCCCCATAGTGAGCTTAACGTCTTTGCTATGGCTGAGGTGGTAGGAACGATGGAGAACTCACAATCTTTACTGACACACCACTATTTTGTATTATTTCCTCACTCCCAAACATTTTCCTCTCACAAAAAGGGTGTTTTCAGAAAGAAAAAAAAAGGTGAAAAAAGAGATTGCCTTGAGTTTAAATCATGAAAAGGACTTGAAAATGGCTGAAAACCACCAATAAACACCGTAGGTACTTACTGGAAATCACCTTGGCTTGTTGGAGAAGAAGAGTCATAAATGTGAGAGAAAGAGGAAAGTGGGAAGGGGAAACCCCCACCCCTATTTATAAGAGAGGAAAACCTCCCCAACCGTTGCCACGAATAGGGACAAAAATGTCTCTTCTTCGTTTTGAAATTTAAAAATGGCTAATCATGACACCTTCATTTTGAAATTTGATAACGACTAATCATGACATCACGAATCCAAAATGGCAGCTTCCACTATTCTTCAACCATGTGGCGTATTGTTTCTAGAACAAAAGCAGTTGAAAGGACAATGCTCAGACCATTTGGAATTGAAGCGACACGTGGCTTCTCAAAAGGACACCTAAGTTAGACCACAGACTTTTATCAAGATATCATGGTAAAATCATAATACAGATCTCGTTACCAAATCGGATTACACTCAAATTGGACGGTCACTAACAAATTTGTATGGGGGCAACCTAGTATGTACCCTGGACAACGATATGGTGACTTAAGTAGAGTGATCCATTTCGGATCTCGGTCTTATTCACTAACACTGGGGGGCATACTATGACACATCACGGACCTCAGTCCTTTGGAAAAAACATCGTGAGATTCAACATTTTTTATATGACTTGGATCCCTTTTTCCTATGCATGTCGTGTGTTCCTGCTGAACTCAGATATCTTAACACTTAGTTATCACATCTAAGCGTCAAGTTGGGGACAACTGTTTTGGATTGGGTTTTGGGTTAACGGCTCAGGAGCACCCTAACCCATCAGAATAGAATCCCAGATATTTATGCACGCTATTTTGATAAGTACATCTACATATTTATGATGCACAAATCTCTCACAAAATCTTTCCTGGATATGAACACTAATTACATCCCACATAAACAAGAAAATTAGTTAGAAGAGATAACAATCTTATGGATTCTAATCCTTAATAACAACATTCAATTTAGATTGAATTACGATTCTTAACACCCAAGACACTCTTATAAATACCTTGCAAGGTCTCAAAAGTATGTATCTAATTTTAAACACTATCATCTTTGTATATGACCTAACTTAAGTGCTAGAATGCCTTTTGCGGGTATCCGCCCCCTTCGCACCATCACTGCTACTATTAAGGTACGAAGGATTCCAACCTTAACCACCTATTCAGGTATTCTTTTGAACCTGGTTCAGAATAGAAGTCAAATGCAGTGTTGATGTCGTGTGGGTGGTAGCTCAGGTCTGGTACTGGTGGTGCGGTGGCAGCTTGTGTGGATGGACGAGATTTGGTGGCACAGGGGCTGAGGCAGACGATGGAGGTATGGCTAGGTTTGGAGCTTCTGGTCCTAGTGGTGATTGACAACGTAAAGAGGGGCAAGGGACAATGACAATAGCTAGGATGACACAGAAAGGGGTGATGGTGGTGCGGGTTTCGCGTGCGGCTCAAGGTGTGAAAGAAGGTGGTGATGGTGAAGTCAAAGAGGTGGAGGGAGAAAGGGTGGTGGTGGTGTGGATGGTGGTGGTGACAGTGGTAGGGGAGAAAATCTGGTGGAGTGTTTAATTGTTTATCTCTTCACCAGTTTCCTGGTTTTTCATCCCTGCCCTTGATTTTTTAAATTAATAAATCAACGGCTATTTTTTAATGGTGCATCGATGCATGTACCACCAATCTGATGGTGCATCATAGACGAATCCTAAAAATTCAACCACATTCCTCAATTGAAAATGAAAATCTGAGAGATAGCTCCAAGATTCAGGATACTCAGCAAGACAGCTTGTAGCATCTTGTAGACAAGCAAGCTATGTAGTTTCTCAAAGCAGTAACAAGCATTCAGCAAGGCCCAGTGTGTCTTTCACATTAATAATGGGATGGGGCTCTACAAACGTGTAGTGTAGTGTTTTATATGTGGACTTTTCATGAGCTTATAGAATTAGTCAAAACAAACATCCATCTTCATGCCCCGTTTCATCTTCCAGTTTTGGACCCTCTTGTTCCCTGTTTAGCTTTTAGTTGTTTTGCAGCCTTTGTAAGGGGTCTGAGTCCTTTTAAACTGGGCCAAATTTACGGTACCACAAGTGGTTTAAGTTGTGACATTGTAGTTGAATATATCTCAGCTGTAAAGTTGATCTAACTGTGAAAATTAATTACTAGTTACCCATATAACCAATTAACCTTTTGCAACTACAATCAACTCCCTCAGCCACAAATTTTTAAAACTTTAACCATACAATCCTGCATTTCCATTTCCCAACTTTCGTCTTCCCCAACGTCAAGGCCTAGAGCCGCTTGCCATGGTTAAATTTTTTTAGATCTACCCAAGTCCATCTTTTCCTTTCTCCTCTGTTTTTTTTTTAAATGTTTTTTAAAACCAATATCAGCAGCATCATCACCATTTAATTTGCAAGATCATATTTTTTGTGGCTATTGATTCTGGTGCGGTGCTTTCCGGACGACTATGGATAAAGCTGGTGCAATGTTCTTATTGCTCCTAAAACATAGATTCTGGACAAAACATAGACATACACGGTGCTTTCTGGATGATTTTGGTGCGGTGTTTTTATATATGGATAGTCAACCTCAATAAGTTATTTTGATTAACCTGCACTGTTCTACTAGGATTGTCAAGATGTTGGGATTAGGACGACTATGGTGACCCATCCTTGCAAAGATCTTCGATGGAGGAGAAGAACAGGACTTTTTCTTTTATATATATATAAAACATTTTTTTAATTTGTAAAACAAAAAGTTCCATAAAATTTAATGGAGTTATTTAATTGCTTAGCTAAATTGGAGATGTTCAAGGATAGGGAAGAAGATGTGGTAGAGTTGCACTGGGGTGGGGCGGGTTAGGGATGATAAAATTACTCGTATTTGCGGGGATTCATGGAGATTACTCGCGATGACGAGACGAGGAATGAGTACTCGTTTAATAAATGGGAGCGGGAGCGGAGGCGGGAATTATAGTTCGCCCATGCAAATCTTTCATAATCCGTTAATTATATATTTTTTATTTAATATATATCATATATTATGATTTTTTTTCTTTTTAACTTTGAGATGAAATGAAAAAATATATATTTTATTATTTTAAAATAATTTTTTTATTGAAAGAGCCTATAATGATAAAACTTGTTGAAAAAATATATACTATTTATGTAATAATTATTTATATAAATTGATTATTACAAAATATAATTGAATTTAGTTTGTTATTTATAATATTCTTTTAATTTTGTAAGAATCTTAAATTGTTGAACAAAATTGTAGTATGTTGTGTTAAAGTTTATTTTATTTATATTTTTTTGGTAATTTTTAAGATTTTATTTTAAATTATTAACTATTCACTGAGATATCTGGTCTACTACTGCGGATATCATAAATGAAGTATCAGTAACGAGGGGAGGAAGTAGGCATGGCGAAGCACTATCCTACCCCCGCCCCATGGCCATCCCTAGGTGGGGTGTGTGGGAATGATAAGCACCTAAACTATTTTCAAATTATGATTATATAAGTAAAATTATATAAAATTATAAATAAAATTCATAAATTATTTTTAATTAAAAAGTGAAAATTAGATTTTTATATTTTTTGTTAATAATATTAAATAACTTAATTTTTAAATTAAAATTTATTAAAAAATTTATGTTTTACGGGATATTTTAGAACTAAACTTATATTTTTAAGATGATTTATATTCAATAACTTAATTTTACTTTATTTAAGTATAGATAATATAGTTAATCATTAAGTATGAATAATGAATCTTTTTTAAGCATGAATTATACTATTAATTACCAATAATAGATTATAGGTTTTTCCTTAAGTAAGGATAATATAATTAGTCAATAATCATAGACAATAATTCTTTCCTTAACCATGAATTATATTATTAGTCACTAATCATATACAATGAGTCTTTTCTTAATCATGAATTATACTATTAGTCACTAATCATAGAATATGAGTCTTTCTTTAAGCATAGATAATACAATTAGTCACTAATCGTAGATAATGAGCTTTTCCTTAACCTGGGATTATACTATTAGTCACTAATCTTGGATTACGAGACTTTCCTTAAGCATGAATAATACAATTAGTCACTAATCATAAACAACGGACTTTTCCTTAATCATGGATTGTAATATTAGTCACTAATCATGAACAATAAGTCCTTCTTTGAGCATAGATAATACAATTAATCACTAAGCATGAAAAAGGAGTCTCTCCTTAAGTATAAATTATATTATTAGTCACTAATCATGGACTATATATGGGTCTTTCCTTAAACATGAATAATACAATTAATCAATAAGTATCGACAATGAGTCTTTTCTTAAGCATGAATTATACTATTAACCACTAATTATGGATAATGAGCCTTTGCTTAAACATGAATAATATAATTAATCACTAAGTATGGACAAGGAGTATTTCTGTAAAGAAACGCAAAGGAAAATGATTTGGTAGAATAATATTGTATGTCCAATTGATTTACAGAAGCTGATTAAATAGAATTACAAAGGAGAAATAAAAGGCTAAAATAAAGCTGATCTAAAGAGGGAATGTACAATAATGAAATCCTATCAATATCAATAAATAGAATCATATCCTAACAATAATAATAGAATCAGATCAGCAACAAATAAAGATAATCCTGTTTGATTTGTTTGGTGATTTGTTGCTGATAACACTCCCCCTTAAGATGGGGTGTGTAAGTTGGATAGCCCCATCTTGCTCTTTAGCCGTAGGAATTGATCTTTGCCCAAGGATTTGGTGAGCAAATCAGCAATTTGATTTGCAGAACTGACCTTCATAGTATTAATCAGGCCGGAAGAAATTTTTTCACGAACAACATGACAATCGATCTCGATGTGTTTAGTGCGTTCGTGATATACCGGATTTGAGGTAATATGAAGCGCAGACTGGTTGTCACAAAACAACGGTATTGGTGTAGAAGAAGATAGACCAATGTCATTCAATAGATATGAGAGCCAAGTAATCTCACAAGTTGCATTGGCCATGGCTCTGTATTCTGCTTTGACAGAGGAACGAGAGACCACACTTTGTTTTTTTGTCTTCCAAGAAACTATACTAGGACCTAGAAAAATGCAATAACCTATAGTAGAGCGTCGAGTGGTTGGACAACTAGCCCAATCTGAATCACAATAGCCTTGAAGGGATAGATATGAATTAGAAGGAAAAAAAAGACCTTGGCTAGGTGTGGTCTTTAGGTAGCGAAGAAGGCGAACAACAGCACTCATGTGTGGTTGACGGGGAGCATGCATGAACTGACTTAAAATGTTGACAGGGTAAGCAATGTCAGGGCACGTTACTGTGAGATAAATGAGTCAACCCACAAGACGACGATATGAGGCGGGATCAGGTAATACAGTACCATCAGAAGGAGATAATTTCATATTCTGTTCCATGGGAAAGGCTGTAGGTTTGGCAGCAGTAAGACCACTATCAGATATGATGTCAAGAGCATATTGCCATTGTGATAAAAAAAAAGGCCCTGCTTCGATCTTGCAACTTCAATACCCAAAAAATATTTCAAGCGGCCCAAGTCTTTAATTTTGAAATGTTTGTGTAAAAGATCCTTAACCAATCTCAGAAGATAGGAATCGGAACCTGTGAGAACAATGTCGTCGATATAAAGAAGCAGAAAAACAAAACCAGATTCACGATGCAGACAAAAAAGAGATGGATCAGCTGCACTTTGTGTGAAACCAAATGCAATAAGAACTGCTAAAAATTTGGAATACCAGTTTCGCGATGCTTGTTTTAGGCCATATAATGACTTATGTAACTTACAAACAAGTGGCTCCCCCTGACGTCTAAAACCTGGTGGCAATTGCATATAGACATCTCCATGCAAATCACCGTGTAAGAATGCATTATTGACGTCAAGTTGATGAAGAGGCCAATTTTTAGCAGCAGCATTAGAGAGAAGAACGCGAACTGTAACAAGTTTGGCAACAGGAGCAAAAGTATCAAAATAATCAACCCCTTCAAGTTGGGTATAGCCTTTAGCAACGAATCGCGCTTTATGCCTTTCAATGTTTCCATTAGTGTTGCGTTTAATTTTGTAAACCCAACGGCAACCAATCGGTGCCTTCCCAGTGGGTAGTGGAACTAAAGACCATGTTCTGTTTTCACACAAGGCAGCAATCTCAGATTGCATTGCATTACGCCATTCCGGAAAGTTCTTAGCCTCAGAGTATGATTTTGGTTCAGACTCAATAGCAATTGAAGAAAGAAAGGAACGATAAGAAGAGGAAAAACGATGAGAAGATAAGAAATTGCAAAGAGGATAAAGAGTACCAGGAACATGGGTTGAAGAGGACGCCTGTGATAAGGTGAGGGAGCACATGAAGTTGTCGAAGTGGTGAGGTCATTTTTGTGGTCGGGTGGAGTGACGCGTCCCTGTGGAGGAAGGGGCTTGGGTAGCGGATGATGATGGGGCTGGTGCAAGGGATGTTGATGGCAGCGCTGGTTCTAGGGAGGAGGAGGGTGGCGCAAGTGGTAGGGTGGAGGGGGTTGTCGGTGGCGCGTCTTCTAAGGGGGAAGGATAGAGAATAGGAGATAAAAAATCTTCTGTTGGGGGCAGGGGTAAGGCGAAGGCTGGCTTTTTAGCATTAAGCATCTTATATGGAAGAATATGTTCATGAAAAATAGCATCTCTGGTTATATAAATTTTTTTGGAAGATAAATCAAGGATTTTGTAACCTTTTTGACCATGGGGATAGCCTAAGAAAACTCTTGGTGAAGCACGGGTATCAAATTTGTGATTGATGTGTGTGTTGCGGCCATATACCAAACAACCAAAAACCCGAAGATGAGAAAGATTTGGTTTTTTGTTAAATAATATTTCATGAGGTGTATGGCCTTTGAGAATTGCTGTAGGTAAACGATTAATTAAATAAGCAGCTGTCAAGACAAAATCACCTTAGAAATCTAAAGGTAAGTTGGATTGAAAATGTAAAGCACGTGCAACATTTAGGAGATGTCGATGTTTACGCTCTACAGCACCATTTTGTTGTGGAGTATAAGCACAACTTGATTGTTGTAAGACCCCCAAGTCTTGAAAAAAAAGGTTAGTTTGGGAGTTAAAAAATTCACGTGCATTGTCAGATTACACTTTTTGAATATGTGTTTAAAATTGTTTTTCAACCATTTTAAAAAAAATGAGGAATGATGGTATTGACTTCACTTTTGTGTTGCATGAGAAAAACCCATGTACTTCTAGAAAAATCATCAATCACAGTAAGAAAGAATTTTGCACTAGAGGAATGAGATTTATTGTAGGGTCCCCAAACATCAAAATGAACTAATTCAAAACATTTAACAGTAAAAATGCTACTTAATGGAAATTTTAAACGAGTCTGCTTTGCCAAAGGACAAACAGTGCAAGTACATTTTTGTGAAAACTTGATGCTAGAATCAATATTATTGAATTGTGGAGATAAAGTGGATGCTGGATGTCCTAAGTGCCAGTGCCATAAATCAAAATGAGAGCCAAATGAAGCAGCAGAAAGAAAGGTGGTAGGAGAGTTGTCCGTGAGGTAGAGACCTCCATGTTGCTCACCCATCACAAAAGTCCTCTTCGTCCTCTGGTCCTATAAAACACAAGAAGTAGGAGTAAAAATGACCCAAGAGTTAGTATCACGGGAAAGTTTGCTAATGGACAAAAGATTAAATTGAAAGGATGGAACATGCAAGACATGTGGTATTAAAAGACCAGATTTTAAATAAATAGGACCAATATGGTGAACTGGAACAAGTTTGTTGTCAGGTAATTTAACAGAAGAGGAGACTTTGGTATATGAATGAAAAAGAGAAAGGTTAGATACCATATGATCAGTTGCTCCTAAATCTAAGATCCCGAGGGAAAAACAAGGTTTAAAATAGGCAAGACAACGAAAGGAAGTACCTGCAAAATTTGCTAGAGGATGATCATTACCAGTCGGAAGGAGAGAAAGTAATTGTTGTATCTGAGTCTGAGACAAATTTAGCAAAGGCTGAGAATCCGGAGATGAGACAGTAGCAGCAACAGTGGGATGCACCTGTGAAGCAGAAGGTCTAGAGCCTCGACTATCATGAGAGGAAGAACCACGATGGGGTTTGTTGGATCCAAGATTGTGTTTCCACCAAGAAGGATAGCCAATCTTAGTATAGCAACGACTGTCAGAATGGCCATCAACATTGCAAATGGAACAATGATAAGAAGGTTTGGTGTTGCCATTTTGAGAAGGAGTTGAATGCTGAGTAGCCATAGCAGATTGATCCAGTGTAATGGAACATGAATCAGATAATGAATGTTGACGCTCTTCCTGTAAAAAAAAAGAATACGCTTTGGGCACAGAAGGAAGGGGATCCATGAGGAGAATTTGACTGCGTACAGAGGCAAAGGAGTCATTCAAGCCCTGTAAAAAATTCATGAGATGTTCAGTAGCATAAAGATCATTGAAATTTGGTACAGCACCACAAGCACAAGCAGGAAGTGTGCGATAAGAATCAAGTTCATCTCTATAAGCCTTGAGTTATATGTAATAAGTGGCAATTGAGTTGGCGCCTTGAGAGAAATTCGAAATAGCACGTCAAATTTCAAAAATACGAGGTGCATTTTTTTGATTGAATCTAGTAAGGAGATCAAGCCAGATGTCACATGCACTTTTGATCCAGAGGATGGAATTTGCAATGGTCGGAATTGTAGAATGAACAAGCCAAGATTGAACCATGCTATTGCAATGAACCCAATTAGAGAAATCAGGAGTATTTGGTTCAGGTTTAAGAATGGTGCCATCAATGAATCCAAGCTTGGTTTTTGCTTCTAGTGCCATGGTGATGGCTCGGCTCCAAGTGGGGTAGTTATCTCCATCAAGAAGCTGTGTAACCAGTGGTTGCCCTGGTTGGTCAGATGGGTGGAGATAATATGGGGACGTGAGGTTGGGAGGATTAATGGCAGCCATGAAAGCTCAAAGGATGAAGGATCGATTTTAGGCTGATACCATGTAAAGAAACGCAAAGGAGAATGATTTGGTAGAATAATGTTGTATGTCCAATTGATTTACAGAAGCTGATTAAATAGAATTACAAAGGAGAAATAAAAGGCTAAAATAAAGCTAATCTAAAGAGGGAATGTACAACAATGAAATCCTATCAATATCAATAAATAGAATCATATCCTAACAATAATAACAGAATCAGATCAGCAACAAATAAAGATAATCCTGTTTGATTTGTTTGGTGATTTGTTGCTGATAACAATTTCCTTAAGCATGACTTATACTATTAGTTACTAATCATGAACAATAAACATTTTCTTAATTATGGATTATAATATTAGTCATTAATAAGAAACTGAGTCTTTTCTTAAGCATGAATAATATAATTAGTTACTATTTATGAACAATAGGCTTTTTCTTATGCATGAATTATACTATTTGTCACTAATCATGGACATCCTTAGGCGTGAATTATACTATTAATCATTAAACATGAACAAGGAGCATTTTCTTAAGTATGAACTATTTTGTTAGTCACTAATAATGGATAATGGGTCTTTCCTTAACCATGAATTATAATATTAGTCACTAATTATAGGCTATGACCTTTTACTTAAGTATGAATAATATAATTAGTCACTAATTATGGACAATGAATTTTTCTTTAAGTATGAATTATACTATTAGTCACTAATCATTGACTATTAACATGATTAATGACTAATACTATTAGTGCTTAAGTAAATATCCGTTGTCCATAATTATTGACTACTAGTTCAATCCATGCTTAAAGAAAGACCCAATATGTGATTAGTGACTAATTGTATTATTCATGCTTAAGGAAAGACTCATTGTTCATGATTTATGAGTACTAATTCAATCTATGCTTTAGGAAAGACCTAACGTCAATTATTAGCGACTAATTGTATAATCTATGTTTAAGAAAAGACCCAATATATATGATTAGTAACTATATAATACATGTTTAAGGAAAAACTCAATGTTCATGGTCAGTTGCTAATTGTATTGTAAACTATATTTTTTATATAAAATTATTTTATAATATATAAAGAAAGAAATTAGAGAGAAAGAGTAAATGGATAAAAAAATTATCTTTTCTCTATGTATGTTTCGATGAAGAGAAAATGAGAAAAATAATGAGAGTTGGGTAAAAAATCAAGAGAAGAAAATATAAAATTATGCAAAATAACATATGTATTCTTATTTTATATAATGAAATTCAAATATGTTTTTATTTTATATCTCTAAATTAAAAGTATTATTTTTTAAATTGTATAAATTGCTAAATTTTATAATAAATATTAATTTTAAAAAAATCATTAATATTTTTAATTATGAGATTTAATTTAAAATTGTTTATTAATAAAAATACTTAACACTAATTATTTATTATATTCAATATCTAAAACCTCAAATATTTAACACTAATTATTCATAAAACGACATAGTATAGCAGGTTATAAAAAAATTATAGGCCTTCATTTTTACACACGTCACACACTTATTATTATGTCAATTATAGTACCAAAACCACCAAAATTTACTTATTGCATGGGACAGCTGACCTTTAAACTAATATAACATATTTAAATGGAGAATATTTGTTTTGGGCAGTTTTCTGATTTTACCATCTTTTTTACTTTCAAAAGAAAAAAAAAGTACAATCTATATGATTTGCTTATTTTATCCTTCTCAATCAGCATTAGAATTTGCCTGTAGAAGTATCCTTTTGGTCCTTTCTTTTCAAAGTATTATTCTTTGGCTTTATGGCAATAGAACTCCACTCACACACAAATCTACAGTACAATGCTACAAATGTCCGAACGTATATATGTTCGGTCTTTATACTGATAATTTTTTTTTAATTCCAAATAATTAGATAAAAACATATCACAATTCTCATATCCATTTAATCTTAAATTATGACATATATAAAATATAATAGACAAGAGATTGAGTTATATAATTATCTAGAAATGACGAACATAAGGTGGCCATAATTGATATAAAAAAAGTAATCACAATCAACGACGTGTGTGTAGTAAAAAGAGAAACTATCTTTATTTTCTATATATACACACAAATCCTTTTAGTCTCAATAGGACACTCACAGTACATATAAAAAGAGAATAAGAGTCTTTTTTTTTGTTTACAATATGAGTTAACTTATATACATAGAAAACTCATATACAAGATCTACAAATCCAAAACAATATTATTTACATTAGTTTAAGTACTTATAAAAGTCCAATAACAAAATTGAACACAAATAGGTTAAACAATATATGATTCATAATATTTGACATTCAAATAATCTATGTTTTAGAAAATTAGTGACTATGCTAGTTTACACATATTAAAAAAGATTTAACAATCTCTCATTTGGACAACATGAACATTTATTTTAAACAAATCATCTCTCTGGACAAGAATGCTAACTATGAGCAAACACTTCCAACCATCAGTCCAAAATGGAATTATAAGACTAATATCATTCATGCAAGATGCTTATAACCTGATGACCTAACATAATATGGAATGTGAGTCAAAAGGAAAGCATAACAAAATTGTATGTCAAAAGTGTGATCAATGTACAATTTCCTACAAAATGGCTCAGCATCTGCTCGGATGCTAACTGAGATTCAACAAAATATCTCAGTACAACAAAATGACACTGAGTACTAAAGTCTCTAACAATATGTCATATCAAGCGCACACAATAGTTAACAACATAGGGCAACAAAATTTCAATAAGTCTCAAGACAATATAATTGTAATTGTAGTGTACACTCTCTCATTAATCTAACATAACAACCCCATTAAAGTTCAAAAGTTCTAAAATAATCTAATGGTAATATCATTATGAGTAGGACTATCAGCTCTATGGTAGGGTACTCAATGTGAGCTTGAAACTCATCATTTATCTTCAACAACAAAAAAAAGAAATATAATATGGCAGAGTAACCTAAAATCGTGGTCATAACAACAAAAACAACATTAAGTCAAATGTATACAAAATTTGTCAACCACATAGTTTTACAAAATTATTTCATTATCAATTATATATTCTGCTTTCACAATTGAGGAGATTACAAGCATCAATATGATACTTTACAACAAGTCAACTCCTCTCTGTTATTGCAAACACAAAACCACAAAAGAATTTTTTACGAAAAAGTTAATCTAAATTTTCCAAAATCATAATGACCACTTTACCAGTAGCAGAAGTACATGAGACCTATACTTAACCATTACTGAGGACATAACACAACACAAAGTGTCTAACTCCCACTATAACAAAGTCGCAACATAAATAGGTAACAATATTTAAACTATATTCCAATAATTTCAATAATATCCGTTAATATAGAACCAAACATATTAACAAGAAACTTGCTCCCACTTACTTATAGCAACATGCATTGATATAAACAATGCAAACACTAAAACAAAATAACAATGTCTAACAACCTGCATTAAGCCACATAAAACAACTTGACTTGCATTTAATCATTTATTTGCCTTAAATATTAGGTTATACACATATAGACTTTACATATTCACAACAAATACTTCAAGACAACAATAGTTACAAAATTCACTTTTCTTTAAAAGATAAAGAATGTTTAATTCATGTTAGTTGTCAGTTATTTCACAAAAATTTTAAACGTCATTGATACAAAAGTTTTAACTCAACAAATATTTATCAAAATATATGTGACTTTGACAAAAGAAATTTCATAAAGTGATCAATACAACAATTTAGGTTTATCAATATTATAAGACAATTGTGGGAGTTTACTATATTACAATACGCTCTAGGAGATTTAACAATTTCCTCAAAAGATCCCAATGATAAAGCAGTGATTGACACAAAGGGAAGAGAAAATCATACACTAAAGCATTTAGCATACTTAAGCAACTATAATAATTATAGTGATTTTCCCTTATTCAATTAGTTGAGCAATTAATTAAACTAGAGCCCTCGCATCATTGCGATCCAGCCTAAGGGTCCTGGATCCAATTTACAAGTCTTTTACACTTGATAAAGCAAAATAATTGAACCGAAATCACCATAATTACATACAAGTAATAAATTTAAAATTTTTAAAATAAATATTAAACTATTTTGTCTATTACACAAATGATTATGTCAAATAATGTCATACTGAAGGGTATGCCCATTATTTACATAACCCAACAACAATTGTAATCCATTCAATAAATATTTAGAAATCTTTTTTAAGAATAATATTAGATTCCAACAGAATGCCTAATTATATCGTTTGTCAAATTTCACAAAATAATGCACACATTCAATGTTGCTTAAATTGATTCGACAAAATACTTGACAGTGAGTAACATTACATATAGATATCACAACAATTGAGCTACTATGCCATTGTAATCTTGCCTAAGGGTCCCTGACTACACTAAACAAGCAGACTCTCACAAAAACATTAAATATTATGTTCCTAAAACTAGTATTGAAAGGATACTAAAAACTCTAAAGACATAATATTCAATGCATCCAGTAAACCATCAGAAATCATATTAATAAGACAAACCAATAGGATAAGTTCATTATTAACACAATTTCTAATGTGAACAACATCATCAACAACAAAATTATTTTACCATAATTGGTCTCGCGAAAGCGAGCTCACAACTATACAATGTGCCCAAAATAGTTCTAAAATTAAGCACCAAAACCTTACAAATTGTTCAATAACTTTTATGAAATTTGATATCCAATAATGGGGTTTTGCACCAAAATCATAACAATATGTAATATGCAATATACAATACTTATCATGCCCTTATAACAACAAAATTATCCTAGAAGTAACTCTTAGAATTCTAATTGAAAAACATTTTACAATAACACTATAATTTTCAATGTATCACGCAATATTATATGCACAAAACAATCCTAAAATAATTTTAGATATCTAAACTTAGTCACAAATGAGAGTATACAATATATCATAAGCACAGTAATATCACAATCATGCTCTAAAATTTTCAAATCAAAATTTACAGAGTATACCATAATTTTTTTAATATTTTTGAATCTAAAAAATCAAAAAATAATTTTGGACATAAAAAAATTAATTAAAATTTACCAAATGTATTTATCTCTAAGAACCCACAATAATGACTCAAAATGTTCAAAATGATAATTGATAAAACCATTTAAAATATTATTTGGCCATCAAACAACAATAGCATTAAGAGTCTATAATGCACAATACTCTCTATCATGACCAAATCAGTTTATGACAACTCAAGAATTGTCACAAAATTACATAAACTTGATTTTACTTCCAAACAAAAGAACAAGTGAGAATGTGAGATATAATTCACTATAAGAAATATCATGATAACATTTAAAAGAAACAAATCACAAATCATGACGACCCATTCAGAAGGTGGGATTCGAAAAGAAACAAATTGGGGTTTATACATGTTGGTCTATTATTCCAAAGCTTATGTTATTGAATTCAAAAAATTAACTATATAACATCCTCATTTAATAAAAATTTCCAATCTCAAGAATATGTAATTTACAGTCATAATTAGGATTAAATTAACTCTTGTTCTAAACGAGATTCAAATGATTACCTGAATGAGGCTGATATAGGTGGTTTCCTCCATAGCACGATGGTTGCGACAATGGCGCAAGAGGTGAGTACCTGCAAAAGGCACTCTAATGCTCAACTTAGACCATGCATAAGGTAGGTAGTGTTTGGAATTAGATATATGCCTTTGCTACCTTGTGTGGTATTTATAGGAGCGTCTTAATTGATAAGAATAATGTTTAAATCTGTATTAAATATTATTAATTAGGATAAAAATCCAATAAGATTCTTATATCTTATAATTGTCTCCTCTATTTATGATAGACATAATTGATTTCTCTATCTATAAGGGATTCTGTTAGAGATTTACTCCTTATAAAGAGGCATATTCACTTATCTAATAGCGCTCATAAATATCTGGGATCCAATTCTAGTAGGTTGGGTTGCTCCTGAACCATTAACCTGGACTCTGGTCCAAAACAGTTGCCCCCAGCTTGGCGCTTAGATGTAATAGCTGAGTGTCAAGATATCCGAGATCAGGAGTAAATGACACGTATGGGACAAAGCGATTGAAGTCATGATATAGATGCTAGATCTCACGATGTCTTTAACGAAGAGCCGAAATTCGAGATGAAAAACAAAAATTGGAATGTCCCTAGTATTGATGAATTAAGTTAGGATCTAATATAGATCACTCTACCTTAAAGTCGCTACACCGTTGTCTGGGATTCATATTGAGTTTGTAATTGGCTATTATCTCATGAAAGCCTTTGTTTTAATGATAATAAACATGAAGATGTTGCAAGATGAGGTCCAAAGACCTTCAAGACTAGTTATAGGACTTAGGTCATCATGTAAAGGTATAAAAGGTTCATACTAATGCTCCATAAATAATCTTTTCAAAGAACTCAAATAGCACACATATTTCCAAGGCTTCAAAATGATTTTTGATTTTCAAAGAAATAAACACAAAGTGCCCACAGACTATCTAGATAATTTGAGATCAATTGGCAATGTTTAAAAGCTATGAGAAATGATTTTCTAAGGGCTTATTCGAATAACAAGTTTTGTTATTCGAATAACCAATGTCAGAGAAGCCAAGAATCTCATCTGATTGAACCTTATTCGAATAATGCGCTGTGTTATTTGAATAATAGTTCAAAATTATCAGGGCGCATAAGTTATTATTCGAGTAACTAAATAGTTATTCGAATAACACATTTTTCAGAAGTATATTTTTCAATGTCTTATTCGAATAACAATATTGTTATTCGAATAACAAGTTTTTCAGAAACCAGCTTTTAAAGTGGTTATTCAAATAACATAAGTATTATTCAAATAACACGTTACAGAAGTAAATTAGCTTTGTGCTATTTAAAGCTTTATTCGAATAACAAAGTTGTTATTCGAATAAGAGCTTGTTCTAGAAAAGAAAATAACAGATAGTTTGCTGCCAATAATGCTCCTAACCACCTCTCCAATCTTTTCATTAATGGGCTATAAATACAAGTTGTTGGACATTTATGGAGGTTGGTCAATCAATCTGAAAACTAAGTTGAGCATTAGTAAGAGTTTCTCTATCATTTTCAATCTATCCTTTATTTTGAACATTTAAAGAGTGAATCCTTGATACCCATAAGTTTCAATTTGTATTATTTATTCTTTGAGAGAGTTTTCATTCATACAAACCTTGTTGAATCTGTAAAAGAGAGGGTGAGACATCCCTCAAATTGTAAGGGTGAAGTATCCCTTGAAAGAAGAGGCTCAAACACAAAGGGTGAGGTATCCTAAGGTGTGTTGAGTGCCCAATTTATGAATGTTGTCAAGCAACTATTTGAAACTTGAAGATATAGTGAAAAATCTTGAGTGATTACTTGAGGACTAGACGTAGGCCACAAGTGGATTGGTGGCTGAACCAGGATAAATCTTGTGTTTGACTTTCTAAACTCTACTCTTTAATATTGTATACTATTTTATTGGTATTGCTTGAATACTTTCTTGCTTGATTGTGACATCTGTGAATGAAAGCCTTTTATCTTCTCTATCCATTTATCTTAATTATTCAATAGCTTTAATGAAAATTGATAATCAAGTATTTTATAAGAGATTTGCGAAACAATTTTATATACTCAATTCATTCCTCCTCTTGAGTTTTGAGGCCACTTAGTAACAAGTGGTATTAGAGCTAGACTCTTGTATAAAGAGCTTAGTAGCTTCAAGAGAAAAGATGGCTTCAAATGATTTTTCGAACAAAGGTTCTTCTATATATAGACCTCCCTTTTTTAATGGGGATGATTATGCCTATTGGAAAAAGAGAATGAAGATTTTTGTTAAAGCTATTGATATTGATGTGTGGGATGTTGTTGAAAATGGTCCTTTTGTCCCCACATATATAGTTGATGGTGTAAGAACTAATACACCAAGAAATGAATGGATTGATGAAGACAAGAAAAAAAGTTCAATACAATTTGAGAGCCAAGAACATCATCACCACTTCTGGGGTATGATGAATTCTTTAGGGTGTCAAATTATAAGACTACCCAAGAAATGTGGGATACATTACAAGTAACCTATGAGGGCACAAGTGAGGTGAAAAGATCTAGAATAAACACACTCACTTATGAATATGAAATGTTTAGAATGAACCAATGAGAAAGTATTCAAGAAATGCAAAAGAGGTTCACTCATATAGTTAACCATCTTGCTTTATTGGGAAAATATTTTGTCAATAAAGATCTTATTAACAAGGTTTTGAGATACTTCAACAAGAATTTACAGACCAAAGTGACGGTCATATCGGAGTCAAGGAATCTAGCAAAAATGACTTTGGTTACCCTCTTTGGAAAATTGCAAGAGCATGAGCTAGAATTAAATAGGCGCAACTAACATAAAGAGTAAGATAAGAAGAAAAAGATGATTGCTCTTAAAGCCACCTCTACAACAGTTGATAATGAAGATGAAGATGATGGAGATGACATTGACAATCTTGAGATGAATGAAGAAAATTTCAGCTTCCTTATGAAATTGATTGGAAAATTTCTTAAGAAGAAAAGAAGTCAAAGAAGACCACATTTTCCTCCTAAGAAGACATATAAAAAAGGAGAAAGAGCTTCATCTTCTCCAACTTGTTATGAATATGAAAAATCGGGGCACATGAAGATAGAGTGTACGGTTTCTCAAAAGAAGATAGAGAAATTTGAAAAGAGACATTCCAAGGAAAGAAAAGGAAGGAGAGCATACATTGCTTGGGAAGACAATGATATAGATTCCACCGATAGCTCGGAAAATGAGGAAACTCATATATGCCTCATGGCTCAAGGAGAAGAATAAGGGGAGAATGATACCGAGGTAACTTCTTCTAACCTAAACTCTTCACCCTTTTATAGTGAATTACAAGATACTTTTCAAGAATTGCATGATGAATCCTTGACAAAAATGATTTTATCTTCCAATAAAACAATCTCTTTATTGATAAACGAAGTTTCCATTTTAAACAAAGAGATTAGTGAACTCAAAATTGAGAATGAGATTCTAGGACTTATTAATGCTAACTCATCATGCATAACTTGTTTCACACATAACAATGCATCTATACAATTACCTTGCTCATCATGTGAATCATTTGAAAAAAAAATTGATGATTTGAAAAATACTCTTGCCAAATTTATCTTTAGAATGGACAATTTGAATGTGTTACTAGGGAAACAAAGATGTGTTTTTCAAAAGGCCGGTTTGGGGTATAATCCCAAAAACCAACAAAAATCTTATAAGAATTTCTTTGTTTCCTCATGTACATCAAGTAGTCCCTTTATCAAATGCTTTTATTGTAGGAAGAAAGGGCATAGTGCATCTACATGTAATACTAGAAAGAACATAAACACTAAGGTTAGAACTAAAATGGTTTGGATTCCTAAGGACATCTTGCCTAACTCTAACACACAAGGACCCAAGACAATTTGGGTACCAAAGGTTAAAACTTGAATGTGTTGTAGGTGTGCTTAAAGACCAAAAGTTCAAGTTGGTATCTTAATAGTGGTTGCTCTAAGCACATGACGGGTGATGGTTCTAAGTTTTCCCTCCTTGTTCCCCAAAAGAGTAGTCATATGACATATGGTGACAACAACAAAGGAAAGATCCTTAAAGTTGGTAAAGTTGGAAGATCCCTTCCACATCCATTGATAATGTTTTGTTTGTTGAAAAACTTAAACATAATTTTCTTAACATTAGTCAATTATGTGATAAGGATAATAAAGTTATATGTGATTCTAATTATTGCATAATTGAGGGTAAAGATGATAAGCAAGTTAAGTTTGTTAGTCATAGGGTCAATAATATATATATGATTAGCCTTGATGACATTTCCTCAAATGATGCTAAGTGCTTTATGAGTAAAGAAAATGATTCATAGTTATGGCATAGGAAAATTGCTCACATTCACATTGATCACTTGAATAAGTTAGTCACAAAAGAATTAGTAATTAGACTTCTAAAGCTCAAATTTGAAAAAGATAAACTTTATGATGCATGTCAAAAAGGAAAACAAGTAAAGATTTCTTTTAAAGCTAAAAATGTGATTTTGGTCCCTCTAGAACTATAAGCTTTGGTGAGAATTACTATGCATCAGTGATTGTGGATGATTTTTCTAAATTTGCATGGACATTATTTTTGTCTCACAAAAATGATGCTTTTCAATTATTCTAAAAGTTTGCCAAAGTTATCCAAAACAAAAAAGGTTTTTGTATTACATCAATAAGAAGTGACCATGGTGATGAATTTAAAAAACATGAATTTGAAACCTTTTGCGATGAACATGACATTGAGCATAATTTCTCTGCCCCTAGAACACCACAACAAAATGATGTTGTAGAAAGAAAAAATTGATCTTTAGAAGAAATTGCTAGAACTATGCTCAATAAGGTTAACCTTTCTAAGTATTTTTGGGCGAATGCGGTTAACGCTTGTTATGTTATGTATATGGTCCTAATAAGATCAATTTTAAAGAAAATTCCCTATGAATTACACAAAGGAAGGAAACCAAATGTTTCACACTTTCATGTCTTTGGATGTAAATGCTTTATTTTAAATAATGAAAATGATAACTTGGGGAAGTTTGATGCAAAATTTAATGAGGGGATATTTCTTGGATATTCTATACATAGTAAGACCTTTAGAGTTTATAATAAACGAATTATGACCATAGAAGAGTCCATACATGTTGCATTTGATAAAACTAACCCAAATAGTCCGAGAAAGGATTTGGTTGATGATGTTGTAGAGATTTTGGCAAGGACTCACCTATAGAACAAAAAAAAAGAAGTCAAGAAACAAGAAGAGAGATTATATGGTCCCTCAAGATAATAGGATTCTCAAATCATGGACCTTCCCAATGAATGGAGGGCATCAAGATATCATCCTTTTGACAAAGTAATTGGTGATGTATCAAAATGGATAATCACTCATAACTCTCTTAGATATGCATGTAACCATATGACTTTTGTCTCTCAAGTTGAACCTAAAGACATAAATGAGATCATTAATGATGAACATTGGATCTTGACCATGCAAGATGAACTAAACTAATTTGATAGAAATCAAGTTTGGGAGTTAGTTCCAAGGCCCAATGATCATCCCATAATTGACACCAAATAGGTCTTTAAGAACAAACTTGATGAAACAAGCTTAATAATAAGAAACAAAACTAGCTTTGTAGCTAAAGGTTATAATCAATAAGAAGACATATATAACATCTCTGAGAACATATTAGGCTTGTATAGGGTTCCAGAGGTAGCCTTATACTTGTTTAACATGTCTGTGAAGTTTCATGGCAAATTGAGTTAGTTTAGGCACTTTGCCATAACACAAAATGTGAAAAGTGACCTAAAATGACTCAGAAAATGGTATAAATTTCCTGGATAAGAGAAAGAAATATGAATTAATTATTTTTAAGTCATAAATGGGTTAAGTAAGATGTAGATGAAATTTGAAGGTAAAATGAGTTTGTTTGGTATTTTTAAGCACACTGAGTAAGTGTTTTAATACCGAAAGGACTTAGTGTAGATATGAAAATTAGTGAAAATAAAGAATTTGATAATTAGATAAATCTTAGTATTTATTCTAATACCTAAGGAGGTTAAAAAACTTGAAACAATGAGATCAAAGCATTTCTAGGGGATATGAGTTTTGTGAAAGGACTAATTTGCCCTTGAAGCTTATTACTTAGTAAAGTGAGAATTTTCTCACTTTCTGCCCGTCATTCTCCAGCAGAAACGAAGCAAGAAGGAGATAGAAATAGAGCACAAGGACAATGGAAAAAAGAGGGGAAAGAGGAGAAAATAGAGAGGGGATTCAGAGGCAAAAACATAGCTTGAGGTAGGGGGTTTGTTGTCTTGGTTGTACTCTTTCTTTTCTTCCTCTCTTCTACATGTTTTGGAAGCTCATTACATAGGGATTTAAGTGTTTAAATATTGTTTTTATGCTTGATTATTGAGCTTTTAGGCTTAAAAATGGCATAGTTGGATCATGAATGATGCTTGTAACATGATTATGTGATTGTTTTCCTTTGAGTTTTAAAGGAAGAAAAGTGAGTTTTTTTTTTAAGAAAGCTGCGTTTTTTTTTTTTAGAATAAGATGAGAGTGATATTATGATATTTAGGTAATACAATGCCTTTTATATAGCTATTACATTATACTAAATAATGCAATAAAATAAAGAATATTCAAATAACTTGTTTATATATTAAAGCTGTGAATATGTTTTGGTATATACCGAGAAAATGTGAATACATGTTTTATATATATATATATATTGGAAAGTAATTACATTGGAAAACAAATATATTGGAAAGTAATTACATTGGAAAACAGCTATATTGGAAAGTAAATATTGAAAACTTGACTTGAAAATATATATATTCATATAACTATATGTATTCTAACAATTTTATTTAATAATGGGAGATTATATATATATATATATATATATATATATATATATATATATATATATTAGCGGATAGAAAAAAGGTGCAATTGCTATTCATTATTAAGGACAAGTTTGGTATCAAGTTCAGTGTTTCAGATGTGCATAGTGTGTTAAGTGTGTTTGGTAATAGTGGAGTGCTATAGTGCATGAAAACTCTCATAGAGTTGAGATAGAGCTAGTAGTGCAAAGACAAGTTTTATGTGATGATTATGTAAGAGTTAAACATAACACCACATTTTTCACACATTCATGCATACTCATATTTGCTATTCCTAAGAACAGTTAAAAAGTATAACAGTCCACACACCAGAAGGTAGGGGAAGGCCTCCCTACCACAGAGAGGGGAATAGACAAATTTCATGACATCTCATGACATTACATTACACTATTATGCACCTTTGTTAGAGTATAATCATACCTTATATCATCATTGCATTACCTGGTACTATTGTATTTATGAATTGTGATTCTTTGTGTATCTGTGTAGCTTGCTCAATGATATTTACAATTATATGGGTGGTTGTATAATATCATTGATTGTACTAAACTTGAATTAGTATAGAGGTATAGCTTACTTTGGGACATCACTTAGAGAGTGAATGTGTTAGCTCCTTGAGCATTGAGTAATGACTTGATAGTTAGCTATAGTTCTATTTAAGATGTTTTAAGTAGTAAATTAATTGCTAGTTTTAGATTTGCTTGACACTATTTATGCTTGTTTATATTCATTGTGAATATTACAAATGCTAGTATTGGTACACTATTACTGAGAATTGTAAATTCTCACCCCACGTGTTGCCATGTAAATCCAAGTGAAAGCTTGTACATGACAAGAAAAAGAAGACTGAAGGCTAGATTAGTTTTATGTTTCTTAGTTTAATGTTTGTGTATTATGTACAAACATTTTGAGATGTAATTTAATTGTACACAGGACATTATGTAAATTTTGAAAAAACTGTAGATGTTTATGTAGATACTTATTTTCTCAAGGATCTCCATAATCATTTACTTATACAAATGTTATGGAATATTTTAAAAATAAGTTAGTAGTAGCCTAGATAATATTGTTTAACTAGGTTTATGTTAGAAATACTAGGTTTTCAACCTAGGATGTTACATCATAGATTATGAAGAAACATATGCTCCCATAACTAGATTAGAAGTCATTACAATGTTACTTGCATTTGCATGCACCATGGATTTTAAGCTTTTTCAAATGGATGTCAAAAGTTCCTTCTTAAATGATTTTATACAAGAAGAGGTGTATGTGGAACAACCTCCTAATTTTGAAAACTTTGAACTGCCCAACTATGTTTTTAAATTGAAAAATGCTTTGTATGGCTTAAAACAAGCTCCTAGAGCTTAGTATGAAAGGTTGAGCAAGTTCTTTTTGAAAAATGACTTTTCTAGAGAAAAAATTGACACTACTTTCTTCATCAAGCATAAAAAGCATAATATTCTTCTTGTTCAAATATATGTTGATGATAATATATTTGGTGCTACTAATGACTCTCTTTGTAAAGAATTTGCTAATATTATGTAAAATGAGTTTGAGATGTCCATGATAGATGAGCTCATCTTCTTCCCTGGTCTCTAAAACAAGCAAACAAGGGATGAGACTTTCATAAGTCAATCCAAATATTGTAAGGAGTTGCTCAAGAAGTTTGGAATGGAAGGTGCTAAGCAAATGGCTACACCAACGGGCACTTCTTGTTACTTGGACAAGGATGAAGGAGATAAATTTGTAGAAATTACAAAATATAGAGGTATGATTGGCTCACTCCTTTATCTTACATCAAGTAGGCCAGATATTATGTTTAGTGTGTGAATGTGTGCTAGATATCAAGCTAATCCTAAAGAATCACACTTATGTGTTGTAAAAAAAATCATGAAATATCTAATAGACACTTCACAAATAGGTTTGTGGTACCCTAAGGGTGCCTCATGTAGTCTAATCGATTATTCTGATTCTGATTTTGATGGATGCAAAATAGATAAGAACAACACTAGTTAGACATGCTACTTGCTTGGAAGCTCACTAGTTTTTTGGCATAGTAAGAAACAAAATAGTGTGACATTGTCAACTACTGAAGCTGAATATATTGCAACTAGGAGTTGTTGTGCTCAAATTCTTTGGATGAAGCAACAACTTCTAAACTATGATCTTGAGCTGAATCACATCCCTATAAGATGTGATAACACAAGTGCAATCAAATTATCTAAAAATCCTATTTTGCACTCAAGAACAAAACACATTGAAATTAGACATCATGTTCAAAAAGGTGATTGTATGCTTGAGTTAGTTGAAACCACCAAACAACTAGCTGACATTTTCACTAAACCTTTGGCAAAAGATGCATTCTTTTATATTAGAGGAGAATTGGGCATAATTGATCAATCATACATATAAATGAATGTTTGTATTTATTGCTTTATTTTTTATTTATCCCTCTTGAATTTTACTGACTTGAGCATCAGAGGTTCTCCTAAATTTGTTTTACAAGTACTCAACAAGTTGGGTAAGAATCCTCCTTTAAATCTGATGATGATAATGTACTGAACTAATGCTTTTATGTTTGTCTTATTCAAATAAGAAGAATATTATTTGAATAACATACTTCAGTAGCCCTTATTTCTATTATAAAAGTATGCCTTATTTGAATAAGGCTTCCCTTATTCGAATAACGTTATACAGAAAGTCTTCAAAATTTTGATCTTTCATGAGTTATTTGAATAACTAACTAGTTATTCGAATAAAGCTTGGCAGAAAGCCAAGTTTGAAAGTCTTGGTTATTCGAATAACATATATATTATTCGAATAACAGTTAGCAGAATGCCATGACCTTTGAGCTACTATACTATTATTCGAATAACACCATGGTTATTTGAATAACACACAGGTTATAAAAAGAAATCGCGCGTTTTCTGTCTTATTTCTCACTTTTCTCTCTTCCTCCTCCACTTTCCTCTGCATGAGTCATCTGCTACCACCCTTACCCATTGTTAAAAAATCACTTTTCTCACCATTATTCTCTTCATCTATCTCCCTGAACCACTCTTCATCATCCCAAACACTATACCCATACCAAAAAAAAAAATTTTGAAATGGCTTTCTCATCCAAACGCCCTCGTACGAAGACCGCTCTAACTGACAACCCACTTGATCTTCATCGTCTTTCATCAAATCAAGATGACTTAAAGCGTTTTAGGGAGCAATTCTGGAATAGAAACCTCATGCAACCCAAGTATATGGATCATAAATTCTTTGAAGATGAAGGCAGATTTGAGTTCCTAGATTTCCTTGACCACCAAGGTGTAATCCAATTATGCAGCTATAAAGACACTATCTTCCCAGACTTGGTGAAGATGTTTTATAGAAATTTAAGGTTAGATGGTCCAAATATAATTTTAGAAGTCAAAGACCAACTAATTGTAATCGCACCGACTGATTAGATGGAGCACTTCAACCTGAGTGCCACAGGAATGACCATTGAAGAGGATAGCAGGCCATACATACATGAGTACGTCAAGGAACAAGCCATTCCACTCATCGTGAAGCTTGACAAGTAATGACCTAAGGTTGGGTTGAAGAGTAGGAAGCTAAACAGTTAGGATAGATTACTCCATTACGCCTATGCCCATATTCTTGCATCTCGTGGTGGCAACTACGCTTATCTAACAGAGGATGATATTTTCATGATTTGGGTGTTGAGTAAGAATTGGAAAGTTAACTGGACCGATTTCATTGGGAAACACATGATGAAGGCAAAGAGTCAAGAGAACTCAAATTTGCCTTATGCCCTCCTCATCTCAGCCTTTCTCAAGAATAATGGCACAATACAGGAAACTGAGCAACTAGTGAAGCTCACCTACTTCAACATCTTCAGGGACTACACTCTGAAGAAAATGAAGATGGTTCCAGACCGAAGGATGGGTGTATCCTGATGAGCTGGAAGAGGCTGAGGCTGATGCCCCTGTCGCACTTGGAGTAGCTCCTGAGGATGGTGCTCCTACTGCTGTTCCTGCTATTGGTCCTGTGTCAAATGAACAACTTATGATGACCATGCTCAACATCAAGGCCTATATGAAGGACACCAACAACACAGGCTTGAGGCGATAGAGTGAGAGCAGGCTACTTTGAGAGCCTTAGTGTCTGGACTTGCTTCCAACTCCTTTCCTCCGCAACCAGATACATATTTTTAGGATTTTAAGTCTTAGGATCCTTGCTTTGATGTTTTTGATGTTTTAGCCATGTTTATATGTTTAATGATACCAAATGTAATTGGCTTTGTTTTGAATGAATAATATGAGTATTCTCTTATTTATCTTGTGCAATTTAATGATATGAGAATCGATTTGAATGGTTTGCTAGCCTTTGTGAATGTAATTGAATATACACACACACACACACACACACACACACACACACACAAAAGTTGAAATTAATTGAACATCTTTTGCTTGCCTTGGCTTTATCTTGCCCCATCTTTTTGGTCATGACAAAAGGGGGAGAAAAAACTAAAGTTATATTTGACAATTTTGGAGATTGTGTTGAGAAAAGACAGGTTAGAAAGATTAATCTAAAAAGGATCAAGACATTCCAAAAGAAAGGGGGAGCTACGCATAACTCTGAAATTAATTCTCCTCGTGCAAACTAGAGGGGGAGTAAGTCTCTCTTTAGACATTGTGAATTCAAATTTATGTTACTAACTCTTTTCTCAATGCTTTGTTTGTCATCATAAAAAAAAAGGGAGAATATAATTGACTATTATCTCTTGAAAGACTTTGTTTTGATGATAACAAACATGAAGATGTTGCAAGATCAAGTCTAAAGACATTCAAGACTAGTTATAGGACTTAGATCATCATGTAAATGTATAAAAGGTTCACACTAATGCTTTATAAATAATATTTTCAAAGAACTCAAATAGCACACATATTTCCAAGGCTTCAAAATGGTTTTTGATTTTCAAATAAATAAGCACAAAGTGCCCACAAACTATCTAGATCATTTGAGATCAATTGGCAATGTTTTAAAGCTATGACAAATGATTTTCTAATGGCTTATTCGAATAACAAGTTCTGTTATTTGAATAACCAATGTCAGAGAAGCCAAAAATCTCATCTGGTTGAACCTTATTCAAATGGCCTATGTTATTTGAATATCAGTTTAAAATTATCAGGGCGCGTAAGTTATTATTCGAATAACTAAATAGTTATTCAAATAACACATTTTTTAGAAGTATATTTTTTAATGTCTTATTCGAATAACAATATTATTATCCGAATAACAAGTTTTTCAAAAACCAGCTTTTAAAGTGGTTATTTGAATAACATAAGTATTATTCGAATAGCACGTCATAGAGGCAAATTAGTTTTATGCTATTTAAAGCCTTATTCGAATAACAAAGTTGTTATTCAAATAAGAGCTCGTTCTAGAAAAGGAAATAACGGATAGTTTACTGCCATTAATGCTCCCAACCACCTCTTGTAACACCCTCAAAAATTGCTAATTTCATGATAAATAGTCATTTTATAATATTTGTGATTTTTGTGAATTTTTGTGAATTTTTCTGGAAACGTTGAATTTTTTAATATATTTTTTGTTTTGCCTGCATGTTGAGCAGAGCCTGGAAAATGAAATATTTTTCTCGAGGCTGGTAAACTTTGAACTGTGGAAACGTCGATGAGGGATCTTACTAAACTCGAGGATGGACACAGTTTACGAGGTTTATATTTTTTGAGATTTTTATCTGATAAATAAAAATTGTTGTACAATTCGTTGGACAATAAATATTGATTTGTGTTAATTATAACATTTGTATATTGGATAATAGTTTGTATTAAGAATGCTTGTCACATTTTTAAAAGTGTCCACTTTATGTCAGATCATGTTGACTTTTTAAAAAATTTAACAAAGCTTCTCAAAGAAGTTTTGTATCAAACTTCTCAAGTAGGCTTTCCTTAAGCTTCTAGAACATTTTCCCTCCCCTCTCTCTCTCTTGTTTCACGACAATGGCTAATTTTTGGAGCCAAAAAGTTAGCTTTTCACTTTATCATTTCATTCTAATTTTGAAAACATCAAAAGCTATCACTTTCTCTTTCCACTTTTTCTCATTTTTCTCTCAAGCTCTTCTCTTCATCTTCTCTTCTCTCCGCGACACCAACACAATTGGAGATCATCTCCACTAGTTTGCTAAAACTACTTCTATTTCTTGCTTCCTCTCATCATCCTAAGGCTTTTCTCTTTGGTGATCATCTTCAAAAACTTAACCTTTTCCCCTCCATTTTTCTCACCCCCCTCACGGCTAAAGACTCCATTTTTTGGTCATCCAAGCTTTTCATTTAACAAACCTCATTTCCTATCTTTTCTCATCACCTAGAACATTTTCTCTTTTGTGACCATCACCAGAATCCATCATTTTGTTTTCCTCCATCAAGCTTTAAAGTTGGAGACTTTAAGGTAAAAGTTCACAGCTTTCTCATTTTTCCATCTCATTTTCGTGATCCATGGTCACTTTGGTGATCATGGATGCCTTTTTCAAGCTTTGATTGTGATTCTTGTGAGTTTGATGTGCTTAGGGTTTTCTTGAAGGTGGATGACGAAATTCCCAAAGAAAAAAGAGCTTGCTTTCCTTGTTATTTCTCTTGGTAAGAAGAAGACTATCCACTTCAACCTCTATTGGTAGTGGGAAGCTTGTTTGTGTGTTGATTTTGAGAAACCCATGTTAGGGTTGCTCTCTTGATTGTATGGTTTTTCTAATGATCTTCGTATTAATTTTCTCCTATGTGGTTTTATTGGTTGTATTTGTGTATGTTGATGATCTTGGATTGGTTTTGATGGATTGGAAGTATGAATTGGAAGCAAGGGTTCCTTGCTCTCCTTAATGAGGCTCACGACCATAACCCCTTCAATAGGGTGTTCATGGTTAAAATTTTGTGACAATGTTGGAAAGATAACTAATCAAGTGAATAATAATCAATAGAGAAATAAAAATCTAGAACCCCTAATTTCCTTGAGGCTCACAATCTCTTAAGGTGAAAATGCCAAAAATGTAATGTTAAAGTGGAGACTTAGTTAATCAGAAAATTAGAGATTTATTAGAAGTTTATAAAATGAAAAGAATAAAGAATAAGACTTTATCCTATAACTTAAAACAATTTTGGACTTAAGAAAAGAACAAGAGAGTGTGTAAGACTTGGAGAACCTTAGAATAATTTTCTAAGTGAGTATGAATAAACTTAAAGTAAAGAATTTAGCTAACCAAGAGAATTCCTCTAGAGAAAGATTCCATAAGAAATGTTAATTTAAGTGAAACTTTATAATAAACCTTAAAAATGTATTATCACATTTGAGAATTTGATGATATGTTATTATGGGTCCATGAGTGGGACCAAGAATGTGTTGATGTTTATCTTGGCCAAATTGTGGCATGTCATGGAAAAGTATATTATTGTTCAATATACATGTATATGCATTAAGTCATTATGCATTGTGAAAGTCCACTGGAATCTGTTGTAAGGCTGTATGCCTAGGAGATTGAATCACACCTTAGTGCGGGTGCAAATAGACTAGTGTAGGTCATATCGTTGACCTTGGGGGTATCGAGGTACAGGTGTCTCACGAATGAACAGTTGGTAGCTCTTCTGGGCCGTGGGATAGACCGATGCAAACACATTGACGATCCAGACCGAGACACTGTACTATATCGCGATCCTATGGGAATTCCATTGTATAAAGCCTTGTTGCGCAAATGATTGATTTTTCTGGAAAGCACTTGGTTTTAGGCTGACGAGATACTGACATGTCTCCTTAATCATTCTCTCCGATGTTTATGTCTAGCTCCATGGTGTAGGATTTTTGGTATCGAATGTTGGATTTTGGTACCATGTACACGTGCATAGTGAGTCAACATATATTTGGCATTTATTCACATGATGATGGAACTGCTATTTTATTGATGTTATAACTGCCTGGATTTGTTAAGTTGTTTATTATTTGAATCTGGATGCTGATTATTATTTCTGCTATGCTATGTGGGTGTCTTGCGCCGTTCTGTTTCTTTAATGCCATAATTGGTACTGAATGTAGGATGTCTCACCTCTTTTCTGTATCTCTGTTATTATGTTTATTGATGTGTTTCTCTAGAGACGTTGGTGAAGAAGGAGGAGTGCACGAATTCCCTGGCTTTGATTAGCACATGTTTGGAACATGACGTCCCATCCACGTGGATTTTTGGGGTATGTTAGGTTGACATTTCACGGAGGTCCAAACTGCTTACATCAACTTGAGTACGGACCGCTGTGTCTACCACGGAGACATGACAGTGTCTCTAGCATGTGGTCATTATGATCTACTTGTCTTTAATTTCAATGCACATATTTATTTAGAGTTTTACTTGCCCATTCGTGACATATGGGGTGATCCTGACTACACTCCATGAGAGGATTTATTTTTATCCTCTGCACGAGCCCCTGCTCATAACTCAGTTGCTCCGATGAGGATTTCCTTTGACGAGGAAGACCTCGAGGAGGACTCAGCCACGATTCATTCTCTTTAGTTTTAGGGGCTGATACTGTTGGTGGCTACTGATGGCTATCTGTAAATCATTTGGAAGGCCTGATGTTTTGTCTTTTTGGTAGGCTGTATATGTGTAATGTAACACCCCGGGACTGCCTGCAGGATTGATAAGTGTCTCCACAAACTAACATGAGTCTTTTCAGCGTGCTTTGTCCTCACTTACACACATCCTAGGAAACTTCCTAAGAGGTCACCCATCCCACAATTGCTCCAAGTCAAGCACGCTTTAACTATGGAGTTCTTATGTTCTAGGCTCCCGAAAAGCAGTTGCAACTTGTTGATATGGCTACGCCTAATCAATTCCTTTAAGCCATCCTCAACTATGCAGTCCCATACATGCACAGTCTCTGAATCCCTCTCATTCCGGTGCATATTCAGTTCATTCATGGGACCTTTCGCCTAGAATCCTGCCAAGAGCCACTTATTGATGCTTTCTCTTAGCACTGGCAACCACTCCCCGGGGCCGACAAGGGCGGGAAGTGGTCGCCGGTGCTAAGAGAAAGCATCAATAAGCAGCTCCTGGCAGGCTTCTAGGCGAAGGGTCCCATGAATGAACTGAATACATACCAAAATGTGAGGGATTCAAAGACTGTGCATGTGTGAGACTGCATAGTTGATAATGACTTAAAGGAATTGATTAGGCATAGCCATATCAACAAGTTGCAACTTCTTTTCGGGAGCCTAGAACATAAGAACTCCATGGTTAAATGTGCTTGACCTGAAGCAATTGTGGGATGAGTGACATCCTGGGAAGTTTTCTAGGATGCGTGTGAGTGAGGACAAAACACACTGAAAAGACTCGTGTTGGTTTGTGGAGACACTTATCAATCCTGCAGGCAATCCCAGGGTGTTACAGATGGTATCAGCGTTGGGACCTCTCCCAGTACGGTGTGGTTCAGGGACGAACCAAGTAGAAGTTGGTGGGCATGTGGCGTCCTGGGGTCGACGAGGGCGGGGAATGGTTGCCAGTGCTAAGAGAAAGCATTAATAAATGGCTCCTGGTAGGCTTCTAGGCGAATGGTCCCATGAATGAACTAAATACACACCGAAATGAGAGGGATTCAGAGACTGTGCAAGTATGGGACTGCATAGTTAAGGATGGCTTAAAGGATTTGATTAGGCGTAGCCATATTAACAAGTTGCAACTTATTTTCGAGAGCCTAAAACATAAGAGCTCCATGGTTAAGCGTGCTTGACCTAGAGCAATTGTGGGATGGGTGACCTCTTGGGAAGTTTCCTAGGTTGCATGTGAGTGAGGACAAAGCACGCTGAAAAGACTCGTGTTGGTTTATGGAGACACACATCAATCCTCAGGCAGTCTTGGGGTGTTATATATAACCATTTTGGGACGGGTAAAACTTTTGCTTATTTTGTATATCTGTTGATGTAACTAAACAAATATGACACACACACACACACACACACACATATATATATATATATATATCTCTGTGTGTGTGTGTGGTGTATGAATGTATGGTTTACTTCTCGCGTTAACTTCTGCTATAATTATATTTTACTATTCATAACAAAAAAAAATTCGCTAAATTATTATACGTTTACAAATGAACAGGCTTATCTATATTATAATGTATCGGGTCTTAATTTATGATTTATTTTTCGCATTATGGTGTTTGGTGTGACGTTCCCTCCTCAAAAAGGGGTGTTACACCTCTCCAACAACTCTTTTCATTAATGGGATATAAATACAAGTTGTTGGGCATTTATAGAGGTTGGTCAATCAATTTGAAAACTAAGTTGAGCATTAATACGAGTTTCTTTATCATTTTCAATCTATCCTCTATTTTCAGCATTTAAAGAGTGAATCCTTAATACCTATAAGTTTTAATTTGTATTATCTACTCTTTGAGAGAGTTTCCATTCATACAAACCTTATTGAATATGTAAAAGAGAGGTTGAGGCATTCCTCAAATTGTAAGGGTGAGGTATCCCTTGAAAGAAGAGGCTCAAGCACAAAAAGTGAGGTATCCCAATGTGTGTTGAGTGCTCCAATTTGTAAAGGTTGTCAAGCACCTATATGAAGCTTGAAGATATAGTGAAAAATCTCGGGTGATTAGTTGAGGACTGGACGTAGGCCATAAGTGGATTAGTGGCTGAACCAAGATAAATCTTGTGTTTGATTTTCTAAACTCTACTTTTTAATATTGTGCACTATTTAATTGGTATTACTTGAATACTTTCTTGCTTAACTATGATATCTGTGAGTGAAAGTATTTTATCTTCTCTATCCATTCATCTCAATTATTCAATAGTTTCAACGAAAATTGATAATCAAGTATTTTATAAGAGATTTGTTAAAAAAATTTATATACTCAATTCACCCCCTCGTGAGTTTTGAGGCCACTTGGTAACATAGTTGACCCCATACCAATTCTGGTTGTGGGACCCATTTTATTCAGAAAGTAATTTGAACATGAAACTATAATCTGTATTACGATTTTATCATAATATCATGGTATTAGTCTGTGATCTGGCTTGGATATCCTTCTGCCATGTCATGCGTCGTTTCAACTCTGAGTATTGTCCTTTCAACTGTTATGTTAGGTACGCTTTGCCACATGGTTAAAAGGTATAGGAAGCCACTGTTTGGGTTTTGTACCACCATGATTACTATTTCAGATTTAATGTGAATTCTCTATTTTACCTCTTCTAATGGCAACAATTGAGGGGAGCTTTCTTATGGCTATAAATAGGAGTGCAGAGTTTCTCCCCCACTTTTCTCCCTTTTCACCATTTCGGCTTTCCTTCTCCGGCGAGTTGAAGCGATTTTCAGTGAACACCAGCATCGACTCTTGGTGGTTTTTTACTCTTTTCAAGTCTTTCTTCACTCATTCTCAAGGTATTCCCATTTTTCACTATTTTTTTCTTCTAAAAACACCATGGTGAGGGTGAGAATGTCACAAAATGGTGATAAAGAGAGTAGTTCTATAGAAATTCTAAGTGCTCCGCCGCCTCAGGCGAGGCAGAGATGTTCTCCGCATGGTGGAGGTTCTTATAGGGGTCTGAGGCCACTATCCTAGATAGACATCCTAGAAAAGATATAGAGGGAGGATCATGCCAGGAAACTTACAAGGCAAAGACTAACACAATCGCTCTTCGTACTCATGAGGGAGTTAGAGAGTTATAATAAAACCTCTTCTGATTTTGACATGAGTACGACCTCTATAGGTAACGCCACTGATTCGGACATAGGATGTCGAACAACGATTGCTTCAAAACCAAGAGAGTATATTTTCCCAAAAGCGTCAGTCTATACTAATGGGTTGACCGAGAAGTCTTGGGTACTCCTTCAAGCGTTGAGTCATCGGAGGATGCCAATGCCAAGCAAGAATATTTACACCTCACCAAAGACGATTTCGTGATAGTGAATATGTAATTCAGGCTCCATCCAACCAAGGAAGGGTTTGCTCGACGAGGAAAGAAGAAGACCACTTTATTTATATGTACGATGCGTTGTTTACTTACATAGGACTTTGGCTTCCATTTTCTGAGTTCGAGATTGGAGTCCTCAACCATTTGTGTATAGCTCCAACTCAGTTACACCTAAATGTATGGGGTGTCATCAGGACTTTCGAGCTTATCTGCAAAACCTTTGGATAGCCATACTCCGTGGGGTCATTCTTTTTCCTCTTCACCTAGTTTTCACCATTCGGGAATAGTTTCCAAAAGGGGTGGTTTACCTTACATGTGCAAGCAGGGCGTAAGGTATTCAAACCATACTAGGAATCCTTCAAAAACTTCAAGAAGGATTTCTTCATAATTGAAGGAGCTCTAGGGTTAACGCCTTTTTTTGTTACCCCGAAAGGTGAACCAAGAATGTTCTTATACTGGACACAGAAAGTGTGGGATCAAAGTTTAGACAAAATAGAGACTTTGATGTCCTTGCAAACAAAAAATGAGGTCGATGTCCTCAACTTCTTAGTTGAGTGGGCCGATAAAAATAAGGTCATCCACTATAAAGATGTTTTGGATAAGCCTTCGGATTTAATAAGACTATTCTTAGGTACGTTGTCTTAAATATATTTGATGAACTTGTATTTCATTATTATGTTTAAGTGTTGTAACACATTTGTTTCCTATTTATAGAAAGCATGGCACTTCCCAATAGGCTAGAAGCTCTCTCAATGAGCTTGGCCTAAAGAAAGGCTAGGGCCTTAAGATTTGGATCACAGCTAGCAATTATGGTCCCTCTTCCTCAATCTCAACATTAGGAGGCGAATCCTAGGTCTCCTGCTCAACCACTTCGGCCTCGCAAGAGAAAGGGGGAAGGGCAACAGGTGCCTAGATAAAAAAGACCGGTGGGCAAGGTGGCACTAGTTGACCTTACAACTGGTCGGGAGTCTGAGGTCTCAAAAGACATCACTTTTCAATTTGCTGGAAGGTCAATTTGGGGCAGAGGGTTGATCCTGGTCAGATCATTAACATTGCCCTTTTGACCCAGGCTAATCGGGATGTCTTGATTGAGTAGGACTTGATAAAGATCATCCGAGATGCCCAAGTGTGGGCTCTGTGCAACACTTCTGTTCTCTACTTTTTGGAGTCCGTTTTTGAATCTGTTCGTTAGACTCAAAAACTAGAAAAAGAGCTAGATGCCCTTCGGGATGATAGGGAAGAGCTTGTATTAGGTAGGACTAAAAAATAGTGGTAGCTTGCTCAAGTCAATGAAAAGCTTGGTTTGCATAGAGTTAAGATAACCAAGCTCCAGGCCAAAATTACAGAAAGAGTTGCTTGGTAAAATAATTTAAAAGATTAAGTTTCTTCAACCGAGTCCACTATAACTGCACTCTAAGCTGAGAATGAGATTATCAGGTAATCCGAGGCCAAGCTAAAAAGTGATATTTTATATCTTGAAGAAGAATGGGCCATCTTGGTGGATGAATCCTTCTCCAATGCTCTCACATAACTACGTCTGCTGAATCTAGACTTTGTCATTGAAGAGACCGGTTCACAGAAGGTGTTTCATCTTTTTTTGGCATCGCGTATTGCCATTTATAGGGAATCACATAGCCCCGTGTCAAAAGACACAGGAGGAGGGAATGTCCTATTATGGAAAACATGCTTCTCAATAATGAAATCACACGTCCTGTGTCAAATGACACAGAGGGGATGTGTTGCCCTTTTTTTTAATAAAAAAATTAGATATTAAATCTTACTCTCCTTAACAACTATACTTACTCAAATATTTAAATTACCAAACTTAAAACTTACTTCATGTGCAAACTCAGTTCTACAACTTCGAGATATATATCCCTTGCACAAAACTCACATTCTCCACCTTAAAGAAAGAAAATGAAGGCACGTTGCTACACAATAAGGTTGTTAGTGAACCAAAAGAAGTTGTTAACTAAAACTACCAAAATCAACAAATTTAAAGATAAAAGGGTAAAGAAGAAGAAAGAAAACTTGGGTTGCCTCATAAGAAGCGCTTATTTATAGTCTTTAGCTTGACTTTGTCTAGTGATATGATTGACAATCACATATTTTATTCATTAAGAAACCCTTATGTTTAGTTATTTACACTCTTCATGTACTTAATTGACTGAATTTGATTATGTTTTGTAAGTTTGAACTCGAATCGGACTTAATTAATTTTTTCAGCATTATTCGGGTCTTACACTATTTCTGTATTTTAGCCATATCTTGAGTTCTAAATGTCTGATAATTATGAATTTTACCTTGTAGGAAAGATAAGAGAGAGCTCTACAACTTTGATGAAGAGCTCAAAGTCAACTTCAGACATCTAGTGGAGCTAATTGGGCATGGAAATCAGAATACGAGATTTGTGACTGGAACCCGAACAGTGTGTAGTAACCAGAACATAATTCGAGTTTGGGCATATAAAATGGGCTGAAAATTTGTAATCTGAAAGTTAAGACCCAGATGTACAACTTTCATGTCAAGCACAAAACTTGATTCGGGCTCCTTGATGGAGATATTGGGTCTGAAAGGCAAAACAGAGGTGCTGAAACTGGTCCTGAACAGTCTGTAGTAATTAGGTCATATCTTGGGCTGTAGGACGAATTTTTGGGTGCTTCCAGAGCCATTGGAAAGCTTAGACAATTTCCTAGAACTTTCATGAAGACCACTTGGCTCAAAAATGATGAAATCAATGAGTTCAGCAATGAATACTTTCGGAGACAAGGAAGCTCACCTACCAATCTCACCTACCAAGCTCACCTACCAATCTCACCTACCAAGCTCACCTACTAATTCCACCTACTAATCTCATCTACTCATCTACTACTACTCTGAATCCTCTATAAAAGGAAGCATGTGGAGAGCTCTAAACACAACACACACTTAGTGTTAAAGATAGTTTTTCATAGTTCTTGTATATTTTTCCTTCATTGTAATGGAGAGCTAAGTCACTTCTAGTCAATTCGGGACTCTTGAAGAGATTGTGGCTTGGATTCTTGAGACCTTGGTTATGTAATGTATTTGATTTATATTTGAATTCCTCTTCTCTTCTTCTTCTGTTCTCTTAATCTTGAATGCATGAATGGTGATTCTGTTTATGTTTGATCTGATTTGATCTTGGTTTAAGATTAAGTATTGTGATGAAATTTAGAACTGATTGATCTAAACTAATCACGTAATTGAAGAGGTTAGGTTACTGATTTGTGCCTAGGTTAATTGAATTCGGTGCTTAAATTGACATATATTTACATGAATGGTGCGATTGCAGATTTGTGTTTATCACTTGTCAATTGAATTCTGGACGATTGTCTAGTATGAATTCTGGATCTGATGCAGAGATCTCGGTTAGATCCAAGTTAACCATTCAAATGTATTTCAAGTGTTTGTTGAAAGGTCTATGATTGAATCCACCCAATCTCGGATAGATTTCTGAATTGACTGTTCTTCTAATTGTTATTTCTCTTTAAATCTTGTCACTGCGATCCTTGAACCATCAAAACCCCCCTTTTCCTAACTTTCACTTGATTTGATCAAATTGCATCTACGATCCTTGAGGAGACGATCCGGTGTTGTTCACTATACTACAAGTTTAGGTAATAACTTCGGTTATAATTTTGACTGAGTTCGGCGCTCGTCAAAATTTTGGCGCCGTTGCCGGGGAACTCCTTTTGAATTTTTCTGATTTAGGAAAGACGGAAAACAGGTGATTACGGGTAACTATTGCAATTTTGGAACTGAAACATGCCCAGAATGAGCTGAAACTTGGTCGGTTGAAGGAAAACAGCCTGATAAACAAGACTCACAGTAAACTGTGAGGTCACCCCTGGTTTTTCGAAATTCTATCATTTAGACCACTTTTTCAATTTTTTATTATTTTTTATTGCATTTTCTAGTTTCTTTTTTATGTAGATTTTGTTCTGTGTTGATTCCATAATTTTTAAAAATGTTTAGACATATTAACTAGATTTATTTTTGCATATTTTGAGTGTTGATCCCATACTAACTCTTTCTTTTTAATTTTTTCTTTTTCTTTCATCATCATTTTGTTGCATTCTGTTGCATTTTAAGGATACAATGGACCATGCATAATGGAGTCAAAACTTGAGCAGTTGACTTCTTTGGTAAGACATATAGTAGTGAGACAACAATCACCTGGCAGAAGCTACACTTGTGTGTAACATTTGTTTTTGTTCATCTCAAATGCCCTACACTTCAAGATGGCGCTTCTTTTTCCAGATCAATTTGTTGCGGACAAATGGTTATTTTCCCGATGAACCACGCTTCAGCTAAGAATGTGGTTATGACCCCTTCTTCAACACATACAACCCTAGTTGGGAATACTTGTCCAGATATGGGATATGGCAATACGACATCACTACAAAACAATCATTTCAATATGAAAGCACCATTCCGGAAGATAACAAGTCCATCAACCACAAAACTTGAGCCTTCATGGGAGGACTTGATGAAAACCCAAATTGAGTTCCAGTTAATTTCACTGCCACTATTCAGGATTTAACAACCCAAATTGACCAGTTGACAACCACTGTTAATGAACTGAGATGTCAAGAGTCAGGCCAACTTTTTCCCCAAACAATTCCCAACTCCCTGCATTCTAATTGTCATATTGATTTACATGCAGACTTAGTTGAGGAAACTCATGATGAGTTGTGTGCTGAATTTCCTGATTTAATTGGTTTTGATGATTCTATCAATTGCAACTCATGTGCTGATCATGATGGTGATATAAAATGTATTGTGTGTGCTGAAATTTCTGCATATTTGAAAACTAATGATTCTCTTTTGCAGGGATCTAATGATATAGAAGGGTTTATCAGCAATGTAGTTACAGAGTCTACAACACATAGGGAGGTGGAGTTGAAGGCCATTGAGGAATTTTCAAAGAAGGAGGAAAGGCAGCATATGACAGTAACTATTGAAGTGGATTTTGTTTTTGGGTCATGGTCCAATATAATCAATGAAAGCAGAATTGCCAAATTACAAGTGTTGCATGCCATTGATGAAGTCAAGGAAATTAAGAAAGACCAATGGGACCCCAATGGGAGCCCTCATGCTTCAAGCTTAACTTGGTCATTACACTTCAACCAATGGGACCCTAGTGAAAGCTATCATGTTGTGTCAACCATAACTTGGTCATCACGTTTCAACCAATGGGATCCTGGTGGAGTCTTTTCACCAACCTCACTTAATAAGACCAATGGACACTATCTCAAGCCGAAAAATGTGGAAGTGAAAGTGATGGGCTTTTACCATCCACATTATAAAGATCACTAAGAAGTGTCCCAACGTCGAGCTAACGACGTTAAACAAGCGCTTATTGGGAGGCAACCCAACTAGATTTGTTTTCAAGATCTTTGGGGATGGTTTTCGCAATCTGAGAAGATAAAAACATACTTCACTTTGAATGGCTGAGTAAGGAGTCAGTAAGTTATACCTTATTGACTCTTGAGACGCATTCTTGTGGCCTGGTACATCATGAACTTCTTAATTGTGGAATCTCTTCAGAGATGAACAGAAGTGTTACAGTCTTGGGAATCTGACTTTAAAAGACCCGCATTTCCTCTTTAATTTTATATTATTCCAGTCATGTTATTTTGGTTTTACATTTTACTCATTTGTTTTGTGAGTTTTCAGGTTCTGTTGCAACTTTGATTCTTACGCATCTTTTCTGCTTGCCATTATCTCGCCCCTCATCAGGTTATTTTGCTCTTTTCTTTCCGTTTTATTTATCACTTTCACATTGAGGACAATGTTTATATTAAGTGTGGGGGAGAGATTTTAGCATGTTTTTTTTGTTAAAAAAAATAAAAAAAAAGGGTTCATTGCGTGATTGAATAA
Source organism: Ormosia emarginata (assembly GCA_029884605.1). Lineage (NCBI taxonomy): Eukaryota > Viridiplantae > Streptophyta > Magnoliopsida > Fabales > Fabaceae > Ormosia > Ormosia emarginata. Next base: position 46,897,525 of record JAQQTP010000077.1, on the reverse strand, counting down.
CTTTTCTCCCTTCTTGAACTGATATGCTTAGTGATGGATGATTGAATTGATGAATTGAGTTTGATGGATGCATACCTTGTGACATTTTGAGCCTAATGGATGGATTCAACATTTATGTCATTTTCTTCTTTCTTGTGTGATTTTCACTCATGTGAAGGACCACTCTAGAACTTGCTTTGATTCTTTTTGAGGCTACATTTCACTTGCATGCATGAACATGATTGAGGCCCTCTTTCTTAATTAGCTAGTTTAACCAAATAGCCAACCTTGTTTTTAATATGATATCAAGCACTCTTTTGACTTCTTGAAAATTCTCTGATTCCTGCCAACCTTGTATATTTTCTTTTGCTTAACCCCTTTGAGCTTATTTGACCATTCCTTGTTTCTATCTCATTATGTGTCTTAAATGAAAAATCGTGTTCTTACTTTACCTTAGGGAATAAAAGAACATTAGCCTGGTTAATGGATGAGTTTTTGAACAAGTGTGAGGGTGTGTGTACAAAATGGTTGTTGAAAAAAAAAAAAAAAAAAAAAAAAAAAAAAAAAAGAAAGAGTGCCTAGAAAAAAAAATGTATGTATATAGTTATGTTCATATATATATAAAAAAAAAGAGAGAGAGAAAGGATTGGGAAATGAATATGTAAAGGGATATACATTAGAGTTGAGATGAACTTTTATGCTTGTTATTTGAACTCACTTCTCATTTGCTTTTATTCTCTTTGGTATTTATCTTCTCATATCTATTTTATCCTCTTCACCTTGACCTCACTACAACCTTGAATAAAGTCCTCATGATTTGTGTGTGCATGTGTTTTGAGTAGTGGAGAAGTAGAAGATAAGCAAGCTTATGGTAGTGCAATTTTCATGGGTTGAATTGAGTGAAATACCTACCTTTTAAACACTTGAGAGATTGAGAGGGAATCTTGTGAAGATCCATCATTCTTAATTCATTCTTTTCAACGGAAGTTTCTTTGCTTGTTGGTTTGAGATGTGAAGAAATCTTACCTCATTTATGCTTTGATCCCTTGAATTTCTTGTTGCTCTTCTTGCTTCATTGAGTCCTTTAGAGTTTTTAGCTTTTAAGTTTGTGTCGTTTGTCTTTGTCTTCTAACTTTAGTTTTATATGTTTTGCCCAGGAGTGCAAAAAGCTAAGTGTAGAGGAATTTGACAATCACATATTTTATTCATTAAGAAACCCTTATGTTTAGTTATTTACACTCTTCATGTACTTAATTGACTGAATTTGATTATGTTTTGTAAGTTTGAACTCGAATCGGACTTAATTAATTTTTTCAACATTATTCGGGTCTTATACTGTTTCTGTATTTTAGCCATATCTTGAGTTCTAAATGTCTGATAATTATGAATTTTACCTTGTAGGAAAGATAAGAGAGAGCTCTACAACTTTGATGAAGAGCTTAAAGTCAATTTCAGACATCTAGTGGAGCTAATTGGGCATGGAAATCAGAATACGGGATTTGTGACTGGAACCCGAACAGTGTATAGTAACCAGAACATAATTCGAGTTTGGGCATATAAAATGGGCTGAAAATTTGTAATCTGAAAGTTAAGACCCAGATGTACAACTTTCATGTCAAGCACAAAACTTGATTCGGGCTCCTTGATGGAGATATTGGGTCTGAAAGTCAAAACAGAGGTGCTGAAACTGGTCCTGAACAGTCTGTAGTAATTGGGTCATATCTTGGGCTGTAGGACGAATTTTTGGGTGTTTCCAGAGCCATTGGAAAGCTTAGACAATTTCCTAGAACTTTCATGAAGACCACTTGGCTCAGAAATGATGAAATCAATGAGTTCAGCAATGAATACTTTCAGAGACAAGGAAGCTCACCTACCAATCTCACCTACCAAGCTCACCTACCAATCTCACCTACCAAGCTCACCTACTAATTCCACTTACTAATCTCATCTACCCATCTACTACTACTCTGAATCCTCTATAAAAGGAAGCATGTGGAGAGCTCTAAACACAACACACACTTAGTGTTAAAGATAGTTTTTCATAGTTCTTGTATATTTTTCCTTCATTGTAATGGAGAGCTAAGTCACTTCTAGTCAATTCGGGACTCTTGAAGAGATTGTGGCTTGGATTCTTGAGACCTTGGTTATGTAATGTATTTGATTTATATTTGAATTCCTCTTCTCTTCTTCTTCTCGTTCTCTTAATCTTGAATGCATGAATGGTGATTCTTTTATGTTTGATCTGATTTGATCTTGGTTTAAGATTAAGTATTGTGATGAAATTTAGAACTGATTGATCTAAACTAATCACGTAATTGAAGAGGTTAGGTTACTGATTTGTGCCTAGGATAATTGAATTCGGTGCTTAAATTGACATATATTTACATGAATGGTGCGATTGCAGATTTGTGTTTATCACTTGTCAATTGAATTACGGACGATTGTCTAGTATGAATTACGGATCGGATCGATGCGAGATCTCGGTTAGATCCAAGTTAACCATTCAAATGTATTTCAAGTGTTTGTTGAAAGGTCTATGATTGAATCCACCCAATCTCGGATAGATTTCTGAATTGAAATTGTTATTTCTCTTTAAATCTTGTCACTGCGATCCTTGAACCATCAAAACCCCCCTTTTCCTAACTTTCACTTGATTTGATCAAATTGCATCTACGATCCTTGAGGAGACGATCCGGTGTTGTTCACTATACTACAAGTTTAGGTAATAACTTCGGTTATAATTTTGACTGAGTTCGGCGCTCGTCAATGATCAAGGTGATCTAAATTGAAAGGAAGGTGATAACTCTTTTTCTTTGTCGAAGTATGGAGCCATGTCATGATAAATGTCCTTAGGTGTGCCTCTAAGACCATGTTGTGCCCTAAATATGACTTATGGAACATGCCCCTAGAGAGGGCCCTTCTCTTTTGCAACATCTTGAGTCTTATAAGGGTCAACATCAACATTGTATAATGGTGGGGGGTCCTTGATAGCCAAAACTTCATGCTGGTTAGCTTGAATGAAATTGACAGGGGCATAAAGATTTGACATTGGGGAAGATTTAGCATCCTCAAGGACATTAATGGTCAAATAGTCTCCATCCATTTTCAAGATGAGTTCACCCCTAGGTACATCAATTAAAGCTCCTGAAGTTTCCAAAAATGGTCTTCCAAGAATAAGAAGGATGTTGGCATCTTCTTTCATATCTAACACTACAAAGTCAGCCGAAAAAATGAATTTATCTGACTTCACTAGCACATCCTCTATAATACCATATGGATATTGCTGGACTTTTTGTGTATCGCGAGTGCATGGGTCGTGAAAGTAATACAATGATGAGAAAGATCGTTTCCACAGAGATCATGAATAATATCTAATGCCAAATATTAACCAATAGCTTAATGAATTTTATTCAAGCATATATAAATTGGGAAGAGTGCGTAGCCAATTTAAAGATTAAAAAGCTGTAAGATAGGAATAAAAGATAGAAATGAGAGCACAGGGACTCCTTCTTCACCAACTACTTTATATAGCAAGATGCAACCACTTTAAGCAATAATGATGACTAGTTTTGTTAGCTTAAGAAACTACATTAACCAAAAGCCTATGTCAAGGTCATTTAACCCTGTGTTATTTACCTAGCTCACTATGTGTCCATGAAAACTAGCGCAAAAACCATGCATTAAGGTTGGGTCTTAATAAATGTTATACATGGTCAATAGGTTTATGTCTATCCAATTAACGAATTAATTCACCCTACCATTAAAGTGAAATTAAACATGCATCACTCACATCCATGATCTAAAATCTAGATTCCTATGTCTAGTTCAAAAGATTTTATCAAAACATAATAAATATTGGCCAAACACCTATGAGCATTAAGAGAAACATAGATAAACAAAACCAATCATCATTATAAACTTAAAAGGTTACAAAGTCATGTACATAGAAGGATCCGAAAGAATCCCTAAAGATAGATTAGCTATCCATGAAACATGAAAATCTTAAGAGAGATTCTATGCCCATGACCTAAAAACAGAGAGATTAAAGAGAAAAGAGAGAAAACACTATAATGTGAACTTGGGATGCTTAATCCTCCTTGGATGATGGTGGTTTTCTCTTCCAATCCCTTCAAAGCCCTCCAAAATGATGAAAAACTCGTCTTTGCTCCTTTCTATGCCTTCTCCCACATAACGCCTACAAAATATCTGATGAAATAGTATTTATAGAAAAAGCCCACAAACTTGCGCTGTGGCGTGAACTTCCTTGCGCTACGGCGTAAACTTCCTTGCTTCGCAGCGTGAGTGTCCACGTGATTAAGTGAAACTAGTGCAGACAAACATGTACTGTGACCTGAACTTCTTCGCGCCGCGGTGTGGTAGTCTCTGTCTTCAATGTGCGCATTAGGCAGAGAGTAAGACGCCGCAGTGTGAAACACCTTGTGCCACGGCGTGAAAAATTAGAATGTATGCTAAGCTCCCTCCTCCAATGCAGAGCCATGACTTGCTTCATTTTATTAGTTTAGAGCTCATCCTGTAATAGAGAAGTCGCCTAATTAATCATAAGTATAAATCAACTTAATCCAACAAAGAATAGACATGATTTTAGCAAGATTGGAGAGGAAGACATCAACATAAATTTGAATAAAAAGAGGGAAAAATCTTCCAATCATGTCTAAGCATAAGGACTAAGGAATCAATATACCACCAATATGGAGCACAAATAACTACATTTTATGTAGTTATCACACCTCCAAACCTAGATTTTTGCTAGTCCTCGAGCAAAACAAAGTATGATTACACTTGCATTAGCACAACATACATCAATATGCATCTAGCAACAAAAAATGGATTCAAATTTCAATTATTTCAAAACTAGTATGCGATGATTGTATAAAGCCTCAAAGAATGCTTATGCCTTACACTCCGATTCACTTATACACAATCTTTTTCATGCTGACAATCAAAACTTCCTAATATGCATAACAAACTTCCCACCATCAAGCAAACAAGACTTCATCAATTCAAATCACACTCATTCAGATAAGCTTATGTGCATACATATAGAAATGAATCAAAGAATCCAAAAGATTGTAATTTAACTCTCTCTACTAATGTAAATCATACACAACTGAGGATGAAAAGAGACTTAAATAGCTTGTAATGTAAGGCCATGGTTGGGGGCTAAAGAACAAAGGGGAAAGGATAACAAACAAACATTGAGAAACAAAAATATGCAATTTCAAGACTTGAGTCATTAAGTTATGCAACAAGGGTGTGTAAAATGAAATAACCAGACTCTCCAGAACCATTCTTTTATTTGTTTTGCCTTTTGGATTTTTGGCTTTGGATTTTTCTTTTCTTTTCTTATTCATATTCTTTTTCTCTTTTCCTTAACCAATTTCTTTCACAGCACATAGTTCCTTCAAATCACTTCTATACTAAAACACTCACACCCTTCAATCACAGGACTCAAGTCAAGAAATATCATATCATGCACTCAACAAGCAATGATGGTCGGAGAAGGAATGCAATGTTTTCACATGCATTAGAATGGTTACATGGGGTTAGGAAAATGAAGGTGATGAAAAACATATAAGGCCAAACAAGTTCAAGGCTTCAAAGGGGACCTATGGATATCATCATGTAAGGGTAAGCTTGAAAGGCTCAATCGGTCCAAACAATGCCTTAATCATTTCCTTAGTCATACACAATCTAGGATTTCGCTTCAAGAAAGTTGCAAAAAAATTTCAAAGATAAAAGAAGTCATTCACATGTATAGTCCATAAACATTCTCTAAACAAGCACTCAAATCAGTTCCAAAGTTAAACAAGCATGCAAGTGAAAAATTCATCATGCGCAAAAAGAATCTAGATTGCTCTAGCATGCAACCAGGATCATAAATGGATTTACAGAAAACCTAAGGCAAATTTGCATCCATATTCATCATTGGGCAATCACAGCAATACTATGTACCAAAACAAAGCATTAACATAAAAGTCAGCTATCAAAAGATCAGTACTAGATATATAACATGAGAAATTAGACAAAAGCAGCTAGACACCCCCCAAACCTGAGGGAAACAGTGTCCTTACTATACAAAATATAAAAAAAGTAGTCAAAATAACAGAAAGATGCCTTGTATGCATCACAACTACACATCATCTTCATCAGTGGCAGTCTCCTCCTCCTTATCATCGTCCTTCTCAGCAGTAGTCATCGGTACATCATCTTTGTCATCAACTGGATCTCGTTGCTACTGTGAGGGCCCAGCATAATTGCAAGGGGGAAGGTGTGGGATGGGGAAGTCATTAGCGAAAACTTGCAGGCGCTCTGCCAGCCACTTGATTGTCTCTACAGTGTAAGCTTCCATGGCAACCAGGCATGTAATCTCACTGTGCAAGTCATCATCTAGGGGAATATGAGCTGCCCTGGGTGCATTCCCAGCCTGTTGCTGCCTAGCATGCGCCGCAGCTGGAGCTTCTTTCAGCCTTTGAAATATTCTATCATTAATAGGTTGCTTAACATCAACAAGCTCCTTGTAAGGGCCTTACTGTACATGATGCGGCTGCAAAGTATGTGGATGAGAAAAGGGAAGAAGAGGCTATTGGACTCCCTTATTGACTTCTTAATTTGCTGATGGATGATCAGGGCAACATCAATGGATTAGTGCTCAAGAATGAAATAAATCATGATGGCCCGATCTCTAGTCACCTCGGATATGTTAGCAGAAGGGACGATTTAGGTGCTAATGAAGTGATACCACACGCGAGCCTCTGAAGTCAAGCAGGAATATGGGAAGTACCTTGGCCGTTGATCCTTAACACCAAGGGTCCACATCATAGGTTGTGCCTGCGAGGTGCAGATACTCGTAGTGACAACATCAAGGTCAATTCCCTCCTCTGGCCCCACTTGGCAGAAATTAGTGTATTCGTACATTACCGCTGGGGCGGATAAATCGAAGGTTGCTTCAATGTTCTCAACAAAGAAAGAGACTTGGCGGTCGCGCACTGTGACTTTCGAAGTCTGGTGGTTAGAAAATGTAGTATTGGCATAGAACTTACAAACAATAGGTAGAATGGCAGACACTGGTTGTTTGACAAATGTCTTCCATTTGTAGTGTTGTATGGTATACTCAAGCTCTTAATGAATAGCCTTCTTGAAACTAAAATCCCTCTCAGAAATTACTGGCATGGAGACTAGTTTGAAATATCTCTCCTGGGCAGCTGCTGAAATGAATTTCCTTCTATTAAACTCTGCAGGGGGAGAAGGATTCCTACGGTATTGGCTGCTCTCACCCTTTTGGTGTTTTGGAGGTATGGTGGTAGCAGGATTAGAGTACTGGTTATGTAACACCCTCCCTAGGGTATCACATGTCTGACTCCTGACTCAAAATCTGTAAAGAAGTTCACACAAGGTTTGAGTTATAAAAAGATGGGTTTTAAAATTTCTTTCTTTACTAAAACGTAAACTTACTGAAATTCATAAGTATTACTGAAAATATATTTCAACTGATTCATATACAACATTGACACCAATTAATATTTCACAATTTAAAGAGAAATATAAAATTAACAGATTTTTTTTTTCAACAGTAGCAAACCCCATGACGGGTCCTACTAAATAGCACGGTATAACACTAACGATAAAACTTAACATACTCATTCCTTATCTTGTATCCAGCTTATTGCATCAGAACTCTACTCCTTGTCTACTCAGAACACCTTCGAACTTGAGACAGCCACTCTTCAATATTTTCATCAATCTCTGAGTGTCCATCGCCCGATATGTCTAAGACAACTCATTCTTTCTACTGTTTAATTTTAACAATACAGACACAGCAAGACAACATAACAAAGAGGTGAGATCACCTACGCCAATACCAACATGGCAGCACAGAGATAACACAAGCAGCAATATCATACAGGGATATCATATCAAACTTCCAATAATATATTCAATATTAATCAACTACCATCATCAAATCATTTATCAATTCAATTATCATAAACAACAATTACGATAATGTCCTAATTATCATCATCATCATCCAAGTATTCAAAACAATTGTCATAGCCAATATTCCTCAATTAATATATCACAGATATAAATGTTCGATTATGCATGTACACAAGACTCGATTTCCTACTCCATGGAGCTAAAACTCAGGTCGGAGAAATGATCGAAAAGATCTGCTCGGTACCACATGCCTCGGACCACGTGCTATAATCCTCATTTTGATTTTGCACATCTAGCATATACACGACAATCTTTATCAGATCTTGATTAAGAATAGTGTCTCGGTCCGGATCATCAGTGTGTTGCATCGGTCTAACCTACGGGAAGAAGCGCGACCAACCACCCGTGTAGGCAACTCGCACCCCGATGCGCCCAAGGTCAACAAGTGACCTACACTACGCATATCGCACCCACTCAAGAGGTGTGTTTCTCCTAGGCAATCACCATATCCAAATCCTCATCGGACCATTCCAATGCATGTATAATGCACCAAATCCAATCATAGACAAATATGTCATTTTCTCACAAACAGTGTATGGACACCGATTCAACAATAATCATACTTGTATTTTCAACGAATAAAATCATGTTATCACGCGTTTTCATAGTTGTAAAACACTTTTACCGTATTTTCACAATCGCGTAACATTTCGTTACATTTTCACAATCCAAAAACTTTTCTCATATGTTTTCACAATACCATAACACTTCTTTTATATTTTCATAATACCGTAACATTTTTGTTACGTTTTAAAATTTCAAAACGTTTTTCTTACGTTTTTACAATACCGTAACACTCTTGTACGTTTACAAAATTTTGTAACATTTCACATTACGTTTTCAAAATGTTGCAACTCTTCTGTTGCACTTTTAAACCACGTACTAATTTTTAACATTTTTCTCAATCGCGTAAAAACATACGTTTCTCAAATCGCATAGTATTTTTCCACTGTTTCAAAATCGCGTAACTTAAAAATCATTCTTTTACGTTACGTAAATCATTTTCTATCATTCTCAAAATATTTAAAATACTTTCCAAATCTCATAACGATTTTTTTTGTCATTTTCACAATCACGTAAAAATATTCTATCACTATTCAAATCACGTAGTGATTTTTCAACAATATTTCAGTCGCGTAAAATATTTAAACATTTTTCAAATCGCGTACAAATATTTTACTGTATTTCAAATCACTTTTAAGATATGTAAACTATTTTTCAACATTTTACAATCACGTAAAATATTCTTCAATATTCCAAAACACTATTTTGGACTTAAATAAATTAATATCATTTTCAATACGTTTTTTTTCAAATTGCGTAGCTTAAAAATCACATTTTTAAGATACTAAAAACATTTTTCATCACAATTTCATTACAGAAAATATTTCTTAACCATCAAAAATTCCTTTCAACTTTTTTCAAAATATTATAACTTTGTATTTCATTTTTTCACATTTTCTTACTCAAGAAAATCTTTTTCCAAAAATATAATCCACAAAAATCACTTTTCCATTGATATAAATCAACGTTTCAAAACTTAACATTTTTCTAACGTATTTCAAAACTTGAAAATAAGTTATACATTAGTAAATTTTCAAAACACCATTATATTCTCCATTTTTCCCAAATCATTTCCAAACACAACCTTCTTCAAAATAAATTAAAGTTCAAAACATTTTGGTTTACAAAAACTTGATTTTCTCAAGTGATAAACGCCTACGATTCCCTTTCCAAAATCCTTGTATTAAATCCGATTCACGTTTTAACTCAAATTCACTTTGTTCATAAAAATCAAGGCATTACAAGCCTTCAAAAACGTGGACATGACTATTGAAATTATCAAAACATTTTTTTTTCTTTTAAATCAATATGATTTTACACAAACAAAACCATTAAAGCCATCAAATACTTTTCCTTTTAAATTGATATGGTTTTACACAAACAAAACCATTAAGATTTTGTTTTACAAATCAAAATACCAATGGTTATAAAACCAAACCCATTTGTTCAAATTCATTTTTACTTTCTTTATAAATTCTTTTTCACTTTCTTTGCAAATCCTTAAAATCAACAAAACTTAGGATGATATTCTTGTTTAGAAACTCATGTTTAGAAAAACACTTAGGATCTTTTTACACAAAATAAATCAATAAAAATTCCTCCAAAAATCATATTCTTGTTCTCTTGAAAAACAAATCCTTTGTTTATTTTCCATACTCTTCAAATCATTCATTTTCATCTTTCATGAAAATATTAATTTGTGAACACCTATTTTGAGGTGTCTTGTTCGAAATCCACCATGTTCTAAGTACTCAAAAATCAATTCTTTTGTTCTTGAAAATTTTCAACATGAACCCTAATCAAGGGCATCAAAACCGTAGCTCTTCCTTGGCTATTGGAGACAAAAATCAATTTCCTTTCCACCATCAAGTCATGGCATATACATATATATTTCATCATAAATAATATAAGCATACCATCAAAGCCATAAAAGCATGTATAGCATATCAAGCATATCATCAAAGCTATAAAATCATGCAAAGCATATCAAGCATAGAAAATTAATCAAAGCTCATAAACACCCACAAATTAATTACATGACCATGGATATGAATCCTCACATGGATTCCACATCCATCAAATAAAATACCATCTCTCACCACCATGCTTGGTTGGTGAGATGGATCTCCCTCTTACCTCTTGAAGATCCTCAAAAACTCTTTGTTTTGCTTCTTTTTCCAAGTCCTTCACCACCAAGAGTTTCTCAAATTCAAAACAAAATACATAGAAATTAGTATACTAAGCTTGATTAAGAAAACCATGGATCAAACATGGCTTAGATCATGAAAAAGAGAGAAGAAAATGAAGTTTCCTTACACTTCACCATAAATACCCCATAACTTTGATCTTGAAGAAACTCCTTGAAGATGAATGATTTAGAAGAAATCTTCAACATGAAAGTTGCTTAGAACATCATGGAGATTCAAGATCCAAGGTTGGATGAAATTAAAAGAGATTGGATGGTGATTTTAGGGTAGATAACCGAATGGTTTCTCTTGAAGAACAAAGATGAAATTTTTTATTTTTGATAGAAACTTGAAGCTTGGATTTGAAGATCAAGATGAATGATTTTGGAAAAACTCATAACTAGAGATGTTCTTAGAATGGTGTTTAGGTTTAGAAAATCAAGTTGGATGAAATTTTTGAGTGATGGAGGGTGTTCTTGATGGTCATGGCCAAAACTTGCTTGGAGGAGAGGTGGAGAGAAAAGTTTGATGAGTTTTTGCTTTTGGAGGAGACAAAGATGATCAAGAATGATCAATAATGACCAAGATAGCTAATAATGGTCTTCAAAGCTCTCAAAATCAGACCAAAACCGTGCCCCCTTCTTGCATTCTTCTTGAGTGCAAAAATCAAAAGTAAGCCATTATGATGTCTAACTTGACCAAGACATGCAAAAATGACATAAAGCTTGTCTCTTTGTTGTCTTCTAAACACTCCAAAACCATCACTTTCTCTTCATAATGCATTCAATAAAGTTGTCTTCATTATTTGCCACCATTTGAAGCATTTCTAGCCATTGATTAATTCAATGGTTAGGATTTAGGTAGATTTAGATAGGTTAGAAGACTTAATCTGAAATTATTGGATCTTTCTCCTTTAAATTCTAGCCATTAGATGTGTCTCCAAAATTAATGGTCAAAGATTGCTCCTTCAAACTTTAAATCCAGGGTCCTAATTAGTCTTTGCTACTTTAGAAGACAAAATCTCTGCCTTGATTAATTCTTCATCCAATGGTTATAAATGGTGCTTTACTTTTTAAGATTAAATCTCCACCTTGATTTAATCTAAATCCAATGGTTATAAATAGTCTTTGTCATTTTTCAAGACCAATTCTACACCTTTGATTACATCTATGGTTGATATCAAAGCCTTCCTAACTAAGCTTATTCTCACACCATTGATTAAATCAATGGTTATTATCCAAGGCTTTATTAAGTTTGTTTCTTAACCTTTGATTAAATCAATGGTTAATATTCAAACTAAGTATTCTCATCCAAGGGTATAAATTAAGTCAAGCTCTCTTTGTTGACTACGCAAGTATAATATTTATTCTTGTATCCTACAAATAATATTTTTACGGATATTTTTATCATCGATAATTAAATACGGTATAAAATACAAGATCAAAAATTTTCTAAAACCGCGTTTTCGGATTCGGGTTTAGTAAGATCCCCTGTCTCCGTCTAACAACGGTACAAATTTTTCTATGCGTAGAAAAATTTTCACTTTGTGGATCCACAGGGCCCACATATACCACATTGGCCCACATAGGACCACACAGGCCCACATACGATTAAAAAAAAATATAATCATCCATAAAAATCACAAAAATTATAAAATGCACAAATATCAAATCAGATTACGTAAAATAATTACCTAACGGTAAAAATTAAATTACGTAAAGTTTTCTCCTGCTCGAAAATTTTTATTTTCCTGACACGGAGTAAATCACTCAAAACGATCAAATACGCCGATGGAATAAACAAAATAATTTTACGGTGCTCGAAAATCACTAAACGGTGAAATTACATTGCTAATCAAAAATTACTTGTTTAAGAGATTGGAAATTACAGGGGTGTTACAATACTCGCCTCTTTCTGAAAAATTTCGTCCTCGAAATTTCATGACCATGATTTCACACCCTCAGAATAAATAATGACATTATTCCTTTATCTTTTGTTCAGTTCCCATGTAGTTTCACCTCTTACGTTATTCCAAACGATTTTAAACCATTGAAAGTTCTTTATCTCTTGTTCATTTCTTCTGATCAAACAAATATCTTAATATTTTTTTTTCTACGGTTTTCCATTACCGTCTTAACTTTTCCCATAGACAGACTTCTTCAACTTTTGAAGAATCCACCACGCTTCCACTACGCCACTTTGATACTCTGATCTGGATATACATAGGAATATTCTCTATTGCAAAATATTCCTTCAATTGCAGTAGATGAAAGAAAACATCATGGAAAAGAACAAAACGAATCGAATATGTTATCAAACATATCCAGCAAAGAATTGGATGTAACTTGATCTTCAAGAATGAATTCTCTGATATCAATACAGCGGCTACCAACCTTCATTCATGCCTAGAATAGTTTTTCTCAGATAACTTCCAACTAATGTAATGTATTACCTAAAATTTTCTTATCCTCATATCACTTCATTCTCCAGCTTTAGCATCTTTAACAGGAAACGTCTCACTAACCGAGTTCTCCTTTCAACCGCATTATATACCAGATACTATGACATGGATTTTAAATAGGAATATCCTTTCTTGCAAAATATTCTTTCTTGCAAATGCAATATATGAAAGAACATTATAGAGGTTTAGGAAGAAAAAGTAACGAAATGATCTGATATGTTACCAAACATATTCAACAAGAATTTGATTTTACCTGATTTTCAGGAATGATTTTTTTTTTTTGAAATACTAACACTTGTATTGAGACAATCTCATAGGATATGGTTGGAAAATAACCAATTCATTTTCAAAGATCACGTCTGTTTATGAAACAGATCAAACTAACACAAAATTTTTGAACGACAGATCAAACTAACACAAAGATTTGATCTATAACAATGATTTGAATAACTTGAGTAGCTTGATCGGCTAAGAATAGAAACAGAAGTAAACAAATCAAAGGATAGCGAATAACTCTAACATATAATTGATCTACTCAATCATATGCCACACAGAATAAGTTGCTCACAGAAATATTCAAAATGGTTTATAGGATTAGCTCCAATGACGTAATCTCCATTGTTTAAATCTTCCGCTCCAAACACTTCCTACTACCTGAGATTTTACTAACAGAAAACTCTATTTTTATTGGAACTCTATTTTCAAAGATTGTGTTCCAACCTTCCCGCACTTAAACAAATTATTTCCTTAACGTACAATCTTTCGTTAAGTGCCCCTTTCCACACTTCTTACATTTCGGTGCAGATGTCACAGTCAAACTAAACCTGTCATTATTAGTACTTTCTCCACAAGATTGTTGTTGTCGTTGACTTCTTGGAGATCGCAAGTACGTTTTCTGTTGGAATCGCTTGACCTTACGATTTCTCCTTTTTCGTAACCAATATAGTCTAACATTATAGGGTCTCTCATCCTGAGACTGATTCAACTCTAACAAAATCTTAGCTTAAGAAATCAATTCTTGCTGTGGGACAATCTTCTGAGTTTGCTGTATAATTGCTTCAGCCACTGTTTGTATTACTTCCAAAGTTGCAGTCATATCACCACCATTATGTCTTGTTTCCACATGCGTACGTCTATCACGAGTCATTTCTTTTCTTCAAAGATGGACGAATCAAAATAAAATGGAAACCAGATGTAACCATTTCAAATAAACGTTTGTTTTCTTGACGTACATTCCTTCATTAAGTACCTTCTTTCATATCAGTTACTGTCTTTGGTTTCCTCAATGGTTGTAAATACATCTTCCGTCAAAATCAATCACTTCCCTAATATCCTTATAAATATCGGGTTCCAAAATTACGTAGTCTTATATTCTAAGACTGATTCTCTTCCATCAGATCCTGAACCTCTATTTTCATTTCTTTCCCACTGAACAGCGGTCCTTTGTTTCTGCAGTCATCCTTCCACGTTGCTCCTGTTGCTCTCGTAACTCCTTTAGCTCCTGCAGTTGCAGCTGCATTACTAGTAACATGTTCCACTTCCACATACGTACAACTATCCTGAGCCATTTCTTTTTTTTTTCATCTTGTGGCGTGCGGATCGAAATACAATGGATCTAATATCCATTATAAACAATATTGTTTCCTTTCAGAAAACAATAATACAGAGAACACAACACAAACAAAATAGACCTAACCACAAACCCCAAAAGACTCAAACCGTGCTCTGATACCAACTAATGTAACACCCTCCCTAGGGTATCACATGTCTGACTCCCGACTCAAAATCTGTAAAGAAGTTCACACAAGGTTTGAGTTATAAAAAGATGGGTTTTAAAATTTCTTTCTTTACTGAAACGTAAACTTACTGAAATTCATAAGTATTACTGAAAATATATTTCAACTGATTTATATACAACATTGACACCAATTAATATTTCACAATTTAAAGAGAAATATAAAATTAACAGATTTTTTTTTTCAACAGTAGCAAACCCCATGACGGGTCCTACTAAATAGCACAGTATAACACTAACGATAAAACTTAACATACCCATTCCTTATCTTGTATCCAGCTTGTTGCATCAGAACTCTACTCCTTGTCTACTCAGAACACCTTCGAACTTGAGACAGCCACTCTTCAATATTTTCATCAATCTCTGAGTGTCCATCGCCCGATATGTCTAAGACAACTCATTCTTTCTACTGTTTAATTTTAACAATACAGACACAGCAAGACAACATAACAAAGAGGTGAGATCACCTACGCCAATACCAACATGGCAGCACAGAGATAACACAAGCAGCAATATCATACAGGGATATCATATCAAACTTCTAATAATATATTCAGTATTAATCAACTACCATCATCAAATCATTTATCAATTCAATTATCATAAACAACAATTACGATAATGTCCTAATTATCATCATCATCATCCAAGTATTCAAAACAATTGTCATAACCAATATCCCTCAATTAATATATCACACGAGATATAAATGTTCGATTATGCATGTACACAAGACTCGATTTCCTACTCCATGGAGCTAAAACTCAGGTCGGAGAAATAATCGAAAAGATCTGTCGGTACCACATGCCTCAGACCACGTGCTATAATCCTCATTTTGATTTTGCACATCTAGCATATACACGACAGTCTTTATCAGATCTTGATTAAGAATAGTGTCTCGGTCTGGATCATCGGTGTGTTGCATCGGTCTAACCTACGGGAAGAAGCGCGACCAACCACCCGTGTAGGCAACCCGCACCCCGATGCCCCCAAGGTCAACAAGTGACCTACACTACGCATATCGCACCCACTCAAGAGGTGTGTTTCTCCTAGGCAATCAGCCATATCCAGTCCTCATCGGACCATTCCAATGCATGTATAATGCACCAAATCCAATCATAGACAAATATGTCATTTTCTCACAAACAGTGTATGGACACTGATTCAACAGTAATCATACTGTATTTTCAACAGCGAAAATCATGTTATCACGTTTTCATAGTTGTAAAACACTTTTACCGTATTTTCACAATCGCGTAACATTTCTGTTACATTTTCACAATCCAAAAACTTTTCTGTTATGTTTTCACAATACCATAACACTTCTTTTATATTTTCATAATACCGTAACATTTTTGTTACGTTTTTAAAATTTCAAAACGTTTTTCTTACGTTTTTACAATACCGTAACACTACTGTTACGTTTACAAAATTTTGTAACATTTCTGTTACGTTTTCAAAATGTTGCAACTCTTCTGTTGCACTTTTAAACCACGTACTAATTTTTAACGTTTTTCTCAATCGCGTAAAAACATACGTTTCTCAAATCGCATAGTATTTTTCCACTGTTTCAAAATCGCGTAACTTAAAAATCATTCTTTTACGTTACGTAAATCATTTTCTATCATTCTCAAAATATTTAAAACACTTTCCAAATCTCATAACGATTTTTTTTGTCATTTTCACAATCACGTAAAAATATTCTATCACTATTCAAATCACGTAGTGATTTTTCAACAATATTTCAGTCGCGTAAAATATTTAAACATTTTTCAAATCGCGTAAAATATTTTATCTTGTATTTCAAATCACTTTTAAGATATGTAAACTATTTTTCAACATTTTACAATCACGTAAAATATTCTTCAATATTCCAAAACACTATTTTGGACTTAAATAAATTAATATCATTTTCAATACGTTTTTTTCAAATTGCGTGAGCTTAAAAATCACATTTTTAAGATCTAAAAACATTTTTCATCACAATTTCATTACTGAAAAATATTTCTTAACCATCAAAAATTCCTTTCAACTTTTTCAAAATATTATAACTTTGTATTTCATTTTTTCACATTTTCTTACTCAAGAAAATCTTTTTCCAAAAATATAATCCACAAAAATCACTTTTCCATTGATATAAATCAACGTTTCAAAACTTAACATTTTTCTAACGTATTTCAAAACTTGAAAATAAGTTATACATTAGTAAATTTTCAAAACACCATTATATTCTCCATTTTTCCCAAATCATTTCCAAACACAACCTTCTTCAAAATAAATTAAAGTTCGAAAACATTTTCGTTTACAAAAACTTGATTTTCTTAAGTGATAAACACTCTGATTCCTTTTCCAAAATCCTTGTATTAAATCCAGTTACGTTTTCACTCTGAAATTCACTTTGTTCATAAAAATCAAGGCATTACAAGCCTTCAAAAACGTGAACATGACTATTGAAATCATCAAAACATTTTTTTTTCTTTTAAATCAATATGATTTTACACAAACAAAACCATTAAAGCCATCAAATACTTTTCCTTTTAAATTGATATGGTTTTACACAAACAAAATCATTAAGATTTTGTTTTAAAAACCGAAATACCAATGGTTATAAAACCAAACCCATTTGTTCAAATTCATTTTTACTTTCTTTACAAATTCTTTTTCACTTTCTTTGCAAATCCTTAAAATCAACGTTTGCCCGTTTCATTCAAAACTCATGTTTAGAAAAACACTTAGGATCTTTTTACACAAAATAAATCAATAAAAATTCCTCCAAAAATCATATTCTTGTTCTCTTGAAAAACAAATCCTTTGTTTATTTTCCATACTCTTCAAATCATTCATTTTCATCTTTCATGAAAATATTAATTTGTGAACACCTATTTTGAGGTGTCTTGTTCAAATCCACCATGTTCTAAGTACTCAAAAATCAATTCTTTTGTTCTTGAAAATTTTCAACATGAACCCTAATCAAGGGCATCAAAACCGTAGCTCTTCCTTGGCTATTAGAGCCAAAAATCAATTTCCTTTCCACCATCAGTCATGGCATATACATATATATTTCATCATAAATAATATAAGCATACCATCAAAGTCATAAAAGCATGTATAGCATATCAAGCATATCATCAAAGCTATAAAATCATGCAAAGCATATCAAGCATAGAAAATTAATCAAAGCTCATAAACACCCACAAATTAATTACATGACCATGGATATGAATCCTCACATGGATTCCACATCCATCAAATAAAATACCATCTCTCACCACCATGCTTGGTTGGTGAGATGGATCTCCCTCTTACCTCTTGAAGATCCTCAAAAACTTTGTTTTGCTTCTTTTTCCAAGTCCTTCACCACCAAGAGCTTCTCAAATTCAAAACAAAATACATAGAAATTAGTATACTAAGCTTGATTAAGAAAACCATGGATCAAACATGGCTTAGATCATGAAAAAGAGAGAAGAAAATGAAGTTTCCTTACACTTCACCATAAATACCCCATAACTTTGATCTTGAAGAAACTCCTTGAAGATGAATGATTTAGAAGAAATCTTCAACATGAAAGTTGCTTAGAACATCATGGAGATTCAAGATCCAAGGTTGGATGAAATTAAAAGAGATTGGATGGTGATTTTAGGGTAGATAACCGAATGGTTTCTCTTGAAGAACAAAGATGAAATTTTTGATTTTTGATAGAAACTTGAAGTTTGGATTTGAAGATCAAGATGAATGATTTTGGAAAAACTCATAACTAGAGATGTTCTTAGAATGGTGTTTAGGTTTAGAAAATCAAGTTGGATGAAATTTTTGAGTGATGGAGGGTGTTCTTGATGGTCATGGCCAAAACTTGCTTGGAGGAGAGGTGGAGAGAAAAGTTTGATGAGTTTTTGCTTTTGGAGGAGACAAAGATGATCAAGAATGATCAATAATGACCAAGATAGCTAATAATGGTCTTCAAAGCTCTCAAAATCAGACCAAAACCGTGCCCCTCCCTTCTTGCATTCTTCTTGAGTGCAAAAATCAAAAGTAAGCCATTATGATGTCTAACTTGACCAAGACATGCAAAAATGACATAAAGCTTGTCTCTTTGTCTTCTAAACACTCCAAAACCATCACTTTCTCTTCATAATGCATTCAATAAAGTTGTCTTCATTATTTGCCACCATTTGAAGCATTTCTAGCCATTGATTAATTCAATGGTTAGGATTTAGGTAGATTTAGATAGGTTAGAAGACTTAATCTAGGCCATTGGATCTTTCTCCTTTAAATTCTAGCCCTTAGATGTGTCTCCAAAATTAATGGTCAAGATTGCTCCTTCAAACTTTAAATCCAAGGGTCCTAATTAGTCTTTGCTACTTTAGAAGACCAAATCTCTACCCTTGATTAATTCTTCATCCAATGGTTATAAATGGTCTTTGTTACTTTTTAAGATTAAATCTCCACCCTTGATTTAATCTAAATCCAATGGTTATAAATGGTCTTTGTCATTTTTCAAGACCAATTCTACACCTTTGATTACATTTATGGTTGATATCAAAGCCTTCCTAACTAAGCTTATTCTCACACCATTGATTAAATCAATGGTTATTATCCAAGGCTTCTTTATTAAGTTTGTTTCTTAACCTTTGATTAAATCAATGGTTAATATTCAAACTAAGTATTCTCATCCAAGGGTATAAATTAAGTCAAGCTCTCTTTGTTGACTACGCAAAGATAATATTTATTCTTGTATCCTACAAATAATATTTTTACGATATTTTAATCATCGATAATTAAATACGGATAAAATACAAGATACAAGAAATTTTCTAAAACTGTTTTCGGATTCGGGTTTAGTAAGATCCTGTCTCCGTCTAAACAAGATACAAATTTTTCTATGCGTAGAAAAATTTTCACTTTATGGGACCCACAGGCCCACATAGGACCACACAGGCCCACATACAGTAAAAAAAAACATAATCATCCACAAAAATCACAAAAATTATAAAATGCACAAATATCAAATCAGATTACGTAAAATAATTACCTAACGGTAAAAATTAAATTACGTAAAGTTTTCTCCGGCCCGAAAATTTTTATTTTCCTGACACGGAGTAAATCACTCAAAACAATCAAATACGCTGACATAATAAACAAAATAATTTTACAGTGCACAGAAATTACTAAACAGTGAAATTCTGTTAACTGTCAAAATTACTGTTTAAGAGATTGGAAATTTTGGGGTGTTACAGGTTATATCAAAAAGAGACCCATAGTGAAAATAACGAAATATGTGAACAAAAATATAAAGTATTTAACTTAAATACAATACATGGTGGCGCATATAAAGCATGGTAAAAAGAATAGAAAGTATAGCCACCAAGGCAAAAAGAGGAACATGATTAAAAGTATGCAAGAATAAACAATTAAGAAGCGGACACCGTGACGTTCACTTTGAGCGCCATGGCATTCAAAATAACCCAGGTACACCGTGGTGCGCATGAACTCTCTGAAAAATAAATTCACGCACTCAACAATGCTAACCCCCAGAGCATTTAAAACCCACATATTACAAACAAAAGAATAACCCATAATGTATATGATCACATAGAAATCAATTCAAACAAACTTCTAAAGGAGGGAAAAAATCAGATTTAATGGAAAATATGATGCAAAGTAAAATAGAGAAAGTGAGATAATGGGTTACCTGAAGAGAAATTGGGGTAGGGATTTGAAGAAAATGTAGAGAACCAAAAATGAAGGAGATAATAAATGTGAGAGAAAGGCAGGAATAACCAAAAAGAGGGAAAATGGTTCGTGTTTTAATACAAACCCTATTCCTCTGTTATTTAAACAACAAGCGTTCACGCCGCGGTATAAAGCTTTATACGTCACGGCGCTAGTTTTAGTAAAATGCACGTTTCACACTTTAAAAAAAAAACAAAACCACACGTCGCGGTATTGCATTTAGTGCATCGTGGTGTTACGCTTGCAGCCTACTTACCCTGATAACCTGAGCTGATACCTGAGAACAGAACCTTGCGACGTGACATTGGTATGCTGCGGTGGTAAGCTCTCAAGCTTGAAACCTTGATAAGATATAGCCTTGAACGCCGCGACGTGATGAGCCAACCTACAGAATTATGCAGAAAAAAGCATTTAGCAGCTACCTCTGCTGCCCAAAAGTCTCCCCAACTTGCAAAAACAGTCCATCTAGTTAAATCATTAAATGTATAACCAAAATATCATGAAACATCAAAATCAAAGCTTCTAAACACTAGACTCAAAATGAAAGAATTAAGGGCACAGGTGGGTTAATCTAAAAAAGGGCCTATGTTTATAGTCCAGGCAGGACTTTCTCTGACTTTTCATGTTGGGGTAGTTAATGTGACAGAGGTTTTCCCCCTATCAAATTCTCCTCCCAAGTAAGGCTTCAGGCACTGGCCATTGACCTTAAAGGATGCTTTGCCATCAAGATCCGTAACCTCAACTGCCCCATGGGAAAACATATTTACCACTTAGAATGGACCTAACCATTTGGATTTATGCCTTCCTGGGAAGAGCTTGAGCCTGGAGTTGTACAGTAGGACTTGTTGGCCTTGCTCAAATGTCTTTTGCACAATCTTCTTATCATGCCACCCCTTAACTTTCTCCTTATACAACTTTGCATTCTTATAGGCTTGGAGCCTAATTCATCAAGTTCATTGAGCTGCAATAATCTTTTGTCACCGGCAGTTTGCAAATCAAAATTTACTTGCTTTATCCCCCAATAAGCATGATGTTCTAGCTCGACAAGCAAATGACGAGCTTTTCCAAACACAAGCTTGTATGGGAATATACTAATAGGGTTTTTATAAGCAGTTTTGTACGCCCATAGCGCATCATCAAGCCGTCTTGACCAATCTTTGCGAGATGGACATATAGTCTTCTCAAGTATTCACTTTATTTCCCTATTGGATACCTTCGCTTGTGATTGGGGTGAAATCTGCAAGTGTACGGTTTCGTCGTCAAGTAATAAAATATCGAATCCACAGGGACTATGTTTATGAATACCAATTAATTAATTAATTCAATTCAATTAAACAAAAGAGAATATAATTGTTGAACAAGAACATAGAAACCAAACAATTAAATAAATAAAAGTTAAGACGCAAAATTGAGAATAAAAATAGTAAAATGTTGAGAAAAGATTTCAGATTTAAGAAAGCTTCCAGGATTGGGGTTAACCACAATGATACAAGACTCCTAATTGACAATCCTCTTATTAACACTTGAAATTCAATTGAAGGTGAATTACCCTAAATTAGTTAATGTTCCCTTTCAAGATACAAGAACCGTGCCCAATTAAACCAATTCCTACTCTCGTGGTAATTGAATCTAAATTGAACCCATTACGCTTTTTGGTAATTCATTAATCCTCGAAAGGCTAAACCTACTCTCGTGATTTAAACCTTAAGTTCAATTCTTATAGTTCCAACACCTAGGTTCACCTTTCAAGTCGTCCCTAGATATCTATGAGATGCAAATAAGTGGCGACAAATTCACATGAATAATCGCAATAAGGATTGAATCAACAACATTCAAGATTAATAAAAGGGTAAACAATATCAATTAATCATCATCAATGTATCAAAGGGCATTGCCCAATCCTAGAAACAAAAGGAACTACTCAGACATGGAGAAGAAGAAACCAGAAATCAAGTTCCATGAACATCTAAACACGTAATCCTAGAGAGAAGAGAGGAAGATGAAGATCAAGAGCCTCCAATGTGCCTCCTTCCAAACCCTAATGTTGTCTTCAGAACATCTATAAATACCCCATGGGTTAAAACTGGTTCAAGCCCATCAGAAAAGAGAAAAATGGACTTAAAAATCTGACACGCACACTGAACCACGGCCGTGGTGGGGACCACGGCCAGGCCGTGGTCAGTTCTGGACTCAGACATTTCAACCAAAATCTCAACCACGGCCGTGGTGGCCACCACGGCCAGGCCGTGGTTGTCTCTGGACTTCCCCTTTTGCTTTTTCACGTAGCTGCTCGATCCATGGCCGTGGTTCAGGCCACGGGCAGGCCGTGGAACCCTCTGGAGTGACCTTTTTGTCCCAAATTGCTACTCTTTAAGCTCCAACTTCAATTGTGCAAGCTTTCCATCCATTTCTAGGCCAATTAAGCACCAATCCTGCACAACAACACCAAAAATACCGCAGTTATCCGAACTAAAGGGAAAAATAAACAAAAAGGGAAACTAAAATGCCTAGAATGTATAAAAATGCATGCAAACACATGAACAAAATATGATGTTGTTTCACACACATCAAATACCCCCAAGCTTAAGTTTGTGCTTGTCCCCAAGCAATAACTAAGACCAACTAAGAAATGGGATTATGAGACAATAATGAATGAGGAACCCGAAAAAACATATAACCAAGCAATAGGCAAAGACAAACCAAGAATTAGAAAGGTAATCAAAATCAAGTCCAATTAGAGGCTAAAGTTCTCAGAAATCATGCTCCTCACTAAATTAGGATCACTCAACTAACACACTCAAAGTGTTTAAGGATGAAGACAATGCGCTCAATATTCCTCAAAGAAAATGCACTTCCATAAGCTTGATAAGAAACCAAATTTCCACTAATAATCAGCATGAATGCAAGAATCAAAAGGTCTTTCAAGGGATATAATGGGGCCATGGGAATGATGTCAGGAAGGATAAAGAAAGGAGGGTATGCACAAAGGGCTAACAACATTTTCAACAAGCACAAGAAACCCAATAAAACATACATGGAGCAAAGGCAATTTTCAATCAAGGCATAATTCCACATTTTCTCCATTTCTTTTCAAGCTTTTCTTTTATTTTTTTTCCCTTTTTCCTCATTTTTTTTTAGAGGGGAGAGACCTCATTTTCAAAACACATGATTCCCAATACAACATTCAAACTCAGATTGCTCCATTCAATATCCTAAATGATCACCGACAATGTATCATCATAGGCATCAAGAAAACAATTATACAATAAGCTCAAAATAGGCAACTAGAGGATGAAAGTGTAACAAATTCAGAAGGCCAGAAAAATACCTAAGATGCCTTAATCACATTCAAGCATGCAAACCAAGATTTTGCCTCAAAATAGTTTCAAATCAAGTTCTAGAGCACAAAATCAATTAGGAATGACCACTCAACACAAAGAATGGGATGAAAAATCATATAGTGAATAAATCCCATACAAACTCAAAACTCACTTTAAGAGGTTCAAAAATCAATGAGAAGCACAAATTCAGAGAACATATGCTAATTATCAACTATCAAGAAATCACCTCCACTATCAATTAAAGACAATGCTTGTTGCCTACCACAAGAATCAATAAATTGGGTTCCAAATCAATTATCATCTCAAAATCCCCAAAAGAAAGGGGGACAAGGTTCAACCAAAAAGCAGAAATATAAGATGGTGTAAAAATGCAACAAGAAAATGCAATGCAAAATGAGATATGGGAATGCATGATAATGAAGATAAAAATAAAAATGAAAAATAAATACCCCCCGACTTAGACCTTACATTGTCCCCAATGTAAAAATCTAAAACTATGGAAGGAATAAATGAAAAGAACTCACTGCGGTGGTGGAAAAAGGAGACGTGTAGCCATGAACTCGAACATCCTATCTAAAACTCCATTTTTTTTTGGTGGCCGACATGACTATATACATCCCCCTACAAAGGCTCAGAACTCGGGGAGGCACCAAAGTTGACTCAACAATAGCTAACTAAGAAAAAAAAATAAAAATAAAAAAAAGTGTTAATTAATAAAAATAAGAAAATAAAGGAAAAGAGATAGAATGTTGGGTTGCCTCCCAAGAAGCGCTAAGTTATAGTCATTAGCTTGACTATGAGCTGGTTCTATGCTCAGGTGATGTCAATGGAGTGGTCCTCAGTCCCCACTCCTTCTTCATAGTGTTGCACTCTCTGGACCTTTATCATGAATGTCTTCTGGCCTTCTATCTTCACCTCAAGCACACCATAGGATAAGACTCGAACAATCTCATATGGTCCAGACCATTTCGACCACAACTTACCTGGACAGAAACGTAGAAGCAAGTTATCAACAAGAACTTTATCCCCTGGTTTAAATTCACGCTTCTTGACACATTTGTCATCCCACTTCTTTGGTCCTTTCTTGCAGGGCTTGACCTTCTCTAACTTGGAAGCAACCTTGGGCAAGGTCTCCTCTAATACAGCATGAGTCACAGATTCCTGCATATCTGAAAGTACAACTCGTCCACATCATCAGTAGCATCTATGCGATTACATGAATTAGAGGAATTAAGATTTTTTCAGAATTGAAAACATTAAAAACTACTTCCTCATTATTCAATCGCAAAGTCAATTTCCCTTCGTGGACATCAATAATTGCCCTTCCGGTGGCGAGGAATGGTCGCCCAGAGTATGAGCGGCATTTTAGCATCTTCTTCCATGTCAAGCACAACAAAATCAACGGGTATAAAAAACTTACCCACTCTAATAGGAACATCTTCCAAGATGCCAACGGGTACTTGACGGACCGATCCGCCAACCCAGGTGAAATAGTTGTGGGTTTCACTCACCTACCTCCAACTTCTTGCACACGAAAAGGGGCATAAGACGACACTAGCCTCTAAGTCACACGAGCTTTATCAAAATTTGTGTTACCAATCAAGCAAGGAATAGAGAAGCTACCTGGATCTTTTAGCTTAGGAGGCAATTTATTTTGAATTAAAGCACTACACTCCTCAGTTAAAGCTACGGTCTCATATTCATCAAGCTTTCTCTTATTAGACAAAATGTCCTTAAGAAACTTAGCATAGGTAGGCATTTGTTTCAACGCCTTAGTGAAGGGTACATTAATGTACAATTTCTTAAGGACCTCTAGGAACTTCCCAAATTGCATATCTAGCTTGGCCTTAGCCAATCTTTGAGGGAATGGCACTGGGGGTTGGTATGGTTCAGGGGGTACATACTTAGATACCTTTTCATTAATTTCCTCTTCCTCTAAGGGTTGTGTCTTAGTGTCTTTTTCCTCATTCCCCTCATCTTTGTCACTAACCTCCTTATCCTTGGGATCCTCTAGGTTCTTACCACTTCTCAAACTAACAGACATGCAGTGTTCATTACTTGGATTCATTTCAGGCTGACCAGGAAATTTACCTTGTTGCCTATGTGAAGTGCTTGCAAGTTGGGCAATCTGAGTTTCTAACAATTTATTATGAATGGCCAAATTTTCAACTTTAGATGACAACTCTCTAATGGCCTCGATCCACAACTTGCCCATGTTGCCTAAACTCCTCATTTTGCTTAGCTTGACTCTCAACAAAATTCTCAAGAAGAGACTCAAGTTTAGAGTTTTGTACCATTGGAGTTCGAAAGAGGGTTTAGCACTACCTTGCCACCTTGGTGTTGACTATTCCGGTAGGAGAAGTTGGGATGTGACTTCCAACCGGGGTTGTAAGTTTGAGAATATGGATCATTCCTCCCCTTTTGGTTAAAGTCATGGAAATTGTGGCATGATTCCACTTGCTCCACCGGTGCACCTTGTGAGGAGCCAATTCCAACTTGGCATTCAACACCTATGTGTCCCTGTGCTCCACAAATCTCACAAAAATTGTTAGAGGCACCTATGGCATTTACATGAGCCATTTCAAGCATGTCAAAATATTTATTCAAAGAATCAAATTTTGACATAATTAAATCAACTCCGTCTACCTCAAACTTACCTCCCGAGAGTTTTCTCGGGTTATTACCTCTTTCATTTGCCCATTGATGATGATTTATGGCAACACTCTCAATGATCTCATAGGCTTCTATCAGTCTTCTATTCATCAAAGCTCCACCAGCTGCGAAGTCTAGAGACACCTTCAAAGAATATTCTAGCCCATTATAGAAGGTGTGGACGATCAACCATTTTTCTAACCCATGGTGTGGGCAGGCTTCCAGCAAAGCCTTGTATCTATCCCAAGCTTCCGACAATGATTCACCATCTTTCTGAACAAAGCTTGTGATTTGGGTCCTCAGATGAGCAGTCTTGGATGGTGGAAAGAATTTGTTCAAGAAAGTTTGCTCCAATTGGTCCCAAGAAGTGATGGTCTCAGCGGGAATTGACCTCAACCAAGCCCTAGCTCTATCTCTCAATGATAATGGAAATAGGCGAAGGCGAATAGCATCAACAGAGGCACCTTCAATCTTGAGGGTCTCACAGAATTCCAAGAACATATCCACATGATCGTTTGGGTCCTCTGATGGCAATCCTCCAAACTGGTTCTGCCTTATCATGGTGAGTAAAGCAGGTGGTATGGTGAACTGTCTAGCTTCAATGTCTGGCCGAGCAATTCCAGAACGCAAACCCCGAGCATTAGGGGCTGCATACTCTTTAAGAGGTCTATTATCAGCAGGTGCAGCCATGACAAGCGTTGGCTCAAGTCTATCTCTTGCTCTTTGGCTTTATTGTCTTCTCCTTCTGCGAAGGGTTCTTTCAATTTCAGGATCAGCTTCTTCAAGAGTCCCAAAACATCTAGTTCTTCGCATAAACAAGAGAATTACCTGTAGACACTCAAAGAGAAAACAAGAAAGTAGTAAAAAGGTTTAAAATAATTAAATTAAAAATTTAACTGATATTCAAGAAGAACACAGTCCCCGGCAACGGCGCCAAAAACTTGATTGGGGTGAAATCCGCAAGTGTACGATTTTGTCGTCAAGTAATAAAATATCGAATCCACAGGGACTATGTTTATGAATACCAATTAATTAATTAATTCAATTAAATTAAACAAAAGAGAATATAATTGTTGAACAAGAACGTAGAAACCAAACAATTAAATAAATAAAAGTTAAGATGCAAAATTGAGAATAAAAATAACAAATTGTTGAGAAAAGATTTCAGATTTAAGAAAGCTTCCAGGATTGGGGTTAACCACGATGATACAAGACTCCTAATTGACAATCCTCTTATTAACACTTGAAATTCAATTGAAGGTGAATTACCCTAAATTAGTTAATGTTCCCTTTCAAGATACAAGAACCGTGCCCAATTAAACCAATTCCTACTCTCGTGGTAATTGAATCTAAATTGAACCCATTACGCTTTTTGGTAATTCATTAATCCTCGAAAGGCTAAACCTACTCTCGTGATTTAAACCTTAAGTTCAATTCTTATAGTTCCAACACCTAGGTTCACCTTTCAGTACGTCCCTAGATATCTATGAGATGCAAATAAGTGGCCAACAAATTCATATGAATAATCGCAATAAGGATTGAATCAACAACATTCAAGATTAATAAAAGGGGTAAACAATATCAATTAATCATCATCAATGTATCAAAGGGCATTGCCCAATTCTAGAAACAAAAGGAACTACTCAAACATGGAGAAGAAGAAGCCAGAAATCAAGTTCCATGAACATCCAAACCCGTAATCCTAGAGAGAAGAGAGGAAGATGAAGATCAAGAGCCTCCAATGTGCCTCCTTCCAAACTAAATTCGAACCCTAATGTTGTCTTCAGAACATCTATAAATACCCCATGGGTTAAAACTGGTTCAAGCCCATCAGAAAAGAGAAAAACGGACTTAAAAATCTGACACGCACACCGAACCACGGCCGTGGTGGGGACCACGGCCAGGCCGTGGTCAGTTCTGGACTCAGACATTTCAACCAAAATCTCAACCACGGCCGTGGTGGCCACCACGGCCAGGCCGTGGTTGTCTCTGGACTTCCCCTTTTGCTTTTTCACGTAGCTGCTCGATCCATGGCCGTGGTTCAGGCCACGGGCAGGCCGTGGAACCCTCTGGAGTGAGCTTTTTGTCCCAAATTGCTACTCTTTAAGCTCCAACTTCAATTGTGCAAGCTTTCCATCCATTTCTAGGCCAATTAAGCACCAATCCTGCACAACAACACAAAAAATACCGCAGTTATCCGAACTAAAGGGAAAAACAAACAAAAAGGGAAACTAAAATGCCTAGAATGTATAAAAATGCATGCAAACACATGAACAAAATATGATGTTATTTCACATACATCAGCTTGTCCACTTATTTGTGGGTGGTAAGCGGGAGCAATTTGGTGAGTTACCCCATATTTGGCAAGGCGAACCTCAAAATACTTATTACAAGAATGTGATTTTCCATCACTGATAATGGCTCGAGGAGTACTAAAACAGGTAAAGAATTATTTTTTCATGAAGTTTATCACTACCTTAGAGTCATTGGTAGGAAATGCACTTGCTTCCACCCATTTGGACATGTTGTCCACTGTCATAAGAATATGCAGATTCCCATAAGAGGGAATGAAGGGGCCCATGAAGTCGATGCCCCAAACATAAAAAATTTCCATTTCAAGAATGAAATTGAGGGGCATCTCATTTCTCCTTGATATGTTCCCTGATTTCTGACATCTATCACATTTGCTAACATGGAAGTATACATCCTTGAAGAGAGACAGTCAATACAAGCTAGATTGGAACAACTTTGCTGCTATTCTATCACCACTATAATGACCTCCAAAAAGGGCAACATAACATTGATTCAAAATTTGCTCAACTTCCTCCAAAGGTACATATCTTCTCAACATATGATCAGGGCACTATTTAAACAAGAAAGACTCATCCCAAAAATAGTGCCTATTATCGTGCAAGAACTTCTTCCTCCGGTGAGAGGTGAGATCCAGAGGCATCACACCACCTACTAGGTAGTTCATAATGTCAGCATACCAAGGGTTCGGTTGAGCTGTGACAACAAAGAGTTGCTCATTAGGGAATGTCTCTCTGATTGTGATTGGTTCAACTTGATATTCCTCATTTTCCAATCTAGAAAGGTGGTCAGTAACTTGATTCTCAGTCCCTTTCTTATCACGAATTTCCAAGTCAAACTCTTGCAACAGTAGAACCCACCGAATCAATTATGGTTTTGCATCCTTTTTGGCCACCAAGTATTTAATCACGGAGTGGTCCGTATAGACTATCACCTTAGCACCCGCCAAATATGACCGAAACTTGTCAAATGCAAAAACAACTGCCAGAAGTTCCTTTTCTATTGTGGTGTAGCTTAGCTGTGCGTTATTAAGAGTCTTGCTTGTATAGTATATGGAGCGAAACACCTTGTCCTTCCTCTGTCCCAAAACTGCACCAACAAAATAGTCACTGGCATCACACATTAGTTCAAAGGAAAACTCCCATTCAAGAGTGGTAATCACCAGAGCTGATACAAGTCTCTTTTTCAACTCCACAAATGCCTCATGGCAAGATTTATCAAAGTTAAATTGGACATCCTTCTCCAATAGGTTGCAAAGTGTCTTAGAAATCTTAGAGAAGTCCTTTATGAATCTCTAGTAGAAACCAACATGCCTCATGAAACTTCTGACTCTCTTCATTGAGATTGGTGGCAGAAGTTTCTCAATTACTTCTATTTTTGCTCTATCGACCTCCATTCCCTTGCACGACACTCTATGACCAAGAACTATGCCTTCTTGGACCATGAAGTGACACTTCTCCTAGTTAAGCACCAAATTGGTTTCTTCACATCTTTGCAGAACCAGAGCCAAGTTATTTAGGAAATCATCAAAAGAATCACCGAAGACTGAGAAGTCATCCATGAACACCTGCAAGAACTTCTCAACCATATTTGTAAAGATTGCCATCATGCATCTCTAGAAGGTTGCTGGTGCATTACACAAGCCAAATGACATTCTCTTAAAAGCATATATGTCATAGGGGCAAGTGAATGTTATCTTCTCTTAATCATCAGGGGCTATAGCAATCTGATTATACCCCGAGTATCCGTCCAGAAAGTAATAGAATGTATGCCCTGCCAACCTATCCAGCATCTGATCAATGAATGGCAGAGGGAAGTGATCCTTTCTGGTTGTGGTATTTAGCTTCCTATAGTCCATGCAAATACGCCACCCTATGACTGTTCTGGTGGGAATCAAGTCATTGTTTTCATTGGCAACAACTGTCATACCACCCTTTTTAGGCACACACTAGATAGAGCTCACCCATGTACTATTAGAAATTGAGTATATGATTCCCCCATCCAACCACTTGATGATCTCTTTTTTTACCACTTCTTTCATAATGGGGTTCAAACGCGTTTGGTACTCAATGATTGGTTTGACATCATCTTCCAGCAAAATTTTGTGCATGCATATAGTAGGACTAATGCCTTTAATGTCTGCAATAGTCCTTCCCAACGCCTTCTTATACTGCCTTAGCACTCTCAACAACTTGAACTTTTGCTCTTTTGATAATAGTGAGGAAATGATGACCAACAATGTGGATGATTCTCCCAAGTAGGAATATTTCAAGTGATCAGGAAATGGTTTGAGTTCCAACTTAGGTGGAAAAATGATGGAAGGTTGCAGCATAGGCTTGTCAGAGGAGATCTGCAATGGCTCAAAGCTTGGTTTCCTGTAAAACTTAGCAGAAGTGTCAAGCAATTTAATACATTCCTTAATATCATCCCTATCTATATGCTCATCATGCGATGCCAAAGTTAAAGCAAGGGAATCTTCAGGAAAATTAGTATGAAATGCTGCATTTACTACTTGATCTATCATACCAACATAGGAACATTCTTCTTAATTATTAGGGAATTTCATGGCCTTATAAATGTTAAAAGTTACCTTTTCGTCATTCACTTGCATGGTAAGTTCACCTCTTTGCACATCTATCATGGTCTTACCGGTTGCCAAGAAAGGTCTCCCTAGAATTAACGGCACATTGCGGTCCTCCTCCATGTCAAGGATGACAAAGTCAGTAAGGAATATGAGCTTGTCCATCTTTACAAAAACATCCTCAATGACCCCCTTCGGATATGTAAGAGTCCTGTCAGCTAATTGTAAGGTTATAGAGGTTAGTTTCACTTCACCCAGTTTTAATCGTTGGAAGATTGAGAGGACATCAAATTAATGCTCGCCCCCAAATCACACAAAGCTCTATCGTTAAAGTGTCTCCCAATTGTGCATGGTATGGTAAAGCTTCCCAGAACTTTCAACTTTGGGGGTAGCTTGTTCTCCAAGATGACACTATATTCCTCTGTGAGTACCACTGTCTCATAGTCTCGTAATCTTCTTTTCTTAGATAGGATGTCCTTCATGAACTTCACGTAACTTAACATTTGTTCTAATGCTTCTGCAAATGGAATATTTATGTGAAGCATCCTGAAGACATCCAGAAACTTCTAGAATTGGGCATCCAACTTTTGTTTAGCCAATCTGTTCGGGAAATGTAAAGGTAATATATGAGGTTTTTCATTCTTCTTCTTTTCCTCATCATTCTTTTTTTCCTTATCCTTCTTCTTTTCAATTACCTTACTCCGTTGGCCCTCCTTATACATAATCTCCTCATCTTGTGTCTCCTTAGCATCATCTACAGGCAGTTTGGTCTTAGGATTCTCTTCTATATCTTTTCCACTTCTAATGATAATAGCATTGTAGGATGGTTAATCAATTGGATCATCTCTTGGATTGCTGACTGTGACACTTAGAAAAGACCCCAAGGGCCTACTGTTTATAACATTCACCAACTGACCCACTTAGGTCTCTAGAGCTCTCATTGAAGTCATTTGGCTTTGAATCAGGACATCATTCTTGGCCAAATAAGCATCAATCATCAACATATAAGAATCAGACTTGACCATGAATTGCATGAATATGTCTTCAAGAGATGGTTTTTTATCTTGCATAGGAAGTCTTGACTGTGAAAGGAAACTAGGAGGATAAGGTTGTCTTTCATTACCAACCGATGAAGATGATGCACCTTGATTGTCTCTCCATAAGGAGTTTGGATAATTTCTCCACCCAGGGCTATATTGATGCGAATACAGATTGTTCTGTGATGGCCGATAGTTCCTAGCATATTGTGCACTCTCTAAGATAGAAAGGCACCTATCAGTTGCATGATTATCACCACATCGATCACAAAGCACAAAAGGGCTCAAATGAGGACTCGCTCCCATACTATCCAACTTACTAGCAATTGTAGCTACTTGAGTAGAAAGTGATGTAATTGCATCAATATTATGCATTCCAGCTACCTTCTTTAGAGTATTTCTTGCAGAAGGCCACTGGTAGTTATTTACAGCCAATTCTTCAAGTAGTTGGAATGCCTCATCAAAGGATTTGCCAAGCAATGAACCACCCGCAGCTGCATCCACTATTGGATGGTGGTGAGGCAACAACCCTTTATGGAAGGAATAAATTTGATGCCATGGAGGAATATCATAATGAGGACATCTTCTCAAAAGATCCTTGTATTTCTCTCATGCTTCATACAAGGATTCAGAATCAAATTGAGTGAACAAAGTAATGTCATTCACCATCTCCGCAGTCTTGGCAAGTGGGAAATATTTGTTCAAGAATTTTCCACGGGCATCACTCCAAGTGCTTATGGTTCCAGCTAGTAGAGATTGTAACTAACTCTTAGTTTTTTCTCTGAAAGAAAAAGGAAAAAGCCTTAGTTGAATGGCGTCTTTTGAGACTCCATTATGCTTGAATGTGTCACAAATCTCCAGAAAATTTGTCGAGTGGGCATTTGGATTTTCACTCGGTAAACCCCCAAATTGCACCCAAGTCGATATCATTTGAATGATGGCTGGTTTAATTTCAAAATTATTGGCTTGGATAGGAGGCCACCTTATGCTTGATTGTAGATTATCCATTTGAGGAGTTGCAAACTCCCTCAAGGGCCTTGTATGATTATTGTTACCAACCATTGTATTTGTACCTAAAACAAAGAAAGAATGAAACTTGGATTAAAATGAACTAAAAGAAAACTTGAATTAAAACTAATTAAACTCATTGTTAATATTGGAAAAAATCATAAATTAGCCATTATCACTAGCAACGGTGCCAAAAACTTATTGGACCTTTTATGTACCGCAAGTGCACGGGTCGCGAAAGTAATACAATGATGAGAAAGATCATTTCCACAGGGATAATAAATAATATCTAATGCCAAATATTAACTAATAACTTAATGAATTCTATTCAAGCATATATAAATTAGGAAGAGTGTGCGTAGCCAATTTAAAGACTAAAAAGCGGTAAGATAGGAATAAAAGACAAATGAGAGCATAGGGACTCCTTCTTCACCAACTACTTTACTTAGTAACATGCAACCACTTTAAGCTATAATGATGACTAATTTTGATAGCTTAAGAAACTACATTAGCCAAAAGCCTATGTCAAGGTCATTTAACCCTATGTCATTTACCTAACTCACTATATGTCCATGAGAACTGGTGCAAACACCACGCATTAAGATTGGGTCTTAACAAATGCTATACATGGTAAATAGGTATATATCTATCCTATTAACGAATTAATTCACCCTACCATTAGAATAAAATTAAATATGCATCACCCACATCCATGATCTAAAATCTAGATTACTATGTCTAATTCAAAAGATTTTATCAAAACACAATAAATGTTGGCCAAACACCTATGAGCATTAAGAGAAACATGGATAAACAAAACCAATCATCATTATAAACTTAAAAGGTTACAAAGTCACTAATGTACATGGAAGGATCCGAAGGAATCCCTAAAGATAAATTAGCTATCCATGAAACACGAAAATCTCAAGAGAGATTCCATACCCATGACCTAAAAACAGAGAGATTAAAGAGAAAAGAGAGAAAACACTATAATGTGAACTTGGGATGCTTGATCCTCCTTGGATGATGGTGGTTTTCTCTCTTAATCCTTTCAAAGTCCTCCAAAATAATAAAAAAACTCGTCTTTGCTCCGTTCTCTGCCTTCTCCCACCTAACTTCTACAAAATATCTGATTAAAAAGTATTTATAGACAAAGCCCACGAACTCGAGCCGCGGCGTGAACTTCCTTGTGCCACAGCATGAGTGTCCACATGGTTAAGTGGAACTAGGGTAGACCAACATGCACCGCGGTGTAAACTTCTTTGCACTACGACGTGGTAGTCTGTATCTTCAATATGCGCAACAGGTAGAGAGTAAGATGCCTTGGCATGAAACACCTTATACCGTGACGTGAAAAGATGGAATGCATGCTGAGCTCCCTCCTCCAATGCAAAGCCTTGACTTGCTTCATTTTATCAGTTTAGAGCCCATCCTGCAATAGAGAAGTCGCCTAATTAATCACAAGTGTAAATCAACTTAATCCAACAAAGAATAAACAAGATTTTAGCAAGATTGAAGAGGAAGACATCAACATGAATTTGAATAAAAGTGAGGGAAAAATCTTCCAATCATGTCTAAGTATAAGGACTAAGGAATCAATATACCACCAATATGGGACGCAAATAACTATATTTTATGGAGTTATCAGGTATCTAATAGTTCAATTTGTAGGTTGAAGAGATATCATGGTTGACTTGGCATCCCTAATGCCAAGCTTCTTAAATATTGACAATGGCATCAAGTTTTTACTAGCACCATGGTCACATTCGGCCTTCTCAATAGTCAACTTCCTAATAGTACAACGAATATAGAAGCTACTAGGATCTTTCAATTTTGGAGGCAACTTCTTTTGGATGATGGAACTGCACTCTTCATTCAACATTATTGTTTCATCTGTTTTTAACTTTTTCTTCTTTGATAAGAGCTCTTTCGTAAACTTGGCATAAAAAGACATTTGCTCTAAGGCTTTTGCAAAAGGGATATTGATTTGTAATTGTTAGGAATCACGGATACATCTCGCAGCGAAAAACAGAATTGCCACTAAGGATCCATGCGAAAAAGTCATAATCCGTGTTTGTAAAATTGTTTACCTCTTGAAGCATGATCAAAACAAGTGGTGTGAATCATTAACATTGTAACAGCGATGATGTCTCTGCAATATCCACATGAACAGACTCACGAATATCTAACGTCCGAAAATAGGAGTCATGCCTCTCTCACACAGTGCTAGCTGCGAAGAGAAGAGAAGAAACCTATCACTCTCTCACTCACTGTTTCTGTCAAGTGCGGCCAGGGTTTGTAATGCATGCCTTGACAGCCCCTTAGCAGTGCTATTTATAATAGCTGACTGCTTTAAGTGAGTGAAAGTAGCAACAAGGTATGTTGTGCAACCTTAGACTTATCTATTATGAGTTCAACCCACAATTGAGTCAGAGTCTAACTTGGATCCTTATTGCTCCAATTTAGTCTACTCTAAGTGTGCGACTCTGTAAGTTCTCATGACGTTGGCAGTAATATTAAAATTCTATTTTAATATTACAAATAGTGAGCGGTATCTAGGAACACATCACTGCTACCCAAGTAATGAGAATATCAGTGATTTGACATAACCTTTCCATGATCAATGTTACCGTGTAGTTTAGTCCCTTTGTCCAGATATCTAGATTGAACACAAGGCATGGAATGTGTCACCCTTGTATAGTTCAATCCTTCATTTCTTGATACTCGAGTAGACTTAATAACAACAAATGAGATCAATATCTCATATCGACTCATTTAAGCATGGCCATGCATTTCACAGTCTCACTCAATCAGGGGCCCCGAAGATATCGCTTATGTTATGTAAGAGGGACAAATCCCATCTAGGTCACTCATATCCCTATGCATGATTCGCGGTATGTCCAATAACTGACTTTATAATCACCATGTTACATATGACGCTTGACGGCATTAAAACACATAACTCCTCATGTAGTCATTTCAAGTCAATGGACCATATACACCATTGTCACTATAGGAATCGCTTATGACACTCACGTAATGATCCATGTAGTGTTCTTATGACGGGTCTATCCAGTACATTATTGCTCTAATATGTACCCATGTGAAGACTTGATATCTCATATCCATGACCCGTGAGATGTGGCCATCAGTCTACGCACATACTAGTCTCAATGCATTATTGTTGTCCTAGTTAACAATAATACTTGACTAGGGACATTTAAAAATAATGTTTTATCCAATAGGATCTCACAATCAAGTCATCCACTTGATGTCTTACACCATCAAACTTACTATTCTAAAGACTTTATTATGTTTATGAAAAAGATCACAATAAATGAAATGCCTAATATATTAAAAAAATAGCATAATACAATGTATGCAAATACAGATAAAATGTATCGGCCTCTAAGGCAAACACCAACAGTAATTTCTTGAAGATATAATTTTTTTTTGCAAAGTTCTTTTCCTGCTCTTGCTTCTTCAACCTTTGAGGATATGGGACCTTATCGTAGGGTGATGGACCATAATGCTTATCCTAGTCAAGCTTTTTTTTTTTTCTTTCGTCTCTTAGTTTGTTTTTCTTATTGGACAATCTTGCTTGAACCTTTAGCCAATGGAGACTCTTCTTCTACTTGCTCATGAATAACCTCGTCCATAGGCTTCTCAACTTTCTCTTCAAGCTTTGTACCACTTCAAAGTGTGATGGCCATGCATTGTTCTTTGAGCTCATCTTTTGGGTTACTAATAGTATCACTAGGAAATGAACCTGGTTGCCTACTACTCAACATTTGGGCTAGTTGTTGTTGGTGTATGTCCTAGAAGCCAATTTATTTTAATCGTATTAGCTTACATTGTATTATGCTATTTATTTAATATATGAGGCATTTTATTTATTGTGTGTTATTTATGATAAACATAATAAAGTCCTTAGAATAGTAAGTTTTCTGCCATCAGACATCAAGTGGATGACTTGATCATGAGATCTTATTGGATAAAATTAAAAGATTATTCTTAAATGTCCCTAAATAAGTATTACTGTTAATCAGGACGACAATAATGTATTCAGACTAGTATGTGCATAGATCGATGGCCACATCTCACAGGTCATAGATATGAGATATTAAGTCTTCATATAGATACATATTAGAGTAATGATGTATTAGACTAACCCACTATGAGAACGCTGCGTGGATCGTTACGTGAGTGTCATAAGCGATTCTCATAGTGATAATGGTGTATGCGATTCTTTGACTTGAAATCACTAGGATTCCTACATAAGAAGTTATATGTTTTAATGCCATTAAATGTCATTTGTAACAAGGTGACTACAAAGTTGGTTATTGGACACACTGCGAATCATGCGGAGGGATGTGAGTGATGTAGATGAGATTTGTCCCTCCTACATAGTAGAAGTGATATCTTCGGGTCCCCTGATTGAGTGAGACTATGAAATGTATAGTCATGCTTAAATGAGTCTATATGAGATATTGATCTCATTTGTTATTAATACGCTTACTCGAGTATCAGGAAATGAAAGATTGAACTATACAAGGGTGACACATTTTATGCCTTGTGTTCAATCTAGATATATGGACAAAGGGACTAAACTACACAGAAAGGTTATGTCAAATCACTAACATTCTCAGTACTTGGGTAGTAATGATGTGTTACTAGATACCACTCACTGCTTGTAATATAAAAATGGGATTTTGATATTATTGCTAACGTCATGAGAGCCTGTAGGGTCGCACACATAGAGCAAACTAAATTAGAGTAATGAGAATCCATGTTAGACTAAGATTCTATCGTGGGTCTAACTCATAACAGATGAGCCCAAGGGTTGCACAGCTAACCCTATTGCTGCTCTCACTCACTTAAGCCAGTCACTATTATAAATAGTACTGTTAAAGGGGCTGCTACGTATGCAGAACAGAACCCTAACTGCACTTATAGAAATAGTGAGTGAGAGAGTAACATGTTTCTCTTCTCTTTGCAGCTAGCACTATATCAGAGATGTAAAACTCCAAGATTGTGGATGTTGGACGCTCGTGAATCTGTTCGTGTGAATACCGTAGAGGCATCATCGATGTTACGGTGTTGGTGATTCACGTCATTTATTTTTCATCACGCTTCAAGAGGTAAACTCAAAAATCACGAATTATGATCTTCTTTTCGGATGGATCCTTGGTGGTAATCTTATTTTTTTGTTGCATTTTGTTTCTACAATTCCCAACAGTTGCCTCACTTGAGTCTCCAAAATCTGAATAGATGCTACTTAGTTCTTGAAATTGGATCTAGTCTCTTGCATAAAGTTATTAATGCTAAGAACAAGTTTCTCAATAATACTCTCATGATTAGATAGCTTTTCTTGTTGAGGTTATGAAGAGGATGATGAGGATGGTTATTGGTACAGAGGTGGTGGTGGTCTTGGCATATTTTGATTGGTCCATGAAAAGTTTGGATGATTCATCCACCCCAGATTGTATGTATTAACATAAGGATTATATTAGGGCTTAGAAGAGCTTCTTATATAATTAACATGCTCTTGAATTGAAATACCCCCTACACAAGTTTCACTCATATAGTCTCCTCCACAAAAATTACAAACTAGAGGTGGAGAGTTTATAGAATTTACTTGCATCTCCCTAATTTGTTTTGTAATACTGGCCATTTGTTGAGAGAATAACTTGTTCTGAGCTACAAGAGCATCTAAAGTTTCTAATTTTATAACACCATGCCTTCCTATGGACCTTCCACTTAG
Organism: Ormosia emarginata; assembly: GCA_029884605.1. Taxonomy (NCBI): domain Eukaryota; kingdom Viridiplantae; phylum Streptophyta; class Magnoliopsida; order Fabales; family Fabaceae; genus Ormosia; species Ormosia emarginata. The sequence goes on along the minus strand of JAQQTP010000077.1, from coordinate 46,858,101 downwards.
CTTTTGATATTCATTGGCTATTATGATTCTAATCAATTCCCTTACTTCTTCGGGAGTCTTTCTGTTAAGGGAACCTCTAGCTAATGCATCCACCATGTATCTTATCATCGGACTCAGATTGTTGTAGAAGATATGCATTTATTAGAATTCATCAAACCTATGATTTGGACACTTCCTGAGCATTTCCTTAAACCTTTCCCAAGCTTCATGCAATGTTTCTCCATCCTTTTGAGCATAGTCAGTAATTTCCCCTCCCAACTTTATAAATCTCGTTGGTAGATAGAAACGGGCTAAGAACTGGTTGGTCAACTCATCCCATATGGTGATATTGGTAACTGACAACAACTAATTTTGTGCCTTATCTCTCAGTGAGTATTTAACAGTCTCAGCTTGATTGGATCTTTACTTGCCCCATTTGTCTTTATGTTCTCACATATGTGTAAGAAATTAACAATGTGGAGATTGGGCTCTTCATCATCATTCCCCCTGAACTAGTCTTGCTGCACTAAATTGATGAGAGAAGTCTTCAGTTCAAAATTGTTAGCTTCTACTGGAGGAAAGGTAACACCGAACAAATTTCCATCAGTTGTGGGGGCTGAATAATACCCAAGAGTTCTTCTAGTAGTTGCATGATTTCTATTAGCCATACTTGTTCTTGCATCTAGTTGTTTCTTCTGTTTTATCTTTTTTTTTCTATTTTCTCTTGCTATTTTTCTTATTTTCGAGTTGAAAAGAAAAGATTTCAAATAAACAATACATTGCATAAACAAAAGAAAGAAGAGAGAAATAAAGAGAAACAATCTAAACAAACATTAAACAAGGAAAATAAATACCTAAATTAGTGTCTTTCTAGCTACTCTTTGATATTGACAAACAAATAATCCTCAGTAACGACATTAAAAACTTGTTGCTTAATTGGCAAGTACACCAAATCGCAAAAGTAATATAATGATGAGTGAGTATTGTCCCACAGAAATTACATTGTCAAGGACCAAATTCACCAAATCAATGCTATCTATGCTATAGGAAATTGAGATTAAAAAGAGTTCAAAGGAAAATAAGTAATTGAAGGAAAAACAAAAACAAGGTAAAAACATATAAATTAAAAATAGTAAGAGAGCACGATAACAAATTAAGGTGTAAACAAGCATTGGTAAAGATGCTACGGATCCAACTTCATTTAATTCAATAATCTGCCATAGACAAATGAGTAGCTTTGGGACTTTCATTCTATTTAATTTCTAGTCATTCTATTGATTGGGAGGATCCCTTAATTAATTAAAACCTAATTCCTTGGTTGATTAATTTTCTTTAATTATCAAAAGCTAGTTAATTCTTTTATCTAAATCCCAACTCTTAAGGCATGACCTTCACTCTATGGATTCTCATAGAAAATACCACATTTCTTCCACATAACCTATAAACTCTATTCCTAGATGATTATATGTGAATGCTTATGTCTTGAAGTATATGAAATGGTTTTTTGATGAAAACAAAGTCAAGATGAAAATCAAGTTCAAAAGAGAAGTCTAAGGTCAAAAGCAAAAAACCAAGAGGTATATTAGATATAGGTATTAGAATATCAATGTAAAATGCTCTCAAGGTATCTCAATTATCTTCAAATGATTTTTCAAGATCTTTTTAAATCAACTTGAAATTCAAAGTTCATAGTTTAAAGAAATGTTGATTTCAATCTTGGATTTTGTATTCCACTTGTCAATCTTGTTAAATCCAAGTTTCTCAAAGTTAAAAATGGTCTGGATACCTAATTGGGCTTGCAAAATGTGTTCAAAGGGCAAGGTAATCGATTACACATGTGTTGTAATCGATTACAAGCAAAACAGAGGCCTTACAATCAATTACATTGAGCATGTAATTGATTACAAGCATGATAGAAGCCATGTAATCGATTACACTGAGGCTGTAATCGATTACATCCTACCCAGAAAGCCAAGAACACATTCAAACAACCATGTAATCGATTACAGAGATAGTGTAATCGATTACTAGTGGTCTGACATTGCCCAACGTCTATACTAGGTGCATTAAATGCTGAGCATTAACACTCCCAACAGCTCTATTGATCAAATCACTTATAAATACTTGAGTTGGGGCTTCATTAAAGGCTGACCTTGAACCTGAAACATATTTTCAACATATTAATATGAGAATCAATCCGTGAAATTCATTCTTGCTCTGTTTTTGTGAAAATATCTTAAGATATCTTTGAAGAGCATTCTAGAGCTTCAATTTGTAACAATCACTCTTGTGAAAGTTTCATTCTATTAATCTTGATTGTTTTGTAAAAGAGGGTGAGACATCCTTCCAAATTATAAATGGTGAGGCATCCCTTGTTTAAATAGGCTCAAGTACAAAGGATGAGGTATCCCAAGGTGTTGAGTGCTCAAGTTTGTAAAGGTTGTCAAGCACCTATTGAAGCTTGAAGATATAGTGGAAAATCTCGAGTGATTGCTTGAGGACTGGACGTAGGTCACAAGTGGATTGGTGGCTGAGTCAAGATAAACCATTGTATTTGATTCTTTAAACCGTTCTCTTTATATTTGTGCATTGGTTTATTTGATTACTTGATTATTTCTTTCTTGGTTAGTTCATTGGTGGACAATATCTTTCTATTTTATTCATTCAATTATTTCTATCAATTAATAGTTTAAACAAAAATTGGAAATCAAGAGTTTTTTGAAAGATTTGTGAAAAGATTTTATAAACTCAATTCATCCCCTCTTGAGTCTTGACACCACTTGGTAACACGGGTAATTAGAGCTAGACTCTTGTATATAGAGCTTAGCAGCTTCAAGAGAAAAGACGACTTCAAATGATTTTTCAAACGAAGGTTCTTTTATAAATAGACCTCATTTTTTCAATAGGGATGGTTATTCCTATTGGAAAAAAGAGAATAAAATTTTTTATTGAAACTATTGATATTATTATGTAAGATGCTGTTGAAAATGGTCTTTTTATTCTCACACATATGGTTGATGGTGTAAGAACCAATACACCAAGAAATGAATGGACCGATGAAGACAAGAAAAATGTCCAGTACAATTTGAGAGCCAAGAACATCATCACCACTTCTTTGGGGTATGATGAATTCTTTACGGTGTCAAATTCTAAGACCGTCCAAGAAATATGGGATACATTGCAAGTAACCCATGAGGGTATAAGTGAGGTAAAAATATTAAGAATAAATACACTAACTCATGAATATGAATTGTTTAGAATAAACCAAGGGGAAAACATTCAAGAAATGCAAAAATGATTTACTTATGTAGTTAATCATCTTGCTTCATTGGGAAAAACTTTTGTCAATGAATATCTTATTAACAAAGTTTTGAGATGCTTGAGCAAGAATTGGCATCCCAAAGTGACGGCCATATCGGGGTCAAGGAATCTAGCCACAATGACTTTGGCCATCCTCTTTGGAAAGCTTCAAGAGCATGAGTTGGAACTACATAGATTAAGTCAAAATGAGGAGCAAGATAAGAAGAAAAAGGGAATTGCTCTCAAAGCCACTTCCTCCTCAATTGAGTATAAAGATGAAGATGATGGAAATGATCTTGACAATATTGAGATGAATGAAGAAAATTTTAGCCTCCTTATGAAGAGGTTTGGAAGATTTCTCAAGAAGAAAAGAAGTCAAAGAAGACCTCATTTTCCTCCTAAGAAGTCATATCAAAAGCGAGAAGGAACTTCATCTACTCCAACTTGCTATAAATGTGGAAAATCGGGGCAATTGAAGATGGAATATCCGATTTATCAAAAGAAAATAGAGAAATTTGAAAAGAAGCCCTCCAAAGAAAGAAAAGGAAGGAGAACATACATTGCTTGGGAAGACAACGATATGAATTCCACTAATGATTCGAAGGACGAGGAAGCTCATATTTGCCTTATGGAAAATAAAGAAGAAGAAGAAGAAAGTGAAACCGAGGTAACCTCATCTAATCTTGAACTTTCTCCTTCATATAGTGAATTGCAAGATGCATTTCAAGAATTACATAATTAGTCCATGAGGCTCACTAAAATGGTTTTAACTTCTAACAAAACAATCTCCTTATTATCAAACAAAGTTTCTATTTTAACCAAGGAGATTGAAGAACTCAAAGTTGAGAATGAGACTCTTGGACTTATTGATGTTAACTCATCATGCATGATTTGTTCTTTATATGATAATGCACCCACACCCTCATCTTGTTCATCTTATAAAGCATTTGAAAATGAAATTAAGGATTTGAAAAACACACTTGCAAAATTCACCTTTGGAAGAGACAACTTGAATGTATTACTAGGGAAAGAAAGGACATAGTGCATTAATATGTAATGTGAGGAAGAAGATTAACACAAAGGTTAGAACTAAAATAACTTGAGTTTCTAAGGGCACCTTGCCTAATGCTAACACACAAGGACCCAATAAAATTTGGGTACCAAAGGTTAAAATCTGAATATGTGTTGTAGGTGTGCTTGAAGACTAAAAGTTCAAGTTAGTATCTTGATAGTAGTTGTTCCAAGCACATGACCAGTGATGGCTCCAAGTTTTATTTCCTTGTCCCCAAGAAGAGTGGTCACGTGACATATAGTGACAACAACAAAGGGAAGATCCTTGGAGTTGGTAAAATTGGTAAGATTCCTTCCTCATCCATTGATAATGTTTTGCTTGTTAAATGAATCAAACATAACTTGCTTAGCATTAGTCAACTATGTGATAAGGGGAATAGAGTGATATTTGATTCTAATTATTGCATAATTGAGGGTAAGGATGATAAGTATGTTAAGTTTGTTGGTCATAGGGTCAATAATATATATATAATTAGCCTTGATGACATTTCCTCAAATGATGCTAAATGCTTTACGAGTAAATAAAATGATTCATGGTTATGGCATAGGAGAATTGCTCACATTCACATGGATCACTTAAATAAGTTAGTTTCTAAAGAACTAGTAATTGGACTTCCAAAGCTCAAATTTGAAAAAGATAAACTTTGTGATGCATGTCAAAAGGAAAAACAAGTAAAGGTCTCTTTTAAAGCTAAAAATGTGGTTTCAACATCTAGACCTTTACAACTTTTACACATAGATCTTTTTGGTCCCTCTAGAACTATGAGCTTTGGTGGAAATTACTATGCTTTAGTGATTATTATTTTTGTCTCACAAAAATGATGCTTTTCAATCATTCAAGAAGCTTGCCAAAGTTATCTAAAATGAAAAAGGTTTTCACATTGCGTCCATAAGAAGTGATCATGATGATGAGTTTGAAAACCATGAATTTAAAACCTTTTGTAAAGAATATGACAATGAGCATAATTTTTCTGCCCCTAGAACACCACAACAAAATGGTGTTGTAGAAAGGAAAAATCGATCTTTAGAAGAAATGACAAAAACTATGCTCAATGAGGCCAACATTCCTAAGTATTTTTGGGTGGATGTGGTTAACACCGCTTGTTATGTTATTAATAGGACCCTAATAAGCCCAATTTAAAAATAAACTCCACATGAATTGTATAAGGAAAGAAAGTCAAATGTTTCACATTTTTATGTCTTTGGATATAAATGTTTTGTTTTTAATAATAGAAAAGACAACTTAGGGAAGTTGAATGAAAAATCTGATGAGGGAATATTTCTTGGATATGCTATACATAGTAAGGTCTTTAGAGTTTATAATAAATGACCTATGACCATAGAAGAATCCATACATGTTGCATTTGATGAAACTAACTCAAGTAGTCCAAGAAAGGATTTAGTTGATGATGTTGCAGAAATCTTATCAAGGACTCACCTAGAGAACAAGGAGAATGATGTCAACAGGCAAGAATAAAGCATATATGATCCACCAAGGCAAGAGGATTCTCAAATCATAGACCTTCCCAAGGAATAGAGGACTTCAAGATATCATACTCTTGACATAGTGATAGGGGATGTATAAAAAAGGGTAATCACTCGTAACTCTCTTAGAGATGCATGTAACTATATGGCTTTTGTCTCTCAAGTTGAACCTAAAGACATAAATGGGGCCATTAATGATGAACATTGGATCTTAGTCATGCAAGATGAACTAAACTAATTTAAGAGGAATCAAGTTTGGGAATTAGTTCCAGGACCCAATGATCATCCCATAATTGGCACCAAATGGGTTTTTAGAAACAAACTTGATGAAACTGACTTAATAATAAGAAATAAAGTTAGGCTTGTAGCTAATGGTTATAATCAAGAAGAAGGCATATATCATGGATTTTAAGCTTTTTCAAATGGATGTCAAAAGTGCCTTTTTAATAGTTTTATACAAGAAGAGGCATATGTGAAACAATCTCTTGGTTTTGAAAACTTTGAACTGCCCAATCATGTTTTTAAATTGAAAAATGCTTTGTATAGTTTGAAACAAACTCCTAGAGCTCGGTATGAAAGGTTGAGCAAGTTCCCTTTGGAAAATGAATTTTCTAGAGGAAAGGTTGACACTACCCTTTTCATTAAGCATAAAAAGCACAACATCCTTCTTGTTCAAATATATGTTGATGATATTATATTTGGTGCTACTAATGACTCTCTTTGTAAAGAATTTTCTAATATCATGCAAAGTGAGTTTGAGATGTCCATGATGGGTGAGCTCAACTTCTTCCTTGATCTCCAAATCAAGCAAACAAGGGATGGAACTTTCATAAGTCATTCCAAATATTGCAAGGAGTTGCTCAAGAAGTTTGGAATGGAAGGTGCCAAGCAAATGGCTACACCAATGGGCACTTCTTGTTACTTGGACAAGGATGAAGGAGGTAAATTTGTAGAAATTACAAAATATAGCGGTATGATTGGCTCACTCCTTCATCTTACAGCAAGTAGGCTAGATATTATGTTTAGTGTGTACATGTGTGCTAGATTTTAAGCAAATCCTAAATAATCACACCTAAGTGTTGTTAAAAGAATGATGAAATATCTAATAGACACTTTGCAAATGGGATTATGGTACCCTAAAGGTGCCTCTAGTAGCCTAATTGGTTATTCTGATTCTAATTTTGCTAGATGCAAAATGGATAGGAAGAGCACTAGTGGCACATGCCACTTACTTGGAAGCTCATTAATTTCTTGGCATAGCAAGAAACAAAATAGTGTGGCATTGTCTATAGCTGAAGCTGAATATGTTGTAGCTGGAAGTTGTTGTGCTCAAGTCCTTTGGATGAAGCAATAACTTCTAGACTATGGTCTTGAGCTTGATCACATCCCTATAAAATTTGATAATACTAGCGCAATCAACTTGTCTAAAAATCCCATTTTGCATTTAAGAACAAAGCACATAGAAATAAGACATCATTTCATAAGAGATTATGTTCAAAAGGGTGATTGCATGCTTGAATTTGTGGAAACCACTAAACAACTAGCTGATATTTTCACTAAAGCTTTGGCAATAGAAGCATTCTTCTATATTAGAAATGAACTTGGCATATTGGATCAATCATGCATAAGCTGAATTTCTGCACAATCTCATTTCTGCTGGATAATGAATTCATTTGCTACACAATATGCAATTTCGCTGCATAACATATGTTTTGTTGTATAATAATAATATCCTTGTTATATAATTTCATGTTTCTTAATCTTTTTTTTTAATCCAATTTTGACTTGAGCGTCAGAGGTTTCCCCTAAGTTGTTTTGTAGGTACTTCATCATGCCAAAGCCCTCCAAGAAGCTTAAATTCACCAATCCTGTCGAAATGGTGTAATTCTTGGCAAAAGTAGTGATTTTGCATAAACATGAGTTTTGGATCAAAATCTGATAAGTTTTTATGCTTGCATGATGTTTGAAATTGATTTGGGATATTCTGAAACTAATTTGAAAGCCTTAAGATTGGCCCTTTACTATTTAAAATGCAACAACTGAGTTTTAGTAAGTTGGTAATCGATTACAAGAACTTTGTAATCGAATACAAAGACTCTGTCAAGCAAGTAATCGATTACACATAACATGTAATCAATTACAATGAACCCAAAACACAAGTAATCAATTACACTAACCCTGTAATCGATTACAAGATTACTAGAGGGCTAGTAATTGATTACACACCCATTGTAATTAATTACACATTAGTTTTAAAAAGGTATCAGCGTGCAAACAACCATTTTCATTTAAACATATCACTTTCTCTTTCTTCCTCCACGACCTCTGATACCAATGTATTTTATTCATTTTATAATCCTCTCACTAGGCTTCTTAAGGTTCAATTTGGCTTAATTAAGTTAATTTTGTCACATTTTATGAAATTAAGCTTAATTGGATCATTGAAGAAATTATTGCTTGAATTATCATTAATTTGGGTGATTGCATTCTTAAGTAAAGTGGCCACAATTTGAGTTGCAATTATCTGATTAATGTGATTCTGGTCTTGTTGGAAAGTTTAGATAAATCTCTAATAACTATTCACTTGATAGCAAGAGCCACATTGATAGCAATATATTTCATTCATTGTATAACTTTCTCACTTGGCTTTTTCAGTAAACTGGCTATAATTTGAGTTACAAATATCCGATGGATGTGATTTTGATCTTGTTTTTAAGCTAAGATAAATTTCTACAACTTTCATGAAGGTCTCAAGACCAGGGACATATGTTTGCATAACTCAAATTGGAGTTGAAGCAAAATATAGTGTTTTGAACCAGATAGCTTGACCTCTATGCACTCATTAGGCTATCTTGAGCTATAGGAGTTCAACAATTCTGAAATTTTGACAGTGGAAGGTTAAGACCCATATCTACAATATTCATGAAGAACACAAATTCAATTCGGATTACTTGAAGGTGATATTGGGCTTGGAAGTCAGAACAAAGGTGCTGGAGTTGGGCCTGACCCATAAGCAGTAATTGGGCCATATCTCAGGCTGTGGTTGTTGGAATTGGCTAAACTTGGTGTCTGGGAAAGTTGAGACAATTTCCTAGAACTTTCATGGAGACCACTTGATGAAATTCTGACGCATGCCATGATCTAAGAGTAGAGATATTTCAGAGCCAAGAAAGTCTATAATTTCAGCTCATTCATTATCTATTTTGATTTTACTTCTCATCATCAAACAACTCCATTGTCTTCTTGCACTCCTTGAACTCTATAAAAGGAGGCAAAGACTGATCATTTAAAAGTGTTAGTTAGCTTAGATTTTACTTTCATATTTGTATGTTAATTGCTTCCTTTGTGCAGTTTTCTATTGTTCTTAATTGAAGTTATGTTCATCATCATCTTCTTCTCTCTTTCTTTCTTCTTGTCTATGAGTAACTAAATCTTCGTCTTGCTTGGGTGAAAGAGTGAAGCTCTTGGTAATGAAATAAGGTTAGATTATTCTACTTCTTGTGCTTGAATGATATATTTTTATGTGATCTTTATATATATTGTATGTTGTTTTCGATTAATTTAGAAACTCTTCTTGTAGAATGAATATCTTGATTCATTGTAGACAAGACGTTGGCACAGTGGATGCTTGAGACTATTTACAAGTATTGGTAGATAATTATTGGAACCATAATATGATTACATGTATAATCTAAATTAAACTTTGAATGTTAAATCTTCCAATTAGAACCTTCATTATGTATGATTTCAATTGAGATAAAAAAAGAAATAATCTTGTCTTTAATTTATTACCAAGAGTGGATCTCCTAACCCAAGCAAATCTTTTTCATTTGTGAACAATTTATATCATCTTTAGTATTGTGACAAATCTTCTCCTTACCTCAAATAATTTTCTCTTCATCAATTCCCTGTGGATCGACCTCGGACTCCCGAGAATTTACTACTTGAAACAACTTGCACTTGGGTTTTTGAACTTTTAATTATCCCATCAAGTTTTTGGCGCCGTTACCGGAGACTTGATTTAAAGTCCTAATTCATTGAGGTTCTTTTTCTGTAAGTAAACTTCACCAACAGGTATATTCTTCCTCTACTCTTTTCACTTTTTAATTTACTAATTTACTAACTAACTTACTAATTAACTTACTACTTACTAACTTATTAGCTAACTTTTATATTTATGTCATTTATTTTTGCTTTCTAATTTTTTTTTTTATTTACGTTTTTTTTTTTTACGTTTTTTTTTAATAATTTTTATTTATTTTTGTTTTCTGCTTTTATTTTTTTTATTTATGCTTTATGCTTACTAACTTTCTAAAATTATATTTATGTCATTTATTTATGCTATCTAACTTTTAATTTATGTCATTTATTTTTCTGCTTTCTCTAACTTTTTAATTTACGTCATTTATTTTTTGCCCTCTAACTTTTTAATTTTTGTCATTTATTATTATTTTTTAACATAATAAAATAATCTTTCTTCTTCTCTTTCTTTCGTCGACTCTGTGGGGCTCTCTGCCACTCTCTCGATTTTCATAGTTTAAATTTACTTTCTGCACTTTATTTTCGTATTTTATTTTCTACACTTTATTTTATGTATTTTAGTTTCGTATATTATTAATTTTCTAACTAACTTTCTAACTTTTTATTTTATCAGTTATTTAACTTTTTACTTGTTAATATTGATTTGGTGGCTGGTTTATACCACATCTTTCTTAATATTTAACGGTCAGTTTATACCACCTACTTGTCCATTATTTTTATTTTATGTCACTTATTTATGCTTAACTGGTATCGTGATTCAAATTCTGGTCGTTTGGTTAAAATTAATCCTAGTACTTTTATATATTGATTTATTTGAATCACAATCACACATAATTGATACAATGGCTGAAATTGAAGGTGCATATGTTGAAAGTGAAAATCAAACACAACGAGCTGAAAATGAAAGTATACATGATGAACAGGAAAATCAACCATTACGAACTATGCGTGCATATTTGCAACCACCTTGAAATTCTAGTCCATCATGTTTTATTTTTCCACTCACTGCTAATAATTTTAGATTTAAGCCGGGTATGATTTCTTTACTTCCTAATTTCCATGTTTTAGAATCTGAAAGCCCATATTTACATCTAAAAGAATTTGAGGAAGTCTGTATTGCTTCCAATGATCAAAATTGCGCAGAAGAGATTGTTAAGCTTAAATTGTTTCCTTTTTCTTTGAAAGATAACGCAAAAACTTGGCTTAACGCTTTGAAACCAAGATCAATTGGCACATGGCAAGAAATGCAAGGTGAGTTTTTAAAGAAATTTTTTTCAACACATAAAACCAATGCTTTGAAAAGACGAATCCAAATTTTTTTCCAAAATTCAAATGAAGCACATTTTTAATGTTGGGAACGTTTTAAAGATTTGTTAAATTCTTGCCCAGATCATGGTTTTGAAAAATGGTGGACTATAAGCTTCTTTTATGAAGGTTTAACACCTGAAACTAAACAATTTGTGGAAACAATGTGTAATGGTGAGTTTCTTGATAAAGAACTTGAAGAAGCTTTAGATTATTTAAACCATTTGGCTAAAAATTCTCAATCTTGGCATGGTACTAATCCTTCTGAAAATTCAATTAGATATAACCTTGCAAATGCTGGTAAAGAAAAATATCATCTTAGTCAAGAAGAAGATCTAAATGCAAGGTACGCTAGTTTGGCAAGAAAGGTTGAATCCATTGAATTAGGCAAAGTAAAAGAAGTAAAGAAGTTGTGCATGAACAAGTAAATGCAATGAACAATTTTAAAAAGCCATTCACCTCTTCTTTTTCAAATTCTTACAATCCAAGATGGAGAAATCACCCGAACTTTAGTTGGAGGAATAATAATCAAGCATAATTTATGCAACCACCGCCTCCTCAAGAACAACAGGATTCTCAAAATTCTCAAGGATATGCACCTTATGTCTTACCATATAGGAAAAACCTTGAAGGAACATTGAATGCATTCATAGAAAAGCAAGAGGTCATCAATAAACAAAATACTCAAACCATGATTGACATAAAAGATACTCTTTCCAAACTTACTTTTGCATTCACCATTCACGAGAAAGGAAAATTTCCTTCTCAACCTCAACCAAATTCCAAAGGTCAATATAGTCTAAATGAGGGTAGTTCAGAAAATCAACAAACAAATCAAGTCAATTCTGTGATAACTCTTAAGAGTGGAAAAGTTGTTGAAAAAGAAATTTTTGAACCTTGTGAGAAAGATGGTGAATTAATTCCCCAAGATAAGGAAAAAGTTGATAAGCCATCTGTTCAAAATGAGACCAAACTCTCGTCTCCTCCACCTTCATTTCCTCAAGCATTAAGCAAACCAAGGAAATTTGACTACCAAACTGAAATTTTTGAAATTTTTAAACAAATGAAGGTCAATATTCCGTTGTTAGATGCTATCAAACAGGTTCCTTCTTTTGCCAAATTTTTGAAAGACTTATGCACTATTAAAAGGAAATTAAATGTGAAAAAGAATGTCTTTTTGACCGAACAGGTAAGTTCCATTATTCAAAGCAATAATGTTTTGAAACATAAAGACCCTGGTTATCCTACGATTTCATGCATTATTGGAGAACATAAAATTGATCAAGCTTTACTTGATCTTGGCGTTAGTGCTAATTTACTTCTATATTCAGTTTATCAACAACTCAACCTTGGTGAGTTAAAACTAACTTTTGTAACTCTTCTACTTGCTGATAGATTAATTAAAATTCCAAAAGGAATAGTGGAAGATATGTTGGTACAAGTTGATAAATTCATTTATCCTGTGAATTTTATTGTTTTGGAAACTGAACATATGGTTAATAGTTCCAAGTCAATTCTTGTTATTTTAGGTCGCCTATTTTTAGCAACATCGAATGCTTTGATAAATTGCAGAAATAGAGTGATGAAACTAATATTTGGAAACATGACACTTGAGCTTAATGTTTTCAACATATGTAAGCAACCACATGAAGTCAATGATGAAAATGAGGAAGCTGATGGGATTGAGTCCATTGTAGATGATCATCTTCTAAAAGGGACTTCTTCTGACCCATTAGAAGTTTGTTTAATTAATTCATTTGATTCAGACACACAAGTAGATGATGACATTTTTGAAATATGTTCTTTGCTTGATTGTACACAGGTAATGGAATATAAGGAATGGAAGCTGAGATTCGAAGAGCTATAACCTATGAATGATAATATTCATAAAGAAGTACCCACACTGGCACTAAATCCATTACCTGCTGGGTTGAAGTACACATTTTTAGGAGAAGACCAAAGCTTTCCAGTATTAATTTCATCAATCCTTACTGAAGAACAAGAAGGTATATTGATAGAAGTACTTAAAAGGCATAAAAGTGTAATTGGATGGACATTAACAAATATAAAAGGCATTAATCCATTAATTTGTACACATAGAATACATTTAGAGGATAATGCTAAAACATCACAACAACATCAATGAAGATTAAATCCGCACATGAAAGAGGTAGTTAGGGCTGAAGTTCTTAAATTACTTGATATTGGAATTATTTACCCTATTTCTGATAGCCAATGGGTAAGTCCTACACAAGTTGTGCCTAAGAAATCTGGAATAACAGTGGTTGAAAATGAAAAAGGTGAGTTAATACCTACATGAGTTTCATCTAGTTGGCGTATGTGTATTGATTTTAGAAAATTGAATACAGCCACTAGGAAAGACCATTTTCCCTTACCATTTCTTGATCAAATTCTAAAAAGAGTAGCAGGACATTCCTACCATTGTTTTCTTGATAGTTATTCAGGGTATAATCAAATACCAATTGCATTAGAGGATCAAGAAAAAACTACTTTTACGTGCTCCTTTGGTACTTTTGCATATAGAAGACTGCCTTTCGGTCTTTGTAATGCTCTGGCAACTTTTCAAAGATGCATACTAAGTATTTTTAGTGACATGATTGAACATTATTTGGAGGTTTTCATGGATGATTTGATAGTTTTTGAAAATTCTTTTGAAAATTATCTTGATAATTTGGATAAAGTTCTTAAAAGATGTGAAGAAAAAAGATTTGTTTTAAATTGGGAAAAATTTCATTACATGGTTACCTTAGGAATCGTGTTAGGTCATGTGATATCTTTTAAAGGAATTGAAGTTGATAAGACCAAAGTTGAATTAATTGCTCATTTGCCTTCCCCAAAAACAGTCAGAGAAGTTCGTTCTTTTTTAGAATATGCAAAATTCTATCGAAGATTCATTAAGGACTTTAGTGTCATATCTAGACCATTATGTAATCTTCTGATAAAAGATGCACCATTTGATTGGACTCAAGAATGCCAAAAATCTTTTGAAAAATTAATTGGTCTTCTGACATCGGCTCCTATCACGCAATCACCTGACTGGTCTTTGCCTTTTGAATTAATGTGTGATGCAAGTGATTTTGCTGTTGGCGCTGTTTTAGGCCAAAGAAAGGAATGTAAGCCTCATATGATTTGTTACGCAAGTAGAACTTTAAATAGTGCACAAATGAATTATACCACTATTGAAAAGGAACTGCTTGCTGTAATTTTTGCATTGGACAAATTTCGATCTCATTTAATTGGTTCTTCTACTGTTGTTTTCACTGATCATGCTGCTGTTAGATATTTAATGTCTAAGCAGGATGCCAAACCTAGGTTGATACGGTAGATCTTGTTGCTTCAAGAATTCAACATCACAATAAAAGATAAGAAAGGAGCCAAAAATATTATCACAGATCATTTGTCCAGACTTACAACAGGCTCACATTTTGATAGCACACCTATCAATGATTCTTTTCCTGATGAGTTTTTATTTTCTGTCAATTCCATGCCTTAGTTTGCTAATATAGTCAATTTTCTTGTGACAAAAAAGATGCCGCCTCAGTGGTCACATCAAGATAGAAAAAAGTTTTTGACTGAGATGAAATTTTTTTATTGGGATGACCCATATTTGTTCAAATATTGTCCTGATCAAATCTTTCGGAGATGTGTACCCGACAATAAGGTAGGTAATGTCATTAAATTTAGTCACTCAGAAGCATGTGGAGGTCATTTTTTTTTAAAGAAAACAGCTGCGAAAATCTTGCAGTGTGGATTTTATTGGCCTACTTTATTTAAGGACAACTATACCTTTTGCAAAAGTTGTGAAAATTGTCAGAAATTAGGTTCCATTTCTAAAAGAAATATGATGCCTCTGAACCCTATCCTTGTCATTGAAATTTTTAATTGATGGGGAATTGATTTCATGGGTCCATTTCCATCCTCATTTGGATTTGTGTATATTTTGGTTGTAGTTGATTATGTCTCAAAATGGATTGAGGCGATTCCATGTCGACCAATTGATCATAAAAATGTTCTTAAATTTTTAAAAGAAAATGTCTTGAGTCGATTTAGAATCCCTTGAGCTATTATCAGTGATGGGGGAATACATTTTTGCAATAAACCATTTGAATCTTTAATGAAGAAATATGGTATTACACATAAAGTTGCCGCCCCTTATCACCCTCAGACAAGTGGACAAGTAGAATTAGCAAATAGAAAAATTAAACAAATTTTGGAAAAAACGGTTAACCCAAATCGTAAAGATTGGTCTTTACGACTAAACAATGCACTTTGGGCTTACCATACTACTTTTAAAACATCTTTAGGCATGTCACCCTATCGGTTAGTCTATGGAAAACCTTGTCACTTGCCTGTAGAACTAGAACATAAAGCATTTTCGGCCATTAAAGCTTTCAATTTAAATCTTGATGATGTTTGCAAGTTACGCAAATTGTAAATAAATGAACTTGAGGAATTGAGAAATGATGCATATGAAAACTCAAATTTATAAAGAAAGAACAAAAGCTTTTCATGATAAATTTATTTTGAGAAAATCTTTTAAAATTGGTCAAAAAGTTCTGCTTTATAATTCTCGTCTTCACCTATTCCTTAGAAAATTGAGATCTAGGTGGACTGGCCCTTTTATTGTCAAACATATATATCCTTATGGGGCCATAGACATTGAGAATCCTAGGAATGGTAATGTGTTTAAGGTCAATGGACAAAGACTTAAACCATTTCTAGAAAATCAAGCTGCTGAGGTAGAATTCATTTCTCTTTCTGATCCTTGTTATGAGAATAATTTACTCTAATTTTGTGGCTTTATTTTGTTTTGTAGTTCTTTAGCTCCCCGGTTAAATGGTGGATGATGGTACTCTGTGACTCTCAAGTTGGTTTGTTCTTTTCAGTTTTCCAAAATAACTGATTCTTTCTCTTTCAAAATGGATATCATTCTCTCAAATCTAAGAAAATATTTTCCTTCTCTTCCTCAAAATGCTCTAACACAAATTTACAAAGCTAGATGTGAAAGATTGAGATTGTTAATGCACAAAGGTATACCAGAAGATATACGTTGGATAATCGAAGCAAAGGTCTGACTAGTAGGTGAGTCTTCAATTTCATTTAATTCATACATGCCAGGTCTTAGTAGAAGTTCATTTTATAAAAGGAGAAGAGCAAAAAGATTACAAGTCTGTCACATATGTGCACGATGGAATTGTAACAAGTGATATCGTTCTTTGGGGATGATTTCCGCAAATAGAGAAGGTAAATTTTTTTTCATTAAGAATGGACTGAGTAAGGAGTCATTAGATGATATCTTATTGACTCTTGATACGCATTCTTGTGATTTAATGCATCGTGAACTTCTTAACTTGTGGAATCTCTTCAAGGATGAACAAAAGTAATACAGTCTTGGGAATCTGACTCTAAAAGGCCCTGTTTTCCAATTTATAAAAAAATTAGATGGGAAGCTTATCCTCGACTCATAGAAGCCGTTTAAGCCGTTTCTGGACGTGAAACCAAAGGCAGATGTTAGCCACATCCATAACAACATATACATATTTTTTTCTTCTTCTTCTTCATGTTCAAAAAAAAAGAAAAAAAATTAATATGTATACATCTTGGATTTGGCTTTGGTAACACAAAACGTGAATGGGAAAATGCATGCATCCTGATCCAGCCTTCTTAATTGAAAAGCAAAGTAGGTAGATTGTATCCCACATGTGAGGCAGCCAATTGCATTATGGCCACTTGTGTAACACCCCAAAATTTTCAATCTCTTAAACAGTAATTTTGACAGTTAACAGAATTTCACTGTTTAGTGATTTCTGAGTGCTGTAAAATTAATTTGATTATTCCGTCAGCGTATTTGATCGTTTTGAGTGATTTACTCCGTGTCAGGAAAATAAAAATTTTCGGGCCGGGGAAAATGTTACGTAATTTAATTTTTACCGTTAGGTAATTAATTTACGTAATCTGATTTGATATTTGTGCATTTTATAATTTTTGTCATTTTATGGATGATTTTAAAATTTTTCTGTCTGTGAGTCCCGCAAGGGGTATGTGGGCCCAGGTGGCCATACGTGGGCCCAGGTGGGTCCCGCAAAGCAAAAATTTTTCTACGCATAGAAAAATTTGTACTGTTTAGACGGAGACAGGGGATCTTACTAAACCTGAATCCGAAAACAGTTTTTAAAATTTTATTGTACTGTGTTTTGTACTGTATTTAATTATCGGATGATAAAAATACAGTAAAAATATTATTTGTAGGATACAAGAATAAATATTATACTGCGTAGTCAACAAAGAGAGCTTGACTTAATTTATACCC
The DNA here is from genome assembly GCA_029884605.1 of Ormosia emarginata. NCBI lineage: Eukaryota > Viridiplantae > Streptophyta > Magnoliopsida > Fabales > Fabaceae > Ormosia > Ormosia emarginata. The sequence goes on along the minus strand of JAQQTP010000077.1, from coordinate 46,840,589 downwards.
TTGGATGAGAATACTTAGTTTAAATATTAACCATTGATTTAATCAAAGGTTAAGAAACAAACTTAATAAAGAAGCCTTGGATAATAACCATTGATTTAATCAATGGTGTGAGAATAAGCTTAGTTAGGAAGGCTTTGATATCAACCATAGATGTAATCAAAGGTGTAGAATTGGTCTTGAAAAGTGACAAAGACCATTTATAACCATTGGATTTAGATTAAATCAAGGGTGGAGATTTAATCTTAAAAAGTAACAAAGACCATTTATGACCATTGGATGAAGAATTAATCAATGGTGGAAATTTGGTCTTCTAAAGTAGCAAAGACTAATTAGAACCCTTGGATTAAAAGTTTGAAGGAGTAATCTTAACCATTAATTTTGGAGACACATCTAAAGGCTAGAATTTAAAGGAGAAAAATCCAATGGCCTAGATTTAGTCTTCTAAAATTAAAAATCTACCTAAATCCTAACCATTGAATTAATCAATGGCTAGAAAGGCTTCAAATAATGACTTGAAAAAGGTGGCATGCATAATTCAAGGAGGGGGGACGGTTTTTGCATGCTTTTGGAAGCCAAAGATGACTTTGATGACCATTATTACATGTCAAGATCACCAATACATCATTCTTGATTATGATTTATTTGTTTGCTTCCTTAGAAAGTCATTTGGAGGGGGAGCACGGTTTTGAAGAAAACAAAGAAGAAGGAGACATTTTTGAGTAGCCTTTGTAGGCCAAAAAGAAAAATTTGAAGACTATTAAGTACTATCTTGATCAATCTTCATCATTTTCAACAAGACTTAGCAAATTATTCTCTCCTTTCTCTCCAAGTAAGGCTACGGTCATTCACTCTAAAGAAGACCAAAGAATTCATTTTCATGCTTTCTATTATTACATCCTCACCTTTTCTTTCAAGTTTCAAGAAGCAAAACCAAAGAAAACTCCATTTCTCTCCCAAAATAACACCATTCGGCCAAGCTCTCCAAGAAGCACCTTCCATCACTTTTAATTTCATCCAACTTGACTTTCTAAACCTAAACACCATTCTAAGAACATCTCTAGTTATGAGTTTTTCCAAAATCATTCATCTTGATCTTCAAATTCAAGCTTCAAGTTTCTATCAAAAATCAAAAATTTTATCTTTGTTCTTCAAAATACACCATTCGGTCATGCTACCTAAAATCACCATCCAAGCTCTTTTAATTTCATCCAACTTTGGATCTTGAATCTCCATGATATTCTAAGCAACTTTCATGTTGAAGATTTCTTCTAAATCATTCATCTTCAAGGAGTTTCTTCAAGATCAAAGTTATTGGGTTTTTGAGGTGAAGTATAAGGAAACTACATTTCTTCTCTTCTTTTTCATGATCTAAACCATGTTTGATCCATGGTTCCTCTTAATCAAGCTTAGTATACTAATTTTTATGTATTTTGTTTTGTATTTGAGAAGCTATTGATGATGAAGGACTTGGAAAAAGAAGCAAAACAAGAAGTTTTTGAGGATCTTCAAGAGGTAAGAGGGAGATCCATCTCACCAACCAAGCATGGTGGTGAGAGATGGTATTTTATTTGATGGATGTGGAATCCATGTGAGGATTCATATCCATGGTCATGTAATTAATTTGTGGGTGTTTATGAGCTTTGATTAATTTTCTATGCTTGATATGCTTTGCATGATTTTATAGCTTTGATGATATGCTTGATATGCTATACATGCTTTTATGGCTTTGATGGTATGCTTATATTATTTATGATGAAATATATATGTATATGCCATGACTTGATGGTGGAAAGAAAATTGATTTTTGGCTCCAATAGCCAAGGAAGAGCTACGGTTTTGATGCCCTTGATTAGGGTTCATGTTGAAAATTTTCAAGAACAAAAGAATTGATTTTTGAGTACTTAGAACATGGTGGATTTCGAACAAGACACCTCAAAATAGGTGTTTACAAATTAATATTTTCATGGAAGAATAAAATTGGATTGATTTGAAGAGTATGGAAAATAAACAAAGGAATTGTTTTTCAAGAGAACAAGAATACGATTTTTGAGGAATTTTTATTGATTTATTTTGTGTAAAAAGATCCTAAGTATTTTTCTAAACATGAGTTTTGAAATGAAACGACGAACGTTGATTTGAAGGATTTGCAAAGAAAGTGAAAAAGAATTTGCAAAGAAAGTAAAAACGAATTTGAACAAATGGGTTTGGTTTTATGACCATCGGTATTTTGATTTTTGAAAACAAAAATTTTAATGGTTTTGTTTGTGTAAAACCATATCAATTTAGAAGGAAAAATGTTTTGATAATTTTCAATAGTCATGTCCACGTTTTTGAAGGCTTGTAATGCCTTGATTTTTATGAACAAATTGAATTTTAAAGTGGAAACGTAACTGGATTTAATACGAGAATTTTGGAAAGGGAATCAGAGCGTTTATCACTGAGAAAATCAAGTTTTTGAAAACGAAAATATTTTCAACTTCAATTTATTTTGAAGAAGGTTGTGTTTGGAAATGATTTGGGAAAAATGGAGAATATAATGGTGTTTTGAAAATTTACTAACGTATAACTTATTTTCAAGTTTTGAAATACGTTAGAAAAATGTTAAGTTTTGAAACGTTGATTTACATCAATGGAAAAGTGATTTTTGTGAAGTATATTTTGAAAAAGAATTTCTTGAGTAAAGAATCGTGGAAAAATATTTTCTTGAGTAAGAAAATATACATTAAATGAAATATAAAGTTATATTATTTTGAGAAAAGTTGAAAAGGAATTTTTGAAGGTTAAGAAGTATTTTCGTAATGAAATTGTGATGAAAAATGTTTTACGATCTTAAAAACGTGATTTTTAAGCTACGCAATTTTGAACAATGTGTTAAAAATGATATTGATTTATTTAAGTCCAAAATAATGTTTGGAATATTGAGGAATATTTTATGTGATTGAAAAATGTTGAAAAATATTTTACGATCTTAAAAACAATTTGAAATATAGTAAAATATTTCTACGCAATTTGAAAAATGTTTAAATATTTCTACACGATTTGGAAAACGTTTAAATATTTTACGCGACTGAAATATTGTTGAAAAATCACTACGTGATTTGAATAGTGACAGAATATTTTTACGTGATTGTGAAAATGATAGAAAATTGTTATGTGATTTGGAAAGTGTTTTAAATATTTTGAGAATGATGAAAAATGATTTACGTAACGTAAAAGAATGATTTTTAAGTTACGCGATTTTGAAACAGTGAAAAAATACTATGCGATTTGAGAAACGTATGTTTTTACGCGATTGAGAAAAACGTTAAAAATTAGTACGTGGTTTAAAAGTGCAACAAAAGAGTTACAACATTTTGAAAACGTAACAGAAGTGTTACGGTATTGTGAAAATATAACAAAAAAACTTTTTAGAATTTTGTAAACGTAACAGTAGTGTTACGGTATTGTAAAAACGTAATAAAAACGTTTTGGAATTTTAAAAAAAATGTAACAAAAGTGCTACGGTATTGTGAAAATATAAAAGAAGTGTTATGGTATTGAGAAAACATAACAGAAAAGTTTTTAGATTGTGAAAACGTAACAAAAATGTTACGAGATTGTGAAAATACAGTAAAAGTGTTTTACAACTATGAAAATGTGATTACATGATTTTCATTTGTTGAAAGTACTGAGAATGATTACTGTTGAACCAGTGTCCATACACTGTTTGTGAGAAAATGACATATTTGTCTATGATTGGTATTTGGTGCATTATACATGCATTGGAATGGTCCGATGAGGACTGAATATGGCTGATTGCCTAGGAGAAAACACACCTCTTGAGTGGGTGCGATATGCGTAGTGTAGGTCACTCGTTGACCTTGGGGCATCGGGGTGCGGGTTGCCTACAATGGACAAGTGAGTCGCTCTCATCAGTAACCGTAGGTTAGACCGACGCGACACACCGATGATCTGACCGAGACACTATTCTTAATCAAGATCTGATAAAGACTGTCGTGTATATGCTAGATGTGCAAAAATCAAAATGAGGATTATAGCACGTGGTCTGAGGCATGTGGTACCGACAGATTCTTTTCGATCATTTCTCCAACCTGTGTTTAGCTCCATGGAGTAGGAAATCGAGTCTTGTGTACATGCATAAACTGAACATTTATATCTGTGTGATATATATTAATTGAGGAATATTGGCTATGACAATTATTTTGAATACTTGGATGATGATGATGATAATGTTGAAGGCATTATCATAATTGTTGTTTATGATAATTGAATTGATATTTGATTGGATGATGATAGTTGATTAATGTTGATAGCATGATTTTAATATTGTATCGTGTAATAACCATAATGATGATGGCATGATTGTAATTATGATAACCGTATGATATTGTTGTTTGTGTTATCTCTCTGCTGCCATGTTGGTACTGGTGTAGGTGATCTCACCTCTTTGTTATGTTGTTTTTGCTATGTCTGTATTATTAAAATTATACAGTAGAAGGAACGAGTTGTCTTAGACATAGCGGGTGACAAATATCTCTACGTTTAGAGACAACATCGAGAAATGACCTTGCGGACATGTGTTGAAACGGAAAAGATGTTTGAGGACAAGGAACAGGACATAGAACAAATGTCCGATGCTTCAAGATGGACATTCCGATGGACACTCTGAGATTGGGGACAACAATAAGGAGTGGACATTCATGACTCGATGGGGAGCAGTGTTGACAAGGAATAGAGTTCTGATGTATCAAGTTGATACAGGAGAAGGAACAAGTATGTTAAGTTTTCATCGTTAGTGTTACACCGTGCTATTACGTAGGACCCGTAACGGGTTTGCTACTGTGGAAAAAGAAAGAACAAACGAGTCTGTCAATTTATATTTCTCTTTAAATTGTGTGTCAATATTAGATAATGAGAAATTGAAATATGAGTACCTAATATTTTCAGTAAATTTACGTGTCAGTAAAGAAAGAAATTTTTTTAAACCCATATTTTTATAATTCAAACTTGTGTGAACTTCTTTTCAGATTATGAGTCGGGAGTCGGAAAATGTGATGCCCTAGAGAGGGTGTTACATTAGTTGGTATCAGAGCTTAAGGTTTAAGTGTCAGAGCACGGTTTGAGTCTTTTGGGGTTTGTGGTTAGGTCTGTTTTGCTTGTGTTGTGTTCTCTGTGTGTTTGTTTTCCAAAAGGAAAACAAAATAAAATTGTATAAAATGGATATCAGATCCATTTTAGTTTAATTTATTCGTTTTTGAAGAAAGGAAACAAAAAAAGTTGTATAAAATGGATATCAGATCCATTTATTTTGATTCGTCCATCGTTGAAGGAAGGACAATGACTCGTGATAGACGTACGCATGTGGAAGCGAGACATAATGGTGGTGATATGACTGCAACTTTGGAAGTAATATAAATAGTGGCTGAAGCAATTATACAGCAAACTCAGAAGATTGTTCCGCAGCAAGAATTGATTTCTTAAGCTAAGATTTTGTTAGAGTTAAATCAATCTCAGGATGAGAAACCCTGTGACGTTGGACTATATTGGTTACGAAAAAGGAAAATCGTAAGGTCAAGTGATTCCAGCAGAAAACGTACTTGCAATCTCCAGGAAGTCAACAACAACAACAATCTCATAGTGGATGTACATGTGTGGAAGCAAAATGTGATATAATAATATGGTGACAGCTATAGAAACAATGCGAAGGACAACTGAAGTGACAAGTATAGCAGGAACAGAGGAATGACTCGGGATAGTTATACTTGTGTGGAAGTGGAACATGTTACTAGTAATGCAGCTGCAACTGCAGGAACTAAGGGAGCGTAATGTAGTTGCAGGAGCTACGGGAGCAATGAGAGCAATGTGGAAAGACGACTGCACGAACAAAGAACCGTTGTTAAGTGGGAAAACTAGAAATTGAAGTTCAAGATCTGATGGAAGAGAATCAATCTTGAAATATTAGATTTGGTAATTTTGGAACCTGGTATTTTTCCTTAGGGATATTGGGAAAGTAATTGATTTCAATGGGAAATGAAATTAGGACCATTGAGAAACCGAAACCGGGAAGTGAAGTGGAAAGGGGCACTTAATGAAAGATTGGATGTTCAAGGAAACACTTTGTTTTAAGTGTGGAAAGTTTGGACACATTACCATAAATTGTATTCCATTGAAAATAGAATTTTCTCGTTAGTAAAATCTCGGATAGTAGAGAGAATTGAGACGTGGAATGGAACGGGAATGTTACGAACGGAGGATTTAAACAAGGGAGATTTTGTTATTGGAGCTAATTCTATAGACCATACTTGAATATTTCTATGAATAACCTAATCTTTATGGCATATGATTGAGTAGATCAATTATATGTTAGAGTTATTCGTAAACCTCTGATTTGTTTACTTCTGTACCTATTCTTAGCCGATCGAGCTATTCAAATTATTCAAATTATTGTTGCGGATCAAATATTTGTGTGAGTTTGATCTGTTTACCTCTTTCATAAATAGATGTGATCTTTGAAAATGGATTGGTTATTTTCCAACCATATCCTATGAGATTATCTCAGTAAAATGCTAGTATTCCAGAAAAACTCATATCAGGAAAAATCAAATTCTTATTGGATATGTCTAGTAACATATCAGATAATTTCGCTACCTTTTCTTTCTGAACCTCTGTAATTTCCTTTCATGTATTACAATTGTAAGACAGGAAAAGAAAGAAGGAATATATTGCAAGAAAGGATATTCCTATCTATAACCATGTCGCAAAGATGTCGAATGGTGCGGAGCGTGGTGGATTCTTCGAAAGTTGAAACTATTTCTTCAAGAAAAAGAATAAAAAAAAAACAAGAATTAAAATCCATAGTATCTTGTGATGCGTTATATTAGTGCGTTACATTAGTTGGTTACATTAGTTGGTATGCGGACCGTTGGATTAAGAATTAGTTGGTTGAAAGGAGAATTCAGCTAGAGAGACATTTCCTGTTACAAGCAAAATCTAGAATATATATATAGAGATACGAGAATAAGAAAATTTTAAGTAAGACATTACATTAGTTGGAAATTATCTAAGAAAAACTATTCTAGGCATGAATGAAGATTGATAACCGCTGTATTGGTATCAGAAATATGGAAACTACTTTCTTTCTGGAGTAACATTTAACATCTTCAGCAACTAAGAATCTGAGATATCCATTTGATCAGGAGAAGTTGAACGTCAAGCAAAAAAAAAAAGTTTTGTTGGCTAGAATAGTATGTAAAGACGTTACGGAAGATGCAACATGAAGACTGGAGAAAAGCTAAAAGAGTAATGTTCACATCCTTAGATGTGAAATCACGTTCATCAAATTTCGAGGACGAAATTTCTTTTTAGAGGGGGAGTAATGTAACACCCCAAAATTTTCAATCTCTTAAACAGTAATTTTGACATTAACAGAATTTCACCGTTTAGTGATTTCTGAGTCTTTGTAAAATTAATTTGATTATTCCGTCAAATCGTATTTGATCGTTTTGAGTGATTTACTCCGTGTCGGGAAAATAAAAATTTTCGGTAGGGGAAAATGTTACGTAATTTAATTTTTACCGTTAGGTAATTAATTTACGTAATGTCGATTTGATATTTGTGCATTTTATATTTTTTGTCATTTTATGGATGATTTTAAAATTTTTCTGTCGTGGGTCCCGCAAAATATGTAGGCCCAGTTTGCCATACGTGGGCCCAGGTGGGTCCCAGAAAGCAAAAATTTTTCTACGCATAGAAAAATTTGTCTTGTTTAGACGGAGACAGGGATCTTACTAAACACGAATCCGGAAACAGCTTTTAAAATTTTATTATCTTGTGTTTTGTCTTCGTATTTAATTATCGGATGATAAAAATACAAGAAAAATATTATTTGTAGGATACAAGAATAAATATTATACTTTAACGTAGTCAACAAAGAGAGCTTGACTTAATTTATACCCTTGGATGAGAATACTTAGTTTAAATATTAACCATTGATTTAATCAAAGGTTAAGAAACAAACTTAATAAAGAAGCTTGGATAATAACCATTGATTTAATCAATGGTGTGAGAATAAGCTTAGTTAGGAAGGCTTTGATATCAACCATAGATGTAATCAAAGGTGTAGAATTGGTCTTGAAAAGTGACAAAGCACCATTTATAACCATTGGATTTAGATTAAATCAAGGGTGGAGATTTAATCTTAAAAAGTAACAAAGACCATTTATGACCAATTGGATGAAGAATTAATCAATGGTGAAAATTTGGTCTTCTAAAGTAGTAAAGACTAATTAGAACCCTGGATTAAAAGTTTGAAGGAGTAATCTCTAACCATTAATTTTGGAGACACATCTAAAGGCTAGAATTTAAAGGAGAAAAATCCATGGCTGGATTTAGTCTTACAAAATTAAAAATCTACCTAAATCCTAACCATTGAATTAATCAATGGCTAGAAAGAAAACTTCAAATAATGACTTGAAAAAGGTGGCATGCATAATTCAAGGAGGGGGGGACGGTTTTTGCATGCTTTTGGAAGCCAAAGATGACTTTGATGACCATTATTACATGTCAAGATCACCAATACATCATTCTTGATTATGATTTATTTGTTTGCTTCCTTAGAAAGTCATTTGGAGGGGGGAGCACGGTTTTGAAGAAAACAAAGAAGAAGGAGACATTTTTGAGTAGCCTTTGTAGGCCAAAGAAAAAAATTTGAAGACTATTAAGATCTATCTTGATCAATCTTCATCATTTTCCAAAAACAAGACTTAGCAAATTATTCTCTCCTTTCTCTCCAAGTAAGGCTGGTGGTCATTCACTCTAAAGAAGACCAAAGAATTCATTTTCATGCTTTCTATTATTACATCCTCACCTTTTCTTTCAAGTTTCAAGAAAAAACCAAAGAAAACTCCATTTCTCTCCCAAAATAACACCATTCGGCCAAGCTCTCCAAGAAGCACCTTCCATCACTTTTAATTTCATCCAACTTGACTTTCTAAACCTAAACACCATTCTAAGAACATCTCTAGTTATGAGTTTTTCCAAAATCATTCATCTTGATCTTGAAATTCAAGCTTCAAGTTTCTATCAAAAATCAAAAATTTCATCTTTGTTCTTCAAAATACACCATTCGGTCATGCTACCTAAAATCACCATCCAAGCTCTTTTAATTTCATCCAACTTTGGATCTTGAATCTCCATGATATTCTAAGCAACTTTCATGTTGAAGATTTCTTCTACATCATTCATCTTCAAGGAGTTTCTTCAAGATCAAAGTTATTGGGTTTTTGAGGTGAAGTATAAGGAAACTACATTTCTTCTCTTCTTTTTCATGATCTAAACCATGTTTGATCCATGGTTCCTCTTAATCAAGCTTAGTATACTAATTTTTATGTATTTTGTTTTGTATTTGAGAAGCTCTTGATGATGAAGGACTTGGAAAAAGAAGCAAAACAAGAAGTTTTTGAGGATCTTCAAGAGGTAAGAGGGAGATCCATCTCACCAACCAAGCATGGTGGTGAGAGATGGTATTTTATTTGATGGATGTGGAATCCATGTGAGGATTCATATCCATGGTCATGTAATTAATTTGTGGGTGTTTATGAGCTTTGATTAATTTTCTATGCTTGATATGCTTTGCATGATTTTATAGCTTTGATGATATGCTTGATATGCTATACATGCTTTTATGGCTTTGATGGTATGCTTATATTATTTATGATGAAATATATATGTATATGCCATGACTTGATGGTGGAAAGAAAATTAATTTTTGGCTCCAATAGCCAAGGAAGAGCTACGGTTTTGATGCCCTTGATTAGGGTTCATGTTGAAAATTTTCAAGAACAAAAGAATTGATTTTTGAGTACTTAGAACATGGTGGATTTCGAACAAGACACCTCAAAATAGGTGTTTACAAATTAATATTTTCATGGAAGAATAAAATTGGATTGATTTGAAGAGTATGGAAAATAAACAAAGGAATTGTTTTTCAAGAGAACAAGAATACGATTTTTGAGGAATTTTTATTGATTTATTTTGTGTAAAAAGATCCTAAGTATTTTTCTAAACATGAGTTTTGAAATGAAACGGACGAACGTTGATTTGAAGGATTTGCAAAGAAAGTGAAAAAGAATTTGCAAAGAAAGTAAAAACGAATTTGAACAAATGGGTTTGGTTTTATGACCATCGGTATTTTGATTTTTGAAAACAAAAATTTTAATGGTTTTGTTTGTGTAAAACCATATCAATTTAGAAGGAAAAATGTTTTGATAATTTTCAATAGTCATGTCCACGTTTTTGAAGGCTTGTAATGCCTTGATTTTTATGAACAAATTGAATTTTAAAGTGGAAACGTGAATCGGATTTAATACGAGGATTTTGGAAAGGGAATCGAGGCGTTTATCACTTGAGAAAATCAAGTTTTTGAAAACGAAAATGTTTTCAACTTCAATTTATTTTGAAGAAGGTTGTGTTTGGAAATGATTTGGAAAAAATGGAGAATATAATGGTGTTTTGAAAATTTACTAACGTTATAACTTATTTTCAAGTTTTGAAATACGTTAGAAAAATGTTAAGTTTTGAAACGTTGATTTACATCAATGGAAAAGTGATTTTTGTGAAGTATATTTTGAAAAAGAATTTCTTGAGTAAAGAATCGTGGAAAAATATTTTCTTGAGTAAGAAAATATACATTAAATGAAATATAAAGTTATATTATTTTGAGAAAAGTTGAAAAGGAATTTTTGAAGGTTAAGAAGTATTTTACGTAATGAAATTGTGATGAAAAATGTTTTACGTATCTTAAAAACGCGATTTTTAAGCTACGCAATTTTGAACAATGTGTTAAAAATGATATTGATTTATTTAAGTCCAAAATAATGTTTGGAATATTGAGGAATATTTTATGTGATTGAAAAATGTTGAAAAATATTTTACGTATCTTAAAAACAATTTGAAATACAAGATAAAATATTTCTACGCGATTTGAAAAATGTTTAAATATTTCTACACGATTTGGAAAACGTTTAAATATTTTACGCGACTGAAATATTGTTGAAAAATTACTACGTGATTTGAATAGTGACGAGAATATTTTTACGTGATTGTGAAAATGATAGAAAATTGTTATGTGATTTGGAAAGTGTTTTAAATATTTTGAGAATGATGAAAAATGATTTACGTAACGTAAAAGAATGATTTTTAAGTTACGCAATTTTGAAACAAGTGGAAAAATACTATGCGATTTGAGAAACGTATGTTTTTACGCGATTGAGAAAAACGTTAAAAATTAGTACGTGGTTTAAAAGTGCAAACAAAAGAGTTACAACATTTTGAAAACGTAACAGAAGTGTTACGGTATTGTGAAAATATAACAAAAAAACTTTTTAGAATTTTGTAAACGTAACAGTAGTGTTACGGTATTGTAAAAACGTAATAAAAACGTTTTGGAATTTTAAAAAAACGCAACAAAAGTGTTACGGATTGTGAAAATATAAAAGAAGTGTTATGGTATTGAGAAAACATAACTTGAAAAAGTTTTTAGATTGTGAAAATGTAACAAAAATGTTACGAGATTGTGAAAATACGGTAAAAGTGTTTTACAACTATGAAAACGTGATAACATGATTTTATTTGTTGAAAGTACAAAATGATTCTTGTTGAACCAAATTATCCATACACTTGTTTGTGAGAAAATGACATATTTGTCTATGATTAGTATTTGGTGCATTATACATGCATTGGAATGGTCCGATGAGGACCGAATATGACCGATTGCCTAGGAGAAAACACACCTCTTGAGTGGGTGCGATATGCGTAGTGTAGGTCACTCGTTGACCTTGGGGCATCGGGGTGCGGGTTGCCTACAATGGACAAAGTGAGTCGCTTCACCGTCGTCGTAGGTTAGACCGACGCGACACACCGATGATCTGACCGAGACACTATTCTTAATCAAGATCGATAAAGACTGTCGTGTATATGCTAGATGTGCAAAAATCAAAATGAGGATTATAGCACGTGGTCTGAGGCATGTGGTACCGACAGATTCTTTTCGATCATTTCTCCAACCTGTGTTTAGCTCCATGGAGTAGGAAATCGAGTCTTGTGTACATGCATAAACTGAACATTTATATCTGTGTGATATATATTAATTGAGGAATATTGGCTATGACAATTATTTTGAATACTTGGATGATGATGATGATAATGCTGAAGGCATTATCATAATTGTTGTTTATGATAATTGAATTGATATTTGATTGGATGATGATAGTTGATTAATGTTGATAGCATGATTTTAATATTGTATCTGTGTAATAACCATAATGATGATGGCATGATTGTAATTATGATAACTGTATGATATTGTTGTTTGTGTTATCTCTGTGCTTTGCCATGTTGGTACTGGTGTAGGTGATCTCACCTCTTTGTTATGTTGTTTTTGCTATGTCTGTATTATTAAAATTATACAGTAGAAGGAACGAGTTGTCTTAGACATAGCGGGTGACAAATATCTCTACGTTTAGAGACAACATCAGAGAATGACCTTGCAGACAGTGTTGAAACGGAAAAGATGTTTGAGGACAAGGAACAGACATAGAACAAATGTCTGATGCTTCAAGATGGACATTCCAATGGACACTCTGAGATTGGGGACAACAATAAGGAGTGGACATTCATGACTCGATGGGGAGCAGTGTTGACAAGGAATATAGTTCTGATGTATCAAGTTGATACAGGAGAAGGAACAAGTATGTTAAGTTTTCATCGTTAGTGTTACACCGTGCTATTACGTAGGACCCGTAACGGGTTTGCTACTGTGGAAAAAGAAAGAACAAACGAGTCTGTCAATTTATATTTCTCTTTAAATTGTGTGTCAATATTAGATAATGAGAAATTGAAATATGAGTACCTAATATTTTCAGTAAATTTACGTGTCAGTAAAGAAAGAAATTTTTTTAAACCCATATTTTTATAATTCAAACTTGTGTGAACTTCTTTTCAGATTATAAGTCGGGAGTCGGAAAATGTGATGCCCTAGAGAGGGTGTTACAACTTGTCCCTTTTGGGAGCCCTATGTTGCGTTGGTCTTGAATGGGTCTAATACTGGTCAACAATGCTTTGGCACAAAGCTGAAAGAGCAGACTACTTCCATCCCAATCTCAAGTGAGTATACACCCACCTTTCATCAGGTTTCTAACAACATGAAAAAAAAGAGGGCGAAACTATGGTTGTACTTAGTCTTTAATTAGATTAGGAGCCCCGGGCGGATGCCCGTCCTATCATATACTCAGGAGGAGACCTTCACACACCAGTATATAAATAAAGTTTGTGTGCTATGCTCTGTAGAGAGCTGCGTGCTACATTCCCAGTTCTTGGAACCAAGGCTCTATAGTGCTGATAGACAGAAAGAAGCATCCCGTCTTTACAATAAATGAAAACTATTAACTGAGCTGTATACTTACTTTAATTAGTAGGCCTCTATGGAAAGTTCTGACTGGTTGCGGTCAGGTACCATCTTAGAATACAGGCCTTTAATTAGATTTGTAGGATGATAGAGGACTTTTATTCTGTAAGTAGGACGAAAAGGATTCAAAGGTTCTTGTTGTCGGTTCGACAATCCTTGTGGAGTTCTTATATTGCACTAGTGACACGCAACTCAAAGACATGCCACTACTACACTCATGACGCACAGTATAAATATATGCCTATGAAAACTGTACATATAGGTATGTCCTTATTTGTTATTATATTTCTTTTATCTTTGTATGATTCTGTTGTATTTTTTTTTTACAGATAATCCTTTGAGTAGGGTCCTTCAGGGGTTTCTAGACTTCTTTACCCTGATGGTTTTCTTGAAGTTAAAAAAAACAAAAAAATGAAAAAAAAAGATTCTGTATTTCTTAATTTCAAACTTTTCTGATAACAGTCAACCTACCCATATAGGTGATATGATTACTTTCCCCCTTCTTTTCCATATTTAAACATTCCATTCTCTCAACTTTCCTCCAACTCATAATCATTCAGAGGAAAGGTGAAATTATGGGACCTCCTATTCATAACCTTAAAAATGTCTGTGTTTTTTGTGGGTCAAGTTATGGGAAGAGTTTAGAATTTGTAAATACAACAAGCGCTCTTGGTCGAACACTTGTTGCAAGGAATATTCATATTGTATATGGGGGAGGTTGCCATGGGTTAATGAGGGCTGTATCACTTGCTGCTTTTATAGGAGGCAGTCAGGTTTTAGGTGTCATTCCTAGAACTTTAACTCAAAATAACATTACTGGAAAGACAGTTAGAGAAAAAATTCAGGTATCATCTATGCATGGACGAATGAAAACAATACTTGACAACTCTGATGGATTCATTGCCTTACCAGGTGGTTTTGCTACTTTGGAAGAAATTTTTCAAATTATCTCTTGGGCCAAACTGAATATCCACCATAAACCCATTAGTTTGTTGAATGTTAATAATTTCTTTGATCTTTTGTTAATTTTTCTTGACAAAGCTGTGGAACAGAAATTTATCACACCTTTGGCAAGAAAACTTCTTATCTTTGCCTCCACTATTGATGAGCTGATTGATAAATTAGAAGCTTTTGTTTATGAACCTGATAAAACAATAGCTCAGATAGATTGGTCATGAGGAAGCGATGCATGGGAAGCAAGAAGCAAAGAAAGCGAGTCGACACTTCATCTTTAATTTTCCTTTACCTTTAATTTTATTTATCGTACTTTGTTTTTGTTTAAATTTGTGTCAGATTTCTCTAAACAGGTACTATCTTCTATCCTTTACTCATCTATATTTTAACATTGCAGACAATGTTGTGATCTGGTTGGGGAAGGATAGTTAAAAAAAAGGTAGGGAAGTATGATATAATTGTCATGAACTTACTAAACCAATGAATAATGGCAGAGTAAGGAGTAATTTTACTCTTGCGACGCATTTTAGTTGAAGAAAGTATGTTTAGTGAGATGACTATCAGAAACCTACAACAAAACCAATTAAGGATGACAGAGTAAGGAGTAAATTTTGCCCTAGAGGTAATTTTATTCTTGAGACACATCTTAGTTAAGGAAATAACTGCTTTAGAAGTAGCAAAAAACATATCTTGGGTCATAGCATAAATTTTCTTCTTTCTTATAAATCACATGCTTGGATATGAATGTTGACTTGATGGATTATGTAACACCCCAAAATTTTCAATCTCTTAAACAGTAATTTTGACAGTTAACAGAATTTCACTGTTTAGTGATTTCTGAGTGCTGTAAAATTAATTTGATTATTCCGTCAGCTTATTTGATCGTTTGAGTGATTTACTCCGTGTCAGGAAAATAAAAATTTTCGTTCCGGGGAAAACGTTACGTAATTTAATTTTTACCGTTAGGTAATTATTTTACGTAATCTGATTTGATATTTGTGCGTTTTCTAATTTTTTTGATTTTTGTGGATGATTATGAATTTTTTTACTGTATGTGGGCCCAGGTAGTCCTATGTGGGCCCAGGTAGCCATACGTGGGCCCAGGTGGGTCCCACAAAGTGAAAAATTTTTCTACGCATAGAAAAATTTGTACTGTTTAGACGGAGACAGGGGATCTTACTAAACCTGAATCCGGAAACAGTTTTAGAAAATTTATTGTGCTGTGTTTTGTACTGTATTTAATTATCGGATGATAAAAATACAGTAAAAATATTATTTGTAGAATACAAGACTAAATATTATATTGCGTAGTCAACAAAGAGAGCTTGACTTGATTTATACCCTTGGATGAGAATACTTAGTTTGAATATTAACCATTGATTTAATCAAAGGTTAAGAAACAAACTTAATAAAGAAGCCTTGGATAATAACCATTGATTTAATCAATGGTGTGAGAATAAGCTTAGTTAGGAAGGCTTTGATATCAACCATAGATGTAATCAAAGGTGTAGAATTGGTCTTGAAAAATGACAAAGACCATTTATAACCATTGGATTTAGATTAAATCAAGGGTGGAGATTTAATCTTAAAAAGTAACAAAGACCATTTATGACCATTGGATGAAGAATTAATCAATGGTGGAAATTTGGTCTTCTAAAGTAGCAAAGACTAATTAGAACCCTTGGATTTAAAGTTTGAAGAAGCAATCTTGACCATTAATTTTGGAAACACATCTAATGGTTAGAATTTAAAGGAGAAAAATCCAATGGCCTAGATTAAGTCTTCTAACCTACCTAAATCTACCTAAATCCTAACCATTGAATTAATCAATGGCTAGAAATGCTTCAAATGGTGGCAAATAATGAAGACAACTTTATTGAATGCATTATGAAGAGAAGGTGATGGTTTTGGAGTGTTTAGAAGACAAAGAGACAAGCTTTATGTCATTTTTACATGTCTTGGTCAAGTTAGACATCATAATGGCTTACTTTTGATTTTTTGCACTCAAGAAGAATGCAAGAAGGGGGGACTACGAATTTGGTGCTGCATGAAGGAGTTTGGAAGACCATAATTGCATGCTTTAGTCATTATTGTCTTCCTTGGTCTTCATTGATTCATTTTCAAGAAGGAAACTTAGAAAATTTTCTCTCCATCTCCTTTCTTCTCTAGATTTTGGCCAAGCCCTCCAAGAGCACCTTCCATCACTCAAAAATTTCATCCAACTTGATTTTCTAAACCTAAACATCATTCTAAGAACATCTCTAGTTATGAGTTTTTCCAAAATCATTCATCTTGATCTTCAAATTCAAGCTTCAAGTTTCTATCAAAAATCAAAAATTTCATCTTTGTGCTTCAAGAGAAACCATTCGGTTATCTACCCTAAAATCACCATCCAATCTCTTTTAATTTCATCCAACTTTAGATCTTGAATCTCCATGATATTCTAAGCAACTTTCATGTTGGAGATTTTCTCTAAATCATTCATCTTCAACCTTGTTCTTCAAGCTAAAGATTGAAGCTTTAATGGTGAAATTTGGTACTCTTCACTTTTCTTTTGATTTTCAAGGTTCTAACCATGATTCTAATCCATGGTTTTCTTATTCAAGTCTTGTATATTAATTATTTGTGTGTTTTATTTTGTATTTGAGAAGCCCTTGGTGGTGAAGGACTTGGAAAAAGAAGCGATCAAGAACCTTTGGAGGATCTTCAAGAGGTAAGAGGAGATCCATCTCACCAACCAAGCATGGTGGTGAGAGATGGTATTTTATTTGATGGATGTGGAATCCATGTGAGGATTCATATCCATGGTCATGTAATTAATTTGTGGGTGTTTATGAGCTTTGATTAATTTTCTATGCTTGATATGCTTTGCATTTTTTATAGCTTTGATGATATGCTTGATATGCTATACATGCTTTTATGGTTTTGATGGTATGCTTATATTATTTATGATGAAATATATATGTATATGCCATGACTTGATGGTGAAAAGGAAATTGGTTTTTGGCTCCAATAGCCAAGGAAGAGCTACGGTTTTGATGCCCTTGATTAGGGTTTATGTTGAAAAATTTCAAGAACAAAAGAATTGATTTTTGAGTACTTAGAACATGGTGAATTTCGAACAAGACACCTCAAAATAGGTGTTTACTAATTAATATTTTCATGGAAGAATAAAATTGGATTGATTTGAAGAATATGAAAAATAAACAAAGGGTTTGTTTTTCAAGAGAACATGAACACAATTTTAGAAGGATTTTTATTGATTTATTTTGTGTACAAAGTTCCTAAGTATTTTTCTAAACATGAGTTTTAAATGAAAATAACAATGTTGATTTTGAGGATTTGCAAAGAAAGTGAAAAAGGATTTGCAAAGAAAGTGAAAAATGAATTTGAACAAATGGGTTTGGTTTTATGACCATAAGTCTTACGGTTTTGAAAAACAAAATTTAATGGTTTTGTTTGTGTAAAACCATATCAATTGAGAAGGAAAAATATTTGATGGTTTCAATAATCAAGTACTACGATTTTCGAAAACTTGTAATGCCCTGGTTTTATAAAACAAACTAATTTTTGAAGTGGAAATGTAATTTGATTTAATACAAAGAATTTGGAAAGGGAATCAGAGTATTTTATCACTTGGGAAATGAACTTTCATAAAAAGATGAAAAGAAAATAAAAAAAGGGTTGCAAATTGTTTTAAGCCTCATTTTGTTTTAAAGAAAATTGATTTGGGAAAAATGAAAAAAATATAATAATTTAACGTCTTCTAACATATGAATCATTCTTTGGGATTTTGGAGAGTGATTTTGTGAAATATATTTTGGAAAGGTTTTCTTAAAAGAGAAAATGTGAAAAATGACATTGGAAATGATATTGAGTTTTTGAAAGTCCAAAATAATATTTAGAATATTGAGGTATATTTTACGTAGTTTTCAAAATGACGTTTGGAATATTAAAGAATGTTTTGCGTATGGGAAAAATAATGAAATTATGGTGAAAAACGTTTTATATCTTAAAAACGTGATTTTTAAGCTACTGCGATTTGAAAAATATTTAAGTATTCCTACGTGACTTGAAAAATGTTTTAATATTTCTACATGATTTGGTGTATGTTTAAATATTTTACGTGATTTGAAATACCATTGAAAATCACTACGTGATTGAACAACAATAGAATATTTTTATGTGATTGTGAAAATAACAAAAAAATCATTATGTGATTTGAAAAGTGTTTTAAATATTTTGAAAATAAAAGAAAATGATTTACGTGACATGTGACGTAAAAGAAAGATTTTTAAGTTACGTAATTTTGAAACAGTGGAAAAATATTATGGGATTTGATAAACGTATATTTTTACGTGTTTACGAAAAATGTTGAAAAATTAGTACGTGATTTAAAAGTGCAACAGAAGAGTTGCATCATTTTGAAAACGTAACAGAAGTGTTACGGTATTATGAAAATATAACAAAAACTTTTTAGAATTTTGAAAACGTAATCAGAAGTGTTACGGTATTGTGAAAATATAATAAAAACGTTTTAGAATTTTGAAAACGTAACAGAAGTGTTACGATATTTGAAAATGTAACAAAAACATTTTTGGAATTATGAAAACGTAACGGAAATGTTGTGCAATTTTGTAAAAACACGGCGAAAGTGTTTTATAACTATGAAAATGTGATAACATGATTTTACTGTTGAAAATACAATATGATTATTGTTGAAGCTTGTGATTGGTATTATACCTGTGATTGGTATTTGGTGCATTATACATGCATTGGAATGGTCTCGATGAGGACCGAATATGGCTGATTGCCTAGGAGAAAACACACCTCTTGAGTGGGTGCGATATGCGTAGTGTAGGTCACTCGTTGACCTTGGGCATCGGGGTGCGGGTTGCCTACAATGGACGGTGAGTCGCTCTCATCAGTAACCGTAGGTTAGACCAACGCGACACACCGATGATCTGACCGAGACACTATTCTTAATCAAGATCGATAAAGACTGCCGTGTATATGCTAGATGTGCAAAAATCAAAATGAGGATTATAGCACGTGGTCCGAGGCATGAGGTACCGACAGATTCTTTTCGATCATTTCTCCGACCCGAGTTTAGCTCCATGGAGTAGGAAATCGAGTCTTGTGTACATGCATAAACTGAACATTTATATCTCGTGTGATATATATTAATTGAGGAATATTGGCTATGACAATTGTTTTGAATACTTGGATGATGATGATGATAATGCTGAAGGCATTATCATAATTGTTGTTTATGATAATTGAATTGATATCTCGATTGGATGATGATAGTTGATTAATGTTGATAGCATGATTTTAATATTGTATCTGTGTAGTAACCATAATGATGATAGCATGATTGTAATTATGATAACTGTATGATATTGTTGTTTGTGTTATCTCTGTGCTGCCATGTTGGTACTGGTGTAGGTGATCTCACCTCTTTGTTATGTTGTTTTTGCTATGTCTGTATTATTAAAATTATACAGTAGAAGGAACGAGTTGTCTTAGACATAGCGAGTGACAAATACCTCTACGTATGGAGACAACATCAGAGAATGACCTTGCCGACAGTGTTGAAATGGAAAAGATGTTTGAGGACAAGGAACAGACATAGAACAAATGTCTGATGCTTCAAGATGGACATTCCGATGGACACTCTGAGATTGGGGACAACAATAAGGAGTGGACATTCATGACTTGTTGGGGAGCAGTGTTGACAAGGAGTAGAGTTCTGATGTATCAAGTTTGATACGGGAGAAGGAACAAGTATGTTAAGTTTTCATTGTTAGTGTTACACCGTGCTATTAAGTAGGAACCGTAATGGGTTTGCTACTGTGAAAAAAAAAAAGAACAAAAGAGTCTCATCAATTTATATTTCTCTTTAAATTGTGTGTCAATATTGAATAATGAGTAGTTGAAATATGATTACCTAATATTTTCAGTAAATTTACGTGTCAGTAAAGAAGAAATTTTTAAAACCATATTTTTATAATTCAAACTTGTGTGAACTTCTTTTCAGATTATGAGTCGGGAGTCGGAAAATGTGATGCCCTAGAGAGGGTGTTACAAATTAAGAATGATAGAAATATGCCTTGTGAGATTTTGAGCCTATTGATGAATGGATTGAACATTTGTACCATTCTCTTCTTTCTTGTGTGATTTTCACTCATGAAATTGTTACTCTAGAACTTGCTTTGATTCTTTTTGAGGCTACATTTTCACATGCATACATAAATATGATTGAGGCATTTTGAAATAGCTACTTTGACCAAATAGTCATCCTTGTATATTTTCCCTTGTGTAATCCCTTTGAGCTTATTTGACTATTCCTTATTTTTGGCTCATTACGTGCCTTTAAAGAAAAAGAAAAAAAAATATGTTTTTACCCAACCTTAGGGAATAAGAGAGCATTGACCTTGTTCTTAAACAAGTGTAGGGGTGTGTGTGCAAAATATTGACAAAAAAAAAAGAAAAGAAAGAAAGAGCTGACCACCGCTGCAATCAAAGGATTATCAGAGTCTCCTGATGCACCATGTGACATATCCATATCTAGAATAAAGATGGATGCTTGGAAACAAGAGGAAGAGAAGGAGAAGATTCATGCCTAAAAATGAATTCAACTCACCAATTTAGGATTAATCTTCAATAAAACAGTAGTCAAATATTGGTCATTGTTCTTTATGATGAATATTTTCAAATATCTTCTTTACTCTAATTGTACCATAATGCTCTTTTATTCTCTTTGGTAATTATCTTCTTATATCCATATTATCCCTTCTCCTTTATCATGACCCCGTTACAACCTTGAATAAAGTTCTCAAGATTTTTGTGTGCATGTATTCTGAGTAGTGGAGAAGTAGAAGATAAGCAAGCTTATGGTAGTGCAATTTTTCATGGGTTGAATTGAGTGAAATATCTACCATTTTAAACACTCGAGGGATTAAGAGTGAATCATGTGAGGATCTTTCATTCTTGATTCGTTCTTTTTAACTAATGTTTCCTTGCTTGATGGTTTGCGATGTGAAGAAATATTGCCTCAAAAATGCTTTGATCCCTTGAATGTCTAGTTGCTCTTCTTGTTTCATTAAATCTTTTAGAATTTTTAACTTTTGAGTCTGTGTCGTTTTTCTTTGTTTCCTAGTTTTTTCTTATATGTTTTGACCAGGAGTGCAAAAGTTTAGTGTGGGAGAATTTGATAACAATGTATTTTATTCATTTTATAATCCTCTCACTAGGCTTCTTAAGATTCAATTTGGCTTAATTAAGTTGATTTTGTCACATTTTATGAAATTAAGCTTAATTGGATCATTAAAAAAATTATTGCTTGAATTATCATTAATTTTGGTGATTGCATTCTTAAGTAAAGTGGCCACAATTTGAGTTGTAATTATCTGATTAATGTGATTCTGGTCTTGTTGGAAAGTTTAGATAAATCTCTAATAACTATTCACTTGATAGCAAGAGCCACATTAATAGCAATATATTTCATTCATTGTATAACCTTCTCACTTGGCTTTTTCAGTAAACTGGCTATAATTTAAGTTACAAATATCCGATGAATGTGATTTTGGTCTTATTTTTAAGCTATAAGATAAATTTCTACAACTTTCATGAAGGTCTCAAGACCAGGAACACATGTTTGGATAACTCAAATTAGAGTTGAAGCAAAATCTAGCATTTTGAACCTTATAGCTTGACCTCTATGTACTCATTAGGCTATATCTCGAGCTATAGGAGTTCAACAATTCTGAAATTTTAATAGTGGAAGGTTAAGACCCATATATATAACTTTCATGCAGAACACAAAATTCAATTCGGATTTCTTGAAGGTGATTTTGGGCTTGGAAGTCAGAACAGAGGTGCTGGAGTTGGGCCTGACCCATGAGCAGTAATTAGCCCATATCTCAGGCTATGGTTGTTGGAATTGGCTAAACTTGGTGTCTCTGGAAAGCTGAGATAATTTCTTATAATTTCATGAAGACCACTTGATAAAATTCTGATGTATGCCATAAGCTAAGAGTAGAGACATTTCGGAGCCAAGAAAGTCCATAATTTTAGCTCATTCATCATCTATTTTGATTTTACTTCTCATCATCAAATAACTCCATTGTCTTCTTACACTCCTTAAACTCTATAAAAGGAGGCAAAGGCTGATCTTTTAAGGGTGTTAGTTAGCTTAGATTTTACTTTCATGTTTATATGTTAATTGTTTCCTTTGTATTGTTTTCTATTGTTCTTAATTGAAGTTATGTTCATCATCATCTTCTTCTCTCTTTCTTTCTTCTTGTCTATGAGTAACTAAATCTTCATCTTGCTTGGGTGAAAGAGTGAATCTCTTGGTAATGAAATAAGGTTAGATTATTCTACTTCTTGTGCTTGAATGATATATTTTTATGTGATCTTTATATGTATTGTATGTTGTTTCTGATTAATTTAGAAACTCTTCTTGTAGAGTGAATATCTTGATTCATTGTAGACAAGACGTTGGCACAGTGGATGCTTGAGACCATTTACAAGTATTGGTAGATAATTATTGGAATCATAATATGATTACATGTATAATCTAAATTGTACTTTGAATATTAAATCTTCCGATTGGAATCTTCATTATGTATGATTTCAATTGAGATATAAAAAGAAATAATCTTGTCTTTAATTTATTACCAAGAGTGGATATCCTAACCCAAGCAAATCTTTTTCATTTGTGAACAACTTATATCATCTTTAGTATTGTGACAAATCTTCTCCTTACCTCAAATAATTTTCTCTTCATCAATTCCCTATGGATCAACCTCGGACTCCCGAGAATTTACTACTTGAAACAACCTGCACTTGGGTTTGAAAATTTTAATTATCCTATTAACCTCTCTTCCTCTCTTCATCTTAAATCTTCTATTTCTCTTTGATTTCTTGGCCAAACCACCTCATCTCACGTCCATACCACTTAGATTTCTCCTCTCCACCAAATCCCTCCATTAATTTCAACACAAATCATCCTACTCCTCCTTCTCCATCTCCCTTCATGTACTCTCTCTCTATAAGCCCTAACCCACATTTTCCACCTTTCCTTCACCTTTTTTACAACCTTTTTTTCTTTTCTTATCCTCCAATGGTTGAATCTTCCCAACGTACAAAATGTCCAAGAACAGGGGGCAATATTATAGAGTCTTCCAGTCCTCCTCCACGTAACACCTCAGGGCTGGACCTCACGCGTCACTTCTCCACCACCAAGAAGGCTAAGTTGTTCAAGAAGAACTTCCAATTAAGGAAACTTAACTCTCCCAAGTATCTCACTCAGTTTTTTTGCTCAAGTGAACCCTTGGAGTGTTTCAGATTAATTGAAAGATTAGGCTTGATTAGTTTTTTTAGCATTCAAAAGGATATTTACCCAAACCTAGTTAGGGTATTTTATGCAAATCTAAAGTATGAGGATGATTGCCTGATATCTGAGGTTAAGATGAAATAGATAAGGGTCACTAAGGAAGCTTCATGTAGGTTGACTAAGCTTAATTGTTATGGTACTAATTTTTATGAAAATGAGAATGCTTGGGGAGATGATTTTGAGTATAAAGCTGCATTGACCTCCCTAATAAGGTCTGGCTATGAAATTCTCAAGGATAAGAAGAGAGTGACGATTACTGGATTGACTGTGGAAAATAGAGTACTTCATTACCTTGTGGTCAGAGGGTTGATCCCAAGAGGAGGAAATTACTCTCAGGTTCTGAGAGATGATGTGGTGGTATTATGGGCCATGACCATAGGTAGGCCAATCAATATGGTCCATTACATTATTCAGCACATGTTAGACGTCAGGGAAAAGAAGAACTCTACCATTCCATATGTTATGCTTGTGACAGCTATCTTAGAACACTGTCACATTTCCTTGTCTGAAGAGACAAAGGATACGAGCTCCAAAGGGCCACAGTCTGTAGGCTTGCACACATTGTAAAAGCTTAAGCTGAATAAGGTAGATGACAAATGGTACTAGCTCACTCATGGGAGCTATGATAATATTCCCCATGATCTTAAAGATGATGAAGAAGAAGGAGGACAACAACCTTATCCCACAGCCACCATGGAGCTACTGCTACAGGAAATCTATAGTTTGAAAATAGGCATGGATCGCATTGAGCAGAAGGTGGATCATCTTAAGCTTAGGATGGATTACTCCGATCAGGAACTAGCCTCTATCTGGTCTTTTTTGGAAGAACCTGGATATGTACGGAGAAGAGTTGCTAGTGCTCCCACCACTTCTACTGCCCCTCCACCTCTTCCCTCCTTTGCTAGTTCGTCTGGTGCTCATCCTAATGATGATGCAGAAATCATTGGCACTGAGGATAATATTGCCACAAATGACGATGATGTGGACCTAGATGATGTGGCAGCTGATGTTGGCAGTGACAGTGAGACGACTCAGTGACCATGAGGCCCTATCATGATTCCTTTTTATATTTTCTCACCCATAGCTCTTTTAAATCTTGTATATGATTATTGGATCCTTGCTTTTGGTTTTTAAGGTTATAAAATCCATTGATTATTCATATACATTTATTATTATTGATCTGGCTAGTTTATATATTTTGGTTTTTATATTGCTCTGATCATAAATTGCCTAGGTTGAAATGTATTATTCTGATTATATATCCTATTGTTTCTTGTTTTTTAATTTTGGGGTAACCATAAAATCATGCTGAAATGATGCTGAAATTTTGGCTGAATGTTTATGTTTTTTTTATAATGCCAATGGGGGAGAGATTAGTGAAATATATTGCACGTGTAAATATTTTACATGTGTACGGGGGAGCTTTGTGCATTTATATGAAAAATCACATATCCTATCTCATGCAAACATTACAGGGGAAAGTTATGCTTAAATCTCTAATAAATAAATAAATACAAATATTTCTCCTCTTTCAATGTTTATTTTGTCATCATAAAAAAAGGAGAGAATGTAAATGCTTATGTCTTGAAGCATGTCAAATGTTTTTTTGATGAAAACAAAGTCAAGATGAAGATCAAGTTTGAAAGAGAAGACCAAGATCAAAAGAAAGAAACCAAGAGGTATATTGGATATATGTATTAGAATATCAATGTAAAATGCTCTCAAGTTCTCTCAATTATCTTCAAATGGTTTTTTCAAGATCTTTTTAAATCAACTTGAAATTCAAAGTTCATAATTTAAAGAAATGTTAATTTCAATCTTGGATTTTGTATTTCACTTGTCAATCTTGTTAAATCCAAGTTTCTCAAAGTTAAAAATAGCCTAGATACCTAATTGGGCTTGCAAAATGTGTTCAAAATGTAAGTTAAATGATTACATATGTGTTGTAATCGATTACGAGCAAAACAGAGGCCTTGTAATCGATTACATTGAACATGTAATTGATTAAAAGCATGACAGAAGCCTCGAATCGATTACACTGAGGCTGTAATTGATTACAAGTCTGGTAGAGGCCATGTAATCGATTACACAAGGCTGGTAATCGATTATATCCTACCCAAAATGCCAAGAACACATTCAAACAACCATGCAATCGATTACAGAGATAGTGTAATCGATTACCAGTGGTCTGACATTGCCCAACAGCTAAATTAAGTGCATTAAATGCTGGGCATTAAAGCCCCCAATGGCTCCATTGATCAAATCCCTTATAAATACTTGATTTAGGGCTTCATTAAAGGCTGACCTTGAACCTGAAACATATTTTCAACACATTAATACGAGAATCAATCCTTGAAATCCATTCTTACTCTGTTTTTGTGAAAATATCTTGAGATATCTTTGAAGAGCATTCTAGAGCTTTAATTTGTATCAATCACTCTTGTGAGAGTTTCATTCTATCAATCTTGATTGTTTTGTAAAAGAGGGTGAGACATCCCTCCAAATTGTAAAGGGTAAGGCATCCCTTGTTTAAAGAGGCTCAAGTACAAAGGGTGAGGTATCCTAATGTGTTGAGTGCTCAAGTTTGTAAAGGTTGTCAAGTACCTATTGAAGCTTGAAGATATAGTGAAAAATCTCGAGTGATTACTTGAGGACTGGATGTAAGTCACAAGTGGATTGGTGGTTGAACCAGGATAAACCATTGTGATTGATTCTCTAGACCTTTCTCTTTACAATTGTGCATTGGTTTATTTGATTACTTGATTATTTCTCTCTTGGTTGGTTCATTGGTGGGCAATATCTTTCTATCTTATCCATTCATTCATTTCTATCAATTAATAGCTTCAACGAAAATTGGAAATCAAGAGTTTTTTGAAATATTTACGAAAAGTTTTTATAAACTCAATTCACCCCCTCTTGAGTCTTGAGGCCACTTGGTAACATTATAAACCATGACACTTATTATTTATGGTCTACGTCATATACATGTTAATTGAATCAAGTTATATCTTCACCCTAGCAAGAGAAGAGTTTAGCAACTCATGGCAAAAGAAGCACAAAACAAATAAATGAGTAGAATAAACATCATGAAGAAAATCCTAGGAGAGAAAGATCTTAGAAGTCTTCAATGGTGAACTCTTCTAAGCCTCCAAAGTAAATTCTTTGCTTCTGCTGCCGCTGGCATACCCCAACTTAGCCTTAACTTTTATTTTATAATAAATTCAAGGAATCAAGGGTAAAATAGGTCAAGCCTTGCTTTGCTACTACTTGGGGTGCAAATCTCACGTTAATAGCAGCTTAATTAAGGAAAGTTGTCAACATGCGATTTGTAGATCTCTCTCTTAGCTTTCAAACACCACTAGAATCAGGTAAATCACATACTTATAAAGAAAGTTTTCCTTAATTTACTAAGACGGGTTTGACAACGATACTTTCCTTAATTAATTTTTGGCCAAATATTTTGTTTTCTACTTTCTTTCTTCTGTTGGTGTATGCCCAAGAGGTCGATACATTTTGTCTGTAGTTACATACATTGTATTATGCTATTTTTTAATATATGAGGCATTTTATTTATTGTGTTCTTTTTTATAAACATAATAAAGTCCTTAGAATAGTAAGTTTGATATTGTAGGACATCAAGTGGATGACTTGATCATGAGATCCTATTGGATAAAACACTATTCTTAAATGTCCTGGGTCAAGTGTTATTGTTAATTAGGACAACAATAATGCATTCAGACTAGTATATGTGTAGATTGATGATCACATCTCACGGGTCATGGATATGAAATATCAAGTCTTCACATGAGTACATATTAGAGTAATAATGTACTAGACAAACCCGCCATGAGGATGCTACATGGATCGTTATGTGAGTGTCGTAAGCGATTCTTATAGTGACAATGGTGTATATGGTACTTTGACCTGAAATTACTACGATTCTTACATGAGAAGTTATGTGTTTTAATGCTGTCAAACATCATTTGTAACAAAGTGATTATAAAGTCGATTATTGGACATACCGCGAATCATGCGGAGGGATGTGATTGGCCTAAATGAGATTTGTCCCTCCTACATAACAGGAGCGACATCTTTGGACCCCCTTATTGAGTGAGACTACGAAATGCATGGTCATGCTCAAATGAGTCAATATGAGATATCGATCTCATTTGTTGTTATTAAGTCTACTCGATTATTAGGAAATGAATGATTGAACTATACATGGGTGATGCATTTCATGCCTTGTGTTCAATCTAGATATCTAGCCAAAGGGAGTAAACTATAGAGAAAATTAGTCACAAAAAGGTTATGTCAAATCACTGACATTCTCATTACTTGGGTGGCAGCGATGTGTTATTAGATACCGTTCATTGCTTGTAATATTAAAATGGAATTTTAATATTACTATTAACGTTATGAGAACCTACAGGATCGCACACATAGTGCAGATTAAATTGGAGTAATTAGAATCCAAGTTGGACTAGGATTCAATCGTGGGCCGGACTCATAACGGATGAGTCTAGGGTTGCACTACTTACCTTACTACTACTCACACTCACTTAAGGCAGTCACTATTATAAATAATATTTCTAAAAGGGCTATGAGGTATGCATTACAGAACCCTAGCCGCACCTACAAAAAGTGAGTAAGAGAGTGACATGTTTCTTCTCTTCTCTTTGTAGCTTGCACGGTGTGAGAGAGGCATGACTCCTATTTACAGACATTGGACGTTCGTAAGTCTGTTCGTGTGGATACTGTAGAGACATCCTCACTATTACGATGTTGGTGATTCACGCCACTTGTTTTGATCACGCTTCAAGAGATAAACAATTTTAAAAACTCGGATTATGACTTTTTCGCATAGATCCTTGGTAGGAATTCTATTTTTTGTTGCATGATGAATCTGCAATTCCCAACAGTGGTATCAAAGCCACTTGCAAAACCATGATTCAGTTTTCCTATTTTCGTTTTGTATGAGATAATATGATTACTGTTCTGTTTTTGGTAAAAGATATGATCTTTAATATGTTATTTCAGAAAACAAATGAAACCCTTTGCGAAAACATATTTTGTTTTATGTGTTGTATACAAAACTATGATGTTGTTTTCAAAAACCATGAAGTTGCTCATATGTTCTGTGAAAACTGTTTTATATTGAGATATATGTTTTTACAAAGCTTTCTGGTATGCATGTGATATGTACAATGTTATGCATAGTGGCGCGAAGCAAGGGTTATAGAATCCTTGTTTCTGGCTGGCGGCAACAAGGGTTATGGAATCTTTGTTATTGATTCACGCCGCAAGGGTTTAGGAAACCTTGTTCTTGGTTTGTGGCAGTAAGGGTTATGAAATCCTTATTTCTGCACAAGCGGCGCGGTGCAGGGGTTTTGGAAACCTTGTTCTTATTTTGCGGCAGCGGCATCAAGTGTTGATGTTAAGCCATCAAGAAGGCACAAGCGGTTCAAATGTGGAACAGCGGCAGAACGGTTCCCTACGGCGCATAAAGTGTTCAAGTGTTTTCGGGTTTAGGGTTCAAGTGTTGATACCCTAACCATCAAGGGAGGCGCAAGAGATTCAGCTCTTGTTTACGGTTTAAATTTTCGACCTTCCCCGCTGACTGGGCAGCGAGAACCCCGTGCTACCTCTGCGTAGAGCATCTTTTCGAAGGCATGATATTCAAATCCGTTTTTATGACTCACAAAATAATAATTTGTTATTGCTTTGTGCTTATCTGTACTTTGTGGTGCATGGTACATGGTTATGGCCTTAGTCCTCCTTTTATGGTTTTTTGGCTATTTTAAAATATGACTTGCGTGTCATGCCTTTCTCTCTACATTTCGATTATACATTCTCTTCTCACCTAACTCCCCTCAAATGTAAAAGAGGTTTCTATTTAATGTAATCTTGATGTGGAGCTACGAAGGCGGCATCAAATGAGGACGTTGGTGGGAGATGCTTGTAAAGCTGGTTTAGCTCCCTCGTTTTAGTTAATGGTTCTCTCTTAGGGGTTATAACCATATCACATTTATTATATGCTTTATATGTATGAGATGTGTGGACGATGTTTATGGTATGATAAACAACTTAATAAATAGTGAGATCTAATAATAATAAAAATTCTCTCAAAAGTAAATATTAAGTCATTATGTGATGCCTTCCAATGTGTGGCACTCATCAAGACTAGTATCGATTAAGTGCAGGTCTGTCAGAGCAAGATGCCTTTATCTATATTAGTAAGACACGATAGGATAAGGGTAATATCCAACTGCCAACCCTTGGGTCTGACTTAACTAGGTCATTTCAATAGGATTGAAGGCATAGAGGCATGGAGTTGGACTTTAGTCCATTGGATGGATTAGAATAAACGTTATTTACCCAACTATCTAAGAGTTGCATTTGATGTAATTAGAAAGAATTTCCTACCTAAATAACTAAATTTTAGGTGATCAGCCAAAGCTAACTCAAAGCTAGGTAAAATATAGATCTTGGCCCAGTAGAAAATCTTACGATGGAATTTTCTGAGTCAATGTTAAGGGTCATTGATTTGAATAAAATAGTGGGAGACATATTTAATTAAAGACCTTGTTGAATATGTTTATGGCATGATACTTATATTTTGCATATTTCTATTGATAGATTACCATGGCAATAAACACTTTAAGTAATTTATCATTGCGATCAGTCTTTGAGAAGGACAAATTTTCTGGGACAAATTTCCTAGACTGGTACAGGAACTTGAGGATTGTCCTCAAGCAAGAGAAAAAGTTGTATGTTCTAGAATAGCTTGTTCTTGAGCCACTTGCTACTAATGCCCCATAGAGCTGAAAGAGATGCTTATAAGAAGCATCAAGATGACACCTTGGACATCGAATGTCTAATGCTAGCCACCATGAACTCTATGCTCCAAAACCAACATGAGAACATTGATGCTTATGATATGATCGTACACCTCAAAAAGCTCTATCAAGAGCAGGCTAGACATAAGAGATACGAGGTCTCTAAAGCACTGTTTCAGTGCAAGCTGGTAGAAGTAAGCATTCTTGGTGGTCATGTACTCAAGATGATTGGGTACACATTGAAAACCTAGAGAGACTTAGTTTTCCTTTGGGCCAAGAGTTGGCCACTAACTTAGTCCTGTAATCTTTGCCAGAAAGTTTTAGTCAATTTGTCATGAACTACAACATGAATGAAATTGACAAATCACTACTAGAGCTGCTAAGCATGTTGGGAACTGCTGAGTAGAACATAAACAAAGGTAAAGGAAAAACCATAATGATGGTCCAAAAGAATAAGGGCAAGAAACAACAAAAAAAACCCAAGGGCAAGTGGAAGGGCAAATGCAAGGATAAGTCCAAGCCCAACACTTCTGACTTGCAACCAGTTGGCGGTGTGGCTAAGGAAGGTACATGCTTCCACTGTGGTCAGACCGGACATTGGAAGAGGAACTGTGCCAAGTACCTGGAGGAGCTCAAGAAGAAGAAGGGAAGTGAGACTTCTACTTTATATATTTTTGTTATAGAAGTCAATTTATCTACTTTTGCATCATGGATATTAGATACTAGATATAAATCTCACATTTGTGTAAATGTACAGGATCTAAAGAACAGTAGACCATTGACTAAGAGCGAAGTCGACCAATGAGTCAGAAATGGAGCAAAGGTTACTGCATTAGTCGTAGGGACTTATCTTTTATCTTTGCCCATTGGGCTTGTAATAGGGTTAGAGAACTGCTATTTTGTGCTTGCCATAAGCAGGAATATCATTTTTGTTCCTTGTCTGGATAAGAAAGGATTTACTTTTATTATAAAGGACAAATGTTGTTCCATTTATTTGAATGATATTTTTTTATGGTAGTGCACAATTAAGTAATAAACTTTATGTCCTTGATCTTAAAACGCCTGTCTATAACATAAATACAAAGAGGTTTAAATCAAACGATATGAACCCAATTTATCTCTAGCATTGTCGTTTGGACCACATAAATCAGAAACGCATCTCTAAACTCTATAAAGATGGATTCTTGGACTCGTTTGATTTCGAATCATATGAGATATATGAATCTTGTTTATTGCGGAAGATGACAAAGGTCCCATTCACTAGACAAGGTGAAAGAGCTAGTGATCTTTGGACTTTATACATAGTGATGTATGTGGACCCCTAAACACACTAAGTAGAGGCGATTTTCAATACTTCATTACATTTACTGATGATTTCAGTAGATATGGATTTGTATACCTTATGAAGCACAAATCAAAATCCTTTGAAAAGTTCAAGGAGTTCAATAATCAAGTACAAAATCAACTTGGCAAGAGTATTAAAGTCCTTCGATCAGATCAAGGTGGTGAATACTTGAGTCAACAGTTTGATGATGATTTGAAAGAGTGTGGGATAATATTTCAACTTACTCCTCCAGGAACACCACAATGGAATGGTGTCTCTGAAAGGAGGAACCAGACCTTGTTGGACATGGTTCAATCCATGATGAGTCATGTAGACCTTCCAAGCTCCTTCTAGGGACATGCTCTATTAATAGCAGCTTTCACACTTAACCGTGTTCCATCTAAAAAGGTTCAAAAGACACCATATGAGATATGGACTGGGAGACGACCCAATATGTCTTTCATAAAGATTTAGGATTGTGTAGCTTACGTGAAATGACAAATTTCTGATAAACTTGGACCTAAATCAGATAAATGCTTCTTTATGGGGTTTCCTAAGGAAACTAAAGGATATTATTTCTATAATCCTACCGAGGGCAAAGTGTTTATCGCACGGACTGTTGTGTTCCTAGAAAAGGAGTTTATATCTTAAGGAACTAGTGAGAGGAAAATACAACTTGAAGAAATTCAAGGCTCACAGAGTAGCAACAAACCAATGGTGGAAATAGAGCAGCCTCTACAAGTTGTTGTGGAACCACAATCTGCTCTAGTAACATAAGACTTGTGTAGGTCTAACAAGATACGTCATCAACTAGAAAGATATGGATTTCTTATGACTTAACAAGGTAACGTATTGCTCGTGGATCAAGATGAGCTTGTAACTTACCAGGAAGCCATTATTGGCCCAGAATCTGAGAAATGGCTTGAGGCCATGAGATTTGAAATAGAATTCATGTATACCAACTAGGTATACCCTTTGGTTGACCCATCTGAAGGGGTAAAACCCACTGGGTGCAAGTGGGTTTTCAAGAAGAAAATCGACATGGATGGTAATGTGTATACATTTAAGGCGCAATTAGTGGCTAAAGGTTTCAAGCAAATTCATGATGTAGACTATGATAAGACTTTTTCCCTAGCTACGATGCTTAAATCCGTTTGGATCTTGTTTGCTATTGCAGCATGCCATGATTACGAAATTTGGCAAATGGATATCAAAACTATTTTCCTTAATGAAAATCTTCTCGAGGATGTGAACATGATACAACCTAAGGGTTTTGCCACTCCATAAGATGCTGGAAAGGTGTACAAGTTGCAACGATCTATTTATGGATTGAAGCAAGTTTCTAGAAGCTGGAATCTTCGTTATGATGATACAATATAATATTTTGGTTTCATTAAGAATGAAGAAGAATATTGTATCTATAAGAAGGTTAATGGAAGCACAATTGTCTTTTTGGTATTGTATGTAGATGACATACTACTCATCGGAAATGACATCCTTACCCTATAGTCTGTAAAGACTTGGTTAGGGAAGTGCTTTTCTATGAAGGACTTGGGCCAAGCTACCTATGTGTTAGTTATCAGGATCTATAGAGATAGATTACAGAGACTATTTGGCCTAAGTCAGAGTACATATATAGACAAAGTGTTAAAACGATTTAACATGCATGAATCCAAAAAAGGACTCTTACCTATGTCGCATGGTGTAAGCATATCTAAGGCTCAATCCCCTACCACCCGGGGTGAGAGGGATCGCATGAGCAAGATTCCATATATATCTGCAATTGGATCTATTATGTATGACATATTATGTACTCGACCAGATATCTCGTATGCTTTGAGCATGACCAGCAGGTACCAATCTGATCTTGGTGAGAGTCACCAGACTGCTGTCAAGAACATCCTTAAGTACTTGAGAAGGACTAAAGATTCATTCTTGGTATATGGAGCTGATGAGGAGCTAATTGTAAAGGGTTACACTGATGCTAGCTTCTAAACCTATAAGGACAACTCCAAATCGCAATCGTGTTATGTTTTTTTCCTGAATGGTGGGGCTGTAAGCTGGAAGAGTTCAAAGTAGGAGACAGTCATCGATTCTACCACAGAGGCTGAGTATATTGCTGCCTCCAATGCAACAAAGGAGGTCGTTTGGATCAGGAAGTTCATTTCTGAACTTGACGCTATTCCTAGCATTGTGGACCCAGTGGACCTCTATTGCGATAATAATAGAACCATTGCATAAGCTAAGGAGCCTAGATCTCACCAGTGATCCAAACATATACTTAGGCACTTCCATTTCATTCGAGAGATCATCGATAGAAGAGATGTGAATATATGCAGAGTACCAACATATGATAACATTGGTGATCCACCAATGAAGCCTCTTGCACAACAGGAGCATGAGGGTCACACTAGGTCTTTAGGCATTAGCATATGCATGATTGGCTCTAGTGCAAGTGGGAGATTGTTGGTGTATGCCCTAGAGACCGATACATTTTGTCTGTATTTACATACATTGTATTATGCTATTTTTTAATATATGAGGCATTTCATTTATTGTGTTTTTTTTATAAATGTAATAAAGTCCTTAGAATAGTAAGTTTGATGTCGTAGGACATCAAGTGGATTGCTTGATCGTGAGATCCTATTGGATAAAATACTATTCTTAAATGTCCCTAGTCAAGTATTATTGTTAATTAAGATAACAATAATACATTGAGACTAGTATATGTGTAGACTAATGGCCACATCTCATGGGTCATGGATATGAGATATCAAGTCTTCACTTGGGTACATAGGAGGGATATGAGTGACGTAGATGAGATTTATCACTTCTATATAACAGGGGTGATATCTTCGGGGGCCCTAATTGAGTGAGACTGCAAAATGCATGGCCATGCTCAAATGAGTTGATATGAGATATCGATCTCATTTTTTGTTATTAAGTCTACTCAGGTATCAGGAAACGAAGGATTAAACTATGCAAGGGTGACATATTCCATGCCTTGTGTTCAATCTATATATCTGAACAAAGGGACTAAACTGCACAGAAACATTGGTCTTGGAAAGGTTATATCAAATCATTGACATTCTCATTACTTGGGTGGCAGCGATGTGTTGCTAGATATCGCTTAATACTTGTAATATTAAAATAAGATTTTAATATTTCTGTCAATATTTTGAGAACCTGTAGGGTTGCACATATAGAGCTGACTAAATTAGAGTAATTATAATCCAAGTTGGACTGGGATTCAATCGTGGGTTGGACTCATAACAGATGAATTTAGGGTTGCATAACTTATTGCTAAAGGGGCTGCGAGGTATGCATTACAGAACCCTAGCCGCACTTATTGAAAGTGAGTAAGAGAGTGACAAGTTTCTTATCTTTTCTTCGCAGCTAGCACTGTGTGAGAGAGGCGTGTGATAACTCCATAAAATGTAGTTATTTGCACCCTATATTGGTGGTATATTGATTCCTTAGTCCTTGTGCTTAGACATGATTGAAAGATTTTTCCCTCACTTTTTATTCAAATTCATGTTGATGTCTTCCTCTCCAATCTTGCTAAAATCTTGTCTATTCTTTGTTGGATTAAGTTGATTTACACTTGTGATTAATTAGGTGACTTCTCTATTGCGGGATAGGCTCTAAACTGATAAAATGAAGCAAGTCAAGGCCTTGCATTAGAGGAAGGAGCTTAGCATACATTCCAGCTTATCACGCCGTGGCGCAAAGTGTAGCACGCCATGGCATCTCGCTCTCTACCTGCTGCGCATACTGAAGACAGAGGCTAGAGCGTTGCGGCGCAAAGGATGTCAACGCGCATTTGTCTACATTGGTTTCACTTAACCACGTAAGCTTTCACGCCGCGACACAACAATGGTCACGTTGCGGCGCAAGTTCGCGAGCTTTGTCTATTAATGTTGTTTCATCAGATATTTTGAGAGGTGTTAGGTGGGAGACGAGACAGAACGCAAAAAACATCAATTTTTTGTCATTTTCGAGCGCTTTGAAGAGATTTATAAGGGAAACCATCATCGTCCAAGGAGGATCAAGCCTCCTAAGATCTCATTATAGAGTTTTCCCTCTTTTCTCTTTATCCTCTCTTTTTCTAGGCCATGGGCAGGAAATATCTCTTGAGATTTTCGTATTCCATGGATAGCTAAGTTATTTATAGGGATTCCTTTGGATCATTCTATGTACATTGGTGACTTTGTAACCATTTAAGTTTATAATGATGTTTAGTTTTGTTCACGCATGTTTCTCTTAATGCTTATAGATGTTTGGCCATTATTTATTGTGATTTGATAAAATCTCTTGAACTAGACATAGGAATCTAGGTTTTAGATCATGGATATGGGTGATGCATGTTTAATCTCATACTAATGGTGGGGTGAATTAATTTTTTAATAGGATAGGCATATACCTATTAGCCATGTATAGCCATTGTTAAGAGTCAACCGTAATGCATGAAGTTTGCTCTAGTTCTCATGGACACATAGTAGGCTAGGTAAATGACATAGGGTTAAATGACCTAGACATAGCCTTTTAGCTAATGAAGTTTCTTAGGCTAACAAAACTAGTCATCATTGTTGCTTAAAATGGTTGCAAGTTGCCAAGTAAAGTAGTTGGTGAAGAAAGAGTCCCTATGCTATCGTTACTGCCTTTTACTCTTGATTTATTACCTTTTAGCCCTAATTTTGACTACACACACTTTTTTCTAATTTATATATGCTTGAATAGAATTCATTAAGCTATTAGTTATTATTTGGCATTAGATATTATTCATTATCCCTGTGGAAACAATCTTTCTTATCATTGTATTACTTTTACTACCCGTGCACTTGCGGTACACAAATGGTCATAACAAGTTTTTGGCACCGTTGCCGGGGATAACGACTAATTTTTTGTTTTTGTCAATATTGACAACGAGTTTAATTAGTTTTAATTCAAGTTTTCTTTTTGTTCATTTTGATCCAAGTTTCATTCTTTCATTGTGTTAGGTACCAATACCATGGTTGGTAACATTGATCATACGAGGGCCTTGAGTGAATTTGCAACTCCTTATATGGATAATCTACAATCAAGTATAAGGCAGCCTCCTATCTGAGCTATCAACTTCAAAATTAAACTAGCCATCATTCAAATGATCCAGACTTCGGTGTAATTTGGTAGTTTTCCAAGTGAAGATCCAAAAACTCACTTGTCAAATTTCCTAGAGATTTGTGACACATTCAAGCATAATAGAGTCTCTAAAGACACCATTCGACTAAGGCTCTATCTACTAGATCCATAAGCACTTGGAGTGATGCCTGGGGTAAATTTCTGAACAAATATTTCCCACCTGCCAAGACTGCGGAGATGGTGAATGACATTACTTTTTTCACTCAGGTTGATTCTGAATCATTGTATGAAGCATAAGAGAGATATAAGGATCTTTTGAGAAGGTGCCCTCATCACGATAAAAGGTTGTTGCCTCACCACTATCCAATAGTGGATGCAGCTGTGAGTGGTTCATTGCTTGGAAAATCCTTTGATGAGGCATTCTAACTACTTGAAGAATTGGCCGCAAATAGCTACCAGTGGCCTTCCACATGAAATACTCCCAAGAAGGTTGCTGGAGTATATGATATTGATGCAATTACATCATTTTTTTTTTGCTCAAGTGGTTGCAATTGCTAGTAAGTTGGATAGTATAGGAACGAGTCCTTATATGAGCCCTTTTGTGCTTTGTGATCGATGTGGTGATAATCATGCAATTGATAGGTTCCCTTCCATCTTGGAGAGTGCACAATATGTTGGGAACTATCGGCCACCACAGAACAATCTGTATTCGCATCAGTATAGCCTTGGGTGGAGAAATCATCCAAACTCCTCATAGAGAGACAATCAAGGTGCATCATCTTCATCGGCTGGTAATGAAAGACAACCTTATCCTCCTAGTTTCCCTTCACAATCAAGACCTCCTATGCAAGACAAGAAACCATATCAGGAAGACATGTTCATGCAGTTCATGGTCAAGTCTGATTCTTATATGTCGAAGACTAATGCTCATTTGACTAAGAACGATGCCATGATTCAAAGGCAAATGGCTTTAATGAGAGCTCTGGAGACCCAAGTGGGTCAGTTGGCGAATGCTATAAACAATAGGCCCCTGGGGTTTTTCCCAAGTGACACGGTCAGCAATCCAAGAGGTGATCCCAAGTGTAACATCCCGAAATTTCGTATTCTTCAGTTATATATGATTTTATGAATTTTGTGATTTTTATGAATTGTTTGATTTATTTTGATTATTTTATTACTATTGTGGGACTGTTTATGTGTTTTTAGCGAGACTGAAAAAATAAAAATTATTTTGGGCTCAAAATTTTGGACTTTTAATGCGGGGCTAGGGGAGCTTACTAAACCCGAAACCGGAAATCATTTTCAAAATTTTTCTTTATCTGAGATTTGATTTAAAAATAAAATCTAGGCTAGAGAGTTCTTTGTGAATCACTAAATGACACACCTTATGACTCACTAAGGTTAACCTATTAGAAACCAGTCAAAGATGATGGCCATGAATCACTAGGTGACTCATTGTGTGACACACTACATGACTCAAAATTTTGGTGACTCACCTTGGTCACTTTCACGGCCAAGGAGTGTAGAAGAGTCCTAGAGCTTGTCTTTCACTTATTCATTTCTATCTTCATTTTTATGAAGCAAAGAAACACAAAAACTCTCTCACTTTTCTCTCCATTAAAGCCCACAACCAAGCAACCAAAAACACCATCCAATCTTCCATAATTTCAACTAACCTTATATCTTGAACCTATACACCATTCTAAGACACTTTGGTGTTATGATCATCACCTAGTTTATTCATCTTATATCTTTTTCTTTAAGCTTAAAATTTGAAGCTTTTAAGGTGAAGTTTTGTAATCTTCATTTTTCTTTTCATTTTCAAGTTCTAAGACCATAACTTTGATCTATGGTCATCGTAGTCAAGCGTTACATGATAATACTAGTGTGTTTATTTTGTTTCAAGAATAACTTGGTGGAGAAAGTTTACCTTAAAGGAGGCATATAAGAAGCTTTGAACATCAGCTAAGGTAAGAGGGGGATTAACCTCATCAACCACTCATGGTGGTCAGGAACGAAATTTGGATTTGTTGGTGAAAAAAATACATGTGAGGATTTATTCACTTGTTTGTATAAGTTTAGAGATTTGTATTTATTTACTTTATGTGATTTTATTGCTTTAATAGTATGCATGATATTTGTTATGGTAGAAATTGATGATTAAAATATGTTGTATGATTTGAATCAGGTGGGAAGGATGAAAATTTTTGATTCCAAAGATCAACATGGCTCACGGCCATCAAGCTTAAAATAAGGTATCCAAGGTAAAAATATTTTATTAATTGTGGACTTAGTTGATTTTGTAACAAGGATATGAGTTAAGGTTTTACAAGAAGAAAAAGGAAGTGAACAAAGTTTTATTATTGGAAAGAAATTGATTTTTGGCCATGAAAAAGGAAATAAGTTTAAAAGATGGTTTGAAGTTTTGAGTATTTCATTTAAAAGTGTTTTAGTGAAGGTAAATGGATAATGTTTATTTCAAAAGGTGCGATTTAATTAAAATAACGTAGTTTTGTGAACAACGTTGGAAAATATTACTTAGAGGAGATTTGCTAAGGAAATATTATTAAAAAGGTTTAAATTTCATATTAAACTCGGAAGGTTTCAAAATTAAGTTTAGAAAGCCAATAAAAGCTTTACGCGATTAAAAAATAGTGCTAAAACCTTACGCATTTAAAAAATGATGATTTTTGAACTACGCAATTGAGAAAATGCTTAAAAATTTTTATCACTTAAGAAAGCATTGAAAAATATTTATGCAATTTGAAAACATAACAAAAATATTACATGATTGTGAAAATGTGAGAAAAGGGCTATGTGACTGAGAGGAATAGCAAGTTTGTTGTCGGGCTGACATACTGGGCCCGGAGATGTTGATATATGATTTTGGCCAATGGTGGTTGGTTTTTGTGGAAAACCATGTCTTTAACGTTTGTCTGTGTATTGAATCATTAATCATGCATAGAAAGTTGTTTAGACTGTGTTTGTTAAGAATGTATGTCTAGGAGTTGAATTATACCTAAGTGCAGGTGCAAATCGCGTAGTGTAGGTCACTTGTTGATCTTGGAGGCGTCGGGGAGCGGGTATCCCACAAGTGGACAGTTGGTAGGTCCATTGGGCTGTGGTGACTGAGCACCGCACCAACGATCTCAACCAGACACTATTCTATTCCCAATCTTGTGAAGAATGTCTTGTATAAGCCATGAAGCGTATGCTGAATTTGTGATAAGCACTTTGTTGAGGCTAACGATGTACGGACATGTCTCCTTAATCATTCTCTTCGAAATTGTGTTTTAGCTCTATGGAGTAGGAACTGGTCTATTGTGTGCATATGCATTGTCATTTGACATATAATTGTGATATATATATCTATTGAATTATTTGTTATTTGATACCATGAATATACTTGTTATTATTGTATTTGAATGGCATTATTGTCATTACTATTTCTATGCTGCCATGTTGGTATGTGATGTAGGGGATCTCATCTCTTGTTTGTATTATTCTGTTTTATGATTATGCTTAGTAATGACTGGAGGAAGACAAGGAAGGATCACATACATTCTGTTTGTGTCGATTTTTCTGAGTTTTTGAATAGCGTCGAGACGTGATATTCTTGGTTTTGCTAGAGTTCAGTTTCATGGGGGCATTGATGCCTGGAGTGCCAACCTGGATCTGGAGCATGTTACCTATGTTGGAGATATGACCCTAACATTTAGTGGGACTTGCCATAAGGTTCCTATTCTGTCTTTTGATGTATTAGTACAATTGGAATTCTCTATGCCTATTAGAGAATTATGAGGTGATTGTTATCGTACCCTTAGGGAGGACAATGTTGTGACTTCTGCTCAGATGCCTGTTTGTAGAACTATGTACCCGGCGTTTTATCGTTTGAGGAGACAGAAGAAGATCCGGCTGAGGACTCTTCTAGTTAGATGTATTGTGTTGGAACAATTTATGTTTTGTTAAAAAGTTTGTATGTATGTCTTTTGAGAACAGGTCTTATGTATAATGATGTGTATTACTCAGTTATTATAACTTGTGTTCTTTTTATTTTGTTAACTTATGTTATCCGCAAAAATAAATTTTGGAAATCGTTCATACAATATTAAATCTTTTACAACTTAGTTCTAGTTTGGCAAGTTTGAAGTCTTAAATGTAATGCCTTAGGGAGGGTGTTACATTAGTTGGTATCAGAGCCCCAATTAGAGTCTTTAGGGTTTTGTGGTTAGGTATGTCTCGTTTGTGTCGTGTGATTCTCCGTGTTTGGTTTTCGAAAGGAGATAATATTGTTTGAAATGGTTACATTTGGCTTTCATTGTGTTTGTTTACCCTAATTCGAAGGAGAACAGTGGCTCAAGATGGAGGTGCGCACATGAATATTGGACGTGATAATGACGGTATGGTGGCAATTGCTGAAGCAATGCAGAGGATAGCAGATATTATAGTACAACAAAACCAGAGGGCTGCCCAACTACAGGAAGTGACTGCTGAGGTTCAAAATTTGTCAAAGTTTCTTCGTAACAATCAGCCACAATTTAAAGGAGAATTTGATCCGGAGAAAGCAAATCTTTGGATCAAGGAGTTGGAGAAAATATTTAGAGGAATAAGATGTATTGATAAGAGGAAGGTAACTTATGCTACCTTTATGCTTATTGGTGATGGCGAGGATTAGTGGGCAGGAACATAACAATTGTTAGAAGCTATTTAAAGGAGAATTTGATTTGGAGAAAGCAAATCTTTGGATCAAGGAGTTAGAAAAAATATTTAGAGGAATAGGATGTATTGATGAGAGGAAGGTAACTTATGCTACCTTTATACTTGTTGGTGATGGCAAGGATTGGTGGGCAGGAACGCAACAATTGTTAGAAGCTATTTAAAGGAGAATTTGATCCGAAGAAAGCAAATCTTTGGATCAAGGAGTTGGAGAAAATATGTAGAGGAATAGGATGTATTGATGAGA
This sequence comes from Ormosia emarginata, assembly GCA_029884605.1. Taxonomy (NCBI): domain Eukaryota; kingdom Viridiplantae; phylum Streptophyta; class Magnoliopsida; order Fabales; family Fabaceae; genus Ormosia; species Ormosia emarginata. The sequence goes on along the minus strand of JAQQTP010000077.1, from coordinate 46,798,526 downwards.
GGAAGGTAACTTATGCTACCTTTATGCTTGTTGGTGATGGCGAGGATTGGTGGGCAGGAACGCAACAATTGTTAGAAGCTAAGGGAAGGATGATCACATGGGAAGTCTTTAAGAATAGATTCCTAGAGAAATATTTTCCATCCAGTACAAGGCATGCGAAGGAAATGGAGTTCCTTGGTCTAAGATAAGGAGGAATGTCAGTCAGTGAGTATGCTGCTAGGTTGAAAGCTTATCAAAATTCTCAAGGTATTTTCAACTACAGCCTGACGAGGAATGGAAATGACTAAAGTTTGAAGAAGTGTACATGACTTGAAGCAAGCGATGTTACCTTTTGGGATTGACCAATTCCCAGCTTTGTTGGATAAGTGTCGCCAGATTGAGGAGTTAGACGAATCTCGAAACATAAGAAACAGTAACTTTGGACCATCTCAGTTCCAAAGGGGAAAGAATAGCAATGCCAATCATTTTCAGCAAAATTCATATTCGCGACTGTTGGGGAATCAACCTCAACAGAGATCATATGGAGGAAGTTCTAGTAGCGATAGATTTGGTCAGAGTGTGGCATCTTCATCAAAATGCTTGAAGTGTGGAAAGAACCACTTAACAAAGGATTGTTCAATTAAGTGGATCATTTGTTGCAGATACGGAAAGCCTGGACACAGTTCCAAAGATTGTAATCAACCAAAGACGGAGCCTTCTGTTAGCAATGTACGTGCTGCAAGACTTCAGGCAAGAGGAAGAGTTTACACTATGAGCGAAGCGGAAGCCTCCCAATCTAAACATCTAATTACGAGAGATTATGCCATAGGGTGTAATCTTTTAACTGTACTGTATGACTCGGGGGCGACCCATTCTTTCATTGCCTATAACTGTGTGGATCTATTAGGGTTATCTGTGTCTTCATTACCTTTTGATTTGATTGTTTCTACTCCTACTGCTAAGCTTGTTGTTACCACTCAAGTATGTTTTAACTGTCCTATTTCTGTTAAAAACTGAACCTTTTCTATTAATTTGATTTGCTTACCTCTTTCTCAAATAGAAGTAATTTTAGGAATAGATTGGTTATTTTCTAACCATATCTGTTAGATTATTCCAATAAGACTTTAGTTTTCCCTGAGATTGAGAGTTCTGGATTTTTCAAGGCTAACCAAGTCAATGTTTGCTTAAGGGAATGAGCTCAAGGATATATGTTATTATCTTCTTTGGAGGTCAAGAGTGAGGAAGATGTGAATTCTATTCCTGTAGTCAATGAGTTTCCCAAGATTTATCTTGATGATATACCTGGACTACTGCCAGAAAGAGAAATATAACTTTTTATTGATCTTGTACTAGAATATGGTCTTGTATCAATAGCACCTTATCAGATATCGCTGTCAAAGTTAGCTGAACTCAAAAAGCAGCTGGTGGAATTGTCAAGAAAGTAGTTTGTGAGCCCAAGTGTATCACCATAGGGAGCTCCAGTACTGTTGGTTAAGAAGAAGGATGGAACTTCAAATTTGTGTGTAAATTATTGTCAGCTAAATAAGGTCACGATTAAGAACAAGTATCCACTTCCAAGGATAGATGACTTGATGGATCAATTGAAGGGAGCCATTGCATTCTCTAAGATTAATTTACGTTCTGGCTATCATCATATTCATGTGAAAGTAGAGGATGTTCCTAAGATAACTTTTTGAATGCGTTATGGGCATTATAAATATCTTGTGATGTTGTTCAGAGTAACGAATGCTCCTGCTGTATTCATGGATTACATGAATAGGATCTTTCGTCCTTATCTAGACAAATTTATCATTGTTTTTATTGATGACATTTTGATTTATTCTCGATGTCAGGAGGAACATGTTGAACATCTCAGTGTGGTTCTTCAGATTTTGAAGGAGAAGTTGTACACTAAGCTGTTTAAGTGTGAGTTCTGGTTAGAAGAAGTTCAATTTTTGGGTCATGTAATTTCAAAGGAAGGAATTGCGATGGATCCATCGAAAGTTGAAATAGTTCTTCAATGGGAAAGACCAAAGATGGTAATGGAGATCCATAGTTTTATCAGATTAGCTAGTTATTATCGACGATTTATCGAAGGATTTTCCAAGATAGCGGGACCTCTCACCCAACTTACGCGAAAGAATCAAGCTTTTATATGGACTGATGCCTGCGAGGTAAGTTTGCAAGAGTTGAAGAGAAGACTGACTACTTCGCCAGTATTGAGTCTACCTGATTCCAACGAACCTTTTGAGGTGTATTGTGATACTTCATCTCAGGGTTTAGGATGTGTGCTCATGCATAACAGAAATGTAGTAACGTATGCTTCAAGGCATTTGAAAGTGCATGAGAAAAACTACCTGACGCATGATCTGGAGTTAGCTGTTGTTATGTTTGCGTTGAAGATCTGGAGGTATTTTCTATATGGAGCAACATTCAATGTTTATAACAATCACAAGAGTTTGAAATATCTGTTTGATCAGAAGGAGTTGAATATGAGGCAAAGAAAGTGGTTAGAGGTTTTGAAAGACTATGACTTTCAACTTTAGTATCATCCTGGAAAGGTGAATGTCATAGCAGATGCCTTGAGTAGAAATATGCTTAGTGTTTCTGCTATGATGATTAAGGAGAGTGAATTGATAGAATGATTCAGAGATATATGATTGTCAGTGGAATTGACACTGGGAAGAATGTGCTTAAACATGATTATTATCTCAAATGATTTGATGGAAGAAATCCGAGAAAAGAAAAGTAGTGATCAATATTTGCAGAACGAGAAAGAGCTAGTAAAGCAAGGTGTTGTGTCAGAATTTAAGGAAGGACTTGATGGAATCCTAAGGTTTGGAGATAGGATTTGTATACCAAGTGATCCAGACTTAGGAAAATGATTCTAGATGAAGCCTACAAGTGTAAGTTAAGTATGCACCCAGGAACAACTAAGATGTACCAGGATCTAAAGTAGTTGTATTGGTGGCAAGGGATGAAGAAAGACGTTGTTAACTATATATCATCTTGTTTAGTCTGTCAGAAAGCTAAAGTAGAACATCAAAAACCTTCAGAAATGTTACAACCCCTGACTATTCCAAAATGGAAATGGGATAGTATTGCAATGGATTTTGTTGTTGAACTGCCAAAGACTTGAAAGGGTTATGATTCTATATGGGTGATTGTTGATCGGCTTATGAAGTCAGCACACTTCTTACCAATTAACATAAAGTATTCAATGGAAAGATTAACCCAGGTGTATATCGGTGAAATTGTTAGACTTCACGGTGTACCCTCTAGTATTATTTCTGATAGAGATCTATGGTTTACGTCAAGGTTTTGGCTGAGTCTACATAAAGCAATAGGGATAAAACTTCGTTTAAGTTTTGCTTATCATCCACAAACAGATGGTCAATCGGAGAGGACGATTTAATCGTTGGAAAATCTGTTAAGGGCCTGTGTTTTGGAACAAACTGGAAGTTAGGATGAATTCTTACCTCTGATAGAATTTACTTATAATAATAGTTTTCACTCATGTATAAGGATGGCACCCTATGAAGCGTTATATGGACGACGATGTAGAACACCTTTGTGTTGGTACCAAGATGGGGAGAATTTTGCGTTAGGACCTGAGTTTGTGCAACAAATGATGAAAAAAGTAAAGATGATTCAAGAAACGATGTGGACAACTCAGAGTCGACAGAAAAACTATGCTGATAAGAGAAGAAAACTTCGAGTTTGAGGAATGAGAACATGTGTTTTTGAGAGTTACACCCACAACTAGGGTCGGACGGGTTATTAAATCCAGAAAACTCACTCCCAAATTCATTGGACTATATCAAATTCTTCATTGAATAGGTCCAATAGCGTAACAAATAACTTTACCACCTTTTCTTTCTAACCTTCATAATGTCTTCCATATATCGCAATTGTGAAAGTATGTTCCTAGTCCAACCCATGTCATAGAACCAGATACAATATAATTGAAATAGAGTTTAACCTATGAAACACTTCCTGTTACAATCAAGGATAGGAGAGGGAAGCAACTCAGAGGAAAGGAGATTTCATTGGTAAAAGTAATCTAGAATGATGTAGAGATGCAACATAGGAATTAGAGGACAAGATGAAAGAGTAATATCCACATTTGTTCTAATGTATGGTAAATTTCGAGCACGAAATTTTTTTTAGAGGGGGAGAGCTATAACACCTCGAAATTTCGTATTCTTCAATTATATATGATTTTTATGATTTTTGTAGTTTTTATAAATTATTTGATTTATTTTGATCATTTCATTATTATTTTTGGACTATTTGTATGGTTTTAGCGTGATAAAGAAAATAAAAAAAATTTCTATGCCAGAAAATTTTGGACTGTTAATGCGGGGCCAGGGGAGCTTACTAAACTCGAAACTGGAAACAGTTTTTGAAATTTTTCTTTATCTAAGATTTAATTTGAAAATAAAATCTAGGTACGTTTTATTATCCATTAGACAATAACCATTGATTTTGCATGTAGTAACTTTTGTCCATTGAATAATAGCTCTCGGTAAAATCACTAGGTGACACACCATATGACTCACTAAAGTGAACCAATTAGAAACAAGTCAAAGATAATGGTCATGAATCACTAGGTGACTCATTGTGTGACTCACTTGGTGACTTCCACGAACAAGGAGTGTAGAAGAGTCTTAGAGCTTGTCTTTCATTTATTCATTTCTGTCTTCACTTTTATGAAGCAAAGAAACACAAAAACTCTCTCACTTTTCTCTCCATTGAAGCCCACGACCAAGCAACAAAAAACACCATCCAATCTTCCATAATTTCAACTAACCTTATATCTTGAACCTATACATCATTCTAAGACACTTTGGTGTTGTGATCATCACCTAGCCCATTCATCTTCTATCTTTTTCTTCCAGCTTAAGATTTGAAGCTTTTAAGGTGAAGTTTTGTAATTTTCAATTTTCTTTTCATTTTCAAGTTCTAAGACCATAACTTTGATCTATGGTCATCCTAGTTAAGCCTTAGATGTTAATACTTGTGTGTTAATTTTGTTTCAAGAACAACTTGGTGGGGAAAGTTTACCTTAAAGGAGGCATACAAGGAGCTTTGAGCATCATCTAAGGTAAGAGGGAGATTAACATCATCAACCACTCATGGCGGTGAGGAACGAAAATTAGATTTGTTAGTGAAAAAAATCCATGTGAGGATTTATTCACTTGTTTGTATAAGTTTAGAGATTTGTATTTATTTGCTTTATATGATTTTATTGCTTTAATAGTATGCATGATATTTGCTATGGTAGAAATTGATGATTGAAATATGTTGTATGATTTGAATCATGTAGGAAGGATGAAAATTTTTGGTTCCAAAGATCAACATGGTCATGGCCATCAAGCTTAAAATAAGGTATCCAAGGCAAAAATATTTTATTAATTGTGGACTGAATTGATTTTGTATTAAGGATAGGAGTTAAGGTTTTACAAGTTAAAGAAGGAAGTGAACAATGTTTTATTATTGGAAAGGAATTGATTTTTGGCCATGAAAAATGAAATGAGTTTAAAATATGGTTTAAAGTTTTGAGTATTTCATTTAAAAGTGTTTTAGTGAAGGTAAATGGATAATGTTTTTTCAAAAGGTGTGATTTAATTAAAATAACGTAGTTTTGTGAACAACTTTGGAAAATATCACTTAAAGGAAATTTGCTAAGGAAATATTAGGAAAGAGGTTTAAATTTTATATTAAACTTGGAAAGTTTCAAAAATAAGTTTAGAAAGTCAATAAATGCTTTACGAGATTGAAAAGTAGTGCTAAAACCTTATGCGTTTCAAAAATGATGATTTTTGAACTACACAATTGAGAACATATTTAAAAAATTTTACGCAATTGAGAAAATATTGGAAAATATTTACGCGGTTTAAAAACGTAACAAAAATGTTACGCAATTGTGAAAATGCGATAAAAGTGCTACGCGACTGAGAGGAACAACAAGTTTATTGTCGGGTCGACGTACTGGACCCGGTGATGTCAATATATGGTTTTGGCCAATGGTGGTTGGTTTGAGTGGAAAACCATGTCTTTGACATTTGTCTGTGTATTAAATTATTAATTATGCATGGAAAGTCGTTTAGACTGTGTTTGTTAAGGATGTATGCCTAGGAGTTGAATTACACCAAGTACAGGTACGAATCACGTAGTGTAGGTCACTTGTTGATCTTGGAGGCGTCGGGACACAGGTATCCCACAAGTGGATAGTTGGTAGGTCCACTGGGCCGTGGTCACTAAGCACTGCATCAACAATCTCGACCAGGCACTATTCTATTCCCGATCTTGTGAAGAATGTCTTGTATAAGCCATGATCTGTTCACTGAATTTGTGATAAGCACTTTGTTGAGGCTAACGATATATGGACATGTCTCCTTGATCGTTCTCTTCGACATTGTGTTTTAGCTCCATGGAGTAGGAACTAGTCTGTTGTGTGCATATGCATTGTCATTTGACATATTATTGTGATATATATATCTGCTGAATTATATGTTATTTGATACCATGAATATACTTGTTATTACTGCATTTGAATGGCATTATTGTCATTACTATTTCTAAGCTGCCATGTTGGTATGTGATGTAGAGTATCTCACCTCTTGTTTATATTATTCTGTTTTATGGTTATGCTTGGTAAAGATTGTGAGGAAGACAAGGAAGGATCACATCCATTCTGTTTGTGTTGATTTTTCTGAGTTTTTGAATGGCATCGAGACATGGTATTCTTGGTTTTGTTAGAGTTCAGTTTCATGGGGGCATTGATGCCTGGAGTGTTAACCTGAATTTGGAGTGTGTTACCTATGTTGGGGATGTGACCCTAACATTTAGTGGGACTCGCCATGGGGTTCCTATTATGTCTTTTGATGTATCTGTACATTTGGAATTCTCTATGCCTTTTAGAAAATTATGGGGTGATTGTTATCGTACCCCTAGAGAGGACGGTGTTATTTCTTCTGCTCTGACACATGTTTATAGAACTATGTACCACCTAGGGTTTTTATCGTCTGAGGAGACAAAGGAAGATCTGGCTAAGGACTCTTCTAGTTAGATGTATGGTGTTGGAGCAGTTTATGTTTTGTTGAAAAGTTTATATATATATATATATATATATATATATATATATATATATATATATATATGTCTTTTGAGAACTAGTCTTATGTATAATGATGTGTATTACTCAGTTATTATAACTTGTGTTCTTTTTATTTTGTTAACTTATATTATCCACAAAAATAAATTTTAAAAATCGTACATAGAATATTAAATCTTTTACAACTTAGTTATAGTTTTAGTAAGTTTGAAGTCTTAAATGTAATGCCCTGAGGAGGGTGTTATACCAAGGATTCACCATCTTGTAATGCTATTATCCTTAGAAGTAGAAAATACATAGAAGGAAATCCGAAGACCAAACTACTTGTAGATGATGCTGAGCTGACACAACATGAGGAGATTGTGTATAAGGAAGACCAAAGGAACAAAGATGAAGAAAAGAAGAAGGATGACAAACCTCATACATTACCTCTACCTTTCCCCAACAGATTGGCTAAACAAAAGTTGGATGCCCAATTCTAGAAGTTTCTGGAAGTCTTTAGGAAGCTTCACATACATATCCCATTTGCAAAAGCATTAGAACAAATGCCAAGTTACGTGAAGTTCATGAAAGATATTTTGTCCAAGAAAAGAAGATTAGGAGACTATGAAACAGTGGCACTCATAGAGGATTGCAATGCCATCTTGCAGAATAAGTTATCTCTAAAGTTGAAAGATCCGGGAAGCTTTACCATACTATGCACAATTGGGAGACACTTTAATGGTAGAGCTTTGTGTGATTTAGGGGCGAGCATTAATTTGACGCCTCTCTCAATCTTCCAATGGTTAGAACTAGGTGAAGTGAAGCCAACCTCTGTGACCTTGCAATTACCTAACAGGACTCTTACATATCTGACGGGGGTCATTGAAGATGTTTTGGTAAAGGTGGACAAGCTCTTATTCCCTGCTGACTTTGTCATCCTTGATATGGAGGAGGACCGTAATGTGCCGTTGATTCTAGGGAGGCCTTTCTTAGCAACCGGTAAGACCATGATAGATGTGCAAAAAGGTGAACTTACCATGCAAGTGAATGACGAAAATGTAACTTTTAACATTTATAAGGCCATGAAATTCCCTGATAATCAAGAAGAATGTTCCTATGTTGGTATGATAGATCAGGTAATAAATGCTACATTTCATGCTAATTTTCCTAAAGATTCCCTTGCTTTAATTTTGACATCGCATGATAAGCGTGTAGATAGGGATGACAATAGGGAATGAATTAAACTCCTTGACACTTCTGCTAAGTTTTATAGGAAACCAAGCTTTGAGCCATTGCAGATCTCCTATGACAAGCCTATGCTGCAACCTTCATCATTTCTTCACCCAAGTTGGAGCTCAAACCATTGCCTGATCACTTGAAATATTCCTACTTAAGAGAATTGATGTGTGTGAAACATCATATTTTGTTCTTGTTTTGCATGCATTTTTATGCATTTTAGTTTCCCTTTTTATTTGTTTTTCCCTTAGTTCGGATAACTGCGGTGTTTTTGGTGTTATTGTGCAGGATTGGTGCTGAATTGGTCTTGAAATGGATGGAAAGCTTGCATAATTGAAGTTGGAGCTTAAAGGATAGCAATTTGGGACAAAAAGTTCACTCTAGAGGGTTCCACGGCCTGTCTGTGGAATTTCCTACGGCCATGGATCGAACAGCTATGCAAAAAAGTAAAAGACAACTTCCAGAGAATTCCACGGCCTGGCCGTGGAACTCAAATAGAGAGATCCACAGCCTGGCTGTGGAATGATCCACGACCATGGATCGTTGTCCGTGTTAGATTTTTAAGTTCGTTTTTCTTCCTTTTTATGGGCTTGGATCAGTTTAAACCCCTAGGGTATTTATAAATGTTCTTAATACAATATTAGGGTTGGAAATTGGTTTGGAAGGAGGCACATTGGAGGCTCTTGATCTTCATCTTCCTCTCTTCTCTCTTTGATTATGGGTTTGAATGTTTTTGAACTTGATTTCTTGTTTTTTCTTCTCCATGTCTGAGTAGTTCTTTTTGTTTCTGGGATTGGGCAATGCCCTTTGATACATTAATGATGATTAATTGACTTTGTTTACCCCTTTTATTAATCTTGAATGTTCTTTGATTCAATCCTTATTGCGCTTATTCATGTGAATTCGCTGGCCACTTATTTGCATCTCATAGATATCTAGGGACGTACTGAGAGATGAACCTAGGTGTTGGAATCATAAGAATTGAACTTAAGGTCTGAATCATGAGAGTAGGTTTAGCCTTTCGAGGATTTAATGAATTACCATAAAGCGTAATGGGTTCAATTTAGATTCAATTACCACGAGAGTAGGAATTGGTTTAATTGGGCACGGTTCTTGTCTCTTAAGAAAGAACATTAACTAATTTAGCGTAATTCACCTTCAATTGAATTTCAGTTTTAATAAAAGGATTGTCAATTAGGAGTCTTGTATCATTGTGGTTACCCCTAATCCTGGAAGCTTTCTTAAATATGAAAACCTTTCCTAACAACTTGCTATTTTTTATCTCAACTTTGCACTTTAATATTTATTTATTTAATTACTTGGTTACTACGTTCTTATCACTCAACAATCATATTCCCTTTGTTTAATTTAATTGAATTAATTAATTAATTGGTATTCATAGACATAGTCCTTATGGATTCGATCTATTTATTACTTGTCATGAAACCGTACACTTGCGGATTTCACACACCAAGATTTTGGCGCCATTGCCAGAGACTGTGTTTTTCTTCAATATCAGTTTAATTTTTAATTTGATTATTTTAAATCTTTTTACTACTTTTTTGGTTTCTCTTTGACTCTCTGCAAGAAATTTCTCTTGTTTATGTGAAGTACTAGACGTTCCGGGACTCTTGAAGAAGCAGATCCTGAAATTGAAAGAACTTTTCATAGAAGGAGAAGACAACAAAGGCAAAGAGCAAGAGAAATACTTGAGCCAACGCTTGTGATGGCTACACCTGTGGATAATAGACTGCTTAAAAAGTATGCAGCCCCTAATGCTTGGGGTTTACGTTCTGGAATTACTCGGCCAGACATTAAAGCTAGACACTTCACCATACTTCCTGCTTTACTCTCTATGATAAGGCAGAACCAGTTTGGAGGACTGCTATCAGAAGACCCGAATGATCAAGTGGATATGTTCTTGGAATTCTGTGAGACCCTCAAGATTGAAGGCGCTTCTGTTGATGCTATTCATCTCCGCCTATTTCCATTATCGTTGAAAGATAGAGCTAGAGCTTGGTTGAAGTCAGCTCCCGCTGAGATAATCACTACTTGGGACCAATTGGAGCAAGCTTTCTTGGACAAATTCTTCCTACCTTCCAAGACTACTCATCTTAGGACCTAGATCACAACCTTCATTCAGAAAGATGGAGAGTCATTGTCGGAAGCTTGGGACAGATATAAGGCTTTGTTGGAAGCCTGCCCACACCATGGGTTAGAAAAATGGTTGATCATCCACACCTTCTATAATGGGTTAGAATATTCTTCGAAGGTGTTTCTAGACTCCGCAGCTAGTGGAGCTTTGATGAACAGAAGATTGACAGAAGCCTATGAGATCATTGAGAGCGTTGCCACAAATCATCACCAATGGGCAAATGAGAGAGGTAATAACCCGAGAAAACTCTCGGGAGGTAAGTTTGAGGTAGACGGGGTTAATTTAATTATGTCAAAGTTTGATTCTTTGAATAAACGTTTTGACATGCTTGAAAAAGCTCATGTTAATGCCATAGGTGCTTCTAACAATTTTTGTGAGATTTGTGGAACACAGGGACACATGGGTGCTGAATGCCAAGTTGGGATTGGCTCCTCACAAGGTGTACCGGTGGAGCAAGTGGAATCATGCCACAATTTCATGACTTCAAGCAAAAGGGGAGGAATGATCCGTATTCCCAAACTTACAACCCTGGTTGGAAGTCACATTCTAACTTCTCCTACCGGAATAGTCAATACCAAGCTGGGCAAGGTAGTGCTAAACCCTCTTCTGGATTCCAATAGGTACAAAAATCTAAACTTGAGTCTCTTCTTGAGAACTTTGTTGAGAGTCAATCTAAGCAAAATGAGGAGTTAAGGCAACATGGGCAAGTTGTGACTGAGGCCATTAGAGAGTTGTCATCTAAGGTTGAAAATTTGGTCATTCATAATAAGATGTTTGAAAATCAGATTGCCCAACTTGCAGGCACTTCACATAGGCAATAGGGTAAGTTTCCTGGTCAGCCTGAAACAAATCCAGGTAATGAACACTGCATGGTTGTTAGTTTGAGAAGTGTTAAGAAATTAGAGGATCCCAAGGGTAAGGGGGAGAATAACAAAGATGAGGGGAATAAGGAAAAAGAGACTAAGACGTAACCCTTAGAAGAGGAGGAAACTAATGAGAAGGTGTCTAAGTATGTACCCCATGAACCATACCAACCCCTAATTCCCTTCCCTCAAAGATTGGCTAAGGCCAAGTTAGATAGGCAATTTGGGAAGTTCCTAGAGGTCCTTAAGAAATTGTACATTAATGTACCCTTCATTGAGGCGTTGAAACAAATGCCTACCTATGCTAAATTCCTTAAGGACATTTTTTCTAATAAATTGAGAAATATGAGGCAAGCTTTAAAGGAGTGTAGTGCCTTAATTCAAAATAAATTGCCTTCTAAGCTTAAAGATCCAGGTAGCTTCTCTATTCCTTGTTTGATTGGTAACACTAGTTTTGATAAAGCTTTGTGTGATTTGGGGGCTAGTGTTAGTCTTATGCCCCTTTCTGTGTGCAAGAAATTGGAGGTGGGTGAACTAAAACCCACAACTATCTCCCTTCAATTGGCGGATCAGTCTATCAAGTACCCCGTAGGCATCTTGGAGGATGTTCCTATTAGAGTCGGTAAATTTTTCATACCTATTGATTTTGTTGTGCTTGACATGGAAGCAGATGCTAAAATATCGATCATACTTGGGCGTCCATTCCTTGCCACTGGAAAGGCAATTATTGATGTCCACAAAAGGAAATTGACTTTGCGATTGAACAATGAGGAAGTATTTTTTAATGTTTTCAATTCTGAAAAAATCCTAATTCCTTTAATTCATATAATCGAATAGATGTTACTGATGTTGTGGATAGTGTTATGCTTTCAAATATGCAGGAATCTATGACTGATGCTATGTTAGAGGAGACCTTACCCAAGGCTGCTACCAAGTTCGAGAAGGTCAAGCCTTGTAAGAAGGGACCAAAGAAGCAGAATGATAAATACATCAAGAAGCGTGAATTTAAACTTGGGGATAAAGTTCTTGTTGATAATTCGCTTCCACGTTTCTATCCTAGTAAGTTATGGTCGAAATGGTCAGGACCATATGAGATTGTTCGAGTCTTATCCTATGGTGTGCTTGAGGTGAAGACAGAAGGCCATAAGACATTCATGATAAATGGCCAAAGAGTGTAACACTATGAAGAAGGAGTAGGGACTGAGTACCACTCTATTGACATCACCTGAGCATAGAACCAGCTCATAGTCAAGCTAATGACTATAACTTAGCGCTTCTTGGGAGGCAACCCAAAATTTTCTCTCTTTTTTCTTTATTTTCTTATCTTTATTGATTAACACTTTTCTGTTTTTGTTTCTTAATTAGCCAATGTTGAGTCGGCTTAGGTGCCTCCCTGAGTTCGAGCCTTTGTAGGAGGATGTATATAGTTGTCGGCCGCCAAAAACATTTTTATTCTATTTCCTTTAGTTTTTTTTTTATTTTCGCATTTCATTCTTTTATTTTATTTTTCAGTTTTTGATTTATTTTCCTTGTGCGCTTTTAGACCGATGTTCGAGTTCATGGCTATATGCCTCCTTTTCCCCCCACTGCAGTGTGTTCTTTTCTTTTATTCATTCTCCAGTTATAGATTTTTACATTGGGGACAATGTAAGTTCTAAGCTTGGGGAGGTATTTTCATTTTTTATTTTCATTGTAGATCATTAGTCTCATACATTCCCATGTCTCATATTGCATTGCATCTTCTTAATTGCATTTTCACCCCATCATATCTCTCGGCTTTTTAGTTGAACCTTGTGCCCCTTTCTTTTGGAGATTTTGAGACGATATTGATTTGGAACCCAATTTGTTGATTCTTGTAGTAGGCAACAGGCATTGTCTTTAATTAATAGTGGAGGTGATTTCTTGATAGTTGATAATTAGCATATGTTCTCTGAATTTGTGCTTCTCATTGATTTTTGAACCTCTAAAAGTGAGTTTTGAGCCTGTATGAGATTTATGCACTATATGATTTTTCATCCCATTCTTTGTGTTGAGTGAAAATTCCTCATTGATTTTGTGCTCGAGAACTTGATTTGAAACTATTTTGAGGCGAAATTTCTGTGTGCATGCTTGAATGTTATTAAGGCATCTTAGATATTTTTCTGGCCTTCTGAAGTAATTGTTACACTTTCATTCACTAGTTGCCCATTTTGAGCCTATTGTATAATTGTTTTTCTTGATGCCTATGATAATACATTGTCAATAATCATTTAGAGTATTGAATGAAGCAATTGGGTTTGAATGTTGTATTGGGAATCATATGTTTTTGAAAATAAAGTCTCTCCCCTATGTTAAATAAAAAATTTTTAAGGGGAAAAGGATAAGAAAATAAAAGAAAAGCATTAGATGAAAGTTCGAAAAGAGGAAAAGAAAAGGAAGAAAATGCGGAGTTATGCACTTGATTGAAAAATGTCTTTGCTCCATTTATGTTCTAATGGGTTTCTTGTGGTTATTGAAAATTTTGTTAGCCCTTTGTGCATACCTTCCTTTCTTTACCCTACCTAATATCATTCCCTTGGCCCCATTATAACCCTTGAAAGACCTTTTGAGTCTTGCATACATGCTAATTATTAGTGAAAACTTGGTTTCTTATCAAGCTTATGGAAGTGCATTTTCTTTGAGAATCTTGAGCACATTGTCTTCACCCTTAACGCTTTGAGTGTGGTTAGTAGAATAAACCTAATTTAGGGAGAAGCATGATTTCTGAGAACTTTAGCCTCTAATTGGACTTGATTTCGATTACCTCTCTAATTCTTGGTTTGCCTTCGCCTATTGTTTGGTTAGATGTTTTCTCGGATTCCTCATTCATTATTGTCTTTTAATCCCATTTCTTGGTTTAGTCTCAGTTATTGCTTGGGGATAAGCAAAATCTTAAGCTTGGGGGGATTTGATATGTGTGAAATAACATCATATTTTCTTCTTGTTTTGCATGTATTTTTATGCATTTTAGGCATTTTAGTTTCCCTTTTTATTTATTTTTCCCTTAGTTCAGATAACTGCGGTGTTTTTGGTGTTATTGTGCAAGATTGGTGTTGAATTGGTTTTGAAATGGATGGAAAGCTTGCATAATTGAAGTTGGAGCTTAAAGGATAGCAATTTGGGATAAAAAGCTCACTCCAGAGGGTTCCACGACCTGCCTGTGGAATTCCCCACGGCCATGGATCGAACAACTGCGCAAAAAAGTAAAAGGGAACTTCCAAAGAATTCCACGTCCTGGCCGTGGAATGATTCACGACCGTGGATTGTTGTCTGTGTCAGATTTTTAAGTTCGTTTTTCTTCTTTTTTATAGGCTTGGATCAGTTTAAACCCCTAGGGTATTTATACATGTTCTGAATACAATATTAGGGTTGGAAATTAGTTTGGAAGGAGGCACATTGGAGGCTCTTGATCTTCATCTTCCTCTCTTCTCTCTTTGATTACGGGTTTGAATGTTTTTGAACTGGATTTCTTGTTTCTTCTTCTCCATGTCTGAGTAGTTCCTTTTGTTTCTGGGATTGGGCAATGCCCTTTGATACATTGATGATGATTAATTGACTTTGTTTACCCCTTTTATTAATCTTGAATGTTCTTTGATTCAATCCTTATTGCTCTTATTCATGTGAATTCACTGGCCACTTATTTGCACCTCATAGATATCTAGGGACGTACTGAGAGATGAACCTAGGTGTTGAAACCATAAGAATTGAACTTAAGGTCTGAATCACGAGAGTAGGTTTAGCCTTTCGAGGATTTAATGAATTACCATAAAGCGTAATG
The DNA here is from genome assembly GCA_029884605.1 of Ormosia emarginata. Lineage (NCBI taxonomy): Eukaryota > Viridiplantae > Streptophyta > Magnoliopsida > Fabales > Fabaceae > Ormosia > Ormosia emarginata. The sequence goes on along the minus strand of JAQQTP010000077.1, from coordinate 46,783,395 downwards.
GATTCAATTTAGATTCAATTACCACAAGAGTAGGAATTGGTTTAATTGGGCACGGTTCTTGTCTCTTGAGAAAGAACATTAACTAATTTAGTGTAATTCACCTTCAATTGAATTTCAGTTTTAATAAAAGGATTGTCAATTAGGAGTCTTGTATCATTGTGGTTAGCCCCAATCCTAGAAGCTTTCTTAAATCTGAAAACCATTCCTAACAACTTGCTATTTTTTATCTCAACTTTGCACTTTAATATTTGTTTATTTAATTACTTGGTTACTATGTTCTTATCACTCAACAATTATATTCTCTTTGTTTAATTTAATTGAATTAATTAATTAATTAGTATTTATAGACATAGTCCCTGTGGATTCAATCTTTTTATTACTTGACGACAAAATTGTACACTTGCAGATTTCACACACCAAGAATCATCCACATTGTCGGTCATCATTTCCTTACTTTTATCAGAAGAACAAGAATCTAAGTTGTTGAGAGTGCTAAGGCAATACAAGAAGGCGCTGGGGTGGACTATTACAGACATTAAAGGCATTAGTCCTACAATATACATGCACAAAATTCTATTGGAAGATGATGCCAAACCAATCATTGAGTACCAAAGGTGCTTGAACCCCATTATAATGGAAGTGGTAAAAAAAGAGATCATCAAGTGGTTGGGCGGGGGAATCATATACCCAATCTCTAATAGTGCATGGGTAAGCCCTATCCAATGTGTTCCTAAAAAGGGTAGAATGACAGTTGTTGCCAATGAAAACAATGACTTGATTCCTACCAGAACGGTCACAGAGTGGCGTATTTGCATGGATTATAGGAAGCTGAATAATGCAACTAGAAAGGATCATTTTTCTTTGCCATTCATTGATCAGATGCTGGACATATTGGCAGGGCGTGTATATTATTGCTTTCTGGATGAATACTCGGGGTAAAATCAGATTGCTATAGCCCCTGATGATCAAGATAAGACAACATTTACTTGTCCCTATGGAACATATGCTTTTAGGAGGATGCCGTTTGGTTTGTATAATGTACTAGTAACCTTCCAGAGGTGCATGATGGCAATCTTTACAGATATAGTAGAGAAGTTCTTTGAGGTCTTCATGGATGACTTCGCAGTCTTCGGTGATTCTTTTGATGATTGCCTGAATAACTTAGCTCTGGTTTTGCAAAGATGTGAAGAGAACAATTTAGTGCTAAACTAGGAGAAATGTCATTTCATGGTCCAAGAAGGCATAGTTCTTGGGCATAGAGTGTCATGCAAAGGGATGGCGGTTGATAGAGCAAAAATAAAGGTAATTGAGACACTTCCGCCACCAATCTCAATGAAGGGAGTTAGAAGTTTCATGGGGCATGCAGGTTTCTACCGGAGATTCATAAAGGACTTCTCTAAGATTTCTAAGCCTCTTTGCAACCTATTGGAGAAGGACGTCCAGTTTAACTTTGATAAATCTTGCTATGAGGCATTTGTGGAATTGAAAAAGAGACTTGTATCAGCTTCGGTGATTACCACCCCTGATTGGGAGTTGCCCTTTGAACTAATGTGTGATGCTAGTGACTATGTTATTGGTGCAGTTTTAGGGTAGATGAAGGACAAGGTGTTTTACTCTATATACTATGCAAGCAAGACTCTTAATGACGCACAGCTAAATTACACCACAACAGAAAAGGAACTTCTGGCAGTTATTTTTGCATTTGACAAGTTTCTGTCATATTTGGTGGGTGCTAAGGTGATAGTCTATATGGACCACTCCACAATTAAATTCTTGGTGGCCAAGAAGGATGCAAAACCATGGTTGATTCGGTGGGTTCTACTGTTGTAAGAGTTTAACTTGGAAATTTGTGACAAGAAATATGCTGAGGAATATCAAGTTGAACTAATCACAATTAGAGAGACATTCCCTGATAAGCAACTCTCTACTGTCGCAGCTGCACCGGACCCTTGGTATGCTGACATTGTGAACTACTTAGTAGGTGGTGTGATGCCTCCGGAGCTCACCTATCACCAGAGGAAGAACTTCTTGCGCAATAGCAGGCACTATCTTTGGGACGAGCCTTTCTTGTTTAAATAGTGTCCTAATCATATGTTGAGCAGATGTGTAACTTTGGAGGAAGTTGAGCAAATTTTGAATCAATGTCATGCTGCCCCTTATGGAGGTCATTATAGTGGTGATAGAACAGCGGCAAAGGTGTTCCAATCTGGCTTGTGTTGGCCATTTCTCTTCAAGGATGCATACTTCCATGTTAGTAAATGTGATAGATGTCAGAAATCAGGGAACATATCAAAGAGAAATGAGATGCCCCTTAATTTCATTCTTGAAGTGAAAATTTTTTATTTTTGGGGCATCGACTTCATGGGACCCTTCATTCCCTCATATCGGAATCTGTATATTCTTGTAGCAGTGGACTACGTGTCCAAATGGGTGGAAGCAAGTGCATTTCCTACTCATGACTCTAAGGTAGTGATAAACTTCATGAAGAAACAAATCTTCACCCGTTTTGGTACTCCTTGGGCCATTATTAGTGACGGAGGGTCACATTTCTGCAATAAGTATTTGAGGCTCTTTGTAACACCATAACTTTTGGTTAAATTATGAAAATGTCCTAAATGTACTGTTTTGTATTTTTTTTGTGTTATAAAATTAATTTAACTATTTCGTGACTGTATTTGACTGTTGCATGTGATTTACTTCGAGTCAAGAAAATAATAATTTTCGGGCTGGAGAAAATCTTAATTTAATTATTCAGAGCTGGAGGATCTTTCTAAATCCAATTCCGAGTAATACATGTATTAATCTTTTAATTTTTAGAATTTAACTGTGTAATAAAAATATTTTATATTTTTATAATATTATTTTATTGAACAAGATCTTTGCCTCAAAAAAAGAGAAAATCTACTCCAAAACGGACTATGGACCCAAAAAGTCTGTGGGACCCACATTGGGTGCACCAGTCAACGAAATGGGTTTGAATTATTTTAAGCCAATGAGAACTAGTCAACAATAGTGGCTAGAAAGTTTCTAAGACAATAGGAAACAAGTCCACAAAAGTGGTTAGACTAGTTAGTAAGTAACTAGAAAAACTAAACTAAGTTAATCTAACTAAACTAAGTTAAATTAATGTATCTAGGTAGTAACTAAATGAAGTAAAACTAGTTAGCTACACCTTAGAATTCTAGTTAGAGAAGGTTCTAGTAAAGTTAGATAATGGCTAGCAACCTTAAGTAACTAGATAGTTAGACAAGTAACTAAGTAACTTAACCAAATGCACCTAAGTCTAACTAGATTGTCTAAGAGAACACAAACTTAGTTTGCTCTCCCTTAGAGCAATTCGGCCAAGCACATTCAAGAAGGATCAAGAAGCTTGGTGACTTGATTTCCTACACCAATGGGAAGCTAACTTAGGGGCAAAGCCTTGGATATCCACCCTAGATCACATCTAAGGTTGTTAGGAGGTCTTGGAAGGTCAACAAAGGTGGCCACCTGATAATCACATATTTTATTCATTAAGAAACCCTTATGTTTAGTCATTTACACTCTCCATATTCTTAATTGATTGAGTTTGGTATGATTTTGTGAGTTTGAGCTCAAATTGGTCCTAATTGAATATTTTCAGCATTATTGAGATTTGACACGGTTTCTGTATTTTGGCCATAACTTGAGTTCCTAATATCTGATGAACATGAATTTTACCTTGTAGGAAAGCTAAGAGGAAGCTCTACAACTTTGATGGAGAGCTCGAAGTCCGATTCAGATGTATAAGGGACCTAAGTTTACATGGAAGTCAGAATACGGGTTCTGTCAGTAGAATCCGAACAGTGTGCACTCATAAAATCATATCTCAAGATGTAATAATGGAGATGGGCTGAAATTTGGACAGTGGATAGTCAAGATCCAAATAAACAACGTTCATGAAGAACACATTTTGAGAAAAAGAAGTCTAGTAGGTCATTTTGAGCTTGCAAGTCGGAACAGAGGTGCTGAAGTTGGGTTTGAGCAACCTACGGTATTTGGGACATATCTTGGGCTTAAGGAAGCTAAATTGGACGAACCAGCTATCCATTTTATAGCCAAGACAAGGATCTACAACTTTCACGAAAAACACTTTTCGTAGTTCTGAAGTATAGTGGGACGTTTTTGGCTTCCAAGTCAGACACGAAATTTTTGTCCTCAACCACCCACTCATCCATCCACTAATCCACTCATCCATCCACTAATCCACTCATCCACTACCTCACCCATTCATCCACTCATACACTAATCCAACCACTTAACCACTCCACCCACTCATCCACTAATCCATCCACTCACCCATTCATGTCCATAATTTCCCACTCACCAAAAGTCCTTTGGCATTTTTTACTAATTCAACCACTCAACCATTCCACTCACTCATCCACTAAACCAATCCACTAAGCCAACCCACTAATCCATCCACTCAAACACTCCACTCATTCATCCACTCATCCACCCACTTCCCTTTGTCATTTTGTTACCTTAGACTTCTATAAAAGGCACCATTTATCATGAACAACATGTATTCTCCTTCATTTCTCTCATAGTTTCTTCTTGTTTCTTCATAGTTTCTCATAGTTTTTGTATATTTTGATGCTCCCCTTCATGGTAATGGAGGGCTAAGCTACTTTGGGTCAATTTAGAACTCTTGAAGAGATTGTGGTTTGGATTCTTGAGACCTTGGTTATGTATTGTATTTGATTTGTAATTGAATTCCTCCTTTCTTCTTCTTTTTCTTCTTCTTGATCTTGAATGCATGAATGGTGATTCCATTTATGTTGATCTGATTGATCTTGGTTTAAGATTGAGATTTGTGATGAAACTTAGAACTGATTGATCTAAACTAATCACATAAATGAAGATTGAGATTTGTGATGAAACTTAGAACCGATTGATCTAAATTAATCACGAGAATTGAAAAGGTTAGGTTACTTGATTTGTGCCTAAGTTAATTGAATTCGGTACTTGAAATTAACATAGATTTTCATGAATGGTGCGATCAATCACTTGTTAATTGAATTCTAGACGATCGTCTAGTATGAATTCTGGATTTGATGCGAGAGATCTCGGTTAGATCCAAATTAACAATTCAATTGCGCTTCAAGTGTTCTATGAAGGGTCTATGATTGAATCCACCCAATCTTGGATAGGTTTCTAAATTGACTACTCTTTAATTGTCATTTCTTCCATTAATTTTGTTAAGTACTATATTAAACTAAACCCCCTTTGCTAACTTTCACTTGATTTGATTAAATTGCATTTACGATCCTTGAGGAGACGATCCGGTGTTGTCACTGTGCTACAAGCTTAGGTAATAACTTCGGTTATAATTTTGACTGAGTTCGGCACTCGTCACCACCTCCTTTGAGCTCCATGGCCATGCATAGGAGAGGAGGTCATTTCACTTCATTCTCACCTTACTATCACTTAAGCTTTTACTTCTCTCTCTTCAAGAACACCAAGAAAAACTCCATAGCTTTCTCCTGGAGCTATTCGGCCACCACCCTAAACCAACACCTCCACTCTTATAAAATTTCACCTAACACCACCTCTCAAATCTAAACATCATTCTAAGAACTTCTCTAGTTGAGAGTTCCTTCAAAATCATCTATCTTGAGCTTGGAAAACCACCTTGAAGATTATTTCCTATAAGGTGAAAACCCTTGTTTCTTATTTCTAACTTGATTTCTTAGGTTCTAAGCCATGATTGATCCATGGTTTATATTTTTCACCTATAGTTATGACTCTTTAAAGTTTGTTTGAGCTTGTTAGGGATCCTTTGGTGGTTACACGAAAATCACTAGGAGGAGTCTAAGAGGAGTTTGCCTTCCCTTACGGTAAGAGGGAGATTTAATCTCATCAACCTTGTGTGGTGGTGAGAAAATGGATGTATTTGTGGTGAATAATCCATAAGGATTCATTCACTTAGTTGTTTAATGTCTTTTCTTATTTGTGATTGATTATGTTTGCAAGCATGTCTAAAGCTTTAAAATATATGGTATGTGTTCATAGATGTATGATAATTATGGTAGGATGTGAATAACATGTGAGGATTTGCATGAGTGTTCCAAAGAACACAAGGACGCTCACGACTTCACCAAGAAAAAGAGAACCAAAATGTTCTCAACCATTTTCTAAAAGAATGAATTAATTGATTTAATTGAATTAATGAATTTTACAATGACTTAGAGGATGGAAAATGATTTAAAGATGATTTGTAAAGAGTATGTTGAATTCGGCCAAAATGCCATTCAATGTATATTTGATTTTCCAAAATTATTTTCTACTATGGACTAAGTAGTTAACTTAAAGAGAATTCAATTTCAGTGAATTTTTGGAGAACAAAATAAATGAACTTTGTTTTAGAAACCTAATTTAGAGAAATTAAGTATAAATAAGAAATAAATTTGACACTCGAAAAATGCTAACGTAGAGCTCACCTTTGGGTTTTGAAGCGTGTTAGTAAGTTTCAAGTAGTAAATAATGGTTAAGGCTAATAGAGGTAATTTTTAAAGAAAAAATTAAAAAATATCATTTAATGGATTTTCTAAAGGGAATGCTGTCAAAATTAACTAAAAATGAACAAATAATGGAGAAAGTCTCAAAATATAATTTAGAAAGCAAAGAAATATTCTACGTAGTTGAAAAATACCAGAAATAGCTTACGCATATTTAAAATAATGATTTTTAAGCTAAGTAATTGAGAAAATGATTTAAAAATATTACGTGATTGAGAAAATGATTTAAAAACACTACGCGATATTTAAAATGTCAAAAAATATTTACGCGATTTGAAAACGGTTGAAAAAGGTGATGCAATCGTGAAAACGCGATAAAATCTTTACACGACTAAAAGGAACATTAAGTTTTACTGTCGAGCTAAAGTGGTAGACCCAGACATGTTGAGAAATAGTATTGTCAAGTTGAGACATACTATATTTGGTTTATACCGATACTGAGGGTATTTGTGTAATTATGGCAATAATGAGGGCATTTGTGTGATTATGGTTTATAGTGATAACGAGGGCATTTGTGTAATTTTGGTTCATGTTCATACATTGAGAGATGTGTCAATTTGGTTGAAATTGACAATTAGATGACGAGATGAATTACACCATGTTGTAGGTGTGATAAGCGTAGTGCGGTTCATTGAGTGAACTTGGAGGCGTTAGTGTGTGGAGGATTTCACATGTGGACAGTTGGTAGCTCCTCTAGGCCGTGGTAACAGGCAACACACTAACGATCTCGACAAGTACTATTCTTAATCAAGATCTTGTGGAGACTGTCTAGTACAATGTCTGTTGTGCATGACGTTTGGACTGTGTACTAACTACATGATGATTTTGACTGTGTGCTATTTACACAACGTTTGACTGTGTAATAGTTGGTTAGGCAGCCTGAGGTATGGATAGGTCTTCTAGATCATTCTCTCTGATGTTTGTGTTTAGCTCCATGGAGTAGGAACGAGTCGGTGTACATTTGCATTTGTGGTCTGCATCATAATGTGATTATTTATGATTATTTATATTTAATTTGAAATATTATGTATGATGTGTTAATGTGAGATATTATGCATAATGTGATAATATGAATTTTTGAATCAACTGTGATATCTGTATATACTGTCATTTTCTGTACTGCCATGTTGGTAATGATGTTGGTACTGTGATATCTGTATATACTGTCATTATCTGTATTATTATTTATGTTCTGTAAAGAGTTTGAGGAAGAGGAAGAGGAGCAGCCTCTAGATATTCAATACCCAGAGGAGCAGCAACCGAGCGATCAGTTCGAGGAAGGCGAGCCGCTTGATCATCCATATCATTTGGATTGATTGTGACGCAGTATGGCTCTGCCTGAGTTTTTGGGTTTTGTGAGACTTGAGTTTCACAGAGGCTCTGAGGCCTAGCGACTGTGAGCTGAGAGAGGAACGATTATGTATGTGGGGCGTCTAACTGTGTCCCTGCGTAGAGAGTTTGATGGAGCACCGATGTTTACTACTACTTTTTATTTACATCTAGAGATGCCTTTGTCTATTAGGTGTTACTGGGGAGGACGTTTTCATGCACCCAGTGAGCTTAGTAGTGTATCGATAGCACAGACTCCTGTCCATAGAGCTGCGAGACATCCAGGATTTCTGTCATCCGATGATCCATCTAAGGAAGATCCTTCAGAGGGTTAGAAATCTTCGATGTGCACTTAGGCATGTTTAAGTTTTAGTATTATGCTAACTTTTTACTACTTTATTAAATATTTGTAGTTATAAATTATTTGTATACTTAAGACAAAAATCATATGTATATTATGGTGTGTAACAATAGTTTGTTTTATTTTATGTTTTGTTTTATTTTATTTAATGTTATCATGTATAAAAAGAAAAATTTTACAACTCATATTAATTATGTACCAAACATTTTATAACTTGGGTAATGTTTATTTATTATTAATCGAAAATATGACATCCCCAGTTTGGGTGTTACACTCTTCGTGCCAAATATGGGGTAACTCACTGAATTGCCACCGCTTACCACGCACAAACACATGGACAAGCAGAGGCATCCAATAGGAAAATCAAGCGAATACTGGAGAAGACTATGTGCCCATCCCATAAAGATTTGTCAAGACAGCTAGATGATGCGCTATGGGCGTACAAAACTGCTTATAAAAACCCAATTGGTATGTCCCCATACAAGCTTGTGTTTGGAAAAGCTTGTCATTTACCCGTCGAGCTCGAACATCATGCTTATTGGGTGATAAAGCAGCTAAATTTTGATTTGCAAGCTACTGGTGACAAAAGATTATTGCAGCTCAATGAACTTGATGAATTTAGGCTCCAAGCCTATAAGAATGCAAAGATGTATAAGGAGAAAGTTAAGGGGTGGCATGATAAGAAGATTGTGCAAAAGACATTTGAGCAAGGCCAACAAGTCCTACTCTACAACTCTTGGCTCAAGCTCTTCCTAGGAAAGCTTAAATCTAGATGGTCAGGTTCGTTCCAGGTGGTAAATGTGTTTCCCTATGGGGCAATTGAGGTTGCGAATCTTGATGGCAAAGCATCTTTTAAGGTCAATGGCCAGCGCCTAAAGCCTTACTTGGGAGGAGAATTTGATAGGGGGAAAACCTCTATCACATTGGCTTCCCCAACATGAAAAGTTAGAGAAAGTCCTGCTTGGACTATAAAAAAGGCCCTATTTTTTAGATTAACCCACCCATGCTCTTAATTCTTTCATTTTGAGTCTAGTGTTTGGAAACTTTGATTTTGATGTTTCATGATATTTTGGTTATACATTTAATGATTTAACCAGCTGGACTATTTTTGCAGGTAGGGGAGACTTTTGGGTAGCAGAGGTAGCTGCCAAATGCTTTTTGCTATAGAATTTTGCAGGTTGGCTGGCGGTGCTCCACTCATACGATGCGGAGTTCTAGGCTCCGTGTTATCAGGGTTTCAAGCCTGAGAGCTTACTATTGCGACGTACCAATGTCATGCTGCGACGTTCTGTTCTTAGGTTATCATGGTAAGTAGGTTGTGAGTGTAACGCCGCGGCTCACCAAATACAACGTTACAGCATGTGGTTTTGCTTAAAAAAAGTGTGAAACGTGTGTTTTACTGAAACTAACGTCACAACGTAGAAGGCTTTATGCCGCGGCATGACGCTCATTGCTTAAATAAAAGAGGAATGGGATTTGCATTAAAACACAATCCCTTTTCCCTCTTTCTGGTTATTCCTGTCTTTCTCTCACATTTATTATCTCCTTCATTTTTTGTTCCCTACATTTTCTTCAAATCCTCACCCCCATTTTCTCTCTAGGCAACCCATTATCTCACCTACTCTATTTTATTTTGTAACTTATTTTCCATTAAATCTGATTTTTCCCTCATTTTGAAGTTTGCTTGGGTTAGTTTATGTGAGATGTTATACATTTTGGGTTACTTTTTATTTGTATTCTGTAGGCTTTACATGCTCAGGGAGTTAGCATTGTTATGTACGTGAATTTCTTTTTAGAGAGTTCATGCAGGCTGCAGCATGCTGTATTGGCGTCGCGGTGTTTCTGGGTTATTTTGAATGTCGCGACGCTCAAGGTGAACACCGCAGCGTTCCCTTCTTATTTTTTTTATTATTGTATGCTTTTAATCATGTTCCTCTTTTTGCCTTGGTGGATATACTTTTTGCTCTTTTTACCATGCTTTATTTGTGTCACCATGCTTTGTGTTTATTTTAAATACTTTGTATTTTTGTTCACATATTTCATTGTTTTTACTGTGGGTCTCTTTTTGACGAAACCAGGTACTCTAATCTTGCTACCACCATGCCTCCAAAACGCCAAAAGGGTGAGAGCAGCCAGCACTGCTGGGAACCTTCTCCCCCTGCGGAGTTTGATAGAAGAAAATTCATTTCAGTTGCTGCCCAGGAGAAATATTTCAAACTAGTCTCTAAGCCAGTAATTTTTGAGAGGGGTTTTAGCTTCAAGAAGGCTATTCACCAAGAGCTCGAGCGGACCATACAACACTACAAATGGAAGACATTTGTCAAACAACCAATGTCTGCCATTCTACTCATTGTTCATGAGTTCTATACCAATGCTACATTTTATGACCCCCAGACTTCGAAAGTCACAGTGCGCTGCCACCAGGTCTCCTTATTTGTTGAGAACATTAGGGCATCCTTGGGTTTATCCGCCCCAACAGTAATGTGCGAATACACTAATTTCCTCCAAGTGGGGCCAGAGGAAGGAATTGACCTTGATATTGTCACTGCGCGTATCTGCACTTCGCAGGCATAACCTGTGATATGGACCCTTGCTGTTCAGGATCAGTGGCTAAGGTACTTCCCACGTTCCTACTTAACTTCAGAGGCTCGTGTGTGGTATCACTTCATTTGCACTTGAATCATCCCTTCTACTAACATGTCTGAGGTGACTAGAGATCGTGCCATCATGATTTATTCCATTCTTGAGCATCGATCCATTGATGTTGCCTTGATCATCCATCAGCAAATTAAGAAGTCAATAAGGGAGTTCAAGAGCCTCTTCTTCCCTTTTCTCATCCACATGCTTTACAGCCGACATCATGTACAATGGGGCCCTCACAAGGAACTTGTTGATGTTAAGCAACCTCTTAATGACAGAATACTTAAGAGGTTGAAAGAAGCTCTAGCTGCGGCCCATGCTAGGTAGCAACAGGCTGGGAGTGCACCCAGGGCGGGTCGTACTCCTCAAAATGATGACTTGCGCAGTGAGATTGCACGATTGGCTGCCATGGAAGCTTACACTGTGGAGACAATCAAGTGGCTGGTGGAGCGCTAATAGGTTTCCACCGATGACTTCCCCATCCCACATCTCCCCTCTCACAATTATGCTGGGCCCTCACAGCAGTAGCAGGATCCAATTGATGACAGAGATGATGTACCCATAGCTGCTACTGAGGAGGACGGTGATGAAGAGGATGAGATTGCCACTGATGAGGATGATGTGTAGTTGTGATGTATATGGTGTTATTTGGATTGTAAATTAAAATTGAGATTAAAACAGTTGTCAAGTTCTACCAAAATTATAAAAACCTTACAATCAGTTGTAGTTAGCAAGGGTCGATCCACATAGAACTAACTCAATTAACACTATTAACTGAATCCTAATTTAACTCTAAACAACAATGAACAGTAAAAAGGGGGTTTTATCAATTCAAACTAAAATTAAAACCAAAGATAAATCAATAACAAAGTAAATATGATTTGAATTTCCAATTTGATGATATTAGTTAAGAGATAGAATCTGCTACTAGGTTTATATGATCATGCAAACCCACATAACCTTTATCTCAATATGATCAATTATGTTTTTATGCAATTGTGAGATTAATCTCTGTTTTCCTTAAGTAGTGGTTAATTTAGTAACTGCTCAAACTAACCCTAACCACTAGTTAGCTATAAAGCAACTGCTCTTATATCTATCCAATGATCACATTAAGAAATAGAAAACCAATCACGCTAAGATTCAATCATACACCAGGATTAAATTGCTTAGATCATATGTTTCACTAGTCCTACCACCGCAACCACGCATAGCAATCCTAGTTTTACCACTTTCTAAATTGGCAAGAATATAAAAACCTTTATATTGAATTGAGATCAGAAACATATGAATAAAAACACAGTTGTATTGAAATAAAGAAATATGCAGAATTTACATACCAAAACTAGTGTTTCATCCTCCCTTAACCAAATAGGAGTTTAGCCGCACATGGTGAATTCAAAATGAAAATTAAAATGAAATAGAAACATAGTCAAGAATGAAAAAACGAAAGAAAATTGATGATCAAATTAGTTTTTAGTGAGTGAGGTTGATCGATCTCCAATTGCTCGAACCCAAGTCTCCAATCTTTGATCAAATCTCCCTCTTTCTTATTCTTTGAATCCTCTTCTCTTCTCTGACGACTTCCAGTTCAGAACCCAATTATGAGTCCTAATCAATCTTATTTATATCTTTGGATCCCTAATTTTGCAACAAAATTCAAAATTAAGTTTCTGATTCGCAGACACGGGCTATGTTATTTGACACGACCTACCCCGTGTCTGACTCTGCCTTCACAAACTCAGGTGCTTTAGAACTCAGAGAACTATACGGCACACCTTGTGTCAGATGACACAGGCTATGTTGTCGAATTGGCTCAAAACTAAACCTATCTTAAGATACCATAGAGATACACGGCCAACCCCGTGTTAGATGACATGTGTCGTGTTGTTAGTCAAAGCTCAAAACTAGATTCCCTTGTCATGTCAGAGACGTACACGGCCTACCCCGTGTTAAATGACACAGGCCGTGTTAGGCAAACTAATGGCTAGACACCTTCTTGTGGTACCAGAGGAGTACACAGGATACCCCGTGTCTAACGACACGGGCCATGTTATTGACTCTCTTCAACTTTAACTTGGATTCTCAATAAACAATCTTTTTTCCATGTTTCAAGAGGTGGTATTAATCTTCATGAATCCTTGGCTCTTTCTTCAAATGGATAACAAGCCTAGTTTGGGGCTAATGGACTCCAACACTCAAGGATTTCCTTAAAAGCGCAATTCAATTATGAGTGTTTATGAACACATTTAAGCAAAGTTTCACAATAAGGTTCCAATTAAGCTAAATATCAGAAACTTAGTTAAATGTTATCAATTGAGTGCATATAGAATCCAATTAGATCAAATGTAATGCATTTAAAATACTGAAATTATCAACAGATCAGTATACAGGGCATCTTTATGTTATTTTGACTATTTTTTCTATCTTTTGTACAGTGAGGGCACTATTTCCCTCAGGTTTGGGGGTGTCTAGCTGCTTTGGTCTAATTTCTTATGTTATATATCTAGTATTGATCTTTTGATAGCTAACTTTTATGTTAATGCTTTGTTTTGCTACATAATGTTGCTATGATTGCCCAATAACGAATATGGATGCAAATTTACCTTAGGTTTTTTGTAAATCCATTTATGATCCTGGTTACATGCTGGAGTAATCTAGATTTTTTTTTGTGCATGATGAATTTCCCACTTGCATGCTTGTTTAGCATTGGAACTAATTTGAGTGCTTGTTTAGAGAATGTTTATGGGCTCTACACGTGAATGACTTCTTTTATCTTTGAAATTGTTTTACAACTCTCTTGAAGCGAAATCCTAAATTGTGTATGACTGAGGAAATGATTAGGGCATTGTTTGGACCGATTGAGCCTTTCAACCTTACCCTTACATAATGATATTCATAGGTCCCCTTTGAAGCCTTGTACTTGTTTGGCCTTATATGTTTTTCATCACCTTCATTTTCCTAACCCCATATAACCATTCTAATGCATGTGAAAACATTGCATTCTTTCTCTAACCATCATTACTTGTTGAGTGCATGATATGATATTTCTTTACTTGAGTCCTGTGATTGAAGGGTGTGAGTGCTTGTTTCAGTATAGAAGTGATTTGAAGGAACCATGTGTTGTGAAAGAAATTGGTTAACGAAAAGAGAAAAAGAAAAAAAATGAGAAAAGAAAAGAAAAATCCAAAGTCAAAAATCCAAAAGGCAAAATAAATAAAAGAATGGTTCTGGAGAGTCCGGTTATTTCATTTTACACACCCTTGTTGTATAACTTAGTGACTCAAGTCTTGAAATTGCATATTTTTGTTTCTCAATGTTTGTTTGTTATCCTTTCCCCTTTGTTCTAGCCCCCAACCATGGCCTTTCATTACAAGCTATTTAAGTCCCTTTTGATCATCAATTATGTATGATTTACATTAGGGGAGAGATAGTTCAATTATAATCTTTTGGATTCTTTGATTCATTTCCATATGTATACCCATAAGCTTATCTGAATGAGGGTGATTTGAATTGATGAAGTCTTGTTTGCTTGATGGTGGGAAGTCTGTTATGCATGTTAGGAAGCTTTGATTGTCAGCATGAAAAAGATTGTGTATGTGTGAATCGGAGTGTGAGGCAAAAACATTTTTTGAGGCTATATGCAATCATTGCATGCTACTTTTGAAATAATTGAAATTAGAATCCATTTTTTGTTGCCAGATGCATGTTGATGTATGTTGGGCCAATGCAAGTGTAATCATACTTTGTTTTGTTCGAGGACTAGCAAAAATTTAGGTTTGGGGGTGTGATAACTCCATAAAATATAGTTATTTATGCCCCATATTTGTGGTATATTGATTCCTTAGTCCTTGTGCTTAGACATGATCGGAAGACTTTTTCCTCATTTTTTATTCAAATTCATGTTGATGTCTTCCTCTCCAATCTTGCTAAAATCCTGTCTATTTTTTGTCGGATTAAGTTGATTTACACTTGTGATTAATTAGGCGACTTCTCTATTGCAGGATGGGCTCTAAACTAATAAAATGAAGCAAACCATGGCTCTGCATTGGAAGAGGGAGCTTAGCATGCATTCCAGCTTTTCACACCGCGGCGCAAGGTATTGCCTACTGTGCATACTAAAGACAGAGGCTAGAGCACCGTGACACAAAGGATGTCACACTGCAGCATGCGTTTGTCTGCACTGGTTCCACTTAACCACGTAGGCATTCACACCGCAGCGCAACAATGGTCACACCACCGCGCAAGTTCGCGGGCTTTGTCTATTAATACTATTTCATCAGATATTTTGAGGGGTGTTAGGTGGGAGACGAGACAGAACGGAGAAAACACCAGTTTTTTGTCATTTTTGAGAGCTTTGAAGGGATTTAGAAGGGAAACCATCATCATCCAAGGAGGAACAAGCCTCTCAATATCTCATTATAGAGTTTTTCCTTTTTTCTCTTTATCCTCTCTTTTTCTAGGCCATGGGTAGGAAATCTCTCTTGAGATTTTCGTATTCCATGGATAGCTAAGTTGTTTATAGGGATTCCTTTGGATCCTTATATGTACATTAGTGACTTTGTAACCTTTTAAGTTTATAATGATGTTTGGTTTTGTTCACCCATGTTTCTCTTAATGCCTATAGATGTTTGACCATCATTTATTGTGATTTGATAAAATCTCTTAAACTAGACATAGGAATTTATGTTTTAGATCATAGATATAGGTGATGCATGTTTAATCTCATTCCAATGGTGGAGTGAATTAATTTGTTAATAGGATAGGCATATACTTATTAGCCATGTATAGCCATTGTTAAGAATCAGCCATAATGCATGAAGTTTGCTCTAGTTCTCATGGGCACATAGTAGGCTAGGTAAATGACATAGGGTTAAATGACCTAGACATAGGCTTTTAGCTAATGTAGTTTCTTAGGCTAACAAAACTAGTCATCATTGTTGCTTAAAATGGTTACAAGTTGTCAAGTAAAGTAGTTGGTGAAGAATAAGTCCCTATGCTCTCGTAACTGTCTTTTACTCTTGGTTTATTGCTTTTTAGCCCTAATTTTGACTGCACACACTTTTCCCAATTTATATGTGTTTGAATAGAATTCATTAAGCTATTGGTTAATATTTGACATTAGTTATTATTCATTATCCCTGTGGAACTGATCTCTCTCATCATTGTATTACTTTCATAACCTATGCATTTGCGGTACACAAATGGTCATAACAACATGACTCCTATTTGCAAAAGTTAGATATTCGTGAGTCTGTTCGTGTGGATACCACAGAGACATCGTCGCTATTATGGTGTTGGTGATTCACACCACTTGTTTTGATCACGCTTCAAGAGGTAAATAATTTTAAAAACTCGGATTATGACTTTTTCGCATGGATCCTTGGTGGAAATTCGATTTTCTGTTACGTGATATATCTGCGATTCCCAACATCTTCTTGTTGAATCCATGTAAATTAGGAAATATATATCCCACTCAAATTAGGAAACTCCTTGAGATCCATCCATTAATCACGGAGATACTTGGTCACCAAGTAGAGATTAATTGCATTATAATTAAGAATCTAACTTGATCCTTAAAATTTATGAATGCTAGTTGACTTGGTCAAACTTCGTTAGCCACTTTACATACAATTTTTCACTTTCTTAATGCATGGATTAGGCTTCAATGGCTTCATGAAAGTACTAAGAAATTTTCTCATCTTTCTATAAACACTGAGATTAGCTTAATCTGAGCACTGTAGTAAAAGTTGTGCTCAAAATACTACAAAAGCCCTTAAATTGCTACAAAACACATTTAATTCAATGGGTCTAGAGTTCACTCAATATCATAAAATACATGGCATGATTCTTATCTCAAAGCATTCAAATCCATGTTTGAATAAGCATAAAATATGTGAGTTTTATGCACATATCAATCAAGTTTCTTTAAGCGAGTCCACTCTAACGGCACTCTAAGTTGAGAATGAGATTCTCAGACAATCCGAGGCCAAGCTAAAATGTGATATTCTATATCTTGAAGATGAATGGGCCATCTTGATGGATGAATCCTTCTTCAATGCTCTCACACAACTATGTCTGCTAATTTTGGACCTCATTGTTGAAGGGATTGATTCGCAGAAGGTGTTCCATGATGGTTGCATTGTGGACGCCATCCCTGAGGCCACTCTGATGAGTCGGGTTCCTGTAATGGATGATGACGAGTGTAACACCCTAATACCGGTAACTTAGTATATCAAAATATACCTGGATAAGCAGTATTAGTTATGCAACTTCTAACTTAACATAATACTAATCCATATCATTTTAAACAAATAATAATGGAGAGCCTTGCGGAAAACTTAAAGTTATACATATAATATTTCCACTAAAGGGCTCATTGTATACATAAACTTCCTGAATAAACTAAAAACCTGTAAATAAATACAAGCTTTAAACTAGAAAGCATAAGAACTATCTTTGTCTTCATACTTCTTCTTCTTGCCTTTGGATGAACTTCCACCTGGATTTATATGGCAACAAACGAGATGAGAAATCACATTTCTCAGTATAAGTATACCAAAACCAGCAGTTTAAACATTCAAAATGAATAAATCCAACTGAACTAATACTTTCTGCATAAGAAACAATTACAACTCTCTCTTTATGTAACGTTCTTTGGCAAACTATACTTCTATTCTGATAACTAAGACCACGATGATATCAAACAACCGCCCATACAATCATTTGAAATCATCGACCAGATAACCGCCCATATAGCTATCGTCGAAGGCACAGAGTAACACATACACAACAATCACACATAAATATCCAAACAAAACCAAATTTAATAATGTAATGATGAGATGATGTATATTTATGTTCAAAGTAAAGTGTATGTTAGTGTAGGTGCAATGTCATACTTAACTATTCCCCATAGGCGTAGAGGAATTTTGCCATGATAACATGTGACCCCTTATAGCCTACTATTTAGGAACGAAGTCTGTTATCACAACATATGACCTCTTACACCCGTAGATCACCAAGTAATCTACCTTAACTAGTTGGATATCGCCACCAAAACTGAGTGGATGCCTCCACTACCTGTTCTCTAGGGATTAGCAAGCATATGTGAAGTGTGATGTGTGTGTAAATGTAGAGTTATGTCCTAACTCTAACATAACCACCCCATGATCTCATACTAAGTCTATCTTGCATTACTAACTCCATCTTTTCTTTGTGGGAGCATTTCATGCACTACGACATTAAACCAATGCCAACTAGACTTGGTACGCTGCTATCTTTGTATTACTAACTCTCTTTCACTCTTTGAGAGCTCTTCATGCACAATGGCATTCACCCTTGCCAGCTAGAGTCTATAGCACTTAACTTTTGCCAACTCGGCACCTCGAACCTTTACTCTTGCCAATTAGGCACTATGGCACTCTATTATTGCCAACTCGGCACCTTGGCCCTTAACTCTTGCCAAGTAGGCACTATGACACTCTACTGTTGCCATCTTGCTTCTTAAATCTCTTATCACCTCTCTTGTGACATCTGTGCAACTTTAAGTTGCTTAAGAAACTAAAACTCTGGATCTATGGCAATCCATGTCTAATCGATGCACAACTTTACTCTTATCTTGCCTTATATGCCTCTAGGTTTTTCCATCTAAGAAATACCTTATCTAGTGACTTAATATACTCTACTAGGCATAACCAAAGGGTTCTATCCACTAGGAAACTCAAAACATTCAAAAACAACATTTTGGAGCTTTAGGGTCTCACGCCGCAGCACGGCGTTGGCACGCCGCGGTGCCCTGCTCTCGGGTGCTAATACTGGGCTAATTTTTGGTCTCATGCCACAGTGCGCTAAGCAAAATAACCCTCTTGTTGCAGCGTGCAACGCCTACGCCACAGCGTTCTTAGCAGAAACTAGATTCTGCAGAATTCTGCAGAACCGTAATACTGTTCCATTGATTTTTTTTTTCTTGAATTTTGGCCATTTCTATCCAATCTCTTAGTGATTCTATGTCCCTAATCAGTTCTTTAACAGATAGGAAACATTAAACACCAACTTACACCTCTTAATTTGGATTATGGATCAAAATCCCTCATACTTTAACCTAAACCGCTCTTTGGGTATTTAGGATCTAAAAATGAATAACTTTTGTTTCTGATTCCAATTCCTTGCATGAACAAGTTATAAACCTCATTTATAACTCATCCAAACAAGAAAAACACCTACAACACCTCTAGAACTCAAAATGACACATTAAACCTCAAAAGACCTAACATGGAAAGATGAGGAAAAAGATGAAGTTATAGCTCAAGAACCCCTACTTCTTGCTGGATGATCAATCTTCAAGCTCTATGTTTTTATCTTGATCTTCCCTTGGTCTTCCTTCTTTTCCTCCTTTTCTTTCTCTCCTTCAACCCTTTCTTCTTTCTTTTCTTTTGTCTTTCCTTTCTTTGCAATTTCTGCTGCCTTTTAACCGAGAAAGAAAAATGAGAGAATGACCATCATATCCCTTAGGATATTTTGCTGGAACTTCCTTATCTGCTAAGAACACTTAAATTCCTCCAAATCTAGTATTCTAACTTTCAGCATATTCAAAATAAATCCCAGGATTCATTAAAAATCGTGTTATACTTTTTCTCCACTTTTCCAAATCTGCTGGGGTCAATCTGCCATTAAAATGCACAATTAGCATGCTTAAAAATACCAAATCAACTCTGATTACTCTAAAAATTTAAGTAAACCTTACTTAACTCATTTGTGACCTAGAAACAAATTATCTAAACTTGTTTCCCTTCAAATAGCAGTTTATGCTATTTTTTGAGTCATTTTAGGTGACTTTTCACACTCTGGGTTGCAATAAAGTGTCTAAACTAACTCAGTTTGTCACCAAACTTGACTGACATGCTAAACAAGTAATATATTACCTTCGTAACTAATTACAAGCCTAACATGATTTTCAGGATGTTACAACGAGGAGGAAGGTGAGGAAAGCTCAAAGGGTGTCCTAGTAGAGGAGGTCAAGGTAGAGGTTATTGACCAAGGGGAGCCTACCCCAGATGCTTAATCTTCATTCTATCTCTTCTTATTTTGCCCCCTGCGTGAGGTTAATTTCATTTGTAAATGGACAAGTCCTGGGTTTCGAGCATTTTATAACTTTAGCACTTAGAATATTTTGTTATATATTCATGTTGCTTGTATCTCTTTTTCCAATCGAGATAGGTCCAACACTTGATCGCGATGGTTCTCTATTTATGGGGTCTGCTCAGGTTGTTTATCAATTATGTTTCTTGTTTTTGTTAGAGTTCTTGGCACTTAGTCAAATTTCTAAGTGTAAAACTCTAAAGTGTGATTTTGACACATAAGCCTCTTGGAGTGATATCCTTTGTAGACCTCAGTAAATATTATTGCCTTATCCTAGGCTACGGTCGAATACTCTTAACCTTTTTAAACTTTCTTTAGGTTTATGGGTTAAGGTCAGACTCATTAGGGTATGAGTTAAAACCTTTGAACTCGCGTCTTAAACACATATAACAATCAAGTGGATTCCCCTTTTTGACTTTCATTTGTGCATCGGAATATCTGATCTGAATTAGACCTTATATTCCTCGGACCTCTCTAAGGTGTGATAACCTTGTGGGTTACAATAGTTGTAAACATATAAAATAACCAAGTGCTAGAAATATAATCATCGATTTATTCATGTGGAACTCGTCACTTATATGTTAAAAATATGAATTAAGAGCATTTAACCATAGTATTTCCTAAGTTTATCAATATTCTAGAAATTAATGATGGTTTTTCCAGATAGGGTTACCAAAGTATAGTCCCATGTGTTTGTCTTGGACGTGATTCTGTATGGTCCTTCCCAATTAAGAGCTAATTTTTCATCTTTTGCATTTTTCCCTCTGATATCCCTTCTTAGTAAAACGAGGTCACCAGGAACAAACCTTCGTGGTATCACATTGAAATTGTATCAGGCTGCAATCCTCTATTTAAGGGCAGTTTCACAGATATGGGCAATGCGACATTGCCCTTCCAACACGTCTAAGATATGACGGATGAGGTCCGGGTTGGCATCTTCTAAAAAATTCTGCCTCCTCCAACTTAATTTTCCTATCTCAATCGGAATCATAGCCTCATAACCGTAGTTTAATTTGAAGGGAGTTTCTCCTGTGGAGGAATGAGGTATGGTTCGATATGCCTATAGGATGTGATCAAGATGTTATTCCTTTAGCTTCATCAAGTATCTTTTTGATCCCACGAAGAATAACTCGGTTGGCGGCCTCAGCTTGCTCGTTAGTTTATGGGTGTTCTACCATGGTGAAATGTTATTTGATCTTAAGTCTGACTAAGAGATCCTTGAATGTTTTTTGTCAGTAAATTAGGTTCCGTTGTCCGTGACAATGGACTCTGGGATACCAAATTTACTGATAATATTATTATAAGTGAACTTCTAATCTCGCGCTAATATGATGGTGGATAACGACTTTGCCTCAATCCACTTAGTAAAGTAATCCATAACTACCACCAAGTATTTAATTTGTCTCGGTGCTTGGGGAAAAAGACTTAGGATATCCGTCCCTCACTTATAAAAGGACCATAGAATGGACATCATAGATATTCTTTTAATAGGGCCGCATAGATGTCCGAGAACCGTTGACATTGATTGTATTTCTAGACATGTTCCATGCTATCAGCTTCCATACTAGGCTAGTAGTATCCAACCCTTAGCGTTTTTCGTGCTAGAGACTTTCAACCGAGGTAATGGCCACAACTCCCTTCATGGATTTTGACTAAGATATATTCCACTTATTTTGCACTGAGACACTTAAAGAGGAGAGAGGAAAACTCACAATGATGCAGCTTATTATCAAAGATGGTATACTAGGTCGATGTTCGTTCTATTTTCTGAGCTTCTTTTTGGTCTTTAGGCAATATGCCATTACGAAGGTAGGCAATTATAGGTGATATCCAAGTTTCATCATCTTCCAGTTAGAGGACTTCGGTGTCCGTAATATTGGGAGTGAGTAGGGTATCCTAGATTGTGGACTTGTTGCCAAGACTTTTGGTGCTGGCAAGCCTTGACTAGATGTTAGCTCTGGAATTCTGTTCTCTCGGGATATGTTCTACCTTGACACTATCAAAGCTCTTATTAATTTCTTTACTTTGGCAAGGTATTTCTACAACAGGGACTCCTTAGCTTGATACTCACCCCGAATTTGGGATGTGCTAGCTTTGAATCACTATATAGAACTATATACATGGTTCCCATTTCTTTTGCCATAGTAATGCCTACGTTACAAGCTTCATATTCTACTTGGTTATTTGAAGTGGGGAACTCGAAACTTAAAGAATGTTCTACCATGAGCCTGCCTTCATTTTCCAATATGACTCTGACGCCACTCCCTTTGGAATTTGAGGATCCATCAACATAGATGGTATAGGAATTCACTCTAGGATGGTCGAGACCCAATGTAAGCTCAACCTACCCCGACTCGTAAATGATATCGAATTCGGAGAGCTCTATCGATCAAGCGATCATTGTTCTAGAGAGATCTAACTTATGAAACACTTGTTGAATCAATTGATCTATCCTCAATCTTCTAATAGCGGAGCTTGGGGCCTTGTAGGACCTGGCTGACAAAATAAAATAGTCTCTGACCTTATTTGGTTTCTCTTATCAGGATTGAACTGATTGCTTAATTACTAACTGAGGTAGGCATATAATGATTCACTAGGATCCGGTCTCGTTAAGATTGGCGGTGCAGCTAGCATCTTCTTTAATTCCTGAAAAGCAACCTCACACTCTAGGGTCCACTCAAAACCTTTTCCTTTTTAAAGATTTTTGAAGAATGGAAAGGATTTTTTAGTGGCCTTAGCTAGAAAGCGAGTGAAGGCCACTATCCAACCTGTTAGTTGTTGAACCTCTTTAATGGACTACAGATTGTGCATATTGAGAACAACCTAGCATTTCTTTGGGTTGGTTTCAATGCCTCAATTTGTCAATAAAAATCCAAGAAATTTACCAACATGTACTCCAAAAGTGCATTTTTCGGGGTTCAGTCTCATGTTATACTTTTGTATTTGGGCAAACACCTTTTCGAAGTCTTTCACATGGTTTCTAGTCTCCATTGTCTTGACTATCATGTCATCTATATAGACTTCTAGCATCTTGCTAATTTATTTTTTGAAGACCTTATCCATCATCCGCTGGTAAGTTATGCCTGCATTCTTTAATCCAAACGGCATGACACGATAACAATAACTTCTTATCTCGATTATGAATGCTATTTTATCCTTGTTGTCTGAGTTCATGGGAATTTGGTTATATTCAGAACAGGCGTCCATGAATGAGAGTAGAAGGAATCCAGATGAATTGTCCACTAATTTATTTATGTTGGGAAGTGGACAAGGGTCATTTGGGCAAGCCTTATTCAAGTTAGTGTAGTCGACTCACATACTCCACTTCCTATTATCCTTTTTTACCTGGACCACGGTAGAGAGCCAAGTGGTATAAAAGACTTCTCTAATAAATCCAACGTCTAGAAGTTCTTTCACCTGCTTTTGAATTACCTCTTGCCTCTCAGGTCTGACTTTTTTCTTTCGTTGGGCCACCAAATTCGCATCCTTCATGATAGAAAGTCAGTGGCAAATGAATTTGGGGTCTAACCCTGACACATTTGTAGACGTCAAAGTGAAGAGGTCCTTGTTTTTCACAACAAACTCAACTAGCTGGGATCTTTCTTCTTGGCTCAGATGTCCCTCAATTGTGGTTACCTAAACTGGCTTGGCACCAAATTGAAGGGATTGAAGTTCTACATCAGGTTGAGGGCACGTACCATAGATCTCTTCACAAATATCTAGCTCAGTCGGGAGGATATTAACGTGGTCCATAATGACTAATGCAGGATTGTTATGTCGGTTCGTGGTGCGTGGTTTCTTAGCAATCTTTAAGCTTTCATTATAGCATTTCCTTGCTATAGCATGGTCTCTTTCAACCGTAACGACCCTGTCATGCTGGTTTCATGGCCATATGGGGTGTAGAAACCACAACCCCAAAAACGTTGAGTGAAGGGTGACCTAGTATGATGTTACATGCTGAAGGACAATCTACCACAAGAAATTTGACCTTGAGTGTCTTGAAAAGAGAATCCTTCCCAAAAGTCAAATAGGTCTCAATGTATCCCACTGGGGTAATCTTATCTCTAGTGAATCCGATCAACTTGCCGATATATGGGATTAGTTTCTTTTTTTATAGTCCTAGCTCCTGAAATAAATCTAGGAACATAATGTCATCCAAGCTTCCCTATTCAACAAATATATGATGGATCTCAGTATTGGTTATTATTCTTGAGATCACCATGGGGTCGTCGTGGTCTAGGATAGTGCAACCATAATCTTCATCAGTAAATGAAATCGGCAGGCTCTTCTTTACTCC
This sequence comes from Ormosia emarginata, assembly GCA_029884605.1. Lineage (NCBI taxonomy): Eukaryota > Viridiplantae > Streptophyta > Magnoliopsida > Fabales > Fabaceae > Ormosia > Ormosia emarginata. The sequence continues at coordinate 46,759,088 of JAQQTP010000077.1, read as the reverse complement.
ATCGTCTGTCTTATATCCTGAATGGGATGTTATGCTCAACACGACCCGAAGTACTTTTTTCCTTGCATTCCCTGATTCACCGCCACTTGCAAAGCCCCCTGAAATGGTCTAAAGTGTATGGGTTACTTCCGGGTGATAGGGATCGTTGTCCAGATTAGGGTTATCCTAGAATTGTGCCCTTTCTTAATTCTAGGCGTTATCCTAGGGTAGGCATGCTCCATGATTTTCATTCCTCGCGGGCGAGCGTCTTCTCTGGTATAGTGGAGATGGGCTTCTCCAAGGACTGTAGCTTCGCTTTCTGTAATTCTACCTTCCTCTTTGATTTTCATTCTGGGATTGATGCACATATCGGCCTAGACGACCATCCCAGACCAAGGACTCGATAGCGTTTTGAAGGTTGACACAGTCCTCAGTATTATACTCATGACCTTCGTGAAATGCACAGTGTTTGGACTTATCCTTATGTGTATGTTTTCTCAAAGGGTGAGGTTTTTCCACATCTCTGAACTCTGTGTTCATCACTTCTTGATAAATTTGGAATCAAGGTGTGTTAAGGGGGGTGTAACTTTCATACTTCCTTTTTAATGGTGGTCTTGAATTTCGATTTTGTTGTGGAGCTTATCTGTGTTTTGGCTTAGCATCTTCTCATTTCTCCATATGCTTTCTAGCCTGAAAAAGGCCCTCTGCATTGATATATTTGTCAACTTTAGCCTGGAACTCATCCATTGTCGTGGGATCTTTTTTGGAAAAAGAAAAGGAAAATGGCCCAGGGCGGAGTCCTTTCCTCATGTAATATAATCCGAGTCTTTCATCCTAGTCACAAATATTCACCACTTCTTTATTGAACCAGGATATAAAGTCTCAGAGAGATTCTTCCTTTCCTTGCTTAATATAGGAAAGACATGAAATGGGTTTCAGCTGTACCTTATTAGTGGTGAAGTGTAGCAAAAATCTCGAGAACAAGTCTTCCCAATCAACAAAGGATGTTGGAATTAAGGTAGTGAATCATCTCAAAGAGGCTTTTTTCAAAGAAAGAGAGAAAACACGACACATGAGTGGATCATCTCCTCCAGCAAATAGTAAAGTAGAGACATAGGCATATAGGTGTTCTTGAGCATCCGTGGTCTCATCATAGGCATCAATATTAGTTGTATACTTGAAGCTCCTAGAGATCTTATACGTCATCAATTCATCATAGAAATGTAGGATTTGCTTAACTGACTTTCTTCGTCCTAGATCTTGCTCTTTATTTCCATAAGTCGGGTTTTCAACTCTCTAACTAGGCTCTATGATTGTTTAGTATTTCATATTACATATCCCATTTTGGACTGGTTCCCTCCTGCTTTCTCGATTTCAGTAGGGAACCTAATTCTCGTCCTCCTTCTCCTGGTTAGCAAATCTTTCTAGGTTATGGATCCATTCATCCTGGAGTTGAACTAGAGAAATAAGCTCCTCCCAAGATAGCTCCTGGAGATCGAGCTTGCCTTGGTAGGACCGAACTTCATCGTTGTTCACCCGTGCTCCCAAGTGTTGTAATGCTAATACCTGTTGCCTAATATCTCTTGAAGAGGCTCTATGTAAACTAAGTTGTAGCTGAGGGAGAGATTTTAGCTAGTATGCAAAGTCTTTTCTCCATCTTGTTTGGGTTTCGATTGGGTAGTAATTGGCTCTTGGATGGGTGCAGATGCTGGACGGCTGCCAAAAGAAGGTTGATTCTAAGTGGCAAAAATGTGATTTCGTATTGTAGTGACCATGATAGTGGTGATGAGAATCAAAGTTTATCGTTTTGCCACAAACAACGACAATGTTTTGAACGAGGTTTAGATGATTACCTAAATAAGGCTAATGTAGGTGGTTTCCTCTGTAGCATGGTGGTTACAACGGTGGTGTAAAGGGTGGGTACATGCGAAAGGCATTTTGACACTTAAGTTAGACTGTACACAAGGTGAGTAGTATTTAAAATTAAATACATGCATTTGCTACCTTGTGTGATATTTATAGGAACGTCGTGGTAGATAAGAATCATGTTTAAATCTGTATTAAATATTGTTAATTAGGGCAAGAATCTAATAAGACTGTTATCTCTTATAACTTTCTCCTCTATTTATGTGAGATATAATTGATTTATTTATCTATGAGGGATTCTGTTAGAGATTTACTCATCATAAATAAGCATATTAACTTATTTAATATCACTCATAAATATCTGAGATTCAATTATAGCGAGCTGGGTTGTTCCTGAACCACTAATCTAGAACCCGATCCAGAACAACTCTGATATCAATTAATAAAAAAAAAATTTAAATTCAAAATAATTAGAAAAAACATATCAAAATTTCCAGATCCATTTAATCTCAAATTATGACAAGCACAAAATATAATAAACAAGATATTGACTTATATAATTACCTAGAAAGGACGAACATAAGGTGGTCATAATCGATATGGAAAGAGCAATCATGATCGGCGGCCGTGTGTAGAGAGGAGAGAAACTACCGTCATTCTCTATATGCGTACAAACCTTTGTAATTTCAATAGGATAACCACAATACATATAGAATGAGAATAAGGGTCTCTCATTGTGTTTACAATATAAGCTAACTTACCTATCATAAAAAAACTCATACAGAAAGCCCACAAACACAAAACAACATTATCCACATAGATTTAAGTGCTTATAAAAGTTCAATAACAAAATTGATCATAAATTAACTAAATAATAGATAATTCACAATATTTGACGTTTATTTAATCTAAATTTTAAAAAATTAATTACTATGCTAGTCTAAAATTTTTTTTTTAAAAAAAAAACCTAACATTTACAACACAAGTTTTTTTTTAAAAAAAAATCATTACTTAACACACATCCCAGCACCTTTGTTTTTCAATTTAATGGCTACCAAGCCCCAACTGCACATCGGCTCGAGCGCGCAATATATATATATATATATATTTATATTGGTAAATCATCCAGTATTCGTAGGTAGCAGGAAAGAACATGGGGACGCCCATGTGGTTGAAGAAAAATGTCACCGTACCAAGATTATTCTGACTTTGAAGGTTACTGTAGAGGATATAAACAATAAGTTTTGAAAAAAAAAAATTGAACACTTTGCAACGAGTTTCATTATATCTACTTATTATAAAATAAATTTATTATTCTATTACACTTAAATGAGTTTTATTATATATACATAACTTTTAAATGAGTTTTATTTATCATTATATTTAAATGAGTTTTATTATGCGTAATTCTTTTTGACAAATACGCAAACGTCATTTTATTTATATAAAATAATCAAATTTATTATTTTTATCTTTTTCTTTCTTGATTTAATGAAAAGAGTCAAATCCTCTAACATTATTAAAATGTGTTAGTATTTTTTTTCTTCATTAAATATGATAATTCTAAGTTACTAAAACACTCAAAAAAACTAAGTTATTTATACAAGTAAATTACACTCCTCTCCTCTAATAGATGCTTAAATTACATTGTCCTTACATCTATTTTGAAAAATTACACTTTCCTCTCTTAAGAGATAAAAATGTGCTATACTTCTAGTCAAATTTTATGTTTTCAATTAAACCTCCCGCAAGGTCAAAGACTTGAAGTTGCAACAACCACTAGCCAGCAGGGTCGAAGTCCTGGGTGTTGGTAATTGGGCACGATGGTAGCCCTGCTAGCATAGATCAAGGACAACTAAGAATGTATTTAAGAATCTTTTAAGTAATATTCCTAACAGTGTTTAGTTAGCTTGACTAAAATGCGCCTGCAGCGCCATTGTCGTGCCTAACGACCAATACCTGCAACTTCGACCTTGCTAGCTTGTGGTTGTTGTAAGTTTAAGTCTTCAACCTTGTAGGAGTTATAATAGAAAACATACAAATGAACTAAAGTGTAGGACATTATCATCTTTCAAGGGAGGGGTTGACAGCGTAATTTAAGCATCTCTTAAGGGAAGGAAGTGTAATTAACTCTATTTATAAAGAAAGATTATGATATATTTGTCTAAAATGAAAAAGTAGAGGTTGCTAACATTCTCCAACAAAAAAAAAGGTGAGAGGAAGTTAACAATCATATATATATATATATATATATATATATATATATATATATATATATATATATACGAGATATCTGGTGAGAGAAGTCTTATCAGTAAGAGATGATAAGAGTGAATCTTGATATGAATAGTCAAGATTAGAACATAAATGCATGTGACTTTTTTAAGTGGTCACATGACCTTTAAATAACTTTTAATCTTGGCCATTCATGTATGATTATATGGTCAAGATTTACTCCTTTCACCATCTCATAATAAAAACTCCTCTCAATAGATATATCTCCTATATATATATATATATATATATATATATATATATATATGGAACATATGATCAGGTGAGAGGAGTGTTTATTGTAAAAGGTGAGAGGGAGTGAATCTTAACCATTAGATCTTACATGAATGGTTAATATTAGAACATAAATGCATGTGTCTTTTTTAAGTGGTCATATGACCTTTATGTTAACTTTTAATGTTGATCATTCATGTATGGTTGTATGGTCAAGATTTACTCTTCTCACCTTCTCACAATAAAAACTCATCTCACTAGATATACCCCCTATGTATGTATATAGATGTGTGTGTGTGTGTGTGTGTGTGTGTTCAAGAAATTCACCATCAAAACAAATGATCCATGTAGCTCTCATTCATTGTCATGAATTCATCTCATGTTATTAGCCACTTATTTGAGGTGTATGCCTCTTAAAGGCCAAATTAAAAAGGAGAGTAGCTTGAAAAATTATGAAACTTTGAGGAGTTGTTAAATTGAGGATGGAGATTATTTTAGAAATGATTACAAGTTAGGACTGATACCTGTAAGCAAATTAGTTATTTCCTTAAGTTTATACTAAGTTAAGGAAAAGTAATACAGCCTAATGACTATCTAATAGAGCGTGTAGATAACTATTAAAGGACGAGCATATGGATTGAATGAGGTCCTAGAATTTACTATAACACCTACATAAGTTAGAAATCTCATCAATGGAAGATCAAAGTATCCCTAGGAGATAAATCTCTTCCACTTAACCATGACAACATATTTTTTTTTATTCTTATCCTTATCTCTCCACTTCTTCATTGCCTCAACACTCATAAACAAACTCACTTCTCACTTTCTTTCAACTATTCTCTTAATAAATCAACAAGGAAGAGGAGAAAAGAAAAGAAACACTATAGCCACCATAATTCAAAGCCTTATTTGAAGACTTTCTAACCTTTATCTTCCAAGGCTTTAGCTAGACAATCTCACCTACTCAACAAGCTCTATTTGGTGGTGATCTTAAGTTTATCCTTAAGCATACTTCAAATTTCCTTCTTCATCATCTAAGAACTCAAGGGAGCTTAGGTAGGGGTCTTTGTAACATCCCGAAAAATATCTAATTGATTATAAATATTCATTTTATATTATTCTTGATTTTTAGGAATTTTTCTGGAATTTTACGGAAACGTCGAATATTTTAATATATTCTTCGTTTTACGTGCACATTGAGCTGAGAATTGCTGAGATCAGTGTAGCACTCTGAAAATTGATTATTTCGCCACGAATAGTCATTTTCCAATATTTGTGATTTATGTGAATTCTTTCGGAATTATCCGAGAACGACGAATATTTTAATATATTTCTCGTTTTGTGTGAATATTGAGCAGAGTCGTGAAAATGACTGTAATGCTTCAAAAATTGGAAATTTATATGACGGATAGTCGTTTCATAATATTTGCAATTTTTGAGAATTTTCTGAGAATTTTCCAGAAACATCGAATATTACAGTATATTCCTCGTTTGCGTGCGCGCTGAGCGAAATTGGGAAAACACGATGTTTTCTCCGTGAACCTTGAACTATGGATAAGTCGATGGGGGATCTTACTAAACCCGAGACTTGACATAATTTATGAGATTTTGCAATTTTCGAGAAAATCTTAACAGATAAAATAAATTAATACAGCGAAAAATTCATCTGTCAGATTAATTAAATACTGACTTCTGTCAACTGTAACTATTATCCATTGGGTAATAGTGTGTAATAAAAATACTATCACATTATCCTAATGCAATCCACTTTATGTCCAATTAAGTCACTTTAATTCAAATTTAATGTTTAAAAATCAAAGTTTCTTTGAGAAGCTTTGACCAAATATTGACCCAAATACCCTTAGCTTCTCTTGGAAGCCAATTTCCCCACTCTCTCTTCTCTCTCCACACGGCTGGAAGCAGCCCCAAGCAAGGAGAATTATCACATTTCATTAATTCATTTTATCACTTTAATTCATTAATTTCCAAAAACACTTTCTCTCTCATCCTTTCTTCTTCTTCTTCCTTGAATTTTCTCTCTTCCTTCTCTCCACCATAGCCACACGGCCAGCAGCCCCTCAACCACCAAATCTTCACAAAAATTTCATCTAGCTACATTTCTTGAATCCTCTCAACATTCTAAACACTTTTTCTTCTTGGAGTTTCTTGAAAATCCTCCATTTTCATCATCTTCTTCAAGCTCCAACTTTGAGCATTTTGGATAAGTTTCATGACCACTCTCCCTCTTCTCTTATTTTCGTGGTTGTGGTCTTCTTATTGGTCATCCATGGTTGATTTTTCAAGCCTTGATGTTGTTTTAACAAAGTTAAATTTTTAGGGTTTTTTGGAGAAGTGCAATCCGAAAATTCAAGAAGCTTCCTTGGTGTTCTTCTTGTTTTCTACACATTGGTAAGAGGAAGACACTCCTCTTCAACCTCTCTTAGCATCTAGGAACCTTGATTGTATGATTTGTGGAAAAACCCTAATGAGGGTTGTTCTTGAATTTGATGATTAATTATGTTTATGCATTGGTTTTGTGATAATTGTGACCTTGGATTGATTTGTTATGTACAATGGAATGTTGGAATGGATTGAATGATTTAACATGGATGAAAAATGATTGAATACCCTACATGGAGTGCCACGGTTTTGGAGTGAAAAAATTGGATGATTTATGGTTAATGTGTAACAAGTGTAAGACTTAGATTAATCAATGTAGTAAATAGAATTTAATGGATGAAAAATTTGGAATGGAAACCACCATGAGGGCTACGGTTTTGAAGCTAAGAATTTAGAGTTTTTGGTGAGTTAATTTAACAAGTGAACAATTTAAAGAATCAAGGGAATGGTGTACAAGATGATGACTTGAAAGGATTTGAAATTGGATCCATTAGGAGGCGACGGCCTCTAGGGCATTATTAGGTGAAAGTGTGGTTTTAGTGTTTGGAAATATAAGTAATTAGGTAATTAGGGATCTATGTAAGGAAATGGACAATTTCTAAATTAGAAGAATTTATCATAGTTAAGACTCCATAAATTTTAAAGGACCGAGAGTGAATTCATCATAAGACTTAAGGTGATTCTAAGTGGGTAAAGAACATGAGAGTGTGAGGCTTGAGAGCTCAAATGAAATGTAAGTTATAGGAGATTGAAT